>JAQSUU010000119.1:2500000-5000000 GCA_038087645.1 Saccharum hybrid cultivar R570 | reverse complement strand
GGGTCGCTTTAAGTTTCAATACATAGATAGATTGTCCTGCCACAGTTCAGCTAAAATGTCAAAGCATGGCTTGGTTTGGTTGTTGCCAAGCCCTGCCAGCAGTGGCACGCCGGTACGCCACTATCTTGACTTCTTGAGCCCTGTTGGGTCGCTACCAACATTCCAGGGGCTCCGAAACGCAAGCCCACACAAGACACAAGAGGCGAACACTGAAAAGGGGCTCATCGATGAGCCGCTCGGAACGGTGTACCAACTACCAAGCAATTAATTTGCTAAAGAAAACTACCAAGTAATTAAGGTGCTGTTTGAGTGTTTGGTCATGGGCTTAGTGCACGACCAACGTAGTTCAGAATGTACCGAGTTTTTTTTTAAGGATCTCCCTACGTAATAACCGTTCCATCCAGACTTCGTGCTATATGAGCCATCCGTTATCTGAGATCTTACATCTTACTCTCCCTCATTAATAACCGTTTGATCCAGACACCATGCAATATGAGTCATCCATCGTCTGAGATCTTACATATAAGATGTAAGACTCCTCATGAACCAAGATTTAGTATACAAATCTAAAATACGTCATTTTTCCTACAATTCTTTTTCTCGGTTTCTATGTCCGCGTAGAGGTATAATTCATAACGTGCACGGCAACAGCAGCTTGTACGGTACATACAAAGTCCGGTTACAACACGTAAAGTTGGCAATCCGAAGGTATAGGATAAATTGACCATAGTTCTTGTGACGTACCTATGCAAACTTAATTTTTTACATATAAACCGTATAAAAATAAAAAGGTAAAACATAAATAAATAGGGAACAAAATCTGGATCGTACTCGTACTCTGCGAAGTACGCTCGATGGAACAAAATCCGGATCCTACTCTAGCAAGTATGATCGATTGAAAGCAAATCAGGCAGAAAAAAATCTACACAACAATATCTGAATCTGTTCGGTGGAAAAAAATTCAACCGGCAGAAAAGAAAATACGCCAAAAGAAAATCTGGATACTTGCTCTAGGAAGTACGTTCCTAAAAAGGAGATAGGGATTCTCCGTCCGTACGAGGATGGATCGACCGGAAATATAGTTATATAGCCCAAACGCGAGCCGTTTAAAAAGATTTTGAAGGTACAACGATATATGCACCTGAGGTATTCTAACGAACATACGATTTCAACTTGTTGTACACAACCCGATCAAATCAAACAAGCAATTGTCGTCTACCTTTATTGTATATCAACAAATCAACAAACATTTCTATTTCATTTGAAATAGTTTTCAGAAACATGTGCGTGTCGCACGTGCATATTTGTTAGTTGATAAAAAGATTCACTACCAACTAATTTTATAATGCAGCTTATTTTTTCTATGTTTTTACCCGCTCCCATTATCTATAACTTCATGCACGTCGTTTTCGTTCTTAATTTGACCTACTAGTTCTCTCTTGAGACCATTGCTTTTTTAATTCGAGTCAACGCCTTTTTTCTCCATCGCTATGCTATGGTATGCTTCTCTTTTTACCAGGTGAAGGGAACATTGCTTTTGCAGGTCATACTAATCGCTTGCAAAACAGGCCACCATATTGCTTCTTCTCTCCAAATGCATCCGAGCCCACGTGGCTTTGGAGAGGCTCTAGCCATGCTGGTGCATTGGGCTTAGCCTTAGGAGCAACAAGGATGTAAACGCAAACAACCGTGATCTATAAAATTGAATGGGAAGGTATCCAATTATGTGTAATCAATTGTACACCAGCCTAACCAAACGCAAAGCAAGGGAACCTATTCATGTTGTGAATCAATTACGACCCAAAAGGCCCGAACCGACCAACATCTAAGTCCTGAAAAGTGCTCCCGTGACTCCACCTAGAGGAGGAATCTAAGAGTCTTATGAGCCTTTGGAGGTTATACAAGAGTCTGAAGGCCAATGAGTAGATGGCCCTCTGAATGGAGGACCTGATGGCAGGACGAGGGATAAGAAGATGGAGCGCCCTACCAACGAAGCTTATCTCATTGAAAGATTGTTAGACTAGCCACAATATGGTGTTTGGCCAATGCCTGAACGATGAGAGAGAAAGTGTGTGTCAGGCATCGGGTAGAAACACTGTGGCTGCCGATGCTTGCTTCCAAATCACATGACCCGAAGCATGTAGGTTCCCCGGTGCTTGGAAGGTTAAAAAAATTATATCTCACGTACAGAAATGCATCGAGAAAGGAAGGGGATGGTATTGTGATCGGGGTCCACGCACATGCAAGCATCGGTGCTGACGCTGTAGGGATTGAAGAATTCAAGCATCGGTGCTCGGTGTCAGGTATATTTTTTTTCAGCATCGCTACGCTCTGCACAGTCTTACGTGGAACTGGCTAGGCGAGGGTGCATTGTTCTTGAGATTGTGTGGGGTCCACTGAGGTAGTGGGGATGATGAGAGTACCACGTCTGCTAAAGCAAAAGTGTATGGAATGGCGTATCCTTGGCATCAAAATGCACCATCAGTTGTTAGGGGAGGAGCGGACCCAGACCGAGGGAATGGCTCTAAAGTATTTTGGCATCATGCCCTCAGAATGTATAATGAGGTGTGTATGTGTTTGGGGGTAAACAAGGAAAGAGTCACATAAGCTATAAATACCACCTCTACTCGCAACGAGACAGGCAGAGTACAGGTATCAAGTTTGTTAATGTGATCATAATGATATATTATTTCACGAGTATAAAATCCTAACTAGTTTCATGAATGCATTTCGATGAACAATTATTTGCTCTACCAATAATTTACCTAAACCATTGCTAGTAGGGATGACAAAAGGTTTATACCTAATAGGTATCGCCTACCCATACCTTTACCAATCGAAAAAGGTTTACCCGCGAAGGAACCCATATCTATGTGTGGATACAATTTTGTGTCCATATCAAATCCATGCAGGTACCGGATACCACAGATTGCTTGTACCCAAGAAAAATATAACATATGCGTTAAACTATGGCTATGTGAGCAAATAATAGAACAACGCAACAGAAAAAAATGATACATATGACACTAGATTTGCTAGCTGGACCACGTTTTGAGGCATATTAGGTTGGTGTGAGATCCAGCCCATTGGACTGGTTGGGCCAAACTGAATTCGCGACACTGTAGCTCCAGGGACCGTAGCAGCATGGAAAACACTGTAGCTACGAAGTTTAGAAGTTGGAGGAGAGTTGAGCTAAGTTAAAAGTCTAGATCTAGGAGGCTGTTAACTCCGGATCAATCTTTTTGCGCGAAGCGAGAACGAAAACGTAAGAGAGTGGGTCTTAGCCGTCTTCCTGGATCGGGACGTTATAGCTAGAGACTGACTTTGAATTATAGTTGCATATATATACATACACATGTTTTTTTTGTTCAAGTAGTGTAAAACTCGGGCTGGATATCGAGCCAACCGTAGTTTTTTTTCGAGTTTTTTTAGAAATTGGTATAATCTTATTCATCATTATTTCCTGCATTGTTTAAGACCCAACTTCATGACGAGCCTAACAAGCCGAGCCTAAGTTGAAAGTCGTTCCAAATCAAGTCATTTTCATTTTAAAAGATAAATGAGTCCAATCGGAGCACTTTTGTACCGAGCCACCGAGCCAGCTTAACGAGCTTTTTGTCCAGCCCTATGTAAAACCATACTCCGTACCTAAGAACCCAACGGAGTAAGGAATTTTGCCCATTAACAAACATATGGATAACTAACAGCCTGTTTTGTTTGCAGTAGGAAATGTCCGTTGGACCATCTAAACCTATATCGGAGCCTATGGCGTCGTTTGGTTTGGCTTGCCAGTTTAGGTCGTCCGTCATCTACTTAACAATAATAGCAGGTTCCCTCAAAAAAAAAAAAAAGCAGGTCAATCTGTGGAAGTCATTCAGCAAAAACCGTCGGACCACCTCATGTCGCATGGACCCATGCCGATGATGGTGGTTTGTCTAACCACACACGCTGTAAATTAACCCAACCCATACACTAATAATAAGGGTAAAAACTTATCAAGTTTTGGGTCACGAGCAGTGACGGTATACTAAGGGCCTGTTTAGATGACAAATATTTTTAGATAAAATTTTTGTAGCACTTTTCGTTGTTATTTGGCAAAATTTGTCCAATCATAAACTAATTAGGCTCAAAAGATCTATCTCGACATTTACAGACAAACTGTGCAATTAGTTATTTTTTACCTATATTTAATGTTCTATGCATGCGTCAAAGATTCGATATGATGGGTATTGTGTAAATTTTTTTTTGCTCTTTTTTGCCATCTAAACAAGGCCTAATAATAAGGGTAAAAACTTAACAAGTTTTAGGTCACGAGCAGTGACGGAGGGTGAACAAAAACAAGTAGTGGCTAATTGCAAAAAACTAATACTGTACTAACCATTGAAGCTTTTAGATGTGACTATTAACGCTCAGCCGTATATAGGTTTTTGTTTTCAGAGAAAAATATTAGATGAGTTTTTAGCATTTTTTTATTATACGTTCTCAGCCGTGGTTTTCTTAATCCGCAGCGTAAGACCGCGTGATCTGATCTGACGGTAGAGGAGTACAACTTGTACAAGGTGTTCTAGAACAAGTAGACGCCACCGAAGAATCTACTAGAATACAGCACGCAGGGCACAAGGAGAAGAAGAGGGGAAGAAATATTCTTCCCGTCGAAAGCCGGAGAGAGGGGAAGGGACAAAGGCAAGAGACAGGCGTCGCCGTCTGATCTGCTGCGGAGTGCGAAGAGGAAGAGGAGATCGCCGGAGTTGCAGAGATGTTCCTGGTGGACTGGTTGTATGGGGTGCTGGCGTCGCTTGGGCTGTGGCAGAAGGAGGCGAAGATCCTCTTCCTCGGCCTCGACAACGCCGGCAAGACCACCCTCCTCCACATGCTGAAGGACGAGGTCCACTCTACCTCCGACATCCGCCCCTTTTTCCTTGCGAATTCCAGTCTTCTTATGTGCTTTCGGCTTAACGGGGATTCCTGATCTGGTTCGATTGGGTTCATCGCAGCGGCTCGTGCAGCACCAGCCGACGCAGTACCCCACGTCAGAAGAGCTGAGCATCGGCAGGATCAAGTTCAAGGCGTTCGACCTCGGGGGCCACCAGATCGCCCGCCGCGTCTGGAAGGACTACTACGCCAAGGTTTGCCTCTTCTTCCTTCTGCTGCTCGCTTCTTTACCTATTATTGTTAGAGGGCGTCCCGGCACAGTTTTTGTGTGATTTGGTGTTGGGATTTGGGTTGGGACGGACAGAGTAGGATTTAAGTGGTACATGGTATGTCGGGTTAAACGACATCTGAATTTCTTTGCTTATTGTTGTCAAGAGTGCTTCCATGTATTGTTTCTATGTGGTTTGGCGTTGGAATTTGGGTTGAGACAGAGGCAATAGGGTTTTAGATATATATATAAGTAGTACCTGGGGTTAGGCATGTTACATCTGAATAGCCAAATAGGTAAGGTGCTTTAGAACAAGGAGAAAATTTGTAGAAGGTTACAGCATACCCAGAGCTATGATCTTGTGAAGATACTCCTCAAGCAACCAAGGAGGCAAGGATGACTGACCCACTGGGTCTTGATTTTGGTCACCTGATCATGATGGAACATCCCTGTTATGTTTGCTCTGACATTCATATTAGCTGCCCATTACAATGGCCCTGGGCTACCTAGTGGTCCCATTGATTCTTCACCATAAAACATTTAGTGAGGTTTGTAGGATGTGATCTCTGCATATGAGAAGATTACACCAAGTGGCACTAGTTGGTATTTCCTACCAAGGGTGTTGCCTAACCAGAGCAGAACAAACTTTTAGACTTATGCCTAGTGCTTTCAATTTTTATGCTATTCTTTATTTTGGCAGAACACAGCTTCAACAAAAAATATGGGAAAATTGTCCATGATCATTGTGCTTAGAGCATTATAAATGTACAACTCATGCTTCACGGTTGACCGAATTACTAGTAGTAAGACTATGAGGTGCCTGTTTACAACTATTGTGCAGTTTTGCTCCTATCTTCGCTGGCAAGCATCAAATTCTTGTCAGCACCCTGCTCTGGCTGGAGCGGTGGAGACTTGCCATGTCTGAAGATGGGTAGGTAATGTTGTTCGCTGGTGCTAAACCAATTTTTGTGGTAATTCAGTAATGTGGGAAGTCTGAGTGCTATGAGTGTAATGTTCTCCAGACATACTTGTCCTGTTGTCATTTTTCCTTATCTTAAGATGAAAGGCTGGCTACAAAAAGAATGCTCAAACTTTGTAGTCTGTGCTGTTTTTGAATGAGACTTGCTGAAAACACCTGAGTTCACCTGCATGTTTTTCATATATTAAACACCATCTGACCTGGAGTGGTTGGAGCATGACAGATGTCCTTTGTCTTTTATGTTCTTTATATATTTTGTCAAAACCCGGTCTGAAATAAGATTGTGGAAAATATTTTCATGTATCAAATGTGTTCGAAGAGATTTCCAAATGTTATAGCTCATGCTTCTCGCCTGACCAAGTTACCACTAATAAGACTGAGATATCAACTTACAACTATTGTGCAATTTTGCTCCCCCATCTTTGCCGGCAAGCATCAAACCTCTGGTCAGCGCCTTGCTAGATTTGTGACTTAGTCCTAAATCTGACTGGCAGAAGATGAGAAGGTAAAACCACCCACTAGTGGCGAACTGGTTAATGCCAAAATTTTTGTGGTAATTTGGCAATGTGGGAAGTTTGAGCTCTATAAGTGCAATTTCCTCCAGACACTGATTCTTGGTCTACTTTGTCTAAAAAGAATTTTAGGATTTTAAAAGCAGCACTACTGTGTGTTCGATTTTGGATTGAAAGCTCATTGGCGTGAGTTCGTTTCTAGAGCTTTAGTGCTGCATTTGCTCATTCGCCCCTAGGAATGGTAAAATTGTGAGTTTCTCATTTGCTGGGCAGGTGGTGTGGAGATTCACATGCTTGACACCCATGCCCAGTCCTGTGTGTGGAATATTTTATCAGCTGGGTAGCTCATGGTTCAACTGATCTTTGGAGTTCATTTTTACCTCTTACACTTAAATTTTGACTGCTCCACGTGCTCCATTCAATTTATGTGAGCGGTTCAATTTCCATATTACTTGGGCAGCTCTAACAGAAATGATCACATTTCGTGCTTTGTACCGGCCTTGAATGAGTTTCTGAAAAATTCTGAGTTCACTAGTCGGGTTTTTCATAAAAACCCCTGTTGGACCTACAGGGGAGGGGGGGGCCTTTTTTATTCCTAATGTTCTTTATTCCAGTGAAGCACGATTTGAAATAAACAAATATGGAAATATTGTCCAAGTATCACCGTGTTCGGAGAGCTTTCCAGACGTATTACTCAGGTTTCCTTGACCCAATTACCACTAATAATACTGTGGAGTGTGCCTGCATATAGCTATTAGGAGTGACACCACGCGTGATAGTTGATATAAAGGTTAATGTAGTTTCTGTGGTAATTTGGCAGTGTGGGAAGTCTGAGTGCTATAGGTGCAAAGCTCTTCAAATACACTGGTTCTTGGTCAATTTTTGCTAAAAGAAACAATGAAAATCCTTAACTTGATGGCTTGGTGATTTGTACTGTTCTTGGATGAGGCTTGTTGAAAACACCTGAGTTTGCCTGAGGTTCTTGAATTTAGAAACACCAGCTGACCTAGGAAGGTTGGAACAAGATAGATGTCCTTTCCAATGTATATAGCCAAGCACAGCCCAATATAAAAATATTGCCAGCTTTTGATATGTACTATTCGTGTGTTCCAGTTGACCAAAGTTTAGCACGAAGGAGGTTATGGTGTGCCTGTTTATTGCTATTGGATAATTTTGGCCTTCCATCTATGCTGGGGAGCATCAGAACTCAGAGCACCTTCCTCTTTCCTGGCACCCTTCTACTAGGCTTTCTCTGCTTCTTCATTCATCTGTCAAGCCTGGCTGCCTCACCCCTAAAGTGTCAACCTCGGAGGAACAGACTCCACATTGGGAATGGTGGCCAGTGCCCTTGGGTAGAGGCTCTGCAGCCCGTTACCTGTGCAGAGGGGATGTACTGACTGTGGCAGAGAAAGTAAAGGTAGAGTTCTGCTATTGGTTAACTGGTTGTGGTCACATTTTTTTGTGTTATATGGTGGCAGTGTGGGAAGTCTTGAGTGCTCCGAGTGCTAAGATCTCACACACTGGTCCGTGGTCAATTTTCTTTTGAAAACTATGGATCTTTTGAGGAATCTTTGACTTGGTGCTTTGTACTGTTCTTGGAAGAAACTTGCTGAAGTACCTGAGTTCACTTGTGGTGGGTTTTGCAACCAAAAAAAAATCCTTGAATGGTGGGACCAGCAGACATGATCTAGTTTGGTAACTTTTCTATAATCAAGAAAGGTGTACATTATGTTGTTGACAAATTGTATTTCGCTATTTGGCTACAAGGGAAATGAATGCATGGAGGGAACATGTAAACTCGTCTGGAAATGGTTCAAAACTTAAATTTGTATACTCATTATACATGTAAACTGTATCAAATCTTCCCCAACGTCATTAACAGCTATGCCCTATGGGTGTCTTCCACAAGCTGAGACCTGCTCACCACGCCTTGCATCTTGCTTTCCACCCCACTGCATTTCCTTATATGCTGCTGCTGCATGTTGTCAAACATAAGTTGTTAGCCTTTTGTTTATCTTTTTGGGACGCCCATGTTTGAGCCACATGGATTCAGTTTTTGTGCTGTGAATGGTCAGGAAAAAAGGTCTGTTTTGCACTAGGCATGTAATATTTGTGCCCTAAATTCAACCGCTACTTATGAATTCTATGGTCCACAGTTTTAACTTTAAATTTGTAATTGAACTTGCTGAGTTGAGTCCTATGTTCCACGGTTTTAACAACTATGAGTTGTAATTGAACCTGATGAGTTCTAATGCTTACACTGTTTTAATGTGCATATGGTTTGGTTGGCTGTTTCTAAATTTTTGCCTGTCACAGGTTGATGCTGTTGTGTACTTGGTGGATGCTGTTGACAAGGAACGGTTTGCGGAGTCGAAGAAGGAGCTTGATGCACTCCTTGCAGATGACTCCCTTGCAAACGTTCCTTTCCTCATACTGGGCAATAAGATTGACATCCCATACGCGGCTTCAGAGGAGGAGCTACGGTACTACCTCGGCCTGAGCAACTTCACAACCGGGAAGGGCAACGTGAACTTGGCTGACTCCAATGTTCGGCCTCTGGAGATCTTCATGTGCAGCGTGGTGCGCAAGATGGGCTATGGTGAAGGCTTCAAATGGATGTCTCAGTACATCAAGTGAGGCGCTGTCCATGGCACTGCTCTGGTTCGCAGGCGGCTGAAATCAAGTCTGGTCGTAACTATGGAGAACAAGGCAGCTGCATGAAAAGGTTTATGGTAGCTAGTGATAGGCAAAGCTTGTAAGTTGGTGTTAATTAATCCTAGATATGTGATGGGGTCTGCTTTCTCTTCTGATTGTTTCTGGGTGGTCTAAACGGTTCAAAAAAATGCGGCTATGTAATCACGTTACATAAAACAGTGCATTGTTCGTAGCAGCTTTGGTGGACTTTTGTCGCAGATGGTGAGCTTGCGGTTTCTAAAATTATGGTTGTAGGCTGTGGTAATTGTGCTAAAGTGTACCATATTATATGTTCACTGTGTAGATCTACTCACGTGGAGTCTAACAAAATTAGATTTTCTATTTTATGATTTTTCTGTGATTTACTATGATTTTTTAAATATTCAGCAAAAAAAAATAAAAAGGCAAAACGTTATTACTGTAGCAACCCTATGTTACTGTAGAAAAATCGCCGTCGAAAACCGCGCAGGAGTTAAAATAGACAGTTTTGGATAGTTCAGGGGGTAAATTAGACCGTTTCATAGTTGAGGGGTTGAAGGTTATGGGTTCAGGATGAAAACAGATGGAATTTTTTTCCGTACCGTCCCGTTCCGTTTTCTATATTTTTCCGTCCGTTTCCGTATTTGTGAGATCCCGTTTTCGTATTTGCGGAAGTAGAAAATGGTGTTTTCCATCCGTTTCCGAGTAATCCCGTTTTAATATGGAATAGACTCGTATTTATTCCGTTTTTATCCCGTTTTCAATCTATGTTCAACATGTTCAACAATTACATGTCCTTATGTTATGTTAATATAACTACGAATCACCAAATATGCATGTTATGTACACGTACATAGCATGTAAATGAATATTAAACCTTGTATATATTATTACATGACTTTATATATGTATACTTTGAGAATATTATGTGATCTTAATTTAATTTTCCGGCTCTCCGTCCGTATTTGTTCGTTTTCGTATGTCTGCATATTCCGATTCCGTTTCCGAACCCGATTCCGTTTCCGCCAAAAAAATATAGAAACGGAAGTAGAAATAGGGTTTTTCCGTCCGTTTCCGTCCGTTTTCATCGCTAGTTCCAGGGTCGATAGTTCACGGGTGGTTGGGGGTTATGGGTTCCAGAGTCGATTGTTCAGGGGTGATTTAGGTTTTTTCCAATTGACGTGGCATTGGATTTTTGGGCTGGAGTTCCTATATGAAACTTTCCCTCTGTCGGAGACCCGGGAGAGAGGGACTCTTGCGGCCGTCGAACGGCCAGTGCAGCCTCCTACCTGCTTCCTCTCGCCTCGTAGGCCATCCGTTCCGGGAGAAAATGCCAAACGAAGCAAGCTAAGCAAAACAAGAATGGCAGGGCGGTCACAAGTCACGGCTCCGTTTCGGGTTTGAACTTTGAACCCTCGCAGTTGAGACGAGACGAGGCAGGGTACGAATCCCGTGCAGGTTTGGCTCGCCGACCAGTTCCCGCTGTTCCTTGCTCACCTCCGGCGTCGGCGTCGCTCTCTCGGCCGCGGCCCGGCCGATGGACCAGTAGGGCCACAGCGGGCCGAGAGGCCGGCCCGAGGCTACGAGCGCCACGCAAAATCGAGCAGGCACGTCGGATGGGATGGGATCGGGTCGGCACGTCCGCGCGCCGTCGTATCCGGCCCGCGCCCGCCGGGGCGGACCGCGGTCGGCAGGCACGAGCAGACCGCGCGGGGCACAACGCGGACCCGTGCCTTGGCCTCTCTCGCGCGCGCTCGCCTGCATTGCCAGCGGGGCAAGCAAGCCAGGAAAAGGAGCGGCTCGTCCGCGTCCGGCGGAACGCGGCAGGCGCGGTCAGACGCGCTGGGTAGGTAAAACAACCTCGGACCAGACAGAAGTTTATCGTGTCAGCACAGCACCGCATCGGTTTCTCTCGCGCAACCTGTAAAAAATTGGAACGGAATGACATGAGCATGGAGCAGGCAACGTTCCTTGGCGGCCAGCGGCTGTTTTTGGATATGAGCGGTGCGCCAGCGCCCAGCGGCGGTTGTAAACTGCTGGCCGGCAATGGCGACCCCTTTCCTTCTCCGCCGGCGTGTTTGCAGGTCTATACACGTGCGCTCCCTGCACGAATCTTCTGTTCCCAGATTTGATTTACACATCACTAATTCCTTTTGGACGGAAGCACACGCGTTGCTGATGGCTTTCCTCTGGAGTCGGAATGAAAGAACTTTTTCTCCAATACGCAGAGTGTGCATATTATATCATTGTATTAGGAGGAATAGAGTTTATATTACAAGAGTACCGCTCCTGGTCCGCCAGCTCCTGCCTGGATCCACCGATCGGCCTCGGCCTTGATGATCTGCAGGATGTCACTTATGGCCGCTGAGGATCCCCGGAAACATCTTGCGTTTCGCTCTTTCCATAATTGCCAAGAGACAAGCGCCAATGGGGAGTCCATGCCGGCTCGCCAATCACCGTCGAACAAGGATCGCAAGCGGCGCCACCAAGTTATCGTCGTTGGGGAGGAGGGAGGTGATAGTCGGCCGAGTGCTTGCAGGACATGGAACCATACCTCCCGGGTGAATGGATAGACCGCTATGATATGATCAATCGTTTCCTGGCCTTGGTCGCAAAGGTAGCATAGCTCCGGGCCTCGAGGCTGTGTCTTGTCCTCCTACCCCACATCCAGTGCCCGCGCTTGAACACCAGGCAGAGGATGATCTTTATCCGCATTGGCGTCCAGGTCTTCCAGATCAACTTGTGACCCGGCAGTGCAATGGAGCCGGTGTGGAGCATGTTGTATGCTGACTTGGGCGTGTAGGTGCCATCAGCAGTCCACCGCCAAACTGTTTTGTCGGGCTGATCACTGAGCTGGACACCATCGACTGCTGCCCAGAGGTGTAGGTAATCCACCGGCGCCTCAACCGGTACTTCCACTGGCTATGCTCCGCACCAAAGTTCTGTTATGCAGCCCCTCTCTAACGGTTTGCTTGTGGCGCACTCGAAGGGGGATTGTCTGATACAGATAAGGTGCGATGGTGGCCACGTCCTGTTCATCGATCCACCGGTCTTCCCACTTCCTAGAACAAAGCCTGTATGTCGTCTCCAAGCCTTGTGTAGGTCGAATCCTTGAAGAAGGCTTGCACTTCTGATGTTTGAATAGACAGTTCACTCCAGGCTCGATCCTCGATCCTGATCGGTCTTTCTGCAACCATAGCCAACGAGTCTGTAGGGTATACCCAGCGAGTTTGAGGTCACTTATTCCCGATCCTCCCAATTGTGTCGGCCTGTAGCAAGTTGCCCAAGCGACCATGCACTTTCCTCGGAACGAAAGAATTCAAGTTTCTAATTTTCTTTCAAATTCATCTTACATGCGACGCAGCTGCGCTTGGCGCCTTTGCTTTGCAGACGTGTGTGTTTTTGGTACAAAAGAATCGTGTGTGTCGGCGGCGTAGGAACGAATACAACGGACGAATGGATCGTGCCGAACCAAAGCGAACCGACGTGAGCCTATCTATCTATCACCTGAATCTAATGACGGCCAGGAGCGCGCCGAGAGCGAGCAGCTCCGCGGGCAGCAGCACCACCACCAGCAGGTGTGCGCGCCTGGCCGCCTCGCTGACGGCGTCCACGAGGCCCCCGCCCCCGCGCCGCCGCCCCGAGGAACCCGACGACACGCCGTGGACGCCGAACGGCCACCACAGGAGCAGGAACCACCGCCACCGGCCCCGCTCGGCCTCCTCCCGCGCGCGCCGGGCCTCCTTGCGGACCACGGCGCGCACGGACCGGAGGTACGAGTTCACGTCGTGGTCGCGGTACACGGAGCCCCGGGGACCGTACGCGGCGCCGTCCTTGAGGATCTCCAGCGGGTGCGGCGAGTTGAAGAAGGCCGACAGCGCGGACCGGAGCTGCTGCGACAGGGAGCCGTCGCCGGACGCCGACGCCCCGCCGGCCAGGTGGTAGATGCCGCTGTCCGGTGGGAGCAGGTGGTGGTGCGGGGACAGCCGCTCGTCCGGCTGCAGGATCAGCACCTCCCCCATCGGCGCGTACAGGAGTTTCTGCATTGCAATGGATTGGATTCACGATGTCAGGAGATCACTGGCGTCGTATACACCTGCAAGCCATTCTTGCTGAAGAACAAGGACCTCGACCTCCAGACCAGGGTTAAAAATACCGCTCGGTTTAGCGCGGTAAACCGCGGTTACCGCCCTAACCGGGCCGGTCCGGTTCCGGTCCGGTCCGGTTAGGTATTTCCCAAATTCAAATTTAAAATTTGAAAAAAAAAATGCTGAAAAAAATTCCTAAAAATAGTTTATGATTTATAGAAGCCAATGGTGTAAAAATTTTTCAAATTCGAGTTCGTTTAGAATTTATTTATACGTATAAAAGTTTGAAAAAAAAGAAAAAAAATCCTGGTCCCGGCCCGTTAAGACCCCAAATTCAAATTTAAAATTTAAAAAAAACAAAAAATACTGAAAAAATTCCTAAAAATAGTTCATGATTTATAGAAGCCAATGGTGTAAAATTTTTTCAAATTCGAGTTCGTTTAGTATTTATTTATACGTATAGAAGTTTGAAAAAAAAGAAAAAAAAATCTAAACTCAAATCGAGCGGTAAACCGGTCAAACCGGCCGGTTACCGCTCCAAACCGGCCGGTAAACCGGACCCGAACCGAACTGAAGGAGCGTTTGAATTTAAATTTGAATTCGGCCGGTTACCGCCGCTACCGGAGGCCGGCGGTTACCGGAAACCGGTCGGTAAAAAAAACCCTGCTCCAGACCACTAAAGACCTACCTAGTTTGTGAGGCACGGGTGGCTGCGGAAATTCCCGTTGGCAAGCTTCAGGATGTTGGCGACATGGTCCGGGTAGTGGCAGGAGAACACCCGGGGCACTATGTCCCGGTGCATCGTGATCGACTGCACGTGGCTCCGCGGCAACCCGAGCCGGCGGAGCAGGTGGTCGCCGCCGCACATGATGCACGGCGCGCCGAACGTTATCACGGGCAGCAGTGACGACGCAGGCGCCTCCCCTCGCACCAGCAGCATCAGGTTCACAAGCAGAGCCAGGCTCCCGCCGAGGGAATGCCCGGTGAAACGCAGCCGTGCGGACTTACCACAGCTCTTCAAGTGGGCTTTCACGTAGGGTAGCATCTGGTGATACATCCCCTTGGCAGCTTCGTATATACCCCTGTGAACGAGCACATCGAGTTCCTGCGGCGCCGCATCAGAAATGGACAGAGGTCACATAAACATCTACCAGCTCGTATGAACTACCAACTCCTGAAACTGAAATTTTTAGCAACAGCTAGCAGTGTCATCAAACCTCAAATTTGACAGGTTCAAATAAAAGGTTGGCCTGCCAAGAAGCAATTGATTCTGAGCCCTGCAGGTCACAAAAGCAAACAACCACAATGGCACAAAATTGGATTAAGAAGCCCGAAGAACAGAAACTATATATTGAATCATCATGATAATTTGGGCATATATAAGCAATACCTGAACCACAAAGTATCTTGTGCTGTTTTGATCATCATCACAGATGAACCACTCACAAGGGCAAGATCTTGAAGAATTCAGATCATCTGCAACGGCTTGTCGTGTCTCTTCCTTGGCGGCAACCATGGAGGTTACCGAATTTGTTGTGGCCACGAATGAGGCTTCGTCCAAGCTCAACCCGTCACTGCTCTCGCCACTCACGAATGCCATGATAGTTGGATCATCCTTGGCATCATTCCCGGGACCGAATGGCATAATGCCCATGGCCCGGGAATGCAAATAAGCGGCAGCGGAAGACACTACACGGTATGCACCAAAGGGGTTAATCCCTAGGCCACTTCTTTCCCCCTGGCTCGCTGGCACCGCACTGTCGACAGCTTCAGGTGCTTGATCCCCAGATCCATCTTTCTTAGTGTTATGCTCCTGCTTCTGATCAGGGCTAGTTCTGGCCTTGTCTTGCATTGACGACGTCACAAACCGCAAATTGTATCTCCGAAGACATTTTGGCTTGAGATGGGAAGCATGAAAGCAAAGGATCCTAAGTTAGGCAGTGGAAAAGGATATTTGCAACCGCAATTCAGTTACATTAGATCAGTATAAGAAACTCTAGTTCAGAAATAACGATATATCCAGAAGCCCGTCAGCGACGTCGGATGGATGCGGCCTCCAGACCGCTGTTCGACTCCCTCCTGCTACTGCTCGCATGGGTACTTTGGAAGGAGAGGAACGCAAGAGTCTTCGGGCGGACGCCGTCGACAGTGCAGGAGGTCGTACGTGCTGTCATCACGGAGGGCGACGACTGGGCGAGAGCTGGGTGTGCGCCCATGGCGGCGCTGAACTTACTTTGGTCGCAAAACTTGGACGTCATGTAATCGATGAACTAAGGATCCAGTAGAACATAGGTTCCCTTTTTGGCGTGCTTCTAGACTACTCGCCTCGGACTCGCCGTCGCGCTCGGATGTGTACTTGAATTCCTCTCCCTCTTAATGAAAAACGGGCACACACCCGGTCGCGCTAGGCGCTTAACCAATTGGCAAAGACAAGCAAAATTCAAGGATGGACTTGGAATAATCCAAAAATATCTTTTGGAAAATCACACTGGAAAAGAAAAGTAGACAGTAAAATCCAAAATAGACCAAATTTAGCTTTAACATTCCTAGAAAATACCACCACCCGGCACCTGCATTGACGTTGAAAATATGCGGCATGAACAAGAGCACGACACCTGTCTGGCACAATCAAATGCTCATGAGCATTTACCGAAAGCAATTTAGGCCAAATTCAGCGAGGACGAACTGCAATTGACGCGTGAGAGAGAAAGAGTAGCAGCACTGTACTAGCCATGATGATGGTAATGGTACCTGAATTCTGGGGATCATGTAGGCGATGTTGCAGAGGTAGGACATCATGGAGTACTCCTTAGCCTCCCGGAGCGACGCCTTCCGCAGCAGCCGCGAGAACGACGCGCGGTCGAACACCTCGCCGTCGTCGTACCCCACGGCGCAACCTCCGTCGTTTTCCCCGCCTCCGCAGGAGGCGCACTCCTCGACTCCACCTGCGGCAGCCGTCATCTCCTCCTCCGGTTCCTGGCTGCCGCCGGAGGCCTCCGCGTCCGCCGCCTCCACCCACCGCGGTTGCACCCGCAGCATCTGCAGCACCCAGTTGCCGCCCTGCCTCCGCTCGTCCCCCTCCTCCGCCTTCCGCTCCTCCTCATCGGGCGGAGGACTCCTCGGCTCCGCGCCGCGAACGGAGGCTCCGGCCGGGGGCAGCGGTCTGTCTCCCCCGCCACGCGGCCACATGCGCAGCAGCGGCGCGTGCAGCGCGGCGCGCGGCGGCTGCTGCAGAGGATGCCGCTGGCGCTGCGCCGACATCGCCGCCGCCGAAGACGACGACGCCGCCGCCGCCGGTGGCGGCACCGAGGCCGGCGCCACCGGAGGCTGCGGCGGCGCGGCGCCGCGCACGAACCTCAGCACGTCCATGGCGCCGGGCGGCGGAGGCCCTGGGCAGGCACCTCCGAAACGTGGCTTCCTCTCGTGCGCACGAGGGCGGTTAAGCCGCGCGGATTGAGAGGCGGCTGGTTAGTAATAGCGCAGTTAAGTTTAGGAATCCCTGCCGACTGGGACTTGAGAGGCGGCTGGTGGCGTGGTTAATCTTCTTCTAGTTCTAGCTCACCTGAGTAGAGCTTTACCTTCTGCTCGACGATGGTGAGTGGCTGCCGTGATTGTAAAAGGACAGGTTGTAGGGGAGGGGAGAGGAGAGGGAGGACGGGCAGTGGAGGAGAGCTCCTCCTATTTAATTGGAGACGTGGCGAAGGAGAAGGACGGCAGGACCGCAGGAGGGTGGAGGTAGTAGGCGATGACTGCGGATCGTTTGTGGGAGGTGAGAGAAAAAAAACACGGTAGAGTGGCTGACAAGAGCCTCTTCTGCCTCAGCCCATGTCTATCTTATATTTGGGTATCAGAGACAAAAAAAAAAACTATTTAACTATCTGTTTTTATTGGCCTAACAAATCCTCCTCCCACTACCCACGTCTGTTGGCCCAACAAACCAGCCTATCAAACCAGCCTATCTATTTTTCCTTCCTCTCTCTCCCTATGCCGACTCTTTCTTCGCCGAGCACTCGATCCGCCGCAGGGGAACTTCCCCGGCGCCGCCAGTTCGCCGCAGGGGAGCCACCGGAGGCTAGCACGGCCAGCCCCGGCACCGGCCATCTCTCCGGCGCCCCTCCTCCACTACCCCGGCCATCTCCCGATGCTCCTCGGTGGCTCTGCGAGGGCGGCGAGGGAGGAAGCACGGGCTTCCCCGACGCGGGCTTCGCCGGCGCGGCTGCCTTCCCCCGGTGCGGCGGCCTTCCCTGACACGGCTCACCGGCACGGTGGCCTTCTCCCGGCGTGGCCACCTTCCCACCAATGCGGCTCACCGGTGCGGCCGTCTTCCCCCTGCGTGGCCGCCTTCCCCGTGCAGGCACAGCGGAATCCTGCTCTCTACCCTCTGCTTCTGTGACCACAACGAAGGAGATGACATGAGGGTCCCACGTGTCATTAACTGGTGAATGAATTTGAGAGCCATATTTTAGGTAGTACTGCTGGAGTTAGGAGCAAAATATAGGTAGTAGAAAAATAGGTAACTATCGAAATAGAGAAATAAGTAGTCTAGAATAGGTAGTAGTGCTGGAGATGTTTTAAGTCGTGACGATGAATTTAAGCGAACAGAGCCAGTCTGCGGACTGTGATGCCTCTTCCCGCTGATTTGCTGTGTTATTCTTCTTGCGAGGTTGTATGTATGTACACAACCAGCGGTCAAACTGTACGGGAGATATACAAAAATAATCGCAAAGCCACCTTGGTCCTTGGATTTAACATGTTTCACAAACAAAAAAAATGAAGGAGTGGACATTACAAGGCCTGATTACGTGCAGGACATCTCTGTCTGGCATTGCAATGCCGTGACGGCAGTTAAGCTGCAGTAGCTGCCTTCCAAAGCTAAAGCTAACCGCTGGCTGTCAACCGCATCAGGAAGGCGGACGCACGGTTGGCTTAAACTAGCGCGTCCAGGCCAGCGTCTAGCGTGTGTGAGGCGACACGGCAGGTCGCCAGCGACGCGCGCGTCCATTCCAGGAGCCAGGCGCAGAAGATCCCACCGTTGCTTTCGTGGCGTGGACGTCCGGCGGATGAGCCAAGCAGCGACGCCCGACGGGGACGTTCGGCTGGCAGCACGTCAGCGGATGAGACCGCGTGCGCGGACGTACTCGTGCCGCGCTCGCGCGCCATGCAGCTGGGCTCAATCCCACTAGATGCATCGGGGACGGGTGGGCTGGATCTGGGCCGTATTGTATTTAAGCTCGATAACAGTAGACACGGTGGGCTGAAATTCGGCCCACCCAGGTAGGGCTTCGGTTTATTTCTTCGTCCTGTTTCCGGCACCCGCGTGTCGCCCAATCCAATTTGGTGGATGACCGACGTCCGATTCCGCGCCGCTCTGTCTCTGAGCGCGTGGACCCAGAGACAGCAACGGGCCTGTTTCTGTTCTGAGTTCGTTTTTCTCCTTTTATTTTTCGGACCCGAAGGTCGTGCATCCGGACGCACACATAGCCCGCATCCATCCGCCTCGCTCCGACTCGGACATGCACCCCCCCTCAACGCTCCTCACGTCGACGGTTGCGCAGCCCGCCTCGCCTCGCACGCGCACCTTGTCCCCCGCTGCGCCCTGCTCCTTCCTCCTGACCCCCCTCCTCTCCTCTTCTCTCTCCACGTGGACGGGACTAGGAGCCAACCCTAGCTCGTTGCGCCCCCATCCGCCGGTCCCCAGCTCTGCCATGCTCCATCCCCAGGCACCCGAGCCGTGCGTCCATCACTCAACATGCGATAAAACATAAAACACTTGATTGCAACATACGTCGTACACAGATAAAACATAATGTTACAACATATGTGAAACATATGCAACATCCAGATAAAAACACTTGCAACATGTGTGTGAAACATATGCAACATCCAGATAAAACACTTATTGCAACATATGTCTGAAACAGATGAAATATTTTTTTTCAAAACGCTTGCAACGTACCACCGGAAACACTTGCAAAAAATATGAAACATGTGCAACATCCCGATCTACTTATGTAACATCCATATGTAACAACTGCAACATACCTCTAAAACACCTGAAACATACATTTACAACATAGAAAGAGGGGAAGGCCGGGGTTGGTCTCGTTAGGGTAGGATCTGGCGGTGAGCGGCGGTGCGCGAACACCACCGGCACTAGCCACACTCGTGGGTGCCCTTGGCTTGGCCGGAGAAGACCTGAGACGCCACAACATGTGCGCCCCAATGGCCACAGCGGGGTCAGTAGTGCGCCTAACGGCGATGGTCGACGGACGGGCGGCGAGAGAGCGAGGGCGTGCAGCGCTCACGCCCCTTCCTATTCTTATCCCTTCGCATCCTGCCCCACTCCCGAAGACGCGGCCATCGCTGTTTCCCTGGCCAGCGGCGACACCTTCACCCATATCAGCGTGTGTGCTCCCCCACCCCGGCATCCTCCTTCCCCACCCCGGTGGCGCCCCTCCCTTCACCCCATCGTCTTCACCCACCGGGAACGCCCAATGCCTGTGGATCCGGCAGCCCTCTCCTCCACCCCGGCGAGATCCAAGCAAGTTGCTGACCCTCATCTACCCTGGCCAGCAGCGTCCTGCCTAGATCTGGCACCGTCTTCTCTCCCTCGGCCGACAGCGGGCATTGCGGGTGAAAGGTCCTAATGGCTAGAGGGAGGTGAATAACCTATTAAAAATTTCTACAACTACACTTAAAGTGGTTAGACAATAAGATGGTGAAGCGAGTGTTGCGCTAGCCTACTAAAATTGCAAGCCTCCTATCCACAATTCTAGTTGCTATAATCTCTAAATCATACAAGAGGCTAAGTCACTACCACTAAGTTAGTGAGGTCTCAAAGATTAAGTAAAGAGTCTCACTAATCACTAGACAAGACACAAAGTTAGCTCTCAAAACTAATTACACTAAAGAGCTTAGCTACACTAGGAAGGTAAATACAAGAGAGGTAGTGAGTTATACCGCCATGGCAAGAGACGATCAATCAATCACAATGAATATCAATGAAATCCTCGGAGACAAGATGACACAATAATTTTTCATCGAGGTTCACTTGCTTGCTGGCAAGCTAGTCCCCATGTGACGATTTACTCACTTAAAGGTTCACGCGCTATCAGCATCACACGCCTAACCCGCAATCGGGTGCTACACAACCAACACAATATGAGAATCCATAAGCCAAAAGCAATCCACTATAGTACCTTTTGGCTCTCCATCAGGGAAAGGTCAAGAACCCCTCATGATCACTACGATCGGAGTTGGAGACAATCACCTTTCTCCACTCGACGATCCTCGCTGCACTATGTCGTCTAGGTGGCAGCAACCATCAAGAGTAACAAGCAAAATCCATAGCGAAACACAATCACCAAGTATCTCTAGATGCAATCACTCAAAGCAATACACTTGGATATTCTCAAATCTCACAAGATGATGATCCAATCAAGTAAGGTGAGTTAGAGAGTGTTGGCTATGCTCACTAGGATATATACTCAGTACAAATGGCCAAGAGGGTGAGCAAGAGCCGACCAAACAACTTATATAGGCGCCCCCATGAAATAGAGCCATTAGGGTCAAGTGAGGTGCCTCTGCGCACTGACTGGATACGCTGGTCGGGGTGACCAGATGCACCTAGCCAGCGTCCGGTCAATGAATATGCGCCACCCGTCCCAGCCTTCAAACCTGCGCCACTGATCTCCAACGGCTAAGTTCCAACACCCACGCGGTTAAGTAACGACCGAACGTAGGGCCATATGACTGGACACGCTGCCGCGGTGTCCGATCGTGCCTACGCCTGAGTCGCTGCATCTGTGATCTAACACACCAATTAAGTGACCTGACGCTCGACAACGTGGAGTCCGATCAAGTCCAGTAAGGCACCAGAGATGTTTTTACTCGATCGAACGCGTCTGCTCGCTCTTGACCGGACGCATCACCGAGTATGGTCCTCTCTGGCCAACTCCTCCACGTTACGTCAGCGTTCACCGGACGCATCCCCTGCGCGTCCGGTCAACTTCTCCTTCAGCGTCCGATTAAAGACCATAGCTGCTTCTTCACTATGCAGTACTGACCGGACGCAAGCACAAAGTTCAGTCGCTACCTGAGCAGCGTCCGGTCACTGAAAAATAGTGCCTCCACTTCTCCAACTTTGCCACCCTTGATCAAGTGTGATAAACACCAAGTGTATCACCTTGTGCACGTGTGTTAGCATATTTTCACAAATATTTTCAAGGGTGTTAGCACTCACTAGAATCTAAATGCAAATGCAATGAGTTAGAACATCTAGTGTCACTTTGATAACCGCATTTCACGACGAGTTTCACCCCTCTTAATACTACAATTATCTATCCTAAATGTGATCACGCTGTCTAAGTGTCTCAATCACCAAAACACAAAAACTCCTATCAATTATACCTTTGCCTTGAGCTTTTTGTTTTTCTCTTTCTTCTTTTCCAAGCTCGAGCACTTGATCATCTCCATGGCCACCACCATCATCATGATCATCGCCATTTGCTCCATCACTTGGAATGTGCTGCCCTATCTCATGATCGCTTAAAGCAATAGGTTAGCACTTAGGGTTTCATCAATTCACCAAAATCAAACTAGAGATTTCAGCGGGCATGCGGGTGTGCACCATCTAGTGAGCCGACGCCACCATAGTTGTTCACCAAGTAGGTCATGACCGTGTGGTGATGCTATGTTTCAAGTGTATCTGGAAGCTTTTTCAGACATGTGTTCAATCCTATGTTTCAAGTCTTTCAGTTGTTCAGATGTATGTTTCAATTATTTCATGTGGATGTTAAAAAAGTAGATCGGAATGTTACATAAGTTGTAAGCATCTATCCTCAATGTTTCATCTGTTTTTTTGTACACGTATGTCTCAAGTGTTTCAGACGCATGTCTCAAGTGTTTCATCTATTTTCTTTTGTATGTTGCAATTGTTGCATCTGGATGTTTCAAAAGTAGATCTGGATGTTGCACATATTGCAATAGTGTTTCAACTATATGTTTCAAATATTTCATCTGTTTTAGACGTATGTTGCAAATGTTTCATCTGTATGTTACAAAAGTGGATTGGGGTGTTGCATGGCGTGGCCATTGGTGGTCATTGTGCGGGGTGCAGGTCCCTACGACGGACACAGGTGTGGGTGATAGGGTGCGGTACGCAGGACACGGGATGCGACGTAGGAGCGGCGCAGGTGTTGAAGCCGCGTCCGAATGTGACGTCCCATCCGGACATCCGGGCGCCAGGCGTACCATTCGATTTTGCATTCTATCTAGAAGTAGATGCGTTCATCTTTCTCCTTTTATTTTTTATTTTCTATTTTTTCTTTACTTTTTTTATTGTTTTATACGTTGCTCCCTCCAGCCATAAAAGAATGCAATTGTGGGAACCGTATGTCCGTACTAGTCGAACTAGCTCATGTTTAACCAGGTTTATAGTAAATAATATTAGTATTTTTGTCTCCAAATGAATTTATTATGAAAATATATTCTATAGTTAATCTAATGATACTTATTCTGTATCATGCATGTTAGTACTTTTTATGTAAAATTAGTCAAAGTTTAAACTGTTTCGCTCCTTAAAAAGCAAGAATTGCATTCTTTTATGGACGGAGGGAGTTCTACCTATTTTAGATGTTCGTATATGTATTCATATACTAGTTGTAGATGTATAATATGATGTCATGTACCATATTTTTTTCAGCATTTTCTCTCTCTTTTTCCACTTTTTCTCTTCTTCCAATCTAATTGAATCTTATGACCATAAAACCACAAAAGTTATGATAAAAAAATATGGTGATAATTTGTCACGTAAAAGGTTATGCACATAAGTTGTGAGCATAACTTTGTAATTTTCTAAAAATAAAATTTTATAAAAATTATTTTTTCTAAGAAAAGTAAAAAAATTACGATGGCAAATTGGGATAATAAATTGTTCTGTTAAAAGTTATGCACATAGGTTGTGCATATAACTTTGTAACTTTCTAAAAAAATAAAAAGTTATTGAAATGTTGACAAATTGTTACTGATAAGTTTGCCCGCCGGTAGTTATGAAGAAAAGTTGGGGTTCAAAAGAAAAATTATCATGATAAGTTTTCTATATAATTTCTATCTCTACACCTAAAAAAGCTCTAAAGTAATGATCTACTTGGTGATACAAAAACGTATACTATCCGGTCACAAAGACTATAATGTACCAACTACGTATACTATCCGACCAAATACGTATATTATCTGGCCACCGTTCCTTCGCACCACAAATCCAAAGTCGTACCAAATACGTATACTATCCGGCCAAATACGTACACTACCCAGCCACGCCGAGTCTGAAATCCCAAATCACGCCCAGTTTTACGGAGTCCGCGTCAGAGTCAATTATGCACAGTTCGTGACTTAGCATCGGAAACGGTCAGCACTCAGCAGCCTCGTCGGGATGGTTGACAGCCTCAAATTATTTATAATTCCAAAGACACGTACGGGTTGGGCTCATCAGTTTAATTATTCAAAATGCAGGTACGAGTGTACCGGGTCATCACAGCATCCGGCGCCCCCTCCTCCCAATCTCCAATTGCTGCAGAAAATTGTTTTTTTTAACATGTTCATACTATTTTTTAAAATAAATACAACACACATTCATACTTAAATTACCATATAATTGTTATGTTTCCGTGCAACATACGGGTATTTATCTAGTATTACTAAAAATATATTGACTAAGTTATGCTAATAAGTTATGTATATATTTTTATAATTTTCTAAGTTATGCTAAGAAGTTACCAAATATTATGCGTAAAAGTTACGTATATATTTTTATAATTTTCTAGAAAAGGAAAGTTGTGAAAACAAATATTTTTAAAAAGGGAAAGTCGCGAAGTGCTGCAGAATTGACCGCGGTTGGCTGATTAGTGGAGCCGTGCGTGTCGTATCTTCTGGGTTCTGATGACTGCCAGTGCCCATCGATCCGCCGTGCCGTGTGTTGCTGTATATGCATGCTTGGTCGAAGAAACACCAGAGGACCACGGGGCAATTAAAAAAAAACACACACACACACTGGCCAACCTTGGCGAGATTGTCGTAGTTAGCCCAGCGGACGGTGAATCTCACCTCGTTTGTGTGAGCCACTGACTGACTGATGGTTACTAGCTATACTTGCGTGCTCTAGTGAACCCGGGGATGGATACATCTTGGCTCCCGTCTCTTTCTGGTTTCTAGCCGACTACCCCCACGGGAAAACGAGGAACGTGTTGTCGTGGAGGCAGTCAGGCGTGCATGGCCATGGGTAGGTTCCTCTCGAGCCACCAGACCCTAACCTCACCGCCCAACGCCCATCTAAGCTATCCACTAGCTGAAATAAAAACAACACATGCACAAAATCAATCGGGACCGATGAAGCAACACATTATTATTTCAGGGAGAATAAACAGAAAAGAAAAAGAATAAAAAAGAGAGATGATCCAATCAATCTGTGTCAAGGAACGACCTTTATATCGTTGCAGCTAGCGAAAGGGACGTGGGGAAGGCAGCGAGAAACAAAAGATGGTCTTGGACTCCTCGATCGTGAGGAGCCTGTATCTCTCATGCGCTCTGGTCAGGTCAGGTTAGTTGGCCTGCCTACGAAAACGAAAACGAACGCCCAACCGGAGCGGAGGCTTAGCAGCTTGAGGAAACGATCACGAATATGCATTCACGCTGTCGACCGGGCCGCGCGGCCGCTGCTGCAAGCAAAGCTTTACATATATAGTAACATAATAACATATATACCTCATCGCTCTTATTAAAGTTCTTCTTCCTCGTACATACGGCGCCGACGACGTCGTCGATAGCTTGACAGAGATCGAGTTTGTCAGGAACCATGGCGTCCGTTTGCAGCAGACCGCCATTTCCGATCCTGGCAGTGGCACGCATCTCCTGCTGCTTCCTGATCATGATTATGCCTGCTTGCTGCAGCTCAGGTCCCCGGCCGTTTCTTCGTCATGCTCTCGATCTTCTCTTTTGTTTTCTTGTACTATCCAGTTTGTTTTTTCTTTCTTTCTATCTACTAGTAGACCTGCGTGCATGCCGGCACACAGGCATCTCTGCATCTGCATCATATCACAGTATCGCTGTGTCTGGTACGCACGCGCGGGCATTCACGGTTCATTTGTTCACCATTTGTACCTGCGGAACTCATGTAGATGCTGGAGGAGGAGTAGCAGCAGCAGCGTTTCATGGCCAGAAGACAGACACGGTGGATATAGTCGGAAGAGCCCTGTTCTGCTTCAACAATCGCTACGTAAGTGTACTGTGTACTGTTTACTCGTCTTATATTAGACTGTAGTTTTGAGCTTTATTTCACCCTCGTAAAATGATCATATGGCGTACGTGCATACTGAACGTGTAACGTTCTTGCCGACTGCGTGTCAAAGATCTACAGCGGGTGCCAGGGCTCGTTCCGGCTGGGCCCCCAGGGCGCGCTGGACGTGCCGCCGGGGTCGGCCGACGCCTTCTGCGGCGGGCCGTGCCTGGCGGAGACGGAGCTCGTGCTCCGCTGCGTCGACGGCATCATGGCCAACTTCCGCTTCTACAACGGCGCCTCCGCCGCCGACGTCCGCTTCGCGCTCGACCGCGGGTGCGGCCACTCGGGCCTCCGCGGCGACTTCGACGTGCTGCAGCGCATCGGAGTTGGAGCCGACGGCAACTACGGCGACGGATACTTCTACGGCCGCGGGGACGACGGCGCCCGCCGGTCCGTCAACAATCTGGCAGCGGTGCCGCTGCTGCTGATGAGCGCGGCCGCTGCGATCCTCGTGTGGGCGTGAGCGTCATCGATCAAATAGCAGGAAGTATAGCAGGACCATACCAGGAACAGGAAGTAAACAACTTCGGTTGCCGCACGCAGTAGTATAGCTTGTGTGCGAACTGATCGCGCTCTTCATCAAGTTTTTACATGTTTGATTTGACAAGTAGTAATTGCAAAGCTTTATTGCAGAAGATACAACTGCACGACAACTGTTGTAAAAAAAATGTTGTCAAAAAAAAAAACGCACGACAACTTGTTCTCTGTTCCATGGTTGACTGTCCGGTAGTTGTTGTAGGTTTTTTTTTCAAATTATTATTCTTTATAGGGAGATGAAATTGAAGTAGCAATTGTACCAGAACCTCATGCGGTCAGGATTTGACATTTCTGCTGAGATGAAATAGAAGTGGAGAGAGCACAGAGTGGCAAAAGGAAATGAAGCTCAAAAGTCAAAACCAGGATTCACAGGGGAAAAGTTTTCCTTGCTTGCTCTGTTTCAAAGTGTCATCTCTCCAAGTGTGTTTCAAAGGGAATTTAATCTCCAATAACAAATTAAGGAATCCAACACTGAAAACGCTGCTCTTGTTCTAGGAACACCTATTTTCAGATCTCCTTAGCAAATTCGGTAACGCCAAATGCTTGAGTTATATAGGGTGTGTTTAGTTGAGAAAAATTAGGCGAAAAGTTACTGTAGCACTTTTCGTTGTTATTTGGTAAAATTTATCCAACCATGGATTAATTAGACTCAAAAGATTCGTCTCGAACTTTACAGACAAACTATGCAATTAGTTATTTTTTTACCTACATTTAATGCTCTATGCATGTGTTCAAAGATTCGATGTGATGGGTGGAAAAGGAAATATTTTGAGTTCGCATGCCAAGTGAACACAGCCATAGTTCATATCCACATGTTACTGGAATTCTACCCGCACCATTAGAATTAGTGAATTACCATGTCAAGACAAGTGCACGCCCAAAGTCAGCGAAAGGAACACGTGAGTACAGTAGCACTCTGGCGTAGTGCACCATTTTGCCCATTTATCATTTTCATCCTCGATATCGTTGTTTGTTGTGTTTAATATGAATACATGATATATCACCGATATGTACGTGGGAGTTAGGATTTTGTCCAATGACGTATAAAAAGGAAAATCACAGGACATATAGGTATGATATATGACCATGGACGTATTTGAAACTACCAATACATCGTTTGATATAGCCAATCTTTATGGTTTATGACATATACCAAGGGCTGTAAAACATCATTTGCATTTGATTTCAAGGATATTTCTACAGGAATTTGATCTCCAAAAACAAACTAAAGGACCGTGCTATATGGATACATAGAGTGGCAGCTATTAGTTTAATTTACCTTGTCTTTGCCAACTAGCTAGTGAACTAGACAACTAGTTGTCAATTAGAGTGTGGACTAAAAATCAGTCAACCCATTAGTCTATCTGTTTGGATGGTCTAGGACTAAATTTTAGGTGACTATATATAAAAACTTTAAGTGCTAAACTTTAGTTCTGATATCAAGAGGTCTTTGTAGTTGTAGGTTTTCAACTTAATATTGTGGAGCCAGAGACAATTGACCACCTAATTCTCAGGTGCCCTTTTGCCAGGTCACCATGGAGCCAGATGGGCTTTGATGCAGACAATGCACAAGTGGCCTCGCTCTGGAACCTAGCTCGGCCGGGCAATTTTCCTGCCATACACTCAGACACGTTCATTCATCTGATATGCTGGATGGAAGCACAGTGTGACAGAACCGTTCAATTTATACAAGATCAAGTACGGTTGTCTTCGTTTAGCGTGTTGACGCGCACATACTTTCACTTATATAAACCCGGTAATCCGCCGAGTGTCGTGAAGGACCTCGGTAAATCCACATCACAACCAAGACCGTAATAGATTAAGCAAATACACATTACATATACGGAGCTGCAGTGAAAATAATGTTTGCAATTGAGTTCATAAATAATAATATGTTGCCAAGTTTACAAATATGATAGCTAAAACAACATAACTTTAAAATGATTACAATAACATAAGTTTCAAATATATTGCTAGCATAATTGACATCCTCCAACAATAGCATATAGATGAGAAACAAATATAGAGTCGCCGAGCCCACTGACAGTTAGCCACCATCTTTAACAGACTGAGAACTTCGCTTGCAATATGGTGGGATAGAACCCTGAGTACTCGAATGTACTCAGCTAGACTTATCCGATAGGAGAGAAATAAAAAGGACTTTTAAGGATATACAAGACTTATTTGGTGGAGCTAATGGGATAACATAATTTTGCAAAAGAGCATTATTATCATAAGTCTTTACTTTCAATGTTTTAATCAATATTTCAGCATCAAGTTAAGTGAAGCTATTTAAGGCTAAGTTTGCACCTGTTCTATAGCAATCACTTGATTATCAAGCATCACAATAGTAACCATATCCATTTTATCATATAATCAGCATAACCATCATCTTTTATCATCTTACTACGATGTTGACGCTAGTCGAGTTTCTCACTATCCGGGATAGACGGCGATTTGAATCGATTGCAACTAGTTGGGCAGAAAATCCATAACACAAACCTAGGCATACCGCGCGAAGGCAACCTTATGTCATCTTTGGTATAATTCAGGAACAGTCATGGGTTTGATCTGAGCCGCACACTTAGGGACCAACCGGAAGCCAGAATGTTCAGACAACGGTCTGCATAAGGTCCTATCCATGTCCCCGCACATACATCCTCCCCTTCAGTGTGCGCGCCATACACACTACTAGAAATATCCACTTCTATGACGAATAGATTTTGTCACTGAAGGAGTCAAATTCGTCATAATTTCAGTTTTATGACGAAGTACGGTTCATCATAGAAGTCACATCACACTTGCACATCTATGACGAATATCACAAAATCGTCATAGAAGTGTCTTGACCTGTGACGAAAAACAGATCATCGTAGAACTGTTTTGGCATGCGTGGCACGGGACTGCCATGCTTGTGGGTGCTTCTGTTGGAAATGCTTTCCACGTATACATGCTATAGCCCATGTGTACATGCTATAACCGGTTGCATTGGAGATGGTTTGGGTACGTGTCACCTTCTTATTGCACAACGTGGTCATCTCTGGTTCTTGCACGTATCAGGTTCTTACTAGCCCACGCGTCAGGTCCCTATTGTTCCACACGTCAATTTATATTGGCACACGTATCATATTGCAGTTAGATCACGTGTCACTTCTTCATTGGACCAAGTGTCGTATTTTTATTGGTCCACGTGGTCGTTTCTTATTCAACTACGAGTCACAGCGTTGTCCGTCCATGTTTTGTTTTTTTATTCGTCTATGTGGTTTAACGACTTCCTTTCATGTGTCGGATTTTAATAGCCCACATGTTGAGTCCTGGCTATTGCACGTGTCATGCACTGGTTCGTCCACATGTCACATTTTTATTTGATCATATGGCCTGTCCTGGTTCTACCACGCAGAGTATGAATAATTTGTCATAGAAGTAATTCGAGATCGTCACTACTGCACAGACTGACTACATAACTATTTAGCCTGGCAATCAAATAGCAATAATTACATTTCACACTTCAGCAACAAACCACTAATAGAGTATTACCGCATCAAATCGGCATACGAGTCCACACATCAAACCGACACATGAGTCCACACATCAAACCATAAATGTTCACTACATCAAGTCGCAGGAGTTGAAGACTAAGAGTTACTAGAAGAGTTGAAGCGCGTGCATAGCTCACGAAGATTGGTGTACTCCTCCTGTGGCCGTTTCTTGTATTCCTCAAGCTCATTTTCAGTCTTTTCTGTCTTCCTCTTCAGTTCATCCACTTGACCGATGAGGGCAGCGAAACTTTCCTATTCAACAACAAGCTGTTCTCAAAGCATTCTCTCCTTCGATGTCTCTGTTCTGGTGGAGCTTGTATGGATACCAGCATTCTTCAAAACAAGGTTATTGCCGTTTTCCTAGGAGGGGGCCTTGCCCTAGTACACGCAAAGGACCTTACAAACAACATAAGTACTAGTCATTGGTTGTTTCCCATCAGTAATAGGTTCTGCTTGCATAGTTTCCATAGCTTCTTGCGAAATTCAATCAATAAACATTAGGTTACAGATAGTGTAAGAGGGCTTCAATTGAAAACCCAAGAGATCGATTCATAATAAGTAATGCATTGGTCTTCCTCAGCCTACTGCTGATAGAGATTACATAAGCTTTAGTAGATTTCCATAACACTAGGTCCTGCTACTTTTCCTTCTTTTATGGCAATGGCTTTAGTAGATTTCAAAGGAAGCAAAAGAAGGTACTTACAACTGTTGTTCTTGTAGCATTACTCAGGCCCTTTTTTCTACTGGTATGGAAGTCCCTGAAGGCTTCCATAACATTAACATCTTCATTAGGTGGACCATTTTCTTCTTCAAGTCCTTGATCGTGTTCTGTTGCCTTCCTCTTGTTCTCCTTCTGTTGACATTGCACATGAGTTTCGCTTTTATATTTATACAAAGGCAAAAGTAACAATAAAACACAACCATCACTTATAAATTTTTGCATCTAGACAACATAGGAGCGAGATCCTATAGCCTAGTAGTACTTAACTTTTGCACGGTTCTGCTTGTTCTTCTCAGATGTTTTCTATAGCTTCATTTGTGTTAGATTACAGCACAAGTAGACCATAGCAAGACTAGGCAGAAAATCGATGGGTTCACATATCTTGTTCTTAGCATTAGACCAAATCTTGACAAGTTCACACCACTGTGCATCATTCATGGACGAGACAGGAGAGGTCATACGGATCTGATCAGTAAGGACGCCAATGAAGTATTTTTGCTTTAACCTGTAGGGTGCCTGTTGTGCCGCAGATTGCATTATATTTTGGCAAGCTTCTTTTGTGTAACGCCCCAGAGTCCAAACGGCTCAGATCCACTTTGCACGCTGAATGAACCACACCTCCCACCATCCCACTTACGCTTTCATCCTCGCTTCGCGTAAAAGGATTAACCCGGGGATGGTGAGATGGACTCTAGAAGCCTTATATGTTGGTCTATCCCACTCTAAATAACCAATGTGAGACTAAACTCTCCATAATATCTCATAATATTCACATGGGTCACTATGGGCCAAATTCTAAATTGGGCCAGGTGTGACATACACCCCCCCTCAAAGAACCCGACGTCCTCGTCGGGCCCAACATACCCACAATAAGGCAAACGATAACCAGGAGCGTTCCCTCTTAGCACACGTGACCGTACGCTCAGTGCCGACACATGTGCCATGCCGTGCACTCCGCAGAGCCTACACGCGCAATGAACCCCATGTCCAGCCTCTGGCCCGCACGCGCCCGTGGCCGCGAAGGTCGGCTCCGATACTATTTGTAATGCCCCAGAGTCCAAATGGCTCAGATCCACTCTGCACGTTGAATGAACCACGCCTCCCACCATCCCACTTACACTTTTGTCCTCGCTTCGCGTAAAAGGATTAACCCAGGGATGGTGAGATGGACTCTAGAAGCCTTATATGTTGGTCTATCCCACTCTAAATAACCAATGTGGGACTAAACTCTCTACAATATCTCATAACATTCACATGGGCCACTATGGGCCAAATTCTAAATTAGGCCGGGTGTGACATTTTGTTGGTGAGTGAGCACCGTTAACGCGTAGCCTTCGCTGCACATAGTAGTATGAATGAAAAGTAAATCCGTTAAAGTTGCTCAAAATAGAGTTGAATGTTAAGAGGGGATACCCATACATACATTTAGCCTATCCACAAATCTTCTACAATAGATGACGCTGAGTCTCTTCCCCTTGTATTGGTTCCAATGTGTCAAAATTGGTACTTCACTCCTAACTACTACACCTACCTCTGAGGCAAACTTGGCAGCTTGCACTAGATCATATGGCCTTCTGTTCCCCTTGGCAACAGAGATGCCTATCCTCACTCCTCCTAGTGATTTGCTCATTTTGTCAAGCATAGTTCCACGAGTTCGAAGTTTCGGCTTCCTTGCTCTTCCCGGCAATGGTACTACATAGTTTTTATATATTTAGATTGTTAGAAAAGTTATATGGATATCAAATAGCTAGTGCAAATTGATGGATAGACATCTGTAAGGTAATACCAACCTCGGCAACTTTCATAGCTAGAAAAGTTACATGGATATCAAACAAAAGAGCACACATCATAAAAAGAATTTGGATACCTCTTTCTCTGTGTTCCCTGGCTTTGCTTTGTTGTTAGCACTGTCGTACTATCATCACGGTCGTGGAGCTGGTGCGACCTACATTGATGAAGGGGTACCAGCTCTGGCTCCGACTAGGGATCAGATCCGGTCGGTCATGACATGTGTCAAGCTAGGTAGGAGATCTGGATCCGGCTTGTACTGTCATCGAGGCGGCTGGAGAATGGAGATGGAGGTGGAGACGACGACTCTTTGCGCTTTTATGTGGCCATTACATCACCACAAATGCCCTTTGTGATGGCGTGGTAAACCTATTTTCCGCGCAGAGGGCAAAAGAGAGATAGCTAATTTTCGGTGCGTGTTGGCGGGACTGCTCGGCGCGGTGTGAAATCAAATTTTCGAGGCGTGTCGGTGCGACTGCTCGGCGCGGTACTCGGTAGAGACTGGAATTTATTTCATGTTTTAATAGGAAATGATTACGACAAAATGTTGTACTTACCGAATATCCGTCTTTTTATTTTTTTTCTCACCTATTTATATATCCGATCAGGTAGTTCTTGCCTTTTTTATTTTTTTCATAATATAAATGAACATAAAACTAAAAGAGGATGATAACAAACAATTAAAATATCTATGAATTTGACATCTAAAAATTACCAAAAAAAGAAAAAATAAACCTGCTCGCTGCAACTTATTGAGCTGCAACTGGTGATTTTTTTTGTGTGTGACTGCGTCTGCGACTGTTTGAACTAAGACCTATGTTAGGACGCAAGGGGAAGGCACGTTCAGGGATGGAAAACCCTAAAAAACTAAATGAGTTATTCAAATAATATCCCCATGGTTTTTTTATCCTGAAAAAAGTAGTCATGGATTCTAAGGAGCTTTGAGTTTTCAAAGAAGATGATCTTAACAATGATTACTAGGTGTAATTGCACTATCAATGTATACTTTGACTTGTAATTAAGAATGACTTAGGAATTATTACTCTAATATTCTACCTAACCATAGAATGGAGTACTCTGAGTGATTTATCATACTTGATCAATACTTATCACATGACTTATCCCTATTGTGAGTAGAATATCGGCTATGGTTTACTTCTCTATCAATAGTATAAGTTATTGATGCATATCCATGCTACACCTTCCCTATAGTAAAAATATAAATAATAATATCTGGAATACTCTCAGGTGAAGTGCTACAATGGTATAATTATCTGTGCGCTTGCAAATCCCTTTTCATTCATATTTTATATTCTTTCTAGTCACATAAAATGATAAAGAACTACTTAGCGTTATTCTAGTAGTAATGCTAGATAGTACCGACAATAGGGATGACAACCTAGTAAAGTAATGCTAAGAGACGTAGGCATATAATAGGTGGCCACTAAAACAAGTGATAAGTTAATAAATACCAACAAGCATTTCTGACGCCGTTGCCAGGAAATGTAGCTAGGCAAAGGAAGTATTGATAAACTTATACTTATTTATATGACCAAAATAACCATTGACCTCTACTTAAGCAGAGTTACCCTTATTTTATCTACTTGTGTATCTTATGTAGGGTAATATATGACCGGTTTTGATCTTTCGACAAACTACGTTGACGATCCAGAAGCATTACTTAAGAGAACTAAGACTAAACTCAAGAAAGTTTTAGCTTTAGAATCAAAAGACAATCATACAATGCGTAGCTTAACACTTGAATTTAAAGCCATGGCTAACAGGACTCTCCGCGAGTTCTCTGCTCCAACTACGGCCAACATCCGTATTGAATCAGAAACCAATGTAGGAGACAATGGATTTGAGCTCAAGTTAGCTCTGATCAATATAGTGCAAGCTTGCCAGTTTTGTGGGAAGGCATATGAAGATGCGAGTGCTCATCTCCAACACTTCTTGGAGATCTGCAGCACTTTCACCATCAAAGGAGTGACCAAGGACACCATACTACTATGTCTTTTCTCATTCTCACTTTTAGGGAAGGCAAAGCAGTGGTTCTACGCCAACAAAGATAGAAATACTACATGGGCTAACTGCTTCACTATCTTCCTAGCCAAGTTCTCTCCCACAGGTTGTATCTTTCTTTCCAATTTTATTGTGGGTTTGATAAGAACCTTTTTTGCTTTGTCGATAAAAAAGAGTTTTTTTGTATAACCCGCTTGTTTTATTCTAACAAATTCTATATGGAACTACCCGCTGAAGAGAAAATCGATTTGATTGTCTCTAGCCTATATCGAATTTTGGAAAGAAAAACCCAAAATTTTCTCTGCGTGGGAGAATTTCGAGTTTTCAATATCAACATGATGAATCTATCCCTGAGGTATGGGAACACTTTCAAGATTACATATTAGAATGTCCTCATCATGGGATGGAGAATTGGCTACTCATGTAGACCTTCTACCATGGGTTGATCAGTAGTACCCGTGAGACTATAGATGCTGCTGCTAGAGGTGCATTCTTGTCACTAACACTTCTAGCTGCCACAGCTCTTGTAGAGAAAATGGCCTCCAACCAAGGTTAGAATGAAGAACGTGTTTAGACCCACAAGAAAGGTGGAGGTATGTATCAACTCAAGGATGTAGACATGCTTTCTGCCAAGATGGACCTGCTGATGAAGAAGCTCAAAGATCGAGCTAATGAGAAGAAAGAAGGCATGCACATTAATGATTCTCGCATGACATGTGAAGAATGTGGCAACACTAGGCATTCAGAGAACAACTGTCCTAAAATTCAAGAGGATGTAAACTTTGTCAACAACAACTACTACCATCCTCAATAGAATCAAGGATGGAACTAACAACAGAGGCCGAACTAATAAGGTAATTACTAAGGTAACTATCAAGGTAATAATTACAATAACTTCAATCAACTACCTTTGAGAGAATTAATTGTTGGCCAATCTAGACTTATGGAAGGATTATCTAAGAAAGTAGCTACCAATGATAAAATCTAAGAAAACATAAGTAATAAAATACATATCTTTGCTTCTGCCATTAAAAAATAGCAAGCTTTAATAAAATGATAGAATCACAAATAGCTCACCTGGCAGCTGCGGTTCCTCCGTCCGATGAAGGTAAGATTCCAAGGCAGCCAAAAAATTTAGAAACTGCAAATCTTATTGATATTCATAATGTAGCTTACTACTACATGGATCCATTGACGGGAAGGTGGATAGATTACACCCTACTCGACGAGAAATGTGATTTAGGGAGACCTGTCATCCCTATCGCCATTGGACGCCACATCTTTCAAGAAGCTATCTATGATTTCAGAGCAAGTGTCAACATCATGCCAAAGGTAATTTATGAGAAAATTTTAGGAGATCCTTTATTGTACACAAATATGCGTTTGTAGCTTACAGATCAGTCACTCTACTACCCTAAGAGAGTTCTTGAAGACATTATCATTCGAGTGGGACAATTATATGTTCTCGTAGACTTTGTGGTTCTAAAAACAGGTGGAGATGAAAGAGCACCCATCATTTTAGGCCAACCTTTCCAGAGTACCGCAAAACCCATCATCTACACGGACAGTGCCAAGATCTACTTTACGATCAATGATAGAAAGGAGAAGTTCTCATTCAAGAACTGCATCTTACAATCTCTCAGTCATCCACAAAAGGCATACCTGCCTAAAGAGACAACAGAGACCAAGAAGAAGAATAACCGGAGGAGGAGGAGGAATAATAAGACCAGTCAGTCATAAGAAAAACTATCAATATGATCAACACACTCCGATCTGAGTACGACCATCTCCACACTTCACCATTCCTCGCTAAGAAGGACGATCTTGGCGTACCAACGATCGAGTGTACTATTAGACAAAGAATCTTCCATAGGACCTGCGACATGGGATTGGATGTCAACATAATATCCAAGTTAACGTATGAATATTTATTCGATAACGAACCTTTGTTCCCTACATATATGCAGTTGTAGATGGCAGATCAATCAATCCAATTTTCAGAGGGCATAGCAAAAGATGTTATGGTAAGAATACATGACCACTTTGTCCTTGCTAACTTCATAGTTCTGGACATGGGAGAAGAAGACGATACATCCATCATCCTAGAAAGACCGTTCCTCAATACCACCAGTGTGATCATCTATGTTGGATCTGAACAAGTCCACTTCCAATTTTCTAGAGAAAGGGTATGCTGTTATTTCAATAGTTATACTACTTGTGGACAGCCAAAGAAGTCTCACTCCAAGAGGAGACATCAAGCATTCTAGTGTCGAAGGAATCAACCCTCAAGGAATAAGTGGGGGAAATATGAAGAACCGGTGAAAGATGAACCTACTCCACCCAAGATAAATCCACAGACCAAGTAAGTATGGAAAGAGAAGGTGACATCATCATCAGAGTCACCATTACAAGAAGTACGATCATCTAGGTCTCATCACCGAGACCGGATGATGCACCCCAAGAGTGAAGGACTTATCTCTAGAAAATTCATGTCCGGAGGATTTAAAAATCTGAACCCTCACCATGAGGTAACATCGGTAGTTATCCATATTTACTTTCTAGCATTGCATGAGTTATTTTAGCATATTTACTTTTCTGCATTTGCCTTGCACTAGCAAACGATAAATAAAAAGTTCCATAATTGCATTCCACCATTGCATTATAAAAAACCTAAGCCCCATATGGATAATTCTATGGTGGTAAGAGCTTGTAACATCCTAGATGTTAAGAAATAATTAAAATGTGATAATGATGCATCATCAAGCATAAGTATCAAGTGTTATGCCCTAAATTCATTCATATTGCAATAGTAGATATCATATGTTGCATATGTAATGTTGTCGTACGAAATGTTTCATATGTTTCTTTATCATTTTCACATATTGCAAATCTAGTATTTTAGTTAATTCCATGAAATGATGGCATGTTGATACATTAGGTTCTTTATGAATTTATATATGAGAATTGGCTTACGCAATTAAACTTTTGTTTAAATAAAAGTTGTAGTGTTAAATGTGCTTTATAATATGGCATCAAGGATTGATAATATTTTGTAAGTCAAACATGTTTAAAATGGAGCTTCAAGTTAGAGTTTAAATTTGGAATCCAAAACTTGTCACAAGTTTTCCGAGTCGAATTTGAATTCAAATTTGGGGAATTATTAAAAAATGAATTTCTAAAGTCAACTTGGTCAACCAAGAGTGACATTTGGTCAACCATATGATGCTTGACTCAATGATACCCTTGTGTGATGGTGTGATCTCTAAATAAACACCAATTAATAGAGTATCAAGTTTCAATTTGAAATCTTTCCGAAAACCCTAAAATGCAAAACCCATATTTTACCCCTTTTTAATTGATTCAAAATCTAAGCAAAATTTGGGAAAAAGTGTAAAACAAAATTTGTATATCTTTTCAAGGGCTACAAGTTTGGTGTTTTGAGTTTTCAAAGTTTCAGTGTAAAATTTGAAGTAATTTTAAAAAGATTCAAATCTCAAATTTGACCCCTTTTCATCTCTCCTATACAATTTCAAAATAGAGGAAGAATTTGAAAATATTTTGAATAGAAAAGTTGTAGGTCTTACCTAGATGTACAACTTTCGTATTTTGAGTTTTTGAAGTTTCAATACAAAATTCAAAGTAATTTTGAATTTACAAAATTCCAGGAAATGTCCCCTTTTAATTTCAAATTCAAATTTCAAAATCTAAGCCGAATTGGAAAATGTTTATATTGAGAAAGTTGTAGAACTTTGAAAATTGAACAACTTTGGTATTTACAGATTTTCAACTTCTATAGAAAATTTGAGAGTAATTTGAAAAATTTCACCAGTGGCATTTTGGTAATTAATTTGAAATCGCCGCCAACCGCAGGGCGCCACCTCCCGCCGATGTCGGCGATCTTCGAACGCCTTCCAGGTGTGCCCTCGACCACCAGCTCGGGCTTCAGCGCATTCATGACTTGCCACACGTCACCTTGAGACCATTTTCATCGCCCTTTATATACTGAGCACCGTTGTAGTTGAGTTTTTCTCTTCCTCGATTTCCGCCGCCACCGCAGCTCCACCGCTCGCCGTCACCTCCGTCGAGCCACCTCTGGCCACGCAGACCATTCCACCGCAACCGCCTCGCTCTCGCGCACCTCCTCGGCCACTCGCACCCACCTCTACCGCCCGGAGCGCCCGCGTAGCCGCCATCTTCCTCGCGTCTGGTCGGAGCCCCGCCACCACCGCCCTCACATGGCCAGACCACTCCGGTCCCTCTCCGTCGTCACCAAGAGCACCAACGTGGTCGCTGTGAGCCCCTAAACATTTTTCTCGCCTTAATTTAGTCGCTACGTCGCGGGTGGCGTGTTTTCGCGGCTCACCGTCGACTATGGTCCGCCATCGTCGTCGGTGAGGGGTCGCTAGAGCTGGAGCTTCGTTGTTGAGTGGTGTAATGAGTTCGCGGGATGGAGTAGGCCATGTTGGTCGAGTCGAATTAGGTTCCTGAGGTCGTGGTCACTGGCCGGCCACCGTGCCACCGCAACAGGAGAGAAGAGCGGGAGGAAGGGGATGACACGCGGGGCGAGCGTGTCAGCGTCAAGGAGAGAGCGGACGGGCGTGAGCGGGCCGACCTGGCGTTGCTGGCCCGAGCGGAGGGGAGCGGGCAGCGCGCGTGAGAGTGAGAGGAGCGCGGGTGCGCATGGGCCGCGCGCGCGTCAGGCTGGGCCAAGCGAGAGAGGGAGAAGGGAAGCAGCCCACGTGGAAATTTTGTTTTTCTTTTTCAAAAATGTGAAATAGTATTTAATTTTAATTAATTTGTTGTAAATTATTTAGGGTTCCAAAATTAGTGAAAATTTTTTAGTAACCTCTATGTACTGTGATCCATGTAAGAAAAATATTAAATGCCAATTTTGATTACTTTTTATAAGTTAATTAATTAGCTCAATTAATTATTAAATGCAACTTCCAGGAATTTTAGTAATTAAAATAAAAGTTCAAAAATCATGAAATTAATTTTGGTACTGTTTTAGGGTAAGACTAATCTATAGAAAAAGTTTGGGCTTAAATGGACAAAAATTATTTTATTCTTAATTTCTGTCTTAATTAATTAATTAAACATGTGTTTAAACTTGATAATTTAGGGGTTTGTGTGACTTTTGGATTGATTGTTGACCTTGGATATTAACATATGATGATCCTTGGCACCTTAATTAAGTTGCTTGATGCTCATGTTAACCTTGTCATATGTAAATAGGGTATGTTAATGATATTTCATGTACTTAATCAAAGTCATTAGTGTTAACCACTTAAAGAACCCTAGTTGTAATGAGAGATTAGTGTTGTTAGTTTGCAACTGTACCGCGAAGAAAAGTTATACTCAAGTAGATAACTAATGTTTATCCTTTCTAAATGTCTCTTGTATGCTATGCTTTATTCATCATCATGCATCACACATCATGGCATCCATTCCATCATGTTAAGCATGCATATTTTATTACGTATAGTGTACGAGATAAGGAGATGTGTGTTGATCAAGTATCGGAGTAGGTCCATCCACCAAAGGTGTTGGTGTCTATTGGAACTCTCTGAGGGAAAACTAACTTCTCTGCAACGAAGGCAAGCCCCGGACATACAACTACTCTTCTATTTCATAAATGCTTTATTACACTTTAAGTCCAGTGTAATGTGCATTAAGTTAGTAGGAGTTGGTTGATACCGTTGCTGCATGATTACCTTGATCTACACTTATATCCAGATGATATCCCACTAATATATGTAAGTCGATCTCTTATGCTTAGTAATGCTTAGACTTCGGTAGAAGTCGAATGGTGGTTTCATCGTTCGCGAGAAACAGGTTTACCTTTGCTTCTCCTGACTTAATAACGGGTTATGAGAGCATACGAATATGAATATGGTAATATTAAGCTAAGACCGGTCGGTGGACTTGCATCGGGAAAGGAGTCCCCATGTAGTGTCTCCGATTGAGTCAGTTAAGGACCGTACCGTTGTAGGCCCGCCTGTGTTTTAAGACTTTGCAACTGATCACATGCTCCGGTAAGCCTAAGACCTCGGTAATGCCAACATATGAACGACTAACCGCACACTAGGAGTGGAGAGATGGCGAGAGTAGTGTGTACCCTCGTTGCTAATGGCTGGATTGGAGGTGTACTGTACTCTCGGGTGGCGCTAGACCCAATCATGTGTTGGAGGATCCGAGTGAAGGTTGATATATGTCGGTTAGAGTCCTACATATGTCGTGTGATTAGAGATCCCCAGCTGGGTATAATCGGTTCGAATTGTCGTTGCTCCTCGGTTATGGAGACTCGATCACCTGACCTACATCGTAGTTAATAATGAAACATGGTGATTATGAAAATGAGATGGAAAAGAGATGGATATAAAATATGATGCTTGATACAATGATTGAGATAGAACAGGTGCAAATCTATCTAAAATAAGCTTCACTAAAATTGATGCTAAAACTTGTTTAAAATATTGAAAGTAAGGATCCACGCATAGTAAAGCTTTTCTGCAAAACTCCTCTTTTCTAGCTCCGCTACTTTCCTTAAAGCCAGCATATCCTTGGAGTCTTTTCTTTTCGTCGGATAAGTCTTGTGGAGTACAATTGAGTACTCAGGGTTTGTTAACCCCTGTTGCAGGTGCTGACTGGTGCTGCTAATCCGGTCATGTTAGTAGGCTCATCGTGATCTGGTTATCATCTCCTAACTTAGGTGCTCTACCCAAGTTATCTTCTGTAGTTCTACTCGACTTCCGCCATTTAAGTTAAGTTTGTAAAAAGTTAACTCAATCATGATTTTATAAACTTATTGTTATTCTTCAGCACTCTGATGTAAAGTTTTATAATAAATGTTGTAATGTTGTAGTTACTCCTTTGTTGATCCTGTGTGAGTTGTAAAATATGGATGATTTGGGTTTCCCGAGGACACCCGACAGACTTCTTAAGTACTGTGGTACACATGTATGGTGGTTAGAGGTCTTTTAAGACGATAACAAGTACATGTGGGCTATATTATTTTGGAGGTTCTACCTCAGAGCCGCAGGAATATTCACCGTGGTGACATAAAAATAAAAATACCATGCATGCATATTTCTTTTTTTGCATTATAAAAATATAAAAATCCAAAAATATTAAATAGACATCCTGCTAGAATTTTACCAATTAGAAAATCTATCTAAACTCACAAGAATGAATCCTCGAACGGCTGACCGCTAACCCCTTATCCTGATTTGTGCCACGAGTTTTTGGTGTTCTTATTGGTATTGTTGCAGGATGATACATATGATCAAGAGCAAGTTCACTCGATTGTCTTCATCTCGCTCCACTCATGGGCGAGAAATATTTCTGCCGGTAGACCCGCTCTAAGGAAGACCACGACAATATCTAACTTGGAGAAGGAGCATCCTCCATGTATCTAGCTAAGTATTTCTTTTCCTTTGGTTTTACTATTAGTAAGTTTACTTCATGCTAGATAAAAAAAGAGAGATGCATAACAGACTAAAACAAAACAAAATTTATCTTAACTAATTATATATATAATATTAGTAGGCATGATCTTAAATTTGAAAACAAAATAAAAAGGTGCGTTTAATTTGCTTTAAGTTTGATTTTTAAGAGCTAATAAAAAAGGGGGACTCTGAAGATAATCTCTTGCAATGAAAATGATAAATAGTTGCTCTGTTGTAATTCCTTTCAAGTACCTAGTTTTCAGTCTTGAATTTTCCCAAGTTTTGGATATGTCTGTTTTGATATAAGAATTTACTCTGAACTTGAAACTCATGAGTAGTATATGCTTGATCTAAGTCTAGGTAATTAATAGATATGATATGATAAGGTCTGAGTTATTATTTATCTTGTTCCAAGTAACACTAGAGTTCTAGAGATTTATATTTTGAAAAACATAAAAATGCTATATGATGAGCTCTTGTATGATAAAACTTGAATTCCTACTAAAGCCAGATGTGATATTTAGATTAGAAAAACTTTCACTTATATTTGCTGTTTGCTTTTGCATTGAGTTTAGTTAAGCTTTTTTGATACCTTATGAGAGGTTTGTCATGCTCTTAAAATCAAGATCACGTACACACCATTCACATATGCACTACTCCTACACTAGGGGTAGACGCAAAAACATGCTTTCCATCTAGATCCACCAAAAAATATTTTACTCCTACACTAGGAGAGAATACCAAAAATATTTCCTATAGGATACCTATCAAATAAATGCTCCATGTTCTTGTTGCTATCTTTAAAAAGTTTGTTGCAGAAAAGAAGCATGGGGCCATGAAAAAATTATTCATAAAAATAAAAGAAGAAGAAAATGTTGAAAAATAAACAAGTGTCTGAGATATCTAAGACAATGGGTACTCAGATGCCCACCTTAAAAAAAGAAAGAGATGAATAAGATAACTCATGTTTTCTTGCAAAGTTATTTTCAAAATTCAAAGAGAGATATGTTTGCAATGAGCATAATAGAATTAGGTTAGTCACCATATATATCTACCCCATACATCCACACACATATACATCTCGATTTGATTGTATGACTTAACTCTCTTTGGATCCGATGTTTGACTTTACAATATATGTATTGCAAGTATGCTCTTTCATGTTTTCTTCACTCCTATGAGCTCCACATAAGCCTTAGTTGTAGGAAGAGAAAGGCATAACATTATCATTGCCTTGGTGAGGATCCATAAATATCATATATATTGAGAGACCTGAGAGTGTCATACAATAGAAGCTCTGAGTTTTATTTTGAAAACTTAGAAAAGCTCTGGAATAATGGTTGAGCAAAGAATTTGAGATATAGTGCTTGACTTGATCATTCTGTCTTTCAATTGCTCAAGACCTAAGTGAAGGCTGGGAAGCACCAAGGTTGAAGGTAATATAGGTGAGTTTGAAAGTCATATCAGTTTATTCTAATCCGAAGGAGAATTCTTGTTTGAATGCATATGTACTTTTAAGGAGTTGCTATAATATTTTTCAAAATCCTAAACTTCTGATCTAGTTTTTGCTGAGTTTAGCTTTGCTAAGGGACTAGCAAAGGTTAAGCTTGAGGGAGTTTGTTGATGGTAATTAACAACTAGTATAAACCGTCAAAGAAACATGTATAAGGGCACAATTGTGATCACTAACAAAGGTCTAGGGGTTTAAACTAATAAATTTCACGAGTTTTGGTGAATCTATAATTTCTGCAGGGTTTATTCAGAAAACCGTCAAGGAGGACCTACATGTCAGACTTAATCGTGCTTATCCGCCGCAGTAACAACTCTAGAAGATTCCAGAGGACCCTAGAAGGAAACCCCCCGAAGCAGACCTTGGGAGATTGACATGTGGGGACGGCTGGCCCCACTTGTAGGCCTGCCGACCCCCTGGCCCCACGTGTCAGTCTCTCTTCGCTACATCGGTTCTCCATCGCCTCCTAGGATGCATCTACGCTGTTACTTCAAGTTGGTTTGATCTAAGGGCTCATGTTGCAAGCTCCGACCTACATAAGCAAGCCCCTGCCCCCTTGAGGCATCAAGTCATTTGAGAAGACAGAAACCTTAATCATCCTCAGAGCTCCAGTAATTCTAGTGCATAGCTAGTTAGGCTAGGTCTAGAGGGAGGCAAGCAGGCTTCCCCTTGGATTTCCGATCTTGTCAAGAGTGCGGTTTGGTATAATTCTTGTAGTCCCTCTCTCTTTTGTATCTCTATTATTTTTATATGCTTGCTACAATTGTTATGACATCTATATTCATATTATCTATGTTCTTTGTTATAATGTTCATCGTCTACTTTGATTATATACTTAGAATAGTTGGATTGTCATCATATTCATGCATATGTTCGTATAGCGCTCACCTTAAGGTACCATAGGTGAGTGGTCGATATTGTGTAAGCGTGGTGCTTATACGTTTTTTGCATGTGGATACACCCTATATTCTTGGTCATGTGAAAGATCACGGATGTGACACTCAAGCTCTATTCTTAATCTCCCTTAGTAACATCCCTTATGTGTAGATATAAAGATGATCTTAGCAATGATTACTAGGTGTAATTGCACTAATCAATGTATGCTTTGACCTGTAATTAAGAATGACTTAGAAATTATTACTCTAATATTCTACCTGACTATGCTAATGCCATAGAATGGAGTACTCTCAGTGATTTATCATACTTGACAAATACTTATCACACACACACACACACACACACACACACACACACACACACACACACACACACACACACACACACACACACACACATATATATATATATATATATATATATATATATATATATATATATATATATATATATATATATATATATATATATCTTACCCTTATTGTGAGTAGAATATCGGTTATGGTTTACTTCTCCATCAATATTATAAGTTATCAATACATGTCCATGCTAGACCTTTTCTGTTGTAAAAATATGAATAACGATACCTGAAATACTCTCCGGTGAAGTGCTACAATGGTATAATTATCTGTGCGCTTGCAGATCCCTTTTCATTCATATCTTTATATTCTTTCTAGTTACCTAAAATGATAAAGAACTACTTAGCGTTATTCTAGTAATAATGCTAGATAGTACCAACAAACATCTCTGGCACCATCACTAGGAATGACAACCTAGTAAAGTAATGCTAAGAGATGTAGGCATATAATAGGTGGCTACTAAAACAAGTGACAAGTTAATAAATACCAATAGCCACGTTGACGGGCATGAGCGCACGGAGCAACGTCCTCTTAACCCAAGCTTGCTGGCTACCACAGCTCCTCGCCAGGTAGTCCATGGCCGCCGAGGACACCGTGTTTCAAGTGTTTCCAGCGTTTCAGACTTATGTTTCAAGTGTTTTATCTAGATGTTGTAAAAGTAGATCTACGATGTTGCATATGTTGCAATGACAATATACGTATGTTGCAAGCCTATGTTTCAAGTATTTCATCTAGATGTTTCATATGATGTATGGCTATACATGTATGTTTCAAGTGTTTTCGATGTTTTAGACTTATGTTGCAAGTGTTTTATCTGAATGTTGCAAAAGTCAATATGAAGGTTCCATATGTTGCTATGGTTATACACGTATGTTTCAAGTGTTTCATTTATTTCAAACGTATGTTGTAAGTGTTTTATTTGGATGTTTCAAAAAGAGATCTTGGGAGAGCATATGTTAAAATGGTGCTGGTGGTTGGCAGCTAGCAGCCAGCTGCAGCCGCCTGCTACTGCTAGGGCGTCGTCATGGCCTCGTGGGTCACCACGCGGGCCTGCTGGTGGTGCTGCGTGCATGCAGGCGCGTGACCGCGACGCCTGTTGGTGCTGCTACCGTGTGTGCATGCGGGCGCGTGAGACGGAGCGGCCTCGGGTGGTCCCCGCGCATCCGTGGGTGTGAGCAAGGGAGCAATTGGTGGCGTGGCTTTTTCCCATGAGCGCGCATGACAGAGGAGGCGCGGGAGTTGCGTTCGCACAGGTGATGGAGGAGGCTCAGGAGCTACTTGCCTATGTCCAGACGCTAACCCTTCTGTTATTGAAATAATTTACAAGATTGTAACATCATGCTTACAGTACCATTCTGGATACTTTCGTTTTTTTTCTTTTGGGATAGAGTATTCTGATACTGCCCTATACCATGTACAGTTCAGATTTTTAATAGAATAGATATATAGAAAGATATCTACATGTAAATAATTATATATTATATATTTGTATATAACTTTAGCCACAATCATGCCTACAAATAAATAAAGTTAGGTGAAGATAGTGCATGGTTCAATTCATAAAATTGCACATTAAACGAGGGGTTAGGGTGTGTTTAGATGGTTGTAAAGTGTGTGTAAAGTTCATGTAGCACTTTTCGTTGTTATTTGGTAAAATTTATCCAATCATAGACTAACTAGGCTTAAAAGATTCGTCTCGACATTTACAGACAAACTGTGCAATTAGTTATTTTTTTACCTACATTTAATGCTTCATGCATGCGTCCAAAGATTTGATGTGACGGAGAATCTTGTAATTTTTTTGGAATTTTGAAGAAACTAAACACTGCCTTACTTGATTTTTAGGACCTACCGGTACAATAGGAAAATGACTGATGTTAGATCGGTACGAAATAGAGTCATTTCTATATCGGTTTACCTATCGGTATGAGATATACTAGTCATTTCGGAACGAACGGAATTAATACACTTGTGTAACATGACTTTGATCTAAAAGAAGACAAGAGGGAGAGTTAAAAAAAATGAAAGACCGGAGGGAGAGTTAATAATTTAATATCGAACGGAATTAATATCCGCTCTAAAAGAAGACAGAGAGAGTCAGGGAGATACAGTACGGAGTAAAGCGCCTCGTTCGGCTGGCTGGTGGCTGATGCTGATTTGTTGTGAGAGAAAAATACTGCTAGCTAGTGGCTGGTGCTGAAACGATTTGAGAAAAAAACACTGGCCGGCTGGCAACCAGCCAGCGCAAAAAAAAAAAAAAAAGGTTTTGGGCCAGAAGTGTGCGGTAATTGCAAATCAGCGGTGCTTTGGCGCCATCCGCATTTCGCAAGGGCAATCCGGTAATATCTCCGGCGATTTTGCAACTCAACGGGGAATATATCCATCACAGGTATTCAGGCTCCTCCGCAAAACCCCACGCCGGCGCCGCCTCTTTCCTTTCCCGTCTCTTCCGTTCGGTCAGAGCCCAGCCCACTCCGCCGTCGCCGCCCGCGAGAGGAGTTCGCTTTATCCGTTCGCCGCCTCAAGGACGGTAAGGCTAGCCGAAATGCTCGGTCTTCTTCCTCGTCTGATTCTGGTAGTAGCTGCGGGGATCTGGGGGCGGTATCGAGACCGTGATTTCTTGAGGCGCTCCAGTTTTGCTAGGGTTTTGTGTCCATGGCCGAGCCTTGCTGCTGCCCGATTCCATGGTCTGGGGAGAGAATCCCTAGCCCAAATCCCGATCTAATGATTGGCGCCGCCATTCCCGCGGAAGGAATAGGTGGGAGCGGGCTTGGGCGTAGAGAAGCCAAGCGGCGCGAATTGGACCATCAATGAGTGACCGCAGGTTGTTAAAAGTTGAAACTCCCCAGGCTCGGTGTAGTTTGCTGCCTGAGATTTTTTTTAATCGAGATCTACAAATCGGTGCCTCGAATTTCTGTTTGTGATCTTAATCTTACATGCGGGGTATGGAGAAACTGTCTTAGCAAGTGTTCTAATGTTTCGTCTTAGCCGTGTACAGTACAGGTGACTCTGATACTCACCAGCAGATTGTATATGCTTACTCATTATGCGTTTTACATGCTTTTTCCTAGGCCACCTACTGTACTTCGACAAGCATGTGTTCTTGTACAAAATGTCTTGCAGTCATTTCACAGTAATTATGTTAGCAGAAATTCCGAAAGCTGTTTCTTGAGAACTTTTAGGCATTGCAAATATTACGGTACCACATCCATAATGCCCAAAATGATTATCTCAGGCTGAATGTATATTGTAACCCACTCACAAGTCATTGCCAACCAAAACTCTAGTACATGTTTTGCAGTAGAGATCCTCTCCAAGCACCTATTCATCATACTGCAATCTCTGATATGGTATTTTTTCTGATAGTGACTAGAAGATGTGTGGAATTTATTTGCTTCACTGTTTGCTAGATGATTCTGCTGAATTGCATTGAATGATCTGAAATTCTGAATCTCCACTTTGCAGAGATGGACACATCAAGCCCTGCAGCACTTGTCAATGCAGAGATTCTGAACATGTTTGTTGGGCGAAGAGTGCGCACGGTTGTTCAAGTCCAACGCAATGAAGGTGGAGTGGTTGTCGGGCAGTCCACCGATGGGCATCAGTTGAGTATCAAAAGCGCCATGGACGTCCCTGTATCACACTTTATGGAGGTTTATGGAATTGCTGAAAACAACCAGACCATCCGTGCTGAAGTTTGCACAGATTTTGGTCCCAACTTTGGTGAGATTTCAAATGCCTTTGGCCCTTTGATTGCAGTAGTATGAACTGTTAGTATATTCTGAGTGCTACCATACCATGGTTTAAACTTTCCCACATCTAAGCTTGCCAGCTCTTATTTCATTCGATGTCATAAGAAGATTGTAGTATACCAAAGCCCCTGATGTACACCAATTTAAGCATGTAAAATCAGTGAAAATTTTGAGTTTCACCCTCCTAATGAGCCATCGGCTACTATTTTGCCCTCCCTTATGGTATTATTTTGCTTGGTCCTTGACCTTAACCTATGAACATTAAGGAGCAACCGAGTAAGTAAACAAGAAATAATCTTTGTCCCCTTCTTTTCTGAACTTGTCAGCCTGTCAGGTAGTGCCTAGTTTTTTCCTAATCGGATGAGCAAATATCTATTTTCCATTTGGAACTTGATCTTATTTTCTTAGAACATCAAAGCGGCCTAGGTGATTTTCCTGTTTACACAAATTACAGATTAAGACACCCAGGAGGGAGGGAAGAGAGGGAGGGAGGGGGAGAGAGAGAGAGAGCCAATTTTTTAAACTGCTGTTAGCATCTGGACATTTAGGAATTGGATTTATAGTTAGATGTTGGGTGCTCCTTGAACTACAGCAAAATTGACTCCCATTGTTACAAGGAATGTGCATCTTATTTATTTTTTCGTGTCTCCAAGCCACATTTACATGGTTTTGTTCTATCCCCAGATGGTGATAAGTATGCCTCTGAGATCAATCATGATCTTAGAATGCGTTTCAGGATGAGAAACATGTTATATGGCAGGGACTTTAATCATGCTATCCTCCATTGACAATTAGAGTAGCTTATTATGGCTTAAAGTTGTGTAGATATATTCTTTTTACACTTGAGATGCAGATAAATTTCTTGTACTTAGACCTCTTCTATGCCGTGCCTTGCAGCAACAGCTTTAATTACACAGCATCCATACTTATTTTCCCCTATACCCATAACACCATTGGTTTTTTTCACCATGTTTATCTGGCAGATCCCAAGCCTTTTGATCAATTGTGCAAGCTGGCGAGCGACAAGTTCAAGCACATGTTCCTGTAGAGGTCATCATCGCATGGAGGACCTTTGGCCAACTGAAGCTTGTTTGAAATTGATATGATTCGCCTCTAAATGTTCCTCAGTACTCTGTTACTTGTCAGTATTGGACTCCTATTAGTATGAATTAACCTAAGCAACATACTACGAAGACGAGCAAAATATATCATGTAGTTGAAGAATGTACGTTCTTTTCTACTTTTAGGCAATCCAAACCTAAGCTTGTTATGTTGCTGTCACTTGCATTTGGACCCTGAGAAGTTGCTACAATGTCCATGCAGCTTGATGAGAGGAAAGAGTTCTAATGTGCTAGTTACATGCCCCATCTGAAAGCTTTGATGTTATGTCTACAAGATCCACCTTAGTCAACCTGAAACCCTCTATTCAGTTCATTATTGGGTTTAAGGCATGAGATTTAAATTTTTGTGTGCATGATTCTGCAAATGCGTACCTGAATCTACTGTGTCCATGATGACTACTCGGTAGCATGCTGGTGAAGCTTTGCTTGGTTGTTGGGGTTTTCTTGCAAGTTCAAGAGCATTGTTTGTGCAGCGCTGAGATCAATGGCTTAGTGTTAGCTAGTTTGGTGTGGAGACTAGATAGCTGTGGAATACCTAAACCAGTGCCAATTGCGAAACATTGTTCTTTTGTCTCTGGACATATTTTCAGTTGGGAAGCATTTTCCCTCAATTTTTTAGGAAATTAAATATTGATGATACCGAGTTATGCCGAATGTTTCCTATAGAGATGCTTTGAAGTTTGAACACCATCATTCAGAGCCGCTTGCATAACAGAGTGGATGTATTGGTGGCATATTGCTTTCTTTTACCTATCAAAGTGTAATCTTTTGACTGCGACATCTCATCTTTCACCTGAGTGCAACAAGAACAAATACAAGAGACAAAGGAGCCGTTCGGCTGGAATTATAAGCCGGCTGAAAAACACTGTTGGCTGATTTTTTGTGAGAGAAAAATATTGTTCCGGCTGAAAAAACAAGTTGAATAAGACGGATTATAAGCCAGATGACAGGGCCAAAACAAAAATGTCTCTTTTGTACTCATTAGCTTAAAGTCCTGCATTTGCCGCTACCCAGTCCTGTAACAGGATTTTTTTTAATGTTTAATGGTTCGACAAGGTTCAGGTTGTGGCGTTGTGCCTTTCACCTTGCCTTGTCATGACTACTGTACATAACAGGAAGTCTGGAACTGGTCTAATTGGTTATAGATATGGAGTTTCTGAACCTTTCTCCTCCAATGTTTCTACTACTCTTTCTGTTCGCCGTTGTGGGATGGATGCTAGTCTATTAGATACTCCCTCCGTCCCCAAAAAAAAAAAGTCATTCTCGTTTTCCAAAAAGTAAACAACTTTTAACTTTGACCAAATATATTTAACAAAATATTAATATTTATGGTACATAATTAGTATCATTAGGTAGATCTTTGAATATACTTTCATAATAAACTTATTTAAAGATATAAATGTTGCACGTATTTTCTACAAACATAGTCAAAGTTGAGAAAGTTTGACCAGCACGCTTTCCACGGCGACTCTTTATATAGGACGGAGTAGTAAGTCAGTAGTATCATTTGTATAATAACTTTATCCTCAAAGTTGTTATATATTTGTCATCTCGCTTAACTACCAACGAATCAATCAGGGTTCTAATTTTTCAACAAATAAAAAAAACAAGCACAAATGGAGTTTCTCAGGGATCACCAATGTACGGCAGACAAATGTATATAGCTGTAGCATTTGTTCCCATTAAAATGAAAAAGAAGCACTTATACTCCATATATAACATACTTGTTTTCTGTCTCATACTGTAATAGATAAGCAGACAAGCAGAGTGTAGTTGAAATCGAATGATTTCCCTGAGAACCCCTGAAATTTCTCGTAAAATGCCGTGGGATGAGGCATAATCATGGCGTGATTTCTGGCCTAAACGCACCTCGTGTTCATCTGCTAGGTTTTGGTTTTCAGCGGGAGGGGAGGGGATGCATGGACTTGGCGAGCCCGTAGCCCCGGGCCCCGAAGCCCAGGCACCCGAGAACCAGGCCCTGCCGGTACGGCAGCGACGTCGTGCGCCGACCACTGCCGCCGCCCGGCGCCCTCTTCGTCGCCGTCGGCACCGCGCCCCTGTCCGAGGAGGTGGAGCGGCGGCGCCCCGGCTGTGGCGATGCTGGGCAGGGCGGCAGCGGCGACTTCTTGGACGAGCGCGACGACGGCCAGATGGACGGCGGCCAGAAACCAAGCCTGCTGGTGACCTCCGTCCTCGCGGTGCCTGATGATGCCTGATGATCCGCCCCCGCGCAGTCGCCGCCCGTGCGGCTGAGGAGGTCCCGCAGCGATATCCGCCGTCGAATGCTCTTCGCCGAGGACGACGACGAGGAGGAGGAAGAAGACGAGGCCGACGCGAAGGGGACGGACGGCTCGGCGGTGGCGCCCCTGGGGCTCCGCGTCGGGGAGGCGGACCTAGCCCGGCGAGTAGTAGCCCGCGGCGAGCGTCCGTCCCACTCCTCGTCGTCGTCGTCGTCGTCGTCGCCGTCGCCGCCGCACTCCTCCCAGACGTGGTCCTCCTGTCGGATCGGGGAGAGGCAGCCGACGCGGATGCGGCCGGCGACGAAGAGCTCCTCGGCGGAGCTCATCGCCACGGCCACGCCCCCCTTGTGGCCGCCGGGACCGTGCATCCCCGCGCCGTGCGCGGCGAACTCGAAGTCGTCCCCTGCGGCGTCGGCAGCCGCGAAGCAGTCGGCATCGTCGGCGGGGGCGCCGGCGAAGTGGAGAGAGGCGGCGGCGAAGGTGGCGGTGGAGGAGGGCGGGGAGCGGAGGATGTAGTGCACGGGGCTCGCCGGCGCGCTGAAGAAGAAGTAGTTGCCGTCGTCGTTGGCGTCGCCCTGCATCTTGCCGCGGCGCAGGGCAGTGTAGTGTGGGTCGTCGAGAGTCGAGACTGGAGAGAGAAAGAGAGGGTCACCTGTCATGCGGGGTTTTGAAGGGAGGGAAGGGAACGGAAGGCAAGCGGGCGCCGGGCGGGGGCGGCTATGGTGATTGGTGAGGTAGGTGCATGGAGGGGGAGCGGGAGGGAGGGGAAGGTACGTGTAACCACGGGAATGGTTTGATCGTGCGCATGGACTCACGTTCACTCTGCAGAGTTTTTATGGATTTGGGTCCGGCATGGCACAAGTTGTTAAATTTTACAGCATAAATTAGTCGCCAGTCGAGTATTTACTTGCAACGTGTAAAGTGGTAGATTACGGTACGTGCTAGGGATGGCAATGGTGCAGTTTCGGATCGGGTGGAGTCTCTGGGCACCCGAAACCGAAACTCGAAACTGAAACCCGAAACCGCCCCGAACACCGTTTCGGGTGAAAATCCATCACCGAAACCGAAACCCGCGGATACCCGAAACCCGATGGATTAACCGAAACCAGAGAATATTTCAGAAAATCAGCCAAGAAAATAAAAAAATACAAAACACTGAATATAATAAACGACACATTGATACTAACACATAACATTCAAGTAGCAGGTAGCCAACATCATGTTCAGAAACGTGCAATGCAAGTAAGTCTGGACGAAAAACTCGAAGCTCGTTAGCTCGCTCGGCTCGTGGCCGGCTCGGCTCAGCTCGGCTCGGCTCGTTAGGATAACGAGCCGAGCCGAGCTAGGATTTTAGCTCGTTAGCTATAACGAGCCAACTCGAGCTGGCTCGTGAGCCGCTCGCGAGCCAAACGAGCCGTAGTTTTAGAGAAAAAATCATCATAACTTATATTAGTTTTGTATTACTTCATGTTTTGCACTTCACAAATAGATAATATGTTAGCTCATATGAATATTTTGTTCGATTTAAAGCTATTGAATATATTATTTTTATATTATTAATATTTTTATGCTTTAGATAAATACAAATATTATATTTTGTATTTTTTTTCCTGGCTCGCGAGCCTAACGAGCCAGCTCGAGCTCGTAACGAGCCGAGCCGAGCTGGCTTTCTGGCTCGTTAAGATAACGAGCCGAGCCGAGCTGGCTCGTTATCCTAACGAGCCAGAACGAGCCGAGCCGAGCCGAGCCGAGCCAGCTCGTTTACCAGCCTTAAATGCAAGTAGCTAAGCCAATGCCATGTACTGATGTACAGGACTACATGCTAACAGTAACAAGTAGTAAGGCATACGGCAGTACAGCACACATTTGACAATACAGCTACCCAAAAGCTAAGGTTCAGTTTCAGTATTAGCACTACGTTAATACAAATAAGAGTTTTTTTTGGATCAAATAGAAAGGAAACTTGAAGCATTCATCTTCGCTTGAGGCACACTGTCCAGAACTCCAGATCATTCATCAATTATGGTGGACTCATCATCTTCACCCTATGAAATAAGAATAGAGTAGCTCATTATTTGACTGTTCAAGTTCAACACATTGTAAATTCACAAGTTGATTGTACAAGGAAGCAACAGCAATAGTGCAATACCAAATCCTCATCTTTTTCATCAAGACAAGTCATCAAAGCACCAAGAAAAGTAGAATGAGCTCCTGCATGGATAGAGCATTCACAAATTAGTTTGACAAACAAATACTAATAGAAATTTGAACTTACAGACTTACCTAACATGTCATTGAGAGACCATGCTTGCATACACATAAGTGCCTCAATCATCAATGGTGCAAGCCTACTACGATGTGGACTGATTATTCTCCCACTAGTGCTAAAGGCAGACTCCGATGCCACCGTTGTCACAGGAATAGCAAGGACATCACGTGCAATCTTTCGTAGTGTTGGGTATTTCAACCCTGCAACTTGTCACCACTGAATGATATCCAACTTTTGTGTCCTAGGCACCAGTGGCTCTTCCAAGAACAAATCCAACTCTGTTCGCACATAAGTGGAGGTCACAACAGGCTGCTTGGACATGTAATCATCAAAAGTGTCCATCCAGTCTTCATCATCAATCTGAGTAGCAGCTCTCGGTCTTGTTTGAGCACCATCTGTTGTGGCAACATCCTCAACGGTATCTTGGTATTCCAAAACTAGAGTGTACAACAAGTCTTTCACTTTATTGACAGATTCCATAGCTGCAGTTTCTGACCCATGTATTTTCAGAAGAAGGGCGGTCAATAGATGTAGTTTATACCTAGGATCCAGGACAGCAGCAACAGCCATCAAACCATGCACATCTGACCAATACTTGTTGAATTTGTCCTTCATTCTAACACACATTTCTTCTATCATTGGAATATCACTGCTCTGCCACTTCCTAATTGACAAAAGAATGTTGCATATCTTGGGGAAGAAGAGGTTGGCTGTGACATAGTTAGTGCCCGAGAATAGCTCAGTTACATCAAAGAACATCTTTAACCTATCACAGAGCTCTCTAGCAAACTTCCAATCATCTACAGATGGTTGACATGGAGCACGAGAAGAAAGGCGCTCAAAAACATCTTGGTACTTTAGTGCGGTGCTAAGCATAAGATATGTTGAGTTACATCTAGTTTTACAATCAAGAGCAATTCTTTGTTCATATTTTCCTTTCATTTGTGCTGCCATTTTCTCAAATTTCTCATGTCTTTTAGGAGTGGCCGACCAATATGCAACACTATCACGCACTTTATCAATTCCTTTCTCCATGACACTCATTCCATCTTTCACAATCAGATTTAAAATGTGTGCAGCATAACGCATATGAACTAATTTGCCCTTCAACATACAAGAGCGGAGTGGTAACTTGCCTTCAATAGCAGCCTTGTTCTTGGCAAGATCATCACCATCGGTGCCAATAAGAGTCTTCATGAGGTTGTCATTGACACTGCAGTTGTCAAGGGTAATAATGGACAGATTCCTCTCAATATGCCAATCCAGGAGAACTTCATGCAGAACCTCTGCTATCACCTCTGCTGTATGTGGTGCTGGAACATAAATGAACCTACAGCAGTAAAATAAGATAAATAATTGTGCTGGACAGATTGCTCTCAATAGACAACATGCATAACATAAGAACACAAAATGATGTGATTTATTGTTACCTAATAAGAAAACTTTTTAGCTTCCAATCTTCATCTAGGAAATGGGCTGTAACTGACATGTAACCTTTCCTCTGGTGATTTGCTGTCCACAAGTCCGTCGTAACAGCAACACGAGAACTCAGTTTCTTGATATAATTCATCATCGATAGCTTTTGCACTTGATACATATCGAAGATATCCTTCCTAATTGTGTTTCTCGACACCAACTTGAATGTTGGCTGCAATGCAGCACATAACTTGCGAAATCCAACATGATCCACCATGGAAAGAGGATACTCATGGACAATAATCATTAAAGCAAGTTCTTTCCTAGCAACATCTTGATCAAACACATACTTCTCTAATGTGACACTGCCATCTTTTGGGTTTGCAGATAATTTAAGAGTGGACTGTGTTAAACCTTTCCTAGTGATTCTATCGTCACATACAGCAAGGTGATTCTTCAAGTGAGTTGTACCATTTCTTGTCTCCCCACCTAAAAGTTTTTTACACCACTTGCATTTTGCTTTCCAAAGCCCATTTACTTTAACCAAATCAAAGTCAAGCCATACTGCAGATCTAAGCTTCCTCTTACAACCAACAGGGTCATCATCTTCTACTTCTACCACATCAATATCAGCATTACCAACAGTTGCAGAATCAGTTGGCGGTGCTGTTGAACCGGATGGCGGTGGCGGTGCTGCTGAAGCTGAACCAGATGGCAGTGTTGCAGTTGCAGAAGCGGCTTTAAGACGAGGACGAGTTCGAGGACGAGAACCCACAGATTGAGATGCAGCAGCAGCTTGAGATCCACTTGTAGCACCAGGAGTTGACATTGCTCACTTCCAGTCAAATGAAAAAGGCAGAAACATGCATGTCCACATGAGAAGATTCAGAAAATGGCACACATTGATGCAGCAGCTTCAGATCTAGGGAAGAGACGTGTCTTCATTCACTCGTACCTGCTGACTGCTGGATTTGCCGGCGAGGTGGGGGTCGGCGAGGTGGAGAGCCGGTCGGCGTCGGGCGTCGGGCAGACGGGAGCGGGCGAGCTGTTGGCCTGCCGTGTGGGAGCGTCGACGCCGGGAGGGCCGGATGCCGGAGCACGGAGCGAAGGGCCGGAGACGGAGGGCGGAGCGCCGGGCGGAGTGGAGAGGACGCTGGACGCCGGTCGGACTCTGGAGTGGGGGAGTCACCAGTCGCTGGCGGCGCTGCGACGGGAAGACTCACTCCTGAGTCCGCGGAAGCGGCCTCCGGGTGCGGGTGGCTGGGTGGGTGAATGAGGGTTTCAGGTTCAGGATCAGTATATATACCTAGGGTTGGTTATTGGGCTTTTACTGGGCTGTATCTTTTGGGGCCCCGATGGAGCACCACGGGTTAGAAATAGGATCCGCACCAAACCCGAAGTATTTCGGGTACCCGAACCCGCAAATCCGTGGGCGAAAACCCAGCACCAAAACCGAAAACCGAAAACCCAAAATCCACGGATATCCGCCCCGACCCGAACCCGTTGCCATCCCTAGTACGTGTTGGTTGCACACTGATGCATTTTCGCTCATTTTTGGCCCTATTCGGCACGGCTCCACTTCACTGGTGGGTCTGTTTTTTTTTCTTTAGCTCCACGAACTGTTCTTTCGATAGAGCTAGAGCTGTTTTGAAAACTCGTTTGGCAAAACAGCTCCTCATAATACATCAAAAGTACAAAATGACTATAACACCCTTGCTTTTTTATGTTTGGTATTCTCCTATTTTCTCCTTAACGGTGACGAGATCTTTTCTTTCACGTGTAAAGTTTCTGCATTTTTTTCATCCGACCAGAAAAATTAAATTTAAACATCTCCTGAAGCCGGAAAAACCCTAAACGGGGCCTTAGGATCGTCGTCCAGAGGGCCACACCCACACGGCAACTATCACGCGCGCCTGCACGTCTGAACGGGAGCAAGTATATATGGCTAGGCGGCCCATGGGCCGGTGGCACGGCACGCGGCACGGCCTTTTGGCACGGCCCATGGGCCGCACGGCACGGCTGCCACCGTGCCCGTGCTGGCACGGCACGGAGGCCCGTGCAGTGCATGGGCCGCAGGCCTGGCCCATGACACGGCACGGGCACGACACGGCCAGAGGGCCGGCACGGTGGCCGGCACGGCCGCCAGGCCAACCGCCTCTTTTGGCCCAGCGGCCCACGCCCCCCACACCCCCGCCACCCCGCGCCATATATAAGCCGCGCGGCCGCAGCCCCCCCAAATCCCTAACCCTAATTCTTTTGCCCCCCTCCGCCTCCGCGCAGCTGCAGCCAGCCTCGCTCTGAGTCTCTGACCTCTCGAACTCGATCCGCCGCCGTCGTTCGCCTTGAGCTCGCCGGCCCTGCTCCGGTGACCTCGACACCTCACCTCGTCGGCCACTTCTTCTCCTCCCTCCACGCAGCCGCAGGCCGCAGCTCTCCCTCCGCTCTCGCTCTCGAGTCTCGATTCGAAGTCGAGACGAACTCGATCCGATCCGATCCGCCGCCACCGTTCGACTTGACCTCGCAGGCCCTCCTTCTCCCTCTCGTACCTCCTCTAGTCCTCCTCCTCCTCCTCCGGTGTACCATGTGAGTCGTTGAGCTGTATATTCTTCCGCCGCCACTCGTCGTGACGCCGTCGGTCTAACAGTGGGTGCTTGTCTCGTCGTTCTCTGCTTGGATGCTGGCTCCTTGGCTTCTTCTCCGGCACTGGGCTCCGGTGGCATAGGTCAGTCAAAACCCTAACCCTAGCATGTTCATGTTCTTGTTCAGTTGTTCTTCATCTTCTTATTCTCTGCATCTTCCTGAGTTCTTGTGTTGTGTTCTAATGCTCTTCTTCTTCTTGTGCTCATGTGCTTCGTAGGTTGGTGCCTGACGCTTTGTCCTCCTCCTCTGGAGGCTCGATGGCAAAGTCGTCCGGTTTGAAGCGCCCCTGCCCACCGTCGAGGAATGGTGCTGGAGCTGCGGCTAGGGGCCGGAACCAGCCACCCCAACCCCAACCTCCTATGGCCTCGGTGACGATGCCAGTGCCTGCGGATGAGTACAACCACCGTGCCGACAGCGAGCACCCCGAGGCCGAGGAGGCCGTGGAGGAGTTGGAGATTGAGAACGACGACGACATCATCGAAGGCGCAGCTGCGCTGTTCGGCATCAATATGGGTGACGGCGAGCACTCGATCGATGTCGACTCCGGCGACGGCGATGGTGGGGTGGACACCTCTCAGTCTCAGGACACCAATGGTGCCTCATCTGGTAAGCTCACTGCTGCTTGTTGGGAGGACTTCGTCCCGATCTTTAACGAGTCAGGGAAGATTAGAACTCATGCCATCTGTAAACGGTGTGGTAAGAAATTTGTTGCTAGGGCCAATATTGGCACTGGATCCTTGAATAGGCACATGGCAACATGTAGGAAGAAGCAGGACAATGATCGTAGGGTTCAGTCTAGGCTTTCTATGAATGCTAATGGGTTGCATAACTGGGTTTATGATGCTGCTCGTGCTCGTAATGAGCTGTGCCGGTTGATTGCTAGGCTGGATCTTCCATTAGGTGTTGGTGACACACAGGCCTGGGAAGAGTACATTCAGAATGCTCATAATCCTGCTTTCCAGAAGGTTTCTAGGCAGACCACTACTAGGGACATGCATAAGTTGTTTGCTGAAGAGCGTGCTTTGCTTATGCATTCTTTGCTGCCTGCCTGTTCATCTGTTTCCATAACATCTGATATCTGGTCTGGTAATGCTAAGGAAGATTATGTCTCTGTTGTTGCTCATTATGTTGGTGCTGATTGGGAGTTGCATAAAAAGGTTATAGGGTTTAGGCTGATTGAGGCAGCACATACTGGTGACAACATTGTTGAGAAAATTTGTAGTGTGGTTCAGGAGTTTGGTTTGATTGATAAGGTCTTTGCTGTGAGTCTTGATAATGCTTCTGCTAATTCTAAGGCTTTTGATATCTTGCAACCTATGTTGTTTGGTTACCTGGGCTCTTACCCAACACCTACTAAGGAAGATCCTCACAAAGTCAAGTACTTGCTTGTGCATCAGCGCTGTGCATGCCATATTATTAACCTGATTGTTAAGTCTGGCTTGAAGAGGTTCAGTCCTTATCTTGAAGCTTTTAGGACTGCAATCAACTTTTTGAATTCATCTAATCAAAGAATTGCATTGTTTAAGAACTATTGCATTGCTAGGGGTGTCAGACCTAGAAAGTTTGGATTGGATATGGATGTTAGGTGGAATTCCACCTATCTGATGCTTAAACACTTGCTGCCATATAGAGATGTGTTTTCTGTGTGGATTGAGTCAAATTATGGTGAGCAACTGTTGACTCCCCAGCACTGGTATGCTGCTGATCAGATTATGAAGTTCCTGGAGATGTTTTATGATGCAACTGTTGCTTTGTCTGGTGTTTACTATCCAACTGCTCCACTTATGATGCATCATATCCTTGACTTTGCTGAGCATTTGCATAAAGCTGAACTTGATCCTGGATTTAGAAGTATTGCATCTCCTATGAAACTTAAGTTCCTTAAGTACTGGGGGGACATCCCATTGTTGTATTCTTATGCATTCATTCTTGATCCAAGAGCTAAGATGAAAGGCTTCTTTAATGTGCTTGAGTTACTTGCTAAACAGACTGGTACCCCTTATGGTGTTTACTATGGTGATGTGAAAGAGTCCATGACCAGACTGTTTAGCAAGTATGAGCAGAGATATGGTGCAGCTCGGTCTCAAAGGCCTCCTATGCCTAGTGCTCCTTCAGGAAAAAGAAAGCAGGCATGGGGAAAGATCTATGGTGGTCCTGGTGCTTCCTCCTCTAGCTGTTCCCCCACTTCATCCTCTACATCCGGTGTCAATGAGCTGATAGCTTACTTGGACAGTGATCCTGTCACTGATTGGGGGGAGTCCTTTGACATCCTGTTGTGGTGGCGTGACCACAAGCTGACCTACCCCATCTTATCGATAATGGCTCGCGATATCATGTCTGTTCCTGTATCTACTGTGTCCTCCGAGTCTTGTTTCAGCTGTACAGCAAGGATACTTGAAGACCGGCGGCGACGCTTGTTGCCTGAGCATGTGGAGATGCTCACCTGCATCAAGGACTGGGATCAAGCAGCAAGGAAGGAACAGCATGCACCTGAGGACACGGCACTGGAGGAGCTGTTCGACAACTTGTACCTGGATGAAGGCGAAGGAAGCGGAAGCGGAAGCGGAAGCGGCAGCGGCAGCGGCGGTACTGCTGGTGCTGGTGCTGGATAGAAGAAGAGAACCTCTACAAAAGGAGAGGTAGAGTACACTGAAATTCTAAAACTTGTTCCATTAGCTTGTTTCATTAGCTTATTTACATTACATCTTCAAGTCCATGACCATCAATCCATCATGATCCATTTTTGCAGGTTGATTGCACTTTTGGGAGTGGCTGCCAGGCTGATTCACCATGATGAAGCTTGAAGCATGAAGTGATGAAGTAAGGACATTTGCTGCTTCTTGTTGCCACAATGCCACTGTTGGGCTTTTGTAATAGGATAGAAGAACATTTGCTGCTGGCTGCTGCCAGTCTGCCACTGATGTTGGCTATTGTAATAGGATGAACTACTTAGACTTGTGCTTGAACTAAGACTTGACTACTTGAGCTAGCTGTACTCTTTTCCTTTCTAGGGTTTCTCACAAGGGTGAGTTTTACCTAGAAAGGTTTTTAATGAGGCAGCATTGCACAACAGCTCTTTTGACTTTTGATAATCATTTTCATTATATCTTCTGCTGTTCTGTTCTTTACTACTTTATAATTCTATGACATGTGATCATTTGAAGTTTTGAACTTAGACTTTGGAATTTTCTGTTGATTTTGAGTGTTTTCTGTTGATGGGCCGTGGGCCGGCACGGCACGGCACGGCCAAAATAGCCGTGGCACATGGGCGGCACGGCACGGAGAAACGGCCCATGTGCCGTGTCATGGGCCGAAGGCCTGGCCCATGGCACGGCCAGGCACGGCACGGCCGGCACGGCGGCACGCTGCGGCACGGCGTAGTGCCGTGCCGCGTGCCGTGTCGGCACGGCACGGTGGCCATCTATAGGAGCAAGAGCTAGGCAGCTAGCAATTGATGATACCGCGCCAACGAAGGATTCGAAAAAAGCATCCAACCAATAGCTCGTAAATCAAAGCGGCCTTCGTTTGCTCGTATAAAAGGCGATTTAAATTTCCAATTTTTTGTTTCTCCCCAGCAAGCAATTCAACGCTCGCTTAATGAGCGATCATCGCAAAGATTAATCGGCCGTGCGATCGTGATTGACGCCCCGGGCGGGTAAACAATTAATTAATTCCCGGGTTCTAATCATCGAACAACGCGTTTAATTTGCTTCTCTGTTTGTTCGGTAGAATCTGGGATAAATAGATGAACGTGAGCAGCACCAGTACACCAGGAGATACGCAGGGATAGTTAGTCTCCTAGTTGGATATAGCACCGGCCGGGGAGCGGTGACGACCAAACGAGACGACGCATAGCAGCGATGGGACGGTGACCGGGCGGTTCCCTAGTGGGCGCCCGACCCACCACACAAGTATAGGGATGAAAAAAAAAACAGGAACGGTTCGAAACGTTATTACAATGTAGAAAACAAGAATGGTCGATTTTTCTATATTTTGTTTATTAATTAAAGAGTATAAAGAATAGTTAAAAATGGTTGTGAAACCATTGAAAATGATAAATTTTTATGTTTGGCTGAATTTGAAAACGGTGTCATAATATAGAAAATGATATCATCCTATAAAAAATGGAAACGGTTAGTACGGGAATTTTCCCCCGTTTTTATCCCTGCACACAAGTGCTCTCAGCCATCCTTTCCTGTGACAAGAAATTAAAAAATGCAGAAAAGATCAAAGAAAAATATAGATACATGATGCAGCAATCTATGTTATAATGCGAATTTTAAAGTAGAAGAAAATATTGTGCAAAGATATACGAAAAAAAATCAACATGTGAATTGGTGTCCTTAGAGCATCTCCGAGAGACTCTCTGTATCCTTCATAAATGCTACAAATAGAGATTTCGGTGAAAAACTACCCTCCAACAGCTTCTCTAAATGGTCATCCAAATATAACCATCTTCTATTTCAGATTTTTCGGTAGCCAAAAATAGAAGACGAGAATGGCTCTCTAGAGTGCTCATGAGATATAGAAAAACTTTCGGAGAGTGAAAAGATATAGAAAACGATTTTTATTCAAATGGCTCTCCAAATATTGATTTAGAGAGTGAGATGTAGAAAGACTCTTCGAGATGCTCTTAGGACGCACGAGCTTTGGATGGCCTTCTCTTCCTAAATACAGAAGATAGCTGCACATCTTTGTATTAAGTACTACTCCGTATCTCTGTTCCAAAATTTTTTTTTGATGTTTAGGTTGGTCTAAGTCAAACTATGTAAAATTTAACCAAAATTTCATACTAGGATTAATGTTTATATTATGAAATAAGTATCATTAGATTTTTCATGCAACATAGTTTCATAGTATACATATTTGGTGTCATAAATGTTAGCAAATTTCTCTATAGATTTGGTCAACCTTAAAATAGTTTGATTTAGGATAAAACTAAAACATCAAATATTTTTTTAGGCGGAGGGAGTAGAAGAAACTAAAGAAGCTAAGTTAGTACAATTACATGCATGGTGCACCAATCAGGCGGCTCGGCGAAATGGATTACTTTGGGAAGTAAACAACATAATAACTAGCATACTCAGCTCGGGCCATCGCCCACAGCTCGGTGTTCTGTTTAATTTGCGCCAACAACATAGGCATACAAGTGAGTTACTGATTAAAGCCTATATATATGGTTTGTGGGTTAGCTCACATGCATCTCTGATAGAGGCTATCTCATTGAACATGGTAGTAGCCCAATAGGGCGTGGAGCCGATAAAAGGGGTCTAGGAAATTTGTAGTATTTTCCTATGGAAAAATTTCAAATTACTTCCTCTAAATTTGGTCTATATCCACAAAACTTCCTAAGCTAATATTTCTTCTCCTAATAATTTTGATTGGTTTAATTTACCCCTTAACAAGATTTGTTTTTTTCATAAAGTTGAATATTAACTTTAATTTTGTTAGATGATAGATAACAACATGTTTTTTTGTTAACAATACATTATGGAATTTTCATCATTATGTTTCAAACAGTTTGTATCTCTAGTGTTAATTCATTATTATATTTCCTAACACATCAAAATAATGATGAAAAAACTATGATACAATTGTAGACATAAATTATAATGTGCTCTGTCACTCACAAACTTTGAACTAAAAGCTTGTATGCGAATAAACAAAAAATAAATTGAAGCAACTATATAAAATACTTAAGGAAGTAAATCGAACCAAACATTAATTTAGAGGGTTATTATTGACATAAGCCAATAAGCCAAATCTGGAGCAAGTAATGTAGACTTTTATCTTTTCCAATCTCTCCTGTACTCCTGTATGCGTTACTGTTGACCGTTAAAGTATGTTTTTCATTTTATGGCTTCTTCCGATGTATACCGTTGACAATATACACGAGGTCTCTCTTTACATTTGTTTGTTTATTGTCGGCAAGATAAAAAGCAGTTATGAGGCAGCTCTTTCAGCTTTCTGGGAGACTCTGAAGCCCCAACTAATGAACTTGGCCAAAGTACACTCCTTGGATTGCAAGTCCGAAAAGTCGCTCCTGCATGCCTTTGTCGGTTTTCGCTTCAAGAAAGGAAAAGATTACGACAAATCCAAGAAAAAAGTCCATTTGGATTTGCATGATACGCTCGATGATTTCGGGCCCTGTCGGCTTAATGGCGATGCGCCCGGCATGTTTACCGGCCGGCTGCCGATTAAGTGCGCGTACTCAATCATCCCCTAGCCATCTCTAAGCGACAAAGGAATAATCGAAACCGCTTGTAATTAGCTCGCCACTTTATGGTTCCATGTTTCACTTTGTTATTAATTTCTTGATCAGTTTGGTTGTATTCTTCCTCTTGATTGACACTTTTCCATGGGTCTATTTATGTAGACGAGTGCAGAAGTACGTGCAGCTCTCTTGCGCATTCTCGAAAAGGAATCGAATGGTTCTTTCCTGGAAAAGAAAAAAAATCAAGGAATCGAATGATTATGAATAAATAAGCAGAGTTTAATTATTTCGTGGCGGAATACAATAAGCAGCGGTTGTTGGAGGTCAGGGTTAGATTTTGTTGGAACCTACCATCAGGCTCCACATCATCCAGGAGCTGGTATAGTGATGCTCACGTCCTCTGGAAGCTAATCAATCACGGTGTGCGCCATAACTGAGAGGATAAAAATAAGGTAAACAGCAGCAACAAACTCATCTCTATCCTCACTAATATCAAAAAGGAGAACTCACACAGAGTAGATGAGTACTGACAGCAGTGCTCAGTTAGAATTTGGTAGTTAAAGGTTACGTAGTAGTGACTAGTGATAGTGCTTCGATATATCAGAGGTTTTCTGCTGTGAGCCTGTGAATAGCAATGTGACACCTGACACGCGATTGTTCTAGGAAGAAGCAAAACGCTGCTCGAGTGAAGTTAGAGCTGGGCCCCTGGAAGACAAATCAATTTCCGCTTTTTTGTGGGCTGGATAACCTAAATAGCATCAGGAGCAAGAGCAGTTGACGATCTTGATTTTTGGGCCGGCCCGTGAACTTAGACCATGCTTCTCCGGAGTGAATAGTGTGTAGTATTTGTTTGGATGGCTTTAGCATCTTGCCAGGTTATCAGAATACAAATTTCGCGTGTTTTGGTTGTCTGGACGATTGTTTTTTTTTCCTTTTTGTTTTTTTCTACTATAATACAGACTACCTGGGTTTTTGATCCATGTGTCAATCCATCTCATAGTGACACTCATAGTGAACTATCTTTGGTCGATGGGACCAAATTCGAGGATCACTGAGCCCTTATAGGCCTCAACTTTGTTCTTTGAGATCAAATACGCAACAACAAAACTAAGGGCGTGTTTGGTTTATACCTCCTAAAGTTTAGTCACCTAAATTAGCTCCTAAAGTTTAGTCACCCCCTGTTTGGCTTGGTGGACTAAAAGAACCCTTTTAGTCCCTTTTAGTCAGGGTGTTTGGATCCAAAGTGACTAAAAGGTGAGGCAGCCTGACTAAAAGGTGGGCTTTAGTCCCATTTAGCAACACTTGGGTGACTAGTTGGTTAATGCAATTTTTAGTCTCATTTAGTCATAGTGTTTGGATAAAAATGATTAAATGAAACTAGATTTAGGAGGTGAGGAGTGAACCAAATACCCCCTAACTTGTGGTGAATTCTGTTAGTAAAATCATGCATATGACCTCCTCTCGTACCGCCGGGGGGGTGCTGATGTTGGTCTAACCAAGGATGCAAGAGGATTTATTATAATATACTCCCCCGGTCCCAAAATATCCACCGTTTCCATTTCCCGAGAAATAACGTTAACAAAATATATATTAAAAATATTAATATTTATGGTTCACAATTTGTATCATTGGAAAGATCTTTGAATCTAGTTTTTTAATAAATTTATTTGAAGATATAAATGTTGCACGTATTTTTTACAAATCGAGTTAAACTTGCGGCACGGAAACCAAAAACGACAGATAATTTGGGACGGAGGGAGCAGTAAGGCACCCACAATTTCAAAGCCATCCACATGTGTGTATACATAGAGAGAGCGCACAATGTCATAATTATTTTTTTGCTCCAAACTAAACAGAAGGGACGGCGCAGGCTAGCAATTGGGTTGGCATAAGGCGCAGCTGGCCCTGCACTCTTCTAAGTTTAAGTGGCAATACTCTTTAAGGCTACCGTCGGGGCAGCAATAACATATGGAGTACCCCGGATCAAAGTAATTGCAATTCACCATGGCGCAAAAAATCAATTTGACCTTTCTTTCATCATGTGGTGAGGTAGTGGAGTTAATAGTCGTAGTAGCAATAGAACTATTAGTAGTAGCATCCAGGTGACCTGCGATATTTGCCTCGTTTTTCATCGAAAAAAGAAAAACAAAAGCAAAGTTATGTATGTACTTACACTCCGTAGGCCCAAAAAGCACAGCGAATAATAAGAGCATGGCTATAGCAATGTTGTTCTTCCTCATACTGGATCTTTAATTTGATCAAAAGCGATCCTGCCTGTGTGTGGATCTATCTCCCATATAGATATATACTGTATATATAGGGGAGAGAGAAAGAGAGAGAGAGAGCAAGTGGGTGTGCCTACATTACTTACTGCAGTTATGCATGGTTAAAATTAATTAACCACATTTCGAAGCGTATGTTTCCTTGTGTGGCGACCATTTACACGTAATTAGTATAATGATTTTTGCATGTGAGCTAGTAAATGAGAAAGAGAGAGGGGGAGATTAATGCACATGCATATGTGTGCTGGTCGAGAGCTTTTTTTTACTGTCCAAGCGGTATTGATCTAGAATAGTTACATCATTCAATAAAAACTCAACAATAAAACTAAAACTAGGGGATCATCCAAATACAATTTTTTGAGAGATTTCCAGCCGAAGGAACCACTCGTCTTCAATGAAGAAATCCCGATCGGTACCAATGACCACGCCCAGTACTCTAGTTTATGCCAATTTCAGCGATCAATTTTATCTTCAAGAATAACAATGTTCATGACTTTCTTAGGCCAAAATTTTCTCCCAAAGGGATGGGGCCATGGGATCTACTCATCTACATGCTGGTAGAAATAGAAACGTGGGCTTGGCCTAAAGCCTGTATGCCATATGGGATGGCCTAAGAACCATTGCTTCCTTCGGTTAGCAATAGAGGTGGCGGCTGAAAGGGGAGGTTGGGTCCATTTGTGATGGAAGAGGTGGAAGGCCGGGCCCAGAAGGGAGGGAAAGAGAGGTGGGCTGGTAGCGGGAAGAGTTGGTAGTGGGCTGGTGGTAAAGGCGGAAGGTCGGGCCAGGGACAGGAAAAGAGAGGTGGGCTGGTAGCGGGAAGAGGAGGCGGGGTCAACGGATGTGGAAGAGGAGGGTGGAGGCGGCGTCGGCAATTGTGGCCACGCCGGGCGTAGAAGGGGTGGTGGAGGTGGTGAAAGCCTAAGTTTGGTTTTGGTAATTAATGACACCAAGTTGCTAATGCCATGTGTTAAGTGTTTTGAGTTAGGCATACGCAACACATGTGATGAAGGTGTATATGGCAAGGAGTGGTGGCCACAAGATCACAAAGAGATGGTGCATGGACATGAAATGATGATCATGGTGGATATGCACATAAAATAAAGGACATGATGATCAAGTGGAGGAGAAGGATCTAAGAGCGCAAGGCAAAGGTATAACCATAGGGGTTTTTCCTTTTGCCGGTCTAAGATGAGTAGAGAAGTAATTGACCGGGTTTAGGATACATAGCCGACTATCAAGAGGGGCAATCACGGTTAGCTCAGAAATCAAGTGCCACTAGATCAATGTCTTGAGCATATGCATTAGGATCTAGTAAAGAGCTAACATAACGTCTTGGAAAATGATTGTGAAATGCTAACACACATGCACATGGTGATTTACATATGGTGGTGTTAGCACGTTTATGAAGGTGGTAGAGTTTAAGCGGTAGAGAGGGGTTTGGGTTCCTCTCTCCCTCCCGCCGAGCTTGCGAGGCGGGATTCGGCGCTTTTCGGGAAAGTGAAATGCCTATTTTCTGCTGCGCCGAAAGTCGGAAAAGAAACGGAGGCGAACGGAGGTCACAGAGGTGACCGGACGCTGGACCGGACGCGGTCTCTGTATGACCGGACGCGTCCGGTCAGCGTTCAGCTTCTGCGCGTGTTTCAGCTTGATGATCGGACGCGCAGCGCGTCCGGTCACTGTCGACCGGATGTGTCCGGTCGTCCAGGGAGCTTACTGGACTCTAATCGGACGCTGGCACTGTGGCGTCCGGTCAGTTCTACAGCGCGTTTGGTCGCTGTTTCGTCGTGCGCTACTCAGGCATGACCAGCGCGTCCGGTCAGTTGCGGGACCAGCGCGTCCGGTCGCACCCAGCGCGTCCGGTCTGCGCAACCAGCGCGTCCGGTCGGTGCTTCGGAAATTAGCCGTTGCGCGACCGGCGCGTCCGGTCAGTATGACCAGCGCGTCCGGTCAGCGCGATTTTGGCTGTTTAAGTTCCTAACGGCTAGCTGCGTACCCATTCGTTATAAATAGACGTTGGCCGGGGTTTGAGGGCATCTCTTGCACATTTTGAGACCTAGAGACATACTTTGAGCTAGAGAACAACCCCTCTACTCATCTCTTTGCTTAGTTGCACATCTTGAGGGAGATTGAGTGAGATTCAAGTGCATTGCTTGAGAGTTGCATTCTAGAGGTACTTGATCTTCGAGTTGCTGTGGATTTCTTGTTACTCTTCCATGTTTTCCGACACGGTAGACGGCTTGGAGCAGCGGAGGTGATTGAGCTCACAATTGGAGATTGTTGGAGCCCTCACCAAGTGTTGTAAGGGGTTCTTGATCCTTCCCCGCGGGAGTTCGCAAATTGGATACTCTAGTGGAGCTCGTGGCTTGGAGGATCCCCATCTTGTGTGCGGTTGTGCGGCGCCCGCCGAGGGCTCGACTCTTGATAGTCGATTAGCTCGCGAACCGATAAGTGGGTGTATCGCCACAACGGGGAGTAGCTTGCCGGGAAGCAAGTGAACCTCGGGATAAATTCTTGTGTCATTCTCTTCCTGAGGATTTCTCTTGTGTGATTGATTGATTGATACTTCTCATCTCTACACGGCGGTATAATCACTCGAAGCTTTTCTCTCGTATTACTTTTTGTTTCTAGCTTGTAGTTGTTGTTGTGTTTAGTGGATAGCCTTGTACTAGACTTGTGTAGGTGGCTTGCTTAATTAGTTAGAGCTAGTGCTTTTGTTTCGCCACCTTTCGTACTAACTTGTGGTTAAGTAATTTTTGTAGAAGTTTTAATTAGGCCATTCACCCCCTCTCTAGCCTTTTGGACCTTACAGGTGGTCGCGTCCGCCTCCAAAGCGTTGTCACGCCTAGCGTGGAAGAGGTGGAGGTGAACGCGTCCAGCATTGGCGCGGTGTGGGCGCTCGTCGCCACGACGAGCACGGAGCCTGACGCGTTCGAGTGACAGCGTGGTGCTCGACGAGGCGGTGGACCACCGAATGTCGCGGTCCCTCGGGGCTGATGTTGTGTCCGTCAGGGTTGAAGCCAGGCAAAGGACTTGGAGTCCGTCGGGGTTGAAGCCACGGTGCTTGTCCATGCCGATGCCGACGTAGACAACGGCGAGCCCTCGGTGGACCACCTAGCTAGCTACACTCTGCTGAAACAAATATGTTTGTTGTAAAAAAAGTATTTTTCCTTTTTGTTTTTTCCTACTATACTATTATTATTATTATTGTTGTTGTTGTTATTGTTGTTGTTGTTATTGTTATTATTATTATTATTGTTATTATTATTATTATTATTATTATTATTATTATTATTATTATTATTATTATTATTATTATTATTATTATTATTATTATTATTATTATTATTGTTGTTGTTGTTGTTGTTATTGTTGTTGTTGTTATTATTGTTGTTGTTGCTGCTCCTCCTACTACTACTACAGTAATAAACTTTGCATCACTTTTTTACAAAATGATATGTGATATACGTAATTAAAAATTTGTTTGAATTCATAATAAATCGGTTACATCCCTCACGTAAATAACGCTCTTGCATATCAAAACCGCTAGGTAGAGAGTGATTTGTCATTTCATGTAGTATGTGATATTCGTGTTAAAAGCACACCCTCCAACTTTCTTAGGTTGACAGCCCAAAACCTGTGAAAGTTATACTAATCAATTTTTCATGTGAAATTTGTTTAAACTCTCCACTCAACTCAAATATTATTGTATGCAAATAATCACCTAGCTAAGAACACATTTTTTCCGCACTTGAAGGTGTGGCCGTGCCGTTCATCACAACGGTGGATCAAAATAAATGGTAGTCATTACTCTCCCAAAATTCATATTCATGCATATGTGCAACCTTTAAACCAAACACACCTAGCACATATGTAGTAGGGGGAGCAAATACTACCAAAATCGAATTTGTGGTGATTGTCTAATCCTTATTCATGAACAAAATGCTTGGACAAGCAACTCAAATTCAAAATTGAATTTAATTGATATCTTTACGAAGATTGTCATCAATTACCAAAAAGGGGAGATCGAAAGCCCTAGTTTGGTTTTGGATAATTGATGAAACCTAGTGTACTAACCTTTGGCTTTAAGTGTGGAACTGAGATAGGTTGGTACACACCAAGTGATGGAGCTAGGTGGCACTCAAAGATGGATATGACCACATGAAATGATGGTGACCATGTGCTCCACATTTAAAAAAGAAGAAAGAGAAAAACAAAATGGCTCAAGGCAAAGGTATAACCTATAGGAGCATTTTGTTTTGGTGATCGAGACACTATAGAGATCACATTTAGGATAGATGTCCTACTATTAAGAGAGGAGCTTAATTGGACAATTCGGTCATCTAGTGCTGTAACACCTCTGGTGTTTAGCTCCATAATTGCATTGCATTTGCATGAGCATAAGCATGCATCATTTCATGTTATTTTATGTGGTTGCAACTAATGTGGTTGTTTTTAGAATTTTGTTTGGTTCACATCATGTGACACTAGGAAGTTGGTGTAACTAAGGGGTAGAATAGCTAATTATATCTTACAACACCTTAATTATACTTAAGGTCACTAATGGAGTAAGGTTCATGTTGACCAAAATCACCAAAATGCCCTCCAAGGTGTGGTTGACCAGCATTTAGCTCTAGGGTGTCTTAGTTTGACCAATTAAAAAGTCTAGCTTAGAGACCTTGCATGGAGGAGCACCCTTAAACAAAGTTGTAGGAAATTTTATGGGGAACAAAAGTCTCAATATGACCATCTCATGAAACTGGCCAGAACATGCTCAAAAATGGCCCACAAGTCAGCTAGAGGGGCTGTCTCAACACTTAGAAATTTTTCTAAGTCTCAAAAGTGTCCCTCCAGTTTTACAGTGACCTACTTTGAAAGCTTGTAGTTTGCAAAGCAGACCAAACTAGCTCCAACTCATGTTGACACTTTTGTAGTACTCACTTAGCTCTACAACATTGTCAACATCACCATCACCTAGTTCTAAATGGTTTAGGAGATATGGTGTCTAGAAAATCGGGTTCCAGTCGGCTTAATGACTGAAACTACGTTTCAGTTTCGAAGTGCACCACTTTGGAGCTCTGTGGTTTCAAATCCAGGCCAAACCAGTCCTAGTCCCAATTGGCAATTTTGTAGCCCTCATGTAGCTCTACATAATTGCTGTAATCACCTTCGACTAAATTAAGCTGGTTTAGGAGTTTTTCTTCGACGAATTCGCGCTGTCAGTCGAACGATGACGGCCTCCATTCAATCAACGGCGTCGCCATTCAGTCGGACAGCCGACCCGCGTCGTGGCGCTCGGGCAGAGCCCGGTGGCCGCGTGGCGTGCGCGTCCCGCCATCGCCTCCACGTCGCAAGCTCACGCGCGGGAGTGAAGTGGAAGTCGACACCTCAATCCCCATCACTCACGCCGCTCCCTCCTCTATTCCATCGCCCTCTGGTCCGACGAGCAGCACCACCCCAACCTCGCCGCGGCCGGGCGAGCTCACCACCGCACGGCAGCCTACCAAACTTCACCCACAGCCAGTGATGGAACCAGGGGGGCTAGCAGGGGCCATGGCCCCCCAAGCACAGTAAGTTCCCTTTAATACCTATATAAATATATGAATTTACAGCTAAAAAATATTAATTTTCACCTATTTTTTATTCAAATATTATGATTTTGGTTATAAATAGTGTAAAATATTTAAAAAGTTGTTGAATCATATAATTACATATATTTTAGTACACTAAAAAAATATGATCATATTTGTTTGGCCCCCCTAGTCAGAATCGCTGGTTCCGTCTCTGCCCACAGCTCCGCCTTAGGCTCCCTGACCTTCCCCTACATCGTGCTTGATCGATCTCGTAGAGGTAAGGAGGTATTGTCGACTCTCTTTCCACCGGAGCTCACCGGAGCATCGCCGCCGCCACGGTCCACTGTGGCTAGCTCCCCTCCCTCATTCTCCTCCTTTCCTGAGCCCTGTTCTCACCTCCGTAATCTGTGGGGATGCTTGTGTCTAGACATTACCATCGGGAACCGTCCCTGAACACCGGAACGGCCCGCGAGTGCGTCGTGCTCTGGCCACGCCCGCCATGGCCGCCCATGACAAACCGTCATAGCTAGTCTCGTAGGGTCCGTCTCTGCCATTCCTAGGGTGCGCATAGGGTGCGCCGCCAGTCGTAGCTCCTTCTCCGAAGATGTAGTGCCCAACCCCTTCGTGACTGAGCCGGAACGGGGAGCTCACCGGAGTGAGCAGTGCACCGCCGTGATCCTGTGCAAGTGGTCCGAACTCTCCGTCACACCACTGCCCTTACGGTGTCCCTCGTTTTATCTGCCTGTGCTCGCTGGTCCTCTTCCCCCTCTACCTTGCCGTTTTGGTCACCGGAGTGGGCCGGAGCACGGTTATCAGCCACCGTCGAGCCGCCATCTCCGTCGGCGAGCCACCTCCGACTGACCCAGCCCTTCCATCCTACCTCAATCGCCTCGGGGAAGGACGGAGATCACTATGGTGACCTCGGTTTCGCCGGTCGGTTTGCCGGCGACGAGCTCTGACCACCGCCGCCCGCTCCCCTGTCCCTCTTCCACTGACACTGGGCCCTCTTGTCAGACGCCGCGCGCAGGCAGGAGCCCGAGCAGGCCGCACGCACGTCGTGGGCCGTGTCTGTTCCCGGGCCGGCCCAGTTTCAAATGAGATTTATTTCATTTTCTTTATTCTGTCACAGCTTTAAGTAAGATTTCGGAAAATGTATATATAGGGTTTTACTTGTTCAAAAATTGTGAAGTAAATTTTGTTAGACCCTGCATGATGTGTAGTATTTTAGAAAAATATAAATTGGATATGTGATATTTAGTTTCTGGGAGATTTAAATAGATCTTTGAAATGTGTTTTAAAATGAAGGCAAATTTGTTAAATGCATAACTTGAGTTGTAGTATTCCAAAAATTATGAAATTTGATGGGTAGGCTAATTTATACCTATGTTAGCTCTGGTAAAAATTTGGGCTTTAGTGCTTAAATATTTTTCAAGTTATAATGCTATCTTGTTGTTTTAGGAAATGCTTGAAGGAATTTTAGTAATTTTTCTACATGTGCATTGTTCTTATAAATTTTTGGAGAATGTCCTGGTACCCTAAGGTGTCTAAGAAAAATAGGAAATCTATTGTTTGATACTTTTCAATGTGATTTGTTAATTATATAAAAATCAGCCTTTTTGGCTTGTGAATTTTGTGTAGGGAGTTTCTGTGAATACTTTTAGTTCAAATTGTTACAGTAGTCTCTTTTTGGGTCAGAGAGTCTCCTGTAATTTTTGTAGAATTTTATGAGCAGTTTACATATATGTTTAAAATTCCACTTAATTAATTAAGTAAATTAAGAAAGGGGTGTAAATAAATATTCTAGGTGGGCACACCTTACTTTCTGGCGTTTTTGTGACCCATGTGAACTTTTGGTAACATTAGTTTGGTCTTAGGGGAAGTTGGCCACATAAATAAATATTTAATCTTTGCAATTCTAGGTTTTCTGGACAGCTGGTAGTATCTTTGGGTTTGGCCTTTGATAAAAGTGTTTGCTGGAAAACTTGTAAATACCAAAGTTGTAGTAAACTTGATAAACTAGCTTGTATCAAAATTTGGGAGCATTTGGCTTATTAGTTTAGGAGTTATTATTGTTTTAAGTGACAGTCCATAATTGGCTACTCTATGTTTAGAGAGGACAGATTCTGGAACTTGGGAAATTACACATGGAAAACTTAGGAATTTAGGGTTGAGGTCTGAAAATGATTTGTAGGGCATTTTATAAGCTTTCCAGATTGTCTTAGATCATATCTTTTGGAGTTAGAAATCTTCAGTTATGTTATAAATAGTTAGCTGCTGTCCAGGATGTCTTACTGTGATATTTTGGGTGTTGGATGTGGTGACCTAAGTAATGTTACTCTTGTGATTGTTAGGTGTTAGGGCCTTAACCGAAGATGAACAGCTATACCTTAGGTTGAGTAGATTAGGTGAGTACTTCTTTACCGGAGAGGAAATTTGCACTTAATAATTGAAGTGATTTGAATAGAGCTTTAAGAGTGTTGTAATGCATTTCATTCCGAGCATACTGCATCTTTCTTTATGCATCCATGAGATTTATTATGCACTCATGCAATATGTGTTCCAGAAGGGGTAACGCTCCTCGAGTTCGAGCAAGTGATACCGGAGGAAGTCCAGGACCAGCCGGAGCAACCAGAGGAATCAACCGGCGGAGAAGTTCCCGCAGAAGACCTGCCTGAGTGCCCTGACCACCGACCTTCGACCTTTCTAAAAGGCAAGCCCCAGTGCATGCTGAACCTATCATTTTATAAATATATCTTGAGTACTTTTAATTGTTTAATGCATTAAGTTGTAGGAGTTGCATTATACCTATCCTTGCCCAGATATCGTACTTAAATCCTAATTTAGGTTTAGGCACGTATCAATGCTTAGCCCTGCTTAGTACGGTAGAAGTCGGGTGATTTCCGGTCATCCGCGAGATGTAGGATGGAGTCACGAGTGGCTTTATGGCTATCGTGGATGGAACCATGCTTTAAAATGAAATTGAGACCGGGCGGGAGTTCGATAGTACAGCCGCAAGACACTTCACGTCTTGGGTGTGGAGCTATGCCCGTCTGAGTCGTTTAAGGACCGATTCGCTGTACGTCCTTGAGTCATGTTGAATGCAATCTAACACTTAGTTGGCCGGATAAGCCGTTCCGACCGCGAAGCCGAGTAATGTGATTCAGGCCGGGAATCGAATGGTAGGTTGCTTCTTGGAGGAGAGAAAGGATGTGCTTGGGGACATTGGCGTGAGACCAAGGGGGGTTAGAGTCCCTATCACCTGGCAGAGTGTCGCCCTTGGGGTCGCGACATCATTCGGACCCGCGATTCCTAAATCATATAAAAAGGTGGCTTGTACGACCCTGGCAGGGGCCTGCGCGGTGAGTGTTAGAAATACCCCTCCAGCTGGATAGGAATTCGATTTGAATCGCCGTCGCTCCCGGTTAGTGAGCACTTGACTTGAGCAGCGGCAACGTAGATCTCATTAAATGAATAGATGGTTAAGTGAATGATACAATATTGCCACAATTTATACCTGCTTTGGATATAATATGGATAATTGTTTGATTATAATCAAGTGCATGCTTAGTACAGGTGCTAAGATAGATGACAGGTAAATACTAAAAAGAACTGCTAGTACAGGTTATAAGAGTTTCAATTACTTATGCCTTTTATGCAAAATGTGATGTCAGCTAGCCTCTTGTGTAAGCCTTGCATAATCCTTGGTGTCATCTTATTTCTTGTTTTTTACGGGTAAGTCTAGCTGAGTACATTCCAGTACTCAGGGTTTATTCCCTCCTATTGCAGATGATATGCTCTATCAAGGCTTCTGCAAAACTTGTCTCCACCCTGCGGGTGACGAAGATTAGATCACTAGGGCGTGATCATCTTTTATGTACTTTCCTGATGCTTTTGTGGGTTGTTGATCATCAAGACTGGCAGTAGTTAAACAACTGGTGTGTGTATGCTTCCGCTACTTTATAAACTTGGTTTGTAATAATTGCGACTCCGTGTGTGTAAACTTATTTCGGAACTACTTGTGAAATGTAACGTATGATGTTGTATGTTGAATGATGTGATCTTGATTGTAAGCAAGTTGGTTTAAAATCTTTCTTGGTTTCGATTGACTATCGGGATTATATGGGCTCAAGTTCGAAAATTTGAGCGCTTCGGTGCTTGTTTTTATACTTGTGCTCTTATAATTTGGTCGGTTCTGTTACAAGTGCTACTAGGTGTTGGAATACATTCATTGCATTTAGGCCTAGTGCACAACGGTAAGAAAGTGAAAACCCTTTAAAAAATGATTGTGATAATGCTAACACACTTGCACTTCACGGTGGAACACTTAAGGTGCTAACACATTTGCAAAGGAGATGAATTGCGATGAAGTTGACGGTCCAGAGCAAGCGTAGAGAGGGTGGCCACGGACAAGCGTGTCCGGTGCCACCGCCGGGGCCGAGCGGTACCACCGTCGTTTTATACCCGAGAGTGGGTGTTTGGGGTTCAGTCACCGCCGGGGCACCGCCACCCCTCTATGGTGCATCGCCCCATTTTTTTCTCGAGGTGGAAAACCGAACTTGAGCGTGGAGGGGCACCGCGAGGGGCGGGCGGTGGCACCGCCAACCCCCTGTCCGGTGACCACTCCACCAACGGGCACCACCACCCCTAGGTGGTGCAGTCACCGCCCTATCCGGTGACCACACAGAAAAGTGGTTTTTGGAGCAACAACTCCTTACTAACCTTGTGAGCACAAAAGAACACACTCCACTCACTTCATCACTGAGATTGGAGAGCCTCTAGTGCATGGCATAGTGTTGTTGCACCTTGTGGCACTAGATGGACGCGTTGGGCTGAGCTAGCTCTTGTTACTCTTGGCAATTACCGTCGCCTAGCCAGCCGTGAGCTTGGAGGATTGGTTGATCAGAAGAGGTGATTGTTTCCGGCCTCCATCTTGTGATTGTGAGGGGTTCTTGAGCCTTCACCGTGGGAGATCACGAAAGACATCTCTAGTGGATTGCTCGTAGCTCATGGATCCTCATCTTGTGTTGGTTGTGGTTGCGGGTTAGACGTGTGCTGCCTATTAGCGCGTGAACCTCCGAGTGGGTGTATCGCTACAACGGGAACTAACTTGCTGGCAAGCAAGTGAACTTCGGGAAGAAAAATCATTGTGTTATATTGTCTCTGAGGATTTCATTTGGTATTCTTGATTGATTGATTATCTCTTGCCACGACGTTATACCACTCTATCACTTGTATTTACATTCATATATATACTTGTGTAGTGGTAGTTGTAGCTAGTTGAGTAGAGTAGTTTATTTAGTAGTATTTGTCTTGCTAACTAGCTCAACTATTGTAGAATTAGTGACAAAGCCATTGTTTGATCTTGATCTAGAGATTGTAATTAACTAGAATTGTGGTATAGGTGGCTTGTCTTTTTAGTAGAGCTAAAGCAAAACACATTTTCGCCATTTAGTTATCTAACCGGTTGCTCTAGTGTTTAGAGAAATTTTTATAGGATATTCACCCCCTCTAGCCATTTAGGACCTTTCACTAAGCATAAACCTTGCCATATCAATCAATGTTCTATTTTTTTCTCTCAACAAGGATATTTGATTGTGAAGTATATTTGACCATTGATGCTTTGATTCTAAACTCATCACATAGCTCATCAACTCTTGTGTTCTTGAACTTACTTTCATTATCACTTCTTACTTTCTTGATTTTGCAGTGTCAAACTCATTTTGGCTTCTCTTGACAAATAATTTGAACACCTCAAACACTTCACTTTTGTCGGCTAGAAAGAATACCCATGTATATCTTGTGAAGTCATCTACTATCACAGAGCCATACTTTTTCCAGGCAACCAAACACTCGGTCGGCACATGATTTTTTTTTAACAAGACAATGCAATCGGATTAAAAGGGCGGTTTTATTGAAGAAGAACGTAATATATGCACCAGGAAAGGTGCCATGATGTGGATGGGGTACTTTGTAGTTTTGTACGTGTACCCTCTCCGAGGATAACTGCACGGGCCTACAGCTGTACTCGTGCCGCGTCCAATTGAGCACGGTGCTAGTGCTACACCTACACGGGGGACATTTACATATTTGTCATTCTTACGGAGGACACCAAAACATGTGCCACTGACATGTGGAGCTACATGAGCCATTGATAGTGGTACGAGGCCTGCCACTTCACTCGTAAGGATGGCAAATATATAAAAATACCCCTACACGGCTCACAAAACGCTGCTCCTTGATATTTTGCTCTGTGTTTTGTTCCGCCACCACACCAGACTGTATATGCTCCGGAACCGGAAGGCACCCCTGCAAGTCCCCCCAAAAGGCGCAAAAGGCGCACTGCCCGATCGCGTCGTAGCGCCTTCGTCCCTTTCCCGGAAAAAAGCTCCTACCGCAGCTAGCGGCAACGGCGACGGCGACGACGGCCCCTCCTCCGAGGTCGGACCGTACCGTGCCCGTGCCTCGGCTAAAGGAGAAGATTAAAGAAGCTCCGGGTGGGTGAACGAAAGGTGAAAGCGAGGAATCGGAATGTCTCCTCCAGCAAGGCACGGGGAATTCCACGCTCCCCCCACTGTGGATTATATTCCTCCCGTGCTGCCGCCCCCAAGCTACCCTCGCTCGCTGCTCTCAATTCCTTCCTCTCCGCCGGTGCAACGCTCGCGGCGTGCGCATCTCCTCCTCCAGCCGCATCCACCAGCAGCCGTCGCCTGCAAGCATAGTAGCTAGCCGTGCCCGACTGCCCGTGCACCACCAACGCCACGCACGTCTACGTACAGATCCACCCCGCCCATATATTCCGACACCCGGCCTGCAGGTCCTTCTTCATCCGGTGGTAGCCATTGTTGCCTAGCTACTCAGACGACGGCCGAGCAAGCTAGCTAGGGTGGTAGCAGGTCCAGTGCCCGTCTCACTATTGTTTCATCCATGTACGCGGTGCCGCCGACGGCAGCAGCGACGACGATGCCGCCGGGCGTGACGCACGACGACCTGTCGCTGCGCAAGGCGCAGGAGCGGCGCGCCGCGCGGTCCGGCGGCCAGGTCGCCGTCTCCCTCGTCGCGCTCTCCGTGCTCTGCGGCCTCGTCGCCTTCATCCTCTGCCTCGCCGCCGAAGGGTCGCGCTCAGAGGCACGTGTCCATCATGCACATCGTCGGCTAAAGCCACGTCAGCTGGCGCTGCAAGTTCATCCATCACTCCACTCCACTTGCCGTTGCTTAACCCATCTCCCTCGAAATCTTGCCCTGGGTCCCTGCAGGTGTCGCACTACCTCATGACCGTGGGCGGCAGCCAGGAGCAGCTGGACGTGTGCGTCTACAGCAGCAGCGGCCGCCTCGCGCTCGCGTACGCCGTCGGCGCCTTCATCCTCCTCGCCGTCGCCATGTTCGCGGAGCACGCCTACATGCTGGTCGCCGTCGCCGCCCCGCAGTCCGCCTCCCCCGGCCTCGCCGTCGCCCAGGACCACCCGCGCGTCGCGTCCACCGCCGCCGCGCTCACCTGGCAGACCGGCTGCCTCTTCTTCCTCACGTGGTAATTAATAATGACGACAGTCACTCTCAACTCCCGTCAAATTAGAATTATTAGACGCCCTCGCTGCCGAAACGCAACAATGCTTTCTGTGTCCCCCGCGCGCAGGATTTGCTTCGGGCTCGCCGAGGTGATGCTCATGATCGGCATCGCCGTGGAGTCCGGCCACATGAGCGACTGGCGGAAGCCGCGGCCCGTGTGCCACCGGGTGCGCCCGGGGATGTTCGCGGCAGCGGGGATCCTGGGGCTCGTCACCGTCGTCGTCGGCTTCGTGGTCTACATCACGGCCGTGCAGGCGCAGCGGCTGAGGGGACAGCATCAGTACCAACACGGCGGCGCTCCCTTCGTGGGTTACGGCGCTCCCCACCCGGGCGCCCAGCACCTGCGCCCGCCAGTGCCGCAACCACACCCTCATCCGGTGCCGTCCGCGCCGGAGATAACGGCGGCGCCGTGCCAGGTGCAACCCAGCCGTGCGTCTATCATCACCAAGGAGGCCGCCGACGTGTGAAACGCCTGGAACACCGACGTCATCAGACAGCGCAGAGACGAAAGCACCCCGCCACCACTACGGCTATATATTCTTTGCCTTCTTATTAAGTTTCTTTGTTCATTGAATTGGACTACAAGCAGCTAAGCACCGAGATATTTCTTTGTAAATGTCAACAAAAAAAAAACCCATAATATCGTGGAGTTGAAATAGGTTGGATTTGAGTCGTAAAGGGCCTTGCACCTACCTTTCTGTTACAAAAATAATCGTATAACTCAAAATTGAATTTGGCATCAAATCTTTCGCCTTATTGCACCCCCACAAATTTTAGCACCAACCGCCAACAATGCAGATGCAAACAGCCTTTTGGAAGCCATTTATATAGCCTCAACAGGTTGGATTAACCGTAGTAAAGCAAGGCCGAGCAATATACTCAAACCATTAAACGTTTACAGCTCCGGACAACCTACAACACAGACCATTCCTGAGGAACCTCAAAACCAAACCACTCAAGAATGTCTTTCGGCCTTGCAGACCATTGGACTCAGGCTATACAGTAGCCAGATATAACACACAACTAAATGACACAAACCCTAGAAAGTAGCCTTCTAAAAAAACCAGGACTCTGATGTTCAACGATTATAATCCTGTTACAGACCCTGCAATATTGATATCCATGACTCGAATAATCTCTAACCCATCTCCCTCGGAATCTTGAGCTTATTGGACCCAGCACAAACCATTATCCCACACATGGAATCGACCACATTACATTGTCAAGACAAGCCAATGCCAAGCCCATCAATTAACGCCCTTTTGGTTAAAGACTGCAAACAGGAATATCAGGACCATTAATCCTTTGCAGAAACAATGAACCGCAAGTCCAACAGATTGGACATAATTAAAATATTCTATGATGAGCATGGTAAGGCTGGGAGAACCTGTATTCAGTTGAAGTTCAAACCACCACCAGCGGGAGGGTTGCCACCTTGGCTGAAGTCAAAAACAGCGGGAGCAGCTTCCCCAGAAGTAGCCATTGCGTCATCTTCCTCCTCCATCCAGTATGCCTCAAGAAGCTTCACAGCCTTTTCATAGATTTCATTATTATCATGGCTCTGTAGGTTCTCGATCTTTTCCAGGCCTTCCGCTTCATCAATCATCTGAGCAAAGAGATTGCCATCAGCTGTTGCACCACCCATGGTCTTGTCGTGCTCCCCTACTTTAAGAATATTCTCAAGACCCTCCAGACAAACTGTTACAATTCTCGGATCAGGACAAACAAGAAGGTCACACAATGGCTTGATGCAGCCCTCTGCCACCAAGTACCTAGGCAAAGATAACACGAGTTCTAAATTATGCTCAAAGCAGACATACATAAGTTGCATTGCACAAAACTCCACAAGCCAAAAGGCAGTGCAGTAAGTCAAGGCAGTATACTTGATTTGCTCATGGGAACCACCAGAGGTAGCATTTGAGATGGCCCAAGCAGCCTCCTTCTTGATATCAAACTCTGCTGTTTGAAGCAGTTGCAACAAAGGACCGATAATGCCAGCACTTATGACAGCCTAAAAATTCAATATAGCAAAGTGAGTAATCAATTACTAACATTTTCGAACATATGAAAGCAAAGAAGCATGACATGGGTCATCTGTGGAAAATCTCATTATAAATTATTAATAGTGACAGCCAAACAATTTTCTTTACAGAAGTATGTACTAACAAATGATGCTCAGATATAAAAGAACACTGCTAACAAGAGGTTAAGAGGTACTAATTTCCAGTCAACAAATATGAGCTAAATACACCACTTGGAAGTTGGAACACTCATTTGCAACATAACCATTGCACTAGAGAATTGTGTCATCCACTTATTATATGTAAAAACAAACTAGTGGGTAGGATTCTGTATGTTACCTGTATCTGATCTTTGTTTCCAGCAGTAATATTTGAAATCGTCCAGCATGCCTCTTTCTTAATGCTTTTCTTGTGGTTCTGTGTCAATAGATTCAGGAGGCGAGGAAGAGCTTGATGATCAATGATACACTGCAAAAAATAGAAGAAAAGTTCAATAAAATGGCACATAGCCACAAGTAACTTTCTTGGTGCTTCATTTGATTTTTTTTTTGCGACTTGTGCTTCATTCGCTGCTTGTGACAGTGCATTAGTTCATCCGGTACCACAATATTAATGAAAATCTGTCAGAACCACTTATTTTTGGAACATGTGATGTGATGAAATATAGCATGACCGATACTAAATAATCATATCCACACAAAATTAGCTCTGATAACTGATGGCATAAAGTGTGCCAGATATATAGAAAGCTGCCAAACTTAATGTACCACCTGAGTTTGCATATCATCTCCAGTGACAATGTTCCCAACAGTTCGTAGAGCAGGTATAAGCACTGAAGGTGATGGATGGCTGCATGTGGTATCGGCACACATCATATAAAGATAAAAAAACTGGTGCAAATAAAAAAAAACTATCAAAGCAATCAACATGAAGTTGTACAGCATTTTCACATACAGGAGGAGCTCCACAAGCCGGGGGCAAACACCAGCTTCAATCACAGCTTGGATCTTATCATTAGTGCCATCAGATAAGTATGACAAAGCCCAGCATGCATCAGTGAGAACTTCCTCATCGTTGGAATGGATAAGTCGTGCAAGTGCTGGCAGAGCAGGCTTAGTCTATAATAGCCAAAGACAAAGCAGGCTTAGTCTATAACAGCCAAAGAATAACATGTTTAGTTGTTACCGAAAAGCAATAAAAAAAGTCCTGTCTAAACCTGATCAAATGATGGCTGTGGCTTTCCCCTGCAGAAGTTAGACAAAGTCCAGGTGGCATTCCTCAACATGGAGAGCTTAGCATGCTCATTCAACTGGGCTAGCAGAGGCACCAACGCACCATTGGCAAGAACAAGGTCGCGGCACTTCGGAGAATCACCAGCTACATTGCCCAAAGCCCACACAGCCTTTTGTATTGTTTTAAAACAGAGAAAGGGCATTACTGTCACATCACACACTCCTAAACAGAAAATAAAAAGCACATAAGCCAAAAGACGAAACAAATACCTGCTCACGAACATCATCACTAGCAGACCCAAGAAGCTTCACAAATATAGGAACAGCCCCATGATCAATAACAACCTTTGTATTTTCTGAAGTGCCAGAAGCAATATTTGTGAGAGCCCATGCTGCTTCGAACTACAAGAGAATTACAAAGCTGATGAGAAATCCATTTTCATCAAGTGGCAACAGCATATAAGATTTAGATTGTATCAACATACCTGCAGCTGGGGGAAATCCTCTCTGGTGAGAAACTGCACAAATCTTGGAACTACACCTGATTTGATAACTTCTTCAATGGGGGGGCTCCTCTCTGGTTCAGAAATATTGCAAGTTCAACCAATGTTTACAAACAGTGTATAATGGGCCACCTGTGATAAACAAACTAAGAAACAAAAACAATTGGAAAGAGAGCAAGTTAGTACCTATAGAGAGCAACTTGCGGAACTGTGTGGTGGCCTCAAGCTGAAGGTTATTGTCATCCGAATAAACCCCACTAACCATTGCTGGGAGGCTTTCAAGCTACCAATTTAACACATCACAAATATCAGACCAAGTATTGTCAGTATCAAAAGAACCTAAATAGTATTGGGCGCAAGATATGAAGCAAGCCATTTGTACAACCACCACATTAAGCTCAAGAAAATAAGCTTGACAAGGAGTCAAGGACAAGCAGCAAGGCAGCATGCTACTTTTTTATTTTATTTTTTGTCCTAAGATAAAATGCTTTGAATAACCATCTAATAAATATATATAAATTAGTGCTTAAAAACATAAAAAGGAGTAAAAACATCAGCTCTAGAGAATTCAACACGAACACCTGTATAAGTGGTATCGGTGTGATAAAACTCTACAGACATGATAATAAGCACAACACTTGAACAAAACATCAAAACCAGGAAAGCTAAGAAAGCAATAAAAAACAAATTTCAGCAGCCACATGAGGCTAACAATGTAAAAAAAGAAATTCAGATAAAATAATGTTAATTCAAAGATAAAACATATGTAGCTAGAAAAACATAGCTCCAAAGCTTCTGTTGTTAAACAAGGTTAATATCTTTGACACTTTTGACCACATTGGTAGACAACAAGATTTATAGTGATTAGTGACAAATCTTTAGGCACAGTGAAGCTCATTTCTAAAAGGCAGCCAAGTGACTTCAGTTTAATTTTGAATCATTTAGGTATGAAATTAGGCACGGATACATCAGAACTATGATTTTATCTCATAACAGCAAAGATACGTCGGATCAGGAGGATACATATTTTGGAACAAGACAAAATGTGTACATCAACATAACAAATCAACACAGCTTAACATGGTAAGCACTGACTCTGAAGAATTGATGAGCATGACTATGCAAACTCATTCCAAATATTAAAACATCAGTCATGTGGTGTTCTAAGCTGAACAAGATAATAAAACAATCAATAACAAGACCAACACCATCATATCTTGCACCTGATTAGGATCGCAACAGAAAACTATACCTAAAAATCAAGAGCTATTCCTTGGTCTAGACATGGTGATACAAACTAAAATGCAGAAAGAACGTGCCAGAAAGGTGATTACGTACATTCATTGGCATATAGAGACTAAAAGAAATAAGAAATCTTGCTTAAATCTATAATAAAAAATATGTTTGAGACATGAACAACTTGGCAAATCACCTATAATATGTTCTAGACAAATACTACCCTGAAATTTTAAAATCTGCATATCTAGAACCTAAGAACCATATGCCTACACTTTATTTTCTGAATGCTATGGATGATAGGTATACCTAAGAAATCACAAGCATAAAGTAATAAAACTTCTTGTACATATAAATCAATACCAAACGCTTGTCAAAACACTACTAGCCTGCGTCTAAAATGATAAAATCTAATTTCTCGGGAGTTAATCTGGTCCTCAACCAAATATAATCAGAATCAGAACACTAAAAGGCTAAGGTAGCTGAGAGTACAGAGGCAAGTACCAAACACTCTGAATGACAAGTAATCAAATATGCATGCAGCCTTCTGCAGCAAATACTCATAGTAGTCACATACGGGCTAGGAGCTGCAACTTATATTACAAGCATGAAAGGGCAAGTAGGCGAGTATAACATCTTGGCATTGCTTAACAGTCGAACCGATCTACCACACTTGTACTGAACACTCGTCCAATCGCGACATAACACGAACACTAGAATACCATCGCAGCAGCGAATGAAAAAAAAACCTCAGAAATCGGAACAGAGAGCGGAGCGGGCGGCGTATCCTCACCTTCTTCTCGACCCCGGAGGGAGGGGCAGGGACCTGGGCCTGGAGCCCCTCGCGGCGCCTCTTGAGGAGGCTCTCCTCGCGGCGGTTCTTGCGGATCTCCACCATATTGTCCTCGCGCCGCCGCCGCCCCTCCTCCGCGTCAACCGCCACCTTGTACCGGTTCCGCCGCACCTCGACCCGCTCGCTCGGGCGCAGCGACATGGCTGGCGAAGCACCGCTCGTTCTCCAGCCCTCGGTCTCGCTCGCTGAACGGCGGCGGCGGGGAGGAGGCAAAACCCTAGCCGGGCGTCGTGGGAGCCGAGGGGAGCGGAAGGAGGGGGAAAAAAAAGGAGAGGGGAGAAACCCTAGCGGCGAGTGGGAAAGCGGAGTTAAAGCTCACACCGCGATCGAAATATTCTTCTTTTCTTTTTTTTTTCTTTTTCCTAGTTTTTTTTAGGCCGCTAAAATGCATTCCGAGATTTGGAGATATATGTAGAGCTGTAGGCCCACAAGTTGTATGGCCCATCTATGCTTTCTCAGCCTCCCCTGAAAGCTACTGCGGACTGGGCCATTAGCCTCGATTTGTCTCTCGGGATAAAAAAAATTGCGTCTTGTATTTTTTTTTTGACAAACAATTGCGTCTTGTATTGTATCTACGCCCCAAAATTCATTGCCACTACCAGTTTTTTAAAAAATCACCATCACTAGAAAATAGATTAGAATAATACAGTTTCTCTAAAAACCACTGATGAAAGAAAGTTTTCTTGTAACATAACATGTTTATAGAAAACATTGCTCCTTCTCGTCTTCGAATTTGTGTCGTGCAATTGTTCTATTATATCTTGATAAAGTCAAATTTTCAAGGCTTAGAACTTAGAATGTTCATCGATGAGAAGTAAAATCATGGCCATAAATCTATATTTATATTTATCTCTAGTCCTTCCTACTTAGGTCTCTTTTAGCACAACTTTAGCCCAATTTCTCATGGCTCCTTGCACGGAGCACTGCTGAATGGCCATCTAAAAATGGCTCTTTGCAAAGTGCCCCGAGGAGCTAACGTCGTTTTTCATTAAGGAGCTAGAGCCAGAAAATTGGCTTCTACCAACTCCTCACAAACTTGATACAAATTATTGCAAAACTATCAGTCGAGCCGTTTTTGCCTAATGTTTTTTGAAAACGGCTTCAATCCACCAAAAAGTTGCTCCATAAGAGGAGCTAAAATTGGAGCCCTTTTAGAAGGAGACAGAGCCCTGCGAAATTAGCCCTTATAGGGGCAGCTCAACATTATTAAAGAGTTAGCCCATGAAATATTTTATTTAATAATAAGAAGAGAGAATGATAATCTTGCTCTTCATGAGGAGCTAAGCTCACACGCTTTCCTATGATTCGTGTGTCTGTGCTTACATATTTTTCTATACTAACCTGTTATGTTACTCTATTTTTATTTTTAAATCATTTGAGCTAGCAAAGTGACTATTATTGAGGGTACTCTAAGGCCACGGATATATTTATAGCTGTCAATATTGGTTATATTAAAACATGTAGCTAGACAATACGCTCCAATATGTATTTTTATCGACCAATCCTCCGACGATAATTCTAAATATGTATACCAATCGATGAAAAGTCGGTACAAATAGAAATAGTGAGTGATGGACCGTTCAAAATTTGTACCGACCAATCATTCGTCATTATTGTTGTTGTCTGACACTAATTTTTGGCTATGGTATAGTGCGTGCAAATGTGTTATTATGAGGTATTCATTGGACTAGGCTTTGCATTGCAAGATCCTATATCCTACCTGTTTGGTTGTCATTGATCACTTGCATTGTATTGCGTCGAGAAATCAGAATCGATAAAGGACAATGTTTGTAGAGGTTTATGTATCTTTACGAGTTTACGAGGTTAAATACTACTAGAGGGTAGGCCTTCGCGCGGGCGGCGTGGAGGGAGACGGGTCTGGATGTACAACAACAGGCACCGGGTGGGTATTGGTAACCATATCCAGTACTGCAGATAACGGGTAGGGACTGTTCACTGCGACGACACTGTTCCCCAAACATAGCACTGTTCACCAGATCTGTTACTGTGGATGAATAGTGATTGAGAGGAAAAGAGGGTTGTGAATAGTGCATGATGAGCAGTGCCAATCACCCGGTTTAAAGATCTTCATAGATACAGAGTATATACTATAATGGCTAAATCTCTTATAGACACTAAGGCTCTGTTTGGCAGCTCTATAATGTTATTCACTGGTAATCAGCTTACCGATGTAATACCTTGTGCACTATAATACAATTGTAAATTCTTACCTCTGTAAAATATTTGTTTGGGTAATGGAGATGGACAGGTTGCGTCGGTCGCCTAGTACTATGGCATCACACATGCAGGCGAGAATGCGGTTTGCGAGAGCGAGAGCTCGATCGGACCGCATGTGTTGCGTTCCTCCTTGGGCAGTAACGACGGATTTTGATGAAGCGTCGGAGGGCACCGAGGACGGTGACGAGGCATGTGGCAAACGCGGGGCAAGTCCGAGGAGGGCGTGAGGCGACGGACTCCTGATTTACCAGCGGACGAGGAGGTTAAGATGTGGCGCGCCGATGCCTAGCCACCTATGGCGTCCGGAGAGGAGAGGAAGGATGGGGGCTGCAACGTCGGGGGAGGAGAAGGAGGATGCGAGCTGTGGCATCAGGGTAGAACTCCGCTGTTGATCGATGCGCTTGGCCGCAACCGCCACCGCGGGGACGAAGCGAGCGAAGCGGGCGAAGCGCAACCCCAATAGTTGTCGTATAATTATACAGACATGGGGAGGATATTATTTTTTTTCCCGGTTGTTTTAGCCAAAACCGATTGTAAAGTTATTGTGCTAACTGGCCATCCAAACAACCAATTTTAGATTGGATTGGAAAAACTTTACGGCCTGTAATTTACAAGGGTTTCGGACTAAATACCGGACTTCCAAACAGGTAAATAGTAAATTCAGGACGAGCAAAAGAGAGTACAGCAGCATGATCGATGATCGTCTTCGTTCTAGAACCAAAACTGTGATTCCAATTTGAATCATATACATAATTCCACCTCAATTCGCCTCCCCGTTTCCGAGACCAAATTAACACTTCTCTACAGGAAATAATAATGTGAGATGGCCAAAGCAAATAAACTTAACGCATCAATCAATGTCGCGCGAGAGCGCGCACGGGCACGCGTGCACCGTTGTTGGAGCGGCAGCAACGAAGCGAGCTAGGGCCCAACGGCCGGCCGTGATGTCGTCCGTGGAGAAGGAGGTCATCAGATCATGTTGGAGAGCGAGCGGCAGTTCTCGGACATCTCGACGAGCGACGCGTCGAACTGCTCCATGGGGTTGGGCTCGCCGATCTGCCTGAACTGCTCGTCGCAGTTCTGCATGTCCTGCGCCGCCATGCCCATGGTGGCGCGGATGGTGACGGCGTCCTTGAAGCCGATGGCGCGGCGGCAGGCCCCCAGGTTGTCCTCCACGTCCAGGTACAGGTTGTTGCACAGGTCCAGCACCGTCCGCGCCTTTGGGGACGCCGTCAGGGCCGCCTCCTTGACGTGCGCCCTCGCCGCCTCGGTGCGCGCGTTGAACGCGTCCACCTGCATCCGCAGCACCGCCATCGGGTCCAGCACCGGGTTGCTCGCCGCCTCTGGCCCCACCGTGCTGGTGCAGATGGCGGGGAACGCGGTCCCTTTGCAGATGTCCGCCAGCGTGGCCGCGTTCACGGCCGCAGGTGGTGTGGCTAGGAGCGCCGCGGCGGCCGCGACGAGGAGGAGCAGGGCGCGGGTTCCTGCCATGGCGCTGCTGGCTTTATTACCTGTGTCTCGGTGCAATTTACGTGGGCTGCGTGTCGGAGGAGGCTGCTGAGAAGAGGAGGGGCGCTGATGAACTGAGGGGCTGCTCGGACGGGGAGGAGGGGATAAGTACGCGAGATGGGTGGCGGGGCTGGCTGAATGCAGCATGCATGGACAACGGAAATGGCGGTTGTCCTCCTTTGCCGGCCAGATTCCCTTTGTCCGTTCATTGATATTGCCATTTGCCAAGTTCCCATTTTTGGTAGTTTGCATGAAAAGCAACTGTCCATGTGGAAAAAAACCTTGCAAGAAATAACTCTAAACAGTGGTAGCTCAGAGAATGAAGGCCATATATGCTCCATCGAAGGAGATTTGCCTCACATATATACAGATATCCTTACGCGCGGAAGAATCGGCGATCATGCCTGTACCCACTGGTGGCCAATGTTGTGTTGCCGCGCGACTTCGTGAGCGGACCACGTCAACATTACACTCAGCCGTTTCGAGTCGCGTGGATCCAACACCAACTTTGCGTAGACTCTATGTAGCCTGCTTCATCAGCAGTTGTGCCATACAAATGACTAGCACGGTTGGGCGTGCCGCCGCGCCCGCGATAAACAGTAGAGAAAGTATCTTAAATTCGTCCGAGCGCAAAAAAACGAAATTGAACAGTAAATGTCGATGTTGCGTCGTGGATAGTGTCATACGACACACCATGAACAGTGTTGAACAGTATCAGGCGCTCTCCGGCCTAAAAAACTTGTGGTTGAGGGATCTATTATTCATCGGGATAGCAAGGGCCCGGACGTACGAACGGATGGCGCCCGCGCCCGTAGACCGTTACCCGCGCTATTTCGCGCGTCCATGCGGGCCGGCACCGCCCTGAACGTCATCAGCATTGGGAAGAAGGGGAGGGGACGACAGATGCCTAGCCGGCGCCGGGAGGAAGAGGAGACACCAAGGCGAGGCAGTAGAAAGTGAGGAGGGAGATGCAACACCCGATTTACTTTTGAAACATTAAGATACAACATTTGCAACGTACGTCTAAAGACAAATGAAACACTTAAAACATGCATTGAAACACTTGCGAAAACCATGCGAGGCCCGTGCCGCCCTGAACGTTACTAGGGGTGGCGGATGCCCAACCGACACCGGGAGGAGGAGGATATACACCGAGGCAAGGCATCAGAAAGTGAGGAGAGAGATGCAACACCCGATCTACTTTTAAAGCATCAAAATACAACACTTGCAACATATGTGAAAGTAGATAAAACATTTTAAATGTGCATCTGAAACACTTGCAAAAACAACTAAAAACACTTAAAAACCATTGTAAAAAATACGCAACATCGAGATAAAACACTTACAACATATGTGTGAAACATATGTAACATACAAATAAGCATTCTTGCAACATACGTCTAGAAAAACAGATGAAACAGTGGGAACAGAAGCTTGCAACATACGTATACAGTGGACAACCACTGCAACTGCAACATTCCAATCTACTTTTGCAACATCCGTATGAAACACTTGCAACATACTTCTGAAACATCTGAAAAACTTGAAACATATACTTGCAACATGCAGTTTCATCGCAACATCTCCTTACTGCTTGAAAGAATAGAGATTCGTCGGGTATAGAGTTCACCGGTGTAGAGCTCGATGATGGCACGGAGCCCGCCACTCCGATGGAGAAGGGCGCGGCAGGCTAGCCGTCGTGACTCGTGAGCCATGTGCGGGCGAGTTCAGCCCTAGCCACAGCAAGCGGGGCAGGCAGAGCGTGAGATATGTGTGGGCGGGCTCTGCCCAGGCTGTGGCGAGCTAGGTAGCCTCTGCCCCGGCTGAGACAAGCGCAGGCGGGCGCGGCGAGCACGAGATGAACGCGGGCGGAGACCGCCTCAGCTGGCTGCCGCGAGCTGCGCGGGTGGAGCAGTGAGCTGGGCAGCTGCGGTGAGCACGAGATGAGCGCAACCGTGAGTTGTGCGGGTGGAGCGGTGCACGACCAAGCTCCGCTGTTATTTTTTTAGAAACTACGGAGGCGAGTGGGATAGGAGGTTATTTGGGTTAGCGTCGCGGCCCACCGATGAAAGCGTCTGGGCGGATGGACGCTCGGATTCCAGGAATTACCGACGATTCATTGGCGTGAAACAAGAATTTTACTTTCTTTACCTTTCGTGGGCCTGCGAGTTGTGCTCATCTATCCTATATTCCTATGCTTCTTCTTCCTCCTGCCCATGGCACCGCTTTGACCACCCATCACCCACGCTCGTAACCGGCAGGATCCAACACCTCCTGCCTGCTGCCATATGCTTAGGCTACATCTGCTTGATGCAAAAGGAGTTCACCTCCTGATCCCACTACCACTATCGTACCTCTCTGTTATAGCAACACACAAATCATCCCGTGCTCGCCCCTTCATCCCTTCTCTTTGCATCGGACCTGCTACACCCTCTGTGTCATCGCCCCTTTACTCCATTGTCACAGAACCTCCTAATTATGATGGCCCACATGTACCTGTCATCGTCATAATGACCTCTGACAACCGTACTTATGTTCCTCATAACTTAAAAGGTCTGCTTTCCTCCGAACAGGATCTAATCATAGGAGTATTGCAATATTACAATAGTTTATTCAAAATACCATCAAAGTAAAGTAGCGGAAGTCCTACAATAACTTAAGTTTACAAACCACAGTTTCCAAACTCCAAACCTTATGTAACATTATTACAAATTGGCAGTAGGGAAGTACCAGTAGTAACTTTGTTACAATCACACAAACGAAGTGCCGTGCCCAGAGGCCACACAGTCTACTCGTCGTCACTTTCTTCAGCCACAACGGTCATGCAACAAGGCTCAAAGTAGACTTGTTCATGAACCGCACCTGCAACAAGGGGTTTAACAAACCCTGAGTATGAGAGTACTCAACAAGACTTACCCGACTAAGAAAAGACTCTAAGGGCATGCTAGCTTTAGGGAATCAAGATACGGGTATTCAAGAATCAAAATTTCTTTGATAGAAAAGCTTACTAAAATAAGTCCTTACCTTCATTATTTTACTTGTATCATTGATGGTTCATTAACCAATTCTAAGTGATCCTAATATAGATAAAAGTAATTCTTATTAAGACCTTTCTCATTCTTTCTTTCAATTCCAGTTCTTAACTACGATGTTGGTGCAAGGCCAAGACTCCTTTCTCGTGGAGCAACGATGATTCGAACCGCTTCATTTACCCAGCTGGGGATTCCTAACCACACGACATATGTAGAACCGAATCTTGCATATATCAACTCTTACCCGAGTAACCCAAAACCAGAACGTGTCAATCGCCACCCGAGAGCATAGTACTCCTCAAACCTGGCCCAATTCTAGCCCCGAGGGTACACATTACTCTCGCCATCTCTCCACTCCCAATGTGAGGTTAGACGTTCTCGTAATGGAATAGTCGAAGTAAGGCTTACCCGACATGGGTACATGGCTAGTACTAATAAAAACTCCATGACGCGAGGGCCAACAATGTACGGTTCTTAACTGATAAGGCGGAAACATTACATTGAGACTCCTTTTCCAATGCAAGTTAGCAGTGGCCAAACCACCCGCCCGATCTTACAAGTTATTCTCATATTTCCATATTTACCAAGCATGCCATCATGGCCATGCAAACATTCATTTAAAAAGCTTAACTCATAAGCATAGCGAAGCATACTACGTATTTTTAGTAAACAGGTATCAAGGGTGATATCGCAATAATCAAGGATGACAATGCAACAATTGGGTTATCACTCAACTCCTAATTACTTAATGCAGCAACCCTAGTATAAATAATAAAGATTTGTAAAACTCAAGGTAGGGTTTAAATGCACCGGGGCTTGCCTTGCTCTGATACGACGACTAACTCGGACTCGAAGACTCCAACTTCCGGTCCGGAACCCACCAACGACAACTCTTCTCCGAAGACTTGCTCACCAACTTCGACTTCCTCGAAAGCGGGAACTACACGAGCACATAACATGCTTCGACATGATGCGGTGATAAACATGATGCTTGATGATGATATGCCATGGTTTACGACTTGAGTACAACTTTTCTTCACGGTACAGTCGCAAAACAGTAAAACCTACTAACTAATAGCGATAACTTAAGCGATACTAACGTTTCTTACCAAACATATTACTAACGAGCTCAATTATGAAATTAAGGTGCCAAGGATCACCAAGAATTAGTGACCCAAGGTCATCACTCAATCAAAAAGGCACACAACACTTAAAGTTAACATTTTAACAATTATTTAAACATTTAATTAATTAGGGCATAATTAATAATAAATCAAACTTCATCTAATTGAGCTTAAACTTTTTTTAAGGATTAATCATGACCTAAAACAGTGTTAGAATAAATTTCATAATTTTTGAATTAATAATTTAATTACTAAAATTCATGGAAGTTGCATTTAATATTTAATTGAACTAATTAAATAACTTGCAAAAAGTAATCAAACTTAGCATTTAATATTTTTCCTAAGTAGTTTACACCTTGAAAAGCTTACACAAAAATTTTCACTATTTTTGGAGCTCTACCGAATTTTTAATGAAATAAACAAATACTATTACTATTTATATTTTTGAAAAAGAAAAACAAAATCCACCTCAGGCCGATTCCTCCTCTCTCTGGCTCGGCCCAACCGCACGGCCCACCCGCGCGCTCGCGCCCGCACTCGCGCTCGCGCGCTCGCCCGCGTTGCGCGGCCCAGTAGACACGCGCGGCCCAGCAGACCAGCCTAGCCGCGCCCGCTCACTGACAGTTCTGCCCCACCTGTCATCTCCCTCCTCCCGTTCACTCGCTCTCTCTCCTACGCGCTCGGCCATGCCCGCACGACGGCCGGCCGATGATCACACCACCAATGACTCAACCATCATGACCAAAGCGATCTACACCATCCCACGAACTCATTACACCCCTAACAACGTAGCTCGAGCACCGGCGACCCCTTACCGACAACGACGGCGGACCACAGTCGACGGTGAGCCGCGAAAACGCGCCACCAGCGACGTAGCGACCAAATTGATGCGAGAAAAAGGTTTAGGGGCTCACAGCGATCATGTTGGTGCTCTCGGTGATGACGGAGAGGGGTCAGAGTGGTCTGGCCACGTGAAGGCGGTGATCGCGGGGCTCCGACCGGACGCGAGGAAGACGACGACTATCTGTGCACTACGGGCGGTAGAGGTGGATGTGAGTGGTCGGGGAGATGCGCGGGAGCGAGGTGGTTGCGGTGAGGCATTTTGCGTGGCTGGTGGTGGCTCGACAGAGGTGACGGCGAGCAGTGGAGCTACGGTGGCGGTGGACATGGAGAAAAAAGAAAACACGCCAGTGACGGTGTTCTCCTTTTATAGGGCGATGAAAACGACCTCCAGACGACGTGTGGCTCGACGCGAACCCTCTAAAGCCCACGCTGGCGGTTGAAGACGCGCCTAGAAGCTGGCCGAAGGTTACGGTGGCTCGCCGGTGCCCATGTCGCGCGGTGCCCTGCTCTGATTAGCCGGGCAGTGTAGCTCCCCCCAAACTTTTCAAATTCAAACTGTCTTACTCCAATTACTCCTAAAATCATGTAGCAACTTGAAAAATTCCTAAGATATGAAATCTTTAGAATTTCAAGCTCTACAAGTTTTGTATTGAACACTTTTTAAAATTTGAACTGGATTTTGAAATTTGAGTTTAAATTCAAAAGGGGATACTTTTTGGAAATTTGAAAATTTAGAAATTACTTTGGATTTTATATTGAAACTTCAAAAACTCCAAACACCAAAGTTGTACATCTAGCCAATAACTACAACTTTGCTACTCAAACCATTTTCAAATTCTGCCTCCATTTTGAAATTTGAGTTTGGGGATTGAAAGTCCCTAGTTTGGTTTTGGCTAATTGATGAAACCTAGGACTGACCTTTGTATCTAAGTGGATGATTTAGATAAAGGTGGTCATTGCATATGAGACATGACATTGACTCATATGACCAAGATGGTGAAGACCAAGATGAGGCTTGGCTCGATGGTCCGGTTGTGAAGGTGAAGGGCAAGTCGAGGCTTCGAAGCGAAGGACCATGCGATGGTGAAGCTTGAGCAAGACTTAGCGCCGACGGACCGATGCAACGGTGAAGAGCAAGTGAAGTCAAGGTCAATGGATCGAGACGGTCATGTGATGATATGAAGTGGATCATATCATTTGGAGAAACAAAATGGGCTCAAGGCAAAGGTATAAACATATGGCCATTTTGTTTTACACTCAAGACACCATAGAGGGTGTGAGTGGTTTAGGATCGATAGCCGAACTATTAAGAGGGGAAGTCTTATCGGTTCTTCGATGCACGAGTGCTACTAGGTGAATTTATGAAGTGCATTGCATGTAGGGCCTAGTGAGATAATTGAAAAACCATTGAAAATAATTGAGAAAAAGCTAACACACAAGTACATGGAGATGTACACTTGATGGTGTTGGCACATTTGCAAAGGTGACGTTGGTCGCGCTGTGGTTTGCGGGTAGGGTTTGCAACCAGCGCAGGAGTCGGGCGCGTGGGCTAGGATTTGCAACCGGCGCGTCCGGTCACTCGCGGGACCGGCGCGTCCGGTCAGGCGCCCTAAGGGAACTGCAGTTCGCAAGGTCAATCGGACGCGGTGAGCGTCCGGTCACACACGATCGGACGCGTCCGGTCATCGAGGGAGCTTACTGGACTCCGACCGGACGCTGGCACTGTCGCGTCCAGTCATCTTCTAGAGCGCGTCCGGTCGTTGCTTCGCGGGCGTGGGTGCTGTGCGCATCGGCGCGTCCGGTCATTGCTTCGCGGGCGCGCGGTACTGTGCGACCGGCGCATCCGGTCGATTGAGCAGCGCGTCCGGTCATAGCGTTTGACCGTTGGCGCACAGTGACCGTTGGAGGATCTAATGGTCGCGTTTGAATTTGAGGGACATGTGGACGTCGCAGGGTGACCGGACACGGTGAAGCGTGTCCGGTCAGTTTCAACCGGCGCGTCCGGTCATCCCGAAAAAACGGTCAATGGAGTGGCAACGGCTCTATTTGGATGGGATGCTTATAAATACTCGTTGGCCGGCTCTTGGGGAGGTCTCTTGGCATTTCTAACACTCTTGTGCATCCTTTGAGCTAGAGCTACTCCTCCCACTCATCTCTCTTGCTTGTTTGCAAATCAAAAGTGAGATTGAGTGATCCCAAAGTGCATTGCATAGCTTGAGGGCATCTAGTGGCACTTGTGGGTGGTTTAGCCGGTGGATTTCTTGTTACTCTTGGAGAGTACCGCTCCTAGCCGGCTTGGAGATTGTTGGAGGCGTTGGCAAGAGAAGGTGATTGTTCTTGGCCACCTCCGGTTGTTTGTGAGAGGTTCTTGTGCTTTCCTCGGCGGGACGCCAAAAGCAACTCTAGTGGAATGCGCGTGTCATTGAGTTACCTCACTTGAGAGTGGCATCTTGCGGTGCCTTGCGGGGCGTGCCTTGAGGGGCAAGTGACTTGAGGGTCACACCGGGGAACCATCTAAGTGTTGGTCGACACAACCGGTGACGTAGCTTGTCGGTGCACAAGTGAACACCGGGTGAACAAAAATATTGTGTCTCTTGTCTCCCGGTGATTGGTCTTCATATTGAGTTGTTGTCAATATTGATTGATTGTATATCATCTTGGTGATTGGCAACATCTTCTTCTCACCGTCGGTATAAGAATCACAATCCTCTCTCTTGCACTTATCTTTACTAGATTATCTTGTGTAGCTCTAGTAGTAGCTTTGCTAGTAGTGTTGTTAGCTTGTTGTCTAGTGTTAAATTAGTGACATAGCTCTTGTGTGAACTAGAGATTATAATCTACTAGACTTGTGGATAGGAGGCTTGCATCACCACCTTTGGCTAAGCAAAACTCGCTTTACGCCGTTTGTTATTCTAACAAGTTTGCTTAGTGGTGCTTGTAGAATTTTTTTTATAGGCTATTCACCCCCCTCTAGCCATCTAGGACCTTACAGGGATAAAAAGGGGTCAAATTTGAAATTTGCTTCTTTTCAAAATTGCTCCACAATTTACACTAAAACTTTGAAAACTCAAAACACCAAAGTTGTAGCCCTTGAAAAGTTCTACAAACTTGGTTTTAAAATTTTTTCCCAAATTTTGCTTAGATTTTGAATTATTTCAAAAGGGGTAAAACAGGGTTTTGGATTTTAGGGTTTTCGGAGGAATGTTTAAATTGAAATTTGTTGCTACCTTAATTGGTGATTATTTAATGATCAAACCATCATCCAAGGGCATCATTTAGACAAGCATAACATGGTTGACCAAATGCCACTCTTGGTTGATCAATTAGTTTTTGAAAATCTTTTAATATTTCCCCAAATTTGAATTTAAATTTGAATCTTAAACTCGCGACAAGTTTTTGGATTCCAATTCAAACTCAAACTTGGAGCTTCATTTTACGTGTTGTACTTGAATTCATACCCTACACTTGACACTGGTGGGTAACATATTCACACACCTCAAATTACGCAGGGCATGGACTAAGTATTTGCGGTGGCATTCGAAATTAGGGTTTTTGGTTCGGATCACACCACCGAGAAGCACATGCAACCTAGAAAGGTAAACTCATTTTAGTTAATGCATAACAGTGTTGACCTAATCATGGATGCTTTGTGATGCAATATGATGACATGGCAGGTTAATTAGCAACCATAACACCCGAGGTGTTATAGCCCTTCCCCCTTAAAGAAATCTCGTCCCGAGATTTAAAGCCTTGAGTTAAGTAATGGAAAAGGAAACATGTCAAACAAACACGTTCAGAACTTATCTACAAAATAGGTAGGGGGTTTTCTGCATTACAAAAATTTGAAAAAGGATAGGTTACAATTTAAAGAAGAAATTGTAACCTAGATAGAAGCAAAGAACTCGGGAAAATTCTCCAACAGAAAATATTCCGATTCCCACGTGGCTTCTTCTTCTGAATGTTGATCCCATTGTATCTTGTACCATTTGATTGTTCTACTTTGGGTAACATGATCCTTTCGATCCAAAACTCGGACAGGATATTCAAAATAAGTCAAAAATTGTGAAACAAACTGAGTACCTCTGTCAGTAACAATTGTTTTGGGTATTCCATGCAAACTCATAATCCGGGCAACATATATTTCTGTATATCTAGATGCTCTATAGTTAGTCTTCACAGGTACAAAGTGAGCTAATTTAGTTAAATGATCCATAATAACCCAAATTAAATCAAAGCCTCTTGAGGTCTTGGGTAACCCAGTAATAAAATCCATACTGATATCTTCCCACTTCCAAGATGTAATGGGCAAGGGTTGTAACATTCCTGCCGACTTCAAGTGTTCAACCTTCACTCTACAACAAGTGTCACATCTGGCAACATACTTAGCAATCTCAATTTTTATTTTAGTCCACTAGAATCTCTGTTTCAAATCCTGATACATCTTATTACTCCCTGGATGAATAGAAAACCTTGTATTATGTGCTTCATCAAGAATGAGTTGTCGTAACTCTAGAACTTTTGGTACCACTAACCGGTTCTTGAACCACAACACATCAGTATCATCAATACTAAAATCTGTCTATTGACCTATTCTAACTTTTTCTTTGATGTGGGATATACCGGAATTCTTTCTTTGAGTAGATATAATCTGATCTTTGATTGTTGATTTCACAGTGACATTGGTTAACTGACCTTGTTGGACTATTCCAATATTCAACCTTTCCAATTCATAACACAAACTATAATCCATTGGCTTCACAGTCATACAATTGCAATGATTCTTTCTACTAAGTGCATCAGCAACAACATTTGCTTTTCCAGGATGATAGTGCACTTCTAGATCATAATCCTTTATTAACTCAAGCCACCTTCTTTGCCTCATATTCAGTTCTGACTGAGTAAAGATATACTTCAAGCTTTTGTGATCTGTATAAATGTGGCAACTATTACCTAACAAGTAATGACGCCAGATTTTCAATGCATGAACCACAACTGCTAGTTCAAGATCATGAGTTGGATAATGCTCTTCGTGATGCTTCAACTGTCTCGAGGCATAAGCAATGACTCTGCCTTCTTACATTAATACACATCCAAGGCCAATACCAGAGGCATCACAGTATACATCAAATGACTTTTCTATATCTGGTTGTGCTAAAACTGGAGCAGTTGTCAGTGACTTCTTTAGAATTCTAAAATCCTTCTCACATTCTGGAGACCAGATGAATTTGGTTTGATTTTTCAACAACTCCGTGATTGGCTTGGCTACCTTTGAAAAGTCAGGTATGAATCGACGGTAATAACCCGCCATTCCCAGAAAACTTTGGACTTCATGAACTGAGATTGGTGGTTTCCAATTCAAGATATTTTTCACCTTACCAGGATCAACTGCTACTCCCTCGGCTGACAACACATGTCCTAAGAATTATACTTCCTTTAACCAAAACTCACATTTACTAAATTTGGCATACAGTTGATGATCTCTCAGATGAGTCAGAACAACTCTAAGGTGCTCAGCATGCTCTTCTTCACTTTTGGAGTATACCAGAATATCATCAATAAAGACAACCACAAACTTATCAAGCTCCGGCATGAAAACTGAGTTCATCAAATACATGAAATATGCCGGTGCATTAGTGAGGCCAAAAAACATAACTAGATACTCATACAATCCATATCTGGTAGTGAATGCAGTCTTTGAAATATCTTCTAGTCGAATCTTGATTTGATGGTACCCCGATCAAAGATCGATCTTTGAAAATACCTTTGCCCCGCAAGTTGATCAAAAAGTATATCAATGCGAGGCAACGGGTACTTGTTCTTAATAGTTACTTCATTCAACGGACGATAGTCAACACACATCCTTAAAGTCTGTTCATTCTTCTTGACAAAAAGAGCCGGACATCCCCACAGCGATGAACTGGGTTTGATGAAACCTTTTTCAAGCAACTCTTGCAATTGAACCTTGAGTTCGGCTAATTCATACCTAGGATTACATCTATATCCTATTTTTGTAATATTATCATTGAGGTAGGAAATATATGCCCACCCAACTCTATAGGTACTTCGCGTACCATCTCCTTAGTACACAGTCGTCCCCCAGGTGACTAAATAAAGAAATCCTCTTGTGTTCCCACAATTGGAATGTCATGCTTTGTAACAAAGGTGCGATTTATGAATGTATGCGATGCACTAGAATCAAATAACAGTACTGCTGGATGATTAGCAACAGGGAACATACCCATCATAACAGATTCTCCCTCTAGAATTGCACTTGCTTGGCTATAGAATACATGTCCCATCTTCTTCTTTTCACCCTTACCCTTCTGGACATTCAGATTATTATTCTTACTCTGAGGCGGTTGTTGTTGTACGAGAGCTCTTGGATAATTGGGGTTGTACTGCCTTAGATACGGGTAGTCCTTTGAGAAGTGGCCTAGCTTTCCATAGTTATAGCAGGGAAAGTTATGAGTTATTGGGCTCTGATTTTGAATACCAGGGGCATTCGGCTGTTGTGGATATTGCTGGGTTGCGGCAGGACGGATAAACATCTGCGGTCGAGCTTGGTATTGCGGTGGACGATAAGGAGGGCGGAAATGATTCTGAGGGTGGTAGATAAACCTTTGGCGCTTCTTAATGCCGCCTGATGAGCTAGACAACACCTACTTTTTCTTTGACTCTTTGTGAATGCAGGACTTCTCTTCTGAAGCAATAGCGACATTGACTACTTCATGATATGTGGCATTATAGCATGTGACCAATGCTGCTTGAATCTTGGTATTCAAACCCCTCATGAAACAACTCTTCTTCTTTGCATCAGTGTTCACATACTCGGCTGCATACTGTGACAGATGATTGAATTTGCCAACATACTGAAGAACTGTCTCGTTTCCCTGTTTTAAAGAGAGAAACTCTTCTAACTTCATGGCCATGACACCATCTGGAATGTAGTGTGCTCTAAAAGCATCCTGAAACTCTTGCCAAGTGATACGATGGCTAGCGGGCTGTGCGGCGACCAGATTCGCCCACCACGCCCCTGCGGCACCCCTGAGCTGCTGTGCTACAAACATGGGTTTCTAGTATTTCGTGCACTGGATAAGTTCAAACTTTTGCTCCATTGTTCAGAGCCAATCATCCGCCTCTAGCATCTCATCGGCCTTTGAAAACACCGGTGGACGGGTATCGGTGAAATCCACATAAGTGGTTTCTCCTCCATTGTTTCGGTCCCGACGACCCTAATTTCCGTTCTGATTCTGGGCCAACAGAGTTGTGGCATTGACTAGTGCTGCAATAGCTTCTGCCAGAGTAGGTGGAAATGGTGGGGGATTTAGAGCATTGTCCCTAGCCTGAGAAGTTCCAGTATCATCCATCTGTTGTACACAAACCATTCTTATTTACATTGCTTTATTAAATTAGAAAGCAGTTAGTACCGTACTAGTACACATATCAACCTTATTTTACATTATTTTTTTACAAACTTGCTCGCAAGCAAGCAAACCAACCCTGCTAAGATTCTTAGAAAATAGGAAAGACTACTATATTACATAACCATCCATTTCGACACTTCACTCCTCATCATCATCACTGATCACTATCACTCCATCCTCATTCTCCTGAACACTTGCACCAGTGACATGACTTGCCTCATCCCCACTTTCCATCATGGGTTCATTTTCTTCCAGATCCTCTTTCTCATTATCCTCTCCACCAGGAATGACCACGACACCGACATCATCTTCTACCGCCTAGGGCTGATGATTGGGATTCATCAGGTCATGTAACCTATGGACTTCCTCATGCAGGATTGTATTGTACTGCTCCAGGTGTGTCGCATAAAGCTCCAACTCTCGAACACGAGCCCTGGCTTCTGTCTCCTTTTCCAGAGACTTGTTCTGGCACTGCTTCCAAAAATGCATGTGCACTTCAGTCGCTCTATCTCTGACGTAAGCCTTGCGACCTCTGATTAGGAATCCGGGTTCGGATTGCGACTACTGCTCGCTCCATCACCTCTGGTTGCCAACTGATGACGTGGCACTCCTTGCGGACCAGTTTTCTTACGAGGAGTTGTCTTCACACGTGCCATCCTAAAGCAAGACAGAATTAGAAAGATGAGGACATATGGGAGGGATCTGAAGGTTAGCATGAACAGGATTGAACCTTACTTAACCCAAACCACTTTAAAAGGGAAGGTAACTTAAGCAGGTTAATTAAACATGATGCATGCATCGTACTTACGATCTAACAGAAAAGTTTAAGTAACACATGCAATAACATTTGTAACTTAGGGCAATATAACATGATACTTCACTACGAAGCTTTCAAATATGAGCTAAGGAAACTACAAAGAGTAGATTGGGATAAGCCAAAAGCAATTTGGACCAAAATATCAATATTAAGTTTGTTTGATCCAAATCATTTTAAAGTTTTGTAAAGTAATACTACAATAACTCCAGTAATTATGCTCTGGTACCAGCTGTCACAGAACCTCCTAATTATGATGGCCCACATGTACCAGTCATCGTCATAATGACCTCTGACAACCGTACTTATGTTCCTCATAACTTAAAAGATCTGCTTTCCTCCGAACAGGATCTAATCACATGAGTATTGTAATATTACAATAGTTTATTCAAAATACCATCAGAGTAAAGTAGCGGAAGTCCTACAATAACTTAAGTTTACAAACCACAGTTTCCAAACTCTAAACCTTATGTAACATTATTACAAACCGGTAGTAACTTTGTTACAATCACACAAACGAAGTGCCTTGCCCAGAGGCCACACAGTCTACTCGTCGTCACTTTCTTCAGCCACAACGGTCATGCAACAAGGCTCAAAGCAGACTTGTTCATGAACCACACCTGCAACAAGGGGTTTAACAAACCCTGAGTACGAGAGTACTCAACAAGACTTACCCGACTAAGAAAAGACTCCAAGGGCATGCTAGCTTTAGGGAATCAAGGTACGGGTATTCAAGAATCAAAATTTCTTTCATAGAAAAGCTTACTAAAATAAGTCCTTACCTTCATTTTTTTACTTTTACCATTGATGGTTCATTAACCAATTCTAAGTGATCCTAATCTAGATAAAAAGTAATTCTCATTAAGACCTTTCTCATTCTTTCTTTCAATTCCAGTTCTTAACTACGATGTTGGTGCAAGGCCAAGACTCCTTTCTCGTGGAGCAACGACGATTCGGACTGCTTCATTTACCCAGCTGGGGATTTCTAACCACACGACATATATAAAACCGAATCTTGCATATATCAACTCTTACCCGAGTAACCCAAAACCAGAACGTGTCCATCGCCACCCGAGAGCACAGTACTCCTCGAACCCGGCCCAATTCTAGCCCCGAGGGTACACGTTACTCTCGCCATCTCTCCACTTCCAGTGCGAGGTTAGACGTTCTCGTAATGGAATAGTCGAAGTAAGGCTTACCTGACATGGGTACATGACTAGTACTAATAAAAACTCCATGACGTGAGGGCCAACAACGTACGGTCCTTAACTGATAAGGCAGAAACATTACATTGAGACTCTTTTCCCAATACAAGTTAGCAGTTGCCAAACCACCCGCCCGATCTTACAAGTTATTCTCATATTTCCATATTTACCAAGCATGCCATCATGGCCATGCAAACATTCATTTAAAAAGCTTAACTCATAAGCATAGCGAAGCATACTACGCATTTTTAGTAAACAGGTATCAAGGGTGATATCGCAATAATCAAGGATGACAATGCAGCAATTGGGTTATCACTCAACTCCTAATTACTTAATGCAGTAACCCTAGTATAAATAATAAAGATTTGTAAAACTCAAGGTAGGGTTTAAATGCACCGGGGCTTGCCTTGCTCTGACGCGACGACTAACTCGGACTCGAAGACTCTAACTTCCGGTCCGGAACCCACCGACGACAACTCTTCTCCGAAGACTTGCTCGCTAACTTCGACTTCCTTGAAAGCCGGAACTACACGAGCACATAACATGCTTCAACATGATGCGGTGATAAACATGATGTTTGATGATGATATGCCACTGTTTACGACTTGAGTATAACTTTTCTTCGCGGTACAATCGCAAAACAGTAAAACCTACTAACTAATAGCGATAACTTAAGCGATACTAACGTTTCTTACCAAACATGTTACTAACGAGCTCAATTATGAAATTAAGGTGCCAAGGATCACTAAAAATTAGTGACCCAAGGTCATCACTCAATCAAAAAGGCACACAACACTTAAAGTTAACAATTTAACAATTATTTAAACATTTAATTAATTAGGGCATAATTAATAATAAATCAAACTTCATCTAATTGAGCTTAAAATTTTTTAAAGATTAATCATGGCCTAAAACAGTGTTAGAATAAATTTCATGATTTTTGAATTAATAATTTAATTACTAAAATTCATGGAAGTTGCATTTAATATTTAATTGAACTAATTAAATAACTTGCAAAAAGTAATCAAACTTAGCATTTAATATTTTTTCTAAGTAGTTTACACCTTGAAAAACTTACACAAAAATTTTCACTATTTTTGGAGCTCTACAAAATTTTTAATGAAATAAACAAATACTATTACTATTCACATTTTTGAAAAAGAAAAACAAAATCCACCTCGGGCCGACTCCTCCTTCTCTCTCTGACTCGGCCCAACCGCACGGCCCATCCGCGCGCTCGCGCCCGCACTCGTGCTCACGCGCTCGCCCGCGTTGCGCGGCCCAGCAGACCAGACCAGCCGCGCCCGCTCGCTGACAGTTCTGCCCCACCTGTCATTTCCCTCCTCCCGTTCACTCGCTCTCTCTCCCGCGCGCTCGGCCATGCCCGCACGGCGGCCGACCGACGATCACACCACCAACGACTCAACCATCATCCCATGAACTCATTACACCCCCTAACAACGTAGCTCGAGCATCGGCGACCCCTTACCGACGACGACGGCGGACCACAGTCGACGGTGAGCCGCGGAAACGCGCCACCAGCGACGTAGCGACCAAATTGATGCGAGAAAAAGGTTTAGGTGCTCACAGCGATCACGTTGGTGCTCTCGGTGATGATGGAGAGGGGTCAGAGTGGTATGGCCACATGAAGGCAGTGATCGCGGGGCTCCGACCGGACGTGAGGAAGACGACGGCTATCCGTGTGCTACGGGCGGTAGAGGTGGATGTGAGTGGTCGGAGAGATGCGCGGGAGCGAGGCAGTTGCAGTGAGGCATTTTGCGTGGCTGGTGGTGGATCGACAGAGGCGACGGCGAGCGGTGGAGCTGCGGTGGCGGTGGACATGGAGAAAAAAAGAAAACACGCCGATGACGGTGTTCTCCTTTTATAGGGCGATGAAAACGACCTCCAGACGATGTGTGGCTCGATGCGAACCCTCTGAAGCCCACGCTGGCGGTTGAAGGCACGCTTGGAAGCTGGCCGAAGGTCACGGCGGCTCGTCGGTGCCCATGCCGCGCGGTGCCCTACTCTGATTCGTCGGGCACTGTAGCTCCCCCCCAAACTTTTTAAATTCAAACTGTTTTACTCAAATTACTCCCAAAATCATGTAGCAACTTGAAAAAATCCCAATATATGAAATCTTTAGAATTTCAAGCTCTACAAGTTTTGTATTGAACACTTTTTCAAATTCGAACTGGATTTTGAAATTTGAGTTTAAATTCAAAAGGGGACACTTTTTGAAAATTTGGAAATTTAGAAATTACTTTGGATTTTATATTGAAACTTTAAAACTCCAAACACCAAAGTTGTACATCTAGCCAAGAACTACAACTTTGCTACTCAAACCATTTTCAAATTCTGCCTCCATTTTGAAATTTGAGTTTGGGGATAAAAGGGGTCAAATTTGAAATTTGCTTCTTTTCAAAATTGCTTCACAATTTACACTAAAACTTTGAAAACTCAAAACACCAAAGTTATAGCCCTTGAAAAGTTCTACAAACTTGGTTTTAAACTTTTTTCCAAATTTTGCTTAGATTTTGAATTATTTCAAAAGGGGTAAAACATGATTTTGGATTTTAGGGTTTTCGGAGGAATTTTTAAATTGAAATTTGTTGCTACCTTAATTGGTGATTATTTAATGATTAAACCATCATCCAAGGGCATCATTTAGACAAGCATAACATGGTTGACCAAATGCCACTCTTGGTTGATCAATTAGCTTTTGAAAATCTTTTAATATTTCCCCAAATTTGAATTTAAATTTGAATCGGAAACTCGCGACAAGTTTTTGGATTCCAATTCAAACTCAAACTTGGAGCTTCATTTTACGTGTCATACTTGAATTCATACCCTACACTTGACACTAGTGGGTAACACAGTCACACACCTCAAATTACGCAGGGCATAGACTAAGTATTTGCGGTGGCATTCGAAATTAGGGTTTTCGGTTCAGATCACACCACCGAGAAGCACATCCAACCTAGAAAGGTAAACTCATTTTAGTTAATACATAACAGTGTTGACCTAATCATGGATGCTTTGCGATGCAATATAATGACATGGCAGGTTAATTAGCAACCATAACACCTGAGGTGTTACATCCATCCTCACATGCCACTGGCATGTCTGCCTCCTTCGCTCCCTTGCCTCCATCCTCCTCCTTGATGTGCGAAGCGCGAAGTTAGACCATGGACACCGCGTTTGAAGACACCTGTCAGAGGTCTAAGTCGATGGCAACAGCTTCCATGTCTCACATCCATGAGCTGGCGAGATGAAACTAGTGAAGAAGAAGCGCTAGGGTTTGGGAAGTCCTTGAAGGAAGCCATGCACACACCAGTGCTGGCACAACCTTCGAACTCTCTGGTTCAGCCCCTCAGTGTTGTTGGTTGAGTTAGGCGACAAGTAGAGCAAGCGATCCATTATAGTGGTCGTCGCGATGGCAGCAACTATAGAGGACGATATTGTTGTGGCACGGTTTGCCGTCCACCAATTTGAAGGACTAGGCGCCTATTCAAATCGATGCAAGCTTATGTACAATTAAAAGATGGGCGTGGTTCTGTTCAACCCATCGGTTCAATGAACCGAGCCATGATATTTATCCAAATAGGCCCCTCTTCTGACCCAGATAGCAGGTCAGGATCTACGGGTCGGGAGCCACGTAACCAAAGGATCAAGCGGTTCGATCCACCCTTTTTCCTTTGTCTAGCAGCGGCGGCGGTGGCCGAGCCAGCGTCATCCTCGTTCCAGCGTGGCAGCGTTCCCTTCTCGAATTACCCAAGATGAGGATGACCCTCCACACAAGCCTTTACGGTTCAGCACCGTGCAGTTCCTCCATGCCTGGGCCACGATGCACTGGAAACTGCCGCCGACGACCATGCCCTACCGGCGCTGCCGTCCCACGACCGCCACGCCTTGTGCGGCAGTGCGGCCGCGCTGCCCGGCATGCGTCACCTTCACACACCAGAAGAACAAGAGCCACATCATCAGCATCGTCACCAACGGCACCGGGAACGTGAATGAGGCATCGAGCCTCTTGGCCACTTGCTGGGCAGCCACTAGCGCCTGTGTCGCTCACCTTCACGGCGACACAGCTCCTCCGGCTCAACAGCTCAAGTGGCAATGCGTGCTCCTTCGAGGCCCTCGCCTCCATCATGGACCTCCTGGAGGAGCGGCACGACGCCCAGCCGAAACCAGTGGCGAGCCTGGTGATCTCGGCAAGGAAGCGCGACCATGGTTGGAGGACCTAGACTTGGCGCCGGAAAGACCGCAAACATGGGCCTGCTCACCAGCGAGATCCATCCATCATCTCTCTTTTACTCGCACCTCTCTCTCATGGCAAAGCGCCAAAGCTTCATTGCTATACGCCTATGCCTTGCAAACTGCGACCCATAATATCCGTTGGGGCCCCAGGGGTCAGCAGCTAACAGAAATGGAGCAACCGGTGCACCTATAGTAATTAGATGGATCGGTGGTTCTGCCGTTCGCTCCACGGATCAACCATCCCCATCTTTAAATACAAACCCCCCTCCAGCATGAAGAAACACATTGAGCGTCAAGTTTGATGTCGTCTTTACTGCATGTAGCTTCAAGGATTCGTTTCTGAAAGCAAAGCATGGCCATGGCAACTATCCAGTGCATCACACGTGATTTAAATTGAAATAAAGAAAAGTTGTTGTCATAGTGTCACGCATGCAACCTCCACGGCACAATGAAGCACGCCATTCATCCCAGTCCTGCATATGTGTGGGAGCAGAGGAACTTGCCCCCACCGTGCTTAACAGTAATGGAGCATATATAGCTCCATAAACCCTTAGGTGCTGTTTGATCAACTAAGGATTTTAGAAATCAGCTAAAAGAAAGAGAATGGGATCCAAACACCTATCATTCCTGTGTGCATAACAACGATATAAATATAATCACTCAGATTTCGATAGTCCAGTGTCTCGCCGGACTATTTCAATTCTTATATTTATCCAAACACCAACTTAATCTCTTCAGCTCTCATTATATAGTTTGCACTGCATTATGTTCTCTTAGTCCAATTTCTACTTCAAATCGGAGATTTGCCTTCAGGAACTTTGCCTCACATCGTGCACATATGTGGGAGCAGAGCAACTTGCCCTCATCGAGCTTAAGAGTAATGGAGCACAACTATAAAACCTTAGCTTGGTGTTGTTTGATCTACTAAGGATTTTATAAATCAGCTAAAAGAACGAGAATGAGATCCAAACTATCTCCCAAAACCTATTATTTCAATTCTTATAGTATTGATGCGAAATCTGATCACACACTAGTTAGAGCTCTAGATCGCCCGAGGCCGCACACGGCCTATGCACACAACGAGTCCAACCAGCAAGTCAGCTATGTAGATTTGACGCTTGTTTTTCATCCGAAAGGCCCACGAACACCTCCAAAAAGACTCGCCAGGAGGAGCATAAAAGAGTAGCCTTAGGGTAGTCAAGACCATCTAAAACACTAAAAAATCTTGTCAGGAGAAGTGCCAGATAGCATAGGGTTTGAAGAGCTAAAGGTAGGAAAAAAGAGTATAGTAGTTTGATTTTTTGATCACTTGTGTGTGGTTAACCTCCATCCGCCGTGATCCTCTAATATATATAGAGTGGGTGGTCTTATTTCGGTAGAAAACCTTTTCTAAACAAGTTTTGCAAGATTCCCACGAGATTGGAGCAATTTCCATTGAACTAGGATTGAGATACAGTCGGACAACCAAAATTGGTTCAGGCCGGTTCCAAAACTGGCCTAGATCGGTTTCAAAACCGGCCTAGACCAATTTCTTCAGTTGTTGCGAGGGCCCAAACCGGCCTAGGCTGTTTTTTCTGAGTTTGTCTAATATTATTGAAATTTGATTCATTTAATTTATATTTGGTCCGCCAATTTGAATGTGAACTCCCTAATATCTTTTTGCTATTAACATATATATGTCCTCTTGTTTTCAAGTGAAGTGTATGCAAGTTTAAAAACACATGACAACAATAGCAACGTGTTAAGCTATCAACTATTTTGTTCTATATAAGGGTGATGCATGCATCGTCTATTTTTGTTCCAAGGGCGATATACGTACATTGATCATTGTTTGGACAACACTTAGGCTTATTGCCAAACACTTGTGAAATACCTTTTCAAATATCATTAATTGCTCTTGGGAGAAGATTACCTTGCAATGTATCTAACATATAAGAACTCCCAAAAACTGCTTCAATTACTGTATATGGACCCTCTTGGCTCAGAGACCACTTGCCAAACTTGTTGCTTTTGTCCCAAGTGGTAGAACAAATTTTCACACCATATCTCCACTTCGAATGATTTGCTTTACTTTCTTGTTGTAAGCCTGGGCAACACGAGTTTTTGTCTCTCTTAGTGTCCTTCAGAGCCTTAATTCGTTATGTCGGTCACCTCGTTGATGTTATTCATCATTTACTCATGATACATAGAAACATATAGATCATTTTGTATAGCCAACCAACATGCATCCGGACTTCAAGGAACAACACAATTTTTTTCTCCATATACTAGCTCAAAAGGAGTAACTTTAGTAGCACCATGTATAGATATATGATGACCCCATAAAGCTTCAGACAAAACCTCATGTCATCTCCATGCAAAGCAGTGGATGGTACAACTGATGATTGGTTCATGATACCGTGTAACGGTGTGGCACTGAGATTGCAAGGCTCTTTTCTGTACTAATCTAAAGTATATGTGAAGCTATGGAGGCACACAAAAGAATGGGGTGAACTATAGTCCCGAGGTGGCACATAAGTCTGTAACAAATATCAGTGCTGAACTATAGTCCCAAGCACTTGTCCTCGTTGCTAGCTTGTACGTGTTCCTAGCACCAACAAGTATGAAAGACAACAAGAGTATGACAGGTGGGTACGATACAACACACGCCAACACAATTCTCTAGGTGTCCACTATGTGCTTCTCTTCTTCTTTCTTTCATTCACTATTTTTCATCTATCATTGTTTTTTGGGTACTTTTTTACTATTTTTATATTTTTGTTTACTTGAGAACAAAAGAATCACTTACAAAAATTTTAAGCACAAACATACGAAGGTGTGGCCTGTAGAAGGTTTCGTGTGTGCTCTAAAGCGTGTTGGATTTTTTGGGCTTGAAGACACAATCTCTTAGGCCAAACTTCTTAAAAATAATTTCAACGAACCCACCAAACGGGGAGAATCATATGCAATTTTTTTGCTGATCTCCATAGATATATAATTTGTCTGATCTCGAGTCTATTTGTGAAAGTTATGGCCATTTGAAGGAAGGCACTGCACTCTGAGTCAAGATTTCTAGACAGGACAAAATGGGCACATGATACTATTTTTTGGTGGTGGCGGATAGGGTTGAAGGATAACAACGGAGGGATCACACAAACTAGACTCAAATATGATCTAAGGTAGCAACAATACCTTGATATAGGACACACTAAACACGATGGACTCTAAAACTAGATTATTGAAAAGCTATGGCACAAAAGGGTGTAGGTTGGAAAAAATAAATATGGCGGTGGACTATGGGACAATGGTAGAAACACTAAAACTAAAGTAAAGGTGTGACCCTAATGGTAACACCTAAAGCTCTGATTACCATTGGATGAGAATGGGGTTCTGATCTTCCGTCAGATGGAGATAACTGTCGATTTGGCACGTACTTGACATACTGATCTGGCTAAAGACCACAAGATCTAAACTCCGCAACGTTAGCACCACATCTTGTTTAGTTATCAACCATGTTACTACCCAGTTAATCTTGTCGAGAAGGCTAATCCCTGCCTATGAATCGAAGAACACGAGCAAGAACTCGAAAGAACACAATGTAAAGAAAAGTTGTTGATGTATGATTAAGCACTCAAAGCTGCGGTCTCACAAATCAATGAACGACAGTGATAGATTGGTCTAAAGCAAAGCCCAAACCATAACATGGGCAAAGCTACTGATTGTAAGGTCTTTGGGGGCATGCATACCCCTGGACGCGCCCTTAATAGGCTTAAAGACGATACATGACCCAATGGATCAAAATATGATGTCGCAGCACCGTGTCAGATTCTGGACGCAGGCTTGTTTTGATGATTTCTATTGACTCCGATGGAATTTTGGTGTGAGGCTAGTGCCATTGGAAAGCTTGTCTCCTTAACTTTCAGTGCATATATATAATGTAAAAAATGGAGTCTGTATGCATACTGGAGATGTTTTCAGTGTGGGCTACTCCCAGCGACTGAGCTAGACCCGAACTTGACTTAGATTGGGCTTTTATCTTGAGTTGGATACCCTTGCCGGTCTTTGCTGCCTCCATGCCTCTCTCTGAGTACTTCATGATCCTCTCCATTGTTCCTATTAATAATAACATTATTAGGTAGCAATTTATTCTCATAATCATATAAAAGGACCGCTTAGGAACATGCTCACCTCTAGATTTAATTGTTGCTTTCAAGCTTTAGTTATCGGTCCTCGTATAGTGACTGGAGGAGTAACATGTGCATCTGAAAGAGTGATGTCCTCATTATGTGGCCGCGAGCTCGGTTGCCAGAGATGCACCGGGATGCCAAGTAAGTGCGCGAGACGGATGAACACGTTGTTGATGGGGGATGCCTCCATCCTATCAATTTCATGGGATGGGCGTGACCTGGATCTGGGACGAATATTCCCCCTAGGGGTGGCCTGGAACTGAACACCGGTAAAATGGGGATTGTCCCGTCCCATCTCCATAAACCTTGCAACCGAACACAAGCTTCATCATCATATAGCTCGTTTTGGTAAGGATCTTGATGAGCCGTCAACTTTCTCCAATCCCCTGCACTGTATGTGATCTCAAAGGTTATGGTGCCAAGGTCGTCGATGCAGATGAGATGTAGGAGCATTGGCGGACAGTAGTTGAGGCAAAGATGGGCGCTTGCCCCCCTTCCTCCACGCGTTGACCACTAGTCTTAATCTGTTCTTGTCAGCTCATGTGGCTGACGTGAAACATTCTTAGTTGTAGCTTAGTTGACCCTGTGTCCCGCTTTATTTGGCACCACACTCAAACACTGCATATATAGGAGTATTAATGAACACAGGATGTTGTTGCCATAGAGTTGACCCGAACAACATAACCGTCACGTACGTTGAAAACACATATGCCTCCTGACCAAATGCGTCACCACATGGGTGGAGGCGTGGAGCTATGTTTAGGATGTGTGCGGCCGCACCCACACAAAAATAGAATATCAGTAGTAAGAGTCGAATTTTCATCATATTCGTACCCTTATATCACAAATCTTTGTACCAACAATGCTTTTGCACCGCTTTTAAATTTGCTCTAGTTCGGTGCCTGGGTCACCAGGCTCTAGATGTCAAGTTGTTGGCAATATAATGCCTGCCATCCTTGCCACCCAACTCAGGCGAACACGAGGAAGAAGACCAGCACATACAGTGTTTTGTGCCACCAAGAAATGAGCAGCGTTTTTAGTTGTAACTAGGAGGATTCCCCGCGCGTTGCCGCGGATATGAAGGAGAAATCTATATTTTAGCATTATGATGTGGACAACTAAATATATCTACTACTATATTGCGTGCATGGACTTAAAAAACGAACTACTACTACACATGCATACACATGATTAGACGGTGTTAATTGAAAGAGATAAGTGGTATGATGTGGCGTAAGGAGATTCAAGATAATAGCTTATGAGGTTTGTGTTAATTGTAAAGAATAGGTGGATGACGTGACATAAGAAGGTTCAAGATAATTAGCTTATAAGTGGGATTTGTCTTTATAGTATATATAGATTGATTGATGACCGGCTATATATTAATAATAAAAAAGCACAAATTAGCAGGTTATAGGATTATATAGGCTGCCCTACACGCGTGCCTCTCAACGAGCCGCATGAGCTGAGGCAACACGGAAAAGAAGGACGCGCTAGCTCCGCATGAACTGGGCATGCGTCCAGCTCTATCGACTGACACACGCGACCATCAAATTGCATGTAAGGCCGCACTTAGACGACGACGTTACTGAACATTGGGGAAACCAAATCAATGGGAATGTTCATAAGGGACCATGTTGGAGAGCGTGCGGCAGATCTCAGACATCTCGATGAGCGACCTGTTGTGGTCCTCCATGGGGTTCTTGGAGCCGGCCTTCCTGAACTCCTCGTCGCAATTCTGCATGTCCTGTGCCGCCATGCTCATCGTGGCGCGGATGGTGACGGCGTCCCTGAAGCCGATGGCGCGCTTGCAGGCGCCGAGATTGTCCCCGGCATCCAGGTAGTAGCTTTTGCAGAGGTTCAGTGCCCTCCGCACCAAGGGCGTCGGAGCCGTCTTGAGCTCCTGCTTCGCGAGCTTCCGCGCCGCCTTGACGCGCTTCTTGAAAGCGTCCACCTGCATGTCTAGCACCGTCACCGCGTCCACGACCTTGTACTTCTTGGCGTGCTTCCCCGCCGTCCTGGTGCACAGATCGGGGAAAGGGGTGTTCTTGCAGAGTTCCGCCACCCCGGCAACTCCCCCAGTGGCCGCCACCGGGCGTGCGGCCAGGAGCGCGACGGCAGCCGCGAGGACGATGAGCAGCGGGCGGGCTCGGGCCATCGCTGCCGATGGTTTTTATTAGTCGCAGGGTTAGTTTGTGCAGGAGGCCGGTGGGAGGGTGCGAAGGGGCTGAGCAAGACTGCTCAGTTGGACGGGACCGACGAAGGCAGATAAATACTCATACCTACTTGAGACGGGTGGCTCTGCATTCTTATGGACGACGGAAATGACGGCTCTCCTCCATTGCTCGGGCTGCCATGGTCCGCTCGCTGTCGTATCTGACGTTGGGATTGTACTAAGCTAAGGCACCCTAGCTAAACAATGGCGAGAGCCTCATAGCCTCATCTCCTCCTTCCGTTTCGCTCCTTACTAATTTGAGATGGTCTAAGAGCATCTCCAAGAGTTTGCCAAAATTCACTTGGCAAATATCGTGATTTGGCAACTCGTTAAAATATATGGCAAGTGAAAAAATAGACTCTCTCCAAGAGTTTACCATTTGGACTTGGTAAAATAAGAGAGGCCCGCTAAGTGAACGAAGAGCCCCGTTAAGAAACGAAGAGCCCCGCTAAGAAACGAAGAGCCCCGCTTAAATTTGCTCGTGAAGCCGGATGCGCGCTCGCGCTCAGCGCGCAAATATGCGCGTGGAGGGGGGAGATTTGCCAAGTTGCTAAAATTTGCTAAGTTGGATGCCAAACTGTTGGAGCACAATTTTTTCTGTTTTGCCAAAAATAAATAGATGCCAAGTTAATTTAGCAAACTCTTGGAGATGCTCTAACGGCCGGGAATAGTAGAGCATAGAGCACGTGACAAAAAAAAAGACCAGCACAATTTGATATAACAAATACAAAAAATAGATAATGGACTTAAAATTTGGAGCTATTTTACCGCGGTTGCTGGGGAGCTGGAGCTTGTGGGTACTTAATTTGTGTCCTCCGATTTATCACGGCCTTTTAATTAGAGAAAAGAATTTTTAAAATTATAATAGGTGCCATCATTGTCAGGTGATTATTAGCTTCTTGTCAATTTTCTAGATCCTTGCCTTACCATATGACACTGATTAGTAGTCGCTGTCGGCTGCAGCACAACCGTCAGTGATGCTCCGACAATGATTGCATGTTCTGACGTAGTGGGAGGATATGCAAAAAAAAAAAAAAATCACCCACACCTGCAACAAAGATTACCCTAGAGGCTAGCACCCACGAGCAGAAAAGAGGAAAGCCAAAGAAAAATGACAGGACTCTGACATCCTCCAAAGACAAATTAAGTACCAAGACTATGGCTGAACAAAGTTCGAAGCTCAAACAAAAGGGTGATAAATTTAGGACGACACATGAGCCCTTACAAGCAAATTTAGAGCTCATTTCAAGATTGGGTCTTATATAATTTAATTAGTTTATACAAACTTAATTTATTAGTTTTGGATCTTATTTGTTGTCAACACCTATTATTGCGTTCCTCGGATCAAACATATGTTATAAATTATGTCATGTGGTAGACTTGCATAATGCATCTATTTTAGTTTTGTGTTTCATGACAACATTTCAATTGACGAGTCTTCACAACCGCACAAAAAAATCACACCGGCATTGTCTAAACATTCATAAAAAATTGTCTAAACAAACATTTTAGGTTTTCTATTTCACAACTCACACACCATAAAATTGACAATCACACAATCAACAAGCCATACATTTGCTGCACAAAATTGACAATCACACAATTAATAAGCAGATTTTTGATGCACAAAATTGATACTCGCACAATCAACAAGTTATACATTTTGCTGCTCGACATCACAACCCAAAGCGGATGACAAACTTGATACAACCCCATTATGGACATTGTTTCATTTAGTGTCTACTTCAGATCCTATACTTTCTTAAGTTCTACAACACTCAAGCTATGCTTGGGATCTACAACACACATGAGTAGAGTGCCACACCCAGCATTGCTACCGTGCGACAACTCTTCAAAAAGGATTCCCCATCTTCGTCCCCACCAGACGGGGATTCCCCATCCCCGCTTAAACATATTAGTTCTCACAAAATTCAATAATAGATAAACAACAAGCACCTTAAAAAATCCATCAACTTATCATTAAAAGATATCAAATTATCAGTAGATCTCTATATATCTAATACACTATATCTATATGAAAATAATAATTGAAGCACTTAATAGATTGGTGCAAGATTGCTACACAAGAAATAGGTTCGCAGGGCAGGGATGGTTCCCCGTTCCCGTGAAACCCGATAGGGATAGTTTTCCCCCATTTCATTTCCTGTGGGAACTAAATTCTTCCCATCCCCGTCCCCTAATAGGGAATTCTCCATGGTAAATCAGGGATTAGGTCCCTATTGCCATCTCTACACATGCCACACAGCTAGGTGAAAGCCCTATGTTTGGTTTTGGTAATTGAGATAACTAGTGGACTGACCTCTACTCTAAGTGTTGTGACTGATATAGGTTAGGTCCACACCAAGGCTGAGCAAGGATGCACTCATGGAGGAGATGATGGTGGCCAAATGGTGATCAAGTGCTCAATTCTTGAAAAAGAAGAAAGAGAAAAACAAAATGCATGAGCTCAAGGCAAAGGTATAAGCTAGGGCGTTCTGTTTTGCCGGTAAAGACATCATAGAGTGTGTGGTCAGGTTTACAATAGATAGTCGTACTATTAAGAGGGGAACTCAAAGTTCAAATATGGTTATCTAAGTGCCAATAGGTGGATTGACTCTTTGCATGTGCATTAGACCCAGTGAGTACATGAAAAAAACTCTTTGAAAATGAGTGTGAAAATGCTAACCCACTTGCACTAGTGTTGAAACACTTTTGGAGTTGGCACATTTGCAAAAGGATGGAAGAAGCGAGCTAGAGATGGCCATCGAGGGCCAATGGCATCGGACAAGCAGAGTCTAGGTCCGATGGCTAACCCTACCCACACGCGTTTCAAGTCACATCGGACCCTTGTGGATGGTCTGACAGTGGTGATTAGGGTAGCGTCGGACAGAATGGGCACACTGTTCATCCGTCGAACCCCACCTATCAGTGCTAGGGTCGGTACGACAGGGGTCATCAGACTCTGGTCGATGGTCTAACGAAGGGCACCGGCCTAGTTCGACGCCCATTTTCACGTTCTAGGAGCTCTCTGCATAACATCGGACTGGGGAGGCTTTGGTACGACGATCACCGGTCTGAGGGCGATCGGACCATAGCGCTCGTAATCATTGAACGACAATGGTCGAATTCAAATGGCTAGTGACATGTGGTAGCAGAGACTATCGGACCATCGCTGATGATCTGACGATGGGCATCGGTCGGTCCGATGGCCCCGACTTTTCTGCAATGAGGAGCTCAATGGCCCCTTGGCTCATAGGGAATTATAATAAATAGAGCTTGGCCGGTCTTGGGGCAGCTCTCTTGGCACTCTAACCTGTTGAACACCCTTGTGAGCCTAAGTAAACACCTCCCGCTCATCTCCTTGTCCATTGCTTGATCCAAGTTGAGATTGGGAGTGATTAATTCTAGTGCATTTGCATTGAGTTGTTGCATCTAGTGGCACTAGTAATCGAGTTGAGCTATGGGATTCTTGTTACTCTTGGTGGTTGCCGTCACCTAGATGCCTTAGAGCAGCGGTGGGTCATTGAGGAAGATTGGTGATTGTTCTTCACATCCGACCAAGTGGTATTGTGAGAGGTTTTGATCCTAGCATGCGGGAAGCAAAAGAATACTCTACTAGATTGCTCGTGGCTAGAAGGAGGGCTTGTAGGAGTGATTCATGTGACACCCAGGTTGTGGGTTTGGCGTGTGATGCCAATTAGTATGCAAATCACTCGCTACTAGACTCGCCACAGTGGGGATTAACTTGCCGGCAACAACCGAACCTCGGGAGAAAAATTCATTGTGTTATCTCTCTTGCTTAGTTCAGTATAAAGCTCTACACTTGTATTTCACTCATAACTTAGCTTGTGTAGTGCTTTGTTGCTTGTTTTGGTTGAGTAGTGGTAGTTCTATTGTTAGTATAGCGCTAGAGTAGCTTGTAGTTGTAACTAGTTTTTTTATAGCACTCTAGTTTGCTCTCTTTGGTTAGTTGGTAGCTTGTTTCACTACCACAGACCTGAATATCCTTGAGGGTCGAAAACCCTCAAGGAAAGCCCCGAAACCGCCAAGGAAATAAATACTGGCGGCTGGCACTCAAGGAATGGACGCCAAGGGTAGAGAGACAGGGAAATAGATATTTCCTTGAGTGCCGGCCGCCACAAATTATTTCCTTGAGAGTTCAACCGCCAAGGAAACACATAAGCGGTCAGATTTTTAACACCGCCAAGGAAAAGTAACAACACTCAAGGATATGCATTTTCTTGAGGGTTGATGACCCCCAAGGAATATAGCTGCCCCCCAAGGATATATATTTTCTCGAGGGTTTGTTACCGCCAAGTTATTTGTTGGCCCCCCAAGGATATATATTTTCATGAGAGTTAGTACCGTCAAGGTAAAACAAATGAACCGCCAAAACAATAGTTTTTTCTGAGGGCTCGCACCCTCAAGGAAATAGCAATTTCCTTGAGGGTTTCAACCCCCAAAGAATATTGTGTTTCCTTGGTAGCTAACCCTCAAGGTAATGCATGGCACAGGAGCTTAATTGGCCAAAAAAATATTGATGATTTATTATAAATGTAGACCAAAACAAATATCAGGATAGAGGCCACAATTAAACTAAACCAGTGCTAGATTAGATAACATCCAATATCCATTGGTTCATTACATGTCCATTTTGCAATTATAAGACTTAGGTAGCTAGCAACAGTGTATCATCCTACATGTCAGCAGGATAGCAGCACATACACAAGGCAAATACTGCACACAGTTCATAAGGCAATGTTGCACTTAGCAAAAGATCAGCCTAATATCATCTTAGTTCCTACCAATCAATAAACTAAAAAGAAAGTCCACATCCCATTGTGCAGTCACTTGAAGTTGTTGGAATTAGTTTGTCTGCATGTATAGTCACTGCTCAGTAGAGCGGTGATCATCATCGCTTTGGGAGGAGCTGCTATCATCACCATCTTCAAGACAGCCATCGTCATCATCATCCTCAATGTGGTCATCATCATCGTCTTCATTGGAGTACTGGACATGATCGTTGGCTTGATGGTAGCTGCAGTCATCATCATCACTTTCATGGTAGCTGTAGTCATCATCGTCGTCTTCGTCATCAGTGTTGTCGTTGCTGCGCCTTTCATCAATAGAATGAGAGCCTCCATGTGACCCAGTAGCCTGCAAAAGGCAATATTGAAATATTTTTGTACAATTCTAGAATATAAAAGTTTGATCTTCAATCTCTAAGAGCCTACTATAAACTATCAAATAACTGAGGGCTGTTTTATTGTATTATTAAAACAACCTAGTAGATGAGAACCCTAAAAATAGACATCTGCCAATCAAAGCTTTTCTTCACTACCTTACCATGAACATAAAACCTAAAAATGGCATTTTTAATCAACAAGAATCCACTTGTTCACTGCTGCAACTCGTATTAGCATTCTCCCACGAAACAAATTAATTCTCTAGATGAATTGTGATCGAAATAAAGAATATGAATTGCACAAACAAATTCAATAAATAATGTAACCTGGTGACGACGGGCATCAAGGTCGTGTAGACGTTGAACCAGTTCAGCAGGTGGTTCTACTCCTATCCGATCAAACACACTCTGCAATTGAAAGTATCCAAATGAAGTGGTACACACAATGCTGACAACACTTAACTTTTGTTAACTGGTTGAAACTTAACAGCCTTGTAGTGGTTCATGTAGAGAAAGCCTTGGCGGTTCCAAAAGGCTCCAGATGCATGGTGAAAGGCAATGTCATGGCAGAGCATGCAAATAGATGCTGGAATACAGATTTTATTATCATGAAGTGATTTCCTGGCTCATTATCAGAGGAAATCGGAAGTTGTTGCCTGAATAAACTATAGTTGGTAGTGATATAGCATGGTTCATTGATTGAGCTAGTTTATCAACTTTCTCCTCACATGACAGAGACATACATCATTATATATTGATCAACTTCAATTTATCTCAAATCACTGATTATATTTGGTCAAAACTGTTATTTGCAGTAACAACACTTGTTGTACATGCAGCTAACTTCTGCTAGTACTTGTAGATGCTCAGAACTGCACTACTAGTATGCTAATGAATACATGTTAAAGAATACAGACATGTTGCTAAAAAAGATTTTCATCGTTAATCCCTTAGCTAATAGCCATTACTTTGGTAATCATGTGATATTCTGTTTGAGTTAATAATATTCTAACCTGCTTTTTCTAACATATAAGCAGGGCATTCAACAACACCTAGGGTCTAGCGTACCCTATCGTGCGCTGCCCGGATCAGTTCCATTATCAAATGGATTGGAGGTAGTGTGAGCAAACTTGAGATACTTTTTATTTCGAAAACTGATGCCAATATGACATGACATGCTATCTTACGTTGACTTGTTGTCTTTCAGTTCACTTCCAACTCGAGGATTGGCTCAAATACTGGCATAATTTTGAGCTCATGGATTCCATATCCGCATTAAAATTTTAGTCTGCTTGAATCTCTAGGGAAAGGCTGGACATATATTTGTTTGAGCGTGCGTAATGTCTTCTTTTGCATGTTAGACATGGAAGACATGTTGAAACTGGGATGTTAAAGTGCATGTTATAACAATTTGTTTTCCCCTGAAATGGATTGGTTTTTATCAGTTAATTGATGTTCTTATCATACATGTCATGTTCAGTGCACGGTTGGATGTGTTCTATGGTTGTATGGTGCCTAAAAAATCTCCTAGAATGCCTGCAAAAGAACAGGGCATAATAGAATGATATGATCCATGATTTCCTGAGTGTAATTGTTATATAACATTTGCACGTGCTTTCCCGAGTGCTATTGTGCCCAAAGCACACGGAATAAGCAACCGTTAGTGTAATCAAGCTGCCGTTACAGTCTAACTTCCCTAGTGCAACACGCTCTCCCAAGTGGATGGGCTGGGCACATGGAACTCTCAACTTTCCCTAGTGTGTAGGAGTAAACACTCGGTGAAGCCCGCATTTTCCCGAATAAATGCCTCCGACGGAGGAGTTCCGAGAGCCAGCGCTCGTAGATAGATTTACCATGTGTTTTGAGCCTTTTCCCGAGTGTTATTGGCACTAGGGGAACTCCACTAATCTGGTAGTGATTGTTTGCTTATTTTCAAAGCCAGCCCAGTGTAGATCAGAAGGAGAATATAGGCAGACTGGGTTTCTTTAAAGATCACCTATAGAAGTAAGATGCAATACTTGCGATAACAATATAAGATGCTTCAGCTACCTACTTAATTGCAAATGTAGTAATTCATTTCTTATATTACACTTACTCGTGATGTTCTCGGTTGGCAGCAGTGGTGCTCTAACTCCTACAGCAACAGGCTAGCTTCCATCTTAAGCTTGCTGGCACTAATTTCAACCTTGATGCTATCTGCAGATACAGGCTTCTTGGTCTCAGGTGTCAAATTCCCTTTAGCAACTTCCTTTGATCCTAGAGACTTATCCAAAATTGGGCCAAATGTTAGAAGAGTGTCTTCCAGAAAATCACATCAGGAGGGGAAAAAAGGGACAATACAGTGTAAGGTCTGAGATCCAGAACTACCAAACATATGCATCGCATCTAAAAACATCATCCTACATACCAACAGATCACTTGTGAATCATTTTTATTAGCTTCATTTTCATTACAGATTGTACAAGGTTTGATACAAAGAACTACAAAACATATGCAATGGATCTGAGGAGATGGTCTTACATATCAATACATCACTTGCATATCATTCTTATTAGCTTCATGGAACCTAGAGATTTATAGACGAATCCAGCAATGCAACTACTTTTGAACCAAAACTGAAATCAAAACAATACCATGTCCCCATCGCCAGGACTGAACTTGGAATCTGTAGGTTTCAAGTCCTACTATAAAATCTGATAAAAAAAGAAGGAACCTATAGCAACTAAAAGATCGAACTTGAGGGCGCCGTCAAGCCGGAGGGTAGTCTGCGCTGCGCAGACCGGCAGCCCTCGCAGGAGGACGGGGATGGCCGTATGCAGGGTAGGTCGGCGCTGGGGCTCACCTCGTCGACAGTGGCGGCGTGGTCCAGGTCAGCACCGAGCACTCCACGACTTGAGCGCAGCTGAGCAGGAACCGCTGCCCGCCTCCCGCCCGCCGCAGGAGCTGCCGCCGACCGCGCAGGAGCCGCCGCTGCTCGCCAGCGCAGGAGACACCGCCCGCCCACCCGCCGACCGCGCAGGAGCCGCCGCTGCCTGCCAGCGCAAGAGACACCGCCCGCTCGCCCGCCGACCGCGCAGAAGCCGAGATTTGGGAGGGAGACGGGGAGGGGGCGCGATTCGGGACGAGATGGGGAGGGGGGGCGCTCCTGGAGGGAGATGGGGAGGAGGCGAGTGGATAGATAGGGTTGGTCGTGTGTGTGGTGGATGGTTAAACAGGCCAGTGTTGGGCTTTTGTTTAGGTAGGCCAAAATCCAGCGCGGGAAGTCTGGCGCCTTCGTTTCCAAGCGCGGCAAAGCGAAAAGAAATTATTTGACGGTTGGCACTCAAGGAAACCAGCGTTTCCTTGAGTGTTTCCAAATACACTCAAGAAAATACATATTTTCCTTGAGTGTGTGAAATAACACTCAAGAAATATACATTTCTTTGGGTGTTTTTAGCAACCGCCAAGGTAATATATATTTCTTGAGTGCACAATCCCGCCCCTCAAGGAAATTGGTGACCCTCAAGGGTATTCCATTTTGTGGTAGTGTTTGTCTGAGTGACTTGTGTAGGAGGCGTGCATTAGATGAATTAGAGCTAGAGCAAGTGTTGCCTGTAGGGCTTATTTTTGTACTAATCAACCTTTGCTCTAGTATCTATGAGTTTGTAGAAAAAGTTTTATAGGCTATTCAGTACCCTCTAGCTATCTAGATCCCATCACTAGGTAGTGGGCCGTGAATCTCCTCTGCCCAACAACCCCATGATTGGCAGCTCAAGCCCATCAACCTCGCCACCACCTCCTCTTCCTCATCGTCATCCATCCAGTATCTAGCAGACCGGGAGAAACCTGTGGTTGCACTTCATGGTACCCACTGATGCTAGAGCAATGTGTGTTCCCCTTCGTCCTCCTCACCCTTGCTGGAGGACAAGTCGACTTGCATTGTCATTGTACTCCATCTCGATGTCGGAGCTACAGCTGCACACCGCCAGGCAGCGGAGCGGGCACCACCGTGGAAGTCGCCTCCTCCCCCGCCTTCATCATCTCCTCATTCATGCCAGGGTCCATCACTATGACATCGTGCACCGGTGGCGCTAGATCTCTGTAACGTCTCCATTCGCCTTACTCCTTTGTTGCGAGCCCGATTTGCAGTTGCTTTAGAGACCCCTGATATACAACATTTCCGTCTCTGGGTGTCCGAGACTGTGCCAGGCAATTATGAGTCGTGGTGGCAGACCGATGGAGGTGGATCCTGTCTTTGGGCAACAACGACCGGGCCGGGGAGCTGTGGCAGTCGTGACCCATGGTTGATGCCTGCTGCTCTCTGGCAACGACAACAGGGCCGCGTGGTGCTCAGGATGCGCTCATGGAGAGTAGGGGTGGGGTGGGAGAAAATGGTAAAGAACGGACATGTTAAGAAGATCAGAGGAACATTATGAGTCTGATTGGTTGCTTACATTAGCCTTAGCATGCATTTGACCCTATGCAGCATAAGCTAAGCCAACTTAAACGCATGCATGGTCTTGGTATTTGGTTGTTCTGTACATGCGAGCCATAGTTGATAAAATTATGTTTGGTTGTTCAAATTTTGTTGCATGCAGTCACTTTCATGGTCTAGTTGAGGTCTCATATTTCTAGTAGAGGTCTCGGAGATGGTTTAGTTTTGTGTGCGCTTCGGTCTGTGCAAACATGCATTGCCTAATACAGCTAAATCTAGTTTTCCAACAATATGAATTTCTAATAAGGTACCTTTGTTGCACCTCTAGTTTTCGAGCCACTAAATTTCTCCTTACTAACGGCTAGCCATATATTTCACTTAAAATAAGTATTTGGTAAAATTTCCTCTCAATTCTCATATTTATGTTTAGAGAATTGCTCCGACACTCCTCTTTCTAAAAACTACACACACCTCGAAGCATTCAATAAACTGATTTTTTTATTAATTTATTTACACCTGGGTCCCGCATGAGCCCAGCCCGTCCAAGCCCATACTTGATCCAAAGGGAAAGTCAATTCACCTGTGCAAGGTCTTGCGTTTCCCTTGCGGACGAGTCGTCTGGAATCCGGTGGACAGGCAACACCTCCGATCCTTGTGGAAGTGCGCTCTGCCGCTCCCTCCTCCGAGCCCTTGCGGAAATGCGGCGAACTCCATGCATTGTGTTGTTTTTCTCTCACGGCCAACTCATCTGGAAGCCGGCAGACAGGCAAGACCTTCATCTCCCTCCTCCGATCCTCTACATAAGCCTAGGGCGCTCCCTCCTCCGATTCCCTGCGGTCTGCGAAAGCGCGGTGGATCCCACTACCCCAGGACGGCGGCAGCGGCACCTCAGCGTATGGAGGGCTGAAACAGCGACATGTTCTCCGCCGACCACCGAACAAGAGGATCGGGACCTTAGACCTGGACACATGATTTTCCCTCTGGATCAGTTCAGGACACGGGTTTGGCTTCGATGGACCGGGCCCATGCAGGACCCAGGTGCAAAATAATAAAAAATATTTTATTAAATGTGATGCTTTAAGATGCGTGCAATTTTTATAAATCGGAGTCCCAGAGCAGTTCTCTTATATTTATCCTCTGTGCGCTTGTTAAACAACTCGCAGGCAGAAGCAGAAAGGCTGAAGCTGGTTACTGGTTAGTAGGTCGCAGGGTGGGCTCCTGGCTCCTGCAGCCGGCCCTTTGCTTGGTCAAGGCAGCTCAGGCCATAGGGTGTGGGGGGTAGCCAGGGAATGGAAGCCGGGAGGTGTAGGCCGTGTTTAGTTGCCTGAATCGGGCTTTTCCAATTCACTGTTCACTACTATAGCAATTTTATTTTTATTTGGTAATAATTGTCCAAACATTGATTAATTAGGCTTAAAATATTTGTCTCGCAAAGTACAATAAAACTGTACAATTAGTTTTTGATTTCATCTACATTTAGTACTCCATATATGTGCCGATATTTTTATGTGATGGAGAATCTTTTTTTTTGCATAGTAGAATTTGGGGATGAATTTAGGAAACTAAACAGGGCCGTAGAATGGAGAACATGCCGAAAGCTATAGCTACGATGAACTAATGACGCTGGCTAGTCACACTGACCTAGAAAATTCTTGCACTCGTGTTCAAAAAAATGTTGATGATGTCGTGAGAACAAACCGATGCGGCTGATCTGCCGTTCCGGTCTTTCTCGGCCTGCAATTTGATCGATAACCACAAGTTGGTAATGATCAAGTTAGGCATGCATTTTTCCACAACCACGTCATCATCAGTTAGGTACGATGCGAGAGTAATAAGTTCCGCTGAAACTCCCTTCCTTGTTCCATCAGTTACAACTTACAAAAAGAACTCTGACCTTGACACTTGACGGATTCGCCGAGCTCACATATAGTCAGAGAGCTTAAAACAAAGTTCGATGTAAAGAAATAGAGGAGGGTATGGCTCCTGTCATGGAGGTCAAAGCAGCCACCTGAATTCAACCAAGGACAACGACTCGCTGAACCCCATGCGCGTGCGTGCGTGCGTGCGTGTGTGTGTGTGAGAGAGAGAGGCCATGATCTATCCGGTAGTCCGTTCCGTCTCTGAATCCTCACGGCAGAGAAAATGAGCAGAAACTTATATATATGTATATATATTTGCGAAATATAATGGCGCTCGTCGATCTCATGCATCGCATGGTCCAAGTAGGGATCGGGAACAACGAACAACCTGCTTTTTCCATGCTTTGAACCGCTGGAACGAGCCCGCCCCGCTGTGGTCGTTGATTAAAGAAGAGGTAAAGCGTCGTTGTCGATCTGGAACGACGCTACTACGCTAGCACGGGGAGTCGGCAAGGGGAAGACCATGATTGCGCACACATGAGAGGTCGACGTCTCCCCGGATTTGATACGCGGCCCTAAATACTGGGCCTCGTCCTCAGCTGCTGGGTTAAACAACTCCTAAGATTGATAGATTAGTTTGTCCTCAAGGTAGGCTAGCTGCTTGCTTAGCTCCGGTCTCTCTAGGCGCGTGACCTATCTTTTGTTCCCTTCCACATGAAGCCTAACTAGGATATATTTTTATCATCCTTGGTTGATTTTGGCCGGTGTGTGTGCATGTGGAATGAAACGCGACAGACGGAATTGAAGAATTTGGCATACAACCATCCAAAATCGTTGATCTAGCATGCTGTGAATTTTGCTGCCCTATTCTCGTCCCGTACACAAAACTAGCACTGACATCTGAAGACGACGTTCTATGGTCTTTTTACAGTCGCAAGCAGCAGCAGGGCCATGTTTAGTTCCCAAATTCAGGCCGTGTTCACTTTCCAAATTCGGGGCACCGATTCGGACACTGTAGCTGCAGTGCCCGTGTCGGAACACTGTAGCAACTTTTATTTTTTAGTGCAAAAAATTATCCAAAAATTGATTAATTAGACTCAAAATGTTCGTCTCGTAAAGTACAACAAAACTGTGCAATTAGTTTTTGATTTCATCTACATTTAGTACTCCATGCATTTGCCGGCATTTTGATGTGACGGAGAATCTCCTTTTTGCATAGTGGAATTTAGGATCTAAACAAGACCTCACTCCCAAATTTCACTATAAAAAAGAAGATTTCCCGTCACATCAAAATACCAGCACATGCATAGAGTACTAAATATAGATAAAATCAAAAACTAATTGTACAGTTTTGTTGTACTTTACGAGACGAACGTTTTGAGTCTAATTAATTAATGTTCGGACAATTATTACCAAATAAAAACAAAAATACTACAGTGCAGCACAGTACTACTACGGTAATTTGGGGATCCCCAATTTGGGGCTAAACAAGGCCCAGCAGTTAGGAGAGCGGCCTGTGCGCTCGGACTGAGAGACGGGGGACTTTGACCTCCCTTCACTCACGTCAGCCTCGAGGCCTCGAGTAAGGCCCAGTTTAGTTCTAAATTTTTTTTTGGTAAAATAGGCATGGTATCATTTTCATTGTTATTTGATAAATAGTGTCTAATCATAATCTAATTAGGCTTAAAAGATTCGTCTCGTGGATTTCGTCTAAACTGTGTAATTAATTTTATTTTTTATTTATATTTAATGCTTTATGCATGAGTCTAAAGATTCGATGTGACGGAGAATGTGAAAAATTTTGCAAAATTCTTAAAACCACCACACTGGACTTTGGACTGGACACACCGATTCAGAGTCCCCGTCCTTCCCCCAGGTCTGCAGCGGCGAGGGGACGGGAGAAAAGTCGCAGGAGGGAAAAGCAGCAGCGCAGGCGCAAAAAGCAAATCAAAGCCACCACCACCCCACCGGGCACCGGCAGCTGCCAAGAGCCGAGGCCACGCCGCGGAAGCAGAGGAGAGGAAAAAGGAAAGCCAAATCCATCTACCCACCCATCCATTCCACCCCGCACGCCGCCGCAGCTCTCGCAGTCGCAGTCGCAGTCGCCGTCGCCGTCCCCCCAAACCCTACCCCTGCCTCCTCTTCCCGCGCGCATGGATCCCGCCTCGCCAGCGCCGCGACGAGCGCGCCTGCCCCCGCCGCTCCGGCGCCGGTAGCAGCAGCACCAGCGGCAGCAGCAGCTGTGTGCCGCGTGTCTTCGCCGGGGATGGCGGCGCGGCTCGGGCGAGAGGGCTGCCGCTCCGGTCGTGGTCGAGGTCGAGGTCGAGGTGAGGCCCCCCCTGATCTGAGCGCCCTAGTCTGTCTCCTTGCTTGATGCCAGGTTTGTGCGATGGGCTCGAGTAGTCTGGGGCCGTGCCACGATTCGCCTTCTCGGTTTGAGGTTTTACCGGCGGGGAAATGAATGACGACTCCACGGCCGGGGGGTGGGGTTTGGGCTATGCGAGGGCTAGCGCGCTGGGTTGTCTAACAATAGCTGCCATGGAATTTGTTCCAGGATCTTACTGTAGCTACCATGGGGAGCTCGTTGCCTACATTTGGGCGCATAGTGGGAAGCTCGAAGCTCTCGCCTGTAAATTCGAGTTTGTTTGGGGGTGGTGGGACTGTGGGAGTGGCGGATTCGGGCCTAGATTCAGGACTTATAAAAAGAACTAAAGAAGAGTTTACAGGTAGCCTGCCAGGCGCCAGCTGCCATGTACGGTAGAGATTGAGCGGCTTGTGCATAACAGTAAGGATGTAATGGACACTGGAGCAGATAATAGGCAGTTTCATATTCATGATCTTTGTGGCCTCCTTGTTTGCGGAAAAAAATTAATCTTTGTTGTCCGACTCTGATGCCTATATTTTATTTGAATACACTGTTTAGCTGGACTGGTGTGAGAGTGGACAAATCTGAATGAGGCAAAATAATACCTTGGATAATGAATCGCAAAATGGCATAGCTGTCCTGTTTTAATTAATAATGCCAAACCTTGAGAAAGAAGATCTAATTTTCTGAACATGGTCATAAAATAAATTTAAATGATTGAGAAGATCAAATACTAATGTGTCAGTTAATAATGTATGGCACGAGGGAGCGGAAGTATATTGTAATTTAGATGGAACAAAAATGTATATTTATGTGCATATGGACATTTCTTTCTCTACCTACAATGCATCTTTTAAGAAGCATATGTAAAGGGCAGATATGGCCTTTTTCGAACCACCTTAGAAGGACTTCATAACATTTGTATGTTGTTTCTAAGGAGCCAATGAGCCAAGCATCTGTTGTCTGCACTATCTACCGATTCCACACAATGAACATACTCGCTTAAAAAAAAGATTCTGACTCTTTGATGTACAACTATTTTTCAGGAATTCGCGAAGATACATTGAGAAATTTTGTGTTCAATGTCTTGGCTGCTGTATTGATCCTGGAATTTCTCAGTGGGATCAATTTGATTGTTCAAACGTCAGCTCTAGAAGTAGTCGCCCCTGCCATGCCTCCATTCCAAGGTTGGAGACCATTTCATTCTTTGGCATCCCAAGCCGAAGTCCTTGTAAGTGTTTCTGCACAACCAGCGGATGGCCACCAAAGACAAAAGAAGTTATATTCATCAGCAGTTGCCATGTCATCTGCGCATCCTCCTATTTCAGCGCCTAGCTATAGTTCCATGCCTGGTGCTTTAGATCTGGCCATTTATTCCTCAGATCTATCACATACTCTAGTGCAGCATACCAGACGCTTAGCAACAGCTGCTCCTGCTCACGTAGATGCTGACCCTCCGGATGCAGCTTCAAATTCTAGCGCAGCTCCTTCTGGATTAGTGCAGCCTCCAGTATCTCCTCACAATGGTAAGTCTATTTGCCAGAGCCTTGAAATATTTTAATTGTAAATGAGCTCTCACACAACTTAAAATTACATAATCCTGTTGAGGGGTTGGTCATTTGTCTATTCTAGAAGAGCATCATTTGTACATTTCGTTCTGATCTGTTTGTTCCATTTTTTTATGCGACAGATATCATTTACTCCAATAGTATCTTTTCTATGTTGTAGATATGATGTTAACCATATTGTGATTTATGTTTGTTTGCTAGGTTGTTGTGCACCGAACATGGTACAAAAACGAGGGACCCAGGACTGCCATTGTGTTTATCCAGTGAGAATTGAGCTCTTCCTTCGTAATGTTTCCTTGACTTCAAACTGGAGCAACGAATTTCTTCAAGAACTTGCTTCTCAGCTCAACCTGCGTGTTAATCAATTTGAGATTGTAAATTTTTATGTTGTTGGAGCTTCTGGGCTAAATATCACAATGGATATAGCTCCCCATACTGGAATTAGCTTTGCTGCTGATCAAGTCAAGGCAATGAATTATTCACTTACTCTGCATACAGTTCAGATTGATCCTGTGTTGGTCGGGGACTATAATCTTCTTAATTTAACTTGGTTCAGGCCATTGGCTCCAGCCTCAGGTAATAGCTTTCGATCATGTACTTGTTCTGTTTGTCACAATGAGGGTAGTTTTGTTACTATCCAGGAAGAGAAAAGCCCCTTTGTTTTTGTTCTTATTGTTTACTTAATGTGAGATTGAAGAATTTCTGCAGTGCATGATATTCTGAGGTGTATATGTAGTGTGGCCCACAACCATATTATGGAAATTTGGACCTTTCAATTTTCATATATCAAATTGGTTCAAAAGTCCAAAAAAGAAAGGAAGAGACACCATTTGGTATTAGCCATCAATCCACCATGAGCGTGATTGGTTCACTTCTCTGGAGAGCCTGGGTCGCATCCACTAGCCAGGCTAGATTGGGACAGGTCAAGTGCTTTCAGGTGCTTGTTGTTTGGTTCACTGCATGTATGTGACTAGGTTGGGTAGGGAGTTTGTTTGGTTAGCTGGACTAGAAGCAAACCATGACCCAAACACACATGCGCATGCATGCTGCTGTCTTGCGCCAGCCAGGCTGCGCAGGAGCGGACCTCAGCTGCGTGCCTCGGGAGCCAGGCTCCGAGCGTCCTTTTGCATGCGCGCAATCAAGCTGAGCTCGAGTTCCAGGAAACCAAACACCCTGTATGCGTACGAGGGCATGCAAGGCTGGCGGCATCTGGATACCAAACGTGCCACATACTGATCCCTTGTCCTACCAAACCCTTTCATATGAAGAATTAAAAACGGTAATTAAGGCAGAACAGTATGGAACAATGATATTCATTATTCTCTTCTTTCTTTCTAAAATTATATTTTGTACTTCTGTTCTTAGTTTGCCTTTTTCCAACTACATATTACCCCCTTCCACATGTAAGTTGCATCTTAATAATTTAGCGAATTTGCTTCGATATATTTCTTAATGCCTTTAAACTTTAGAGTATTCATGACCCTGGTGTACGTTGTAGGGAAAGTTTTTCTTTTGTTTCCCCATCAAAAAGTTTAGAGGCATGCATGTTCAATTTAGATTTTATCACAGTATGTTAGCTTTCTTCGATGAACATTAGATGTGCTGCCTTGATGTTATGATACAAAGTTGAAGCTCGAAGACATGATGGATTGATGATTCTTGCATATTATAAAAAGCGTGAGGGTCAAAGTTAGGAATGCCAATCTCTGGCATCAATTTCTTAGAATTATAACTGCTTGCACCACCACTCTCACAGGCCTACAAAATTTTATATGGACCCACATGTCAGCCACCAGCCCATCAGTGTTATGGGTGGGCCTGGTGACATGTGGACTTTGTGTGGCTGACGTGTGGGTCCATGCAAAATGTTGCAGGTTTGTGAAACTAATGGCGCAAATACTTTTACGCTTGTGAAGTTGATATCAGAAGCTGTAGTTCCTTGATAGTTAGATGCAGGTGGCTGTAATTTTGTGAAACCATCTCATATATAAATATAAGTGGCCTTTCTTTTATGTGTCATGTTATCTTGATTTTTTTTAAATGTCACTGTTCTTAATATTGCTATCTGTATCATTGGCAGCTCCAGCATTCACAATAGCGCCTAGGGCCTCTCCATCTACGGTATCCAACTTACCAAGACCGAGTGTGGGTCCCAGCAACAATGGACATCCAAGCCTGATTACTGTGATTATCATATGCGTTGGTTCTCTAATTGGAGTCTTGCTGATTGTTTTAATAATATGCTTCTGCACAATTAGGAAAGGGAATAAGAGAGTGCGTCGTGTTGAAACCCGTATGTGTCCTACTATCTGCTATATATGTGCTATTTTCTTGGAACAATACATACTTGTTGTATTCATTATGTGATGGTGATTGGATGATGCCATTTTTAAAGAAAAAACATGTTAAATGCAGCATTTGCAAAATGTTTGACAAGTCCTTACAAGATAAATAACTATTGTAAACTATGTAACTCCTATTCTCATTAAAGCACTGCATATAACTGTCCAAACTCCAAACCATATAACATCAGGTAAACTGTGATTATACTTTGCATTAAGGCATTCATGGGCTCTTGTAATGTGTGCTATACTTTATTGATGTGATCCAGTAAATTAAAGAATTTGCACTAAGCATTCATATGATTGTCATGATAAGAGAAGTGCGTCTTGAATACACTTTACAACCTTTTGAAATATAATGCATTTCTGACTGTAGTCCTTCAAAGATTAAAAGCAATGTCATGAGCATTTTCTGATAGTGGGCTATTCAAGATCCCAGCCTCTTCACCCTAGCACTGACATTAGTGGAGATGGATGTATCCAAGTTTATAGTCAACCTGAAACAAAAACCAGTTGTTTAGCTTCTTTCCTGGTATTTTTTAGAACACTTTTATAACATGTTTAACCTCATAATTCTTTATACAGCCAAGCAAAGGACGCCAGATGCAGTTTCTGCAGTGGAGTCCCTTCCTCGCCCCACCAGCACAAGGTTCCTTTCGTATGAAGAACTGAAAGTGGCAACAAATAACTTTGAGCCTTCAAGTGTGCTTGGAGAAGGTGGTTTTGGTCGTGTCTTCAAGGGGGTACTGAGTGACGGCACTTCTGTCGCTATAAAGAAGCTTACTAGTGGAGGGCACCAAGGAGATAAGGAGTTTTTAGTTGAAGTGGAAATGCTCAGCAGGTTACACCACCGGAATCTTGTGAAATTGATTGGTTACTATAGCAGCCGTGAGTCATCACAGAACCTTCTTTGTTATGAGCTTGTTCCCAATGGAAGCCTAGAGGCTTGGCTTCATGGTATGATCTATTGCATATTATTCTCTTCCCAAATCCTCTCTCTGCACAGGCCCCATTTTAGTTGCACCTGAACCTATTATTTCTGTTTGTTTTGCACCATGTAACTTACATAAGAAACATAATTTTGACCATGTAGAGCATTTTCTCAGGTGCACTAGGTGCTAGCTGCCCCTTGGACTGGGACACCAGGATGAGGATAGCACTTGATGCTGCCAGGGGACTAGCATACCTCCATGAGGATTCGCAGCCTTGCGTAATCCACAGGGATTTCAAAGCATCCAATATATTGCTTGAGAATGATTTCCATGCTAAAGTGTCCGATTTTGGTTTGGCAAAACAGGCGCCGGAAGGTCGGACGAATTATCTTTCTACTCGTGTTATGGGAACTTTTGGGTAATCTGAATGTCCTTTTACCTTTAGCCATGGCCAGCTATTTCTTCTCTGAATTTACCTTAATACTTCTGGCCTGTTTGCAGGTATGTTGCACCAGAGTATGCTATGACGGGACACTTGCTTGTAAAAAGTGATGTATATAGCTATGGAGTTGTTCTACTTGAACTACTAACTGGGAGGAGGCCTGTGGATATGTCACAGCCCTCTGGGCAGGAAAACCTAGTGACATGGGTAATACTTCTTTCTTTATATACTATCTTCAGTTCTTGTGTGATTTTACAGCTGAATTAGAATATTTTTAACGTGATCACTATCAGACAGTCAGCGGATTATGCGTGCATAGGTTGTTTTTATGTATATGTGTAGGCAGCTGACAATTGGAATTTGAATCTCAAATTACTTGTCACTGCTTGGTGCGTAAAGAGGTGATGTCACGCTGAAGATATTCTTTCACTCGGTTGACTGCAGGCACGGCCAATTCTCCGAGATCAGGATAGATTAGAAGAACTAGCTGACCCCATTCTTGGCGGCCAGTACCCGAAAGATGATTTTGTGCGGGTGTGCACAATAGCAGCAGCCTGTGTTTCACCAGAGGCAAACCAAAGACCAACAATGGGTGAGGTGGTGCAGTCACTCAAGATGGTGCAACGTTCTGTAGAGTTCCAGGAATCTATGCCAACACCGCCTGCTCGCCCCAACATCCGGCAATCCTCGACGACCTATGAATCTGATGGTACCTCATCCATGTTCTCTTCGGGCCCCTTCTCTGGCCTCAGCCCCTTTGAGACCGAAACCATTCCAAGAACAGCAGTTTTCTCAGAAGATCTCCATGAAGGTCGATGACTGATGGGGGTGGTTGCCTTTGCCGAGCTGTTTCTCTAGAGCCTGTAGCCATGTAGTCATGCATTCAAAGGCTGGTGGTGCAATTGGCCTGGCCAGCCATTGGGAAGAAAGAGGCACCTGTAAATTCCATTTTTTCTGCGCCGTCTCAAAAGACTACTAGATTGTTACAACCCTCAATGACGTTCTCTGGCTTTGTATGGAAGAAATGATTTTGTTCGAAGTTGCTGCCGTCCTCAGTTCATAGCTCCTGAATTTTTTTATTAAGCGTACCTGTATTACTGGTTAAGAAAAACTTGTATAGACGCGTACAATTACAGATACGGATGAGGAGGATACATGCGAGGAGGATACATGCACAGCTGTCCCTGCCATCTTGCACTGAGGTCCCTACATAAAATAAAAATTACATTGAGGACCCTAGACCATGTGCTTCCCGAAGTCACCAGAAGCCTCCTATGCACGCCGCCGTTGAGCCGACACCCGCCACCGTCATCGAAAAGATGACCTGGCCGCCGCAGATCTGGAGGAGCTCCATCGCACACAGGCTTTGAAGAGAGCCGCAGTAGCCACCCGACGCGAAGGCCGGGATTGAAGCGCCGTGGAAAGAGCATCGGCCGCGGGTACACCCCGAGCTCCTCCAACCATGGATCGAAACTTTGCCGAGAGTATCTCGAGCTCGATCCACTCTCCATCCTGCCGCAACGCCCGAAGCTGTGACTGCATCTCCATCCTGCCGCAACGCCCGAAGCTGTGACTGCATCCCTGACGAGGCGCGCCGCCGTCGCCGCCGCCACCCAAGGATAGCGGAGCAACAGTCCGCGCGGACTCCTGTACAGGAGCCGGCAAAGCCAGACTCCCACCTCCACGCGCTCGCCGCTGGCGCCGGAGAAGAACGTCGTCGAGACGGGAAAGAGCACGAGAGGACCTTATTCCTAGGTGCCGCCACCTCGACGCCGTCGTCGGAAACCTAAGTCTAGATCTACTAGGACCTACACCCCGACCACCAACCGGCAAGAGATCGACGGTCTCCGACACCTCCCGACGACTCGAAGGCCATCGGAGATGGATGAGACCACCGCCTCCGCCGGTGGCGACCGCGTCTCCCTTTTGCGCCCTCTCTCTCAACTGTAGCAGGCACGAGAGGTTTCGAGAGCGGAAAAGAAAGACTTGGTTCATAGCTCCTGAATTGCGCAGACAGACAATCCTACGTGGGCTGGGAGAGCCCCATGCAGCCAAACGCGCGCTGTGTGGGTGGACATGTTTGTAGGGTTCCTCAGCTGCATTGCATGCCCCTACTGCCTTGGTTCCCGGAGTACGCTCTGAGGCCTGCCGTACACGCGTGTTTCAATTCAGCCCCGTTCTCCCGCGGTCAAACACCCTCACTCTCACCTCCCAGACCCTTCTCTCTCTCTTCCCCTTTCACCAATCGCTATGTCCTAGTCGTCACCCATGCATCTTCTCTTCCGTCTCCATTGGCCGCCGGACTGCCTAGCTCCCCCGCAATCTCTCGGCGCATGGCTGGCAGAGCTCGGCGCCCATTGCTGGTGCTGCTACTCGTCGCCGGCGTTGCTGCCACCGCAGAGTCCAAGGTGTACGCTCCGGCGGATAGGGTGTTGCTCAACTGTGGGTCGACGACGGACGGCCTGGACGCGGACGGCCGGAAGTGGGTGGCTGACACGAACGACAACACGTGGCTGACCGACTCCGGCAAGTCGTCCCTGTTGATGGCGGCCGACAAGGTGGACAATGGGCTGCCGTCCACCATCCCCTACATGACGGCGCGGGTGTTCACCATGGAGGCCATGTACAACTTCTCCGTGAACCCGCGGGACCGGCACTGGGTGCGCCTCCACTTCTACCCGTCCTCCTACAACGGGATCGCCGCCGCCGGCTTCCACTTCTCCGTGTCCACGTCCACCGGCATCACGCTGCTCCGCAACTTCAGCGTCTACACCTACACAAAGGCGCTGAGCCAGGCGTACATCATCCGGGAGTTCTCCCTCCCGCCTACGCCCGCGGGGTTCCTTACCCTCACCTTCACACCGACGCCGATGGGCAACGAGACCTACGCCTTCGTCAACGGCATCGAGGTGGTCTCCATGCCCGACATCTTCGTCGACCCGGCGACCATGGTCGGCTTCGCGGACCAGACCGTGGACATCGCCAGCTCCACGCTCCAGACCATGTACCGGTTCAACGTCGGCGGCTCGTACATCCCGCCCTCCAACGACTCCGGCCTGACCCGGCACTGGTACGACGACACGCCGTACGTGTACGGCGCCACGTCGGGCGTCACCTACAGGGCCGGCCCGCATTTCCAGATCAAGTACCCCAGCGAGATCGCCGAGTACGCCGCGCCGCCGGAGGTGTACCTGGGCACCCGCTCCATGGGCTCCGACCCGCGCCTGAACCAGAACTACAACCTCACCTGGACCATGCCGGTGGACGCCAACTTCACCTACGTCGCGCGCCTCCACTTCTGCGAGCTGCTGCTCAGCCGGGCCAACCAGCGGGCGTTCGACATCTACGTCAACAACAAGACGGCGCAGTCCGACGCCGACGTGGTCGGGATGACGTCGGAGAAGGGCGTGCCCATGTACAAGGACTACGTGGTGTACGTGTCCGAAGAGCCTGATGGCCAGGCCATGTGGGTGGCGCTGCACCCGTCCGTGGCGCTCCGGCCGCAGTTCTACGACGCCATCCTCAACGGCCTCGAGATCTTCAAGCTCAACGACACCGCCGGCAACCTCGCCGCGCCAGACCCCGAGCCGTCCAGGTTGCTCGCCAAGGCGGAGCTGGGCGCTGGAGAGCACGAGGTGCCCCAGTCTAAGCCGCATCCCCACATGGCGAGGGTGATGGGCGGCACGGCAGGCGGCGCGGCCGCCCTCGGGATCGTCGCTGCGATCTGCGTCGTGTGGTACCATGAAAAGAAGAACAGGGAGGCAGCCAGCGCCGGCGGGTCGCACACCTCCGGGTGGCTGCCGCTGTACCACTCCCACACCAGCAACAAGTCGTCGGGCCACCTCCCGGCGAACCTTGCGGGCATGTGCCGGCACTTCTCGTTCGCCGACATCAAGGTGGCCACCAAGAACTTCAGCGAGTCGCTGGTGATCGGCGTGGGCGGTTTCGGCAAGGTGTACCGGGGCGTCGTGGATGGCGACACCAAGGTGGCCATCAAGCGGTCCAACCCGTCGTCGGAGCAGGGCGTGCACGAGTTCCAGACGGAGGTGGAGATGCTGTCCAAGCTGCGGCACCGGCACCTCGTCTCCCTCATCGGCTTCTGCGAGGATGCCGGCGAGATGATCCTCGTGTATGACTACATGGAGCACGGCACTCTGCGGGAGCACCTCTACATGGGCGGCAAGCCGCCGCTGTCGTGGCGGCACCGCCTCGACATCTGCATCGGCGCCGCGCGGGGCTTGCACTACCTCCACACGGGTGCCAAGTACACCATCATCCACCGCGACGTCAAGACCACCAACATCCTCGTCGACGGGGACTGGGTCGCCAAGGTCTCCGACTTCGGCCTCTCCAAGTCCGGCCCGACGACGATGAATCAGACACACGTGAGCACCATGGTCAAGGGCAGCTTCGGGTACCTCGACCCGGAGTACTTCCGGCGGCAGCAGCTCACGGACAAGTCCGACGTGTACTCCTTCGGCGTCGTTCTCTTCGAGGTGCTCCTCGCGCGGCCAGCTCTCGACCCGGCGCTGCCACGGGAGCAGGTCAGCCTCGCCGACTACGCGCTCAGCTGCCAGCGGAACGGCACCCTGCCGGACATCATCGATCCAGCGATCAAGGACCAGATCGCGCCGGAGTGTTTCAAGAAGGTCGCGGACACGGCCGAGAAGTGCCTCGCCGAGCAGAGCATCGACCGGCCGTCCATGGGGGACGTCCTGTGGAACCTCGAGTTCGCGCTGCAGCTGCAGGATACCTTCGAAGGAGGCAGCTGCGGGCGGCGGACCGTGGGTGATGACAGCGGCAGCGGCGCGGGGCGCCCGGCGCTCGAGCCGAGCAACAGCAACGGGAGCACGGCAAGTGTCACGACGCTGGGGACGTCGTCCACGTCACGGGCGCACGAGGCGTGCGTGATCATGGAGGAGACCGACGACGAGGCAGCTAACAGCGCGGCGTTCTCGCAGCTCGTGTGCCCAGCTGGCCGGTAACACGCCGGCGGCGGTTAGTGCTATATAGTAGTGATACCCTCGAGGAACTTCGATCCAGTTATTAGTGCCGGAAAGATGCTTTGCATGCGCGTTCATAGTGCTTTATTAGAAAATTCACATCTGCTCCGTATTGGTTATGCTAATTTAGTAAATGTTTTGTTTTTTTGGTAGATAGTACAATGTATGTAGCCAAGAACTTTAAAATTTTGAAGGTAAAGTTAGCCGTTCATGAAATGTCTACACCTCCATTTCCTCAATCAGTTCGATACACAATGTCACTCCCGGCAATTACCATCGAAATACTTGGCACCTTCATTGCTCTGTGCTGCCGGTAATATGTAAAAGAAGAAATGGCGTGGTGTTGAGGGCAGAGCCCCCCCCCCCCCCCCCCCCCCCCCCCCCCCCCACACACACACACCACACACACCCCCCCCAATGGGGCACCTTAAGTTGTCTCCCGTAAAAGTGAAGCACAGGTATGGAAATATGCTAAGGAAAGATCACAACATAATAGATACAGACCATCAACCGAACAGGTGAGGCTTGAAATGTTTTTCTAGAAGCAACTGCTTTCACTTAGTGCAGTTCTCATGGCACTTTGGATCGTGCTTTTTTAAAATAGGAGGAAGCAAAGATATGTTTCAAAGCTGCTTCAGGGAGATAGATAGAGGTAGATTTCATAGTTATTTCAACTAAACAATTTTAAATGTTTTGCACAACACACAGATCACAAACAAGTTTTCCATATCTCACAGCTTATAACTGAATGAAACATACCCTAAGTTTACAATATAATGTAAAACGATTTAAATAATCTTATTGGGGCCACAATGAGGGTTATTTAAAACCCACTCCAGTTTGCAGCTACCACAGAATTTGGAGCATCAGTGGCGCCTTCGCGTGCCGACACCCGTTGTCGTCTATTTTGCAAAAAAAACCTTAAAGTTTGTAGAATCAACCCGTGGTCCAACCACTTCCCACCCCGCAACCCTAGCCTGGCCTCTCGATCCATCTCTCCTTTCTCTCCTCTCCCCGCCGCCGTCGCCTTTCTCTCTACCCGCCGCCGCCTCCTCCTCTGCACCTGCATACCGCCTGCGCAAACTCCACACATCCGTTGCTCAAGATGAAGCCACATGGCCAAATGGTCCCCCGCTGCCAGCCCACCACCATCGCTGCTCCGCCCCTTCCTGTTCTCTCCTCCCACGTAGCCTCTACATTGCGTCGCTGCCATCACTCGAGCATGGAAGCTACGGAGCCTTTGCGGCACGGCGGAGCGCGTGGGTCCGTGCAAGATTCTGTGGTGTGCACGCAGACGCAGTGTTGCAAAACCCTAGCCACATCCAAAATCCTTCCTCTCATCCTCTCCTATTTCTCTCTGTTCCTTAGATCTGAACGCCCACACCACACCATTCTTGCTCGAGCATAGGAAGCTGTGTGGCCTCTGCGGTGCGGGGGAGCGTCTGGAGCCACGCGAGATCCAACAACACGCAGATCAGATGGACCTCACCAGTCCCCGCAGCGGCCATGGTTGCCAGAGGAGGACCCTACCGTCGTCCACCTTGCCTCCCCCAAGGAGGCTCAAGGTGAGTAGTATTGGGGATTTTAGGTCCAAGGTTTGGTTATAGGTTTGGTGGGGTTGGTTTTGGACTCGAGATCATGAAGGTTTTGATGTTTTGGTGCAAAAAAAAGAGAGGATGAGGTGGCTGGTGTGACCGGAGTTTAAAGAGGAGAATAAGCCGGAACAACACCAGCCCATCGTGCCATGGGCAAAGCAGTTTCCTTGTTTGGTCGTCGCCAGATGATATACCCTACGGCTAATGACACAGGTGATGAGTCCTCCAACCCCCATCCTGATCCCACGTCCCCCTCCTGAATCGACTGCCCATGTTCCAAATCTTGGATGAGTATATGAGCAAGTTGAGGACAACTGCAGGGCCATTGATAAATTCCTGAGCCACTGTTGTCTATTACTAGGTCCTTAGCACCATTAAATTGGAGATGTCTGCCTCTCCCTTATAGGAGATGTCCGCTGCTGCTCTATCTTTAGGACCTAACGGCACAATATGCAGCCAGTTCATCTACGAACGAGCAGAGGTACAAAACTGATAAATTTTGCCATTATCTTGGTTTTGGGGTTGTGCAGTATTGCTTGAACATGTCAGAGACTTTGTGTGACTGAATGCATTTAGATGTATCACTATATGTCACTTCTAATTAGCTTACAACAACAACAACATCAACAACAACAACATAGCCTTTTGTCCCAAGCAAGTTAGGGCATAAAACAAGAGGGTAGAGATTCACTACTCAATTAATTGTGAACAACAAGCTAATTAGAATCACTTCTAATTAGCTTGTTGTTCACAATTAATTGAGTAGTGAATCTCTACCCTCTTGTTTTATGCCCTAAAAATGTTCGATGAAATATCATAATTTTGTAGGATCAAGAGCCCTTCTCTTTAATTGTTAGAAATGAAAATGTATCATCATAGAATTTTTTATGAGCTCACATTATGATTATCAATGATCTTTTGGTGTATGACAGAATCTATATAACTTTTCCACACCTGGTGAATGAATCACTATTAGGATATAATATTAATGAACAGATATATTGTTGTACATACATTTCTATGCAATATTGCCATATATGATAATAAATAGCAGGACAGAGTTTCTGCACGCTCCATCTTGATTATTGTGTGTTTTCTGATGGCTGATTTTTGACCTGGTGGTTGTTTTCTTGCCGTGTGATCCTTTGCTGCTTGTTGTGCTGCAGATGGGCTGTGCCAGAGATGGAGATGTGACCTAAGACGCCAGGATTTTGACATTCTTCGTTGTGTGCATCGCGAGAAAAGGTTTTTTCCTTTGATGTTTTCCCCTATGCTTGTGTCTTGAGTTATCCTGTCCCTTACATTAATTTGCCAGCAGATGTGGCCTAGGATTTGTTTGTTGCGTGATTATTTTAGTTGGTTCCGTAGAGTCCTGTTCAAGTGTGTATTGGTGGACTACAATTTCACTTTATCTTGAACCTGACGATTAGCGTAGAACATTTCTTTCAGTGGCATTTAGAGTCTGAAGGATGAAAAATCTGTGTTGTACCTCACCGCTCTTCGTTGATCTTCCAATCTTCTTGGGTTTGGGCTGGTATCTATGATCTTAGAATTAGTACTCGTGTTAGGCATTGTATGGGTGAAAATTGTAGCTGCACGGGAGCAATGACAGCATGGGCATGCCTTTTAAATCTAGGACAATTGGATGACCGTAGTTGGGGCATCCCTTTTTTTATCTGATCTCTGTACGCATACATCTTATGGTTGTAGCTAACCTATACAAATTGCTTACATGATCCTATTCTCTACGGTAGATGTCACTGGTGTCGTCATGATGCTCTTGCATGTTTTGTCGCTGCGAAGCAGAGCACGCCAAACTGAAATACTGAAGAGGACAGTCATTATATATGATGCAGGGTCAGTACCACACGACTGTTATTCATGACATGTTTTTTGGTTTCTTGTATAGTATGATTGTGTCAAGTTTCAACACATATGTCCTTGCTTCGGACTGATGTTAAGTTCACCCCACAGGTCATGATATTTGTTAGCACTCTTGTCAAGTGTTTCACAGGTACATGTACTATGTCACCGTGCATTATTTGTCTATGCAGGTCTTCTCCTATGTGTTTATCTAAGATTTCTACCTTACTGTTACAGTGGCTACATTGTGTGTAGGGTGTTCTACATAAAGACAAGAGCCTTACCTTAACCTCAGCGATGAATATTCCAGATCGTATTGATGCTCCAGACGTGCATCTGGTTTCATATATAACTAAGGTATAAACACCTCGCTCCTGAATTCATGCCTTTCCGGTCTACTGTTTACTAGGTTATAACGCTTCTGGTTACTTATGTTATGCTGTGCTTCCCTGCAGATTCTACCGCTGATGAAAATGCTCTTGATAACTCTACAACCAGGAGATGTAAAAAAATGACAAAGAAAAGCATTGCAGAAGTAAATTTCTATAATCATATCGCGCGCGTGCTATAGCATGATATCCATATGTCAAAAAATAGCAAAGAAACTTTTCACTGGTCAAGATACCACAGATGGTAATGGTGATGGATGTGCAGATGCTGATACAGATCCTAGGTACCTCCTTGCTCCAGCGTATGATTCGATGCTCATCTAGACAGTCATCAAATACGAACCAGTAGCAACTAATAGATAGAAGAAAATTTCCTATAACAACTCACCCTCATGCGTGTCTGATTTAGGCTATCAGTCACCGTGGTCGAGTTTGGGTATCAGTCACCTTCATAGGATCTGTTGCCTGATTTAGACCCATTTAATAGTGACCTGTTCTACCATGTGCTCATGTGTGCCTGTTTAGCATATTGCATCGAATAGTAACTATGGCATATTGCATACGTGAAAAAGGTCTAGAATATATTTATAATCTTCATGCATATAGTTCCTTTTTATGTTCATTGATATGTTTGTTAGGCAGTGCATACTTCATTCATATAGTTGGAACTCATATTTTTTACACACACTCAGTTTTATGGGTACCCTTCCCTTTAATTACAATGAAGTATTAACTTCTAAAATAATTTGATGGAGGTAACTATTGGCTTTGGCTTTTGTGTCCTGTACATTAACCTCTGATAAAATCTATAAACATCGTGGCTGATGACCTTTCTGGTTTACAGTGCAATTAAGGATACCTGATCAACAAAGAGGAAGGTCACAATACTTTTGTCTGTACCAGTTGCAGTCATATATTTATGTGCTGAGCGCTGATTCCATAATCAGTTGTCTTTGAAAACCTCATGTCTGCAAACCTATAATTCACCACTCTTTTGTCTCTAGCATTATTCACCTACTCTAATGATCTCTATATATTTGGATCGACATTCTAAGCTACCGGCTATAGTGTTCGCCTGTTCAACAGTCAAGAATTTCGATTGTACACTGTAATGTATGTCTATGTAATGTTTGGCTGAATAGAACCATAATAGCTACGATAGCCATGCATGTAATGAATGATCGTGTAATGTATGGTTGAACTGAACCATGAAGGTTGCAATGGCCAATAAACCGTATTATATGCGGATGCTTCTATATTTGTGCTAAGTATGTGATATATTTGATATTAGGTACTGATGCTCTGAGAATAGTAATAATGGTTGTGCTCTGTACCTTAGCCCTTTCTTTGGTCATAAGTTTTTTTTTCTAGAGTCATTGTAGGGCGTCCGAAGGGTGCCTGATGTTCTAGTGAAATGAATAAGGTGAGGGGACTCACTCTCTCTCACTCTCCCTCTCCCTCTCCCTCTCCCTCTCCCCCTCTCTCTCTCTCCATTGACACTCCTAGTCAGAATTGTGTCTTCGATGCATACAATAGGTAGTGCTAGAAAGCCCGCTTACAAGCCCCAAGAGAAAAAAATGCTTGCTGAAATACTTGCTTATTAGGATCATTTGCATCGATATAATTAAGTTTTATGTCCATGTAGTTGTTAGTATTCCTATAATATATGACATCCAAGAGTAATGGAAAGACTGATACGATGCTTCATACTACCCCCACCTAACCTCCAACACCCTATACTTATCCCTGTAAGCCTTGCTATATTTAATTTGTAATGACTTCTACATGGCGATTATGGGTTTCAATTAAAAGCTGGGATTGCCCATGATGTGAGCATACATGAAATCTGCAATAAAGGCACAATTGAGGTTATGGTGATTCTAGAAAATTGATGAAGCTGACATGTGTGCTCCTCAACTTTAGACACCTTCTAATAATAACCAATCCATTGAATGTGTGCACCCTAAAAAGGTAGCGTGTTGCATGCACTTAACATCATAAACAGTAAGGGAACTCCTGTCTACCCGGAACTACGTATTTAAGGATAAAACTGACCAATATTGCACAACTTTGTTTATTGCATCACCGCTAGGGTAAAGGGCATCGACACAAATACCTCATTTCCTACTCCCAAGGCACTTCTTTGTCACACCCATTTTTAAGGACAAAAATAGGATGCATAAAAAACTCATGTGCGCCCTAGGAAACAGTCGCACACATAAGTTGACAAATTACAAAGTATCATCACAGTGCTTATTACATAACGAATAAATATTTAAGACATAGTCTTGAACGATAGGTAATAATAACTAATAATAATTCTTCAGCGGAAACTCCACACAGGGACACGGTTGACTGGTTGACACCAAGACTAGTACTCATTCTGATAATCTTCCTCTATATCTTCATCTGTTATGGTGGAAATAGCAAGGGTGAGTCCATGTCGAACTCAACAAATATAACACAGGGTTCATGAGGCTCAAAAAGGCTAGACATTGTTTAACTGTGTTTAGCTTTTAATCATATATTAGCAAATGAGTAGCATCAAGATAAACCACTTCCCATTAAAGAACCAATGATCAATTGTAATAAGGATAATGAATAGCATTAACATGAGCAAATAATAATCAACAATAATTAAGCATGATATAACAGTTATGATCAACTATTCCATAAGAATCCCCAAGGCCGGTCGTATCCGTGAGCACGGCTAGTATACCAGTTTTTAACTCTGCGCAGAGGTGTACACTTTCACTGTGAGTCATGATTTCCAAATGAGTGGGGAGATCAAGCCCAAACACCCAAGAACCATATAAAGCCACTCAAAAGTTCGTCTAACAAGTTAGGGCCATTAGATTCACTCGGCAGGCAGATGTAGAACCCCCCTTCCCTGTGGCACAACAACCGCAGCCTATACACACTAGGCCAGGGGCTCGCACTACACCCAACGTGGCAAGCCATTCTTACGCCATTTAAGGTAACCTCTAACAAGCTAGAAAAGGTCTCTTGAACAACTAAAGCCAGAGCCATATAGCCCTCACAGCTGTACTGTATATCCCGGTTATCACTTACAGATAAGTCCTTATGGAGAGAAACCAGAGCATCAAAATAATACACATGCTCTAGCCCCCTTTTAACAGTAATAAAATCATCTTAATAGTTGATTGCTTAATCCATTAATCAAATTACCAGATCATTGTTCTTAGTTTAAGCACTAGCAGTAGCTACCCATATGCATTCCCAAGGTTGACAAGGAATCAAGATAACAATCACTAAGTTATAACCTCTAAGGTTGTCAAGGTAAGCACATGCATATGTATGATAATTCAATGTATAGGTAACAAGGATAGTCCTGTGTTATACTTGCCTTGATCAAAGCTTTCCAAGTGATACTGCTGACTTGGCTCAAAGTAATACTCCGAATCGTCCAGATACTGCTCACCTTCTATACTCGATCATCAATCAACAACACACATGCATCCAATCAAACAAACACGAAGCAAATAAAGAGATACAATTAGAACAGTACACCAACAGTAGCAAAACAGTAATAAAAGTTTATAAAACTCTTCTACACGTTTCTACGATCACACAGACGCAAAGATCACCAAATTCAGAGTTAAAACGTGAAAGTTATGAATTTTCTAAGATTTCCTATATATAAATAATTACTTTAATATAAACTCGAAAATAAATTATCACAAACCTACTGTAAAATACTACCAACATGTAGAGCTCGCAAATACGAACCTAACGCAATTTGAACGGATCAAATCGGAGTTAAAACGAAGATTTTATGACCAAAACAGTTCTAGTGGCAAAACTGTAAATACCTGAAAACGTATTTTTGAATAAACCGGGAGAGAATACGCTTTCAGAACGCAAAAACGTACTTTCAGTTTTACGCTATGGACGGCGGGTTAAATTCTGAAAAACTAAGGGGCTCTTTAAGAATTTTGCCACGCGAAGAGGTAAGTTCTAATCTTGGCCGCTTATCCAAGATCGGACGGCCCACGTTTCTTCCAGAGGAGACCGGCGGCGCTTCCGCCGCCCCGCCCCAACCCCACGGCGGCGCCATGGCCGGCGGCTCGCCGGACATGCCAAACCCGCCCTAGACTTCACCAAAAGATGCGCGGTTGCTACCAATCGAACGGGAAGCTCAATGCGATCTCACCTAGGGCTCCAAGACGGTCAAGCACGGCACGGGAACGACGGGCGGCTCCAAAAGGTGGGCGGCTTATCTCCTTCACACGGTAAGAGCACAACACGACCTTAACTTCAAAATTGATAGCACAAATTGAGTCACAACAACGAAGTAAAGCTAATAGAGCAACTTACAGCGACTAGAACGCGAAGTAACCGACGAATTCGCCCCCACCGCGGCTTCTAGGGTTCAAAGGCGCGGCTAGGGAAACTACAACCCCAAAATCCAAATAAAAAGGGTAAGGAAGGTGCGGTTCTAGCTTATATAGGATAGTGATGTGATCAATTTGGAAAGGGACCCCCTTGATTCACGGATTCGGTTGCGGTTCAAAGATGGAACTCGTGACCGGCTTGGTTACGTGAGATGGGAGAAGCATCTGACAGCCGGGACCCACCTGTCAGCGGAAGAAAGGAGGGAGGGGCGTGACTGCTGGCTCGGCCGAACTGGGCTGCTCGTCAGCTGGCTCTCGCGGTCGCTGGCGCGGAGGAGGGAAGACAGCGGCCCACCGTGCGGCCCAGGCGGAAAGGAATGCAGGCCGACCCGAGCGGGCCTTCGGGCCGCCAGGTGAGAAGATAAGTCATTTCATTTTTTTTTCTTTTCTTCTTTCTTTTCTTTATTTACTTGTTTTCAAACTATTCCAAATAAAATTCTGCAAACCAATTCAAAATAAAATAAATCCACTACACAAAAGAAAATAAATGCAACAGCATGAATGCAACACCAAATAGTTTTCAAAATCTTAATTCCCTTTCTCTAAATTATTTAAAATTTATTACTCCTAAAATTTGGGTGTTACAAATTCTACCCCCCTTAAAAGAATCTCGTCCTCGAGATTGGACTGCTTACTCAAACAACTGCGGATATGATTTCCTCAATTCATCCTCTCTTTCCCAAGTTGCCTCTGCCTCTGAATATCGATTCCACTGTACTTTACACATCTTAATAACCCGACTTCGAGTAACTCTCTCAGCAGTCTCTAAAATCTTAATCGGAAACTCTTTATATGTAAGATCCTCCTTAATAGTCAACTCTTCTAAAGGTATCTGCTCCTCAGGCACCCGTAAACACTTCTTAAGTTGTGAAATATGAAACACATCATGTACTCCAGACAAATTTTCAGGCAACTCTAATTGATAAGCAACTTCTCCACGTCTAGCAATAACTTTAAATGGTCCAACATACCTTGGTGCTAATTTGCCTTTCATGTTAAACCTCTTCACACTTCTCATTGGTGACACCTTCAAATAGACATAATCACCTACCTCAAAAACTAAATCTCTTCTTCTATTGTCAGCATAACTCTTCTGACAAGACTGTGCTACTCTCAAATTCTCACGAATCACTCGCACTTGATCTTCTGCGTTTCTAAGAACATCTGTACCAAACACTTGAGATTCACCTGTCTGATCCCAAAACAATGGAGTTCTACACTTACGTCCATACAAAGCTTCAAACGGTGCCATCTTAAGACTCTGTTGATAACTGTTATTGTAAGAGAATTCTGCATAAGGCAAACTCTTATCCCAACTAGTTCCATATTGCAATGCACAAGCTCTCAACATATCCTCTAATACCTGGTTGGTCCTTTCAGTCTGTCCATCTATCTGTGGATGATATGCTGTACTAAAATTCAATTTTGTTCCCAATGATTCATGCACAGCTTTCCAAAAAATGCGACGTAAACTGCGATCCTCGATCAGATACAATCTTCTTTGGTACTCCATGCAAACAGACTATTCTCTCCATATACAACTCTGCCAATTTTGGTCCATGGTATGTAGTCTTAACTGGTATAAAATGAGCAACTTTAGTTAACCGATCTACTATCACCCAAATAGAATCATAACCTCTCGGAGTACGAGGTAACCCTACTATAAAATCCATACCAACTTTCTCCCACTTCCATTCAGGAATCTTCATTGGTTGCAACAATCCAGCAGGTCTCTGATGCTCTGCTTTCACCCTCTGACAAGTGTCACACAATGCCACATACTCAGCCACATCTCGCTTTAATCCAACCCACTAATATTTCTGTTTCAGATCCAAATACATCTTAGTACTACCAGGATGAATAGAATAAGCTGACTCATGAGCTTCACGAAGAATTGCCTGTCTAACAGTTTGATCCTCAGGTACACACAGCCTCTTTCCAAACCACAAAATTCTATTATCATCCATCCGAAAGCCTGGTGACTTACCAATCACTATATCTTCCGCTATCTTCTTTAGTTTCTCATCCTTCAACTGATCCTTGTAGATTTCTTGCTCTAAGGTAGGCTCTATCACTAATTCCATTGTATTAGTAACAATTCCCAAATTCAAATATTCAAATTCAGCACATAACTCCCTAGTCATAGACAACGTCCGTATCTCATTGGCATAACTTTTCCTACTAAGAGCATCAGCTACTACATTAGCCTTACCAGGATGATAGTGTATCTCAATATCATAATCCTTAATCAACTCTAACCATCTGCGTTGCCTCAAATTCAGATCTGACTGAGTGAAAATATACTTCAAACTCTTATGATCAGTGTATATATCACTCTTATGTCTAATCAAATAATGTCTCCAAATCTTTAAAGCATGAACTACAGCTGCTAACTCCAAATCATGTGTAGGATAATTCAACTCATGCTTTCTCAACTGCCTAGATGCATAAGCCACAACTCTGCCTTCTTGCATAAGAACACATCCCAAACCTTGACGAGAAGCATCACAATAAATAGAAAACTTCTTACTCAAATCTGGCAAAACCAAAACAGGCGCTGTAGTCAACCTCTTCTTCAATTCCTCAAAACTAGCTTGACATTTATCTGACCACACAAACTTGGCATTCTTCTCTAACAGAGATGTCATAGGTTTAGCAAGTTTAGAAAACCCTTCAATGAACCGTCTGTAATATCCAGCTAATCCCAAGAAACTACGAATCTCGCTAACATCAATAGGTGGTTTCCAATTTAATACATCCTTTACTTTACCTGGATCCACTGATATCCCTCCATTAGAAACAATATGACCAAGGAAAGAAACTTCCTTCAACCAAAACTCACATTTACTTCGCTTCGCATACAGTTTATGCTCTCTAAGTTTCTGCAATACCAACCTCAAATGTTCAGCATGCTCTTCCTCCATCTTAGAAAATACCAGTATATCATCAATAAATACCACCACAAACTTATCCAAATATTCCATAAACACCTTATTCATCATGTACATAAAGTATGCAGGTGCATTGGTCAATCCAAATGACATAACAGTATACTCATACAATCCATACCTTGTAGTAAAAGCTGTCTTTGGAATATCAGAAACACGAATCTTCAACTGATGATAACCAGAACGTAAATCAATCTTAGAGAACACACAAGCACCTCTCAACTGATCAAACAAGTCATCAATCCTGGGCAAAGGGTACTTATTCTTGATAGTTACCTCATTTAGTGACCGGTAATCAACACACATCCTCTGACCGCCATCTTTCTTATCAACAAAAATAACTGGTGCTCCCCAAGGTGATGAACTAGGTCGAATAAAAACCTTTATCTTGTAATTCTTTAATTTGTTTCTTAAGTTCTTCTAATTCATCTACTCCCATCCTATATGGTCGTTTGGCTATAGGTGCAGTTCCAGGAAGTAATTCAATAAGAAATTCAATGTCTCTGTCAGGTGGCATACCTGGCAATTCATCAGGGAAGACATCCGGAAATTCCTCAATCACTGAATTCTCCTTAATAGTATCTTCAAGCTGATTCACCACAGCGGTTGGTTGCTTCTGCACTGCTACATCCACATTGATTTTATCTCCATTAGGTGCAGTCACAACTACCACTTTCTGCTGACACTGAATCTCTGCCTGATTTTGCTTCATCCAGTCCATACCCAATATCACATCAATACCAGATGTCCTCAACACTATAGGAGTTATCTTAAACTCTACCCCCCCTTAATACCATACTAATTGGAAGACAACGATTACTGGTTTGCATGGTACCTCCAGGTGAATTTACTAAGAGAGGTTCTTTCATAGCTAGCATGGGTATACTATGCATTTTAACAAAAATGTTGGATATGAATGTATGAGATGCTCCAGAGTCAAAAAGAACAGTTGCGGGAGTGGAATGTACATTGAACGTACCAATCATAACTTCTGGTGCATCATGAGCTGTATCAGAAGACACGTGATTCACCCTTCCAGTACCAGATTGCCTCTGGTTGCTCTTCTGGCTCTGAGGAGTCTGCTGGTTCTGCTTCTCAGGACAATGGTAAGACATATGCCCCTCTTTACCACAGACAAAACATCTAGTAGGCGTGCTGGGAGCACTATTCTTCATGGGGGTAACATTGGAATTTCCAGTACGAGGTGTCTATTGCCCAGTCTGCTGATACTGTTGACGCTGTAGATATGATGAACGCTGTTGTGACTGATTACTTTGCCAATTCTGGGACCACCTCTGATTCTGATTACGATTCCACTGGCTAACCGGTCCCTGAAACTTCTGATGAAAACCATGCTGAGAATTAGTGCGCTGACGGTTGTTGCTTCCTGAGCTTTGTACCTTTATCTTCCTCTTCATGTCCATCTCTCTGCGCTCATTATCAAGCACAATAGCTTTATTTACCAGCTCTTGAAAACTAGCATAGTTGTTCCCCTTCAACTGCAAGCGAAGATCATAATAAATTCCCTTCAAGAAAAGACGCTGCCTATCTGCATCTTCCCTCACTTCATTAGGAGCATAGCGAGCCAACTGGGTGAACCTGTCATGATATTCACTAACGCTCATCTGTCCCATCCTAAGGTTTCTGAATTCTTCCTGCTTCAGCTCAATTATACCTTCAGGAATATGACGAGCTCGAAAATCTCTAACAAACTCATTCCAAGTGATAGGAGGAGCATTGTCAGGGCGTGCAGCTTGATACGACTCCCACCAAGTCTGAGCTGTCCCTTGTAACTGACCAGATGCATATAACACCTTCTCCATATCATTGCATTGGGCTATATTCAGCTGTTTCTCCACTGCCCTCACCCAATCATCTGCCTCTAAAGGATCAGCAGCATGAGAAAACACTGGAGGGCGTCCCTTCAAAAATTCCCCACGCTTATCCCTCACTTGCACAGGCGGTGGTCCTCCTGCAGGGGGATTGTTCTGCATGTGCTGCATAAACATCTGCATCATCTGGTTCTGAGTTTGCATGAGTTCCTCCATAGTAATGGGTAGGTTAGCACCTCCACGTCCTCTGCCTGACATCTGTTTCCAAAAACACAGAAATTGAAATTCAGTACGATCCGAGATGATGTATTCAATAGATAAGCAAAATCTGATTTTTCTGGGCGAACTCCAATTTCAGCAACTCAGTAAAACTGTCATATCTCGAGATACAGACGTCCAATTCAGATGATCTTTACATGGTTGGAAAGCTTACAAAATTATCTACAACTTTTATCCACAACACTTTTTCTGATTCTGTCAATAAATTGGTCAAAAACTGATCTTAACCGAAACTGTTTCAGAATTCCAGACTGTGCAGTAACTCCAACTTGGAACAGGTATATCTCTTAACTCATAATAGATAATAAGGTGATTCTTCTGGGATTGGAAAGATATAGAAGTCTAATTATTCCCAGTAAAATTTCTTAAATTTCTCATGAACGGATTTTAAGTTATTTCTAAAACATCCCAGACTGATCCAAAAATCAGCAAAGGACAGAACTAAGTTAACCTCATATTCAACTAATATATTTTGATCAAACTTAATATTCTTAACCATGGAACTTGTAGGCATGTCTACAAAACTCCAGCACACATTACAAAGATCCAAATCATACATTATCATAATAACAATCCATCAATCACACAATTGTTCACACCACAAACTGACTCTTAAAACAAACCAAACTTAAAATTAACTCGCAACTACTATCGTTCCTATTACATAGGGATTTTTCTTATTTCCTAATTAAGCTTCTCATAAATCTTGGGATGACCTAACTCCGCCCTTAATTGGTCAATCTCCTTATAAGCTTGCTCCTTAAGTTCTTTTTCCTTCAGCAACTCATCCTTCAAATCCACCTCATGGAGAGCCAATTCACGAGCTAATCCCACCGTAGCTTGTAAAGTTAAGGAGGAATCATCTACAGGCGGCACGGTCCAAATACCCTTGTCATGTAAGAAACAAGGAAAATGCCAGAGTGCACCCTTTAACGTCTTGTCCGAACGTAGACCATGGTAGTAAACAAATGCATTGAAAGCGACATTCTCCATGCTTATCTCCACGGTTGACCGGCTCACTCTGGTAATGAACTTTGACTCCACCTTAGACTCCTTTGTGGTAGGATCCCTTTTCTTAACCCATAACTCCGTTTCCTAATAGGAATCCATCCATGGATGACTATACTCTGCACTGCGATACTCCAACGTAGCTTCCCAGTCGTAGTAGTAGTTGTCCAAAGTTCTTGTCAACATGTCATGGAAGAAAGCATCAGCTTTAGGAACCATGATATGAAGCTTCGTAGTCCACCCCATAACTACATTCTCCATTGGTATATCACCAACTCTTGATTCAGCATCAGATAGCTCTTGATCACCATCTTCATACGGCTCCTGAGATTTAAAACGGGCAACGTACTGTGCAGCTGACAGACGGGGATAAGGAGACATCTACAAGATTTAGACATAGATTAGATAGAATCAATGTATTTTCGCAATAGAATAAAGTAGAGGAAGCATAAAACTTTAGTAATTAACAAGGAGAAAAGAGGAAGCATGAATTAAGTGAAGTATGGATGCTATTAACGACAATTCTAACTAGGCTCGCGTCCTACAGTCAACACGGCTCTGATACCAATCTGTCACACCCATTTTTAAGGACAAAAATAGGATGCATAAAAGACTCATGTGCGCCCCAGGAAACAGTCGCACACATAAGTTGACAAATTACAAAGTATCATCACAGTGCTTATTACATAACGAATAAATATTTAAGACATAGTCTTGAACGATAGGTAATAATAACTAATAATAATTCTTCAGCGGAAACTCCACACAGGGACACGGTTGACTGGTTGACACCAAGACTAGTACTCATTCCGATAATCTTCCTCTATATCTTCATCTGTTATGGTGGAAATAGCAAGGGTGAGTCCATGTCGAACTCAACAAATATAACACAGGGTTCATGAGGCTCAAAAAGGCTAGACATTGTTTAACTGCGTTTAGCTTTTAATCATATATTAGCAAATGAGTAGCATCAAGATAAACCACTTCCCATTAAAGAACCAATGATCAATTGTAATAAGGATAATGAATAGCATTAACATGAGCAAATAATAATCAACAATAATTAAGCATGATATAACAGTTATGATCAACTATTCCATAAGAATCCCCAAGGCCGCTCGTATCCGTGAGCACGGCTAGTATACCAGTTTTTAACTCTGCACAGAGGTGTACACTTTCACTGTGAGTCATGATTTCCAAATGAGTGGGGAGATCAAGCCCAAACACCCGAGAACCATATAAAGCCACTCAAAAGTTCGTCTAACAAGTTAGGGCCATTAGATTCACTCGGCAGACAGATGTAGAACCCCCCTTCCCTGTGGCACAACAACCGCAGCCTATACACACTAGGCCAGGGGCTCGCACTACACCCAACGTGGCAAGCCATTCTTACGCCATTTAAGGTAACCTCTAACAAGCTAGAAAAGGTCTCTTGAACAACTAAAGCCAGAGCCATATAGCCCTCACAGCTGTACTGTATATCCCGGTTATCACTTACAGATAAGTCCTTATGGAGAGAAACCAGAGCATCAAAATAATACACATGCTCTAGCCCCCTTTTAACAGTAATAAAATCATCTTAATAGTTGATTGCTTAATCCATTAATCAAATTACCAGATCATTGTTCTTAGTTTAAGCACTAGCAGTAGCTACCCATATGCATTCCCAAGGTTGACAAGGAATCAAGATAACAATCACTAAGTTATAACCTCTAAGGTTGTCAAGGTAAGCACATGCATATGTATGATAATTCAATGTATAGGTAACAAGGATAGTCCTGTGTTATACTTGCCTTGATCAAAGCTTTCCAAGTGATACTGCTGACTTGGCTCAAAGTAATACTCTGAATCGTCCAGATACTGCTCACCTTCTATACTCGATCATCAATCAACAACACACATGCATCCAATCAAACAAACACGAAGCAAACAAAGAGATACAATTAGAACAGTACACCAACAGTAGCAAAACAGTAATAAAAGTTTATAAAACTCTTCTACACGTTTCTACGATCACACAGACGCAAAGATCACCAAATTCAGAGTTAAAACGTGAAAGTTATGAATTTTCTAAGATTTCCTATATATAAATAATTACTTTAATATAAACTCGAAAATAAATTATCACAAACCTACTGTAAAATACTACCAACATGTAGAGCTCGCAAATACGAACCTAACGCAATTTGAACGGATCAAATCGGAGTTAAAACGAAGATTTTATGACCAAAACAGTTCTAGTGGCAAAACTGTAAATACCTGAAAACGTATTTTTGAATAAACCGGGAGAGAATACGCTTTCAGAACGCAAAAACGTACTTTCAGTTTTACGCTATGGACGGCGGGTTAAATTCTGAAAAACTAAGGGGCTCTTTAAGAATTTTGCCACGCGAAGAGGTAAGTTCTAATCTTGGCCGCTTATCCAAGATCGGACGGCCCACGTTTCTTCCAGAGGAGACCGGCGGCGCTTCCGCCGCCTCGCCCCAACCCCACGGCGGCGCCATGGCCAGCGGCTCGCCGGACATGCCAAACCCGCCCTAGACTTCACCAAAAGATGCGCGGTTGCTACCAATCGAACGGGAAGCTCAATGCGATCTCACCTAGGGCTCCAAGACGGTCAATCACGGCACGGGAACGACGGGCGGCTCCAAAAGGTGGGCGGCTTATCTCCTTCACACGGTAAGAGCACAACACGACCTTAACTTCAAAATTGATAGCACAAATTGAGTCACAACAACGAAGTAAAGCTAATAGAGCAACTTACAGCGACTAGAACGCGAAGTAACCGACGAATTCGCCCCCACCGCGGCTTCTAGGGTTCAAAGGCGCGGCTAGGGAAACTACAACCCCAAAATCCAAATAAAAAGGGTAAGGAAGGTGCGGTTCTAGCTTATATAGGATAGTGATGTGATCAATTTGGAAAGGGACCCCCTTGATTCACGGATTCGGTTGCGGTTCGAAGATGGAACTCGTGACCGGCTTGGTTACGTGAGATGGGAGAAGCATCTGACAGCCGGGACCCACCTGTCAGCGGAAGAAAGGAGGGAGGGGCGTGACTGCTGGCTCGGCCGAACTGGGCTGCTCGTCAGCTGGCTCTCGCGGTCGCTGGCGCGGAGGAGGGAAGACAGCGGCCCACCGTGCGGCCCAGGCGGAAAGGAATGCAGGCCAACCCGAGCGGGCCTTCGGGCCGCCAGGTGAGAAGATAAGTCATTTCATTTTTTTTCTTTTCTTCTTTCTTTTCTTTATTTACTTGTTTTCAAACTATTCCAAATAAAATTCTTCAAACTAATTCAAAATAAAATAAATCCACTACACAAAAGAAAATAAATGCAACAGCATGAATGCAACACCAAATAGTTTTCAAAATCTTAATTCCCTTTCTCTAAATTATTTAAAATTTATTACTCCTAAAATTTGGGTGTTACATTCTTCCCCTCCATTGACAATTACGATAGAGTATGCATACCCATCCTAGTTCATGGTAGAGGATCTGGATCAACATCATCATTGTCAAATTCATTGAGTCACCTTCTACCATAGCTAGAGAAGGTTCTTCATCCCACACACAGTATTTGCTACATTAGTGTAGAGATTTATTCATCCTCATCAACCTCATCGATGGGTTCATGGCCCTCCCCCTCGTCGTGCTCATCCTCCTCTTCATCAAGCTCCTTATCCTCATCCACCTGGTCGTTTGTACTCCACCTTCCTTAGCACCATGGATTCCACTACTATCTCTCACCTCCATGAACACTATTGATGGTCACTAATGCTCATTTTTAATCATCAACTATTGCATGAAAAAGAATGAAATAAACCACAAAATATAGTTGTAGGGTTTGATTCTAACGAGTTCCACGAGTTGTGTTGTTCTCACTTGTTTTGCAGGATATTTAATATTTCACTATATAAAAGTATCTCAAGTAATGAATTAGAGCACATCATTGCGAAGAGCTTGTCGAGACGATCGAAACGGATATATCATTCGCTATATTTGGAGTTCCAGAGAGAAAGTCCCTGATGGATATGACTTGGAAGATTCTATAAGACTTCAGAATCATCACCAAGCAATAGTTTTAGGGACTAACATAACAATTTCCATAGCTTTGGTGAATTGTGAATTTTTAGGGATAAAAATAGAATAAGCCGAGAAGGAGTAGGAGTCAAGAAACCGAACCAAATCAAGTCAGAATTCCGTGAAAATTGACAGGAAGGTTCTAGAGGACACAAGAAGACACAGGAACGAAGCGGAAGCCTGGAGGCTGACAGGTGGGGCCGGTCGGCCCCACATGTCAGGCCGGCCAGTCTAGGCCCACCTCCAAATGAGATCAACTTCGCGTGGCGGCCTCCAACCGACCTCTATGACGCATCTCAACCATTATTTCAAGTCGGTTTGATCCGAGGGCTGCGCTTCACCCCACTGGGCTATATAAGTAGGGGCAGACCCCCTCCCTCAGGCGATCTCCATCTTCATTAGCTACATCCAGAGCAAAAGCTAGGGTTTCAACCCTCCATCCAAGTAGAAGTAGAGGTCCCTCTAGATGATCTTCTAGTTCTAGTTCTAGTTCATCTAGTTGTAAACTAGAGATCAGGGAGAGAGGAGAGAAGAGAGCTGAGGAGGAGCCGGAGCTGTCGGATCTCCCTCAACATTGTACAACTTCAGCGTCTGGTTCGTCTTGAGCAATCTCCAGGTTCCTCATCATTTAATTCTAAGTATTTTGTTTAGTTTTAGTTCTTGCTTTATTTTATTTACTGGATCTCTGCTCGTATTGAGTACTCTAGTTATTCGCGGTAACTAGAGTAGTAAGCGTTAGTGTAGACGTGGCGTCTAGACTAGGGTTTACCTGAGTTTGCGCCCAATCCTTTGGATAGTTGTGGTAGCCCCAGAGGTGACAGCTCTGTTAGGCCTTTGTAATCCACCACGTTAGGGTTGATGTTTTCGTTGAGCTTTTTGGCAGCCTTCTCCCAACTACTGTTTTCCTAGTCTTTTTCGAGAGTTGGAAAGGACCTGCTGCTCCGAAGTAAGTAAAGTAGAGTAAGCCTTCAACAAGATAGGATCACTTAGAAAACCCTAAAATCCCTCTCTACCCTATAATTACCTTTTCCTTGGATGTTCCTAATTCTTCTAGTACACTTCACGTTCCCCGTGGAAATCGATACTCTGGAATACTCCCGGGTGAAAGCTACATCGGTATTCGTGCGCTTGCGGATATTTTTTTGTTCACGTTTAAAATACCCAACAAGCTTTTTGGTGCCGTTGCCGGGGAACGGTAGCTGTTCTAGAATCGAACCAAGTTCGTCCGAGTTTCATTTTTCTTTTTACCACCTTTTTGCCACCTTTTTCTTTTTACCACTTTACCACATGTATTCCACTCCTATCTATAAATATTCTGCTCCAAAGGGTGACATGTTGGAGCCCCCACCATCTTCACACCCTATTCTTATAGATGGCTATAAGCTTCGCCCTGCTTTCATAGCCATAGTTCGGGACAAACCCTTCTCTGGGCTAAAAAACAAAAATCCATACACCCACCTTAGGGAATTTGAGCACTTGTGTTCTTGCCTCACTATTGCTGGCATGACACAGGAGACCATCAAATGGAAATTATTTCCTTTCTCACTTTTGGGAAAAGCAAAACAGTGGTATGCTCATTTCGTATGAGACGTAAATGGAGATTGGGATGAACTTTAGAAAAAATTTGGTCTTGTTTTCTTCCCAACATCCCAAGTTAATGCCCTTCGAATAGAAATTCTTACATTCCAACAGAAGGAGAAGGAGACTCTAGGAGCAGTCTGGGCTAGATTCACAAGCCTTAAAAACACCGGCCCAAATCTCTCTTTGCCTGACCACGTACTTTTAAATCACTTCCATCATGGTCTTAGCAAAGAAGCTGCTTTTTATCTTGACCTATCTTCCAGAGGTTCATTCACACACATGTCCTTTAGTGAGGGGAAGCCATTCTATAGAAAATCCTTGAAAACACCTCTTACACGGGCATCTATGATGAGTTTCCCAAAGAAGAAAAAGAAAACGAGTCTAGCCCCGAGCCAAAAGAGGAGGAATACGCAACCGAATCTAAATTTTTTTCAAATCCTTCCAATAATTTGGTTGCCACTCCTAGACAAGAAAAGGAAGTTTTGATAGCCAAATCACAACCACTCCAATCCCAAGATTTAGCTATCGATCCTAAACCATCAATACCCCAAAATCCTCCAAGGAAGAAGAAATTCCACCTTTGGAAAGCTCTGATCTTTCTAATACTGATGGTTTAGACTTCCAGTTTCATAAGAGACCTTCAAGCGAATATAATTCAAATTCTCTTCAGAAGGGATCTCTTATAAAATTTCCTTATTCCCAATGGGAAGAATTCGAGGATGGCATGTCGAATGATTTCATAGAAGGACAACCTTGCCATATGGAAATCCTATCTGCTGTCCTATTATGTTCATAGACGACACAAATTCTAGATCTATCTCTAAACCCACCCTTGTCTTTGAAGATCCCCCTTATAATTGTCCTTTCTAGTCTCACGATGATCCTAGAAATCCACTAAGTCAACCAAACCATAGGAGTCATGAAGACCATAAGGATGACCAAGAGATACTACGACAGTGGCTAGAATATGTAGAATGGATGGACAAGGAAGAAACCTTAATGGAATCCAACCTTGACTTAGCTTCAAATGGTGAGATTTTAACTCCCTTTGAACATGAGACTTATCCATCTATCGAAGAGGCCCTAGATGAGACCAACTCAAGAGTCACCAATCCAAGTGAAATTCTGAACACTCAGATTGAAGACGAAGATGACATCAATGAGCGTGGAAATTACTCCATAACCATCTCATTAAAACCATGCTCATATGAGACAGCTCCCAATTCAGTTGGTCTCTCCAACCTCACCACATTCGAGATCTCCAACCCCCTTATTCTTTCTAGTTACAAAAACTTCAAAAGGGTGATTGTAGATGCATATGTTTATCATAAATATTGCAGATCTCGTTGTGATTGAATCTTAAGATAGGAACACTTAAGTTGGTATTGGAGGGAAAACCACTTCACCAAAAACATCTTGAAGGCTTCCCAAAGATAAGCTTAGTGTCCTAAAACAAGCACGTCCTAACATGAGTGTTCACCTCTCTGCTACGCTACCCTTGTGAAATGAGCATAGGGATATAATTGTGAAAATATTCCTTCTGGTATTCTTGCCACTAACCTTTTTAGGTCTAGAGCAAAAAGAACGAAAGAATGATGAACACAAGGTATGTCCAACCAATCATCATGCAACATTGAATTAGATCCATCCAAACTTGATTTTTGCAAAATTCAAGCTTAGGGGATAACTTTCTAAGAACATCCCCTGCCATGTTGCTATTCTAGTTATCTCTACCTTTAAGACATGCTCAATTTGCTATACATCAATCATGTTCTCTTCCATCACCACTTGAGTAAATCTCTATAATGCTTTCATGTCACCTTTGTCCATCATAAGTGTTGGTTTAGAAGTACTTCACATACTTCTATTGTCTTTTAACGTAAGCGTGGTGCTTAGGTTAAATAGCCTTCCTTAATCTAATTAGACATGAAGTCTGGTTTGGTTATTGAACTAAAAACTACTTGTGTGCACATTGTATATTTTGTTGGACTAACCCCTACAGGAGAAACTTTCAAAAGTCAAACTGGGAAGTCCTGAGATAAACTCACACAGAGAGAAAAGAGGTACATGAACTTCAACAACCTTGCACAAGGGAAACACAGCTCACGCATCACGGAGAGATCCATGGAACAAGAAGATGAGTGCCACAACACAAGATCTACACTAACTCCATGGAAGAGGGTGAACAAATCTCCATCAAGCCCCTTCAAGACAAAGACCATCATGGAGAAATTCTCAAGACAATGAAGGGAGCACAAGGACGGTTAAGAATGTCAAGATTAGAAGAACAAAAAGATAGTGAGATTAAAGAGAAAGGAGTGAGGAGTGCAACAGAGAAGACAAGCCATTCATGAGCACAACTAGCTAGGCAAGAGAAGCTTTCACAAGACGTTTGGTACCATCACTCTTCAATGACAAAGGTAACATCTTGAGGTACGAAAAGCTTTTCTTGATCCTGGTATGCACATACATGAAGAACCATACATGTTTAAGTTGCAACATCACTTGATCCAACCTGATTGACTTAACATGTTCAGTTCTTTTCTTAGCTTCACTCTCTTATCTTTACCTGATGAGCTAAAATATTGTGCACCCAACCTTTGGAAGATAATAGATCACAATCTTAAAAAGATCAATATATTATGCATAGATATGATTATCCTTCCATAGGTTAAAACGATCTGATCGGTCAAATGTTTTGAGATATTACACTCATGCTTATTTTCTCATCTTATCACCCATAACATCAGCTTTATCTTGTTCACTATGTCTAAAGTTAGAGAAGAATGAATAGGCTTTTGGTTCTGTTGGTGTTTTTCCATCAACAGAGCCCATGCACTTGATCTCTGCCTTGTCTTTATGAGCAGGACACACTTTGAACAAGACATGAGGAGTTTGTCAACTCCCAAATTCTGCAAAGTGAAGGTCCTGGTTCTAAAGAATACGCACACTAAGCAAGATGCTGCCAGCCTCCACAATCAATGCTTCACTTCAAACTACTAGATGAACGAAGAACATGGGTGACATTATATCAAGAGGTGCAGTTATCAAGGTCTCCACCTTAGAATCAGATGATGCACCTAAGGAGTGAACATGGTAAGAAGTCTTGTTCAGAGGACTTAAAACATTGAACCCTCGCCGGGAGGTAAAATCGGTAGTTATCTATACTTGTCTTTTCTGCATAATCATTTTTCTTTAGCATATTTATCTTTTTGACATTAGCATTGCATTAGAAAAAGAAAATAAAAGAAATAAAAATATTTATTTGTTGCATCAATAATCCTAAAGCCCCGTGTGAATAAATTTGTGGTGTGTAAGAACCCATAGGAATATTCATCGTGGTGGTATAAAAATAAAAATAAATATGCGTGCATTCGTCCTATTGCATTTTCTCTTGCGTCATAGAAAATATAAAAATACAAAATATTGAGAAAGAAATCCCACTGAAACTCTGCCTAGAAGAAAAGCTTTGAACAACTGAGGCTTAGGTGGCCAAACCACTAACGCTTAATCAATTCCACAAGTTTTGTTGTCTATTTGAGTTTCACAGGATTCAAAAAACCAAGAAGAGTTAACAAGCAAGTGTATGTTCTATCACTGTTGGACTACTATCTTATCAGTCATCAACATCAATCAATGCTCTAATAGAAGAAATATAGCTCCATTGCCAGTTTGCTACAATTCAAGATCTAATAACTATGTCAACATTCAGCTTGGGGGAAGCACCCCCATGTATCCAGGTAAGTATCCTTACCCTCTTAAAGTTTTCTCGTTACATAAATTAATCCAAAAATAAAAAAAAGTGAGCACATGAAGGTTCACACTTATCCTGTCGAGTTTTTGTTCTATACTGTGTTATTTCGTAATAATGTGTGCTAGTTAGAGTGTGTATAAAAGTTTGCTTTTTTGTTTAAATAAAAAGAACCTGGTTTAATCTCTATGCATGAAAATGATGAATAATTGCTCTGCCGTAATTCCTTTCAAGTGCCTAGTTTTCAACCTTGAACTCTCCCGAGTTTTGGAAATGATTGTTTTGACCTAGAATTTACTCTGAACTTAAAACTTGTGGGCTGCGATTGCCTGATCTAAGTCTAGATGATTGACGGATATGATATGAGAAGGTTTGAGCTACTGTTTATCTTGTTCCTAGTGACACTAGAGTTCTAGAGGTTTGTCTTTTGAAAAACTTAAAATTTTCACATGATGAGTTCCTGTATGACGAGAGCTTTAATTCTTACCATAGCCATATATACATGCTTGCTAGAATAGGAAAACCAGCTCATAAGTTGCTCGCTTTGTGTTGAGTTTGGTCAACCCGTGTGAGACCCTTGTCGAGAGGATGGTTATGCTCTGAAGATCAAGATCACTTACACCCACATATATCCTGCTGCTCCTACCCTGGGGGTACGCAAAAAGATGCCTTTTCCACCCACAAATATATCTCCTACACTGGGAGAGGATCCAAAGGTTTCCAAATAAATGCTCCAAGATTGTGATTTATTTTTTCTCCAAGTTTATTGTGTCCTAAGCAAGAGGCAGGAGATCCTTTGTAAAAAAAGAAAGAAAAAAGAATAAAAAAAGAGAGCAAAAGAGAAGTCTATGATCTCTATGCCTAGAAGTTCATCATGGTCATCAAAGCAAGGAGAAATAAGATATCCTAAGACCTCCACAGCAAAGTTCTTCATAAATTCTTCAGTTTGAGGCAGTCTCTTCAGGAGCAAAGTAGAATTAGGTTAGTCACCAAATATATCCACACACATGCACATCTTGATCTAAGGGTATGGTCTCCCCTCCTCGGATCCTGTTTTGACTGAGCAACATATGCATGGTAAGTATGCCACATCCTTGAAATACCCTTAGCTCCATATAAGCCTATTAGTTATAGGGTAAGAGAGAGGAGGCATGATGCTACTCTGCCTTATTCCAAAAATACCACATATTTTGAGTGAAAGAGAGAAGGCAAAACGCCATCATTGCCTTGGAAAGGATCCACAAATACCACATATGAGAGACTAGAAAGGGTCATACAAAAAAATCTCTGAGTTTTATTTTGAAAACCTACAAAAACTCCAGAATGAAAGTTGATTGAAGAACTCGAGACTCAGTAATTGACTTGATTGTTTTATCTTTCAACTATTCAAGACCCAAGTGAAGGCTAAAAGCTCCATGGTAGAAGGTAATACGGGTAAGTTTGAAAGTCAGAATGGTTTGCTCTAATTCAAAGGAGAATTCTTGTTTGAACGCATGTGTACTTTTGAGACATGAAAGCATTGATGCAACTCCTGATCCATTGTTGAGATTGGCTTTGCTCAGGGACTAGCAAAGGTTAAGCTTGGGGGAACTTGTTGACGGTCACTAATGCTCATTTTTAACCATCAACTATTGCATGAAAAAGAAGGAAATGAACCACAAAGCATAGTTGTAGGGTTTGATTCTAACGAGTTCCATGAGTTGTGTTGTTCTCACTTGTTTTGCAGGATATTTAATATTTCACTATATAAAAGTATCTCAAGTGATGAATTAGAGCACATCATTGCGAAGAGCTCATTGAGACGATCGAAACGGACATATCATTCGCTATATTTGGAGTTCCAGAGAGAAAGTCCCCTGATGGATATGACTCGAAAGATTCTAGAAGACTTCAGAACCATCACTAAGCAAGAGTTTTAGGGACTAACATAACAATTTCCACAGCTTTGGTGAATTGTAAATTTTTAGGGATAAAAACAGAATAAGCCGAGAAGGAGTAGGAGTCAAGAAACCGAACCAAATCAAGTCGGAATTCCGCAGAAATTAACAGGAAGGTTCTAGAGGACACAAGAAGACACGAGAACAAAGCGGATGCTCGAAGGCTGACAGGTGGGGCCGGCCGACCCCACATGTCAGGACAGCTGGCCTAGGCCCACCTCCAAGTGAGATAAACTTCGTGTGGCGGCCTCCAACCGAACTCTATGACGCATCTCAACCATTGTTTCAAGTCGGTTTGATTCGAGGGCTGTGGTTCACCCCACCGGGCTATATAAGCAGGGGCAGACCCCCTCCCTCAGGCGATCTCCATCTTCATTAGGTACATCCAGAGCAAAAGCTAGGGTTTCAACCCTCCATCCAAGTAGAAGTAGAGGTCCCTCTAGATGATCTTCTAGTTCTAGTTCATCTAGTTGTAAACTAGAGATCAGGGAGAGAGGAGAGAAGAGAGCTGAGGAGGAGCCAGAGCTATCGGATCTCCCTCAACATTGTACAACTTCAGTGTCTGGTTCGTCTTGAGCAATCTCTAGGTTCCTCATCATTTAATTTTAAGTATTTTGTTTAGTTTTAGTTCTTGCTTTATTTTATTTACTGGATCTCTGCTTGTATTGAGTGCTCTAGTTATTCACGGTAACTAGAGTAGTAAGCGTTAGTGTAGACGTGGCGTCTAGACTAGGGTTTACCTGAGTTTGCGCCCAATCCTCCGGATAGTTGTGGTAGCCCTAGAGGTGACAGCTCTGTTAGGCCTTTGTAATCCATCACGTTAGGGTTGGTGTTTTCGTAGAGCTTTTTAGCAGCCTTCTCCCAACTACTGTTTTCCTAGTCTTTTTTGAGAGTTGGAAAGGACCTGCCGCTCTGAAGTAAGTAAAGTAGAGTAAGCCTTCAACAAGATAGGATGTCACATCCCTGATGTTAAGAAATAATTAAAACATGATAATGATGCATCATCATGCATAAGTATCAAGTGTTAGGCAATAAATGCATTCATATTGCAATAATAGATATCATATGTTGTATATGTTTCAAGTATTGTTTTTAGAATGTTTCAGATGATAATTGCCTTGTTTCAAATATGCGCTACATGTTGCATTTATAGCATTGTTATGTTGCATATGTAATGTTGCCATATGAAATGTTTCATATGTTTCTTTGTCATGTTCACATATTGCAAATCTGGTATTTTAGTTAATTCCATGAAATGATGGCATGTTGATACATTAGGTTCTTTATGAATTTATATATGAGAATTGGCTTAAGCAAATAAAGTTTTGTTTAAATAAAAGTTGTAGTGTTAAATGTGCTTTATAATATGGGATCAAGGCTTGATAATATTTTGTAAGTCAAACATGTTTAAAATGGAGCTTCAAGTTTGAGTTTAAATTTGGAATCCAAAACTTGTTGCAAGTTTTCCGATTCGAATTCGAATTCAGATTTGAGGAATTATTAAAAGATTTTCAAAGGTCAACTTGGTCAACCAAGAGTGGCATTTGGTCAAACATGTGATGCTTGACTCAATGATGCTCTTGGATGATGGTTTGATCACTAAATAATCACCAATTAATAGAACATCAGGTTTCAATTTGAAATATTTCTGAAAACCCTAAAATGCAAAACCCTTATTTTACCCCTTTTTGAATAATTCAAAATCAAAGCAAAATTTGTCAAAAACTTTAAAACCAAGTTTGTAGATCTTTTCAAGGGATACAAGTTTCGTGTTTTGAGTTTTCAAAGTTTTAGTGTGAACTTTGGAGTAATTTTGAAAAGATTCAAATCTCAAATTTGACCCCTTTTCATCTCTCCAATCCAATTTCAAAATGGAGGCATAATGTGAAAATGTTTTGAATAGCAAAGTTGTAGGTCTTACCTAGATGTACAACTTTGGTATTTTGAGTTTTTGAAGTTTCAATATAAAATTTAAAGTAATTTTGAATTTACAAATTTCTAGAAAATGTCCCCTTTTAAATTCAAATTCAAATTTCAAAATCTAGGCCGAATTTGAAAAAAAAATTATATTGAGAAAGTTGTAGAGCTTTAAAAATTGAGCAACTTTTGTTTTTACAAAATTTCAACTTTTATAGAATTTTTTAGAGTAATTTGCAAATTTTAGTCAGTGGCATTTTCGTAAATATTTTAAAATTAGTTCCAACCACAGGGCGCCATTTCCCGCTCGTCGCCGGTGACGTTCGGCCATCTTCCAGGCGTGCCCAACGTCATCTCCTGCTTCGACGTGGCCGAGCAAGCAGCTGCGTGTCGTTTTTCTATTCATCTGCCACGCTATAAAGCCCAAAGGGCTGGTCGTCGTGTCCTTTTTCTCCTCCTCTGCTTCGCCGTCGCCCCTGCATCCTCGCTCCGCCGCTCGCCGCCGTTGCCTTCGTGCCATTTTTGGCCAAGCTGCGGGCGCCACTGCATTCGCCTCGCTCCCACGCACACGCCTAGGTCACTCGCGCCGTTCAATTTCGCCCGGAGTCACCAGGCGTTGCTGTCTTCTTCCCCACCGAGCCAAGCATCGTTGAGCCGCCCTCGCCATGGCCAGCTCCATCCGTTGTCTCTCCGCTTCAACTGAGCACTCTAGCAGGTCTAGGGCAAGTCACTGGTGCTCCCCGACCTCTAAAATCCACCTCTTCTGTCTTGCCGTGGCCGGCGTGCCACCACCGCACCACCGTGTCCACCATGGATGGTGGTAGGCCGCTGCGCCACCTCAATCCACTTTGTTTTCACATTAAGTCGATCCATGGCAGCATCCCAAGCATGTTGAACCTAGTTACCTCACCGGAGACCTCGCCGCCGGCGTGGATCACCGGTCAGCCACCGCTCGGCCATGGCCATGGCCATCGGTCTGAGCAAGGAGAGCGGCCTGGCTTTGCTGGGCCGGCCCGGTCAATTGGGCCGGGGGAGAAAGAGGAGACGGGGGCGTGCGTCCGTGCAGTGCGGGCCGGTTGGGCCAGGTTGGGCCGAGTTAGAGAAATAGAGTTTTCGTTTTATTCGTTTATGAAAATATTAAATAGTATCAAATTTTGTTTATTTTATTGTGAAATATCTAGAGCTCCAAAAATATTAAAATTTTTTGTGTAACCTCCCTGTGATGTGTACTATTTAGGAAAAATATGAAATGCCAATTTTGATTACTTTTTGTAAGTGATTTAATTAGCTCAATTAATTATTAAATGCAACTTACCTGAATTTTAGTAATTGAAATAAAAGTCCAAAAATCATGAAATTAATTTTGGGTACTGTTTTAGGGTAAGATTAATCTGTAGAAAAAGTTTGGGCTTAATAGGATAAAAATTATTTTATTCTTAATTTATGTCTTAATTAATTAATTAATTAATTAATTAAACATGTGTGTAACTTGATAATTTAGGATTTGTGTGACTTTGAGATTGCTTGTTGACCTTGAATCATTAACATATGATGATTCATGGCATCTTATTGAGTTGCTTAAGCTCACGATTAACTTGTTAACTATGATTTGTTAATGATAATTAATATGTTTGACATAGATCATTAATGGTTAATGATTTCTTGTGTAAGTAATTAGTGGTCTTGTGGTAGACTTACTTGCTTATTAGATACAAACTCTTGGATAAAAAGTAAAGTTAAGTAGTTTTCTTAACAACATCTTAATGTGATTGGAGTTGTTTAATAGTTCTGTTGGATTGCAACTGTACCGCGAAGAAAAGTTGTACTTAAGTAGATAACTAATGTTTATCCTTTCTAAATGTCTCTTGTATGCTATGCTTTATTTATCATCATGCATCATGGCATACGTTTCATCATATTAAGCCTAGCATCATTTATATACGTATAGTGTACGAGATTGAGAAGATGTGTGTTGATCCAGTCTCAGAGTAGGGCCATTCGCCAGAGGTGCTAGTGTTTATTGGAACTCTCTGAGGGAACGAACTTCTCTGCAATGAAGTCAAGCCCCAGACATACAACCACTCTTCTATTTTTAAATGCTTTATTACACCTTAAGTATAGTGTAATGTGCATTATGTTAGTAGGAGTTGGTTGATACCGTTGCTGCATGATTACCTTGATCTACATTTATATCCAGATGATATCCCACTACTATGTGTAAGTCGACCCCTTATGCTTAGTAATGCTTAGACTTCGGTAGAAGTCGAATGGTGGTTTCATCATTCGCGAGAAACAGGTTTACCTTTGCTTCTCCTGACCTAATGACGGGTCATGAGAGCATATGAATATGAATATGGTAATATTAACCTGAGACCGGTCGGTGGACTTGCGTCGGGAAAGGAGTCCTAATGTAGTGTCCCCGACTATGTCGGTTAAGGACCGTACCATTGATTGAATTGTGTGCGTCGAGACTTTGCAACTGACCACATGCTCCGGTAAGCCTAAGACCTCAGTAATTCTAACATGTGAACGGCCAACCGCGCACTGGGAGTGGAGAGATGGTGAGAGTAGTGTGTACCCTCGTAGTCAAGGGCTAGATTGGAGGTGTACTATACTCTCAGGTGGCGCTAGACCCAAACATGTTTTGGAGGATCCGAGTGAAGGTTGATTTATGTATGTTAGAGTCCTACATATCTCGTGTGGTTAGGAATCCCCAGCTGGGTATAATCGGTTCGAATCGTCGTTGCTCCTCGGTTATGGAGACTCGATTCTCTGTTCATCATCGTAGTTAATAATGGTACATGGTGATTATGGAAATGAGGCAAAGAGATAAATATGAGATGTGATGCTTAATACAACTGATTGAGATAGAATAGGTGCAAATATATCTATGATAAACTTAACTAAAATTGATGCTAAAACTTGACTAAAACATTGAAAGTAAGGATCCACTTATAGTAAGCTTTTCTGCAAAACTCCTCTTTTCTAGCTTCGCTACTTTCCTTAAAGCCAGCATATCCTTGGAGTCTTTTCTTTTCATCGGGTAAGTCTTGCGAAGTACAATTGTGTACTCAGGGTTTGTTAACCCCTGTTGCAGGTGCTGACTGGTGCTGATAATTAGGTCATGTCAGTGGGCTCGACGTGATTTGGTTATCATCTCCTAACTTAGGTGCTCTACCTAAGTTATCTTCTGTAGTTCTACTCGACTGCCGCCATTTAAGTTAAGTTTGTAAAAAAATTAACTTAATCATGATTTGTAAATCTATTGTTGTTATTCTTCCGCACTCTGATGTAAAGTTTTGTAACAAATGTTGTAATGTTGTAGTTACTCCTTTGTTGATCCTGTGTGAGTTGTAAAATGTGGATGATTTGGGTTTCCCGAGGACACCCGACAGACTTCTTAAGTTTTGTGGTACACATGTATGGTTGTTAGAGGTCTTTAAGACGATGACAAGTACATGTGTGACATATCATTTAGGAGGTTCTGCCACATAGGATCACTTAGAAAACCCTAAAATCCCTCTTTACCCTATAATTACCCTTTCCTTGGACGTTCCTAATTCTTCTAGTACACTTCATGTTCCCCATGGAAATCGATACTTTGGAATACTACCGGGTGAAAGCTATATCGGTATCCGTGCGCTTGCGGATCTTTTTCTGTTCGCGTTTAAAATACCCAACAAACACCTACACAAACCATACTAGTAGGAAAACCATGCTCGATTGTAATGCGTAGATACTGCCTCCAGTCATAGGTGTTCTGTAGTGGAAGGAGTTCAAAAAAACAATACCCATATGCCGAGAAGTCACAACCGTTATTTTCATCTCATGCAACTAAGGATTTAGCTTAAAGACCTTAAACAACAAGTTGTGAATTGACGTAAAGATTCTGTCTCTGGCACAAGAATCTCCTCATATGTACTTAAATCCTGATAAATATATCTATCCCTTAAGGACTATAACAAACCTCCTTGGGCCATAAAATATCTAAAAATCAAATTGATGTCATGTCTATCCATAGTTCTCCAAATAGTCTAGGTATTAGTTGCCTACATACAAAATCTGACAACTACTATACTGACATTTACGAATTTAGAGACAAATAAAGCTAAGAAAACCTAACATCAGAGGTGGAGCCAGGATTTACATATATAGGAGGGGTCGGGAGAAAGGTCCTAATATGGCTAGAGGGGGGTGAATAGCCTAATAAAAATCTACAAACCACACTTAGAGCAAATATGTTAGTATGACAAATGGCGAAAAGCAATTTTCTCTAGCTCTACTAGGATTGCGAGCCACCTATCCAAACAATTCTAGTTGTTAGGATCACTAAGCACACAAAGACTAAGTCACTACTAGCTACACTAGTGAGCTACACTAACAAAGCAAGACAAGCTACTCAACTAGTTACACTAAGAACTAAAACACAACTAGATTATGGAAATGTAAATGAGACAGCAACGTGATCTTTATACTGCCGCGTAGAGGAGTGAGCCAATCATAATATGAAGACCAATCACTGGGAGAAATCCAATCAATCATAAGAGATGGATATGCAATTTTTCTTCCAAGGTTCACATGCTTGCCGGTATGCTAGTCCCCATTGTGTCAACCAACACTTGGTGGTTTGGTGGCTAAGAGGTGTAGCAAACCTCGTCCTCTCACTAGGACACCACAAGAACCTACCCACAAGTGAGGTAGCTCAATGACACGTGCAATCCACTAGAGTTACCTTTGGTGCTCCGCCAGAAAAGGCACAAGAACCCCTCACAATCACTGGGAGGTGGCGAAGAACAAGCTCCACTCTTACCACAACTCCTCCGCTGCCTCCAAGCCATCTAGGTGGCGACAACCACCAAGAGTAACAAGAATACCGTAGCTTCAACGATCCCCCAAGTGCCACTAGATGCAATCACTCAAGCAAATTGTAACACCCCTGGTGTTACTAACTTACTTAGCATGCGGTTAAGGTCTAAAAGAAATTAACAAAACAAATTCCGTAGATTTTAAAATTTCAACACGCATAAAATGATAAGCGAATTTCTATAAATAATAATAAAAATAAAATACCAACTGGAGGTAGTACTTAAATAAAACTGGAAGTGCAAATTGTGTAGGTAGAAATGCAATGTTGGTGTTGGAAAATAAATTTTTGTTCACTAGTTTTTTTGGGGAGAGCTCAGAAGTTGAATCTAAAATTCAAATAGGCCTCAACTCTATAGTTTCCAAGTCCAAGACGATAACTGACAATACCATTTTGGCATTAAAATTCTAACTAAAGTTCTTGAGCACTAGCTTTATATTCTTGTACCGTTAGTTGCATCAAGGTGAGCACTTGAGCGTGGCGCATGTTATAGTCATGTTGGGTGTAGCATGGTTCTCGTAAAAATTGCCCTAAACTACTTAGAACATACGGTGAACCATGAATTGGTGCTCTGTTCGCGTTCTGGCGTTCAGCTTGGCGAGTTCAGGTTGGCGCCTCTATATCTCCCTCTCTGGCCATCCTTTTGTCGTGCTGTTTGTTTCCTTGGAAAGCTGCTAGAACCATCTTGAGGGCAGAAGAGTTGGTTTAGCCTCAACCGAGCTAGGTTCGACGGTTGGCACGCTTCAAATTTCGTGCAACACACTATTCTGGCTGTTTGGCCTAGTGTGTGCGATCACCGCAGGCTCGGGCGCTCACAGGCTACTCTGCTCCCCCGGTCGTCGCGCTGCCCTGCCGCGGCTGTGCCGCGCACTACTGCCGCTGCGCCCGACCATGCTCTCATGCGTCGTCGTGCTGAGCTGCCGCGCGCACATCACCACCGCATGTGGTTGCGTGCCTCTGCTGCCGCTGCGGCCGGCCAAGGCCGCTGCACCGTGGCCACCGTGCACGCCAGCGCCCGCCACAACCTATCAAGCCGAGGGCGGAGTTCGAGCTCGGACCTGCTGCCTAGTCTAGGCCCATGACCCCGGTCTTTACGGCAATGCGACGCATCATTACCCGCCTTGCTCCCCACGTTACGCCATGGACAGGCCGTTCCGTCTCGGTGCGCACGACGCGTTCCCGACGAGTCAAGGTCGCCCCACCCCAACATTAGACAACAAGCTCATGGTGCTTAACCCCACTGTACGCCACTGACTCCGTGTCTAAGTCGACCTAGGACCTCGACCGAGCCATCTAAGTCGTCACCACGCTCCACGGCATGACCAAAGCAGAGCTGTCTCCGACCTACAAATTCACATAGCCCCGACCATCCCAAGCCAATTCCTTGCACCCGAGAACCGCCATGGAGGTTTTCTAGCTTCCCAACCCACATCAAGAACCAGCAGTGCACGATTGCCGGTCAGTTGGTGTTCCCGTGGCCGCCGGTCAGTTAGCCGTCGTAACAGAGTACATTGGGGGTAAGCTCCCACGATCGTCCTTAGCTCGATTGCTCGCACTCTTGGACTGCCCTTGACCGTACGTTGTCGATGCTCGCAGTAGCTTGGCTGGAGACATCGCCGGAGATGGAGTGGCGCTCGGGTGCCTGCTCAGTGCGCCGCCGTCCCCTTCACCGTGCACGTGGCCAGCATGACACGGGACCTCCCCGTCCGCACCAACACTTTGGCCGTCCGTGCGGTATGCCCCTGGTGCTCTCACACCACTTCTTTCCCTTCCCCGCCCTCCTCGTTCACCAGAACGTCTGCGCCACGACCTTGAACCAGACGACCATGGCCGCTACCGTGGCTAGCCTGGTCACAGCGTGCCTTGTTCTGTGCCTCCGCCCTTTTCGAACGTACGTAGGTGGCATAGAACGTCGGCCCTTGCGTGGCCGCTGGTGACCCCTCCCCGGCCAGAAAAGGGCTACTGCGGCAGCGCCGCCGTCGCTCGCGCGTCGCGCCCCTACGGCCGCCCGCTCGGGGACCTGGTCGTTGCGAAGACAAGATAGTCTGGGGTGCTTTATGCAAGACACAAGTCTGGTAGAATAGTGCGGTAGGGTGCCGTGCGATTTACTTAGAGGATAGGGTCTCTTTTGCTTAAACGGGCGCGGGTGCGGATTCCCCCCCCCGTGGGCCGCCTGTTGGGCCGGCCCACTGCGCGCACAGCTGCCCCCGCGCTGGGCCGTCGGGCTGCTGGGCCAAATCAGTGGCCACCGGCTCTTTTCGTTGCAAGAACCTTTTCTAATTTAGTTTCAATAATAAAACTTGTGTAATTAATATACAATGTTGTAGGTGTCTAAAAATAGTGAAACTAATTTGGTTAGACTCATAAAATCATGATCTATCTACAGGTGTAATTGGTTAGCGTAGTGTTATAATATTTTTAGGCTTGCTCTAATTACTTCGAGACGTTTGATATTATCAAACATGAACTTGTAAGAATTTTTATGAATAATCAGTGATAGTATTAACCCTAGAAATTTTATAGTAAGCTCCTAATATTATTATATGTTCATTGTGATTTTTTATAGCTCCAAAATAGTTAGTTGCTAGGATAATTAATAAGCTCTAGTTTGAATATGTAGTAAATCGATAAAATGAATAACGCGACAACTCGGGTTTATATAACTAAAACACTTGTTGAGAAATAACGTTTGAATCGACAAAGTGGATACGTGGCCTAGTGAGTTGGTGTGTGGCTAGCTCGTTAGCTTGCAAGACGTAGTCGTACGACGAGAGTTGCGATTGCTGTCTTTTAATTACGTCTCAACGTTGCATCCACGTATATCACAATAGGAATGATGGTGGATCGCGAAGTCATCTGGAGTAGCAGAAAGGGTGGTGCCTTGATGATCGTGGCGCCATGGTGGAATGCTAACTCTTGGTTAAATCTCACCCAGGCAAGCCCCGGTGCATAACCTCTACTATGCTGCACTTTATTTATGATTGTGCATTAAGTTTTAAGGAGTTGAATGAAACCCACTTGCATATATATATATCCTGATCCCATGAGTCTTACTAGTATGTCAATATCGTGTAGATTGCTATGCTACAGGACTCCGGTAGAAGTCGAGTGATTGCTTGTCACTCGCGAGAGATAGGAAATATATTATTGTTACTATTATCATGTTACTATCACATGGATGATATATATATATGTGGATAATAATTGGAGACCGGGCGGGACTGTACTTGGAATTGGATATGGACTTGGTTGGGCAATCCGAGCGAGGCTCTGGTTGCATTTGTCCCGCCTGTGTCGATTAAGGACCGTTCGTGCACTGGATCCCCGGTCAAGTCACAGATTTATTATCCCGAGCATATACTAGCGGATGGGGGCTAGGAAGACTTGTTACTCTCTTGTCATGGGCTCCGGCTCTTTCCGGACCGACTGATTGGAGGCGGGGATAGGTGGAGGTCTTAGCACCGTATTGAGGCCGGGCCTTAAGTACGGGAGCTAGGAGTCCAAGTTTGGACGGGGACCTGGAAACCTATGACAGGAGGGGAACGGGTTGGTCTTGCTTGTGCCTAGGGTACAAGCGAGGCGTGTGTTTTTCGGGGTACCCAGCTGGGCACATTGATTCGCGAATCGCCGTTTCTACGTGACGGTACGGCTTGACTGCACTCTGGCACCGTAGTAAGAACTGAAAGATGAAAGATGGAAAGATGGTTCTGATGGCTCAACCTATGATTGAAAGTAGAACAGGTGCTTACCTAGAATGGTTGGTTAATAAACTACTGATAACGGCTAATAAAAATTGAATATAAGGATGCACCTTTAGTAATGCTTCCTGCAGTTGCAATAAACCACAAGTCAGATAGCCTTGCATATCCTTGGAGTCTTTTCTTTCCTTCTGACGGGTAAGTCTTGCGGAGTACAATTGAGTACTCAGGGTTTGTTCTACCCTGTTGCAGGTGACAGGTGTTCTTGAAGATGACTTTCGTGTGTGGAAACCTCCTGGTGGGCTCAGTGAGGATTTCCTTTACGTTGCGGATGTAGAGTTGATTTATAACTCTCACCAAAAATGTTTTTTCAAGGGAAAGATTTACCACATGTTATCATTTCTTGTATATAAATGTTCATCATGATAATAATTAACTCATCATCAATTGGTTTCATTTCTGCTGAACTCTGATAACATTTTATTTTCCGCTGTTATAATTAAACAATGGATTACCCTGATGTTGTACTAAAAGTGATGTAAGAATTGGTAAAGATGTTGTAAGCTTTATCTCTCATTTATGATCCTGAGGTAAAAATGTGGATTTTCGAGTTCTCCCTCGGGTGTGCTCGACGGAATTGCAGAATTTAGTGCACTCTCTTGGGTACTTAGTGTCTAATGGAAGACAAGTACTCTTGGGAGGGCATTAGATTAGGCGGTTCTGCCACAGGTGGTATCAGAGCATGAATGAGGAAATAAAGCTTCAAAATCCTTTCTAAATTAAAATTTGACAACACATTTTTGCAAAAAGTTGGGGCGTTTGCATACGAAGTTATATAAGTATCCCTATTACTATAGTTAAGTCTTCGGAATAAGTTTAAGTAGGCTTTCGTCCGGTAAACTAACTGGTGTGTAGCGTGCGGTCCTAAAGTCAGACGCGCTGTTTTGCTATAGTCATCGTGCGAGTCCTACTTGCAGGTGCCCTGTTCTGGGTACCACGCGTCCCTGTCCCGGAGTTACTGTTGTATGGTGGCTTCGTGTTTCGCGTTCGCTCGTGCTTCACGACTGTCGGGGCTTACGCTTTCGGCACTCCTTTCTGCGCCCTTGTCGGACCTCTGCCCGGCAACCGTGCTAGTCTTTATGGCCTCGACACCGCTCGCCTTGTGTGCATAAAAATCCTATTGTTGTACTTTTACTGGTTCCCGCGCATGGCTCGAGGGTGGTCTGCGCCAGGACCACTGGCCGCTCTGCCTTTTTAAGGGGGCCAAGCCCAGCCACTTTGTGTCACCACTCAGTGCATTCCAGCTCGCTTAGCCCTTTTCTCTTGAGCAAGCTTCTCCTCAAGCCTTCCTTGCAACCACCACCCACCTAGGATGGCAGGAGTTTGGGTTAGCAGCTACTGCCTGAACACCGAGGGTTTTTCCAAAATCCTGTATGCTACCCTGCAAAAACTCGGCGTTAGGGAGCGTCCCGAGTATGAGGGCCGTGAGTACATGAAGCGTGGCACTGAGCGGTGTAAGGTCACCGTCTACATTGGCAAGAGTGAGGAGTTTCCCGACATCACTGAAGCCTGGAATGTGACCGCAACCGGGTTTCGCTTCGGCGACACCTACCAAGTTGCGGCCCGCAAAGCTTTGCGGCATCTCTGCCAGATCTATGAAGAGCCCATTGCTCGTACCCCCATGCGGTTCTTTCCCCCTTGGGACAAGAATCGGCGAGTATGGAGGGCTCGCATGGAGGCCTTGCGGGGTCAGGACGTGCATGAGGACAACCCAACCATGGTGCACCTGACCTCGTACTTGCTTGCCCTGGATGAGCAGTATGACCGGCAGGCCTCGGAGCTGAGGGAGTGCCTTCACCGAGCTGAGGAAGCTGAGATCTTCTCCAGGATGCTCGAAGTGCAGCTTGCTGAAGCCCACGCCAATGTGGCAGCCGCAGAGAGTCGAGAGACTGCCATGGCGGAAGCACTCAAGGTGGATGAAGAGCGACATGCCCAAGAGCTGGAGGATGCCTATCTTGTCACCCGGGCCAAGCGTAGGACGATGGCCACGGAAAGGCAGGAACCCTTGATCTTGGAGGGAATCCCTGTCCATCCACTAGAGAGAAGGAGAACTGGTTTTGCAGCACCTCCACCCACGGAAGCCTCAGAAGTAGAGTCATTGCTTCCCCTCACCCAGCCACCACCACAAGAAGGAGCCGATCCACAACCTAGTGCAGCAGAAGAACCCCAGGAGCCCAGGAAGGAAGCCGTTTGGGCCGACGAAGTAGATTAGTTTTCCTAGGGGAGATGTAACCATCGCTAGTAGTGCTTTTTCATCATTGTTCCCTAGTGTTGTAATCTTTCCGTTGTGCCGCATCCGTAGTTGTTAAAGCCGCCTGGTTGTACGTTTCGAGCGCTATGTCGAGTGTGGGAGAGTGAATGTCTGTATGTTGCACCCGTGTAAGGTCGTTGGAAATGAGTATTTGCTTTATCCGTTGTGTTGTTACGCCGATTTTCCTTAGACCTTGTTCGATTTGCTTAGGGTTCTTGAGATGACAACAAGCAGGTTACAAGGGGAACATCTATTCGGATGCAGCAGATTGGCCGTGATTGGAAAACAGAGGACACTGTATCACTAATTGTGGATGTCCCAGCAGAACACTTGAATTCCCTTGATTTAAATCCGCCTTGGGATTTACTTTACTTGTTCCTTATTTTGAAAGGAACCCGTGTTGCCTGAATTTTTTCCCCTTACTCCTCTATTCTGTGGTCTATGACCCCGTTGTTTTTACTGCGAGTAAGTTGGTAATAGTTACTTAGTTAATAGCTTATGGTGCCGCGACGGAACCGAGGGCCACCGGTGGAACAGCTGCCACATGGTGACGCTGCTCGGCGCGCGCTGGTATCGAGGTTGTTGACCAAGTGTTGTTACCGAGTTACACCGCGGTACCGTTCTTGCTATAAAAATTCTCTTTGGTAAAAATATCCTTGTGTTCAAACGGGAAATCCACAACGGGTTGATGGAATTGTGCTCTGTCAAAGTAACAGGGGTAACAAGGTTTTTGAAGAAAGGAAAAGAAGAAAGAGAAAAGCAACAGGAAAGTTAGCCCGCACGTAGGTCAGAGAAATTGCATCGCCCGACTTGACGTCGTTCCTGTGACCGGTTTGGTCACGCTACATACGCCGGGTCGCTGTCACTGCGTACCCTGCGGACGCCGTTTGTGGTGGGGCCCACGTGTGCCGTTCTCGCGTGGCCACGACGTTGTGCCACACTCGCCTCGTCTTGTCGCACTGTACGCCCCTCTGATCCCGGCACCCGTGTCGGCTCTCGATTTTCACTCTCGTTCCCGTACCAGACCCCCTCTTTTTTTTTCCTTTGGGGCCCCGTTGCTCACACGCCGCCTGGTCGAGCGAACCCCATCCCCTCCTTTCTCCTTTGCCCCACTCAAGCTCGCACAGGGAGCGCACCAGGGCTGACGCTCTCCCCACCTTGTGACCCCCCAGTGATTCCCATCTCCTCCGCTTCCGGTGCACTGCATCACCACCTCCGTCCACCAAGCTTTTATAATGCCACCTTGCTTGCTCCTCCTCCATTCAACCCCTAGATCTAGAGTAGAGCTCATAGTATCAATTTCCTCCGTCAAGCGCTCGGGTGGGAGAAGCTCGAGAAGTAGTCAAGAAGTGGTTGGAGGCAGAGCTATGAGATTCAGTCGTTGCTTGCAGATCCAGGGTCACTAGTCAGAGGTGATGGTGTAACTCGAGAAGAAGGGATCTGGTTTTTGTCGAAGAAGTTCAAGATTCACCTCTGGTTAGTTAGGTTTTAGGCTTCGCAATGATCTTTTTACCAGTCTCTAATTTCTGGCTTTGTTGGGCATACGCCATGTTTTGGATAATCGTTTTCCTTCTACTTTTCCATTGTCCCCGTCTTCGCCGATTTCTAGAGAGGTTGTGAGTTGTATTAGATTGGTTTTAGCCGTGCTATCTCTAGATTCCAGAGTGGTTTAGCGTTTGAAGTCGTGTAACCTCTCATGTAAGCTCAGATCTGTGAATGTAATCGTGCTTCCCTCTTTTGTTCCTGGTTCCGGATCTCGGGACGAGATCCTTTTTAAGGGGGGAAGGATGTAACACCCCTGGTGTTACTAACTTACTTAGCATGCGGTTAAGGTCTAAAAGAAATTAACAAAACAAATTCCGCAGATTTTAAAATTTCAACACGCATAAAATGATAAGCGAATTTCTATAAATAATAATAAAAATAAAATACCAACTGGAGGTAGTACTTAAATAAAACTGGAAGTGCAAATTGTGTAGGTAGAAATGCAATGTTGGTGTTGGAAAATAAATTTTTGTTCGCTAGTTTTTTTGGGGAGAGCTCAGAAGTTGAATCTAAAATTCAAATAGGCCTCAACTCTATAGTTTCCAAGTCCAAGACGATAACTGACAATACCATTTTGGCATTAAAATTCTAGCTAAAGTTCTTGAGCACTAGCTTTATATTCTTGTACCGTTAGTTGCATCAAGGTGAGCACTTGAGCGTGGCGCATGTTATAGTCATGTTGGGTGTAGCATGGTTCTCGTAAAAATTGCCCTAAACTACTTAGAACATACGGTGAACCATGAATTGGTGCTCTGTTCGCGTTCTGGCGTTCAGCTTGGCGAGTTCAGGTTGGCGCCTCTATATCTCCCTCTCTGGTCATCCTTTTGTCGTGCTGTTTGTTTTCTTGGAAAGCTGCTAGAACCATCTTGAGGGCAGAAGAGTTGGTTTAGCCTCAACCGAGCTAGGTTCGACGGTTGGCACGCTTCAAATTTCGTGCAACACACTATTCTGGCTGTTTGGCCTAGTGTGTGCGATCACCGCAGGCTCGGGCGCTCACAGGCTACTCTGCTCCCCCGGTCGTCGCGCTGCCCTGCCGCGGCTGTGCCGCGCACTACTGCCGCTGCGCCCGACCATGCTCTCATGCGTCGTCGTGCTGAGCTGCCGCGCGCACATCACCACCGCACGTGGTTGCGTGCCTCTGCTGCCGCTGCGGCCGGCCAAGGCCGCTGCACCGTGGCCACCGTGCACGCCAGCGCCCGCCACAACCTATCAAGCCGAGGGCGGAGTTCGAGCTCGGACCTGCTGCCTAGTCTAGGCCCATGACCCCGGTCTTTACGGCAATGCGACGCATCATTACCCGCCTTGCTCCCCACGTTACGCCATGGACAGGCCGTTCCGTCTCGGTGCGCACGACGCGTTCCCGACGAGTCAAGGTCGCCCCGCCCCAACATTAGACGACAAGCTCATGGTGCTTAACCCCACTGTACGCCACTGACTCCGTGTCTAAGTCGACCTAGGACCTCGACCGAGCCATCTAAGTCGTCACCACGCTCCACGGCATGACCAAAGCAGAGCTGTCTCCAACCTACAAATTCACATAGCCCCGACCATCCCAAGCCAATTCCTTGCACCCGAGAACCGCCATGGAGGTTTTCTAGCTTCCCAACCCACATCAAGAACCAGCAGTGCACGATTGCCGGTCAGTTGGTGTTCCCGTGGCCGCCGGTCAGTTAGCCATCGTAACAGAGTACATTGGGGGTAAGCTCCCACGATCGTCCTTAGCTCGATTGCTCGCACTCTTGGACTGCCCTTGACCGTACGTTGTCGATGCTCGCAGTAGCTTGGCTGGAGACATCGCCGGAGATGGAGTGGCGCTCGGGTGCCTGCTCAGTGCGCCGCCGTCCCCTTCACCGTGCACGTGGCCAGCATGACACGGGACCTCCCCGTCCGCACCAACACTTTGGCCGTCCGTGCGGTATGCCCCTGGTGCTCTCACACCACTTCTTTCCCTTCCCCGCCCTCCTCGTTCACCAGAACGTCTGCGCCACGACCTTGAACCAGACGACCATGGCCGCTACCGTGGCTAGCCTGGTCACAGCGTGCCTTGTTCTGTGCCTCCGCCCTTTTCGAACGTACGTAGGTGGCATAGAACGTCGGCCCTTGCGTGGCCGCTGGTGACCCCTCCCCGGCCAGAAAAGGGCTACTGCGGCAGCGCCGCCGTCGCTCGCGCGTCGCGCCCCTGCGGCCGCCCGCTCGGGGACCTGGTCGTTGCGAAGACAAGATAGTCTGGGGTGCTTTATGCAAGACACAAGTCTGGTAGAATAGTGCGGTAGGGTGCCGTGCGATTTACTTAGAGGATAGGGTCTCTTTTGCTTAAACGGGCGCGGGTGCGGATTTCCCCCCCCCCGTGGGCCGCTTGTTGGGCCGGCCCACTGCGCGCACAGCTGCCCCCGCGCTGGGCCGTCGGGCTGCTGGGCCAAATCAGTGGCCGCCGGCTCTTTTCGTTGCAAGAACCTTTTCTAATTTAGTTTCAATAATAAAACTTGTGTAATTAATATACAATGTTGTAGGTGTCTAAAAATAGTGAAACTAATTTGGTTAGACTCATAAAATCATGATCTATCTACAGGTGTAATTGGTTAGCGTAGTGTTATAATATTTTTAGGCTTGCTCTAATTACTTCGAGACGTTTGATATTATCAAACATGAACTTGTAAGAATTTTTATGAATAATCAGTGATAGTATTAACCCTAGAAATTTTATAGTAAGCTCCTAATATTATTATATGTTCATTGTGATTTTTTATAGCTCCAAAATAGTTAGTTGCTAGGATAATTAATAAGCTCTAGTTTGAATATGTAGTAAATCGATAAAATGAATAACGCGACAACTCGGGTTTATATAACTAAAACACTTGTTGAGAAATAACGTTTGAATCGACAAAGTGGATACGTGGCCTAGTGAGTTGGTGTGTGGCTAGCTCGTTAGCTTGCAAGACGTAGTCGTACGACGAGAGTTGCGATTGCTGTCTTTTAATTACGTCTCAATGTTGCATCCACGTATATCACAATAGGAATGATGGTGGATCGCGAAGTCATCTGGAGTAGCAGAAAGGGTGGTGCCTTGATGATCGTGGCGCCATGGTGGAATGCTAACTCTTGGTTAAATCTCACCCAGGCAAGCCCCGGTGCATAACCTCTACTATGCTGCACTTTATTTATGATTGTGCATTAAGTTTTAAGGAGTTGAATGAAACCCACTTGCATATATATATATCCTGATCCCATGAGTCTTACTAGTATGTCAATATCGTGTAGATTGCTATGCTACAGGACTCCGGTAGAAGTCGAGTGATTGCTTGTCACTCGCGAGAGATAGGAAATATATTATTGTTACTATTATCATGTTACTATCACATGGATGATATATATATATGTGGATAATAATTGGAGACCGGGCGGGACTGTACTTGGAATTGGATATGGACTTGGTTGGGCAATCCGAGCGAGGCTCTGGTTGCATTTGTCCCGCCTGTGTCGATTAAGGACCGTTCGTGCACTGGATCCCCGGTCAAGTCACAGATTTATTATCCCGAGCATATACTAGCGGATGGGGGCTAGGAAGACTTGTTACTCTCTTGTCATGGGCTCCGGCTCTTTCCGGACCGACTGATTGGAGGCGGGGATAGGTGGAGGTCTTAGCACCGTATTGAGGCCGGGCCTTAAGTACGGGAGCTAGGAGTCCAAGTTTGGACGGGGACCTGGAAACCTATGACAGGAGGGGAACGGGTTGGTCTTGCTTGTGCCTAGGGTACAAGCGAGGCGTGTGTTTTTCGGGGTACCCAGCTGGGCACATTGATTCGCGAATCGCCGTTTCTACGTGACGGTACGGCTTGACTGCACTCTGGCACCGTAGTAAGAACTGAAAGATGAAAGATGGAAAGATGGTTCTGATGGCTCAACCTATGATTGAAAGTAGAACAGGTGCTTACCTAGAATGGTTGGTTAATAAACTACTGATAACGGCTAATAAAAATTGAATATAAGGATGCACCTTTAGTAATGCTTCCTGCAGTTGCAATAAACCACAAGTCAGATAGCCTTGCATATCCTTGGAGTCTTTTCTTTCCTTCTGACGGGTAAGTCTTGCGGAGTACAATTGAGTACTCAGGGTTTGTTCTACCCTGTTGCAGGTGACAGGTGTTCTTGAAGATGACTTTCGTGTGTGGAAACCTCCTGGTGGGCTCAGTGAGGATTTCCTTTACGTTGCGGATGTAGAGTTGATTTATAACTCTCACCAAAAATGTTTTTTCAAGGGAAAGATTTACCACATGTTATCATTTCTTGTATATAAATGTTCATCATGATAATAATTAACTCATCATCAATTGGTTTCATTTCTGCTGAACTCTGATAACATTTTATTTTCCGCTGTTATAATTAAACAATGGATTACCCTGATGTTGTACTAAAAGTGATGTAAGAATTGGTAAAGATGTTGTAAGCTTTATCTCTCATTTATGATCCTGAGGTAAAAATGTGGATTTTCGAGTTCTCCCTCGGGTGTGCTCGACGGAATTGCAGAATTTAGTGCACTCTCTTGGGTACTTAGTGTCTAATGGAAGACAAGTACTCTTGGGAGGGCATTAGATTAGGCGGTTCTGCCACACAAATACACTAGGATCCACTCCCAATCTCACTATGATGATGAATCAATGATAGAGATAAGTGGGAGATGTTTGCTTCGGCTCACAAGGATGTTAAGTATGTCAAAATACCAACAGAGAACACTTGGAGCTGGCCAAACACTATTTATAGAGGCCACAAAAGAATAGAGTTGTTAGGCTCTTCATTGTGCCTGCCTCGGGGTGACCGGACATGCCGGTCACCCTAACTGGACGCAGTCCAATGTTTGGTCGCTGCGCGCCAAGCCGATGGATAGGCGCCATGTGCCCAGCTTTGAACTTGAGCCGTTCAACCTCAATGGTCACTTGGCTCAGCCTATGCGTGATCAAGTGGAGACCGGACGCGCTGAAGGTTAGCACCGGATGCAGAGTCCTCGGTGTCCGGTTCATAACAGAGAGGTCCAGAAACGTGAAAACATTGACCGGACGCGTCTGGCGAGTGCTGATCGAACACAACCAACATCCGGTCAGTGCAATGTCACTCACACTCGCTGGAGCCTAGCTAATGTCACTCAGACCTGACGCCCGGAGTAGCGTCTGGTCGCCAGCGTTCGATAGCCTCCAACTGGTGATCGGACGCACCGGTGCAACCCGCGCCAATGTTCGGTACCAAACCCTTGTTTCACGCGCCACTGTGATACTAGCCCAACACTGATCGGACGCAGCCCCAGCGTCCAGTCGGTGCAATAGCAGCGTCCAGTCAATGTTTCTCAGTGAGAAACACTTCCATGACTTCGCCACCTCTTCATCCCTTGCTCAAATGTACTAACCACCAAGTGTATCACCTTGTGCACGTGTGTTAGCATATTTTCACAAACATTTTCAGGGGTTATGTTAGCACACTAGGTTCCTATATGCAAAGCATGAACAATGACACCTAGTGGCACTCGATAGACCGCTTAGCCAAAGAATTTCTCTCTTTATAGTATGGCTATCGATCCTAAATATGATCATACCCCCTATGGTGTCTTGATCACCAAAACCAAAACCCAATTAATACCTTTGCCTTGATCTCCATAGGATTTTGTTTTTCTCTTTCTTCTTTTCTAAGTTGAGCACTTGATCCTCTTGTGGTCATCACCATCATCACCATGATCATCTCTAGGCTCCACCACTTGGCATGTACCAATCTCATCTACTACTACACACACTTAGCATAGAGGTTAGTACTAGGGTTTTATCAATTAACCAAAACCAAACTAGGGCTTTCACCGGGTCGAGTGTCCACCAAAAATATATGGTATCGCATCATGTCGGTGTTCTAGAACCAGGGGTGTCTAGAGATGGGACAAGTGAGTGATGCTGCGCTTGTCCTTTGGCTTTGCTCTTCCAATGAGCAAAAGAACTAACACCATCAAAGAACGGTGGCTTGCCCCCAACATGATTGAACACAATTTGAGCCATTTTCACACCGAAGGATGTTAAGCCTTGATTAAAACAGTGACCAAGGCTCCGATGCCACTTGTAAGGTCCTAGATGGCTAGAGGGGGGTGAATAGCCTATAAAAAATTCTACAAGAACAACTAAGCAAACTTGTTAGAATAACAAACGGCGCAAAGCGAGTTTTGCTTAGCCTACGGTTGTGATGCAAGCCTCCTATCCACAAGTCTAGTAGATTATGATCTCTAGTTCACACAAAGGCTATGTCACTAATTTTACACTGGTGAGCAAGCTAACAACGACTAGCAAAGGCTACCACTAGAGCTACACAAGACAATCTAGTAAATGTAAATGCAAGAGAGAGGAATGTGAATCTTATACCGACGGTGGAGTGAAGATGTTGCCAATCATCAAGATGATATACAATCAATCAATATTGACAATAACACAATATGAAGACCAATCACCGGGAGACAAGTGACACAATATTTTTGTTCACCCGGTGTTCACTTGTGCACCGACAAGCTACGTCACCGGTTGTGTCGACCAACACTTAGATGGTTCCTCGGTGTGACCCTCAAGTCACTTGCCCCTCAAGGCACGCCCCGCAAGACATCGCAAGACACCACTCTCAAGTGAGGTAACTCAATGACACGCGCAATGTAATAGAGTTGCTTTTGGCGTCCCACCGAGGAAAGCACAAGAACCTCTTACAATCAACCGGAGGTGGCCAAGAACAATCACCTTCTCTTGCCAACGCCTCCAACAATCTTCAAGCCGGCTAGGAGCGGTACTCTCCAAGAGTAACAAGAAATCCACCAGCTAAACCACCCACAAGTGTCACTAGATGCCCTCAAGCTATGCAATGCACTTTGGGAGCACTCAATCTCACTTTTGATTTGCAATCAAGCAAGAGAGATGAGTGGGAGGAGATGCTCTAGCTCAAAGGATGCACAAGAATGTTAGAAATCACGAGAGACCTCCCCAAGTGCCGGCCAACAAGTATTTATAAGCATCCCATCCGAATAGAGCCGTTATACCCCTTCACTTGGTTTTTTCGGGATGACCGGATGCGCCGGTCATAACTGACCGGACGCGCTCAACCGCGTCCGATCCTCCAACGGTCACTGCGCCAATGGTCAAATCCCATGACCGGACGCGCCTCTAAAAACGACCGGACGCGCCGGTCCCGAGTGACCGGACGCGCTCCAGTCAACGACCGGACGCGCCGATCGCACAGCACTGTGCGCCCGCGAAGTAACGACCGGACGCGCCCCTCGCAACGACCGGACGCGACAGTGCCCGCGTCCGGTTTGAGTCCAGTAAGCTCCCTCAATGATCGGACGCGTCCGATCATGTGTGACCGGACGTGCCTCGCGTCTGATCGTCCTTGCGAAACTCAGTTTCCTCTTGACACCTGACTGGACGCGCCGGTCCCGCGAGTGACCGGACGCGCCGGTTGCAAACCCTAGCACCCGCGCCTGCGTTGTACTGACCGGACGTGTCCGGTCATACCATGACCGCGTCCGGTGCAGCGTCCGGTCACCTCTGTGACCTCTGTTTGCCTCCGTTTCTTTTCCGACTTCCGGCGTAGTGGAAAATAGGCATTTCAAGTTCCTTAAAACGCCTGAATCCCACGCTCGCAAGCTCGGCGGGAGGGAGAGAGAGACCCGAACCCTCTCTACCGCTTAAACTTCAACGCCTTCGTAAATGTGCCAACACCAACAAGTGATCACCACCTTGTGCACGTGTGTTAGCATTTTCATAATCATTTTCAAAGGTTTTCCAGTTAGCTCACTAGGCCCTACATGCAATGCACTTCATGAATTCACCTAGTGGCACCCGTGCATCGAATAACCGATAAGACTTCCCCTCTTAATAGTTCGGCTATCGATCCTAAACCACTCACACCCTCTATGGTGTCTTGAGTGCAAAACAAAATGGCCCTATGGTTATACCTTTGCCTTGAGCCCATTTTGTTTCTCCAAAAGATATGATCCACTTCATATCATCACATGACCGTCTCGATCCATCGACCTTGACTTCACTTGCTCTTCACCGTTGCATCGGTCCGTCGGCGCCAAGTCTTGCTCAAGCTTCACCATCGCATGGTCCTTCGCTTTGAAGCCTCGACTTGCCCTTCACCTTCATAACCGGTCCATCGAGCCAAGCATCATCTTGGTCTTCATCATCTTGGTCACATGAGTCAATGTCATGTTTCATATTCAATGACCACCTTTATCTAAATCATCCACTTAGATACAAAGGTTAGTCCTAGGTTTCATCAATTAGCCAAAACCAAACTAGGGACTTTTAGCGCGTCGAAGCCTCTGATGGTGTGGAAGGCAGACACAAGGTTTATACTAGTTCGGGCTAAACGTCCCTACTTCCAGTGCTCACTGCTGCTTGTGTTGCTTTGCACCGAAGTGCTTGTATTAGGGGATACAAGCTGGTCGAGAGAGGGATGGCTCCTAGGTCTATGTGTGTGTGTTTGAGTGTGTGTGCTTAGTACATTGCCATTGTTGGGTGTTGTCCAACGTCGTCTTGTCAAGGGTCCCTTCCTCCCCTTTTATAGTATGCAAAGAGAGGGGTCGGGTTACAATATCTGGATGTATGAAAGTAGAAAGAAAAGACCCTAAGGTGCTCCTTATTCCTAGCTTTCCTTTCAATTCGTGCATTCGCACAGTCATCATCGTGGTGGTGGCATGCCATGGCTGTAGATATATCACAGTTGACGCGGCGAGTCCATACCCTGACACGGTGTCATGATGAAGAAGATTTTGTGGCCCTGAAGCTGCGTCGACAAAAAGGTGGGGGCCTAGATGGCCGTCGCTCCCCGTCCAGTTGAGGTGGACATGATAGGGTGCGGCGTAGCATAGCTTCTCCCTGTTACTGTCGTGGGGGGCGAGAAAGAACCGTGGAAGCCTTGATCAGATCATGAATTAGGTGTTACAAGTTCCCAGGCAATCCTGCATGACGTGGCGAGCTCCTGTTCCTTAGCAGGAAAAAGTAGGGGCCTGTGCGTACCCATGGCAATGTGTTACAGTGGGGGGGGGTCGATAGAAGCAGTAGCTGTGCAAAGGGGTCGAGCGCCTTGATGACGTCATAGTGCTCGGGCGCCTGGATGATGTCACGAGGGTCGGGCGAGACGGAGAGGGGTCGGACGAAGCGGATGAGCGCTGGGGGGCTCGGGCGCTTGTCCTTTGGCTTTGCTTTTGAGCAGAGTAAGCCCTGGACCGACTGTGATGGGCCGTGGGCCGTAATATTTATCTTGGTGGGTGGTTTTGCGGTGAAAATAGGGTACCCTATTTTACTGGTACCCGACACATCCTGATGTCTGTTTTAAAAAATTAATGTTTGATGTTGGCTTAAAAATTATAATAAATCATCTTTAGAGCATCTCTCTGTAGTTTTGTAAAACAACTCCCTATTTTGATTTATTTAACAAAAAGTAAAGAAGTGCCCTCCAAGAGTTTAGTAAAAGAGCTCATTAAAAATAAAAAGTTGCCAAATATCCTCTCCAACTTATAAGTTTATGTAGTTGAGAGGAACTCCGTATCCATTCTCTGTCTGGTGTTTTTCGCAGGAGATTGAAGTAAATTGGAAGCATGGGTAAATTAAGAAAATAAAGGATTCTAGATGAGAAAGCGCTAAGAAATAAAGACACTATTAAAAAAAGGTTTGGTTCATTAGAAATAGTTCAGGGTTTCCAATGCAAAATCGTTTAGGAGCTATTATAGGAGATTGGAGGACAAATTTTGAAGTTGCTATTTTTTCTGTTAACTTGTTAGGCTCGCTAGACCATCAACAACAACCGATGTGTAGCTTCTCAAACTCCTGAACCGACGTCTTCGACTTAGCCAGCAACATCCAGATGGACATCATCCCTTCCTCATTTGTCATCAACATCGTAGGTCTGTGCACGCACCGGGAGCACATGATTGAGTAGGAGCACAATTTTAGATGAGCTTGGGATGTCATCTTCATACATTTTATAAAATAGTGTTGTGCCTAGCTAAAAAAAGACATAGGGTCTGTTTGGCCGCATAAAACAGCGGCAGTAGCAACATGCTATAGTGCTTGCTGAGGAGGCTGGCAGTCGTTGTTTAGCTACAACGAACGGAGTCATACAACATGATTTTAGAAAATAAAATAAAATTAGTTTCATATTTCACGGAGTCCAATTAAATTATCTAAGGCCAAATTGGATTTCTTATTTTTAATACATATTTGCTTTAAAAATATTTGGATGTATTATTTAAAAATACTTTCATTTTTTGCTAAAGTTTTATTGACCTCTCTGAACTATCGAGAAAATCTGATTTACCTTTCTCATGACTGATGTGGTGCGATGTAAGATATTTGTGTGGCGCCATATTAGGTAAAAGTTGCTCAGAGTTACATCGGACGATTTTTGAAAGTCAGAGAAATCTAAAAACTGATTTTTATTTTTTAAATTGGGTTGGGGGTGGGGGTGGGGGAGGGTTGTTTTTTTAGCATTGTGGGGGGTTGTTAAATTGGAATTTTTCCACACTACTGTAGTTCATTGACCTTTTCCCCATGAAGAGAAGAGGGGCGAGCGTCTGAAATAGGTCGTTGTGGGCTCCATTAGACTGCTTGGGCCTACCAGCAGTCGAGGCTTCGAGCAACGAGCGGGCGAGGGTGGATGCAAAGCGCACGCCTGACCTGACGCTGCCCTCTGACCTAGTTGGTACGACCTGCGTGTGTGTTCTGGGGCGCCCTACTCCTGCTCCTCCCTCCCCTCTCCCCTCTTCGTCTCTATACCTTTCTAGGTCGACGACTGGGCGCTGCCACCCTTTGCCACGTCTTCGCCGGTGATGATTACACAGCAGGTATGCCCGCCCCCCTTCTATTTCCTTCATGCTGTGCGGAACTGAGCACTCCAAACCCTAATGTAAAGCTATTTTGTATTCGGATCTGACCAAGTTACAAGTGTACACAAGATACCTACTAACTTTGAGTTTTGGCAACAAAAAAATTATTGGGTGAACATGTGTGCACCTACCCATGGTCAGTCAATGGAGGACATAACTTCGTAACTGTCGGGTACCTAAAACTAGGGGTACCCACAATCAACGATTAAGAAAAACAAAACGCTACCCGCAAACGCCAAAATAGTGGACGAAAACACCTCGACTGCGTTCCGACTCATACGAGGCTCGCTCGACGGGACGCCTCGACTACGTTCCGACTCGTACGAGGCACCCTCGACCACGTTCTGACTCGCACGAGGCTCGCTCGACAAGGCATCTCAACTATCGGGAAATCTCTGACTCGCACGACCTAGGGTCGGACCGCTCGACCCATCTTATTCACCTACTCTGAAACAAAAGTCAGAGCATTTAATGCGACTACCTGTTACTTACTACCATCATGGCTATAGCCGTGACTGACGTGGAAATAGCACTGGTGTTAAATCTCACTTTTTACCGCCCATCCCGGGATGGGAGGTGAAAACCTATCACTATACACACCATACCGTACACTGTTTTGCCACTGAACACCCTCGAGGGAGGATACGATAAGGTTCGTACCCCACGATCTCAGGGATTCAGCCTTATCCGCCCGTCCTCGACCTGTCTTCGACCCGGCCTCGACCCAGCCTCGACCTACCATCGATCAGCAGGGAGGAAAGGCCGACGTGGCACAGGACTCGAGGTCTTTTCACCGTATCGTCCCCTACGTCACCATGGTGTTCGGGGATGGCCGGCCATTCTAAGGCACGTCGCTACATCCACCTCTACAGGAATCGACAAAACTTCACCTCAAGACTCCCCCAGCGTCCTGGCCTCCTCTTACCCTATAAAAGGGCGGGCCAGGGCTCTACAAGGGGGGATGGACGAAGCAAGACGCAAGCTAGAAGCCTAGCACAAATAAGCAAAGGCACACAACCCACAGATCAATATCTCAAGCAATCTCATTTGTACTCTCACTTTTTCTTTGAGACCTGGGCTCGGTTTCCTCTCTCACAGCTTGTAACCCCTACGCAAGCACTTAGGTGCAAGAAAATATAATACTCTCCCCCCCGCTGGACGTAGGGCCTTCCTTTGCCCGAACAAGGATAAATCCACATGTATCCTCCTTGCATCACCATCCAGATCAGGGACACACAACACTTGATTCACTCATTGGCTTAGGACCCCCGCAGGACCAGACGCCGATAGTTGGCGCGCCAGGTAGGGGAAGCTGCGTGCCAACGTCGTTTTCTCACCATTTTTCTGGATGGCTGACCCCGAATGCCCGCTTCCATTGGACACGGTGATCTGGTTTGGGAGTTTGGAGTTCATGTCGCTTGGCCATGACTACGACATGGTCCTCCTCCCGCCCAGGCACCCGACCGACGCGGACCACATGCTCTCCCAGCCCGGGGGAGCGTTGTGCCGGTATCGTCGCTCTCGTCAGGCATGAGTCGCCAGGCGACGGCGAGCCCAGCGCAACCACCGTCACCGCCTTGTGGAGGGCGATGGGATTCCCTGATCTGGCGCCTCTCAGCTGGATGCCAACACGGAATTCCTCACTGAGGATCTATGTAGGATGAGCTTGGCTGAGGGTAAGATGTCGACAGGGAGTTCCACCGCTCTACCGCTTGGTGCGACACCACCACCCGATCCGACTACACCAGCATGAGGGATGACATCTTCATCAGCATTCCCGTTTGGGCTAGACTCGGTTGCCCAGGCGTACGCTTCTTCTGTAAGCACCAGCATGAGTGCTTACGAAGAGCTCCCCGGACACCATCTGCGCTCCACTCTCGACCTTGTTGCATCTACACCAGCTTCTGAGTACCTGGACTCTACAGAGACCCCAAAGACAGATGACCTCACATGCACCCCTCATACTACTATTTTGGCGCTCTAGACTCCGACTCTACTGATGAGACCTATGATCCGACTCACGAGTGCTTCAACATCGATGGAGCTAGCATGTCAGATTCGGAGGATGAGGCACCCGTTGAAGGAAGGAACACGCCACCTTAGGTCAAGCTCCCTGCCGAGCGGGATGAGGCTCAATTCCTTGTGGATCAAGGAATGCAGCTTGAGCAAATCCACGAGTTGCAGGATAGGCTCGACAAGGAATGAGAAAACCTGCGTCTACTATAGTGAACCCTTGAGCAAGAGCGCGCGACATGCGCACATGGCGGAGGAGCTTGAGAAAGAGCTCACGACGTCAATCATCGCATCGTCGAGGATCGAGCGGTCGATGCCCCAGTTTTCAATCGAGCCAGCCAGAACGTGGTCGCCGCCGCCATGCTCCTTCGTAACATGCCTGAGCCATCAAACCCCAACACCCGTTAAGCCCGAGATGAAATCCGAGGACTCCTCGAGACCGCTGCCATGCAGCAGGCCAAGAGTCCTGCCTCGAGGCGACACGGGCTTGCCTCAGAGCAGCCTGCTGAGCCCTCCCGATAGGAGAGAGAGGCCTCGGTTCATCCCGAGCACGCCCAACGGAATGGGGCGGTCCCTATCCGTGAGCACATCATCGACAACCGTGAACCTCGAGATGCCCGTGACAACATCGTCGAGCGCCAGAGGCGCAAACACGGTGACGGTGCAGCTCAAGGCTACCACGAGCACATGGGCGGATGCTATGATAGCTCAGAAGATTGAAGCCCTTTACCCGAGCCACCGGGTCCTCGGGTCTTTAGCAAGGCCATTCGCGAAACGATACTCCCGTCTCGGTTCCCCCCCATGACTCTTACCAAGTATAACAGCGAGACCAAACCCAAACTTTGGCTCGCTGACTTCTGCTTGGCATGTCAATTGGGTGGGGCCACTGACGACCGGGTCATCATCCGGCAACTCCCCCTGTTCCTGTCGGACACCGCTCAAGCCTGGCTCGAGGATCTCCCACCTCGACAAATCCACGACTGGGACAACCTCGTGAGGGTGTTCGAGGGAAACTTCAAGGGAACCTACATGCGCCCCAGCAACTCATGGGACCTCCAAAGCTGCAAGCAGAAGCTGGGTGAATCCCTCTGGGATTACATCCGGCGTTTCTCCAAGCAACGCACCGAGCTCCCCAACATCACCGACTCCGACATTATCATGGCTTTCCTCTCTGGCACCACCTACAAAGAGTTGGTCCGAGAGCTGGGCTACAACACCCCCATCATTGCCAACGGTTTGATGGACATTATCACCAACTTTGCTATCGGCGAGGAGGCGGTCGGTGCCATCTTTGGTGGTGATCAGGGCAAAGGGAAGCACAAGGTGGACGATCCCACGAGCTCCAACCGGGGCTCAAAGAGGAACAATAGGAAGAAGAAGAAGAACTAGCAGGGCAAGCTTGAGGCCCTGGCAGACGACCTTGTTGTTGCTGCTAATCGCAAGAAACCTCGAGGGCCCCTCGATGGGGGTGTCTTCGATAAAATACTCAAAGAGTCATGTCCCTACCACAAAGGTCCCATGAACCACAACCTCGAGGACTGCCACATGCTCCGAAGATATTTTGAAGGCATAGGCATCAAGAAAGACGATAAGAAGGAAGATCCCAAGGGAGATGGCAAGGACGAGGGATTCCCCGAGATCCACGACTGCTTCATGATATACGGAGGACCCTCGACGCGTCTCTCGACGCGCCAGCGCAAACGAGAACGTTGAGAGGTCTTCTCCGTGCAGCCGACGACCCTCCTCTTCCTTGACTGGTCTAAAGTGGCCATCACTTTCGACTGTGATGATCACCCAGACTATGTCCCCAATCCCGGGGTCTACTCGCTTGTTGTCGATCCCATTATCACCAACACACGCCTCACCAAAGGTGCTCATGGATGGCGGCAGCAGCCTTAATATCATCTATGCCCAGACCCTCGACCTCCTGGGGATCGCGAGGACGTGCCTCCAACCCAGCGTCGGGGGCTTCCATGGAGTCGTGCCAGGAAAGCGAGCAGAGCCCGTCGGCCGGGTCGACCTGCCTGTCTGTTTTGGCACTCCCACCAACTTCAGAAAAGAGACTCTCACTTTCAAAGTGGTCGGATTCCATGGAACATATCACGCCATCCTTGGGCGCCCATGTTATGCCCGGTTCATGGCGGTCCCAAACTACACCTACCTCAAGCTCAAGATGTCAGGCCCCAACGGTGTCATAACTATCGGGTCCTCATACGAGCACACCTACGAGTGCGACGTCGAGTGCGTCGAGCATGGAGAAGCCATCTTGGAGTCGGCAACCTTGGCGGTGGACCTCGACGGTCTGGCCAACGAGATCCCCAACTCTAAGCGCCATGCCGGCAGCTTCGAGCCCGTGGAAGACATCAAGCTCGTGCCCCTCGACCCCGCCGACCCAAAGGGAAAGGCGTTGAGCATCAGCGCCACCCTTGATCCCAAATAGGAAACAGTGCTCATCGACTTTCTCCGCGCAAATATCGACATCTTTGCATGGAGTCCCTCGGATATGCCGGGCATACCTAGGGAAGTCGCCGAGCATGCCTTGGAGATCTAAGCCAGCACCAAACCGGTGAAGCAACGCTTGCGCCGCTTCAACGAGGAGAAGCGCAAGGTCATCGGTGAGGAGATACACAAACTGTTGGAGGCTGGATTCATCAAGGAGGTTCATCATCCTGAGTGGCTAGCTAATCTCGTGTTAGTTAAGAAAAAGAGTGGGAAGTGGAGGATGTGTGTAGACTATACTAGTTTAAATAAAGCATGTCCAAAAGTTCCTTTTCCTTTGCCACGCATTGATCAAATCATTGAATCCACTGCGGGATGTGAAACCCTATTGTTCTTAGATGCATACTCCGGCTACCACCAAATCAAAATGAAGGAGTCCGACCAGCTCGCGACTTCATTCATCACCCCATTCGGCATGTATTGCTATGTTACTATGCCCTTCGGTCTCCGGAATGTAGGGGCTACGCACCAGCGATGCATGCAACATGTTTTTGGGGAACACATCAGACCAACCGTCAAGGCTTACGTCATTGATATCGTTGTCAAAACCAAAAAGGCCGATAATTTGATAAACGACCTCGATGTTGCGTTCAAGTGCCTCTGGGCAAAGAACATCAAGCTCAACCTCGAGAAATGCATTTTCGGCGTTCCTCAAGGCATGCTTCTAGGGTTCATCATTTCCGAGCGTGGCATCGAGGCCAACCCAGAAAAGATCACCGCAATAACCAAGATGGGCCCTATCCGAGATCTGAAGGGCGTGCAGAGGATCACGAGCTGCCTGGCAGCCCTTAGTCGCTTCATTTCGCGCCTCGGCGAAAAGGGGCTCCCACTGTATCGCCTCCTGAAGAAATCGGAGCAGTTCTCGTGGACCCTTGAGGCTGAGGAAGCCCTTGCAAGGCTCAAAGCTACACTCTCTAAGTCACCAATCCTTGTCCCTCTGACCCTAGGGGAATCCCTCCTACTTTATATCGCCGCAACGACACAAGTAGTCAGTGCGGTCTTGGTTGTCGAGAGGGCAGAGGAAGGACATACCCTGCTCGTCCAGAGACCAGTCTACTTCATCAGCGAGGTGCTCTCAAAAACCAAGGTTCGCTACCCGCAGATCCAAAAGTTGTTGTACGCCATCGTCTTAACGCGGCGCAAACTCCGTCACTATTTCGAGGGACACCCGGTGACTGTGGTCTCTTCTTTCCCTCTAGGAGAGATAGCCCAGAACCGGAAAGCCTCGGGTAGGATAGCCAAGTGGGCGGTCGAGCTCATGGGTGAGACCCTCTCTTATGCGCCGCGCAAAGCCATCAAATCCCAAGTACTAGCAGATTTCCTGGCGAAGTGGACCGACACTCAACTTCCTCTGGTTTAGCTCTAGGCTGAGCTTTGGACCATGTACTTCGATGGGTCACTGATGAAAACAGGAGCAGGCGCGGGTTTGCTCTTCATCTCACCCCTCGGAGTCCACATGCGCTATATCATCCGGCTTCATTTTTCTGCCTCCAACAACATCGCCGAATACGAGGCGCTCGTCACGGGCTTGTGAATCACTGTCAAACTAGGGGTCTGACACCTCGATGTTTGAGGTGACTCTCAGCTCGTAATCGACCAGGTCATGAAGAGCTCGAGCTGCTGTGATCCCAAGATGGAGGCCTACTATGAAGAGGTACGGCGCCTTGAGGACAAGTTTCACGGCCTCGAGCTCAACCACATCGCACGCAGGTATAATGAGGCCGCCGATGAACTCGCGAAAATCGCTTCTAGTCGAACTACGGTTCCACCAGACGTTTTCACGAGAGATCTCCACCAACCGTCCGTCAACATCAGGGCAGACGGAGGGGTCGACGGGCCATCACTCGACCCTCTACCTGAGGTGGAAGCCCCCTCAACCGGGGCCGAGGCCATGCAGGTGGAAGGCTCGACACCACCAGCCAACCCCGAGCCTGACTGGCGTATTCTGTACCTCGACCATCTCACTCGAGGGGACCTCCCCTCGGATAAGATCGAGGCTCGACGGATCGCTCGCCGAGCCAAATCCTTTGTGATATTTGGCGACAGTAGGGAGCTGTATCGCCGCAGCCCTACTGGCGTCCTCCAACGCTGCATCACAAATGAGGAAGGCAGAAACCTGCTCAATGATCTACACTCGGGGCTTGTGGTCATCACGCAGCGCCTCGAACCCTCGTCGGAAACGCTTTTCGACAAGGTTTCTATTGGCTGACCGTAGTCTCCGACGCTGTCAAGCTAGTACGCTCCTACAAAGGCTACCAATACTATGCAAGACAAACCCATCTCCCGGCTCACGCCCTGCAAACTATTCCCATCACGTGGCCATTCACTGTTTGGGGGCTCGACCTAGTCGGCCCTTGAAAAGGACAACTGGCGGCTTCACCCACTTGCTCGTCGCCATTGACAAATTTTCCAAGTGGATCGATGCCCGTCCTATCACCAGCATCAGGTCTGAGCAAGCTGTGCTCTTTTTTACCGACATCGTCCACCGCTTTGGAGTTCCCAACTGCATCATCACGGACAATGGCACCCAATTCACTGGTAAAAAGTTTCTGAATTTCTGTGACAACCACCACATCCGTGTGCTCTGGTCGGCCGTGGCTCATCCAAAAACAAATGGCCAAGTAGAACATGTCAATGGCATGTCCTACAAGGCCTGAAACCCAGAATTTTTGACAAGCTAAACAAACATGGCAAGAAATAGGCTGCCGAGCTTCCCTCGGTCCTGTGGAGCCTAAGAACAACGTTGAGTCGAACCACAGGGTTCACTCCATTCTTCTTAGTCTACGGATCCGAGGCTATACTCCCAACTGATGTAGAATACGGATCCCCGAGGTTGAAGGCCTACAACGAGAAAAGTAACGACTCCACAAGAGAGGACACCCTCGACCAGCTCGAGGAAGCCTGCGATGTGGCTCTATTGCATTCTGCCAGGTATTAGCAGAGTCTTCGATGCTACCACGACAGACACGTACGTAGGCGGGACCTCAATGTTGGTGACCTGGTTCTACGGCGAAGCCAGAACACCAAGGGACAACACAAGCGAAGTTCTAGGCATCAAGTCAAACAAAGATTATGTGTAATAGTTAGGCACACCGAAGTTCTAGGCATCAAGTCAAACAAAGATTATGTGCAATAGTAACTACTACTACAACTTAAGTAATTGAAGCATCCGATCCATCCATGAGAGAGGCAACGACTAGGATGAAAGTGCTTGTTTTTCATGCCTTTCTCACTGTATTGTGATGTTAGCTGCTATTTGGAGGGAGAACACCCTTATTTGACTTAAACTACGGTACACAGCCTCACAATGGGAGGCCAACTTGTAACAACAATAGATTTGATAGTAATAGTAATTTTTTATGTTGGTCATTAGCTATAACAGATTTCATAACAAATAGCCTAATAACGTGAACATTATATTAGACAATTAATACTCTTCCTTAACTGGGGCACATAAAGACACCGAACTATCAAGTAGTGATTGCTTCTCATATTTCAGCCAATCTTCAATTGCCCATAAGTTTCACTTTGTCTGCCTGAAGTGTATACTCATTAAAATTTATGAAATGCACAATCGCACTACACCAAATACATGAAGAACTACAAACCAATTCGATCAATACAAAATTGATCTGCACTACAATCAAATTCGAGTATATAGATGCATATGTATTCAAAAAATAAAAAGAAAACCTGGTATGAAGTCATTGTAATGAATCTGGCCCAAAATACATGTCTTTCTATTTATTTTTCCTTCGTACCCAATAGCTTAACAAGGCCCAACAACCCCACTTACCTCCATCTAGGCATCACCATCGGGAGCATACGTGTCGCTTTCGTCGAACACTCGAACTCCCATTCCCAAATGTTAGCGGTTGCCGACTGAGCGCGTGGTGGTGTCCCAGTGGCGGGTGCACATCAGCCGAGCAGTGGCGAGGCGGCGAAGAAGAGCAGGGGTAGGCGTCGCGGCGTCCAGCACGTCTGCACAGGCCGACGACCGTTGGGCGGGCGACGAGCACGCGGGGCTTTGGTGGGTGGGTGTGTGGGGGGGAGGTGGCCAGGTGGGGGTGCCGAGAGCAACAGATGGAGTATTTTTCAAGTTTCTTTTGTCATCTTGTTCTCCCGTGATAGTCATTAAAACATGAAAAAAAAATATTTAGGAACACAAATGTACGTTTTCTCTCTCTCTATTTTCACTAAAAGCATGGAAAATAGTATTATTCGAGTATTACTATTTTTTTTTGTCTCTGGTATCTTTTCCGTTTACTATAAAGGCTACTCAACAACCTTCTTTGGTAGAAAACAATAGTCCATGAAAATTTAGTAGTTGTATTCAATTTTGTAAGGAGCAATTTCGTAAGATGCATTTTTTTTCCAGAGTCCGGCCAATTAATGGAACGAGATCCTCTGCAGTCACACTGGTCGACTCCTCTTTGCGGTCGTCGTATCTGTGCCGTCCTTTTGCATCCAACGGTGAACCTTGCAAAACTCACTAGTAGGCCATACGGGTGGGTTACGGTGGCCCATCTAAGCCCACAACACCGAGTTGCCATGTGCGAGTCGGGTCCTTCCCTGCGCCGCCGTCCGCCACCTTCACCGTGGCTGCAGTTCGTCGCCGTCGCCAGCGCCGTGACCTGCTCTTTTGGTGATGCAGGGTTGATTCGCTCTTCTGGTGCTGCCACTCCGCTATCGTCTCTGTCTCTCCTAGGCTGCAAGGCCGAGCTCGCTATCATGGCCGGAGACTCTCGCTGCCGCGGCCGTACTCCACCGTAGCGTCCGTGGCCCTGCTCCGTCGAGCGCCGACGGCCGCGCGGACCTCTAGCTCGCCGCATGCAGGCAGCTGAGGCCCTGCTCCGTCGAGCACCAGTAGCTGCTCGCCCTCCAGATCAGCCCGTGCAGGCGACCGCGGCCTTGTGCCGTCGAGCAACAGTTTATTTCTTCAGTCTTATTTGTTTGCTCCCGAAGCTAAAGCAATAGACAATTGCTCAATTGCATGGTCGTTGCTGGCATCCTGAGCATCCAGCTTCATTTCTACGAGCACCAATTCCTTGCTCTCCGAGCAAATACAGTAGAGGAATACCTGCTCGATTGCACGGCCATTGGCGCTTTTTGCGGCACTGCCTGCGGCAAGGCACGCAGCCACCACCGTCGCCGCGTACGTCTTGCTTTGTAGCCACGGCGAGCTCCTGCGGCTGCCGTTGCACAAGCCGTGTTCGGCTCGGAGCCACAATCATCAAGAAGAAGGGCACCGCTCCAAGTAGCATCCTCGTGCGCAGTCGTGACACTGCCCTTGCTATTCGTCACAGCCCCATGCCGGCCACTCGCTCGCCGCGCGCCGGACGCCTCCTGTGCGATTCGTCGCACCCCTATGTCAGCACCACTCTCGCCACCTCCGGCTGCGCATCGCGACGCGTAGCGCCAGCTCCAAACGAGGAAGACGAAGGCAAAGCCTTCTTGGGCTGAGATGGGCTGCGTACTGTGCTTGTGGGAGACTGGTGAGAGCTCCTCATCGTTGGATCGTAGCTGACGGCGCAGATCAGCTGACTGCAGAAGAAAGTCGACCAGCCTGCAGAGGATCTCGTTCCTCAATTAATCTGCCAGATGATTTCTGAGCCGATTTTTTTTATTGTTGTTCCGCTTTTTTACGGGCAGGATCCGTTCTCCTTTTTTTGCCGGTGTAGAGAACAATGCATCCAGTTGAGAATAGGGACTTGGATTTGAGTCCAACACCAATAAGCGATGCTATAATTGAATTAGTCAACCGATTGCTTAGAGCAACTCCAGCATTAACCCAAAAACTGAGCCCCTACTTTTTATTTGGATGCTCACCACTACTTTTATTGGCCAATAAATTTCTTCCACTCCAGTAGCAGCCCCAAAACAAAGCCCTCCAAATCTATATCAGCAGCCAATGACATAGGGGTCCCACGCGTCATTAAGCCAGACCTTTCTTCTCATCCTCTTCACACAGGCAGGGAGCGCGCGGCGGAGGGAGGCGCGCTCGGTCCGCTCCGGCACGGCTGTGGGAGGCGAGGGAGGGGGCGCCGGCCGCGGGGGAGAAGGAAGCTGGAGTGCTGGACGACAGGCATGGCGCGCGTGATGTTCACCATTGCCGCGCGCTTCGCCTTCTTCCCGCCCACGACGCCATCCTACACCGTCGTGGGCGCCGACACAGCCACCGACCGCCTTGCCATCCCGGAGATCTCTCGGGCCTCCTCGCTCCGCCGGAGGTGGGACGGTGCTGGGGCAGGGGGCTCCTCCTCGGCCTCCTCCGTCACGACGGCCGCTGAGGAGGAGGCCTGCGCGGAGGTGGTGCGCCTCCGGACCCGCCGCGAGAGGTCCATGGCCACGAGATCCGCGAGGTCAAAGGGAGGAGGCCGCGCTCGAGGTTGGACGAGGTCACGCACGGCGTCTCCATGGCGTGCTCAGCTTCTCCATGGCACGAACGGCTTGGAGGAGTCCGTGCTCGGGGTCGAAGGGAGGCGCGACCAGGTCGAGGTGGAGGAAGGTGCGCCGGCGTTGGGCGAGGGCGAGCGGGTGCCGGAGAGGGGCTTCCGCGGGAAGGGAACCGAGCGGTGACCGCGCGGGGAACAAAGCAACGGATTGGGGCCGTGGTGTTGGCCCAACCAAAATAGGATCTGGTGGGTGGATTTTGGTGCCCTAATAAATTTAGGGTCTATAGGGGCCTGCTGGATTTGAATTTGGGCCAAGCAGCCGTCCTGATGGAGTCTGAAAAGGATACGTGAGGTAGAGGCAAATAGAAACCGTGCCCTTGTTTAGTTTCCAATTCCACCATCCAAATTTCACTATAAAAAAGGAGATTCTCCATCACATCAAAATGTCGGTAAATACATGGAGTTCTAAATATAGATGAAATCAAAAACTAATTGCACAGTTTTGTTGTACTTGGTGAGACGAACATTTTAAGTCTAATTAATCATTTTTTAAAAAAAATTTTGCACTAAAAACAAAAGCCGCTGGCCAGAGCCGATTCGGCCGGCCCAACTCTGGATCTAAACACGGCCGGCTCGACCCCTTGCCCACCGCCAGAACTCGTCTCGCCCGCGGCCGATCTCCTCCGTCCGCTCGCCGCGCCGCAACCCGGAGAGGAAACTGCGCTCAGTCGAGCACCACCTGGGCCCCAGCGTCCTCGCGAGTCGCGACCAGCTCCGGCGTGGCGTCCGCCCTCTGCAGCCCCGGTGTCCCCGCGACCGTCGCTGCTGTCCTACTTCGCCACTCGCCACCTTGGCCGGCGACGAGCACCACCAGAACACCAGGTATTCCCTCCCTTTGGTCCTCCCTTCCTGCTGTGCGAAGCCGTGCGCCCAAACCTTAACCTAATTCGTAGGTAAAACCGTGCGCCCGCTCAAACCCTAACATACCATTCGTAATCGGATCTGAATCTAATTACTGGTGTATATGCATGTATTATGACTACCAACTTCGATTGCTTTGCAAAAAATATTGGGTGTACATTTGTACACCCATGTCCTTTACTGGGTCCGCCCCTGTGGTCAGTGGTGCCTTAATGCGTGTGTAGTCCTTTGTAGCCTGTTTGGTTGCCTGCTTTTGGGTGGCCCAGCATCCCGGGATGCAAGTGAAGGTCGTTTGGATGCCTGTACCATGTCCTGAGCCAGGCTCTTGCGGTGCAAAAGCACGAGAAGGAAACCAAACAGGCTATTGGTTTCCTAGCTTCAATGTAGCTGGAAAATGTTTTCATTTTCCTTGGGAAATAATTTATCTGTTCCCCCTCCTGTGTTTTGCAATTACTGTAGGTTGAGCATATATTCTTCTGCCAATGGCGAGGGAACCAAGTCCTGAAATAGATGATGAACTTTTCAATGAAGTTTATGGGAAAGCATACAGCGGCCCAGTTGCATCAGCTGCAAATAGTGTGACGCCTAAAGTAAATGCTGAGAAGAGGCCCCTGACTCGTGATAAGTCAGATGATGAAGATGAGGCCCCAGATCCTAATGCTGTTCCTACGGACTTCACTAGCCGAGAAGCTAAGGTCTGGGAGGCTAAAGCTAAGGCTACAGAAAGGAACTGGAAGAAGAGGAAGGAGGAAGAAATGATTTGTAAAATATGTGGAGACTCAGGACATTTTACTCAGGTACTCTTCTACCTATCGAAAATAGAACTTGCATGGAAGTATATCAAAATAAAGACATGTAAAGAACATACAAGGATTCCTGGTGTTTGTTATATTATTGGTAGCATTAGCAACTTCATAGCAGTGCTGTACTGATCCTATTGAATTTAAGCAGCAGGTTTCTTTTAAATCAGCATCATATGAAGCTTCAACTGCAAATAAGTGCTGGGATTAGTTAATAGACTGGGTTGTTTTGTTGTCACAGTTCATGATAAAAAAGGTATTGGCCTTTTTAATAGCAGTATATGCCAATGCAAGTCATAAGAATTGATGCACTAAATTGTACTTCACATATTGCCATCTTTATCTTTTGCATTTTGTCCTCCATGGTTTGAGCAAAGCTAAAAAGTAGGCCATTTTACTTGACAGGAAAATCCTGCAGATCTAATTTCTTTTATCTGCTTTGTATTTTACCCTTTTTATTTGAATAGTAACATGTATGTTGCTCTTTTAGCTTCGGTGTATATGGCACTTTGTATATACTTAATTCTTTAGTTTATCTTCCCTTGCTAAATGTTATCATAAAAATGTCAAAACGTGCTCTTCATTTAACATCTCCTTTCTGTACAGGGTTGTCCCTCCACACTTGGGGCAAATAGGAGAAATGCAGATTTTTTTGAAAGAGTTCCAGCAAGAGATAAGCAAGTCAGGGATCTTTTCAATGAGAGGATAATAAGCCAGATTGAGAGTGATGTAGGGTGTAAAATCAGAATGGATGAGAAGTTCCTGTTTGTCAGTGGAAAGGATAGGTTAATATTAGCCAAAGGTGTAGATGCTGTGCATAAAATTATTCAAGAGGGTAAAGGCAAACATAGTCCAAGCAGTCCAAAACTGGGTCGCTCCAGATCGCCAGTACGAAACACTACTGAGTTTCGCCCCAGACACTCTGATTCTCATCGCTCACATAGCCCAAGAAATTCTGATTCTCAACGGTCCCATAGTCCAAGAAATGCATCACGCTCTCAAAGTAAAGGATACTATAATGGAAGGCATCTAGATGGTCGTTTACACAACAATATGCCCAGGTTTTCAAAAGGATCTCCACAAGGTAGGGCGCTCAGGCACACTGGTATAATCATCTGTTGTATGAAAATTAGGAGGCAGAAGAAAATGACAATTTGAGCTAAAGAAAATATCTTTGGTCCCTTTTCTGTTGGTTATTGCTGTGCTAGAGTATTACTTGTTTGGTCCTTTTGCAGCTCAAGGTAAGTTCAAGCTTTATGTGACGAAGCGTTTCTCCTTGATTATTGCTCAGACAAGGCTATCTTGAATATGTGCCCGAATATGAAGTGTTTCTACCTATTAATTGGTCAGAAAGGGTGTTTTGAACACATCATACTGTATGAGTTGGATGGCCTGCAATTTTGTGTATTGCATCTGGCATTATTCCTCCTTTCACTATACAATAAAGTCTACTTAGGTGAAACAATTTTAGCTATCTGGAACTAAAATGCAATATGTTGCATCTTCTTCCTTTTGCTGAAGCTCATGCCAACTTCGGAGCAAAAGGCCATCCAGCCCAATCAAAATCTCCACGCCATACCTCTTATCTTGATGAATTTCCTAGAACACATGGCGAGAATAACCAATTTGCTTCACACATGCCCAATGACTGGGGAATTGAGAGGCATGGAGCAGATGTCTGTTCAAGTCTTAAGTTTGACATGCCATCCCACCAACAGACCTTGGAAGAGCTTGAGATGGAGTTTAAAAGGGAAGCTACACAATTAGCTAGAGCTCATGACCAAGAGGAGGATGAAGAGAACCACAGGCATCGAGAGGTAAAGCTTATTTTATTACCATGACTATCACTTAGTTTCTGTATCCATATTTTACTATGTGATGCTCACTGGTGGTGTCTAATTGTTACCCCTGTTAACTTTTTTGTTTTGTCCATGACTAGAATAAGGGTTCGGAAGTATTAGATCATTGTATGACCATAGTACTTGAAGTATGAGAAAGGAAGTATGAGAAAGGAAGTAATATTGCAACATTTACCTCACCTGAACTTAAAACAAGTAGCTTGGCGTGTTCTATTTCAGGTCAAAATATCTGGGGTCTGTTAATTTGATCTGAAGCATACAATAGAGTACCAAGTGGCTGCAGAGTCTTGCTGTCTTATATTATTTGTCATGTCTATTTTGAATTGGGACTTGGGAGTAACTACACATACAATTGAATTACTAACTGTTTCAACTGAAATTTGGAGTTGGATAGAATCTACTTGATATTTGTGGTTCCAATATGAGTTGCTATCTCTAGTCTACCTTGTTTGAAGTTTGATGTATCTACAGCGTGAACATGGCATTGGTAAATGGTAATGCACTGTTCTTTTACCTGATAATTTGGATCCTCTAGTTACAATGAACTTCTGGTTGTAGGAAAAAGTCATTTTACTTTTTAGAGTAAATTTCACAAACCTACTGCTATTTCCGTCTGGTTGTCACAACTCACAAAGCAACTTCTTGAGAGCCCATTTCGTAGATCCATCGCTACTCTTGGGGTTTCTTCACAAAATTACCACTTTTTAGGTCTGCTGTTCCTGGCCAGTTGGATCCATGTCTGTGGCAGATCACTTGGATAACCCTCCTGCACATCCACGTTAGCATCTGCATCCATGTCTTGCTCCTGCTCCCTTCCCCTACGCATAATAGCCAGCATAGGACCTGGTTGCCTAGCAAATAGCTTTGCTGGCATGGATGCATACTACAGGTATAGACCTGTTTATTTGTTGGGCTGGGTCGATTTCAGGTTGGATTTGAAAAATCCCGTTGTAAACTTTGCAAGCCCGAGCTTGTAATTAGGCCAAATACTTCAGCCCAGAGATGGGTCGGTCGAGTATTTGTCAGATTTTATCGAGTTTCTGGTCAAATATGGGAGCTCCAGCCTGATCTGACAATCATAATGGCCTGGAAATCAGAGCCATCAGGTGCACAGGTCAGGTTTGCTGTGCTCACTGCCCATGATAAGTTCTAAACAGGTAGTTCAAGCGATGTCAATGCACAAGTTGTAGTTTCATTATAATTAGACCAAAATAGTGGTAGGTTTGTGGAATTTACTTTACCTTAAGGGCTATGCCACAAATAATTATTTTCACTGAAGTCAAGTTTGTGCCTTTCGTTATTTTTGCTCAATTCATGTTTTGTAATGTGCATGTGTTCCCCTCTAGCAAAAATACACTGGTTAAAAGCAAGCAGTTAGTTAGCAATCAAGCTCTTCCGCTGCACGCCTTGTCTACGATTAAGAATGTCATGCCTAACCCACCCTTATCCACTAATAAAGGCAACTGTAGCTTCTGGCACAACTGGATATGTACCAGTTACATGACATAGTAACTCTGTGCATTTGTTGTTATCATTTCTTGATGTCAACATCCTTTCTGGTGCAGTCGCTGAGAGTGATTAGAGAAAATTACTTGGAGAGAGTGATTACCATGAGGAATGTGCATTCAAGGAAGTGGGAAGAATTTCTTGAACAAACCGTTAAAAGGCAACAACAAGCACAGCCTTCATACACACAAACTGGCTATCCAGGTTTTGAGCAGAGGATGACACATATTTCAGCTACACATCAACCAATGGATTCAAAGAGAACATATCCATATGCTTCTGATAGCTATTCAGCCCCAAAGGCTCATGCTGCATATGGTGAGTTTCAGCATGAGAGGCATGATGAACTTGGGAGGACCTATGGGCGATATTAACTGTTGAATAGTGGTGAGTTATCGAGTTAAATACTCATTTTAGATTTTTGATGTTAAGCCCTGCAGTTCAAATGTATTTAGAGGTAGTCATTTTGTTGCTTGAGCAATTGACACAATGGTAAGTTAATGTTCTACTAGGTAAGCTAGTTAAAGAGCTGCGACTGGCAATAGATACTAGCTTGGGAGCCTCGTCTTATTAGAAAATGTTGACCAAATGCTCCCTTCCTCTTTTTAGTCCTAAAAGCCGTTCCAAATTTTCAGGGCGATTGTGTGAGGAATCAGTGTCAATGGTGTTCTACCTAGACCCTCTTAGCACCTATTGCTGTTATGTAGCTTGAGGAGGTAAGAATTCATATATAGGCAGAACACTTTTTCAGTTGCTTCCTTTGCAGTGTCTACAACCGCAACGGACTGTGGAGCTGTTCCCATGGAATTCAGGCATTGTAACAAGCTGCTTTCCAATGAACTACACCGAAATGCTATAAAAAATATTAACCTGTATGACTATTTTATCTGCTTAGCAGAAATCTACCCGATTTGGCGTTTGTTTGCACCTAATATTTTTCTTTTCCGAACTTGACATGTCAATATGCTAGGTCTATTCGAGTGGTTGTTTGCATCATCACATTCTGGCTTCTTTTATGGTTTGGTACCCGATATGAAAGTTAGAACCTGTAGGAATGTGTCTTTAGTAAAGACTTGTCCCTGTTCTCGCAGCATCTGCAGAGCGATTTTGTGAAATTTGGTCAAAACTTGGTGGCACTCGTTATAGTGGTGACTGGGCCAGTTCCTTTGGATCGGTACTGTTTTGTGTCAATCTCAACGGTCACTGTACTAGTCCCTATACATCCGTTCATCCTGTTACGAAACGATATATGTTCCTAACATAAGCATGTGCCATATTTCCTATTTTCTCTACCGGGGTTTTTGTGGGAAATATCAAAGACACATATTGCCCTCACAACTCATCCATGGTTTTTCCCTGAAAAGGTTTTTCATATGAGTTATCCAAGAGGCAATATCAATAATATGTCGTCATATTTTCTCCTAATTTTTCCACGGGGTTTTACAGGAGTTTTATCGACATATCATTATATATTGATCCTCATATTTTTCCTAAAAAGGTTTTTGGAGGAGCAATCTATATGTCGTATCTCTAATATTTTTTCCCCACTGGGGTTTTTAATGGGATATCAATGACATAGTGGTTTATTTAAATCACACTCATATATGCTATTTTCTCCTTATTTTTCTATAAGGTTTAAAGGAGTTTTTATGGCATATCTATACATGCATATTCCTTAGATTTTCCCACTGGGTTTTTCGAGGAATCTAAGTTTACAGCTGCATTGATCTCAAGGAAGATTCGATCAAGGGGGAGTGTTACGAAACGATATCTGTTCCTAACAGACACCTCTTCGTACTGGTGATCTCATCAAGAGAAAGAGGATTAGCAGTTAGTTAGTATAAGCAGTTAGCACTACGAAGGGGCATGTCCCCTTCGGTAATAGACAGTTCCAGTGAACAGTTGCCATTCCCCAAACTGTTGCGTCCGTATGATGTCCGTACGGCGTTCGTACGACGCGATCCTTCACTTGTATATAATCCAAAGAGATCAATGAAATGGATAGTTGTTCCTAAATCACTGCTCATTCCATTCACTTCGCAAGACGTTATCAGCACTTTTGCTCTACTGGACAGAGAGGAGAACGACAACGGAGGCACACCTCTGAACCTTCCACGGTAAGCACCATGACCAAGATCGACTTACCGTCTCACATTGCTCGTGGACTTGGGGAAAAGATATTGGGACCAGAAATCCTATATCTCAGTGTCATTGGCGCACTTATGTATCTTGCAAATTGCACCAGGCCTGATATTGCATTTGTAGTGAACTTACTAGCTAGGCATAGTGCGGATCCAACTCGCCGTCATTGGACGGGAGCGAAGTGTATCCTCAGATACCTTAATGGCACAAAGGATCTTGGTTTATTCTTCAAGAAAAATCATGATCCCAGTATGATTGGTTATACAGATGCTGGTTACTTATCTGATCCTCGTAACGAAAAATCACAAACAGGATTTGTATTCCTACATGGAGGTACAACTATTTCATGGAAGTCTTCTAAGCAGACCCTGACAGCAACCTCTACTAATCATTCTGAGATTATTGCTCTATACGAGGCATCACGAGAATGTGTATGGCTTCGCAGAATGATTAACCACATACAACAGTCATGTGGTCTAGGTGCAATTGAATCACCTACAATTATCTATGAAGATAATTCTGCTTGTGTTACACAGATGCAAACATGTTACATAAAGAGTAATATCACTAAGCATATTGTTCCTAAATTGTTTTATCCCCATGAACTACAAGAAAGTGGAGAAATAAACATCTTGTAAATCAAGTCATGTGATAATCTCGCTGACCTATTTACTAAGTCTTTACCAACTTCTGTATTTCAAAAATTGGTACATGGAATTGGTATGCGCCGACTTCGAGATTTGCCAGAATCAGGGGAGACATCCCCTAGATGTAGACCTGTACCAGCATCATATTATACTCTTTTCTTTGACAAGTTTTACTCACAAGGTTTCTTGTTAAAGTTTTTAATGAGGTAATATTAACATAAGCATGTGCCATATTTCCTATTTTCCCTACCGGGGTTTTTGTGGGAAATATCAAAGACACATATTGCCCTCACAACTCATCCATGGTTTTTCCCTAAAAAGGTTTTTCATATGAGTTATCCAAGAGGCAATACCAATAATATGTCGTCATATTTTCTCCTAATTTTTTCACAGGGTTTTATAGGAGTTTTAGCGACATATCATTTTATATTGATCCTCATATTTTTCCTAAAAAATTTTTTGGAGGAGCAATCTATATGTCGTATCTCTAATATTTTTCCCCACTGGGGTTTTTAATGGGATATCAATGACATAGTGGTTTATTTAAATCACACTCATATATGATATTTTCTCCTTATTTTCCTATAAGGTTTAAAGGAGTTTTTATGGCATATCTATACATGCATATTCCTCAGATTTTTCCCACTGGGTTTTTCGAGGAATCCAAGTTTACAGCTGCATTGATCTCAAGGAAGATTCGATCAAGAGGGAGTGTTACGAAACGATATCTGTTCCTAACAGACACCTCTTCGTACTGGTGATCTCATCAAGAGAAAGAGGATTAGCAGTTAGTTAGTATAAGCAGTTAGCACTACGAAGGGCATGTCCCTTCGGTAATAGACAGTTCCAGTGAACAGTTGCCATTCGTTCGTACGACGCGACCCTTCACTTGTATATAATCCAAAGAGAGCAATGAAAATGGGTAGTTGTTCCTAAATCACTGTTCATTCCATTCACTTCGCAAGACATCCAAAACAGGTATAAATGAATGATAAGGCATTCATCCAGTTAGGAATCAAAGCTCTGTAAGTCGCATGACCTAAGAAACATGTACAAATGTAACTCCTGTTATGTGTTGTACGCTTAATTTTTTGTTTTGGTTCGAAAGTGCCCAGCCCTATTTTGGAACCGAGGGTGCAATACTCTTTTGCGTTAGAGATAGCAGCACCTAGTAAAACCGTTTTGCGCATCTATATATTATCTTCCATAGGTTTTCATAAGTAGGTTTTAGAGGCCATTAGTTTTTAAGTTGTCTAATTTATCCCTTTCTTAGGCGGGATGGTCTAAGCTTAAAGTTGGATCTTTACTTAACCGTTGTTGAGTTAAAGATGCTTAGAGTGGCTGGGATAGATATCGGTAAGCCTCCGTACTTTGACAGCACTAACTTTTCCTATTGATGTGCTAGAATGTCTTGCTACTTAAAGGTCATTGATCCGAGTGTTGGGAGAGACATTAGGGATAGGATGAAACCCTTGAAGAATCTACTCGCACTTCACAGCCTTGACGGTCTGTTGTGCCCCAGCCTCTAGTTTGCCCTTCATCCTTGCATGGCTCATCATAGAGAAGTCTTGTCTTGATCTTCACCATCTTGCCATATGTGACTATTTCATATCCCGTGTACAATACTCCCTCTGTTCCAAATTATAAATCGCTTTTGACTTTTTTTGGTACATCCGTTTTGTCATGTATCTAAATATAATAATATGTCTATATACATAGCAAAATAAATGAATCAAAAAAGTCAAATCGACTTATAATTTAGAACGGAGGGAGTATGTTTCACCTCATCATATTGATCATCATCTTTGATCTTCTCATCTCCTTTGTCTTCAACTCTTCACTAGTTGACTCATTACAACACATGCGACACATGCCATTTCACCTTCATGGCCTTCATGGCCTTCTTGGGAATGTTGTTGTTTGTGCGTTTCTTTGTTAGCAATGATGAGGAATAGGGTGGCGATCCATGGTTCCACACCTAGTCTGTATGAGAGAGAGAGTGTGTTTGTTATTATATATATATATATATATATATATATATATATATATATATATATATATATATATATATATATATATATATATATATATATATATATATATGGAGGAAGTTTGTTAACACCCCCCAAAAAAAGTTTGGAGGAAGTTTAAGATTCTACCCTTGGATGTGCGTACGGGCCTTGAACTTGTGGGAACCATGTGCCCTCCTAGAGTCCATTCGACATCCTCGCAACCTATGCATGCATCATTGTAATTGCCATCGACCATTCATCCTCCAGCCGACTCGATGACACCCAAAGTCCCTAGCACAGGTAGCAAGCGAACTATCCACTGGCGTAGGTGCCTGGCAGAAGGTGCATGGGGAATGCCACACGAGCGGCGTTCGACATCCCTAGATGCGGTGGTCAACATGGCATACTTGGGCAGTGGTGTGGTGCACTCCGTAACGAATAGTTGGGTAGAGGCCACTATGGTTACAAGCACTGAGCAACAATGTGGTGAGGTCGCATTGACGAGCAAACCCAACGGGCACCCAAAACCTGCCAATGCGGTTTTCGAATTGCACCCAGAGGTTTTCGTTGCATTTGGTTTTGATTTTGGATGGTTTATGCTCAACACACCTTGAACCCACCTGCTACCATTCCTAGCTAGGTGAGAAAGGAGATTCTTTATAATAAACAATGTCCAATTGGCATCCTTGTTAAGCGATGAAATGTGAAAACCACCACCACATTAATGCCGTGCGCGTCACAAGGACGTTTTTATATTATTATATAGTTTGATGCAAGGATATATATTTTACGGAGGCAAGAATTAGAGGTAAAATTTATGCCTAATACTCCACTAAAGGACGAAACTTACTTTCTTTCTTTCTTTCTTTCCTCTCACTCTCTCCGTCATCTTGTCTATCTCCATCTATCGTTCCATACTCTTCCATTGTCATGGCCTGACTGCTCGACCCGTTTGCGTCGAGATGGGCGTGCGAGTATGTGGCTTGCTTTACACCTTTCTTAAACTCATAACAAAAGCAGATAATAACCACATATTTAAATTCAATCAGTCTCCTATCCATTTTTCGGTTCATTCTTTATTGCACTAGTATTTATTATGGACCTTAAATTTAATTGATTTAAAGTTGAACTAAGGCACTAAGCCTAACTAAATAAATCCAATATATATACAGCATACAACAAATGATACTTTCCGTTGTAAACGCACCTAGTAGACTTCCAAATATTTAAACTGAGCCGAGAATGGGCTTTTGGCTATGAAACGGCCTAGCTCGATGTGCGGTGGTGATTGGCCCATCTTTTACTTTCACCTTCCCGGCGACAGCCCGGGCTTAACAAGCGGAGGCCCACTTTCCCTAAAAAAAAAACAAGCGGAGGCCCACTTCGCGCTCCACCCTCATCATCTCTCCTACGCTCTACCGCCCGCCACCAGGCGCCAGATCGAAATCGGAGGTGATGTCGCCGCCGGCGAGCCACCGCCGCCGTTATCGGCTCCTAAACTGGCCGCTGCTGTTCGTCGCGATCCTCGCGGTCCACTCGCTGGCAGTATACCTCTTCACCCGCGGCTTCCTGCTCACCCGCACCGAGCTCGACCTCCACAGCAGCCGCGACGACCTCTCGCCGCAGGGCGACGTCTCCTCTGGGTGCGCCTCCTGGCCCCCGGCCTCCGTCGACCGCCTTGTCATCGTCGTCCTCGACGCGCTGAGGTGCCACGTTTTGGGTCCCTTATAATCCACGTACCGAGTCGTGTTTCTAGCTGATGCGGTTGAACAATTTGTTGCCTCGCAGATTTGATTTCGTGGCGCCGAGTACCTTCTTTTCAGGTGCCTGACTCTGAGCGAAAAAATCGGATACTGTAGCACTGCTAATTGTTAGCTAATCGCTAGATTCTGCTGCAGAGAAGCAGCCGTGGATGGACAAGCTGCAGGTCTTGCAGAAGCTTGCTGCCGATGAAAAGACCTCTGCAAGGATCTTCAAAGCACTCGCTGATCCACCAACAACTAGCCTCCAGCGCCTTAAGGTGGTGATCCTACCATTCAAGTCGTATCATGATATAATGTTTCTCCTAGAAATATTGTAATGTAATGTGATCCAAAATGGTACTTCGTGGGCTTAACGGAATTGTTTCAAAACTCAATGCTCAGGCTCTCACTACGGGTGGACTCCCTACCTTTATTGATGTCGGCAATAGTTTCGGTGCTCCTGCAATAGTAGAAGATAATATAATGCATCAGGTTCATCTCACCCCACATTCAATTTTGTACCGATTAGGTCCCATTATCTGTCTACAGTTCATGCTGGATTGCTAGCCGTGATGGTGTGATGTTTTCTGTTCGTTGGTGATCAACCAGTTGGCTAAAAATGGAAAGAGAGTAGTCATGATGGGGGATGATACATGGATACAGCTGTACCCTGAACACTTCAACAAGTCATTCCCATACCCTTCCTTTAATGTTAAAGACCTTGACACAGTATGACATTCTGTCAATCAAATTCTTGTACTTGCTTTTTGATGAACCTCTTAGATCTTTCTTTTAAGTTTGACTGAATTATCAATTATGATTGTATGCCAGGTAGATAATGGTGTAATTGAGCACTTGCTTCCATCTCTTCACAAAAATGATTGGGATGTTCTCATTGCACATTTTCTTGGTGTGGTAAGTTATTGTGCATTCAATTTGGCCTTACCTGCCATTTTTCATCCTTTTATCTTTAGCTGGAAACTTGTGAGATCAACTTTGTTTAGGACCATGCAGGGCATATATTTGGTGTTGACTCAACCCCGATGATCCAGAAGTTGGAGCAATACAATCAGATCCTGGAGGTCAGTTGTCTCATGCATATAATATTCTTCTCTTGTGCTTTTTAGGAGGCATTTAGCATTACCTTATCTATGCTCTTCACATTTATTTTCCAAGCTTCTGAATGTTGTACAGTCCATTCTTATTTTCTTCTATAGGGTGTTATTGACACATTGAGGAGTCTATCCAAACCTGGCGGTACCCATGAGAATACTTTGCTTTTGGTAATGGGTGATCATGGTCAAACCCTGAATGGTGACCATGGAGGGGGAACTGCTGAAGAGGTGATCTTCTTTCTGTTTGGCTGCTAAGTATATAACAATCACATTTAATCCTGTGTGAATTGTAGGTTGAAACATCGCTGTTTGCATGGAGTCCAAGGACCCCACCAGATGCAGTCTTATCTGTTCTTGATGATAGTTCGTGCAATGTTGATCTGGTATATTTGTCAATCACATTTGCACCTTAATAGTAAATCATTTGCTCTTCTGATTTATGCCAATAGAAGGGTTGTTTGACAGGTTAAGATTATAAATAATTAGAGCAAAAACAAATAAACTTGAAGTTGTATGTAGACAAGATTTGGGAAAAAACATCCTCTTCTATATGAATACATGATGAGATCTCTTGCTGCTCTTTTTTAAAAAAAAATTGGGAAAAAATAACATTCAGTATGGGTGATTCTGTTTATTCATGTAGTTCTTTAGTGTTGCAACAGATGCTTTCAGCCTTGTAAAAGCAAAAGAGGGAGTTAATTCTTGAATACTTAATTAATTTCTTTGACACATCTATTGGAATGGAAATTAAATGCAGCAGCTTTGTATGCTAGTATTTAGTAGCTGAGCATAATAAATCTGTTAATTGTTGAAATCTCATGTTAGTCAGATTTCTTGCTTTAATTTGTTTTTACAGAACATTAATACTTGTGGCACTGGTTTATTTTCTTTTCTTTTTATGAATTAACATCACAGCACGGGAAAGAGGTCTGCGTCAGCACTATGCAGCAGGTCAGGGTTCATCACTCTCCCATGTGGATCTTCATTTTTATTCGGTGTTGCTTATTTCTCTTCTTGGTTTCAGCTTGATTTTGCGGTGACTATATCAGCACTTCTTGGCTTACCCTTTCCCTTTGGAAGGTGTGTAAGTTTAACTTGATGCTTATTTTATGATTCAGTTATCAGTGACAGTTCTTGCTTGATTGTAAGCTGCTATGTATTCTTGGTTGTCTGCCTTTTCTTTTTCTTGGTGGTGTTGTTGTTTCATCATCCTTTGCTTATTATTTATCTTGATCCACTAGCTGCTAAACGGGTCTCATGTTTCTTAAATAGCATTGGCCGCGTAAACCCAGAATTGTATGCCTTGAGTACTGGGACATGGGTAAATCAAAGGATGGGTACCAATGCTTGTACCTCACAGGATGATCTAGAAGCATGGATGGGGAGATATGCTGAAGTTCTATGTGTAAATTGTTGGCAGGTAGTATGAAGCTGCATTCTAGTTCCCTTCAACTTCCCTTGTTTAGTTCATATAGGTTTGTGGTTTCCTAATCTTGACACCCATCTTCCTTTGTAGGTAAAGAGATATATTGATCAATATTCTGCTACTTCTGTTATTGGATTTCCATTAGAAGACCTGCAACATCTCACGGACCTATATTCAAGAGCTCAGGAAAATTGGTCAGCTTCTCTGATAACTACTTGTTCATCAGAGACAGGTAGTCAAGAAAAAGTAGAGGGGAAAGGTTCAGTTCTGCTGCAGCAAATTGATGCATACAATGACTTCTTGCAGAGTTTTGCAAAGCTCGCTCGCTCTGCTTGGACAGAATTTGATTTATGGTCAATGGGAGTTGGTCTTTTACTTATGATATTGTCAGTTATCATTCAGGCATCCACGCTTGTAAATATGAACACCATAAGCCAATCTTCAGATCAGAAAAGTTCTGGTTCAAGCATCATTCCTAGATTTTCCTTTGCTTTTGCTTTAGTCGTGATTCGAGCAGCTAGCTTCTTATCGAACAGCTATATATGTGAGTGTTGTCAGATGAATCAGTCTTACCATACATACTTCAATTTATATATATATCTGTTCATAGTTTATTTTTTTCTTTTACACAGTGGCAGAAGGTAGAGTTGCAAATTTTCTTTTGGCCACAAGTTGTATCACCAGTGTGTGGCACTCAGTGCTGAAAGGGAACATCAGCATAGAAGTATTCCTGGACATAAATTCTTTATTTCAATTATTCTTTGGTGCGATCATCTTCTGACATCCTTCACTCTATTGATTTGCAGAACTTAGTTTTTCTTCTTTTAAATATTTTCACACGGTTTGGAATTGAGGTTGGGATGTCAAAACAATTGCCTGCGCCAACAATTACAAAGGATCACCCTGTGAGCGTCATTTGTAAAATCCTTGGTGTTAATTCTTGCAACATCCTCTTGGAGCTATTCCCCATCATATCTCTAGCCTTTGTGGCTTATATTATGCTGAAGTGCCTATCCCGTGCAATCTGTCAGAGGTTCTTGAAGTACTTTCTTTTGTGTGGAACGATGGTGAGTTATTTATCTATGGCGTTTCATTGGGCTTCAGAGACTACTTTGTTTTCTCATGCTGGGACTGTTCAAGAATTTGGAAGAAGTTTAGCTCCTCGCATTGTTTACGCTATCGGAGGTCTATCACTAGCCATTTCTGCATTTTCTCGGATATTTGGTCCAACTGTTCATTTGAAGATGAACAAAAGGATAATTATTTTATCGGCTGTCATGCTTTGTTCTTGGAGTCCAATTATTTTGATCCTGTTGGGAAGGCAAGGTCCGTTTGTGGCATTAATTTGCATGACAGGAGGTAATGTGGAAACCACTTGATTGCCAATGAAAAATATAGATTTGCATGATGAAGGTACTGTGCAAATTTTCTGGCCACTAAGTTTTCTGTTGCCATCTTTGTTTTGTAGCTTGGTGTATTGTAAAATTGCAACAGAAACATCAGAGAGAGTCAGAACTCTCTGTTGCTGACCCTGTTTCAGTGATTCAGTGGAGCCTTCTTGCAGTTTGTCTATTTTATCTGACAGGTCACTGGTATGTTTCATGCTGCTTCCAGTTATTTACCTTTTTCTATGAAGCAAACGTTTATATGCATACTATGTTACCTCAGAAACATTAGAGTACTTGATGTACCTATAACACAGTTTGTTCATTGATGTATAGTGTTCTAGCATTATTGTCTATACTAATATGCGCATTGGTGGTAGCTTCTAGTTTAACTTATCTCAATGGGGTGGCTAGCAATTCATCATTGCTAATTTAAAAGTGAATTTCAGGTGTACATTTGATGGTCTCCGATATGGTGCAGCTTTCATCGGGTAAGTGTGTTTCTTATAAGACTGTGAGACTGCAAAAACAAAATTTCCTTTCATTACATGCGCTGATGTTGCTATAATGCTTCAATATGCAGTTTTGATCATTTCCATATCATTCGACAAGGCCTTTTACTTTCCATTGACACCTTTGGTGTTTCTCATATCCTGCCAATTCTAAGCCTTCCATTTATTGCCATAGTGTGGTACAATACCACATCCAAGGACAATGAACTCAAGGACGTCATTCTCAACAATATTAATAAGGTACTAAATATGGTAACCTTCTCGTGCAATAAAGAAAATAATTTTGTATGCTCTTGAGAGGTTTGACAATAAGTTCAATAAGCAAGTACTACCTCCGTCTGCAAAAGAATGCAATTTTATGAGATGCGTGCCGGTCAAAGAAGCTCAAGTTTGACCAAGTTTATAGCAAATATTATTAGCATTTATGTCTCCAAATAAATTTATTATAAAAATATATTCTATAACTAATCAAATGGTACTTACTTTGTATCATAAATGTTTGTACTTTTTTATATAAATTTAGTCAAAGTTCAAACTCTTTACTTCTTGAAAAGCGAGAATTGCATTCTTTTGTGGACTGGCAGGAGATCTGCCCGTTGTATTAAAAGGTAGTAGTAGTAGCCCAGAGGAGGCTTTACAAAGTTAGCTTTACCTGTCGAGCAAAAGCACAAAAACTGCATCAGCAAAAGCATACAATTATACAAACACAATGCACATATCCTTGCTACAAGTTTGGCCAGATGCTTGGATCCCGCCACAATCCAGAGGGATGCCTCATCTTTGATTTTTTTTGGAGCAACACAAAGTCTGGGCAACCCATGTTGTAAATAATAATAAAAAATCCTCGTGTTCTTTTCTTTCCACAGCTCGTAGCATACTAGAACTGTTAGTGATCACAAGCCCTCCTTAGCCAGGCAAGGGATGTTCCCCATGTCCTCAAATGTGCACATTGATGCCAAATTCAAATTACTGAACAATTATGCCAAAAAGTTATGCTGGAGGCCACTAATACAGTAGCATATTCATGCATCCATGGAACTTTCCTTGTGGATCTAAAGCTGTTGACTGGTTCTTTGCTCACTAATTCACATCACACCTAATATTTCTTTGTCAAACTTAGGTGCTTTTGATGTATGGTCTTATAACAGCAATCACTGCTACGCTAACAATCATATGCGTTGCTATTCAAAGGCGTCACTTAATGGTAACTGCTGCTCCTGCCTTACGGAACAAATTACCTTAATATTTCTACTTTGTTTAGTTGTTATCAAGCATTTGTGACACACTGTTTATTGAGTAAATTTGCAGGTTTGGGGTTTGTTTGCTCCAAAGTACGTATTCGATGCAATTGGCCTTCTCCTCACAGACTTGTTAATTTGTTTAGCATCAATCTACTACAGCTGATGTTGCTTTGCTTCTTGAGTTGCACTGCTAACCACTAACACAGCACAGCTATTATGCCTTTGTGTGAATCCATTGCAGCAAGAGATGCTATTTTTTTTCTTACTCTTCTTGTGATTGCAGTAAGACCACATACATTAAGCTTAGTTCATTCATAATTTGTTTTGCGTGTGAAATTTTTTGTATTGGCCAAGTAAGCAGAATAGATGCAATCATAGTTGGTCTTTCCCACGGATGTTCACACTTAGACAAAAAAAAATACTATACTATTCCCGAATCCTTACTCTTGATTCCTGAGGGAGTTTTGTGTACTACCTGTTATGAGCTTTTTCTTCCTCCCTGTGTTTTGTCTGTTTAATTCATGGTTTTTGAGGTGTTAGGGCGTCGTTGGGGACATGGGGTCCGGCCTGGACGCCTTTCCCGCGGGTGCACAGTTCTCGCTGGCCTTAATTTTTGTGCATGTGTGGGACAGAGTTATTTAGTTGAATTAGTTTTCATGATAAACTTATTAGAACAAGTTTTCTGAACATTTGTTATTTTGAAAAATTCTTCTAAAAATTCAGAAAGTAATGTCATGACAAAGTCATGTGGATAAGTTATCCAGAAAACTTCCAAAAATATGAAGTTGCATAAGAGAAAAGTTGCCAAAAAAAAGGGAGAGGGATCACTGTGCACGCGCTTGGTGAGATTTGCAAACTGCTACTCATTAGATTGAACATCTTCTTTCTCAAAAAAGTTGCAAATTGCAATCGGTAATGCTGCTTTTAGGTCGTCCATTCAGACGGACGGACCCCGTATAAGTCACCCGCTCGCTTTGTGCCTCGCCCCCGCCCTCCGCTCGCGTTGCTTGCTCGCTCAGCACGCTTTGCGCCTCTGCTTCGGGACGAACCCCGCCCTCAGCTGTGCCGCCCCCGCTCGCGCCGTGCGGCCCCGCTAGCACTCCCATCGCCCGACTGCGTGTGTGCCCCCTCTTAGACTCATGCCTCCCGTCGTGGCTGCGCTCCATCCGTCTGGGCTTGCCCCTGCCAAGGTCCATACCGCCGATGACCTCCACACCGGCGACCTTTGCGCTACTCCGTGGCATGGAGCTCCGTGCTGGCGTCGAGCTCCGTGTTGACGAGCCTCCACTCGTCCAAGCAGCAAGCAGATGCTACGCCGAAAGTGCATGTTGAAATAGTGTGTTTCATGTGTTTCAGAGGTACGTTAAGTGTTGTATATTGATGTTGCAAAATTAGATCGAGATGTTGCACATGTTGTAATGGCTATACACGTATGTTTCAGGTGAATGTTTCAAATATTTCATTTGTTTTAGATGAATGTTGCAGGTGTTTTATCTAGATGTTATATATACATGTATGTTGCAAGTATATGTTTCAAGTGTTTTCAGGTGTTTCATACGTATGTTTGCGAGTGTTTCATCTGGATGTTGCATATGTTTGCAATGGTTTTCAAATGTTTTTCAGGCGTTTTCGCAAGTGTTTGATACACTTGTTTCAAGTATTTCATTTGTCTTCTTTTGTCTGTTGCAACTGTTGGATCTAGATGTTTCAAAATAGATCAGGTGTTGCATATGGGATGCGTGTGGGAAGACTCTGGCGACGCGGACGACATTTGGGGCAGTGTGGGCGACGTCCGGGGCTGTGCGGGCCCACTGCTAGTGTGCTCCCTCGCAAGCCCGATGCACTATATGCTCATTTGCTCCCTCTGCGCGGCAGCGTCCGGATGCTAGCGCCCCGGACGGACGGACGTTCGGGCGCTAGCAAGTCCAAATTGCAATAGGGGAAAATCAATCCCCCCTTGCTTCTCTGACATGTGGGACCCATCATGCATTAGTGGCTAATATTTATCCTACACTTTTTTTTCTCTTCCTCCTTTTCTTCTCTTTGCAACCACGTCTCAGCCTCAAGCTCTTTGCCGTCTGAGTTTTTTTATAATTATAAAGACACTCAAAAGAGCGTCACATCTAATATATCCAGTGGCGGACCTAGGATTTTAGCACAGTGTATGTCCATACAAAAATTCTCTTATACAATTTGATAAAATCATTTCTAATTTGTAAAACCATATTTCAATTCGGTAAAAAACCACATGTATTAAATAACATGATAAGCCTTAAATTCGAGGATCTATGACATTATGATATTAGTAAACATGCCCATTTCATGGCGTATCTCACATGGCACAACAAGATGTGATGAAAAAATTGCAAAATAAAGGACAAAACATATTATTATTTATAGTTATAATATCTAGAGGGGATAAAAAATTGAAAAAATAAAAACAAAGAAACATTTGAGATCTCATGGGACAAATCAAGAGGGGATGAAAATTGAAAACTAAAGGGCGAAGTATATTATATATATTTAATTTTAAAGGAGACAAAATTAAATAGATATTAAATTTAAAATGATATTGTACATAACTATTGATAAGTATAATGAAATGATGCTGAAGTGCTATCACTTTCATTTGTCATTCCATTTCATGACATGTCTCACGGGACACAATAACATGGGTCAAAAAGTTAGAAAATAAAGGAAGGAATATATCATATATAGTTATTAGTATAGAGACAGGATAAAAGATCAGAAATTAAAAACTACTCTCAACTAAGGTTTCACGAGACACAACAAAGATGGTATAAAAATAGGAAGACTAAAACGGACACAAAAATGGAAAATAAAAACAAAAATGTGGCTGCAATGGATTGAACCAGCGACCATAAAATGAAAAACAAAAAACAAAACTGAGGCTGACCATAAAATGGAAAATGAAAACTAAAACGAGCCTGCGGAAGATTGAATCAGCGACCTATATTGCTAAAGATGCAAGATGCTTACCACCAGGCCAACAAGGTACGTTGGTTTCTTGGGTTCCAAACGATTTTATCTAAAATTAAAATACATTGTTAAGTACAAGGCTGCCCCACAGGGTATGACATGGCCCACCTGGCATACCCTGTGGGTCCGCCCCTGAATATATCCCAAGAAAAACAAAGACAAACGATGGATAATTAGACACAAAATGGCCTCTAAAAATAAGAGTATATTAAAGACCAAATTGGTCTTCTTCCTTCAAATGTCCACGGTTGCCGGAGTTTGAAGATCACACTGTGAAGATAACAAAGAAAAGGAACATCTACAAACACCCTCGCCAAACAAGGCTTTGAAGAACGAAAGACTCACTTGCCGCTGACAACGAGATCTAAGATCCACTGAAAGAACATCGGTTGGAGGAAACTTCCAAGGAATGCATGCTTACAATACTTCACCATCAGAATAGTGTGTTGAAGATGTCGGACCTTACTGTAGAACAAACTAAAAGAAGAGGTCGAGATCGCTGTATCGAAAAGCCAACCAACTGCTCCTGCTGATAAGCACACCAAATGCTAAGATTTGAAGAACAACATATCTGACAGCCCAAACTCTCACTAGCCTTTCGCCGACACCAGATCGAATATCGTCGAGGTAGGAAGATCTAGAGAGAGACATTATCCCAAAGTACCATCGTTGCTACCACCTCGTCAATGACACCAGAAACCAAAACCTATATCAACGAGGATCCACACATCTAAACAAGAATAGTGATCCCACATCAATGGTGACCATTTGATATCTAAGGACAAGTGAATATCTTCTGAAGCCGGACTTCTCTTTTCCAGTACCTGACTTGTTCAATTTATCCTGTTTTAAAATTAGAATTGGCTAGGTCCATAGAAACACTCCTCGTTCCTTGTGGATACGATACTCCGGAATACTCTGAGGTGAAGGCTATAATGCTGAGGCATAAAAACCACCAACAAGCTTTCTGGCGCCGTTCACCAGAGACCTTTGGTGCCACGTCCTCGTGGCGCTAGGCAAGCCACTACCTACGGCCACCGGCTGCTCAACCATTAGATGGTGGAAGCGGCTCCGACAGCTTTTGACGGGTTCACAGAAGCAGGGCGCTGATCCTCTCTTCGCCCTGGTGGTATGGGAAACTTGGAAGGAGCGGAACGCCCGATGCTTCCGAGGTGCAGCGTCATCCACGGAGCACATACCTAGGGATGAAAACAGTACGGATATTTTCCGACCGTATTCGAGACCGAATCCGTTTAGAGAGGTTTTAATTCGTCCGTATCCGAGTCCGGATATGTAACATCCGATACCGTATTCGTATCCGAATATTTAAATCACATATTTATGATGTCGATATCCAATCGTATCCTATCCGGCATTTTTTATACTATCCGTATTCGAATCCGAATCCGGACATAAATATGAAAACAAATACGATATGAGTGGTATCCGTCCGTATCCGATCCGTTTTCATCCCTACACATACCTCCTAGTGACCATCAAGCGGCAGGCGGACCTGTGGATCGAAGCGGTCGCAGCCTTCCTCGGTTTGTTTAGCCACTGAGTAGCAAAGTCTGGAACTTTGTTTCCTTTGAAGGCCTATGTGGTTTTGTCAAACTTTTGCCGCCTAAGGAGAGGGGCGTCGCTCCTCGTTGTAATCACAACCTTTCTATCTTAATTATAAAGATATGCAAGTCTTTTACGTATTCGAGAAAAAAGATAGTACATGATAAGTTAATAACACAAAAAAAAGACGTGCCGATTTCCAATTTTCTGCGGAACTTTAAAGGATGGTTTTAAATCAATTTTCACCATTTTCAATCTTTTAGCCTTTTTTCACCGGATCTGTCCCCATGGTTTTGAGGAACCTTTATCACGAAGGCTTTAGGTTTTAGGTACTTCATTTATCATTTTTCATTGGTGTGCCCCAAAAAGCAATTTCATTTTAAAATTCACCAAGTTTTGCACGTAGGTGTAGCATCGGCTCTTAAATATGGAAGATGAGGCCCAGGAGGATAGGGGTAAAGATTAGACAGGGATATGCATGAAGTCGTTCATCCAATGGGGCATCAATTTTAGTTCCTATTTTCTTAACCAAGTCTGGTACCAGTGCGGGCGATGAAGTCGGCGACCGTCCACCGCCGACGGCAAAAAGGGTACGGTAGCATGCTAACAAAGGAACCGACGAGCCGCGAAACAGAAAGATGCGATCAATGGGGATTTTCTATTGGGATGAGGTCCGTCTGTTGGTCAAGCAGATCCTGGCTGGGCTGGGCTAAATTAATTTGCTACACGACTCGTGCACTTAAAAAAAAACGGAGTACTTCTGTTGTTATATAGGCTGAGTGTGAAATTGGTGGCTTCCACTCTATGATTTGTATTTTTTTAATGAAACAGGAGGGGCAAAAGCCCTTACTGAAATTTATTAAAATTTTGGTATTTACAGAGCCTTACAAAGTAACTTCAGGAAACAAAGAAAGTAAGAAAAAAATAGCTAAGATTACACAAAGTTGTCTAGCCATTGATCTATGTAGGGGTGGAGGCTCGCTTTTGCTCTTAGTATAACAAAGGCAAATTCAGCTATGATTTGTATTCATTGATACTCTGAGCAAGAACCAGCTGCGAGTTAGACTAAGGAGACATGCATAATGTCCACCGTGAGGTTGTAACCGGTTATGATCATCATGACCTGGAGATGGGACCAGGTACCATGGAAAACATTGACATGCATCAACATGGCCTGGAAACAGGCATCAATCCTACTCCTTGAAAAATAAGAAACCAAGGTCCGTTCCTTGAGAAAAAAAGGTCATCGAAAAAACAAAACAAACAAAGGTTGAACTGGCAATCAAACACGCAGAGGTTATGACGTGTTATAGGAATCATCACAGATGTCTATACCATAACGAGCACAGTCACTACAGTATTCAAGGAAACTGAATGTTAGCTTTGATGTTCATGTCCCATCAGATGATAATAAGGACGTAAATGAGACAAGGTGATTCGTGTGAAGCCACTCCATCTGAAGCCCCCGCGTCGCCTCCCCATGAGGGCGACTCGGGCGGCCCCGAAAACCTAGCCGCCACCCCCTATCTCTCCTCACCCTCTTGCCACGCCGCCGTCGGAGCAGGCTGCCGGCAAGGCCGTGCGCCCACCGGGATGGCGGCGGTGGGGCCATCTCCTCGTGAATCGGTGGCGCGTCTTCGGCAAGCTGGCGGAGCGGAGCTGCTCCGAGCGACGTGGCGCTCGGCAGGCCTACTCGGTCGCGGCTGTTGTGCGCCGGCCGGAGCCCGGGCTGGCATTCTGTGGTGGCAGCGACGGGAGCCTCTTCTCTCTCCCTCCGTCACCCACCTCCTCCTTCAAGCTGCGTCAGCGGTGCCGCTCTAGGGCCCGGGCATTCGGATCCGCTGCCCTGGTGACCGGATCCGGTCGTCCCCAGGCGGGGGTGGCACCGGGTAGAGGTGGCGGCGCGGCGGCGGGAGCCTCTCCTTCCCTCCCTCTGTCGCCCACCTCCTCCTTCACTCCGGCGGCGTCGGCATGGGCCACTCCAGGGTCTGGGCCCTCTGATCCGGTGCCCCGATGCCAGATCCGGTCGCCCCCAGGCGGGGGGGGGGGGGGTGGCGCCGGTGGTGGTGGACAAGGTGGAGGCGGCGGCGCTAGGGCAAGGGTCTTGGCCTTGCGACCGGATCCGGTGCTCTTGGGCCGGGGGCGGCACCTAGTGGTGGGGTACTCGTGCTCGGCTGCGGCTGGCAATTGTTGACTGTGTTGGGCGCGGGTGCCAGTGCCGCTGACGACGGCTGGCGATGGCATCGACGTGCGGCAGGGGGACGCACACGGCTCCGTGTGGCACGGTGTCTGGTCAGCCAGGGTGGTCGATGCAGCTGTGCGGCTGCTGCGGGCAACCGACGCATCGGCGCCCATCTGGCGGGGCTTCTGTAGGATGTCCAACATTGACGACGGTGGCGACAGACTAGGGTCCGACATCTAACTGATTTCTGTGCCGGAGGCCTTGGGCAAAAGCCTAGTGATGGCAACGCCTATGGGCACCGCTTCCCTACTAAGGGCGTCATGCCCCTAGCACTGTCTTCCACGGGTGAAAACCCGGTCCTTTCCTGGACACACGACGATGGCACACTTGGCGTCGTTGCCTTCCTGAAGGCGTCACAGTGGATTCAAATCGGTTGTGAGGCGGGGTGAGAGGTCGTGGGTGGGAGTCGGAGCTGCTCTTCCTTCCTTAAGCTTGGCAACGATAACCGCCTTGGCCTCCCGCTTCGGGTTGTCAGTCTCATCTTAGTTGGGTCATCAATGTACTATGTCGTGTCTGCGTGGGTAGGCTTCGCCTCTCGTGGTGCTTGTCACCAAGTTTGGCTGCCTTGTACATATTAATTGCTCTCTACTTATCAATGAAAGTCGGTAAAATAGATCTTTTGAAAAAAGAGACAAGGTGATTCATGACCAATGATCAGCTATAGTGGAACTACTGATCTTGACCTCCTCGGGGCACTGAAGAAGATGATTTAACCTAAATAAACTATGCTACAGTTTTGCTAGGTTTGTTGCTATCTCTACCGTAAAAGGAGTTATGCAACCTAGGTTCCAAACCTATCAATTAGCCTATTAACTAAGCTAGGAAAGTAAAGCACACAACCAAGGTAGCAATATAATTAAATGCAGAAGCTAAAGATGAGGTAGAGATGCAAACTCCCGTCGACGACTCCGGTATTTTTACTGAGGTATCGAGAAGCGCGCAAGCTTCCCCTAGTCCTCGTTGGAGTACCTTGCAAGAAATCCCTCGCAAGGGCCAAACTCCCGGTAGGGTAACTCCGTGGATAGTCTCGGGCCTTCCCTATGCACAAGTGGGTCACCGATGTGCCTTCTAGTAAGCATCTCCCGGACTGCTCCCCGCTTTCGTCACTATCAACCTTTCGGCCGAAACGTCACGGGCCTTGTTCCCTCTGGTACACGGTGGTGGCCACACCACAAATGCGGTTGGTGTGGTCTCACAAGACTTACAAGCCCTGTCGAGTACAATAATAGTGCGTGCAAGCACCGAGTGGTAAGAGGTATGCAAACCTCACTAAACAATGGGCTTAAACCTAGAGCAAGCGCATATGAGTGTGGTCTAACTAACCTAAGCACTTTGCAAAGCACCTATGCTAATCACCAAGTGATCTTTAAGCCCTATGCATGTGGAGAGCACAAATGTGGTGCAACAACACCCCTTTACCTTTCCCTTGCTCTTCCAAGTCTCAAATGGTCGGTTGGGGGTGGTATATATTTATAGCCACCAATCCAAAACTAGTCGTTGGGCAAACACAGGAACTTGCTACGTGGTCACCGCATAGTTCGGTGCACCCCACCGGATAGTCCGATGGCTGCCACGTCAATTAGTCATTAGGAGTTAGCCGGTGCTCCCGCTGCCAACCGTTGGAAACATTACTTATCTGGTGTGCCACCAGACATGATGTCCGGTGCCCTCTGGGCGTTTCCAACCACTTTTGCAACCTCTCTAGAATTAAGGAACGATGTTGTTGTCCGATGCACCGCCTAGTCCAGTGCACACCGCCCTGTCCGGTGCTCCCTCGGTTGCAGTTCTTCACTGCACTATCTCCTACACCTCTGTCCGGTGCACCGCCGTCTCTGCACAACCTTGGCTGTCGGTTGCATAACAAGTTAACAACATCTTGTCCTTTGTTTATTTCTTTGCGATTCTTCATCCGGGCTTCTTTGTCTTTGCGTGTTGGACTCCTATCGTCTCTTCTTGGTTGTCAACACTTCCTCAGGTGTCTTCCTTTGAGTGTTGATCAATTTCTTTACACTTTGATCTAGGTCCAAGTCTGCCATGCATCCTATTAGACTATAAAATAAACACTTGCAAACATATTGGTCCAACTTGGTCTTGTTGATCATCAAATGCCAAAATCTAAACTGAATGGGCCAATGGTCCATTTTCCTTACACTAGCAATTGAATGCAGACGAAGGTACTCTTAGTTCTGTAGATTTTGAATTGTTGGTCTACTCAGAGGAGTGCTGAAGGTGCTGAAGAAATCCTGTAGACTGAGGCAGATGATGAGTCGGGGCTACAAATTGTTGTTGGTTATGAGCTATAGTTGGATCTACACTTGACTATATCGGTAGATTGGTATGGACACCAGGCAGAACTGAGGATTGAATTGATCACCAGTCTGCCTCTGAGCTGTAGTTACCTATGTGGTTGAATTTGGAGGATTGATACCGATGCCAGGGACGGTATGGGAAGGCAGCTCTAAAACTCTAGTACTTCTAGCAATATGATTTACTAAAATTCTGATGTTGCCAACAAGCTGTATGATTCTATTTACCTATTGGTTCAAGTCCCCAGTTGTTGTTGTTGTTGTTTGATGTAGCACTTTGATTTCACCAGCTCTTGTCAGCACCTCATCTAAGTCTCGACTGATATCCTCAAAGTGATTTATCCTGTGGGTTATTCTTATGTTCACTAATGTGCCAATCCGAGGAGATTTTTCATGACTCTTATGGCCAGCACTAGTCATGAGAACGTTAGGCTTCCTCTTGACACCTTTTTGTGTTTTTCATTTTCAACAATTGACTCATAAAGCTGAAGTGCATATGGAGTTATCTTCTAACAACATAGATCTCCAATGTGATGAGCCACACCTTGCCTAATAGAATTCACTTTCATGACCTAAACGCAGAGCAGACAACGAGCTATGACCACAACTAGAGTCACCATAGCTTCCTCAATCCGTAGCGCAAACTACCAATAAGCACTGTTAAAAGCCCTAGTTTAGTTTTAAATAATTAATGAAACCTAGGGACTAATCATTGTGCCAAGTGTGTAGACATAAAATGATAAGTCCCATGCCAAGTGGTGGAGCCTAGGGAAGGATCATAGTGATGATGGTGTTGACCACAAGATGATCAAAGGCTCAACTTAGAAAAGAAGAAAGAGAAAAACAAAAATGGGCTCAAGGCAAAGGTATATGTGATAGGGCCATTTTTGTTTTGCACTGAAGACACCATAGAGGGTGTGAGTGACTTAGGATCGATAGTCGTACTATGAAGAGGGGAATTTCATGGTTAAAACGGTTATCAAGTGCAACTAGATGAATTTATATGAGCATATGCATTAGGACATAGTGTGAGCTAACATAATCCTTGAAAATGTTTGTGAAAATATGCTAACACACGTGCACAATGTGTTACACTTGGTGGTTAGCACATTTGAGCAAGGGTTGAGAAGGTGGCGAAGTCGCGGTAGTGTTTCTCGCTGAAAAATACTGACCGGACGCTGGTCACGCTGTGACCGGACGCTGACGTCAGCGTCCGGTCAGTGTTGACTGGTTGCGCACAGGAGGCGATGGTCGGACCGGACGTTGGGTGCATCAGGTCATGTGTGACCGAATGCGTCTAGTCACAATTTCCGCACGATAAACCCTTATTGGACTCGACCGGACCCTGGGTTGGCAGCGTCCGGTCATTTCTCCAGGCACGTCCGGTCATGGCTTTGACTGCGCACTAACTAACTTCACAACCGTTGAAGACCAACGTGTAGTATTTGAACGAGGACACGTGGCGCTCATCCGTGGGCTTGGCGCGCAGCGATCGGATGCTGAGGCTACGTCTAATCAACCCGACCAACACATTCGGTCGCCACGAGGCAGGCACATTGTTGAGCCTAACGACTGTATTCTTTGGGGATACTTATAAATAGTTGGTGGCTGGCTCTTGGAGTCCTCTCTTGGCATTTTTTATCATCTTGACATCCTCTTGAGCTGAGCATCTTCCTCCCACTCATCACCCTTACTTGGTTGCTAATCCAAAGTGAGATTGAGTGACTCCAAGTGCATTTGCTTGAGTGTTTGCATCTAGTGGCATTTGGAGATCATTTGAGCTATAGTATTCTTGTTACTCTTGGTGGTTGCCACCACCTAGACGGCTTGGAGCAGCGGAGGAGTTGTGGCAAGAGTTGGTGATTGTTCATGGCCACCTCCTAATGATTGCGAGGGGTTCTTGTGCCTTTCCCAGCGGAGGGCCAAAGACAACTCTAGTAGATTGTTCGTGTCATTGAGCTACCTCACTTGTGGGTGGTTCTTGCGGTGTCCACGGGTTGGACGAGGTTCGTGCTACACCTTTTAGCCGCTGAACCACTAAGTGTTGGTCGACACAACGGGGACGTAGCCTACTGGCAAGCACGTGAACCTCGGGAGAAAAATACTTGTGTCTCTTGCCATTTGGTATTCTCTCGGTGTATTGATTGGTTATCATTTTGGTGATTTGTTCATCCCCTACGTGGTGGTATAACAATCTTGAATTCTCTATTACTTTCTCATAAACTAGTTGTAGCAAGCTCTTTATTGTAGCTAGCTTTGAGAGCTTGCTTTGTAGCTTAAGTTCTTCTAGTGGAGCTCTTTAGTGTAGCAAGTTTAAAAGCTCTTAGTGAGTAGCTACTTAGCTCTTGTGTGTGCTTAGTGATTATAGCAACTAAAATTGTTTGGATAGGAGGCTTACAACCCTTGTAGAGCTAGAGTAAAATTGCATTACGCCGTTTGTCTTACTAATCAAATTGCTCTAGTAATCTTATATATTTTTATTAGGCTATTCACCCCTCTCTAGCCATATTAGGACCTTTCAAGTGGTATCAGAGCCATAGTCACTGTTTATTAAAGGCTTAACAACCTCAGTGCTCAAATTATGGCTCAAATTATGTTCAACCATGTTGGGGGCAAACTACCTTTCTTTGATGGCACTAGTTCCTTTGACTATTGGAAGAGAAAGATGAAGATGTACCTTGGTTCAATCAATGATAAAGTGTGAGATGTAACCGAGCATGACTTTGTGATTCTTGATCCCACCAACCTCACTGATAATGAGAGAGCAAACAAACAATGCAATCAATGGCTCTCAACACCATTTACAATGGCATTGATTCAAAGGTGTTTGAGTAAGTCAAGGATCTTGAGAGGGCTAGTGAAGTGTGGACAAGATTAGAGGAAACATATAAGGGCACTACAATGGTAAAGAGTGCCAAGCTATACATGCTCAAGGACAAGCTATCCAACTTTAAGATAAAGGATGATGAGTCCATTCTAGAGATGTTTTATAGGCTCCAAGTCATTGTCAATGATCTCAAGAGTTTAGGTAAAAAAGTGAAGGATAAGGACTTCTCTCATAAGTTCTTGATGTGCTTGCCAAAGAAATTCAAGACATTGAGAACCATCATCTTTAGAGGAGGATTGACTGGTGTATGTCCCAATAAGATACTTAGAGATGTCATGACCGATGCTCAATACAACGATAGTGATAATGAAGATGAAGAGAAGAAAGACAAAGATGATGACAAGAAGAAGAAAAGTGTGGCTTTTAAGGCATCCGCCTCATCAAAGAGCAAGGACAAAGCAAAGAAAGAAGCTTCAAGTGAAGATGAAGATACAAGTGACATTGACGATGAGGCTATGGCTCTTCTAGTGCGCAAGATGGGCAAATTCATGAAGAAAAAAGGCTATGGTGCAAGAAAAAAAGAGATCACATAAAGGATCATGTGAGGCTATGTTTTGAGTGCAAGAGCCCACATCACTTGCGGCTAATTGTCCCTACAAGAATGACAATGAGGAGGCCGAGAAGAAGGACAGGAAGGAAAAGAAGGAGAAGAAGATGACCTTCAAGAAGAAGAAGAAAAGTGGAAGAAGGGAAATGGATATGTAGTCACTTGGGATAGTGATTGCACCAATGATAGTGATGATGATGATTCAAGTGATGATGACAAGAGGTTCATCAAGAAGGCACTTGCTAGCATCGCCATCCACAACAAGTCATCCCTCTTCAACACTCCTTCGACATGCCTTATGGCAAAGCCTACTAAGGTAAAATATAAAAGTGATGATGAATGTGAAAGTGATGATTGTAGGAGTGATGATGAGGAGGACTAATCCAAGGATGAGCTCATAGAGATATGCGAGCAACTTAGCACCGGCTATGAAAAGAAGAGAAAGGAGTGCAAAGCATTGTAAAAGGAGCTCAAAGCCCTTAAGCAATCTTTTAATGAGCTCTAATCATCTCATGAGTGTCTAAAGAAAGACCATGAGGAGCTTGGCCTTGCTTACACTAAGTTTGAAAAAGCTCACTCCTCTCTACTTGAGCAAGCTAAGGAGAAGGAGACCAAGATAGAGCAAGTGATCATGACTTGTGATGTGGGACTAACATGTGATCTTATTGATGAATCTTCTTATAGTCCTATTATTGTTTCTTCCACTAACCCTTCTTGTAGCGCTTCCACTTCTACCTCATCTATTAGTGATGGTTTCACTTGTGGTGCCTCACTAATAGTTGAGAATGAGACTCTCAAAAAGGAGGTCAATAAGCTCACTCATGCCTTAGGCAATGCTTATGGTGGAGATGCCCGCTTGCTAAAGTACTTGGGTAGCCAAAGGTTTTCTCTCAATAAGAAGGGATTAGGCTATACCCTAAAAAGGCAAGACGACCTTTGCAACTCACAAAGTTAGCTTTGTGAAGGACAATGGTTAGTTTTACAATAGATGAAAGCAAGTTGGGCATATAGAGCAAAATTGTAAGACCAACAAGAACAAGCAACTTAATGTATCCTCAATTAAATTTGATTCTTATTATATGCTTGTTAAGGGTGCTAATGGTGTGAAGGCTAAGTTCATTGGTACACCAATTGTGGGTCCAAAGAAGAAGGCCATTTGAGTACCAAAGACCTTGGTGACTAACCTTCAAGGACCCAAGCAAGTTTGGGTACCTAAAAAGAATTGATCTTCTTTCGTATATCAATTACAAAGCCGGAGGAAGGCATTGGGTGCTTGATAGTGGGTGCACACAACACATGACCGGTGATTCAAGAATGTTCAATTCAATCAAGTCAAATGATGGTGATGGTGTTCAAAGTATCACATTTGGTGATAATAGCAAAGGCAATGTCAAGGGGCTTGGTAAAATTGCTATATCCAATGATTTGAGCATTTCCAATGTGCTACTAGTAGAGAGCTTGAACTTCAACCTTTTGTCGGTAGCTCAACTTTGTGATCTTGGTTTTAAGCGCATTTTTGGTGTTGATGATGTAGAGATCATAAATGTAGATGGCTCTAACTTGATCTTTAAAGGCTTTAGACATGAAAATCTGTACTTAGTTGATTTTGATGCTAGTGAGGCTAGATTGTCAACATGTTTACTTACTAAATCTAGCATGGGTTGGCTATGGCATTAAAGACTTGGTCATGTTAGGATGAAACAATTAAACATGTTAGTGAAGCATGACTTAGTGAGAGGCTTAAAAGATGTCACATTTGAGACAGATAAGCTATGTAGTGCATATCAAGCCGAAAAGCAAGTGGACAACACTCATCAAAGAAGAGTACAATGAGCACATCCAAGGCATTTGAGCTTTTTCATATGGATCTATTCGGGTCAATAATAGTATTGGTGGCAACAAGTATGACTTTGTGATTGTAGATGATTTCACTAGATATACTTAGGTAGCCTTTCTTGTTGACAAGAGTGATGTGTTTGCAACATTCAAGACATTCATCAAGAGAGTGCAAAATGAGTTTGAAACCACAATTAAGAAAGTGAGAAGTGACAATGGAAGTGAATTTAAGAATATAAGAATTGATGAGCTTTGTGATGAGTATGGTATTAGGCATCAATTGTCAGCCAAGTACACACCATAATCCAATGGGCTAGTTAAAAGGAAGAATAGAACTTTGATTGACATGGCAAAATCAATGTTGAGTGAATACAATGTTAGTCATTCCTTTTGGGCTAAAGCTATTAACATGGCTTACTTTTATAGCAACCATCTCTATTGCCATCAATTCCTAGAGAAGACACCATATGAGATCTTGAATGGCGAAAGCCTAATATTGGATACTCTTAGGTCTTTGGTTGCAAATGCTACATCTTGAAGAAAGGCACTAGATTAAGCAAGTTTGAGAAAAAATGTGATGAATGCTTCTTGCTTGGTTACTCCACTACTAGTGAAGCTTATAAAGTTTGGAATTTAGCTAGTGGTACTCTTGAGGAAGTTCATGATGTGGAATTTGATGAAACCAATGGCTCTCAAGAGGAAGATGAGAATCGAGATGATGTGAGAGACACTCAATTAGCCAATGCAATGAAGAAGATGGATATTGGTGACATAAGGCCTAGAGAAGTGATTGAAGTTGAAGAAGACAAAGATCAAGTGCAAGTTAATGGTTCTCATAATCAAAATCAAGCTAGTTCATTATCCCAAGGGCAAGATCAACAACAAGTGGCTAGTACATCATCTCAACACAATGATCAATCAAATACAAGCAATCAAGTGCAAGTTCTCTAACCGACCAACATTGCAAGAGATCATCTATTTGACTCCATAATTGGTGATATCTCAAGAGGTGTATAAATAAGATCAAGATTGGCATCATTTTTTGAACACTTCTTATTTGTGTCATCCATTGAACCTGAGAAGATAGATGAAGCTTTAAAGGATGTTTGATTGGGTCAATGCTATGCATGAAGAGCTAAACAACTTCGCAAGAAATCAAGTATGGATGTTAGAGGCCTAAGGGACATAATGTGATTAGAACTAGATTGGTCTTTCGCAACAAGCAAGATTAAGACGGGATATGTCACACCCGGTTTTCTAAAGAACAAAACTAGGCTAATTATATGTGTGCCCAGGAAGTCCACACATATATCAGAATGAAAAAGTATCAGAAACAATGTTATTATATAACGTATACATAGCTATATTAACACTTATATCAGAGTATCATGGAACAGTGACTAAACTTTAGGCTCCATTCTTCTCAGGGATGGCTGACTGGTGGCTCCGTATGCCAAACACTTCTGAAAGACTTCTGAAAACTCCACTACATCTTTATCCTTCTTCTGAGCAACACCTTACTACACACTGGAGTGTGGTGGAAATAGCAAGAGTGAGTCCATGTCGAACTCAACAAGTATAACACAGGGTTCATGAAGCACAAAAAGGCTAGACACTGTTTGACTGCATTTAGCTTTTAATCATCATATAATTAGCAATTGAGTAGCATCAAGGTATTCCAATTCCCATTAATGAACCAATGATCATTTGTAATAAGGATAATGAATAGCATTAACATGAGCATAATAATAATAATTATTAAACATGGTATAACATTGGCGATCAACTATTCTGTAAGAATTCCCAAGGCCGCTCGTGTCCGTGAGCACAGCTAGTATACCAGTTTATTAAACTCTGCGCAGAGGTGTACACTTTCACTGTGAGTCATGATTTCCAAATGCATGGGTTTGCAAGGCCCAAAACATCGGAAACCATATAAAGCCATTCAAAAGTTCATCTAACAAGTTAGGGTCATTAGATTCACTCGGCAGATAGATGTAGGAACCCCCATTTTCAATTGACACAATTCCTTCTCGGCTATACTCATAGACTAGAGGTTGTCCTACACCCAATGTGGCAAGCCATTCTTACGCCATTTAAGGTAACCACTAACAAGCTAGAAAAGGTCTCTTAAACAACTAGAGCCAGAGCCATATAGCCCTCACAGTTGTACTGTCAATCTCGGTTATCACTTACAGGTAAGTCCTTACGGAGAGTAACTAGAGCAACAATATAACCCCTTACTTTAGCCCCCTTTCAACAGTAATAAAATCATCTTAATGATTGGTTGTGTAATCTATTAATCAAATTACAAGATCATTGTTCATAATTAAGCACTAGCAATAGCTACCCAAATGCACAACCCATAGGTGACAAGGAAACAAGATATCAATAGCTAAGTTATAATCTCTATGGTTGTCAAGGAAGACACATACATATGTATGATAATTTCAGTGAATAGGATATCAAGGATAGTCCCATGCTATACTTGTCTTGATCAAAGCTTTCCTGATGATACTGCTGATCTGGCTCAAAATAATACTCCTGATCGTCAAGAAACTGCTCACCGTCTATACTCGATCATCAAGCATCAACACACAATCATCCGAGCAATCATACACGAAGCAAATAAGGAGACATAATTAAAATAGTACACCAACAGTAGCAAAACAGTATAAAAAGTTTGTAAAACTCTTCTACACGTTACTACGATCACACAAACGTAAATATCACGAAATTCGGATTTAAAACGTGAAAGTTATGAATTTTCTAAGATTTCCTATAGATAAATAATTACTTTAATATAAACTCGAAAATTAAAATTTTCAAACCTACTGTATAATAACACTAACATGTAGAGCTCGTAAATACAAATCTAACGCAACTTAAACGGGTCAAATCGGAGTTAAAACGAATAAACGACGGATGAAAAACGATGGATGGCAAAACTGTAAATATGTTATCTTCTACCTTGGGCTTGGAGGAGCTCCGGTCAGCCATGGTGGAACCTCGCCGGAGAGTAGCAAGATGAGATGGGAACTCGATGAAACGGCGATGGATTCGCGCAAACGGATATACCACGGTGTAGAGAACGACGAGGGCTGCCTCTTTGTGGTAGTGGCTGGCGTCGGGACGCGACGGTTTGGCCGGAAAAGCTCGTCAGAGAGTTCACCGGAACGCAAGCTGTAGATGAAGAACTTCGGCGAAGGGTGGATGGAGCTACGAGCGGCGGCTCGCGATAAGGGTTGTACTTCTGAAACCAGGGCGTCGAGGGCTACGCCAGCATATATATAGTTGTAGGGTTTGGAAACTTTTCGGATTTTCTTAATTTCGGGATTATTTTAATTCCACGAATAAAAATAATTTCAGAAAATCTAGAATTACCTTTTAAGCCGCGAAAAATAGTTCGCAGCTCAGAAAAATCACCAGAAAAATCCTGGAGACTCTTGGAAGGATAAATAACTCAACTAAATAATTTTGAGCTCATGAAAAGATTGATGAAGAGATCAAGGAAAAAGATTAAGCTCATAGAAATTAAAATTTTAAATCCAGAAAATACCAAAAAGTTTTCCGATGAGAAGTAAACGTTGTCCTATGGTATTTTGAAAATAATAGCACTCACCAACACCAAATACAAGCATCACACAAACACCACATTATCAAATTAATATGAAAAAGTTTAAAACCATAATTTTCTATATTTAAATTAGCAGCAAATTAACTTATCTAATAAATTTATCCAAATATTGAAATCATTTATTTTATTTAGTGTTTTTTATGCACAACCGAAAATAGGAAATTTTGGGAGTGACAGGATAGTTGTAAGGAACAAAGCAAGATTAGTGGCTCAAGGATATAGTCAAGTTGAAGGTCTTGACTTTAGAGAAACTTATGCCCCGGTTGCAAGATTGAAAGCAATTAGGATCTTGTAAGCCTATGCTTATGCCCACAATATCAAGCTCTATCAAATAGATATGAAGAGTGCATTTCTCAATGGCTACATCAATGAAGAAGTTTATATTGAGTAACCTCCCGGTTTTGAAGATTGCAAGAAGCCCAACCATATGTACAAGTTGAAAAAGGCATTGTATGGCTTGAAGCAAGCACCTAGAGTATAGTATGAGAGATTAAGAGAGTTCTTGCTCTCTAAAGGGTTTATCATGGGAAAGGTTAACACCACTCTCTTCACCAAGAAGATTGGTAAAGACTTGTTTGTGTTGTAAATATATGTAGATGACATAATATTTGGTTTAACCAATCAAAATTATTGTGATGAGTTTGGAAAGATGATGGCTAATAAATTTGAGATGTCCATGATTGGAGAGCTTAGTTACTTCCTTGGTCTTCAAATCAAGCAATTGAAGAATGGTATATTTGTGTGTCAAGGCAAGTACATCAAAGATATGCTCAAGAAGTTTGGCATGGAGAATGCAAAGGGAATTAGTACACCAATGGGGATAAATGGAAGCTTAGATAGTGATGCAGGTGGCAATATGGTGAATCAAACAATGTATCGGTCTATGATTGGAAGCCTACTCTATGTGACCGCATCAATGCCAGATGTGATGTTTAGTGTATGTATGTGTGCAAGATTTTAAGCCTCACCAAGAGAAAGTCATTTGAAGGCGACAAAGAGAATACTGAGGTACTTGAAGCATACATAAAATATTGGTTTATGGTATCCCAAAGGAGCTAAGTTTGAGCTAATTGGATATTCTGATTCGGATTATGTGGGATGCAAAGTTGAGAGAAGAAGAACTTCGGGTACATGTTAACTATTGAGAAGATCACTTGTTTCTTGGTCATCAAAGAAGCAAAATAGTGTTGCACTTTCAACCATCAAAGCCGAATACATTGTTACCGGTAGTTGTCGGGCATAAATTCTTTAGATGAAGGCCACCTTAACTGATTTCGGAATCAAATTCAAACAAGTGCCATTGCTATGTGACAATGAAAGTGTCATGAAGCTCACCAACAATCCGGTTCAACATGCAAGAACAAAGCACATTGATATTCACCATCATTTTATAAGAGATCATCAACAAAAAGAGAACATTTGCATTGAGAGTGTTGGCACTAATGATAAACTTGCCGATATCTTCACCAAGTGTTGGTATTTATTAACGTGAACAGAAAAGATCCGCAAGCGCACGGATACCATTGTAGCTTACACCCAGAGGGTTTTAAATATCGTATCCACAGGGAAACGTGTAAGTCAACTACATGTTCTAACTTAACCAGAAAAGGTGAATGAGTTGGAAATATAAATAAGGTGGGAACAACTAAAGTGAAAACAAGACTAAAACGTAAGAGAGGATCAATCTAGTATGTGATCGATAGTAGGAGTACAAAGACGATAACTTGATCAGGGTTTTCTACTTCTAACTTGGGCAGTCCACATCTTCTACTATTCAACTAGGGAATTACTATGGTAGACCGTAAATAGAGTATGAATCTACCACGTAATTATATATCCTGCTAGGCCTATAGACGGGAGGTGGACTACAGAGGACTTAACAAAGTTGTCACCTTCGTGATCTATCACCGATCCAGAATATAGGGTGCATCTACGAGTAACCCTAGTCTAAGCACCACGCTTACACTATGAATTATACTCTAACCTAGTCGACTAGATTAAAGCGCTCAAAAGAGACTCGCAAACCAGAAGAATAATATAAACATGAATCTTACTTGAATCAAAAGTTGATTGCCAGAGCCTGAGCCATCTCAGGAGCAAGCCCACGTAGAGCTCGATCCTACCGAAGTACAAGTTGTTGAAGAGGCACCGACAGGCTAGCACCTCCTCCAAACTCCTTCCTCGCTCTCCATCTCTCTACTATCTAGAAAACTAGATCTATTCTAACTTGGGAGTTGAGAGGACATCCATTCGAGGGACACCTTGTAAGGACCTTGATGTCGCCTAGAGGGGGGGTGAATAGGCGTGTCTAAAAATTTCTACACAAAACTCGAAGTCACTTGTCAGCAACTGTCGGAAGTCCCGACAGTTCAGGTCGGAACTCCCGACGTCGTCAGCAGTTCCGACGCAAGCTGTCAGCAGTCCCGACGCCTATGGAGAATAAACTATAAGTGCTCAAATGAACTTTGTGAAGCCAATAACTTACAACCTCACTTCCTATTGGTAAGGTGAAGATGTTAGCTCACTTCCTTGATGCCAAGATGCCTACAAACATAGATCAGGACCAAACCCTAGAATCACCACAAAACCAAGTATAGCAATGCAAATCACAAGAACACAAGTGAGACACCGATTTATCCCGTGGTTCAGCTCGCCACTAAGGCTTGCCTATGTCCACGTTGTTGAGGAAGCCACACAAGCTTTTCGGGTCTCTTTCAACCCTATCCTCGTTCTCAAGTCAAGAGAGCAATCTCTTGAGATGAGGGGTGATTTCACTAGATGATTGGGGTGATTACAAACCTCCCAGGGCTACCACACAAGTTGGAAGCTCCACGGGCGACGCCTAGCCGGCTAGGGTTCCAAGAACCCAAGAGTAACAAATGCAAATCCAACCGGCTTGATGAAGAAATCAAGTGCTCAAGCTTTCTTTGATGTTTCTCTCACCAAATCCCTTCTCTCAACTCAAACTCTTACAAGATTTGAAGCTAGGAGCAAAGAGGAGAGAAGAGAGAGGCTCTTGGGTGCTAGGAGGCACTTCTCTGAAATTTTGGTCGAGTGGAATGAGTGGGCTACGGTTAGAAATGAGGGGAGAGCTATTTATACTCTTTGTAGAAATCTAACCGTTCAGATCTATGTCAGGACTGCTGACGTAGATCTCGGGATTACTGGCCTTTAGAGAAAACACTGTTCACGCAAGGTTAAAAACACTACGCAAAGGTCAACGTCGGGACTTCCGACTTACATCGGGACTGCTGACCGTCGGGACTTCCGACGCAGCAGTCAGCAGAGCGAGCCGATGGGCCTAGCGTCGGGACTCCTGGCGAGGGTCGGGACTCCTGATCGTCGGGAGTTCCGACATACGTCGGGACTTCCGACGTCCTCAGTCACCGCACAGGCTAAGTGACTGGACGTCAGGACTCCCGGCGCAAGTCAGCACTTCCGACCGTCGGGACTCCCGACATACGTCGGGACTTCCGACACCAAAAGTTACTAAAACTATTATATGTGCTCGTGAGGTGCTAGAGTGTCTCTCTTATGATTTAGTTTTAATACTTGAGCACTCTATCTTCCTTAAACCAACTAGATTGGCACCCCCCTTTATAGTGCGGCATAGCCTAAACTCAAGATCAAAAGAATATTACCATTTTAACCACTTGAGTCTTCAATGTCTTCATATGTCACTTCTTCTCAATATCACTTCATAAGGGGATGCAATCAACTTCATCTTCTCTCTTTGAGCAAGTACAGCTTGAGCATGTGACTTGAACCATTTCAACACATGTGAGTTCAATCCATGGCTTAAAGTCACTTCCACTAATGATTTGATCCTCAATATAATATGACTCCTCATGGCTCAATTAGTACCTCGACTCAATGCAAGTACTCTCTTCTTCACCTTAGCCATGGTACCTCGGTCTATAAGCCATTGCTTGCCCTTCACCTTCGCTTAGTCCCTCGAAGCCCTTTTCTTACTATCTTCACCCTATCGAGCCATACTCAAGTCACATCATATTAAGCATCAACTGAAAAACCATTTCTTCAATATTGTGATCCTTATTGCTTGAATATCTTCTTGATATGAATGTTGAGATCAATTAAGCTTGATATGTGAAATATCATATGGTTTGCCTTCTTGTTGAACCTATATATACTTCTCATTTCACAATCCACAAGTTATGCAATAAACTCAATTTCCTGTTCAACACTTTGGAAACTTTGTCAGATCTTTAATGGCGTTGTCATTCAATTCACCAAAACCCACTAAAAGGCTAGATGCACTTACAATCTCCCCCTTTTTGGTGATTGATGACAACACAATTAAAGCTTACAAGAGATTGATAAATAATAAGATTTTGAATCCTATGATATAGTGAGCTCCCCCTAAATGTGTGCATTGAAAGAAATTCAGATTTTGGCCTCGAATGCCCAATGCATATATTTAAGATGAAGTGTGGGAACCCTCCTATATCTTAGCATCCGTGGGGGTGCAAGGTGTCAACATGATAACCGTGATGCATATGACAAGTGTGCACACAAGCATCCAAGGTGACTAAAAAAAATTGTACCCCCTTCTCTTCTCCCTTCTCATTCTCCCCCTTTGGCAACAAGCACCAAAAAGAGAGAAAAGAACGAAGAGGGATACAACAAACTTGACAAAATATGGTCAACAAAAGATAACCAAAACAAGCAATGACCATAAAAAGCAAGTTCTCTTTTGATAAAGCATTTTGAAGCACATTATGAACTTTTTCCAAGCCTTTTGCCTAGATGCTAGTTGATCAAACAAGGTGTGCAACATTTCAAAATTCTCTTAATGGTCAACAAAAGACACTCTTTTAGATTAGCTTGAATTCTATCACACATGCACACACTAGCATGTAAGGGCCTAGATGCACAAAGGTAATACAAGAGTTCATGGAGCGATATACCTTTGTTCTAAGCCTCATAATCTCCACCATGATCATGAATTTTTAAATTTAGTGCCTTGATGGGCTTGGCATGATGCAAAAGATTTCATTTGTGCCCATCTCTCTTGATCATAGGAGATATCACAAACTTGTGCTTGATTTCAATTTAAAGTCCATTGCTAGCTCTTGTTCTCATTTTGAGATACCAATTGAAGACATATTTCTTGATACACCAAATTTAGAGATTATCCATCAATACCAATTGAAATATGATCTTCACAATTTTGACATCAATTGAAAGAGCCTTCACAAGTTGATGCCAATTGAAATGGATTCTTGTATCTCATAATGTCACCTAGGAAATGCTCATAAAGACAAGAGATAACATTAAATTGCACAAGCTAGAGTTTCACAACTAGTGATCATTTTGGATGTGGATGGCAAGTGGATCACTAATTGCAAAACCTCATAACATAGACTAAATTCCCCCTTTTTGATAGTGCATACATATATATGTGGAAAGCAAGAACATATGCACTTTTTGGTCAATTAAGTCCAAACAAAGGAATTTAAGCTATGTTATGGAGAGTAGCTACTTAAGAGATAAATATTGCATTCAAAATAAATATGAAGGATAACTTTACCAATTTGGATTGAGTTAATGTAGCATACCCATGAGAAAATCATTCTCACCAAGAGACTATACAAATTTACTAGAAGAAAAGGTTAGTCTCAAAAGATACAAGACATAGAATGGGCTCCCCCTTAATATGTGCATCAAGTACTTGACTTACTTGTGAAATGCACTTGAATCGGTTTAAGAATCTAGAGGAGTTCATCCTATATCTTGGTCAAGGCATAACAATCTTGCAATAATTGAAATTATGCCAAAGAAAACATACCACCACCAAGGTAGATAGATCACCATATAAATTTTGATTATCATGACAATCATAAGTGAGACTTCAGTGATTTGGATGACCATAATTCTCACTTGATGAAATGTGGTGAAATTGAAAACTCTTGTGATCATCCAAGATCCATATTAGGTTCCTAGTTCTTTCTTTACCTAAGGCAACTCACATAGAGAGCAAGAGGTAAAATTCATGAAATTTGCAAATTTGATAACTAGGAGTTACCATTCCTTTGTTGACATGGTCTTGGATGACCAATGAGATGGATCCATGTGCACTTGATGAGTTATAGAGAGGAGAAATAGCAATGAAAGTCCACTCTTCAATTATTTTCTCCAACTCATTCAAATTCAGTTCCACTAAAGGATTGGGGCATTCAATACTAAACCGGGAACACTTGGTTTATAAAGACCAAGACTTCCTAGAATAATTGTGAAGCACCTAGAGAGTCCAAAGGAACCATCCATCCTCCTTATCTCCAATGTGTGAGACTACTCAAAATGAACTTAAAAGAAATCATTAGTCCCACAAGATATAGTCTAAACTCTCCCTTAATTTGTGCATACAAGAGCACACAACACACACTTCATTTGAGAAACACATTCTCATTTAGTGAGACTACATAAATCACTTAGAGAAACGGTTAGTCTCACAACACTAGCCATAGAGTAAGCTCCCCCTTGATAAGTGCTCTAAGTATTTGAATGACTCATATAACACTTAATTCTTTTAAGAACATGGGATTTCACTCTATGTCTAGGTCATGGCAACAATGCAATAATCAATTTGAACTTATGCCATAGAAATACTCACAAAGCTATTCACAAGATCCTTTGATTTATAAGACATCATGAGTGCACATCTTGGAATAGGTCTCAAGTAGTATTTTAATGTTCAATGGTAGAGGTCATACTTGAAACAGAAATCTTTTCATTTGAATCTACACTTAAGCTCAATGAAAAGATTAGTAACAACGAGATTAGATATATAGTGAGCTCCCCCTAAATGAGTGCATCAAGTATTGGAATTACTTAGCAATGCACATAGCCAATTTCTTAACTGGGGATGCTCACTTTATAACTAACTCACATAAAGAGAGTATTGAACAAGAGTTTAACTAGAGAGAGCAATACTCACAACCATTTTGTTACATGGATCATGCATAGGCATATTAAATAATTTGCTGGGAAGAATTCCACACAAGTAGACTTTTCTTCCTAGGTTGTGAAACCCAGCCTGGCCGACCTAGGTACCCAGCCTAGCTGCCATCCCGGCCTGGCCGGCTTTGTAACCCGGCCTGGCCGACTTAGACAGGCTCAGCCTAGCTCCTTATGCTCTTCTTTATATTGATCCATGTCTTGTGCTTTTCTCTTGCTATATTTTATGATATGAGTACCTGCAACACATCTAAAGATATTGCTCTACCTGAGAGCCATTAAAAGCATCATATGTAACAACAAGTGATGAAGCACAAGCATCTAGCCACTCCTAATAATTCACAAACACACATATTTGTGAACTACTAGAGACTACACAAGTTAAGTGGCTATCTAGCAAGGGTTAGGTACTAGTTACCGTGGTGATTATGAATTTAGAAATATATCCATTGATTTATCTTTGGGTCAACCATATTAGAAAAGACAATATGAATTGATTGATAGCTTGAGTAAATATTTTCAATCATCTTGCTCAAGAACCCCAAAGCTTCATATCACCTTCAAGTACCTACAATACTTTATCAAGCACAACTCGGTACCCAAACCATGTTGGGTCCACTAAGGTTAGTCACAAGAGACTTAGGCACCCAAATGACCTTTGTGCTAGCACATGGTGAACCAATCACCTTTCTAGCACAAGTGTCATTTTTGGGCCTCCTAAGCATATTTGAATCAATTGTTGAGTTGAGCTTAGGAGTGTTACCCATAGGACAATCCATACTTAGATGTCCCTTTCCTTGGCAAGTGTAGCAAATGTGGCACTTGATCTTGTAGGATATCTTCTTGTCTTGCTTCTTGTTTGCTACCTCGCTAACGAGCCTCTTTGTTGATGATGCCAAGCTTTCATCCTTCATGGAGGGACATGATGCAATTTCATGACCCTTCTCATTGCATCCATAACACTTCCTCTTGCTTCTTCTTGTCTTGCTCTTTAGAAGTGTGGCTTGGTCATCAGCCTTGTTGGAACACATAGAGGCATTGTGTCCCAAGTTGGAGCACTTGACATGAGCCATCTTCTTCCTCTCTTGAATCTTGCTCACGCCCTTCCTTCCTTTCTTCAAGCTGCAATCTCTTACATGGTGACCCTCTTTCTTGCACTTGAAGCAAGTGATGAGAGTCGTCTTTGGTTGGAGTTGCACCTTAGTGGCCTTGGGGGCTTTGCTGTTCTGTCTAGGCATCTTCATTATGAGCTTAGTTTGATCAAAAGTCAGATTGGTAGCCTTCCCATTTTTGCGGGGTGCGGCACTGCCGCCCTTGAGGTGCGGCACTACCGTGGTCTGTGCAGGCTGAACTATACCAATCTGCTCCCTCATCTCAAACTGCACACATCCAAAGCCATTCACTGGTTTCTTACCATTTGTCTTGGCTCCTTTTGTGTGCCTGAGCTCATCTTTAACTGAGGGATGCCACCCATTTTTGTATTGTGGCCCTTTTGATTTCTCAATTTTCTTGCAACCACTTTGAGTCATGTCATTCATGCACCCTCCTGCTATCATTTCATTGAGCCTAGCAATCTCTTTTCTCATAGCCTCCATATTAGCAAGTTTAGTGGCATAAATATTCAAATCAAGATTAAAACATTTTTCACAACCTTGGCTAGTGGAGGGAGTAGAGGCATCCTTTGCCTTAGAGGGATGTGAGGTGCTATCCCAAAGAAGACTATATTGCAACTCAAGCTCTTTGTGCTTTTCATCTAAGTCACAATACTTTTGATTGAGTGCAATATTTGCCTTCTTTGTGAGAGCATGGTCATCTTGCTCTTTAGCCAAAGCCTTGCGCAAAGAGGCCACCTCACTTCTCTCTACCGCAAGAGCTTTCTTACTAGCAATATAGATGTTTTCTTATGCAATGAGATCATCATCTCTAGTTGCTAGTTCAGCTTGGACGCTCTCTAAATCCTCCATTAGCTTAGAGATGAAGAGTTTGGTCTTAGGATCCAAATTTTTTATTGTGTTATCGATCTCTTCATCACTAGATTTATCATCACTAGAGCTATCACTAAGATCACTACTAGAGATGTCACTAGGAGGTAGAGGAGGTTTTGCTTTTGATGTTACCTTCCCACCTTTTGCCATGAGGCACACGGGAGAAGTCGCATGAAGAGTTGAGCTTCTAGGTGAGGTGGACTCATCATTTGACCGCCACCGATCACAATCTTCTTCTTCCTTCAAAATGTTAGTCTCGCAAGAACAAGAGGAAGTAGAAGTACCACATGTAAAAGCATTGTTCTCACCAACCATTTTATTACCATTCATATATGTTGGTGAGGGAGTAGATGTGGCATGATCACTTTGACCATTTGGGAGAATCACTTGATGCTCTTCACTTGTCGGTGAAGTTGAGCACTCCTCAAGTGGTTCCTCTAATGAGAGCAACTTCTCATCACATTTGGACTTGCCATATCTTTCTTTAAGCGTGGTCCAAATGATATGAGCATCATCAAGAGGTTCACCATCTCCAAATATGACGGCATCAAGAACATCTTCACTCAAAGCACTAAATAAGACATTAGTAGCTTGAGCATTGTATTGTAAGCATTTCACTTCCTCTTTAGATAAGATGGCCAAATCGTCACTTGGAGGTGAAATGCTCACATCTACAATCCGCTCAATATGAGGACCCATGGCCCTAAATACATCAAGCACACTAGCGGACCAAGATGCATAATTTGAGCTATCTAAAACTAAAAGTTCTAGAGATACCTCCTCACTTGTCGACATCATCTCTCAAGGCGGTTAAGCCCAAAATTGAGAGCCTAGCTCCGATACCACTTGTAAGGACCTTGATGTCGCCTAGAGGGGGGGTGAATAGGTGTGTCTAAAAATTTCTACACAAAACTCGAAGTCACTTGTCAGCAACTGTCGGAAGTCCCGACAGTTCAGGTCGGAACTCCCGACGTCGTCAGCAGTTCCGACGCAAGCTGTCAGCAGTCCCGACGCCTATAGAGAATAAACTACAAGTGCTCAAATGAACTTTGTGAAGCCAATAACTTACAACCTCACTTCCTAGTGGTAAGGTGAAGATGTTAGCTCACTTCCTTGATGCCAAGATGCCTCCAAACGTAGATCGGGACCAAACCCTAGAATCACCACAAAACCAAGTATAGCAATGCAAATCACAAGAACACAAGTGAGACACCGATTTATCCCGTGGTTCAGCTCGCCACTAAGGCTTGCCTATGTCCACGTTGTTGAGGAAGCTACACAGGCTTTTCGGGTCTCTTTCAACCATATCCTTGTTCTCAAGTCAAGAGAGCAATCTCTTGAGATGAGGGGTGATTTCACTAGATGATTGGGGTGATTACAAACCTCCCGGGGCTACCACACAAGTTGGAAGCTCCACGGGCGACGCCTAGCAGGCTAGGGTTCCAAGAACCCAAGAGTAACAAATGCAAATCCAACCGGCTTGACGAAGAAATCAAGTGCTCAAGCTTTCTTTGATGTTTCTCTCACCAAATCCCTTCTCTCAACTCAAACTCTTACAAGATTTGAAGCTAGGAGCAAAGAGGAGAGAAGAGAGAGGCTCTTGGGTGCTAGGAGGCACTTCTCTGAAATTTTGGTCGAGTGGAATGAGTGGGCTACGGTTAGAAATGAGGGGAGAGCTATTTATACTCTTTGTAGAAATCTAACCGTTCAGATCTACGTCGGGACTGCTGACGTAGATCTCGGGACTGCTGGCCTTTAGAGAAAACACTGTTCATGCAAGGTTAAAAACACTGCGCAAAGGTCAACGTCAGGACTTCTGACTTACGTCGGGACTGCTGACCGTCAGGACTTCCGACACAGCAGTCAGCAGAGCGAGCCGATGGGCCTAGCGTCGGGACTCCTGGCGAGGGTCGGGACTCCTGACCGTCGGGAGTTCCGACATACGTCGGGACTTCTGACGTCCTCAGTCACCACACAGGCTAAGTGACTGGACGTCAGGACTCTCGGCGCAAGTCAGCACTTCCGACCGTCGGGACTCCCAACATACGTCGGGACTTCCGACACCAAAAGTCACTAAAACTATTCTATGTGCTCGTGAGGTGCTAGAGTGTCTCTCTTATGATTTAGTTTTTATACTTGAGCACTCTATCTTCCTCAAACCAACTAGATTGGCATCCCCCTTTATAGTGCGGCATAGCCTAAACTCAAGATCAAAAGAATATTACCATTTTAACCACTTGAGTCTTCAATGTCTTCATATGTCACTTCTTCTCAATATCACTTCATAAGGGGATGCAATCAACTTCATCTTCTCTCTTTGAGCAAGTACAGCTTGAGCATGTGACTTGAACCATTTCAACACATGTGAGTTCAATCCATGGCTTAAAGTCACTTCCACTAATGATTTGATCCTCAATACAATATGACTCCTCATGGCTCAATTAGTACCTCGACTCAATGCAAGTACTCTCTTCTTCACCTTAGCCATGGTACCTCGATCTACAAGCCATTGCTTGCCCTTCACCTTCGCTTAGTCCCTTGAAGCCCTTTCCTTGCTATCTTCACCCTATCGAGCCATACTCAAGTCACATCATATTAAGCATCAACTGAAAAACCATTTCTTCAATATTGTGATCCTTATTGCTTGAATATCTTCTTGATATGAATGTTATGATCAATTAAGCTTGATATGTGAAATATCATATGGTTTGCCTTCTTGTTGAACCTATATATACTTCTCATTTCACAATCCACAAGTTATGCAATAAACTCAATTTCCTGTTCAACACTTTGCAAACTTTGTCAGATCTTTAATGGCATTGTCATTCAATTCACCAAAACCCACTAAAAGGCTAGATGCACTTACACACCTCTCTTCCCCAAACCCTAGCTTTTCTCTTAAAGGTGATTATGATGATGGATTGAATGAATTCCCCCCGGAGGGGGGTCTGGGGCCTCATTTATATAGCCCAGAGCATGAAACCATGACCCTTGGATCAAACTGACCTTCACATGGGGTTAGGATGCATCCTTGGAGACGATTGAAGTAGATTGCAAAGGAAGGAGCCGAGGGGCGGCGGCCAGGGGTCGATCGGCCTAGTGTTGAGGCCGGTCGGCCTCACCTAGCGGCGCCTTGTGGTGGCCCTCCTCGTGGAGTCCTCTCATGTCCTCTAGAAGCCTCTTGCGTATTCATGATGTGGAGATTAGGCCGATTGACGTGGGTTTCTTCTCGTGGAAGATATCAATTCCTGAATTATTCTGACAACCCCCTGCAAAATATAGATTCACCAAAACTCGTGGAATTTCGTTAATTGACACCCTAAACCTATGTTGGTGATCATTTATTAGCCCTTTATATATTTATTTTAACCCTTTATTATGGTAGATAACCATCGTCAACAACTTCCCCAAGCTTATCTTTTGCTAGTCCCTTAGCAAATATTCATAATGGATTAGGAGTTGCTACAATGCTTTTACGCCTCAAAAGTACACATGCGTTCAAACAAGAATTTTCCTCCGGATTAGGTCTAACCACTCTAACCTTCAGACTTACCCATATTACCTTTAACTATGGAGCTTATTAGCCTTCACTTGGGTCTTGAGCAGTCGAAAAGTAGAACAATCAAATCAAACACTATGTCTCAAGCTCTTCATTCAACTATTATTCTGGAGTTTTGTAAGATTTTTAAAATAAAACTCAGAGTATCTTTTTGTATGACTCTCTCAAATCTCTCAATATATGTGGTATTTCTGGATCCTCTCTAAGGCAAAGTGAGATTTGTCTTCTCTCATCCTATATTTAATGCTTTATCTAGAGCTTATAGGTATGGAGACAGCGTGTACATATTTACAAAGCATATTTTATAAAGTCAAACAGTGGATCCAGAGAAATGAGGCATACGATCAAATCAAGAAGTGCATGTGTATGGATCAAGGAGTGGTTTATTTATGATGAAGGTGATAGTGGATCTAATTCTACTTTTGCTCCTTTGAAAGGGATTTTAATCTCTCTTTGAATAATTGAAGAACTTAGACTAAGAGATATTTTGGGCTATAGTTTTTTAGAGAGGCGGGCATCTAAGTACCCATTGTTTTGGTAGGACACTTGTCCATGTTTTACTCTCTATATATTTCTCTTTCTTTTTTTATAAATATATAAGCCCAGAACATTCTTGTCTATAATGAAAGATTGAGAGATAATAATAACCTGGAGCAACAATAACTGGGGCTTATGAAATGTATGGATAGGTGACAAAAATCCTATAAAACATGTGAGTGGTGTTCTCTCCCAGTGTAGGAGAAAAATATATTTGGTGGATCTAAAGGCATGTTATTGCGTACTTCTAGAGTAGAAGCAGCATATTTGAGTGGAGTGTACGTGATCTTGATTTTAAAAGTATGACAAGGCTCTAAGGTTCAACAGAGCTCGACAATGCTCAATGCAAGTACGAGTAGTAAAAAGTATGAATGGAGTTTTCTATCCTATGTATGGCTGTGGTAGGAATTTTAAGCTTTGTTATACAAGTACTCATCTTGGTATTTTAAGATTTCAAAAGATAAAATTCTCTAAAACTCCAGCATCAGTAGGAGCAAGATAAATAGCAGCTCAGACTTTCTCATATCATACTCCTCAACTACCTAGATTTAGATCTAGCATTTGTAACCCACAAGTTTCAGGCTCAGAGTTTATTATTAGATCAAGACAGTTCTACCCAAAACTCGGGAGAATTCGTGTTTGAAAACTAGGCACTTGAAAGGAATTACGGCAGAGCAACTATTCATTATTTCCATAACAGAGATTATTCTGAGTGCTCTCTATTCATAAACTAATTCAAGCAAACTTGACACACTCTAACTAATACACATTATTACAAAATAGCACAATATAAAACAAATCCTCGACTAGATAAAGTAGACACAATAAAAATCCATAAATATTAAAAAGTATATCTCCTGACCATAATTATGTAAGTGTGAACCTTCATGTGCTCACTATTTTTTTTCTTTCTTTTTGAATTTATTTATAGAAAGAAAACTTTAAGGGGGTAAGGATACTTATCTGGAATACACGAGGGTGCCTTCCCCCAAGCTAAATGTTGACGTAGTCGTTTGATCTTGCAATGTAGCAGACTGGCAGTGGAGATGTACGTCTTCTGTCAGAAATTGATTGATGTTGATGACTGATGAGACAGTGCTCCAACAATGAATAGAGCATCCACTTGCTTGTCAACTCTTTTTGGTCCTTCAAATCTTGTGAAATTCAAATAGACAACAAAACTTGCAGAACATGTTAAGTGTTAGTGGTTTGGCCACTTAAGCCTCAGTTGTCCAAAGTTTTTCTTCTAGGCAGAGTTTCAGTGGGATTTCTTTCTCAATATTTTTGTATTTTTATATTTTCTGTGATGCAAAAGAAAATGCAATAGGATGAATGCATGCATATTTATTTTTATTTCTATGCCACCATGGTGAATATTCCTATGGGTTTTTTACACACCATAAAATTATCCACATGGGGCTTTAGGATTTATGATGCAGCAAATAATATATATATTTTTTATAATACAATGCTAATGCAGAAAAGTAAATATGCTAAATGAAAATAATTATGCAGAAAAGATAAATTTGGATAACTACCGATTTTACCTCATGAAGAGGGTTCATTGTTTTAAGTCCTCTGAACAGGACTTCTCACCATGTTCATTCCTTGGGTGAATCATCTGGTCTCAGAGGTGGAGACCTTGATAACTGCACCTCTTGATATGGTGTTACCCATGTTCTTTGTTCGTCCAGCAGCCGTTTGAAATAAAGCATTAATTGTGGAAGTTGACAACATCTTGCTCACTGTGCATGTTCTTATAGATCCAGGACCTTCACTTTGTAGAATTTGGGAGAGTTGACAAACTCATCCATGTTTTGTTCAAAGTGTGTCCTGATCATAAAGACAAGGTAGAGATCAAGTGTATGGGCTCTGTCGGAGGAAAAACACCAACAGAACCAAAAGTTTTATTCGTTCTTCTCCAACCTTAGGCATGGTGAACAAGATAAAGTTGAAGTTATGAGTGATAAGATCAGAAGATGAGCATGAGTGTGAATATGCAATATTTTTAGCTCATTTGGTTAAGACAGTGAGATCAAGAGAGTGAAGCTAAGAACAAAGATTAAAGAACTGAACATGTTAAGTTGATCAGGTTGGATCAAGCGAAGTTGTAACTTAAACATGTTTGGTTCTTCATTTGTGTGCATACCAGGATCGAGAAAAGCTTTTTGAATAGTGATTATGTACCTCAAGATATTACTTTTGTCATTGAAGAGTGATGGTACTAAACCACCCTGTGGAAGCTTCTCTTGCCCAGCTAGTTCTGCTCATGAATGGCTTGTCTTCACCATCTTTTTGTTCTCCTAATCTTGATATTCTTGTCAGTCCTTGTGCTCCCCTCATTGTCTTGAGAATTTCTCCATGATGGTCTTTGTCTTGAAGGGGCTTGGTGGAGATTTGTTCACCTTCTTCCATAGAGTGAGTGCTTTGATTATAGATCTTGTTTCGTGGCACTCATCTTCTTGTTCCATGGATCTCTTCATGATGTGTGAGCTGTGTTTCCCTTGTGTTTATTATTCCTTTGATCTTTTTGCTCCTGACCTAGAAAGGTTAGTGACAAGAGTACCCGAAGGAATATTTTTATAATTATATATCTATGCTCGTTTCACAAGGGCAGCGTAGCAGAAAGGTGAATACTCGTGTTAGGATCTAAAAAGTGCTTGTTTTAGGACACTATGCTTGTCCTTGGGAAACCTTCAAAATGGGTTTTGGTGAAGTAGGTTCCCCTCCAACACCAACCTTAAGAGCATAACGAGATCTGCAATATTTATGATAAACATATGCATCTACAACCACCCTTTTGAAATTTTTATAAACAGAAAGAGTGAGGGGGTTGGAGATCTCGAATGTGGGGAGGTTGAAGAGACCAATTGAATTGGGAGATGTCTCATATGAACATGGATTTAACAAGGTGGTTATGGAATAGATTCCATGCTCATTGATGTTATCTTTGTCTCCAATCTGAATGTTTAGAATTTCACTTGGATTGGTAACTCTTGAATTGTCCTCGTCTAGGTCTTCCTCCATAGATAGATAAGTATCGTCCTCAAAGTCAAAGGGAGTTAAAAACTCACCATTTGAGTTTAAGCCAAGATTAGATTCTATTAAGGCTTCTTCCTTGTCCATCCATTCTACACATTCCTGCCAATGTCGTAGCATCTCTTCGTCATCCATGTGGTCATTATGAGTCCTATGGTTTGGTTGTCTTAATGGATTTCTAGGATCATCATGAGACTTAGGAGGGAGAGCATACGAGGGATCATTGGGGTCAAGGATGGATTGAAAAATGGGTTGAGGTAAGTCATCTGATGTGGGCATAGAAGGGGATAAGATAGAATAATTTCCAAAATTGCTTGGCTCTCCTTCTATGGCATAGCTAGACATGCCATCCGTGCATTTCTTCCAATGTGCTCTATGGGGGAAAGGTAGTTGAGAACACTTTTTTCTAGATGCCATTCTATTTTTATATTGATCTACCAGCATCTTACAAAACTGGAAGTCTAAGCTATCATCATTACATTGGGGTATTGATGTCTTAGGATTGATAGCTGAACCTCGGGATTGAAGTGGTTGTGACTTAGCTATCAAAACTTCCTCTTTTTGTTTAGGAGAGAACTCCTTCTTTTTCTTGGGGGCTTAAAATGAATTTTAGTCCAGCGAGTGGCTTGACTAGTAATTTTTTCAAGCATAACCATTGCTTCACTTGTAAGCAAATGAAGAAAAGCTCCTCCAGAGGATAAATCAAGAAATTCCCTAGAATCCTTGCTAAGACCTTCATAAAAATGTTGAAAAAGTATTGGGTTTGGAATAGCAAGGTCCGGGCCAATGAGGGTAAGGTCAATAAAGCGATCCCATAATTTGGCAAGAGATTCTTCTTCTATTTGTCTAAAAGTTAGAACCTCTTTCCGTAGGTCATTCACTTTGGAGATGGGAAAGAATTTTGATAGAAATTCATTGCATAGTGTCTTCCAATCTCCTTGCGCACGTTCTACATTGAGTTTATACCAATGTTTAGCTTTTCCCATTAAAGAGAATGGAAATAGCTTCCATTAGATGGTCTCATCGGACATGCCCTTTATGCGAATGAGGTCACAGATCCACTTAAACTCTCATAGGTGCGAATATGGGTTTTCCTCAATTTCCCCCATGAAGGTTTTTTTTTCTGAACAAATTCTATGAAATCCGAGCTTATCTCAAAACCAGATGCTGTGATAGGCTCGGAATGTTCTGGTGGTCTAAGGTGTGTGCCCATAGGGTTAGCATATTGATAGATAGGAGTGTTATTATCCATGCTAACAAAAGATGAAAGGAAAAAGAATAGAAGGGATGAGGTGAAGGATAAAAAGAAAGAAGGTATGAGAAAAGATTTTTTTCTTTTTAGAAAATATAAAACAAAAGGGTAAAGATAAGAAAAGAGATTTTTTTTCTTTTATGTATATATATTTATTTATTTATTTTTGTTATTGAAAAAGTTTAGGCTAGGTTCGTAGTCAATTCAGCAACCGTTCTCCCGGCAACGGCGCCAGAAAGTTTGTTGGTATTTATTAACGTGAACAGAAAAGATCCGCAAGCGCACGGATACCGTTGTAGCTTTCACCGAGAGGGTTTTAAATATCGTATCCACAGGGAAATGTGTAAGTCAACTACGTGTTCTAACTTAACTAGAAAAGGTGAATGAGTTGGAAATATAAATAAGGTGGGAACAACTAAAGTGAAAACAAGACTAAAACGTAAGAGATGATCAATCTAGTATAGGGTCGATAGTAGGAGTATAGAGAGGATAACTCGATCAGGGTTTTCTAATTCTAACTTGGGCAGTCCACATCTTCTACTATTCAACTAGGGAATTACTATGGTAGACCGTAAATAGAGTACGAATCTACCACGTAATTATATATCCTGCTAGGCCTACAGACGGGAGGTGGACTACAGAGGACTCAACGAAGCTGTCACCTTCGTGATCTATCATCGATCTGGAATATAGGGTGCATCTACGAGTAACCCTAGTCTAAGCGCCACGCTTACACTACGAATTATACTCTAACCTAGTCGACTAGATTAAAGCGCTCAAAAGAGACTCGCAAACTAGAAGAATAATATAAACATGAATCTTACTTGAATCAAAAGTTGATTGCCAGAGCCTGAGCCATCTCAGGAGCAAGCCCACGTAGAGCTCGATCCTGCCGAAGTACAAGTTGTTGAAGAGGCACCGACAGGCCAGCACCTCCTCCAAACTCCTCCCTCGCTCTCCATCTCTCTACTATCTAGAAAACTAGATCTATTCTAACTTGGGAGTTGAGAGGACATCCATTCGAGGGACACCTCTCTTCCCCAAACCCTAGCTTTTCTCTTAAAGGTGATTATGATGATGGATTGAATGAATTCCCCCCGGAGGGGGTCTGGGGCCTCGTTTATATAGCCCAGAGCATGGAACCATGGCCCTTGGATCAAACCGACCTTCACGTGGGGTTAGGATGCATCCTTGGAGGCGATTGAAGTAGCTTGCAAAGGAAGGAGCCGAGGGGCGGCGGCCAGGGGCCGGTCGGCCTAGTGTTGAGGCCGGTCGGCCTCACCTAGCGGCGCCTCGTGGTGGCCCTCCTCATGGAGTCCTCTCGTGTCCTCTAGAAGCCTCTTGCGTATTCATGATGTGGAGATTAGGCCGATTGACATGGGTTCCTTCTCGTGGAAGATATCAATTCCTGAATTATTCTGACAACCCCCCTGCAAAATATAGATTCACCAAAACTCGTGGAATTTCGTTAATTGACACCCTAAACCTATGTTGGTGATCATTTATTAGCCCTTTATATATTTATTTTAACCCTTTATTATGGTAGATAACCATCGTCAACATCAAGCCACTTGATGAGAAGAGGTTTTGCAAGCTAAGGAATGAATTAAACATACTTGACTTCTCAAATATATGTTGATGCACCCCCATTATATGACATGCCTCTCCGTCGAGCAAAGCAAGGTAAAGTTGTTTGACATGTCATTCATCCTTTGCTAAGGACTTGTTTAGTGCATCTAGTCATTCCTATCATCTTAGGATCATTCATGAAACTCAAATGAATTTGATGCTTGTATGGTACCACTATTGCTTGTATGCTTGAAATGATCTAGTGGTAGCATATGACATGTTTGTGGGCTTGTGAACCTAGTGTTTGATCTAGATAATGATCTATAAGTGTTTAACTCAACATGGTGCATGATAACCCTCTTTTAGAGGTGTGAAGAAGCTTGCCTTTGGATCAAACCGAGTTAAATATCTTTTGCAAGTAATCTAGATTGAACCAAAATTGAGAAAATGATCCTCACATATAATGGTTTCACACAACTTTCCTAAAATTTGAGCTCACTTTTTGTGGTCATTAATGATAAAGGGGGAGAGATAATTCCAAAGATATGACCAAAGGGGGATACCAAAGGGGGAGAAGTAAAACATGATAAAGAAAGAAAGGGAATCAATTATATCAATTATTAAAATTTGAAACAAACAAGTAGGGGGAGCAAGCTCATAAACTTGTATGGTGCATTTGATTGTGCATTACATATGGTTGTTTGCATAAGCTTTAGTTTTTTCTCCGATACCTTGCTTGTGTGGTGTATGCTAGTTGTAGGTTTGATTGATGAAATGAAAAACTAGCATGAATAGGTAAAGTAACTAAGACTTTTGCTTTCACAAGTGGTACTAGAGCTATGCTTATAATGTTGATCTCACCGGGTTTTCTAGTTTTTGTAAATGTCTAGTTACTAATGGTGCTAAGGATGATGTATATTGACAACTCCGATTGGTATCACGCTTTAAAGGTCCATTCTTTACACCTTAGCATCATTTGGTAGAAATTGACTCCTATCTTTCCTATCTAAGCATATGTGCAAGCTTTCAAATTCAAACTCTTAGCACATATGTAGGGGGAGCAATTGCTACCAATTCGAGTTTATGAAACTTGTCCATATCCTTTACACATGATAAAATGCTTGGGCAAGCAACATGATCCAAAAGATCTTTATCATAATATCTTTGTAAATGGGTTGTCATCAATTATCAAAAAGGAAGAGATTGAAAGCCCTAGTTTGGTTTTGGATAATTGATGAAACCTAGGGACTAATCATTATGCCAAGTGTGTAGACATGAAATGATAAGTCCCATGCCAGGTGGTGGAGCCTGGAGAAGGATCATGGTGATGACGGTGTTGACCACAAGATGATCAAGGGCTTAACTTAAAAAAGAAGAAAGAGAAAAACAAAAATAGGAAGGCAAATGTATATATCATAGGGCAATTTTTGTTTTGAAGTCAAGACGCCATAGAGGTTGTGAGTGACTTAGGATCGATAGCCATACTATGAAGAGGGGAATTTCACGGTTAAAACGGTTATCAAGTGCCACTAGGTGAATTCATATGAGCGTATGCATTAGGACCTAGCGTGAGCTAACAAAATCCTTGAAAATATTTGTGAAAATATGCTAACATACGTGCACAAGGTGATACACTTGGTGGTTAGCACATTTGAGCAAGGGTTGAGAAGGTGGCGAAGTCGCGGTAGTGTTTCTCGCTGAAAAACACTGACTAGACACTGGTCACGCTGTGATCGGACGCTGATGTCAGCGTCCGGTCAGTGTTGACTGGTTGCACGCAGGAGGCGATGGTTGGACCGGACGCTAGGCGCGTCAGGTCACATGTGACTGAACACGTTCGGTCACTATTTCCGCGAAGATAAACCCTTACTGGACTCGACCAAATCCTGGGTTGGCCGCGTCCGATCATTTCTTCAGGCGCGTCCAGTCACGGCTTTGACTGCGCACTGACTAACTTCACAACCGTTGAAGATCAACGTGCAGTATTTGAATGAGGACATGTGGTGCCCATCTGTGGGCTTGGCGCGCAGCGACCGGACGCTGAGGCTGTGTCCGGTCAACCCGACCAGCGCGTCTGATCGCCCCGAGGTAGACATATTGTTGAGCCTAATGGCTCTATTCTTTGGGGATGCTTATAAATAGTTAGTGGCCGGCTCTTAGGGACTTCTCTTGGCATTTTTTATCATCTTAACATCCTCTTGAGCTGAGCATTCTCCCTCTCACTCATCTTCCTTGCTTGGTTGCCAATCCAAAGTGAGATTGAGTGATTCTAAGTGCATTTGCTTGAGTGTTTGCATCTAGTGGCACTTGGAGATCGTTTGAGCTATGGGATTCTTGTTACTCTTGGTGGTTGCCGCCACCTAGATGGCTTGGAGCAGCGGAAGAGTTATGGCAAGAGTTGGTGATTGTTCTTGGCCATCTCCTGGTGATTGTGAGGGGTTCTTGTGCCTTTCTCGGCGGAGCACCAAAAGCAACTCTAGTGGATTGCTCATGTCATTGAGCTACCTCACTTGTGGGTAGGTTCTTGTGGTGTCCACGGGTTAGACGAGGTTTGTGCTACACCTCTTAGCGGCCAAATCACCAAGTGTTGGTCAACACAACGGGGACGTAGCGTGCTGGTAAGCACGTGAACCCCGGGAGAAAAATACTTGTGTCTCTTGCCATTTCGTATTCTCTTGGTGTATTGATTGGTTATCATCTTGGGATTGGTTCATCCCCTATGCGGTGGTATAATAATCTTGAATTCTCCATTACTTTCCCGCAAACTAGTTATAGCAAGCACTTTAGTGTAGCTAGATTGGAGAGCTTGCTTTGTAGCTTAAGTTCTTCTAGTTGAGCTCTTTAGTGTAGCAAGTTTAAAAGCTCTTAGTGAGTAGCTACTTAGCTCTTGTGTGTGCTTAGTGATTATAGCAACTAAAATTTTTTAGATAGGAGGCTTGCAACCCTTGTAGAGCTAGAGCAAAATTGTATTACGCTGTTTGTCTTACTAATCAAATTGCTCTAGTGATCTTGTAGATTTTTATTAGGCTATTCACCCCCCTCTAGCCATATTAGAACCTTTCAACTGTTGATTCTAAAAACTAGATTGGTAGAAAATAAATAATTAGTTTAAAATTAAATACATGATGAGTGCATAAAAATACATGTAGGACAACATAATTATACCCTATTTCCTATGACAGGTAAAATCGCATGTAATCGTTGATTGCTTTCTTGATATCGGTGTCCAACTTTGTAAAAGCCCTATCCACCAGCATAACAAAATTTAGATGAAGATTACATTTAGACAGAGAACAAATTAGATCTTTCACAGAGGGGGTAGAAGCCTTACTGGTTCTAAAAGACGCAGTGAGATATGTAGTCAAGTTCTACCAAGAGCTTTTCAATATTTACATAAGGGATAATTGATTCTTTCAATGGTTTCTCTTGTTAGAAAAAATTGTGCTTAAGTTGTTCAAAAGTTGCAGCAGATGTTCTCTTTGGCAACACAAGATCACCTCAGTATGTTGCTTGGTGAATGAATGGACATGTATTGCCTAAGGTAAGTTTTCTGATTTCTCCAGTAGTTGGAACTGCTATCATCCACAATACTATAGTTGTAGGGACCTCTAGGAAAAAATAGACAATGAGAAAGGAAAGATAATCTAGAAGTTACTGTTACCAGATAAATAAATTTGATGAAAAAGTATCTCTTATGCTCAAGTAGAATATTCTGCAACGCACAAAATACTGTTGTATCGTTTCACCAAAGAGTATTCCAAGGTATCGTATTTATTCTCAGAAAAGCAATGGTTAAGGAATGTGATAGCTAACCATGATGTATCAACCAGCTAATATACCAACTAGAGTAGAGTAGGGGTAAGTTATATATGTGATATGAGTGATGACACACATAGAACAAGTCCAAACACAAAGAGCAGTCTAGCTAGCAGGGAGGACAATGAGTAAGCACAAGGTTTCCAATGATTCTAACTCTACTTCTATGGTTCTATCTTAATCACACAATTGCACTAATACATATTGAGAGAGTGAAGAGGCTTCCTCCTTGTGGAGTGTCTTGAGAGTGAGGGGGTACCCCTCTATTTATACTACTTGGAGTGGGCCGATGTATCCATGTGATGCATCTTCTCCTCCCTTGGATCAAACTGCCATTCAATCAATGGTGAGGATCTTCACCTAGTGTGTTTCTTTGCATGGGAACATATACTAGAGGTCGGTAGGGGTACAAGGGTGGTCGACCAACCCCCCCCTCCCTGCCATGTGGGGCCACCCCCTTAGGTGTGGGCCCTCTTAGCTTGATCAAGAGTGGGTATATGCAGGTGGGACCTCCTTGTCACATCGGTTTGTGGAGATGTGGGCCATCCAATCCTTGTGCTTTGATTGTGGGCCATTGATAAGAAGCACAACTTGCATCTAAGGGTGGATATTTATTTGAAGTGTGTTTCTTGGATCATGGGAAGCTTGAGAGGGTAGTAGGACTCACTAGGTGGTCGGCCAATCCTCCTAGTGTGGGCCCACAAACTCTATTTCCTCCCCATCGCTATGTCCTATAGAGAAATACTCCATATACATGTGGAACCTATTATTTGATAAAAATATGCTCATCATATGCTTATCTTCCTTTTATTCTGAGGCAGTTGACAATGTTTTGAGTATATGAAACTATGACATTTTTAGCGTCAATAAGGAAGACTTGCTATCTAATAGAAAGACTGAGTTACCTGATGAGCGTCATGTCCAACCTAGTGCCAAGTGGATTTGTAGAAACATCCATTGAGGCCATCTGGACCTAGAGTACCATTGCTTCTCATTTGTTTAACAATTCGCTAAAGTTCACAGAAGTTAGGAATGAAGTCAATATATTCATTTGTTTGGTTTACCAGGTTGGTGTAGTTTGAGCGGTCTTTGTCCTGTAGGGTCGAGACAGCGGACTAGAGGGGGGTGAATAGTCCTTTCTAAAAATTAATCACGCCGACTAACCGAAACAAACGCGGAATTAAAACTATCGGTCTAGCCAAGACTACACCCCTCTATCTAAGTTCACAAGCACCTTATAAAGATCCTAATTAGGCAACAAAGGTGTCGGGCCAGTTAAAGCTCACCTAACCAATTCTAGAAACAAGGTCACACAAACCTATGCAACTAATACTTCAAGCAACAGGGGAGCTCCTACACAATCTAATAAGCAAAAGCACAATGTCGACATCTGCAGAGGCCTGTGTAGCCGATCCTATACCTAGTGTGCCACCAACACTTGGATCCATCCGTTCAGAGCCAATGTCGACATCTCTAGCACCAACTAGAGACCTTGCATCCTAGCGACGAACGCTAACCCGAGATCGGGTGTTGGGGTTGTCAGATGTGACTCCTCCTATGGACCTTAGAACTACAGAGGTAGCTTGAGGTTCCTCTGGTTCTTGAGACGGCGAGCGAGGCCTACAACAGCATTTAGGCAAGAGTGGACCCTGAGAGATAATTCTATAGCTCTATTTACGTGCTCTTTTTAGGTCCGCCTGGACTGCCTGGAGAGGTATAGTCCTTGTTGTGGCTTGGGTGTCTGCCACCTTCATAAGCAGGGCGAACTGCGTTTCAGCCGCCTCTTCATGCACCCATTCTTGATTCCTTGCATCACGTGACGAAAGCTGCAGAAGCCTGTATGGACCTCGCAAGCTCCACATCAGGTGGGGCGAGTTGGTGGATCGAGGGATTTGTCAGTTGTGCGGGGAGGGGGGGGGCGCTGGCAAAGAGGGTGGGATTGGTGGTGGACGCCTATCCAGAGAATGATCCTTTTCCATGGTGGCAAGGGAAAACAACAACTTGGCCAGAAACGGGAGAAGAACAAATCGATAGGGCTCCTTATTAGAGTAAAGCATGTTGGGGGATTTGGATTAGTGAAAAGAAGAGCAGTAGAATCAGGCCGATGGGGGAGAAGGGTTGGACGCGTGGGGAGTTGAGTCAATTTACCGAGCAGGTGCTGATTTTCCGGTCGATGAGGTTGGGAGCGAACAGATTGATGAGTAGGCATCGATTTGGAGTTGGATCCAGTGGACAAATCGAGTTGGAAGCAGATTGGAGGAGAAGGTGGGGTGGGGAGCCAGCAGTTCGCCTACTTTCCAAGAACTCATGACCTAGAATTGATTTTGACGGAGATTGTGAGAGAGATGTTGCTGTCTGAGTGCATGTCTTCTTTGAATGTGTCAGACAGATATTTTCTGCAGTGATCGGAGGTCATGCATTGAGACCATATTTTTCTAGGATAATTATAAGTACTCCATTCTAAGTTGTAAGCCATTCTGATTTTTCCTAAGAAGTTAAACACTTTTAGCTTTGACCAAATATATATATAAGAAAATATTAATACTTATGTTGCAAAACTAGTATCATTAGATGAACCGTTGAATATATTTTTATAATAAACTTATTTAAAGATATAAATGTTGCTAATATTTTATACAAACCTAGTTAAAGTCGTGACACTTATTTTGGGACGGATGGAGTATGTCTAGACATGTAGTAAAACTATATATTAAAAAAACAAAACAACTTATAATTTGGAACTAAATAGAGTATTAAGGTTATGTATTTTGTGATTAGAATCATAAATTGGTTCCAATCGTAAAATCGTATATATATATATATATATATATATATATATATATATATATATATATATATATATATATATATATATATATATATATATATATATAGGCGTGGTCGGTTGGAGGTAAGAACTAAAGAAGGTGCCAGGTTTGGTGGCAGAAAAACAGAATCAAAGCCACCTTTCAAATTTCGAACCATCAGTCCATCACTCCAGCAGACTCCAGTAATAAGGCTGCTTATTTGCGCATATTCAATATAGTTTTGATTTGTTTTTGTTGAGCTTGTTCATAGATTGTTTGATTTGCAAACTAAATGGTAACCTTACACGCTTAGAGCAACTCCAACGGTTTTGCATTTTTTGTTTGGCAAAAGATGGAGTTTGCCAACTCTCAAATCAATATGGGAAGGAGAAAAAAAGGTTATCTCCAACGGTTTGATAAAATTAACTTGCCAAAATCCAAAAAAGAAACCTGGCGGCGCGGGAGGGAAGAGCGCACGCGGGAGTAGTGTGTGAGATGGAATGCCAAGCCGATCGCGAGCTTGCATATATGCCAATCCATCTCAGGATTTTGCCAAGTTAACAAAAATGCAAAGCTCATTTGCCAAACCGTTGGATAGGAGTTTTGTAGACTTTTTTGCAAAAACAGGAATGCAAAGCTCATTTGCAAAACCGTTGGAGTTGCTTTACATATATGTATTTTATTTTTGCGCAAAGACGGCCGGACCACACACACACACACACACATATATATATATATATATATATATATATATATATATATATATATATATATATATATATATATGTATATATATATATAGTAACCGTGCTTAGAGAGGTCCGGGCTGCTCACTGGAACGGAAAAACACATGGACAATTCACGTCAGTGCTTTTTGGGCGCGGTCGGCACGACGCCTTCGTTGCCGGCGAGCATCATGTACTTGTCCTTCCGGGTCAGCCCGGTGAGCTCGAACCCCAGCGCCTCGCCGAGCTCGCGCTGCACCCGGTTCGCCACGTCGATGCTGTCGCCGCGACCGCCGTTGTCCGCCGGCGTTGTGGCGGCGCGCGGCAGGAACTCCACACGGTACGCCGGCCGCGGGTTCATCATGAAGTAGAAGGGGTCCATCCACTTGGCCCCCGGCTTGGTGGACGTGCCGTAGTACATGCCGACGCGCGTGTCCAGCGCCACGGGGTTCACGTCGACGCCGAGCTCGGCGAAGAGCGGGCTGAGCCGGAGCAGGTACTCCTCCCGGCACGTGGTGCCCTCAGGGCACACCACCAGGTCGCCGTGCGCCAGCACCGCCGCCATGTTGCGCTGGTCCTTCTCGCGGTCCCGCGTCAGGCGCGCCGTGCGGATCGGCGCGATCAGCTCCGACACCGGGCTCAGGCTGTACGTCACCGCGGTCACCGGCTTCCCCAGCGCCGCGGCCACGATGATGGGGTCCAGCAGCGTGCGGTGGTTGCACACGTACAGTCGCCCGCCGCCGCCGCCTTCGCCGCCTTGGCGCGCGGTGGGCACGTGGCCGCCCACGAGGCGGTAGTGCATGCCGGTGAACGCGCCCACGGGGAAGCAGACGCGGTACGGGAGGAAGGAGAAGGCGATGGTGCGGAAGACGACGAGCGCGATGGCGAACGGGAGGAAGGTGTACATGGCGAGCGCGGCCGGCGGCGTGGGCGCGAAGGCGAGGCGGCCGTCGTGGAAGACGAGGGGCCTCGGGTACTTGTCCTGCGGCAGCGGCCGCCATCCCAGCGTGTCGGCCTCGCTGACAGCGAAAGTTTCCTGCACGCACAGAAGATGTGCACGTTGCACGTAATGTCAAGGGCGCTGGCGTGTGCCGTCACGAGGATCAGCATTCAGCACTGGCGTTAGTTGACTGCGACTATATTTATTATGACTAAAATATATAATAAACCTTTTTGTTGCTAATTCGGCGAGGAACATTTTAATTGCTGATAATAATGTTAATGCAAATTCCGGAAGATTATTCAGAGTCCGTACGTGGATTAGGTAGGATTTCATTTTCAATTTGATCTGATTGGGGCTCCTGGTCATTATTCTTTTTACAATTTTACTCCTAGCCTGGACCTCTCTCCTGGTCATTCAAAAATACTACCTCTGCTCCAGAAATAATACAATTCTAAGTTTGGTTAGAGTCAAACTAACTTAACTTTAGCTGAATTTGGAAAAAAAAAGTGATGCTAACATTTAAGACTCTAAAAATGTATATTATGAAACTATCTTCCATGAACATCTAATGATGTTTACTTAGTACAATAGGTTAACGTTAATATTTTTAATATAAATTTAATGAAATTTAAGAAGCTTTGACTAAGCAATACTCTAGGATTATATGTTTTTTGAGACGAAAGGAGTAGTTTTCTAATAATATAATTTTGTTATGTGTAACCAATATATGAAAACAATAAATGATAGTTAAATAAAAGTTATGATTTGTAGACTGATGTGTAAAAAGTCTAACTTATTTGTAATTGGAGACCTATATTAATAAAAATGCTATACATGTGAGTTTCAAGCTATTAATGTTCCATGATAACCAGGAAATCGCTTGTTCCTGGTTATGTTTCCACGATCAGAGTTCAAATTGTAGCACCTACTATAGGTGCAATTTACACACGTACAAATGCTTTTAATTTAACTGTTTTATTTGCAATGGTATGATTATGAACCAATTTATGCTAATAAAAAAATATTTTGCAAGAACATCATGGTCTACGTTAATTATTATCCACGGAAGGAATATACTCCTCCATCAAAAAAGAATGTTATTTTAGTTTTTTACTAAGTTAATCAATCTTAATTTTAACCAAATTTATGTTAAAAATAACAAGATTTATCACACCACAAATAGGCAAACTACGAAAATATATTTCAAGATGAATCTGGTCATGTTTATTTTGATATCATAAATACAGTTGTTTTCTTAACATATTAGTCAAATCTATGATAGCGTGGCTTAGAATAAAATTAGAATAACTTTCTCTTTAGGATGGAGGTACATAATAAGCGATGTGAAAGGCTAATTAATTAGGAGGTTGTGTATCGCCCTGCTACATAGGCCAACATGGACTTCGACGTTAACAGCCCAATTAAGTAGTTTTCAAGCAGCAACTGCAAATGTTATTCCTAGTTGATGATGTGCTGAAAACTCATAATAATTTAATAAAATGTGATGTGCCTACAATTTATAGCGTCGTTTGGAGGGAATTGAACCTGTTGATTGAGCATGGTTAACCAATACAAAAAAAAAGACACTATGATGCAGGACTAAGACTTGGAAACAAACATGGTTACACGGAACCAAGGCTCGGTGACCCTGGACTGCCGCTCGAGCTCATCGGCGTCAATTCTCCTATGTAAAATCAATGTTTAGCCTATATACTTAAGATATTAGGCTTAATCTCATACTTAGCCATGAGATCCGCCCAGGCTTATAGAAAGTTCTAGGTCCGCAACTGGTTATATATACTTGTACACTCCTATGGTTTTCTTCGTACCCTTACTACTACACTTCTATACTATTCTCCTGTTCCAAATTATAAGTTGCTTTGACTTTTTTGATTCATCCATTTTGCTATGACATAATATTATATCTAGATTCACCGCAAAATGAATGTACCAAAAAATTCAAAGCGACCTATAATTTGGAATGGACGAAGTATATATCTATGTATGATATCACTGTTATTAACTATATATACTTATTAACTATATTACTTGTACACTCCTATGGTTCACCACCAATGTTGACCTCCTAGTTCACCATTTGAAATTTTGGACTCATTTCCCTTACGCTACACCTCACACGACCTTCGTATATATGAGCCCGTGGCTGGCGTTCCTACCATTATCATATAGAGTTGTTTTTTCCACCCACTATCGCTACACTTCTACCGTATTGTTTGACCTTTTCTTCTCTCTAAATAGTAAATTTTAAAACTACCCCAAAAGATGAGAAAAGCAGATTTTTAAAAGAAAAATAAATATCTGGGTGTTATATATATATTATTGCAACGTTTTATGCGTCTTTGACGTACTGTAGCATCGCGTATATCGGACGGTTAATGTTAGGAGAGTAATAAGCAATGCTCTGACGGTCTCACCTTGCAGTAGTAAGGAGAGAAAAGGCAGTGCACCCTACCGCTGCTCGCCGGTCCGACAAGCCCCACGGCGCCCTTCTTTCCGGCCACCTCCAACTCGTCGCCAAACAGCGCCCGGAGCGTCTTCGCTGCCATCTCGGCTTCGTCCTCCTCGTCCATCAGCCCGGCGAGGACCCCACCGACCGACCTCACCTCAGGCCCCACGACGGCGTCCACGCCGACATACTCCTTCAAGAACCCGTCCACCATCACCCTCGGGAACGTCGCGCTCACGGCAACCACCCGCGCCGCTGCCTGCACCGCCGCCACGCCCTCCGCTGCCGCGGCCTCCAGGAAGAACTTGGGGAGCACTGCTCTGCCGACCCTGGCCACCTCCTTCTCCTCCAGCCCGACGAGAGCGACCGTGGTCATGGCCCTAGCCCGCGCGCCGTCGCCGGGGAGGAGGAACAACATCAGCGGGTAGAGCAGCAGCAGGAGAAGGCCCCGGAGGAAGCTGCCGGCCTCGACGGCGACGAGCATGAAGTACGGGAAGGCGGACACCGGCGGGCGCAGGATCCACGCCTCCACGTCGACCACTAGGGTCTGGCCATGTAGCATGTCCAGCGTCGGCAGCGGCGGCGGCGGCGGGCTCGGCTTCGTCGTGACTGCCATCCTGGTGGCACGGTGGTGCCGACGACCGGCGAGCTTCCGCAGGAGGAGGAAGAACAAGGAGACAAATGGCTGGGACAATGATGAAGATTTCATGGTCATGGCTATCTATACCTCGCTGGGTAGGTACCTATTGCCTTCGATCGCGAGCCCTATAGTCTGTGTCGAGGTGTTGCATGTACTTGTCATCTGGCATGCAGTCTTGCTTCGATGGGCGTTTGTATCTGCTCAGGAGCCACAAGTAGATCTACCGGAATCCACTTCTTTGCCGAGCGCCGGCAAAGGAGGCTTTGCCGAGAGCCAAATAAAAAACACTCGGCAAAGCCTCTGCACTCGGCAAAGAAGCCTTTGCCGAGCGTCCGATAAACGGCTCTCGGCAAAGAAGTTTCTTTGCCGAGAGCCAAAAAAAACACTCGGCAAAGAAACTTCTTTGCCGAGAGCCAAAAAAAAGCACTCGGCAAAGGCTTCTTTGCCGAGTGCCAAAGTAAAACACTCGGCAAAGCAATTTTTCAAACCACATTTTGGTGCCCTAAACGAATTCAAATAAAAAAGTTTTCAACTACAAAGTTTCATAACTTTTCATGATCTACAAACTTTATATTGGTCATTTCTTTATTCGACAAAGTAATAATTACGTTGTTCACAAAATCTATATGTCTCTCATGTAGTTCCATAAAACTACAAGAGAGATATATAAGATTTGTGAACAATGTTAGCACCACAATTTCGGATGGAAAAACTTCCTAAATGAAGTTTGTAGATCTCGAAAGGTATTGAAACATTGTAGTTGACCACTTTTTAATTTGAATTTATCTTGTCATGGAAAACTACGTTTGAAATTCAAAATTTTAAAATTTTAAAATTCAAATTTTTCAAAAGACCTCGGATGGAAAAACTTCCTAAATGAAATTTGTAGATCTCAAAAAGTTATGAAACATTGTAGTTGACCACTTTTTCATTTGAATTCATCTTGTCATGCAAAACTACGTTTGAAATTCAAAATTTTAAAATTTGAATTTTTCAAAAGACCTCGGATGGAAAAACTTTCTATATGAAAAATGTAGTGCTCGAAAAGTTATGAAACTTTGTGGTTAACAACTTTTTCATTTGAATTCATCTTGTCATGCAAAACTACGTTTGAAATTCAAAATTTTAAAATTTGAATTTTTCAAAAGACCTCGGATGGAAAAACTTTCTATATGAAAAATGTAGTGCTCGAAAAGTTATGAAACTTTGTGGTTGACAACTTTTTGATTTGAATTCGTTTAGGGGCTCAAACAATCAATTTTCAATTGGTTTAGTATAATATTTGAGTAACTGAAATGGCATATAGACGCATATGAGTGTGTAGTGCAGGTGGCAGAGGAGGTATCGCGTGAGGGAGAGGTCACGAGTTCGAATCCCACCGACCGCGTAGCCGCGAATTTTGCGCGAAAAATGCCGCGACTTGCCTGAATTTTTAATTAATATAATCGGCAGTTCTACTACTAGGTTGGTTTTAAAAATTAAATTAAATATTGTCAAAGGTGCCACTAAATGCTGGATAGTTTGTCGATTACTGTTTCCAATCATAGTCTAGCTAATAACTTTGTTGCAATCAACTTGGAATTCTCTAAAAAAAAATAAAATGATCTAATTTAGTACTTTTGATCGAAAAACACCTTGACGTTTTCTCCATCACTGCGACCAAATTAACTCTTGTTCAAAGAGTTTTCATCGTCAAACTGTCATCGCCTGATTTGGCACCAAATATGAAATGTGACAATCTGGCAACAACAATTACTACGACACTGTTAGATCGTGTGTGTAAAGAGGTATTTTCTAAACTGGTCTAGTGTCAGGTGTTAAGGGCTCTAGAAGTGAAAAAAGAAGAAGAAGAAGAAGAAGAGTAAAGTATATTTTTCAACCTCCATCCGACAACATAATCCGACATTCAACCTTGAACTATGAAACCTTCAACTTACACACACCCTCCAATTGTTGAAATTGGACAAATTTAGTCTTCTAGCTGGCTTCAAAAGTGGTTTTCTATTTTCTAATAATGAAATATCTTGTTTGATCTCTAGAAATTCATAATGAATTTATTTTAAATCATAAAAATATGAAACTAGTTCCAGTTTTCTTCTAAAAATGTCATGTATCTATTGGTGCTATATTTAGAATTATTCGGAGCTTACTTGTTTCAAATAAATAATGAGTGCAACTACGAGCAATAAAGCACTATAGGAACGGAAATAAACAAATTATAAATACCTATATATAGATCATAAACAATTAGAGAACATTTTTAGAAAAAAATAAACTATTTATGAATTTGTATATAGTAAATCAAATTTTTATTATTTTTACAAAATATAAAACCACCTTTAAAACCAACACGATGACCAAATTCGTCCGATTTTGATACTTGGAGGGTGTATGTTATCCAGTTTCATAGTTTAAGGTTGAAAATCATACTACCGTGCAAGTTTGAGGGTGAAAAATATACTTTGCCCGCCCCCCCCCCCCAAAAAAAAATCAAGAAATCAAATGAACATTGCATCGTTTCAGATAATACTTTATCACATGTCCTTGCAATAAAGCTGCACATATGTGAAGTTCAGGAACAGTTATCAGCAAAAGTTCCATCACCACTCATTGTTCGAACCATATAAAGGTCTCCCTTGTCTAATACTTTTACTGATGTTCTGTGGTATAATTTCATTTCGGCCAAGTTTCTAGTCAATCGAATTTTATCATTGTATCTACCTCTCTATTTTTGCACTAAAGGACATCATTGCCTAAAATGGGCCAGGGTCAACTGGCCAAACAGTCGCCACTCTACTACACAACCCTTTTACAAAGATGGGTGATTTTCTTTTTCAGAAAGAAATGGGTGAAACGCCCGCCTGTCATACATGGGCATGGGCTGTGCAAATCGGTTTTTGCAGAGGCAGCAGTCATTTTGTTGTGAAGTTTCAATTTATAGAGACTGTGCAAATTGATTTTTTAAAAAAAAAAACTGCCTTAGCTGCTAGCCTCTGCCGCTCTGCGTTGGCTGCCATTTTGTGGGCTTCCGTCGGTGCTGGCCATAATGAGTGTACCTGTCGTCGGCGTTGAGGAGGACGACGACGCAGTCCTTGCGTGCGCAGCGGACGTCAAGGCACCACGGTCCCGAGATCTCGACAACCTTTGATGGGTGGTGTTGATGGTCAAAAAATTTAACATCATAGACGTGATCCGGGGCGCTGTCAAGATTGTGTGTGCTTTCTAGAGATTACGTGGAACATTGTCTGTCACATGTAGCAGCTGCAGGGATTTTGTCTGGGGACTACGTGCAAATTGTGTTTGGGTTTCAGCTTTCGTCTGTAAATTAATATGGAGTCTTGTACGGCAGCCACTATAAAGGGTGACGACCGATTGTCAATACACATTCAACGTATCAATCTGCTACGTTATTTTGCATCTACTATTTTTTCTCTAGTTTTGCTTTTTGTTCTTCGTTGCCGTCTACTTCATTACAACAGCGAGCACAAGGTCCTAGAGGCGGTCAGGCTGACCTAGGGCAGCCCATCATCGCCGTTCTTCACGATGGGTCCCTCCCGGGAGCATGGGTGTCGGCAGTGGCGTAGCCAAAATTTTTATCTAGGGTGGTCCAGTTCAATATAATCTTTTTAACAATATAGTCTCGTTTGACATGTCAACAAAAATTTTCGATTTCTTGCTACAATACACAGAGGAGCTAGAACCGATGAAACAAAAATAGTGATTTCAATGATTCCTGATTCATCTTAAGAGAAATAAAAATGGCTCCTTGCTCTAGTGCATGAAGGAGCTGAAACCGAAGCCGACGAAGCTCTACCAAACAAGGCCTAAATGCAGCATGTCATTGTGCAAATATATAATTTACTAAAACATAAGACAAATATATTTTAAAAAAGCCTTACAAGTATTTTTGAAACTATTAATAAACTCTAAAAATTACTTAAAATAACTTACTATCTAAATACTTATAATACTTTGCTCCATATTCTAGGGTGGTCCGTGGCCCACACGGACCACCCCCTAGCTACGCCAATGGGTGTCGGGTTCCAAGAGCTCTTGCCAGTGTGTCGTGCATATCGCGCTCCCGACGAGACGTGTTCGTGTGTGAACAGGTGGTTGCTACACCGTGCTTCTTCTTCTTCACACACACACACACACCACATGTCGCCTCCTTGAACGCCTTGCTGCCTACATCATTCTTCGTATACGCTTATATGCCACTCTTTTAAGGGGGGGAAAAGATCTACCGTGCACTCTAAAATGTCTTGATACCACCTTAACTCCTGATTTATTTTACTTTTTTATGCTTTACTTTTGACATATCTGAACGGAAGCAAAGGCCAGTACAAACGATGGATAAAAAGGCAAAATGATCTTAAAAAATAAGAGTACATCAAAGACTAAATCGATCATCTTCTTCCTTCGAATGTCCATTGCATGTCAGAATTTAAAGATCGCATTGCAAAGATGGCAAAGGAAAGGGATACCTGCAAACACCCTCGTCAAACATGGCTTTGAAGACCGCAAAATCCACTCGCCGTTGACAACGAGATCTAGTATCCACTGAAAGAACATCGGCTGGAGAAATCCCCTAAGGAACACAGACTTACAATCCTTCAACATCAAAACAGATTTGTTGAAGATTCTGGACCTTGTTTGAAAACAGACCAAAATATGAGATCGAGATCGCCGCATCAAAAGCTAGGCAAGTGCTACCTCCAGTAAACACACCAAATGTCAAGATCTAAAGAAGATCCACGGATCTGACAGACCAAACTCTCACTAGCCCTCGGCGATGCTAGATCGAACGTCGTCGAAGTAGAGTTAGGCCGGACAGACCTTATTCCAAAGTATCATCATCGCCACCACCTCGTCAATGATACTAGAACAAAACCTACATCAACAAAGGTTTCACAAACCTAATCTAAAAGTAGGAAGGAAAAAGAGATCAGGTCCTGCTCCTCTGTCGTGAGATCATCAGTTAGGAGAGTGGAGGGGGACTGAGCCGGTGTGCTGGTTGAGGGCGCTGGCCAGTGGGCCCCCTCCCCCGATTGAAAAAATTTTTTCCAGGTTTTTTTCGCATTTTTTTATTTCGCGCTTTGCCGAGCGTCGGGTTCTCGGCAAAGGCTTTGCCGAGTGCCCGATAAACGGCTCTCGGCAAAGAAGCCTTTGCCGATCGGATTTTTGCCGAGGGCGCTTTGCCGAGAGCTGCGCTCGGCAAAGGCTTTGCCGAGGGTCTTAGAGGCTTTGCCGAGAGCCTGGGGCCCTCGGCAAAGCAGCCGGCTCCGGTTAGAGCGCTGTGGCTTATTTATACTCGGCTTGTGCCGTGCCGTCTCGGGGATCAACACTGGTGTTAGTGGACGTCACGAGGATTAGCACGGTGTTCGTTAGAGTAGTTGTTGGCTGCAGCAAAAAGACTTTGGTCGGTGAATTAGTCCTACTCTGTAGCACGCATAGCAGTTTCCTTGATCAAACACATATATGGGGCCTCTCTCCGAGGGATCCCCGGCTCCGGATACTCTGCCACCGCCACTGCTCATTTCCTGTGCATGGAATCTGTTTCTCTCTCTCTTTTTCCTCTCTCTCACTGACACGGAAGAGCTGCCGGAGCCAAAACAAATTTTTGCTTCTCCGGCTCCAGCCTGCTATCTGAGAGGGAGAGGAGAGAGGAAACCAGCTTTCGTGAACAGATACGCTACAGTGTTTTGCAATGAGGAGCCAGATCCGCTGGGAGCCATTCCAAACACGCAGCAGGTTTGCTGATCGGAGCTTGCAGTTATGCAACGGTCAAATGGAAATATCATCAAAGGTGCCACTAGCTACCTAAGTGCTGGATATTTAGTTCGCCGGTTACTGTTTCCAATCATATAGTCTAGCTAATAACCTTGTTGCAAGCAACTTGGACTTCTCTATCAAATAAAAAAGATTATGAACTAATTTACTGTTGAAAGCACCGGCGTTTTCTCCATCACTGCCATCCAAAAAAACTCTTGATCGAAGAGCGTTTTCGCCATCATCACGGCTACCAGCAGCAGCAGTTACTATGACACTGTTAGAGCAAGCATGTGTCAAGAGTTTTTTTTGAACTAGTCTGGTGTCATAAGATGTTAAGGGCTCAAGAAGTGGGAAAAAATTAAGATGTCAAATGAACATTTCATCCTTTCAGAGAATACTTATAACGTCCTTGCTATAAAAATGCACATATGTGAAGTTCAGGAACATTTGTCAGCAAAAGTTTCATCATCACTCATATATTATTCGAACCATATAATGGCCTCCCTTTTCTAGTCTTTTTATTGATGTTCTGTGGTATAATTCATTTTGGGCAATATTTCTTGTCAATCAAGTTTTATCGAGGTAATAGGTGATCGTAACCATCTCATCGAGAACAACTCACGGTCATTCTGAAAGTCCTCATCACTGTCGGATGGTAACAAAATTAACCGGTTGTGATGGAAAGGTTATGAACCAGCTGTGATGACCTTTCTGTAGTAGTGTGTACTTGTCCTCTGGCTTCGATGGGTGTTTATATTTGTTCGACCGCTCACAGGCCACAAGTCGAGCATTGACCTATTTATACTCAGTATGTGTGGTTTGGTTTCTACTATAGTAAGTACATTGTAACACCCTGAAATTTTGAAGAAATGAAAAATAGGAAAATATGATTTTTATATATTTTTGTGAGCATGCAACTTTAGAGCAATAATAATTTTTATAAATTTAAAATCAAATATAAGAGTAGAAACATGTTTGTGCACTCATGCTGTTGCATTTAAATTTTTGAGATGAGTGGTTTGATCAAATTCAAATTTGGATTTGAAAATCATTTGAAAATTTGTTTTGAAAAATTAGAAAAAAAAAAGAAAGAATTCTTTCTGCTCTCGGGCCGCTTCTTCCCGCAGCCCAACTCCCCGGCCTGCCTCGGCGGCCCACCTTTTCCTCCTCCCGCGCCCTGCTCCCGCATGGGCCGAGCCCAGGCGCGGCCTGCCAGCACAACTCGCGCGCGCTGTTTCACCGAGTCGCCGACATGTGGGACCCACCTGTCAGCGACGTGTCTCCTTTCCTTTCTTCTTCCTCCGGCTTCGCACCGCCTTCCTCTCTCTCTCTCCAATTCGGTGAAACGAATCCGCCGCAAATCTTCGTTCTTTCCATGTATATCGACGCCTCCGGGCTATAAAAATGGGACCCCTGTGCTGTTCCGCATCCAACCCGTCCCTTTTAAGCTGTTTTGGTCGTCTCGTCGAGCCACCGCATGTGCCACCGCCGCCATACCCGCCACCGTGAGCTAAGCGCCATCTTCGGTCCCTCAATCGACCTCCCTCTTGTGCGTGGTAAGATCGCCGTGACTTGCTCGTGCTCCCTGTACTTTCCGCTTGTTGAATGGAGGCCAGGAGCGCCGTTTTCATCAAATGCCGGCGAGTTCGGCCGGTTCTGGCCATGGCGCCACCGCACGGTCACCTTCTCCGGTGGAAGCGCCGCCGGCTCCCTCCCCGATCCAATCTGGATCGTTGATTTTGAATCCGACGGTCTAAATTATAAGATACCGATTCGGCCGGCGTTTTTGCTAAAGAGACCCTGTGTTTTTCAATTGATTAACCCGCAGTCCAAAACGTATTATCCCGCGTTCGTTTTGATCTGTTGAAAGCGTATTTCGTCTCGGTAATTGAAAAATACGTTTTCTGATATTTACAGTTTTGCCACTGAGTTTGTTTTAGTTATAAATTATCCGTTTTAACTCCGATTTGACCCGTTCAAATTGCGTTAGATTCGTATTTGCGAGCTCTACATGATTATAGAACTGTACAGTAGGTTTGAGATAATTTATTTTCGAGTTTATATTAAAGTAATTATTTATCTATAGGAAATCTTAGAAAACTCATAACTTTTACGTTTTAAATCCAAATTTCGTGATCTTTATATCTATGTGATCGTAGTAACGTGTAGAAGAGTTTTACAAACTTGTTATACTGTTAGTGTTACTGTTGGTTAGGTTTTCTATCTTTAAGATTCGATGTTAGATTTAATCTATTACTTTAATAAAGTAGATCTTGTTTAAATCATATTTTCTACGTTTTAGATCCGTTTTAGCTCATTCGAGTTGCGTTAGATTCATAGCAACGAGATCTACGCGTTAGTGACAGTGTTTACCATATTACTAATTCTGAAATTTTATGGTTAAAGTCATATCTTGATTAATAATTATGCAACTGGGTTTTGTAAATAAAATATGATTTGTTTTACTTTAGTTTCATAATTTGAATCTAAATTTGACTTAATTCCGTATATAGTATTTATAAAATATCTTATATATGTTATTATATAATTAAAACTCATGAAGCTAAATAGTTTTATATTTTCTTCTATGAGCAAATCTTTTGGTAGATGTATCTTTTCAACCGTAGCTCTGATTAGTGTGCTTTTCGCGTCTGTGTGTTTGTAGTGATGCGTAGAATAGTGTTTCAAACTCTTTTATTTATTTTTGTATGATTGGTGTACTGTTCTAATATAGATCTATTGTTTGCTTCGTGTATGATTGCTCGATGTGTGTGTGATGATTTATTGATCAAGTCCAGTCGGTGAGATATACGTTGTTATCAAGAAGAAGAAGAACGTTGAAGATTAAAGCTTACCGAAGGATCGGTGTTTAAGGCAAGTATAGCATGGGATTATCCTTGTTTCCTATTCATCTTTAATATACTTAATTCATGTGCATGTGTCTACCTTGTTACCCCTAAGGATATCCTAGTTTTTGTATATTGTACCTTGACACCCATGGAACATTGCATTGGGTAGTATTATGCTAGCGCTCAAGATAAATAACCATGATCTGTAACTTGACTAATGGTATATGCAATAAACGTTTAAATGATGCTTTAAAGCAATATGGCTCAAGAGGGCTAGAGCATATTTGGTTATTTTTATGGTGCTCTAGTTTCTCTCCATAAGGACTTATCTGTAAGCGAACATCCGGGACTTACAGTACAACTGTGAGGGCTATATGGCTCTGGCTTTAGCTCAGTATGAGGACTTTTTCTAGCTTGTTAGAGGTTACCCTTGTGGCGCAAATGGGGTAGAGCAGACTGTGGATCCCTGCGTGGTGTATCACACGGACTGACTCCGGAAACCTAGCGGCCCTAACTTGTTAGACGAACCTTTGAAAGGCTTCATAGTGATTCCTTGCCTGCTCACCTTGGAAGTGTTTTGGGAGTCGCGATCCCGGGCATATGGGTAATCATGACTCACAGTGAAAGTGTACAACCTCTGCAGAGTGTAAAACTGTTATAACAGCCGTGCTCACGGTCACGAGTGGCCTTGGACCCTTACAGAATAAATGATGAACACTGATGATAATGATAATACTGATGATATTGATGATCACTAATGATTATTGTTTCTTGCTATACATTATTCTCGTTTACATGATCATGAGGTTATTTGGGATTTTGGTAAACTTGTTGCTACTCAATTGTTAAAAAGATGACTCACTAAAAGCTATTGCAGTAAACCCGTGTCAAACTTTTTGAGCCTCATGAACCCCATGTTATATTTGTTGAGTTCGACATGGACTCACTCTTGCTATTTCCCCACATCTCAGGAAGGGTACCAGACTGTTAGATTCTGGAATTGTTAGGCTTGTGATCAACCAGTTAGTTTGATCCTGGAGTGAGGTCTACACCCGGTGTTCAGAGTTGTTTTTCCGCTGTGTTATTCTCTAAGGTATACTTTATACTATTGAGTTATGTATATTAAGCATTTGTCTTTTGATATTACACTTATCTGTGGCTATATGTGAGATTTGTCTTCTTTATTTCACATATGGTGTATGTCTGGTTTTGTCCTTAAAACCGGGTGTGACAGATTGGTATCGGAGCAATGCTGACTGTAGGACGCAAGCCTAGTTAGAACTGGACGTTTAGCATGTTCTCATTGTTGCCTATTTCTTGCTTCTCTTTAACTTTGTTATTTTCTCAAAGTTATGCTTAATTCTATCCCCGTTCTGTTATAAAAACCTTGTCTCTATTTTGAACCTTTTCTCCTTGTCTATTAGACGGCTCGTGACGAGAAGACTGTGGATTTTAGAGGTTAAGAGGACTGAATTGTGTCGCTCTTACTCACTTTTGACAAGAAACCATTAGCGATGCAAAACCAATTACTAGAAGAAATGGCTCAACATGGGAATTCTCAACGATGCTTATCTCAAGGTCAAGCCAACATATCCAAGGGGTCAGAGAAGATACAAGTAGCAGAAGTTTGGAAGAATATGAAATCCAATAAAGATGTTGATAATAAGGCATTTGGAGAGCAGGAACAATGTCACTGCTGTAAGCATTATGGTTTTCCCTGTCTTCGAAACGAGTCTAATAAGGGGAAAGTCAAGGTGGATCCAAATTTTGAGATCAACATGGATAAGAAGAGAAAGGTAATCTCATTAGAACCACTAGTGGAAAGCAATGAGCAAGCGAGTTCAACTACATTGTCACATGCAGCCCTGATCCCCTGTCAAACAAATCCAAACCCTGAAGAGTTAGAAGCCCCTCCCGCTAAAACTACTCCCCATGAAGTAGTCATTGATGGGTGGACAATTACCTATAAGGAGTATCAACCTCGAAAGGCCAAACAAGCTAAGAAACAAGCCAAAGGGACGAAGTTGAACTTTTATGGCCAGCAAGATAGCAGCATACCAAACAACAGTTCCTTGGAGTATGACATCACAAAAGATCCAGCTAAGAGAAAGTGTTATCATTGCCAGCAGGAAGGACATTATATCAAATCTTGCCCACAGAAGAATCAACAACAGCAAGACTCAGGACAGGATGTCCAAAAGGAGCATGTGCAGGGAAATAAATTAAAGAGAAATTACATCCATGGAAGGTTGAAACATATGGATATTTCCACCATTCCTGGAGCTAAGGAGGTCGTGTTTGGATCAATTCCAGTAAGTTTAGGAAATGCCAAGGTTTTGTTTGACCCCAGTGCCTCCCATTCGTTCATATCTAGACAATATGCAAAAGATCATAACATACTTATGCTTCCAAGGGGGAAAACAGTTATGGTTGAAACTCCAAGAGGTGAAATAAAGGCAGACCGCGTATGCCCAACAGTTAGTCTGGACATAAAGGGGATAAATTTTAAGGTAAACCTCATTGTTTTGGAATTAATGGGCATTGATGTTATCCTTGGAATAGACTGGTTATTTACTTATAAAGGAGTGATTGAGTATGCCCAATGTTCAGTGTTTCTAACTACACTTTCAGGAGAAAGGATTAAGTATGAGGGTATTAAATCTATACCTGAGGGATACCAGGTTGACCCATCTTAAGGTATGAGTTATAAAAAAAAAATGGTAAAGAGAGATGCAGAGATTCAGATGTCCATATAAAGCAATAAGGAATGTAAGAGACGTTATCTACTCTGGATACTGCTACAATCACACCGTGTTTAAGGAATAGGAGTTATGTCCCGTGTAATAAAACCGTTAGTAGCCAAGTTGAGTTGTCTTAATGTGTGGCTAATGAACATTTAAGTGTTTAGTTGTTTTGTGCTTATGTTTATGTTTGAGTTGGAATTTTGTAATGAGTGGAATGATCTCGTGGGTTTTGACCATGAATTCATTTAGTTTATATGTATAAGGTATAAGGATTAATGAAATAAATAGCTGGGTTTTGGGTTATCTCCTGCTTTCTATATCTTGTCTTCCGGAACAGCCTGTCTTGATCAACTTATATCTCTGTTCTCGAAAGACCAAAAATCATGAGAAAATTCTGGACAAGAGTGGACTTTAACATCTCTCTCTAAATGCAAGAACCACCCTCATAGTTGTTTTGGTTTGGGAGATACAAAAAGCATAAGGCAATGTATATGTGCTGTCATAAACCTGGAACAGAATCTGTTATGTGTTGTTTTCGGTCAAGTTAACTACAGAATCTGGAAGTGTGTTCTATAAGAAAGATGCAGAGAATTTTATAAGCTTTCCATCGGTGTAAGCTACAGCTTCATTGGATTAACAGAATGAGAGTTACAGCTGTTTTACTGCACTGCTGATTTTCTGCTCGTGAGAAATTTCAGATTTCTTGTTCTTACCCATGCACAAGAGTATTATTGGGATGTCAGAATACTTTTATGCTAAGTAGCTCATATAGAAAAGGGTTCAAGCTACCCTATTGGTGTCTCTTATTTTAAGGGGGGTAGCCAATGTAAAGAAGGATTATTAAGATTGAACTCTTTAGTTGGAAGTATTGGTTAGTCTCCATGATTGAGTTTCCACTCTTGAGCAAAAATGTTCTGTGAACAAGGTTGATAATTTTGGATCCATGAAGACAAGAGTTGTTCTTTTTGGATAGTTCATGATTATGATCATCTATACTTGCTCGTGTTGCTGATGTTGGTCACTTGATGACAGGAAGTGTAGTGTCTCATGACTCAGGAGCCCTATATGACGTCTCGCACTAATATGTGGGAAAAGATTGATGTTTCTGCCATTGAAGGATGTTATGGGTATGATGAAGCTGAGCACTATCAAAACAACAATGTTGAAGAGCAAGTTGGGAGTGAACTAAGTCAGAATCCACAACAACGAAAGCGAAAAAGGAAAGTCCATAAGAAGCCTGCTCAAGGAAGCAAAGCGCAGCAAAACTATGTCAATGGAAGACTGAGCAATGTGGATATGGATAAAATTCATGGAGTTACCAAAGTAGTGGGAGGTTATATTCAAGTAAGCTCAGTACAAGTTTTTGCTTTATTTGACTCTAGTGCTTCGCATTCTTTTATTTCTGCCGACATGGAAGAGACATGCAAGATGGTGAAGTGTTCAATGAGGAGGCCTTTGCTAGTTCAAACCCCAGTGGGAGAAATGCAGGCAGATCAGATATGCCCGAATGTCAGTCTTGTCATAAACAAAGAAAACTTCACCGCGACACTCATTGTGTTGGAGTCACTTAAAATTCGCATGGTTCTTGGTAATGGATGGCTCTGTGCACACAAAGGAGTGATTCATGGTACTCGGTGCACAATGCTCTTAACAACACCGTCAAGGAAAAGAATTGAGTATCAAGGTGGTCGACTTTTACCTGAGGGAGATGAGAATGACCAATTAGAAGATAGGTATACTGAGGGATAGCAAAGTGGATCATGAGTTTACTGGAGTCATAGCAGAGGAACAAATAACTTTGGAGAAGCTTTTTAGTTCGTTTAGATCAAGAGACCTCAGGCAAATGTTTGAAGGAGTCTAAGAAAAGGTTGAAGTAAAACCCAAGTATTAGCTTTGTCAGATCCAGACAAGAGCTTCATATCTACAATGATGCACCTTACCAAGGTGTGGGATGTGTCCTTATGCAAGAAGAAAAATATAGTACCTTGTTCATTAAGTCAACTAAGGAAGTGTGGGTTGAATTACCTAATGTGTTATCTGGAGTTTTCCACTATGGAGTACTGTCTTTTGGAAGAAAAGTGACATATAGGAGGGTCACAAGAATCTACAGGACATCTTCGCTAAGTTGGTCTTGAATTTGTGATATCCTCGTTGGAATGAAATGGATTAGGACTTGGAAAAGTGCTATTACTTGGAGAAGTAAAAGTCGCAGCCGATGCCCTTAGCAATGGAGAATAATGCTAAGAAGGTTCGGATGACACCAAGGATTAAGAATCGTATTCCAAATTTGAGCAACTTGACCAGAATCATTAATGTTTTGAAGGTTGGTAGTAGAAATTCTTTCTGACTTAGAGATTCGTCAGGCTCTGTTGGAAGATAAGTATTTTAAGGAAGGAAATTCGTATTATAGGAAAGGTGCCTAGTGATTGGAGATACCAGAGTATTGTTTGGAGCATTATCTTGAATTAGTTACATGTATGCAAAGTAAGACGGAATTTTTATCAAGACGATGGAACTACACGATGAAGTAAAGAACAATCTAGAGACGAACTATCCCTATCTCTTTTGTCATCATCTTCCGAATCTCGGGACGAGATTCATCTTAAGGGGGTAGAATTGTAACACCCTGAAATTTTGAAGAAATGAAAAATAGGAAAATATGATTTTTATATATTTTTGTGAGCATGCAACTTTAGAGCAATAATAATTTTTATAAATTTAAAATCAAATATAAGAGTAGAAACATGTTTGTGCACTCATGCTGTTGCATTTAAATTTTTGAGATGAGTGGTTTGATCAAATTCAAATTTGGATTTGAAAATCATTTGAAAATTTGTTTTGAAAAATTAGAAAAAAAAAGAAAGAATTCTTTCTGCTCTCGGGCCGCTTCTTCCCGCAGCCCAACTCCCCGGCCTGCCTCGGCGGCCCACCTTTTCCTCCTCCCGCGCCCCGCTCCCGCATGGGCCGAGCCCAGGCGCGGCCTGCCAGCACAACTCGCGCGCGCTGTTTCACCGAGTCGCCGACATGTGGGACCCACCTGTCAGCGACGTGTCTCCTTTCCTTTCTTCTTCCTCCGGCTTCGCACCGCCTTCCTCTCTCTCTCTCCAATTCGGTGAAACGAATCCGCCGCAAATCTTCGTTCTTTCCATGTATATCGACGCCTCCGGGCTATAAAAATGGGACCCCTGTGCTGTTCCGCATCCAACCCGTCCCTTTTAAGCTGTTTTGGTCGTCTCGTCGAGCCACCGCATGTGCCACCGCCGCCATACCCGCCACCGTGAGCTAAGCGCCATCTTCGGTCCCTCAATCGACCTCCCTCTTGTGCGTGGTAAGATCGTCGTGACTTGCTCGTGCTCCCTGTACTTTCCGCTTGTTGAATGGAGGCCAGGAGCGCCGTTTTCATCAAATGCCGGCGAGTTCGGCCGGTTCTGGCCATGGCGCCACCGCACGGTCACCTTCTCCGGTGGAAGCGCCGCCGGCTCCCTCCCCGATCCAATCTGGATCGTTGATTTTGAATCCGACGGTCTAAATTAGAAGATACCGATTCGGCCGGCGTTTTTGCTAAAGAGACCCTGTGTTTTTCAATTGATTAACCCGCAGTCCAAAACGTATTATCCCGCGTTCGTTTTGATCTGTTGAAAGCGTATTTCGTCTCGGTAATTGAAAAATACGTTTTCTGATATTTACAGTTTTGCCACTGAGTTTGTTTTAGTTATAAATTATCCGTTTTAACTCCGATTTGACCCGTTCAAATTGCGTTAGATTCGTATTTGCGAGCTCTACATGATTATAGAACTGTACAGTAGGTTTGAGATAATTTATTTTCGAGTTTATATTAAAGTAATTATTTATCTATAGGAAATCTTAGAAAACTCATAACTTTTACGTTTTAAATCCAAATTTCGTGATCTTTATATCTATGTGATCGTAGTAACGTGTAGAAGAGTTTTACAAACTTGTTATACTGTTAGTGTTACTGTTGGTTAGGTTTTCTATCTTTAAGATTCGATGTTAGATTTAATCTATTACTTTAATAAAGTAGATCTTGTTTAAATCATATTTTCTACGTTTTAGATCCGTTTTAGCTCATTCGAGTTGCGTTAGATTCATAGCAACGAGATCTACGCGTTAGTGACAGTGTTTACCATATTACTAATTCTGAAATTTTATGGTTAAAGTCATATCTTGATTAATAATTATGCAACTGGGTTTTGTAAATAAAATATGATTTGTTTTACTTTAGTTTCATAATTTGAATCTAAATTTGACTTAATTCCGTATATAGTATTTATAAAATATCTTATATATGTTATTATATAATTAAAACTCATGAAGCTAAATAGTTTTATATTTTCTTCTATGAGCAAATCTTTTGGTAGATGTATCTTTTCAACCGTAGCTCTGATTAGTGTGCTTTTCGCGTCTGTGTGTTTGTAGTGATGCGTAGAATAGTGTTTCAAACTCTTTTATTTATTTTTGTATGATTGGTGTACTGTTCTAATATAGATCTATTGTTTGCTTCGTGTATGATTGCTCGATGTGTGTGTGATGATTTATTGATCAAGTCCAGTCGGTGAGATATACGTTGTTATCAAGAAGAAGAAGAACATTGAAGATTAAAGCTTACCGAAGGATCGGTGTTTAAGGCAAGTATAGCATGGGATTATCCTTGTTTCCTATTCATCTTTAATATACTTAATTCATGTGCATGTGTCTACCTTGTTACCCCTAAGGATATCCTAGTTTTTGTATATTGTACCTTGACACCCATGGAACATTGCATTGGGTAGTATTATGCTAGCGCTCAAGATAAATAACCATGATCTGTAACTTGACTAATGGTATATGCAATAAACGTTTAAATGATGCTTTAAAGCAATATGGCTCAAGAGGGCTAGAGCATATTTGGTTATTTTTATGGTGCTCTAGTTTCTCTCCATAAGGACTTATCTGTAAGCGAACATCCGGGACTTACAGTACAACTGTGAGGGCTATATGGCTCTGGCTTTAGCTCAGTATGAGGACTTTTTCTAGCTTGTTAGAGGTTACCCTTGTGGCGCAAATGGGGTAGAGCAGACTGTGGATCCCTGCGTGGTGTATCACACGGACTGACTCCGGAAACCTAGCGGCCCTAACTTGTTAGACGAACCTTTGAAAGGCTTCATAGTGATTCCTTGCCTGCTCACCTTGGAAGTGTTTTGGGAGTCGCGATCCCGGGCATATGGGTAATCATGACTCACAGTGAAAGTGTACAACCTCTGCAGAGTGTAAAACTGTTATAACAGCCGTGCTCACGGTCACGAGTGGCCTTGGACCCTTACAGAATAAATGATGAACACTGATGATAATGATAATACTGATGATATTGATGATCACTAATGATTATTGTTTCTTGCTATACATTATTCTCGTTTACATGATCATGAGGTTATTTGGGATTTTGGTAAACTTGTTGCTACTCAATTGTTAAAAAGATGACTCACTAAAAGCTATTGCAGTAAACCCGTGTCAAACTTTTTGAGCCTCATGAACCCCATGTTATATTTGTTGAGTTCGACATGGACTCACTCTTGCTATTTCCCCACATCTCAGGAAGGGTACCAGACTGTTAGATTCTGGAATTGTTAGGCTTGTGATCAACCAGTTAGTTTGATCCTGGAGTGAGGTCTACACCCGGTGTTCAGAGTTGTTTTTCCGCTGTGTTATTCTCTAAGGTATACTTTATACTATTGAGTTATGTATATTAAGCATTTGTCTTTTGATATTACACTTATCTGTGGCTATATGTGAGATTTGTCTTCTTTATTTCACATATGGTGTATGTCTGGTTTTGTCCTTAAAACCGGGTGTGACATACATGGTTTAATCATGTCGATGCTTTAGTAGGTGTGTACATGGCGAGCGTGACGGGCGGCGAGCAGGGTAGGGGAGGAAGGGGAAGGCGATGGTGCGGAAGACAACGAGCGGGATGCCAAATGGGAGGAAGCTATATATGGCGAGCGCTACGGGCGGCATAGGCATGAAGGCGAGATGGCCGTCGTGGAAGACTAGGGACCTCGGGTAGATAGATACTTGTCCCGTGGTAGTGGTCATCATCCTGCATGTCAACCTCACTCAAACCTTGTATAGACATACTCGTATTCACCTCAATCCATGTGCATTTGAGCAAAAGTTTCTTGGACATATAAGAGCTTGCAATTAAGCTTCCAAACAAGTCCTTACAGAAAGTTTCCAACACACGAGCAATTATGCAACGTTTGAATGGAATTCAATATCCTGAGATGGAGTAGCGGCTGGGAAAGATGTCGTAGATGCACAAGTGATAATTAAGTATCCCATCTTTCTTACTACCATTGAAGATAGCCCTACCCATTCTACGGCAGAGGTTAAGAAAGAAGAACCCCGATTGTCCGAGGATCAACCTCCAATGGCATCATCTTATTTAGCTGCCATGGTGTAGGAAGGGCCAGAACATTGCATGTCCTTCTATGCATCGTCATCCTTCACCATTATTGACCTACCTGAATTTTTTTAGTTGATATAATCGGCAGCTCTACTACTCGGTTTGTCCTACCTGAATTTTTAATTAATATAATCGGCAGTTCTACTACTAGGTTGGTTTTAAAAATTAAATTGAATATTGTCAAAGGTGCCACTAAATGCTGGATAGTTTGTCGATTACTGTTTCCAATCATAGTCTAGCTAATAACTTTGTTGCAATCAACTTGGATTTCTCTATAAAAAAATAAAATGATCTAATTTAGTACTTTTGATCGAAAAACACCTTGACGTTTTCTCCATCACTGCGACCAAATTAACTCTTGTTCAAAGAGTTTTCATCGTCAAACTGTCATCGCCTGATTTGGCACCAAATATGAAATGTGACAATCTGGCAACAACAATTACTACGACACTGTTAGATCGTGTGTGTAAAGAGGTATTTTCTAAACTGGTCTAGTGTCAGGTGTTAAGGGCTCAAGAAGTGAAAAGAAGAAGAAGAGTAAAGTATATTTTTCAACCTCCATCTGACAACATAATCCGACATTCAACTTTGAACTATGAAACCTTCAACTTACACACACCCTCCAATTGTTGAAATTGGACAAATTTAGTCTTCTAGCTGGCTTCAAAAGTGGTTTTCTATTTTTCTAATAATGAAATATCTTGTTTGATCTCTAGAAATTCATAATGAATTTATTTTAAATCATAAAAATATGAAACTAGTTCCAGTTTTCTTCTAAAAATGCCATGTATCTATTGGTGCTATATTTAGAATTATTCGGAGCTTACTTGTTTCAAATAAATAATGAGTGCAACTACGAGCAATAAAGCACTATAGGAACGGAAATAAACAAATTATAAATACCTATATATAGATCATAAACAAGTAGAGAACATTTTTAGAAAAATAAACTATTTATGAATTTGTATATAGTAAATCAATTTTTATTTTTTTTACAAAATATAAAACCACCTTTAAAACCAACACGATGACCAAATTCGTCCGATTTTGATACTTGGAGGGTGTATGTTATCCAGTTTCATAGTTTAAGGTTGAAAATCATACTACCGTGCAAGTTTGAGGGTGAAAAATATACTTTGCCCGCCCCCCCCCCAAAAAAAATCAAGAAATCAAATGAACATTGCATCGTTTCAGATAATACTTTATCACATGTCCTTGCAATAAAGCTGCACATATGTGAAGTTCAGGAACAGTTATCAGCAAAAGTTCCATCACCACTCATTGTTCGAACCATATAAAGGTCTCCCTTGTCTAATACTTTTACTGATGTTCTGTGGTATAATTTCATTTCGGCCAAGTTTCTAGTCAATCGAATTTTATCATTGTATCTACCTCTCTATTTTTGCACTAAAGGACATCATTGCCTAAAATGGGCCAGGGTCAACTGGCCATACAGTCGCCACTCTACTACACAACCCTTTTACAAAGATGGGTGATTTTCTTTTTCAGAAAGAAATGGGTGAAACGCCCGCCTGTCATACATGGGCATGGGCTGTGCAAATCGGTTTTTGCAGAGGCAGCAGTCATTTTGTTGTGAAGTTTCAATTTATAGAGACTGTGCAAATTGATTTTTTTTAAAAAAAACTGCCTTAGCTGCTAGCCTCTGCCGCTCTGCGTTGCCTGCCATTTTGTGGGCTTCCGTCGGTGCTGGCCATAATGAGTGTACCTGTCGTCGGCGTTGAGGAGGACGACGACGCAGTCCTTGCGTGCGCAGCGGACGTCAAGGCACCACGGTCCCGAGATCTCGACAACCTTTGATGGGTGGTGTTGGTGGTCAAAAAATTTAACATCATAGACGTGATCCGGGGCGCTGTCAAGATTGTGTGTGCTTTCTAGAGATTACGTGGAACATTGTCTGTCACATGTAGCAGCTGCAGGGATTTTGTCTGGGGACTACGTGCAAATTGTGTTTGGGTTTCAGCTTTCGTCTGTAAATTAATATGGAGTCTTGTACGGCAGCCACTATAAAGGGTGACGACCGATTGTCAATACACATTCAACGTATCAATCTGCTACATTATTTTGCATCTACTATTTTTTCTCTAGTTTTGCTTTTTGTTCTTCGTTGCCGTCTGCTTCATTACAACAGCGAGCACAAGGTCCTAGAGGCGGTCAGGCTGACCTAGGGCAGCCCATCATCGCCGTTCTTCACGATGGGTCCCTCCCGGGAGCATGGGTGTCGGGTTCCAAGAGCTCTTGCCAGTGTGTCGTGTATATCACGCTCCCGACGAGACGTGTTCGTGTGTGAACAGGTGGTTGCTACACCGTCCTTCTTCTTCACACACACACCACATGTCGCCTCCTTGAACGCCTTGCTGCCTACATCATTCTTCGTATACACTTATATGCCACTCTTTTAAGGGGGAAAAAGATCTACCGTGCACTCTAAAATGTCTTGATACCACCTTAACTCCTGAATTATTTTACTTTTTTATGCTTTAATTTTGACATATCTGAACGGAAGCAAAGGCCAGTACAAACGATGGATAAAAAGGCAAAATTATCTTAAAAAATAAGAGTACATCAAAGACTAAATCGATCGTCTTCTTCCTTCGAATGTCCATTGCCTGTCAGAATTTAAAGTTCGCATTGCAAAGATGGCAAAGGAAAGGGACACCTGCAAACACCCTCGTCAAACATGGCTTTGAAGACCGCAAAATCCACTCGCCGCTGACAACGAGATCTAGTATCCATTGAAAGAACATCGGCTGGAGAAATCCCCTAAGGAACACAGACTTACAATCCTTCAACATCAAAACGGATTTGTTGAAGATTCTGGACCTTGTTTGAAAACAGACCAAAATATGAGATCGAGATCGCCGCATCAAAAGCTAGGCAAGTGCTACCTCTAGTAAACACACCAAATGTCAAGATCTAAAGAAGATCCACGGATCTGACAGACCAAACTCTCACTAGCCCTCAGCGATGCTAGATCGAACGTCGTCGAAGTAGAGTTAGGCCGGACATACCTTATTCCAAAGTATCATCATCGCCACCACCTCGTCAATGATACTAGAACCAAACCTACATCAACAAAGGTTTCACAAACCTAATCTAAAACTAGGAAGGAAAAAGAGATCAGATCCTGCTCCTCTGTCGTGAGATCATCAGTTAGGAGAGTGGAGGGGGACTGAGCCGGTGTGCTGGTTGAGGGCGCGGCAGCGACGGTTGGGATTGGCGGTGGTGTTGTGTGCGGATTGGATCCTAATTTATTTTACTGAATAATGGTTCCAACTTCGTAAGGCCTCGTTTGGTTATGCCAAAATCCTCCGGGAATCAATCTAGATGATCAAAGACTACGTACAATAGAATAGCATTCCGGCTAGGAATTAATCCTGACAACCACCGTTCTCGGGCAAACCAACAGGGCCTGAGAGTTGTTTTGCATGCAGCCACCAGGAGTCACCGTATTTATTTGGCCACTAAAAGAGGGTTGATATATGCGGCTGTCAAAATCATTTTCGATCACAAGAATAATGACGCACGCTTACAGACACTACCGTACACGTGCATCTATGTGGATGAAAACAAATCACATACGAAAAACATAAATAATTGTTATTTAGGTTTGGGGGTTCAGAAACTAATAGTGTCAAATGTGTTGAATATAATTAGTTTTGGTCAATGGATAATCGGATACTAGAAGTGAGCTACGCAAATGCATATCAAATATATTTGAACTCAAATACGAGTTATCCAATTAGTATATATAAACCTCTCAGATTCAGCTACGAACTATCTTAAGTCTTAACCCTTCAAACTAATAGAAATTATATGTCAGACTTGTTTTTACCCCTACACGTGCTTTTAAAATAAGTGACATGAGGGTGCAGTGGTTTTATCACGTTAGGCTCTGTTTGGAACATAGGATATTTTTCATGTTTATGTGTTTTTCCCGTGAAATTGAGTTGTGTGACATCTAACTCAGTTTGAAATTTGGCCCATAGTGGCCCATGTGTATGTTAATGAGATATTATAGAGAGTTTAGTCACACCTTAGTTGTTAAAGGTGGGATAGACCAACATATAAGACTTCTAGAGTCATCACACCATCCTCGGGTTAATCCTTTTACGCGAGGCGAGGACGAAAGTGTAAGTGAAATGGTGATAGGTGTGGTTCGCTCAGCGTGTAGAAGTGAATCTTTGCATTCCAAACAAATCTCAACAACTAAAAAAATTTCATAAGGAAATCGTTCACCGGGCGAGCGAAAACTACCGCACCCTTGTTCGCTCGCCCGGCTTCGCCAAACCTTCCCCGCACGAATGCTCCACCCAGCCAAAAGGAAAGTCCTCATAGTCTCACCAGGGATCCCTCGCCATCGATCGTGCACCATCGTGACCGCGAGTCCCCATTCTGCCCATGACACGAGCGCCTCGCACCTCACCACCGACGCTGCTGCACCTGAGCACCACCGACGCCGCCACCGTTGAGCGCCCAGACATCGCCGCCGAGCGCCCCCGACGCGGACGCGGGAAACAATGCCCGCCTCTCTGACGCCTCCTCCTCCACTTGTGGCGGCGACGGCGGCGGTACATCGGCGTGGGGCCTCCGCACGCGCGGTTGCCCCACCTCCGCCCACCCGCAGAACATCGGCTTCCCTTCATTCGCCTCCTCCCGTTCTCCCTCTCCAAACTCTAAACCTTCGTTTGTGGCGGCCGGACTGGTACAAAGCAGATCGAGGCAGGAGGAGGTATTGCTGGCCGGATCCGGGGTACTCGCCCGAGCGAATGGATGGCGGGGCACCCCTTGCACAGCGAGGCGGTGGCAGCCCGTCTAAGCACCTTGACGGCGTCGCGGTGGAGCCACCACCCCTCTCGTGCACCCGCACCTCGTCCACCCGCACGGTGGCTCGACGGTTGCGAGACCGTGCGCCTGGACGGCGGCCACGGTGGATGCGGCCTGACGGACCGAGTGACTCCAGCAGCGAGCCCCGAGGGGGGTGCCTTCCCATTGGCTGGAGGCCTGACCCGACACTCGAGTCTCCCAAGTCTGATATACGGCTGCCACGGAGCAGAACTTGAGCCACTGCCACGAGGAACTTAGCCACTGCAGAACTTGAGTTCTGGCGGAGCTGCAGTGCTGCACGCCTGAGAGGTTCCTCTGTTTTATGCTGTTAGCAGTTCCCTTCTTTCATTTTTTTAATTAGCTCAAGTGTCGTATGCTTCTTAAGGTGATTATCACTGTTATTGATATCCCTTTCTTACAGGAATTTTGCGGGCTCCTTGACTATTTGTTATATACTTATATTAACTGTCAAACAAATTGATTTATATCCCTTTCTTGTTTTCAACTCTTCCATTGAACCAATTGATTTTGCTTATCAACTAAAATCCAAATTAAATAGCCAATGTGGCTTTAAAAAGTAGAAGCCATGTTGTACCTTTTAATTTAGTGTGATTTACGGAGTTGTGTCCTTGAACATAGAAACACAATGTATTATGAGTGAGTACGAGATCCTAGAGAAAATTTATGAAAATAAGTGACCTGGTCATGTAGAGTGGTACATTTAGCTGATTGATGAAATTTTACATACCATATAACCTTGAGTCTTTGGTTTCTACTAGATACATCTTTAATAATGTGGGTGTATGGTGTAACGATCCAATACAATGTATGCAAACGTAAATTATTAGGAATATATAAGCCAATAGTGTATGGTGTATATATAAATGCCCTTTGTGGCATTAGCTGAAATACCTCTTCTTTTGGAGGCTCTGATGAAGGCAATATGCTTGAGTTGCGACAAATTATGCCCCTGGCACACTTAGAGGGGATCTAAAAAACTGATGGAATAGTTGGACTTTTGCACCTGAACAGGGAAATCCAAGGAGGAAGCGATGACTGATCATATCACCGATTGTTACTTCATGTGTAAAATTAATTGGTGCAACCCAACTGCCCCATTGTGTTTCCTAATGAGTTGATTACCGATGCATGATCTATAATGAGTCTCCTAATGCCACCATATAGTGGTCTATGCAGGATGTTTGTGTCCATTTGTCGAGACTTATGTTAGATTGATTGCCATGTAGTATCTAGCATAAAATCAGTATAAAAGCTCATGTCTGAAAGATATATGCATTCTACTACGTGTTACTCTAGACAAGCATCGAATAATATCTCAACCTTAGGGGTGCATCTGAAACTTTCCCTGTGTGTGCTTGATTAGTTGCAGTTCCTGCATTTTTTGGGGGGTGTAAGTTAGGTTGTCCTTTCTTTGAATCTAGAATAGAATAAAGAGGCTTCACTAGGCAGTCCAATATTCTGGTTAACAGTAGCAGTTATTTCCTAAAAATTGTTGGACTCTCCTCTTTTAATTAGAAAGTTAAATATGAATACAGCAGGTGTTTCCTAAATGTATAGTAGGTGTGGACTAATCTTTTTCATATTGGCAACTCTTGTCGTATGCACGAATGGCTGGGATATCTACAAATGTGAAATCTCAAATTTAGCTTGACATCGGTTTCAAATGTAGTAATAATTTTTTTGATGAATCATCATTTACATCTAATGCTGGCAGATTCCTCTGCTCTCTTTGGTCATGCTTACACCTGCATTTATCATTACATTGCATGAACATGTGGCTTTTCTTGGTCCTGAACTACTCCTGATTGAATCTCAAATAAACCAGCATGTAAGATATCATTCAGACCCGAGTTAGTAATACTCACTTTCCACTTGTTTACACCAATTTCCATATATTATACTTTAGCTAATATTACCCAAGGAATCATTGAAATCTAGCTGATTGAAAAAACATTTATCAGCACCTCCAGAACTGGGCATTCCATATATTATGCTTTACACTGATGTTACCCAAGGAATCAATGAGATCCAGTTGATTGCAAGATACATTTTATCAGCACCTCCAAAACTAGGCAGTTGTGAGAATGGTTTACGTTACTACAAGAGAAAAATTGGTTGTTGGAGACTAGGTCCTGCCTATCCTGATTTACCTCAATGGGAGTGGGCTTGAGCCTCCATGGGGAGTCCTCTTTGAAGCTAAGTTGTTGATTGCCTGTGCTTACTGTAGATTGTCGAAGAAGAAACTTACCTACTGAAAATACAGAGGGACAATGGCTTTGACCACCAGGTGGGAATGACATAGCCTCAATAACAGAACATTTGGAACGTTCTTGGTTCTTGCCTTTATGTTTACCCCTATTTTGCAATGACCGTGTCTGGAGGTGATGTGAATGCCTAGACAAGCAAACGTGGCTATGCAAGTTGAACATCAGTGAGGATCGAAGCATCAGTATAGCAGAAAGCTGGTGGTATGTTGGTACTTAGAATGACACTACTATTGGGTGTTGGTGGTGATCTGTTATGGTGATGAGGAAGAAGTGATTGAATATTTCTCATAGGCAATTTAGAAAGTAGCAAAATTAGTTGATGCATATATGTCGGCCATTGTATGGGTATTGTAATCATGTAACATGTTAAATGTATAGCAGAATTTGAACTTGCTTCCTTTAATTTCAACTCCACCCTTCAATTTTATTCGATTGCCCTTTTATCCATACTTGCTTTGGACTTATGTATCTTAATGCAACTCAAATTGACACGATTAAACTCAAATAATCGTGATATTAGTTTTTTCCGTGGCAACGCACGGGCATGATCCTAGTCTAGATCTAGAAATGTGTAACATCCTTAAATTTGCTTCTCTTGAAATAGAGCTAAAATAATTTAGTTTTGTATTTTTGTGCTCATAAAAGCATAGAAAAATAATAAATTTTCATTAAATTAAAATTTATCTTAAGGTAGAAACATGTTTGTTGCATTCATGTCGGTCACACCTTGTGTTTCTATGTGCAAAATATTTTTTTAGATACGTTCAGGAGACGAATATCTATCTTTCGGAATTTTCCAGCTTCTTTCTATAATTTAATTCCTACCTTATTGACCTTAATATTTATGTTCCAAGTTCCCAACAATCTTTTCTTAAGCTCCAAATATTTTGTCTAAGTTCCTCGTCTTTCAATTTATCTCTAGGATTTTTTCAGAGATTTTTCTAAGCTTCGGAGCATTTTTCGTGACATAAATGATAATTCTAGACTTTCTAGAATTATTTTTATATCATGATATTAATTAATTTCGAAAATTAGAAAAATTCTAGTCTATTTTTCTATCGACTCCCAAAGGTCCATGCCTTTATTTACTAATGGGCTTAAATGATTATTTAGGCGTATTAGTGAAGGTGGATGGTACAACATCAATTAGCATCATATTACTAGTTGATGCGAAGGTAGAGAGTTTATATATATATATATATATATATATATATATATATATATATATATATATATAGGTGAAGCACACCAAAACTACCATAAAGTGGGCCCCTAGTTTGGGAATGCCTACGGTAGTAAATTACCTTTCCCTACTACGTGTCTCCAACGTCTCGCCAGCATCACCACCGACATATTTTGTTGACTGATTTGTCGCTGGGCATTCATCCATCACTAGAGGTGAGAATATTATCACGTTCCCAATCATTCTAATTTTCTCTTTTAGAACTTATCTATATGTCTCTCGTGCCCTGTAGTACCACCGTTTAGCTTCTTTTTCTCTATTCGTTCCATGTCTGTGGGTGCCGTCCAACTCCCCATTCTTGTTGTACAGTTTCGACCTGATTGCCTTGCCACCACACCATTCCAGGTTGCCTACAGACGTGCTGCTGCCGAGCTCCCATGGCTAAGTCTGCCGGCGTACATCCACCATCCTGATCGAGAAGAAAGCCAGAATTAGCACCACAAGTCTCATTTTGCCTCGGCTCGATCGAGTGTCTGTACCAAGCAAGATCATACCCTGTTGCTCATCACGCTGCTTTGCAATGCTCCCAACTAAAGCGCCATGCATGCCTGAAGAAATTCCACGTACTGTACGTGCACCAACAGTACATCTACCTTCACGTTTTGCCTATAATCCATTCTATCTACCGTATAGTCTTTTCTTTAAATAATTAACTACAGCTTTAAAAGTCGGTAGTTTCACTATCCTAGCTCTGATTTAGTGGCGTTAGTTTTGGGTCGGCATAATTTAAACGTTAGAAGCGACCAGGCTAAAATTTCTTTTGAATTTTATAATTTAAAATATTAATGTCATTAATGTTTATGTGCAACTAGTATCTAATTAAAAAAAAGCCAGATAGGTATATGCTTCGCTGTTTTATACACAAACATTAATATGACTAATTTCAAACATTAATATGCTTTTTAAATTATAAGTTTACTTAGCTTAAACACGCACCATATACAGCTTGTTTAGATGCTTATACGTATACTTTTCTTTTGCAAAGATAAAGTTTAACTTGATTAACTTATATGGCATTGTTTATAAATAAAATATGACTAGTTTAACTTAGCTTTTAAAATAAAATATGGAATTATGTAATCTGAATTAACATCCTTCATATGGTTTTGCTAAATCAAAATTAATCAAGCTTGTATGTTTTTCTTTTCTTTTATAATATAAAACATCCGGTAGCCGTTTCTTTTTAACGATAGTTCCGTTATTGATGTTTCTTGTGATCCTGTAACCATAGAACTAGCTCTGTTTAAGTATGGTGTTTTCTCTTGTGTGGTGTACTGCTCTTAGTTGCTTTTATTTGTTTCTTGTATGTTTGCCTATGTGTGATGTTGGCGCTGAAGATAAGAAGGCGACGACCGAAAGCTGATGGTGTGAGAGTTGAGCAAGTGTTTAAGGCAAGTATAGCATAAAATCATTCTTGTTGTCCTATTCACATTAAACACTTAAATTCATTATGCATGTGTTTCCTTGTTAATGATGATTTAAACTTGATCCTTTACCTTGGCACCTATGATAATTGCATTGGGTAGCTATTGCTAGTGCTTAACATGAACTATGATCTTGTAATTTGACTAATGAAATATGCAATAAACATTAAAATATGACTTTCTAATAACATACTTAAAGAGGGCCAGAGCATTGGGCTATCTTATGGTGCTCTAGTTTCTCTCTATAAGGACTCGTCTGTAAGCGAACATCTGGGACTTACGGTATAACTGTGAGAGCTACATGGCTCTGACTTTAATCATATAAGAGGACATTTTCTAGCTTGTTAGTGGTAACCTTCATGGCGTAAGAATGGCTTGACACGATGGGTGTAGTGCGGCCCCTGTCCTTATGTATATAGGTTGCGTGTCATTGTGCTATTAGGAAGGGGGTTCTATATCTGCTTGCCGAGTGAATCTAATGGCCCTAACTTATTAGACGAATCTTGAAAAGGCTTCATAGTATACCATGCCTACTCACCTTGGAAGTGTTAGGGGGTCGACGGGTCCCGAGCATATGGGAATCACGACTCACAGTGAAAATGTACAACCTCTACGGAGTGTAAAACTGGTATATCAGCCGTGCTCACGGTCACGAGCAGTCTTGAGCCCTTATGGAATAGATGATCACTAATGACTATTTTGTTTATGCTATTCATTACTCATATTACTTGATCATATGTTTATTATGGGAATTCTGACAACTTGATGCTACTCATATGCTAAAATTGTGATAACTAAAAGCTACATGCAGTCAAACCCATATCATGCCTTTTGAGCCTCATGAACATCATGTTGTATTCGTTGAGTACGACACGTACTTACGTTTGCTTTACTTTGTAATTCTTTGGATAAATCCTAAATGAGTACTAGATTGCTAGTCTAGAGGAGTTAGACTTGTGATCAACCATTCAGTTGTCCCTGTGGATTGGAGTCTTCACCTGAAGATTTGAGTTGACCTTCCGTTGTCTATTGTCTAAGGTTATATCTTTTATGCTAAGTACGATATATAATAAGCATTGTCTTTTTGATATTACCCTTAATAGTAGTCATATGTGTGATTTGACTTCCTGGACACATATATAGTGTGTATCTGGTTTTGTCTTTAAAACCGGATGCTACAAAATGTTCAAGGGCACAAGCGGGCAAAATATTGAAGAAGCAAAGCTACCTTTTCATTCTTTCAAAATTGGTGTTCAGTAATATTTTCTGCCAACAGAAAACGGTGAACAAGGTTGTATATATGTAGTCACGAGTTGTCAATTTTTCCCTTAAAAGATACTACCAGAGTTTTTATAGGATTTGGTTTAGGTGCAATGTGTGAAAACTCTATAGCTACCAGAGTCATTACCGGAGAAGACCAACGATTCATGTTCATTATTAGTTTACTAGCAAATATGTCTGTGTTGCAACGGAAAATGTTACATAACTATTTATATTTCCTTCTTTTTATAAAATTTGAGAGCTATAATTTATTTTGTGACGGCATCCAAAATATAAGCAAATGTTGGCATTAATATGACAATGTATAGTTAAGCCTATATCAAATTAAAATACGGTCATGATAGATTTTTTTCTCGCATTTATAAACACTACAATATTTGCTCATTGCTTGTAGATATATGCTACGTATGTTGATACAGTTAATTATCAAGTTTCACAAATTCTTTTGAAGACAGTAAAAATTTGTAACTCAAGTCACTGTGGAGTTAGTTATCAATAACTTAAATCACTATGGAGTTAGTTATTCATGTATCAAGGGCTAGTATGTCTGATGATTATGACAAAAAGCCTCTCTCGATTTTCCTCATCATTCTATTATCTTTGATTGCATACGTATATGATGCACATTTATTTATATCAGACTGGATAACAAACTACTTAAAGATCTAGTTTCATGGTTTGATCGGTTAGACTACGGACTGAGTTAGGATATATGTTGGGTATTTTAAACGTAAATAGATAAATCTACAAGCACACGGATACCGATGTAGCTTTCACCCAGGAGTATTCCATGGTATCGATTTTCCACGGGAAACGCGAAGTGCACGGGTTGAGGTTTAGATCGCCCAGGGATAACTATATGTTTTTGTGGGGAGAGAGGAATTTTCCTAAGAGTTCTATAGAGTGATGTAGGAATCAGGGTTTACTTTAGGGTTACTTATTTCGGGACATCAGAACACTAACCACATAAAGGGATGAGAAGGGGGCTAGGAAGCTCTGACTACGGTACTACAAACACCGATCTGAACGTGGTAGAATACGTCAGCCGTTAGGGTTGTCACTACCCTAGGGCTACCACAGCAATCCACTGGATTGGGTGCAATTCTAGGTAATCGCAAGACTAAGCGCCACGCCTAACCTATTAATTACTACTCTAGCGTTATAAAGACTAGAGCACTTGATGCAAGCGGGAATCCAATAAATAACTAAAAAGTAAATACAGAAATTAAGTAAAGAACACAGGAATTATAAATTGAAGAACCTGAAGATTGCTCAAAGACGAACCGGTTGCAGCAAAAGTACAATGTTGAGGAAGATATGACAGATCTGGCTCCTCCTTAGCTCTCTCCTCTTCTCTCTCCCTCTTCTCTAGTTTATAATTAGATGAACTAGAACTAGAAGATCTAGAGGGACCTCTACTTCTTCTACTTGGATGGAGGGGTGAAACCCTAACTTTTGCTCTGGAGGTAGCTAATGAGAAGGAGATGGCGCCTAGGGGGTCCTAGGGGCTACTTATATAGCCCTCTAGAAAGCACCATAGCCCTTGGATCAAACCAACCTAGATCAATGATTATTATTGATCCTCAAAGGTGGTGGAGGGGCGATCCGCGAGACGGAGCCTGATTGGCTGTAGGACCTGGGCGCCCACCCAAAGGGCTGGGCGGCTGCCTCATCCCTTGGGCCAAATGGTCTCATATTTAGTGTGTGCTGATAGATCTTTTCGTTAGCTTCGATGCACCTGGTGGATCACCTAAAACGGAGTTCGGATGAGGGAGATATGCCCGTTTTACTCTGGACTGCTCTTGGAGCCCATTTGCAATCTTTCGGAAGGCGTAACTTTGTCGTCTGGACTCCGATTTGGGTGAACCAAAACTCTATTTCATGTGTCTTAATGATCTCTATGCAATGGTTCACTTTATATCATCATTTGAGATACTTCTATTTGGTGATTCTGGTCCTTTCCAGTTTAACCCCTGCAAAACATAGATTCACCAAAACTCATGAAATTATGTTAGTAGACCCCCTATATCTAAGAGATAATTATGTTTAGATTATTTCTCATGCTATGTTAACGGTTAAAAATGATACTTATCTACTGTCAACAAACTCCCCCAAGCTTACCTTTTGTGAGTCCCTGAGCAAAGATAAACTCAGTGATGGATCAGGAGTTGCTACAATACTTTCACGCCTTACAGGTACACATGCATTCAAACAAGAACTCTCCTCTGGATTAGAGTGAACTATTCTGATGAAAAACTCACTCATGTTACCTTCCACCATGGGGCTTGTAGCCGTCACTTGGTCTTGAGTAGTTGAAAAACAGAACGATCATGTCAAGCGTCATGTTTTAAGCTCTTTGATCAACTATTATTCTGGAGTTTTGCAAGATTTTCAAAATAAAACTCAGAGATTCCTATGTATGACCCTTCCAAGTCTCTCCTTTGTGGTATTTCTGGATCCTCTCTAAGGCAATTATGGTGTATGCCTTTTCTCTCCTTTCAAAATATGTGGTATTTTTGGTAGCATAGTAACATTATGCCTTCTCTCTCTCACCCTACTTCTAATAGGCTTATGTGGAGCTCATAGGTGGGGAGACAGTGAAACATATATTGCATAATCAAAACTATGGATCCAAAGGAACGAGTCATAAAGTCAAATCAAGATATGCATGTGTATGAGTTGTATGGTAAATGGATGAATAGAGAATATGATAGAAGTGGTTATAAGGGGGTAAAGGGATGATGATGGTGAATACTTAGCTCCTTTGAGAAATTTCATATACCTCTCATAGAAACTTGAAGATTTTGAGAAGAAACTTAGGCTGGTAAACTCTCTTTATTTTGAGTGGGACATTTGTCCTCTTTTTTTTAATAGAATACCCAAGCTCATTTTGGAACATAATAACAAGAGGTAGCATAACTGGATGTTTGGAGCTTTATTAGTTAGCAAAGGATAAAATGGATGATAGAAATATTTTTGGGCAGTTTACTGTCAGTGTAAGAGTAGAACTATTTTCTAGGTGGATCTGAATGGAATATATGTGGATTCGTACTTCCAGGGTAGAAGTAGAATATATAGGTAGAGTGTATAGGTGGATCTCGATTTTAACCGCATGACCAGTTCTTAAGGATCGACATAGCCTGACCATACTCAATGCTCACAAATAGTAAATATGAATGTAAGGCTTCCTAATCTATAAACATGTATATGACTGTGGTAGGAATTCAAACTCTCGTCATACAGGAACTCATCATGTAGCAAGTTAATTTTTAAAAGGTAAATTCTCCAGAACTCTAGTATCTCTAGGAACATGATAGACAGTGGCTCAAAACCTTCACATATCATATCCGTCAACTACCTAGACTTAGATCAAACATTCGCTACCCACAAGTTCAGGTTTAGAGCAAATCTTAAATCAAAACCATTGTGTCCAAAACTCAAGAGAGTTCGCGATTGAAAACTAGGTACTTAAAAGGAATTACAGCAGAGCAACTATTCATCATTTCCATGCATAGAGATTTGACCAGGTTCTTTTTATTTAAGAAGAAAATCAAATTTTTAAACACACTCTCTATTTATTTTATTCAAACTTTAAGACTAATATATAACACAAAGGAAATTTATTTAGTTTTATGGTTATGTATCTTTTCTTTTTTTAATTATATATATCCCATAACAAAAGGAGAAAAGATACTTACCTAGATACATGGGGGATGCCCCTCCCCCAAGCTAGATGTTGACATAGTTTTTCAATCCAATGTCTTGCATTTCAGGTCTTGTCTTCTCGATCCTTAAAAGAGTTAGTCGTTCGAGCATTAGTTGTCTAGAGTTTAGGTAGATTGAATTTTAATGTAAGAGTTTGATTAACTCAATTACATCAAGTTCCTCAACCGTGTTGATTTGTGTCTCAAGGTAAACCTTCAAGCGTTGGCCATTTACCTTAAAAGTATTACCTGTATCATCTTGGATGGTAATGGCCCCGTGGGTTGAAGTGTCAATGACTTTGTATGGTCCATCTCACTTGCTTCGTAACTTACCATGTCCAAAGAGCTTAACTCTTGAATTGAATAGTAGAACCTTATCTCTAGGGTTAAACTCCTTGTGCTTGATTCTCTTATCATGCTATCTTTTTGTTCTCTCTTTGTAGATCTTAGAATTGTGATAGGCCTTTTCTCTCCACTCTTCTAGCTCAGAGAGTTGCATCTGATGATTCTTACTAGCTAGGTAGAGATCCATGTTCCATTTCTTGATTGCCCAATGAGCCTTGAACTCCACTTCCACAGGCAAATGACATGTTTTCCCATATACAAGTTGATAGGGTGACATGCCTATGGGTGTCTTGTAGGCAGTTCGATAAGCCCAAAGTGCATCAGGGAGTTTGTCCTTCCATCCCTTCCCCATTTCGTCTACGGTCTTTTGCAAAATATTCTTGATTTGTTTATTAGATGTTTCTGCTTGACCGCTGGTCTGAGGATGGTATGTTGTTGTGATGTTATGACAAACTCCATGATCTGCTAGGTACTTTCAGAAGACTTTATCGATGAAGTGGGAACCTCCATTGCTTATGACCATCTGTGGTATACCAAATCGAGGAAATATCACTTCATGGAACATTCTCTTGGCATGTTTTGAATCACATGTTCGACATGGCATTGCTTCTACCCATTTGGACACATAGTCCACTGCTACCAAGATGTACTCACAATTCCCAGACATAGGGAATGGCCCCATGAAATCAATGCCCCAAACATCGAAAAGTTCAACTTAGAGATTGTTTGTGAGAGGCATTGCATTTTGTGAGTTGATATTCCCATGTTTCTGACATCGGTGGCATCTCCTGACAAAGTCCTTTGTATCTTCATACATCATTGGCCAGAAAAAAACCACTTTGTCAGACCTTAGCATGTGTCCAAAATGCCCCATAGTGTCCTCCATATGGCGAGGCATGGCATCTTTCCATTATTTGAATAGCCTCAGCCATAGGGACACATCTTCTCAACAATCCATCGAAGCAGATTCAGAAAAGATATGGCTCATCCCATAGGTGCAAACGGCTATCGTGTTCTAATTTTCTCTTATTTGCACCCGGTGGGACATAGCCTTTTACTATAAAGTTCACGATGTCTGCATACCAAGGATCGAAGTCTGATATCTTGAGCAGGGTGTCATCTCTTAGGTAGTCATTGATGGAAAGTTCATGTGTTTCCTTAAAATGAAGCCTAGACAAGTGGTCGGCTACATAATTCTCTACTCCCTTTCTATCTCGGATTTCTATGTCAAACTCTTGGAGTAGAAGAATCCATCGGATTAGCCAAGGCTTACCATCTTTCTTAGTGAGGAGCTATTTTAGAGCAGCATGATCTGTATAGACAATCACCTTTGCCCCCACTAAGTAAGATCTAAACTTGTCCACAGCAAAGACAATAGCCAATAGTTATTTTTTAGTTGTAGCATAATTGAGTTGTGGTCCACTCAAGGTTTTGCTAGCGTAGGATATGGCATAATGCATCTTATCCTTGGTTTGGCCTAAAACAGCACCAACCGCAAAATTGCTAGCATCACACATGATCTCAAAAGAAAGATTCCAATCAAGTGGTTGGATGATTGGAGCTGAGATGAGTGCCTTCTTAAGAATTTGAAAAGATTCATGACACTCATGTGAGAAGATGAAAGGTGCATCCTTAGCTAAGAGACTAGTCAGGGGTCTAGCAATTTGAGAGAAGTTCTTGATGAATCGCCTGTAGAACCCTGCATGTCCTAGGAAGCTACGGATTCCTTTCACATTTGTGGGAGGTGGAAGTTTTTCAATAACTTCAATCTTTGCTCTATCCACCTCTATACCACGTTCAGACACTTTGTGATCTAGCACTATTCCTTCCCGAACCATAAAATGGCATTTCTCCCAGTTCAGGACTAAGTGCTTTTCTTCACACCATTGTAAGACTCTATCTAAATTCTCCAAGCAATCATCAAAGGTTTTTCCATAGACGGTAAAATCATCCATGAACACCTCCATGATTTTCTCGATCATGTTAGAGAAAATAGACATCATGCACCATTGGAAAGAAACTGGGGCATTGCATAACCCAAATGACATTCGTCGGTATGCATAAGTTCCATATGGACATGTGAAAGTAGTCTTATTTTGATCATCTGGGTGGATCAGGATTTGGTGATATCCAGAATAGTCATCAAGGAAACAAAAGAAAGAGTGGTTTGCAAGCCGTTCCAGCATTTCATCAATGAAGGGTAATGGGAAGTGGTCTTTCTTTGTAGCCTTGTTGAGTTTTCGATAGTCAATGCACATATGCCACCCAGTGACAATTCGTTGAGGGATTAGTTCATTCTTCTCATTCCTAAAGACCGTCATTCCTCCTTTCTTTGACATAACTTGGGCAGGGCTAACCCACTCACTATGTGGCATAGGATAAACAATCCCAGCTTGATAGAGTTTAAGGACCTTTTTCTTAACAACCTCTCGCATGGCCTTGTTAAGTCTCTGTTGTGGTTCCCTTGAAGGTGTAAAATTGGGATCAATGGGGATACGATGAGTGCAAAGTGCAGGACTAATTCCCTTGAGGTCTTCGAGTGAGTAGCCAATTATTGATCTGTCTTTCAAGAACAATGATAAGTTGTTGTGTTTCATATTCAGAGAGCTTGTCACTAATGATGATAGGAGTGTTTCGATTGCTGTGAAGAAAGACATATCTAAGGCCAGGAAGAAGAGGTTTTAACTCTATCGAAGGAGGTGGAGGTTGTTCATTTAGGTTTAGCTCAATGGGCTCTGCCAATTCTTCCTCTTCTTGAATAAAGTGTTCTTCATCAAAGAATGGTTGGATCTTTTCTTCTTAAGACACCATTAAGACCTCCTCAATAGGGTCTGGTTTAGGTTTGGGTTCCACTATCGTGTTAATGGATCGGGCAAGAGGGACAACAATAGTGGAATTCCCAACCTTTAAGTCTAGTTGACCTCGTAGTGGTTGTTCTTGTAGAAGTCTCATGATTGGTCTGCCAATCAAGAGAGGAATCTCTGGGATATCAAAAATGTGAAAATCTAGGCATATCCCAGAGTTCTTGATTCTAACAGGAACAGTCCTTAATACCCCATGGCTTTCTAGAATAAATCCTGATGGACCTTGCAGAAGCTTTTGAGATGGAGTTAAGGACGTGTCGAGATAAAGAGTTCTAGCTAACTCCTCTAAAATAATATTTATCCCAACAGAAGGATTGTAGTGGACTCTTCTAGCGGACCCTCTAACTTGGCATAGAAGAATGGTGGATAGAAAAGTGATTTGAGTTACCTCGGGAGATAACTCTGCTTCTCTTAGCCATTCATAACTCATGATTGCCGAAATGCTTTGAATGTGTTCTATAGCCATTGATTCTTCATGTGGTTCAAACGGAGTGGTCTTTGCTCAAGGTCTCACTTGGATAGGATAATTCGAGGTATTTCCATAATCTTCAAAAATATCTTCCTCGAATTCAAAGGGAAGCTCTAAAAGAGATGATTCATCATCCTCTAGTTGGTTTTGCATTCCCCAATGGAAGGTTTTTCAACAACCAAATTATTAGAAGAGTCTATTGGAATATCCAACTCGGTTGTGGGTTCCTCCTCTTGCAGTTCAGGGCTAGGCTCGACTTTTTTTTCTTCCTCAGGAAACTCATCAAAGATGCCAGTGTAAGGGGTGTTTTCAAGGATTTTCTCAAGAATGGATTTCCCTTCACTAACGATTTTATGTGATAATGATCCTCCTAAGGCAATGTTGAGATGTAGAGCAGGTTCCTTATTGAGACCACGATAAAAGTGATAGTGTAGGACATGGTCAGGCAAGGAAAGGTTTGAACCGGAATTGGTAAGGCTTGTGAACCTAGCCCAAGCTACTCCTAGAGTTTTCTTCTCTTTTTGTTTAAATGTAAGAACTTCTATTCTAAGATCAGCGATTCGAAAAAGAGGAAAGAACGCAAGACAAAATTTGTCTCAGAGTTCATCCCAATTTCCATTTACGTCTCTTACGGAATGAGCATACCACTTTTTCGCTCTTCACAATAGGAAGAACGGAAATAATTTCCATTTAAGGGTCTCTTGTGTCATGCCAGCTATAGACCAGCAAGAACACAACTGCTCAAATTCCCTAAGGTGGGTGTATGGATCTTCGTCTGCTAACCCAAAGAAGGATTTTTCCTCAACCATGGCTATGAAAGCAGGGCGAAGCTCATAGCCATCTGTAAGAATGGGGTGCGATGATGGTGGAGGCTCCAACAAGTCGCTCTTTGGAGCAAAGAATTTATAAATAGGTGTGAAATCCATGTGGTATGATGGTGGTGATAAAAAGGTGGTAAAAAGAAAAAGAAAAGGACAAACTTTGGCTCGAAACTAGCACAACTACTATTCCCTAGCAACGGCGCCAGAAAGCTTGTTGGGTATTTTAAACGCAAACAGATAAATCCGCAAGCGCACGGATACCGATGTAGCTTTCACCCGGGAGTATTCCAAGGTATCGATTTTCCACGGGAAACACGAAGTGCACTAGTTGAGGTTTAGATCGCCCAGGGATAACTATATGTTTTTGTGGGGAGAGAGGAATCTTCCTAAGAGTTCTATAGAGTGATCTAGGAATCAGGGTTTACTTTAGGGTTACTTATTTCGGGGCATCAGAACACTAACCACATAAAGGGATGAGAATGGGGCTAGGAAGCTCTGACTATGGTCCTACAGACACCGATCCGAACGTGGTGAAATACATCGGCCGTTAAGGCTGTCACTACCCTAGGGCTACCACAACAATCCACTGGATTGGGTGCAATTCTAGGTAATCGCAAGACTAAGCGCCACGCCTAACCTATTAATTACTACTCTAGCATTATAAAGACTAGAGCACTTGATGCAAGAAGGAATCCAATAAATAAATAAAAAGTAAATACAGAAATTAAGTAAAGAACTCAGGAATTATAAATTGAAGAACCTGAAGATTGCTCAAAGACGAACCGGTTGCAGCAAAAGTACAATGTTGAGGAAGATCTGACAGATCTGGCTCCTCCTTAGCTCTCTCTTCTCTTTTCATTTTCTCTAGTTTACAACTAGATGAACTAGAACTAGAAGATGAACTAAAAGAACTAGAACTAGAAGGTCTAGAGGGACCTCTACTTCTACTTGGATGGAGGGGTGAAACCCTAACTTTTGCTCTGGAGGTAGCTAATGAGAAGGAGATGGCGCCTTGGGGGGTCCTAGGGGCTGCTTATATAGCTCTCTAGGAAGCACCACAGCCCTTGGAACAAACCGACCTAGATCAACGATTATTATTGATCTTCAAAGGCGGTGGAGGGGTGATCCGTGAGACGGAGCCTGATTGGCTGCAGGACCTAGGCGCCCGCCCAAAGGGCTGGGTGGCCGCCCCATCCCTTGGGCCAAATGGGCTCATATTTAGTGTGGACAGATAGATCTTTTCGTTAGCTTTGATTCGCTTGGTGGATCACCTAAAACGGAGTTTGGATGAGGGAGATATGCTCGTTTTACTCCGGACTGCTCTTGGAGCCCATTTGCAATCTTTTGGAAGGCGTAACTTTGTCGTCTGGACTCCGATTTGGGTGAACCAAAACTCTATTTCATGTGTCTCAATGAGTTCTACGCAATGGTTCACTTTATATCATCATTTGAGATACTTCTATTTGGTAATTCTGGTCCTTTTTCAGTTTAACCCCTGTAAAACATAGATTCACCAAAACTCGTGGAATTATGTTAGTAGACCCCCTATATCTAAGAGATAATTATGTTTAGATCATTTCTCATACTATGTTGATGGTTAAAAATGATACTTATCTACCGTCAACAATATAATAATGCGAGTTTTGTTTTTAATCGAAATTACATTAATAATTTGGTGGTACAAATATTTATTTCGTAGTGATAGTGATGGTCAGGAGTTCAAAGCCTATATATTGTGTTGTTTTTATTCTTTGTTTTTATTGTTATTATTTATATAATACTTGTTTCTATTTTCACATTTACATTTAGTTGAATGAAAAATAAAAATAATAGAACGGAAGCATGTTTTGTTGAATGTGATAAATAAGAATGGAAAACAAAACTGTAACCAAACGTAATCGGTACTGGAGAAAAAGAAAAATGAAATGAAAAAAGGTATGAAAAAACATCCAAACAGGAAAGGTAATTAGAAAAAAATGTATGATCGACAAGGACTCAGCTTGTCTTCCTGACGCACAGCATCTCAACCGACAAGGACTCAAGCTCTTTCTGATCCAGAGGGTCTCAACGTTTTTGGAAAAAACAGAATTCTTTTTAAAAAAAAACTAAAACTATAAAACTCGTTGTGGTTTAATATTAGAATAGATTTCTACTCTTATCCTTTTCTATTTAGATTCAATTAAGAAATTGTACTCCATATTTGGATTAGAATTCCTAGCTATCTAGGTTACCTTATGAAGTCTTGCACATTTCATATATAAAACAGGGCGGTTGTAGCCTAGATAGTCTAACAGAGACTACATTCACATAGTTAGAGAGGACCTGACCAAAAAATGGAAGATAAATTTTACCTCTTTAATATTAGGTATAGATTACTATGATGAAACAAGTGTACTACTAGATTAACCACAACTAATAACCCTATAAATCAGGTCATTACCATTCTAGAGTGTAAATAAATCTTCAACAACCTTTCACGAGAAAAGGAAGAAAGAGAGATGTGGATGACCCTTGTTGCCCTACATTGAACACCGACTAGAATCACCTATTTTGTTTGCCTTATATTCCTACTTAAAGGGAAAAATGCAAGGAGGAAAGAAAATACAAGGTTTTTTTTGTTGAGGTCTGCACCTTATATTTTCTTACATGTGTACTTTTTCCTGACCTAGATCGAATGGCATTAGAAGAAGGTCCACTAGGCTTATGGTTATGGATGTAGCCATTTTCAACTGATACACACATACTCTCTAAGAAAAGTTCCTTTTACCTCCGTGAACTATCGTCATGATTTGATTTCCTTCTTAAACTTCAAAATCGGACATAATGTTCCCTTAACTCTCAAAATCGTTTAAATTACCTCTCTGTCTTGGTTTGGAGTGCTTGTGAATGCTCGATGAGGTTTTCAAACCATAAAATGTCTTTACGTTGAGAAAATCATAGATACATATTAGGATGCAAAAAAATCCAAATAACATATTTAGAATCATGAAAATATCTCTAGGAGCTTCCAAAAAATAGATTTAGGTATAGAGAAATAAAAAATATCCTATAACTGTGAAAAATTCAAAACATTCTAATCAATGTATAATCGCATTTTGAAAACTTTTCACAATAAAAACAGAAGATACAACCAGTATATGTGGGGGTATAAACCCCTATACCCTTATGGCTAGACATGGGCAGGCCCAGACCAGACGGTCTGGCCTATTACATGATAGCGCATGATCCAGATCATTGGGATGGAGTTTCATGCAAGGCATCAAACCAGACTTGGGAATCAAGCAAGGTCTTGGTCGGTTAGATTAGGAATCCTTATCCGATTCTGTATGGCAATTGTAACTGGCTAAGATTAGTTTCCAGATCTGTAACCCTGCCTCCCGGACTATATAAGGAGGGCAGGGGACCCTCCTCAAAAACATCGAAACATACTCTAGGGCAAACTAGCTTGTAATACATTGTTTGAGACAGCAATAACAAAGCCGAGCAGGACGTAAGGTATTACGCCTACACGGCGGCCTGAACCTGGGTAAACCCGCGTGTTGTCCTGCATCACCATCTCGTTCGTGGCTTGCACACCTGTCTGTCGCCAATCTACTACCTTGGGAATACCCCTCGGTAGACTGCCGACCAGATTTTGTCGACAGTGGCGCGCCAGGTAGGTGGTGTGTGTACTGCTTTTCAGGAGTGCGAGATGGTCATCTTCCCCGACTCCATGGCCACGGCGGCGGGCCTCACGTTCATGATCGGCCAGATCACCTGGACCACTGGCTCCAATGACTTTGTCATCACAGCCATGGAGGAGGTGCGAATCCGATCTGCATCAACTACTTCCCTGACACCGGCGTCAATTACGACTACGCTGGCTCCGACTTCGCCTGCACCAGCACCCTCATCGACCACACTGGCAACTCATTGACTCCTTTCTCGCTACAAGGGGAGGAAACTCGACTCCACCGACTTGATCGACTCCATCGACCAGCTCGGTGGTAAACTCTCGTTTACCCTATCTCTGGTCGATTCGCTCCAAGAGCAGTTTACCGGGCAGAACTCGAACGACTACAACAGATCTACTCGACCCGTTCGAGCCACCCATTTTCAACGGTTGGGTACAGATCTAGTGGTCACTTCAACTCCTGAAGGGTGCTCCGCTCGGCCTCAACCTCGACAACGTAACTTCGTCAATATGGTGGGCTCTGATCAAGTTTCAATCCATACCACCCAGACATATAGCCGTTTAAGCCCTGGATCGAGCACTGCGTCCGATGAAAATACTCAAACCATGGTATTACACCATATGAGTAGTGGTGATGAAGAGATGCTACATCCTTCGGGCTTTCCTCGAATCCTGGCTTTCCCTCCAAGGTGTGGCACCATGATCAACGTGGTTAGCCAAGATGAAGACCCGCCTACTGGGGGCGAGACCGATCAACAACGACGAGAGCGACAACAGCGTAATGCTGACCGAGCTCAACGTCGCATAGATGAAGACGCACGCCTAGCACAACAGCAAGCAGACCGCGACCAGCAAGAAACTGATGCTGCAGCTAGGCGTAACCGGTTGCAAGGGCGCAACCTCAATGATGCTTTCGACATGGTGGGGAACAGACCAGTATTCAAAACCCCAAGCGCCAACGTGGTTGTTGCCATTGAAAGCCTGAAGCGGTTGCCAGATACCTTAGAAATCCAAAACATCCAGGAGGATCTGCAGGCTTATCTCCAGGCGGCTATGGTTTAGACTAATGAACGTGCCGCAGGCCCATCAGCATCTAGCGCGACTAGCAGGAGCCACTAGCACTCCAGTCGACCTTTCAGGTCTGGTCAACGTGGCTTACGCACACCCGCCAGCCCAGACCACCACGTAGGCAACGATAATCACATGGCTCCTGGCATCAATCCAGGGGCTGACAGAGGCAATGACGGCAATCGCAGGAACCCTCCCCGCAATGATAATTGCCAGCTTGACCACCGCCGCAATAACAACGATGACGACCGACGCAGTGATAACCGGCGTAATGACCACTGGGACCACCGTCGTCAGGGGCAACAACACGGTGATGAACGAGATCGCCATGATGGCAATCACAATCTGTCACGACCTCAACAACCGTGACCTACGTCCTCGCATTGAACAGAGAGCTCAGGACCGTGCATCCCAAGAAACTAGTCATCGCATGGAGTACGATATGGTTCACGGTCCCCCGGGCCCCAAGCAATTCACCAACCACCTACGACAAGTCGTCTGGCCTAGAGGTTTTAAGCTTGAAAAGCTTAACCATTACGATGGCAAGGTTAATCCCGAGCTATGGGTCCAACTTTACGAGACCGCTTGCAGATCTACTATGGGTGACGAGCACGTCATGGCCAATTACTTTCCCGTGGTGGTCGGCCCGGTGGGGCACCAATGGCTTGTCAGTCTCCCTGTGAACCAATTCGACTCCTGGTATGCTTTGCGTCAAGACTTTGTCGAAAACTTCATTGCTACCTGTGAATAGCCAGGCAACAAATATGATCTGCAGCGCATCCGCGATGCCAGGGACGAACCATTGCATGAGTACATCCGACGTTTCTCGGATATGCACATCAGGATTCCTAGGATCACCGACAATGAGGCTATTGAAGCCTTCATTATTGGTCTGCGCTACCACAATGATATCAGGGACAAGCTCCTTTGTAAACGGCCTATAATGGTGGTCGACCTCCTCACCACCGCTAAGAAGTATGTGGATGCCGACGATGCCAAGAAACTGCTGAATGAGGGCACCGGCAAAGCACCGTACTCCCCACGACGTGATGACTACCGTGACAACCGCCACCGCGATGACTTTAGATGTCACAGCAACATCAGGGACCGCCATAACGACAATCGTGATCGGCGTGACAACAGAAATCAGCACGGCGATCACCGTGACAACTTCAAGGGCAAGCATGCTCGCGATGACGACGGTGAAGTCAACGCCGTGAAAAAATTTGGTGGGCATCGCAATTATGAAGAAGACTACGCTAAAGCTTTGAAGGGGCCTTGCCCAGCTCATCCTAAGTCCAACCACATGTTGGAAAACTGCAAGGTCCTCAAGGAAATCTACCGTCGCAAACAGGCTTCAGAAAATGCCAACAAGCCTAATGACGTAACAGACCAGCGTGACCGCAGGGACGATGATGAGGACGATCCTGACAAGAACCCCAAGCACCAGTATCAAGAACCAGTGAGGCATGTTGCAACCATTGTCGGGGGTAAGGTGTCTGTTGAAAGTAAACGCGAGCGGAAGCTGCTCGCCCGCACTTGCCTGAACATGGCCAAGGTAGACGACCTCATTGCGGATCCAAGACTACCCCCCTGGTCACACCGAGAAATCAACTTTAGCAGGGCGGATCAATGGGCCACCATCCCCAAACCAGGTCATTTCGCTCTTGTCCTCAGCCCTTGTATCAATAAAGTGCAATTTGACAAGGTGCTCATTGACGGTGGTAGTTCCATCGACATCCTGTTCAAAAATAGCCTCTCAGCAATGAACATATCTGAAGCTGACTTGAAGCCATACGACGCACAGTTCTGGGGGGTCCTACCTAGACAGAGCTCTATGCCTCTCGGGTAGATTACCCTACCTATGCAGTTTGGCACGGCAGGCCACTTTCGTACCGACTACGTCAACTTTGTGGTCACTGACTTCGAGGGTACTTACCATGCTATCCTTGGTCATCCCGCAATCACCAAATTCATGGTCGTACCTCATTATAGGTACTTGGTGCTTAAGATGCCAACGGAAAAGGGAGTCCTCACTCTCAGAGGCAATGTATTCATTGCCTATACCTGTGAAGAGGACAGTTTTCGTGTAGCTGAAGCCCACGACCTCTCCCTGCGCATGGCAGCAACGATGATGGAGGCAAAAAATACTCCTCCAAACCAACTGGAGATTCTAGAGCTCGACGCACCATGAAAGTCTATTAAGTCCAAGGAGTACAAAGAGATCCAGCTGGTCGAGGGCGACTCTAGCAAGACGGCACTGATCGGGTCAAACCTTGACCCTAAATAGGAAAACGCACTCGTCCGGTTCTTGAGAGAGAATGTAAGCGTGTTCGCTTGGAAACCATCGGACATGCCCAGTGTATCTCGAGACCGGATCGAGCACTCCTTGAACGTCGACCTCAAGGCAAAACCCGTCAAGTAGAAGCTGTGGCGGTTCAGGAAGGACAAAAAGGAGGCTATTAGGGTAGAAGTCACACGGCTTCTTGCAGCCAGTTTTATCAAAGAGGTGTATCATCTGGACTGGTTAGCCAATCTGGTTCTTGTACACAAAAAAATAATGAATAGAGAATGTGCGTTGACTACACTGATCTCAACAAACACTGCCCTAAAGACCCCTTTGGCCTACCTCGCATTGACGAAGTCGTGGACTCCACGGCCGGCTACGAGCTACTATATTTTCTCGACTGTTACTCTGGTTATCACCAGATTGCTCTAAACAAGGACGATCAGATCAAGACGTCCTTTATTACACCCTTCGGCGCTTATTGCTACATGACCATATCGTTTGGGCTCAAAAACACTGGAGCTACTTATCAGCGTGCAATACAAGAGTGCCTCGAAAAGGAGATACAAGACAAACTGGTCGAGGCCTATGTAGACGACGTAGTTGTCAAAACCAAGGAATCCCACTCCTTGATTGATGATCTGACACGTACTTTTGCAGCACTCAATCAATATCAATGGAAGTTGAACCCTAAAAAGTGCATCTTTGGCGTTCCCTCTGGTATATTACTAGGCAATGTCATCAATCGTGACGGCATACGTCCTAACCCAGAGAAGGTGCAAGCTGCCCTCAATATGGAGCGACCAACAAATGTCAAGGATGTCCAGAAGCTTACAGGGTGTATGGCCGCCCTAAGCCGATTTCTATCTCGATTTGGTGACAAGGGCTTACCTCTTTTTCAAGTTACTCAAGGCAGGCGAGAAGTTTGAGTGGTCAAAGGAAGCAGATGTTGCCTTTACACAACTAAAGTAGTACCTTGCATCACCTTCGGTCCTTACTACCCCCAAGTCAGGAGAAGTCCTTCAACTTTACATTGCCGCGACTGATCGAGTCGTTTCCACTGTCTTGGTGGTCGAGCACGAGGAGCCCGGCCACGCTTATGGTGTTCAGCGCCCAATCTATTTCATCAGCGAGGTGCTCAATGAGTCCAAAACTAGGTACACTCAGATTCAAAAATTGATCTACGCCATACTCATTACAACCCAAAAGTTGAAACATTACTTTGACGGGTTCCACGTGGTGATCAAAACTGAGTTTCCCCTTGGTACCATTATACGCAACAAAGATGCAAGCGGGCGCATCGCCAAGTGGGCAATGGAGTTATGTCCTTTTGACCTGGAGTTTACACGCCGCGATACTATTAAATCCCAAACATTGGCTGATTTCATGGTCGAGTGGACGGACTTAAGTATCCCGACCTTTCAAGGACCCGTTGACTACTGGAAAATGTATTTTGATAGCTCACTGACTATTGATGGTGCAGAAGCGGGCATATTATTCATATCACCAACCAATAAGCAATTGCGCTACGTCCTCAGGATTCACTTCCCGGCATCTAACAATGCTGCAGAATATGAGGCATGTTTTCATGGTTTGCGCATTGCAGTCGACCTCGGTATCAAGTGCCTTTACGTCCACGGCAACTCAGCCCTAGTTATTAACCAGCTTAACAAGGACTGGGATACAACTAGCGAGAAGATGGATGCATACTGCAGGGAAATTTGGAAGCTTGAAGGCAAATTCTACGGCATTGAATATTCCCATGTGGTCCGAAACAAAAGCCAAGCAGCCGATGCGCTATCTAAGTTAGGATCATCTAGAGCTCAAGTACCACATGGTGTTTTTGTTTAAGACCTTTTAAAACCATCAATTAAGCAAGAAGGTGACCCCGTGGTCGAGAAGCCCCCGGACGAGCCTCTGGTAGCTACGGTTTCATCACCGACAACTATGGCACTATCTCCCGCATTCGCAGGACCATCTCAGACCTCGACTAAGATAGCGGACTGGCGTGTTCCATTCATTCAGTATCTAAAAGATGGCACCGGGTATTCTGATCGAACTAAGAATGAACGCCTTATACGCCAGAGCAAACAATACCTGGTGGTCGAGGGTAAGCTGTGGCGCAAAAATGCGAAAGCAGAAGTATTGATGAAGTGCATTGAGCAAGAAGATGGTATTAAACTCTTGGAAGAAATACATTCTGGCACCTGTGGTAATCATGACGCATCTCGGACACTGGTCGGTAAAGCGTTCCGTGTAGGTTTTTACTGGCCATCCGCCATAGCGGATGCAGATAAACTTGTTAGACACTGCGCTAATTGTTAGTTTTTCTCTAAAAGAGTTCACGTGCTAGCCCATGAGATCCAGACCATACCAGCCTCTTGGCCCTTTGCGTGCTAGGGACTGGATATGATTGGACCCTTCAAACCAGCACCAGGTAACTTCAAGTTCGTATTCGTGCTGATTGATAAATTTTCTAAATGGATAGAGTACATGCCCTTGGTCAAGGCATCTTCCGAAAAAGCAGTCGAGTTTCTTGACCAGGTCATCCACCGCTTCGGTATACCCAACAATATCATTACAGACCTAGGGACTCAGTTTACCGAGAACATGTTTTGGGACTTCTGTGATGAATGGAGCATTGTAGTGAAATATGTCTCGGTGGCACATCCCAGAGCTAATGGACAGGTTGAGCGGGCTAATGGAATGGTTCTGGATGCATTGAAGAAAATGATGTACAGAGAGAATGACAAAGCCCCTGGACGGTGGATTAAGGAGTTACCAGCCGTGGTCTGGGGTCTTCGGACACAGCCTAGTCGCAATACTAGTGTCTCCCCATATTTTATGGTTTACGGCATCGAGGCTATGCTCCCAGCAGACATTGAATTCCGGTCACCTCGGGTCGAGAACTACAATGAAGATCAAGTTACTGAACAACGTGAGCTCAAGGTGAATAGTGCAGAGGAACGACGCCTTGACTCTTGTATACGCACGGCCAAGTACTTAGCTGTGTTACGAAGGTACTACAACAAAAATGTTCAGGAACATTTCTTTGTGGTCGGCGACATGGTATTGAAATGGAAGACTAGCTAAAATGGTGTCCACAAGTTGGCAACTCCATGGGAAGGGCCATACATCATCAAGGCTATTATACGACCTACCTCGTACAGACTTGCAAGACTTGACGGCACTAACGTGCCTAACTCCGTTCATATCGACAAGCTTAGGTGTTTTTACCCCTAATTCTCAATTACAGATATGTACCTTTTTCTGTACTTTGAATTATAATGTGTGTGTGTGTGTTCGAATTCAGTTAACTACACTTGTTTACATTGTTGATTCTACAACTACAACAACTTTTTGAAACAACAGTACATCGATAACCAATCCCTTCAGGTTCTCGGAGCAGCTCTGTCCTCGACCTCACTCATAGGCTCATAGCGTGCACGAGATCCGCCCTCTGCGTTTTGAGTGGTCGACAGACACCCTTTGGCCAGACCAGTCGTACTCTTACATGTATACAGGCTATGATAGCCTTACACTCGGATCACTGACCTCTCAAAAGCCGTACAGACCTACAGGATGGCATCGATTACGCTAGAACAACTAAAAACAGAACATTACGCTGTTCTAACTTAGTTCTCATCGACTACGCCAGAATAACTAAAACAGAATACCCTGTTGTTCTAACTTAGTTAAATTCACACGCAATACAGAGCTTTAACATTTTTTCATACAAAATCATAAACAGCTTTACATTGTACTATTTATTACCTTATTACAAGCTCGCCTCTTTATAGGTACGAGTTTACAATAAGTTTATGAAACTTAACTAATCCTATGAACTATTCGTAGGTTCCTCCTACTGTGGACCCTTCGGTAGTTCTGAGACCTTTGGCGTGGTCGAGGATGGAGCAGAATGTGCTTCGCTGGAAGCCAAAGATGGCGGCACGGGTATTTGACCCACGTACAACTGAATTGTCCCTCAGGTCAATGGGGCTGTAGCTAGGCACAAGATGATGTCCTTCGTAATCACGGCAGCATGCTTTATCTCCTCTGATCGCAGCTCGTCAGCTCGCTCCACCCTGACCTCCCTGCGATAACCAGCTTCCAGGCGAGCAATATCCAACAAAGGGTAGTGGGCACGTACCAAGCTAAGTACATGTGCACCCACATACTCCTTGATGTCCTTCGTCCATTGTTGGAGCCATCCCCAGGCTTTTTGGCATTTCTCAACCAGGCCTATTTTTGGTGCCTCCGCTCCAGCTTCGGTGGAGTCGGGGCCAATGATGTCGAGCACTGGTGCGATCCCTTTTGCCATCTCCATGCAGGCATGCTTCCAAGTCTCTCGCTCCTTGATGAGCGTCTTGCATTTGCCATTAAGGGCTTCTTGCCCCGTCATAAGCTTGCTGCACTTCTGGGACCACGCCTCGATCTTTTTTGCATCAGCCTGGTTTTGAAGCTCTAGGTCATCGTAATCTTTATTTATCTTCTCAAGGTGTATTTTGGCATTTTTCTTTACAACTGCAAGGTGTCACGTTGATAAGAATTTAACACCGCAAATTTCAATGAACACTACGACAATGCTGAGGCATACTTACTCTCCAGATCCTTGGCTAATTTAGCCTTCTCTTCCTTCATGGCCTGCTGTGTTTGCAGCCATTTGGTCTTCTCTTCAGTCAGCCGATCATGCTCAGCAGCTACCCGAGCATTTTCTTCATGAAGCCGGCTGACTTCGATGTCCAGACTTGTATCAATACTCTGATTATGAATAGTACAGTAATACAGCACCCTACAGAGCTCGAGTACCTAACAACAAAAGGAACCCTTACCCGATCTCTGTTTCTCGACCACTTTCAGTCGTTGGAGTACAGTGCGCATCTTTTCTTCATGATCAATATTTTGCTTCGCATAACTCTCTAACTGCTGCTGTAGTTTCTTCTGTTCTGCACTCAGCTCTTTGTTCTTTTCGGCCACAGTCTGCAGTATACAGGATCATAAAGCAGTTCTTATGGATTATACAACAACAGCTTATACAGTTATATGAGGTTTACCTCAACTTCCTCCAGGAATATTTTACCAACTGCTTCTACGGCCCCGACCTCGTCTCCTATTGGGATCTCCACAGTGTAGGAGCGGGTGCCACAAAATCTGCTTTCTTCTTCATAATGCCCGAGGATTTCTTTTATGGCTGGGACTGAAGGCTCGGCTTCTTCTCCTAGTTTAGCACTTCTAGTTGGCTCCTTGGTGGTTCCACCAACTTCTGCAGATTTTGGGACTTGCAGCTCTGTGGCCGGCTAGGGCTATTCTTGTTTCTCTGAGGCCGGCTGGGGTTGTTCTGGGTCTTCTGGGGCTGGTTGGTGTTGTATTGTTGGTTCTGGGGCCTCCTGTGGTTGTTCTGGCAGCTCTCGGGCCCAACCATCTCCTGTCTACCCCAAAATTTCAGTTTGTGGACCAGGAGCAGATGTTGAAGGAGCTTGTGGCTCGGGAACAACTCTCTCTGCTCTGGTCTGCTCCAGGACTTGCCACTCGGCGATGGTAGTATTAGTTGGTGGCGGTGTTCCACTGCCAGACAGTTCTTCCAGCCTTTGGGTCGATGCAGAGCTATACAAATCAATAACAAGTTACAAAGGTGATGATATTGACCAATTATGTTATACTCAAACAAGTTTTCGATGACTTACAGGTCTGTAGCGTGGAAAACGGTGGCAACCCGAGATTTCTTTGTCTTCTCGGGCCCGGCACCCTTCTCTGCTACTACTCCGGTGGTCGGGACTGGCTTAGCCATGTCGCTTCTAACAGCGACAGCTGCTTTGGGATTCTTGAGGCCTGCACCTGTGGTTGCGGTGGACGAGGTGGTGGCTCAGTTGTTTGCAATGGTGGTGTCAGCTCCTGCCTTCTAGCAAGCCGCTCCCTCTGACTGCTTGCTATGATACCAGAGACCTCCTCGACCTCCTCATCTTCATCTTCTAGCCAATCTGCAATAACACGTCGACGTTTACTTGTTGGGTCCTATGTTTCCTTTAGGTCAATTATCTCTTTTGGATTTTCATTTGCAGAGGTTCCATGTGAGGTCTGGCCCCTTTTCTTCGTTGGGGGAAACCACTGTTTTCTTGCCTGCAAGTCGGCTGGCTTGCTCTGATTCATCCTCAATTTCAAGCCAATCAACTTCAGAAGGATCGTCGTCCATGGGCAGCGGTTGTGCATCATGGGCCCGTGGCACGACCTCTGGCCACTCCACGCCTGGAGGGCAAGAGACGAATGTCTGCGCTCTCTCCTGTCCATTAAACTAGGCAACAAACAGCAACATGAATTTCAGAATGCCAGTACACCAAATAAGTGGTTATTATGCAGAGTTTTAATCACAAGGATAAACTATCAGACAGCCTTTGACTTACCAGTGGTGGTGGGCGAGTAAGCTTGAACGCTGACTCAATGACTGTCAGTTTCTTGAAGCTAGGATCTTTCAGGTTAAACAGGTCTCGGACCCTCATCTTCACTTCTTTTATCTCGAGGTCTTCATTCCTCATACTAGTCGGGTCCATGCGACCTTGGTATTCATATGCCGCGTGCACTCTAGCCTGACACGGTTGGATCCGACGACTCATAAAATTACCGACTACACTTGGTCCATCCAGTCTCGACCAAGGTAGCAGCTACATAATTGCTTCGATCTGGATTGTGTTCTACGGTAGCTCTTTCCAACTGTTAGTCTTCTCTGGGACCAAAGATACATCACAGTATGAGGCCTGGCTTGGTTCTTCACGGATGTAAAACCAGTGTCTGTACCAGTCCTCTAGTGTGGTTTTCCAAGGGCAGTGTAGGTACTCTGCCCTGATCCCTTCCCGCATGTTCAGATAGCAGCCACCAGCCACATTGGAGCCGTCTCAACCTCCTTCCTTCTTCAACCAAAATAAGTGATGAAAATAGTCGAAGTGGGGTTGGAAACCACCGTATTCTTCGCAGAGATGGATGAAGCAAGCGACAAGCAACACAGAATTCAGATGCAGATTGCAAATGTTGATCTCATAATAGTTATAGAGCCCTTGCAAGAATGGATGTACGAGAACACCAAATCCATGAGTAAAGTATTCTTCAAAAACATCAATTTCACCTCCTTTGGGATCTGGGAATGGCTCTAGATCGGGTGCACGCCATCCCGCCAGTTCTTGGACATGCAGCACACCAATCTGCACCAGTTGCTCAAGACTAAGTGGGGTGCACTTTGACATACTCCACTCCTTCTTCATGATCTCCTTGCGAACTTCGGCCTCCGTCTTTGTCTTCCTCATGGCCATTCTCCGACTCTTTTGACTCTTCCTTTCTACGGAGGAAAAGGAGGGCACCGCTCTTCCCAGTGGCTAGGGTTTGGTGGCGGCGATTCAAGCAGCGACGGCGCATGAGGAAATTGGGGCAACTTTGTCGATGCCTACGGCGGTGATTTTGGATTGCACTAATGTGGTGGCACTGGGGCTCGAACGGGTTCTGTGATGACAATGGCGCGGCGGCGGTGGCAGCAAGAAGACGGTTGATTGCGGATATGTGAATGTGAGTAGATTGGAATCGTTCCCTTCCCCGGTCTTTAAGAGGCAGGGTCGATTCAGTTTCTGAAAGAATGGCGCACGTGGCGTGAGATTTGCGGTAACTGACAGATTTCCTCCGCAAAAATTGCATCCCTTCAATTTTGGCACCGTTTCGTCCGTGACCCAAACGTGTCTTGTTATAGACACTGGGTCACTGTTCATAGGATGCGCTAGAAAGGAACTGCGGCACCGCCCACGTCATCATCGCGTCAGATTGGACCAATCAAAAAAAGAGAGATCTACCGAGACAGCGTGGCGATGGATTCGCTAAGACCAGTGTGCTCTGGAACCTGTAGCCAGAGCTCTGAGCTTTGGGACCTATAGCCAGACCTCTGAGCTCTAGGACCTGCAGCCAGACCTCTGAGCTCTGGGACCTGTAGTCAGACCTCCGAGCTCGGGGACTCATCACCAGACTTTCGTGCTCGGGGACTCGTCGCCAGACCTCCGAGCTCGGGGATTTGTCGCCAGATCTCCGAGCTCGGGAACTCTTTGCCAGACCTCCGAGCTCGAGGTCTTGTCGCTAGACCTCCGAGCTCAGAGACTCATTACTAGACCTCTGAGCTCGGGGATTTGTCGACAGATCTCCGAGCTCGGGGACTCGTCGTTAGACCTTCGAGCTCGGGGACTTGTTACACCACTTCCTGCCGCAGGATTCGTCTTGCTCGACTATATGTACTATGCTTGCATACAGTCGATGGACGCTTGATATTCTTAGACCTTGCTACAGGGCTCATTTTTTGCCTTCCAGCAAGCTCGGGGACTATATCATATATGATGCACCTGATAGTGCATAATGATCATTGGTTCTTGAGGATTCTTTTTTAGACCCTGGCATCACGTGCCTACGTCACCTATTACCAGGCTCGGGGACTAAGTGGGTACACTTCACCTGACGGTGAATTATCACCTATTACTAGGCTTGGGGACTAAGTGGGTACACTTCACCTGACGGTGAATTGTTTCTATTTTTCACCCCTACGATCTGGGATTTTTCGTAAGTTACTTCCATCAAGTACGCACACTTACATTTCTTCTCATAAATACAAGTGGGTACACTTCACTAGGAAAGAAAATTTTTCTTTTTGGACCACTATGCAATTTTCATCGATAACTGCAACATTCATCAACAATCATGGTTTACTGATTCCTGACCCAGACGGAACACTAGCGCATGCTCGGCTAACATTTCAAGGTGATGAGAAGACGAACCTCGCAAGTTGAAGAATACTAAGACAGTGTGTCGATACAGAATACATAGTGTTCAGGGACTAGCTGTGGGGGTATAAACCCCTGTACCCTTACGGCTAGACATGGGCAGGCCCAGACCGGACGGTCCGGCCCATTACATGACGACACGCGATCCAGATCATCGAGATAGAGTTTCGTGCAAGGCATCAAACCAGACTTGGGAATCAAGCAAGATCTTGGTCGGTTAGATTAGGAATCCTTATCCGGTTCTGTATGGCAATTGTAACCGGCTAAGATTAGTTTCCAGATCTGTAACCCTGCCTCCCAGACTATATAAGGAGAGCAGGGGACCCCCTCAAAAACATCAAAACATACTCTAGGGCAAACTAGCTTGTAATACATTGTTCGAGACATCAATAACAAAGCAGAGCAGGACGTAAGGTATTACGCCTACACGGCGGCCTGAACCTGTGTAAACCCGCGTGTTGTCCTGCATCACCATCTCGTTCGTGGCTTGCACACCTGTCTGCCGACAATCTACTACCTTGAGCATACCCCTCGGTAGACTGCCGACCAGGTTTTGTCGACAGTATAAATACATAGCATGAATGCATTCAACATCGATTGGAATGTTTTGTAAATTTTCAAAATGTGGTATATTCATGATGGTTGCATCTTGTGTTTTGTTGTCGAAAATTTTCGAAATGCATTTATACATCGAGTATAATGTTTTGTAAATTTTCCAAAATTTTCTAGATTTTTTCCATTTTCATAGAACCAATATAATTTTTGAAAGCTCCTAGAGATATTTTATGAGCTCCAAAAACTTTATTTGTGTTTCGTATATATATCTTAATTTATCTATAGATCTATAGAATTTTCTTGAATTTTTTAGAAGATCAGAAACAATTTTGTAGTTGAAAACCTTATCATATATTTAGTGATCTTTTATTTTAAACTAAAAACAGATTAAACTACTTTAAAAATCACTTCAATCTGGGATAAGAAGCTAACTTAAACGGTTTTAATAGTTCAAGAATATGAATATTTAATTTTAAGAGTACGTTGGAGGTGGAAAATCAGGCCACGACCACGGTGGATCTCCCAGAAACTACTGCGCTACGCCGCGTGGCCCAGCCCACGGGATAACTGGATAAGGGACATGCGCACCAAGCTCGCCGTGCTCGCCACCGGCGCCCCTCCGCCACCACGGCCGCCCCACCCCTCGCGGCACCAGCGCCACATCCCGCGCCGTCGGTCCTTCAATCCACCCCGCTCTCTGCTCGACGGCGGACAGCCGTCGCCCCCGCCCCCGGTCCCATCTTCGAGGAGGCGCGCCTGGCCGGCCGTCTCGGCAGCGCTCTTCGGTGCGGGGTTCCTCCTAGGCCCGCTCCTCGACGGGATCCACTCCCGCATCGGCCTCCAGGTCTACGGAAACGGCGCCCTCGACGCCGGCCCTCTTCACACACACATCCTGGTGCCGCCCCTGCTCGGCGCGTTCTACCTCACCGTCGGCCTGCTCCACCTGTTCTTGGACCAGAGGGCGCCCCCAAGATCATCCAAGGCCACCGGGACCGCGCGGACGACGGCGACGTCGCTGCTGTGCGTTCTAGCTAGATACGCTCATCATGCTTCTTTATCTTCTGCTATGCATCGATCGAGTGCTGTGATTGAATGATCCATTGATTTACGCAGCGTTCTTGCTCTGTTCATCGAGCTAAGCGCGGAGCTTTACAGAGCAGGGGTGCCCAGCAACTTGGAGGCCTACATCCTGTTCGCCGCCGCCGAGTTCGTGTGGGTGTTCCTCGATGGCTCCTGGCTGGGCTTCGCGATCGCCTGCCTCGTCGGCACAGTCTGCCCACTCGCCGAGATCCCATTGATCTAGTAAAGACATTCGTTTGCAATCTGCTGACTGTAGTCTGTACCACCCTGCTGCGTGCGTTCATCTTACAATTTGGTAACGTTCCCGGCACTGCCACTGCTAATGTTCGCATATACAGATTGCTTGGGTGCTGGAGCTATCCGAACGCCGACGTCCACCTGCTCGGCGAGGTACGTTTTCTTCTCCGCCAGGCGACAGGACCGGATCACGCACGCATCTCTCTGTCCTCTGTTAAATACTAGCGTCAGCGTCACGTCGTTGTGTGCGGGTTGTTCAGGGGCTGGTGAGCTGGACGACGACGTGCTACTTCGTCTACACCCCGTTCCTGGCGAACCTGGCGAGGTGGCTCGATTCACGGCTGGCAACCAACGACGGCGGCGCGCAGGGAGACGACGAAGCAGCTCGGTCTTGACACCGGGAACAGCAGCACGCTCATGACCTGCTCCGTTCACCTGCACTGCATGATTCCAGACTGAAAAAACATTGTGCAGCGTTGCACGGTTCAGGGCTTCAGAGCTCCCTCCCGCTTGCATTGCGCAGTGCCAAGTATCACGATGGTTGTTGGGTCATGCCAAGCTTCTCTGAGAATGGTCAGAGTAATACTCGGAGCATATGCCGTGCTGTTCCAATAAGCGTCTGATGGCGATGCGGCCTTAATTTTATGATGATGGCCGTAGGGGGAGGAGGAGAACGATGGGCATGGTTGTGCATAACTTTTGGTATAATGATCTGAAAGCATGGCCGCATTATGTTGAATGGGATTTGTCTTCAGGAGAGACACTCCAGCGACGTACGTGGCGACAGGTGTTCTGATACCTGAAAAATGACCGCTTACGTTGAAATTTGGCTTATGCTGATGATTCCATGGCTAAAAAGTAGCGTGTTTTTTGTGTTGTTCTGCTTTGGATGCACGCCCGAGAAATACTGAATTTATTGGGATTGTCAACAAACTTTTTAACGTTACTTGTGTACATCGCACTTCTCTGCACCCAATTATGCCATTGACACTGTGCACAGACTGACAGACATTAGTGGCAAATAACAGAAGGATTAAAATTGCCAGTACGTTGTTTATCTGAAAGAAGGGACGTATGGCTGTCAACTGAGCTTATTGGGTAGTGTGACATCTATGCGGCGTATGACCTAGCTATCTAATTGCCATGTTCCATCAACTAGAAACGAACAATGAGCTGTCTTAGAGCAGTCCAGCAGTTGGTATGACCAGAAGAGCACTAGTGAAGACGTACACCCCACTGGGCAATGCAGTGCACGAATCTAACGAGCTCCCACGGGGAGTTAGGTGACGTTCACAAAAAGAAGAATTCAGTCAGGTAACGCACCCACTGCAAACCACATACAGAAACGAAGAGAACTTGCGCAGTGCTGTTTTGGAGTTAAAAACAAAAACACGTATAAAAGCAGAACCAAGATGTGGGGTGAACAAACATTCACCGACAAGCATAAATAATATCAGAATATCTTCACGACGTCACTGCCAAGCACCAACCGCGTCCCAACTGGCTCACCTACAGCCCAGCAGACAGCAACACAACCAAACCCTGACCATGGCCTTTGTGTGATGTACTCCACCTGACAAGATAGCCTTGCACGAACACAAACAAATTTCTTGCAAGAAATGCAGATTCACCTGAAACCAGTAAACAAAAAAGTCCGTGCGCTGTCAGAGCTTGTAGTTCACTACTATATATATGTAGCAGTTACTGCTGTTGATGCTTGAGCAATCGAGCATTGCCATCCACCTGCGTGCGTTCTGATCGAGCAGGACTTTGGGGTAGATTCATCCGGTCGATCCACTGAACGATGGCTTCCCTCCTCCTGTTCCTGCGAGCCATTGTGAGTGCCAACGACGAGAGACTCACGGGCGCGGCGGCGGCGGCGGAGGAGGAGGAGGAGACGACGACGCATGAACAGAGGCCGGGGAAGTGGACGTTCGGGTCGACGCGTCCGGCGACGGCACCGCCACGCGACACGGAGGAGGAAGAACGGTGGCTGGTCTCCTGCCTGGAGTGGGCTCGCGTCGATCGCAAGTCCGCGTGGATGCAGATAGTTTGACGGCCGGCCGGGTCCGACCACCGAGTACTTGAGGAGACAATCTGAGTGTAACTATATATTACTCGATGACGGTTCATCTCGGCTTGCCCTTGCCATGTGTTTCCTGGATGAATTCCGTCCGAATGTTTGCTGCCAGTGCCAGCACCCAGCAGCCTTGGCCCTTCTTAGCCAAGCGTCAAGTCGTTCCACGCTCGCTTGACCGCTCGAGGTCGTGAAAGCTCAGGTCTCGGTCCCGGATTCCCCAGCGGGCCAGCCCCGCCGATCGAGACCAGACGTTGCCATGCAACGGCCACGAGACGGTTGCAATTGTGCTACCAGCCTACCAGACATGGCTTCCCTTCTCCCCGAGCCCGAGGGAGCGCGCTCCCATGGCAATGTATTGGGGCCTGGTCCGTCCGGGTCCGGGGTCCCTACCTGAAAACGGACGTGGCCTCGTCAGCACGGCTCTAGGTGCGGCTCATAGTCTCGCCGGCGACGGCAGCGTCCTCATGTCGTCATGTTCATTCTTGGAGGTTTCATTGAAGAACCACTTGCCACCTTACTATGTGTGAGGTCTTAGGGTGAAAACCCAATCTAGTGTCATAGACATGTGATGGTGACATCTTTCATGTCATTCTCCTCCTGAAGGTGTCGCATTTGGAGACCACCTATACCTCTTGGATGTTCATTTTGCACACAGCCCAAATCCACCTTCAATGATCAACCCTCGGTGTTTGCACCAATTACTAATTGGCAAATATCACTGTCGGTGTCCTTAATTGATAGCTTTGTGTCACCAAATGTCAGGTTACTGGGACCTTGATCCTCTGTTGGATCTCCTCGTTCTCCTATTGGCAGTCGTCTCTCCTTTGTGGCTTCCTCTCTTTGAATGGGTGTTGGTGGACGTCGATCGGATCTTATATATATATATATGCTTCAAAGACATTGTAAATCACGGTTGTCATCTTACTCGATATAAAAAAAAAACTTAACAGTCACATGTAGAATGAAGATTGCTAGAGAGTAGAGAGTGGTGTTAGAGCATCACAATAGTTTCTAAAAATGGCAATTGGTAAATCAATGAGCTTTCTAAGTGACTAAAAAAAGTTGGGAGCATATTTGTTGGGTTGCTCCAATAGTTTTCAAAAATCTTGATCCTAAAATATATAAGACAATTTTACATCAGGAATCTCATAAATCATCCTAACCACTTTTATATTTTCTCTCTCTTATATATTTGCATCAGAAACTATGTCCTACTTTTTATTCTTTCTCACGTCCTTCCACCTTCACATTGGCATCCATGTAATCAGGTGGAGTTTTTCATGTGCAGAAAGATTGGGAGTCGACATAGAGAGCTGTTGGAGATGCTCTTAGTTAAGTACAGTCACTTGATAGTGGTATTAGTCTTTTTTGGGGGGAATATGGTTTTCATTACTCAGACAGAGCTGAATCATCAATAATTATAGATTGAATACATGCCAGAATGGAGATAAAAGATTGTTCCTCCTCCGGATCACATAAGCTACCTAACATTGCCAATTCATGCGCTACCCTATTACACGATCGCGGCCATTGCTGAATCTTCCGGGAGATGAAGTTCAGAGACAGCAGTCTTCGCAGTTCAGAGATAAGGTTGGTATTAGTTGGTGAACAACGATGTGCTTTTGTGATGGGAGTTTTTTATTTCCCCCTTATTTGTTATTGCTTTTTCATGGGAGTTTTTTTTAATTAGGAAAAATTTTATGTGAAAGCGAGGTGCTGCTCACAGTAAGGTAGAAAGTGCAAATTGTACACGGATTCCAACTGCCAGAAGAGCACCATTGATACACAGTATATTTTTTCAGTTACTTCCTCTTATCACAAATATAAGTTCATTCAAACATCAACACAATCTCCAAAGTGTGACTTTGACTGTAAATATCTATAGAAATATACTTACGATCAAAGGTAGTAAACTGGGATCATCGTTATTCTACTGCGCTGCAAGCATAGGAGATTTAGCACAACCAATCAAGGTACAAAATGTTAAATGGTTCAAATTTCAGGGAGACAACGCCCCTTCAGCCCCAGTCGATGAACGGGAGGGGATGATAACCGCCTTCAGGAGGAGGTTGCAGTGACGGCGGCAGGTTGCCCCAGGAGGTGTGCCCCCCCAGTATGTTCCCTGTGCAACAATAACACAAACTCACTAAAATTAAGTGTGATGGAACTCATTAACGAGATAAATCATGATGGAGCATTTGCAAAACGGTGAACCTTATGCTTCCCTGGCAGCTTAAGCACTGGAAAGCATCGCAACATTTCAGAATTCAGAGAAAGGATCAAGAGCATAGAGCATGGTTGCTGCAGACCAGGAAGCTGACAACAGCTCCAAACCAAACAAATTTAAGGTCTTTAATCAGTAGGCCCTCCTTCCTAGTCATCTTGAGGCACCAACCGACAGGCCCGCTTGCAATCGAATAGCCTCGAAACATCCAAACGGTACACGATCAGTCTCTGGTAGGTGCCAAGTCACTAACCAATGGACCCGCTGGCACATGATCATGTAATTTAAAACGTCCAAATAGGATGATTGTGTGGCAAAGGCTCAATTCATGGCATGACAGCTGACTAAACTGAGGATATGATAAGCATATAGCTTATCGCATATCATAATTCTTTCTGTAAGGTGGGTGCCAGAATTTAGAAATCTTTTGTTGGTTCGAAGCAGTTTCAGAGGAGAATATATTAGTACCTTACGTGTGTTTCTTCTAAGAGCAGGTGTTCTCTACTTACAAGTAAAAGTAGGTTTCATCTCATTCAACGGTCATCAACAAAATTTTCCCTTCATGGCATGTTAAATGGCAACCCAAATATTTTTTTTAAAAAAAAATATACTAGATGGAAAAAAATTTGCAACGCTAGAACTCTAGAAGTGCAATGTTTATTCTGGATTGGTGAGACCATGAGACACCCACACTTTTCATATATTTACTAGTTACTTGACTGAGAGGGTGGCGTATATAACTCTTAAATTTTCATATTCATTGTTTTCAAGTTCGGGCTTCATAAAGAATACTGTAAACAATCTCTAAGCATTAACTAGAATGCAGAAATTAATTGTTTATGAAGCAAAATCCAACTAGTAATTTCAAGGTTAGGCATGCAATCATACAGTTAACTATAACAATATTGTGTTGATAAGAATCTCATGCAATAAAAAGATTACCTGAGGAAGAATTTCTTTCTGCTCCCTGGTATCCAACAAAATTGGGTTGGTTCCCAATAAAATCAGACTGCTGCACCATGGGTCCAGGTCCAGACCCAGGCCCTGAATGATACAAGTTTATTGGAAACATATAAGGCCTATCCATGGACTAAACCAACTTAAAACTCAGTATTGTTTTAGCGCTAACGAAACCAATAAACAAATGTTTCTCCAAGTTATAAGTATCAGGTGTTACCAAAAGTAGTTGTAAATATAAGCTTTGTAATGCATTCAAGATAATTAGTCATACCTAACGATTTATACCTAACAAGGCTAAAGGTTCCTTGCTGTACTGGTCATGGGGTCACCTTTTAAGGGGTTGTATGAGTCATCTAGACACCTTTTCTTCTTTTTAATATAATGATACACACCTCTCCTGCGTGTTCCAGGGTGGAAAAATGGCTAAATGTTCCTACATTCCAGCAGATTTGTGTACAGACAATTGTTTCCTTTGAGGCAGAAGTAAGGGAGACCCAAAAGCCCTGCTTGGATTCCGCTGAGGGGCACAGATATCATCTAAAATCAGTATGTGTGGTAAATCAAATGTAGGAACATGTGATCTTCAGGAGGTGTTTCATTCAAATAGAATCTAGCCCAAATGCAACATACGACTCAATGGATACTTACTTAAAATTTTAGTATGAAGATGTTCAAACAGTAGACGTTCAGACTTGTAGGCACTACCAGTACCAGATGTGTGAATAGCACGCTACTTTAAGAAAAATGCAAACCCTTACCTGGTGCAGCTAATGCTGGATTGACACCATCTGGCTTCGGATGGAAGTACCTGCATGAATCCCCATACTTGCAAGCCCCCTGCAACATGAAGGAATTGACCTCAAAATTCAGAGCGGCCTACTCTTGGTGCATGTGAGGCAGCTGCTAAGTTTCCGACGCAACGCGAGATGACTCACCGTGCGGACGAAGTGGTGACAGATGCCCTTGGCGAGGGTGCCGTCAGGCAGGGGGAAGGAGGAAGCACCGCCATGCTGCTCTGCCGACGAAGGAAACAGAGGAGTCAACCGGAAAGACCTGAACGGACCCAAGTGCGGTGGCAGACACGGTGTTCGACGAAACGCGCCAACCAGAGAGCAGAGGAAGCGACGACTGCGAAGGGGAAGAAGGGGAAGGGGAAGGGGAAGGGGAAGAGGAGGGTTTCCGGCTGACCTTGGTGGCGGATGGAGTCGTACCAGAGGGCGCGGGCGCGCTGGTGCTGGACGCCCTGGAGGTGGCGCCTCCGGGCGGCGGGGGTGTCCTGGAACTGCTTGTCGCAGTAGTCGCAGTAGTACTTCCCCAAGGGCATCCTCTTGGGTGTAGTCGACCCCTGAACAGTTGTGGAAGTTATGTAGACTTTTTTCACATTAAAGGTGTGTTTAGATGGTTGTAAAGTGTGTGTAAAGTTCCTGTAGCATTTTTCGTTCTTATTTGGTAAATTTTATCTAATTATAAACTAACTAGGCTTAAAAGATTCGTCTCGACATTTACAGACAAACTGTGCAATTAGTTATTTTTTTACCTACATTTAATGCTCCATGCATGCGTCCAAAGATTTGATGTGACGGGAAATCTTGTAAAATTTTTGGAATTTTGAAGAAACTAAACACTGCCTAAATCCCACAATTTCTTGCAAGGCCGTGTTTAGATCCCCAAATTGGGGACCCGATTCGGGCACTGTAGCTACAGTGCCCGTGTCGGAACACTGTAGCAACTTTTGTTTTTAAGTGCAAAAAATTGTCCAAAAATTAATTAATTAGACTCAAAATGTTCGTCTCGTAAAGTACAACAAAACTGTGCAATTAGTTTTTGATTTCATCTACATTTAGTACTCCATGCATTTGCCGGCATTTTGATGTGATGGGGAATCTTCTTTTTGCATAGTAAAATTTGGAGGAAAATTTGGGAACTAAACAAGGCCCAAGAACTGAGAATTTTCTTTGCTAATCCGAAGCCTAGCCAAAACCCTAGAGGTACAACCAAAGAAACATCTGTAGTTGAACAAATGAACAGTCCAATGCTTAGATTGCAACTTGCAAGGGTACTCAAAAATATCACCCCCGAAGACTCAAAGCCTCGAAATCTAACCTGATACCAAGAATCTGTTTGGCATAACGCCTTATCTCACAGCAGCTTCGATTGGGAAAATAAAAAAAGACCAATCATACCAAACACCCCATGAGAAGAGGCGGCGGAACCATACCAATCACCTCACGAGAAAAACAGTTTTTTAAGAAAGACTTGTAATGGTAGTTTCAAAACTTGAATTGTAACAGTATGAATCCAAATAACCCGAAGTAATACCAAACCAAGGATACCATCTACGCGTGTCACATTTCCGCAATCGCGTCACATTTCCTCAATCGTCTCAAACGCTGCGATAGCGCAACTTTCTGGTAAGAGCGATCGAATCAGCATACTTCCAGACTGAACAAATAAGTACATCTCAATTCTCATCCAAAAGATTTTTTTTGGCAACAATCTACAGCAGATACCATCCGCCAGTGTGCAATAATCAACAGGAGCAAGCTGGTTGGCACTAGGTAACAGGTAGCTAGGAATTCAGAAACAAAATACGGTAGCAGTCTGGGTCTGGAGACAAGGAAACATGGAAAAACGAAGTGAATCCATACATAGATTCAAAGCTACCATAAATACATTCATACTGCTCTATAACAAATTACAAGATCAGCTATGGCAATCTCCAGTAAGCGTCAGTTAGTAGGAAGGGGGTGCCGTTACATGTCACTGCAACATAGACTACTCAGCTACACAGGTCACATTGTCGTACAAGTAGGTAACCTTGCATCTTACTAAACGACAGGCTCGCATGCCTCAGATCATCCAACATCCCAGGGGAAATGCACAATTGGAACCACAGGTTCCAGTTTCAAGGCACGGTCATTTCACAATCCGACATAGGAGCATTGCTTCTTTGCATGTTCTGGAATCAATTTCGCGACATTGTCTGCTGGGATTCCTTTCAATTCTGCAGAACAGAAGCGGCAAGCATATAAAGTTATGGTATACAAATAACAAACTTGGAGCTACACTGCTAGCTGGTTGTAACAGCTACACAATAATGCTGAATTGAGTAGGCATGAAACATACCGTGAGCCTTGAAATTGAAAAGGGGTGGCAAAAAGCGGCCATTTGGAAGGCGGGTATTAGGGTCTCGAAGCTCATCAAAGAACGGGTGAACAAGTGCCTCCACCTGGACAAAGGATTCACTAAGATCAGCCTGTTCGTTTCGCTGGATTATTGTGGCTAAAAGTACTGTTCGCTGGTTTATTGTGAGAGAAAAATACTGCTGAATGGCTGCTGATTCCGCTGAACCAGCGAAACAAACAGGGTGTTAGAAAATCATAAAGTCAACAGGGGTAATGCAGAAGCTGGCGCACAGGTCTAATGCTATGACCATTTCCATCACGTAATGTACAATGACATGCACTTACAGCTGTGCATCTCAGATTCGGGGAGTACTGGAGTAGCCGAGAGACCAGATCAACAGCTTCTGGTGGCATCCTTTTGTGGAATACCTGAAAGATAAAATGTCCAAAAAGGCAATTAGTAACACAACAGCAACAGTTTTTTTAGAACATTGTAACAAAATATAGTAAGATTTGCACCTTGTGCCATGGGTGTGCTTTGATTTGTGGGAACTTAAACTCTGTGTAATTCAGGTTCATGCATTTAATTTCTTCCCTTGTTGGAGTACCAAGGACCTGCCATACAAAATCAAATTAAGGGTGATCAGAATGTGTGCTTCTTTAGAAGATAATTTACAAGTTCACAGAACCAACAACTACCTTGATGATTTCAACAAGTTGGTCCACACCACTTTCACCCGGAAACAAAGGCTGTTGAAATAGTTCTTGTAAGACAGTGTGAACTGAAAAGACTTTTGTTGACTTGAAAACTTTTTTAAAAAATGACAATAAAAATTTGAGACACCTTACCTGCCCTAGCATAAGCTCAGCAAGAACACATCCAGCAGACCAAATGTCAATCGCTGTGGTATACTCAGTAGCACCAAATATGAGCTCTGGAGCCCTATAGTATCGGGAGCAGATGTACGATATGTTTGGTTCCCCCTTGACCAGAACTTTTGCACTACCAAAGTCACATAGTTTAAGCTGGTGGGTGTGTGGGTTCACCTGTAGAAGTTTGAAAATCAATTTCTAAGTACAAAGCCATTTCTTCTAGGAAAAGATACAGAAGCAAAGTAGAAGATTTTCCAGCATACCAGAAGATTCTGTGGCTTAATATCTCTGTGGCAGACACCGATAGTACCATGAATGTAAGCCAATGCCCTACATATCTGCCAAAAACCAATACAATATCAAATATTGAAAAAGAACAAGCACATTCAATTGGAGCAGCTAATATTTAGGTGAAATGAAATATGTTTTTCAGCTTCAACATCAAACATTCTCCAGCAGGGTCCAAAGCATAAGCTTTAAAATATAATTAAAACAATAGCAAAAAGGAAAGGGGTGAATCATTACCTGGTACATATACAGCTTCACATAGATAAGTGGCATGCGTTGGTTCATCTTGTTGTGATGCTTCACAACTCGATGAACTGTCTCCGGCACATACTCAAGGACCAAGTTTAGATAAAGCTCATCCTTCTCAGTTGTTGAAAAGAAGCAATGCTTCAAAGCCACAACATTAGGGTGGTCAAGAAGGCGCATGGTCTGCAGCTCACGGTTCTTGTAACGCTTATCCTGAAGAACCTTCTTTATCGCAACAGTCTCACCCGTCTCCAAACACTTAGCCTATGAACAGGTGAAATGGCATTGCAAATTAGGAGAGGCATCTGATTACAAAAGGCTTTATGTCACACAAGATATGAAATATCTAAAATATGTACAGCGCCATGGAAAGAAATGCCACAGACAGCTGCATAATAGAACATATCTAAGTCAGTCACAAGTTGTTGCAACTAACCTGGAAGACAATCCCAAAAGAACCTTGACCTACAATGCGCTCAGCCATGTAGCTCACTGTCTGCAAAAGCAACCGATAAATACACATTATTATACATACAAAAAGAAACTAAGAAAATTGATCAGAACAATTCCACAATCTTATATGCTAGCATCAATATTGGCAATATGCAAAAGTAGCGCATTAAATTATGGTCTTGGTTTTCAATTATTAGATTCAGGCACACTAAAAACATGTTGAATAGTTGACAAATCCTGATCAAATGCAGAAAAGTACTCGCCTGTTTTGGTTGACCATTCTTGCCACCAGTAGTGGTAACAATTATGTGCCCAGTTTCAGTCCCTTTCCCATTAATTATGGTTGCTTCAACTTCCTGTAATTGGCATTCACGTCAAATGTTATAGCATGGTCCATTTTTCACATAATCTTGAAGAAATTACAGTAAGCCTGAAACAAGATATCATTGCATCTTCACCTTATCATCTCTAATCTTTATCTCGTTCATCTGATCTTGCAACTTCTCCACACCAATGCTGGTGCTGGTGCTGTCCTTGTACCCAGAAGGGGCTACACCAGCTGAAGCCATCTCTGAAGAAAGCCAACGTGCAGCAACTCAGCTTTGCATCAACTCCCCCAATAGCAGCAGATCTATTGGGCTACCTATAAGTGGATTAGCAACCAAATCGATCAGAGGGATGGTTCTGCAATGGCAGCATCATTCGCAACGGCAGAGGCTTAATGTCTAACGAGCTGAACTTTGTTAACCATCCCTCGAATACAGGTAAAATGTAAGAAACGAGAACAAGTTCTTCCTAGACTTGCAAACACGGCTAAGTCATGAGCCAAGCAGGCAACCATCATTCGCAACGGCAGAGGCTTAATGTCTAACGAGCTGAACTTTGTTAACCATCCCTCGAATACAGGTAAAATGTAAGAAACGAGAACAAGTTCTTCCTAGACTTGCAAACACGGCTAAGTCATGAGCCAAGCAGGCAACCGACAGAAAATAGAGCACAGAATCACCTAATAGTTGACACACATTGCAAGAACCGCTCACGGCTTATCAAAACATCGTAAAACGAAGTCATTCGTGTTTACTGTACCATAGTTTAGCCATGGAATCGGAAGGCTTTCTTATCTTGACCCTCCTCTCTAAACGTATAAAGCCAGACTGGCAGATACGCGTAAAGATACAGACGCTATGTTCATCCGCGAAGCAAAGCTTCCCCCTTCTAAATGGCCTAACTTAGAATGGAATGGAAAAAAGCTCGACTGCATATGTCTCGGCCAGAACTCAAGCATATCAAGGCAACGTGCTTCTAACTCTTGTAAAGTCAAAGCAAATAATCCTAATTTAGGACCCCCCCCCCCTCTGAATCTGTTCAGGGGCATTTCCGAGCCTGTAACGAAGGGGAACAAGCAAATCCACAAAGAATTGACGGCTTGGACACTAATTGATGGTTTTGATTTCGCATGGAAGCCTAGAGCAGGAACTATGCACCGATGGACAAGAGGAATAGAAATCATGAGATCCGCGCAAACGCTCTAGCCTCAGGCTGACTAAAAAAATGAACACGAACTCCGAGAAAGAGCGCATCTTTCACAGAACGATGCCAACTTCGTCAAGAACCCAGGAAACGCTCCAGAAATCGTCACTGACCCGCGCGAAGAACAGGCCCAACCCGGCCGCGAACGGTCTGCACCTCCCGCCGGGAAAAGGCAGATCCCAGGAGACGGATGACCAGAGCTCCCAGAACCGCCAGCGGCGCACGCAAACATGGACCAAGAACGGAACGCCCATTCGCGGTCACAAACGACCAACAGAGAAGAAGAAACCGGAAAAACAAACAGCCAAATCTAGGAGCAAGAACAGATGGGTGTCCATACCTCTAACCTCCTCCTGACGCCCCACCCTCTTCCTCAGCCAAAGAAATCTCTATGTTCCGCTCCGAGATTTGGTTCCTCCTCTTCGCCTTCTCCCTCCTCCGCCTCCTCCCTGTTCTGTGGCTGCTCGCTCTCCTCTCCCCTCCTCTTTTCCTCCCCCTTTCTACCTCCCTCCCCCGCCTCTTCTTTCCGCTTGTCGGGACGCAGGCACAAGCAGGATACTGCTCCCAACGCGACGCAGCGGCCGAAATGATCTGTGCCTGCCTGCCTGCTGCCGAGGCCTGCAGTCAAAGCACCCACCACCACCACATGACACGACGCCCGCGCGCCGATCCCTCCAGCTTTAACGCCGCAGACATGTGGGTCACGTTCCTTACAGGCCCCACCTGTCAACCAAGCGGTCTCGGAAGGAGTCACGTGCACACGGGGCGCCGGATCCCTTGGGGCTTGGTTGGGCCACGCCTTTTGACCGGTCAAATCCGCGGGGCCCGCTGCCCGGCCTGCGTCGGGGGGCTCGGTTACTGTTCGCCCCTCTGGCCCTGCACGCTGCCGCGTGGAGCCGAGCGCGGTCAGGGCCCACGCCACAGCGGGTGAGATCCGGTGGCGGGGGGTTCCGCGTTTGTCCGTTATTTTTACCGCATCTGGGCACGCGAGATTCGAATACTGGGGGTGGTGCGGGGGCGAGGAAAAGACGGTCGTGCCCCTGGGCTGGGTTAGATCTGGGCGCTTGTTTTGAAGCCGAGGCGAGGAACGGTGATCGGGAGGTGGGTGGCAGCGAGGACGGAGGACCACCGCACCGGCACTCGCGAGAGTAGAGACTGTTGACTGGAACCGGTGAGCTGGTGCAAGTGAGGTGGGCCGGGCTTTTACCGGACCGCAGGAGCAGGTACTCCGAAACCCGCGGTGCGTTCGGTTTTGAAATTTCAAATCTGGATGGACGACCGTGGATGGATAGACAACTTGGACGCCAAACACAAACAAGCTGGTGAAACAAAGCGCCTTTTGTGCCGGAGACTGAGAGGTTCAACGGTCTGCTTAGTTGATACCGTATTTTGTTATACTTAACCTTAGTTAAACTATAACAACTGCCGCTGCCGGTGAGCAAAATTAAAGCTACATAAAAGAAAGTTGTTGTGCCAAGCTGTGGCCAATTAGCAATTGTGGAAGCAATCCAAATAGACCCTTAGAGCATCTCCAAGAGATTTTATAAAATATATCTCAAAGAAGAACATTTTAGAGAATCTCTAAAATAGATACCTCTCCAAATTACCGGAACACCACAACGGCTTTTTTAATCTACTCTCCAATCCAAATTTCTAATGGGCCACACCAATAGATCCATTTAAATCCTACAGCGACATGCACGAGAAAGGGCAGCGCTCGTGCAGGAAGTTTGGTGCATGAACAGAAGTGGACGGAGGACAGGCGGATGGCGAGCAACTCCCGCTTGACAATTCTCCCAACCAAGAATCACAGAATAGAGCACTCGCGATTTTAGAAAACCAGGTACCAAAGCTGTTGGATGTAGTTTTCCAAGAAAATATCTGAATCGGACATCACGGGAGCATATACAGAATCTATTGGAGATGCTCTTAGCCTCATATCTTACATCTTTACAAACGCTCCAACTTATATCAACCACTGGATTTACAAATTATAGGAGTACCATGGAGAAATGTCTAGTACCTTGACTAACAAAAGTTCAAAACCCTTGCCCCGCTGCATGTTGTCTTGGCCACGTATTTTTAGGAGAGAGGAGGATCGTAAAAGGTTTTACCACAAGGTAAAGGTGTTCTTTTCTTAGGTGTTAGCTTGAACTTAGAGCTTGATAGCTCGGTTCTCCTTGCTTAGGTAGTTTGTACCTTCATTCTTTTTTTGTGAGAGTTTGTACCTTTATTCTGAAGCCAACAAAATTATTAGCATGCATTTGCTCGTGCACTTCTGAGCTCACACATTTTATGCGGACCAAGAGAACAAAGTTGGGCTATTGTGAAGTTATATATGAGTAAGGCTTATAATCGTGTCAAGTTCAGATTCTTGAGAAGTATGATGACCAAGTTGGTTTTCCATCAAAAATGAATTGACGTGGTCATGAATTATTTCCAACACTATCATATCATGTTAAAGTTAATGGTGAGCTAACTAATAAGATGTAATTATCCGACAGCATGATTTGAGACAAGTAGATCCCAATCCCCTTTTATGTTCTTGATATGCACTAGAGCATTATCTTGTCTATTGAATGTAGACAACGGTAGCAGTGAAATGAAAGAGATTGGTATATGTAATGATGTCCCAAGTATCAATCATCTATTGTTTACAGATGATTCCTTGGTGCTCCTAAAAAATAATCAATGGTGTGTATTAGATTGTCTCTACAAACATGCTCTCATCGTATGAGAATTAAAGACAAATCATAAATAAAGACATATCATCAGTAATGTTTAGGAAGAACAAAAGTGAGGTTGCTAACTCTCATGCCATCCCTTCAAATCTCCAGTGTAGCAAGGAATGAAAAATACCTTGGCCCAGCGATTTATGTGGGACTATCACAGTCGCACACCTTTGCCTATCTCAGAGACAAGCTCTGGAAAGGAATACAAGCTAAGGTTGGAAGGATAAATTATTATCGAAAGCATGAAACAAAATATTGATAAAATCAGTTGCTCAAGTGGTGCCAATGTAAGTGATTTCGTTCTCTGATTTGACCAAAATTTTGTGTGATGAATTAGTCATGATGGTATGCCAATACTTTTGGTCACGACTAGATGATGGAAATAACATGAGTTGGCTTTCCCATGGGACACAATGTGCAGCCAAAAAACCTATGAGGTATGGGGTTTAAGGATCTACATCTCTTTAACTTGGCGATGCTTACATGACAAGGGTGGTGGTTGCTACAAATTCCAAAGTCATCATGTAGTTCTCCAAGACAAATACTATCAGGAAATCCTTTGGAAGCAACATAGAGACCAAACGTCTCATATATTTAGTGGAGTGTAATGATGAGCAGTCTACAGGCATTGAAGGATGGAGTGATCTGGCGTGTAAGTGATGGAACACAAATTCACATTTGGCAAGATCTCTCAATATGAAGTGGCAAGAGTCAAATGACACGGTCCGATATTAGGCAACTATGATAAATCTATGGTATAAGATATATTTTTTGCTATCTTGATAAAGCAAGGTATAGAGGACACTCATGCATCGCAATATGATTGGAAAGGGTGTGTTCTCTACTAAAATTGCTTACTGAAAGACAAATGGGAAAGGCAATCCATCAAACAGATAGGTAAATATAGTTTTAGTGTCTCTCAAGATTACAACTTCATTTGGAACAAAATTTGGATGATACAATGACCGACTAAAGCGAAGCACTTCCTTTGAAGACCTGCTCATAATAGTTTGTTGCTATGGAGAAACATCTAGAGGAGAGGCTTGGACATCGACGCTAGATGCCCTAACTATTGGATAAAGATGAAGGACAATCAATGGAAATCTATTCAGGTGGGGTGTCGCACCCCTCCCCTTGTGATTGCCTAAAAAAAGATGAAGGACGTTGCTTCCTCAATATGCAAAAGTACTAAATTTTATAGACATGGATCTACGAAACATTCTATTACAGTTGGCGACCATGGAACCTGTTCCAAGAGTTGTACAACGCATCTTGTCTATGGAAGAAGACAAAAAAAAACTTGTGTTTGGTTTGATGTGGGATTGGATGTGATGTTCGCAACAAAGTAAATACAGGTGAACACATGATGCCAACAATGAAACCATCTACAAGGCGAACAATATCAACTACGAGTCAAGGAACAAGAAGCCTATATCTTTTACGAGAGAGCTGAGATAGAAGAAAAAATGATCTCACCCACCACAAGACCACAAACTGCCCAATAGTGCTTGCAGGCGTTGGATATCATTGGCCCTGATCGGTTGACTGTAAAAGCAGCTGATGTTGATGTTGATACTGATTTGTTGTGAGAGAAAAACACTGCTAAATAGCTGTCTGATTCTAGCTGATAAGTTCAAGCGAACAGGACGATTGCACATCTTCTAGTAATGTGCGTTGAAGGTGAAGCTTATTTTGTGGCCATTATAGCAATTGTGGAGCATGGTATACTGTAGAGATGTATTTAATTTGTTTGTCCTTTGCTCTGCTTTCGACAAATTTTGATCAATTGCCCGAAGGTGTGTTATTTACAGGAGATTGGGAGTTTTCTCCCTACATTTTACTTAAGTTCAAATTTCTGTTACTAAAGGGAAAATAAATAAACAACCTTATACATCTATCAAGTGGAACATGAAGAGCCAAATTTAGGGCGTTGGTTGAATTGAACCACGAAAGACATAGTGAGAATTGAGAAAAAAAAATTTGTTTTTTTTTGCGAGCAACAATTTTTGTTTTTAAGTAGTAACCCTTTTAGGCTTCTAAAGTTGTTGAAGCTTAATACCCAATGTGACCAAGGTTAGATATATGGATATACCTTCACGGTCACGGCCTCACAGGTCTTGAGTACTCCTTTGTCCCCCACTAACTGTGTTATTGTTGGTTTCCGTGCCAAAAGTTTGACTCGATTTGTACAAAGTACGTGCAACATTTGTATCTTCAAATAATTTTATTAACAAATTAGATTCAAATATCTATCTAATGATATTAATTATGTACCATAAATTATATATATATATATAGTCAAAGTTGTTCTTAAGAAAGTAAAAATGACAGATATTTTGAAACAGACGAGTTTTCTTGAGTCAACATCTGTTGAAGTTTATGGACAAATATTAAAAAATAAACAGGAGCGAGTACTCACTCCATTTTTATGAAAAGAAAATCAACTGCATCAGCATCACCGAATAAGGGGGTGTTTGGTTTGTGGAGTTAAAGTTTACTAATAAACACTATAGCACTTTCGTCTTATTTGACAAAAAAATTTTCAATTTGGGACTAATTAGGCTTAATAGATTCGTCTCGTAAATTACTCCTAATCTGTGTCGATATGCATGCAATTAGTCTATATTTAGTACTCCATGCATTTGAGGGAATATTGATGTGATGAGAATTAAATTTTAACAAAAACCAAACCAAACACGCCCTAACTGCAGCGGGTCCCCGTTCCGGAGGTGGAAAACGACGAAGTCCATGGTCATGATCAACCACTCCATTACCACATCGACATGACGGCAGACATGAGAGTACCACTTTTGTGACAGTAAGCCCTTGTTTAGATTGAAGAAAATTTTAACCTGACGAATAGTATCACTTTCGTCTTATTTGACAAATATTGTCCAATCGTAGATCAACTAGGCTCAAAAGATTCATCTCGTGATTTTGAACTAAACTGTGTAATTAGATATTTTTTTACCTACATTTAGTACTCCATGCAAGCGGCTAAAAATTGATGTGATGGAGAGAGAGTGAAAAAACTTGGAATTTTGAGGTGATCTAAACCTGGGGTAAATACGGTATTCAGATCCGTTTAACACGTGCCAGAAACAGGGCCACGAGCCCCCGGCCCTCTTGTGCTGTGAAATGTGAATTCGTCCTCGGCGCCGTGCCTGGCGCGTGCCCGTTCAACGCTCGCTCTCTCTTCGTCTTCTCGTCCTGGTCTACTACTGGCGACAGCCGAAGAAAAAGAGACGATGCGCCAAGTGGCCGGGGTCAGGGGGAATACGGCTGCGGCTTGGCGGTTGGCGCTAGCTAGCGGACCGCGACGGGGAGGAGAGGAAGACGAGTAGCATGCAGAGAGCCGGGCCGGCCGCCAGCCAGCCGCCGAGGGCGAGAGGCGAGAAGGACGGGCGTCGCGGACTCGTCAGCGCGCGCGGAACGGACGGATCGGACCGCTTCAGATTTCAGAAACGTGGCGCAGGCCGTGGACCTCATCCTCATGGTCATGGGTGGTCTAGAGCCTGGACATCGGTGCCGTTGCCACGGTGGCACGGTCAGAGACCTGGAGAGGGCCGCCGGTACATGCATGCATGGTCGACATGCAAGAAATGGCACCGGGAATTTGGACCGAGCTTTTTTTTCCTTCTTTTCTAAGCTGATGACAAGGTAGAGAAGCTTTCGTTTCGTTGGCACCTTGCCATGATGTCGATTGGCTGGGCCGCTATTTGTAGCTATCGCTACCTGTATTTAATACTTCAGTTATGTGTCCAAAAATTCAATCTAATAAGCGAAAGAGAAAATATTTTAGGTTTACATCAGAAATGAACACACCTAAGTAAAAGCATGGAGTACTGCGTACCAGCAGGTCGCACCAACCAAATGACGACGCACGCAGCCGCACGCAACACCTGCTCCGTTAGTGACGGATCAATAAACTAGCTCACGGATGTGTTCACTTCGCGAAAAGTAGCTGAAAAGTTACTGTAGCATCTTTCGTTGTTATTTGCCAAAATTTGTTCAATTATAGACTAACTAGGCTCAAAAGATTTGTCCCGACATTTACAGACAAACTATGCAATTAATTATCTTTTTTACCTACATTTAATGATCCATGCATGCGTCGAAAGATTTGATGTGATGGGTGGAAGAGAAAATATTTTGAGTTGGGATGGGGAAGTGAACAAGGCCTGAGCATTGCCTGGGGCTGGGAGGGAATATTAGAGGTGTTAAAGTTTAACTCCCATCATATCAATGTTACGGCAAATACATGAAGTACTAAATGTAGACTAATTGCATGTATGTCGGCACAGATTAGAAATAATTTACGAGACGAATCTATTAAGCCTAATTAGTCCAAAATTAAAATTTTTTATCAAATAAGACGAAAGTACTACCGTTTTTGTTAAACTTTAACACCTCTAACCAAACATACCCTTACCACCGCTACTCTACTAGCTTTATTAGCTTCTTGATTAAGCCGCTAAAGCTAGTGGTACGTACTACTCAGGACCGGCCATGGTTACTACTACCCCTTGTTTAGATACCAAATTCGGTACCCAAAGTTGGTACGGTAAACATCACGTCACACTGTAGCAATTTTGTTTTTATTTGGTAATAATTGTCCAAATATTGATTAATTAGGCTTAAAATGTTCGTCTCACAAAGTACAACAAAACTGTGCAATTAGTTTTTGATTTCATCTACATTTAGTACTCCATATATATGCCGATATTTTGATGTGATGGAGAATCTTCTTTTTCATAGTGGAATTTGGGAGTGAATTTGGGTATCTAAACAAGCCCTACCTTGTTTCCTAATTTCTACCTCAAATTTCACTATACAAAAAGAAGATTCCCATCACATCAAAATAGCGGCACATGCATGAAGTACTAAATATAGATGAAATTAAAACTAATCGCACAATTTTGTTGTACTTTGTGAGACGAACATTTTAAGCCTAATTAGTCAAAGTTTGGACAATTTTTTATCAAATACAAACGAATTGCTACAGTGCGGGTGCCAACCAAAGCTGTGTTTAGTTGGTGAAAAATAGGTAAAAAGTTACTGTAGCACCTTTCGTTTTTATTTGATAAATATTATCCAACCATAAAGTAACTGGCTCAAAAGATTCGTCTCGACATTTACAGACAAACTATGTAATTAGTTTTTTATCTACATTTAATACTTCATGCATGTGTTAAAGATTCGATGTGATAGGTTTAAGAGAAAATATTTTAGCCCCATGTTTAGATCACCTCAAAATTCCAAGTTTTTTCACTCTCTCCATCACATCAATTTTTAGCCGCTTGCATGGAGTACTAAATGTAGGTAAAAAAATATCTAATTACACAGTTTAGTTCAAAATCACGAGATGAATCTTTTGAGCCTAGTTGGTCTACGATTGGACAATATTTATCAAATAAGACGAAAATGATACTATTCATCATGTTGAAAAAATATTCAATCTAAACAAATCTAAACAAGGGCTAAGTTTGAGAAGTGAACACACCCTACACACGGCCTACATCTCACATTCACACTGACACCAGTCGATCTCGGCGAGGCACACCTGTCAGTGAGAGCGAGAGGTCAGCCCCATGTTTAGATAACCTCAAAATTCACTCTCTCTCCATCACATCAATTTTTAGCCGCTTGCATGGAGTACTAAATGTAGGTAAAAAAAATATCTAATTAGACAGTTTAGTTCAAAATCACGAGATGAATCTTTTGAGCCTAGTTGGTCTACGATTGGACAATATTTGTCAAATAAGACGAAAATGATACTATTCATCAGGTTGAAAAAATCTTCAATCTAAATAAGGGCCAGGGATGCATCCAAATATCCAATGGTCACCTGTTCTTGTTCTCGGGCCCCGTGCACCAGTAGATTGCTGCATGCATGGGCCGGGCTGCCTTTCTTTCTTGGGGCTGCTGCACGGCATCCTGTGAGCTGTGAGTGACACGAACTTTGAGGCCAGTCAACCCGTGATCTCACCGTCGCTCCGGTGGCTACTGGCCGTGGATTCGGAGACAAGGCCCTGGATCCACGCGACCGCTGTTCCCCATAGCGCCAGAGGCCAGGGCGGACCGGTGGAGGGCGTTTGTCCGGTCTGGTCGATCCTCTCGTCGGGCGCAGGGAGCTGCTGGAAAAGGAATCGTCCGTCGTCCGTTTAGCGCGTGGCTACGCGAACGCGACACGCTAGCCTGATGCCCTGCCACGCCGCCCGCTTGTCACAGTGTTGTGCCGAGATCGAAGCTACGTACCGGCCGACACAGCCGTGCTGCTTGCTCCATCCGTTGTAGAGTAGGAATAGTACGTAGTACACTGGCCAGCACCATCAGCTTGCGGGCTGTGTAGTTGGCAAAAATTTTGGCGAAACGCTTCTGTAGCAGTTTCGTTGTTATTTGGTAAATATTATCCAATCATGGTCTAATTAGGCTTAAAAGATTTGTCTTGTCCATTTCGTCTAAACTGTGTAATTAGTTTTATTTTTTATCTATATTTAATGCTTCATGCATGTGTTCAAAGATTCGATATGACGGGGAATCTGAAAATTTTGGCAAAATTTTTGGCATCTAAACGGTGCCTTGTACTTAGGGATGAAAACGATATGGATATTTTCCGACCGTATTCGAGACCGAATTCGTTTAGAGGAGTTTTAATCTATCCGTATCTGAGTCCGAATATTTAACATCCGATACCGTATTCGTATCCGAATATTTAAATCACATATTTATGATGTTGATATCTAATCGTATTCTATCCGATATTTTTTATACTATCCGTATTCGAATCCGAATCCGGACATAAATATGAAAACAAATACGATATAAGTGATATCCGTCCGTATCCCATGCGTTTTCATCCTGCTTGTACTACACTGGAGTAGGAGTAGTTACTCCTACGTACTCACGGTTACGCACTCCTGCCGAGGGGCGAGGGTGGGCAGCGGTAGCGACGTACGAGCTGGGATGGAAGTAGGATGCGTCCTATCTCGGCTGCGTCCCTGCTCTCTCTGCAGATCAACGTGTGTGGTCTTGTCTTGGGTCCAGTACGTACAGACAACAGACGCTTGTGGTCCAGTACGTACAGACAACAGATGCCTGGGGCCATTTGCCATTCCGTCCGGTGCGTTCCAACGGGCGAGCCATGCATGCGATGCGCATCAGGCGCCGGTGTTGAACATCAACGTCTACAAAAGCTGAACTGTTAGTGCTAAGCAGGATCGCACACGCACGGCACACGGGAAGTTAACCAGCAGGCAGCACCTGATGCATGCGCACGCCCGGCCTCGTCTCAGGTCCGTCTGGCCAGCTTGCCCGCACTGCACGTACTACTTGTAACCGTAGCCGGTGCCTGTGACTTGGCACAGGCAATGGTGCGGCACAGAGCACACGCCAACCCAGCCGGTGCCAAATGACTGTGAGCGACTGGACCTCAGGCCTCAGCGACAGCGTGCGCAGCCGTAGCCGGGCGAGACCGCGCCTGCGAGAGCGAGAGCACACAAGTTGCTACGTACTAGGAAGTATCAGGCAGCTAACAAACCTTCAAAGAGGAAACCCCTGTTTGTTTTCGTCGTTTCTACGGGGCAGCTCGTGGTGGCTTTCGTGGTGCTGCATGGGCCACGGCGATAATGACGCTGTAAACCCTCCCGGGCTTTATCATGTGTGCTGTGTGTGGTTGCCCCAACCCCAGGGCCCAGAGTTTGTTTTGTTTTGTCTTCGAAAAAAGTCTACTTTTCCTCCCTCAACTTTCACGAAAGTCCGCTTTTCCTCCCTCAACTCCAAAACCGGGCAAATCACCTCCCTCAACTTTTCAAACCGTGCATTTTACCTCCCTGGAGCGGTTTCGAAGGCGGTTTTGCTACAGTAAACGGTGGTTTTGCTACAGTGAGGCGGTTTTGTCTTTTTCTTTTTTTATTTATTTCAGCTGAATCTTTGAAAAATCATATTAAATCACAGAAAAATCATAAAATGAAAAATCCAATTTTGTTGCACTCCACATGAGTAGATCTACACAGTGAACATATAATATGGTATCCTTTAGTACAAAGTTTTTGCTATGAAGGTTTTGTCTTTTTCTTTTTTATTTATTTTGGCTAAATCTTTGAAAAATCATAGTAAATTACAGAAAAATCATAAAATAGAAAATCTAATTTTGTTGGACTCCACATGAGTATATCTACACAGTGAACATATAATATGGTATGCTTTAGTACAAAATTTTTATTGTAGCTTTAGATCTATGCTTTTCTGTAATTAATTGAAATAATTCATAGCTGCAGCTTCTATAATTATTTTGTTGGACTAAAGTATACCGTATTATATGTTCACTGTGTAGATCTACTCATGTGGAGTCCAAAAAAATAGACTTTCTATTTTATGATTTTTCTGTGATTTACTATGATTTTTCAAAGATTCAGCCAAATAAATTAAAAAGAAAAAGACAAAACCTTGGTAGCAAAAATTTTGTACTAAAGCATACCATATTATATGTTCATTGTGTAGATATGCTCATGTGGAGTCCAACAAAATTAGATTTTCCATTTTATGATTTTCTGTAATTTACTATGATTTTTCAAAGATTTAGCCGAAATAAATAAAAAAGAAAAAGGCAAAACCTTCATAGCAAAAACTTTGTACTAAAGGATACCATATTATATGTTCACTGTGTAGATCTACTCATGTGGAGTGCAACAAAATTGGATTTTTCATTTTATGATTTTTCTGTGATTTAATATGATTTTTCAAAGATTCGACCGAAATAAATAAAAAAAGAAAAAGACAAAACCGCCTCACTGTAGCAAAACCACGTTTACTGTAGCAAAACCGCCTTCGAAACCGCTCCAGGGAGGTAAAATGCACGGTTTGAAAAGTTGAGGGAGGTGATTTGCCCGGTTTTAGAGTTGAGGGAGGAAAAGCGGACTTTCGTGAAAGTTGGGGGAGGAAAAGTAGACTTTTTCCTTTTGTCTTCTGCGGACAGAGAAAATAAGTTCTAGGCCGTCCCCGGTCCCTCCCGTTTTTCGTCGCCGTCCGGTCGTCCCGCCGCGGCCTTTGCTTCTGTGTGTCAATAAAATCTTCTTGTTCTTGGGCCGATAGGGCCATTTGCCCATGAGGTATGGACAGCCCAAAAAGGGGAGCTCTCGGTGGGCTCTAGGCCGAACGTACATGGGCCATGAAAGGCTGAAACACGCACGTTCGTCGCCACTGGCTATGGGTAGTGTATGGCCAGCGAAATGCTAACGATGCCCGTGTTGAGATCCGGACTTGGGTGCCCCGATTCGGATACTGTAGCTACAGTGATCGTGTTGGGCACTGTAGCACCTTTTGTTTTTTAGTACAAAAAATTGTCCAAAAATTGATTAATAAGACTCAAAATGTTCGTCTCGCAAAGTACAACAAAACTGTGCAATTAGTTTTTTTATTTCATCTACATTTAGTACTCCATGCATTTGTCGACATTTTGATGTGACGGGGAATCTCCTTTTTGTATAGTGAAATTTGGGGATGAAATTGGGAACTAAACAAGGGCAATAACAGTAAAGCTACGCGTTTTACTTCCAGACACGAGCGAATCGTCGCACGCTCCCGCAAGCTCTGTCTTGTTATTTGCGCTTTGACCTCACTGCTCGCTCCCCGTGATTTTATTTAAAAAAAATCAATCACCGTCGTGGACGCCTCTCGCCCCCTCCCACCATGCGCGCTGGTGCTATTGGTGCTCGCTTTGCTCGTCGCACGCACCGCCCGTCCGGCTGACCCAAGCCTAGAGCTGGTGGCGCTGGTGCTCGCACGCGCCCATGGTGTTGGAGGCTAGTGGTGCTCGTGTGCCGCTGTGTCCCACCACGACGGTCGGAAATTGACCGGCACAAGCGCTCCCCCTCCCCTATGTTGCAAATATATGCTTCAAGTGTTTCAGACGTTTTAGATGTATGTTGCAGTTGTTTCACATGAATGTTGTAAAAATAGATCTAGGGGATTTTGCACGTGTTGCATATGTTGCAAATGTTTCAGACACCTGTTGCAAGAGTTTGTTCAAAATGTTTCATCTATTCTAGACGTATATTGCAAGTGTTTTGATCTGGATGTTGCATATGTTTCATAAGTTTTTTGCAACAGTATGTTCCAACTATTTCATCTGTTCCAGACTTCTGTTGCAGCAAGAGTTTTCATGTTTTAAGTTGCAAGTGTTCTATCAGAATGTTGCTTATGTTTTTACACACATGTTACAAGTGTATGTTCCAAATGTTTTAGATGTATGTTGCATCAAGTGTTTTGTGTTGTTTGGAGAGTTAGGGGCGCGGAGGAGTGATGGTGGCACGACACAGGCGCCTGGAAATGGGGCACGACGAGCTAGTGGGTGGCGGATGTAGCATGCAGCGTGTTGGGGGCCAACGCTCGAGGACACGACGCAGCGGGGGTGTGCCCGCAGGGCAGGGCGAACGGATGGGGGAGGAGTGCATGGATGGGGGCAGGTTGAATGAGGCGGACGGAGCAGATTGTGAGCGAGTTGTACAGACGCGACGACGGCGCGATGCACATGCGGCAAGGCGAATTAGCGGACCCGGGGGGGCAGGCTGTGCAGGCACGCACAGGAAATGGCCGTTGGACAGAATCCTATCCCGTCGGACGTCCTGTCGCTATCACGTCCCTAACAATAAAGCGGCTGATAAAGCCCAACGTAGTGGCGCTCGATGGGATGGCAAATGAATATGTCTCGGATAATTTATGTGCATACTACCTTCTAAATTATAAGTTATTTTGGCCATCTATAGATCCACTAATAGTTCGTAGCTAATATTAGCTAGCTACTCGACCTAGGTGCATTTTGAGTCTAGAAGCTAAAAAGTAGATGTGTTGATGATTTTGTCTATAATGTCTTTAATGTTTTAGGGCTTATGGTAGAGCATGTGGATAGAGAGGGAAAAGGTACCGTTTCATAATATATTAATTGCTATTAGCGGAGTTGGACAACTAGTGATATAGTTGTTCACTGGGTGTATTAACAATTAGCTAAGCCTGTTTGCTTCCATCAAGCTAGATTTTAGCAGCTAACTATCGGCTAGGTGGATCTAAATGCCTTTAGTTCTGAATTTTGATTAGTTTCACGTAGATTGTAATAGAGTTTTGTAAAATGAAGAAGGAATCAATCGGCGCCAAACCATTTTCAATAAATTACTGGTTTTATAGCATGAACTATTTGCATTTATGTTTATCTTGTTGTACTCCTACATGTTGTTATGTTGGGAATACACAAACTCAAAAATCCTAACTCAACCAGTGGTGCATGGTTGTGAATTGTGATAAGCGTGGTGTGTGTGTTTTTTATTAAGGTAATGACTTTAACACGACCAAACACTTTTTTGCTGCAGTGCACGCACACGACCAACACATCTCTCCCCATGCACGACGCCTTCTTCCACCTCGCGCGCTGACTCAGCGCCTTCTTCCTTCCCTACAAGGCTCCTCCCTCTCTCCCCTTCGGCAGCGGCAATGCCGGCGCAGTAGGCGGCTTCCTCCTCCTCCTTCTAGATCTGCGAGTTAGCGGCAAGCTCTCTCTCCCATCTCTCCCTACTCCAGCGGGCTTAGAAGGGAAGATTTGGGTGGTGGATGGCCGGCAGGCGGTGGGGATGGTGAAAGCCCAAGTTTGATTTTGGTAATTAATGACACCAAATTGCTAATGCCATGTGTTAAGTGTTTTGAGTTAGGCATAAGCAACACATGTGATGAAGGTGTATGTGGCAAGGAGTGGTGGCCACAAGATCACAAAGAGATGGTGCATGGACATGAAATGATGATCATGGTGGAGATGCACATAATATGATGGACATGATGATCAAGTGGAAGAGAAGGATCTAAGAGCGCAAGGCAAAGGTATAACCATAGGGTTTTCCTTTTGCCGGTCTAAGATGAGTAGAGAAGTGATTGACCGGGTTTAGGATACATAGCCGACTATCAAGAGGGGTAATCACGGTTAGCTCTCGAATCAAGTGCCACTAGATCAATGTCTTGAGCATATGCATTAGGATCTAGTAAAGAGCTAACATAACACCTTGGAAAATGATTGTGAAATGCTAACACACATGCACATGGTGGTGTACACTTGGTGGTATTAGCACATTTGTGAAGGCGGTGGAGTTTGAGCGGTAGAGAAGGGTTTGGGTTCTTCTCTCCCTCCCACCGAGCTTGCCAGACGGGATTCAGCGCTTTCTGTAGAAGTGAAACGCCTATTTTCTACTGCGTCGGAAGTCGAAAAAGAAACGGAGGCGAACGGAGGTCACTATGGTGACCGGACGCTGCACCGGACGCGGTCACGGTATGACCGGACGCGTCCGATCAGTTCAATCCGGTTAGCGCGCCTAGGGTTAATGACCGGACGCTGGTCTGGCTTGATCAGCGCGTCTGGTCAGTTCACCTGTGCGCAAAAGTAAAGTGAGCAACCGGCGCGTCTGGTCCTTCACGGAACCGGCGCGTCCGGTCAGGCGTCCAGAGGGGCAGAGCGCAGCGGAGTGATGATCGGACGCGGGGCGCGTCCGGTCATGTACGATCGGACGCGTCCGGTCGTGATGGGAGCTTACTGGACTCTGACCGGATGCCAGGTGAGGCACGTCCGGTCATACGCTAGGGCGCGTCCGGTCATACGCTAGAGCGCGTCCAGTCATAGCAACGGTAACTTCTGACGCGCACTGTTCACGCTTGTCCTGTAGTGACCGGACGCGTCCGGTCACCCTGACCGGTGCGTCCGGTCATTCCGTTTTGAACTGCGTCATCCGTAACGGCTAGCTGCGTACCCCCTCGTTATAAATAGACGTTGGCCGGGGTTTGAGGGTATATCTTGCATATTTTGAGACCTAGAGACATCCTTTGAGCTAGAGAACAACCCCTCCACTCATCTCTTTGCATAGTTACATATCTTGAGTGAGATTGAGTGAGATTCAAGTGCATTGCTTGAGAGTTGCATTCTAGAGGCACTTGATCTTCGAGTTGCTGCGGATTTCTTGTTACTCTTCCGTGTTTCCCAACACGGTAGACGGCTTGGAGCAGCGGAGGTGATTGAGCTCGCAATTGGAGATTGTTGGAGCCTTCACCAAGTGTTGTAAGGGGTTCTTGATCTTTCCCCGCGGGAGTTCACGAATTGGATACTCTAGTGGAGCTCGTGGCTTGGAGGATCCCCATCTTGTGTGCGATTGTGCGGCGCCCGCCGAGGGCTCGACTCTTGATAGTCGATTAGCTCGCGAATCGACAAGTGGGTGTATCGTCACAACGGGGAGTAGCTTGCCGGGAAGCAAGTGAACCTCGGGATAAATTCTTATGTCATTCTCTTCCCGAGGACTTCTCTTGTGTATTTGATTGATTGGTATTTCTCATCTCTTCACGGCGGTATAGTCACTCAAAGCTCTTCTCTCGTATTACTTCTTGTTTCTAGCTTGTTGTTGTTGTTGTGTTTAGTGAATAGCTTTGTTATAGACTTGTGTAGGTGGCTTGCTTAAATAGTTAGAGCTAGTGCTTTCGCTTCGCCACCTTTCGTACTAACGTGTGGTTAAGTAATTCTTGTAGAAGTTTTAATTAGGCTATTCACCCCCCCTCTAGCCTATTTGGACCTTACAAGTGGTATCGGAGCCGAGGCACCGTTTATTTGAGGCTTAACAACCTACGATGAAAAAGAAATGGCTCAATTAAGCTTGCACATCAACAACACCAAGAAGACACCTCACTTTGATGACACAAATTATGCATATTGGAAGGTTAAGATGACCGCACACCTAAAGTCAATCAATAGAGAAGTGTGGAAGGTCACCGAAACAAAATTTGAGGTTGCTAATCTGGAAGCACCTACACCGGTGGAAGAGAAGAAGCTCCAATGCAATGACATTGCCATTAGTGCTCTTCATGAGGCATTAGATGACAAGACATTTGAGCAAGTGAAGAACATAGAGATTGCTCATGATGCTTGGGCCAAGCTAGAAGAAACATTTGAGGGCACCGAAGGCACAAAGACCGCTAAAGCATATATCTTGCAAGAAAAATTTTCAAGCTTCAAGATGCAAGATGATGAGAGTGTACCGGAGATGTTTCATAGGTTGCAAGTCATTGTCAATGAGCTCAAGGCACTTGGTGAGGAGGTCAAGGATAATCAATTCTCTATGAAGTTCTTGAGAAGTCTACCCAAGAGATTTGATACATTGATCACCGTGCTAGTGAGGACTACATTAAAGGATTCAACTCCTCAACAAATATTCCAAGAAGTGATGACCGATGATTCATATAGAGAAGATGATAAGAAGGATGAGTTGGTTAAGAAGAAGGAAAATGAGAAGAAAGATGATGAAAAGAAGAAGAGTGTGGCATTCAAAGCCACCACATCCAAGGGCAAATCCAAGATTGAATCATCAAGTGATGAAGACTCAAGCTCTTGTGATAGTGATGACATTGATGAGAAGATGGCTCTCTTTGTCAAGCAATTTGGTAAATTCATGAAGAAGAAAGGCTGTCGTGCAAGAAGGAGGAAGAACTCATCCAAGAAGAATGAGCATACCATGAGATGTTTTAGATGCCATAGCAAGGACCATCTTATTGCAAAGTGTCCTTATGATAGTGATGATGAAGATGCTATCAAGAAGGAGAGGAAGAAGCAAAAGAAGAAACTAGAGAAGAAGGAAAGCTCTTATAAGAAGAAGAATGATTCTCATGTTGCTACATGGGATAGTGATGATTCCTCAAGTGATGATGAGGATGACAACAAGAGCAAGAAGAAGGGACATGCTAGCATTGCTATCCAAGAGAAGGTCTCCCTCTTCGACACTCCATCGTGCTTCATGGCTAAGGCCGCTAAGGTATCATCCGACGATGAGAGTGATCATGATAATGCTCGTGATAGTGATAGTGATGAAGAAGAATTCACTAAAGATGAACTAATCACTATGCTACAAGATTGCATTCAATATTTTAAAGAATCTAGAAAGAAGTGCAAGGGCTTGCTTAAGGAAAAGAAAAACCTTATTGTTGCTCCCACTAACCCTTCATGTAGCTCATCTACATCATCCTCATCTAGTAGTGACGGTTTCACTTGTGACTCCACACTAATAGTTGAGAATGAAAATCTCAAGAAGGAGGTAAAAGAGCTCAATCACACCTTAGCTAAGGCTTATGGTGGTAAGGACTGCTTGCTTATGTGCTTGGGTAGCCAAAGGGCTTCTCTCTATAAAGAGAGATTGGGCTATAACCTCAAGAAAGGCAAGGCCGCTTTTGCTCCTTACAAGACTCATTTTGTGAAGAACAATGGTAGCTATTGCAAAAGTTGCAAGCAAGTTGGTCACATAGAGCAACATTGCATGAACAAGAAATCCAAAACTAATATATCCTCAATTAAGTTTGATTCCTTCTATATGCTTACTAAGGGTACAAATGGTGTTCATGCTAAGTTTATTGGTACACCATAGATGGGCTCAAAGAAGAAAGCCATTTGGATACCAAAGAGCTTAGTCTCTAACCTTGGAAGACCCAAACAAGTTTGGATACCTAAAAGGAATTGATCTTGTCTTGTAGGTCAATTACAAAGCCGGAGAAAGGCATTGGGTGTTTGATAGTGGGTGCACTTAACATATGACCGGAGACTCTTGTATGTTCAATTCAATTGATACAAGTCAAAATGGTGGTTTTGATGCTATCACTTTCGGCAACAACAAGAAAGGCAAGGTCAAGGGGCTTGGTAAAATTGCTATCTCAAATGACATGAGCATATCTAATGTGTTGCTAGTTGAGAGCTTGGATTTCAATCTTTTGTCGGTGGCACAACTTTGTGATCTTGGCTTCAAGTGCATATTTGGTAGTGATGATGTTGAAGTCATAAGTGTTGATGGATCAAATTTGATATTCAAAGGATTTAGACATAGTAACTTATACTTGGTTGACTTCAATGATAGTGAGACACAATTGACATCATGCTTGCTTAGCAAATCTAGTATGAGATGGTTATGGCATAGAAGGTTTAGTCATGTTGGAATGAAACAATTAAACAAACTTTTAAGGCATGACTTAGTTAGAGGCTTGAAAGATGTGACTTTTGAAAAGGATAAACCATGTAGTGCTTGTCAAGCCGACAAACAAGTTGGAAATCCACATCCTACTAAGAGTGAAATGAGCACATCAAAGGCATTTGGGCTATTACACATGGACTTGTTTGGGCCAACTACATACACTAGTATTGGTGGAAACAAGTATGGTTTTGTGATGGTTGATGACTACACTAGATATACTTGGGTGTTCTTTCTCTATGACAAGAGTGATGTTTATGATCTATTCAAGTCTTTTGTCAAGAGGGTGCAAAATAAGTTTGAGACTACCATCAAGAAGATTAGAAGTGACAATGGTAGTGAGTTCAAAAACACAAGAATTGAAGATTTTATGTGATGATCTTGGTATTAGACATCAATTCTCTCCAACATACACTCCTCAATCTAATGGTGTAGTTGAAAGGAAGAATAGAACTTTGATTGACATGGCTAGATCAATGCTTAGTGAATACAATGTTAGTCATTCATTTTGGAGTGAAGCCATCAACACGGCTTGCTATTGTAGCAACCGTCTCTATTGCCATGGGAAGCTTGGAAAAACACCATATGAGCTATTGAATGGAAGAAAGCCCAACATTGCATACTTTAGAGTGTTTGGTTGTAAATGCTATATTCTCAAAAAAGGCACTAGATTGAGCAAGTTTGAAAAGAAATGTGATGAAGGGTTCTTACTTGGTTATTCTACCACAAGCAAAGCATATAGAGTTTGGAATCTCACAAATGGCACCTTGGAAGAAGTTCATGATGTTGAGTTTGATGAAACCCAAGGGTCTCAAAATGAAGCTCAAAACCTTGATGATGTGAGAGGAGATCAATTGCCAAATGCAATGAAGAACATGGACATTGGTGATATAAGGCCGATGCAAGTTGATGATGATTGTGACATATATATGATTAATCAAGATGTGCAAATTGATACAAATCAAGCAAGCTCAAGTGGTACTCATGATGAAGCTCAAGTTCAAGGTCAAACAAGTGGAAGCAATCAACTCCCAATACTCCAACCTACTAGCATTGCAAGAGATCATCCGTTGGATCAAATCATTGGTGGAATTCAAAGTGGTGTTCAAACTAGATCAAGGCTAGCATCCTTTTGTGAGCATTACTCATTTGTGTCACTTGAAGAACCTAAGAAATTAGAAGATGCTTTGAAGGATTCCGATTGGGTAAATGCCATGCATGAAGAACTAAACAACTTTGCTAGAAATCAAGTTTGGAAACTTGTTGAGAGGCCAAAGAATTACAATGTGATTGGTACTAAGTGGGTCTTTAGAAACAAGCAAGATCAAGATGGCATGGTTATGAGGAACAAAGCAAGATTAGTAGCACAAGGATACACTCAAGTTGAGGGTCTTGACTTTAGAGAAACATATGCACCGGTGGTAAGATTGGAGGCAATTAGAATCTTATTAGCATATGCTTGTGCACACAACATCAAGCTCTATCAAATGGATGTCAAGAGTGCATTTCTCAATGGCTACATTAATGAAGAAGTCTATGTTGAGCAACCTCCCGGTTTTGAAGATGACAAGAAGCCCGACCATGTTTACAAGCTAAAGAAGACATTGTATGGTTTGAAGCAAGCACCTAGAGCATGGTATGAGAGATTGAGGGACTTTCTTCTCTCTAAAGGGTTCAAGATGGGAAATGTTGACACCACTCTCTTCACCAAGAAGCTTGGAAATGACTTGTTTGTGTTGCAAATCTATGTGGATGACATTATCTTTGGTTCAACTAACCAAGACTTTTGTGAAGAGTTTGGAAATATGATGGCTAATGAGTTTGAGATGTCTATGATTGGAGAGCTTAGTTACTTCCTTGGACTTCAAATCAAGCAAATGAAGAATGACACTTTTGTAAGTCAAGGCAAGTACATCAAGGACATGATCAAGAAGTTTGGATTACAAGATGCTAAGCAAATGAGTACACCAATGGGCACTAATGATCAATTGGGTATTGATGATAGTGGAAACATGGTAGATCAAAAGCTATACCGGTCTATGATTGGAAGTTTGCTCTATATCACCGCTACTAGGCCGGATGTGATGTTTAGTGTGTGCAAGTGTGCAAGATATCAAGCTTCACCTAGAGAAAGTCACTTGAAAGCAACCAAGATAATATTGAGATATCTTAAGGGCACTCATGATGTTGGAGTATGGTATCTAAGGGGTCTAATTTTGAGTTGATTGGATATTCAGACTCCGACTATGGTGGATGCAAGATTGATAGAATGAGCACAAGTGACACTTGTCAATTGCTTGGAAGGTCTCTTGTTTCATGGTCATCAAAGAAACAAAATAGTGTTACACTATCTACCGCCGAGGCCGAATACATTAGTGCCGGTAGTTATTGTGCATAATTGCTTTGGATGAAGGCAACTTTGAGTGACTTTGGAATAAAATTCAAGAATGTGCCATTGTTTTGTGACAATGAAAGTGCTATCAAGATGACTCAAAATCCGGTTCAACATTCAATAACCAAGCATATTGATATAAGGCATCACTTCATAAGAGACCATCAACAAAAGGGTGATATTAGCATTGAGAGCATTGGCACCGAAGATCAATTAGCCGATATATTCACAAAGCCACTTGATGAAAAGAGATTTTACAAGTTGAAAAATGAATTGAACATACTTGACTTCTCCAACTTGAAATGAGTGCACCCCCACATTCTTTTATGACATGCCTCTCCTCCAACATAGCAAGGTAAAGTTGTTTGGCATATCATTCATACTTTGCTAAGGACATGTTTAGAACATATAGACATATTTGCATGACAAATAGGCTTATTCATGAAAATCAAATGATTTTGATGTATATATGGTACCGTTATTGCTTCTATGTTTGTTTAATCTAGTGGTAGCATATGACATGTTTGTGGGCTTGCCAACCTAGTGTTGAATTTAGAAAATGAGCTCATGATGTGTAATTCAACATGCTCAAGATAACCCTTATACTTTATGAGGTGTGAAGAAGCTTGTGCTTGGATCAAACCAAATTACATATTCTAGGCAAGTGATCTAGATTGAACCATAATTTGGACTCCCTCATATTGATTGACTTATCTCTCACTAAAATTGGCACATTTTTTGTGATTGTTGACAAAGGGGGAGAGAAAAGTCACAAAGATATTGCAAAGAGGGAAAAAGATATAATAAGGGGGAGAGAAAAGTCACAAAGATAAGTTACAAAGGGGGAGAAAGGGATCAATTAAAATTGAGCACACAAGTAGGGATAGCAAGCTCATGAATTATTTGTTGCACTTGTATGTGCATTAACATGATGAATTGTTGCATTGCAAAGCTTAAATTTATATTCATGTTTGTATGGTGTATGCTAGAAATAGAACTTGAATGATGATTTGTTGAGAGTAGCTTTACAAGTGGTATCTAGACACCTTTTGCTTATAATGTTGATCTCACGGGGTACTTTAGTGTTTGTGATCTTTATAAGTGATGTATTACAAGTGGTGTCTAGCTACATCGATGCTAAGGATGGTATATAAAGGCAACTCCGATTGGTATCACGCTTCAAAGGTCCATTCTATATACCTTAGCATCAATTTGATAGTAGTAACTCTCCCAAAATTCAAATCCATACATATATGCACAATTGAACCAAACTCATGGAAGCACATATGTAGGGGGAGCTAATGCTATCAAAATTGAAAATTGATTTCATTTCATATCTTTGTGATGGTTGTCATCAATTACCAAAAAGGGGGAGATTGAAAGCCCAAGTTTGGTTTTGGTAATTAATGACATCAAGTTGCTAATGCCATGTGTTAAGTGTTTTGAGTTAGGCATAAGCAACACATGTGATGAAGGTATATGTGGCAAGGAGTGGTGGCCACAAGATCACAAAGAAATGGTGCATGGACATGAAATGATGATCATGGTGGTGTACACTTGGTGATGTTATCACATTTGTGAAGGCGGTGGAGTTTGAGCGGTAGAGAAGGGTTTGGATTCTTCTCTCCCTCCCGCCGAGCTTGCGAGGCGGGATTCGGCGCTTTTTGGAGAAGTGAAACGCCTATTTTCTACTGCGCCGGAAGTCGGAAAAGAAACGGAGGCGAACGGAGGTCACTATGGTGACCGGACGCTGCACCGGACGCGGTCACGGTATGACCGGACGCGTCCGGTCAGTTCAATCCGGTTAGCGCGCCTAGGGTTAATGACCGGACGCTGGTCTGGCTTGACCAGCGCGTCCGGTCAGTTCACCTGTGCGCAAAAGTACAGTGAGCAACCGGCGCGTCCGGTCAGGCGTCCAGAGGGGCAGAGCGCAGCGGAGTGATGATCGGACGCGGGACGCGTCCGGTCGTGATGGGAGCTTACTGAACTCTGACCGGACGCCAGGTGAGGCGCGTCCGGTCATACGCTAGGGCGCGTCCGGTCATACGCTAGAGCGCATCCGGTCATAGCAACGGTAACTTCTGACGCGCACTGTTCACGCTTGTCCTGTAGTGACCGGATGCGTCCGGTCACCCTAACCGGTGCGTCCGGTCATCCCGTTTTGAACTGCGTCGTCCGTAACGGCTAGCTGCGTACCCCCTCGTTATAAATAGACGTTGGCCGGGGTTTGAGGGTATATCTTGCACATTTTGAGACCTAGAGACATCCTTTGAGCTAGAGAACAACCCCTCCACTCATCTCTTTGCATAGTTGCACATCTTGAGTGAGATTGAGTGAGATTCAAGTGCATTGCTTGAGAGTTACATTCTAGAGGCACTTGATCTTCGAGTTGTTGCGGATTTCTTGTTACTCTTCCGTGTTTCCCGACACGGTAGACGGCTTGGAGCAGCGGAGGTGATTGAGCTCGCAATTGGAGATTGTTGGAGCCTTCACCAAGTGTTGTAAGGGGTTCTTGATCTTTCCCTGCGGGAGTTCACGAATTGGATACTCTAGTGGAGCTCGTGGCTTGGAGGATCCCCATCTTGTGTGCGATTGTGCGGCGCCCGCCGAGGGCTCGACTCTTGATAGTCGATTAGCTCGCGAATCGACAAGTGGGTGTATCGTCACAACGGGGAGTAGCTTGTCGGGAAGCAAGTGAACCTCGGGATAAATTCTTGTATCATTCTCTTCCCGATGACTTCTCTTGTGTATTTGATTGGTTGGTATTTCTCATCTCTTCACGGCGGTATAGTCACTCAAAGCTCTTCTCTCGTATTACTTCTTGTTTCTAGCTTGTTGTTGTTGTTGTGTTTAGTGAATAGCTTTGTTATAGACTTGTGTAGGTGGCTTGCTTAAATAGTTAGAGCTAGTGCTTTCGCTTCGCCACCTTTCGTACTAACGTGTGGTTAAGTAATTCTTGTAGAAGTTTTAATTAGGCTATTCACCCCCCTCTAGCCTATTTGGACCTTACAGATGGCTGGAGGACAATTAGGGACCCGGCGACGGTGGAGGCGACCGGACTAGGTCAGAGGAGGGGAGCTCCGGCGGGAGGGGAGAGAGGAAGCCGCTGGCACCGCGGAAGAAGGCGGCCGTGTAGATCGCCTAGAAGTGTCCTTTTATTAAAGCTACACACAGTGATTGGTGATATTTTCGAAAGAGATCGTGACGACTGACGATGCACGCGGAGCTAGCTAGCACGCAGTGTGGCAGCACCAGTAGTAGGCGCCATTTTTGCTAGCACACATGTGGCCTGGTTTAGATGGCGTGAAAAGTTCAAAACTTTTTAAGATTATCCGTCACATCAAATCTTTGCACGTATGTATGGAGCATTAAATATAAGTAAAAAAATAACTAATTGCACAGTTTGTCTGTAATTTGATAGACGAATCTTTTGAGCCTACTTAGACCATGGTGGGACAATAATTAACAAATACAAACGAAAGTGCTACATCACTTTTTAGACAACTTTTTTTGCCATCTAAACAAAGGCATTGTTTAGTTCCCCAATTTCGGGATGACCAAATTACCGTAGTGCACTGTAGCATTTTATTTTTATTTGGTAATAATTGTCCAAACATTGATTAATTATGCTCAAAATGTTCGTCTCGCAAAGTACAACAAAATTGTGCAATTAGTTTTTATTTCATCTACATTTAGTACTCAATGCTTGTGCCGGCATTTTAATGTGACAGAAAATCTTTTTTTGCATAATGAAATTTGACCCTAAAATTAGAGAACTAAACAAAGGCCAAGGCCACAATTTCTCGTCTTCATTCTTCACACCTGCCTGACTTCCGCACATGCCAGCCACAGCCCGTTCCTAGGCTAGCTAGTACTGGTCGCAGTAATAAGGACCAAATTATAATTTTCAGGCCTTGTTTAGATGATAAATTTGAGAGGCCAAATCTGCATAGTAAATGTCACGGCACACTGTAGCAATTTTATTTTTATTTAGTAATAATTGTTCAAATCTTGATTAATTAGGCTCTAAATGTTCGTCTCGTAAAGTACAACAAAACTATGCAATTAATTTTTTATTTCATCTATATTTAGTACTTCATATATGTGCCGACATTTTGATGTGACGGGGAATAGGAATTCTGCATAGTGAATTTTGTTTTTATTTGGTAATAATTGTTCAAATCTTGATTAATTAGGCTCTAAATGTTTGTCTCGTAAAGTACAACAAAACTATGCAATTAATTTTTTATTTCATCTATATTTAGTACTTCATATATGTGCCGATATTTTGATGTGACGGGAAATAGGAATTCTGCATAGTGAATTTAGGAGGCAAAATCTGGAATCTAAACGAGACCTCAGTGTGTGGCGCCCGGATGGGGGCGCCCGTTCCACACATGCCGACCGCGCCCTGGGGCTGGGCCCGCTGGGGCAAAGGCGTTAACTATCAAGGCCCGGCCGGGATCTCAGATTTCTGGTGCCAGCTGCGAGGCGCCCTGCTGTGCGCGCACGTAGTGCAGGGGGCCACCGCCCGCCGGACCGGATCACCGGACCGTGAACCGTCGTGTTGATTCGCACGCGAGCAGTAACAACAATGGCGCGCGCTGCGCTCTCATCACAAGTCTGAAGTCTGAAGTCCTCCGCTGCTCCTCCGTTGCTGGCCATGGCCACATCGCCTGTCCAGAGCGGCCAGGCCATGGCCTCCGCCCTCCGATCCATCCACCACATGGCTCTGCTGCCTCTGCGTCTGCTCTCTGCTCATCCGCATCCTCGGTGCCTAGCCTAGCTATTGGCAGCCTGACGACCTCGAGTACTAGGCTCACTGCTACTACCGCCCGGCGGCGGGTACAGCAGAAACGCCAACCACCGGGACGCGTTCCTGCTGGCACAAACAAAACGTTAACTTGGACTCACGATGGTGAAGCAGGTGAAGTACACCACGAGAGAACGTGCATGGCGTCTTCTGGTACGACGTACTACACTACACCGAAGCAATTCATCACCATCATGTGTTTATGGCCACATGGAATGCTTTTTATGCTACAAAACGTAACTTTGAACACCATTTGATTTGCTCATGTAATTTTATTATGTTTTATACTACCAAACATAACTTTGAACAACATTCAATTTCTTGACGTAATTTCAAAATAAAACCAAATTTAATGTATACATGGAATCGTAATCTTCAATACTTCCCATTTGACAATAGGGCTCTCAGAGCGGCTCCGGCTCCGGCTCGGAGCCCCAGCTCCTACTGAAGCCCAGCCAAACACTAGTAGGAAATTAAAAACTGCTCCAAATGAGAAGCCGTTGGGAGCTAGAGCCTTTTTCTGCTGGAGTGCCAAAGCTGCAGAAACTTGACTCCTTCCAGGTCCTCTCCCCTTCTTTGTGCCATACTACCTCTAATCTCACGCTCGTTCACTGGCAGACCTGGGGAAGAGCAATGGACCTCGCCGGAGCTCCTCCACGGTCGGCCAGCTGCCTGGCCGCACCTCGCCCCTGGCCTCGCTGGAGCTCCATCTCGTAGCTATGCTCCAAAGGGCTTCAGCTCCACTGAAGAAGCACTTTTCCATGGGAGTCGGAGCCAGAGCCAATTTTATTAGCCAGCCCTACCAAAAACTACTGGCTACCCCATCTATCCCAATTTATTTATCGTTTTCGATTTTCATGCCACATGTTTAACTCGATTCATAGAAAATACCTGCAACATTTGTATCTCTAAATAAAATTATTAAAAACCTAAATTCAAGATCTTTCTCCATTGGTATAGAAGTGGTTGGCATGGTCATATTTGAGCCAATGATGTCCTCATCACTGATGATACCAATTATGTATCATAAATATTAATATATATTTTGTCAAGGTTGTTTCTCGAAAAACGAAAGCGACAGATATTTTGAGACGGAGGAAATATGTTAACTAGCACCTACTGTAGCACCTAGCAACAGCTACTATGGCCTTGTTTAGTTCCTAATTCCTCCCCAAATTTTACTATGCAAAAAGAAGATTCTCCATCACATCAAAATGTCGGTAAATACATGGAGTACTAAATGTAGATGAAATCAAAAACTAATTACACAGTTTTGTTGTACTTTGCGAGACGAACATTTTGAGTCTAATTAATCAATTTTTTAACATTTTTTTGCACTTAAAAACAAAACGCGCTACAGTGTTCCGGTCGGAACACTGTAGCGCGCAGTCCCGAGTCGGCCGCCCCGACTCGGGAACTAAACACGGCCTATGAATTGAAGACATCCGCGCCAGTCCCCAGGCCAGTGCTAGCTTGGCAAACAGGGCCTTATTTAGATTGAAGATGTTAGAAAAATTTGGAACTGTAGCATTTCATTTGTATTTGACAAATATTGTCTAATTATGGGCTAACTATGCTTAAAAGATTCGTTTCGTGATTTATAACTAAACTGTGCAATTAGTTATTTTTTACCTACATTTAATGTTGCATGCATGCGTCTAAAAATTGATGTGATGGAGAAAGAGTAAAAAAATTCTAACTTTGAGAGGTGATCTAAACAAGGCCTTGTTCACTTCCCCATCCCAACCCAAAATATTTCCTCTTCTACCCATCACATCAAATCTTTTGACGTATGCATGGAGCATTAAATGTAGGTAAAAAAGATAACTAATTGCATAGTTTGTTTGTAAATGTCGGGACGAATCTTTTGAGCATAGTTAGTCTATAATTGGACAAATTTTGCCAAATAACAACGAAAAATAATACAGTAACTTTTCACCTATTTTTCGCGAAGTGAACACACCCCAATCCCCAGGCCAAACAAACGTAGCTCATCGGCGATGCTGCTGAGGTGGCGTGCCACCGAAACCCGGGCAGTTGGCTGGTGACGAATGAAATTGAAGGCGGCAGCCGGGCAGCGTGAGTACTGTTCACACACTACACCACTGACCACTGTTGTTCTGTTCGTGCTCGGCAGTCGGCACATAAAAACCACTACGGCCTTGTGCTTTCCTCTCGCGCGCAGCTGGTGAGTGCAGTGGTCAGTGGTCACTCACGCGCGCGTCCATGCGTTTGGCGTCGCCGAGCAAGCTACGCCTACGCTATAGCGCTTGCTTTTGCTCAATCATGGGTGTGTTCACTTCGCGAAAAGTAGGTGAAAAATTACTGTAGTATTTTTCGTTGTTATTTAGCAAAATTTGTTCAATCATGGACTAACTAGGATCAAAAGATTCGTCCCGATATTTACAGACAAATTATGCAATTAGTTATCTTTTTTACCTATATTTAATGCTCCATACATACGTCGAAAGATTTGATGTGATGGATGAAAGAGAAAATATTTTGGATTGGGATGGGAAATGAACAAGGCCATCGGTCGTCCGTCCGCGCCCATCCATCCATATATACGCGGGAGCGGGACGGGAGTTATTTCGGTCCACGGACGGTAGATACAGATATGCGCATCGTCGTGACTCGTATGGCATAAAGCATGCAGCTGCATGCGCGGGTGTACAATGCGCTGCTTCTACTGTGCTACATCCACCGTCCGCGTACGTGCCAGCGATGCAATCATATGTACAGTGCATGGCTTGATCTGGACGATCAGCTCCACGTTACCTCTGTGCACAACGCTTTACTTGCCACTTGCCAACAGAAAAGTTCATCACGCGCGCGGTAAAGAAAAGTTGAGATAGTGGACACGAGATGCTCATCATTCGGTTGCCGGTTCTCAGACATCTTGAAACTCTCTACAACATTTTTTTGACGCAACAAAACTCTCTACAGCATTACATTATTCTTGTTTTTACAGATGAAGGGGGGAGATACATATGGAGATCATGTATCATCTCTCATTTCTCAAGGGAGGCAATAATGAAGATAACCTTGATGAAAAGCAGCAAAGAGTACCTTTACGGATATGGTAGTTTATTATCTAGAAAAGTATTTATTACTATAGAAGTTATTTTTAGAGGTGTCTCTATTTTAGTCCAGAGACGACACTATCGAAAACTGGCTCTAAAAATGGATTCTCACCGGCCCACCTCTGAAAATCGATTTCTTACGACCGCTCCTAAAAATGCTATTTATGCGGCTAGGCTTTCTAGCCGTCTCTAGAAATAGAGGCGGTTGGTAATTTGGCCCATATCTCTAAAATTATGTGCAACATAGTAACTTTTATGACCTTTTCAAATTAAGGTGGATGAAGACAAACTTTTTATCAAAGTTGTAGTAATCAAAGGTATCTGTAACTTTGCAGTTGATTAATTTTTTGTTCGAAATCATTTATGGACCTAAAATTTTGTTTTAAGTTTTCAGATTTTTCAGATTTATTTTTTTGAAATTTCCAAATGATCTCCTATGGAGAAACTGCCTAAATCAAAGTTGTAGTACTTAAAGGAATCTAAAACTTTTCAGTACAAACTTTTTTCATTTGAATTCATTCAGAGTCTTAAATATTCATTACAATATTCATTAAAGTGATGTGGAGTCACTTTGAGGTGGAGTTGTTAGGAAGGATTGCGTGAGACCTGTCCCTGTGGCCGCATGCACATGAGAAATCACACGACGTGTGACTTCTTCTGAATAAAAATAACTTTTTGCTATTTTTTTTGCCCGATTTGCAAATTCTCGGTTGGCTTTCAGTCCAAGGGGTAGCTAGGTTTCGGCCCATCTCTTGGAATTAATCTTCAATTGTAGAGGCGGCTAGATATCCGCCTCTAGAAATCGTTGATCTTTAGAGACACATATGTAGAGGTGGGCATAATTGCTACCTCTACGACTACATTCTGTAGCAGTGATCGTTGTAGGTCACATGTAATCAATCTTAAAAAAAGACTGGTGCCATTTTAATAATTGGATCCAGTCCTAATACTTTCCTCCTTTTTTTCAAATACTCCACTGCTTTTGTTTGTTTGGCAAAACTTGTCGACAAAGTTTGCCTTTTCTTTCTCTTTTTTATTTATAGTTTAGGGCAGTGCACCAATCTTTCAGTTAAAATCAACAGCTAAAAAATTATCCAAAACACCCTCAAACTTTGTGTGCTCAATACACAAGTAGATTTGGTTTTGCCTTAATTTGTTGTTCTATAGCTAGGGACTTGTTTAGATGCACTCCAAAAGTTGAATTTTTTTCACTCTCTCTCCATCACATCAATCTTTGGACCCATGCATGAAGTAGTAAATGTAGGTAAAAAAATAACTAATTACACAGTTTAGTTGAAAATCACGAGATGAATCTTTTGAGCCTAGTTGGTCCATGATTGGACAATATTTACCAAATAAAACGAAAGTGGTACTATTCATCGGGTTGAAATTTTTTCACAATCTAAACGTGGCCTAGGTTCATATTTCTGCAAATCTAAGAACCTATTGCTCGTGTGCAATGACTTAAGGACTCGGTTTAGTACGTGTGATGGTCCTAAGTACTTATTTTACTACGATATCTTGTTTATTTCTAGGGCTAGTGCACACAAGTAGATAAAGGTCATGTACACTTGTTTTATAATCCGTACTTTTTAGCTTGTTTTTTTAGCCGAAACAATGTTTTTCTCTCACAACAAATCAGCGAGCAGTACTCTCAGCCATGACTTTTCAGCAAAGCAAACGGGCTTAAAATAGTGTTTGAGTAGGCTAAGGTTGTTGTTTCATTTTTTAGAGCCTAATTTAAACACACCTCTCTTAGGCCATTCGGTCCTTTCACCAATAGAGGCAGACTTCAAAGTTTGCGAACGTGACCATTGGTAACACTTGGTACGACACGACATGGTATGGCAATTACCACTACTACTAAAACAGTTTACATAGACAACAAAAAATGATTTTGGGAGGCGAGTGGAGCGTCCACCTGTGACACATTGCCAAGCCCGTCGTGGAACTAGCAATGCCTATTGTGACCGCATATCTCATCATAGAACCTCCATGGCCACAGATCTCGTCATGGAACCTGCCTTGGCCGCAGATCTCGTAGTGGAACTCGCCATGGCCACCAAGTTTGCCATAGAACCTGCCAGCCGCGGATCTGCGGGAGAGAGAGAGTGAGCGAGATCAAGATTCGAGAGAGGAGAGCGAGAGAGTGATGAAGACATCACTCCAATGGATACACACAACACTCTTCAAGTTGCTAGCTAAGTACTTTATTTCATGATTATGTGAATAGATATGATACTGTTATTATTAGAAAATATTTAGAGGACAAGGAAGTACTTGGGAAAAGGCATGGAGACGAAAAAGGCCAGCGTGGGTGACCAAACCATGATGGAGACCAAATACATATTAAGTTTGAGTCCATCTTGGACCCAATGAACAACCCGCACTAAAATAGACGCATAGAAACATACGGACTTAGTTTTCGATATTTTATCTATGCATGAAAAGATAATTTCATAAGCTAACCAATGGTGATGGTTTCACATGAAAATTCCTTTGCAATCAACAAAAATTGTCAAAACAAGTGGGCATTCAGAATCTGACAGGGTGTTGCGTCACTGTCTTTTGCGCCGTTGGGTCATGTAACGTGTAGGAGCCAATTAAGGGCGTGAATATATGCCTGCATGGGTTCTTGGTCACCCCTTAGACCTTTTTAATCAATAGGCGTCACTCACGTTAGGGTTTGAGGGTTTTGCTTTAGATCAATCTGTTATAAAATAATCGTCATCATTGGTTGTGAAACCCCATTTTCGTGAGCATAATCATACATCCACAATTTGTCACTTTAATTGAGTAATTGAATTGTGTACTTTTGAGTTCTTACTTGTATTATTCGTTTCATAGGCAGAGATTAATCTTCTCGGTGAGGTCAACCGGACTGTGACATACGCCCTATTCATTTTGCTGAAAGGCTAGGCTGAAAAGTATTGTTCGCTGATTTATTGTGAGAGAAAAATACTGTACCATGGCTAATAAGCTAGACTGATAAGTTTAAGCAAACAGAGCTATAGTTGATAACCAGAGGAGACCTGATGCTAAGGTTATAAGGTTCGGATCTTTTAATTTGAAGCCGGATCGGTGGGTCACACTTTAACCGAAACGAAAAAACTAGATCATAGGAGAAGACTCCCCTATGACTTTGAAAATAAGGAGGTGCCAGACTTTGAACCCGGGGCCACGTTTAGATTGAAAAAAATTTCAAACCGATGAATAGTACCACTTTCGTCTTATTTGACAAATATTATCCAATCGTGGACCAACTAGGCTCAAAAGATTTATCTCGTTATTTCCAACTAAACTGTGTAATTAGTTATTTTTTTACCTACATTTACTACTTCATGCATGGATCCAAAGATTGATGTGATAGAGAGAGTGAAAAAATTTCAACTTTTGGGGTGCATCTAAACCAGGCCCGGGTCGGATGGAAAGAGTCCCGGAGCTCACTGCTATAACCGGTCACACTGCGAGAAGCTTGGCTAACCGAAACGAGAGTTGTCTAGCCGGATCATGGTATCCTCTTGCGTTCAGCCTTGACTGCAGTTTGCACTAGCCGTTATTCCGCTGCTCTTGTGTGCTGCAGGTTCCCCCCACACCAGCACCGTGATCAAGTTGTTAGTTGAACGAGTTCACTGGAGGAGCCGAGGAGCAATGTCCGTCTCGCCCTCCACCTGCATAGAAGAAAGTTGGGTACATGATTTTTATAGCACCATCTGGGCATTCCAGAGAAGAAAACATGAGAAAAAACAGAGCTAGGCCTCGTTCAGTTGCAATTTTTTTTTTTTTGCAAAATGATCGTTTCACGTTTCGTTGTTATTTGACAATTAGTGTCCAATCATGGTCTAATTAAGCTTAAAAGATTCGTCTTGTCCATTTCTTCTAAACTGTGTAATTAATTTTATTTTTTATCTATATTTAATGCTTCATGCATGTGCCTAAAGATTCGATGTGACAGGAAATCTAAAAAATTTTATAAGATTTTCTGGAACTAAACCGACCGCGAGTTGGGTCAAAACAGAAGGAATGCAATTACTCCATGCTGCTGGATCGGAAGAGCAGTGGCATTTTTTTTATGTAGACTATATATAAAATAAATAAACTAGCCAGGCACAATAATAAGACATAAAGTCATCATCATTTTCTCCAAACATTCTAGTAGTACTTCATACCATTCTAAGACTACCCGCACTCATGGACCTCTATATTCATCCTCTATACGTTCTAGTCAGCAATATTCTCTCCTCTATACTCAATTCTCCCGTACCCATCCATCCTCTATATCATCCTCTATCCACTCTATCCACTGTGGGACATACTTATCACTTTATCTAAATATATCCATGTGTGATTTAGTTTTGAAGGATTTATTGAGACGAATTTAATGAGGCAATCGAAATTTAATTTGGATTTTTGGTTTGTGAGTTATAGCATTTTTTTTCTTTGTTTAGCTAGTGGGGCCCGCCACTATAAAGTATAGAGTAAACACTGTACCACTCTAAATATAGAGTGAGAGAAAAGATAGAGTATCGTTTTAGAGTACCCAGTGCAACAGTTTTTACTCTATATTCATACTCTAAAGCTTTAGAGTATCGTTTTAGAGTACTTACTGCGGATAGTGTAACAAGAGGGTATGATGAAGCGATTTATTACACACCGTAGTTCTTTTTTATATATAAAAAAATTATAAGGTGCTGTCCTAATCCCCCTTTATTCCTCTTAGGGCATATAGGTTGCCCGTGCCCGACTACCATCCCTTCCACAAACCATACATCTGTTTAATGTTCGTGCGAGAGCACCGGCCGATCCATCTGGCGTGCATGCATCAACAGTGCCGATCACCTATGCGAGTACTTGTTTCTTATCTTCGTAAATTACGCACAACAGAAGCAGTGGTTAGTTATACTACTTTCCTTTTAAGAAAATCAGGTGCAGTTTTAGTTCAGTTTGAGCCACCATGCGTGCAAATGAAACACGCATATTATTAAATAGAGTAAATTTTAGTGGCGGTCCCTAAACTTGTCTGGGGTTCTCAAATAGGTCTTGAAACTTAGGATTTGCATTTCTAGCACCGTGAACTCGCATTAGAGTTCCAATCATGTCCTAACCCTGTATGACTGAAGGGTCGAGATGGCGAATTAGAGGGGGTAAATAGTCCTTTGTAAAACTTAATCGTGTTAGCTAACCGAAACAAGTGCGGAATTAAACTATCGGTTTAGCCAAGACTACACCCCTCTATCTAAGTTCTCTAGCACCTTACAAAGATCCTAATTAAGCAACTAAGGTGCCAAGCCTAGCAAGAGCTCACTTAAACAATTCTAGAATAAGGTCACACAAACCTATGCACTAGCACTTTACCAACCGGGGAGCTCCTACACAACTAGTAAGCAAAAACACAAAGCTCTTAAGCTCACTAGTAATGCTCAATAACAAGGCAACCAATGCAAAATTAGAGAGCGCAAATTACTTAGCTACACAAACTAAGCAATATGACTAACAAGGTTACACAAACCAAATTAGCCACACAAAGGGGATACTTCTAACTACACCAGCAAGAAGATAACTAGTTAGCTACACAAGCAAACTAGTTACAAGAGCAACTACAGAATCACTATGTATATAATGTAAATACAAGCTTGCATAGAGAGGATGCAAACCACCATGAAGAAATACACAAAGTTGACACGATGATTTTTCACTGAGGTTCACTTGGTTGCCACTAAGCTAGTCCCCGTTGTGTTGACCAACGCCTCGTGGTTCGGTGGCTAATCGGTATCCACAACCGAGCCTCCCAAAGGCGTCACAAGAACCTACCGTAAGTGTGGTAGCTCAATGACACGCTCTAATAGAGTTGCTCTTCACGATCCCCGCGGGGTAAGCATAATCCCCCTCACAAATCTTCTCTGGAGCCACGCACAATCTTCTTGCGTGCTTCGATGGAGCCACAAGCCACCAAGCCATCTAGGAGGTGGCAACCTCCAAGAGTAACAAGCACCACCGGCTTGTAACACAAACACCTAGTGCCACTCGATGCAACCTCACGATACAATCACACTAGAATTGCTCACTCGCTTATTGATTCGCAATCTCTCAAGCACAAGTGAGTTGGAGGCTTCTCAAACCAAGCACACACAAGAGTAACACATACCCAAGGTGCTCAACCTCAGCCAAGCCCGAGCACACCTCTATTTATAACCTCACGGTCAAATAGAGCGTTACCCCTTCACTGGACAAAACTCGATAGCACCGGACGCGCCGGTGCGTACCACCGGACGCAGGTAGCCAGTGTCTGGTGCACCATCTTCGTCCACGTGTCCTCGCATGTTCAACCTCGGCCGCAGATCTCCAACGGTCACTGCACGCGCCAACGGTCAAGAGAATGACCGGACACAGCACAGTACCACACCGGACGCACCTCCGCCTTAGCGTCCGGTGCACAACAGAGAGCTCCTAGAGCCTCTATTTCACGACCGGACGCGTCCGTTGTACCACGATCGGACGCAGGCTAGCGTCCGGTCCTCCCTGACCTCACTGCGCACTGCCACGACAGCGTAACCGGATGCTAAACAGTGTTCAGACAGAGTTCGATCCGCAGCGTCCGCTCCTCCGCAGAAACTAACCAGACGCGTAGGTGCTTCCTGGCCAGCGTCCGCTCGCTTAGCTCCTTCGCGCGCGCCTCTGCCTAACTTGACCGAACACGCAGGTGCCCCTAAGGCCAGCATCCGGTGCAGCGTATGGTCAGCTCCAGTGACCCGTTTCGCCTCTGTTTCTTCGCCAAATCCTGCCTCGCAAGCTCGGTAGGAGGGAGAGAGAGTCTCCACTTTTCTCTTCCTCTCAACAACCCTTGCAAATGTGCCAACCACCTTGTGTATTACCTTGTGCATGTGTGTTAGCATATTTTCACAAATATTTTCAAGGGTGTTAGCCACTCAACTTGCCATGCCACTCGATCCTAGCACGTATGCAAAGTTTGAACGCTCAAGTGGCACTAGATGACCGATATGCAAAAAAGTTTGCCCCTCTTGATAGTACGACCATCTATCCTAAACCCGGTCATACACTTCTCTACACAACCTTTGACTAGTGAAATAGAAATGCCCTAGGTTATACCTTTGCCTTGTGCATTCCATTCCATCTCCTTCAATATTGATGCAACACATGCACCAACTAATCACCAATTGATATGATCCACTTCATATCATCACATGACCGTATTGGTTCATCGATCTTGACCTCACTTGCCCTTCACCGTTGCGTTGGTCCATCGGCGTCAAGTCTTGCTCAGGCTTTATCGTCACACGCGGTCCCTTGCTTTAAAGCCTCTGACTTGCCATTTACACTTGCAACCGGTTTGTCGAACCAAGTCATGTCTTGATCTTCTCTACCTTGATCACACGACTCAATGTCATGTCTCATGTGCAATAAACTCCTCCATCGTCACATGTGCAAGTTTCACAACATCTCTAAGCCATTTCCACCTTCATGGCATATGTTGCTCACACACATGTACCTGTGGACTAATCACCTGTGTATCTCACATAAAACATAATTAGTTCACCTAAGTTGTCACTCAATTACCAAACCCAAACAAGGACCTCTCACTGACGCCGCTAAAAAGCTGATGTGGAGGCCTTAGTGGACTGGTGAAAGGTCTTGATGGCTAGAGGGGGGTGAATAGCCTTATAAAAATTTCTACAAAGACAAGCTAAACAAGTTTATCAATATAACAAATAGCGAGATGCGAGTTTTGCTTAGCCTACGGAGTGTTTGCAAGCCACCTAACCAATTCACAATTCTAGTTTATTTGCACTCAACCGCATAAGTCAAACCGCACAACTAAAGCTAGCTAGCTACACAAGCTAAGAGTTACACTAACAAGCTAGCAAGGTAACTAAGAAATAAATACAAGAGAAAGTTAGGAGGGTATCACCGAGGGGCGAAGTATTGAGCCAACCAATCAATATGATCAATAGATGAATACCAATATAACCGAACACCGGGATTAATCAATCACAATATGAAAGTGATGACACGAAGATTTATCCCGAGGTTCACGTGCTTGCCGGCACGCTAGTCCCCGTTGTGTCCCTCTTCACCACGTGGTTCGGTGGCTAATCGGTCACACACCGAGCCTCTCAAAAGGCACCACAAGAACCTACCAAATGGCAAAAGGTTGCAATGACATGAGCAATTCACTAATGTTGCCTTTGGCGCTTCGCCGAGGTAGGCACAAACCCCTCACAATCACCGGAGGCGGCCAAGAACAATCACCAACTCTTGCCAATGCCTCCAAGCTGCTCCAAGCCGTCTAGGTGGCGGCAACAACCCAGAGAAACAAGAATCCCGCAGCAAATCAACCACAAAGTGCCAACTAGATGCAATCTCACAATGCAAATGCACTTAGATCACTCAATCTCACTTCGAATATGCAAAGAAGCAAGAGAGATGAGTGGGAGGGGAGTTGCTTAGCTCAAAGTGCTCACAAGTATGTCAAATGTTCAAGAGAGAGAGCCTTGAGCCGGCCAACGAGTATTTATAGACGTACCCCTTCGAATATAGCCGTTAGAAACTTAAACAGCCGAAATCAGGCTGACCGGACGCGCTGGTCCAACTGACCGGACGCGCTGGTCGCCCAACGACTAACTGCGAAGCAACGACCGGACGCGCTGGTCCAACTGACCGGACGCGCCGGGAACGACCGGACGCGCTGGTCCCGTGAAGGACCGGACGCGCTGGTCACCTGAGCAGCGCTCAACGAAATAGTGACCGGACGCGCTGAAGAAAATGACCGGACGCGACAGTGCCAGCGTCCGGTTATAGTCCAGTAAGCTCCCTGAACGACCGGACGCGTCCGATCACCAGTGACCGGACGCGTCTCGCGTCCGATCATCGAACTGCAAAACGCGCAGACACTGAACACTGACCGGACGCGTCCGGTCATGCAAGGACCGCGTCCAGTTCAGCGTCCGGTCACCTCTGTGACCTCCGTTCGCTTCCGTTTCTTTTCCGGACTTCCGGCGTAGTGAAAAATAATCATTTCTACTTCTCGAAAACGCCTGAATCCCGCCTCGCAAGCTCGGCGGGAGGGAGAGAGGAACCAAACCCTCTCTACCGCTCAAACTCCACCGTCGTCGCAAACGTGCTAACATCACCAAGTGATCTCGTCATGTGTGAGTGTGTTAGCATTTTCACAATCATTTTTTGAGGTGATATTAGTTCTATCCAAATGCATATGATCATGAAATGCACATCTAGAGGCACTTAGGAGTTCAATAGCCGCGTTATTCCCCTCTTTATAGTACGGCTATCTATCCTATAATGTAACCACACCCACTAGGTGTCTTGGTTACTAAAACACAACCCTTAAGCACATACCTTTGCCTTGATCACATAGGGTTGCGTCCAAATCCAAGTGTGGACATCATGATCACCATGTCCATCTTGCCACCAACCTTGGAGTGTACTAATCCTCATATGCTACATACAACTTAGGCATGGGATTAGTACTTAGGCATTGTCACTAATTACCAACACCAAACATAGGACTTTCAATCTCCCCCTTGTTGGTAATTGGTGACAACCCTTTCACAAAGATGTTATAATAAAATTTTGATTGAATCCATGTCACATTGTCCAAGTATATTACCATGTGTAAGAATTATGGACATGTGATCATGAATTCAAATTGATAGCAATGGCTCCCCTACATGTATGCTATATGTTTGGATTTTGGAAGCATACATGTTAGATAGGAAAGATTAGGAGCATTGTCTACCAATAGGTGCTAAGTGTTTTAGATTATAGACCTTTGAAGCGTGATACCATCGGAGTAGCGATAAATACCATCTTAGCACCTTGTGTAGTTAGATTCCACTTGGAAAAGCACAAACATAACTAGAAACCTCGTGAGATCAACATTATAAGCAAGGCTCTAGTACCATTTTGAAAAACATGAAGCAAGAAAAATCTAACTACTTCCTATTCATACTAGTACCTCAATGCATCATTCAAATTATACTAGCAAGACACCACACAAGCAAAGTATCGGAGAAAACGAAATGCATAACTATGCATCATACATATGAAGTGCACATGGAAATGCAACATTCATGCTTAAGAGCTTGCTCCCCCTACTTGTGTGCTCAAAATTTTAGTTAATCCCCTTCTTTTATCAATTCTCCCCCTTTGTGCTTCTTCCTCTTTGAGTTCTATCTTTGTGAACAACAATTTCTCCCCCTTTGGCACCAATTGACCACAAGGAGCAAACTTTAGATAGATTATCATGTTGAAATATGGGGTGAGAATCAAGTTTATGATTCAACCTAGATTGCTTACATAAATAAAATATTTCGGTTTGATCCAAGGGCAAGCTTCTTCATACCTCACTAGAAGGGTTATCATGCACCATGTTGAAGCAAATATTTAGACAAGTTTTCTAGATTAAACACTTAGGATCACAAGCTACTTAAACAAGGTATATGCTTCCACTAGATCATACAAGTCATGGAAATAATAGTGGCACCATATAAACTTCAAATTCATTTAATTTTCATGAATGAGCCTATAACATGTAAATTATGACTAGATGCACTAAACATGTCCTTAGTATAGAATGTATGACATGTCAACCAATTGTACCTTGGGGCTCGAAGGAGAGGCATGTCATATCATGGGAGTGCATCAACACATGTTGGAGAAATCAAGTATGTTCAACTCATTCTTTAGCTTGTAAAATCTCTTCTCATCAAGTGGCTTGGTGAATAGATCGGCTAATTGATCTTCGGTGCCAACACTCTCAATAGCAATGTCACCCTTTTGTTGATGATCTCTAATAAAGTGATGGCGAACATCAATATGCTTTGTTCTTTGATGTTGAATCGGATTGTTAGTTAGCTTTACGGCACTTTCATTGTCACATAGCAATGGTACATTCTTGAAATTGATTCCAAAATCCTTCAATGTTGCCTTCATCCACAAGATTTGTGCACAACAACTACCCGCGGCGATGTATTCGGCTTCAGCGGTAGATAGTGCAATATTATTTTGCTTCTTGGATGACCATGAGACAAGTGATCTTCCCAACAATTGACATGTCCCGGAAGTGCTCTTTCTCTCCACTTTATCACCGGCATAGTCGGAATCCGAATATCCAACTAGCTCAAAACTTGCACCTTTGGGATACCACAATCCAACATCTTGTGTATGCTTTAAGTACCTCAATATTCTCTTTGTTGCCTTGAAATGACTTTCTCTTGGTGAGGCTTGAAATCTTGCACACATACATACACTAAACATCACATCGGGCCTTGATGCCGTCACATAGAGTAGGCTACCAATCATTGATCTATATAGCTTTTGATCCACCATGTTGCCACTCTTGTCACTATCCAAACTTCCACTAGTGCCCATTGGGGTTGTAATACTCTTTGCATCTTCCATGTCAAACTTCTTGAGCATATCTTTGATGTACTTGGTTTGGCTTACAAATGTTCCTTCCTTCATTTGTTTGATTTGAAGTCCAAGAAAGAAACTAAGTTCACCAATCATTGACATTTCAAATTCCTTTGCCATCATTTTCCCAAACTCATCACAATAATCTTGATTGGTTGAACCGAATATGATATCATCAACATATATTTGCAACACAAACAAGTCTTTCCCAATCTTCTTGGTGAAAAGAGTTGTATCAACTTTGCCCATGACAAATCCTTTGGATAGCAAGAAGTCCCTCAATCTTTCATACCATGCTCTAGGTGCTTGCTTCAATCCATATAAAGCTTTTCTCAACTTGTATACATGATTGGGTTTCTTGTCATCTTCAAAACCGGGAGGTTGCTCCACATACACCTCCTCTTGAATGTACCAATTGAGAAATGCACTCTTTACATCCATTTGATATAGCTTGATATTATGAGCACAAGCATAGGCAAGTAAGATCCTAATTGCTTCCAATCTTGCAATCGGGGCATAAGTTTCACCAAAGTCAAGACCCTCTTTTTGTGTGTAACCTTGAGCCACTAGTCTTGCTTTGTTCCTTACTACTATCCCATCTTGATCTTGTTTGTTGCGAAAGACCCATCTTGTTCCAATGACATTGTGATCCTTAGGCCTTTCAACTAGTTCCCATACTTCATTTCTCTTGAAGTTGTTGAGCTCTTCATGCATTGCATTTACCCAATCCGGATCTCTCAATGCTCTATCAATGTCCTTGGGTTCTTCTATTGACACAAAAGAAGAGTGACCACAAAATGATGCCAATCTTGATCTAGTTTGAACTCCTCTTTGTATGTCACCAATGATGGAATCCAATGGATGGTCTCTTGCAATGTTAGTTGGTTGAAGCACTTGGACTTGATTGCTTGGATGTTGATGTTGATCATGAGTTGGAGATGATGAACTAGCCATTTGTTGATTTTGTTGCACTTGAGATGATGTACTAGCTTGATTTTGCATTAGAGAACCACTAGCTTGTGTAATTGGACTTTGGAGCACTTGATCTTTGTCATCATCCACATGAATTACTTGTTTTGGTCTAATATCGCCAATATCCATCTCTTTCATAGCATTACTCAATTGAGTTCCTCTCACATCATCCAAGTTATCTTCCTCATCTTGAGAGCCATTTGTTTCATCAAATTCAACATCATGCACTTCTTCAAGTTGTCCACTAGCTAGGTTTCATACTCTATAAGCTTTGCTAGTAGTTGAGTAACCAAGTAGGAAGCCTTCATCACATTTCTTCTCAAACTTGTTCAATCTAGTGCCCTTCTTCAAGATATAGCATTTGCAACCAAATACCCGAATGTATGCAATATTGGGCTTTCTTCCATTTAAGATCTCATATGGTGTCTTCTCAAGGAACTTGTGGCAATAGAGACGGTTGCTATAAAAGCAAGCCGTGTTGATTGCTTCGGCCCAAAATGAATGACTCACATTATACTCATTCAACATTGATCTTACCATATCAATTAAGGTTCTATTCTTCCTTTCAACTAGGCCATTTGATTGAGGTGTATACTTGGCCGAGAATTGATGCTTGATTCCAAGCTCTTCACATAGCTCATCAACTCTTGTGTTTCTAAACTCACTTCCATTGTCACTTCTTACTTTCTTGATTGTGGTCTCAAACTCATTTTGCACTCTCTTGATGAACTTCTTGAATATGTCAAATACATCACTCTTGTCCACAAGAAAGAATACCCATGTGTATCTAGTGAAATCATCCACAATCACAAAACCATACTTGTTGCCACCAATGCTTGTGTATGTAGTTGGCCCAAATAGATCCATGTGCAACAACTCAAATGCCTTGGAAGTACTCATAATGCTCTTCAATGGATGAGTGTTGCCTACTTGCTTTCCGGCTTGACATGCACTACATAGCTTATCCTTCTCAAATGTGACATCCTTCAAGCCTCTAACTAAGTCAAGCTTTACTAACTTATTCAATTGCTTCATGCCAACATGACCAAGTCTTCTATGCCATAACCAACCCATACTTAATTTGGTGAGCAAGCATGTTGAAAGTTGAGTGTCACTAGCATTGAAATCAACCAAGTATAGATTTTCATATCTAAAGCCTTTGAAGATCAAGTTAGAGCCATCAACACTAACTATCTCCACATCATCAACACCAAATATGCACTTGAAACCGAGATCACATAATTGAGCAACCGAGAGAAGATTGAAGTTCAACTTTTCAACTAAGAGCACATTGGAAATGCTATGATCATTTGAGATTGCAATCCTTCCAAGAGCCTTTACATCACCCTTGCTATTGTCACCAAATGTGATGCTATCAATGCCACTATCATTTGATTTGAGAGAGTTGAACATTCTTGAATCACCGGTCATATGTTGAGAGCACCCACTATCAAGCACCCAATGCCTTCCCCCGGCCTTGTAATTAACCTACAAAACAAATTAATGTTTCTTAGGTACCCATACTTGTTTGGGTCCTTGGAGGTTAGTAACTAAGCTCTTTGGTACCCAAATGGCCTTCTTCTTTGGGCCCATAATTGGTGTACCAACAAACCTAGCATGCACACCTTTCTCTCCCTTGGTAAGCACATAACAAGAATCAAAAGGAATGTAAGGTACATTAGCATTTTTCTTGTTCTTGTTCATTTTATTGCAATTAATCTCTAGATGCCCAACTTGCTTGCATCTATTACAATAACGACCATTGCCCTTCACAAAGTGAGGCTTTGGAGTAGCAAAGGCCGCCTTGCCCTTCTTGGGAGTATAGCCTAATCCCTCTTTGTTAAGAGAGAACCTTTGGCTACCCAAGCATTTTAGCAAGCGGGCATCCCCACCATAGGCGTTGCCTAATGCGCGGGTGAGATCATCCACCTCTCTCTTGAGAGTCTCAACCACAAGTGATGAATCACTAGTAGTAGAGGTAGAGTTGGTTGTGGTGGATGATGATGAGCTACATAAAGCATTAGTAGGACTAACAAATAAAGAATCATCAATAATATCACATGTTAGTCCAATATCACAAGTGACAATCACTTGCTCCTCCTTAGCTTCCTTCATAAACTTCTCCAACTTAAGGTCATTTTCCTTGATGAGCTCAAGTAGAGTGGAGTGGGTTTCCTTAAGCCTAGTGTGAGCAATTTTAAGATCCTCGTGGTCTTCCTTTAGACACTCATGAGAAGCCTCTAACTCATCAAAGGATTTCCTAAGAGCTTTGAGCTCTTGTTCAATTCCTTTACACTCCTTACTCTTTTTGAGAGCAACAAGCTCCTCCATCAAGGCATCATTTTCATTGCTCTTGGCAATGAGCTCTTGTTCCAAGATTTTATATTTCTTGGTTGTCCTCTTGTAGCCCTTGCTCATTTGATCTATTATGCCTAATAGATCATCCTTGGAGTAGTCCTCATCCTCCTCATCATCACTCCTACAATCATCACTAGCACAAGAATCATCATCACTATCATCATATTTTACCTTTGTAGGCTTGGCCATAAGGCATGTTGATGAAGTATCAAAGATGGATGGCTTGTTGGAGAGGGCGATGTTTGCAATGGCTCGCCGAGTGATCCTCTCATCATCACTAGAGCTTTCATCATCATCACTATCAGAGTTGTCACTATCCCAAGTGACTACATAACCACCACCCTTCTTCTTCTTGTTGAAAGTGAAGCTCTTCTTTGCTTTCTTCTTATTCTCTTTCTTATCCTTCTTGTTCTTCTTGAGCTTCAAGTCCCCATTATGAAATCTCTTATCTTCATAGGGGCAATCTGCCACTATGTGATCGGGGCTATTGCAATTGTAGCAAAGGGTCTTTGCCTTTATAGTGTCTCTCCTCTTCCTTGCCCCATATCCTTTCTTCTTCATAAACCTTCCCATCTTGTGCACAAGGAGGGCCATGGTCTCATCATCGAATGGATCATCATCATCACTTTCTACCTTGCTCTTGCCCTTAGAGGATGAAGCCTTGAATGCAATGGACTTCTCTTGCATGACCTTGGTCTCCTTCTTCTCTTCTACCTCATCTTCATCATCATTGTATTGGGCATCGGTCATTATATCTCCAAGCACATTGGTTGGTTTGACCTTGTCCAATCCCTCTCTAAAGATCATTCTTCTCAAGGTGGCAAACTTCTTGGGTAAGCACATCAAGAACTTGTGTGAGAAGTCCTTGTCCTCAACCTTCTCCCCAAGCCCCTTGAGATCATTGACAATGACTTGGAGCCTATAGAACATCTCCGGGATGAATTCATCATCCATCATCTTGAATGTGGAGAACTTGTCCTTGAGCATATATAGTTTGGCACTTTTTACCGTTGAAGTACCTTCATATGTTTCTTCAAGCCTTATCCAAAGCTCATTTGCCTTTTCAAGATCTTTGATTTGCTCAAATACTTTATCATCAATGGCACGATAGATTGTGTCAAGTGCCGCCATATTGCATTGTTTGTTGATGCGGTCATTGGGAGTGAGGTTTTCCTCATCAAGAATGACGTATCCTTCTTTGGTCACATCCCAAACCTTCTCATGTATATTGCCTAGATATTGCTTCATCTTCCTTTTCCAATGATCAAAGGAAGAGACGCCATCAAAGAATGGAGGCTTGCCATTAACATGATTGAACAAAACTTAAGCCATCTTACACCTAGGTTGTTAAGCCTTACAAACGGTGACCACGGCTCCGATACCACTTGAAAGGTCTTGATGGCTAGAGGAGGGTGAATAGCCTTATAAAAATTTCTACAAAGACAAGCTAAACAAGTTTATCAATATAACAAATAGCGAGATGCGAGTTTTGCTTAGCCTACGGAGTGTTTGCAAGCCACCTAACCAATTCACAATTCTAGTTTATTTGCACTCAACCGCACAAGTCAAACCGCACAACTAAAGCTAGCTAGCTACACAAGCTAAGAGTTACACTAACAAGCTAGCAAGGTAACTAAGAAATAAATACAAGAGAAAGTTAGGAGGGTATCACCGAGGGGCGAAGTATTGAGCCAACCAATCAATATGATCAATAGATGAATACCAATATAACCGAACACCGGGATCAATCAATCACAATATGAAAGTGATGACACGAAGATTTATCCCGAGGTTCACGTGCTTGCCGGCACGCTAGTCCCCGTTGTGTCCCTCTTCACCACGTGGTTCGGTGGCTAATCGGTCACACACCGAGCCTCTCAAAAGGCACCACAAGAACCTACCAAATGGCAAAAGGTTGCAATGACACGAGCAATTCACTAATGTTGCCTTTGGCGCTTCGCCGAGGTAGGCACAAACCCCTCACAATCACCGGAGGTGGCCAAGAACAATCACCAACTCTTGCCAATGCCTCCAAGCTGCTCCAAGCCGTCTAGGTGGCGGCAACCACCAAGAGAAACAAGAATCCCGCAGTAAATCAACCACAAAGTGCCAACTAGATGCAATCTCACAATGCAAATGCACTTAGATCACTCAATCTCACTTCGAATATGCAAAGAAGCAAGAGAGATGAGTGGGAGGGGAGTTGCTTAGCTCAAAGTGCTCACAAGTATGTCAAATGTTCAAGAGAGAGAGCCTTGAGCCGGCCAATGAGTATTTATAGACGTACCCCTTCGAATATAGCCGTTAGAAACTTAAACAGCCGAAATCAGGCTGACCGGACGCGCTGGTCCAAATGACCGGACGCGCTGGTCGCCCAACGACTAACTGCGAAGCAACGACCAGACGCGCTGGTCCAACTGACCGGACGCGCCAGGAACGATCGGACGCGCTGGTCCCGTGAAGGACCGGACGCGCTGGTCGCCTGAGCAGCGCTCAACGAAATAGTGACCGGACGCGCTGAAGAAAATGACCGGACACGACAGTGCCAGCGTCCGGTTACAGTCCAGTAAGCTCCCTGAACGACCGAACGCGTCCGATCATCAGTGACCGGACGCGCCTCGCGTCCGATCATCGAACTGCAAAACGCGCAGACACTGAACACTGACCGGACGCGTCCGGTCATGCAAGGACCGCGTCCAGTTCAGCGTCCGGTCACCTCTGTGACCTCCGTTCGCTTCCGTTTCTTTTCCGGACTTCCGGCGTAGTGGAAAATAATCATTTCTACTTCTCGAAAACGCCTGAATCCCGCCTCGCAAGCTCGGCGGGAGGGAGAGAGGAACCAAACCCTCTCTACCGCTCAAACTCCACCGTCGTCGCAAACGTGCTAACATCACCAAGTGATCTCGTCATGTGTGAGTGTGTTAGCATTTTCACAATCATTTTTTGAGGCGATATTAGTTCTATCCAAATGCATATAATCATGAAATGCACATCTAGAGGCACTTAGGAGTTCAATAGCCGCGTTATTCCCCTCTTTATAGTACGGCTATCTATCCTATAATGTAACCACACCCACTAGGTGTCTTGGTTACTAAAACACAACCCTTAAGCACATACCTTTGTCTTGATCACATAGGGTTGCGTCCAAATCCAAGTGTGGCCATCATGATCACCATGTCCATCTTGCCACCAACCTTGGAGTGTACTAATCCTCATATGCTACATACAACTTAGGCATGGGATTAGTACTTAGGCATTGTCACTAATTACCAACACCAAACATAGGACTTTCAACTGGACGGGGGATTTGGCGCCATTTTCCTTATGTGCCAAGCCCGTGAGTAGCCCATCCGGTTGGAATTTATGCCAAGAAGCCCCTAGCTTTCCCCTCCATCTCACTTAAACCGCCTCCCAGCACTGGGCAGGAGGTGAGGGGGCGATTTGGGCGGAGGGAGCGACGGTGATGAGGAAGGCAACGCAAACACGATTCCAGCGGTGGTCAGCGGAGAGCATCGCTGGCTGCAGAAGACACGTCGCTGCAAGCTGCTCCACCCGCCTCCCGATGGCTCCTCGCCGGTGCAAGGTTGGCGATCCCCTACCCGAGTATTGTGAGTCCACTTCCTTCCTTCCTCTGTTCTCGTTCAAGGTTTAGGTTTGCATCTATGAGTAATCAATTAGGCTTCAAGGATTTCAAGGAACAGAGACATGGAGGTACATTGGTACTTAGTTTGGGTGTAGGGGTTTCTCTGAATTTCTGTGCGAATTTGGGTATTTTGGTTGATTTGATCGTTTCTATAGGCAACGATGTATGCAATCAGTTCTCAGTAGAAATTCATCATGATGGATTTTTCTGTGGGATTGGATCAAACCGATGCTATGTGGATGGCAAGATAGACTGATTTGACTATGTTGATGAGGATGTGTGGAGTACTTTCTAGATGGATGATTTCATCATTTAGCTTGGCTATATTTGTCAGATAGAGCCTCGAAACACTTAACAGTGTACTGGTTGTTGCCTGGACAGGAGATTCATAAAGGACTTAGGGTAATAGAGACAGATGGTGATACAATTATGATGGCATCTATGGTTGATAGGGTGAAGAACATTGTCCTTTACTTTGATCATGACAACCACATTGGGGGGCTGCCTCATGAAGACATAGTGATCAACCCTATAACTAATTTGCCCAAGGTCTTCAGCCCTACCTAGGTGCAGCATATGGGGAGAGTGGATGAGGAGTTGCTAGAATTCTACAACAATTTGGAGAGACAAGAACCTATTGACACAGCTGCTGTAAGTGATGAAAGTGAGGAAGATTCAGATCCAGATTTCATTGATACTGACAATGAGGTAGATGATGGAGATGATGATCTGTTTGTGGACAATGTTGATGAGGAAGTATTAGAGGAGGACAACAGGAGGAACAAGAAGGCAGCAGGTAGCAGGATTAGGAAAAGCAACAGTAGCTTGGCACTCTGGTACAGTTGATGATGATAGTGAAAGTGAAGACCTAGAACTTCCTGAGGCTTCTGATGGAGACCAAAGTGGTGTTAGATTGAAGTTCAAGTCTTTTACCCCTGATGACCTAAATAATCCAACATTCAAGATTGACATGAGCTTCCCTTCTATTGAGATGGTGAGGAAAGCAGTCACTAAATACAACTTGAGACATAGGTTGGATGTGAAGATGCCTAGGAATGACAAGACTAGGATAAGTACCCATTGTGCAGTGGGCTATCCATGGCAGTTGTATGCTTCAAAAGATGCCAGAGCAAAGACCATTCTTGTCAAGAGGTATGTTGGGTAGCACAATTGCAGGAGAGAGTGGGTGCTGAGGAGATGCATTACAAAATGGCTGGCTAACAAGTACATTGACACCTTCAGGGCTGATTCAAAGATGACATTGGCAAACTTTGGTAGAAAGATTGGAACCTCACACCATCAAGGAGTAAGCTATGCAAAGCTAGAAGCATTACAATACAATAGATCTATGGTGATGAAGTTGAGCAATACAACCAGCTATGGGACTTTGGCCAAGAGATTAGAAGTTCTAACCCAGGAAGCACCTTCTACCTTAACATAGCTGATGGACACTCCAGCCACCTATAATTTGCTTTAGATGCTTACAAGAGAGGATTTCTTAGTGGCTGCAGGCTAGTCATTTGCCTAGATGGATGCCATATCAAGACCAAATTTGGAGGCCAGCTCCTGACTGCTATAGGAGTTGACCCTAATGACTACATATTTCCAATAGCCATGGCAGTTATGGAAGTTGAGTCCAAGAGCACCTGGAAGATGTTTTTACAAACACTGAAATAAGAACTGAACATCAACAACACATACCCATGGACCATCATCACTGACAAACAAAAGGTACATCTTCTAGTAGTTACTTTTAGTTCATTACATTGTGCTTTGTGTAGCCAGTTTTGTAATGATGCTTTGTAATCTCCTTTTAGGGTCTCATACCAGTTGTTAAGGATGTATTTCATGAGGCAGAGCATAGGTTTTGTGTTAGACACCTGTACCAGAATTTTTAAGGCAGTTTCAAATGAGAAAACTTGAAGAACCAGCTCTAGAAATGTGCTAGGTCTAGTTCTTTAGGGAGTTTAGCAAGAACATGAAAGATATAAAGAAATTGGATCCTGCTGCAACTGCTTGGTTGGAACAGATGGCACCAAATACCTAGGTGAATGCTTATTTTAGTACCTTCCCCAAGTGTGACTTGTTACCGAACAATACATGTGAAGTTTTCAACAAGTACATTTTGGAAGCCAGGGAACTTCCTATTCTGAGTATGATTCAGAGAATTATGGGACAACTGATGACTAGATTCTATAACAAGCAAAAGGAGCTTAGTGAGAAGTGGCTAGGACCAGTGTGCCCCAAGATCAGAAGAAATTGTTGAAGAACTCAGAGTTTGCTAACATGTGCTTTGTGCAGCCAGCTGGCATCCCATGCAATCATGCCATAGCTTGTCTTAGACATGAGAGAATTCCAGCTGAAGATATGCTTCCTTCTTGTTACTCTACTGAAACCTATAGCAATGTTTATGCCTTCAACATAATGCCCTGTAGAGATAAAACTATGTGGGAGAAGATGAATGGACCTCCAGTGCAGCCACCTGTATATGAAAAGAAGGTTGGAAGGCCAATAAAATCTAGGAAGAAGCAACATACTGAAGTACAAGGAAGGGCTAGGCCAAAGCTGTCAAAGCATGGGGTAATTATTACTTGTAGTTGGTGCAAAGGTGAGAACCACACTAGTGTTGGTTGTGCCCTTAAGAAGTTAGGTATTAGGCCATCTGACCATAGGAACACAGCACCAACACACAACGGAGATACTCCTATCCAATCTAATGAAGAGGCAACTATCTCCCAGGTAATGAAACACATATTGCCACCAAAAACAATTATTGTTGTTGTGACACTCTAATTACATTCACATGACAATAGGAATTTGGACAACCACATGCAATGGAGGATTTAAACACTGAGAACCTGATGTTGTCACAGATGTTATCACATGTAACATTTATCATTGGTTGAAGCATTACAAGTACCTGTTTTGACAGGCATCAAGCACTGATATTCTAATGTTTCTTCAAACATCAAGCACCGTGGATGCAGGAAGGCATCATGGACCACTGCCACATAGTGCATTCATCGAAGATAACCAACCTCTTGCCAGGCTGAAAGTCCCTTGTTTGGTTTTGGCTAATTGATAAAACCTAGGTACTAATCATATGTGCTTGAGTGTTGATAGCAAAAGGTAATTGGTACAATCCTAAGTGATGCATGATGCATGTTGATCATGATGACTTGGTGCCATACTTGGAGAAGAAGAGGAGATGGAGTGCAATCCTATGGGGCTCAAGACAAAGGTATAGATAGGATTTGCTTTTGGTGATCAAGACACCACAGAGGGTGTGATCACACTTATGATCGATAGCCGTACTATAAAGAGGGGAATTTCTAAGGCTATTGATCACTTAAGTGCCACTAGATGAAGATTCATTTGCATATGCATTTAGATCTAGTGGTGAGCTAACTTAACGCCTCGAAAATGATTGCGAAAATGCTAACATACATGAACATGGTGATGTACACTTGGTGATGTTAGCACATTTGCGAAGGCGATGGAGATTGAGTGGTAGAGATGGGTTTGACGCTTTTGTGGAAGTGAAACGCCTATTTTCCACTGCGTCGGAGTCAAAGAAACGGAGACAAAAGGAAGTCACTGGGGTGACCGGACGCTAGACCGAACGCTAAACCGGACGCTGGATCGGACGCGGCTGGCGCATCCGGTCAGTTCATCCCACGTGCAGCGAACGCGTGCACCGGCGCGCCCGGTCGGTTACGAGACTAGTGCATTCGATCAAGCTCCAAAGAAACTGCGAAGCATGCGAAATTGATCGGACACGGTGGCGCGTCTGGTCATGATCGACCGGACACATCAGGTCATGAGTGGGTGCTTACTGGGATAGATCGGACGCTGACACTGTGGTGTCCGGTCACGTTGTAAGGTCCTAAATGGCTGGAGGAGGGTGAATAGCCTTTTTAAAGTTTCTACAAACTTTACTCAACAACAAAGTTAGTACAAAAGATGGCGAAGCTAATTCTAGCACTAGCTCAACTATGCTAAGCAAGTCACCTACACAATTCTAGTTAGCAAGGCTATGATCTCTAATTCACACCACAAGCTAAGTCACTAAGCTACTTACTCCTATGTGATACAAACTACTCTAAGCACGCTAGACAAGATAAGGTGCAAGGATGTAAAAGGGGAGTGAATTGATTCTTATACCGACAGTGTAGAGATGAGATGTATCCAAAGAATGAATTACACACAATCACAATGAGAATCCTCGGCAAGAGATGACACAAGATTTTTTACCAAGGTTCACATGCTTTCCGACAAGCTACTCCTCGTTGTGGTGATGCACCCACTTAATGGATCGCGAGCTAATCAACTATCAACAGCTAAACCCTCAGCGGGTGCCACACATCCACTCATAAGATGGGGATCCTCCAAGCTACGAGCTCCTCTAGAGTATCCAATTCATGAACTCCCGCGGGGAAGGATCAAGAACCCCTCACAATCACTTAGTGAAGGCTCGAACAAGTCTCCAATCATGAGCTCAACACCACCGCTGCTCCAAGCCGTATAAGATGTCGGGAAACACCCAAGAGTAACAAGCAATCCATAGCAAACATGAAGATCAAGTGCCACTAGATGCAACTCTCAATGCAACATACTTGAATCTCACTCAATCTCTCTAGAGTATGCAACCAAGCAAGGAGATGAGTGAAGAGAAAGTTCTCTAGCTCAAAGTGTGCCTCAATACCTCAAAAGTGCAAGACCAAGCCTCCCAAACCGACCAAGCAACTATTTATAAGCATCCCCAAAGAATAGAGCAATTACCCCTTCACTGGGCAAAATTTCAAATCGGCCAGACGTGCCGGTCGAACTGACTGGACGTGCTGCACCGCGTCCGATCGCCCTGTGCCGTCCACGTGTCCCTCTGTGTTCAACCGCGGCTGCCCGATCCTCCAACGGTCACTGCGCGCCAACGGTCAAACGCGACGATCGGACGCGCAGGTGCGCACACCACCCACACGCGCAATGACATGACAGGACATGCTCCACGCAATGACCTAACGCGACAGTGCCAGCGTCCGGTAGCGGTCTAGAGTGGTTCCAGAGAGCTCCTATCGTGACCGGACGCGTCCGATCGCATGTGACCGGATGCGCCGCGCGTCCGATCAGCTCTTTGCCACACTCTGCTCCTCTGGGTGCCTGACCGGACGCACTGGTGCAAAACCCTCTTGCGCGCGCGTCTGCCTACGGTTTAAATTGACCGGATGTGCCTACCATGTCCGATCACTTCGACCACAGCGTCTGGTCACTGTTTTTCAGTGAGAATCACACCGGACTTACGTCTCCATTTCTTCACCTCCGACATAGTGGAAAATAGGCATTACACTTCCACAAAAAGCGCCGAATCCTGCCTCGCAAGCTCGGCGGGAGGGAGAGAGGAACCCAAACCCATCTCTACCGTTCAAACTCCACTGCCTTCGCAAATGTGCTAACACCACCAAGTGTACACCATTATGTGCATGTGTGTTAGCATTTTCACAATCAATTTCAAGGCGTTATGTTAGCTCTCTACTAGATCCTAATGCATATGCTCAAGAAGATGACCTAGTAGCACTTGATTCACGAGCTAACTATGATTGCCCCTCTTGATAGTCGGCTATTAATCCTAAACCCGGTAAATCACTTCTCTACTCATCTTAGACTGGCAAAAGCAAACCCTATGATTATACCTTTGCCTTGATCACTTTGTTCCATGTCCATCTCCTCATGTTTGATCATCATGATCATCATTTCATGTGCATCTCCACCATGATCATCATTTCATGTCCATACACCATCTCTTTGTGATCTTGTGGCCACCGCTCCTTGTCACATACACCTTCATCACATGTGTTGCTTATGCCTAACTCAAAACACTTAACACATGGCATTAGCAACTTGGTGTCATTAATTACCAAAACCAAACATGGGCTTTCACGCGTGGTCAGCAACGCGAATTAGTGGCGACCAGACGCCTAGACGCGTCTGATCAATTTTGATCGGCACGTCCGGTCACTCTAGTGCGTGAACGAGTACATTTATGCGACTGTTACGATCGAACAAACGAGATTCAAAGCGAGACACGTGGTGTTCATCTAGGAAGTCATGCAGGCATGAACGGACACTGTGTCTGCATCTGGTCACAACGATCGACGCGTCCAGTCAGTGCATAGGCAGCAGCAACTTGTCCCTAACGGCTATTTCGTGTTGGGCTGCTTATAAATAATTGTTGGCCAACTTTAGGGGAGAAGCTCTTGGACATTTTGACTCTCTATCATCCTCTTGAGCTGAGCACATCCCCTCCACTCATCTTTCTTGCTTGATTGCCTAATCAAAGTGAGATTGAGTGATCTCAAGTGCATTTGCTTGTGAGTTTGCATCTAGTTGGCACTTGGGTGTTCTTTTGCTGCAGGTTTCTTGTTTCTCTTAGTGGTTGCCACCACCTAGACGCTTGGAGCAGTGGAGGAGGTTCGGCACGAGTTGGAGGTTGTTCATGGCCAGCTCTGACGACTTGTGAGGGGCTTTGCACCTTCCCTGGCGAAGAGCCATAAGGTAGCTCTAATATATTGCGTGTGTCTTTGAGTTACCTCACTAGCGGTAGGTTCTTGCGGCGCTCTTAGAAAGCTTGGGTGTGGATTCCTAATTAGTCGCTGAACCACGTAGTGTTGGTCGACACAACGGGGACTAGCGTGCCGACAAGCACGTGAACCTCGGGAGAAAATCTTGGTGTCTCCCTTGATATTGTGACTGATTGTCTCTCGGTGATTGGCTTCATATTAGTATTCTTCATTGGTTCACTTGCCTCTACACGTCGATATAAAATCATCTTCTCATCGTTTACTTACCACAATTTTACCTTGTGTTATAGTTTGTTTAGTTGTGTTTGTTCTTGTTGCTAGCACTCTAGGTAGTAGTGTTGTAGCAACCTAGCTTGTGTGTGCCATAGAGACATTAGATAACTAGAATTGCAACTAGGAGGCTTGCTTAACACTTAGAGCTAGAGCAAACCACATTTATCACCATTTATGCTACTAATCCTTGCTATAGTGGTTTGTAGAGTTTTTAATTTAGGCTATTCACCCCCTCCTCTAGCCATTTTGGACCATTCACAGGCCAGCGCCACTTACTACAGCAACAAAGCAGGGCAAGACAGCAGCCAAGGCAGCAGGAAAGGCACCAGGAAAGAGCAAGGCAACAACAAAAAAGAAGTTAGCGGGCAAGAGGAAGGCAACCTGAAGTGATGAAGTAGCGCTTCTCTTTTGTGAATGAATCTGTTGACCCCCTTTTGTGAAGTATAGGCCTAATATCTTTTGTGAATGAAAGATAAGGTTCTTTTGTCATGTAATTTGCATCAAAACAATGTGGATGCATTATAGTTAGGCAATGGTGGTCCAAGCTCTGTAATTTGCATCAAAACTACTAGTGGATGCATTTAAGCAGTGCTGTGCTAGCACCTAGAACCTTTGTGGATGCTTCCTGTGTAATATAGTTACCTGAATGTGGTGCTTGCCTACAACTAAATCTTCACATGTTACCACATTGCAACACATTGCTTGCTTGGTTCCACTAACACTAACAATTGATTGAAACATGACCTGGCAAGACATTGCACTAAAGTTCATTCTAGATTCTCATTCCCGACATTGCACAAGATGTATCATTCATGTTCACTTCATGATTACACCAGGATACAAATCATGACAACAAGACCAACAACACCCACTGCTACCAATGCTTTAAGTAAAATACAAATCTCTTGATCATATCTCTTGTTCACTGCATTCCCTAGAAGTCTAGTTTCTTCATCTTCAATAGCTATTGTGTGCATGGTCTCCTGCTGTGTTCCACCGCCAATCGGTCCACCTACCACAGTGGCACCTCCTTCTCCAATCTCAGATTTGTAGCCATGATTGTCCTTCAAATACTGCTCGTAATCGTCCTCCCACACATAGAACTCACAATCTTTTTTTTTCTTTAGAGTTTTCTTTACCTCTACCTTTCTGAGAAAAAGAAAGTGGAAACAATCAGACCATAGAACGAATTGAATTGCAAATCATCAAATCAAAACTGAAACCCTAACCTGTTGATTCGGGCAAGTGAAGAACACCTTGTCAGGGTTTGTGCTTGTATGAGACATTAGCTCCATCACCTTCCTCCATCCGCAGTCTGGGCAAAAGATTAGTGGCAGGTCCGGCTGCTTGCGCTGGCGCCCTGATGAACTAGCCATGCTTGAAGCCATGGCCGCCGTTGCAGTCCGCCCTATGCAAGAGAGATGAGAGACATGAGAGAGAAAGGGGAATGGGATGTGGCTAAAATGAGGCGAGAAGAAAAAGGCAGGGGGTTTTTGGCATAAATACCAACCACATCTGTTCCTCCCGCGCACATCAACAGAGGAAAATGGCGCCAAAACTCCCGCCAAGTCTACTAAGGCCTCCATATCAGCTTTTTAGTGGCGTCAGACAGGGTTTGGACCTGATTGGAACTCTAATGCGAGTTCACGGTGCTAGAAATGCAAATCCTAAGTTCCAGGACCTATTTGAGAACCTCAGACAAGTTTAGGGACCGCCACTGAAATTTACTCTATTAATTATTACTGCCACAACCCACAACCTATTATTAGTATTAATTAGACGACCCCACTTTAATAGTAAAAATGACCGCTGCTAGACGGCGCATAGGACACACAGACATGGCCTGCAAGAGCAACTATGCATCATATGCGACCAAGATGTGGAGACAATAGACCACATCATCCTCGGTTGTGTCTTCAGTCGGGAGGTTTGGGCTTCAAGTCTGAGAAGATTTCTTCTCTATGGCCTTGTGGTGGCACAACAGGTTGACATCATGTCGTGGTGGACGGGCACCTGGAAGCGGTTGCCCAAGGAGATCTGTCGCGGTTTCGACTCCCTATTCCTCCTAATCGGCTGGCTTCTATGGAAAGAGAGGAACGTGAAAACCTTCAATCGTGTTGCCTCGTCGTCGGATAAGGATGGTAGCGGATCGGGTTCGGGGCGAATATTCGTGGGTTTTGGGTCTTGCGGGTTCGGGTTTAGGGATGATTTCTCACACATAGTTTTCGGGTTCGTTTTCGGGTTTGGTATCAGGTTCGGTTTCGGGTTTGGTTTTCCACCCGTGGATATCCGAAATAAATCATTTGGAATTTAAACTCATGTTTTATAATATGCTAATAATAACTTGTTTACTTAGATTATTAAATCTATTCAAAATTGACTCATGAAAATATTTATCATTTGTTGCCTCTTATTTATACATGTGAATATGTGTATATTTATCCGCGGGTTTGGTTTTGGTGATGGATTTCCACCCGAATTGGTGTTCGGTTCGGGTTCGGGTTTCGACTTTGGGTTTTGATTTTGGGTGCACAGAGACTCCATCCGATCCGAACCTGACCCGTTGCTATCCTTATCGCTGGAGAGGCTTCTTGAGACCATCGAGCAGGAAGTGTCGTTGTGGTGCGCGGTGGGATATAAACGTCTGGCAGCGCTTGACTCGCGGCGTCGAACTAGCTGAGTTCTTCGTTATCCTTTGTCGTGTAATTAGTGTTATGTAATCACAACCGCGTGCGAGTTTGGTAAGGGGCATGGGCAACGAGTTGTGGTGATTTTTGGTTTACCACACTCATTACTTTTGTAACTTTTTTCAACTTATGCTTAATGAAAAACGTGTTCAAGACACGATCTTGAAAAAAACAGTAAAAACGACCCAAAAAGTGTGTATATACTCCCTTAATCCCTAAATATTTGTTGCCACGATTTACGTGCTAATAACTCTAACTCGATTTATAGAAAATACGTGCAATACTTCTATTTTCAAATAAATTTATTAAAAAAACTAGATTTAAATATCTATCTAACTATACTAATTATGTATCATAAATATTAATATTTTTTGATATACTTTTAGTCAAAGTTATTTTTTAAGAAGTAAAAACGATAGATATTTAAGGACGGAGGGAGTATATTCTACCAAGTGCATGCGCAGGTAGCAATGACAAACCTGAAGGTATCTGGCACGCCAGCGTAACTAAGGGGCTGTTTAGTTGGCATATTTTTTTGGCGAAACGCTACTGTAACAGTTTCGTTGTTATTTGGTAAATATTGTCCAATCATGGTCTAATTAGGCTTAAAAGATTTGTCTCGTTCATTTCGTCTAAACTGTGTAATTAGTTTTATTTTTATCTATATTTAATGCTTCATGCATGTGTTCAAAGATTCGATGTGACAGGAAATCTAAAAATTTTGACAAAATTTTTGGCATCTAAACGGTGCCTAAATTAAAAACGATGATCGACCCGATCGGCGCCGTACTTAACAGTCATGGCGAATAGCATTACCGCACTCACGTGTTGGGATGACCACAGTCGCTTCGATCAATTCCGATGCGCTACCTCCGATCCGCTGCAATGGCAGCAGCAGGTACTACCACTACGTACTACTACTCCGATCCATCTCCGAACGACGCGTATAGTACGTTCTATTCCAGGCTAACGGAAACGCAACGCTCTCCAATCGTCTTCCTTCCGTCCAGTGGGAGAGCGATACGATACGGCGACGCCCGCACATTACTACCAGCCCGGCCCCCGGTCCGTCACCACCCACCATGCATTGCAATTGCATGCAGCCGTAGCTAGCGGAATTGCCAGAAATGTCAATGCAATGCAAGCCACTGCATTTCAGCTCGTGTTTAGGTCCAAAAATTTTTGAAGAAAAGTTCATGTAGTACTTTTTCGTTATTATTTGGTAAAATTTATCCAATCATGAACTAACTAGGTTCAAAAGATTCATTTCGACATTTACAGATAAACTATGCAGTTAGTTATTTTTTTAACCTACATTTAATGCTCCATGCATACGTCCAAAGATTTGATGTGATAGGTACTGCGCAAAAATTTTTAGACCTTTTTAGTCATCTAAACGCGGCTCTTGTTTAGATTGAAGAAAATTTTAACCTGATGAATAGTACCACTTTCGTCTTATTTGGCAAATATTGTCCAATCATGGACCAACTAGGCTCAAAAGATTCCTCTCGTGATTTCCAACTAAACTGTGTAATTAGTTATTTTTTTTACCTACATTTAATACTCCATGCAAGCGGTTAAAAATTGATGTGATGGAGAAAGTAAAAAAACTTAGAACTTTGAGGCAAACTAAACAAGGCGGCGGCCTCAATTTCAAAGGCTTGCACTGCACAGTGCACAGCTAGCCCGCGTCACCGTATCAGCATTCATCAACCACGTCGATCGAGATTTTTTTTATTGCCTCACGCACTTAACACACACCACACCCACATAACCCACTCACTTACACCCCTAAGTGCGTAAGTTAAATCTACATCTTATACTTAGGCTACAAACCACGACTGAGAGATTTGACAGTGGTGGTACATCAGCGTGAGGCAACAGAGATTATTTAGAGAAGTACTGTTCCCCGGTGGGAAAATCTACGTTGAGTGAGACTCGAACGCAGACCGGTAACTTCCACAGCTGAAGGCCAATCAACCGAGCTACGGCTTGGTCCCGTGTCGATCGAGATCTGAGAGTGAAAAAAGAAATCCCGCCTTTCCTTCGTCTTCTCTCCATGGCTGGTGTCCCTAGCTCCATTCATAAGCGTACTCCTAAGACACCTGTAATGCTACAAGAGCAAGGTTAATAATAAAGCCAAGTGCTTGGCTATAAGTCAAGTTATAAGAGCTAAACTATACAATAGTTAGCCTTCTGTTTGTCTATAATTTTTTTATTATTATATGTCTTCATTCTCTTTCCTATTCTTCATCACATACATCTCTCTTAGGATCCACTACTGTCTACGTTTCCGTGTCCAGCTTGGTGCTTACATGGGAGCCAAACTTTCTTCTCCCTTCTCGCTTCTCTCTTCCACATCAGTAAAAATATTAATTAGCTTGGCTACAAGCCAATTGTTGTACTTGCTCTAAGTCAGCTACTAGCTCTATGCCAATCTCTCTAGTAGTGCTAGCCCTTAGCTATGATTTAGAGTATGATTGGACCTACACGACACTCCCACGTGATCTTGGAATGTGTGTATGAACCTATGACCTGGTTTAGTTTCTAAATTTTTTTGCCTCCACCAATCACATCGAATGTTTGGACATATACATGGAGTACTAAAAGACGAAAAAAAACTAATTGCATAGTTCTCGGAGAAATCGCGAGACGAATCTTTTAAGCCTAATTAGTCTATGAAAAGCCTTAAGTGCTACAGTAACCAACATGTGCTAATGACAGATAATTAGTATCATTAGATTCGTCTCGCAGTTTTCTGACGGGTTCTGTAATTTGTTTTTTTATTAGTATCCGAAAACCCCTTCCGCACACGTCCGATGTGACACCCAAAAAATTTCTTTTCGCGGACTAAACACAGCCTATATGTTGATAAGAGCTAGCTTTTCTCTCTTTTCTATTAAAATATAAAAATGCTAAGAGCTAGCCGATGAGTCACATGGCAAGTGCCTTAGAGCAAGTACAACAATTATCTTATAGTTAAGCTAATTAGTATTTTTTTTGCTAATGTGGAAGAGAGAAGGAAGGAAAGAGAAGAGAGCTTGGCTCCTATGCAAGCACCAAACTGGACACGGAAGCATAGGCACTAGCGGTTCATAATAGAGATGTATGTGAGGAGAAATAAAAAAGAGAATGAAGACATATCATAATAAAAGAAATTTTATAGAAAAAATAGAATGTTCTTATAACTTACTTATAGCCAAACATTTAGGACGTGTTTAGATGGCAAAATTTTTGGGGAAAAAATTCATGTAGCACTTTCGTTGTTATTTGGCAAAATTTGTCCAACCATGGACTAACTAGGCTCAAAAGATTCGTCTCGACATTTACAGACAAATTGTACAATTAGTTATTTTTTACATATATTTAATGCTCCATACATGTGTCGAAAGATTCGATATGATAGGTACTATATAAAAATTTTTAGGTTTTTGATCTAAAAATGGCCTTAGCCCTATTATTGACCTCGCTTTTATGCAAGGGTGGTGAAGTGACCTATGCTTGCATCGGGAGATGTGGGTATTAAAGTTTAACAAATACTATAATACTTTCGTCTTATTTGACAAAAAGTTTCAAATTTTGGATTAATTAGGCTTAATAGATTCGTATCGTAAATTACTCCTAATCTATGACAACGTATATATAATTAGTCTACATTTAGTACTTCATGTACTCCATAATATTGATGTGATGAGAGTTAAACTTTAACATGGAAAAAACAAACAGGGCCTTAATGGCGGTCACAGGATGGCACGCAGTAAAGAGCAGCAGCTAGCACCAGCAGGTAGGAGTACGTACTCTGCCTCTCCTTAAAGCCGGCCTCTCTCTCCCTTTAACGCCACCCACCTACCGTCGCTGCTGCTGCTGCCCCGGGCGGCCGGGCCGCGCCCTCCGTCCGTCCGTCCGTCCGTCCCTGGCTCCCTGCATGCGACCCGGCCGATGCGCTCGCTGCGCTGCGCTGCGCCGTCTTCAATGCCCCCCGCCCGCCTCCCCGCCCCGCTATAAAGCACCTGCCTCGCCACCTCTCTCTCCTCACGACGACACACTACACCGCAAAAGCATCAAGAGAGAGCAAGGCCACACACACACCAGTCTACCAAGACTTGTAGTCGTCCAGGCGCAAGAGGAAGCAAGAAGAGAGCCGAGAGCTAGCTAGCGTGCGATGGCGAGGTCTTCCAAGATGATGATGGTGGCGGCGGCGGCTCTGCTAGCCCTGGCCCTGGCCGTGGCGACGACCGCCGAGGCGCGGAACATCAAGACGACGACGACGGCGGCGGCGGCGGAGAAGAAGGCGGACAACGACGCGGTGGTGCAGCCGCAGACCTTCCCACCCTTCGACCGCCTGGGCGGCGGCGCGTCCCCGGTGTTCGGCGGCCTCCCCGGCGGCAGCAGCATTCCTGGCAGCAGCGTTCCCGGGTTCAGCATGCCCGGCAGCGGCAGCCTCCCTGGGTTCAGCATGCCCGGCAGCGGCAGCATCGGAAGCATGCCCCTCTTCGGCGGCGGCTCCCCGTTCAGCGGCTTCGGCGGCATGCCCGGCTCCCCCACCGCCGGCTCCGTCCCCGAGCACGCCAACAAGCCCTGAACTCCGTCCGTCCGTCGGAGGTTGGGCCAGCGTCGTAGTAGAGTGATGCTCTAGTACGTCGTCGTCGCCGTCGTGCCTGCCTGCATGCATGCTTGGTTGGTTGGTTGCATTGGTTTCCCCTAGCTACATACGTCTAGTTAGCTATAGCTTGTGTTCTACTGCATGCATTGGAGAGTTGGATGTGTTTCATTTGGTGTTTGCTTTAATTATTATTAGGTCTATCTGTGGAGACTTGCATGGTGTTAGCTGTTGGTGACTGGTTGTAGTGGTGGTGATGTTCTTGAGGCATGAATAATGCTACATGTGATGTGATGTGATGTGATGTTTGTTGTGGTAAACCTGTTGTGTGCAAGCTGCTTCTACTGTTGTACTTAAGCTATGGGTGTGTTTAGGGGCCTGTTTAGATACTAAATTTCACCCCAAATTCTACTATGCAAAAAGAAGATTTTTCTGTCATATCAAAATGCCGACACATGTATGGAGTACTAAATATAGATGAAATAAAAAACAAATTGCACAGTTTTTGTTGTACTTTACGAGACGAACATTTTGAGCCTAATTAATCAATGTTTGGACAAAAATTTATAAATACAAACGAAATGCTACAGTGCAGAATCTTGCACTATGCAAAATCAGCGCCTCCCAAATCAGCCGATCTAAACACGGCCTAGATCCATCGAAAAGTGCACTATGCAAAAAAAAAAAATTCTCCGTCACATCAAACTTGCGATACATGTATGAAGTACTAAATGTGGATAAAATCAAAAAAATAATTGTACAGTTTGGTTATACTTTGCGAGACGAACGTTTTTGAGTCTAATTAGTCAATGATTGGACAATTATTACCAAATACAAACGAAATGCTACAGTGTATTTTGGCACTCCAAATTTTAGATCAAACACAGCCATAGGCTTCTGTGGTCTTTGTTATGAACGGTTCACATTAAAATTTGTCACTACTTTGGCTGGTGTTGAGTTCCTCCCAACTTCGGCCTTGTATAGATTTAGAAATCACCCCCAAATTCTACTATGCAAAAAAAGATTCTCCATCACATCAAAATATCGGCACATATATGGAGTACTAAATGTAGATGAAATAAAAAACTAATTGCACAATTTTGTTGTACTTTGCGAGACGAACATTTAGAGCCTAATTAATCAAGATTTGGACAATTATTACCACATAAAAAACAAAATTGCTACAGTGTGACGCGACATACACTGCAGAATTTGCCTCCCAATTTTGGCATCTAAACAAGGCCTTTCTGAAATTGACACTATGCAAAAAGAAGATTCTCCGTCACATCAAACTTGCAGTACATGCATGAAGTACTAAATGTAGACGAAATCAAAAACTAATTGCACAGTTTGGTTGTATTTTACGAGACGAACGTTTTGATGCTAATTAGTCAACGGTTAGACAATTATTATCAAATACAAACGAAATGCTACCGTTACGTTACACTAAATTTCGCACTCCTAACTTTGGGAAACGAAATGCTACCGTTACGTTATAGTAAATTTCGCACTCCTAACTTTGGGAACTAAACACAGCCTTTGTTAATTTGGTTTTCGGGACACAGATTCAAATTTGAACCTCACTGACGCTTGGAAAAGCTGGCAAGAATACACCTTTGAACTGCTCATGATATTCTGCAACTAGCGCCTCGTTTAGATTGCAAAAGAAATGAACTCGATGAATAGTACCGTTTTCCGCTTATTTGGCAAATATTGTCTAACAGTGGACCAACTAGGCTCAAAAGATTCATCTCGTGATTTCCAACTAAACTGTGTAATTAGTTTTTTTTACCTACATTTACTACTTCATGCATGAATCCAAAGATTGATGTGATGGAGAGAGTGAAAAAATTCTAACTTTTGGGGTGTATCTAAACAAAGCCTAGCTCCTACTGCTATTAACATTCCTTCGCTGTGGAAGTTTCGGAATCTCTGAAAACGGCACTACGGCTGTGTTTAGTTCAAAAAAAAAACACTGTGCAGAAAAAAGATTCTCCGTCACATCAAACTTGCGATATATGCATGGAGTACTAAATGTAGATGAAATAAAAAACTAATTGTACAACTTGGTTCTACTTTGCGAGACGAACGTTTTGAACCTAATTAGTCAACGTTTAGACACTATTTGCTAAATAAAGCCAAAACGTGCTACAGTACTTTTTTTTACACCTTTTTACACCTTTTTACACATCTAAACACACCCTACTACATTATTGCCTCTACGAACTACACACAAGTACTTGGATTCTAGGAAGCGCGCAAATGCAGATCACATGCACTGCATACCAACGCACTAACAAAGCATCAAACAGCTGGATATTTCAAACGAAGGAAAAAAAGAGTCAGTAAATTACGATCAAGCTTTTAAAGTCACGGACATGTGTATTGCTGCAGCAATTTACTGCTCTAGGTGGTGCAGTTACTGCCCATATGTCCTCGCATCCCATCTAACCACACCGTCGTCCTTGGAGATGAGATAAATCGATCCAACGACTCGCAGTAAAAACATCTGGTGTATTTCCCCACGTAACCCTTCACATATGCATGCATACTTTCAGAATGCTCGATGGGATTTCTGTACTCGGCTCTCAAAAGTCAAAACCGAACAACGACTGCCCTCCGCTAAATATAACACACGGTGGTTTCACTGAAACGCCAGTAGTGGTGATCACTGATCAAACATGGCCTAAACTGACTGACTGAGTTGATCAGCCCCAATTTGGCAGCATTAACCTGTAGCTTAACTAGCATTTTCAATAAAACAATTTTTGCAACACCATCTAGCTGACCAGCAATTGACCACAGACTAATAACTCCAGTTTTCTAAAACGTTTCTCGGAAGTGCTGGCGCCTAGAGATCCAGACGGACGCCCGCGCTGCACTCCGTCTCCCGCGCGCCGCACTCGCTCGCGCCAGCACGTCTTCACCAGTGTGCCCCTGACGTCTTCCGCGCCGCCAGACTGCACGCGGGGACCGCTCGTGCACCCTCCTGCTTCCCACACGCATCCCCATATGCAATACCTGATCTACTTTTCAAACGTCAAGATGCAACATTTGCAACATACGTTTGAAGACAATGAAACACTTGAAACATGCTTCTGAAACACTTGCAAAAGCGCCTAGAAAACACTTGAAAAACATTGCAAAACATACGCAACATCTGGATAAAACACATACAGCATATGTGTGAAACGTATGCAACATCTAGATAAACACACTTGCAACATACGTCTGAAAAAATAGATGAAAGAGAAGAAAAGCTTGTAACATACATGTAAAACTATTGCAACATATGCAATATCTCGATCTGCTTTTGCAACATATCCGCATGAAACAATTGCAACATACCTCTGAAACATCTGAAATATAAACTTGCAATATGCGCTTTCAATGCGACATCTCTTTACTGCTTGGGAGAAATGGAGGCTCGTCGGCATTTGAATTTCATCGATGTAGAGCTCGTCGATGGCGCGGAGCGACCAGCCAGAGGGGACGCGATCGATGGCGTCGAGCGCATCACAGCCGCGCTCTGCACACCGCCATAGGCCCCTTGAGGCGCCATGAAAATTGGATCTGGATCTGCGCGGGGGGAGGGTGCCCGCCGCCACCACCATCAGTGGGAGAGGGGAAGCGCTTGCTGCCACCGCCACCATTGAGGAGGAAGGGAGGGAATCGTGGCAGAATCCATAAAAGAGGAGAAAGCGCCGCCGGAGGAAAAGAAGAGGAAGCGCTGTTGTCGGGAGAGGAATGGCCACCACGACCGCCGTCGGAATGGGGCAGGACGCCGCGGCCGCTGTTGGGATGGGGCAGGGCACCAAGGCCACCGTTGGGATGGGGAATGACATATCGGCACTGCCGTGGCAGGCCACGGCCCCTCGGTCTCGGGCGCGTGCAGTGAAGAGAACCTTATCCTTCCATCTAGATAATGGAGATATCATGATAAGGTTAGAGAAGATGTTGGACTGTTGGGCTAATACCGCGGCTCACGAACACGACCATCAGGATAAAAAAATATTTAGCTAATCTTTGCCCCAAACAAGAGCACGAGGAGTTTGTGGTGTGTACTACGTATTCATCAAGCTTCAGTTGTCACTAGAATCCGAACGCACAACTGAAGCACGAGCCAATGCACGTCAGCTGAGCAACAGGTTCAACAAAACACACTGATCATATAAGACACACTTCGACCGTTAATTTCTCTTTTAATATACAATAATTTATAGCAACAAAGGTACCATTAGAAAGTATTTCTAAATACAAATCCAATGTTACTGCTTCTGTACTTAAAACTTTGTATATAATTAGAGTAATTGTTGGCTAAAGATAACAGAGTTAGAATTTTAAAATACATGTGGACGGGGGAGTAAAAAAATAGCTTCACGGCGAGCCGAAGCCATATCAAAAGGGCCCTGTATATCTATATCTATACCTAACAATAAAAAGACAAAATTTCAGATCTTTTTTTCGTCCATCCATTTTTTTGTTCACCTCTTTCTTCCGTCTACACTCATATGATCCTAGATAGTTATGATAGCTAAGAATCCTAATTCTAATCAAATAGATCTCTTCAATTTTGAGTAATTTGAATAGGAATCCTAATTCAATACTTTTTGTTTGAGAATCGGCTTTTATATTTTTCCAAACTATTTTTGCGTGAAACCGTTTTTTCCTGTCTTTCTCCCATGTAATGTATGTGATGGTTTGCGTTTATGTTTTGCAACTGTTTTTTTTTTCTTGTAGCTGTTTCCGATTTAGAGGAAATAATAGTATAGATATAAAATAGAAAAAATAGGATATCAATCTGAGAGAAGCCTCGGTCACCAGGCCATTGCGAATGTGGTGTCTTTTAAGTCCATATCCGATTCCACACTGATCGATCAATTCTTTGTTTTGGTTTTTGATATCTTTCTCTTATAGTTCTAGGATTTCTGATTTTGTTTTCGAATTTGATATTACTAGGCATGGCCAAGTCGGTGCTGCACCTACACGTTTCCTGCTTGTTTGGCTGGGCAATAATGTGGACTAAAAAATTGCACGTTTCCATCTATATGCGTGCATATATTGTATATATATAAGAAATATTATCCACCCTATATCTATATAACTAACAAAAAATGCAATGAAAAAGGAAGAGGAACTCACAAAAAATGCGATCAAAAGGAAATACTATCCACTATTTTCCAAATTGCATGATTAAAATGGTTTACACGCTTCAATAACTAGAACTCTTATTTATTTATGTTAAAAAAACCTAAGGGTCCACCAACAACAAATTTTATTTTCAATCAAAACTACACGAGTAATTTGGTGGTGAATTTTTCTTAGAAAAGAGTCTATGGCTAAGACTCATAATGCTACATTTATTATTTTTATGTTTATTTATTATGAAAAAACCCAAAACTAACTAAGTGGATAAACAAATTAAAACATAGACGAATAGGAAAAATTATAGAAACACGGATACTAGGTACCATTTTCTCGTTATCGTTTTCTTTAAATATTAGATAGTTTTTCCTCTCCCGTTACGACGCACGGGCACTTTTGCTAGTACATGATAAAAAGAAAGACACCATGGTAATGGTAAAACACATTTTTTTCAATAAAAATAATAAAATTGAAAAGCGCAACGCATAGGCTCATGTGAAGGTAATAAACTAACAGCTGGCAATAATATAAGCAGCTCGCGCAAAGGCAGAACACAATCTCAGGAGTGAAATATTCCGATTTTATATACTACATGTGGCTTCGCGTACAACTTATTTTTAAAAAAGGGTTCCACTCAGTCAATCAAAACAATCATCTAAAACCCTAATTGAAATAGGGCCCTGGTATACTTGCCAGGTAATGTACATGGAACAACATTGATCAGGCTGGCCAGTAACCGGGTGAAGCTTGTGATTCAGGAACTGCTCACATATCCATCGAGAATTTGACAATATCGTGGGATGGACGAGCTCAAGGAGTGCATAAAACACAATGGGAGTTAACCAAGTTTGTCCATTTTCTTTTAATCAGCTGCCATGAATGGGTCAACATCACCAAGATCAGCAATCAGGGGCTCCAAGTCTTCAGGCTCGCCTTGCGTGAAATATGTAGGAAACGGGAGCAAAGCCGTGTCAGGTTTCTTGTATATAGAATCCTTAACGAAAACAAAGCTACCTTGAGGACCAGGAACCTGCAAAAGGGGCAACGAAAGATACATAGAACACTTAACTTCTATGATTGAACAAAATATGTTGTGACATCAGAAATCAAGTCACCTGGCCCTTCAGATATAGTAAGTTCCTGGCTGGGTCTATTTGGTAAACCCATACATTCTTCACTGTGCGTTGCACACCACCCATGCGTCCAGGCATTTTTCTGTTTTTGAAAACCTGAAATTTTCCAATTGTTATGTCATTACATGTGCAAGGCTGGCTGCTGCAGTACTGCTTTGTGCACACATTAGCGAGCTCCCATCATATTCCACCAACAGGCGCGAATGTAACAGAAAACTAATCCCTGCGATGGAATCAGTTTGTAATCGGACGTACTCAATACAATGATATGCAGTTCTCCTGTGTGTTGAAGGGAAAAAAAGTACACTCCTATGTCCTATCAAAACAATTTAAACCAAGTGCCTTCCTGCATTACAGATATCACAGTGTGGTTTCAAAGCATTAGTTCATGGGCTCTGTGTTCGAGACAAAAAAAAGTTCATGAGCTTTATAATTGTAAACATTACATCTACATTTTTTCCAGTGAAGGCCCAGATCTGAACAAATAACATACTTCAGGAGGCAACCATGTACGATGACATCATTTAACAGACTCATTGTTCATACCAAGTAAAAAACATTGAGAACATACCAACAATACATAAGGTCATATCATCTTAACTATTGAGGAACACGAAAAAACCTGAGTAAATACTTAAAATCCATAGTTCATCTTGTTAAGAGGAAATGTAATTCATAGCAAAACCTTACTATTGCCTATCCTATGGAGAGTAAAATGACACTACTGCGAGAAGGGAGATGCATAACATTTGTTTCAATACATAAATGTGATACTGTTATATAACGTACCCTTCCAGGAGCATCTCTTTGACCAGTAGAGCCACCACTGCGATGCGACTTAGATGCCCCATGTGATGCAGGCATCCCACTGAAATCATATTTTTTCATTACACCCTACAAGATTAAAAGAAGGTTAAATTGTTAAACATTGACAATCAAAACATTATTACTTTGTTCTAGAAGGGAAAGTAACAATCAGCAGAGTCATATTACTTCTGTAAGCAGGAAAAAAAAAAGCAATGTTTTAATGAAGAATTGACCAGTTTTGCCAAGTTCTGTAACACTAGCACATTTCCCCAAGAAAATTAATCTAGGATCATGGAAATCATGGGAGAACTTGCCCTACCATGCAAAGAAGTCCTCAAGAGCTTGGCCATTTACCAAATACTGGTCCTCCTAGTTTCTCAAACCTCAATAAGACTTTTCCCTTGTGGATGGATGTTACCAGCTAACAAAGCAGCACGATGCACATAAAAATAGGATCACTCACACTGCCTTGCCCTCTCACATGTCCAGCCAAATTCTGCTCTTTTATGTTCTAAGAGTTTATAGAAAAGCTACTCAAGATCTGAAAAGACACTGATCCCACAATAACACTATGGATAACTATAGTTTTCCAAGATGCACACTACTTTGGACATTATGGCATTTAATTCTCAGAAAAAATCAGTCAGAATCTAATATTTGAAAAGGTGGAAATTTTCATTAACGTCTTAGTTGTCTCATATAAAACGTCTGTGATTTGTAATTGGCACCGGTCAAATTTTAAGTTTTTAACACTACAGGTTTGAATATTCCACAAATTGTAAGAAACACATACAGTGTTTGCTTTTATTATCAGAAAAGCTAACATATAAATTGCAAGAGAACAATTTTCATCAAATAAAGGTTTGAAATGGAGCAACTTAAATTCAGGGCATAAACTAGAAACTTAAGTATTACAATATCTCTTGCATAGTTCCCTCTGGATTCATTTCAACTAATCAAATAGAGGTGTTGCTGAAAGAAACACAAACTAAAACCCTGGTGATAGCTTAGCTGGTTTACAGCAATGTAGTGAACTGTCTTGACAAGTGAAATCACAGAAAATAGATTGGACAGGAAGAATACATACCGCAAAACCTTTCCCCTTCGTGATTCCAGTGACATCAACAAATTGTCCAGGCACAAAGTGACGAACTGTGATGGTTGTGCCAACAGGAAGAAGTGCATCCTCAGTGACAGGAAATTCCCTTAGCTTTCTCTTCAGAGGCACTCCCTGTGCTCTAAAGTGGCCAACTTCAGGCTTTGTTAGGTGTTTTTCCTTCTTTTGACCTGCGCCAAGCTAACAAACGCAAGAAGAATTTAGGAATTTAGCAGTACTTTTTTCTTTTGCAAAGTAAATATGAATGGAACAAACAAAGAAACAAATATATAAGTTAACCACTCTGCATTGCATTAGGTCAACTAAAAAAAAAGGCAGGATACTTCTTACTAGTGTCTTATTCATGGTGCAAGTGCATGAGATGCTTTATGGTTAGTGGTTACCAAAACTAAACTCCAGTAAACTGTCACAATTGACTTATGAACCCCTTAGCAGTAAAATTGATCAAGGATTAAGTTGATACAATAACTTGCATTTACCGATATTATGCTGCTGAAGAGAGCAAAATGGCACAAGAACAAAAGAAAATTTGACACCGACACACCAAAATAACTACCCTTGTACCCATTATCTTCCTTAATTTTTTTAGTTCTTTCTGCAGGCACTGAACGAAGAGCCATAACCAGAACATTGCCACATGAGTTTAGAAACATGGAAATTTCAAAAACAACCCCACGTCTCTCTTTGGTTTGGAATACCACCACATAAAACGTTTTGTTGCAAAGACCCACCACTACCCAACTCAGTTTTGTAGCAGAAACCATCCCACCAACATGCAACAAGCTGATTTCTTTTTCTATCCTAGAGTGTCTGATGCATTCTTTAAAGTTAGATACTCTAAGGCCTAATTTGGAAGCAAGGGGAAGGCACACCCAGAGATGGAAAACCCTCCATGAATAACTAAATGGGTTATTCAAATGATATCCCCATGGATTTCCCACCCTAGAAAAAGTCATGGATTCTAAGGGGATTTGAGTTTCCAAAGTAGCCCTAAAAATACAAGCCCTGCATTTCATTAAATCCATCGATTTATGCTATTTACAAAATTCTTCACCACAACATGATCCAAGCACCAGAGCAAGCTTTACTCAGTTAGCATGGACTATAGTGGCTCCACATGGGCAAAGACAGGCGGAATCTGCTGAGCCTATGCTCTGTAGGATGGCGTTTGCAACAGAGTCAACTAGGGGCTAGGCATTTGCAACAAACGCCTTATGGGGATGGAAATCAAAATACAAGTGAATGTGGGAAATATTGAGATATACTGAATCAAGAAGATATTACTGAACCCCAACAATACAACATCTCAGCCATTATCATCCAGGTTTAAGCGATATGATTACTTTCGAGTCTAGCAAGTGAATCGAACCAGCAGTCGTTCAATACTTCATTTGTTTCAGTAGAACACGTTTCGCAGAGAGAACTCAGGGAAATTTCGTGTAGCACCTGTAGGGCGAAGAAACCCTCCTTCTCGGCGGTCTTGACCTGGGTAACAACGTTGTCGTCAACCCAGAGGACGGTGATGGGCACCTTGGCGCCCCACTTGTCCCACATCGCCGACATCCCGCACTTGACGCCGATCACGCCGGTGCGCCGCGATGTGGGGCCCATCACCCCGGCCCGCGCCTCGATGATCCGGCCCCCGCCGCCGCCGCCCTCGCCCCCAGCGTCGTCGTCGTCGTCGTCGGAATGGGAGACGAAGGCCTCCGCGGAGAAGAGCCGGGAAGGTGGGAAGGGGAGGCGCGGGCTCCCGCCGGCGGAGGAGAGTGAGAGGCCGCGGAGGCGCGCGAGCAGGCCCCTCGAGGCGGCCGCCATGGTTGCGCCTGGGCGAGGGCGGGGAGGCGCGACGGCGAGATGGGTGCGGGCGGGGTTTACGCGGCGGCGCGGTGAGATGAGTGATGCTGCTGGGCAGTAGGGTTTACTGAGCTGGGAGCCCGCGAGGGGAATGAATGGCCCAATGGGGGCAAAGCGAGCACCGCTCGCGGGCTCGCTTACGAGTGGGCCTGAACTCTACTGGGGTTTCCCCTTCGGAAAAAGTCTACTTTTCCTCCTCCAACTCTCATCAAAGTTCGTTTTTCCTCCCTCAACTTCAAAACCGGATAAACCACCTCCCTCAATTTTTCAAACCGTGCATTTTACCTCCCTCGAGCGGTTTTGAAGGCGGTTTTACTACAGTAAACGAAGGTATGCTACAGTAACGAGTGTTTTTGCTACAGTGCCCATGTTTTTGTCTTTTATTTTTTTTTTATTTATTTCGGCTGAATCTTTGAAAAATCATAGTAAATCACAGAAAAATCATAAAATAGAAAATTCAATTTTGTTGCACTCCACATGAGTAGATCTACACAGTGAACATATAATATGGTATGCTTTAGTACAAAGTTTTTGCTATGAAGGTTTTGCCTTTTTCTTTTTTATTTATTTCGGCCGAATTTTTGAAAAATCATAGTAAATTACAGAAAAAACATAAAATAGAAAATCTAATTTTGTTAGAATCCACCTGAGCATATCTATATAGTGAACATATAATATGGTATACTTTAGTACAAAATTTTTGTTATAGCTTTAGATCTATGTTTTTCTATAATTAATTGTAATAATTCATAGCTGCAGCTTCTATAATTATTTTGTTGGACTAAAGCATACCATATTATATGTTTACTATCTAGATCTACTCATGTGAAGTACAACAAAATTGGATTTTCTATTTTATGATTTTTCTGTGATTTACTATGATTTTTCAAAGATTCAGCCAAATAAATAAAAAAGAAAAAGACAAAACCTTCATAGCAAAAACTTTGTACTAAAGTATACTATATTATATGTTTACTACGTAGATCTACTTATGTGGAGTGCAACAAAATTGGATTTTCCATTTTATGATTTTTCTGTGATTTACTATGATTTTTGAAAGATTCAGCCGAAATAAATAAAAAAGGAAAAACAAAAACACGGACACTGTAGCAACCACAGGTTACCGCTCTAGGGAGGTAAAATGCACGGTTTAAAAAGTTGATGGAGGTAGTTTGTCCGGTTTTGAAATTGAGGGACGAAAAACGGACTTGAGTGAGAGTTGGAGGAGGAAGAATAGACTTTTTCGTTCCCCTTCCGCTTTTACGATTTTCTGTTTTTTGAGTGCTGCAACGCGAGAATCCAAATTCAGCTAAAAACCAGACACGTTACATGTAGAAATTGAGTTGCACCGATTTGAAAGTTTTGAGGGCAAGTCACTAGAATTAAGAGAATACAAATTCGCTTAAGCATTTGTGACGCATAGCATCCCTCCTGGCTCCTATGAGGGTTATCACAAACAAATGCTAACGCTTCAGGATTTGTGTTGCATGATTCAACTGAGTCTTGAGTTTTGTCAAAATGATGAACAAATGGATGTCTCAAAAAGGCTAATCCTTTAGTTAGCTTATCCTAAACTTCATATATTTAAAAATTAAAAAATGGAGGGAACATGACCTTTGTACACTGACAAAAGGCAATCAGAAACATAATCTCACATAGGTTCACCTAGCAAGTTCACTACTCTAAAGACTACAAACAGTATAACTTCCTTCGTAGCAAAAAAAACTGATGACTCAACCGGTAAAAGCAGGTCATAAATAGATTTTACAAGGGGGTCGATTCATCTGACCATCACGGCATCAACCATTCATTTCATATGATATGATCCTAGTGAAATCAGCTATCATAGCGACCATGAAGTCCAGGCATTATTTTATACAAGGTTCATGATGAACAGCTTCAGGCTTCGTAGAACCGGAGCTCCACCATGGCCTCCTGATGCTTCGGTGAATACCATGCTGTGGCCTTTGCTGAACCCAGGACCTTGAGAGCCCAATCAATTGCAAAGATCGGATCATCCACTCGAACCAAATGGTCCTGGCTTCTGGGGTCAATGGCAACAGAGGATTCAACACGAAAACTGAAGGGCCCAACTATCTGCAGCAAGAACAAGGAAGAGCTTTATTAAGACGAGATAAATTCCATATGATACCTTTTACACACAACGATCATCTTGTCTATTCTTCTTATAATTTATTGATGGTAGGCAATCGGAGAGAAATGTCCAAAAGATAACAACTCCTATGTTCTAAACTGATACCATCTGTTACTACCATCATCGTTGGCAATGCTGTATTCATCATAACAAGTTTAGCCCCTGGCATTTCAGTAGATGGAATTTGTTCCTCAACAAGAGTAATCATGGCTGACGTCATAAGCACTAGGATTTGCATCAAACTGTAACTAATAAACCATAATTTGGCCATAGTTTACATTACGACACAGAAGATAAAGAGTCAGAGTGTTTGCATATCTAAGTGTAGCCTAGATTTCAACTAAGATTAAGCTCTCCTGCAAGGCAGTCATTAATATTATTAATATATAACGAAACTTTCCGGAACTATCGTGGTTAGTCCCAAGTACCTCAGTTTTTTTCATAACTTTCGAGCACAATAGATTGAGATGTAAGCAGTAGCTACCAAAGTACCCATAGGAAAGAAGACAATACCCCAACCAGTGGTTAGAATTTCTAGTTAACAGGTATCAGAGAACAATGAAAAAAAAAGAATTACCTGTTGTTGAAGGGAAACAGTCACATCAGGACAAATATCGCAGAATGTCTCTACATCAGGTCTTCTAGAGAAGAAGAAATCTTGTGCAAGACGAGAAGCACCACATAAGAACAATGAGCCAGAGGTGATATCAAATCGGGCACTTGCCTTAGTCAAATCCAGAAAAAGCCTCTGAAAATTCCCATATTGAGCAGTGAAAGTAACAGAAGCAAAGAGGTCCGCAAAGGCAGCACATCTATTCCTTTCGTCAAACATTCTACAAGCATTACTCTTTTGTGTTTCATTTAGTATAGCCACTCTCCTTGAACAGTCCCCCAAATATCCACTGGCTACTGCACCTGAATAAAGGAAAGGAAGGAAACTTGAGAAACATTGCTGATTACCTATAAATCCAATACAGTGCTACTAAACCGATAACCATTTCACATAGCCAAGCAGAGATGCACTGGGGGTGTGTTTAGTTCCCTGAAAAGGGTGAAAAAAGTACTGTAGCATATTTTGGTTTTATTTGGCAAATAGTGTCCAACCGTTAACTAATTAGGTTCAAAACGTTCGTCTCGTAAAGTACAACCAAACTGTACAATTAGTTTTTGATTTCATCTACATTTAGTACTCCATGCATATATCGCAAGTTTAATGTGATGGAAAATCTTTTTTTTTGGAATAGTACGTTTTTGGTGGAACTAAACACAGCCTAGATGTCACCACCAACGGAAAACTAGGCAGTAAAGCATATAGGGAAATCAAGTCGTTCATGATACTGTATACCAGCATCTATATGAAGTGAAGGATATTACTGGCTTCCTAGTACTAATATCACAACGGCTGTGTTTAGATCCTCAAAAAAAAGCATTATGTAGAAAAAAGATTCCCCGTCACATCAAACTTGCGATACATGCATAAAGTACTAAATGTAGATAAAATTAAAAACTAATTGTACAACTTGGTTGTACTTTGCGAGACGAACATTTTGAACCTAATTAGTCAATGGTTGAACACTATTTACCAAATAAAACTAAAACGTGCTACAGTACATTTTTTCACCCTTTTCCAGGAAAATAAACACACCCAACAAAATTTTGAAAAGGCGCTAGGCACTGGTTGAGTGGCAAAGTGTCAGGCTACTTGGACCCCTACACAGTCTAGGAAGCAATTAAACAATAGGCTTGAGTGAGGTGTCTAGTACAGTAGTACCTAGGTGCCACCTAGCCACCTAGGCGAGGGCTAGGTATCCGATTTTTTATACAGTGAGCTCAGCAATGGGAAACAGGAGGACTGAGTTACGATCAGGTTACATTCTGGATATCCAGGAAATGAATGGTGTGTCAATGAAAAGGTTTCTGAAGCAGTTTGAGAGACAACAACAGAACCTCCAAGCAAGGCCTCGTTTAGATGTCATCCAAATTCCAAGTTTTTTCACTCTCTCTCCATCACATCAATTTTTAGCCGTTTGCATGGAGTATTAAATGTAGGTAAAAAAATAACTAATTACACAGTTTAGTTGGAAATCACGAGATGAATCTTTTGAGCCTAGTTGGTCCACGATTGGATAATATTTGTCAAATAAGACGAAAGTGATACTATTTGGGCAGACCCAGTGCCAGAGGCTCCCACACGAGTGGGGTCTGGGGAAGAGAATAACCGAAGCAAAGTCTTACCCCCGCAGAAATTCTGCAGAGAGATGGCTTCGAACCCAGGACCTGGTGACTCGGCGAGGTCCTGGGTTTATCGGATTGAAATTTTTTCAGCATCTAAACGTGGCCCAAGTGGCTGCAAGGAATTTTCATTAAAAGGAGTATCAACATCAAATGGAAAGTGGACACTTACCAATGATACCAGTAAGAGAAACATGTGAATCCGAGAGAAATATATCATATGGCTGAACATTTTTTAGCTTATCTTCTTTTTTCCTCCAAGCATCAATGCTTTTCTTGATGGAAATAGCCGCTTTAGCACATAGGCCAGGTAGCAGAGCAATAGGAACATCATCTGTTTCATCACCACCAAAATATTTTGGTTCCCCACTATTCTGCTGCAATAATAGATGATAACTCAATCCAGAACTGGAGCCAACTGAAGCAAGGTCAGCCGATAATGACAATGGCACATCCCAATATGCTCCCTTTTTATCAACAAATAATCCAGGCCAAGATGCTTGGAATGTAATATTATGATGAGGAAGCTGCAATAGGTAAAGAGGTGTCCTTTAATCCAAGCATTTAGAACAGTAACAACATAAACTAGTTAAGTAAACTAAACATTCCCAAAAGAGAAAAGAAAGGAAAAAAAACAAGATAAAACTTCCACAAGCCATTATCAACAGCTAGGTGCTCTAAACAATATACTGAAACGGAACGTGATTTATTGAGAAACCATAGTGCAAGCAACAAGAATACCCACAAATAACTAACAGTATACCAAATAGGTTAAGAGCATCCAGATTTTTTTTGCCTCGTGGTGAAATATCGCTTTTCCTCGATTGCCTTTCTTGATATCAAATAACTCCAGCAGTAAAGTGGTGTCTGGTGTGATCAAGATTTCCGTGCCTACACCTAAAGACATAACATCATGCAAGTGCTTCTTCAAATCTTTGGTCCAAGAGGCCTCTTCCTGTCGATTTGCAAATCTCTCTTTCACGACAGACACAAGCTTGTCAACATTGATTTTCTCCAAGATGGTAGAAGACCTGAACAGATCACAACAGATTGTTCGTTAACATGAGTTTGGTGAGAAACTTGTTGAACATTAAGTATAACCTCTACTAGATATCTACATTGGGCAGGCTATAAGTCCATTAAATTAACCAAGGCAGACCCACTGCTAGAGGCTCCCATACGAGTGGGGTTTGGGGAAGGAAATAACCGAAGCAAAATCTTACCCCCGCAGAAATTCTGCAGAGAGACGGCTTCGAACCCAGGACCTGGTGACTCGGCGAGCTAGCACTCACCAACTGCACCAGGCCTGCCCTTCCATTAAATTAACCAAGGAGAAACAAAAATTTGGACAGTACTCTACTCCTCTCCCTATGAGCCGACAATGCTATATACATAACAAACAAGACACAGAAATGGTAACCCATTTCAGGTCACTTAAAATCAAGTAATAATCAAATTGACTCGCATTTCATCCACCGAGACATCAATACCAACGTATATTGATAAGGGAGGCACATAATCCTAGTGCTGACATAATGATCCAAAATTAACCAATCTAATTTCATATATGTATCAAATCCAGGGTTACCTCAATCACACTATGCGCACCAAGCCTACATTATCGTTGGCGCCCGATGCTACAAGATTGCAAGCAAAACATTGAGTGCCTCCCAACCGCAACATTCCTCAGAGCAGTACAAATTGTTGGAATGATCTCTCCACCGAGTGGCCCAACGGCCACTTGGGCCCTTGGTCACGCGCCCTGATCGGGGGCGCCCAACCCTAAATGGTTGGTGGGCCCCCATCACACTGCGCTATAAAAAACAGGTGGGGGCCGGCGGCTCTACCTACGAGGTTCGCCTGAGCCACACTCCCCACCAACAAACCCTAATCCTGATCTAAGAGAGGGGCGCAGCCAGTGACGGGAAACGCCACCGACCGCGCCGCCACTGCATCTCCGACTCCACTGCACCGCCAAACTCCTCTGCATCGCGCTTCCCTTCCCCAACCGTCGCTACCAGTGAGCAGAGCCTCCATCAACGATCGTGATGGCCAGCTCCAACTCCACCACTCTGGCTGCTCTTCCTTCGGACGGTTTGCACACACCCTCCAATTCCCTCTCTCTCTCTCTACCTCTCGGATCCAGTAGATCATGTTCTAGGAACTATGATTAGAGAAATGTAAAGGACAAATACCTACTAATCTACTTCATTAGTTACTAAAAGTCTAACAATTGGTATCGGACGCCTATGATGGTAGTAGATCTAGGTTTGGGATAGAGGAAAGAAACGAGAAAACCCGATTTTGAATCGGGGAAAAGCAAATCACGATGGAACCCTAACCCTAATCGGGTAAAAGAAGAAAGGAGGTCATGGAGGGGACCGACCTGGTTCCAGCCGCCCTTATCGCCGGCGGCTTTGGACGACATGCGGGAAAAGCTAGCGGAGCCGCCGCTCGTCGGCGGGTTGCCGCGGCGCGCGCGCGAGTTCACAGGACACCGTCACGAAACCACTTGACGGCGGCGCGCTCTCCCTCGCGGGGAACACGCACGCCGACGAGGGGCACCGCGGCGGCGTCGCACTTCTTCCTTCCAGCCGCCATGGATGGCTGCCGGTGCTGCTGCTCTGACTGTTGCGCGGTGCTGAAAGAACGGAGGGAGGAGAGGATGGAAATGAAACTAGGGTTTCGTTCGGGCAGCGGTCGCCTGGCCTTTTGACCCTCCGATGTGCACGCGCGACCGTCGGATCAACTCGCCCTCAGATCGACGCCTCGCAGTGACTGGGCTGAAATCGGCCCACGCGGGAGAGAGCGGGTGGCCGAATTCTCGGCCCAGGCCCAGGTTGCGGCCTGGGCGCGGGAATGCTGGCGAGCGCGCGCGTGAAGCGGGTCGTGGGCCGCGCTTTGCTGGGCCGCCGCGTCAAAGAATCAAAGAATTCTATTTTTTTCAATTACCAGAAGCATAAATTGATGTTTTTGATCCTTTTCGATTCAAATTTGATGCAAATTTACTGTGCAAATTCTTATCCAACGATATTATTTGTTCAGACAATAGTAAAGTGATTAAAGTGTTTCTGGAAAATATTATGAGACTGTTAAAAGTGTTTCCGCTGCGTACTTAAAGATGTAATTTCATTATTAAATTCGAACCAACGGGAGGATTTAATTTTGAAAATGGATATATTTACAGATTATTATAATATTGTTATTATTCTAACCAACGTTGATTAATAGCAGTATTATGATGTTATTATGTGGTTTTGTCATGCATTAATTCTATTTCTGCCCAACGGTGATCTAGAATTAGTGTAAAAAGGATAATTTTGTATGTTTTAATTTTGACCAACGTTGGAATTAAAGCATGCAATTATTTTTGGTACTTATGTTCTCACTCTATATGATTTGTGTTTACAGGAGATTACTCTTTGATGGGGTTTATCAAAGATATTCCACCCCTCAAAGGTGACAACTACACCGAATGGAAAAAGAAAATTGACCTCGCTTTTGTCTTGGCCGAGGTGGACTGGGTAGTCACCACACCATGCCCTACTGAACCAGTGGCACTGGTGAGGGACGCCAGTGAGTCTGATGCTGAATGGCAAAAGAAAGAAAGGGACCATGCTCCCATACAGATGGCATATGACCTACAAAAGCAAAAGTGGGTCAATGCCAACAAAAAGTGTGTTGCTGTCATAAAGAACACAATTGAGCCTACCATAATGGGCTCAATCCAAGAGTGTGACACTGTCACAGAGTACTTGGAAAGGATAAAGAGTCAGTTCTATGGCTCTTCAAAGACATATGCTACTCAGCTGATAAAGCAGCTGGTAACAGAAAGATACACTGGAGGTGGACATGGCAATGTCATAAGAGAGCACATATAAAAAATGAACCATTTGAACAACAAGCTAAAACCAATGGATCTGGCTCTTATGGAAGAGTTTCTTGTCCATTTGATTTTTGCTTCTTTACCAAAAGAGTTTGACACATTTGTTGTCAACTACAACATTCAGCCCAAGAAATGGGATCTAGAACGTTGTATGGCAATGTGTGTGCAATAGGAAGAGAGAATAAAGGCCGCTAATGGTGGTACTCTCAATTTTGTTAAAGATAACAAAAGAAAGAATTTCAATGCCAATGCCAACTCTCCCTCAAAGCCAAAGGACAAGGGTCCCATGCAGCATCAGCCTCAGCAAAACAGGTTTGCAGTGAACAAAGATCAGTGCCTCTACTGCAAGAAGGAGGGACATTACAAGAAAGATTATCCTGAATTCTTAAAGATGATCATGACAAAGAAAGGTGAGAACATTATTACGTTCATAAATGAATCCCTGTATGTATAGTATTCGAAATCTACTTGGTGGATTGACTCAGGTGCAACTGTTCATGTTGCTAATTCATTACAGGGATTCCGTTCGACGAGGACTACGCAAAGAAGCGAAAGACACGTTAAAGTCGCGAATGGAGTCCAATCAGATGTTGAAGCTGTTGACGATGTTCGTTTAGAGCTTGCTGATGGTTTTATTCTTTTGCTTAGAGATGTTTTATTTGTTCCTTCATTACAGAGAAACTTGATTAGTGTGTCATGTTTGGACAACGATGGATTTGATTGCCATTTTAGAGATAGCAAATGTGAGATATTGTGTAATAATGAATGTGTTGGCCTTGCTTTTCAAAAGCAAGATCTTTATTTGTTATCACTTCGTGAAAATATGAATTCCGTATGTGATGCGAATGAAAACGTATCCTCGTTTGTGAATGCAAATAGAAAACGAAAGAGAACTCAAGATGCGTCGTCGAAATTATGGCACTGTCGTTTAGGCCATATTTCGAGGGGGAGAATAGAGAGACTAGTTAAGAATGATATTCTTCCTCCATTAGAGTTCTCAGACCTTGAACAGTGTAGAGAATGTATTAAAGGAAAATACACAAAGCAAATTAAAAAGGATGCTAAACGAAGCACAAGAATTCTACAGATAATTCACACGGACATCTGTGGTCCTTTTCCTGTGAAAAGTGTGGATGGTTTTGACTCGTTCATAACATTCACAGATGATTACTCCCGTTATGGTTACATTTATCCAATTAAAGAAAGAAATGAAGCGTTGGATAAATTTAAAATATTTAAGGCTGAAGTTAAAAATCAGCATAATTTAAAGATTAAAGTCATCCGGTCTGATCGTGGTGGGGAGTACTACGGTCGGCATACCCCATATGGCCAAGTTCCTGGACCCTTTGCAAGGTTTCTACAGGAAAATGGCATAGTAGCCCAGTATTCTACACCGGGCGAACCTTAGCAGAACGGAGTAGCTGAGAGGCGTAACCGTACCTTGATGGATATGGTGCGTAGTATGATGAGTTACTCTGACTTACCATTGAGTCTATGGATGGAGGCGTTAAAAACCGCCATTCATATTCTAAATAGAGTACCAAGTAAAGCGGTGCCCAAAACACCATATGAGTTGTGGACAGGAAGAGAGCCCTCACTAAAACACTTACGTGTGTGGGGGAGTCCTGCTGAGGCAAAAGTGTTTAACTCAAATATTGGGAAGCTAGATCCCAAAACAGTTAGCTGCCATTTTATTGGCTATCCTAAAAAGTCAAAAGGTTTTCGTTTCTACTGTTCAGACAGATACACAAAATTTGTAGAAACGAGACACGCTATTGTCTTAGAGGATGAAGTGATGAGGGGGAGCATGGTGGCTCGAAATTTTTTTTTTGAGGAGAAGCGGGTATGTGTGCCCACTCCGATGATTCAGGAACCATTCTTTGAACTACCTGTTCTAGTTGCACCAACAGTGCCAGATACTGTAGTGCCAACACCTGTTGTCAGTTCTCCTGTGGTGACAGTAAATAATGATGAGGAACCTGTCCTTTAGGAACCTATACAAACTGATGCCACATATGAGGGGGAGCAACAACAGCCCCAAACTGAAGATGTGCCAAATGTGGAGGCCCCGAGAAGGTCCCAAAGAGTTAGAAGATCAGCTATACCTGATGATTATGAGGTGTATAACACAGAAGAATTTCAAATGGAGGGTGATCCCACTTCATTTGAAGAAGCCATGAGAAGCGATAATTCATCCAAGTGGCTTGAGGCCATGGAAGATGAAATAAAGTCAATGAGTACCAACAAAGTTTGGGACTTAGAATCTATTCCTAAAGGAGCCAAGACAGTAGGCTGTAAATGGGTCTATAAGACAAAACGTGACTCCCAAGGGAATATTGAAAGGTTTAAAGCGTGACTTGTGGCAAAAGGTTTCACACAAATAGAAGGGATTGATTACAATGAGACGTTTTCTCCAGTCTCATGTAAAGATTCCTTCAGAATTATAATGACATTAGTGGCACACTACGATTTAGAGTTACATCAGATAGATGTAAAAACGGCATTCCTGAATGGGGATCTAGAGGAAAATGTTTACATGGCTCAACCGAAAGGTTTTGTCGTGGAAGGAAAAGAACGAATGGGATGCCGCTTAAAGAAATCGATTTATGGGTTAAAGCAAGCTTCAAGATAGTGGTATTTGAAGTTTGACAGAACAATAAAGAATTTTGGGTTTAAAGAAAATGTTGAGGATAATTGTGTTTATGCAAAGTTTAAGAATGGAAGGTATATCTTCCTAATCCTGTACGTAGATGATATCTTACTTGCTAGTAGTGATGTCCATCTACTACTGGAGACAAAGAAGTTTTTATCTTCAAAATTTGATATGAAAGATCTTGGTGAAGCGTCTTTTGTTTTGGATATAGAGATTCACCGAGATAGAAGTAAAGGGGTATTAGGACTATCACAAAAGGCATACATAGAAAAAGTTTTAAAGAAATTCAGTATGCATAAATGTAGTGCCTCACCTGCACCCATGGTCAAGGGCGACAGATATGGGGATTTTCAATGCTCAAGGAACCAATACGAGCTCAATCAAATGAAAGTGGTTCCATATGCTTCTGCTGTCGGAAGCCTACAATATGCTCAAGTGTGCACGTGCCCTGACTTAGCTTTTGTTACCGGGTTGCTTAGCAGATTTCAAAGTAATCCAGGAATTAAACACTGGAAACTAGTAAAGAAAGTCTTGCGATATTTGCAAGGTACGAAAGGCCTCATGTTGACGTACAGAAAATCAGATTCTCTCCAGATAGTGGGGTATTCAGATTCTGATTATGCGGGAGATGATAGAAAATCCACGTCAGGATACGTGTTCACTCTCGCAGGAGGAGCAATTTCGTGAAAAAGCTCAAAACAAACTGTCACTACATCGTTCACAATGTATGCCGAGTTTGTAGCGTGTTATGAGGCAACGGGGCAGGTGAACTGGCTAAAGAAGTTCATACCCGGTTTGAAGGTGGTCGACAGCATACATAAGCCACTAAAGTTATACTGCGATAATAATCCAGCAGTACAGTACGCTCACAACAATAGGTCAAGTGGTGCTGCCAAACACATTGACATAAAGTATTATGTTGTGAAGGATAAAGTCCGGGATCAAATTATAAATCTTGAGCATATAAGCACTGAAAAGATGCTCGCGGATCCGCTTACAAAAGGCTTACCACCCAACGTGTTAAGAGAACATATAGCCGGAATGGGTTTAAGGGAAAGCCTATAACTCCTGAACTATAATAAAGGGCCCAAAATTTAAAGTAACTATTTCGGATCAGAGACGTGCATTGTAGCTATCAAATCTATCGGCGATTGACCGTGACGATGAAACATGCTCTATGCATTTATCTGTGATGGAACGAGTAAAATGAAAAGTGTTAAAGTTAAAGGTTAAAGTGAAAGGTGAGATCAAGGGGGAGAATGTTGGAATGATCTCTCCACCGAGTGGCTCAACGGCCACTTGGACCCTTGGTCACGCACCCTGATCGGGGGCGCCCAACCCTAAATGGTTGGTGGGCCCCCGTCACACTGCGCTATAAAAACAGGTGGGGGCCGGCGGCTCTACCTACGAGGTTCGCCTGAGCCGCACTCCCCACCAACAAACCCTAATCCCAATCTAAGAGAGGGGCGCAGCCAGTGACGGGAAACGCCACCGACCGCGCCGCCACTGCATCTCCGACTCCACTGCACCGCCAAACTCCTCTGCATCGCGCTTCCCTTCCCCGACCGTCGCTACCAGTGAGCAGAGCCTCCATCAACGATCGTGATGGCCAGCTCCAACTCCACCACTCCGGCTGCTCTTCCTTCGGACGGTCTGCACACACCCTCCAATTCCCTCTCTCTCTCTACCTCTCGGATCCAGTAGATCATGTTCTAGGAACTATGATTAGAGAAATGTAAAGGACAAATCCCTACTAATCTACTTCATTAGTTCCTAAAAGTCTAACACAAATATGTATGTAATGGGTCTGGTTCGTCACCATACCAGTTGTCCGTGATGTAGAGGATGTGGGCGTGGTTGACGGAGAGGCCGTCACGGGCGGCGGAGAAGGTGGGGACCAGAGGGGATGCCATGAAGCGGTGGAAGAAGTCGAGCTGCTTGGGGCGGGTGACGCGGTAGCCCTGTGAGAGCCCCAGCGGCAGGGGGTCCCCCGGGACGGGGCGCACCGTGCCCTCCATCGTCACCGGGGTCTCCGCATCCAGCTCCCACTGCCCGTCCTCGTCCGACATCCATCGCATCCGCCGCAGCGACATCGGTGCCGGGCAGCGCTTTTTTGAGCTGGTGGTCCATCCGATTTCGCGTCGGCGGTCGGCGTCGAGGTGTGCACACACAGGGGGCTTTTACATTTTTACCATTATAATGGTTGGCCATCACCCGATTCTCACTCTTATAACGTACCCTACATTTTTACCATCTTTAAACGACAACTCTTTCATTTGGGCCACATTTGAGCATCTGGCAGACCAGCCCAGCTGACACGGTGGCACTGACTCAGCACGGGCAGGCGAAATGACGACGCTGCCCCTGGCCTCATTTCCTTCTAAAAACGCTGCCCTTGGCCTCATAACGCGGCGCTACCCCTGGCCTCATTGATTGTAGTATTGGCGGTTGTTGTCAAATCTGTTTGAATGTACTCATCTTTCAATGACAATTGTATTGGCACTTTATTTGAATGTATGAGCAGTTTTATTTATCCAATCAATGAATGAGCACATTGTGGCCAAGACAAAATAATTCAGTGGCACCCAAAGGCAGCAGCATAACACATAAGCACATAGGCGTCATTACATGACATAAGTTATTCACAACCAAATAAGGGCAACTGTGGCCATTACATATAGAGTAATCTGGCCATTACACAAACACATGACAATACAGGTTCATGGTCTGACCATTACAAGACCATCTAGAAGTCATTACACAATAAAATGGCCATGCAAAATAAAGTTCATTTGGCCATTACATAACACACAAGTTCATGGTCTCAGAACTACAAGACAATCCAGGAGTCACCCCATAATAAAATGGCCATGCAAAAGAAAGTTTTTTTGGCCATTACAAAACACAGAAGTTCATCATGCCGTTGTGCCCCGACGAACCAGGAGCACAGCAAATGCAACTTTCTTTGCTTTTTCATAATCTGCCAATTTGGAGGGGAGAAAGTAGCCCCAAACGAACAAGGCCTAATTTGGAGTGGAGAAAGTAGCAAGGGAGTCAACGAGCTGAGCTCACTGGCTCACATGATCCACCACCGCGGTCAAGCAGGCTTCGACGGGAGGCACTTTCAGATCTCCGAATTTTGTGCAAAGAATGCTAATCATCAGGCTGACGGATTAGAATGGACCCCATGAAAAATAAATCGATCATCTAGTCAGCTTGGAAATGAGGCTGAAACCACAACCTATTTACAAGGGATTAGGCATTTCTACGAGCTCATAGACCCCATGAACCCTAACCCTAAATGTCGTGGAATGTGGGTGCAAAGGGGCTGCAGGGGGCACGTACCTTCGCTCCGTCGCGGTGGCCGCCGTGGCTCAGGGACGGCCGGAGGGGAGCAGGCGCGGCGGCGGCGGGCGAGCTGGAGAAGAAGCAGGCGGCGGCAGCGGGCGAGCTGGAGAAGAAGCACGCGTCGGGCATCGGCGTCGGATGCCAGCACGAGAAAATGGACGAGCGAGCGACTGGCCGGTCCGTTTCCTTCCCTTCAGCAAATAACCAGGGGCAGGCAGGTCATTTCGCACCGCCCTGCTGACTATGTGCCACCATGTCAGGTCGCCGTGGCGTGCCAGATAAGCAATTGTGGCAAAAAGAAGACGCACGAATTTTAAAGATGGTAAATATGTAAGAGACATAACAAGGATGACAATCGAGCGAGTGGCGATCTTAATAATAGTAAAAATGTAAAATGCCCCACACACAGTTGGTGGGCGAGGAGCCGGATAGGGGCCTAGGTGTAGGTGTAGGTGTAGGAGCCGGATAGAGGCTTTTTGGTCAGCTTGGTTAAAAGACATATCAAATGAGCACAACGACTTCTGAAACAAAACAAAACAGTGTTAAACTGAAGTCTGTTTAGGGTTCGAAAGTAAAAACTGAAGCAATTAGAATATGATTTTTCCTAGCTTCTTCATTTTTTTTTTGAGAAACCCAAGCCTTAGAGGCTAAAAATTAAGCTGGCCATCCTGTCAAATCAAATGTGGAGATTCTCGTGGACTTCAAGTCCTTGGGACTTCTCTACTCTAACCTTTTTAGCTTTGCTCCACTAAAATTCATTAAGGAGAAATTTATTTAGTTTAAAGTAGGTGAATATATTTAGCATGCAGCCTAGCTCCATCTCTAAAAATAGGAGATTTTCTGATAAATGTCTAATATGCTCTTGGACGATGTTTCTTAGACAATGTTTTTTTTTTTTACATTGAACAATGTTTAGAGCGTGTTTTGACGTTTGTAACTTTATGTGTGGCAATTCGCAAAATTAAGCCTATATGCGGGTTCAGTTAGTCCACTTGCATCTCTATTAAGCATGCTTACTTCCTCGGTCCCAAAAAACATATCTCGTCGCTTTTGAAGAAATCAAAGAAGTACCAGTATTTATGATGAGCAATAAATATTTTTAAACTTATAGTAAAATGCATTTTTATAATAAACATATTTAGATTTATAAATATTGATATTATCTTTATAAATCTAGTTAAACTTAAAAAGAATGATTACTCAAAAAGCGAGATGCCCATTCGAAAATATCTGATAAAGTCAAGCCTCAACCAACCAGAAGCCGGATTCAATGACTTTACAGAGCAAAGTCACGTTGCAACTTAGTAAAACTGGCAACCAACTTAGTAATATTGCTAAACAACACAAATAACTTTATACTAAATTTTTTTGGGCATTTGTATATACACAAGTACACAACCTTAGCTTTTTGCAGTCCAATCCAGTACATTTTAGCTCACAGCATGCAACAATATACTGCATGCAGCCATGGATCTTTCATATTAAAAAAAATAATTAGAGTGCAAACTACATTTGTTTGCATACACATAAGTCCGTGCAGATGTCTTCTTGCTATTTTCTTTCGTGGCCTCAAATTTAGATTTCAATTTCTTAGTTTTTTTTTCTTCCACAGTCCTCTCAAAATTCATTACCATGTGAGGGTAACGAAAAAAGAGATTGCTGACCGATGATGTATTAGAGCAGATAACGCGACTGTTACATACTCCAAATCACAAGTCATCCATGTAACCACTCAGCAAGTTGTATGTGTCTCGGTGCAATGCACAGTGAAAGGGCCTAATATGGCTAGAGTGGGGTGAATAGCCTATTAAAAATTCTACAAACTCACTAGAGCAAAATGTTAGTATAACAAATGGCGAAATGGTTGCAAGCCACCTATTCAACAATTCTAGTAACTATGATCACTATAACAATCAAAGGCTAAGTCACTACGAGCTCTCACAAGCTAGCTACACTAAAGAGCTCAACTAGGTGACAAGCTACACTAACAAAGATAATACAAGCTCTCAAAACTAATTACACTAAAGAGTTTGTTACAACTAGTTTGCGAAATGTAAAAGAGAGGTATGTAATCTTTATACCGCCGCGTCGAGGAATAAACCAATCACAATAATATGAAGACCAATCAACAGGAGAAATCCAAGAAATCAATCACAAAGGTGACACATAATTTTTCTCCCAAGGTTCACGTGCTTGCCAGCACGCTACGTCCCCGTTGTGTCGACTACCACTTCGTGGTTTGGCGGCTAATTGGCAATCAAAGCCAAGCTCCCCAAGAGCACCGCAAGAACCTACCACAAGTGAGGTAACTCAATGACACAAGCAATTTACTAGAGTTGCCTTTGGCGCTCCGCTGGGGAAGACACAACACCCCTCACAAATCACCGGGAGGTGGACAAGAATAAGCAACCACCAAGAGTAATAAGAATCCCGCAGTCAATGCTCACCCAAGTGCCAACTAGATGCAAACTCACAAGCAAATGCACTTGAGATCACTCAAACTCACTTTGATTTGTCAATCAAGCAAGGGAGATGAGTGGAAGGAGGTATGCTCAGCTCAAAAGGATGTTAGGATGTCAAAATGTCCAAGAGTAACTCCCCTTAGCCGGACAACACCTATATATAGAGATACCCCTTCGAATAGAGCCGTTGGACAAAATTCGGGGGCACTAGACTGTCACGGAACCGCCTAAATTATAAGAACAAAAGTACAAAAACAATCACCGGAGCAATTAAATTCCCGTACTTAAGCTCCTATAACTCCGGTAGTCCAATAAAATCATGAGGGATTTCAAACCAACCAACATACAAGCTAAGATCATAGTGGTCTAACATAACAGGTCATATGTTACATCCATTTCATAAGTAATTCAACATATATCGGAGTTCAGTAGAGTTATTATAACTCAAGTTCAAAAGTAGCGGAAACAAAGTAGTTTGAAACTAATATCACTTAATTCAAATACATGCCAGTAACAAGGTCAATTTCCAACAAAAGCATGAGAGACAAGATAGCTCAGAAGGATCATGCCCATGATCACACTCCACCATTACAGCAGGAGCCATCCAATTCTTGCAGTAGCCATGATACATCACAACCTGTGATAAGTGAGAATAAACCCTGAGTACGAGAAGGTACTCAGCTAGACTTATCCGTCAGAAACCATAAATAAAGTGACACCAAGGAGTATGCAAGGCTTTCTTTCAGTGGGCTAGCTTGACTCATTTGCGAAAAGCATAAATTATCATGAATAAAGTAATTTAAGTCCCTTTGCATCATCTTTATTATAACCTATTCAATCTAGGTAAGCATCTATGCTAAAGCAATCACTTGATTAACCATTAGCATTAAAGGTTACCATTTCAGGTTTAGCATTTCCAACATCATCCAGATAACCATCCGTGTTCTATCATCATTACTACGATGCCGTAACTCGAGTTAAGTGTTCACTATCCAGTGAACGATGGCGATTCGAATCGATTATTAACCAGCTGGTAATTTATTCCTCACACAAACCTCATTCACCCGCTAAAGTGAGATATTGGTCACCGAGTCAACTATCCAGGTAAAGTCTCGAGTTTGCCAGGAACCACATATACCCGGGGGCCGCCCGACTGCTCTTTGGCCTTATCATCGCGCCCCCGTGTCCTACCACACCTGCTCCGGTATAGTGCGCTGCGGGCAATCCACTCGGCCCAAATAATCTCCCAGCTTCGCGGTCGAAAGGTACATTATTCGGCCAGCTAAATGTGAGGCATGCGTTCAACATGACCCGAGGCCCAACAACGGTCGGTCCTTAATCGACATAGACGGAAACTACAAGCACCCCAGAACCCTATCTGGTTGCCCAATACTTATTCCGCCTGGTCTCAAATTATCCATCAACACTTGGTTATTTCCAGGATATCATCCATTCCATAGCTAAAATATTTCAGTAACCACCTATAATTGCAGGTGACCGGAAATCACCGATCGCTACCGGTCTAAGCAGGGCTAAGCAATATTTTCAATCCTGAACCAAAATAGGATTTCGGGCATATTTATGGGACAAGGAAAAGGGTATATATGCAGCAAGTGTTTCCAATCAACTCCTATAACTTAATGCAACAATACATATATAACATATATATATATACTTAATTGCTTTTATAAAGTAGGAGGCTTAGTATGCTCCGGGGCTTGCCTGAGATCGAACACTTAGGTTAGTGTTGACAGATGGCACTCGCTTGGCGAGCATCTCCCATCTCAGCACTTGCTTAGTCCTTCCAGCTTCAGGATAGGTCTACCAAACATCGTCTTCAAGTTTGGCTTCAACATCTCATCCTTCACGTGGTGCATCTAGCGAACCTAAATGAGATGCAAGATGTATGTGTATGAATATGATGAATGGTAACACAAGATGTATTACATAAGCATTCAAGTAAACACAAGATTACGCAAAACATAGACACCAATAGCTATTTAACTAACATCACACAACCAATTAAAGAGGGCAAGCACATCAAGCATAACACAAGTTTAACAAGACCACAAGTATCTCAACTTGACCATCATCAAGGGCATAAGCCACACTTAGCAACACATGGAGTAAACCACCATAACTAGCATCTATCTATTTCTAGACTGTAAACAACAGCTGCATGTTTGGATCATAACTGGAGTTATACAAATCCAATAGCCATACAACAAGACATTCTAGAAAGCTTATGAAATTGTGCATAATTCATCTTTAATTATCTTAGCATGATTCTCAAGTTAACCAAGTCAAACATGCATAATTATAGAATCTGGTCCATAGATTCCAGAGAACAACTATTTCTAGAACCCAACTTGAAACAGTCATTACTCACAAACTATAAGGCCAAATACCACCAAATTTAACACAAGCTAGACTAATGAGTTATCTGCAATTTTAATATAAGCATGTTTCTCATCAAACATCATTTTCATGGTGCAATTACCAAAGTCCTAGAAACTATCCAGGAAAGCATCAATTGCAAGAATAAATATTAACTTATATTCCAAACATACATTTGACCACAACCAATGTAACCATCATAAAGTGCATGTTAAATGATCACCAAAAAACATAGTTCTCATCACTAAATAAATTCTTTTAATGCATTTCTTAATTTATTTAGATAGCAAGGTGAAATAATAAACATATACCAAAAGTCCATAATAAAATCTATAAAAATTACAGTAGATCTTACATATACCCAATAGTCTACTGTACAAATTTCAAGCCATTTAGACATGTATATCAACCTCTATGAAAAAGACAAATTGCTATTGCAAGAATTCATGTGAGAGCAAGATACACTAATAACTCACTCATATGACAACCAAAATTCATGAAATTTTTACCACACATTAAACATCATATGAGTAGCATGCCACAAAAATTTCACTTCATTTGGATACATAGATCTACAGTTATGAAAATGACAAATACATCTAGCATTAAAAACCTAGCTGCACAAATCTATTTTTACAGAGAAAACTTTAAACTAAAATATGTCATATTATAGATCTACTACATAGATAATTTCACAAGGATTCCAAAAAGTCCTCATTTGCTATTTTATGATTTTTCTACAATTTACTATGAATTTCCAAATTTCCTGTAAAATAATCACAAAACAGTCCTCGTGGCACTATTCACATGAGTCTTGGCTTCTGCAGAAAGACCCCTTCCTTTAGTCGAATTGTCGCACGAGGTCCCTGACGGAACTAAAACAGAGGAGGGTCACCGGAGCTCGCGGATTCCGGCGAAGGGAGGCCATGCCATCGTCGGGGAAGTGGTGGGGAAGCAAGAGGAGGTCGGTGCACACCCGTGGGTGGTCACGGCTCGGCCGAAGGTAGATCATGGCCACCTGACCACGTGAGCATGACGGGTCGGAGGCTGTGGCCACGCCAGCGGCCATAGACGGCGGCACTGGAGCTCAGAGAAGTGACACGTCAGAAGGAGGATGGGGTAGCGGTGCTGATAGAGGTGGTGGCTAGGTTGAAGGAGGCGCAGAGGTAGGAGAACAACAGCGGCGGTGAGCTCAGCCAGTCGGCCATGGTGGGCGTGCTCGTGTTCCTGTGAGTGGGAGTGAGGGAGAAGGCCAAGGGAGTGGGGAGGCGAGTGATGGAGTGGGAGAGGAGCTCGACGCCCACTCTGGAGTAGTCGGGCGCGCGACAGAGCAGGAGCGTGTGGCAGAGAGGTGGGGCGCTGCTGCCCTGCATGGTCGCCACGAAGGGCATTCCGTCAAGCACGTGGCGGGCAGTAGTATGGCTGACGTGGAGCATGTTTTTGGGCCAGCTACGGGCCGATTTGGGTCTTGATCCAAAAATCAAAGTTGAAGCCCGCGAACAGCTCTACACTTTTCATTTAGAGGTCAAGGTCATTAGGGTTATAGATTAGGAGATAATTAGTACCAAACTTGATAGTGTCAGCAATTTGAAAGCGACAAGCAAACATCCAAAATTGATGGTCGAAATGAAATGCATCTGGTGCCATATTATTGTATGTTCTTCCCCATCATGTAAGCTCCAACTTTTACATTTGGATCAACTAAAGTTGCTTAACAAATTTTGGAGAACGTGAGATGCCATCGTCAATGTCATTCAAGTGCTAAAATAACCTTTTTGCTGTTTTGGAAACTGTTTTCGAAGATCCAAATGAACTCCAATCTTGATAAGACTTGATTCCTTGGCTCCACCATGAAAAGCACTTCAACCCCTATTAAGGAATACAATTGAGCTGCCATACAATTTTGCAAGAGAAAGTGTCACAAACAAGTCAACTTACTGCTGTCAAACGAGGACTTAGAAGAATTTTCTACTTCTTCCAAACAGCAGCTGATTCAATTTTGTGAGCTCTACTTGGCTAGGTTATGGGCCAAACTAGCTCTTGAGCCTTAAACAAAGTTTGTTCTTCATGACATAGACTACAACTTTTATTTAAGGTCCAAGCTCAAAACTGATATAAAAACTACTGTTATACTTTGACCAAAGTAGTATCACAATAAAGCTTAAATTATCCTTTTTGATCCATTGGAGCATTTTCTGGGCATTTGTTCAACACGAACCTTTCACGACTTTTGTTGTAGAGTCCATCTAGAGTCTTTTGGGCAAGGTTGCAAGGTTTGGTTGATGACCTATATTTCCATTCACTTATTAGTGCAATTCAAGCACTTAGTAAAACCATTCCAACAAGGATATAACTTATCATTTCATGTGACTTTTTGACTCCAAACTTCATAAAACTTTTCGAGTGACCAATATAGATAGGTACTACGGTGAGACACATGAGATATTGCAATAACACCACCCAAGCATATATCTTGAGAATGGGCCTATATGTAAAGCAATGGTGCAACATTCAACTTTCGGTTAGGCTCATCTCCATAAGTTGACCTTGCCATCATCATCTCCACTTAATCTATCGTGTTTGAGCTCAAACCCACTGCTTAACTGGTGGCAAACACCTGGGGTGTTACAGCCATCCCCCCTTAAAAGAATCGCGTCCCGAGATTCGGTGCGAAGGACTTTTCAAGGAAAGAGAAGCATGTTATCTAATTCCAACATCCATAAGAGCATCAGACTACTTAGCTTCAAGAATCAGAGAGGCTAATTGGGCAAGACACTTTTTGATACTCGCTCTATGCAGAAACTTTTGTCTGAAGAATTTTCTTCACTGACTTCCATGAAGCATTATTACTTTAGGAGGAATCCAAAATAATACGGTACTTCATTCACAATGTACGGAGAGTACTACAAGCATGGACTAACTACTCGTAGCATCTAATTTTCTAGTGGCATAACATGTACAACTTCCGATAAGGGTTGGATCCATATATGAGGTAATCATTCTTTGAGGCTATTAGAAACCGTCTAACCAATAGACAATGTCTATACCGGTCATAGATGACTCACTCACTTAGATGCCAACTGATGGAAAACTACATATTGCTCCACATGTGCAGTTCTCTTTCTCTAATGCCAACACTATATTATCTGAGTCTATTGAGGGAATAGTGAAAGTGATAGCTGACTCTGTCGGTTTTAGATTTCTGCCAAATGTTACCTAAGAAGATTCTCTTATACAAAGGCAACAGTTATCTGGGTTGAATCAGATACAATCTCTTGGGTAAAAGCACATATAAAGTACCAGAGGCACGTCAGCACTAGAGAACCATTACCACAAAAGGATGATAGCTAGGTCTAAAAGACAACAAAAGTTGCAAGTATCCACCAAACTAGGGAACTAGTTCACTACTAAGCAGGTTGAGCACAATTTTTCTTCGTGGTGCAGTTGCGTAATAAGTTGGGTTGACTTGCACTATAGCAAAACTAGCCTTCTTGATCTATTTTTGACATTGAGGCTTTCATTCTAATGCCAATCAATACCTCAAAACCATAATTTAAAAATCTACGGTTTGACGCCTTCCCGAATGCTTTCAACTCGCAATGGCATAATTTGACTTGTAGAACACCTTGATTGCTCACTCATTGCCAATCTAAGAGGGCAAAAACAAGGCACATAGGGGTGCAACTCGTCTTCCCAAGGGTATTGAGGGTTGTCTAACAGCAGGATACCTATCAATTGCAAGTTCTTGGCCTGCATTACAAACATGACCTTCCAATGCAAAGGATGATCGCAGTCGCAGAGAAATTACCGATTTGGTACCCTTTTATTTGTTGTTCATATCACATAAATTTCTGCTCCAATATGCACAATTTTTTGGTGGGCATATAGATCCATGGGTCTTCTAATTGCTTGCCAAAATTGAGCTCAAACGGACACCGTTTGGCTATCCAACAACCCATCCACCAAAATAGCTCTGTTCTGAAATGGCAGCAAACCAAGCTGACAAGACATCTCTCACATCCTATGTTTTACTCAACCAATACTCATACCCACTTAAGACATTGAAGAGTCCTAAGCAAGGAATGAGGTTACCAAGTTTGGGGTCAGTCCAACTTTGTTTGAGTCGCTAACCGTTGACTTGAAGATAACCGGTGTAGTGCCACAAAATTCTGGACAGATTTTGTGTTCTTCCTTTTCTTTTGCTTCACATGTTGAGGTGTGCGTTTTGCACTCTCTGATTTTTCTCATAGTAGTAGAAGCCTTTCTCTAGCTGAGGATGGAAGCTATAGTCTTCCTAACATGTTTCTCAGGGAACAATTTCCGCCGTTGAGCTAGACACCAATCTTGATGATGCACAAGTATTGGACTTGTGGGCTGTTTTCATAGAGCACAAAGCATTATTCCACATGGAGGGCATCCTTATGTAGATAAGGAACCATTTTTGAATATTTTCTGGCACTTCATCCAATAGAACCTTGAACCAAAACTATTTGTGGTACTTAGGGGCATAATGATGCAGATCGAAACTAGGGACATGCTTTCTCTAGTTCTTCACATGGCTAATACAACATCTTGCACTATATACGTGATTGTCCAAGATGGAATTAACTTGATAACGCATTTGGAGAAGATGCAACACCTGCATTGCTGACCGGCTTCATGGCCTCTTCGCTTACTGTTGTTCATTGAGACATAACCATCACAGCTATCGAAGAATCGTTACTTGGCTGGAGATTAACCTTCTTACTGGTAACTAATCAGTTGTCTCACAACACTTAAGTTCTAAATCTTCACTCTTGACCACAACAATAATTACAGTCGAGGCACAAACAGGTGGTCGTCATCGAAGTCCGTAGATAAGGAGTCACACCAGAGATGGTTGATTTCGTCCGTATAATCATTATGCATACAAAGATTAAGACTTGATTAACCCGGTCATATGCACAATGCGATGATAGATTCTTATCCAATGGATAACTTATTCAATATTAAGTGTTACTTGCCCTTTTTATCCAACAGGGATGACTTACGTTGCTCACTCGATGACCGACGTTATATGAGTACACATAGGGAGGGTCACTTGTCTGCCACCCCTTGCAGTCTGTCAATGTTTATGTCGGTGACTGTTCTTCAAAGGTTATCCTCTTAGCAACTTTAGGAGGAAGCTCTACTACAATTGGTCAGAGATATGAATCTTCAGATAAAATATAGGGAGATAACCAAGGGAAAAGGGTCACAAGAAATAACACATCAGCTGTCGTTTCATAATGGATCATGACTAGCAACCCTTATACCAGCGCGTGCCGAGCAGCACAACCTTGTGTGTGCGCCCACAGGAGGCTCTCGGTTTTGTCGCAACACCATAGAATGCTAATTGTAACACCATTATTAAACGCACAAACAAAGTGGAATTTCAAGTGGCACCGATTGGGTGGTAAGAACAAGCACCAGACAAGGGAGGAGTAGCAAGCAAGGGTAGTTACAAGGTTTAGAGTTGTTGGGTGAAAAGTTCAGGTCAGACGACACGATTCACACAATCATCAGAAAAATTTTATCCAAGGCAAAATTGCATGCAAAGTTGCATTTATTTCATGATCCTACCATACATGTCAGAGGGGGTATTTATAGGGCCCTAGCCTTCGTATTTTACATAAAATGACTATTTTACCCCTAACCTAACTATTTACAACTCTTTATTTATGTAAGGGCGAAGTGGTCATTTTCTCCTAATTCAGTCTTCTTTTTCGCATCCGATCCTCTTTTCCTTTAATGAATTTATTTTCTTCAGATCATCTTATATTTCTTGTTCACTTCTCTGTCCAGCGAAGTTGAATTCTTGAAGACGAAGTCGACAGTCGAAGTTGAATTTCTAACGACGAAGTCGATAGGCGAAGTTGAATTCTTGACGATGAAGTCAATAGGCGAAGTTGAATTCTTGACGACGAAGTCGATAGACGAAGTTGAATTCTTGATGACGAAGTCGATAGGCGAAGTTGAATTCTTGACGACGAAGTCGATAGGCGAAGTTGAATTCTTGGCGACGAAGTCGATATGCGAAGTTCAATTCTTGACGACGAAGTCGATATGCGAAGTTGAATTCTTAGCGACGAAGTCGATAGGCGAAGTTGAATTCTTGGCGATGAAGTCGATAGGCGAAGTTGAATTCTTGGCGACGAAGTCGATATGCGAAGTTAAATTCTTGGCGACGAAGTCAAAATACATTCTTCGCTGTATTTTTTCCTGCAAGTGAATTTCATCAGAATATTTTTATATCTTTTTTACTCCAAAGTTTGGGATTGAGTTTTTTTGGATGAAGTTAATTTCCCAACAGTAGCCCCTCGCGAATGAAGGCCTACTCCAAAGGTCTAAAATTCGTGAATTTTGAATTTTATGAAGCGAAGTCACAAAAAACACCGTCCCGAACTTTGGAGTTGGTCGTTTATGACCATTATGATATGAACAGTATTTGTAATGGTTATTTTCTGAAGCCGCCTATATATACTGCGATGTGTTCCCTTCTTGAAGGTACGCGATCGAAGACGGGGAGGTGTTTCTGACATTTTAAGTTTTCGCGAAGTCATTTTTCGTCGAAGTCACTTTTATTCTTTCGTTTCTTCTTTTGTTGCGAAGGTAATTTTTGTGAAGTTGTTTTGTACTTTCATATGCTTATTTATGTTTATATATTGTTTTGTATATATATATATATATATATATATATATTTGTATTCAGATGTCAGACATGGAGAAGAATGCTTCTAAAAATTCGCCTGCTGAAACTGAGCATTCTGTTTCTGGTGAAGATCTGTCTAATGTTTCTGCATCGGAGTCAGAGCTTGTTGGTGATGATACGAAGTCTCTGATCTTTAGAAAATCTTTGTTTGATGAGTCTGAATTGCAGTGGATGGTAAAAAATAGAATGCTTGAAAAAGCTGATGTTAGATTACCTACACAGAATGAGACAATTCCCCGGCCAGAACCTAATGAATGTGTTGTGTTTCGTGACTATTTTTCGGCTGGTCTTCGTATGCCATGTCAAGATTTTATGGAAGAAATTCTGAAAGCTTATAACATTGAGATGCTTCATTTGACTCCAAATGGTATAGCAAAAATCGCTCTTTTTATTTGGGCAGTGAAATCTCAGAGAGGAAATCTGGATATTAGAGCTTTTTGTTCTATTCATGAGATGCATACTCAATTTCGGAGTAAAATGGTTGATGGAAAAAGTGTCATCAAATATTTTAGATGTTGCAGTTTTAAGCCAGCTCGTGGTGCTAAACAGATAGCTCTTGCTTCGAAAAATAAGTGGGTTGAAAATTGGTATCGATTTTGGTTTTATCATAAAGTTCCTTTAGTCGAAGAGAAGAATAAAGCTAACAGGGTTGTTAGAAGATATCCTTTGGCTGCAAGGATGCACAAGAACAGTTTTGACTGTAAACCTGAATTTCAAAGTTCAAGAAGTTCTAAATCCTGTGAGAAGTTTTATAAGCTTGCTGCAAGTATTCAAAGTGTTCGAGATCTTTGCGAAGAGTATATTGCTCTCGGATTTGGCCTTTGAAGAAAGGTTGGAGCTTTGTTCGATTTCATGAAAAGGTTGTTAGAGGGAAAACCTATATCTTTCCAGATAATAAAGTTTTTCGTCCAAAGAAATATACTGAAGACAAAGAATTTGTTTCTGCTGTTGAAATTAAAGCCGTTGAAATTCTTAGGAAATTTTTGAAGAAAGAAAAGGATTTGATGGATAAATCCTTGGTTCAGATTACAAGAGACTGAATAGAGTTTTTGATATTGCTCAGATAGAATATGATGAAAGATCAGCTCCTGCTTATGCTAGAAGTGTGAAGCCTAGTATCGATAATGTTACAAGGAAAAAGAGGGGTGGGCCTCCGCTTATTAAAAAAGTTTCAAAGAAGAGGGCGAAGACTGCTGGTTTTTCTGATTCTGAATTGTCAGAAAGTTTTGTTGATGAAGCTTTGAAGAAAATGTCTTGTGATGAAGAGGTGAGAATGTTTAGTTTAGTTTTTGATTCTGATGGGTTGACTCCTCTTATGTTGACTCCACTTGATAACTATTTTCAGAATTTGATGGCCAACATTTCCCATGGTGGTGGTGTTGAAGCTATCTTAACTTTGTCACAACAAAATGTTGGCGAAGATATTATTTCTGATCTAGTTAATCTGGTTTCTTCTCCGGTTACTGTGGCTGCCACTGTTGGTGGTTCACAAGGAGAAGGTGAGGTGTTGGCTTCGCAGGAGACTGTTGGGCCATCCTCTTAAAGATTTTCTGTTGAAACTCCTTGAGATGAGGCAGGAATTTTTGGTGATGAGATTGAAGCTGTGATTTCGTCTGGAGGTGCTAATTTAGGTTGTGAAGTTTTAGAGAATGTTTTGCGGATCGAACAAGATGCTACAGTTGTTGGTGAAAAAGGTGCTTCTGAAGTTGTTGTGCCTGTTGCGAAGGCACAAAAAATTAAGGGTACCACAACTCTCGCCCTTGATTTTGATAAATCTGATGATGAAGTTCATGACGAGGAGGCTGAACATGATCGTGTTTCTCGTCTTTCTGAGTCTACTATCAATGTGATTACTGGTGAGAGGGTGTCCTTCCAGCTTGAAAAGGGTGTTTCTACAGGTGATTTTTTTCACTTCACATATTTTTGTTTTGTTTGTCTTCTTTTAATGTTTTGATGTTTGTCTTCGCAGAGAAATTTTTCCCTGATTCTTCTTCTCAGAGGGAGGCAACCGTTGATATTAGAAAGATGAAAGAAGTTGCCAAGGAACCTGCGAGTCCAGCTGAAGTTTTGGAAACAGTTCCTGATGGTATAAATCTTGAAGCTTATAAACGTTATATGGAGTACTGCCAGGCTCAAGGTGTGAACTTAGATACTTTCAAATTTGTTGGGATTGGTTTGGACAAACTTCGTATTATGCCGAAGAAACCAGAATTAAAATTGTCAAAGTGCATTGATGATGCCTTCGCAGTTCCTAATGCGAAGGCCGAACTTGTTGGCAAGTCTTCGCTTGAATTGGCTGATGCCAGTGTTTCCATGATTTACAAGGTTGGATCATTTTGAATGTTCATCTTTTTTGCATAAATTTTATTTTAGATTTGTTATTTTGATTTGTAATATATTTTTGACTTCGCATGTAGAATGCACTTTTGCAAAGGAGTTTGCGTAAGTCAATTGAAGATGATGCAAAAAATGTTGCACTTCGTGAAAAAAGTTTGGTTGAAGAGATTAATTCTCTGAAATCTCAACTTGCTGCTAAGGAGAAAGAAAAAATAGAGACAATTGAAGCTCTTCATAATATGGAATCTAGATGTATTTCTGTTGGAGCTAAACTTAAATCAAAGACTGAAGAATACGATAATTTGAAGAAAGATATTGAGAAAGTTGTGAGAGAGAAGAATTATCTTGAGAAAAAATCTCTTGAAAAGGATCAAAATTTTCATAATAAGTGCAATCACTTGTGGGAACTTTGCAAAATTGCTATGATAAATTTGGTGCGAAGCCAAAAGATCCTTGTTGGGAGGTTGGAGAATTCGATCCGTTCTTTGCTTGGCTTTGTCGACAATATGAAGATTTGCCTACTGTTTTACAGACTTCTGCTGATTTAAGCTGTATGTATTCAAGTCGTGCCATTTTTCACTTGATGAAGGAGGCTAATGATCCCTTGTATGAGAAACTGTATGATAAAAGTTACAAGTTTTCGTCAGTGGAATCTCTTAACCAAGTTTCTTCTCGTACTCAAATGCTTTGCAAGAAGTATTTTCATGAATACTGGAACCAAGGTGGAAGGGAGCATGCCTTTATGAAAGCTAAGCAAAAGATGAAAAAAGTATGTTATCTATATGTGATTTTTGATTCGTTGTTTTTTTCTTATGTTTTTTTTCTTATCTATTGTTTTATTTTGTTTTGTAGCAACTTAAAAAGAGAATTGCTTCTGATATGGAGACAGAGAGGAGACAAGATAGAATTGAACAAGAGAGGGCGAGGGACGATGATGCTCGTGATCATGTACTTTAGTTTGTCGTAGTTTAGATTTTAGCTTCGAGGGGTGAGGTTTTGATAATCCTTTAACGTTTTTGTAAATGTTGAACTTTGGACATGATGAAGTTATGGTTATGCCCTTGTTAATGTGTAAAGGTAACTTTGTTGCTGAGCCTACTTTACGGTTGGAGTATGGTACTGAAGAAGCAAAATCTTCTTTTGATGTGTTTGTGAAACGTAAGCAAACATAATTTTTTCTGTTTGTGATATATATATATATCCTAATTTGGACGTGATTGTTTCTAGAATTTGAGACTGATTTCTCTATTGCTGAAAATGGGAGATGTTTGCCTCGTGTTGTTGATTGCAGCAAATTTTCTCAGATATTTGTGCTTTTGTTGTGATGTGGAGACATTTATAAAGTGAATTTTGATGACATTTTCCTTGTGTGTTTTCAGTCTTCGTGTTCAAGTGCTTCGCCAAGCTTTATTTCCGAAGACTATCTTAGTTCGGAGGTAGATCAAGTTTTAGATAGAGTTGTTGAAGATTTGATTGATGAAGCAGCAGCTATTGTTGCTTTAGAAAATGTTTGATATGTATATTTGTTGACACAATAAAAAAAATTATGTGTGTATTTGTGCAGACATTTTTATGTAATATGATTTATTAAGTGAAATAAATAATGTTCCCTTATTTTTTAGCGAGGGCGAAACGTAGTTTTTTTTATTAAGCAAAGGCAACTCATATACTTTGTTATTTTGTGAAGACATAGTCTTAAGTAAAGGCAGTGTGTTGACTTCGTATTTGGTGAAGTTAGATTTTTCCTTAGTGAATCTGAAAACATCATTCTCTAATGAAGGCAATGCCTAAGCTTCGTATTTTGTGAAGTTAAATTTTGCCTTAGTAAATTTGAAAACACTGTCCCCTCACTTTTTAAGCGAAGGCAATGAATTGACTTCGTATTTTATGAAATCAAATTTCACTTTAGGTAAATTTGAAAAACACCGTCCCCTTACTTTTTAAGCGAAGACGATGAATTGACTTCGTATTTTCTAAAATTAAATTTCACTTTTGGAAAATTTGAAAACACCGTCCCCTTACTTTTTAAGCGAAGGCGATGAATTGACTTTGTATTTTCTGAAATCAAATTTCACTTTAGGTAAATTTGAAAACATCGTCCGCTTACTTTTTAAGCAAAGGCGATGAATTGACTTCGTATTTTCTGAAATCAAATTTCGCTTTAGGTAAATTTGAAAACATCGTCCCCTTACTTTTTAAGCGAAGGCGATGAATTGACTTCGTATTTTCTGAAATCAAATTTCACTTTAGGTAAATTTGAAAACACCGTCCCCTTACTTTTTAAGCGAAGACGATGAATTGACTTCGTATTTTCTGAAATCAAATTTCACTTTAGGTAAATTTGAAAACACCGTCCCTTTACTTTTTAAGCGAAGGCGATGAATTGACTTCGTATTTTCTGAAATCAAATTTCACTTTAGGTAAATTTGAAAACACCGTCCCCTTATTTTTTAAGCGAAGGCGATGAATTGACTTCGTATTTTCTAAAATCAAATTTCACTTTAAAGTTAAAATTTATCTGACTTCATTTTTAAAGTTAAATTTTACCTTAGTGAATTTAAAAATATTATTCGATCTTTCTAGCGAAGATAACATGCGGACTTCATTTTTAAGTCAAAAATTCACTTTAGTGAATTTGAAATATTGTTCGCTCTTTTTGGCGAAGATAACATGTGGACTTCATTTTTGAAGTCAAAATTCACCTTAGTGAATTTGAAATATTGTTCACTCTTTTTGGCGAAGATAATATGCGGACTTCTTTTTTTTGAAGTCGAAATTCACCTTAGTGAATTTAAAATATTATTCGCTCTTTTTAGCGAAGATAATATGCAGACTTCTTTTTTGAAGTCGAAATTCATCTTAGTGAATTTGAAATATTGTTCGCTCTTTTTGGCGAAGATAATATGCAGACTTCTTTTTTGAAGTCGAAATTCACCTTAGTGAATTTGAAATATTGTTCGCTCTTTTTGGCGAAGATAATATGCAGACTTCTTTTTTGAAGTCGAAATTCACCTTAGTGAATTTGAAATATTGTTCGCTCTTTTTGGCGAAAATAATGTGCAGACTTCTTTTTTAAAGTCAAAATTCATCTTAGTGAATTTGATACTTTGTTCGCTCTTTTTGGCGAAGATAATATGCAGACTTCTTTTTTGAAGTCAAAATTCACCTTAGTGAATTTGAAATATTGTTCGCTCTTTTTGGCGAAGATAATATGCAGACTTCTTTTTTGAAGTCGAAATTCACCTTAGTGAATTTAAAATATTGTTCGCTCTTTTTGGCGAAGATAATATGCATACTTCTTTTTTGAAGTCAAAATTCATCTTAGTGAATTTGATATTTTGTTCGCTCTTTTTGGCGAAGATAATATGCAGACTTCTTTTTTGAAGTCAAAATTCACCTTAGTGAATTTGAAATATTGTTCGCTCTTTTTGGCGAAGATAATATGCAGACTTCTTTTTTAAAGTCGAAATTCACCTTAGTGAATATATTTTATGATTCTTTTGATAGGTTAGCATCATTTTTTTCTTGTTCGAAAATTGATGCTATCTACTTTGGGTGTTTTGCCGATACATGAGTATATTTAAAGTATACTCTTCGGCCGTTGATAAAATTGTTTTTTAGGGGAACTAGCTTTCTCATTTATACTTTGATGAGAATTTACAATGGAGACTGCCTCGTTAAAAAACCACTCACCCTGCGAAGGGTTCCCCTTGAGTGGAAAAAGAGTGCAGCTCGTTTACATTTGAATTGAAATTTCTCAGAATATAAAAGCTAATCTATTTTGTACAAAGATGAAAGCAAATTCTAGGGATAGTATCTTCGTAAGTCTTGAATATTGAATGTGTGATCAATTTCCTTCCCACTCATGTCTGCCAGGTGAAATGCTCCTGGCTTGTTGGTTCTTATAATGAGGAACAGTCCTTCCCATTTTTGCTGAAATTTTCTGACTGTGTCTTCATTTCTTTTTCTTTTCAAGACAAAGTCTCCTGATGATAATTGTCTTGGTTTTACTTTTTTATTATACCAACTTTCTGTTTCCTTTTGATATTTCTCAAGGTTCTGAATCGCCTTCATTCTTTCTTCCTCTAATAAATCTTTACTTGTCATTTGTTGGTCTTCATCTATTATTTCAATATTTGTTCTTGGTCATTGAAATTGTATCTCTTCAGGTGTCATCGCTTCTTCTCCATAAAGTAATTTGAAAGGGGAGAAGTTTGTTGATCTTGAAACTGTGGTGTTATGTACCCAAACAACTTTATGTAACTCATCCACCCATTTGCCTTTTGGTAGTCCCACGAGGCATTTTGATATTCCTATGCATATATTTCCATTTGCTCGTTCGACTGCACCGTTTGACTGTGGGTGTTTTACTGATGTGAAACATAATTGAATTCCCAGACTTTCACAATATTCTCTAAAATTTTGGCTATCAAATTGAGTTCCATTATCTACTGTTATGTGTCTTGGAACTCCGAAACGACAAATGATGTTTTGGCAAAGAAATTTCTTAATTGTGAAAGATGATATGTTTGTCACTGGTTTAGCTTCGATCCACTTAGTAAAATATTCCACTGCTACTACTGCATATTGAAGGTTTTCTTGTGCTGTAGGTAGCTTTCCAATGATGTCAATTCCCTATCTCGCCAATGGCCAAGTTGGTTCTATTGTTTGTAAATTTGTTGCTGGAGCCTTTACTTTGCTTGCAGACATTTAACAATTATGGTAAGATATGACAATTTTTTTGCTGTCATTTTGGGTTGATGGCCAATAGAATCCCTGGCGGAATGCTTTTCCTGCCATTGTTCTTGCTCCAGGATGTGTGCCGCAAATTCCTTCGTGTATTTCTGATAATAGCTTTTTTTCCTCTTCTACTGATATACATTTGAGTAATGGTGCACATATTCCTTGTTTGTATAGCTGATTGTTGATGATCTTGTAATTTCTTGTTCTTTGCTTCATTCTTATGTTGTTGACTTCATTTTCAGGTTCATAATGCCTACGAAGGTAAGCCATAATTGGGGCTCTCCAGTTTTCACTTTGTATTATATGGACTTCTCTGGGTGTAGCTTGCAATGCTTTGATGGATGCTTGTTTCAAGATTTGATAGAAAATATCTTGAGGGAGACCTGAATTTTATGCTGCAACTTTTGCTAGTTCGTCTGCCTCTGAATTGTCATTTCTTGAGATATTTTTGACTGTGAAACCTTCAAAATGTTTCTCTTGATCTCTGAGAAATTGCAAGTATTTTGCTAATTCTGGATCTCTTGCTTTGTAGTCTTTTTTAATGTGTCCTACTATAATTTGTGAATCTGTTTTGATTACCAATCTTTGGATTCCCATTGCTTTTGCTTTACGAAGTCCCAGTAAAACGACTTCGTATTCTGCTATGTTGTTTGTGCACTGAAATTCTAGTCTTGCAGCATATTTCATCTTTATACCTGAAGGTGAGGTGATTATTGTAGCTGCTCCAGCCCCTGCAAAGCCCCATGCGCCATCGCAATATATTGTCCATTCTGGTTGCTTCTTGTCTTCTCTTAAACTTTAGGAGGGTGTCCAATCTGCTAAGAAGTCTGCTAGGACTTAGAATTTTATTGATATTTTTTTTCAAATTCTATAAAATATTAAGATAATTCTGCTGCCTATTTTCCTAATCTTCTTGTTGTTCTGCAACTTTGTAATACTTCTTTTAAAGGGTAATTTGTGAGAACTCTGATTTTGTGGGCCTGAAAATAGTGCTTCAACTTTCTTGATGCTGTTAAAACTGTGTATGTGATTTTCTCAATCTCAGAGTAGTATACTTTTGATCTAGATAATGCTTCTGAAATATAGTAGATTGGTACTTGATATTTTAAATGATTTATTTCTTGTTCTTGGACTAGTACTGCACTTACTGCTGTTTCTGTGACTGAGACATATAATAGCAAATCTGCTCCTGGTGTTGGTGAAATCAATATGTTTGGCTGCAGTAGATATTTTTTTATCTCTTCAAATGTATGTTGCTGTGAAGGTCCCCATACGAAGTCTTTTTTGGATCCTTTGAGTGTCTGAAATATTGGTAAGCTTCGTTCTGCTGATTTTGAGATAAATCTGTTTAAAGCTGCAAGTCTTTCAGTCAATTTTTGAACACCTTTTATATTTTTAGGAATTCTCATATTCAAAATTGCTTGAACTTTGTCTGGATTTGGATCTATCCCTTTTGCTGATACAATGCAGCCTAGAATTTTTCCTTTTTGTACTCCGAAGGTACATTTTTCGGGATTTAGTTTCAAATTTCCTTTTCTCAGATTTGAGAATGTTTCTCGAAGGTCTTGAATATGATCTTATCTTTTCTTGCTCTTGACAACTATATCGTCGACATAAGCTAGCAAGTTTTTGCCAATCTGACTTTTGAGCATTGTTGAAGTCATCCTGACAAATGTTGTGCCTGCATTGCGAAGCCCCTCTGCCATTCTTACAAAGCAGTATGTTCCAAATGGTGTGATGAAACTTATAAATTCTTCATCTTCTTTTCTCATCCAGATTTGATGATATCCTGAGAAACAATCTAGGAAACTTAGCATTTCACTTACAGTCGCTTAATCAACTAATGTGTCGATTCTTGGTAGTGGAAAATTATCTTTTGGGCATGCTTTATTGAGATCTGTAAAATCGATACACATTCGCCATTTTCCGTTCTTTTTCTTGACCATGACGATATTTGCTAGCCAAGTTGTGAATTGGACTTCTCTTATAACTTTTGCATCTAGCAACCTTTGGACTTCGGCTTTTGCAGCTTGTATTCTGTCTTCAGCTAATTTTCTCAGTTTCTGTTTTTTGGGTCTGAAATTTTGTTTGATGTCGAGTTTGTGCTTAATTATATCTCTACTGACTCCTCCTAAATCATTGGATGTCCATGCAAAGACATCTTTGTTACTTTGAAGAAATTCTATGAGTCTGTTTTCTTCTTCTTGAGAAAGTCATGTCCCTATGATTACTTGTTTGTCTAGGACTAATGAGTCAAGGGGTACTTTCTTTGTTTCTTCAACTGCTTGAGCTTTTTCTTGTGGCTTCACATTTTCTGTTTCTTCTTTCTCTTCTTCTTTGATTATATGAATATTTTTCCGACCAGGAGTGTATTCTTTTTCAATGTTTCTTGCTTCGGTTTGATCTCCATAGACTGTGATAACTCCATTGATTGCAGGCATCTTCATACATAAGTAAGAGTAGCTTATTACTGCTTCAAATGCATTCAGAGTTCCCCTTCCAAAAAGTGCGTTATAGGGATAATGGATGTCCACCACATCAAATGCAATTTGCTCTGTTCTTATATTGTTTACTGTTCCAAATGATACAGGAAGAACTATTCTTCCCATTGAGTGAATTGGCTTCCCACCAAAGCCGTAGAGTGGGTGCTCAGCTCTTCCTAAAAGTTTGCGCTCAATTTTCATGGCATCAATTGTTGCTGTGAATATAATATCTGCAGAACTTCCACCGTCAACTAGAATTTTTGAGACAACCCATCCATCAATATTTGCTTCAACTACCATTGCATCCATGTGTGGATAGTCTTTCAGTTGCAAATCTTTTTCTAAGAATGTGATTGGTAGATGAGACCATCTTGTCTTTTTGTATGGGCCTTCTGTTGAGATAGAGTTTACTCTTCGAAAGTAATTTTTCTTTTGATTGTTATTTTCATGATCAATACTGTTTCCTCCGATGATTGCCATGATTCTTCCTTTGCTTGCCATTGAAGTTGATGGAGAGTTGTCTTGTTTGTTGTTCCCTTGTGGGTTGCTATTTGCCACAGAGGATTCGGGCTGTATTTGAAAATTTGTTTGTTGTTGATTTTGCCTCCATTGATTTGGGTCGTATATTGCCACTGGTCCATAGCTATATGATGATGAGCCTGGGATCATTGCTTGGGAGTGTCCAAACTGAATTGGGTAATAAGAGTTTTGTTGGCCTTGAATCATATGATTGACAGCTTTTGATTGACTTGAGATTTTGTTTTCTTCTTGTATTTCTTCGATGCTTTTCTTTACTTTTGGACACATTTTTGATGTGTGTCCAGCCCCTTTGCCATGAATGATGCAATACATGTCTTCTGGTCTTAGGGGTGTCCTTCCTCTTCCTCGTCCTCCTCTTCCTCTTGAATTGAAGCCACCTCTTTCGAATGTCCTTTGGTTGTACTGACTGTTGTACTGATTTTAAGGTGAGAAAGTGTTTTTAGTAGCTGAATTGCTATTTTCAACTTGATTGACTTGGGTGAAGTGTCTTCGCTCAAAGTTGTTTTGCTTTGGGGGTTGAAAATTGCTGCTTTTATTTTGATTTCTGAAGCTGTTTTCTTCCTCAATTCTTTTTCTATAATCTTCATCAGACTTGCAGTACTTTTGGATTTCTTCATAAAGCTGAGCCAGTGAAGTTGGCTTTTCTCGAGTAAGGTGTGCTGCACATTGTCCTGCCCGAAGTCTCTTGATTGCTGCAATTATGACAACTTCATCTAGGATATTTGTGATTTGAGATTTGATTTGAATGAATCTCTTGTAATATTGACTTAGAGGTTCTTTGGGCTGTTGTTTGCAGTTGAATAAATCCATGTCTATAAGACCAGTTGGTTGGAATCCTTGGAAGTCAACAAGTAGATTTGTCTTTAATTGTTCCCAGAATGTATGGATCTTGCTTTCAGAGATGAATACCAGTGTTGTGCTAGACCTTTTACTGCCATGACAAATGACTTTGCAAGTGTGGTTTTGTTCCCTCCGCCTGCAATTACTACGGCTTCAAAACTCATTAGGAATTGCCTCGGGTCTGATTCACCATCAAATGTTGGTATCATGTTGAACTTGTACCCTATAGGCCATTGAGCTAGCTGCAAATTTGTTGATAGTGGGGAGCTTGTATCAATTGATATGAATGCTTTCTGAATATTTCTCTCTTGAGAGATTCTTGTTGCTGGACGCGATTCTTCTTGATTTATAACTTCATGATTTGCATTTTGCAGTTGCTCGTTTAAATTGCGAAGGGTAACTTTAGCATCTTCTATTCTTTGTTTGAGTGTCTTTTCTCGTGCTCTTGCGCGACATTCTTCAAGTTCCTTTTGCCTTCGTAAAAATTGTTCTTCAAGTTCTTTAAGTCTTTATTCTTCAGCTTCGGCCGTTCTTGAAGAATTTGCACCTTGAGAGACTTTTTGTAAGACCTCTGTCTTCTCCGAGTGGTTGTTCGTCTTCGGTTTCTTCATTGACGATTTTCTTGTTTGGTCTTGCCATTTTATTTCTTGTGGTCGTGTAGATCTTTAGATGCACGTACAAACGGTGGACGCCAGATGTTGGGTGAAAAGTTTAGGTCAGACGACACGATTCACACAATCATCAAAAAAAAATTTATCCAAGGCAAAATTGCATGCAAAGTTGCATTTATTTCATGATCCTACCATACATGTCAGAGGGGGTATTTATAGGGTCCTAGCCTTCGTATTTTACATAAAATGACTATTTTACCCCTGACCTAACTATTTACAACCCTTTATTTACGTAAGGGCGAAGTGGTCATTTTCTCCTAATTCAGTCTTCTTTTTGCATCCGATCCTCTTTTCCTTTAATGAATTTGTTTTCTTCAGATCATCTTATGTTTCTTGTTCACTTCTCTGTCCAGCGAAGTTGAATTCTTGAAGACGAAGTCGACAGGCGAAGTTGAATTCTTGACGACGAAGTCGATAGGCGAAGTTGAATTCTTGACGACGAAGTCGATAGGCGAAGTTAAATTCTTGGTGACGAAGTCGATATGCGAAGTTGAATTCTTGATGATGAAGTCGATAGGCGAAGTTGAATTCTTAGCGACGAAGTCGATAGGCGAAGTTGAATTCTTGGCGACGAAGTCGATATGCGAAGTTGAATTCTTGGCGACGAAGTCAAAATACATTCTTCGCTGTATTTTTTCCTACAAGTGAATTTTATCAGAATATTTTTATATCTTTTTTACTCCAAAGTTTGGGCTTGAGTTTTTTGGACGAAGTTAATTTCCCAACAAGAGTCAACAAGGAGGCGATCCAAAGATTAAAACACAGCGCAAGGGAACATAGCTTAGTTGTCGAAGACAACTGAGCAAGGGTTCTCAGTTAATTCCACGCACGCCTTGCGTCCACCAAGGTGATTACCAGACGAAAGGTTTTGGCCACGTTGGACAACAACATGAGATCAAGATTAATAACATTGAGAGACGTTAGAAGTTGAGATGGACTTAGCAAACTTCCAGAACAAAATGATACACCAATCAGAGATTGCGTTGATAAGATAGCCACCTAATTTTGCAAGCAAAGATTTCTAGATCAGACAACGAGAGATTAGCGTTGCTCGGATCATCTATAGGAGAGACAATTGGGAGGTCCAACATGGAATTGGGTATGGTCTCCAAAACTTGGCAAGCAACAACTGTGGCCAAGATCGACGTTCGTTAGGACTTAACTTGGTTGGTCAATCGAACAAGGGCATTCTCCAAAAGGTAGCGGACATCCAAGGCCTAAGCAAACTTATAAGGGGACTACGCTAGGGCCTACGGTTCAAGCAAGGCATGGATACACAAACATTCAAGGGCTAGCAACCACGTCTACAGGCTCTGGCTCCTACGAGAGAATCTAATTAGAGATGACAACCATGCGATTACATAACATGAGCGTTGTTCTAGGATAAGGCATCTTCAACACTCATATGCTTACTGAGGACAAAAGAGAGGTCAACTATGACACAACCTAGCTAACAAGCATCTACACAACATCACTATTTTAAGCGGACACTTGAGACAACGAGTCAGGTTAGCTTAAGCACTCGATACTAAGCAGAAGGCTCACACCTAACAATCATTTATCAAACAAGAATTTAACCACAAGTTTAGCCAAAACAAAAGCATGCTAAAGTAACCAACCTAGTACATACACAGAGCCTAGACAGCAACGCAACAGACACGTGTTTTAAACAAAACATAAGTTGTAAGCATCAAACTAAGGTGGTACTAGACTTATTGGAAAGCTTACTAAGTTATCTATAACTTTCTTATTCACACTAAGGACTAATTCATAGATTACATTATTATGACCATGAAAATATTACTACAACAAAAATTATTCTAGCAGCCAAAGTTCATTACATGCAAAACAATGTTTAACCTTGTTGTGTTAACAAGAGAGCACACAACCATATTATTCTAGTAACTCCAAACATTCTTACTTTAGACTAATCAAAAATTTAGTTTATTCATAGGAATCACAATTACTTGAGTAAGCATTTGCAAGAGCTTGCAGGAGCAACACATCCACCACAAGACTAAACTAGAGGACATTTATAAGTTCAAACATATAACCCTAATTATCTCTATCAAGGCTAAGCACATACTATTTCAAGCACTTCCTATTCAAGTAACATGGAACAAGGCATTCTTGACTAACTCCATACAAGGAGGATAGTGCAGCACATCAATTACAAGTTACTTATTTATTAGGACAAAGGTGGGAGAAGCATAGTTATATGCACAAAGCAACAATCATGATGATGCATGCTTCGTCCTTTTCGTCCTCACAAGATTGCCAGCCTAAGGTGGCAATCACGTTCTATGTCGGTGGCATAACACGCATTCTCTCGATATAGAGCTAGTCGTCAGCTACATTCAACTTACGCATTCGTGGTTAGCGTACCTGCAGAAAATTTTATTGCAGCCCAACAATTCCTAATATAGCACATAATGAAAGCAGTAAACTAAATACTCTCCATACATACATCCCCTGATGCATATACTTCGGTATCATAGCTACCCAACAAATGTACCCACAATTAAGTACTTTCATAAATACATGGTTAAACATGTAATTATGCCAGTAACCATAGCTAACTCTACCCTAGACCGACGGTTGAACGGTCATGCTCTCCCAGCTCACACTTACCTTGTCGTAGGTGCGACGTTGCAAGAATGTAACTCTAGTGACATATATGGATATTTCATATATGAAGGTTACCTCTACCATTCGACCACAGGGTAACAGTGCGGTCAAGTTATCACTCATACATACCTTGGCTTGGGTGTAGATGCAAAAATTTTAAACCCCCAAGTTAGTACTTAATTAAGCCACCTAAGCTAAGGGTCCTTAATTGGGCATAAAGGAAATGACCACTAGCATACTTAGATTTAAAATTCAGATTTGAACAAACCTATATATGTAGTAGCTATAAGTTGTCAAAAACTGATTTTTGCAAACAAAACCTTTGTTTTCAATACACATATGACATGTTTAGTGTTGAACCTTGCTCTGATACCAGTTGTCACGGAACCGCCCAAATTATAAGAACAAAAGTACAAAAACAATCGCCGAAGCAATTAAATTCCCGTACTTAAGCTTCTATAACTCCGGTAGTCCAATAAAATCATGAGGGATTTCAAACCAACCAACATAAAAGCCAAGATCGTAGTGGTCCAACATAACAGGTCATATGTTACATCCATTTTATAAGTAATTCAACATATATCGGAGTTCAGTAGAGTTATTAAAACTCAAGTTTAAAAGTAGCGGAAACAAAGTAGTTTGAAACTAATATCACTTAATTCAAATACATGCTAGTACCAAGGTCAATTTCCAATAAAAGCATGATAGACAAGATAGCTCAGAAGGATCATGCCCATGATCACACTCTGCCATTACAGCAGGAGCCATCCAATTCTTGCAGTAGCCATGATACATCACAACCTGCAACAAGTGGGAATAAACCCTAAGTATGAGAAGGTACTCACCTAGACTTACCCGTCAGAAACCATAAATAAAGTGACACCAAGGAGTATGCAAGGCTTTCCTTCAGTGGGCTAGCTTGACTCATTTGTAAAAAACATAAGTTATCATGAATAAAGTAATTTAAGTCCCTTTGCATCATCTTTATTATAACCTATTCAATCTAGGTAAGCACCTATGCTAAAGCAATCACTTGATTAACCATTAACATCAAAGGTTACCATTTCAGGTTTTGCATTTCCAACATCATCCACATAACCATTCGTGTTCCATCATCATTACTACGATGCCGTAACTCGAGTCAAGTGTTCACTATCCAGTGAACGATGGCGATTCGAATCAATTATTAACCAGCTGGTAATTTATTCCTCATACAAACCTCACTCACCCGCTAAAGTGAGATATTGGTCACCGAGTCAACTATCCAGGTAAAGTCTTGAGTTTGCCAGGAACCACATGTACCCAGGGGCCACCTGACTGCTCTTTGGCCTTATCATCGTGCCCCCGTGTCCTACCACACCTGCTCCGGTATAGTGCACTACGGGCAATCCACTCAGCCCGAATAATCTCCCAGCTTCGCGGTCGAAAGGTACATTATTCGGTCAGCTAAATGTGAGGCATGCGTTCAACATGATCCGAGGCCCAACAACGGTCGATCCTTAATCGACATAGACAGAAACTACAAGCACCCCAGAACCCTGTCTGGTTGCCCAATACTTATTCCGTCTGGTCTCAAATTATCCATCAACACTTGGTTATTTCCAGGATATCATCTATTCCATAGCTAAAATATTCTAGTAACCACCTATAATTGCAGGTGACCGGAAATCACCGATCGCTACCGGTCTAAGCAGGGCTAAGCAATATTTTCGATCCTGAACCAAAATAGGATTTCAGGCATATTTATGGGACAAGGAAAAGGGTATATATGCACCAAGTGTTTCCAATCAACTCCTATAACTTAATGCAACAATACATATATAACATATATATATATATATACTTAATTGCTTTTATAAAGTAGGAGGCTTAGTATGCTCCGGGGCTTGCCTGAGATCGAACACTTAGGTTAGTGTTGACAGATGGCACTCGCTTGGCGAGCATCTCCCATCCCAGCACTTGCTTAGTCCTTCCACCTTCAGGATAGGTCCACCAAACACCGTCTTTAGGTTTGGCTTCAACATCTCATCCTTCACGTGGTGCATCTAGCGAACCTAAATGAGATGCAAGATGCATGTGTATGAATATGATGAATGGTAACACAAGATGTATCACATAAGCATTCAAGTAAACACAAGATTACGCAAAACATAGACACCAATAGCTATTTAACTAACATCACCCAACCAATTAAAGAGGGCAAGCACATCAAGCATAACACAAGTTTAACAAGACTACAAGTATCTCAACTTGACCATCATCAAGGGCATAAGCCACACTTAGCAACACATGGAGTAAACCACCATAACTAGCATCTATCTATTTCTAGACTGCAAACAACAGCTGCATGTTTGGATCATAACTGGAGTTATACAAATCCAATAGCCATGCAACAAGACATTCTAGAAAGCTTATAAAATTGTGCATAATTCATCTTTAATTATCTTAGCATGATTCTCAAGTTAACCAAGTCAAACATGCATAATTATATAATCTGGTCTATAGATTCCAGAGAACAACTATTTCTAGAACCCAACTTGAAACAGTCATTACTCATAAACTATAAGGCTAAATGCCACCAAAATTTAACACAAGCTAGACTAATGAGTTATCTGCAATTTTAATATAAGCATGTTTCTCATCAAACATCATTTTCATGGTGCAATTACCAAAGTCCCAGAAACTGTCTAGGAAAGCATCAATTGCAAGAATAAATATTAACTTATATTCCAAACATACATTTGGCCACAACCAATGTAACCATCATAAAGTGCATGTTAAATGATCACCAAAAAGCATAGTGCTCATCACTAAATAAATTATTTTAATGTATTTCTTAATTTATTTAGATAGCAAGGTGAAATAATAAACATATACCAAAAATTCATAATAAAATCTATAAAAATTACAGTAGCTCTTACATACACCCAATAGTCTAGTGTACAAATTTCAAGCCATTTGGATATGTATATCAACATCTATGAAAAATATAAATTGCTATTGTAAGAATTCATGTGAGAGCAAGATACACTAATAACTCACTCATATGACATCCAAAATTCATGAAATTTTTACCACACATTAAACATCATATGAGTAGAATGCTACAAAAATTTCACTTCATTTGGAGACCTATATCTACAATTATGAAAATGACAAATACATCTAGCATTAAAAACCTAGCTGCACAAATCTATTTTTACAGAGAAAACTTTAAACTAAAACATGTTATATTATAGATCTACTACATAGATAATTTCACAAGGATTCCAAAAAGTCATTATTTGCTATTTTATGATTTTTCTACAATTTACTATGAATTTCCAAAGTTCATGCAAAATAATCACAAAACAGTCCTCGCGGCACTATTCACATGAGTCTTGGCTTCTGCAGAAAGACCCCTCCCTTTAGTCGAATTGTCGCGCGAGGTCCCCGACGAAACTGAAACAGAGGAGGGTCACCGGAGCTCGCGGATTCCGGCGAAGGGAGGCCATGCCATCGTCGGGGAAGTGGTAGGAAAGCAAGAGGAGGTCGGTGCGCACCCGTGGGTGGTCGCGGCTCGGCCGGAGGTAGCTCATGGTCACCTGGCCACGTGAGCATAGCGGGTCGGAGGCTGTGGCCGCGCCGGTGGCCATAGATGGCGGCGTTGGAGCTCGGAGAAGCGACACATCAGAAGGAGGATGGGGATAGCGGTGCTGATAGAGGTGGTGGCTAGGTCGGAGGAGGCGCGGAGGTGGAAGAACAACAGCGGTGGCGAGCTCAGCCAGCTGGCCATGGCGGGCGTGCTCACGTTCCTGTGAGTGGGAGTGAGGGAGAAGGCCGAGGGAGTGGGGAGGCGAGTGATGGAGTGGGAGAGGAGCTCGGCGCCCACTCTGGAGTAGTCGGGCGCGCGGCAGAGAGGCAGGAGCGCGTGGCGGAGAGGTGGGCCGCTGCTGCCCTGCATGGTCGCCACGGAGGGCATTCTGTCGCGCACGTGGCGGGCAGTAGTATGGCTGGCGTGGAGCGTGTTTTTGGGCCAGCTACGGGCCGATTTGGGTCTTGAGCCAAAAATCAAAGTTGAAGCCCGCGAACAGCTCTACACTTTTCATTTAGAGGTCAAGGTCATTAGGGTTATAGATTAGGAGATAATTAGTACCAAACTTGATAGTGTCAGCAATTTGAAAGCGACAAGCAAACATCCAAAATTGATGGTTGAAATGAAATGCAAATGGTGCCATCTTCTTGTATGTTCTTCCCCATCATGTAAGCTCCAACTTTTACATTTGGATCAACTAAAGTTGCTTAACAAATTTTGGAGAACGCGAGACGCCATCGTCAATGTCATTCAAGTGCTTAAATAACCTTTTTGCTGTTTTGGAAACTGTTTTCAAAGATCCAAATGAACTCCAATCTTGATAAGACTTGATTCCTTGGCTCCACCATGAAAAGCATGTCAACCCCTATTAAGGAATCCAATTGAGCTACCATACAATTTTGCAAGAGAAAGTGTCGCAAACAAGTCAACTTACTGTTGTCAAATGAGGACTCAGAAGAATTTTCTGCTTCTTCCAAACAGCAGCTGATTTAATTTTGTGAGCTCTACTTGGCTAGGTTATGGGCCAAACTAGATCTTGAGCCTTAAACAAAGTTTGTTCTTCATGACATAGACTACAACTTTTATTTAAGGTCCAAGCTCAAAACTGATATAAAAACTACTGTTATACTTTGACCAAAGTAGGATCACGATAAAGCTTAAATTATCCTTTTTGATCCATTGGAGCATTTTCTGGGCATTTTCTCAACACGAACCTTTCATGAATTTTGTTGTAGAGTCCATCTAGAGTCTTTTGGGCAAGGTTGCAAGGTTTGGTTGATGACCTATATTTCTATTCACTTATTAGTGCAATTCAAGCACTTAGTAAAACCATTCTAACAAGGATATAACTTATTATTTCATGTGACTTTTTGACTCCACACTTCATGAAACTTTTCGAGTGACCAATATAGATAGGTACTACGGTAAGACATATGAGATATTGCAATAACACCACCCAAGCATATATCTTGAGAAGGGGCCTATATGTAAAGCAATGGTGCAACATCCAACTTTAGGTTAGGCTCATCTCCATAAGTTGACCTTGCCATCGTCATCTCCACTTAATCTATCATGTTTGAGCTCAAACCCATTGCTTAACTGGTGGCAAACACCTAGGGTGTTACACAGACGCTCCGACACATAGGCATCGGACGCACTCAGCAGCGTCCGGTGCACCAGATCTCACCACGTGTCTCGCGCGTTTAAAGTTCAACGGTCATTTCAGCGAGCACCGAACGCGTTCGACGCCCATCACTCAGCGTCCGACGCCAAGCGTTTGATGCACTCCAGTAAGCATCCAGAGACGATTTTCGCTCACCGAACACATCCGACGGTGGGTCAACGGATGCCACTGCGTCCGGTGCACACGAGGGTTCGAAGAAGCTGCTGACGTCACGTAGCCACCGGACGCATGAACAGTACCACTTCAGCATTCGGTGCAACATCACCGGAGCGTCCAATGCTTGGTTCTAGCGAGGTTGCAGCACGGTGTATTCACCGGACGCGCAGCCAGCGTCCAATGCTTTGAGAACTAGCGTCCGGTGCTCCCGAAGCCAGCATCCGGTGCACTAAAAATAGTGAAGAACATTTCCAAAAATTCGTCGAATCCATCTCTACCGCTCAAACTCCACCTCCTTCGCAAATGTGCTAACACCAACAAGTATACATCACCATGTGTATGTGTGTTAACATTTTCCGAAATTATTTTGAAGGAGTTAGGTTAGCTCTCCACTAGATCTAAATGCATATACAAATGAATCCTCATCTAGTGGCACTTAAGTGATCAATAGCCCCAAAAATTCTTCTCTTTATAGTACGACTATCGATCCTAAGTGTGATCACACCCTCTATGATGTCTTGATCACCAAAAGTAAATCTTATCTATACCTTTGCCTTGGGCTCCATAGGATTTTGCCTCTTCTCCTCTTCGAGTAAGCCCTTGATCACATTGTGGTCATCACCATCATCATCTAGGCTTCACCACTTGGCATGGGACTTTATCATTTCATGTCTACACACTAAGCATAATGATTAGTCCCTAAATTTCATTAATTATCCAAAATCAAACTAAGGCTTTCACACGGGCATGTTTTGCTACTCACATTTATTTGAGCATATGTGATGTCAATATATTTTTTAGTAAAATGCATGGATAGTCCATTAACTTGTGAGTGTGTGTTAATTTGGTCCATCAGGTTTGAAAGTGCATTTTTAGGTCCAAAATCTTGACTATCGGTGCATAAAGAATCCATACCCCTTCGTTTTATGTTTATATTTGTGAAAACCCCTATATTTATTTTCCTTTCACAAGCTTACCCTTCACGTGCACGCTGGCCGCATCCCATGCCCATGACGTCCGCCCGCTCACCACGCCATGTGCCCACGCCGGCCGCCCGCTCGCCACGCTGCCCTCCGCACTAGCTGTGACACACAAAGTGGTGGCCGCGAGCTCGCCACACCGGCCGCGCAAGTTCGCCGTGCCGTCCTCCGGGATGGAGGTGCGCGCTCGCCGCATCCCATGTCCGCGACGGCCGCCGCTCGCTGTGCAGCCCTCCGCGATGGCCTCACGCGCTCACCGCCTGCCGTGCCTGTGATGGCCGCCCACTCGCCGTGCCCTATGCCCATGCGTCGGCTGGCCACTCCCACGCCACCCCACGCGCTGGCCGTGAGCTCGCCATGCCAGTCGTGCATGCTTGCAGCCCCGGTCGAGCAGAGAAGTGGAGGGAGTTGCCTAAGCGGTACGGTGGGAGTGTCCGACGGTGCCGAGGGACCGAGGAGAGGAAGGCTATGTGGGCACGGAGCATGGAGCACACACTGTCTCCTTCATCATTTCGTCACATTCTTTTTCCCCACTGACAAAACCGAGCGGAGGTCCTGCTAGTGTGCGTCGGTGGTGGGGCGAGGCGGTGAGCCTAATCCGACGGAGCTACCCTCCCTCGTCCGGTAGTAGCGCGACGTCCAGCAATGGATCGAGCGACGGTACGATATGGTGGGCGAGCTACAGAGGCACGTGTGGCGGTGTGGGCGGCGCCGCAGCGATGGGAGAGCAGCTGTGACGCATGTGGGCAGCGGTGGGCGAGCGATGGAGCGCGCTGTGGCGGCAAGAGTGTGGGCGGCGGTGGGCGAGCTCAGCAACACGTGCGGGCATGCTTCGCATCGCATTCCTCTGTTCACCGTCGTAATGAACTGTGGTCGTCTGGGCCTCCTCCCTGCTGTGTCCCATTGGCGGCATGCGAGCGGGAGGTCTGCGGCCAGCGCTGCAAGCGTGCTGGCGTGGCGAGTGGGCTGCTGGCGTGTGGGCACAGGGCACCTACGTTGCACCGATACGGGATACCGATACGGCGATACCGATACGGCGATACCGTGATACGGCATTTTCCAAAAACAAGGATACGCCGATACGGCAAGTATATAAATATATACAAAAAAAATCATAATACAGTCTAGAAGAATAATCAGCAAATAAAAATGGCAAACCATAGATATTGCTAGTGCCATGAAGCATCTAAGCCATCATGGTACTTGGTTCTCGATCTTCTTAACATACTTCCAGAGAGGATATCTAGGATCACTGATATCATTCACTTCAGGAACACTATCCCTATCACTTGATACATTAACACTACTAGGTTCAGAGATATGCAACAGAGAAGGAGAACTTCCACTACCACTTGCCATCCCTAAACAAGAACAATATGGAATGCAGATTAAGAATTGACTGGAGGTGGAGGAGATTTAGAAGTTGTATGAATCGCTGACCTGAGCGCTAGCCTGTGGCCTGCGGCCGTGACGGCGGCTGCAACTGGGGCGAGCAACAGTAGGAGCTGCCGAGCGAGCGTCGTCGGTGGCGACAGAAGGAGCAGGCGGCGTCAGCGTCGCGAACGGCCGGAGCGGTCGCGGGCGGCGTCGCGAGCACAGGAGCGGGCGGCGTCGTGAGAGGCAGGAGCAGCCACTGGCTCGATTCTTGTTGACTAGGGTTTGAGGGCTGTGTAAATGGGCCTCCAAATCGGGCTGCTGAGACGATGGGCTTCAATTGCGAAGTATCGGAAAGTATCAGTCAAGTATCGCCTAAGTATCGGGATTTAATTTAATTATTTTTATTTCTCTATTTTCTCGATACTTCACCGATACCGTATTGGTGGCGTATCGGCGTATCCGATACGTACCACGATACCAATACGGTAATTCTGGTACGTATCGGCGTAACGTAGCAGGGCACGGCGAGCGGGCGGCCATCATAGGCACGGCAGGTGGCGAGCGCACGAGGCCATCGCGGAGGGCTGCACAACCGGTGTGGCGAGCTCGCGGCCAGCGCTGTGTGCGTGCAAGGCCAGCACGGAGGGCGGCGTGGCGAGAGGGCGGACGTTATGGGAACGAGCGTGCACGTGAAGGGTAAGCTTGTGAAAGAAAAATAAATATAGGGGGATTTCTACAAATATAAACGTAAAACGAATAGGCATGGAATCTTTATGCACCACTAGTCTAGATTTTGAACTTAAAAATGCACTTTCAAACCTGATGGATCAAATCGACACAGCCTCATAAGTTAATGTACTGGCCATGCATTTTACTCTATATTTTTTTATAGAAAACTTAGTCAAAGAGAAAGGATTTGACTTAAGCCCAGGCCACAGAGGTAAAGCAGAATCGGTTTGCAGTTTGGCAACAGGTATCAACATTGATTCTACACACCTCACACACAAACCCGTGCTGGTCTGCTTATAGTAGCAAACCATAAAGGCAAGTAGTTCTTCACTCAACATGGCGATATGATGCATAAAATACATATCATACAAAGGGAAATACAAGTATATCCTCGACTGAATCAAACAAACCCCATAATTTGATAGGGAGAGTGGCAGCGGCCTGAACCCTTTTAATGCGTTCAGGTATGTCGTAAGCAGCTATATTTTGAGGTTCGCACTCTGGGCTGATGGACTGCTGTTAAGCTCATTGAGACCGCTCCGCATGACGCCCACCTGAGGCTCCTTGGGACTGTTATTTTCGGACCTGTACAATATACGCATGGGTCAGGCAGCACAAAGGTTTCACCTCTGACTCACTCGAAGCAACACTAAGGAAGTGGGGAGACAACAAACAAGCTTTATCGCTGCTACGATGCATTGAGGCCTCGTTTATGTCCAGGCGTAAAGTTTGGGGGCATGGTGTTCCATCGGGTGTCACGTGAGGGTGTTGCATGGAGTGTTCGGATACTAATAAAAAAATAAATTACAGAATCCGTCAGTAAACCGCGAGACGAATTTATTAAGCCTAATTAATCTGCCATTAGCACATGTGTTACTGTAGCACTTTATTGTCGAATCATAGACTAATTAGGCTTAAAAGATTTGTCTCGCAAAGCAGTCATAATCTGTGTAATTAGTTATTTTTTTAGTCTATATTTAATATTCCATGCATGTGTCTAAACATTCGATAGGATAGGGCGTAAACTTTTGAGGAGGAACTTAAAAAAAAAGGTCTGAATGGCAGAACAAAAATACTTAAAAGCAGGTGATTAGATGGATCGGAGTCCTGATCGTAATGAAGGCGGCAGAGCACCCAGAAAGCAAGGGCGCCAGAGAAGATGCCAGCAGTCCGACTCATCAACAGGGGCGAAGCTACGTTGGTTGACCCGAGTGCACCGGCACCAGGGTAAAATCAAAGTTCAAAGTTAATAGCAACTAAATTTTATCTCTTGTTCACCACCTTGGGCCAGATATGTGCACCACCCTGACTCCGTGAGACCCTGAGCCCATGCGTCCACATGCCACAAGCAGGCTTTGACGTTCGACTGGCCCAACAAGGAAACAGGCTATAACTGAAACATATCGTTTCCTTCCGTACAGAAGCTTTGGCTGCGAGTCCACGACTCTACTAGGCAGCGAGGTTGTCGCTTCTCTTTTCCAAAGTTTCGACCACCGTGAGGAGGGAAAACGCAGGAGCTCACAGCTCACCGGCATCTAGGGCCGGGCGGCCGGCACCCGGCGGCCGGCGGAGCTCCTCGGCTCCTCGTCCCTAGAATCAACCACCGGTCGACCGCATCCAACCTCTCTTCCTTCACAATTCAGATTCCGGCTCCCGTTCTTCACTCTTCCTTTTTGCAAAGGCTGCTCCTGCAGGCTACAGTATTGGTACGCAATCAGACGTGGGATGCCCCCCAAATTTTGTATTGCATTTTGCAAACCAATTTATTTCAAGCAAATAAAGTATCATCGATTTTCCTCTTTGCGATTTTAGGGTTAGCCAGTTGGCAGTTAGGATTTGCCATTGGGGTTTCAAAAATTACCATTGGGGAAATTTCAAAGGAAGGAGAATCTACATAGTATTGAACACAAATACGACAAATCATGTCAAGTAAGCATCTGAAGGATCAAATGAAATATTTGTTCTTTCTCTCTTAGATTCTAGGCGTTTATTTGTATTGTTAACTATTATAATACCTCGGCTCCGCAAGATTCATCATTTCGGTAAGCATTTCTACAGTTCTACTGTTATGTATTGGTTTGTCACTTTACAAAGAATATATCATTACATATGTTCATTAAGCGTGCACTCGGGTCCTTTGTGCTCTAGCTTCGCCCCTGCTCATCAACCGCGAGCAAGGCTTTGACTCGGGCCGCATCACGTCCCCTTCTGACCATCCCAATGCATTCCGGAGTGCCATCCCTATCCTGAGCTTCGGCCGTGTTTAGATGCCGATTCGGGGAGACCGAATCGGCACTGCGTGCTACAGTGTTCCTGTCGGACTATAGCGCGTTTTGTTTTTTAGTGTAAAAAATTGTCCAAACATTGATTAATTAGAATCAAAATGTTCGTCTCGCAAAGTACAACAAAACTGTGCAATTATTTTTTGATTTCATCTACATTTAGTACTCCATGCATTTGCCGGCATTTTGATGTGATGGGAAATCTCCTTTTTGCATAGTGCAATTTGGGGGGAGAATTTGGGAACTAAGGGCCTGTTTGGTTTGCATGAGTTAAAGTTTAACTCCCATCACATCAATGTTCCCTCAAATGCATGGAGTACTAAATGTAGACTAATTGCATGCATTTCGGCACAAATTAGGAGTAATTTACGAGACGAATCTATTAAGCCTAATTAGTCCAAGATTGGAAACTTTTTATTAAATAAGACGAAAGTGCTACAGTGTTTGTTAAACTTTAACTCCTCCAACCAAACACCCCCTAAACAAGGCCTTCTTTGGTGCACAGATTCATTCTCTGCTTTGATTTGACAATTGTTCTGACTCACCTTTGGGGCCGTTCGGCTGGAATTATAAGCCGGCTGAAAACACTGTTGGCTGATTTTTTGTGAGAGAAAAATACTGTTCCGGCTGAAAAAACAAGCCGAATAAGACGGATTATAAGCCAGATGAACATGGCCTTTCTACACTTTCTTCCCTAAGAAAAGTACGGAAGGGACAGAAACAACAGAAGTCCGAAAGGATCACCAAACGATCACAATATACTAAGACCCAGTTTGGTTGCCTCTGTTTTTTTTAACACACATCACATCGAATGTTACGACACATGCATGGAGTACTAAATATAGACTAATTACATGCATGTCGGCACAGATTAAGAGTAATTTACGAGACGAATCTATTAAGCCTAATTAGTCCATGATTGGACACTAATTGCCAAATAAGACGAAAGTGCTACAGTACTTGTTAAAACTTTAACAGGGCAGACCAAACACCCCCTAACTCATGTATTATGTCATTTACTGAACATATTTTGCTGTACACCTAGAGAAAATTCTAAAAGCAATCAATTGCAAAAACAAATCCACAAAATAACATCCGCACCCATTGCATTCCGAGGGAAAAGAAAAGAGAGGAATTGAGGAAAGCTTGGCTTTCAAAGACAGTGAAAGTTCTATCAATCATTTGTTCTACAGATTTTTATTAAGGAGTCTGGATCAGGTTGGCAAGTCTAAAGTTGACAGCTTTCAATCTCCAGTGGTGATGCTTGATTAAGAAAACATGAATAGCAATTGACAAGCACTGATTGTACCAGTTCTCGAAGCAGAAAACAAATTTGTGGGCAATATGCTACCTCCCAATTACAGTAGGTCAGTGGGTAACATCGAGACACTATGCAGCAAAATACTCAGGCTAATGTGCAAAATGCATCAAATAAAAGCAGTATGTAAATGTCATGCTGATTTAAATGCTGAATATATTGCAACTAAAACCACAAATTGCCAGACTAGACTAGCAATTCTGAGCGTCCCAATCTGGATAGTTACAAAACTAGCAATTTTGAGTGCCCATCAAGGGAATTCCCATTTTCTTTGCACCTTTCAGTTCGAACTGTTTCAAACTCTTTGAATGTGAATGTTGCATGTTAACCCCCTATGCTGCCATTTTGGCTTCTATACACGGGTTCTTGCTGCCTCGGCATTTTGTCAGTGGGAAAAAGCAACACCAATGTTCAGTGGTGCTCATTCAGACATTGTTTCAAACACCTTATGGGCAAGATAGGTGCGGCAGTCTTAGCAGCAAAATTAGCATGGATTACTAGACCAAACAGCGAACTGTGATTGCAAAGAACAATTTATGCACTGGCTGACGGGCATATATTTAGATGGGCAACAGCTGAACAGAAGCTCTACCTGTTGAATGATCCAGTAACTGGCCGTGCCCCCGCCGCACTTCGCTTCACCTCCGCGGCTCGGTCGTCGCCTGAAAGACCACCGGACAGGCTGGAGACGCCGACCCGATGACTCTCTCACCGCCCGCGGGCAGTGTGGGTTGTTGGTGGCTCCTCCACCGACCACACGCAGCCTGAGTAGCGCAGTCAGAAATGAGAAATGTCCAGTTAATATTAAGTGGTTTACAGTATTATATATTATTAGAAGATTATGCAGGACTTTTTTTCGCAGGACTTTTTTTTAAAAAAATAAAATGATTTGTATCATTGCGTGTATGAGATATAATAATGCCAACTGGGTAAGCTAATTGAAGCATCAAATAAAAAGCTTATAGGATATTAGATGAAATAATAGGAGAATACGACGGCCAAACAAATAGCGCAGTATCGATGTCTTGTGCGTTGATAGACTAGAAATAATAACTGCATTTAGTGTGTAAAATATTGTAGCCCTTATTAGGAGAATAATATGGCACTTAGTGGGGTATGACACATGGATAGCTTACATGTAGAGATTGAAAGATGGTAGTGTTTGTTTTTATGAGAGATATAAGTACCCAATCATTCCCTGAATAAATTAACTTCGGAAGTTGTCCTATGATAAACATTTAAAATTTAACCAAATTTTGTAGAAAAAACTAATATTTATGACATAAAACTAGTATAGTTAGATAGAACATGAAATATACTTTTATACTACTTTCAGGTCAAAGATGTTGGTACTCATTTATTTAAAATTATTTAAACTTAAAAAAGTTTGATTTAGGTGGTCAAAGATGTTAGTACTATTTTATTTAAAGCTAGTTGAACTTAAAAAATTTTGATTTAGGATAACTAAGTTGATTTATTCATGAATAGAGAAAGTATATACATGAGTAGTGTCTCGGTTATATTAATATACATTCATATTGCAAATACCTTTTAGTATGAGTGTATGACATTTATTTTGTAGCAAATTTTTCTTTGACGCGAGGAACCTCCCCATTCCTGTTGCATAACAACGGAAATACAACATTCAGAGTTTTACTGAGCAAAAGAAAGACAGTTAAGGGAATGTAAACCTTTTTCCTACGAGCATCGCCTGATTCAGACGAACTACAAAGAAACTGAGCGTAACTGAGATCAGAAACCATAGATCTAAGCTTATTACAGACCAAAAGCAACTAACAGCAAAGTAAGGCATGACAGACTACCTAGCCAAAATCGCGACCACCATCTCAGGTCCTTCTTGTCAACAGATACTTCTTCATCCTTATTGATCGTCGTTGTGTCCATCCTTCAGCTGAGGGGTGTCTTGCTTCGTCTTCTTCTGAGTCGTCAAGCTCATTGCGACCGCCAACGTTTGCTTCACACCAGCTTCCAGAGCTTCCTTGTCGACTCCTAGGAACAGACCTGCCCAGTAACCCATAAGCACACATGCATAGCATACAATAGTAGCAGGATTGGTCACAACTTCACCTTCGAAGCAAATAGAGTTACAGGTTTTCCAAATGACCCAGCATACGACTGCAATGCCCAAAGTGTGGAACTGTTGTCCAGCAGGCAACCAACGCTCATACCAAGGCCAGCATTGCCTACGAGACTTAAGGATGCTTTTGGCGCCAATGGCATGAGCTACAATGGCCCACACAGCCTTAGATGTACTACATTGGAACAAAAGATGCTGAATGCTCTCATTTTTATTACAGAAGTAACATGCAGGAAAACCCTGCCATTTCCTTCGAATCATGTAATCTATAGTAAGGATTGCATTGTTCATGGTAAGCCATAGAAAGATCTTGATCTTGGAAGGGATTTTCCCTTTCTAGATCATTTTATGGTATGGTCCCACATCACTATTGGTCATAGCCTTATATACTGACTTAACACTGAACCGACCACTATTGTCAAAGCGCCAATGGATCACATATTTCTCATTAGACAACTGAACTTCGGCAACCTTATTCAGAATGTTTACCCAGTCGTGTCTAGATCATTTACCAACCATCTAGAGAAGGTTACCCATTTGAAGCAAGTTTCGCATGGAAAACTGCTATATCAGGCTGCTCATAAATCTTAAACAGATACAAAGAGGTTTGGAATCTAATCAAGAATCCTTCCTGAAGAGTGTGTTCTTACCATCACCAATCTTAGACTTGTCTGCCTTGAAGGTAAATGTCTTTGATCTTAAGGAGGTCTGACCACATAGCAGAATTTGTTTGCCTGTGACTCACAATGCAAACAGATTTGCCATTCAAATGTTTGGCGTTAATAATTTGTTGCCACAAGCCATTTTCATACTCCAGCTTCCATCACCACTTGCACAGTAGGCTGATGTTCAATTTCTTGATATTTTTAATCCCCAACCCCCTTTTTTCTTAGGTTTACATATTCTTTTCCATTTGATCAAGTGGTATTTCTTCTTGGTACCACCACCACCCTGCCAAAATAATTTTCTTCTAATCTTGTCCAGTCTATTCACAATGGTTTTAGGCAATAGATAGATGGACATATACTATATTGGTGCATTATTTAAGCTAGAATTAATCAAAGTTGACCTACCAGCTATTGACATTGTACTACCTTGCCAAGAGTCCAACCTTTTAGCAATTTTTTCTATCAAAGGAAGCCAATCACAAACATGAAGCCTACTGGGGCTGACTGGCACTCCAAGATACTTTAGAGGAAAGGTTCCAATTTGGCAATTAAATATCTCAGCATAGGATTCAGCCCAATTCTCTTTTATCATTGATGGTTAAGACTTCACTTTTATAAAAAATAATTTTAAGTCCTACCATCAACTCATACAGATATAGGCTTTAGATTCCTAGCACCATTAATATCATGTTTCAAGCATATGATAGTATCATTAGCATACTGAAGTATAGCCACACCATTATCCACAATATGATTAATCATACCACTAAAAAGGCCATTGGCCTGTGCTCTATGAACCATTCTAGTGAGTTCATCAGCTACAAAATTGAAGAGGATTGGGGAAAAGGGGTCACCCTGCCTCATCCCTTTGTGACTTTTAATATAAGAACCAGTGAGGTTATTGAGCTTTACACTGATGGTGCCACCAGTTACAACTTGCTTAAGCCATTCACACCATTTTTCACAGAAACCTCTTGCTGCTAAACACTCAAATAGAAATCCCCATTTGACTTTGTCATATGCCTTCTCGAAATCCAACTTAAGAATGATCCCTACTTGCCTTTTTCTCTTAGTCTCATGCAGAATCTCATGCAAAACTAGAATTCCACTCATAATATTCCTTCCTTTCATGAATGTTGTTTGGTTAGAATGGATTAACTTCTCAGCCATCCTCTCCATTCTAATGGTTAAAGTCTCGGTGGTACAAACAGTTGAGTAGGCAAATTAGCCTAAATTGCTGGATATTAGTAGTATTGGGAATCTTAGGGAGTAAGGTAATAATGCCATAATTTAGCCTACTGATATCAACTTTATCTTCATGAAAGTCATGAAACAGTTGCATGATGTCATTCTTGATGACCCTCAACATGTTTGATAGAATTCAATGGGTATTTTATCAGGGTCAACAGCCGTATTCTTTTTCATTTGGAATAAAGCTTCTTTTATTTCTTCTTCAGAGAAGGGTTAACTAAGTACATCATTATCAGCTTAAGATACCTGCTCCAGCTCATTCCACAGAGAGCTATCCATATGGATATCATGCTCCTCCCTAGGTCCAAAAAGTTCTGAATAATACTCTGAGGCATGCTTTAGCAGGTTATCATCCCCTTCAATGATATTACCTTCATGCTCAAGAGATATTATAGTGTTTCTCCTTTTCCTACGCAATTTTGTGAAAGTACTTAGTGTTATTATCTCCCTTCAAAAGCCATTCTTCATGGCATCTATTATGCCAATAAGTTTCTTCTTGATCAAGTAACTTCATATTTTCCTTAAGCAGCCATGTCTTTCTAAGCATTAGTTCATTTATTCAACCCCTCAAGCTCCTTAATGGATTCAAGATCACTAATTTCTTCACTCACATGTTTCCTCTGTTTCCTCAACTCACCCTGTAGATTAAATCCCCAACATTTGAAGTACTGCTTCAGTAACTTCAATTTTTGCTGAATTCTATCTAGTGCAGACTTAGCTCTGCAGGGTTTCAACCAGATTTTCTCAACAACCTTAATAAACTCTGGATTGGAAAGCCAACTCAACTCAAATCTGAATTGAATTGGTTTGGTATTCTTATGTTGTCCAGAAGCCAAAATTAGAGGATTGTGATCAGAGACTTCCCTAGTGAAAGCCCAAGTTTGATTTTGGTAATTAATGACACCAAATTGCTAATACCATGTGTTAAGTGGTTTAAGTTAGGCATAAGCAACACATGTGATGAAGGTGCATGTGACATGGAGTGGTGGCCACAAGATCACAAAGAGATGGTGCATGTACAAGAAATGATGGTCATGGTGATCAAGCATGAGGAGATGGACATGAAACAAAATGGTCAAGGCAAAGGTATAATCATATGATTTACTTTTGCCGGTCTAAGATGAGTAGAGAAGTGATTGACCGGGTTTATGATTGATAGCCGACTATCAAGAGGGGCAATCACGGTTAGCTCGTGAATCAAGTGCTACTAGGTCATCATCTTGAGCATATGCATTAGGATCTAGTAGAGAGCTAACGTAATGCCTTGAAAAATAATTGTGAAAATGCTAACGCATATGCACATGGTTTTTTACACATGATGGTGTTGGCACATTTGCGAAGGCGGCGGTGTTTGAGCGGTAGTGAGGGGTTTGAGGTTCGCTCTCCCTCCCGCCGAGCTTGCGAGCGCGGGATTCAGGCGTTTTCAGGGAAATGAAATGCCTATTTTCCATTGTGCCGGAGGTTGAAAAAGTGGTGAAAGCACAGAGATGTTTCATGAGCTAAAACATGTGTTTTAGTGATACACATATCAAGAGTAGCTCATAAGTGACAAGGGCGATCAAGCGGAACGAGAAAACGATGAAGATTCGCTGAGTTGTGAGCGACAGACGTTGGCGCCGCGAGCAACAGACGCGGGCACGCAGCGTCTGACGCCAAACCCTAGCTCGGCCTGTGCGCGCGGGTGCGATAGACGCGCTGACTGGGAGCGACAGACGCTGCCCGGGCGTCTGTCGGGCAACCCTAGCTCGCCCAGCAGAGGAGGAGGCAACGGACGCGCGGGCGTTCGCGCGACAGACGCTGACGTCAGTGTCTGTCGGCTTCGCGCTGAGAAGGCTAACCGACTGACGCGTCCGTCAAGCGCAAGCGAAAACTGGCTCACTGGACTACATCTGTCGCGGTTGAGCCGTGTCTGTTGCTTAGCGATGGACGCGTCTGTCGTGTGGTTGCCGAGCGCGTTTGGAGACTCGACCGTTGGAGATCAACGACTATCGTTTGAAGCTAATGACATGTGGCAGCGAGCGGAGCGACGGACGCTGGGGCAGCGTCTGTCGGGCAGGCGAAAATCATCCAGTGAAGTTGATAACGGCTAGCTCTTGAGTGAAACGTTATAAATAAGAGGTGACCGGCCCTTGGGGGTTGACTCTTGCACATTTGAGATATTGAGGCACACTTTGAGCTAGAGAACACTCCCTCCACTCATCTCCTTGCTTGGTTGCATACTCTAGAGAGATTGAGTGAGATTCAAGTGCATTGCATTGAGAGTTGCATCTAGTGGCACTTGATTCTTGAGTTTGCTGCGGATTGCTTGTTACTCTTGGGTGTTTCCCGACACCCTAGACGGCTTGGAGCAGCGGTGGTGTTGAGCTCATGATTGGAGATTGTTTCAAGCCTCACCAAGCGATTGTGATAGGTTCTTGAGCCTTCCCCACGGGAGTTCGCGAATTAGCTACTCTAGTGAAGCACGTGGCTTGGAGGATCCCCATCTTGTGAGTGGATGTGCGGCACCCGCTGAGGGTTCAACTCTTGATAGTTGATTAGCTCGTGATCCATCAAATGGGTCCATCGCCACAACGAGGAGTAGCTTGCCGGGAAGCAAGTGAACCTCGGTAAAAAATCTTGTGTCATCTCTTTGCCGAGGATTTCTCTTGTGATTGCTCATTGTGATTGATTCTTCGATTCCATTGCTTCTCTACATCGTTGGTATAAGAATCAAGTCACTTGCTCTTTACTTTCTTGTGCTAGTCCTTGTGTAGTTTGCTTAGTGTAGCCTTTATCACATAGGAGTAAGTAGCTTAGTGACTTAACCTTGTTGGTGTGTATTAGAGATCATAGCCTTGCTTCACTAGAATTGTTTAGGTGACTTGTATAGTTTAGTTGAGCTAGTGCTAGAATTAGCTTAGCCATCTTTTATACTAACGTGGTTGTTTAGTGAAGCTTGTAGATTTTTAAATAGGCTATTCACCCCTCCCTCTAGCCATTTGGACCTTACACCTAGGAAGTTTCCTAACCCACACTTGGGGAATAAGTCCTCCCAGTCTTTGGACATAAGGATTCTATCAAGTTTTTCTAGAATAGGATCTTCTTGATTATTGGACCAAGTATATGTTTCCCCTGACATCTCAATTTCTCTAAGTTCATGAAAGTTTATAAGTGTGTTGAAAAGGTCAGAGAATCTCTGTACCCCACACTTTCTATTTCTCTCATAGGAAAATCTGATGATGTTGAAATCACCCCCAATTAAGACATGGTCTGTATTATTTGAACAGATTGATGATAACTTAGTGAGGAAATTCACTTTCTGATCATCATGTGCAGCCCCATAGACTACAATTAGATTCCATTTCAGTTTATTTAATTTTCCTAGAGATTTACTCGTGTCATAAATTCACCTTGCCTAAATGCACCAACATCATAGAATTCTAGTCTGATGCCCACCAGAATTCCCCTGATTTTCCTTTAGCAGAATTATAGAGCCAAAGATAATCCTGCTGAGGGTCAAATTTTCTAAGCAATTTATCTTCACAATCCTTGAACATGGTCTCTTGCGGACCAATAAAATGAAAAGAATATTGATAAATGAGATCTTTGAGGAAAGTAGCAACACCTTTCTTTTTGAGACCTCTACAGTTCTAAATCAATCCATGAATTGTCATTTTTTATTTTTTTTTGTTTTTGGGGTTTTAGAGGAGTTAGCCTTGGGCTTCCTACCTCTAGCTTTGAATAAGCCAGGATTTTCTTGGTCTTGTTTCTTCCCCTTAAAAGTGAGAGAAATCTTCACATTTTTCCTATTCTCTCTTCTCTTTTTCCTAGATTCAACAAGAATAAAGTCATTTGTCTCAGAAGACTCTTCTTGCATCCATTCCAAAGCTAGAGTAGCTTTTTCAGCCTGACATACCTCAAATGTTTCAGTTTGAGAGTCAATAACTTTTTCAGTTTGTTTTTGATACAAATCATTTCTAGCTTTTTCTAAGTCTTTGAGTAAATTGAATGTATCAAAATCATTTTCATCCACAGCCACACCCATATCAGTGGTAATAAGAACAAATTCCTCAATAGGTAAAACAGAGAAGGAATTACTGTTTGGAGGGTTACCTTCAAGGTTTCTCTTTCGAGCCATCTTTTGATTCTTCTCCATAGTAGTCATGGTGGTAGTCTTCTTCAGTATATCACTTCTGCGCTTTCAGGATCTGGAAGGACCTCCAGCTTCTTAGGTTCCACCTCAGACAGAGTGCTGGGCGGCTCATTGAGACTGGTCAGCAACCTTCACAACTTCATGAGCTTCCACCTCAGTACTGCCGTGTGTTGACAATGTTATCTTCTGTGATGAATACTTCAGGGGATTGGGAGATCACAGGGGGAATACCACTAGTGATAATAGGGTCATCATCAGTTACACCTAGCTCAAGGCGTCTCTTTGATATTTATCTCAGGGGTAACATTCCTCACAAACCAGAGTTGTTTGGAGGACTCACCATGTCCATCATTAGATGAAACATTCATGCCAGCAAGGTGACTGAGCCTGAGAAAAGGAGTCACTATCAGAATCTGAGCCTCTAAGATTTATTTTGTAGCAATTAAAGGAATTGATGGTTAAAGTATTATTAAAGAAGACGTCCTTTAAATCTTAAGACATCTACACGCCACTTCTTCAACGGAGGATTATGGCCATGTCATGCCCCGGCCTTCCGAACAGAATGCATATCATATATACTGTATATGTATACGAAGAGTGTCTTCTGGTAACACTAACACCAGAAGTAGCAACCACGTCCCAGAAACAAAGACAAGCTCATTCTTACGTCAAAAAAAAAAAGAATAGAGAAACATGTCGAGGCAGATGGCACAAGCATATCGTACGAAGTACTTCGCTACCAAATGGTACAGCATAACAATCTAGAACACAAGCCTAAGGTTGATTGTTTCAACCAAATAACAAGAAGTCCCAGTTGTTTAGGGGCAAAAAAACACTCGAAATCTGACCAACCTGAATGCCCCTGAACCATAATACCCCTCAAAACTAGGGTAACAAGCATCCCCACTACATCAAGATACAGCGTGTCTAATCACATCCTATCCTCTCTTCTGCGCGGGGCACAGGTTATGATCTCATCGACCCTGAGGATCATCTCCGCGGCCTCTGTCGCAGACAGAAGGATGGCCTGCTTCACCTTGAACGACTCTTGAATCCCCAGCTTTTGCATGTCCCCAACCTGCCGACCACACAATTTGACTAGTATCAGATTCTGTAATAGATAATTTGTTATGAATGGAAAACTCGTCTTTGTGAACTTACGGTGCCTGTGATGACATCAATTCCAGCAGTGCAGTTCTCTTTGTGGTGCTCAGCTCGGAGCTGAGAGATCAACTCAGCGCTATCCAAACCAGCATTATCAGCTATGATTGTTGGGATGGCTTGCAGAGCACGCGAGAAAGCATCAATAGCATGAGATTTCTTCCCAGGGGTCTTCCTTGCAAGTTCATCTACTTCTTTGGCCATCACCATCTCAGGCCATCCGCCTCCAAACAAGACACGGGTATCATTTACTGTCTGTGACAGCACACACAAGGCATCATGCAAGGACCTCTCAGCCTCATCAAGCACATGCTCACTGCAGGGATGAAAAAGCAAAAAGACTCAATTTATGGAAAGTTGAAATGCATAAATGGAACAAAGTAGTCCTATTCTACATGATAAGTAGTTAAAAACAAAACATACCTAGCCCCCCTTAGGACAATGGTGCAAGCCTCTCCCATAGCAACCCCAGAGAAATGAATTAGCCTGTCCTCCCCAATCATAACCTCTTCAATGACCTTACAGTGACCAAGCTTAACAGACTCTGGATTATCAAAAGTTGATGCGATCTCACCACCAGTAACAAGAGCTAGCCGTTCAATTCCCTCAAAGTCAGCATGCTCAATTGCAAGTATGCCAGCGTCAGCAAAGAGTTCCTCAGGGAAGTTATAGATTAACTGCCTGTTGACGAAACAGTTGATTCCGTGAGCTATGATCTTTTGGACTTTCTCTCTCATTTTCTGCTTCTCAGCAGCTTCAATATCTGCAACCTTAGACATTGAATCCACCCGGACCCGTGCTCCATATATCTTAACTTTATCTGTGTCCATAGCAGTGTTTGCAACCAAAATTTTGGCATTCTCAATGCGCTTTGGCTGCCCAATGCCAATTTTCTTGTCAAGAATGAACCTATATATAGAAACAAGCAAATAAAAAAAGATATTAGGACCATTTTCTGTTGGGAACCATTACATAGATGCCTGCAAGAACACTCAATAAATGGTACTCACATGAGTGTTAACCGGTGAACTACTTTGAAACTACTACCTGACTAGAAACTATTAGATTAAAGACTATCAATGATGAAATTAACACAAGTCATCAAACACTTTCCCAAAATATAATTAATGAAAGAACATGCCGTTGATAGAAAAAATGGCATAGGTTTGATTAAGGACTAGTTAAGTAGCCAAAATGTCAAATCGATATTGCTACTTTATTTGGCTGGTAAATGAGCAATTGATCTTTTAGAAAATGTAGCACTAATTCTAATTGGTTAGATTATTGACAAAAAAACAGAAATTAATTGAATTGGGCTCTTAGGTTGGACTGATTGACAGAAAGAAAGGAGAATTTGGTGCTAGGTGAGAGAATTTTCATGCAGCCCAGTGCTGTGTGGTCAAAAGAACCAGTTGACAATTTTTCCATAAATATATACCCTTCGTCCAAAAAGGAATCCTTAAGAGATCCTCCAGGTTTCTTCAGAATTTGAATAGATTCCAAGTTGGTGCTACCCTGCCACCATTCAGATAGAAACCAGTCAATACTACATCGAATAACAACATGACTGAGTAACTATGAAGTATGAACCATGCTTTTTCAAGAGTTAAAATTCTACAGATAAAGATATCAGAGTTTAACGTAAATGATAACCAACTTTCATTAAACTATTTGTATACCTTAAGCCTCAAGACAGCATCAACCGCAAGTTCAGCAAAGTACTCCTTGTCTTGGGAAAGTATTTTTGAACTAAGAGTAGTCATAGCAATATTCATGAGATCAGCTCTGAACTTATCTGCAGAAGAAGGAAATGGATATTGTCATGAGATTGATGAGCATGATGGCATATTCCTCAGAGAATCCATGAGATGCAAGAGGAAGTGAATTTGAATTTATATGAGATTGAATATTACTCCAACATAACAAAATCTCAATGAAGTCAAATCCTACGTGCTATGCAAAATACATATATATTGTTAAGGAAAATAATGGCTCAAATAAGCCGGTGTCTTATGAATACTGAAAAATTATGCTTTCTAACCATGAGATTGGGAAAATAATTCACCTGTATTGTCTTTGTTGTCCATGGTCTTTTGTAGCAAAGTATCTCTGGCACACTCGAGAGCCATTCTGTAACCTAAAGTTTACAAAATGAATTAACCATACATACTAGTTAGCTCGGTATAAAACAGGCAGCCCAAGACAGATTAGAATCAGAACATCAGTGCACTACCTATACATTATTATTACTAAAAGAATTGGTAGATTAATCTGAAACCATGAATTGTTAAAAAAAAGGAAGCCACATCTCAAATTTTGAATGGCTTAACAGCAGAATCCATCCTTAGACCTTGTATTGTATGCCTTATCTATTTGATTTGTTACTATGAGATTGATGCAAGCAAGACCAAGTAACATGACCTTCTACAATAATTACCAAGCTTTCCAATGTGAAGGATGGAAAAGCATACTATTAACCAGAACACATTCAGCAAGTAATACCTGCAATAATAGTCATCGGATGAATTTTCATGTTAATTAACTTCTCAGCCTCCTTCAAAAGTTCTCCAGCTAGAACAACAACAGAAGTTGTCCCATCACCAACTTCATCATCTTGAACTTTCGAGATGTCTAACAATCATTAAGGAGTAACTGGCCTTTCTCTCATTAGGAAAAAAAATTAATTTTACAAAAGAGGGGCTGATAATGTAAAGAGCGGTAGAGGTCGACCTAAACTAACTTGGGACGAGTCCGTTAAGAGAGACCTTAAGGAGTGGAATATCTCCAAGGATTTAGCTATGGACAGGAGCGCTTGGAGACTGGCAATCAACGTGCCTGAACCGTGACCTCTTTCTGTCTTGTGCCCTTTATGTCCCTCTATGTGTCTCCCTATTTCTCGTCTCTTTTGGGTTTCATCTCTAGCCTACCCCAACTTGCTTGGGACAAAAGGCTATGTTGTTGTTGTTGTTGTTGTTGTTTGTACAAAAGAGGGGCCTAATGAGGTCAGAAGTAGAATATGAAGTTTAAGATCAATACCATGAAAGATCAAGAGAAATTATAAAACCTCAACCCCAACTAGGGATGCAAGTTCTACTTGTTTGGGTCATTGGGTGGACCCAAAACTTGCTAAAATGGCATGCCACGTAATTAATTTAGGTGGTGGTGGTGGTGGGGGGGTGTTCCTATTACCACCTTACCATAATACCAACACTATCGTCAACCAGTAATCAAAATGACAAAGGATACCAACAAGGACCTTCGCAGCAGGATTGTCAATGTGAAGCGACTTCAGAATGGTAGCCCCATCATTTGTAACAGTAACATTACGCCCTCTGCCAGTTGATTGCAGGATCTTGTCCTACATAAGAGAAAAAAAAATGGCACTTGCAAATTTTCAACAAGAAAAACTATAAAGAGTGAAAAACTGCTGTCATTCATGTAAAGTGCAGGGTTTCTCTGTAAGATTAAACAATATGTTTCAAAAGCATACCATTCCTTTTGGTCCCAATGTGGTCTTAATCAAATCCGCAATTGCCATGGCTCCAATAAACGATGCCTGCAAGGACATGGCGTTAGCAAATACTACCTCCGTTCAGAAGAATCAGAAGGTCCACAGATCTCATCAAAGTGTCATTCGTTGTGGACGCTTCCACACACACCTTGTATTCATTTTACAAGCTAAAGTGTATACCATATCAGTGTATTCCTTTGCTGCTCACCTAAATTTATTTTCAGTAAAAAACATCATCCAATAACTAAAAAAAAACTAAGCCGTTAAAAGTTCCCAAATAATTTAGGGTTTCTTCCCCCCGGTTTTTGCTAAGGCCTGGTTTAGTTGCAAATTTTTTTGCAAAATGGAACTGTAGCAAATTTCATTGTTATTTGGCAATTAGTGTCCAATCATGGTCTAATTAGGCTTAAAAGATTCGTCTCGTCCATTTCGTCTAAACTGTGTAATTAGTTTTATTTTTTATCTATATTTAATGCTTCATGTGTCCAAAGATTCGATGTGACAGGGAATGTTAAAAATTTTGCAAAATTTTTTTGTAACTAAACAGGGCCTAAAAAAAAAGTTCCCAAATGAGTAGCAGGCAAGCACGGAACTATACCCATCCACAGAACACCCACTGAAACTAACACAAGAGTAGTGAAGCACTTGTGCGCCAGCAAGAACAGCGACTAGGCACCAGCTCCACTAAGGTTTCTGGTTCGATAATTCCCGCAGATCACGCCATCACTCAAGCTGGGGAAGCGCCGCAGCACGAAACAACGAAACCTAACCTAACAAAGAAACCGCGCGGATCAGAGAGACGGCAGTCTTACCATCCTGGCGCGCTCGCCCTTCTCCTGGACGGCGTCATCCTTGAGCACCCTCTCCATCTACACGCAGGGGGTTGGAACTCACTTGGAAGGACCGAGCGGCGGGGGCGGCGGCGCTGGAATCAGATCGTCTGCAGTCGTTCCGGATGACTTTAACTCTGCAGCACTGCGCATCTGGCCGTTCACTTGTATCCGATGGTGGCCAGGACTTCAGGAGCATGTGCGCTACCCTACGCTGCTTGCTGGGCCTCGGCCCAATATCAGCCGGCATCGGGAATTTTCTGGCGCGATGTTTGGGCGCCGCGACGGCGTTTTGGCGCGAGCGTGGAAGGGCTTGGCGCGGAGATCGGACTTCTGCTGCTGCTGACGCCTTTGCCTTCCATGGATAAGCAGGTGGTCAGAAATCTCTGTACTCACGTCATCTATTAGTGTCTACTCTCATTGGATTTAAACTAGTGTTGTTTAATTTGATTATTATTTTTGTCCTCTCTCATCGGATTTTGCTGGAATTGATCGATTGAAGAAGATCTGATACGGAAGCTTGAAGGGAACATGAACTTGCTTGAATGAAAACAAAATTGGCATATTTAAGATGGAAGAAAATAGGTGTGTAATGCCATGGTTGTTTCTCTGTCCATCTAATTAGGCGATCGATTTTAGTTGTTCAATTCGTCGCCTAATATTATGTCATCTTTATTTATCCTGGACTTTTACCTCAAGTTGGCATGAATGTAGATGAGGCTCGGATGTTTTGAATTAGTTATGGTGGTCAAAAAGGCTTTGAAGTTAGAAAAATGTACACAAACAAAATAAAGTTAGATGGGAAGGTTAGATAGATCCTGCAGATATCTTTGCGCAAATGAGGATCATTGAAAGCCAGATAAAAAGGATCATCTAACAAAGCGTCAAGAGCTGAAACTAGAACCAATTGTCAAGTTCGCATGGGACTTGTAGTGGACAAGAATAAGAAAAATTATAAAGTTATTGGTGATCCTTTAGAGCAAACCAATATATGCAGCTGTGGTCAATTCAATAGAATCGGAATATTGTGTGGACATGCTCTAAAAGTCCTTGATTTGATGAATATCAAATCACTTTCCACACAATATGTATTAAAGAGGTGGACACGAGAAGCACGCAGTGGAACAGTACAGGATAGGCAAGGCCGAGACATAATAGAGAATCCAAAATTAGATGATATGCTTCGCTACAAAGATACTCCCAAATTTCTCAATTTGGCACATCGAGCCGCCAGCCATCCAAATTGCACCTTATTAGTAAACAACACACTTGACATGCTCAACAAGCAAGTTGAAGAAGAAATCAAATGTGTTACAAGCCCTAGATCAGCAAGTGCACCTTATCGTTCCCACCAATGTTACTCTGCCTAATGAATTGTTGAGTACAGCTAGCCTAAAGAAAAAGGAGGTCGAAACAAAAACCTCGAAGCACAAAAGAACTTGGCTTGACAAGAAACACAAGTTTACAAAAAAAGGAGGTAACAAAAATGAAAACAGTTCAAAGGTGTCTGACAAGAAAAAAGAAAAAAGTTCAAAGGTTTGTGTAAGTGCATTCGCCCCTGATATGGGTTTTGGATAATTAATGACAATCAAATTAGGGACTAACATATCTATCAAGTGTAATCTGCAGGTGTTAGTCCATTGATAGAATTGAAAAAGAATATTTGGTGAATTATAGCACCCTAAATTTTGATGGACAAAATGCGCTTCAACTCAAGGGCTTTAACACCGTTTATTTTGATTTAAGTCGTAGGCAACGCCGCACTATCAAGAGGGATACAAATCTAGTTGGCAAAATGGGAATAAAAAGTGCTCTTGTCGAAGCTTAGTAGGCTGAAGAGACGTACACCGGAAGTTCTGGTGAGCTGGACCGGAAGTTCTGGTCGCTGGCGCCCGCGCACGTCCGCGTGCGAGTATTTTGTTCCGGTCTCCGTCCGGAAGTTCCGGTACTTACCGGAAGTTCCGGTCAGGCACCGGAAGTTCCGGTTGGTGCAGTTTGCGCGCGCGTTCGCGTGCGAGAGAATTGTTCCGGGTTTCGTCTGGAGGTTCCAATACGGACTGGAAGTTCCGGTCCTGGCACCGGAAGTTCCGGTGGACCCGAGTTGACTGACAAGCCCAACGATTTGATCTCGTTTGACCGAAAGTTCCGGTGGCTTCCACCAGAACTTCCTGTGGCTCATCCGAGCAAGAGTATATAATCTACTCACCTCATTTTTAACTGTTGCCCGAGCTTTGCACATTCATTTTTGCTCTCCCAACTCTCTCCAAGCTGTGACTCGCCCACTCTCTCTCCCCCTTGCCTCCAAGCTTCAATCTTAGATTGTTTGAGCTAGGGACGTGAGATTTGAGAGCGGGAGCATCGATCTTCGACTTGAGCACTTGGATTCCTCATTTTGTCGGCTTGATTTGTGTTTGTTTCTCTTGGGTTTTCGAACCCTAGCCGGCTAGGCGTTCTTCGTGGTTGCCCGTGTTGATTCATTTGTGAGGGCACCCCGAAGTGTTTGTATCACTCTTTGATCCTTAGCGAAAATCTCAAGCTAGCCTTCGTGGTTGCTTGAGGGAGGAGACCTTAGTGGTCGGACCTTCGTGGTCACCTCAACAACGAGGACGTATGAACTCCTTAGTGGGGATATCTGAATCTCGGTAAAAATAGCTTGTCTTGCTGTGGCGGTAGCATCGACTACCCTTTGTTCTTTGTGTTCTTGTTATTCTTCCTCTCTACCCCCAACTTCTTCGGTGGGAGGTCTCGATCATGGTTTGGTGTGGTGCCAAGCCTTGAGGAGTTCAACATAGTCATCAACAACCTCTAGGAGGGTGTGGTAACACTTGGATCTAAAATCCCAACTCGATTCACTTTGATTTCGTAGCTCATTTAGGGCATCAGAATTTATGAAGGTCTGCACCGGAAGTTCTGGTCCCCCTTACTGGAACTTCCGATCTAGACCACCGGAACTTTCGGTCTGGTATTTAACTTCCGCAAATTCGAGTTTGTGAGTTTCAGGTTTTGCAAAAAGGCCTATTCATCCCCTCTAGGCCAATTAGGTCCTTTCAATTGGTATCAGAGCAAGGTTCCTCGGATAAACGCTTCACCGCGTGAGGAGTAACATTGGCCAAGATGGATCCGAAAGCACAAAAGCAAATTGTTGACCAAATCGCAGCTCAAATCACCGCATCCCTGCAGCTGCAACAACAAGAGCAAATGACCAAGATGCAAGAGCAACTAGACAAGATGCAAGAGCTCCTAAACAAGAAAATTCAAGAGTCAACTAGTGAAGGTGGTGATGGTGATGTAAGCAAGGCACCAAAGAGCTACAACAAAAATCAGTTTTGACTATGGTGGATCAAGCAAGAACAACAATCCTACCTTGCCCATGATCAATCCTGGAAAGCCACCTCCATTTGATGGTATAAGGTACACCAATTGGGCTTATAGGATGAAGTTGCATCTTATAGCCGCAAGATGTTGGGAAGTAGTGGATGTTGGAGTCAATCCGCCACCTCAAAATCCTAGTGAGTGGTCACCCGAAGATGAGAGAGACTTTCATCTCAATGCAACGGCGGTTACCTTGATTTTGTAACGCCTCACTCCGAAAGACAACAACAAGGTTAATGGAATGGTCAATGCAAAGCAAATTTGGGATACTTTGAAGGTATCATTTGAAGGAGACAAGAGTATAAGAATTAGAAACATTGAGCTCTTGCAAGGAAAGATTGAGAACTTTACCATGATTGAAGGAGAAACTACTCAAGCAATGTTTGATAGATTCATGACCTTAATCAACAAAATTAGAACACTTGGGGAAACAAGATGGGATGACAACTCCACCGCAAGGAAGATATGTAGAGTGTATAGACAAAAGAACAACATGCTTGCTTCGGTCATAATGGAGAGAGACAACTATACCACAATGACACCACAAGAGATGCTCGCCAAGCTGATGCATCATGAGGTACTTGATGATGAAGCCAAGGAAGAAAGTGTGCTAAAGAAGAGCATTCCCTCACGGCATCACATGGAAGCGATTCAAGTCATTGCCACAAAGGGTGTTGTGAGCATAGGCATAACAATAATGATGATGACCTTGACGAAAAGCAAGCTTTGCTAGTAGGAAATTACAAGAAATATTTGAGAATGAAGAAAGAAAAGATGATGAAATATGAAGGGAACAAGCCATACAAGAAGAGATTTTGCTATGAGTGTGGTGACGTCGGCCATCTTGCGGCCGATTGTCCTAACAAGGTGAAGAAGTCAAGATATAACAAGCAAGGTGACAAGAAGTAAAGGACAAGAAGAGAGGTGAAACACATCTAGGTTAAGAATGGCAATCGAATAGTGATAGTGATAATGACAATGACAATGAGAAGAAGAGTGTGGCCGCAATTGCTATACAAAAAATTTCTTCCTCAACAAAGGTCTTCACCGACAATGCTTCATCAATATATCTCTTCATCAACACTTCTTCATCACCTAGACTCTTTGCCAACCTCTGCGACGACGACTATGATGCTCCTACTTGCCTTATGGCATTAGGAGATAAGGTACAACTTGATCCTCCTACACATACCGCTAGTGAATGTGATAGTGATGATGAAAATGATAAAAACTATGCTTATAATCTCATCAAAAGATATGGTAAAACTGCTGCAACTAAAATCTTGAAGCTAATATATGCTAAAGATAAGCTTGAGTCATGCATTGAGTCGCAAGGAGAATTGCTCCTAGAGGAAAGGGAGAAAACCCAAGGACTTGAGGTTTGTCTCTCCAAGGAGAAGGAGAAGGTTGAGAAGTTGAGTGTAGAATTGTCTTTAGCCAAGGATGCTAATGAGCGCTTGGCTAAGGAACATTCTTCACTCAATAACTCTTTGGCAAGTCTAAAGAATGATCATAGTTTGGCTCAAGAAAGCCTTACAAGCTTGACAAATAAATATCATGAGCTTGAACTAAACTATAACAAACTTTGGACTAGCACTTCTACTGTTTCCAAGGATGCCAAAGCTACAACTAGTAAAGGTTGTGAAAGATGCTCTAATGTTGATATATATGCTTGTGCTACTAACCTTGATGAGCTAGCCAAGAAGGATAAGGAGATCAAAAGGTTAAACACAATTATCAAGAATGGTTGCAAGTGCAAAGATAAGCAACTGGCAAATGTGTTCAAGACATCAAGGCACCCCATGATTAAGGATGGCATTGGTTACAATAGGTATTATGGCAAAGCCAATGGAAGAAAAATGATTAATGTGGTGGCTTGTGTGAAGTTCAACAAGAGTGTGCCGCTTGTTGACCTTATCAACAAGGTGAACAATATTGCTACACCTACAACTCCACTTGTCAACAACAAGAACAACAAGAAGAAGCAAGTGGAGGTGTCCAAGCAACAAGTGCCTATTTCACGCAATCACATTTGTGATTACATATGTTGTTGGGACAAGGATGGCAAGATTGTTGTGAAGTATGTGGGCGCCCTCAAGAAGAGACAAATCTTGAGGAGTGTTTGGGTGCCCAAGTCTTATGTTTCTAACCCCCTAAGTTCCATCTCGAGACCTAAACCAAAAGCTTAATCTTATTTTGTAGGAATATTCCTCCGGCGGACCGAAATGAGTGCTTGATAGTGGATGCACCAATCATATGACCGAAGAGAAGAACATATTCACCTCCTTTCAACCAAATCAAGTTACATGTGAAAGGATTGTCTTTGGTGACAATAGTAAAGGAGATATCCTTAGTTTGGGTAAAATTGCTATCTCAAATGATAATTCAATTTCAAATGTATTACTTGTGGATTCGTTGGGATACAATTTGTTGTCCATCTCATAACTTTGTGAGAAGGGCTACAATTGCCTCTTTATGGATAAGGGTGTGTTAGTCTCTAAAAGATCGGATTCCTCTATTGTCTTTATGGGTGAATTGAAGGGCAAGCTCTATTTAGTTGATTTTTCATCTAATAGAGTGGGGTCCGAAATTTGTTTTGTGGCAAAATCTAGCATGGGCTGGTTATGGCATCGCCGACTAGCTCATGTTGGCATGAGGAACTTGGTCAATCTTCAAAGAGGCGAACACATCCTTGGACTAACAAATATTTCTTTTGAGAAAGATAGAATTTGCAGTGCATGTCAAGCGGGTAAGCAAGTTGGAGCCAAGCATCCCGCTAAGAACATCGTCACTACAAGGCCACTTGAGTTACTTCATATGGATCTATTCGGACCCAATGCTTATATAAGAATTGGAGGTAACAAATATGACTTTGTAATTGTTGATGATTTTTCTCGCTTCACTTGGGTGTTCTTTTTAAAAGATAAAAGCGAAACCCAAGGGATCTTCAAGAAGTTTTCAAGGAGAGCTCAAAATGAGTTTGAAGTGAAGATTAAGAAAGTGAAAAGTGACAATAGGACGGAGTTTAGAAACACCAACATTGAAGCATTCCTTGATGAAGAAGGCATCAAGCATGAGTTTTCGGTTCCATACACTCCACAACAAAATGGTGTTATTAAGAGGAAGAACCGAACGTTCATTGAAGTCGCAAGAGCAATGTTGGATGACTACAAAATTTCAGAGAAAGATTATTGGGTGGAAGCGGTCAACACGGCATGTCATGCCATCAACCGCTTGTACCTCCACAAGATAAGGAACAAGACCGCCTATGAGCTTCTAACCGGTAAAAAGCTTAAGGTGGATTACTTTAGAGTTTTTGGATGCAAGTGTTTTATACTTAATAAGAAATCCCAAAGCTCTAAGTTTGCACCAAAGGTTGATGAATGGTTCTTACTTGGTTATGCTACTAACGAACATGGCTACGTGTTTTCAATGAGGCCACCGGCCAAATTGAAATAGCGGTAGATGTGACTTTTGATGAAAGCGACGGCTCTCAAAAGGAGCAAGTCAATGCTGAAATCTTAGGTAAAGAAGAACCATCTCATCAAGTGATCAAGAAGCTTGCCACCGGTGAAGTGATACCCGTTGAAGATGAAGATGATGATGTGCATGTGCAAATTCCTCATGATCCAAACATGCATCATGGGTCAACCAATGCCCATGGTGATGCTTCCACCTCGAGAAGGGGTCATGACTCAAGAGAACAAGCTAGTCAAGATTCACCACAAGCTCAAGGAGACAACCAAGGTGGTGATCAAGAAAATCAAGATCTTGATCCTCCAATCAACCAAGACAATGAAGATGAAGATGATGGTCCAATCCAAACAAGATCAACCATTCCTCACCCAAGAGTTCATCAATCCATTCAACGGGACCATCCCGTTGATAGCATATTGGGGGACATACAAAGAGGGATAACAACACGCTCTCGTTTAGTAGCTTTTTGTGAGCATTACTCTTTTGTCTCTTCCAAATTTCCAGAAAAGGTGGAGGATGCTTTGAAGGACCCGGATTGGGTGATAGCTATGCAAGAGGAGTTGAACAACTTCACTAGGAATGAAGTCTGGTCCTTGGTGGAAAGGCCCAAGCAAAATGTGATAGGTACCAAGTGGGTCTTCCGCAACAAAGAAGATAAGTATGGCGTGGTCACAAGGAACAAGGCACGGTTGGTAGCCAAAGGTTTCACTCGAATTGAAGGTTTGGATTTTGGGGAGACCTATGCACCTGTAGCTAGGCTTGAATCTATTTGTATATTACTTGCCTTTGCTGCTCACCATGATTTCAAGTTGTTTCAAATGGATGTGAAAAGTACATTCCTCAACGGCCCCCTCTCTGAAACCGTGTATGTGGAGCAACCACCGGGTTTTGAAGATCCACATCATCCCGACCACATCTACAAGCTTGATAAGGCGCTCCATGGGCTTAAGCAAGCCCCTAGAGCTTGGTATGATTGTCTCAAGGACTTCCTACTCAAACAAGGGTTTGAGATTGGGAAGGCCGATCCTACTTTATTTACTCGCAAAGTCAATAATGATATCTTTATTTGCCAAATATATGTCGATGACATTATATTTAGTAGTACTAATGCGGCTTTTTTGTGAGCAATTTAGTAGGATCATGACAAAAAGGTTTGAGATGTCCATGATGGGGGAGTTGACTTACTTTCTTGGATTTCAAATCTAGCAACTCAAGGATGGCACATTCATAAGTCAAACCAAGTACACCACCGACATGCTAAAGAAGTTTGACATGGACAAGGCCAAGCCCATTAAGACCTCAATGCCTACAACTGGGCATCTTGACCTTGATGGAGACGGCAAGGCCGTAGATCAAAAGGTATATCACTCCATGATTGGATCCTTGCTTTACCTTTGTGCATCTAGGCCCGATATTATGCTTAGCGTGTGCATGTGTGCAAGATTTCAAGTCAATCCGAAAGAATGTCATATCATGGCCGTTAAGAGAATTTTTTGGTATCTTGTGCTCACTCCTAATCTTGGCTTGTGATATCCTAAGGGCTCCACTTTCACTCTACTTGGCTATTCCGATTCGGATTATGCCGGTTGCAGGGTAGAGCGAAAGAGTACATCCAGGACATGCCAATTTCTTGATAGGTCTTTGGTGTCATGGAGTTCTATGAAGCAAAACTCTATTGCCTTATCCATTGCTGAGGCCGAGTATGTGGCGGCCGGCGCTTGGTGTGCCCAACTGCTTTGGATAAAGCAAACCTTAAGAGACTTTGGTTATGAGCAAAGTAAGATTCCTCTCTTATGTGACAATGAGGGAGCAATCAAGCTAGCTGACAATCCTGTAAACCACTCAAGAACAAAGCACATAGACATTCGTCATCACTTCTTGAGAGACCACCAAGCCAAAGGAGATATCGATGTGCAACATGTGAGAACCGAATTTCAGCTAGCCGATATCTTCACAAAGCCTCTAGATGAGTCAAGATTTTGTGCTTTAAGGCGTGAGCTCAATATCGTTGATTCTCGTAACGTGGCTTGACATCTTGTGCACACTTGTATGATTTAGAATTGGATAAAACTCTTGTGAAAAGTTGTGTAAAACTTTCAAAACCTATTTTTCACAGCTCCAATGTGTCCATAGTTATGTACTGATTTCATGAAATCTAGACATATTTGAGTTGGTTTGAGTATATCATATTGTTCACCACTTCTAGGACTGCTTCTCACTGGATTTTGGCATATCGGAACTTCCGATGGCCCCTACCAGAACTTCTAGTTGTGGCATGGGAAGACAGTTGGTTTGAAGCCTCCTTCTATGTGCTTAACAATTTGCTCCGTGCTACTTTTAATCCCACCTATGGAGGCAGGCTTTGCCTCTTGGAGCCTCTCGGAGCCTACCCTTTTTGGCATTTGATGCCAAAGGGGGAGTGTTAGGCTTTTATCTTGATGTAATAGGGGTAGTAAAAAATTTTGTTATGTAATAACTTTATCTCGTGTGGTGGACCATGTGGTAAACTTGAACTATGTGTGTGTGATGGTTGAGTGTAGGCTAAAACATTTATGCTTAATGTCTATCTTAGCTTGTTTAGCCTTTTGTGTTGATGCTTATGATGGTTGTTTATTTAGAATGGTTATGATTAGTTTAAGTCCTTTTCTTTCTTGCATAACCATTCAAGTTCTCTTGTTCTTGTGATATAACTTGTCATATGCATCACGATTTTATTGTTTCACACACACTTAGGCACCCCACGGATTGCAAAATTTAGGGGGAGCTTATTCTTAATGTATGCAATCTTGATTTGAATCAAGATTTGAAATTCCAAATCCTATGCATACATTAAGGAGAGCTCAACTTGAATTTTGGAATTCAAAAGCTTCAATTCTTTCTATCTATTGTAAGCCTAAATTGGTTGTCATCAATTACCAAAAAGGAGGAGTTTTATAAGTGCATTCGCCCCCGATGTGAGTTTTGGATAATTAATGACAATCAAATTAGGGACTAACATATCTATCAAGTGTAATCTGCAGGTATTAGTCCATTGATGGAATTAAAAAAGAATATTTGGTGAATTATAGCACCCTAAATTTTGATGGACAAAAGACGCTTTGACTCAAGGGCTTCAACACCATTTATTTTGATTTGAGTCGTAGGCAACGCCGCACTATCAAGAGGGATATAAATCTAGTTGGCAAAATGGGGATAAAAAGTGCTCTTATCGAAGCTTAGTAGGTTGGAGAGACGTACACCGGAAGTTCTGGTGAGCTGCACCGGAAGTTCTGGTCGCTGGCGCCTGCACGCGTCCGCGTGCGAGTATTTTGTTCCGGTCTCCGTCCGGAAGTTCTGGTCAGGCACCGGAAGTTCCGGTTGGTGCAGTTTGCGCGCGCGTTCGCGTGCGAGAGAATTGTTCTGGGTTCCGTCCGGAGGTTCCGATATGGATCGGAAGTTCCGGTCTTGGCACCGGAAGTTCTGGTGGATCCGAGTTGACTGACAAGACCAACGGTTTGATCTCGTTTGACCGGAAGTTCCGGTGGCTTCCACCAGAACTTCCGATGGCTCATCTGAGCCCGAGTATATAATCTACTCACCTCATTTCTAACCGTTGCCCGAGCTTTGCACATTCATTTATGCTCTTCCAACTCTCTCCAAGCTGTGACTCGCCCACTCTCTCTCCCCCCTTGCCTCCAAGCTTCAATCTTCGATTGTTTGAGCTAGGGACGTGAGATTTGAGAGCAGGAGCATCGATCTTCAACTTGAGCACTTGGATTCCTCATTTTGCCGGCTTGATTTGTGTTTGTTTCTCTTGGGTTCTTCGAACCCTAGCCGGCTAGGCGTTCTTCGTGGTTACCCATGTTGATTTATTTGTGAGGGCACCCCGAAGTGTTTGTATCACTCTTTTATCCTTAGTGGAAATCTCAAGCTAGCCTTCGTGGTTGCTTGAGGGAGGAGACCTTAGTGGTCAGACCTTCGTGGTCACCTCAACAACGAGGACATATGAACTTCTTAGTGGGTATTGCCGAACCTCGGTAAAAATAGCTTGTCTTGGTGTGACGGTAGCATCGACTACCCTTTGTTTGCTAGCACTTGAACAATTTACAGAAGAGATTCCCTTTACAAAAATGATAGCAATATGCAAGCACATTACAGTATCATTCCATCATAGTTCAGACCACCATTGGGCCTGACCATAGGGGCGGTAGGGGCTGTGGCCACAAAGCCGGGGCGTCGCGGTGGCAGAGAGGGGAGCCCCGGTGAGGAGGGGAATGTTGCTGTCACAACCTTGGGGCGGCTGTGTCTGCAGTGAGCTCAACGACTTGAGCGCGGTGGCAGGGGGCGGGAAGGCCGGCACTGGCGAGGTGAGAACTCTGCTACCATGGCACTTCGACGGATCAGGGAGGGGAGCGCCGGTGAGGACCTCTGAGCGTAGCAGTGGCGGCCAGTTAGGAAGGGGAATGCCAACCCGACGCTATCGACGTCTGAGCTGCGGTGCCGCGGAGTCGAACGATGTGCTGCGACGAAGTCGAACGAGCTAACCAAGGGTTCCCATCTATTGGGCTGATATGGGCCTGGTTACGAAGGCCTGTGTTTCCAGAGTTTGGTGTCTAGATCCGAGGACTAAAGTTTAGTAAATGTCACATAGGGTATTTTAATACTAATTAGAAATACTAAACATGAGCCTAATTAGGTTTAATAGATTTGTCTCATAAATTAGTCTCAATCTATGTAATTAGTTTTATAATTAGTCTACGTTTAGTACTCTATGTATGTGTCAAACATTTGATGTGACAGGAAATAAATTTTAGTAGGGGACCAAACACCCCCGATCACGATTGGATAGGAATCAGATGACTCTGATCAGCGACTAGAGAGAAAAGTCGTTTTGTCCGACTTTAGAGGATCTGATTCCGGCAGCGCTCGGTTAAGCCGACCGGGGTGTGGATGGAGATGCCACTGCTTCTAGAATCAAATACCTAGAGCATTCCGTGTGCTCGGCCGGCGGTAGCGGTTTCATGGGCTGAATTGATAGACTTTTTTTTTTGGAGAAAGCTGAATTATTATGTTAGCTGATTTGATATGTATCTATATACCTAATAATAAAGAGGCAAAATTTCAGTTCTTTTTTTGTCCATCCATTTTTTTAGTCCATCCCCTCTAACTACCGGACAATATAGAGTTTCTTCTGTCCAGATTTATATATATAACCCGTGCTCATTCGAGTTAGAAATAGCTCACATCTAGACTCATATGGGGTCCGACTACAAGACCGACACCAGAATAGCTACAACTCTTAATCCAAATAGGTCCTTTAAAAATGGACGCAACACAGAAAAGAACTGTCCATCCCGTGGGAGAAAAACCCAAATGCCTGGTCTTCGGTAAGAAATAGGATTCCTACACATATACGCATATGTAACTTGCTCACGCATTGTCTGTTTTGGTTACAACTATCTCTATTTACTTGGCCAGGCTAAAGCGTATAGGATTCCTAATCCCTATTTATTTGGACATGCTAAAGCATACATAATTTTTCTAAGTCAAGTACGAATACAACTTCCTCTTTCTATGACTGGCCGAATAATTAATCTTCTTTCCTATCTCAAATATTTTCCAAATCTGACTCAAGCACGGACTCTTACCATAATTTCCGGCCGAACCTGGAAATCCTCTCTACGAGAGCCTGGTACATGTGTTGGTTATTTGGCCTCAGTCCGTGTCGTTTGCCCCGCTTGTCACGTCTACAGAGTTCGCATCATGCATCCGCGTACGTCTGCGGAACTAGAAACGAAAGGGAAGTCCAAAGTCCACGCAAAACGGAAGGCTTACATGCTAGCCACCTCGTCGTTTATTTATAATTCCAAAAAATCATGTACACGGACGTGCACGTGCAGCGTCGATGTCGGCCTCGTCACCGTCGATGGTGCCATGGGTCACCAAGGATATCAGGCCGTTTTTTAGCCCTTTTTCGAAAAATTCTCTCAAATATGCCTCTGACACAAAGATTTCAAAAAAATAGACCATAATCTTGGCGTCATGGTCGTTGGCGCTAGGGTAACTGATGCCAAGATCTTAACGCGTGGCGCTGACGTAGCAGGGTCTTGGTGTCGTGATCTTTGGCGCCACTCTAATTGGCGCCAAGCCTGGCGTCACAGATCACGACGCCAAGACCCTATTTTAAATACCCAAATTTACCGTGAGATAGACATGTTGGAATTTGTTAAGTCTTAATATTTACTAAGGTTTAGACATATGCAAATTGGCTAAGTCTGAAATTTTACCATGAGATGGACATATGCAAATTTTACCATGATATTTAAAATTTTGGCTAAGTCTTTAAATTTATCATGAAATTAAGTCTTTAAATTTTGCTAAGTCTGGAATTTACAAATTTTGGCTAAGTCTTTAAATAATCAAGTGATGGTAAAATTTGCATATGTCTATCACATGGTAAATTTAAAGACATTTAAAATTTTACCATGACTTGGATATTGCAAAATGGCTTCATGTTGTGGATTTGGATATTTAAAATTTTACTTGGGGCCAAAATTTAAAGACCTAGCCAAAATTTGCATATGCCCATCTCATGGTAAAATTTGCATATGCCCATCAAAATTTTACCATGAGATGGACATATGAAAATTTGTTAAGTCTATAAATTTACCATGAGATGGGACGTGTTGGAATTTGTTAAGTCTGAAATTTTACCATGACATTGACAAATTTGATGCTATCCCATGGTAGTTGGTATTCTAACATATCCAGGCCGCAACAAAAATTTTGACTACCTAATTTTACCGTGAGATGGACATACAAAGCTCTAAATTAACATGACTTGGACCCTAATTTTTCTATGAGATGGACATATAAAATTTTGGCAAAGTCTTGATATTTACCATATAATGGGCAACCTAGAAATTGACTAAGTCTTGAATTTTACTATCACTTGACTATGCTAGATCTGGATTTTTGCTACGGCTTGAATATGTTAGAATACCAACTATCATATGGTAGACATATGAAAAAATGACTTTTTTTATCATGACTTGGACATTTACAAATCTGAAATTTTAACATGACTTGAATATTGAGAAATGTGACTAACTCTAGAGTTTTTACAGTGACTTTCTGTTTGATCACTTAGAACAAGCTAGAAATACTTAGGATAAAAAATAATATACATGGTAACAGGTCTGTGACGCTAGGCTTGGCACCAATGACGATGGCGCCAAGCTTGGCGCCAATGGTGACGGCTCCAAGGTGCTGCCACGTCAGCGCCAGCTCGACGTCTTCGGCCAAGTGGTATGGGAGCTTGGCGCCAACGTTAACGGCGCCAAGTTGTGTTACCTTGGTGCCAGCGTGAATGGCGCCAAGCCCTGGGTCCATTTATTGAAATCTTTCCGTCAAAGATATATTTGAGAAAATCTTTCGAAAAAAAAGCTAAAAAAACAAAAAAGACGGGATAGCAGGAGGGTCACCTTGTTCGACCACGAGGACGAGCGTGTCGCGCTCGCCGCTGCCGCTGGTAGGCAGGCCTGGAAGTGGCTACGTCCTCCGCTTGATGGAGGCACGCAGAGGCTGTTTAGTTGGCAAAATTTTTGGTGAAACGCTACTGTAACAGTTTCGTTGTTATTTGGCAAATATTGTCTAATCATAGTCTAATTAGGCTTAAAAGATTTGTCTCGTCCATTTCGTCTAAACTGTGTAATTAGTTTTATTTTTTATCTATATTTAATGCTTCATGCATGCGTTCAAAAATTCGATGTGACGGGGAATCTGAAAACTTTGGCAAAATTTTTTGCATCTAAACGGTGCCGCGGTAGGCTGGGGCTCGGCGTCTGCGCTGACAGACAGGTGCCAGCGAAGACTGAGGTCTGGGTTCTTGACTGACAGTACAGCGTGCAGATGCAGACGGGGGTGTGGCAGCAGCTCACGGGCTCACACTTCACGCTCGGCGGCTACGTTCTCACCGCGATCGCGGACGATAATAACCGGAAGCACGTGATTGCACACAACACAGTATAGGATGCGTGGCACCCATGATGTGGCTGGGAGGTTGCAGAGCGACAAGGTGATGTCCCTACGGATCAGGGAGCAGGAAACGGTGGCGGCCTACTGCAAGGACGGCTACCGCCTTCGGGCCTTCGCGCTTACGTCGAGACCACGGAGCCGTTGTTGAGTGTCTTCAAAAGGAGGCAATAAATTATCAAGCCGTGTTCTTAATTTCTACTTGATTGATGCTTTGACACAATGACAGAGTCACATCGCGTTCATTGCATCTCGTTGGCGGGTGGTGGTTGGTCCCGTAAGGTGTGTTTGCATCTCCTGACTCCATCTCCATGTGTGTGAATGGATCAATCAATGGTCCAATTAATCAAATAGTTTAATAATTAAAAAATAAAGTTATGATATATTTATGAGTGAATATTCTTTAGTTTGGGATGGGAGAAATTCTTTTATCAGTGTTGTATTTTATTTTGATACACCTAAGTAGGACATTATCATATTATTGGGATGTTATGGTCATCATAAATAAATTATATATAGCTTTTAAATTTTATAAAAATGGTTAAACATAAATAGATATATAGTATCTTGTTGTCGTTTTCTACAAATATTTAGTTTTTCTCCCGTTGCAACGTACGGGCCTATTTGCTAGTTTTTTTTTAAAAAAACTGAATTGATAGGTTGGAGCTGTCCACGCGGAAAGGGAAAAAGTCTATTTTATTTAAAAAAGGCAATTTTCTCTCTAGAATCTTTATAATTGGGTATATAATTTTTGATATGCGCTATATTACGAAGGAGTATCTTGGCCGACTTGAGGTGGAGGGCGACGATGCCCTGACCAGCACGCAGATGCCGTGTCTAGCCGAGCCAACACCAGCACCGCAGCATGGCTAACCTAGCCTAGTGTTGAGCCTGGGCTGCTTGCCGAGTCGGTGGGCTAGCACAACACGACACAATTAATTACTTGGATAGGTCGACCCGACCTAAGATAGATCATGCTTTATTGCGCTCGTGCAATGCTAGGTCGAGACACCCCGTTTGACTATCTATAAGGGCGTCTCCGAGAAGAGTCTTTTAGCTAGCCATTTGGTTAGAGGAAAATTATGGCCGGTCCCTTAACTTAGCATAAGGTGTCATCTAGGTTCCTCTACTATCAAAATAATATTTCTAGGTCTATAAATTTGGCTTCAAGTATCATATAAGTTCAAACGGGTCCTAACCTGCTGAGTGTGCATCTGATGTGTGGGGACCCATGCATCAGGGAATAAAAAACACACTTTTCTTCTTCCTCCGGGCTCCGCCTCGTGTGCGTAGAAATCGCCGGAGCTCATGGTTGGGCGCGCATGCGGCCCTAGCCAGCGAGGGCGCCGGCGAGTGCAGGCGTGGCCCCGGCCGGCGAGGGGGCGCGGCCACCGGCCTCAACCGCGGGCTGCAGGACGACCATAGGAGGCAGCTTAGGCGGACGTCGTCGCCGGCGGCAGAGTTGATCCGGGCGTAGCTCAGAAACATGTCGGTGAGTGCGTTGAAGGCGCCGGCGGTGATAGCTACGGGAACCGTGAGCCTTGCTTTGCCTAGAGTCAGGCTCAAATCCTGGAGTCTCCCCGAGCAGGGCAGCTTGGCAACAAGAACAGCCGTATCCTTCTCGTCCTTGTTACCGTCATCGGCATGCTCCAGTTCCACCACCGCCTCTCGCACATCCTTCATCACCAGAGCTGCCAAAGATTCTACCTCGACCGGAGGCCACCACGCCCGCGTCCGCGCCCACCGGAGGCCGCCGCGCCTGTGCCCTCGCCGGCTGGGGCCACACCCACCAATGGCCGCTACGCCCGCGTCTGCGCCCACCGGAGGCCGCCGTGCCCGTGCCCTTGCCGGCCGGGGCCACGCCCATTGGTGGCCGCTACGCCCGCGCCATCGCCGGCCAGGGTCGGGGCCGCACCCGCCGGCAGCCTCCGCGCCGGCGCTTTCACTGGCTGGGGCCGCGTGCGTGCCCAACCGCGAGTTCCTGTGCACGCGAGCCGGAGCCCGGAGGAAGAAGAAAAGCGTGTTTTTTATTCCCCCGACGAGCGGGCCCCACACGTTACATGCACACTCAGCATGCCACGTCAGCGTACAGAGTGAGTTGGGACCCGTTTAGACCTAGACGATACCTGAAGCTAAGTTCATGGACCCAGAAATAGAATTTTGACGGTAGAGGAAGCTAGATGACACCTCATGCGAAGATGAAAGATTGGCTATGAATTTTTCTCGTTTGGTTACGTGAACGAGAGAAAACGAAAGAAAACCTTTGCCCCGCGAGGACTTCAACGTACAGGTGCACAGTTCCTCTAGCTCGTGCACCTACCTAGATGACGTCTGTCTATGTGCAACCGACGACTCTCTTTTTTTTTCTTTTTTTTTTCTTTCCACCCAACTGACGATTAAAGGTGTGCTTAGGTTCCCCCCTAGCCTTTCCTAGCCAGGCAAAGAGTCAGAACAGTAGGTGCATTTTGACCCTTCCCTTTGCCGCTACCTCATTGCTCAAGATGTCAACGAGGACCCGATCCTCGATTCCCCGCGGGGAATTCCCCTATTAGGGGATGGTGATGGGGAAGATTTGTCCCCCACGAGGATGTAAATGGTACGAAATCATTCCCCGTCGGGTCTAGCGGGGATGGGGATGGTTGTGCGTCCCCCGTCCCCGATCCCCGCGAACCCGCCCCGTTTAGAAGAGCGCCGGAAGCCTTGCTGAAATTTAGCTCAACACGGCCCATGTTGGCCCATCAACATATTGAGTATATAAGCAAACTGATTGGATTTTAATTAATTGTTCTTTTGTATTTTAGTTGAATTTGTATTTTTGAGATGGGAACTGATTGGATATAGGAAATTCTACTTGCTCAATTGAAATCTTAGTAGCATTGTTTCTTTGCGTTTTAGATTTGCTTTGTTCATCATCGTTAACTGGATTTTGTGATGAGGACGGGGACCCCGTGGGGATTTTATCCCCGCACGGGGACGGGGATAGGGAAGAAACTTCCCCGTTGTCATTCACGGGGACGGAGATGAGCAGCTGCCCCCCGACGGGGAATTCCCCGTTGACATCTTGACTCATTGCATGTGGAAGCAAGGATTGTACCAAATTCGTTCTCCTGCCCTGGTGTAACACTCCGGTGTTACGCAAGCATTTGCATGGCAATCATACTGCATGGCATTTCATGTCATCATAATCATGTGTGATAATGTTATAATTTGAATCAAATAAAAGCTTGAAAATAATATATGTAATGAACTATATTAATATGATAATCACATTACACCAAAAATCTTGCAACTATAAATTTTACATCACTTGGAACCTTAGTTCAATTTTTGGAGCAGCTAGATGACTCAAATTTTGTCGAAAACCTGTTCAAAAATATTAAGTAAAAATATTCAAAAATATCCCCTATTTTAGCTTTTATTCTGCCATTCAAAATCTATTGGGAATTTTTATTTGGCTCCTTAACCCAAGTTGTAGAGAATTAAATTTTGAACAACTTTTGTTTTGGGGGCAATTTGTGAAAATGTCTTTTTCATCTTCAAAATTTGAATTTGAATCAAATAATAAAATCTGGAATTTTATTTAGAAAAGAAAATCACTTTTTCAGCCTTATCGTGCCGCCGCCCCACTTCCAGCCCAGCGACCGAAGCCGGCCCGGTCCAGCCGACCGCGCGCTCGCCCGCTCGCCCGCGCGTCGTGGCCGCTCGCCAGCGCGCGCCGCGACACGCACGCGCCCACGCAGACGCCACGCGCCCCGTGGCCGGCATGCGTCGCTCGCCGTCGCCATCTGGCCGCCGGTGGCCCCCGCCAGCGCGCGCCCCGCTCTTCTAAGCCGCCTGCGCTCCGCACCCACTCCCCCATTCCGAATTTTCTCACCCCGGCCCTCCTCCGCTCTCTGCCGCACAAACGCCGCACCGCGCGAGCACCGCCACCGCCGCACCCGCCGGCCAAATTGGCCGACGGTGAGCCGCCATTGCTCTCCTCTTCGCGCACCCAGCTTCGCCCCCTTCTCCGGCATCCCGTGCGCACCTTGTTGCCGCCTTCCGAGCCCAGCAGGTGCGGACCCCGTGTTTTCGCCGCCGACGGCTATGGCGCCACCGCGCGCGGCCTCCCGCGGAAGCGACTCCCCGCTACCCCTCTCGTTTCCCTAGCACCGAAAACGGGTTCGCCTTCTCGTCGCGGTTCTCGTGCGCGCCACGCTCCGCCCGCTCGTGACCGGAAATGGCCGTTGGCCGTTGGCAGTCGCCGCGCTGCCGCGGCCAAGGTCGCCGGCGTGGCGTGGCCACGGTCGCGCCCGACCGCGCGGGGCCAGGCCGGCCTTGGGCCGAAGCCCGAGCCGGGCCGGCTCGCCCTTCTCTCCCCGCGCGCGTGAGCAGGCCGTGAACAGCCGTGGGCCGCTTGTTTTCCCGGGCCGGCCCAGCGTCGTATAAAGAATTTCATTTCCATTTTCTTTTATTATTCTTGATGAAAGTGCTTTGGAAAATCTCTTAGCAGTCATTTCAGCTCCAAAAATTGTGAAATAAATTTATCTAGATTCCTTGGAACCAGATCTACAATCTAAAAATATTGCATGTCATTTTTAGAATACTTTTCTGTAGAGCTTTAATTAATTCTTAATATTGCTGATATCTTGTAAAATAGCTAGTAAATCCTATATGTATCAGAAAAATATGATTTTTAAGTTTGTTAATCTTCATATATCATGTACTTACTAGGAAAAATATGTTTCATGCATGTGCTGTGGGAAAATGTTGAGGTGTAGTTCAAGTGCCTTTAATGGCTGATTTTTGTTATTTTTGCTAGAGAGAGCAAACTTTGTATAAAACATGCATGTGATAATTTTTGTACAGTCATAGTATGCTATGAAGAACCTAGGAAAAATATTAATTCTGTTGTTTGACACTTTTCATAGTACAAAGTAATTTCATGCTTATTTTTATGCCATAGCTTGTCATTTTTGTGTAGGATAGTTTACTTATCTAAATGCCATGAAATTTTTATGGTAGTCTATTTAGAGTAGTATTATGCTACTGTAATTTTCTTAGATTTTTAGGAGCATCAGAAATATATGTTGCTATTCAAACTTACTATTATTACTTAGGGTTTAAGCAAGTGTTGCTTTAAGTGTGATTAAGAAATTAGTAAAGCTTTGGTGTATCTTTGAAGCATTTCATAAGATAGGTTAACTTAACATAATAGTAGTAGAAAAATATACAGTAGATGACATGTGCTTGTAGTGTATAGTTTCTTGGATAATGTTGACTACCTTGCATTTCAACATATTCATTGCATTCATCTCCTTCGATGCACACTTGCATACTCACTTACGCACATTGCATCATACAGGATCGCAAACCGAGAATCCAGTTGTCTTACCCGAGGAGCCAGAGGAGCAGATCGAGGTGCAGCAGGAGGAGGTGACAGAAGCCGAAGAAGAGGTCGGTGAAGCTCTCTTAGAGTGCCCCGACCACCGTCCAAGTTCCTTCGAGAGAGGCAAGCCCCGGAGCATTTCTCTCCCGGTTTGCAAATAATTTATTATTAACTTTACTTAATTTGATGCATTACGTTAGGAGTTGTTTGCAGACGTTGCTGCATTATACCTTGCTTACCTTTGTTATATTATATCCTTGTTACCCTGGTATCCGCAGTCGAGTCAATGCTTAGCTTGCTTAGACCGGTAGAAGTCGGGTGATTTCCTGTCACCTGCGAGCTATAGGTGGTTACTTGGATCTGTTTGGTTGACTATGAAGTCATGGTATAACTAAGTGTGAAATGAAATTGAGACCGGGCGGAAACTTGCAGGGTTTCGGACTGTAGTGTTTTCCGTCTGTGTTGATTAAGGACCATCCGTTGTTGTCCCTTGGGTCATGTTGAACGCATGCCTCACATTTAGCTGGCCGGATAAAGTACCTTCCGACCGCAAAACTGGGAGATTATTCGGGCCGAGTGGATTGCCCGCAACGCACTGTACCAGAGCAGTAGTGGCAGGATACGGGGGCGCGATGATAAGGCCAAAGAGCAGTCGGGCGGCCCCCGGGTACAAGTGGTTCCTGGCAAGCTCGCGACTTTACCTGAATGGTTGACTCGGTGACCAACACCTCACTTTAGCGGGTGAGTGAGGTTTGTGTGAGGAATAACTTACCAGCTGGTTAATAATCGATTCGAATCTCCATCGTTCACTGGATAGTGAACACTTGACTTAAGCTACTTCATCGTAGTAATATTGATGGAACACTTGGACAGTTATATGAATTATGACATAATGGAAGTTGTTAATGATCATTGGTTATCATTGCCTATTTAATTCCATGTTACTTTAGTACAGGTGCAAATGTAGTTGACAGGTTAATAAAGATTTAACTTGATGCATAGCTGTTGTAAAGGTTTTCATAAATGCTAAAAATGCCTTTTTTTTGCAAATGAGTCAGCTACCCCACCAAAAAGCCTATCATGATTTCTTGGTGTCTTTTATTTCTGGTTTATGACGGGTAAGTCTAGCTGAGTACCTTCTCATACTCAGGGCTTTGTTCCCACTTGTTGCAGATGGACAAATGTACTATGACTATTGTATCAACTGTCTCTATCCTGCAATGGGCGAAGCATAGGACCATGGGCAATGGTCATTCGCTACTTCTCGTCTGATGCTTTTGCTGGAGATGGTCACAAGCTGGCACTTTATTTAAAAATGTTGTGTGTGTGCGTGATTTGAACTACCGCTTCCGCTACTCTTATTCAAACCTGGTTTGTAATAACTATGTTTAAACTCCGATGTATTTTATGCCGCGAACATTTATGTAACTTATGATGGTGACCGCTAAACTTAGTACGATCTTGGCTGTTATGCGAAATGGTTTGAAATCCGTCGAGATTTCACGGACTACCGGGTTATACGGGCTTAAGTTTGTTAAATTGTCCTTCCGTTGGATGATTTTCCTACTTAATCTCGTATAATTGGGCGGTTCTGTTACACCTAGCAAGGTTACCCTTGCTCAGCGAGGTCCGGACAAAGGAACCAAGCAGGCCCTAAAACTTGCTCGTTGAGAATTCCCTAAGAGCAAGGCTAATAATACAGTTTGCTAATGGTTGTATAAATCTTTACAGTCCATCTCTTAGTATACACATATAGTTAACTCTTAATGATTAATACATGACTAATTTTTTTCTCTCACAATTTTTTTTGGTTCTCATGCAGTCTTAGTCCTGAGTTTTTAAGGACCTACAGCCGAGCTTAAACTTAGGACCCTTTATAAACATAATAAAAAAATACTTGGTCAGGGGTGGAGCCAGAATTTACATATAGGGGGCGCGGTCATTGAATGTCTACAGAAAACTATCAAATCTTGATGTCATTTTAAAAATTATCATTTTGATGTTGGCTTAAAAAATTATAATAAATTGTCTTTAGAGCATGTCCAGAAGTTTTGTAAAACAACTCCCATTTTGGATTTTTAGAAAAAGAAAAAAAATGTGCCCTCCAATTTTTCAGTAAAAAGGCTCCTTAAAAATAAAAAGTTACTAAATATAATTTACAACGTGTAAGTTTCTGTAGTCAAGTGAAACTCCGTATTCGCTCCCTGTTCGGCATTTTTCTCTGGAGATCGACGTAAATTAGACGTATGAGAAAGTGGTAAGAGAAAAAAAAACTATTAAAAAGGGGTTTAGTTCGTAAAAAATAGTCTGGGATTCCCATGCAAAATTGTTTAGAAGCTATTATAGGAGATTATTGGAGAAAGACAAAATTTAAGGTTTCTATTTCTTCTGTTAACTTGCTAGATCTATTAGTTTTGCAAGTAAACTATACCAAATTCATAGAGATGCTATTAATCTTTTTATTTAGAAAAATACTAAATATCTAAATTGAAAATAAAAGGTTGTTCATAGGTCAACGATACCATCATATTTACTATATTTAGACACTTAACATTAGACAATTAAAAGATTTATTTGAAAAGATATTTTAGAATTGACTAAAAAAGCTTGTTTATTTAATTTCTAGTGATCTGTAAGAACTAATGAGAGGTACTAATGAAAATTGTGCATGATTAGGGGGCCAGGCCCCTGCCCGCCCCCCGTCTCCGCCCCTGTACTTGGTAAGTATATATAAATTTTTTTGACACTCAATAGTCAACATGTATAGAAAAGCATGTGTGGCCGTTGTCTCCTCATACATAGCCACGGCTTAATACCAATGACTAGCGAGTATGAAAGTCATAGTTACGGAATAAGTCTTCACACAATCTGTTAAAAAACAAAAAATTCTTATATATAATTAATCTTGCCCTAACGGATGAATTTAATTCTTAATATTGAGACTAAACGAAGTGATGAGAACATACTAGTTTACCCTAACAGATGAATTCATGTCTCAATTGACAGGTTAAAAGGAAAAGATGAGAACATACTAGTCTATCCTAACAGATGAATTTAAATCTCAATTTGAAAGATTAAAAGGAAACGATGAGGACGTACTGGTTCAACTGAGGCCGGTTTTCGTTTGTTAAAGTTTAACTCTCGTCACATCGAATTTACGGCAAATACATGAAGTACTAAATGTAGACTAATTGCATGCATGTCGGTATAGATTAGGAGTAATTTACGAGACAAATCTATTAAGCCTAATTAGTCTAAGATTGAAATTTTTTTGTCAAATAAAACGAAAGTACTACAGTGTTCGTTAAACTTTAACATGTGTAAGAAAAAGGGCCTGAGAGCCCGAGACGATTTAAGAGGCCTGGATAGCAGCCGGCAGGGCGGCATGTACATAAGCCTGGGCAAAATACCCGATACCCATTACCCGTACCCGAATTACCCGAACCCGGACCCAAATTACCCGAACCTAAGGTACCCGATCCTAAATTCGGATAGCGATTTTGATTACCCGAAATTAGTTTGGGTAATTCGGGTAATATCTCCCGGTACCCAAACTACCCGAACTACCCAAAGATTTGTTTTTGTCTTTGTATTTATCATGTGTTGTTAGCTGAACCATTTAACTTATCACTTTATTAGAATATAATTCTCTCTATTTGAATGAGTGACTGTAATATATCATTCTCTACAAATTGCTATTGAAATTCTATACAAATTGCTGCTGAAATTATGTATAGATCGCTACTGAAATTTAGTGTAGTTTGTTGTTTTCTGTAAATTTGGGTATATCGGGTAATACCCGAACCCGAACCCGAATTATCGGGTACCCGAATTTACGGGTAGTGTTTTTTCGGGAGTAATATCGGGTAGCAATTTTCATTACCCGAATTTTGAATTACCCGAATTACCCGACCCGAAAAAATCGGGTAACCCGAACGCCCAGGCTTACATGTACAAGCGTCAAGCGGGAGCGGCGGGTGTCGGCGTGTTTGTAACTTGCAAGTGAATTGTCGAAGGGAAGTATACGCACGCAAACGCAGCCGCCGCCTGCTGAAGCCGAAGAGCGGCATCGGCCGCTGCCTTGCTGGGCTACGTGACTAACGTGAGGATCACATGCAGCCTCCTGGGCTCTCGGTCTTGGGCTCCCAGTGGGTTACGTGACTAATGCAGTTATAGTCCACTTTTCTTCTCTCATCTTTTTTTCCCCTCACATTCAGCCCACCTACAGTTCTAATCTTCTTCTGCCATCCTGCAGTCCTGCTGGCCCTGATCTGATGTCTCCGTCAGGCGTGACCGTGCGCGTCACTTGCCTATTGTGCCCGGGCAATCGTCAGGCGTCAGCCCTCGGACCCACCTAGCAATGAAAGGACGAGCCAAAACAACCGCAGCCCGGCGGCGGCGGGCAACGCCTCGAGGCCTCGTGCCACGCAGCAGCTGGACCTAGTCCTACCCGGTAACCGATTCCAACCAAACCCCTCTCCATCCATTCCCGACCTCAGACCCAACCCAGCCATGGCCTACGATGACCCCCACGACGCCGCGGCCTCCTCCTCCGCCGGCGGCGACGAAGACGATGAGGGCACCAGCACCTATGCCTCCAACTCCGACCTCGCCAATCCCCAGGGCCAGGATCCTCTACCCTTCCCCGACGCAGCTTCGGTCCCACCTCACCCTCTCGCTCCCGCCCCCGAGCCCGCCGGCGCAATTCCGCAGCCGCAGCCACAGCCGCAGGGTCCGGCCGCAGGCGCCTCGGCCACGGACGACTCGCGGCGGCTGTTCCAGCGGCTGTGGACGGACGAGGAGGAGCTTCTCATCCTGCGTGGCTTCCTCGACTTCACGGCGCGCCGGGGCACCACGTTCGCGTCGCACCAGTACGACACGGGCCCCTTCTACGAGGAGATTCGCCGTCACCTGTCCTTCAACTTCACCAAGAGCCAGCTCATCGAGAAGCTACGCCGCCTTAAGAAGAAGTACTGCGTCGGCGCAGGGCGCTGCGTTCGCGTTCTGGAGCGCGCACGAGGGCGCCATCTACGACGTCGCGCGGCACATCTGGCGCCCCGTGTTCAGGCGCGGCGAAGGCGGCGGCGCGAACGACACCTCTGATGAGGACGACATCAACCCCGTAGCCGACGCTGCGATGGAGGATGGCGGCGGCGGTGGCGGTGGCGGCGGGAGTGCGTCCACGCCCACGCCGACGCCCACGCCCATGGCGAGGGGCAGGGGAGGCCGGCGCGTCCGGAGGAGGACGGCGCAAGAGCTGGAGGCCCCCGCATTGCCAGCCACGTCCGCGCTGATGCTAACTGATGCGGCTGAGGACTGGCTTGTTGTTGCTGTCGAGAATTTAGCGCCGGCAATTGCACCGCCACCTCATTTGTAGTAAGTGCCAACTGTATCACCAGCGCCGGCGACCCCTTCGCCCATGCCAGTGAGCAGCGGTGGCGCCACCGAGGAGGCTATCAGGAGTATCTTGTCACCGTTACTGAAGGAGTTCATCAGCTCTGTCACACTCGCTGGGCAGACTGGATTCGGATTGGGGCTTGGCACAGGATTCGGCGGCATTGGCGGCTTCGACATTCTTGGTCTTGGTTTAGGGGTTGCTGGCCCAAATCCTGGAATGCCCAGTGATGATAAGTGGAGGCAACAGCAAATTCTGGAGCTTGAGGTTTATCTAAAGAGGATTGAGCTTGTGCGGGAACAGGTTACCGCTGCTTTACAAGACCTCAGGTCATCAGAAGTTTGATTGGCGATCTTCTTTTTCGTAGCCTGTCTCGTAGATTGCCTTATTTTCTTAGGACTTCAGGAGAGTTGCTCGTTACAAACATTCTGATTGTACTTGATTTAAGTTAGGTGCTTGTAATTGTCATAAGATTAGAGGCTGAAAAGATTGAATTGTAGATGGACTCACGATGAAGGTTGTTGTTTACTTGCTACCTGCTTCATTGTTAGACATGTTTAGCCCCTCTTTTGATAGAAATTCAGAGCATAGTTGTCATGCTAACCTCGTATTTTTTAATGGATAAGTTTGAGTTTCTTTTTATAATTTTGTACTCCCTCCGGTCTATTTTATCTGGCGCACACGCATATCAAGATTTAAACTTTAAAAACTTTGACTAATAATTAGGCTAATAATTTTTAACTATTACAATACAAACTTTATATGATTAGATTTATAAAGAATTATACTATCCAATGATTATAAGTTTATAAGCATAAATAATATAATATAAAGTAAATGAATGGTCAAAGTGTAATCTAGGAGACTGTGTCATTCTAACTTGTGCCAGATAAAATGGACCGGATAGAGTATTTAGTAATCCTGATAAGGCTGGTAGTCCTACATTCGTATAGGTACTTGCTGAGTGAGCAACATCAAGAGAATGAAGTAACAGGTGATCTTCTATTTATCGGGAAGAAAATACTCTCTGACTATTGAATCAATATACACCTGGTTGTATTAAGTTCACTTCATGGATGTTACTAATATCTGCTTTGGTGGTTGATGGTTTGCTTGAAGTACACCTGGAAGGTGACAGTGAGATGCTTTGGCTGTTGCCGTTGGTGTTTGATGATGCTTTTAGCTCTCTCGTTCTTCTTTGGTGACCAGAGTATGTACTGTTTTCATTAACCCGCTTAAAGACGTTACTCTTTTTTTCCTAGGCCTTTCAGATTTTTTGTGGGAATCCTAGGCCTTTCAGATTGGTTGGCTACGTCATGGTTTCTTTTTGTCCTCTTTCCCTCTTTTGGTGAACATCCAGTTTACCATTTTTCCTCGGAAAAAGGCAATGAGACGCAATTGGTTTTTTTTGAAGGAAGATGCAATTGGTTTTCTTGTACAACATTTGTGAACTCTTGCATATTTGCATTTAAGTAGTTCTTATGACCGATCTGATCCATTAGGCCAGTTGTAGAGCTCACAGTTTGATTGCCAATGATCTTTATTGCTTTCATTCTTGACTCTTTGTCTTTGAAAATGAAGAAGACACATTCGTTTTCGGATACACTCACAATCAAGCCACAACAACAATGATGAATATTGACCTAATCATGCATCCCGGTGTTTCAAGTTTCATCAGTGCTAGTGCCTGAACATCCGGTCGAACATCCACGCTGCACTCCCGTTTTCCGCGCTCGGGCCAGCATGCCCCCGCCTCGAGCCTGCATTTTCGTGCGCCCATGCGGGGCCCACGCTGCCCGGATGACGCTCACATTGCCAGACCGCGCACAGGGACCGCTCACGCCGCCTTTGCTTCTCATGCGCATTGCAACATGTGCAAAACCTGATCTATTTTTGCAACATCTAGGTGAAACACTTGCAACATACGTTCGAAACAGCTGAAATACTTGTAACATACGTTAGAAACACTTGCAAAACATCAGAAAAAATTTGAAAACACGTGTGTAGCCATTGTAAAAACATGCAAACATCGAGATGAAACACTTACAACATACGTATGAAAACACCTAGAAACACTTACATATATATGCAATATCCCGATCTAGTTTTGCAACATCCAAATGAAACACTTGCAATATACGTCTGAAATAGATGAAACATATGTATAGCCCATTGCAACACGTGCAACATCCCAATCTACTTTTGCAACATCCTTATGAAACACTTGCAACATAAACTTCTAAAACATCTAAAACATTTGAAATATACGCTTGCAACATGCATCGTATCTTGGTGCGGAGCAGAGCGAAGCAAGTCCCTTGTCTCCTTCTCCTTTCCTTATCCAAGCGGCTTAAAGGAAGAGACGGACGCTAAAGATGGCAACGGGTAGAGAATACCTGCAAATCCACGGGCAACAAACCCGACGGGCGTGGATACGGGCGCCACACTGTACTCGTGGGCACGGATACGGGCACAGCTGTCAACCTGATGGATATTTGATGACGGGCAAAGAAATAACCTATCCGCACCCGCAAACCCGACAGACCCGTGATCACTGACAAGTGGACCGTCACTCTCCTCCCTCTTAACACCACACGTCCACATCGCAGCAGGCAGCACCCGCCCCTCCTCTACTCCTCTGTCTCTCACTGCTATCTCTCATGTTCTTTACCAAACAGAAAGAACAGAGAAACAACTCTTATTTCTCTCCCAAATCCCACCTCCAAATCAAGGAATCAGATCATGCATGTCACACCACCGCGTTCTCCATCTCGAGAGCTTTCCATTCTCCTATGGAGCTCTCGCTAGCGTGGAGTATCGGAGGAGATCGAAGAAGGTCGCCCTCCATGGGGAAGAGGACTGCGGAGCTCTGTCTCCTGCTTCCTCAAGCGGGAGCCATGGCGGCGCGGCCACCGGACGACGGTGAGCCGTCCTCTTCGCTCACCCTCGTCGCTCCGCACGCTGTCCTCGTCGACCGCTCTGGCCGGCTGCCTTCCTCGTCGCTCACCCTCGCTGCTCCACCTGCTGTCCTCGTCGCTCACCCCGGCCGTCCTCATCGCTCGCCCCGGCCAGCCACCTTCCTCTTTGCTTGCCTCGGCCGGTCGCCATCCTCGTGGCTCGCCCTAGCTGGCCGCCGTCCTCGTTGACTTGCCGGCGTCGGGCACATGGGCATGCCCGCGGGCGAGCCTTGCCCGCGGATAGCGGGCACGGGCATAGGTTGCTGCCCGTGGCGGGTGGCGGGCGCGGGTGCGGGCACGAGATTGTGCTCGCGGGCGCGGGCGAGCGAAGCCACTATCCGCGCGGATATTGCCCATTGCCATTTTTAACGGACGCGAATACCATAATAAAAAATAAGCGGACGCAAAGCAGAGGTTCATTGGGCTGGTATGCAGGCCCACGAAGGGGCGTCACAGATGCCCTGCAAGTAGCATTTCCGTTATAGTTTTCAACCAAACTTAACTTTGCGTATCTTGCCCAGGGGTAAAAGTGCTAATTTGCGCACCACTTAACACCGTTGGCTAAATATAACGGAAGGGCCAAATAAGGAACAAAAGTTAGATTTTAGGCAAAATTTGTAAGTTTCAAAACTAAAGAGGCCAAGAAAAAAAGCATAACTTTTTTAGGGCCAATGAATTAATAATCGGGTCGTGCAGGCCCGACCTTAGATTTGTCGTGCCTTATTGAACACGGGCCGGGCTAGGCCGTCCCTTTTACCAAGGCTCCCTATCCGGCAACACGTCTCCACACTAAGACGACCGCCATTGCCCTAAAAAAACTAGACGACCGCCATTGCCCCTTCGAGTCCTCTGAGATCTCGCTTCCGAAAGACTGGAAGCTTCCGCGCTGGCGCAGACGCGCGGTGATGACTATGGACCCTGCTCCGGCGGCGGACGGCACCGCGGCCGGAGTGGACGGAGGCATGAAGCGGCGGTGCGGTAGGTGGTGGTACGCGGCGGCCGGTGCCCTCATTGTGGCTCTCCTCGTCGTGGCCGTGAGCTATTACAGCTTCCGGGGGGCATACCCTCCTCTCCACTAGGAGGCTGCGGCTGCCATGTAAGAGAATCTCTTCTGTTGGTATTGTGATTTGCTTGGCTGGTTTGGGGGAGGGGCCGAAGGGGGGTTCATTTAGTTGTGCGGTTTTGACTTCTGAGGTGTCGGTGTGGTCCGTTTTAGGCTGTGAGGAAGTACACCGGGATTGCCATCAATGAGGAGGTTCTGCATCCGATCCTACAGGAACTCATTAAGTTGCCGTTCTTCAGGTACTTCAAGGTGAGCACTTGTGGATTGCTTTTTTTCAATCAATGTCCTGGACTGTGATGTTGGCACGTTAGTGAAGATATATGCTGTAGTGCTCTAATGGGGAGATAGAGTTGTTAGAATTTAGAGTCATGCACTCTTGATTGGAGAATTTGATGCATGGTTACAGAGTTATGGATTATTTACTTGTTCTTTTTTTTCCTGAATGTGCTCCGGCCCTTTTATACGTGGAAATTGTTGTGACAACCGTGTGATTCTTTGTCAGTTTATTATTTTTACTTGAGCAGTTAAGTGTGATTTATTAGTTTTCTATTATTCTAAGGTGATTGTTTCAAACATTGGGATCAAACTTTTTGTGCACTCTGATTATGCAATGTTTGTCTTTTGATTTTGTAATGCAATAATCAATGATATTCTATATGGAATCAAAGTGGTATTTGCTTGATAAGAGTTTGAAGGTTGTCTTACCTTACTAGTATCAATGCACGTGCAACACACACGTGTCTATGTTTATATTTCATTTTAATTACCTGCATTTTCACCAAAGCTTATAACTGCTAACAAATGAAGCAAAAGAAAAACTGTATGAGTCCCTTAGTGATTACCTCCATTTTGGCCATCTATATAGGGATGTGAAATTACCTGCATCGTAACATAATGGTCTTATCCGAACTCCTATGAATTTCACCCTAGTAGGAGTAAATTAGTTAAACCATATCAACTTTACTACCAGATCCCACCCAAGTAGGAGTAAATTAGTTGCCCGAGGGTGCTGAAAGATCTCTACGTACCCTTGGAGCAACAGAACCAGGAGAGGATATACTCGCCGAACTGATTGGCCTTGGTGCGGGACTTGCCACCGTCCCACTGGTTCTATAACACCATCTGCAGAACCAACCACCGCTCGAACACCAGCCTAATGGCATGTCCAAGCGCAGGCCCTGCTCGACGGAGATCATGCCAACACTGCGCTATTTATCTGATCCTTCATGAACCTTGGTGGAATAGTGGCAGCTACAACGGAGAGGCGACCAGGTATCCACGGTGGTGTTTTTGGGGTTCTGGAAGGAATAATCACGCGTGAGTAATAGTAAAGAAAATTATCAATCATTACCCAAATAAGAAAATAATCAATCTCCTGTGATTGAAGGTTTCGGTAGAGTAAGAAAACAATCAACCTCCTGCGATTAAATGTTTCAGTGGAGGAGACAGGAGACATAAGGAAAGCACCTTGATTATTGAAGGACGTGCGACGTGTAGGTATAGGCGGGCGGGTATGTCTATGTCTGGGTGAAACATAATTGCAGGGTGAAGGCTTAGTAGACATGCATGTAAATGGCGTATCAACCTGGGTCAATGCGTCAGGTTGGCTGGATCATTATCATACGTTGGATTCAAAACAGATCCAAGGGATAGAATATAAGGTGGGTAGGGACCTTTTAGGTGATAGGTATTTATCAATTCTTTTGCTCTTTTACAATATAGATAGATATAGATTTAGGGAATTTGATTATGCAAATAGCGCACAATCTGGTCTTGTCGACCATCTAATGGTACCTGTTAGCTATCATAGTTGGTCGCATTGTTACAGTATCTCTTTAGTCTTTTCCTTTCTATTCGTATATTCCCTATATTTTAGGAAGTTTGTGCCAGAGAATGGTATTAGATTTTTGTTGTTATTGGCGTGTAAGCTTTTGTATAATGCAAAATGGAATTGATCGGTGTGGAGATTATTTTGTTAAGTTATACTTTTATCTCATATGTACTCAGATTACTATTTCACGTGAATTACTCATTGAGGAGTGGAGATGAAAATCTATTTGATGACACTGTTTCAAAAATGTGAACCCTTTAAGTTATCTTCCAGATTTTGTACAGTGAACTATAGTTTGTATTTGTTAGTCTACCTACTAATATGATAGCTATATGTGTTTCGCAAAAAAAAAGATAGCTATATGTGATGCCACAAAATGCCCACATTAAAAAATGAAATTTTGAAGCAATGGTTCATCTGTTCTAAGTCATGTGTTGTTCGTTGTCTTTTGTAAGGTTAAATTGTGGTGTTACTGCCCTTTTTGGCCTGGTGATGGAATTTGCAAGCTTAGAGATTGTAGTGTCTGTGAGTGCCTGGAGAATGAGTTTCCTGAACCATTCTAGAAACCTTACAGTGGATTTTCTCCAGATAGTATGATATGCCAAGAAGGAAAACCACAGACTGCCATTGATAAAACCCTTGACAGAAAGGTTTTCAAAAGATGGGCTGAAACTAACAATCTGTGGACATCTGATGATGAGGTTGATAGTAGTAATTTGTCTTTGCCCTGATCTAGTTTAGTGCACATTCTTTGTTTCTTATTTATTATCATTCATGATGATCATCAAACTGTTGTACCGATTTCAGATGAGATGACTTACATGAATCTTCAACTGAATCCTAAACGATACACTGACTATACTGGTGATTCAGCAAGAAGGATATGGGACGCTATTTAGAAAGAGAACTGTCCAAAATATATCTATTTGTGCTCTTTCACATGCTTGTTCTACTTTACTTATACTGGTCTGATTGACCATGTCAAGTGCGACTAGTAATTTGCATCTTAGGTGCCTATTTTATTTCATGACAACTCCATCATGTATAATTTTTATCCATTGAATGTGTTTATATGTGCCATGCCATGAGTTCACTGCATGTTAAATGATTCAGTGATGGACTGATTATTTGAATCCCTTTTTGAGATATATGTCAATTGTAGCTATCTTATCTACTTCTAAAGTAATCTAATATGTGTGGCATATATCGGTCCATCTATTCTTCTTTAGTGTCTTGTAGTCAGTGGCGGATCCAGTAATCAAAACCTGTGGGGCCAACTAGTAAGAGTTGTGGGGCCATGCCATATATGCTACAGTAAATTTCTACTAATTTCTTCAAAACCTGTGGGGCCAGGTGGCCCCACAGCTTACACATGCATCCGCCACTGCTTGTAGTGCTCTAGTTGCATGCCTGTTCCTTTAGATGTCCTACATAAGATGATAGATAATCCTATCACACACTTCAGTCCTGCATCCGTAAAGTTATTTTGACACAAGTTTTTTTAATTGTATTTTTTCTTTAGATCCTTGTAAAGAACTGTGCCATGAAGAAGGCATTGTACAAGCTTATTTCAGGGTTGCACTCCTCAATTTCAGTGCATATTTCTTACGATTATCTTCTTGATGAATCTACAAACTCAGTATGTGCCCAAATTGTACACCTTTGTTTATTGTTTATTGTCCAAGTTTCATATTTGTTTTGACAACTTCTGATGTAAATGGCTATAGTGGGGACAAAATCTTCCTTTGCTGTACGACCGTGTCTTGAAGTACCCTCCAGAATCTGTACTTCACTAACCTGTTTGTTCTTCAGGCCGTGACAAAGGTTCCCATTTCTTCCTTGCTTGACATTTCGTTTGCATGCTACTGTTGAAGATCAAACTATTAGGTTTCTTTTTTGTTGAAAATTTGTAGTGGATAATGATGTGATTTGGAATCTTTCAGGCAACAGATTATCTTGAGCAAGCTGATTACAATACTGGTAATCCTGAAGACGACTTGAAAACACAATCTCTTGTGAAGCAATTGCTTTCCAAGTTAGGATCTGCATGTCCATTGCCTTTTGATGAAGCCAAACTGCAAACTCTGGCAAGGTGAAAATAGTCCTGAGCTAAAGCAAGAGATTCAGAAGCAATTTAGAAACATTAGGTTTTGTGATGTATTTCCTGTGTTTTGAGTTCATACATGCATATGCACCACTTGATCCTTACCCCTACAACATTTTCTTCATTAGTGCAATTATGGACTGCATTGGATGCGAGAAGTGCCGGCTGCGGGGAAAGCTCCAAGTTCTAGGTCTTGGAACTGCACTGAAAGTTCTTTTCTCCATCAATGGTGACAGCCATTTGAATTAGCCAGTATGTAGTCCATTTCTCAAATACTCATTACCACTCCTGCCACATTATGATAGGAGAGATATATGCTGTCCGTTTTGTTGGTATTTGCTTGAATAACTATTTGTTTTGAAGTATCATCCTCATGTTAAGTTTCTAGCACTTAGTTCATCTTGGTCGCTTACATTTCCCTAGAGCCATAGGTCATATTAAAAAAAGAAGGAATGCACTATGAGTTCTATGCTAAATTGCTACTAAGCCAACTGAATCACTGTGAATTCTTCTTGATTTGATGAAATTATGACTTTATCCTAAAACCGTTAGTATACCTTTTGAATTCATTTTGTATGTTTGCAGTGAAAATTTGTTTAACGATATTTCCTTCTTGATGATTGATCAGTTGCAGCATTGCATTGTTCAATCTTCTGAATAGGCTCTCAGAGTCTGTCAAATTTGTACAAGAAAAAAGATCATCAATTGAAGAAGTCATTAAGGAACAAAGCCCTTCAACCCTTTAAAAGGGTGCTTCGAAGCCGAATGTTAAACTGGTACCCCCACCCCCTCAGTATTGTATTGTTTCTTGCATTCATCCCTCGTAAACTTGCATCATTTGATTCTCCTGCAGGACTTCCTCTGAGATGTAAGAGTGTAATTTGTAGTTACATGGGTAGATTAACATATACATGTACAGATGTGCCGTACTGAAAGATTAACATGTGCTGGAAGCAGTTTCCTATAATTCAAGAGAACGAGAGATACAGACCCTTTCGAGTTAAATGCAATAACGTAGTTAACCTAATTTTCCCCCTTTCCTTTCATTTTGGTGGGTTCTGGCCCTTAACTTTTTCCATGTATAGTGTCCCTCCATTGTAAAGGATCTCACCATCTCCACGTTCGCCATGATCGAAAGGACCGCCTAATATTCTTTTTCACTTTGTACTAACTGTGGTCACATAACGCTAAATAGCTAACGAGCAAAAACTTTTTTGTCGTTCGATTGATTCGATTCATCCGCTTAAGGAAAGGTAATGTATTTCTTAAGCGACTTTTCTGTGAAAGTATGGCCAAGTGCTGGGTGTACCTTGTACATTTGTATCAATTGGCACAGCCCAGAGTAGTGAAAAACTTTAAGCTGGAGATTCGGTAGCTGAACACTTATCTGGTGTGGTAATGAGATCGAAAATGTTTTGTTTCTTTCATTTACTGGATATAAGATGCTGGGTTAAATCTTCTGTGCAGAACTGTAAATCATGCACCGGACATGAACATGAACATTTTCTGAACGGCGACATCAAGACGGAGATGATGTTGCCATTATGGAATAATTTTCTCATGTCTCTTCTCCGTTTTGTTGTGGTTATATCTAACCACGATGAAGGACTAGGAAAAATAAGTTCTAGATCAGTCTATCTCATTCTTGGGTGGCAGAAGAAAGAAGTAGGAAGACACGAGAAAGAAGAAGTTTATGAACTCTGCCTACAGGAATGTTGGCAGTTATTCGTTGGGCATTTATTCATAGGCCTTTTGCCGAGTTTTTTTTTCCTATGCGGTGATCCATACGAAGCATCGTACAGGTTTGGATTTGAGATTTGAAGCTATACAAAATGTGGGTACAATATAGATAAAGATCAGTTTCTAAAAATACGTAGTGTATTCTAGAGTGCTTGTAATGTAATGATGTACACAGCTATAATCTAATATAATTCTTCGTCTAAAAAAATGGTATGTTTCATGGTGCTTGAACCATGTCCGCGCTAAAAATGCCACCACCGAAAGTTGCGCCAAACTCAAAGATTAGTCATGGACTCATGGTAGATGCCCTCACCACGTAGGAGGCGCATTGTGGTCTTGTAGGTTGCAGACATGTCACCGTTGGTGTTAGCGCCATCAAACTGATGTTGTCCTGCTGCACACTAGCCGCTGCTAAGAAGAGTTAAGCCGCTGCCTAGCGAAGTTAGGCGCCACAGTCCATGCTAGCAACCAAACCAAGCCACCATGCCTGGAGCAAGGCTAGGCTGCTGAACCGCCAACCACCGCCGGACCGAGGTAGCTGTGAGCGCCGTGGCGCAGAGTTGATTTTGTTGTAGAACATCTGTGAACTCTTGCATAGTTGCATCTGAGTCCTTCTTTTGACCAATGTGATTCGTTGTCTACTCATGTACGCCAGTTGAAGAGCTCACAGCTCGATTGTCCACGATCTTTACTTCTTTGACTAGGTAGTGTGCCCGTGCGTTGCTACGGGACAACTAACATTAATACTAAAAATATACGGATCACACGATAAAATAATAATAATACTGTAAAATTAAATATGGATGTTAAAGTGACATGTAATCCAAAAGGCAAATTTCGTGAAATTATGCCAATTACAGAGAGCGCGGTGTCGCAGGCTCACAAACTCTACTATATAGAACTTTCCGTGATGTGACTAAGATAGTGTTTTAGGAAGAAATCTCTGATATCATTTCTTTCATGTACCAATAAACTCTACGAATAAGTTCCGCCGCATCAGAAGGCTCACATTTTAGTGACCCCTGATCCTGAGCAAGTAATGCCCTGCAATGAATGGCCACAAGGATCACCGCCATTCGCCTACCAACCTCTGAGCTGCCCATGAGAATTCAGACCGGCGAAGAGCATATATTGCTCGTGCTAACACCACGATCACATTTTAGGTGATGCAAATTAACCGCCAAACACGGTATACAGTAAAGTAGATTGAAGATTCACAGAAAAAGGTGATACAAACTTACAGGGTTATTATATCATTATCCAAAAAGGATCAAACTTGTGTTGTCGAATACAACAAGGATTAACTTAATCTATGCCTCGATATATATATTGTGTTTCTCTCCCCGTCCAACCTAAGGCCAACTATCCAGTTCCAGTTAGTAGATGCTGTCGAGCTTCCCTACACTGGACCATATTGTGGTTGAGACAGAAACAACTCAAGGCTAGATTTGCATTGCTGTGCACCCAAATATGGTTGATATTTGCATTTTCTTGAGTGAGAAGTGGGAACACATGCATGTTGCCTGGTGAACAGTCATAAGGTTCCATTCCCATGGTAATCGTTTCTTCTTGACTCAGGAAGAGAACATAAGCATTGATTTTGAAGACGAAAAAACCACAAGCAGAGTCCTTACCATAATTCCGCACTTCTGCGGGCTGGAACCTGAAACCTCTTGCAGTTAGCTAATAGTTGCTGCGTCTTTGGGCATGTCCACTGGCCAACATCTAACCACTTCTTATACTTCTTCTCTCTTTAGTCTGCAAATCAGGTGAAATAAGGACTATGAGACAATAAATCCCGCTTGCAATTAGGGAACATGAATGGCATAGCACAAAGCATACCCTCCCGCTCGCAATGATGACAAGGTCAGTAATGATCTCCGGTGATATTGGACAGAGAAATTCATTTGAGTTCATCAAAGATGGGCATTTCTCTAGATATTTTGGTATGGAGACATCCCAAGGATGTTCTTTTTGTCGATGCCTGCAATCTCCTTGAACTTGTTGAGGAGTTCTATTATGTGCTTGGTGCTTTCTGGTTGATGGCTATTCCTTTCATTGATGAGCTTTTTAATGGCCATAGTCTCTGCTATAAAATCCTTTGCAGCTTGAGTTTCTTGGCTAGCGTTTCCAATATAGCTCTATCTGCATTTTCTTCCTCGTTGTTCTGGAGTATCATCGTAAAATCCATGGAGAGTTCCATGTCCTTGTGAATTGATGAGGTCAACCTGAAATCACCAAAGTAGTTGCGGTTTGCATCAGAAAAGAGAACACGATGGATCATTTCATTTTACCAAATGTTGGCAAATAATGCATGTATATTACATGTTCCTTGACTTCATCAGAGATGCCAATCTTAGAGTAAGGCATCCCATCCAATGCAAGAGTCGGGATGATTACTTCTTCTCATGCACGACCCTGGACCGCTTGAGCACAACTGTAGCTGAATTGAGCCTAAGAAATTTCACTATATAGATGCCAACAAGTTTTAAGTGTGTAACTCACAATATTTCTTATAGCATTGGTTATGCGATCCGATAATGCATGGTTTTTTTTCATGATACTTCTTTTCGCAAGTGCTTGGATCTCCAACTTGTTGTCACTGGTCCTTTACAACATTGACCTGCGGCAGTTACCTCCTCATGTACAATCAGTTGTTAAGATAGAACATCAGTAAACACCTTGGCCAAATTATATCGAGGAATGAAAATTAATGGAACCTAACACCATAAACAAGCAGTGCAGAGTAACAAAATATGATAAAAAGATGTCCCCTTAAAATTCATTTAGGCATTGCCTTGAAAAATATAAACCGTAATGAACCAAACAAATATTACGTTATTTCTTAGTAGGGAAAACTAAAAACAAATGGAGGGAGTGTATAGGTTCTTATTAATGCAGATCATTGTCAATTCAAACGAAGACATCATGGCTTACTATAAAACTACAAGCGATGCAACTAAGGACACGTAGGAAACCAATAATTAATTACATGAAGACAAAAGCAAAGTAAATTTTACTTAAAATGCCACTGAGAAAATCACAGGAACACCCTATTCTATCATGATTTTCATTGTGCAAGGCATCCAGCAGTCAAGGCATCAGTCACTCTTAAAGCTACATGATCTTAAATTTACAAAAGAGTGTTCGTGTAATGTACAAATAAGGCTACCTTTAGGTTCTCAGTCCCTTAGATTAAAGGAAGTTTTCAAGACCTTGATCCAACTCTGGTTTGACTTCTTGTAATTAGCTTCCTCTTCTGTAGCTGTTGCTGCCTTGTTTGTTTTCTTTCTTCTTCTCCTTTCTAAGTTGAGTGGCACTCCATTTTTTTTCTTAAGTCTTTTATAAACTCTGCACTCTGGTCAAATTGTACTGCCTTCTTTTTTAAGTTTTTTTGGTTTTTTTTAAAAAGGTACCTGTAGCTGTAGGTTAGCCTGTGTGGTATCTACAGTATCCTTGGCGAAGTCTTCATCTAAGTTAATAAAACCAATCTGAAATAAAAAGAAACAAAGTGCAACCAAAAGAGTTAGCTTTGATAAATATGAAGTTCCTGGTGTCTCATATTACATTGATAATATTAGGTCCAAAAGTGCTGTGAAAGCACATCATCATAAACTATGGATCAGCTTTGTTAGGTTACAAAAAAAACTTATGCAATAGCTATTTTTCTTGGCCGCAAAAGAATAAATTAATTTTGCCTGTCACTATTTGATCCAAATAAACAAAAGAGCTACTTGGTCAAGTCCCTGTTCTATAAGTTTTTGTTGGAAGTGCCCAGCCATACTTAATTTTATTAAACAAAATGTGTATTTGTTTAGTCTGAACAAATTAGCATGGGGAAGCTCGTTTGCAGCCTCGTCAATATCATAGTCACAAAGTTTCTGGGTCGATGGGGTCGAGGTATGGGGTCGTGGTACGTGGTACGCTACTTGCGAGATATTTTTATACTTCGGGTCAAAAATGAACCCGTGAACCCGGGTCGGGGTCGACGAACCTGGGTCGAGGGTCGAAGGTGGTGAACCCGTTTTATGTGACTATGGTCAATATTCTCTGCAGTTTTCTTAATGTTCTAAATGAACAGCTCAGGATAGTGCATAAGACAACTAAGATTTCTTGCAAGGAAATTTATTTGGAAAGTAAGGTACCCAAAATTTAGTGGCAGCCATGACAAATTTCTCTGCCTTTTTTTCTATGTTTTGCAGGTAATTGTGTTAGGAAGCACAGATATGCAAGTCTTCAGTAAAGTCGACACAAACCACACAGCACAATCTTTTGCAGCAGCATCTCGAACATACTCAATACCATCTAACAGAACCACGATGTAGTACTACACATCACCCTGATCAATAGTCAAATTGGATGCATCTCAAGACAAACGCAAAACAGCTACAAACCCAATATCTCGATAATATCTCTTGATATATATATAGTACCTTCTGATCAAGCATAGGCTACAAGTGAAAGAGGTTCCTGAACTTTGTATCTGTTCAAGGGAGGTGGGCTGGCCCTAGACACCAGTGACGGGGCATAATTAGGCCAACTATGTGCATGTGCACCAAGCTGCTCCTAGGGCATGGCCAGCTGCACCTACGCCATGGCTGCCTGCCTTTCTAGTTCCCAATTCTGAAGAATTGACAGTGATGCAAATGCAAATCGGCCACAATTATTCTGAAACTACTAATTTACCACATCACATGTGTTATCGGCCATCAAATATATTGATATTGCTATTCTGAAATCTGAAACCAGTGACTCTGAAAACTACTAATTGCAGGGAACTGAAAGGGAATCAGGGCACTGAGGGGTCTGGGGTTCGGACTTCGGACTGCTCATCGGTGGAGTGAGGCAAAACGCACAACCCAGGAACATCTCGCGGCCGTGGAGAGTCATTGCCGTGTAGGTGGGCTCTGCGGCTAAATTACGCCGGGAGCTTCGCCGAGGCACCGTGGACCAGCAGCGCCACCTCTTGCCCGCATCAGGGATTGAGGGGGGCGAGCAGTTCGGATGCTTCTTCTTCACAAAAAGACAATAGACAAAGGAAGCGAGAGAAGAGATGGAAGGTACCTTGAATGCCCCGTCGGTGGCAGCAGCGGGAGCGTCCAGCGGCGGCGTCAGAGTTCGTGGAGGCGGCAGAGCTCCCAGCGGCGTCGAGGCGGCAACGCATACGTCCTGTCCGGTGGCGGCGTCGCGTGGGGCAGTGGCGTCGCGTCGGGCTTCGGCGGCAGCAGCGGAAGCATCGGGAGTTCGTGGAGGTGGCAGAGCTCTCGGCGGCGTCAAGGTGGCAGTGCGTACGTCCCGTCCGGCGGCGGCGTCACGTGCTTTCCTTTGCGTGCTTTAGAAAGGTCGAGGTTTTTTTTTTGGGATGTCCGGGCGAGGTTTTTTACTTCCTGGTTTTTAGAAAGGTCCGACGTGGGAGCGTGATTGGCCTGCTTTCCTTTGGACGTCGGATCGCACGGGACCTGCAGATTTCTTTCGCGGAAGTGGGATCGCACGGAACAACATGAAGGTGAGGTGAAATTTTATCGCACCAAAACGGTGTCTTATCTTTAGTCTTTTTAGTCATGAGAGAAAAGGAAGAAGAGTAACACATTTGTTTAGGGGATACACGCACAATCAATTCAAGCCACCACAAGTCCACAACAACGTCGAATACTGACCTAATCATCCCGGTATTTCAACGACATTTGCATATGAAAAAAAAGAAAACCAAAGCAGTAAAAACGCACTAATAAGGTACTAGTACATGGCGAAACTCATAGACGATGATACTGAAAGCACACACTGGCGCCTTCTCGCTCCTCCAGTCCCGACGATCGACCTGTCTTCCTAGTAGCCGTAGGGCCAGGGCCAGCCGCCGCCGCCGCTGCACCCGCTGTAGGGGTAGCTGGGCACGGCGCAGCGCGGGCAGCAGGAACAGCAGCTGCCGCTCTCGAGCCACGCCTTGCACTGCCTCTCGCACGTCTCCTTGCACTCGTCCTTGCACTCCTTGCAGCAGGTGATCTTGTCGCACTTCTTCTCGCACACTTCCTTGCAGGGGTCCGGGTCCGGGTCCGGGGCCGGGGGCGGGGGCTTGTCGTCTTCGACGCTGATGATATTCACGGCGAAGCACTTCTTCTTGAGCTTCTGCGCGATGCACACGGGGTCGACGGTGCCGACCACCGTCAGCGTGCACTTCTCAGCGTCAACGTCCATCGACTTGATGCCTGGAGGAGACACGTAGCGCAAGGCTATTTTAATTTGTTGGGACATGGAAGGCATGCATGATACTCCCTCCGTCTCAAATAAAAAGCATCATTTTAGAATTTCAGACATCTTGTTAGACCATCCGTCTTATTCAAATTTTTTTATATAAATATCATTTATTTTATTATGACTTATTTTATCATTAGAAATACTTTAATAATGATTTATTTATTTTATAATTTACATAAAATTTTTAAATAAGATGAATGGTCAAACACGATGTCTAAAAGTAAAAAAACGTCACTCATTTTTTTTAAGGACGGAGGGACGGATGGGTACCTTGCAGCGTCGCAGCAACTGACATGATATCCCTCATGCATGTCTTGCCGACGAGGTCAGCTTTGACCACTATCTTCTGCAGCAAGTAATGGACAGCACAACACATTCATCATCAGTACAACAAATGGTTCGTGATCAGAAATAATGCAGAATCAACATCGGGAGAGAAACAAATGTCACCACAAATTAACCTTAGACATGGTGAGCTGACGAGTGATGGCAATGACGCCACCCCTGGATTGACTTTGCGTGTCCTGATAAGAGGTCTGTCTGCTGCTGCTGGAACTGAACTCTGTGCATAATCACTGCTCAATTCCATCGCTTCATATAAGGTGGCTGGCAGCTCTGGAAGTCAACTCGATCGACAAGACTACACTGCTTAGGTCACCTGCACTGCTTAGCCCATTGGCTGATCCGAAGAATATGCAGCCGACAGTATCACCTGCACTGCGCTCATAGGGATTGGTCGCTTTTGGCTGGTGGTAGTGGTAGTTTGGGGAATTTTTTAGGAGTGATCAAGGGGATAATAAGGATTACATATGGTTGGCTAGCTCATCAACTCGGTTGTTGGTTTCTTTTATTTTTCACGTGGATATATACCTGCCCAGTTCCCAAAAGTTTGTTGTATAGTTTGAATTCGTCCAACACCCGAGCAAACCGCAAACGTTCAGTCACGAAGTCGGCATGAGCTAGCATATATGATTGTTTCATCAGATCACTGAGGTCTGAGGTAGGTGACCCTCATGATGGCAAATTGGCAACACCTTCCCTAGCAGAATACTTGGGAACAGTTGGACTCGCTTTGCTGTTTACTCGAAGGACTTGTTTGTACAAAGGGGAAAAAATGCGGCGCAGTTTACTGGTCCGGTTGATTTGCACATGGTAGGCGTATATTCTTGCTGCCACTAATAGAGCGCACGCACTCATTGTTCGCAGCTGTCGTAACCAAAAAAAATCATGAGAGGTCCTTGAACAAAATACTATTTCTAACCTCATGAGACATGTACTATCAAAATGCTATTTCGAACTTAGTTCCGGGTCTCATCTGGCTCCAGTGAATCTTAACGCACTGTGTACGCTGATGTGGCACTGTAGGGCCCACTTGTCATGTCCTTCTCTCCCTACTCTTTCTTGTTCTTGTCCTTTATCTCTCTCCTTCTATCTCGTAACCGCCGCCGCGCCGGCTGGGCAAGGAGATGGCGGCGCCGGCCTGGACGTCGCGCGGCGCGAGGGAGGCCGGGCGCGGGAGGTCGCGCTCGAGGTCCGGGAAGTTGAGCACAGCGCGCGCCCTTGATGCTGAGTGCGGCGACGTCGTGCGCGTGCCTCCATCTCCAGGCACGGGAAGCTGGAGCCGCCGTCGTCTCGCGAGCGAGGGAACTTGCCGTCGACGGCAGCGTCAGAGCATGGGGGCGAGCGTTCTAGGCTCCTTGCCGCGTCGTTAGTTCGTCACTGGTCTGCTTCCTCGGCGCGGCGGTGTCCGGCTACCCGGCATCAGCTGCGGCGTTCCTCGTACGCGGGAAACCCGGCGCCTCGGCCTTCCTCGTACGCAGCGGCGCTCCGCTGCGATGCGCGGGCCCGGAGGTGGTGGCCGCCGCAGCGACCATGTACACGGAGCGGACTGCCACGGACAAGATTCGCGCCGCGGACGCAGCAGTCGTCGACTCGTCGCCGAACCTGTCCGCGCCCGAACCCCTCCGCGAGGCAGTGGCGCCGTACGAGGCTGCGTTCGACGACCTCCAGCGCTAGCTCTAGTCCAAGCAGGCCGAGGTGGACGGACTCAGGGACGAGCTCGCGGCCCGCAGCAACAAAATGCCAGGTGCTAGGTGCACCATGGACGGGCGTTCACGGGGCACCTCGCTTACCTGATGCTAGCTGGAGGTGAGAATTATAAAGCTGACCGCACGCTCTGCTGACCGCGAGGCGCCCGGCTGCCGGGACCGGGTGGACGCGGACCAGCACGCTCGACCAGCCGGGACCGGGCGGACGCGGACCAGCACGCGGGCTGCAGCCACCGACGCGCCCCTCCCGGCCACGTTCCTCTGCCGCCTCCTCCTTGCCGCGGTCACCGGGATGTGCGCACGCCGTCGCATTCGCGCCGGCTGCTTGGGCTCCTCGGCCGCCGACGAGCCAGCCGCGGAGCACAGCCACTCCGGCTCCGCGTTCGCCGCAGGGCCTTCGACGAGCGCGACTGCTGAGGGCCTCGCCGACGTGACTGCGAGCAGCCGGTGCGCATGGCCGGCCCTCCTCCAGCCACCCCAGACTGCGTCGCGGCGCGGGCACTCCCGTGTATCATCGGCATAGCTGCGCCGCCGCCGCTCCCGCGTGCACGCGCGGGCAGCCTTGCCCAGCCTCGCCGGGCCCCCAACGCCCCCTCCCTTGCCACGCGTGGGCACCCCGCTGTGCTGCGCGGCTGCTGCGCACCTCGCGCAGGCCGGCACGCCGTCGCCGGCCCTGGTCAAACGGCGAGGCCGCTGCGGTCAAGGCCGCAGAAGCAACCTAGAGAGAGACAGGGGACCGAAGGTGTTCGGCCTACGCAGGTCCCACATGTCAGATGCATGGCACGTCAATATAAGTGTGGGTTAAGATCCATTTGGACCTCGATGAAATCTGGAACTAAGTTGAATCATCCAGAATATCATTTTCAAAGTAAAAGGATCTAGATGATACCCTGCCGAGTTCAAGAACCGCCCATAAATTTTTCTTAAAAAAAGTGTTCTACGGAGGATAGGAGCTTTACTGAGTAGTATGTTTTTTTCAACAAAATTAAGTAGGCCTGGTTGCAAGCTAGCATGTGTGCTTAAGGTAGTGCGGCAGGATACAATGTCAAAATGACACTATAAAATTATCCATTCAAACATTTAAATATTATTGGATGTTTTAATGGCTACAATACAGTTGTATAGTTGAGGGGCTATGTATTCAATCATTGATATGCTAAGGGCTATATAGGCGTTCCAACTTTTACTGGCTCACTGCTATCTCAGCACCCATGTAATATGCCACTAAGAGAAATCGCCTTCAAAACTGTCTCAGAGAGTTATTTAGACAGTTTCAATACTTTAAGGTGTAGATTACCTGATTTTATATAGACAAGAGGTGAAGTAGACAACCACCAATAGTTAGGAGGATTAATGACATGTTTGGATGTATAGGGCTAATTGCTAGCCAGCTATTTTTTAGCTCTAGTGCATCTAAACAGGAAACTAATAGATGGGCTAGCTAATTTGCTAGCCAAGCCTATAACTAGTTGTTAGCCAACTAGCTAGTCCATCTCAGCTAATTTGTGTTAATTTTTAGCACCAACGAGTAACTACCACTGGCTGATCTAAACTTGCCATAAGTAGACTTTTTTTCTAAGAAATATGACAATGTGGCATTAGACCTAAGGAGGAGAGAAGTAAATATTTTGTCACACAAGAATATTTTTTTCGAAGAGCCAACAAAACTACCGCGCAAGAAACACAATACCAATGATCCTCAAAAGCATTTGCTATCAAACTTCACTCTGCACGTCACAGAGAACCGGCGGGAGTATGTCTTCCACAATAATGCCTACAAGGAGGGGAACAATGTCCAAAGATGCCATCAACGCCGAATGGAGAACCAATGTTTTTCAACCAAATTGCTCGATGGTATGGGGCCTCTTGACAATGCCTCCAACGAGGGGCGTGCCATCAATTGTTGAAACTAGACTAATTTGGTGTGGTTTCAATAGTGGTTTTCTATTTTTTCTAAAGATAATAAAATCTGGTTATAATCTCTAAAAAATTATAACGGTTTATTTCAATGGAAAAAAATATGAAATTACTATTAAGTGCATGCTTGGTTGGCTTTAAAATATGCCAAGTCAAAGATTTAGCATGCCATGATTTTAGCTGTCATTTGGTTTGCTGCCAAAACTTATCAACCTCTCACATTTGGCTTGCCAAATGTATGTCAATTTTTTTGTCCAACTTTTCCTTGCCAAATCTTTGGCATGGCAAAATTTGGCCACAAACCAAGCAAGCCCTAATTTTCTTCAAAAAATGTTATCTATATGCTGGTGTTCTATTAGGAGTTATTTGGATCTTATCAATAAGCACAACTACGAGCAATAAAGTAATAGGAACATAAATAAACAAGTTCTAAATAACTCTAAATAGATCACAAACAAATAGATAGTACTTTAGAGAAATGGGTGCTAGTTTGATATTTTTCTGATTTAAAAGAAATTAGTTATGAATTTAGAATTTTTAGAGATAAAGCTATATTTTAATTATTTTTTTAGAAAATAGAAAACCACCTTTAAAAATAGGAAGAGGACTAAATTTGTCTAGTTTTGATAGTTGGTTAACCGATTTCATAATTCATACAGTGAAAGTTGAAGGTTGAAGAATAGACTTTACCCTAAAATTTTGATTGGTTTCACATAGAAACTTAAAAAGAAAGAAAGAAAGAGACCCGTGATATATCGTGTGATATATCCTATGCTGGATACCCAAGAATAGAAGAAAACCATACTCACATTTTGAGCTCCACTCTTATAGACATGGACGCAAATAAATAAATTGTCCAGTGATTAGGAAATATCACTACATACAAATGCATTTTAAGGATTGTTTTTACGCCTCAATTTAATGCTACTCTAGCAACATGACAGAATAGCCTTAGGGTTTATTTGGTTCAGCTGTAAGTTATGAAAAAACTACTATGAGCAGTGAACTTTGTAAAAGCTGCTACGAGCTATATGCTGTGGAAAAAGTTGCAAATTGTTTGGTTGAAACAACTATGAAACCACCTCTATTTGTATCTCTTTCAACATGGTTGTGAAATATCTCTCTATTCCTACCTATTTGGAAAAGCAGAAAGCCAAAAGCCAAAAGAAAGGTCCAATATGCTTCAAAAATTGTACTGCATGAAAGCAGCGGGTTCTGAAAAAAGTACCTTTAGGTTCCATCCATTTGGTTGACATTATGCTTTTTTGCATTGGTCACTTTTAGTATCATTGTTTGGATTGACCCCTTGAAAAAAGAAAGCACCGCACCTTGTCTTCTATGGACATAGAGAAACTTTCTTCTTATGCTTGACCTTTTCACAGGTTATGGCTCGATTAGTTTTACCCTCCTTTGTTTTGAACGTTTTGTATGTGAAGGACCGAGCATGTGACCGCTGAGGGGTGAGGAGGTGAATGGGATCTAAATAAAAATTCTCGTCAAGAACTTAGCCTATATCCCAAAGTCAACCTGAGCGCTTTCTTACCCCAACCCTAGATCACACAAGCCAACAGATGACAAGATGACCAAGAGAAGTTCATAGATGGCAGAGAAACAACACGAAGGCAATACGAGCAAGAAACGAGACAAAACTTGCATGCTCTATGAAATTCGGCCAAGCTGGTTCTGCAACACGGCTAGATACACCATGTGTGAAATCCGGCTACGCTGGTTCTGCAACATGGCCGGGCTGGTTCTACAGTTTTCTACGGCCCGAGCCAAGGAATAAAAAAATGCAAAACTCAATCAAACGAAATCCAATTGAGTTGAAACTTTGCACACACCTTCTCTAGAGGAAGTGAAGATACCTGCAAAGTTTCAACTCCGAAAGATCAAAACTTGGGTACTGGATCTAAAAAGAGGCTCTCAAAAATGGGGTTTTCTCCAATTTCAAACAAAGTTGTTTTATTTGTGCTCATGCTAAAACTAGTTGAACAAGTGGCTAGATGTGTTCCCAAGGGGTCATAGCACCAAAAGATCAACTCAAAACAGTCCCCAAAACCTCAGATGAAAGAACTCCCAAAAGGATCACAAAAATCAACTGAAACCGGAGAAAAATAAAGGAGATTAAAAAGATGAACTTGAAATTTTAGATGACAACTTGATTGATTCATCACAGAAACATCTTTACAAGATTAACTCTAGCATCCTCTCTTCATCCTGCCTCTAGAAAGTGGAAAACTAGAGCAAGAGGTGCTCACCCTCTCTACTTCTAATTTTCTCTAAGCGAGATCTACTTGGCTAGCCTAAGGAAATAAACTTAGGTGGGAGAGATGGCTGTTTTGGGCAGCTACTATTCTTATTTATAGGGCTATTACACATTCTAAGATGACTACCTCTAGGTATTTGCCTTGAACCACTTAGCCATGAGGGAAAAATAGTCAAAAACAGATTCCATACATCGGCGGCCACGAGCCCTTCACGAAGTCGCTTTGCCTCAACGCAAGCTCTCAGATGATGCCACGTGCCACCCTGAGATCCTCCCCTGGAGTTTTGAGGCGCAAACTTGGCAAACCTACCGCCCGCGGTTGTGAGGCCTAAATAAACCGCCAAACCCACTTGGAGTCGCGCTACGCCTCTCCATGATGTCGATGTGTGTCCCGCTCATCCTTGACAGTCCGATCACCAAGTGCTTGCGCGTCTGCCTTGACTTGGTCCAATCGCCGTCTTGACTTCGATCAATACCATCTTCATCACCATCCTCGCATGTACACTAGCTTGCTTTGTCGACATGTCTAAGTGCTAGCTATCCACGGTCTATCCTCCGGTCCTCAGTTCCTTGGTCCAAGACTTTATGTCCACCCTTCACCTCTTCCGGTCCATCATGTATGGACTCCTGGTTTACCTTCTCCATTGCCGTCAACCGTCTCAACTCTTAACACCTGCACATCACAAGCCAAGAGACATATTCCACACACAACTCATGCCATGGTTAGTCTCAAGCACACTGAACCGAGCTTCGATCCCTCTTGACAACCACTCATGACTCACACATGGGCACATATGCACCATGTGTTTGCAGTATGCATTTGTGGTGCTATCATCAACTTTGGTACGTTTCATCGTGATAATAAAATCTGCAATTTTTTAAATTAACTAGCAGTAAATAAGAAACGTTGGCTAACTGCATGTTTGAGCCATTCTCCACGACCGAGACAATTCATCTTCCTACACCGGTTATGGATCGGAGCGAAATCTGGCGATCCACTATCTTTAGGCCTTATTTGGTTCCCATGAATTGAGAGTTATTGGAAAACAATCCAATAATAAAATAGAAAGCACTTTCTAAATATTAGTTTCAATTCATGAGATCCAAATAGACCCTTAGAGATGAAATATATATATAGATAACAAAGCCACACAGCGGTTGGGCACAACAGTCTTGCAGAGGCCGGATTTTTTTTTCTTTTTCTAAAATATAATCTTACGTTTAGTAAGAGAAAACCATCCAAAATCTCAAGCAACTTTGCATATATAGTAGGAGTACATTGAAAAAAAATTAATGAACACTAACTATAAAGATACAGGGTGAGATCCTTATAATAACCATATAAACGTTCCATAGGAAGACAACTCCCCACTCCGATCCCGTGGCCGAGACCACACATTTGGCATGCAGGAGTCGCATGCTGAACAGAACACTACTGGATGGTGCACGCTCCTTCATGTGACCTTTCTTCGTAGCAGCCGTAGTAGGGGTACGGCCTGCTGGGGCACCCGTTGTAGTAGCCGTAGGGGTAGTAGCTAGGCACGGCGCAGGGGTCGTAGTAGCAGCCGGGGCTGGGCTTGCAGCGGCTGCAGGAGCAGCAGCCCTTGCCGAGCCACGCCTCGCAGGCCTTCTCGCACTTGTCCTTGCACTCCTTCTCGCACTTCTCCTTGCACTCCTTGCAGCAGGTGATCTTGTCGCACTTCTCCTTGCACAGCTTCTCGCACGCCTCCTTGCAGGGGTCCTTCTTCTCCTTGGGCTTGTCGTCCTCCACGCTGACGATGGTCGCCTCGAAGCACTTCTTCTTGAGCTTCTGCACGATGCGCACCGGGTCGACCGTCCCGACCACCGTCAGCGTGCACTTCTCGGTGTCGATCTCCATGGACTTGATTCCTGGATGCATGGTGGTCATATCGTCATACATGGCATAAGCCTAGCTAGCAGCTAGCTCTTCTGTCATTAATCCGTGGACAGGTATATATACATTGTTCATTAGATAGAAAGATAGATTGGTACCTTGGTTCTTGGAAACAATTGCTAGGATCTCACTCTTGCATTTTGCGCCAATGAGGTCAGCTTTGAGAACTATCTTCTGCAACAATATAATGAGCAACCAGCAACAGCAAAACATTCAATACGAATAATGATTAATTCATGGGCACAAATTCGGAGTTGATCTGCAGCAGAAAATAAAGATATTATTATCACAAGAACAGAACCTTAGACATTGTGATCGAGATGATGACACCCACACCCCTGGGTTGGAAGGGATAGCAGACTGCTGCGTGTGTGTCGGGAGGGGACGGCTCTGCTGGTAGGGCGTAGCACTGAATGTTCTCTGCGAAATCTATGGACTCCTAAGCTGTTTATAGGCGGCAATCCTGGAAGTCAACTCGGCGAGAGAGCAGCTACTGTCAACACGCCATTGGATGGGACCTGGTCGTAGGAGTAATGGAATATATATACACACACACTTGTGATCCACACTTGCAGTGGAGGAATTATCGTAGCCTGTTTCTGAATGCAGGAGGTTGCAACTGTCTGCTGGACTGGTTAGTCAATTCCCTTGCTCTGAGATGTCACTGACTTAGCTCATAAGGATTGGTCGGTTTTTGCTGGTACACATGCTAGTTACGATAGGGGATTTTTAGGGAGTAAACAATTTGGTTCACTCATCAAACCGGGTCCGTCTACACGTTGTTTCTTGTTTGTGGAAATGTCAGCCCAATGCAAAGGGTTGTTTTAGTTTGAGTTGACCCAACAACACCCCAACACACATTTTTAATCATCAGAAAGTTGGGGGATCGGACACGCATATCCTCCAGTTTACTAAAATATGTGATCCTGATCACACCTTCCCTGGAAGCTTGCAAAGACTAGGAATAATTTCTAAATTTGTTCGCTTGGTCATGGTCACACACTTGTTTCATTTTATAAAAAAAGACTAATAAATTCTTCCCTAGAAGAGGTAAAACTATATTTCATTTTTTTTGGAAACATCAAGGCAACGAAACTAAGCTATTTTCTATTATTTCTCTGTCAGGATATGTATAACTCAATAAAATCTCAAGACATGATCTTTAGGTAAGAACTCTATGCAACAAAAATGGTTGCATCCAGTGGAGCATATAAGAAATAAGATCTAACAAAGCACACCCCTGCCCCTATCATATACGCAGATCTTTTATGTGATTTAGGGCTTATTTGAGATTGCTCCACAAACATCATTGTAGAGAAGCTTCACAAATTAAAAAAACTGAAGTTTCTAGAGCACCGTTTAGATGCTCTTATAACTTCACTTTTTTTTTTCTTGGAGCAGAAATGTGTGGAGCTACATTTGTTTGGTAGAAAAACGTGAAGCAGACGTGAAAAACATGGAGCAGAGCATTACCAGACTGAGCCTTAACTAAGCACACCTCTGCCCAGCGTCAATGATTGGTAGATGGTGGTGAAACTTTGCTGGCAACCGCGTTAGTTTGAATATAGGCCGTGTTTAGATCCCGATTTTGGGCGCCCTTTTGTTTTTTAGTGCAAAAAATTGTTCAAAAATTGATTAATTAGACTCAAAATGTTCGTCTCGCAAAGTACAACAAAACTGTGCAATTAGTTTTTGATTTCATCTACATTTAGTACTCCATGCATTTGCCGACATTTTGATGTGATGGTGAATCTCCTTTTTGCATAGTGGAATTTGAGCATCCAAATCTGGAACTAAACAAGGCCATAGTATTCATATGGATACTAACGCATTACTCATTAGTTTGCTTGTGGAATGTGGCAAAAGTGACGTGTAGCATTCTTGTCGTTCAACTCTAGTTAAGATTTCGTAAAAGGACTACGGTCCACACAATATGCTTATGAGTCATGACAACATGCGGGGAATTCGGTTGAACAAAATCAATATTCAAACAAAGTAATGACTAGAACACACAATTAATCAAGTGACAGAATGAAACGGAAGCATATATGAAATTGAAAACAATGTTCAAACGAAGCCAAATAAAATAATGTATGAGGCATGACAAGCTACTCCGCAAAAAGTTCAAATCCATCTGTGTCACTGAAAGTGGGACAGTGGATGTTCAAATCCCCATACTATGTACACAAAACTTTGTGAAACTAGATTTGTTGCATAAGTGTAGAACCATACATATGAAGAACTTCATAAACTGGGTTCTTGCCTGAGACCTCTTCGTCTCTTTTTTTTAGATAATGAGACCTCTTCTTCTCTTTTCTTTTTTTACATAATGAAACCTCTTCTTCTCTAACTATGAACCCTTGATTCAGCATTTGGCAACATTGATGATTGTTGTTGTCATCGTGCATGACGATGCAAGTAATAATACTCATGACGCGAGATTAGAACGCTGGAGTGGCTCTGGTAGTTGAAAACTCGCTCTTTCGTTCTAGGTTGGTGACGGTTCAAATATAGCAGGAGCAGTCCAGCATTTCCTGCCTATGAGATCAGCTCTACTCACTGTATTCTGCATAGCTCCAAGAGAAGGCAACAAGTTTAGCAGTAATTGGTCACGGACATGATTGATCAGTTACTTAACCAAGAATTATGCCTTAAGTTTCTCTTGTAGAGGCATAAACAATGTTACTGCCATAGACATTGTGTGCTGAGAAAGTCTGAAACAGCGGAAGAATGCAGGAGGACCTTGTTGGAACCTCTGAGAAACAACTGCCAAACCAAATGTCAACTTGAGTACCATGTAACATTGGGTAGGAACTGGTCATATGATTGACCAATAATGCTTGTATTTGATGTAACGAGATGATTGAGATATAGGTCATATTATTAACCCCTCTCTTTATTACTACCTCCCTTGCTCAATGAACCGCGTTCTCAACAGCTAGCCTGAATGTAGAATTAGGGATACCTGGTTGGTCGGAACGCCATACAAAAGAACTGGAGGGAGTATTTTGCAAGGAGTTACTCCTCCATGTTTGTAAAGGAGGTCATTTTAAGGTTGTCTTAAGTCAAATATTTTAAACTTTGACTACAAATAAAGTTTTTGGGTTAGGTTTGAAAATATGAAAGTGATGTAAGTAGATGCATCTCGAAACGTAGTTTTATAAAAGTATACATCGGCTATATTTTATAAGTATTTTATAGCAAAAAGTAGCGGTCAAAGTTGTTTTTAGAGACCGTGTCGATGTCCAAAACAATTTCTTTTAGGAATAATATATAATAATGTGGAATGGAAAATATTCTAAGGATGCAGTCTTAAGTACTTCTTTGGCGTTTGATTGGTGCACCAGTAACTTCTGCAAGTAGAAATGATAATAAGAAATGTCAATGCATTGCAGCAATGACATAATGTCGAAGAGTTCTATATGTTCAATTGTTTTGCACAAAAACAAAAGCGACTACACATACATTTTAATGTTTTTTAAAATAACTTCTAAGGAGTCTATCCATACTGTTTCTTGAAAGGGAAGAATATTCCACGCAAATCCCTACTCAATAGAATCCTGAAACCTCCTAAGAGGACATACTTGAAAGTATGAAATTTTCTGAAACGGCAGTGAAACACACACATGTAAAATTTGAAAACCAAAGTATATTCGTGAGTTATGAAATGGAGAGTACCGTTATGAAAAATAAACTAAAATATTTCTCAAATCTATGTATAAATACCATTATAAGTTAGTATAGAAATAATTCAATAAAAGTGCACTATATGTATTTCTAATTACCCACTTCTACGAGTACTAATTTAAGAATGAACATAGTGCTATGTGACACCATGTAGATCAAGTAAACATTCAATAAATATTTATTTAATGGTTTATCAAGTGTGGAAAAATGTTCTCTTATCAAACCATGTATTAATGACACTGATAGTCCACTTTAAAAGTTTAAATTGTATTAATACTCCATGGCAATAAATTTTATATGTTGCTATTCCAAATAATTTTATACATTTTGACTAAAATAATATATCATTTTAATATTTGTAATTTATGTTAAGCACTTTATGTTTTTGAAAATAATCAATACTACTATACATATAATTCTTCAATACAACAAATTCAACATCTTGAGTGCCAAGGTATAGGCTGAAAATAATATTTATGGTATTATAGTAACTAATAAAAGTGTAGCCTAAACCAAAAATCTTTCTTAATAAAATAAAAAATGACAAAATACAATTAGTACTAGAGTTTCTAACTTAACACATGGATAAAAAATTACATCAACTAATAAAATCAAAGGGTCAAAGCTAAAATGTAGATTCATGATGTCATAGAAATAGATGCAACAATAGCTTATATAATTAAGCTTAGATTTCAACTAAATACAAATCACGCTAGAAACAAAAAAAGAGAAATCCTAAAATTATAACAAAATTTTACCCATGGGGCCTCTAATCAATCATCACAATACGAGTTAGAAAAGGAACATGAATCCTATAAATTATCAAAAAAATCATATGGCTATGAATTCAGTTCACTCTAATGTCTAATCACCATTGATAATAATAGCCACATAATCTATGGATAACCTTTGGATTATTATAATCTAGATTATGTATAGGATTATTATAATCAGGATTATGGGTTATAACAAAGAAGTACTTAAGACTGCATCCCTAGATTATGGTGATCGACTATGGTTAGTTAAAGTGCAAAGTTCCTATCTTATCCTTTAGTTTGGCATGTTGGACAATAGATTAGGGGCAAGTTAGACTTTTAACACCTATAATCCCATAAAATCTGGTCTCACCTAGATTATGGGGTTATGGTAATAAAGAGTTTAGATTATAATAATATGTCATATAATCAATCCAGTTTAGATCAAAATTTGATTATAATAATATATTATTTAATCAATCATGTTTGGATCAAAATTTAATTATATAATTTGATTATTATAATCACATATATCCAAACAGGACCTAAGATGTGATTTTGTTTCAGTTTGGGTAAGCTGCCATGCATGCACTTGGGAGCCTCTACTTACTTCCCTCGGAATAGTTGTTAAGTTACTTACTCCCTCTTGTCCAAATTATAGCTAACTTTAGCTTTGTCTTAAATAAATTTTTTAATTTTAAGTTTATAGAAAAATACACAAACATCTACAAAATCAAATTAGTTTTATTAAGTTATTTACGAAATACTCCCTCCGTCTGGGAAAGAATGCAACTCTAGCACAGTGATATGGTTTAGTATCTTAAGTTTAATCAATTATAGATACAAAATATCAATATTTATGATATCAAATAAATACCATTAGATTGATTAAGAAATGTATTTTCATAAAAAAATAATTTGGAGTCATAAATATAAATAGTATTCACTAGAAATTTGGTTAAACATGAACTACCTTTGTTGGCACGTAACCCGTAGCTGCATTCTTCCTTAGACGGAAATAGTATGTCTAGAAGGTATGTTTATTTGAGCTTGTACATGTTTATATATTTTTATATAAACTTTATGGAAGTTAGAGAAATATGACTTAGAATAAAGCTAAGTAAATTATAATTTGGAACAAAGGGGGTAAGATTTTATTCTCACGTGGTGGGACGTGATAAAATTGATAGCAACCACTCGATCAACTGTTTGGGTAGAGATCTCATAAAAGAACTACTCCATGCCGTGAGGACTGATGACAGCAGCCGAAGATATGATTGATTAATTCCTGCTCCCCATGCATGCGCACGTATCAATTTGACATGAGTGCTCGTATTATTCAGGGGAAAAAAGTGAAATCATATCATAAAGATGATTAGATCGATGACGGAATGCCAAGATTTGGTGGATCAATATCCGATACGAGTGATATCCTAAACCCTGGGTACTGAACTGGATGCATTCTCCGTCAGGAAAAAACTGTGGTCCGGTAGTGATGATGCATTCTCCTCCGGGGCTTCGGCAGGCTTTCTTTTAGTACGCAGTGATATCAGTCGAAGATCGCTGTCTCTCAATTCAGAGCTCCCACATAGTACCTTGGACTTTGGCCACTGTTGAGTTGACAGGATAGATAGGGGTCGTGTCTATGCTACCGACGAGATTAGCTAGCTCGGTACATATATGATATGCCATATTGCCAAGCAACAGGTGTTAACTTCCAAGCAATTACCTCTATGCAGCAAATCGTGGAATTTGTGACGCTCTGGGACTTGGGAGTAAGTACATGCCATCCAACTAACACAAGTTAAGACTAAGTCACTTGGAGACTCAGTGCTGATGGAGAGTGTTCGGCTCAATTGGTATAGTTGGTACATTTTGTAGGCTCTGTCAACACTTACCTTCATACCTTGATGTGGCACAATTGGGCACCACATATATAAAGTGTTTTTTTTTGCATGGTTAATTAACTACCATTCTAGAATCGGTTCTGGATCGCCGGTGTGTGTCACGAGGGGATCACCGAATCAACAAGTTTGGGCGCCCTCTTGAACACAAGATGATGCCAAAGCCTTCAAATGGTCCCACCAAAAGTGCGTGTGTTCTGGTGGCGGGTGTTACACAACTCGCTACCATCGAAGGCGGAGCTGAAAAGAAGACATGTTGCCAATAAGAGTTTCTGCGAGATGTGTGGTGATCCAGAGGAAACCTTGTACCATGTGGTTTTCCTTTGCTCAGTGGCGAAGATTTTGGGCTGAGGTTAAGAAGTTCTCGGGGGTGATAATCCCAAGCCTCCACCCCTGCACTTGGGCTACGGATCCTATGATAGTGTGTGGAGCATGGACGCTGTGGTCGGGAAGAAATGCTAGGTGCCATGGACGGAAGGTATGGGAACCTGGTGCGGCAGTACGACATATTTCCACTATGTTGGAGGATTTGGCGTCGCTTAAGGTACCTGTCAAGCCAAACCAACCAAGAAGGGTGGTGAAATAGCAAAGGCCGGATGATGGATGGGTGAAGGTCAATACTGATGCAGCCTTCGACGCTAACTCCTGCACTGGTAGCAGCGGGGTGGTGATCAGAGATCACGCTGGCCGAGTGCTCTCAGGAGCAGCGAGGTGGTTCGAGGATGTGCTGGATGTGCTGACGGCTGAGGCATTGGCGGCAAAGGAAGGGCTCGAGCTGGCTGTAGAGAACGGATAAGATAGAATGATCCTTGAAATTGACTGCAGCAACCTGAAATCGTTGCTTGATGACCGGAACGGGATGAGGTCGTCAATTGGAGGCCTTTGTTTCGATATTAGTTAGGCAGGAGTTTTTTGATTTCAAAGTAATTTGGGTAGGATGCTAATTCGGTGGCCCATTGTCGTGCGAGTATGGTGTCGGCCACCGAACGCTCTCTGTTTTGGCTAGACTATATCCTAGAGTGGCTTTTAGGATTAGCTACCACTGATTGTACTCCTGTCATTAATTAATGAAGCACTGTAATGCTTAAAAAAAAGCCTTCAAATGGTCAAAGGTGTGGCAGCGGATTGTAGGAAAAAGCTGCAGGAGCACCAACCAAAGGGGTGAAATCGCCAATAGCTCAATACTCTTGCATTGGTAGTTTGGGACATTTGGAAGGAGCAGACTGTTCGCTTGGGCTGAAATCTGGCTGATATGGCTGGTTTGTTGTGAGAGAAAAACACTGCTGAATGGCTGGCTGATCTAGCTGATAATCTCAAGCGAACAGGGTCAAAATGCACGGCTGTCTTTGAATGCCGACGGTCCGTGCTGGAACTGGAAATGCCATTATTGATGAAAATCAAGGAAGATGCGATGCTTTGGTGCATGAGAATAATTGACAGGAGTAAGACCTTGTTTAGTTCCTCCCTAAAAACTTTACACCTTATTACATTGGATGTTTAGACACATGCATGGAGTATTAAATATAGACTAAAAAAGTAACTAATTGCACAGATTGCGTGTATTTTGCGAGAAGAATTTTTTAAGCCTAATTAGTCCATGATTAGACAACGTTGTGCTACAAAAAATATGTGCTAATGACGGATTAATTAGTCTTAATAAATTCGTCTCAGAGTTTACAGCGCGAGTTCTGTAATTGTTTTTTTTATTAGTATCCAAACACTCCTTCTGGCATTCCATCAAATATCCGATGTGACACAAAAAAAAACTTTACACTTCTGAAACTAAACAAGGCCTAAATTAAGGAACGACATTCCTTTTTAATCTTGTTCAGTATTAGAGAAAAAAAAATTGTGATATAGGGCCATAGGGGTGCAATCAAAGAATATGACTGACCTTATTCTGAGACATATAGACTTACTACATTACTGGGTGTTGAGTCACCCTTGGGATCGAAGAAAAAATATGGGTGACAGGCTGACAGCAGAAGAAAGTAACCTCGTTGGAAGACTCCTTTATTCTTTCTTACAACTATGCTACGCAGAAAAAAAAGAGAGAAGAAAGCGACCGTTGAGCGCTCCAGAAAAGAATTTCGTGTACAGCTGCTAATTTAGAAGTCAACTCAGCTGCTGAAGAAGGCTGAAGCGTCACTTCTCAATGGCGCTAGAACGTGGAATAGCTGAAAGTACGTGGTCGCACTGTCTTTGCCCTAGTTGGTTGCAGTGGTAACCCGGGATTGGCTATTTTGGTTAGGTCTGCCAGTGCCAGTGGGCATCATGTCGTAGGCATGCAAATTGCAAGGCAGTGCATGGACGAATTGGTAAACCAACTTCTTGTTTTCTAATCGAATGTATCCAGCCTAACTCTATAATTAAGGAGAGGCTTCGATCTTGGTTTGTTTAGTTTGACCAAAGCAGTGCCGACTTCACATGTAGTACCAACGATGGAATATCCACCACTGGACTTCAGAAAAAGGATATATACCACTGGACTTCACATGTATGGTGGAAGTGCAGTCAGTTGACTACGAAAATGTCACCAACGAACTGGCACAAATTTAGATTAAAAATCAAGGACAAAATAAAATATACTCGGATAACCTGCCACCTGGGTTCAAGTCCTCGACTTGGAACGGGAGTTCGCATTTTCTTAAATTTATTCCAGAATTTAACGGCGCTATGGTTTCAGTGGTAGTCGACGTCCTGGTGACAGCGAGACGTCTGTGGTGACTTCGTGAATCTCAAGATTTACCGGCTTAGTCCTTCGGATGGCTCATAGAGGTAGGGTTTGCGTACATGTGTTCATAGGAGTGAGTATGCGTACGTGCGTGTTGTAGGCGTCTACGTTGTACTGTGTAATTCTTAAAAAATATAAAATAATTAAAATGACATCCATACATAACCTGTGGCCCAAAATATATAAACAAAAATACTGAACTAAACAACTAGTTGGGTTTCTTACTGTGAAACATAACCATTCAAGTCTTCAACTTATGTTCGTATTTTTTGATTTATTCTAAGATTTAATTTTATTATTCTTCCAGTAGGTGACGTGTCCAGCGTCCTACCGGTTCAGTATTTCACAGATGCTCATAAATGTAAGGTATGTGTCCGTGCACATATGCCGGCTTAATCTTTCAGATATGCTCATAAAGATAAAGTATATATGTGTGCATATATATATGAGTGTCTGATTCTATACTCTGATTCCTAAAAGAAAACATACCATAATAATAAAAAAAACTAAATACAATGCAGAAAAGCACACAGTGCAACAAGCTACATTAAAAATATTGAAAACACATAAAAAGAATACTTTAGCAATTACTAGTAGCAACGCACAAGTATATTTTCTAGTATTAGTATAGAAATATAATATTTGATTTAACTCGTGGGCTGTGTTAAAATGGGTCCCCTGCTACGGAGCCCGTGGGCTGGCCCAACTGCACCTCTGCAATCAGTCAGGCTACATCTCGGATGGGCTGTATTGACTGTAGTACTACATCCAGAAAAGGCCCTTGCTGTGCTTTTCATTTTGGAAAAAGTCTATTTTTCCTCCCCCAACTATCACAAAAGTTTACTTTTCCTCAATCAACTTCAAAACCGGACAAACCACCTCCCTCAACTTTTCAAACCGTGCATTTTACCTCCCTCGAGCGGTTTTGAAGGCGGTTTTGCTACAGTAATCGGTGGTTCTGCTACAGTGCCCATGATTTTGTCTTTTCTTTTTTTATTTATTTCTGCTGAATCTTTAAAAAATCATAGTAAATCACAGAAAAATCATAAAATGGAAAATCTAATTTTGTTGCACTCCACATGAGTAGATCTACACAGTGAACATATAATATGGTATGCTTTAGTACAAAGTTTTTGCTATGAAAGTTTTGTCTTTTTCTTTTTTATTTATTTGACTGAATCTTTGAAAAATCATAGTACATCACAGAAAAATTATAAAATAGAAAATCTAATTTTGTTGGACTCCACATGAGTAGATCTAGATAGTAAACATATAATATGGTATGCTTTAGTCCAACAAAATAATTATAGAAGCAGCAGCTATGAATTATTGCAATTAATTATAGAAAAACATAGATCTAAAGCTACAACAAAAATTTTGTACTAAAATATACCATATTATATGTTCACTATATAGATATGCTCATGTGGAGTCTAACAAAATTAGATTTTCTATTTTATGATTTTTTTGTAATTTACTATGATTTTTCAAAGATTCAGCCGAAATAAATAAAAAAGAAAAAGGCAAAACCTTCGTAGCAAAAACTTTATACTAAAGCATACCATATTATATGTTCACTGTGTAGATCTAATCATGTGGAGTGCAACAAAATTGGATTTTCCATTTTATGATTTTTCTGTGATTTACTATGATTTTTCAAAGATTCAGCCGAAATAAATAAAAAAAGAAAAGACAAAAACATGGGCACTGTAGCAAAACCACTGGACACTGTAGCATACCGCTGTTTACTGTAGCAAAACCGCCTTCAAAACCGCTCGAGGGAGGTAAAATGCACGGTTTGAAAAGTTGAGGGAGGTGGTTTGTCCGGTTTTGAAGTTGAGGGAGGAAAAGTGGACTTTTGTGATAGTTGGGGGAGGAAAAATAGACTTTTTCCTTTCATTTTTCATCGTATAATTACAGGACAATAAGTCAAACGTTGAGGGTGGGTGTGATGCAACGGATCACTGGGCACAAGAATGCAACGTTGAGGGTATATTTTTCATTTTTCGGCAGCACGCATGGTGAGCAGTAGCATCCAGGCACGCACCCCTTCTCGCAGGCTTCGACGCAGGCCTGCACACATGCCTCTCGGCACTGGCAGGGATCCTCGTCCTCCTTGGGCGGCTCGGGCTCCTTGGGCTTGTCGTCCTCGACGCTGACGATCGCCGCTGCCAGGCGCGCCTTCTTGAGCTCCAGCACGATGGCCACTGGGTCCACCTTCCCGACCACCGTCAGCGTGCCGTTCTCGTCGTTAATGTCCATGGACTTGATCCCTGAAGCAAGGACAATACAAGAGGATGGCATGCACGCACACATAATTATGACTGACAGGGGCCTTTTACAGTTCACGTTCGTAGCGGTTTCAGAGTATCTACCTTCTAGCTTGGCGACGGCCGACAATATGGCAGTCTTGCATTTGCTGCCGATGAGATCAGCTCTGACCACTGTCTTCTGCAGATGTACGCCGAAGTGCCGATTACAAAATGATAAGAAGGATCAGGTACTTGATAACTGAAAACAGTTGGTAAATAATCGAGCAAAATAACAGGCCTAACCTTAGACATACTCGTCGCCCTTGGTATCGAGCAAGTCTTAGAATTCTGGGTGACAAGAGACGAAAGAGACTGTGTTGAAAGCTCTGAAAAATGCTTGTTCAATTCTGGGCCGTTTTATACACAGATAGCTAGCGGAGAACCAAGAGGGCAACTGTCAATATTAGTAGTAAGGATTAATTGTCACATCATGAACAATAATCCGTGCGTACGACATAATGATATGATTATTGTACAATCAATTCTTAATTTCTTTTCAGTAGTGCTAGAATGAGGAATGGTTCAAATCGACGTGGCCGTACATACTACTGTTTTGCCGTTGCTAGTTGTAGTTTGCTAAGCTAGGATTGGCTACCAGTTGAGCAAGTAGGCATGTTTGCATGAGATGAACATCGACAGAATTGGTAAACGACCGATGGTTTCTTGCTGATAAGTCGGCTGAAGCTAATTTATTATGAGAGAAAAACACTGTACTATAGGTCTATGGCTGATAAGTTCGATCGAACAGGGCGCGGTCATTTTTCGAATCCATCATATCCAGCCTAGCTCTGATAGAATTCTTTCGTTGTTTGTTAGTTTCTCTAGTACATGATATAAATTAATCGAACCATTAGAGCTTGCCGTGGTATACATCACTTGTTGCTTGTGCAAATTAAAGTACTACGTAGCTTATGGCATTTTATGGAGAAAAACTAGTTGCCAGTGGAGGAAAAAAAACCAGTTGACCAAGAAACTTTCTGCAACCGAACCGAGACAGCAAGACACCACAAGACGCAAGACAGCCAGGCTCTGCGAATATGCGATGTTCATCGGTCCTGAGAGCTAAATGAAGCGCCCAATCTTTCGCAAAAAAAAATTTAAAAAAAAGCGCCCAATGGTTGCATCAGAAACCGTACCGTCAGCAGTTGTGATCTGTGATCGGTTGATGATACTCATGGCCATTTCCATGCGCCAACGCATTTAATGTATTATTTTGACGACAAAAATACATGTAGCACCACCAGCCAATAGTAAGCTGCTTACATGACCAAGACATGCATGGCGGACATAGCGCACGTCTCTACATTTACATTTGAATGTGCGCACAAGTGTACTCGTGAAGTACAGCTACTAACGACGTTTGTTCATCATTTCAAGCAAAGGACCATTTGATTTTCTTTTCTTATCATTTTCTTCCTTTAATTTTCAGAGACCAATGGGCTAGCCGCCTAGGTCTCTGTTCACTGCTATTACAAAAAAAAACACCACTCCATACACATTTTTAATTGCCCGCACCACTGCCATTATGAAAAATATAACCTAAAATACCCATACCCTTATGTATAAATTATACTCATGATTCCATTAAAATAAAATTACCACAAATACCCATATGCCTAGATTATAAATTACCCACCGCTACTCACGACAAAAATAACCCAAATATCACTATATTTATTTAGAATTTTTTTGAAGAAACTATATTTATTTAGAAATTGCCCACCGCTACTGTTTGGGGTTTATTTTTGCAAACACAATACATTATGCTTCTCCATCACCCACATCTGTTATTATTGTTTAAAAATGAAGGCAAGTTCCAGAAGAAAAGACAACATAATTTAAATAAGGCATAAGTGCATTTCCTAGTGCATGCATATAAGAAATTGATGTTAATTTCCGTTCAAATGGTATTTCGATGTAAAATCTAATTAGAGAATAGAAATGCATAGGTGCAAAAAAATAAAGGAGATAGGATCCATAGAAGAGTATGGCTAATCTATTTTTTAATCATAAAAAGGCAAGTGTACCAAGAAAAAATGTAACATATTCTCTCTCTCTCTCTCCAATTCGACATTTGTTCGATTAGCGGATATTACTTGTACACTCCACCGTAATCAAGGGTATGGTTTGCAGCGAGAGGACATTGATACATTGATGCTAAGGATGCATCTCATGATGTGTAATGTCCTAGAGTCCAGATGACTCAGTTTCACTCTACATGTTAAGTTCCACCAAACAACTTATGTTTTCGTTCTTTCGTTCTCGCTTGCTTTATGTAAAAGGGCTAACCTGAGGCTGGTAGTATAGATTCTAAAAGGCTTATATCTGTTGGTCTAACCCACTCTTGGTACACAAGGTGTGACTTATAATCTCAACACATAACATACAACATGGCTACTATAGGCCGAATTCAAATTGGAACGGATGTCAAATAAAGTGCAGAAAGATTAGACTCTGTAGAATGTTACTCCATTCATTCTAAATTGTAAGTGGTCCTGTATTTTCTAAATACATAGTTTTTTGCTATGCACCTAGATATTCATTATATATATCTACATTAAAAACTATGTACCTAGAAAAGTCTGAACAACTTACGATTTGGAACAAAGAAAGCATTACATTATGGTCAGGTGGAAATCATGTCTATCAAAACAGGCAAAATAAGAGCGGTAAACGGGTAAAATACAAAGTTGATGACTGAAGCTACAATGAAGCAACACTACAATATTCTTAATATAATACTAGTCACGCAATTGCGCTTGCCACCCATATATAATTATGATGGCCTCCGGTCCAATTTTTGTAGGCCCACTGATATTTTGGAGAAAGATGGGAGTGGAACATCTTTTAGATGGGCCAGCAGGCCGGGCTATTGTAAACACACCATTGGTCACTGATTTACATGTGAATGTGTGATGTAGCATGGTCATGCATGGATGGACCGTAACGGGCCTTAAGTGATGACCTGATCCATGCTTAGCACTAACTATTCGATGCTTGTGCACTCAGGATGCATGGATCTTTCTAAAAAAAACACTTAGGATGCATTGTTCAATCGGAGGTAGGTTGAGAAAGGGATTTTCTTGGAAGTAGGAAGGGGGGTTTCCTTGCTGTCCAATCTGCGTCTCATCGATAATGATTCCTTATCTGCCATTTCGTTTTCCTTGTTACTTTGTTAGTCCTCAATGCTTGAGCATTTTCTAGTAGGAGCATAAAGGCAGGTTAGCTGGGCACACAGCCAAAAAGCAGACCAGTACGACGAGTGAGACTACCCAGCTAACTGTTTTTATGGCTTGTCCTGCTGCTCGAACCATTGACGAAGTGAAGCGGCAACTAGAGGACGAAAATGCTGGTGGTAGCATCAGGACATGCATGCACACAGAGCAGGATTTTGCATGAGCAAGTGAGGCATCCTCAAACTGAGCGGCGTGTGTCGGGGTTCGACCACCGATAGCCTGCCACGGGGTATCCGGGACAGTTGTTCGGGCTTCGGCGCGTGCTAGAACTCGACAGTGAACGCAGAGACAGTCGATTTATATTGGTTCAGGCCCTCGACCGTGATCGAGTAATAACCTTACGTCCAGTCGGCGTTAGCCTTTGCGTTGGATTGATTATGTTCTATCGTATTTTGTTACAGGGGTGCCCATAGCCTCTCTTTATATCGATAGAGAAGGTTGCGGTGCCATTACAATTCTAGTCGGATCCAAAGAAGGTGTCCTGAACTAAATACAAAAGGTATTTTCTATAGGAATCCGGCTAGTCTAGCCTATTCTACTGGGAGTCGGTGTAGCAGACGTTGCACCTCTTCTCGCTTCTGCCCGTGGGCCAGGCCAGGGCCCACGGCCTATAGTCACACCGCTGCAGAACCCCGTGGGTCCCGTATCGACAAGCCCCGAGCATTTTATGGTTGAACTTGAAGGCCTCCTTGTTTCCTCGGCTTTACTTGGTGAATCAAGGTTGGTCCGGGTTCTTTCGACGTGAAGCCTTGAAGTGGTCATATATTGAAGAAGTCTCATGAGTGACGTGCACTTTACGAAAAAAGTGCACTAATTGTGTGTAGCCCCTGAGCCTCTTGCTATTTGGAACAAAAAGTTGGAGGGTCTTAAATCTTGATTGGTCCTGTTTTGAAGAGGTCTTTCGAGTGACGTGCGCTTTTTCGAAGAAAAAGGGCAGTCACTGAGTGTAGCCCCCGAGCCTCTTGCTATTTGGAACAAAAAGTTGGAGGGTCTTGAATCTTGATTGTTAAAAAACCTAAAAATCTCTTTTGAGGATATGTACCATGTAGCCTCTGAACATCTTTCCGGGTTCTTTTCAATCGTTAAGAACTCGGATAGAGGGTCCTTTATCATCTTCTTAGGTGGTCAGCTTTATGTCTGAGGTTGGTGGTGGTTGGCGGTTGAATTAAATTCTCTGTAGTCACAAGGTGTACAATGTTGGTATATTCTTTCGAATTTGCTTGTTTTTGAGTACTGTTCCTTCACGCGCGTGTCCTCTTCTTATTGATTTCTGTCTTTTCACTGAGACCTTTGTCAGGCTTGTTCTGTTGGTGCTCCCAGTGTATGGCACCACTCTTTGGTCTATAAATACCCCCCTGGTGTGTTGCTTCGATTCATCAAGTGTCTTGTTGTATAGTTTGAAGTTCCCGTAGTCATGGGTATGATAGTTTGTGAAGTAGAGCAGCCCCCAGGCGTGAGTTGTGAACCTCGTAAGTCTAGTAGCAGATGGAAGGAGTCTTGTGATCGAGATTAGAAGTAGACTAATCTTGTAGCAGCATTGTACCAGGTAGTATATGGTGGCAGGTGGAAGAAGTCTTATGATGTGGGATGCATCCATCATCCAATAGCTTCGGGTTGTTCCTTCCACACTGCCTTGCGACTGTCCGGTGCAGATTAGCGTCTGATCTAGGATCACATCCGGCTTGGGTAGACTAATGGCTGCGAGCCTCACCTAGTCCGTGTTGTCCCGCTGTGCTACTGATATCCGTCTTGGATGCACTGCATCCTTCCTTTGAAGAAAACAGTGTTTTCGAGTTGAGTGTCTTCTGCCATGTTGTAACTAGGAGCGCTAGTCATTTTCAGAGCTGTGTTCTGCCTGGGCTCCTTATTGCCACCTTGCTCGTCGTAGTGCCTAATTCATTGGGTCTTGTAAGATCTATAACTTTATATCCTTTAATGATATTTGTAATAAAAAATCTTTCTTTTCTAGTTACTGTCTCCTTTTTTTGTTGTCTGAGAGATTTTGAGTATTATCTGGGTTATTTCTGGAATAATCGGGTTCTCTGGCAGCATTCTATAACATCCTTTGTGATTTTTGTGAATGGTGAGTTCTTTCTGAGTTGTGCAATCTATAACATTCGGCAACGACACAGTGTGAACAGATAAGTCTAAAATCTGTCCGTTGCACTGTACCGTTGTGAAAAGTTGTGTTGTCTGTCATTTCAGTCGTGCCAGTTATGGCAAGAAACAGACCGTTTTGTTTCCATGCCGCGCTAAGAGGGCCTGGTGGGCCATGTTTTTACCGTTGTAAATCTATTTAAGGGCCTTTCTCCTTCTTTCCCTTTCTTACCCTGCCTTTGCCTTCTAACATTTAGCCTTTGCAAAACCCTAATATCTAGAGCTCCGTCGCCGCCATTGTCACCACCGCCGTCGAGCCTTTCCCTGCTGTTGTAACATCCCAAAAAATCACATTAAAAAATCACTTGTGTTAAAAATTATTTTCAAATGCATTTCAAAAACTGTAAGTCATCTGAGCTCTATATCCTTTTAAATCTTATCTATCTTATATCCATCCCTAGCTACCTCTCTTCAATTTATCATGCACCGTGGCATTTCCCGCTCGTTCTCCATCCCTCTCTCTCTCGCTCGCTCGCTTCGTCCGATGCCCCGACAGCGGCGCGTGCGCCGACCCCACCACCATCGCCGCAGCACGCACCCATGCTCAGACCCCTGTCGCCGACTGTGGCAGCTCGCACACCGCCACGACAGTGGGTCCCACCTCCCACCTTTCCCTCTATCTTTCTTCTCCATGCATGGCCACAACACATTCGTATATACACAACAAATGAAGCAAGACAAAGCACCCACCGAGGCAATATTCACTTTTACCATTTACCACGCAAACAAGCAAGGCACACAGGCAACATTAATATACCACCAGCATGTAAAGCACAAGCAAACAAGTGTCAGCAGTACACCCACACATACACACATACAGATAGCTCATACATGCATGCAAATTAGGCATCGACCACCATACAAAATTAGGCACAGACCACCATGCAAGGTTAGGCACTGTCCATTTGCATGCTAAGCATCTACTTGCTACGCGCCACACCGCCCAAGCATCCGACCACAGCATTGCCATTGGAGGCAAGCAAGCAAGCCAGTGGCACATCCCTGCTTCCTGGCCTATAAAAAGGCACGCCTGGTTGCTCTTCCATAGCAGCACACTCAGCTCACCACGCACTTGCCTGCTCTCGCTTCACTTGCCTCGCGTATACCGTATACGGCCGTACGCACGAGCTGGGCTCGACCGTCGTCGCACGACAAGGTGAGCAGCCCATGAGCATCCTCTTGCTCTTCCCACTCTCTCTGTGGTCTTCTCTTTACTTCCCTCCTTGCCCTTGCCTGTGCTGAGCCGCTCCCGAGCTCCACGAGCTCAACCATGGTGTCGTCCATGCAAGAAGCAAGAAGAAGACCCTTGCTAGCTTTTCTCTCTCCCTTCCCATGCATGGGTGTATGACGTGTGGGTCCTAAGCTACAACTTCATCCAAATAGCACACGCATAGTATACACCATGCACTACCAGTCAAGCTAAATGCCCACGTGATCATCCATTCCTTAATCGCGTATTATTCTTTTCCGCGTGATTAAAATTCAGCCATCTTGCAGAGCCACATGCCAACTCCGATTCTAAATATTATTCTTTCTAAATTCATCTTAAATCATGATCTATCTCTCATATAAATTTCATGATTTTTAGAGCTCATTTGAATTTATGTGATTATTTATCTGTGCTTGTTTGTCTGTTGCGCTCGTTGGGTACTTCTAGCTGACGGAGTGAACGAACCGGAGAACGAGGACGTTGGAGGCGAGTACCGTGAGTTCGACGCCGAGGAACCGGACTGTCAGCAGGAGTTTGCCGACGGAGGCAAGTCCAGCCTATTCCCCTTTGATGCATATTGATCCTATTTTTAAACACAACCTGTAGAAGTTGTTTTAAATATTGCATGTACGATATACGTACGAAGTATTTTCGCTGCTTAGTTAAGACCCGTTTGAATAACCATCCTTGAATTGATATTACCTGATAATTGTCTTGTTCAAACTTAGGGACAAATAATATGCTATAGTAAAATATAATTATTTAGTATGCTTAGGATTTGATACTCATCATGGATACTCATTACTATGTTTTCTCAAATACAATGATTTTAAAAGAAAAACTGTGTGAGTTGTGGAAATGAATTGTGGGTATGATGAAATGGTTAATAAACAAGTTATAGATGGTGATTACCCTAGAGATGGGGCGGATCGGTGTTCCTTTTGTGGGATGCCGTGGTGTTGTGGCTTGTACCTTTTGTGGTTAAGCATGAAAATATCCGCCTTGTCTTGATTAAGGATTGAGTTGATGATTCATCTTACCTAACTCATTTTCGTACAACCACTCGCCTTGCATGGGAAAGGCTTAGTCTAAATCCTTCTATTTGGTATGGCAATCACCTGGAGGCAGGTGTGCAACGGGACACTAAGAGATGTATGTGGAAATTGATGGATATTGTATGAAATGTAAAGAGCTTTGTAAATTATTGTATTATGAGATGTGGTCTTAGTGATCCCGTGGTGAGCGTCATTACTTAGTTATGGAGGGTAATGGCTTTGATGGATCTGTGCTTGCACGACGGTGTTAAGCTACGGTATCCTACTTGTGGGGAAAGTGTACAACCTCTGCAGAGTGTAAAATTTATCCGGATAGATGTGTCCGCGGTATCGGACGAGTCATGATTTGGTTTCAACAACTAGATGGGTTGGGATGAGTGAAAACATGAGAGTGAGTGTGATTTTAGAAATGAATGGTTGTCTGCCATATGTTGCGGGAACAGAGGGTTCAACAACACCTAAAATTGTGATCAACCTCTTTTTTCAGAAATACTATTATATATGAAAAATATATGTCTTTTGCAAAGGTATTTATAAAATGAAACCCTGCATGTGTAAAAAGATAGCTTTATACAAATAAACCAAGCCTTATCCTTGATTTATCCATATGCATATACTGATATCCCATTCCGTAGGGTAAGGTTGGATTTGCTAAGTACTTTGTACTCACCCTTGCTTTGTTGAACAGAGGAAGATCCGGACTTCAATCCTGACGTGGCGTACGAATAAGGTCGTGTCTGCACCCAACTAAGCCTGTGGCATTGGGATCCGTCAGATGATATGTATTAGCGAGACCTCTTTCTGGGTCTGTTGGACCTGTATTGTGTTGTGGTTACTTTTAATCGTGGCATATCTTCATTGTCCACGCTTGTCGAGACTACTGCAATGAGACCTATTTGATGTAATAAATGTGTTACTATCCTCCTGGGACTAGTATTGTATCACATTTGAGTTCCTGGTTACCCATGGGCGCTTCAGGTGGTATCAGAACCGTAGTTGGCTGTAGGACACGACCTTAGGCTTTCTGGACCAGTATTTTACATGCAAAAGTATTTTCTAGAAAGTTCTTACCCTCTCCCCTCAATTTTAAAAAAATATATTTACTCTTATCTATTTCTCTCAGATGGCAGAAGGAGTTTGGACCAGTAGCTACTGTCTAAATGTCGAAGGCTTTCCTAAGCTCTTGTATGCTACCATGCAAAGGCTTGGAATCAAGGGTCACCCGGAATATGAAGGCAGAGAATACATAGAGCATGAAACAGAACGATGTGAAGTTACCGTGTATGTCGGGAAAAGTGAAGACTTCCCTGACATAGCTGAAGCATGGAGTATAACTGCGACCAGATTTTGGTTTGCAGATACATATCAAGCTGCCGCCCGCAAAGCCTTGAGGTACCTGTGCCAAACCTACGAGAAGCCCCTTGCTCGTACACCCATGAGATTCTTTCCACCCTAAGAAAGAGATTGGCCAGTTTGGAGGACCCGCATGGATATCTTGCAGGGACGTTATTCCCTCGAGGATGACCCAACTGTAGTATTCATGACCACATACCTACTTGCTCTGGACGAGTAATATGATAAACATGCCTCAGAGTTGAAGAAGTGCATCCACCGTGCGAAAGAAGTCGAGATCTTGGTTAGAAAGCTCCATGTGCAACTTGCAGAAGCTCAGGCCCAAGCAGCTGCAGCCGAGAGTCGTGAAACTGCCATTTCTGAAGCCATGAAGGAAGTTGAGGATCGTCATGCCCAGGAGTTGAAGGATGCCTACCTTGTCACCAGGGCCAAGAGAAGAATGCTAGCTCTGGAAGACCAAGATCCCATAATCTTGGAAGGGATCCCAATCATGCCCCTAAAGACAAGAAAAAGACTGGCGATTGAAGGACCATCAGCTCCCCCACCCACAACAACCTCTCATGAAGCTTCAAAGTTGGAGCCTAAGGAAGAAGAAATCCCCCTCCTCAGCTAGCCACCACCAAAAGATGACGGCGACCTGCCTCTTATTCCGAAGGAAGAACCATAGATGATGAAAGAATGATCCTTCTCAAACACCAAGGGAATGAAGCCATTTAGTTCGAGAAAGTTAAAGATTAGTTGTACCCAGTTCCTCCTTTTGTCTTGGGGAAGTGAAGTTTACTTCACTTTTGTTTACCCCAAAGGAGATGAATCGTATTGTAGCACGCATTTTTTTTATTATATTGTAAACCACCCTCCTATTCAAAATATATATTTGTGCCTGTTGATTGTGCTAATTGAGTGCTCTACGTGTGTTCCCTTACGGGATAGCAAGTCTTAAAAACTTGCACTTTTTTAAAAAATATAACGCCTTAATAAACAAAACATCACTTAATAGATCTAACACTTATCTAATGCTTTCCTCCTCATCTCAACCAACAGATGCCTCCGAAGCCAGCTACTCACCCCCAACCAAGTGGTCGTGTAGCTAGCAAGCAAAGTCAAAATCCAGTTGATAGTCAAGCCAATGCAAATATTGATGGTGTCCGTGAAGATAAAGTGAGTCAGACTAGGAACCATAATGGAGAAGATGAGTTGCCCCCTCCTCCAGCAATTGACTTAGCACAAGTCATGGCAACTCAAACCCACCTTTTGAAGATTTTAGCCCAAGGCATGAATCGCCCTAGGAACAATCATGGAGCTAGAGTCCAGGACAAAATGACTGAGTTCATGAGGCTTAAGCCACCCACCTTTGCTGGATCTAACAACCCCATGGAAGCATATGATTGGCTTAAGGTCATTGAAAGGAAGTTGGACATAATCCACTGCAATGGAAGGGATAGAGTTCTGTTAGCAACTCACCAGCTGACAGGAATCGCCCTTTCATGGTGGGAAGCCTATAGTGGAGCTGTGGACAATGCCAACACTATCACATGACAAGAATTTGTGGAAGAATTCAGTCGGTACCACATTCTAGATGAAATCATGAAGTAGAAGGCTGATGAATTTCATAACTTGAAGCAAGGAAGCAAAACTCTGAGTGAATACATCTTTCAGTTCACTGAGTTATGTCGCTATGGCCTAGAATTAGTCAACACTGATGCCAAGAAGCAGACAAAGTTCATAGAAGGACTGACCTGTGAGTTGAGGACTCTTATGACCCCACAGATCTATCCAGACTTCAATACCTTGATGAACCGAACCATTCTGACTGATGTGGCCAAAACTGATGGTGTTAAGCTACGGTATCCTACTTGTGGGGAATGTGTACAACCTTTGCAGAGTGTAAAATTTATCCAGATAGACGTGTCCGCGGTATCGGACGAGTTATGGTTTGGTTTCAACAACTAGATGGGTTGTGATGAGTGAAAACATGAGAGTGAGTGTGATTTTGGAAATGAATGGTTGTCTGCCATATGTTGCGGGAACAGAGGGTTTAGCAACACCTAAAATTGTGATCAACCCCTTTTTTTAGAAATACTATTATATATGAAAAATATATGTCTTTTGCAAAGGTATTTATAAAATGAAACCCTGCATGTGTAAAAAGATAGCTTTATGCAAATAAACCAAGCCTTATCCTTGATTTATCCATATGCATATACTGATATCCCATTCCATAGGGTAAGGTTGGATTTGCTAAGTACTTTGTACTCACCCTTGCTTTGTTGAACAGAGGAAGATCCGGACTTCAATCCTGACGTGGCGTACGAATAAGGTTGTGTCTGCACCCAACTAAGCCTGTGGCATTAGGATCCGTCAGATGATATGTATTAGCGAGACCTCTTTTCTGGGTCTATTGGACCTATATTGTGTTGTGGTTACTTTTAATCGTGGCATGTCTTCATTGTCCACGCTTGTCGAGACTACTGCAATGAGACCTATCTGATGTAATAAATGTGTTACTAGCCTCCTGGGACTAGTATTGTATCACATTTGAGTTCCTGGTTACCCAGGGGTGCTTCAGCTATCCTTAGATCCTTGTCATTGTATGGGCAATAAGAAGTCATCAAGCAAGTCGAAGAAAGTCTTGGTGGATGAGGAGGCGTTGCTCTCGATCATCAAGAATTAAGATTTTGTTGCCATGAGGGCCTCAGGGAAGATCTGGCCATCCCCGTCCATGACGGAAGAGCAGCTGCAAGAGTTGGTTGGTGATGACCTGATCTAGGAGTAAGGCTTTGCGGATTGGAAGACTCCAGGTCAGCATCGGGTTTCCCCTCTTAATCCTGGTGAAATTGTTTTGTTCATCTCCTTCATCTGTGTTGGCCTTTGCCTCCTAGCGTCTTCTTTTCTCCATTATTTTCTCTAATATTTTGGGGTTTGCTTAAATTAGTTGACTCCAAATGGTGTCCTTCACTTGTCGGTATTTGTCCATCTCTACGAAACCTTCCTTGGAATCCCCTCTTCCATCTCCTTGTTCCATTATTTCTTTCATCTGAAACCATACCCCCAGAGTGATAATATTTCTCCTCTAGGTGGTTGTGGGATTCAACTCCGCCAGGACAAAAAGAATCTCTTTTTTGACTATGACCTAGTTGATTCTATGAAGGAGTGGCGTTCCGAGTGGTTTTACGCTAGAAACATGCTCCCCGCTCTTGCTGTTCATTCTGATTTTGGTCCCTCGGTCAATGATTGTTGGGAGAAGAACCCTTTGTCTAGTGAAGAGCTTAAGAAAATCTAGCTATTGCTTGATAGAATCTGGGTTCTAAAGCAGCAATGCCTGACTGGCTTTGGATTCGTCGCTAGTTATCTGCGTCGGCGAGTTCAACCTTTGAAAGCGAGGAAGAACTACAGTTTTGAGTACTCTGGAGCTGAGGACCCTTCTCGTATGATCCTAGCTCTGGAGTTAATTGAAAAAGAGGTGTTGGAGTGCCTCAAGAAAATTCTGAAGGGAGTGAGCGTCGTCCCACACAAGGTCCCTAAGTACCGTGCCGATAATCCTCCTGTTGTTGTGAGTTGTTTTACTTCTGTGAGTACTTTTCTTTATATTTCCTTTATTGTTGGTACTTTTTATCTTTAATTTCTTGCTTAATCTTCCTCCTTTGATCATTTTGTTTATTTGTAGAAATTGAGACGTAACTTTATGGATCCGATCCCCATTGATGGCAACCCTACTGGGGTGAAAGATGGAGAGAACCTTGCTGGAGCGTCTTCAACCAGTAAGTCTTGAGCCACCACCATCCTTCCTGGTGCTTCTATCATAGAACTCATCCCATACATTGAGTATATCCCTCGTCCAGTTCCTCGAGCTCCTTATAGCGTCAGCAAGAGGGCACGAGCAGACGACGCTTCCGCCGGTGTGTCCATTACTAAGAAGCCTCGTCAATCGAGTACTCGTCCAGGTACTCAAGTTGTAGGTAGCATGCTCCTAGGTGAGCATTTGTTTGTTCGTGTCCTTAACCGAGTACTTTCTCTTTTCTTAGATAGTACTGTGGTTGGGTTGCTCGAGGGCGAGGAGGATGAGGGTGATGATGATGATGCGGCCCTCGACACACGTCGGTGGGTTGTTGTTGTACTTTTTGTTTTCTTGCTATTATTCTTGGGCACTTCTTTTGACTTGTCCTTGCCCTTGTCCTTTATAGTAAGCGGGTGTCGGGCCTGAGTTCTTCTGGGGCTCATGCGTCAATCACATCGTCCCTAGGGCAGGGTGGTGATGATATGTTTGCTGCCACCATGCCTCTGCCGAAGTCTTCAGTTTGGATTGGAGGTATTAGTATGAAGAGAAGGACAGCAAGATGAGTGAATTCTGGCTAGCTTCTGGTTCATCTTTTTATCGTTGAGGTTGTCTATCATCTTGCAGATCCTCACCTTTGCCTTCCCCCAACCCCCGGTCGGCTTCTTCTCAGTCCACTGGTGCGGCTGTGCGTACTAAGTCTTAGGACTCGAAATGCACGGTTAGTGAGGTGGCTGTGAGGGAGACGGAGGCCCCTGATAATCTTGCTGTTGTGGAGTCACCTACTCCGGAGGTGACTGTGACCGTGGCGGTGGATCCGGCTATGGAGGTAGCCGGGATTTCTACTGCTGCGACTTCGGCTCTGGTGGTGGTCTCCTCGGCTCAGCCGACTTCTTCCGCTACCGGTCATGCTTCTAGCAGTCTCTATATAGAGGAGGTATGGTGCTACAATTTGATGCCGCCCATCGTCTCTCCGTGTTGACCGCGTCTTGGGGAAGGCTTGCAGCTGGCGCGACTTCCTTTGGAGAGCAGCTTTAGGTTAGAGCTTCTTCTGTTCTTTTTTGTTCCATGGTCTTTTGGCTTTTTTATTTCTCTTTCTCATCTTCTATCCTTCTTTTTTCTGCGGGAGAAGTCTTTCTCTTGGGATCACTCTAGCTTTTTTTGGCTCAGGTGAGACTGAGAAGAAGCTGTCATTTGAATTGAGCCAGCTGAAGGCGCAGTTGGCTAGTAAGGAGGTGGAGCTGGATTCTGAGCGCCAAGGGTGTCAGGACTTTAAGAGGGCTCTCCGCGTGCAAATCATTGAGGCGGAGCAGAGGAGAGATGAAGCCATGGCTGCCTTGCCAGAGTCCTCTAGAAAATGTGAAGGTCATAAGAAGGAGTGTGAAGGTACTTCGAGTTCTTTTTCTTTCTTTGCTTCTTCATTTCTATAATTTTATTCTGATTTGATCTCTTCTTATTGCTTTGACCAGCGCTCTATGGAGATAAGCAAAAACTCCCAGGGATTGTTGAGGAAATGAAGATACTTGTCCGTAATAATCACAATAGGGCTGAGAAGGTAATTACTCACGCTGAAGAAGAACTTGCCCTTGCCAAGTTAATTTGGCATGAAGCTGACTGGGATCTTGTGTAGGTCCAAAAGACCATTGAGGATTTATCCCAGAAGCTGGCGGTATCTGATCAACAGTTTGCCACTTTGTGAAAATCCTTCAAAATTGTTGCCAAGATTCTTCGGACTTCTAAAGATGATGGAAGGATTTAGGGCGACTTCATCCCATTGATCCCTGTGCGACTTTAGCTTTGTTAAGAATGGGGTCCAGACGTAAGTCAAGAATGTTTTAGCTCATATCCGTGTTCTTGCTCCGTCGGCCCCTTTAAAAAAACTTAGGGAGGAAACCGATGATGACAACTACCTAGAGTCCATCGAGAACGTTGAGTTTGAGGTTGAAGACCTAGCCACCTTCATTGCTGAGAAACTTGATATTCATCTCCCCCTTCTGATGACGAAGCTGACAGCTAGGCTTTGTAGTACCTAGGCACATCTCTCTTCTTTGTAAAGATATACTTTATATGCTGCCTTGTAAAGAAACTCTGACTCTTTTGGATACATCTTTAGTATTTTGCTTGAATTATTCGAGTGAATCTGTACGAGTTGTTTTTCAGATCTTGGAATTTTCTTTAGCTGTGTGTTGGATATAAGCCTTAACCGTTGTAGGCGTGCCCAGACGCTTTAGAGTTATGTCCCTCTAACTAGCCGTACTCTTGTTTTTTGAATCTTCGTAAGTGTTGTCGGGCGTAGGCGCTAGATCAGTTGGGTTCTCTCGTCCGGTGTGGAACAACTTTGGGATAGGGCAAGCTCAAGCTTCTTTTTCAGTTCTTTTGCTTTTATTCAGGTTGGATAACTCTAGGATAGGACGAGCACTTTCTGGCTCTCATTCAGGCTGTGAAAACAACCCAGGATAGGTCGAGTGTTGGCTTAGCAGCCTTCTTACTCTCATCTAAGCCTAAAAAGACTTGGGATAGGCGAGCTCAAGCATCTTTTCAGCTCTTTTGCTCTCATCCGGGTTGAATAACTCCGGGATAGGGCGAGCGCTTTATGGCTCTCATCTAGGTTGTGACAACAACCAAGGATAGGTCGAGTATTGGCTTAGTAGCCTTCTTATTCTTATCCACTTGGATATCGTATGGGGGAATTTGAAATCTGTCTGTTGAGCTTCTCCATATGAAAAAGTGCACCACTTTTACACCGGTTGCGCTGCGCAGTTAATGTTGAAAACTAAAGCGCCATGTTGGTTTTGGTGAAGGAATTAACTCTGCCTTTATTTTGAGGAGGTTGTTGGACTGCTTGAGGAGACGGCTTAGCCCTATTTAATTGTCCATTTCGCGATTGTTTTGGCACCTTCATCTTTTCAATATTGCCATAGCCAAAATGGTAAAGAAGTTTATCCAAAGACACTGTGTTCATAAGGTGCAGCATTCATCGCTTGCCCGCTCTGCAAGAGCGGCTGTGTTGGCGGCGGCGTCGAGCGGAGGGTCTTCATCGTCATCGTCCTCGACACCGTTGTCCCTTGGAGTTCGAGAGGCTTCAGTGGTGGAGAAGGATCTGCCCGCCAGGACATCAACGCTGGTTCCTACTTTGCAGAAGGAGGAGGATCCAGCGGCTGCTCCTGTGGCCAATCTCATCTTCGTTCCTCTTGTTGATGCCGTCTTGATGGGGGTTGATTTGATCGTCCTTAGCAGCGACAGCGAGGATGAAGTTGACTAGGAAGCGCTCGTTGCTAGGGATGAAGTCAACTAGGAAGCTCTTGCTGCTGAAGATGTCGACGACGTCGACTCTGTGGGTAGCTGGTCCCCGTCGATGATTTGACAGCGGCTTGGACGCGTTGCTGTTAGCCCTCGCTTTGATGTTGGCATAAAGGAGATTGAAGGACGGGCTATCTAGTCATAGATTCATCTTATTAGGTTGTCGATGTAGCCAGTAGTTCTATATGTCATGTAAATCTTTTGTTCTTCCTTAAATCCGAGTAGTTTCTAGTGGTTGTAGTTCATTCTCAAAGATCTATCGTCAAGGATTGCTTCTGCTTTTCAAAAAGTGTCTTTTCCTTCTTCTGACGATGATTCTGGAAGTTAGGCCTTCTCCTTGTTATTTTGTAAGAAAGTTTCCTTTTCATGACTTCTTTTTGTCTTTTTGATCTTAAACTTTAGCGAGCATCGACGCTTTTATTCATATTAATGAGCTCAAGTATATTTTCAACTCTTTTGCTCTTGATTTGTGAATTGCAAGCTCAAGCGTTTTTTCAGCTCTTTTGCTCTCATCCAGTTGAGAGTACTACTCGAGATAGGGCGAGCATTCTCTGGCTCTTATCCAGGCCGTGAAAACAACCCAGGATAGGTTCGAGTGTTAGCTAATTAGCCTTACTCTCATCTAAGTCTGAAAAGACTTAGGATAGTGAGCTCAAGCATATTTTTAGTTCTTTTGCTCTTATCTGGTTGTGAAAATAATTCAGGATAAGGTGAGCTCCCTCTGGCTCTCATTCAGGCCGTAAAAACAATTCAGGATAGGTTCGAGTTTCAGTTTGTTAGCCTTACTCTCATCCAAGCCTAAAAAGACTTGGGATTGCAAGGTCAAACATCTTTTCAGCTCTTTTGCTCTCATCCGGTTGTGAAAACAACTCGGGATAGGGCAAGCTCCCTCTGGCTCTCATCTAAGTCGTGAAAACAAACTAAGATAGGTCGAGTGTCAGCTTATCATCCTTACTCTTATCCAAGCATGAAAGGACTTAGGATTGCAAGCTCAAGTATCTTTTTAGCTCTTTTGCTCTCTCCCAATTGTGAAAACAACTCAGGATAGGTCATATTAAGACAAATGTTAACGAGTAACATCATCTTTATTTTATTGGTCGTGAATCCTGACTACATGTTGCTCTCTTGCTACATAATTTTCATCCTGAGTTCTTCAAGCGTAGAATCTCCTTAGCTAGCTGATATGCCATGTATTCCTTGCTTCTATTCCCTCTTCAGTCATCAACTTGTATGTGCCTAGTTCGGTGACTTTTGCGATAATAAAAGGACCTTCCCATGGGCTGAGTAGTTTATGGTGTCTGTCAGTCTTTTATATTCTTCGTAGTACCAGGTCTCCGACTTGAACTGAGCATTGTTGAGTACTTTTGTTATAGTGGCGTCTTAAGCCTTGGAGGTATCGAGCTAACTGAAGGGTAGTGTTTACTCTGACTTCTTCTGTACTTTCGAGTTCCAATCTTTGGGTGTGTTCTGTTTCTCCCTCGTATTGTTTGATTTCTGGTGATGTCCAAATCAAGTCTGCTGGTAGCATGGCTTCTGATCCATATACTATGAAAATAGGTGAGTATCTAGTGGCTCTGCTTACTTGAGTGCGTAGCCCCCATACTACCTTAGGTAATTCTTCAATCCACTTGGAGCTGTAATCTTCTAGTTCTTCAACCAACCTTGGTTTCAACCCGGCTAGTATGAGTCCATTAACACTTTCCACTTGTCTGTTGGCTTCGAGATGTGCAACTGACGCATAATCTATATTGATGCCACAGTCTTGTGCCTAATTTCTGAACTCGATGGCTGTAAAAGGGGAACCAAAATCTATGATGACACGATTGGGTATTCTAAAGCAGTGCATGATATCTTGGATGAACTCGACTACTTTTGCTACATTGTACTTCACGAGCGACTTGTATTTGATCCACTTAGTGAATTTATCAATTGCAACGAAGATGTACTCAAATCTGCCTTTGGCCTTTTTGAATGGTCCTACTTGATCCAGCCCCCAGCATGCGAACATCCAAGCAAGAAGGATGCAAATTAGGTCATGTGCTGGTATGTGAGCTTGCCTTACGAACATTTAGCACCCTTTGCACTTTCTGACTAGTTCTTCTGCATCCTTCAAGGCTGTTGGCCAATGAAAACTGGTACAAAAAGTTTTGCCCACTAGTGTCCTTGAGGCTGCATGGTTGCCGCAACAACCTGAGTGGATTTCATCTTGGATTTCTTTTCCTTCTTCTCTTGAGATACATTTAAGAAGTACTCCTGATGACGCAACTCTTTTGTATAGGTTGTCTCCTATAAGGACGTAGTTCTTGCTTCTTCTAATTATCCTGGTGGCCTCTTCCTTATTAGATGGTAGCTTGTTTTCTCTAATGTAGTCGATGAAGTCTTAAGTCCATGATCTGGTGATTACCATGATCTGGGTTATTAGTGCTAGTGGCTCAGAGGTTATCTCACCAGGTTGTTTTATGGAGGGTGATGGCAACTTCCTTACAAACACACCTGGCGGGACCTTCGCTCTGTTCGATCCCAGTTTGGCGAGAACATCCGCCGCTACGTTTGAATCTCGTAGAACATGCAGGATTTCTAGTCCTTGAAATTTTTTCTCTAGTTTTCATACTTCAGCACAATAGGCATCCATGTTGTCTTTGGTGTAGTCCCAATCTTTGTTGACTTGATTGATGACCACAGCTGAATCGCCATAGACAAGTAACCGTTCGATTCCAAGAGAAGTCGCGATCCGTAGTCCATAGATGAGTGCTTCTTACTCTGCTTCGTTGTTTGTTGCTTGCCACAGTATCTAGAGTACATATTTGAGTTATTTTCCTTCTGAGGATATGAAAAGGACACCTACGCCAGCCTCGCCTAGCTTGAGTGATCCATCGAAGTACATCTTCCAATGGTCAATGAAGGCATCTGGCGTGAGTTGTTGGATTTCTGTCCATTCAGCCACGAAGTCTGCGAGTGCTTGTGATTTTATTGCTTTCTGTGGAGAGAAATCAATATTTAGAGCTCTAAGTTCTACTGTTCACTTTGATATGCATCATGTTGTATCTCTAATGTGCAGGATGTCTCCAAGAGGAAAATCTGTTATCACAGTAATCTTATGGTCTTCGATGTAGTGTCGTAGCTTGCGGGAAGTAATCAGGTGGGCGTAGAGTAGTTTTTGTACTTACGGATATCGTATTTTTGAGTCTATCAAAACTTCACTGACATAGTATACCGGGTGCTGTACTTTGTATACATGCCCTTCTTCTTCTCTTTCTACCATGATTGCTGCACATGACCACCGTAGATGTTGCTGCTATGTATAACATCATGTCTTCGTGCTTCTTAGGCGGTGTGAGTATGGGTGATAAGGTGAGGTACACCTTAAGGCTTTCAAAAGCCTCCTTGGCTTCCTCTATCCACTTAAACTTGTCTGTCTTTTTTAATAACTTGAAGAACGGGAGTCCTTTTTCACCGAGTCGTGAGATGAAGCGATTGACGGCTGTCATGCTTTCTATCAGTTTTTGCACATCTTTTACACAACGTGGGGTCCCATTTCTGTTATGGCACGAATCTTCTTACTACTTGCTTCTATTCCTCAATTACTAACCAGGAATCCGAGTATTTGTCCTGATGGTACCCCAAAAACACACTTGTTTGGGTTTAATTTTCACTTCCATTTGTTTAGGTTTTCTAAAGTTTACTTCAAGTCTTTGACTAGCATATCCGGGTTCTTGAGTCCAAAGGACATGGTTTTAATAGGTGGCGTCGATGTTCTTGAGTCCAAAGGACATGGTTTTATAACAATAGGCACCAAACGGAGTGATGAAAGATGTCTTACTCTGGTCTTCTTTCTTTAATGCGATCTGATGATACCCTGAATAATAATCGAGAAAAGATAGTAGGGCAGATCCTGCTGTTGAATCGATAATTTGATTAATTCATGGTAATTCGAACGGGTCCTTTAGACAATGTTTGTTGAGATCCGTGTAGTCGACGCACATGTGCCATTTAGCCGTGTTATTTTTCTGTACTAGAACGGGATTCGCTAGCCAATCTGGATGAAGAATTTCTCTTATAAACCTGGCTGTCATTAATTTTGTAATCTCCTTTTTGATTGCTTCCTTCTTGTCTGGTGAAAATCTTCTTAGCCATTGATTAATTGGTTTAGAGCCTTCATTGACATTGATTTTATGCTCAGCCAACTCTCTTGGGACACCTGGCATGTCGGTCGGCTTTTAAGCGAAGATATTTTGTTGTCCTGAGGAAAGTTGGTGAGCGCGAGTTCCTATTTAGCTGAGAGGTGAGCACTGATGGTCGCCGTCTTCTCGGGGTCACCAGTACCCAGGTCAATTTTCTTCACATTAGCTTCTTTTGGTGGTGCAAGGATGGAAGGCTTCTTAGCTAGGATCTCTAGTTCTCCCGGGCTCATTTTGTGCAGCGATGGTGGTAATTTCTTCTTTGCTGTCGGCTGCCTACGCTTTGACTGTGATTTGGATTGCTTGAATGTCACAATCGAAAGCGCGCTTCAAGTCACCCCGGAGGCAGAATATTTCGTGAGGCCCTGGCATCTTGAGTAGGAGGTGTGGGTAGTGAGGTATAGCCATGAACTTGGTAAGAGCTGGTCTTTCAAGGATGGCATGATATGATGTCTCAAAGTCCGCAACTTCAAACTGAATGAATTCGGTTTGGTAATTGGTCCGTGTTTCAAACGTAACTGGTAGAGTGATTTGTTCGAGTGGCATAGCAGCCTTGCCGGGTACTATTCCATAGAATGGCACTCCTGTTGGGTAATCAACCCGGCAAAGTCTAGCCCCATCTTCCTTAGCATTTCTAAAAATATGATGTTGAGTCCAGCTCCTCCATCGATCAAGACTTTGATGACTGTCATCCCTGCTATAATTGGATCTAAGACTAATGGATATAGGCTAGCATTTTCAACGCTAGTCCATTGATCTTCTCTTAAAAACTGTATTGGCTACTATGACCAATTCAGGTACCTTGGGACGGCTGGTTTAGCCGCCATGATGCCTCGGAGAGCCAGTTTGTCTTGGTGCTTGTTTCTAGAACCTGGAACTCTAGAGAAGATTACTTCAACTGTTCTCTTTGGCTGCTGGAATCCTTTATCTTCCGTGTTGTCTTCATCTCTCTTCTTGTTATCCTCTTCTTTATCCTTGTTTTTCCTTTTCTTGCGTACCGATCAATGAAGATTCAGCAATCTCCTGTTATGTGGTTTCCTTGCGGGTGCCATATACAATGCATATTCTCAATGTCTTCGAACCTCTTGAATTTTGATTTTTTTTTATTTTGTCAGTCACGACGACGGTGTTGTCTGGTCCACGCTTCCTATCCAGATGTCCGATGTTTGAAAAATTCCTCCTGTCCGAGTTGTCTCTATTGTTTTCTTAGTTGTTTCTGTCCGGAAATCTTTCCCTCATCTTTTCTTTTGCCATAATCATATTTTCTACCGCGCACCTGAATTCTTCATTGTTTCTTGGGTTCTCTTTGCAAAAATCTTGAAATTGCTATTTAGCCATGATACCGTGAGAAAAGGCTTCGATCACTTCTCGTTCGGTGATGTCATGTACTTGGGCACGTAATTCTCCAAAATGTCAATAATAATGTCTGAGGCTCTCGCCTCCCTTTTGCTTGAGTCCTTTTAGCTTTGCATACGTGATGGGATGTGTAATGATGCCTGCGAAATTTTCGTAGAAGGCTCTTTGCAATTCTTTCCAACCTCTAATTAACCCTGGGTTCAATTTATCGAACCATTGGAGGGGCATGGTTCTTAGGGTCATGGGAAAGAACAATGCCTTGATATCGTCGTCTCTGTTAGCTAGTTCAATTGATTATGAGTAGATTCTGAGCCACTGCCTTAGTTCGGTCTTCCCATCATATTTAGAGTGGTTTGACGACTTAAACTTGTAAGGCAGTCATACTAAAGCAAGTCACCTTAAAAAACGGATAAACCTATCATGCACTCTAGCTTCTCTATGTTCTGACTCAGCTCCCCCTTCCTGCCAGCTGTCATTTAGCCTAGGAAGAAATCGTGGGGATGAGTGGTAAGATGCTCTACTCCTCTCTTCTCTCGGATGTCCAACTTGATTACTTTGGGTGTGGTCTCTTCTTTTCACTCGATTCTGGTTCCCGTTTGGTCCTAGCCTTTCGAAGGTAGACCTCCTTTAGCTTTGTGCTTCTTGTTCGTGTGATGTTGTCCTAGCGGGAAGATTAGAATGAGTTCTTTCACCATGCACCTTCAGGACCGTTGTTCGGAGAACTTCTCATAGTTGTTCTTGTTCCTCATTGGGATGCGAGATCGCTTTGAGTTCTTCTAGCGCTTCTCGTATCTTGTCGTAAGAAACTCTGTGTGCTCTAGCCGCGTGCCTCTCTTCAACTTCTCTCTCTGATTTCCTCTTGTTGTATTTGGCTAGCTCTTCTTCGTACGTGTCCCATGCTTGTTTTTGTTGCCTGGCACGGCGTCTGCGACCTTCTTTTAGTTTGTTCCTTCTTTCTCTAGCTCGTTTCTGGCCCTCAGACTCGCCATCATACTCAGGAGTGTTGGGCGATATGTTTGATTCTGATTCATCTGAAGACTTGACGTCGGGTGTAGTTGGTGGCATCAGTGGTGGCCACCGAATCATGAAGACTTCTAGCACCAGTCCTGCCCTACTGTAGTTGCTGATGACTTTAGTTGGAGTGTTGGTATCGCAGAGCGCACCACCTTCTTGGTAGGGTAGAGTGATAGCTTCTTCAACTAGTCGAGTGTTGCTGTTTTAGGAAAAAGTACCCGGTCAGTGGACTAGGCAATCTCTAGATGTTACGGTTAATACAAGACCTTCCTGTGCCCCGGTAAGACGTAGCCTCCATACTGGACTGGCTGCTTTTCAGAGTAAGTCTTCATACGCCCTCGCCACGTTGTTAAGTCCGGTTGGGAGGTGGCTCAACTTCCTAGAAGAAACCTGAAGTAGGTTCAAATTGATCTCTTGAAGAGTTGATACTGTGTTCCGGAGTCCAATCAGAAAAGAATCCGGTTCGTCTCTAAAAGAACCCAGATTGAACCCCGAAGAGGGATCTGACCCGGACACTAAGTTGTGATTGGTTGTCATTGGAGCATGAGTCAATTCGGACATCGTAAGGCCTGAGAATCTTTTGGCGAGATCTTCGGCTGACCCCGAGTGATTTCCTCGTGGGCCTTTTGAGCTTCGACGAGACGTCCCTAGAGGTTGCCCTCACCGTCCGCCTTGCAAATCCATGATCCAAAGATGAAGATTGATCCTATTGGAAAGATCATGTTGGCGAAATCCGTAGAGCTCTTGATTGTGATTGCGCCGCAAGCCCCTACCTGGCGCGCCAGCTGTAGGTGTTTGACCACCGATAGCCTGCCACGGGGGTACCCGGGACAGTTGTTCGGGCTTCGACGCGTGCTATAACTCGATAGTGAACACAGAGACAGTCCATTTATACTGGTTCGGGCCCTCAACCGTGATCGAGTATTAACCTTACGTCTAGCCGGCGTTAGTCTTTGCGTTGGATTAATTGTGTTCTATCGTCTCTTGTTACAGGGGTGCCCGTAGCCTCTCTTTATATCGATAGAGAAGGTTGCAGTGCGATTACAATCCTAGTCGGATCCAAAGAAGGTGTCTTGAACTAAATACAGAAGATACTTTTCATAGGAATCCGGCTAGTCTGGGCTATTCTACTCGGAGTCGGTGTAGCAGACGCGACACCTCTTCTTGCTTCTGCCCGTGGGCCAGGCCAGGGCCCACAACCTATAGTCACACCGCTGCGGAACCCTGTGGGTCCTGCATCGACAGCGTGCATGTACAAAATTGCTGCGTGTAGTTGTATTAGTCCTCAATGTTGTACACTAAGCTTCTCCAAACCAAAGGGGGGTCTCCTAGTCTCCACACAACAATACGACGCAGCTCCACATGGAGATATAGGAGGGTTTCCTCCTGGAAAGCCTCCATGCCTTCATCGAAAGGTCATAGTTACTTTAAGCGCTCCGAGAGTCACCAAGACACTATGGCAAAATGGCTCTAACTGACAAAGCTCTCAAGATCTAAGGCTTAACACTCACAAGGATGAACTATGGTGTCTATCCTAGTCCTAGCCTTGGATGTGATCTCGGTATTCTTAAGAGTGTAGATGGTGTAAGCACAAACGGGGTAGAAGCATCAAAATTAGCAATCTAGTTACTCACAAGCATTACACCGAACACCTTATGTGCATTCTAGAAACAGCCCCATAGTATCAATTGTTCTAACATGGTGCTATCCAAACTTACAAATAAGGAATATACTTGCAAAGATCAACTCACTAATACATCAATCCCCATCATCAACATATCAAAGAACCCATGCATGTCTCATATGCCAACTCAATCATACACTATGAACTTGAAGAAATATATGGCAAGATAAATACCTAATCACAAGTAGACACCAAGATTTACGTCGAAATCCCTTGCGGGGAAAAACCACGGCCGGCGATGAGCAAGCAATGCACTATGAAGATGAAGGTACAAGGTGGTGGCCAACAAATAGAGGAGAGGCTCCAAATCCCCACACAAATTGCACTAGGGCATTCTCTATTCAGTGGATTTAGAGGGAAATATACCGTTCTCTCACTCTCTCAAGTGCTCTGTAACCCTAGCACTCAAGGTGGAAGAACAAGCCCCTCTCTTTTGTGGAAGGAACTCCTATTTTCGAGCAGGAGACAGACTAGTGATTTTAATGGCCACAACCGCCCCCACCTCCCCTCCCAATCTCACATTGGTTTTTTGGACAGGTCTGCAGCCTCCTTAGTTGGATGCTGCTTTCTTCCGTTTTAGTAGTTCCGCCCTAGTTCCAGTAGCTGGTGTTTCTACTTTAGGGGGAGGGCCTTGTGTGGCCATTCCTTTTGGGCTGAGCACTGTAAATTTTTGTATAGTTTTTTTTCTTTTATCGCGTCTAATAAACCTGCGGCAAAACTATTGCCGTCCTTTCCTATAAAAAAATCTCACGTGAGATATACCAAAATGCCCCTAGAGCAACGCTACATGAGTGGGCCTCCATTTAGCAACGATGAGTATAACTTTGAGCCCAAACTAACCTTCAAGTATGTGTCTAAATCTAAGTCATCATCACAGATAGGGTGTGGAAGCACTTTCTGTAATTTATCTCGGTCTTTTTTTTACAGGTGTACGCACGGGAGTTGCATTGCACGCCAGCTCAAGACAGAAAATGAGCCCTTACCTTGCAGGAACACGTCAGTTTCTTCACAGGATCGACCACGGACGTCTCAGAAAAGGCGTTATTAGAAGGGCCAACAGCGTAAAGCTACTCTGAAAACTGCAATAGAGCGATACGCCTGCGGTTGCCGTAGGACAATGCAGCAGCAGCAGCAAGCAGCTTGTGTTTGTGTCCCGGAGCAAGGAGGTCCGCCGTCGCTGTCTTGTCGAGATCACGGCAGCCCCGTTTTTTCCGTACGTGATTACAACACAACAACTTCGTCCATGCCCATCCGAAATTAGCTGCTACTCCAGTCCATGCCCATCCGCTTGCGTGGCCTCTGACTGTACAGAGAGAGAGGGGGAGAGAGCCAACGTACGGTTTTTTTCTCTTACAATAAATCAGCTTTAGCCGACTTATTAGCTATAAAATCATCAGCTGGACAGCCTGCTGCTAAGAGTATCTTGCCTTTCTTACTTTCTCAAAGTCAGTAGTTACGGTGAATATAGTTAATTATAATCCACAAACAAAGCGATCGCCTGGATCTGCGTAGTAGCGCACCCCTCCTGTCCCTGGTGACGAATCAAATCAGCATCTCCAACCGCTTGAGCTGCACCCATCACCTGATCATCTCCACGTCGCTTGGCCTGCGCTCAACTGAAAGGCCTCGCACTCGCACCTCGCACGCATTGAGTTGACGCCGGGCGCACCACCGGCTACGCTTCCAGCCCAATCTTCTTTCGTTTCATTTTCCCCTCGTCTCAGCTCAGCCTCAGCCTCACTCGCTCGGCTTACTGACTCACTCCCCAGTACCCTGCATCCCGCTATAAGTACTCTGCCTGCCTGCCGACTGCCGAGCAGCAGCAGCATCCGGCGAGACCAAGAGCTGAGCCGCGCGCGCACACAGCAACCAGATGGCTCGTCCTCGCTCGTCCCTGGTTCTTGGAGCGGTCGCGGTGGCACTAGTCCTTGCCGCTGCGCCGTCCACGCTCGCCGGCGACCCTGACTACCTCCAGGACCTCTGCGTCGCCGACCTCAACTCCGGTAAGCTCCTGACTTCAATTCGCCCAGTAGCTATTCAGTGTACCGTGAGCATCTACATATCCCATCAAAGGTTTTCAAGGACGGATCCACTTACTTCTTTTTTTTTAAAAAAAACAAATAGCTCTACCGGCCGGTTTGCCGCTGATTTCTTGTCATGGACACAAGATTGGTAGCTTGCTAAAATGGGCGTGCATTTCCGATGCCAAACTGAAGGCAGGATTTGCACAGTTGCCTGGGCACTGTCGCACTGAAGCCGTACCACCCAGTGCATTTCTGTTATGCGCTTTTTTGTCGTCGTGCTTTGGCGTAGGATGGAATCCACGGTCCCGTTCGGCTGTGCTGATAAGCCGGCTGAAAAACACTGTTGACTGATTTATCGTGAGAGAAAAACACTGTTCTGGTTGAAAAAACGAGCTAAAAAGTACGGATTATAAGCCGGATGAACAGAGCCCACGTTTGATGGTGGTTAGTGCACAAGAATCGATCGGCACCAATGGTCCAGGGAGGGTAGAGAAATGGATTCTCGGTTCCAATATAGTTTCCTCCCAACTTTGTTGTATTAGATTCGCTAGTTCGTTCTTAAATTAGGTGAGACAGCTTTTCTTTAAAACATCTTTCGTTTAAAAAGCTGAGTAAGATGCACATGAAGTTTCCAGTTAAACTTGTTCGACAACGTCACGAAGGTTCGATTAATTATTTGTACTTTTCATGTCCATGAACTTACTAGTAGGTGGTTCACTTGCTAAGGTGGTATAATCAGTATTCAACTATTCATATGCATATTTTGACACATCTTCATGACATGTCACCTACTCCCAAAATATAGGTCATTTTATTTTTATAGTACGAAGTCAAACATTTCTAATATTAACCAAGTTTATGGCAAAATGCAACAAAACATATATATAGCATCATATTACTTTTATTATATCCATCATGAAATATATCTTCATGCTATGTTTATTTCGTATTGTAGCCACCAATATATTTTTGTGTAAATTTGGTTAAAATTAGAGAAATTCGACTTAGCGCAAAACTAAAATAACGTGCAAAGTTTAAAACGGAAGGAGTAGATTCTACGACTCATCACTCATCGATGTCCAGCACTCACGTGACAGTTAATAATAAAAAACTAACAAAAATTTGGATGAGATCAAAACCAAAACGGCAGAACGAATAAGAAGGTAACGAGTGGGCTTGCGGACGCCATACATCGGTGGTGTCTGAGATAGTAGCACCTACTGTTTTTTTTTACGAATTAGTAGCACTTATTAGGCCATGTAACATTTAACAAGTCTGAGTATATATAAAATGTGAATTATGTAAGAGTGAAAAACATAAATTACAACCATAAACAAGTAGTGGTGCCAGTGTACTTTACTGTGAAGAATTCATCGTCAAATTTTTACTCCGAAAATTTGATAATACACTCTGCTAGCCTGCTACAAACACATGAACGACACATTTGGTAGCTTTGATTGCGAGCCGTTGCGTGAAGCGTACTGCTACGGCCAAGTAAAGCCTGTATTATTCACTAGATGGCACACAGAAGCCTACGCAAGCATACTGGTTTGTAGCATAAGGCCAGAACTAGCAGATCTCTTCATGTGCCGCCATCCATACCATGGTGCAGGGTTCGTGTGGGCGCATCTGCAAAAGCGTCCTCGCTGTGCCCTGCAGTTTACACCATGCATGTCAGCATGTGCATGTACTCATTACTATATTACTGCTGCTCCGAATCCGATCCTTTTGCATTTCACCAATAATTCGAGTCCACCGGGCCACAATGATCCAAATGCACTATGCGTGGCCGACGACCACACTAAGCTAGGTCTCTGACACGCCGGCATTGGCTTGGCGCGCCGCCGCTTGCCACGCTTGCAGAGGTGAAGGTGAACGGGTTCCCGTGCAAGGCGAACGCCACCGCCGACGACTTCTTCTCGAGCATCCTGGCGAAGCCGGGCGCCACCAACACCACGTCCGGCTCCGTCGTCACGGGCGCCAACGTGGAGAAGGTGCCGGGGCTGAACACGCTGGGCGTCTCGCTCTCCCGCATCGACTACGCGCCGGGCGGGCTCAACCCGCCGCACACGCACCCGCGCGCCACCGAGCTCGTCTTCGTGCTCTACGGCACGCTCGACGTCGGCTTCGTCACCACCGCTAACAAGCTCGTCTCCAAGACCATCGCGCAGGGCGACGTCTTCGCCTTCCCGCGGGGGCTCGTGCACTTCCAGAGGAACACCGGCGCCGAGCCCGCCGCCGTCATCTCCGCATTCAACAGCCAGCTCCCCGGCACGCAGTCCATCGCCATGACGCTCTTCGGGGCCTCGCCTGAGCTGCCCGACGAAGTGCTCGCCAAGGCCTTCCAGATCCCCGACGAGGAGGTGGACAAGATCAAGGCCAAGTTCGCGCCAAAGAAGGGCTGAATATAATGAAGATCCGGAGAAATTTTGTTCAATTTGGTCATCAGCGTCTCAGTGATTGATTGGTTGGTTCGATTATTGTTGTTGGTTTGTTTGTGATTCTGCCATGCAACCGTGTCAAATGGCTTCCGTTGTGATCGTCGGTTAAGTGCGTGTGGTGTGACCTGCAGAATGAGTCGGTAGGTGTCTCGATTGCTTGTAATAAGTTGCAGGTCTGGAGAACATTCTATCTGATGATGCCCTATTATTAGCCCAATCATTGTAAACCATTTGATATTACTACGTACTGCACCTACCTTTTAAGTTGCTTACCGAGCTTACCAGGATCTGGTCATCGTTGTGCTTGATTCGACATTGTTGCAGATGCTAGATTTTTCTCAATATAACATTTGGTTTTTCTTACTTGAGAATATAATTTTTTCGGAAGGGCCGGTGCCCAAACGGTCCGGCCGCATGAGGCGTGTCCCCATTTGCGCCCCGCCTCACCCCGCCTGTGGATGTGCGTCACAAAGGCATTTGCTAGCCTCAGGTGCCCACATGGTGACCCACGCCGCCGCCCCAGCAACAGTAACAGACGGCTGCGGCAGGCCGCTGTCCCTCGGCCACTGAGGCCATTGCAACATGTGCTCTCTTAGATCTAATTCTGAAACATCCAATTGAAACACTTGCAACATACGACTGAAAACAGATGAAACACTTGAAACATACGCTTGAAACATATGTATATAGCCATAACAACATATACAACATTCAGATATACTTTTGTAACATCCAGATAAAACACTTGCAACATACGTATAAAACACCTGAAACACTTGAAACATGCATGCTATGCAACATTCAGATATAATTCTGCAATATCCAGATAAAACACTTGAAACATACGTCTGAAAAACAACTGAAACACTTAAAACATAAGCTTGCAACATGCATGTATTGTCATTGCAACATATGCAACATCACATGATCTATTTTTGCAACATCCAGTTGAAACACTTGGAACATGAGTTTGAAACACTTGAAACATAATGTCACCGGCCTACCTGGTGGGGAACTGCGGTAGCCAGCAAGCTCGCGGTCCCTCCTCCCCATAGTCTCCGCTGCCCCCAAAGCCCCTACTCATCCTCCTCCTCCTCCTCCTCACTCTCGTACAAGGGAGAGTACCACACAACCACTAAATGACTGTCGGTGCGAGGGTGAAGCCTGCGGCGATGTCGACCATTGCCGGCGGTGGTCAGGCGCAGGCATGGTGGCAGGCCTTATCTGCTTCGAAAGGAATGAGTAGAGTGGAGCTCTCGTTGGGGAGTGGAATAGATAATTTTGAGTGAGAGAGCAGGCATTGTTGGCCAGGAAGCGCAGCGTCCGAATGGACAGACACCCTGAGGAGAGCATTACTGCTTTTTTTTTCAAACAATAATCTTGTTTCTTTGTTTGATTAGATTGGTTCTCTCTCATTTTATCCCAATTGTATTTGTCAGCATGAATTTCATATAGCTACTATTATCGATGAATTTCTTGGCTTCGAGCTACTCTTGTACCTTATCTTCCTTTTTTCCCTACTAATTATCGTGTGGCTCTGCAATTAGTTCTTTGGCCCTACTTCTGATTTAACTTTTGAATCACCTTATACATTCTATTGTAGATTCATATCTATCTTTTTTGCCTTAAACATCGTTGAATTCATCACAATGCTTCTCCTGTCTATTGGAGCCACTACTACCCTATTAAGCATACGCTAGTCGGCCACCTTAAAAAAAAGTGGAACCATCACCGGTGATGTGTTGATTTTAAGCATGCTACCCATACCATTGCCACACTATTGTCAGCAGCGATGTGACCGGATTGGTTCCGCTTGTGACCAGCTTCTTATACCGAGAAAAAAGCCAAACCACTAGGAACCAACTCTCATTCTTGTATTAGTCTAGAGAAACACTCTAAACCTAGTTTTTTCTAATTCTAGTTCTAGTTTCAAGAATTCAGCGAGCTAGCAAACGGTTGCACGAAATGATTCTAATTTAGCAGAGAAACGTTTCTAGAAAGAATCTTCAAGATCCCTACCAAAGGCACCCTTAATCTAAGACTTTAGATCATTATAAAATTCAATGATGTACTTTGTTTTCCATTTTTTGAAATCTTCTAACTATAATAGACATGGACTTTTGATATGATTTAAGATGTTAGATCATCATAAAATTCAACTGTGTAGGTTCCTTTTTCCTATTAATTTTATAACCGTAGTAGGTTGTTGTTTGGTTTAATCTAAACCGTTGGATCATCATAAAATCCAACAGTGTATATATTTTTTCGACTAATCTCGTAACTTGTAGATCTTCTCAGCGAACATGATGGCTTCTTTTATTAGCCAAATACTAAGATAATAATAGCTTTGATTTGAAAAAACAACAACAAATGATAAAATTTGCTTTATTGTTAGCCCAATCATCTGTGAGGTTTTGTATTTAAAATGTAATTGTTTAGATTATGAAAAAAGAAGAGGCATCAATCTATCAAATTACAATTCAAGAAGCAAATAAAAGAAAATTTAACATTACTGACCAATACAGAATCTAAAAGACCATCAATGTGAAGCAAAAAACTGCTTTGCACTGGTCTCTAGAAGTTGGCATACCAAAATTAACCAATCTTTGTGGTCAAGTACCTTTGTAATTTACCATTTTAGCATGAATTTGTTGTCGTTGTTCTTTGATTTTAATTATCACGCGCTGCAGGCTGCGTATGATCTATACATGGTTTAGTAATTTTGTTGTCGCCTAAGTAGAGTAAGTAGTATACTATATACTACTCCCCCTATTCCAAACAATTATAATAATTATAAGACGTTTTCGCTTTTCTAGATACGTAAATTTTGCTATGCATATAGATATACACTATGTCTAGATTTAGTAAAGTTCTTAAGGGTCTTATAATTTGGGATGGAGGTTCGAGTCTGAGCTGAAGCAAGAAGGATCACGATTCACGACGGCGAATCCTTATCTCCAGCTAATGATTGAGGTCAAACAGCTGGAACTGGTTAATTAATACTGGAAATCTTCCCAGTTCCCAGAACAATGTGAAATTGTGAACAACGACAGAGAGCTCTAAAGCGACTAAGCCTGTAACTGTTATGCAGAGCATCCTGAACTCACTAGCTGGGCGCCTGGGCTACGCGAAAATGATAGGGATAGGATCACGGACAGAATTCTAACAAGCGTAGGATGGCAGCTCGTGATCGTGGAGGACATGAGATGAAACTCTCTCTTCCAAGGAACAACCACCGGTAGTCACGAATCACAACTCACAAGACCATGATTCAGGCAGGGGAAGAATCATGTCATGTCACATCGCGTAGATTCATTGGTTGAGTTAATTCAGCCATTGGCTGTCTTCATGGATAATCAGCAAGCATCTGCATGTATATATACTACTGCATGATCGTGACCCATGAGCAATGATATGATTGATCCGTTAGTAATCAGGCAAGCCACACACAACGTGCATAATCACCCCTGCTGTCGTCGACCAACCGTCGGCTCGCCGGCAGTTGCAGTTGCAGGCTTATAAGTACTATACAAGCAGAGAAGACCTGCGTGCAGTGTCAGTGTGCGCATTAGCCACAACAGATTGCAAGTGATCTGGCTTGGCAGTCAGCGTCCTAGTGAGAGACGATGGAGAAGGCGATGCTGCTCTTGTTGCTGAGCTTGTGCGCCTCTCGCCTCGACGGCACAGCGGCGCAGCAGTACTGGACGCCGGCCACCGCGACGTTCTATGGTGGGAGCGACGCGTCCGGCACCATGGGTAAGACTCTCACCGACTTACCATTTTCTTGCCAACTCTGATCCACGCGGGCGTTCGTCGCACTGATGCGCGTGTACTTGTCGTGCTGCGCGTGCGCATGCAGGCGGGTCGTGCGGGTACGGCGACCTGTACAGCGCCGGGTACGGGACGCAGACGACGGCGCTGAGCACGGCGCTGTACGGCGACGGCGCCTCCTGCGGCGCGTGCTACCTCATCACCTGCGACGCGTCGCGGACGCAGTACTGCAAGCCGGGGTCGCCGTCCGTCACCGTCACGGCGACCAACTTCTGCCCGCCCAACTACGGCGACCCCAACGGGTGGTGCAACTCGCCGCGGCAGCACTTCGACATGTCGCAGCCGGCCTGGGAGACCATCGGCGTGTACCAGGCCGGCATCGTCCCCGTCAACTACCGGAGGGTCTCGTGCCAGCGGTCCGGCGGGATCAGGTTCGGCATCAGCGGGCACGACTACTTCGAGCTCGTGACCATCACCAACGTCGGCGGCGCCGGCGCGGTGGTCGCGGCGTGGATCATGGGGACCGGCACGGACTGGCTGACCATGAGCCGCAACTGGGGCGAGAACTGGCAGAGCGGGGCCTATCTCACCGGAAAGGCGCTGTCGTTCAAGGTGCAGACGGACGACGGCAAGGTTGTCGTGGCGGATAACGTGGCGCCGGCAAACTGGCAGTTTGGCAGCACCTACCAGGCCTCGGTCAACTTCTACTAGGCCCAGTTGGCCGCGCCACTTCAGATTCAACTGAGTGGGCCATGTTAACTAATAGCCCATGAGTATAATGGCCATTTCCATGTGTGAGATTCTTGCACGAATTCCACCGTACTTTCTTGTAGCAGAAAAAAAAGAAATTCCACTATAAGGCCCGTTTTAATGGGGTTTTATGGGGGTTTCATGCATATAAAATAGGGTGTCATGTCAGTAGATTTAAAGTTTTTGCATGAAACAAGTAGGAGAGATAAGGGAAACGTTTCATCCCATGAAACGTATCGGCGTAAACGTCGGAAACTGGATGAAACCCGCACTGAGAGCCGTAGTTCGTTTCATCCGTGCGACTTCTTCGTTCCTAGCGCAGACGAGGCCGCCGGCCCGCCGCTGCCGGAGGGGATGGCGTTGCACGAGGGGAAGGGGGCGTGGGCCGCCGCTACCGGAGGAGATGGCTTCACGGGCGCGGGCGCGAGCTCCGCCGTGTGCGTGGGGGCAGGCGCCGCCAGCCGGGGGCGTGGGGGCGCGAGCACGCGGGTTCCACCGGCCGCCGTGTGCACGGGCGCGAGCTTCGCCGGGAGCAGCTCTGCTGGTGAGCTCCGCCGGGCATGAAGTGAGAAGTAGCGAAGCTGCGCTCTCGATTTTGTGCTCGCCTATTCTTCATTGTTCGTGCGTTCGTTCTCTCTGTGCGATTCAGTTTTCGCTGATTCTCCGTTCGTGACTTCTCTCCGTTCTGCCGTGATCTCCTTTCCTCTGTGCGTGTGAATCAGTCTCGGTTCCTAGGCTGTGGTGCACCCGGTCTGGATCGAGGCCACCGGACCTATCTCCGGTCACCAGCCGCAGGGGTGCTCTAGCGCTTGAGCCGAGCAGGCCAAGGGCCCTGACGCCCTGTCCGTGTGTGCGGGCGCAGGCTCTGCCGGCCGCGGACGCGGGGGCGAGAGCACGTGGGCTTTGCCGGCCACCGCGTGAGCGGGTGCAAGCTTCGCCGGGAGTGGCTCTGCTGGCGAGCTCCGCCGGGCACGACGTGAGAAGGAGCGAAGCTGCGTGAGCGAAACTAGGAGGCAGAGACCGGTGGGACTCATGAAAGAATAAAATAATTCTATGGAACTATGGAATGAAACTATGCACCGAGAAAGATCCGTTTCACGTCGTGGAAACTAGGAGGTGAAATCTTGTATTGAGATTGGCCTAAGTGACTTATGTATACTTTGTAATCCTAACCTGATGGGCCTTTGTAGAGACTGCAGTCTGATGCAGATCTAATTACGCTAAAGCTCTCGTGAGGGCATCCAGAGGATTGATGGGGCTCCTCCACTCGCTACCGCGCGTCCGCTCGCTCCCGTCCACTCTCCTTATGAGAAAACTAATTTCTCTATTGTGCTTCTTCTCCACCATGCCTCTCGCCTGCACTGCGCATCTGCACGCCACGACCGCCTCGACCGTGTCGCCCACTCATCGCGGCCACCTTGATCGCGCCGCTCGCTCGCTGCGGTCGCCTCCACCAAGTTGCCGAGCCTCCACGACGGATGCTCTAGTAAGCAGGCGAGGCGAGGAGATTCGTGTGACGCCGCCTCGCCGGCGAGTTGCCCGTGCCTCTGCCACACCAGCGAGCTCCATGCACTGCTGTTGACATCCATGCCGACGTCCAGCTCTGTAATGACGAGCATCCATTCGTTCAAGTAGCAAGGTGACATTGCGCTGAAAGCGCATGTTGCAAGCCTATGTTTCAAGTGTTTCAGATGTTATAGAGGTATGTTGCAGGTGTTTCATATAGATGTTGCGAAAGTAGATCGGGATGTTGCACATATTTCAATGGCTATATACATTTGTTGTAAACGTATATTCCAAATATTTCATCTGTTTTTCAGATGTATGTTTACAAGTGTTTTATCTGAATGTTTTATATGTTTCACACATATGTTGCAAGTGTTTTATCTGGATGTCACACCCGGTTTTCCAAAGAACAAAACCAGGCTAATCATATGTGTGCCCAGAAAGTCCACACATATGTCAGAATGAAAAAAAATATCAGAAACAATGTTATTATATAACGTATACATAGCTATATTAACACTTACATCAGAGTATCGTGGAACGGTCACTAATCTTTTCTTCAGGCTCCAACATCACAGGGACGGCTGACTGGGGGTTCTATATGCCAAGCACTTCTGAAAAGACTTCTGGAAACTCCACTACACTTTCATCCTTCTTCTAAGCAACACCTCACTACACACTGGAGTGTGAGGAAATAGCAAGAGTGAGTCTATGTCGAACTCAACAAATATAACACGGGGTTCATGAGGCTCAAAAGGATAGACACTGGTTTACTGCATTTAGCTTTTAATTATCACAGTTTTATCATATGAGTAGCATCAGGTTTGCATTAATTCCCGCAATAAACATATGATCAATGTAAAGATGAATAATAAATAGCAAAACACATTTATAGTCATTAGTGATCATCAATTCTGTAAGGGTCCAAGGTCACTCGTGACCGTGAGCACGGCTGTTATAACAGTTTTACACTCTGCAGAGGTTGTACACTTTCACTGTGAGTCGTGATTTACCCTTTCGCCCGAGGTGATCAGCCTCTTGACCCACTACCAAGGAAGGTCGGCAGGGTTCACTATGAAATCTTTCAAAGGTTCGTCTAACAAGTTAGGGCCGCTAGGTTTCCAAAGTCAGTCTGTGTGATACACCACGCAGGGATCCACAGTCTGCTCTACCCCATTTGCGCCACAAGAGTAACCTCTAACAAGCTAGAAAAGGTCCTTCTATATGACTAAAGCCAGAGCCATTTTAGCCCTCACAGTTGTACTGTAAGTCCCGGATTTTCGCTTACAGATAAGTCCTTATGGAGAGTAACGAGAGCACCAAAGTAACCCCATGCTCTAGTACCCTTTAACAGTAATAAAAATCATCTTTTATTGTTTATTGCATATTTCATTAGTCAAATTACATGATCATAGTTTATATTAAACACTAGCCATACTAATCCATGCAATATAATAGGTATCAAGGAATAAGATCAACACTAAGTCATCCTTAACAAGGAATATATACATAATGATATTATTTGCTTAATGTGAATAGGATAACAAGGATAATCCCATGCTATACTTGGCTTAGAACTTGCTTTATGCCCAAAGCAACTTGCTCTGAAAAACCTCAACTTAATCTTTTTATTTGCAACTTCTGGCACTCAGCTTCTGGTCTTCATCTTCGGATCTTCGGCGCTCACGGATAGTCTTTCTTCTAGTCGTAGCAACCAAGCATAGTATACAAACAACAAACACAACTAAGAACATGCATCAAACAAAAGAAACGCTTTAAAAGAGAACGCATTAAAGGACACGGTACGTTGCTACAGTCACGAAAACGCAAGAACGATGGATAACGGAGCTACCATTAAAGAGAACACGCGACTATCGAGACGATAACTTAGAAGACCGACTATAAACTTAATACATTTTAGTTATTGAAATAAGGTGATAAACATTCTAAAGAAATATTCTAAAATTAGATTAATCAATTGAATTACAAAACTAGGTTTAACCCTGGTCATATTTTATTTATAAGTATTACCGACTTTACAGAGATAAAAGAACATGTGAGAACAATTATTCCAATTATATGAGATATGTGGTTGGGCTAAGTAAATTATAATTTAAACATATTTTAAGTTGCCATTAGCTAAGTTCATGCTTAGTTACAAAGGACTGACGTGACAAGATTATATATTATTTTTAATTATAAAACTAATAACAAACATATTAATTAATATAATATTCAATTATATATGAAAAAGCAAATGACATGAAAAACATTAGTGCTACTGCACAGAGTACGTCGATGCGAATCTAACGCAACTTAATTGAAGCAAAACAGATTTCGAACGAATAAATGCTCGAGGATTAAAGTCGTATAACTATGAAGAGCAGATACGTACTGTAATATGAAATTATCTACATAAGTCTATCATATATGCAACATACTTAGACTAAGCAAATTTTAATTTAAGATATACTGTACATTAATCATATTAATCAATTTAATATTGAACTATATATATATAGAAAATATGTGGCAACTGAACGAAAGCACTTATGTTTCAAGGTTGAACTAAGCATCTTATAATTCAAAAGAAACATTTAGTTTAATATTAATTAGATTAACATTAATTTAGAACAGACTGCCCGTATTGCGTTTAATTAGAAACTCAATTGCACAAGCATAAATCAAATTAATATCTAACTTATAAATTTTAAGGATGTAAGACATGTTAAACGTTGTTCCTAACAAATAACCTCGATCGGCACTATTGCAAAACAACAAGAACGGATTTAAACCGGAATTTCTTTTAATTGGAAAGCTATTAAATAAATATATTAATCTAATTACTATTTAAATTAATAAATTCATAATCAAGTGACATGATAAACATCATTATTCATGTGTAGTTTACATCGGCACAATCACGACTCGACACGCACAGCATCGCAATCCTAATTCGTTTTCTAATTTAAAAGCTATTAAATTATTAGTAATCATATTAGTATTTCAATCAATAAATTCGTAACTATAAGACATGACAAACATTAGCACTACCGTGTAGAGCGCGACGACATGAATCTAACGCGACTTGAACGACTCAAATCAGACGTAAAACATAAATGATATGACCTAAACAAGATTATATGTATACGTATTTCTATTGTATTTCGGGATTTATTTTTCTAAAGGTAAAATGACCATAATGTGTGTGTGACATCATCATGACATCATTACGATGTCATCAAGCTAGCAACAATGGAATTAGAGCAGCAGCAGTGCACGCATGGCTCACGGTGCACGTCTGGTGCTTCTCTTATTATCAAGGTGAAATTGTCTCCAGTAACTACACGAATGACATAGGGATGGATGTATCAATCTCACAAACTAGTTAATAAGGATTCCCTTGTGGGGAGGTGATCGATGACAACATAGGGCTCGACGAGGCAGGTCGGATCAACGGCATTAAGCCGGCGAGCTCGCATTCATGAAAGACATTGAGAGAAAGACAGTTGTCGTCTTTGGATCGCTTACCTTCATTCGAAGCTAAAAAAACGGTTGCAGCAGCAGAGGAACGGGGGCGGAGATCGACCACGGCTGCTAGCCTGACGCGTTATGCGGCGGGTGCGAGGTTGGCGGGACGGCTCCAGCTTCTTCTCGACTCGGAGCTCGGCAACGGGTTGCGGACGATGATGAAACGGCGGACAACGAGTGCGACCGCGGCGACAGCGAGAGAAAGAGGAGAAAAATATAATTTACTACACGAGAGATTTTTCAAACTAGGGGCTCCTCTACGGTAGTTTTGGTGTGCTTTTACCCAAGGGATATGTACGTATATATAGGGAAGAAAACTCTCCACCTCCATGTCAACTAGCGATATGGTGCTAATTGACGTTGCACCATCCACCTTTACTAATAGTCCTAATTAATTATTAAAGCCCATTAGTAAATAAAGACATGGGCCTTTGGGCATGAGGAAATCTGAGATATTTTATTATTTTAGGAATTAATTAATTTCATGGATAAAATAATTCTAGAAAAGTCCAGAATTATTATTTAAGCCACGAAAAATACTCTGAAAGCTCCAAAAATTTGGAGAAAATTATCAGAGACATTATGGAACATAAGGAACCAAAATAAAGTATTTGGACCTCATGAAAAGATATTTTGGAGCATCTAAAAATTAGATAGCGCTCGTAGAAAAGCGTGAACTAGCTCCAGAAAAAGCCAGAACAATTCCCGAAGAGTTCACTGAGATTGATTGACACGTGAGGAACTGAAAGAAATAATTTATATTATAAAGAAAAGATTTTAGGAAACTACCAATGAGAACTTAAGATGAGAAACCAGAAATATTGATTGCAGAAAAAGATAAAGACGTGCTGGAGAAGAAAGATCGATCCACTAAACGCATTTTGAAAGACTTTGTTCGCTCTTAACACACAAGAGTTAACGAGCAAACATCACATCAAACAATGCCTGTCAGGTTAATTCCAAAATAATTGAAAAGCACTATTTTTCTTTAATAAAAATATATGGAAACCTAAACTAATGTTGACAAGTTCTATCCAAATATTAAAATATTTATTTTAGTTAGTGTTTTCTATGCACAACCCAAAATCAGAAATTTTGGGGTGTGACACTGGATGATATATATGTTTTGCAGTAATTTTTCAAGTGTTTATATGTGTTTTTGTAAGTGTTTCAAATGTATGTTTCAAGTGTTTCATCCGTCTTCAATAATTATGATCGATAGTTTTCAATAGTTATAGTTTCCTAAAAGTGGAAAGCTATGTGGGAGAAAGAAGGAAACCACATGAAAACCGCAACAGAGGGGGCGCCCAGAACGAAAGCAAACGTGTAATGCATTCAAAAATTTGTGAGTTGAGGGAAGATTTATAAGTGCTTCTCTTTAGGGAGATCAGAGATACGAAAATTATTGTAGGGCTGGGCTTTCCTATTTGTTAGAAAAAATGAATTAGCGAGTTGCTTTAAGGAACTTTTGGAGATGCTTTTTATATACATTTTTGTCCTAATGATGACCTCCTGTTAGACTGTAGTGTGTAGTTTGCTATATATTATAAGAGCATCTCCAACCAGCTACCTAAATCCAACCCTTACTCAAGATTTATTGGGTGAAGCCAAAAAAAAATCCAACAACCCGTTTACGTAGCCCCATATATCAAGAGACGCCCCCAAATCCCCCTTCCACGTCCTAAGCAGGAGGCCTCTGCTTTCCTGTTGGTAGTGTTTTCTTTGAAAGTAATCTGTTGGTAGTGTTTTTACCCGTCACTCTCCCACAGGTAGAATTTTGAGTTGTCATTAGAGAACGCGTATTGGCACTTTTAACTTGAGATGCCTAGTTAGTTTTAAATCTAAAATGCAACATACTAATATAGGATGAAGACAAAACTTATACCTAACTTTGTAGTTTATGGTATTTTCATTTGAAATCATTTAGTGTCCAAATAAAATTATGTTTTAAGTTCTTCGAGCTTTGATTTTTTTTGAATTTTCCATATGACCTCGGATGGAGATACGACTTAAACTAAAGTTATAGTATTCGATGAGATCTAAAATATTTCATTTTAACTTTTTCATTTGAAATCATTTAAGATCTTAATATTCAGTACAAGATTTATTAAAGTGAATATAAAAGAAAATAATCATTTACTTAGTCACAAGTTACTTCGAGGTGCAGTGGTAGGTGCACTTCGCGTAAATCCTTGGTCATAAGTTTGGACGAACGTCCACGCGCGGCTGCTCTGTTTCTCGTGAGTAGCGAGTGGACGGCGCGGGCCTTACCTTTCTATGGGGCCACCACCTCCGCGTGCTCATCGGGCCATCACCTCCGCGGGCATCGCGCTCGTCGGACGTCCATGTCATCGTGCTCACTGAGCTCGAAGTGCCACGTCGAGATAGAGGGAAGGGAAGGGAAGGGAAGGGAGGGGAGGGACAGGAGAGGGCGATGCACGCCACGCGAGGAAGGAGCCATAGCCCTGCGGCATGCTGCTGTTCGCCAGGCACCAGTGCCATGCAACATGTGCAATACCCCCATCTACTTTTGAAACATCCAGATGCAACACTTGCAACATACGTCTGAAATAATTTGCAAAAACACCGGAAAAACACTTAAAAACCATTGCAAACATACTCAACATCTAGATAAACACTTGCAACATATGTGTGAAACATATGCAACGTCTAGATAAATAAACTTGCAACATACGTCTGAAAACAGATAAAACAATGGGAACAAACGCTTGCAACATACGTGTACAACTATTGCAACATATGCGACATCCGATCTATTTTTGCAACATCCATATGAACACACTTGCAACATACCTATGAAACATCTAGAACCCTTGAAACATATATTTGCAATATGCATTCAGCAAACCCTGGCAGGCAAGTGGGCGGACAGAGCACTGTCCAGTGGGATCCGACTGCGCGGGTTGCAGTGGAGAAGGAGGCAGCAGTGGCAGCCATCTAGGTCAGCCCAGGCGTGGCGTGGCATGGCCAGCCCAGCGCACAACCGTAGCATGCACGGCTAGCACGGCCAGCCCGACTGCGCGGGAAGCAGGGATGTGGCCGGAGCAAGTAGCTAGAGGTGCGGGTAGGGCGAACGATGGCGGGGGTGAGGAGCGAGTGGAGTGGTGCGAGATGGAGCGAAGCGGCGGGGGAAGCATGGCAATAGAGCGAGGTGGAGTGGGTGCGTGACGTGTGGGTGCGCGACGTCCGGACGGAGGATGCCCACGTCCAATCATTTATGAACGAAAAGGGTTTCAACATATATCCTAGGTATGGCGGTGCTTATAATTTACTTGGCGGTCACAAACACTCTCTCTATCCTTTGCCTTCCTTCCGTCCATCACAAATAATTTAATTTGTCGAAACTTTTCATGATTTCTTTGTCATATGTATGTCGTATGGTACCATTTAGCATTTTAGCTGGCACGTCTCTAAAATAAGGAGACACAGGTCGGTATAATTTAATTTTAATTATTATTACGCTTGGAGCTAGCAGAGGTAGAAGTGGGAGCCTCGCGTAGTTGACCTCAGCCGTTCCTTGGCCCTAGAGGCAGTCGCGCGCGATATAATAGTGGTGAAGGAACGGCGGTGGAGAAGAAGACTAAAAAATTAGGGTAGAGAGCGACAGAGCGGTACAGCGCCCGGCGCCGCACGCCGTCGTCCCTGGACCTGGATGAGCAATGACGACAGCTGCTGGAAGCCTGGAATGGAACCTGTACCATGCATACAGGTTAGTAGCCTCTATGTTTCGTAAATTCAGCAGCTTTGACTAGCTTACAGCACAAGGTAGGAAATGGTCCCCGTGTCGATCTTGCATTCGTGAAGCTTTTTGTTGTTTTCTTGTCTTGGTGCCAACTTGCCAAGTCATGCAAATTGACCTCTCATAGTCTCATCGTGTCATACGCATGTATATTTAATTAATAACTCAGGTGAAACCTCCTACGACACGGGCGGTGACTACTTGACCTCGTGGCGTGTCAACCGTAGCAATCAAATCTTCGCCGTCGTATGCATGCATGTTTGGTTTCTAACGGCCGCTTTATTATTGATCGATTCCTGTGTGTTGTTTGCTTTGTCTAGTTTTTTATGCGCGTCACATATTGCTGACCTCTGTAATTCTGTAATTTCCTGGGGGTTGCATATGCACCCTTTCAACCTGACACTGTGGATGTTTTCCATCCATAAAGCTATATCAAAAAATCCATTTTAATTTCAGACAAAGCGGCAATCACGTGCGCGCCTCATTGACCAACATGTGTTCGCTTGAAGACAACAAATAATAGACGTTGTGGTAGGTATTACCATTTAGACTCCCGGGTATAAACGGCGTCGTCCTTATCTAAAACTATATATATATATATATATATATATATATATATATATATATATATATATATATATATATATATATATATATATATATATATAAGTTGGTGGCTACCACAACGTCTGGTATGGTAACAATACCGGATCACGTGAACAGCACCTACCCGCTATGAACAGTACATACCAGTTAATAAACAGTCCAAACCTGTTACCAACAGTAACGTGAACAACAGTACCGAATCCCTGAACAGAAATCACCTGTTGCCGTGAACAGTACCGGGCTTCCTGAACAGAAATCACCCGTTACCATGAACAGTCATCCGTTATGAACGTTACCAGGTCTCTGAACAGCCCCACACGTTACAATGAACAGTCCCATCGTTATGAACAGTGCCGAAACGTCGCTTTGACAAGCACCCGTTCCTGCATATTGTTGCCGTACGGTAGCAAAATACCTGTTACTGTTCTAAAACTCGGCCGTTCCCACCCATTACCATGAACAGTCGAAAAACATCGCTAGAACAAATACCCATTCCTGCATACTGTGGCCAGTACTGTAGTAAATACCCCCGTTACTGTTCTAAACTCACCGTGCTTTGCACGGCCCCTCTGCTAGTAGACATTATTAACATAGACTCACGCAGATAATCTAGCTATATATATATATATATATATATATATATATATATATATATATATATATATATATATATATATATATATATATATATATATATATATATATATATATATATATATATATATATATATATATATATATATATATATATATATATAAGTTGTGGATCCAGCCCCTCGCTTAGATCACTGTAGCCCACTGTTTTAAGAACAGTACCAGGTTCTCTAAAAGTACCCACCCGTTACCATGAACAGCCGGGGTTCCCTGAACAGCACCCACCCATTACCATGAACAGCCATCCATTATGAACAGTACCAAAAACGGCGCTTTAACAAGTACCTGTCCCTGCATACTGTCATCCGCCACTGTAGCAAAAATACCTGTTACTGTTCTAAAAACTCGCCCGTGCTTTGCACGGGCCCTGCTAGTAGACATTATTAACGTAGACTCGCACAGATAACTTTAGGTCGTTAATTACTTCGAACTTGCTAGCGTCCGGACGTCTTATCCGGGGCGCTAGCGTGGCACGATACCTGCGCGCAAGAGAAAGAGCCCGTGCAGCGAGCGAGCGCCCTAGCAGCTCGCCCACGGCGCTTTGGATGTCCCCCGCACCGCCAGCTGCTTCCCACGCGCATCTCATGTACAATACTCCATCTACTTTTGAAACATCCAGATGCAACACTTACAACATACAGAAGAAGACAGATGAAAAGCTTGAAACATGCGTCTAAAACACTTGAAAAATAACTAAAAATACTTGAAACAATTGCAAACATACACAACATCCAGATGAAACACTTGCAACATATGTGTGAAACATATGCAACATCCAGATAACACATAATTGTAACATAGGTCCGAAAAATAGATGAAACATTGGGAATGAGCACTAGCAACATATGTGTACAAATCATTGCAACATATGCAACATCCCGATCAACTTTTGTAATATCCATCTATTGCAACATACCTCTAAAACATATGAAACATGCGCTTTCAGCACACATCTCCTTTCTGCTTGGGAGAATGGAGGCTCGAAGATGAGGAGCTTGATGTCACGGAGTGGCGGGGCGGGGGGTTTGGCAACGGGCGGGCGGATGTAGTGCCCGGGCGAGCAGCCTAAGTACTACGGAAAGGTGAGTGGCGAGAGGGCGGATCGGTGGAATGGTGAGCACTCGGTAAACTACGGTGGAGAGGGTGGAAGGCAGACAGTGACACTCTGGTGCAGTGCAGAGAGGTGATGGCGGCCGGGCGGGCCGGTGGAGAGCGCAGTGGTAGCGCGGCCACGGTGGACCACGCCGCACCGGTGTGGGGAAGTCACGGCGAGTGGAAATGACATTTTTAGGGACAGCTGAAGACAACAACCGAATGAATAGTGTTGAGGCGAGCGTGGACATTCTAGTTGGGCCGTTCAGGCCATCGCGACCCACGGTAATGAGAGCGCCTGACTGTCTGGACGCCCTGTGGAGAGAATTTCATTAATTACTTCCAATATGCATATGATAGCAGAAAATCATATAACAAAATTATGTATATACAAATCTTTTTATGGCAAACTTCTTCAGTTCCTTATTTTCATTTTAAAAATTCCAAAATTTCTTTATTTGTATGAGAAAAAAATAAAATAGTTTATTTCAACAAACAAGTAGTGGTAGAATTTTGAGCAAAGTATTGTAGGTATGTAGATATACTAAGCTATTCTAAGTATATGTTTTAGAGTTTATTACTCACTTTAAAAATGTTTGTAAGACTTATATTTCATAAATTATATATTTGTATGATGACATGCTACATTTAAGTTTATTTGGTCAAGCCCCGACCGGCTTTGCCTTCGGCTTCGGCTGTCGACTCCTTCATGCACTAGAGCAATTTTAGGGCTAATTTGGCAAAGCTCCCGCAACATCTTTCAGGCAAAATCCAGGAGAAACTTTACCAAATAGTTTTTTTTACTGAGAAGTGATTCTCTAAAATAAACTAAGAGGCTGAAAGCTAAAAAAATAGTTTCTTTTGATTCACTCCACGCACAGATCAAATCACTTTATGCATAGAGACTATCCTAGAAAATCATAGAGAACCAATTTCAATCAGATAATTATTTCTCACGGAAAATCAGCAGAAAATCTAGAGAAAAGAATAGCTCTGCCAAGTTGGCCCTTATTTTTCTCTTAAAAGGATCCAGTAAATCTACTATTTTTTGTTTTACTGGTTCCGACTACTCCGCGTAATGTAGCAAGGAGCTAAAGATGTTTTGTGGAGGTCTTAACCGAGACTTTGTATTATTAAAAAATATATTGAATCGGATAGTGGTAGCTAGAGCCTAGAGGCCAACGCAACAGAGAATATCAAGATTTTCATACGTCTTTCGAGAGCATGCATGACGGCGACGCAGCTTCTGACCGAATCTAATTTGGCCTCTGACTAATCTTTGCCTTCTCTTGGTGTCTTCTCTTACACGAGTCTACGACGAGCTAGTAGTAACTAAACCAGGCGTCGTAGTCCACCTTCTTGCATTGCGTCTATATAAGGCCTTGGTTTGTGTTGGTGAACTAAAGCAAAACCTTGGCATATGCACGCTGGAGAAGACATATGGTACGTTACCAGCCATAGAGGAAACTAACAGTCCTCCTACTGCTACCAATTGAAAAGCAAGATGAGCACGATGATTCCCACTGCAGCAGCCCTCCTTTTCTTCTACGCCGCCGTGGCCCTGCTTGGAGCTCCAGGCACCCAAGCCGCGGTGGTCGAGCACACCTTTGTTGTGAGTAGAAATGCATGCCTTCTGCTCGGGCAACCGAGATATGTTTTTCATTTTCAAGATTAATATCTAAATAATCAAAGTCCGGAACAATTCTTGAGTACCTTTTGCATGCGCACCTCTCCACATAATTTCTCTTATTCCATTTTCATTATACGAATAGTAGGCAAAACAAATTAGTTAGAAAATTTTCAGTTGCAAGTTGTACTAAAACCACACTTGAATAAAGTTTTGAAAACAGATGCTATAGTTTCTAATTCTTGGCGTTGATATACGTACAGTTCTGTTGTATCCAATCAAGATATTACTTTAGGATGCATGGTTCCATAAAAAAGTTGTGCGCATCTTTTCAACTGACAGCCTGATAGAGATATTTTTCTTTTGTACCTGAAAAGATCATAACCCGGCCGATGCAACTGCTTAATTACAGGTAAAGCAAGTGTATATGCGACACCTTTGCAATGATACGCTGGCCACCGTGGTCAACGGCCAGTTTCCAGGACCACCGGTAGAGGCTACGGAAGGGGACACAGTGATTGTACACCTCGTCAACGAGTCACCCTTTGAAATAACAATTCACTGGTACGTTTATAATACATATCCCCAATAGTGTAGCCTCCTCAAAAAAATTATTGTAATGTTACTTCGTATCATCAATTTGGAATGGTTAAAATAACTGATTTCAGGTAACTCTGCGAAAAAAAAAACTGATTTCAGGTAACATCAATAAGAGTACTAGTACTTCAGAATTCGGTTTTGCACTTTTGCTAACGCACAGCTAGCTACAAATCCCTATTGCATAGGAGTAGTTTCTTTTATTTTCGGAGCAAATAGATAAGTGATCTGCCTATCTTATCTTAGAGAAAACTACGTAATTAAAGAGAGAGGAAGGCTAGACAGACGATTACGGGCGCTGCCCCGAAATGGAGAAAAGAAACTTAAAATCACAGTACAATACACGAGGATTCGAGCTAAGCCGCCTCCTTGATGTTGGAGCGAAACTGTCGAGTCCTTCTTGTGGTCAAAAGTGTTCCTTTGAGATTTCCCAGCAGCAAGCTAGCTAGCCAGAATGGTGAGGCTGCTGTTTCGCGCTATGGCGTGTGTGGGGATTACGGCAACACTCGACCACCATTGGTGGAATGAGTCAGCTTGGTGGCCAAGCGGATGGCGTATCTCCGGTATGCGGTATGCCAAGCCAGGAGCTAGCCCAGGAGTCATTGCTATCTTAAACTCTTTGGATATAGCGATATTCCACCAGTAGACGATGAGGCGTCTCCGGATAAGTCCTCAGTTTCGTCATCCATATATAGTCCATAGGAAGATAGAGATCCAATGCTTCCGCTGTCAACGACAGCAGAGACTATACGTAGTCAAATTACTAGTAATAATCTTTCTATGGACTGATTTGATGTGCTTCATTCTAATCTATAATTAACCAAACACATCCTCCTATGATGATGACACAGGCACGGCGTAAAGCAGCGACGGACGTGCTGGGCGGATGGCGCCGGAATGGTAACACAGTGCCCAATCCAGCCAAACTCGACGTTCACCTACCGGTTCAAGGTGGAGGGCCAGGAGGGCACGCTGTGGTGGCACTCTCACGTCTCCATCCTCCGGGCAACTCTGCACGGCATCATCATCATCCGCCCAAAGTCCGGCTCCTACCCATTCAAGAATCAGCCTCACATGGATGTTCCGATCATCATAAGTACGTAACTAATTAACCTACATACTCCCTGTGTCCCCTTTTTTTGTCGTTATGATATGCGTGTCAATCAAACTTTTTAAATTTAACTAGATTTATAGAAAAATATTAGCAACATTTATATCTCTAAATAAATTTATTATAAAAATAGATTTAACGATTTATCTTATGATACTAATTATGTATCATAAATATTAATATTTTTTTAAAAAATTGATTCAAGTTGAGTGTGTTTTGACTTTTTTGGAAGTGAGAATAACAGTTTTTTTTTAAGGGGACGGAAGGGAAAAGGACGGGGAGTACGTCTGTAGCTAGATGCATGCATCATCGAGTGATCCAATAATACATCCTTATATAATATCCCAGATGTCTCCGGCTTAGATTAATTGCTTGTTGGATCGACCTTGCTTGCTTGCAGGCGAATGGTGGCAGAGAGATTTAATGAAAGTGGACAGGAACTTCTCCAATGGGGGCGATTTCAGTGATAACCCCGCTGGGGCCACCATCAATGGAAAACTTGGTGATCAATATAACTGCTCCGGTATACTCTACAACAGCCACCATCAATGGAAAACTTTCGCAGTCGAGAAGTCCTTATGAAAATTTGCCAGACATAATAACGTATTCATGCCTTGTTCTGCTGCAGGCGTCGTAGAAGACAACTTCGTTCTGAACGTGGAGCATGGGAAGACGTACCTGCTCCGGCTAGTGAACGGGGCGCTCTTCTCCGAGTACTACTTCAAGGTCGCCGGCCACAAGTTCACGGTGGTCGGCTCCGACGCCAACTACATCACGCCGTACACCACCGACGTGGTCGCCATCGCGCCCGGCGAGACGTTCGACGTCCTCATGGTCGCCGACGCCCCGCCGTGCCGCTACTACATGGCCGTGATAGCCAACCAGCCGCCGCTCCCGGACCCCCAGATCCCGGTGTTCGTGTCCAGAGGCATAGTGCAGTACACGGACATCCCCCGTGCCGACGCGGACAGGTGCAGAGACCAGCCACCCCAGATGCCGGAGATGCCCGACCAGCACGACACGATGACGACGTTCTACTTCCACGGCAACCTGTCCGGCCTGCCCACGCACCCGCTGCTGCCGCAGCTCCGGGGCCGCGTCGACGACCACCTCTTCATCTCGCTCGGCAAGGGCACCATCTGCCGAGGGGACAGGTCGTCCTGCAAGAGGGGAGGCAGCGACGAGGGCATCGAGGTGGCCTACATGAACAACGTCTCCTTCCGTCTTCCAGACAAGATGTCGCTGCTGGAGGCGCGGCAGTACGGCGCCAACATGGCGGTGCAGGAGCTGCCGACCAGGCCGCCGAGCGTGTTCAACTTCACCGACCCGGCGCTGATCCCGGTCGGCCCCGGCAAGCCGCTGGAGAAGATCGAGGCCACGCGGAAGGCCACGACGGTGCGGCGGTTCAAGCACAACGCCACGGTCGAGGTGGTGTTCCAGAGCACGGCCACGATGCAGAGCGACTCCAACCCGATGCACCTCCACGGGCACGACTTCTTCGTGCTCGCGCAGGGACACGGCAACTACCACCCGGCCAAGCACGTGAGGACCTACAACCTGGTGGACCCGCTGCTCAAGAACACGGTGCAGGTGCCGAGGCTTGGATGGGCGGTCGTCCGGTTCGTCGCCGACAACCCGGGGGCGTGGTTCATGCATTGCCACTTCGAGTTCCACATCGCCATGGGCATGGCCACGGTGTTCGAGGTGGCCAACGGAGCCACGCCGGAAGACACTCTGCCCCCGCCGCCGTCAGATCTTCCAAAGTGCATACACAAGAAGGAATAAGAAAATACAGGAAGTGAAATACAGTATTAGTATGTTTATATTCGAGGAAGTTTGCAGAAGATGGACATTATATATCTCAAAAGAAGATCCACGCTACGGTTGGTTATGGCATCTTGCATTGGAGAAATGCTATTGTATTAATTACCTTATTTTTGAGTAATTCTTGTGACGACACACAAGGCAGTCTAATTTTGAATAAATTGATTATTGTATTCTGTTCTTATATTTCTAACAAACACGTGAAATATAAGAGTTGTGTGTTTACATCTATGATCACTAGAACAGAAATGATTTCTCACTAGCGGTTAATAAAGAGAAGGCGCTACTATCCTTGCAAAGAGAGAGAGAAAGCACCACTAGTGTAAAATCTGTGAGCCCGGGCTAAGAACCGCCAGTGTAAACGGCTTTACACTGACAGTTTTCATACTATATTTACGCTGACAGTTTTCAATACACAACCACCAGCAGCCATACAACGGTGGTTGGTTTAAGTGAATCGCCAGTGTATTTGTTTTTCACTGGCGGTTCACTTAATAAACTGCATGTAGCATCCACTGCCCCCCCCTGCTACAACATTTTGTGGCAGAACAAATGTAACATGTACCTCCAAATTTTGAAATAAAATTTAGGTGGGGAAACAATCCCCCCGATAACATCTCAAAAAAAATCTCTTGTTGCTCTCACCTACCACCGAATCTCCACTGCTCCTATCACCTACCGCTGCTGTTCGTGGCTATAAAATCGGCATGCGCGCGCAGAAGCTTGAGCTATCCACGACGCGGCTCATGTTTGCGGAAGCCTGAGCTCTCCACCGTTTTCTTGATTTTGTGTTTGGCCACTACCCAACTATAGATATAATCCACATATATGGGCTCTCTATGAGAGAAAGCTCTTCAGATACAAATTTTATTATGTAGTCAGAATGATGCACACGAGAGATACTAGAAGAATGTTTTTGAAGAGTTTGGAAATGACTTGGTGATTTTATTCGAGCTCTGCAAGACATACACGTGGTATAAGTTCAAGGGTGGAAAATACGGTTTAAAACAAAAAGGAAAAAATGTCCATATGGCTCAAGTATTTGATAAATTTTGAATAAATATCATACTGTCTAGTATATATGTATATTTAGCAACTATATATATAACCATTTGCAAATTCTTATATAGTGCCACAAGCAACTAATTGGAAAGGTCTGCTATGGGTACTACGTGTGTGACTTTCTCAGAGAAAACGGGCGATACACCGTCAACCCTAAGGAAGTAAGTAATAATAGTCACATGTGAAGTTTTGTCATTAGTGATGCAAATGCATTGGTCACTTGTAAATATATGATGACTTACTTTTTTCAGGTATACAAGTGTCGTCCAATGGACAATCGCCTCGAAAATAAAGAGCTCATGAACATTTGCGAGGACATGTCCCGGTTCATCCTGAAAGACATAATTCACTTTGAGGGGCAATACCTCTGAGTTAGCTCAGCCATAGTACTGAAATCTTGTAGGTATTGCCAGGCTAGAACTAAACAAAGATGATTATTAGAGAATTCATGGAACTTATGAGTTGAAAACTTTGATGTATATACTTGGGTTGATGACTATGGTAGAATGGAGTATTGTTTTTTGTCATGCAAATATAATTGCTTGTGATGCATGTATATTTGGGTTCAATTGAATTTTTAAAAACAATTTACTGGCGGGAAATATCTGTCGGGAAATTATAAATTTTAGAAACAATACACTGGCGGTTATGCTAATAAACCACCTCTGGAAACCAATTTCCAGAGGCAGCTCATTTACATAATCCACATGTGGAAAAGAATTTACACTGATGGTTTGCTTAGAGGAACCGCCTCTGTAAAAGAGTTTATACCGGCGGTTGGATTAGGCAAACCGCCAGTGTAAATACATTTTACACTGCCAGTTGCCTTAAGCAAACCTCCAGTGTAAATGGATTAACACTGGCGCATCTCAAGAATATGCCTGTGAAGTTTGTGATTTTCACTGGCCTTTCACCCTGGCGGTTGCCTGAAACGCTAGTGAAAATGCTTCTAGGACCACCAGGCGCCAATACAAAGTTTCATTGTACTAGTGGATTTTTTTGTTATTAAAGATATTCTTTCTTTTTTTGAATAAATAAAAAACTTTCTTGATGTTTAAATTCTGCGTTTTGCTGGTGCATGAGCATATATTGCATACTTGAAACATGAAATGCATAAAGGTCACAGTGCTTGATGTTTATGCATGATTGTAGCACCCGGTTTTAAGAACAAAACCAGATACACACCATATGTGAGCTCAGGAAGTCAAATCTCACATATAGCTAGAATTAAGGGTAATATCAAGTGACAATGCTTAATATATAACGTACTTATTATAAAAGATATAACCTTAAATAGCAAACAACGGAAAGACAACTCCGGTCTTTAGGTGAAGACTCCACTCCACAGGGACAACTGACTGGTTGATCACAAACCTAACTGCTCCAATCTCTAGCAATCTGGTACCCATCCGGCATTTTTCCAAAGTATTGAAAAATAAACAAGCATGAGTACATTTCATACTCCACAAGCATAACATGGGGATTCATGAGGCTCAAAAGGCAGACACTGTTTACTGCATTTAGCATTTTAATAAGTCAACATTTTATCATTGGTTAACATCAAGTTATGCTTAAGCTCCCAAATTAACCCACATGATCATATACTAGAATTAAATAGTCGTTGAACATCATTATAACATCATCATCATCATCATCATAAATTAACAACATAATAGGTAACCATTTATTCTGTGAGTTTTCCGGACCGCTCGTGACCGTGAGCACGGCTATTATAATAGTTTTAACACTCTGCAGAGGTTGTGCATCTTTACCCGTGAGTCGTGTTACCCATATGCCCGGGGCCCGTCGACCCCCTAACACTTCCAAGGTGAGCAGGCAGGGTACATTATGAAGCCTTCCATAGGCCTCTTCTAACAAGTTAGGGCCGCGAGGTTTTCACAGTAGGCAGATATAGAGAACCCCTTTCGATGGCACAATTCCCGCAGGCTATACACATCAGAACAGAGGCAGTTCTATACCCAAAGTAGCAAGCCCCTCTTGCACCCTTTCGGGTAACCTCTAACGAGCTAGAAAAGATCCTATTACTGAGTTAAAGTCAGAGCCATATAACTCTCACGGTTGCACTGTATGTCCCAGCTTTTGACCTACAGATAAGTCCTTACGGAGGGTTTAGGGCAACATGATCAACATCATTTGCACCTTCACCCTATAGTTCCACTGTTACCATCATGTTTATCCGTTGGTTCCATTAGTCATAGTGTAGATCATGTTTAGTTAGAGCACTAGCATTCTACCCATGCGCAATAAAACACATAGGAATTAAGGTACAAGTCATCAAATACTAGGATATCCTTATGGTTATCAAAGTTAGACTCATGCAAATGAGTAGATGATTAAAGTGAATAGGACATCAAGGTAGGTCCATGCTATACTTGCCTTAAAATGAGATCCTTCCTTCTGTAGATTTGTAGCCTCCAAAGAACTGCTTCTTTATCACCACGTAAATCTCACCGACTGGACATAATTATAAAGCACCACACAAGCATCCATGCAATCATACACGAAGCAAGAAATATAACTAAATTAGAACAGTACACCAAACATATGAAAACAAAAGTAAAAAGGTTTTGAAGACATTCTACACGTTGCTACAAACACACAGACGCGGAAAACACACTAATCGGAGCTACGGTGAAAAAAACAACTACCGTAAGATTTACTTTGTATGAGAAGAAGAAAAATATAGGCTTTATTTATTTTGAATAATATGAAGAGCATGCATAAGATATTTCAGAGAAATATCCAAATTGAATTAAGTCAAATTATATTTGATTTGAAAAACCGAAATAGATCATATCATAATTTATTTATAAAAGACCTAGGTGAAAAGCCTAAGTTGCTTTTAATTGGAAAATTAAGTTATTATAGATTAATCAAATTAATATTTTATAACATATTAAACAACGTTACTATAATGTAGATTACGTTGTTATGAATCTAATGCAATTTGAACGGATCAAATCAAAACTAAAACGGAGTTTTTATGCCTAAACCAAGAGCTGTGACAGTTTTCTAAATAACTGGATTTGGCTTTCGAAATAAATTAAATAGAAATCAGGATTTTGAATCAAGACAGGGACCGTGGGCGGAAATAGAAAGAATCTGGGGTCTCTTTAGCAAAACAACTGCGAAGGGGTATGTTTAAATCTGGACCATTGATCTCAGATAGGACAGATCAAGATGACTCTCTATATATATGTATTTTTATTATATTTCAAGATTTGTTTTTGTAAAGAAAAACGGCCGCAAACGTATCCATGACATCACATGATGCCATCAAGCTAGCAAATCGTAACTGCTAGGAACAGAGCATTCGACGCGGTAGCGTTTCTTGCGCATGTGTGCGGAGGGAGCTCAGGAAGCTGCGTGCTCGTGTCGATTGTGGGTCGGATCAAGATCAAACAGCAGGGCGCCATTTCCGTCGGTGGAGCTTGTCGATGAACATGGGAAAACGGCCTAAGGGTCCCTTATCTCCTTCGGAAGAGCACAGGAAGATAGAAGGCGAGATGTCAAACTCACCTACGTGGATCGCGATGGCAGAGAACGAACGGACACGACGGATGGCTCGTCGGGGCGCCAGCGGTTTCCCTGCGGGGTTCGACAGCGATAAGAGGCAGGCAGAGAGCAAGAAAGCGGACGAGAATTCCACCTACTGATTTCCTACTGCAAGGCGAAGACCGGCAGCTGGCTCTGAACGGTGGCAGGGCAGCGGACGGGGACCTCTGCGGCACTGGGGTGACCTCGAGCTCGGTGAGATCCCGAGCATGCCCGCGGCTAGGGCAAAACGGCGGTGGGCAGGATAGGATGACAAGACGTGGACGGCGTGAGGCACGACGGGGCAGCAGCGAGCTTTCCACGGAGAGACGCTCGGTGGACTGCTAGTATCGACGGAGAAACAGCAGGATGCTGCGACGGCTTCGGCAGATAGGCTCGGCTCCTCGGTGAGATTCAACCGGGCAGCAGTTACGGCAAAGGGTGACGTGCACCACGGCGGCGGCGGTTTTGCGAGCTCTGCGAACTCGAGCGTGGGGGGAAATTGGAACAAGGAGCAACAGGGGAAGCGGCAACGGGTACGCACTCTCCTTTATGGAGCCCGAGGCGCGGGGGTGCTCCCACGTCACGAGAGGAGGTGGGCGCGGGCGGCGGTTCTGCGAAGACTGCGCGCGACGCGGGATGGCTGGAGGTGGGAGGCAGCGCTGACATGGGGGCCTAGAGCGTCAGCGGCAGAGAAGAGGAGATAGGAGGCGGCAGCAGTTGCCAGCTCGGGTTGGGCCGGCCCAAGAAGGAAAATGAGAGGAAGGGGGAAAGGAAATGGGCCAGCAGGCCGAAAAGGAAAAATGGGAGGGAGCTAGGAAAGAGAATTCTTTTTTTTCCAAGTCGATTTTCTAACTTTATTTTCAAATGGTTTTTGAATCATTTTGAGTTTTGGATCAAAACCACTCAACACAATAAAAGAATTGCAGCAGCATGAATGCATCAGCATGTATCTATCCTTATGATTGGTTTTAATTTCATAAAAATTATTATTTCCTACATTTGAATGCACACATAATTGCATAAATAAATCAAATTTAACTATTTTCAAAGAATGCAAATTTTAGGGTGTTATAATGATGATGAACATGATCAAGTTTTAATAGGTGCTTAACACTTAGGGTGTGACACCGTTCTATCCAAGACACCATCTATTGGAGAATACCCTCATCTTAAGGACCTAAAAAAGAAAGGCCCAATTGATCTTATCATATGCTTTTTAAAAATCTAGCTTCGAAATGAGCTCAGGAGAGTTACTTCTCTTAGTTTCATCTAAAGTAAGGATTTCATTCCTGGTATTTCTGTTTTTCATAAAAGTAAACTAAGTTCTATGAATAAGCTTGTCAGCTATCTTCTCTATTCGAAGTGTGAGAGTCGTTTTTGTAATGAACTTACATAAGATACTCAACAAACATATAGGCATGAACCGATGAATCTTACAATACAATCATCTTTTGTTTTAGGAAGCAGGGTAATGATCACATAGTTAATTCTACTGCCATTTAGCTTTAACTATATTCTAGCAAGACTGATAAAACTCTATAGGAATAGCATCAAGTCCTGCAGCTTTGTTGGTTTCCATTTCTAACAGAACATCATTTATTTCCACTTCAGTGAAAGGTTTACATAAATGCTCATTATCCTCAGAATTTACCACTTCATTTGTCTCTAAAGTGATTGTTTAGTTGAAAATATGTTTCCAGGTGCTGGCCCAAATAAGTTTTTATAATATTCAGTGGCATGAGCAATGATGTTCTCTTCTCCCAAGTTATATTTTCATTATCCTGGAAAAATAGGATATATTTCTTTCTTTTTTCTACATTGACAATTTTATGAAAGAATTCAGAATTCATATCACCTATGACAAGTCAGGTTACATGTGATCTTCTAAGGCACTAGAGTTCTTCATATTCCAACAACTTAAAAATCTCTTATTGAATCTCTGCCCTTTCTAGTAAGTTGTTCCTGAACTAGATCAACAATTTCTTTCAAGTGTTCTGGAAGCTCTATTTTAGATTGATATTCTTTCCTTTCTCTGCCCTTTCTAGTAAGTTTGGATAACAGAATTAAAGAGGCCTAACTTCTTGTGAGCAGGTATCCCTTTATTTTTATCACTATCACACTGAATTCTTCAAGTATGGACACGGTCACACAGGGCATTGTGTTTCAAAAGAGGTAAAAACGTTATATTATAGTTCTAAAAAGATACAAAATTATGTCACATTCAGATATTCAATCAAATATCTTTACATGACTCTGAAATATCTCATCTTCACCTTTGCAGATTTTTGAAGCTTTCAAGACTCAGCTTCATCTGCCATTCTTCATGGAAATTCTAGTAACAATGTGTTAGTCTATTTGAACTGTTACAAATGATGTCATTTTCAAAGGAATTCCAGCCTCCATACAACGTTGCAAGTTGATCTTCAGGACATAATTTCCCTTAGTTATACTGAGGGCAAAGTCAGCATACCATCCCTTAATTGATTCATGGCTAGAAGCTTTTGTGTAATCCTTTTTAAATTTCTTTGTAGCTTTCTTTGTTTCTTCATTCTTGTATTTGAGAACTGTAATACTTAGTGAATTCAATAAAAGCACAGTAGGGGGCTTTACCCCTCCTGTTTTCCTTCAAAAAAAATCTCATCTTCATGTGCAATTGGACGACATTAAAGTGCCTTGGTGTTGACATTCCAATTTGCCTCAATTTCCATTAGCACAATGCTTTCTCTGATGCATGTTAAATTTATGCTATCAAGAATTGAGAGGAGGAATGAGAGAGCGATGGGTGGCACCTTATGGATTGCCTAGGCACAATTCCACTAATTGTGGTCATTGTTGGTGCCTGCAGCTTCATCGGCTTTGGCTGCAACATCTCTTCGAATGGAAATAGAGGAGAGACCGAGGAGGACAAACAAATGAAACGGCACAACCCCCAACAATTGGCATTTCCTAGAAGGATGTACCTATAACACACAACCGCACACCTTACAACAAAAAAGGAATGATTACGATAATATAATATTATTAGAAATATTTTGGCATTAATTCCCTGATGCTTGAGGCCTCCACCACAGCCCACCATAGTCCCTTTACACCGCTCTGCAATCCACTAACCAAAGAGGCCGCTCACCACTCACCGTTATCCACCACACCTGATCCCACATGACTCTAGTGGCAAACCATTGCTAGCCCCTTCCGACACCAACACAAAATACTTCAAATCTCACTCCCCCTCACGGCACCTCTTCAACTACTGATGAACTGGCCTCCCTGAAGTTCACTTTATATGCAGTCCCTAACCACGAGATTGGCATGCTTAAATCTGGAGGAGTACAACCTACCTCAGGAGGCGCCAATGCTTTAGATCTGGAATGCACAGATCGGAGGTGGGGGTTGTTGTGGGTGGGGTGGAGGTGGAGCGGGGGAGCGATAAAATCATGTTGCAAGTTGTTACTGATAGGAAGCGAATATAAGGTTGAGCCAGCACCACAGAATTTGTTTGATTCCTATCTGCTAGCCGCGGAGGTGTGCAGATGTGACGACTAATACATGCATATGCGGTACTAAGTAGCCATAACAAAAAAAAAGGTCACAATATAAACACATACACTTTAATGGTTAATTTGACAATGAAGTTTATATAATTAAACAATATACTATAATTCACACAGACGCACACGCACACCCACACGCACACACGCACACACATAGTGGTGTTCCTCGAACACAGGACATGAGGAAGCGCAAGAGAATCCCGAGCGTGGTCATCAATTGATCCCAAGTATCCCAAAGCGTGATTGTCATACGATGATCCCACGCGATTAGCAGAACGCTAAGTACATGCAGCAGTAGTAGATTGCGCCTAGAGCGCATGCGAGCCCTGCCAAGCAGTGGTGCCGTGATGTGTGACCAGGTGTGTACAACAATAATAAACCCTTCGACGCTGGTATAAAAGGCAACATCAACAAAGGAGCAGCAACAGAGGAGGAAGCAAGAGTCCAGGATAGCAATGTGAGTGTGAGAGCGAGTGTTGTAGTCCTAGTTTCCTGTTCCAACTTGTAATCTTTGTAGTCCCGAGCAGGAGCAGTGCCTCGCCTGTAGTGAGGTAAGTCCGCTCTTGTTGTTCGTGTGTCTGGGGAAAGCCATATGGAAGCTTGTCTATTTTAATGGAGTAGTTTGTCTTTGAAAATCCCTGTTGTTCTTTGGTTTGATCTCATGAGATGAGTCTCTATGCTAGTTAGGGACCCTATAGGAGAAACCTCTTCGTATGTTTTTGTTCTTGTTATAGCTGGAGATAGGCGTATGAGAGAACCCTGTTACCATATAGAAGTGTTCTCTTTGGGTGAAACAGCCTAGGGAGACGATAATCCGTCATCGAAGTGTGCCATGACTAAAGAATATTAGGGAAAAGCAACCCATTCCTTATAAAATATAGACTCACGATAAACATGGTGTACCGAGAACAACTGTGTCTGCACGAACCGCCCGTCTTGTTGGATTCGCCAGCCACAGAGATCCTGCATAGTCCGTCCATATGTTTTATATTAATATATTATTTAATTAGTGTGTCTGGTATTTCTGAATTGAGATTTCCTATGTTTTTGCATATATTCTTTTGCAGCAGGCTCTATATAATAATTCATACTGCATTTTTTTCTTGCTAGTGTTAATATTTCATCGATATCTTTCATATTTCTTCCACATTAGTTCTCCCTGATTCGTTCCTTTTAATTTTAAAGCTACTATTCTTCATATGATGCATATATATTCCTAGCTGCTTTCCATTAAATATTAAATATAAGGGTTTATGCTCTGGCAGGTTATCCTCTTCTGGTATATGAATCTTTCCATTCATCATATTGAAATATTCAGCTAGGTTGTTCAATATTGAGAGCATGCATCCTTTTTCTTCTCTTCTGTTTTTATATTGATACCAGAAATTATCCAAAATGCATCCTTGGACTTCATCTAGTACCACATGATCATTTTTGGGTTTGAACTTGTATGAATTTTGGGGGAAATATTCTTAGATTATTTTCTGGCCCAAAAGTGAAATGTTCAACACCAGTGAAGCTCATTCCTTTCTTCATTCCTGTATGTAAAATAGATGCACGAGAGAATATGTCAGGTAAGTCGTTATCCTTTCCTTTAATATATTAAAAAACTACTTTATAACCATTTCCAGTAATAGTATCTTCCACGGAACCCATCTCAACCAAAAGAAGAAAGCGAGCAATGCCAACAAAACACGGAAAGCTCGCTTCCTTTACCAGCAGCAACCACAAAATACTTCAAATCTCACTCCCCCTCACAGCGCCTCTTCAACTACTGATGAACTGACCTCCCTGAAGTTCACTTTATATGCAGTCCCTAACCACGAGATTGGCATGCTTAAATCTGGAGGAGTACAACCTACCTCAGGAGGCGCCAATGCTTTAGATCTGGAGTGCACGGATCGGAGGTGGGGGTTGTTGGGGGTGGGGGTGGAGGTGGATCATGTTGCAAGCTGTTACTGATAGGAAGCGAATATAAGGTTGAGCCAGCACCGCAGAATTTGTTTGATTCCTATCTGCTAGCCGTAGAGGTGTGCAGACGTGACAACTAATACATGCACATGCGGTAATAAGTAGACATAACAAAAAAAGGTCACAATATAAATACATACACTTTAATGGTTAATTTGGCAATGAAGTTTATATAATTAAACAATATACTATAATTCACACAGACGCACACGCACTCCCACACGCGCACACGCACACACACAGTGGTGTTCCTCGAACACAGGACACGAGGAAGCGCAAGAGAATCCCGAGCGTGGTCATCAATTGATCCCAAGTATCCCAAAGCGTGATTGTCATCCGATCCCACGCGATTAGCAGAACGCTAAGTACACACAGCAGCAGTAGATTGCACCTAGAGCGCATGCGAGCCCTGCCAAGCAGTGGTGCCATGGAGCACGACCAGGTGTGTACAACAATAATAAACCCTTCGACGCTGGTATAAAAGGCAACATCAAGGAAGGAGCAGCTACAGAGGAGGAAGCAAGAGTCCAGGATAGCAGTGCGAGTGTGAGAGCGAGCGCTGTAGTCCTAGTTTCCTGTTCCAACTTGTAATCTTTGTAGTCCCGAGCAGGTGCAGTGCCTCGCTTGTAGTGAGGTAAGTCCGCTCTTGTTGTTCGTGTGTTGGGGCCCCCGAAAGGGAAAGCCGTATGGAAGCTTATCTATTTTAATGGAGTAGTTTGTCTTTGAACAAAAACACCGCTCGATCTGTGTCATGTTCATGTACACGTGTGACGAGACCATGAAGCTCAAGTTTTTTATCAAACCAATTCGTCCATGCAAATGGTACATGGGCGAAAAGTGAGTTATTTGAGTCCTAGAGGATTGATAGGGAGAACTACAAGTTTTCGGAGCCGAGATATTCATCCGAGTCACTGTGGACGTATTTGTCCAATTGACACGTCCGAAAGAATCAAAGTTGGACTTACCGGAACGTTAACTATTCATACGAGAATTGATCACTGTGGGGATCTATAGAAAGTCCGTTTTATGAAATATATGAGAAAGCAAAAGAAAAAAAAAAGAGAGAGACAGGCACACACATAACGTCTGCATGCCTTGTTCTGCTGCTGGCATCGTAGAAGACAACTTCGTTCTGAACGTGGAGCATAGAAAGATGTACATGCTCATCCGGCTAGTCAACGCGGCGCTCTTCTCCGAGTACTACTTCAAGGTCGCCGGCCACAAGTTCACGGTGGTCGGCGCCGACGCCAACTACATCACGCTATACACCTTACACCATCGACGTGGTCGCCATCGCGCTCGGAGAGACGTTCGACGTCCTCATGGTCGCCGATGCCCCGCCCTGCCGCTACTACTTGGCCGCGCTAGCCAACCAGCCGCTGGCCCCGGATCCCCAGATCCGGTGTTCATATCCAGAGGGATAGTTTAGTACACGGACGACCCCCACGACGACACGGACAGGTGCAGAGACCGGTCGCCGCCCATGCCGGAGATGCAGCACGTCACGATGACGACCACCACTACAAAACATATTGTAACACACTCGTCAATGTGTTCCAAAGAAATTTTATAGTAACACAAAATTATATGTTGCAGGGTGGATTGTGACACTAAAAACTTGTTTTACAAAAATGTGTTACTAAATAGGAACACAAAATCAATGTTACAAAGGTGGTATATGTTGTAACATTTTAATAGAACATATAAAATGTGTAACAAATATATACCCTACAGTAACACAAAATAATGTTACCATTAAAGTGTTACAAAGAAGGATAAACACACGGACCTTCCAATTACTAAGCAGCAAGGACTTCACAGTGTGTGTTATCCCAGCTAATACGCAATCACGTCATGGTCCTCACATGACACTAGAGCAGGAAGAGGTAGGCAATTTAAAAGGCCATTTAGATGTTGGAGCCCATTTTCAAATTGTTGGACTGAGCTCAAGAAATTGTGGATGGAGCAAGATCGTGAGACGAACAAGTACCATGCAAAAAGAAAAATCAAAAAACAAAATAAAAAACTACATAAAATTAAATGGGAGAATAATAGAATTATTTGAATGTTGTTGGCCGAACCCACTATATTTCTCGAACCTACAATTATATAGGGTGATATAGAATTTCATCTTTTTAGTCGATAATTATGCTTATTTTGGGCTATGAGAAAAAAATAAGCCATCTTATCTTTTTTTTAATCTCAGTTGCAATCCCATATCCAGCACTTACATTGCCTAACGACAACTCTACCTTGAATTCAAATGAAATATTGTTCAAGCACATGCTTTTTTGATCCACCAATCAACCAATCTAACTAGGTTGTTAAGAAAATTGTGATAGATATTGTTATCTACATATACTATCACTTGATCCAAACAAGTAGTATGTTTGGAACCTTTCTAAGATCTTTGGATCTTGATATAATTATTGAAATTTGTGGTTTGTGTGATTCTGCAGTGTGTCATGTTTGAGTGATTCTGCAATACATATGCCACATGCAAGGTAAAATAAATATTTATTTCAAAAATTGGATGTGTTACAATAGGTAAAACATGTGTTACAAACGATGTGTTCCTTTGTTCCAAATTATGCACTCTATCACACTGTGGAAGTGTTACTAGAACTAAAAAAATGTTATAGCAAAGAATCATTGTAACACTAGACAAATGTTCTAGTAGATAAGTAAATGTGTTACAAAGTATGTACTCAACTACAATGTGAAAGTGTTACTAGAGCTTAATAAAAGTGTTGCAACACAACAAAGAATCACTGTAACACTTTTCTTGATATACAAGAACACATCTTGTGTTCCAATAGATCAGTCTACAGTAACATGGCCAACTGGAACAAAAAATGTGTTACTAAGAGGACAAGTAACACTTTTTTGAACCTATAATAACACAAGTTGGTGTTACTATATATATCATTGTGTTGTAGTATAGTGGATGTTCTACTTCCATGGCAACCTATCTAGCCTGCCCACCCACCCGCTGCTGCCGCAGCTCCGAGGCCATGTCGACGAGCACCTCTTCATCTCACTCGGCAAGGGAACCATATGTCGAGGGGACAGGCCGTCCTGCAAGAGGGGAGGTAGCGTCAAGGCCATCGAGGTGGCCTACACGAACAACGTCTCCTTCTGCCTCCTCGAGAAGACGTCATTGCTGGAGGCGCGCCAGTACGGCGGCAACAACATGGCGGTGCAGGAGCTGCAGACCAGGCTGCCGAGCATGTTCAACTTCACCGACCCAGCGCTGATCCCGGTCAGCCCTAGCGTGCCGCTAGAGAAGCTCGAGAACATGCGGAAGGCCACAACAACGGTGCAGCGGTTCGCGCACAATGCTATGGCCGAGGTCGTGTTCCAGAGAGCACAACCGCGATGCAGAGCGACTCCAACCCGATGGACCTCCACGGGCATGACTTGTATGGTGCGGCAGTTCACGCACAACACTTCATGGGCATTGGCTACAACATCTCTTCGAATGGAAACCAAGGATAGACCGAGGAGGATAGCCAAATAAAATGGCACAACCCCCAACAATTGGCATTTCCTAGAAGGATGTACATATAACGCACAGCCGCACACCTTACAACAAAAAAGAAATGAGTAGGATAAAAATAATATTATTAGGAATATTTTTGGCATTATTTCCTTTTGCCAGAGGCCTCCGCCACCTCCCACCACAAACCATGCATTATTTCACAAAATGCAATGCAGATACAAATATAACATGCATATTTATGCGAATTTATGTCTTCGCCTCCACCCTCCATGTTCACTTCTTCAGTACTTGTACTACCATATGCCATCCATCTCTATGGTAGTGGTCACAGAACCTGGGCCAGTCACGGACATCATCGACGAGATCTGAGTGGCATTAGCCTGCTCGTCCTTTTGTGATACCATCGAGGACGGACTACTCTCTGTTGCAGCAGCATCGAAGCCGCCAACGCCAGCTGCTCCCATGTCCATTTGGGCAACTGCTGCTCCCATGCCTATCTGGCCAGCCGCTGCCCCCATGTCCATCTGGCTAGCTGCAGCCCACATACCCATCTGGTGGTAGAAGTTTATCTGCGGTGGCATGACTATCAGATTGCCGAACAGGGCGCCGTTGATTCGGAGCCCGCTAGCACTACCGATACCTGCCATAGGCGGCATCATCGGTGGCATCCCCGCCCAAACGTTGGGGTAGTAGGGGGCCACCAGGTCCATGGCGAAGTCTGGCAGGATGGGAAATTGCATCGGCACAGGCACAGGCACGGGCAGCGGTAGCTGCAGGGGCATGGGGATGAGGACGGCCGGGATGTTGTTCTGATTCTGATCAATCTCAGTTCCGGCCATGGTCACCTGGTACGCCGGTGTAGTCGCCTTCTTGATCCCCGTGGTCTTTTGGAACACACGACATACCACCCACTCATCCTGCGCGAATTTCATTTGTAAGTCGAGAGCGAAATCAGATTATGGTAAGCAAATAAGGTAAGTAGCATATGGATGTATGCATCACGCGGTGTTGTTACCACTACCACACACCTTGGAAGCTGAAGCTGAAGCTTTCATGGTTGTGGTGGCGTTGGCGGCTGAGCTGGATGCGGATGCAGGGCCGAAGAGCCTGCCGCTGCCTTCGAGCCTATACTCATGCATCACCCAGTTGGTTTTATCGCCCCTGGGAGCCCTGCCTTTGTAGAAGACGAGCGTCTTCTTCATGCCGACTAGCAGCACCACCCCTTTTGTGGTGTTGTAGACCTCCTTGTCCTTGCCAGTTGATTTCCAATAACCGGCCTCTGTGCCCCGATTCACCCTCGGCCCCATCGGGTACTTGTGGTCCTTCTGGAAGAAGAAGTACCACTCTTTCTCACCCCATTTTGCTTCCTCTGCAGCATACGAATCAAGCAACATATATTAGTCGATCACTAGCATAGCAGTATGCATCCACTGCACAGATCAAACAAAGAACAAGGCGTATATGTATGTACAGATCGAGGCTACTTGTCACATACTCGGGAGGTCCCATGGCTCAATCTTGTTTAGGTCGACCTCTCCGACGGCGGTACAGGTGAAGTCTGTGTTGTGCACCTTGTTCGTCAAGTAGTGGCTGACAATCTCATTGTCACTCGGGTAGAAGCAAAACCCTGGAGGCAGCTCATGACGTTCATCTCCTCCTGCTGGGGTTGTGGCTGTTGCTGGTCCGCCATGGTCCTCTTGCTCATCAACTAAGATAAGAATATCAGATCCAGGAAGCATCAACAACCATCAGAGACGGAACCAGTGATTCTGATTAGGGGGGCTAAACAAATATGATCATATTTTTCTAGTGTGCTAAAATATATGTAATTATATGATTTAACAACTTTTTAAATATTTTACACTATTTATAACCAAAATCATAATATTTGAATAAAAAATAGGTACAAATTAATATTTTTTAGCTATAAATTCATATATTTATATATGTATTAAAGAGAACTTACTGTTCTTGGGGGGGCCACGGCCCCTGCTAGCCCCTCTGGTTCCGTCACTGACAACCATATGAAGCAACAAGGAACAATCTCCAGATAGTACTAAAAAATAAAGCATGCATACATGCACAAACTCTTCTTGACCTGCCAGTCAGTCTAGGTCTATCACTCACTCACCAAGACAGATGCAGGACAAGTTGTTCTGGTGCAGTGAGACAGGCACTGCAGCGCGGCTTAAATAGGCATGTTCGCACAAGCAACTTTCCGCTGAAGCTTCCGACCCCTGCCTGACTCCCCTCTTTTCCGGTGGTGTCTATTTCTACCAGGGCTGTGTTTAGTTGAGAAAATTTGGGTGAAAAATTATTGTAGCACTTTTCGTTGTTATTTGGTAAAATTTGTCCAACCATGGATTAATTAGACTCAAAAGATTCGTTTCGAACTTTACAGACAAACTATGCAATTAGTTATTTTTTTACCTACATTTAATGCTTCATGCATGCGTCTAAAGATTCGATGTGACGGGTAGAAGAGGAAATATTTTGGGTACGCATGGCAAGTGAACGCAGGCCTAGGCATTGGACTCTTGTTCTTCCCAACTGTGCCACACTTGTCCTCACTCACCCGGGGTCACTTTTCCCGCCGGGCCTCGGCTGTTGCTAGCAATAGGTGCCTTGGTTCTGGAATGTCTCTGCCTGCGTGCGGCGTGCGGCCTGCCGTGACCTCCCCTGGTTAGCCTACCCTGGCCTGCAATTCCTATGGTCGTATGCGTCTGCCGTGCGTCACTCATGCATGTAGGCCTGCTCTGGCCGTTGTCTTGTCTGCATGGAGAAGAGGCCTGCACGGCTGGAGATGTGCACGCATTAGTGAACGAGGGCTGCACGGCTGGAGATGTGCATGCATTAGTGAACGAGAGCTGCGGCGGCTATATGCTACAAGGCCTTCATGATGCAAGGCTGCGGACAGGCCAGCCGACGCGGGGTCCATGTTGTCTCACATGCAGTGCATGGTCTGTTGTAGATGTAGGCATCCATCTAGGAAAAGCAGGCCAGTGACAGGTCGTCGTTATCTGGTGCTGATCATTGCGGTGCCGGAGCGTCGTGTTCTTCACTACTCGATCAGGTTCAGGTTCATGGAGAAACGCGTGCGCGCGCGACGTTGTACCGATGCGGTGTGTTGTCTGTGGTTGTGTATGTATGTAGGCACCCTGATGTATCTATCTGTTGAACGAAATGAAGTGTATAACCTGTGCTCATCGTCACTCAAAAACTATCCATAGATTTAGTGTGCGTTCAAGCGCGCCGGCCTTGGAAACCATGGCCAGTTTGCCTGTTATTGAGCCAGTCAAGGGACAGGTGGCAACAACCGCTTGGTTATGCATGCATGCACGGGATATTTTCCTTTTTAATTCCTTACTTTCGAAGGAATTAATTTAGTAAAGCTGCGTTCTGATCCAAATCAATTCGTCACACATTGTCCATACATACAGATGACTAGAGTCCATACCTGCTTGTAATCCAGGCTGGGTGAAATGGCATGGCATGCTAGCTTTCCCTAGAAAAGTGGAAGCAATGTGCGCTTGTCCATGGCTGCCATCTCATTGAGGAGCAACTTCTGGTGTGTATGCGTAGATGTACATGCTTATCAATTTGCTTAATTAGTTTGAATGGAGCTAATCCTGATCTGCAATCATCTTATGGGCGTGCCCCAACTAAAAGGAATCGACCCAACTACCACACAAGCTACCGCTAGAGCTAGGACTTGGGCCGTGCCATTCGAAGGCGGGTCATGGCACGATTTTTAGCACGACCTAAAGCACGACACGGCACGAAATGTTTTGGGCTGTGCTGGCACGACACGCACACGAGGGCCGTGTCATGACCAGGATCTCGGTATGGCGGGCCACATGGCCCGACCTGCATTTTGGGTCGTGCCTGGGCCGGCACGGCACAAAAATGACACGTAGACACTTCTACAACTATACAATGCAATTTTTTAGCATTTACTATACTATCTCTCGTCTAATTCTTGAGTAGATTATGAAAATAATTAAAATTTTCATTAAAATAGTACACTATATATATATATATATATATATATATATATATATATATATATATATATATATATATATATATTCAAGAGCGAAAAAAGAAAACTAGCATAAACATCTTGAGGGTCGTGCTTGGACTGGCACGACCCGACGGGTCGGCGTGCCATGGGCCAAAGAAAAGATTTACCGTGCCATATCTGCACGGCCCAACGTGCCTCCCATGCCTAGAGCATATGACCCGAAGTGGCACGAAGCACATGAGGGCCGTGCCGTGCCAACCCGGCCCGGCCCAAGTCCCACCTCTAGTTACCGTAGCCACACTTTAGATACGGTATCAGGAAATATACCCGACATCACTCTTTTTCCTGTTCCGGCGCACTAGTCTCATCAGCAGGGTCTAATTTCATGTTGGTATAAAAACTATATAAGTAACATATAATTGTCACCATACGATAGACCACCCGCTGCATGCTGCCGCAGCTCCGGGGCTGCATCGACGAGCACCACTTCATCTCGCTTGGCAAGGGCACCATCTGCCGAGTGGACAGGCCATCCTGCAGGAGGTGAGGCAGCGACAAGGCCATTAAGGTGGCCTACATGAACAAAGTCTCCTTCCGCCTCCCCGAGAAGGTGTCGCTGCTGGAGGCGCAGCCAGTACGGCGGCAACGACATGGCGGTATGGTGGTGCAGGAGCTAGCTGCCGACCAGGCCGCCGAGCGTGTTCAACTTTACCGATCCGGCGCTGATCCCAGTCGGGCCGACGCGCCGCTGGAGAAGATCGAGGCGACGCAGAAGGCCACGACGGTGCGGTGGTTCGCCCACAATGCCACGGTCGAGGTGGTGTTCCAGAGCACGGCCACGATGCAGAGCGACTCCAACCCGATGCACCTCCACGGGCACGACTAATTCGTGCTCGTGCAGGTACATGGCAACTACAACCCGGCCAAGCACGTGAGGAGCTACAACCTGGTGGACCCGCTGCTCAAGAACACGGTGCAGGTGCCGAGGCTTGGATGGGCGGTTGTCCGGTTCGTCGCCGACAACCCAGGGGCGTGGTTCATACATTGCCACTTCGAGTTCCACATCGCCATGGGCATGGCCACGGTGTTCGAGGTGGCCAACAGAGCCACGCCGGAAAACACGCCCCGCCGCCGTCAGATCATCCAACGTGCATAGTACACAACAAGGAATAAGAATATATATAGGAAGTGCAATACAGTATTAGCATATGTTTATTTTTCCTAGAAAGTTTGCAGAAGATGGACATCATTTTTATATTTGAAATGAAAAGAAGATCCACGCTACGGCTGGTTAAGGTATCTTGCATTGGAGAAACTAGATGATGCCCCGCGCGTTACCACGGAAATTTGATAATATTGTATGGGAGAACCTATGGAGTGAGAAATACTGAAATTGAAGGACCGAAAACAGCGACCAGAGGGGGGGTAAATGGGAACCTCAAATTTCTTTCGAAATATTTAGCCGCTGTCCTAAGATCACCGCCAAACACAAGAGAGTTCCCAGATTGATTCCTCGAAACAGTAGAAAGCCAACGCAACAGACGGAAAACGAAACGGATCTCGAACGAACAAACTGTGGACGATCTGGAATTTGGGCTGGAAATTCCCTGGGTTTGGACCAGAAATTCGGCTGGCAATTTCGGGAGGAAAAAAAAAGAAAACGCAGTGGCACCGGACAGGAAAGCAGAGAGATCGAAGGAGCGGACGCAACCTGGGCAAGCAGCTGGCCACAGAAACTCACGGCAAATCGCTGCTCAATTTGAGCACGCACGGCACCACACTGCCGCAGGGCTCGGATGGACTGCTCCTGCGTTCACGAACAGAGAGACGAACAACACAGGAACGAAGAAAAAGCACACAGCACCTGCGATGGGATTCCATGGCTAGGAACTAGCACCGCTCATGGGAGCAAGCAAGGCGCAGAGCACTTGATTTTTTAGTGCTGCTCGTGAGCCCCATCCTCAAACGACGAACGAACAGAGTGACTGCGCGCTTCAAAAATCCGACGAAAAACGGAAAAAGACTCAACAATTCATTCCCAAACTTTACCAAGATGAAATTCAGATTAGCACGAATCTATCCCCAAGAGATCATCGCCTAGGAATAACCCAAACTCCAGGGCTGCACAATTTGGAGAAAAACGAAAAACGAAGAGCAGAAAAACAAAACGCAAAAAACAAAATCATGAAACCATGATTTTAAATCTCGAAGGACACGGTGAGGCTAAGGACACGGTGAGGTCAGGGCCTCACCGTGTCCGACTCGAATTTTACAAGTGTTTACACAAATTTAGAATTTGTGGACCTAAAAAACAAACCCTAGGAAGGGGAATAAAATGAGGAAAATAGAAAATGTTCAATTGGTAAGACTGAGTGGAGGCAGCCCCATCTTATTTATACGTCTATTACACAATTTTACTAATGCCCCTAGATATTTTAGGGCGAATCACCTAGTCTGAGAGTATTATGGTCCAACCCGATATAGTCTTTATCCGACGGCCACCGCGCCCTTCATGAGATAGCATTGTCTCGACACGAACTCCTCGATGCCGCTACGTGCCGTCCGTTCCTCCTTGGAACCTCCGCCTGGGTTTTGAGATCCAAACCCGGAAACCGTCTGCCTGATGGTTTTGAGGCCCAAACCATCAAACCGTCCGCGAGTAGTATACTCCATACGCGTCCCCCGCAACTCGACGCGTGTCACTTCCGTCCTCGACCGCCCAGCCGCCAAGTCTTCCGGAGCCTCCGCTCGACTTGCACGTCCGTTGTCTTGACTCGGTCAACACGATCACTCTCATATACACTTGTGCTTGTCGATGTCCCCAGATGTCAACCACCGCGGCTGGTCATCCGGCCTCCTGGTCCCTCGGTCCAAGCCTCACATCCGTCCTTCACCGCTCCCGATCCATTGGCACGACACGTCCCTACTTGATCTTCACCTCGCCGTCGATCATCGCCTCCGAACTTCACACCTACGCACCACAAGCCAAGAGACATACTGCATAACTGACGCCATGGTTAATTCACAAACTCAACCCAAGACGCGAATCACGTTGACAATCACTCATCACAAATCTGAATCACAAGGACACGTGTTTGCAGAAATTATGAAGAAAATTTGCATATGTTTATTTGAACCTTTGATGGATACATGTTGAACGGGAGAGCGATCAAAAGGAACAGTGCTATAGTAAGGTATAGAAGGGAATATCGGCCCCACACTCAAAGTGATAGAACACAACTAACGCGATTAGACGAAAATACAGTGGAGGAACCGAGGAAGGCCAAGCCGACCTGCCGATCTTTGGGTCAGACTACAAAATTATTACTACATTCATTGGAGGTCTACTCTTCCAAAATAAATATGATAGTCGTCTAGTATTTCCATTAGTGAGTCATCAATTCATCAAGCAAATAGGCGTACCTGAGGAAAAGGTACGTAGTATGTACTGCTTACATGAAAAGAAACGAACTTTATGATTTACAAAACACATATATAGGAGGAACAGAGAATCCAAACAACACCGATCTAACATTGATGTGGTGACGACCCGAGATATGATAGTACTCACGTTATTTGGAGCCCTTGTTATCGATTGCAGGGTCATTATTTTAAGCTCATGTTACATCATTATATTTGGCATGGATCAAATCATGTAACACACGTGTCTGTTTGTTTGCAGTAAAACGTTAAATAACCCTTTCAAATCACAATCACTCCTTTATTTGGTCACCTTTGCAAATCATTGACAACTTGAGAAGAATGTAGCGTATAATATTTTCTAGCCAAAGTTGGAGCGTCCTAAAAAGGTTGCTGAGATACAGATCTGTGCCGATCTGTTAAAGCATTCGTAAGGGATAGAGTGAAATGCCGCACCTGGGTATGTTCATATATGGCGTTCGCACCCTCCAGTAGTCCACCAGCTAGCGCGATTGCACATATAGTAACCACCACAAGCGCGCGGCAGGCCATGTAGACCATGGGTTAGTGCCTCTTCGATCATGGCCAGCGCTGACATACGCACCGTTTTGCCCGGCAGGGCCAGGCGCGCATGCATATCGGCCATGGAGAAGAGCTGCAGCATCTCGGTGTCATGGCCCCCGTAGGGGAGCTTTTGCACTTTTAAGGTAATGGAGTGGATGACTATTGGGATGCCTTATATTAAGTAATATAGATGTATTTAGGCATCAATCAGTTCTGCATCCACGGGAGAGGCAGTTTTGTATCCAAGGGAGATAATGAGTCATCAGGAGATTACGGGTCATTACCGAAGCAGGAAAGGGAACCGGCAGAGGGATGCTAGTGCCGACGTGAAGGAGAACAGGCAGACGTGCATTCGTGGGTGGACACCGTGAGAGAGAAGTGGGCCCGTGGCTTCACCAAATTGCAAGAAAATATGCTAATGGGGGTTCTTCTATTTAGGTATGGAAGATGCTATTGTATTAATTACCTTATTTTTGAGTAATTATTGTGACGACACAAGGCAGTCTAGTTTTAAATAAAGAGTTTTTCTTAGGTAGTTCTTTAAAAAAATTTTGCACGAATCTTAAAGCATTAGGGTGTTTTAAAATTGCACCAACCATCGAGGCGCGTTCCCCACGCTGCATCCCTTCCTGGCGCTAGTCTCCTAGTCCGTTGCGGATGGCGACGACGGCGGACGAGGCAGACGGTGAAGGCAGCAGCCGATGGTGGCGACTAGTGGTGGACTCTGCGTTGGAAGACACAATAGGACAGGCAACGTCACTGTGTGATTGGCTCCCGCTCGACCTCCCCTTATCGTCGTGCGTGAAGCGTGATTCCGTGATAGGTTGGAAGAACAAAGGTGCTCGATCCTGAGAGCTGATCAGATGACTGAATTAGATGCTAGAAGAAATGAAGTGCGGAATAAAGCAGCTATAGCCGTTCAAAATAGATTTCACGCTCATGTTGCTCGTGAGCAATTCCTCGCATTACGCATGACATCGAGCAAAATAAGATGCAAGTTCCTCCTCTGAAAACATATGGTGCATTCTATGCCATATGCTATTACACAGAAATCAGATATGCAACGCTTATGCTATACCGAAAAATCCGTATATGATGCGAGACACCGTTCGCCAGCACTACGACTCTATGGGTGTGTTTTGTTGGGTGGCCAGCCCTGAGGCCTGACATGGACTGACCATCCGTATCCTTGAGCCTGGCTCCGGATCAGTCGTTCAATCCTGGTCAGCCCGAGCCAGCCCCTGAGCTCGTTCCCTCACCTCCTCCGTCGTTATCTCACCTCTGCTGCACATTCCCGCCGCGGAAGCCGGCAGCGAGGCAGGGGAGCACGCGGTCGAGTACGAGGACCACGTGAGCTCCCAGGAGGTCCGCCCGTGCTCCCGCCGACGTCCATGTGAGCTCCGACGAGCTCGGGTGCACTGGCGGAGCTTCATGGGGGCCATATTGGGCCATGGCCCCCCTTGGCTCTGGGAAATTTCTAAGGTCCATATACTTTTCAAGGTGAAATTGTAAGAGGCTACAGATATGAAGACATAATTGCCGATTTCCAATCTCTAAAGAAAAGGAGACTAGACTTTTGACGAGCAACAGTTCTATATGCTAATGTATTTTGGTGTTTGTATATATGTTCATATATATAATATTAATTAATCTGGTGTTGTGATGGCCTCTATAGACAAATAGACCGAGGTCACTTCTATTTTGTGGACTGTGACCTAGCTAATTATATGTACTAAGACTAATTCCTCTGTGATTTATGTATATATGGTTTTAATTGGCAAATTCCCCTCCCCTGTATTTTGGTTCAGGCTCCGCCACTGCTCGGGTGGGTTCTCCGCGCATCTGGTCCTTGTCCGGCAAATCTGGCGAACCGGCAGCAGCAGCATCCAGTCCTCCTCTGGTGGCCCGCATCTGGTCCTTCTCCGGCGTGCGGCGCAGCAACCGTCGAGGAGGCATGGCGACGGCGGACGGCTGAACGAGCATGCAAACCAGCTCGAGCATCTTGCTGCCCAGGAACGAGCATGCAACCGTCCTTCATCTTTTTTTATTTTTGAGGAAAACCGCCCAGGAACGAGCATGCTGCCCAGGTGTGCTGCTCCGCTTGGTTCGCCATACTCGACCTGCCGACGAGAAGCAGAGAAGCCCTGGTGCTGCTGCTGAGAAGTGAGGCACACCAGGTGTCCGATGAATTGTGTCAAAGGTGGTGAACTTATCAGTATAAAGAAGAGATGACTCTATCCGAGCCGAATCAATCAACCAAACACAATAAACACTAGCCAGGCTCAGATAGTAGATGTAACCAAATAAGTCCATCTTGATTTGCTAGAGATAGGCTTGGGCTAGCCTAACTTATTTTCTAGCTAGGCTAGAAGAAAGGCAGGAGACCAAACACACTCTATGAGACCAGCGACAGAGCGGGAGATGCGAGGCATGGACCTATGGAAGGCACCTCGGTGGCTGGTGCTGCGGCCGTCTGGCGTCCGCCCTCGTTCCTAGGAGAAGTGACCAGAGTCGCGTGACAGGCTGACTGCACGAATCTGGGCTCTGGTATGCGAAGGGCTGGGCAACTTTGGGCATGGATAAGGCTAGCCCAATTCAGATCTAAGATGAAATTAATTATAATTAATCATCCTGGTACTTTAAGATCCGTGCAATTTTTTAAAGAGGGACCACTGGAGCAGAACTCATGAAATAAATTGATCACTGTATTTTCTTATTCTGATAAACACGTGAAATTCGAAAGGTTTGTGTTTACATGGATGATCTTTTTGTTCTTGAAAATATTTTATCTTGTATTAAATTCTCATGTTGCTGGTGCATGAACAGTGTCGGTGTTTGACCACTGATAGCCTGCCACGGGGGTTCCCGGGACAGTTGTTCGGGCTTCGGTGCGTGCTAGAACTCGACGGTGAACGCAAAGACAGTCGATTTATACTGGTTCGGGGCCCTCGATCGATGATCGAGTAATAACCCTACGTTCAGTCGGCTTTAGCCTTTGCGTTGGATTGATTGTGTTGTCTGGCCTATTCTATATTGGATTCGGTGTAGTAGACGTTACATCTCTCCTAGTCCCTGCTCGTGGACCAAGCCAGGGCCCACGACTCGCAGATGTATTGTTACAAAACCCTGCGGGTCCCGTATCGACAAGCCCCCGAATATTTCATGGTTGAACTCGAAGACTTCCTTCATTCCGGATTCTTTCGACGTGAAGCCTTGAAGTGGTCTTGTTTTGAAGGAGTCTTTCAAGTGACGTACGATTTTTCAAAGAAAAATCGCACTCACTGAGTGTAGCCCCCGAGCATCTTGCTTATTTGGAACAAAAAGTTAGAGGGTCTTGAACTCTAGTTGAAAAAACTAAAAGTCGCTTCTCAAGATATGTACTCTGCAGTCTCCGAGCATACATCTGAGTTCTTTTTGGTTGTTAGGAACTCGAATAGAGGGTCTTCTGTTGATGTTGGTAGTGGTCGGTAGTTAAATTGAATTCTCTGTGGTCACGAGGTGTATGGTGCCAGTATATTCTTTCGCATATGCTTGTCCTCGAGTACTGTTTCTTCACGCGCGTGTCCTTGTTGACACCTCTAACGCCACCTAAGCTAGGTTATCATCCCCATCATGACACTAAAGGTGCTGGTACTAAAATATGCAAATGTTTCTCTAAAATAAATATAAAATTCACGAGCGCACAGATAATACCGATGTAGCATTTTAACCGGGAGTAATCCAGGTATTGTTATTTATATTTTTACCACTGGGAAGGGATGCTAAGGATAATGAGCAATGAGCATCACTGCATGTGATAATGGAGAGCATAACCATGTCTTTATCTATCTTCTCATACAGGGTAAGTGTCACAAGATAAATAATATATATATAAATAAAAAATAATAAGAGATAACTGATAAGCACATTGCCACATATAATGATAAATATCTCAATAGATTACTCTAAGCATATAGCACTAGCATGGATTAGGACAAACTATAAGGATAAATTCTAAGTTATTCTAACTATACAGTCAAAGCATACGATGATTAGTGCAATTACACTTGGCAATCATGGCAAGAAAATGTTATATCTATGCATAGTGATATTACTAAGGAAGATATAGAACATAGCGTCACTTTCCTATAATAGTTGTGCTCTGCCTGCCCTATACTCGGGAGGTGGACTACAAAGGACTCAACAGGAATGTCACTCCCGCGATCTACTACACGGTCCGGAATATAGGGTGCAATCGCAGGTAAATATGGTATAGGCACCACGCCTACATAATGTTTACCACTCACCCATGATATCAATGAGCAAGCGCTATACGATCCTATACTTAAATATAATTCTGATCGAACTATGCCAAGCATATAATCAAAGTAGACTAAGAACAATATAATTGAGAACATAATCAAATAGAGCAAAGTCATATCCAATATGATAAAATAGACTAAAGTCATATTCATACAAATGATGAACTAGATGAATAATATAAGAACAAATACAAAAGTAGGAGAGAATTACCAAGTATTCTCTTGACAGATCCGGAAATCAAGTAATGCAGGGCTCCTTCTAGTTCTAATCCTATGTAGCTATGCTAAACTAGAGATCTAATTGAGATGGTGGCTCTAGGGCTTCTCTGAATGAATGAAATGAGTTCTCTCTCTAATGAATTGAATGAATTAGGGTTTCTCTTGGGCCCAGGGGCCTTGCTTATATAGCCCTCAAGGAAGCACCACAGCCCTTGGATCAAACTGACCTTGATCAACGACTTTTTATTAATCCTCAAAGACGGTGGAGGCAGGATCCACGAGACAGAGCCTGATTGGCTCTGCAGATGGGGCGGGCGCCCCCACCCCTTGGGTGGCCGCCCGACTTTCAGGGCCGTTTTGCCTCCCGTTTGTTTCCAGAGTCTTCTCGTACCTTCCAGATTACAGAAAAGTTGTGTATAGCCCTTTTGTCTCTATGTAAATCTGATATGTGGACCTCCTTTGGTTATTTCCTAATAACCTCTGCAGAAATAGATATTCACCAAAACTCATGGAATTCTATCAGTGTAACCCCTATATCTAGATAGTATTTATGTTTAGGTCCTTTCTCATGCTATGTTGATGGTTAAAAATGATACTTATCTACCGTCAACAAACTCCCTCAAGCTTACCTTTTGCTCGTCCTTGAGCAAAGATAGACTCAGTGATGGATCAAGAGTTGCTACAATACTTTCACGCCTTATAGGTACACATGTGTTCAAACAAGAACTCTCCTCCGGATTAGAGTGAACTATTCTGATGAAAAACTCACTCATGTTACCTTCCACTATGGGGCTTGTAGCCGTCACTTGGGTCTTGAGTAGTTGAAAGACATAACGGTCAAGTCAAGCGCCATATTTCAAGCTCTTTGATCAACTATTATTCCGGAGTTCTGCTAGATTTTCAAAATAAAACTAAGAGATTCTTATGTATGACCCTTCCAAGTCTCTCCTTTGTGGTATTTCTGGATCCTCTCCAAGGCAATTATGGTGTATGTCTTTTCTCTCCTCTCAAAATATGTAGTATTTTTAGTAGCATAGTAACATTATGCCTTCTCTCTCTTACCCTACTTCTAATAGGCTTATGTGGAGCTCATAGGTGGGGAGACAACGAAACATATATTGCATAATCAAAACTATGGATCCAAAGGAACGAGTCATAAAGTCAAATCAAGATATGCATGTGTATGGGCTATATGGTAGGTGGTGATAAATAAATAAATAAATAAATAAATAAATAAATAAATAAATAAATAAATAAATAAAGAATAGGGTAGAAGTGGTTATAAGGGGTAAAGAAATGACGATGGTAAATACTTAGCTCGTTTGAGAAATTTCATATACCTCTCTTAGAAACTTAAAAACTTTGAAAAGAAACTTGGGCTGCTAAATCTCTCTTTATTTCTGAGTGGGACATTTGTCCTCTTTCTTTTATTTTTCTTTCTTTCTTTCTTTCTTTTTATAGAATATCCAAGCCTATTTTGGAACATAATAACATGAGGTAGCATAACTGGATGTTTGGAGCTTTATTGGCTAGCAAGGGATAAAATGGATGATAGGGATATTTTTGGACAGTTAACTCCCAGTATAAGAGTAGAACTATTTTCTGAGTGGATCTGAATGGAATATATGTGGATTCGTACTTCTAGGGTAGAAGCAAAATATAAGGGTGGATGTATATGGATGGAGATGGATGCGTACTTGCAGGGTAGAAGTAGCATAGTTAGGTAGAGTGTATAGGTGGATCTCGATTTTAACCGCATGACCAGTTCCTAACGATCGACACAGTCTGACCATGCTCAATGCTCACAAATAGTAAATATGAATGTAAGGCTTCCTAATCTATAAACATGTATATGGATGTGGTAAGAATTCAAACTCTCATCATACAGGAACTCATCATGTAGCAAGTTAATTTTCAAAAGATAAATTCTCTAAAACTCTAGTATCTCTAGGAACATGATAGACAGCAGTTCAAAACCTTCTCATATCATATCCGTCAACTACCTAGACTTAGATCAAGCATTTGCTACCCATAATTTCAGGTTTAGAGCAAATCTTAAATCAAAACCATTGTGTCCAAAACTCGGGAGAGTTCGAGATTAAAAACTAGGTACTTAAAAGGAATTACGGTAGAGCAACTATTCATCATTTTTATATAAGAGTTTATTCTAGGGGTTCACTTAGCAAGATGAAACTTAGCACACTCTCCTATATTTATTTATCAAACTTAAAGATTATACAGAAAGCATATATATATAAGAAAACATTTATTTGGGTTTCTATAGGTTATGCATCTTTTTATTTGTTTCATATATCAAAGCAAAAATAAGTAGGTAAGAAAATACTTTGCTGGATACATGGAGGATGCTCTTCCCCAAGCTGGATGTTGACATAGTCTTGCTTGATGAAGCAGGCAGATAGTGAAGTTGTACTTCCCTCATCAGAGTGCTCATGATGATGATTGTTGAGACAGCACTCCGACAGGGGACAGTTTGTCCTTCTGTCTATTGATCCTTCAAATTCTGTGAAGCTCAAATAGACAATAAAGCTTGTGGAACTTGATTAAGTGTTAGTGACAAATCTCTAAGCCTTAGACATCTAGAACCTCTTAACAGATGTATCTTTCTAGCAGGATCTCGTGTTGCCATATTTTTATGCTTTTATATTTATAATACGCAAGGAATTATAAAGGATGATGAATGCTTCTTTATTTTATTTTTTATGCTACCACAGCAAGTAGACTTATAGGTTTTATGCCACAAATTTATTTGCATGGGGCTTAGTAGTTTTATAATGCAATGCAAGGTATATTTGTTTTCTTTTCTATGCAGAAATAAAATATAATTAAACATGTGATGAAGGAAAGTAAATATGGTGTGAAAAATTAAATACAAAACTAAAGAGGAAAATATTGATAACTACCAAGTTACCTCTTGCCATGGTGATCGGTGAGTTGGGTCCTCCGAACAGGACCTCTTGTTCGCTCTAATCATTCTGGGGCACCTCGGATGGATCGAGTGGTGCCTCTAATTATGCTGAGTCTGACATTGAATTTACCTTTACTTTTCATACCTATTTTATTAGTGAGGTTGACTTTGAGGAGGAAGCTTGCTTTTCTGTCTTATCTTCTTTGTTCTCCTTAGTGATTGAGTTACTCTCTGTTAGCGGTACAATTTCTCTCTCAGGAGATGTATTGTCTTCAGGAAATCAATCTTCATATCTTGATACCTCTCCTTCATAGTCAGCCCATCCATCCTTAGGGATCTGATTCTTCTGGGTGCGGTTACGGCGCCTTCTTCTGGTTCTGTTCTTCTTGGGTTCTTCGTCAACTATATAGTTACTATTGAAATAGTGGCGTACCTTCTCTGAGGGGAATTGGAAATGCACTTCTCCTATTGCAATGTAGATGATGGCCTTGGTGGAGCTCAGGAATGGCCAAGGTGGATCGTACTCATCTTCTCCCATGTCGATGACTAAGAAGTCAGTCGGGATGAAGCGGTCATCAATTTGTACCAGGACATTCTTAGCTATTCCGTCCACAAAGCGAAATGATTGGTCCACCATCTGCAGCTGCACATAGGTTGGGTCTAAAGGCATAGTACCATATAGATATTCATAAGTTACCTTGGCCATTATGTTGACGTCCGATCCAGTGTCACAGACATTTTTTTTGAAAGGAGCTCCAGTTGATTGTCCATTCAATGGTTGGGACACCTGGGTCATCTCTCTTGAGCAAATATGGGGACTTGAGCTGATGATCATGCTCTCTGTGGACTGCAGTGATCACTCTCGTTGATTCCATCTGTTGTGGCTTCTTGTTCTTGTTCTTGTTCTTCTTCTTCCGATTGTTCTTCTTCTTTGGCTCATAGGGATGTTGAGGGTGTGCAGGGAACTGCAACACTCTGTCCTTGAAGAAGAAGGTCTTTCTTTTTCCTTTTATGTTGAAACATATCTTGGCAATGTTGGCGTACACTCAGAAGGGAACTGCAACACTCATTGCCAAAGATGAAGTCGACTGGGAAGTTCTTGCTGCAGAAGGTGATGAAGTCGAGTCCGTGGGTAGTTGGTCTCCGTCGATGATCTGATGGTGGCTTGGGCATGCTGTTATTAGCCCTCGCTTTGGCATAAAGGAGATCGAAGGGTGAGCTGCCCAGTTGTATGTCCGGTTGATTGATGTACACAGTAGTTCAGTTCGTTATGTAAATCTTTGTTCCTCCTTAAATCTGAGTAGTTTCCTATGGTGTAATCCATCCTCTGTTGTCGAAGGTTGTCTCTGTTCTAAAAAAAGGTGTCTTTGTCTTCTTTTGATGATGATTATGAGAATTAGCCCTTCTCTATATTGTCTTGTAAGAAAGCTTCCTTTTAGTGTTTTATTTTTGTATTATTTGTTTGTCATGAACCTTGGTGAGCACCGATGCTTCTGCTCATATCTGGAGTAGTTTTGATGAGCTCAGGTTTCTTTCACACTTTCTTACTTATTGAGGTCTTGTATGGACTTAATTTCCACCCTCATTCGAATAGTTCTAGATAGAACGAGCTCAAGTGTATTCGCAACTATTTTGCTCTTGTCTCTGTGAATTGTGAGCTTAAGCGTCTTTTCAGCTCTTTTGCTCTCATCCGGTTGTGAAAACAACCTGGGATAGGTCGAGCGCCTCCAGCTCTCATCCAGGCCATGAAACTACCCAGGATAGGTTCGAGTGTCGGCTTATCCACCTTACTCTCATCCAAGCCTAAAAAGACTTTGGGATTGCGAGCTCAAGCATCTTTTTAGCTCTTTTGCTCTCATCCGAAGATCTAACATCAGGCGCAGTTGGTGGCATCGGTAGTGGTCGCCGGATCATGAAGGCTTCTTGGTCTGGCACCAGGCTTGCCTTGCTGCTAAGGACTTTAGTTAGAGTGTTGGCATCACGGAGTGTACTACCTTTTTGGTAGGGTAGAGTGATGGCTTCTTCAACTAGTTGGACATTGCTGTTCAGGGGATAAGTACCTGGCTAGTGGACCAGGCAGTCTTCAGGTGTTACGGTTAACATAAGACCTTCCTGTGCCCCGGTAAGTTGCAGCTTTTGTATCCGTCCAGTCATGCCTCGGAGTGAGTCTTGATATGTCTTCGCCAGGTTGTTAAGTCCGGTTAGGAGATGACCCAATTTCTTGGAAGAGACTTGAAGTAGATTCGAATTGATCTCTTGAAGAGTTGATGCTACGTTCTGGAGTCCAATTGGAAAAGAACTCGATTCTATTCCAAAACAACCTGGATTGGACTCCGAAGAGGAATCCGACCCAGATACCAAGTCGAGATCGGTTGTCGTTGGAGCTTGAGTTGATTCGGGCATCATAAGGCCCGAGAATCTTTTGGCAAGATCTTCGGCTAATCCCGTCGGAAGAGTGAGATCCTCGTGGGCTTCCAGAGCTTCGACGAGACGTCCATGAAGGTAGCCCTCGTCATCCGCCTTGTAAACCCACGATCCAAAGATGAAGGTTGATCCTATCAGGAAGATCATGTCATCGAAATCCATAGAGCTCTTGATTGTGATTGCGCCGAAAGCCCCTATCTAGCGCGCCATCTGTCAGTGTTTGACCAGCAATAGCCTGCCACGGGGGTTTCCGGGATAGTTGTTCGGGCTTCGGTGGGTGCTAGAACTCGACGGTGAACGCAGAGACAGTCGATTTATACTGGTTCGGGCCCTCGATCGATGATCGAGTAATAACCTACGTCTAGTCGGCGTTAGCCTTTGCGTTGGATTGATTGTGTTGTATCATTCGTTGTTACAAGGGTGCCCACAACCTCTCTTTATATCGGTAGAGAAGGCTGTGGTGCGGTTATAATCCTAGTCAGATTCAAAGAAGGTGTCCTGAACTAGATACAAAAGTTACTTTCCATAGTAGTCCGACTAGTCTGGCTTATTCTATATTGGATTCGGTGTAGTAGACGCTACATCTCTCCTAGTCTCTGCTCGTGGGCCAGGCCAGGGCCCACGACTCGCAGATGTATTGTTACGAAACCCTGCGGGTCCCATATCGACAAACAGATTGGCATGAATGAAGAAGTAAATATAACATGATCTTGATGGTTAATCCACCAACCTTCTTACTGGTCAACACTACTAGGATAAGCTCGGTTTTGGATTCTGGCAAAGTTTGTCAACTCTACGACGGCCTACCGCTGTCATGGGCGTGGGCCATGGCAAAGGGTGTAGGACTGTATGTTTGGCTGCTGATGAGGATTGTAACGGCAGAGGCGGAGTGTAGGATATATACATTGGTTACCAGGTTTAATGTGGATTATATATGTATATACTCTTATTACCTTCAGCTCTATGACTGTTTATACAAGAGTGGATGGTTTGGAAGGATGATAAAGCTAGGTTCCTATGGGATTACAATCAATTCTAAACACTGGTCATATTCGAAGAAGCCTAATATACTTTAACATTCATCGCAGTCACAGTGAGAGTGTTGTATGTAGTGAAACTGAAGAACAAGCCGAAGGTTGGAAGCCCACGAGCTAACATCAGACCGTGGCACATCGAGCGTCAAAATCTCCACAAGACGATGAATCGAGTGGTTCTTGATTTCGGCGAGGCCACAATGGCTGGCATCCTCACCAAGCCTGTGGCGGCCACGGTGTCTTCATTTGCCGACAACCCGATCATCGGCCCAAGTGGGCACCGCTTTGAAACAATCTGCAGGAAGTCTGGGTTTGATACCACCTCCCAGTTAAGGGTACGCCCGCTTCTCATGACTATGTTCTTAATCGTTCCGCATCACTTCCACTGTTCAAGGGTCTGGGGCTCACATTACTAGTCGTTCTAGGTTCGAGAGCTCGCATCGGTCGTATAGCAAGCTACTTAAGTTCGATTTTCCTTCCTTTGATGGGGACATCCTAAGCTCTGAATCGTCGATGCGCTAATTATTTCCATATGTATTCTATCAAGTCTACTATGTGCATCAAGGTGTTTTCCATGCACCGTGTTGGGGCTGCTCCACGTTGGCTTTAGTCTATTGAGGTCAAGGTTCCGGGCTTATAGTGAGGAGAATTTTGTCGGTTGGTGTTAGATCACTTCGGCAAAGAGCCAAAGACCATCATGAGCTGCTCCTTTGCCAATTGTTTTACATTCGGCAAACTGGTACTGTGTCGGAGTATGTCGACAAGTTCTCTGGCTTAGTGGACCAGCTCGTGGCCTATGGCCGCCGCAACACCGATCCATTGTTTTACACGATTTACTGGGATGACTTACGTAGTGCTGTTCAGTTGCAGCCTCCTTTTTACCTTCGATGTCGCTTGTGTTCTTACCCTATTGCAAGAAGAACCGGTGGATCCGTCCTAGCGGCGGGAGCTCCGCAAATGGGATTCATTCTCTAGAGCCAAGTTGGTCCCGAAGGGGCCATTACCACTGCCACTTCCTCCTCGACTTGACAAACCGTCGCCCTTGGCTTTGCTGCCTAGGATTGAGTGTTGATGATAAGCTGGCAGCGCTGCGTGCTTATTGCAGGGTGTGCGGTCTCTGTGTTCGTTGTGTGTGGTCTTGAGGCCATCGTTGTCTAGAAAATATACAAGATCAAGATACTAAATTGCGTATAGTGGGTTGGTAGCGTATTGGTGTCAATGGAGTAGATCGTGGATACCGGACGCTATTGCGGACACTAATCCTCCTCTCCTCTGTCGGCACTTGTGCTCCTCATGCACGTGCACAAAGGGCTCGTCCCACCTGGGATGGCCCTATCCGTGAATTTTTGGGGGTGAATTGAGTCCAGATCTGAAAGGTATATTCACTAGTGGATGGTCCCATCTCTGGTTGACTCTGAACCAAATACCAAGCCGAGGTGGGATATCGCACCTAAGTTATCTTTAGTAAGAGTGACTCCTTTTTGTAAATACCATAGGAAAATCTTAATTTTCAGCAGTACCCTTAATTTCCATAGTGGGCTTTTTCTAGGGGAACTCCCTACCGAATCATTGTCCTATACATGGACCGAACATTGAACATGACATTCTTACTAATAAGATTCCACTGAAAAACGTCTCTCCCATTTGTGAAGTGAGCCGGTAGAACTTTTGATACTAATTGGATCCCAAGAGACCCAATTTTCATTAACCAATCCTCTCATACATGACACATTAAGTGGTACAGCCCATAGGACGTTTGCCACCATGTCATCTTTCCACCACCACCTCAGTATTTTGTACAGGTTAGGATAAACTTCGCGAAAGGGTTTGTCTCCCAACCAAATGTCCTTCCAAAACCTGATTTGCTTGTCACTTTACACCTTAAAGAAGCCGCCGGCTAGGAAATCATCATTTGCCTTCATTAGGCCGGCCCAGAAATGAGAATCTTCTGGTCTGTGTCGTACTTGTATTAAAAACTAATTAGATAGGTATTTCTTTCTTAGAAGATTTTGCCAAACTCATCCTCATTAATCAACCTAAACAACCACTTGCTCAAGAGACATCTATTTTCAATTTCTAGGTTGTGTATTCCTAGTCCTCTAAATCTTTCGGCCTGCAGAGAACACTCCATCTAGTGAGACGATACTTCTTTTTGTGCTCATCGCATTGCCAGAAAAATGGGAGCGCTAGTAATCTAGTTTTGAAAGTATTCCTCCAGTGATTTCATAAAAAAGATAACATGAACATAGCTAAGCTATTTAGCACCAAATTAATCAAGACTAATCTCTCTCCCACTGAAAGTAATTTTCCTTTCCAATTATTGAGTTTCTCTGAAACTTCTCCTCAATGCAAGCCCAATCCTTATTTGAGAGTTTTTTTATGGTTCATCGGTATACCTAGATACCTGAAAGGTGAACCACCAATCTAGCATCCAAACAATCTTGCATATTCTTGTTCACAGTCCTTGGCGGCTCCATAGCAAAAAAAAAAGTTTACTTTTATGAAAATTAATTTTCAATCCCAACAATTGCTCAAAAGTGCTAAACACTAGCTAAACTCGTTGGCCTAGAGCGCGTGTCGTGATCGAGAAACAAACAATAGCATCCACATATTGAAGGATCGATAGACCTTCATCAACCAAATGCGGGACACCACCTCTGAATTGTGTCGGTTCTTGGGCTTGCCTCTCTGATGCTGAGGACGTCCTCGGAGGAGGGACACTTACGGGCTGTCGAAACATTTCTTTTCCGCCAGAGCATACGCGTGAGCATGCCGATGGGTATAGCCCTTGAGCCCCTAACCGATTCAGATTCCATGGATTTAGCGTACCCCTATGTTAGACTCTTGTCAGGTTGTATGACAGGATTTGTCCTACCTGTAGCAATATACGGATACTTAATTGTCTCTATTTCTATTATAACAATTATTATTTTTGAAAAACAAATTGGTTAATGTCACTTTTTAGGCCCATTTGGATACCCCTCTTATTATAATAATCAGGTTATATAATTAAATTTTTATCCAAACATGACTGATTACATGATGGATTAGATTACATATAGTCCCATAATCTAGGTGAGACCAGGTTGAATTTTCCCAGCTGATTGCCCAACTTATCAAATTATAAAGAATAAGATAGGAATTTCTCACTTTAACCAACCATAATCAATCACCATATCCATTGACCCAAACACTCTGATTATTATAATACATTATCCTGATTATAACAATTTTTTATGCATAATCGAGATTACAATAACCGAGTCATGACTCTCTTGGGCATGTGCACAGGCTGCAAGCTGGGCCTTCCTAATCCAGTGCCGAGTCTGGTTGAGTTGTTTCTTGATTGCGATAAATATATTACTTACGCGTGGGTTGTTACCATAGATGGGCAACGGGCCGGCCCGGCACGGCATGGCACGGGCCCGTGCCAGGCATGGCATAGTAGGGCCCAGCGTGCCGATGGGCCGTGCTGCCCTGGGCTTCGTGCTTGGTCCACGGCCCAGGCACGGTCTGCTAGGCCACTTTTCGTGTCGGGCCAGCCCGATGAGCAGGACCATTTTTGCAGGCCAGGCCGGCCCGAGGCCCACCAAGAGAAAGAGAGACAGAGAGTGAAGGGAGGCCGTGAGTCGGGAGGAGGCGGAGGTGGGTGGTTCCTGCGGTGCGACTACGCGGGGGCGTGGAGGAGGAGGTGGTGGTGGCCGACAGCCGCACTCGACACCGCCACCGCCGCTGCTCGAGGTCGGCCGCCGCACTAGGGGGCCGTGACATTGTGGTCGCGTGGAGGAGGGGCGGGGAAGGAGCCACGTTGTGCAGGGGGCTATGCGGCGCGCGGTGTCAGGGTGTTGGGGAAGGAGCCACACTGTCGGGGGGTTGGGGAAGAAGTCACGCAGGGGCAGCGCTGTGCGGCGCGTGGTGCCACAGTGTCGGGGGTTGGGGAAGGAACCGCGCTGTGCGGCGTGGGACTGCAGGAGGAAAGTTGCGGGGGGATTGGGGTCTAGGGAGTTAGGGTTAGTATAGGAAGGAGGCTGGTGGTCTCTTTAGCAGACCAGGTGGTCAACGGGCCGCCACCGGGCCTGTTTTCAAATAGCGGGCCGTGCAGTGCCAGCCCGCGTGCTTGGGCAGCGGCCCAGGCACGGCCTGGTGCATCGGGCTATGCCGGCCTGGGCCCGCACAATACCAGACCATGCCGTGTTTGAGCCGGGCCAAAAATGCGGGCTTTGTGCCAGGCCGTCATGCCATGGGTTGCATGCCCATATATAGTTGTTACGATATGAACTAGATTATTTCGAATTCATATTAAAACTTGAATGTTGCGGCTTAAAGTATCTTTTTTCAATTGTACAATACATGTTTAAACTCAAACTATCATGGTAACGCATGGCAATGATCCTAGTAGTATTATAAATTTAAAATGTAAATTCAACGGCATATATCAAATAAATAATGGCACGATAAAGTATAACACAACGTACATGAAACCATTCTTGCTTTTGTGTGTGGCTTTTGATCCTAAGCCACGTCGACTCTACCTAATAAACTTGTGAACAACTGGTATGCAACTACTACTTGTTTTTCTTTGATGAAAGAGCAGAACAGATTATCAAAGAGAGAGGAGACATGCAAGAAAATCACTAGCATAGTAGCATAGAGAATTAGAGACGTCGATGGAACGCTCGCCGCTCCGGGCAAAAAGGACGGTGATCAATAGCTAGAACTGAGCATTGGACGTGTAGGTGGCGCCGAACCACCAGCCGGCGGGCGCGACGTTGTACGCCGTGACGACGCGGCCGTCGTCGGACCTGAGGCGGAACGAGAGGCCCTGCCCGTTGAGGTACGCGTTGCTCTGCCAGTTGGCGCCCCAGTTGCGGGTCATGGGCATCCAGTCCGTGGCGGAGCCCTTGACCCAGGCCTGCGCCACGACGCCGCTGCCGCCGACGTTGGCGACGGTGACCAGCTCGAAGTAGCTGTGCCCCTGGACGGTGAACCTGACGCCTCCAGTCCTGCGGCACGGCACGCGGCGGTAGTTGACGGGCACGATCCCGGCGCGGTACACGGCGATGGCCTCCCACGCCGGCTGCGACATGTCGAAGTGGCGGCGCGGCGGGTTGCACCAGCCCCCCGCGTCGCCCGACAGCGCCCAGTTGGGCGGGCACAGGTTGGTGGCCGTCACCGTGATGGAGCGGGCGCCCGGCTTGCACCACCGCGACCGGCGCGCGTCGCAGGCAATGGCGAAGCACGCGCCGCACATGGCGCCGTTGTTGAACAGCGCCGTGCTCAGCGCCGTCGTGCGCGTGCCGTACCCGGCGTTGTACAGGTTGCCGTACCCGCACGCGCCGCCTGAGAATTTAGTTTCGTTAGCATTGTTAGTTAATGCGAAACCTGGCATGCAGCTATTGCAGCAGCATAGTCAAGTGATCGATGAAGCAGAACAGTTAATTACCCATGGTGCCCGACGCGTCGCTGCCGCCGTAGAACGTGGCGAAGGCGGGTGTCCATTGAGCTGCCGCCACTGACCCTCGGAGGAAGAAGAAGAAGGCGCACAGGGCCAGGAGCACGGGCGTCTTCGCCATGTCGTCGTCAGCCGTGACTACTTCTCACACTAGCGACTACTTGCTGATCGATCGAGGCTGTACGACCGAGACAGTACTTGTGCTGAGGCAGGGTCAGCTAGGACCCGTATATATAGAGTACTGGACTACTGGTACGTGCCCGTTCTTCTTGGCAAGCAAGCGCCAATCAGGCAATCATCATCATCAATGGCGTTTGAAAGAACCGACTTGATGGATTCGGTTGGTTGCTACACCGATCGAGTAGACCGGTCAGGCGAGTACCGGGCGATCCTATATTTGCATGATCCAGAAAGCGACTGTCCAGCGCGTGGATGGTTTGGCCGGGATTGACTTTTGCGCGCATCCGCATGTTCACGTCAATGATTGGATTATACTTGGATAACACTTGCTGCAACTTGCAGGGCGAAATATAAATCTGGGCTACCGCCGAATTTGTGATTCACACTCTCATCAGGCGGTGTGCAACGCCAGCGGCCATGTGCTTGTCGCTCAACTCTACGTTGATTACGCGCTTGCAGTACGTGTCTTGTAAAACTTATGCAGGGATGAAAATGGAATCAGCAACTACGTAATGATCATGTCATGTCAATACTTGTACATATATCTATATCTACGTCTACATCTACATCTACTCCCTCCGTCCCTAAATGAGTGTCGCTATGGTATTCGTATCGGTCAAACTTTATTAACTTTGACTAAAAAAACGTAGAAAATATTAGCGACATTTATATCTCCAAATAAGTTTATTATGAAAATAGATTCAATGACTATCTAAAGATACTAATTATGTACTATAAATATTAATGTTTTCTTGTATATATTTGGTTAAATTTAAAAATGTTTGACTCCTTGGGAAGCAATAATGACACTTATTTAACGATGGATGGAGTATATCTATATCTATATCTATATCTATATCTATATCTATATCTATATCTATATCTATATCTATATCTATATCTATATCTATATCTATATCTATATCTATATCTATATCTATATATCTTATAATCCTAAACCTCACTAGAGATTATCTTGACATGCAAATTGTCCACTCTCAATAGTCCACTATCAGATGCAAATAGTCCACTATCTCAATAGTCTTGATCTACCAACATGTAATCAAGATGTCCAAGAGGGGGGTGAATTGGGCTTCTCTAAAAATTAATTGCAAGAATTAAATCCTACAAGCCAAAGTTCACCCCTAATGCTTACTAGTGTTCCTTGTGATTCTACCGGTAAAAAGTTTTGCACCCTAAGTTCCAATCCTAGTCTAGCATGACAATTCTAGGAAAGTAAGTCAAGCAATGAAAGTAATACACGAAAGTAAATGCTTGAAAGTAAGGGTTAGGAACACAGCGATGTTTTCCCGAGGTATCGGAGAGTCGTCACTCCCCACTAGTCCTCGTTGGAGCACCCGGGCAAGGGTGTAGCTCCCCCTTGATCCGCGCAAGGATCAAGTGCTCTCTACGAGCTGATTCTTCGATACTCCGTCGCGGTGAATTGCCCAAAACCGCTCACACGATGAGTTGGGTCATCCACAAGCTCGCCGGATGATCACCAAACTCCCAATCACCACCAAATCGTCTAGGTGATGGCGATCACCAAGAGTAACAAGCTAGAACTCTCACTTGACCACAACAAGCCTAATGAGAAGATGGATGCACACTTGCTACTCCCTAGTCACTAATGAGGGATCTCAAACTTTGATTCTCAAATCACTACCCTCACTAGGGCTATTGCACTCCCTTGCACTTGAAAGGTGTTTCTCAGCTGAACAAAAGAGCAAGAGACCTCTAAAAGAGGTGGAGGGGATGTATTTATACACCCCTCAGACAAATCCAACTGTTACCAGCCAATTCAGCAAAACACGCACTGACCGGACGCGCCGGTCGAACGTAACGGTCGAAAACTGGAACGACATCGCTGGGTGACCGGACGCACCGATCAGAGGTGACCGGACGCGTCAGATCGAGCAAGAACCTTACTGTACTTTGACCTGACGCTCGACCGCGTCCGATCAGTGATGACCGGACGCGTCAGGTCAGCTAAGTACCTTACTGGAACGTGACCGGACGCGTCCGATCACTTCCCAGTCGCGTCCGATTAGACTTTTACCCTCTGAAACTCGTGTCAGACTGATCACCACGTCCGGTCCTCGCAGGGACCGCGTCCGATCAACCAGGTTAACGACGTAGTGACTGTTAGTACTGACCGGACGCGTCCGGTCGTGACAGAGACCACGTCCGGTCAAGGGTAAACAACTTAAACAACTTCAAAATGCGACGCAACTTGAACCAAGTTGCTTCCAACTGAACTTTGAGCTTTACCTGAGCTACCTAGTGCTAAGTTTGACAAGTGTGCACCACACATAAACAAAAGACTCACCTAGGTCAAGCTACTCGCTCATGCCCCCCTTTATAGTACGGCCAAAGAAAGAAACAAAAATCCTAACGACTATTCCAGATGTAACCCAACACCTTGACATCCAGAACTAACCGTCCTTAATCTTGTCATTGATCCTTTGAAAACCGAAATGATTTCCATCAAGGGGCATGAATACCATAGTGCCCAAAGCAGTCATCAACCCCATGACCTAACTTATCACAGTTTCTGCAAAACACATGTTAGTCATGGTAATAATACGTTGTCATCAATTACCGAAACCAACACCGGGGCCTAGATGCTTTCAATCTCCCCCTTTTTAGTGATTGATGACAACACTTAGATTCAGAAGATTTAAGAGTTGAGGTTTTCGAACATGCTTGGTTCACATAAACAAAAAGCTATAAGCACAAGGGAATAGGAATTGCTTATGTGTTCCAAGCCTACTGAGTGTACTTATAAGATAAAACATAAAGAGTTAGTGCACATAAAAACATAGCTCATATGAAATCAGAGTAAGGCACGGAAGCACAACCTAATGAGCTAAAACCAATTAAGTAACATGATAAAAAATAATGTCTCACAGTCACCACATGTCACAGAATGCAGGGTGATAAAGTAGACATGATGCATAAAAGTAGCACACAAAGAAAATGAAACCCTCTATCAACACTCCCCCTGAATCTACTCTCTCTCCTCCTTTGGCATCAAACGCTAAAAACAAAGCTAAGGATCCGATGGGGGAATAGAAGCTGTCGTGTCGGGTGCCGAGGAGCATGGAGTGATCACAAACTGCAAAGTATTATCCTCAGACTCTGAACTATCAGGCTAACCCTCTATAGATAGACGTGGCAGTGGAGCAGTCTGGGTCTGTAGATCATGTGCAGGAACTGAAGATGTAGTAGCAACAATAGAGGCAGTCTCTATCACATGAGCCTCAAAAATACCAAGAGTGGGAGGATCTGTCGAGGCAACTGACGATGGCACAGTCTCTGTAGTCCCGGCCTCTGACACTGGAAGAACCACAGTCTCGAAAGCTGACATCCCTGAAGAGGTCATAACAGTAGTGTGCGAGGGTGTCGGCTGACCAGTCAGCTCGCTGTAGGAGGCACTCAAGTCAGTGAAAGGAGTGCCCGAGAGAAGGTGAGGTCTAGGCTGAGTTGGTGGAGTGAACCCCGTCTGAATAAGTGTGTAGCTCGGGGACTGAAAGGTCTGAGGAACCTGCTGCTGGGGAGAGGTGAACTGAAAGCTCGGTTGTCCCTAACTCTGAAGTCCACTAGACTGTAGTGCAGGAGTAAGGACAGACGATGGTGGAGGTACCCCAACAGTGATAAGGTGTCGCAGGAGCTCAAGATACTGCTGCTGGGTGGCTGTCTGCTGCCTCTGCATCTCAAACTGCTGGCTCTGAAACTCCAGCTGCTGCCTCTGGAACTCGTCCTGACGAGCCTGAATCTGAGCAAATGCGGCAGCTGTGTCCTGAGCCTGTCGCTGCATATGAACCTCCTGTCTCTCCTGGGCCTGGGTCAGCCTCTCAAGTATAGCCACCATGGCTGGGTCTGAGTGGGAGGCTGATCCTGAACCACCGCCCTCATGGTTGTGAGACCGAGGAGAGCGGTACCGGGGGATGGGCTGGTAATCCTCGTCAGTGCTGTCAGTGGCAACATCCTCAACTGGATCAGCTAGCTGAGTATCAAGATCTGCAAGCTTGGCCTCAGCAAGACCCTCAATGGTCTCGCCCTGCTCAGCTGCTGTCTTGGGAACCTTTGGCCTCTGACGCTGTCCTGGCCTAGGTGCCTGCTCTCTGTTCACTGAAGCCCACAACTGTCGAATATCATACTCTAAAAATACAGTAGTGGTATCAAATATCTCAGCTCTAATCTCTGCAGGCAGGTCACACGCAGATCGAATAATAAAACAGATCCAATGAGCATAAGGTAGCTGCCAGTGACCCTTGAATCCCTCTGCCAAAGTATCCTCCATCTCACATAGCATCAGATCCCAAATATTGAACTGTGTCTGTGAGATGAGGTGATGCACCACCCATAACTGCATACGAGTCAGTCCCTCTCTATATCCCAGCCACAGAAGAAGGGTCCGCCTCACAATAGCATCGAGCACTTTAGCTAGGGGTGTCAGGCTGGCAGGTGTACGTCTAGACCTCTCGCCAAACGGCTCATGGAAGCAGGGTCTGATCATGTCTGTGGGTGGCACTGTGCCTCCGTGGGGACGACGTGGTGGTGAAGTCTGACCAAAACACAACTGGTGTATCTTCGTCTCTAAAGCAGGGAGTCTGAGGATCTCCCGTACCCTAGTGTTGTACAGTCTGCGGTCACAGCCTCGGAATGCAAAGTGTATAAACTCATGTGCTGGGTCAATCCAAAGTGAAGAGTAGAACTATCTGACCCAAGTCCCGCAGTAGGCTCCAGTCCATCCAAGAAAGTCTGACAGGCCCGGTAGAAACGACAAGTGCGGACGGAGCTGCTCACCAACCACCTCAACTAAAGCCTCCAGTCGACAGACTCTCTAAGGTCTGAAAGCAATCCCGCTGTCAACATAGGCTATGTAGAAGTCCTCGTGCAAAGGGTGTAGAAGCCCTCTGAAGCTCGGGGATCCCGCTAAGGTGGGAACCACCGACCAATCTCGATGAACCGAAGGGCCTGCACCTGGCGTGTTGTAGCTCCCCTCAAGTCAAAGTGCTCGACTGGGGGGTGACCTCGAGCCCTGGGAGGTGGACGACCTCCACGACGCTGGCCCTCTGGCCTGGGAGTCACCGGAGCTCGCGTACGTCCTGAGCGATGACGTGGTGGAGAGTGAACAGTCTGCTCCTCTGTCTCCTCTAGATCCTCTGTGGGCTGCTCTGCAGGTGTATCCTCGGTCTCTTCTATGGCCTCAGTACCGAGCTATCGACCTTCAAGGTGAAAGCGACGCTCGCCAATGTGAACCCCACTGCCTCTGTCACCCCTCTCTGCAACCTCTGCAGCATCAGCGACGGCCTGTGCAATCTCTGCCTCAGTGGGTGTCCTTTTTCTCTTCTTGACGGCTAACTTCTTGCGCTTGCCATGGGCTACCTCTATCATCCTAGGCGGACTTTTGTCCCCGTCACTAGGTGCACCACCAGCATTCTTGCAGTGAACCATACTGACAAACTGCTGCGACTAAGAAAACCCAGACAGTGAAAGATGGTGTACTGACACTCGTGAGGCTTGGCCTCAAACCGTATCTGCAGGCTTGGCCTCAGATTCAAATCTGATCAAGTGCCACACAAAGCACTGACAGGACTCACTGAAAGGATAGAATAGATAGAGTTACTATAAGCAACATATATTATCTAATAGATAAGTGAGGTCCTAATGAAAGCAAGCATATTAGATAAGATGTGAATAGAACGCGATAGCTACCTCCAATCGGTGAGAATCCGGTGAAAAGATGAGGGATCTTGACGCGCGAGAATTCGACGGAGACGCCGAAAGAGCGCTGATTTGCCGAGACAAGCAATAGATGAATTAGAATTTCAACAGAAAGTTACGACAAACCCGAAGTAGAAAGGATCAAGGTAACGCGAAGAAACCTCATGGAGAAGGAGTTGCACGGAGAAACCTCGACGAAGAACGGTCGAAGTGAAGTCGCGCAAGAGCTAGGGTTTGGCCAAAGTGGAAACACGCGAGGAGGACCTCGGTGGTGGCGCAAGTGGCTGAGGACGAGCAGTTGTGGTGCAGAGATGGCGCGCGTGGCAGAGGAGGAGCGGCTGCGACGATGCGGGCGGCTGCAGTGGAGCGATCGACGGCGGCGCTGGCTCGGGGCTACAGCGGTGCTGGAGAAGCGGCGCGGCGCGGCGGCGGAGCGAGGGCAGCGCGCGGAGCTCCGGTGGAGGAGGAGGAGGCACGGCGCGGCACGGCAAGAATCGAGCTAGGGCTCGGCGGATGCGGCGACGAAAGAAAAACGAAGAAAGAAAACGAGATCGGGACGAACGGTTATATGAGGGGTCAGATCTGCTTTCAACACACTGACCGGACGCGATGGTCGCCTGACCAGACGCGGTGGAGCAGCGTCCGGTCAGAGTCCAGTAAGCTCCTAGAGCGACCGGACGCGTCTGGTTAGGGATGATCGGACGCTGACAGAGTCCGGTCAGAGATCACCCGGGAAACTCAAGCGCATGACCGGACATGGTGGTGGGGTACGGGACCGGACGCGGTGGTCACAACGATGCGTCCGGTTCAGCGTCCGGTCACAGATCCAAGAGAATGTCTTCGGGATGACCGGACGCGCTGGTGGTCACCGAGACTGGACGCAGTGGTGAAGCAGCACCGCGTCCGGTTCAGCGTCCGGTCCAGCGTCTGGTCGCTGTTTAACGCCTTTCTTCAATCCGATCTTCGACGCGACTTCTCCCAATCAAGTTTCAATTCAAAGGGACTCAAAAAAACACCAATTGGAACCTGATATGAGTGACCTCACTCAAACCCTCAAGTTTTTCAAAATATTTTGCCTTAGGCTAGTATTATTTGTAAGAAAATATGCAATAAACACCCGAGGAGCAACGTATGGCCATGCAATAGAGTTTATGAACCCTTGGGAGCTTCAAAAGCTCTCTCTATTCATGGACGAACATAGAGGTTGCTCAAAGCAAAACCAAAAAGAAACGACAAAGCAACAACCATGCATATGCAATGCAAAGCGAGAAAGGAAGACTAGGTTGCTTGTCAAGTTTGATCCACGGTTAGACTTCTTCACTCCTCCAAAGGAGGGTTATCGTAACCGTGTTAGACAAGTTCTAGATGCTTTTCGGAAATTTAAACATGACATATAAGACAATACAATGTAAGGGACAACACAAGCTCATTTTTTAAAGTTACTAGAATCAAGCACATTTAGTTCACTTCTCAATCTACAAAAGGTAGCCTCATCTAAAGGTTTAGTGAAGATATCGCTAATTGATTTTCACTTCTTACACCTTCTAGTGATATATCATTTTTAGCAACATGATCTCTTAGAAAGTGGTGGCGGATATCAAATGAAGATCTCTCTATTGAATTTCTTGGTGAATAGTGTGGTATCAACCTTCCCAATAGTGAAGCCCTTCTCAATGAGGAAGTCCCGGAGGCGCTCATACCACGCTCTAGGGGCTTGCTTGAGCCCATATAGCGCCTTGGGCAACCTATAAACATGATTAGGATATCTAGGGTCTTAAAACCTGAGAGGTTGTTCAACATAGACTAGTTCATTTATGAAGCCATTTAAAATGCACTTTTCACATCCATTTGATATAGTTTCATTTCATGATGTGATGCATATGCAAGAGGGATATGAATGGCTTCAAGTCTTGCAACGGGTGCAAAGGTCTCTCCAAAATTAAGACCTTCAACTTGAGAGAAGCCCTTTACAACTAGTATTGCCTTGTTCCTCACTACTACGCCTTGGTCATCTTGCTTGTTGCGGAACACCGACTTGGTTCCAATGACTCTTGCACCTTTTGGATGCTCTTCAAGTGTCCAAACTTAATTGCGGGTAAAGTTGTTCAATTCTTCATGCATAGCATTCACCCAATCCGGATCTCGAAGAGCTTCTTCTACATTCTTAGGTTCAAGACAAGAGACAAAAGAGTGATGTTCAATAAAAGAAGCAAGCTTTTGAGATCGAGTCATTACACCCTTTGTAGGACTCCCTATGATGAGATCTTGTGGATGTGCTTGAAGTAGAGGTGAGTTTTTTCTTTCAACCACTTGAGGAGAGAGTTGGGGAGCATCAACATCTTGATCTTGTGCCTCGGCTTGTTCATGAGAGACATGAGTATCTTCATTTTCAACTCTCTCATTCTTATCATCATCTTGAGGCACATGTGATGAAGATGGTGGATTGACAATTAGTACATCGTCTTCATCATCTTTAGGCTTGATGTCTCCCACCGGCATGTTCTTCATTGCCTCCCTCAATGGTTCATCACCTACATCATCACAATTCTCAATTGCTCCTTGGGAGCCGTTAGATTCATCAAATTTCACATCATATGTTTCTTCAACCAAACCGGTGGCATGGTTAAATACTCTATATGCTTTGGACTTTGATGAGTAACCAACAAGAAAACCAATATCACAACATCTTTGAAACTTCCCTAGGTGTTGATGCTTCTTGTAGATGTAGCATTTGCAACTAAACACCCGGAAGAATGAGACGTTCGACTTTTTCCCATTTAGCAACTCATAGGGGGTCTTGCCAAGAAACTTTTGTAGGAAGTGTAACACCTCTGGGTGTTAAGCAAGCATTCACATCCTAAATCATGAGCATTTGCATTTCATGCATGATCATCATCACATGTAAATTAAGTTAGAATTTATTTAAAACTGTGATAATCATGTTTGAGCTCTGAATTGGTAAAAGTCCCAGGTAAAAATTTGTGGAACTATAACTTTAAATAACTTAGAAATAATTAGCATGATTTTTGGAGCAAGTTTGGTATTCAAAATCTTTTCCAAATTGTGCTTCTAAAAATATTTCAGAAAATTGAGTTTTCATTTAAAAATTTGACTTTAAATCATCAATTCAAAATATATTTAGAATTTTGAAAAGTGTCCTAAATGAAAGTTGTAGAGAATTAAATTTTGGACAACTTTTGTTTTGGGGGCAATTTATGAAAATGTCTTTTTCATCTTCAAAATTTGAATTTGAATCAAATTACAAAATCTGGAATTTTATTTAGAAAAAAAATCACCTTTTCAGCCTTATCGGGCCGCCGCCTCCTTTCCGGCCCGAGCGCCGAAGTCGGCCCAGCCTGCTCCGCGCCCGCGCCCGCGTCTGCCTCCGCCTGCGCACTCGTCCGCGCACGCTCGCCGCGCCAGCGCGACCGACCGCGGCAGACCGCGCACGCCGCGTGGCGGCCGCATGCCGGCGACGCCCCGCGCGTGGCAGCCGTGGCCTTCGCGCTCGCGCACTACCTCCGCCTTCATCTGCTCCGCCCGCTGCTCACTTCTTCGCCCGCGCGCTTTTTCTCTCCCTCGCACAGCCCGTGCTCCGCCGCCGCGCGCCATTGCCGGCATTTTCCACCTCTGAGCCACCGTTCCCGCGCAACGAACGAGTCTCTTTCTGATTCGCCTTGCCATGAGCTCCGCCACCTCCTCCCCTCCGAACGGGCCACCGTGCACCTTGCTCGCCGATGGTAAGGCTCAATTGAGCGTCTTCCCGCGCGCGCCACCGAGCCGGGCCGTCGAGCTCGCGCTCCGCCATCAGCGCCCTCGTTCCCCTTTTCTCCCCTTGCATCACGCCGTTGTGTTCGTCTTTCCCACGCGGTTCATTTGCTCTCCACGTCTCACCTGCTCGTGACCAGAAGCGGCCGCTGGCCGTCGGCGGCGACCGCACCACCGCGTTCCCGGGCGCCGGCATGTCCGGCCGTGGACACGCCCGCTCTCCCCCTCGCTGTTCGCCAGGCCAAGACGGCCTTGGGCCGCAGCCCAAGCCGGGCGGCGCGCCTGCCTTCCCGCGCGCGCGCACGGGCCGAAAGGCCGTAGCCGGCCGGTTGGTCTCGCTGGGCCGGCCCGTTAGGGATAAAAACATTTATTTTTCGTTTTTCTTTTATTATTTGAAAGTGGAAATGGTTTGGAAAATGTTTGACTACTCGAATTTGCTCCAAATCTGTTCAAATAAATTTTTCTAGGTTCCTTATCATCAGATCTACTTGAGAAAAATATTGCATGTCAAGATTTAAATACTTTACTGTAGAGTTTTTATTTAATCACTAAAACTACTGTTTTCTTGTTAAATATGTAGTAAATCACAGAGAGCTCAGAAAAATATGGTTCCACTTGCTATAATTTTCTTTTGTGATGTACTTTTTAGGAAAAATATGTGCCATGCATGTTCTATGGAAGAATCTTGAGTTGTAGTACAAGTGTTTAATATTGTTAATAATTGTTATTTTTGCTAGAGAGAAAAATATGAATAAAACATGCATGTAATAATTTTTCTATAGTGATTGTTTATTGTGTAAAATGAAAGAAAAATGTTAAATCTGTTGTTTGATACTTTTTATAGTATAAAGTATTTTTATGCTCATTTTTAGGTCCTAGCTTGTTATTTTTGTGTAGACAATTCTAGTAATCCAAATGCAATAAAATTTTTATGGTATGCTAGATTAGATGATAGAAAGCTACTGTAATTTTCTCAGATTTTTCTATGCTACTAAAATAGGTGTTGCTGTTCAAACCTAGTTGCATTTGGGGTTTTTATTTAACCTTGTTAATGCATGACTAGCGAATAGGATTTTGCTTTGGTGTATCTTTGAAGCATTTAATAAAATATGCTGGCTTAGCATGGTAGTAGTAGAAGAGAATGCAGTAGATGACATGTGCTTGTAGTCTGTATTCTTGGATGATGTTGACTACCTTGTAGAAGAAATGTATTCGTACTTTATGAAATAAAGTGAACCTATTTATCTACATTTCATATATCATGACCATTACATGTCATTTCCACAATGCATCTAGGCATAAGCACTTATCCGATTGCATCATACAGGATTGAGGAAGTAACGCCGGTAGCAGTTCCCGAGGAGCCGGAAGAGCAGCCCGAGGAGCAGGAAGTGCCCGAAGCCAACGAGGAGGTCGGTGAGGATCTTCTAGAGTGCTCAGACCACCGTCCGAGCTCTTTCGAGAGAGGCAAGCCCCGGAGCATTTCTCTCCCCTGGTTTGCCAATATTTTATTAATGCTTTACTTTAACTGCTGCATTAAGTTTAGGAGTTGTTTGCAACCGTTGCTGCATTATACCTTGTTTACTCTATTCTACCCTATCCTTGTCACCCTGTTATTCGCAGTCAAGTACTTGCTTAGCTTGCTTAGACCGGTAGAAGTCGGGTGATTTCCTGTCACCTGCGAGCTAAAGGTGTTACCTGGATCTGCTTGAGAAAAGATGTCATCATGAAATAACTAAGTGTTAATGTGAAATTGAGACCAGACAGAAATTTGCAGGGTTTTGAACTGTAGTGTTTTCTGTCTGTGTCGATTAAGGACCGATCGTGGTTGGGCCTCGGGTCATGTTGAACGCATGCCTCACATTTAGCTGGCCGGATAAAGTACATTTCGACCGCAAAGCTAGGAGATTATTCGGGCCGAGTGGATTGCCCGTAACGCACTGTACCGGAGTAGTAGTGGCAGGATACGGGGGCGTGATGATAAGGCCAAAGAGCAGTCGGGCGGCCCCCGAGTACATGTGGTTCCTGGCAAGCTCGTGACTTTACCTGGATGGTTGACTCAGTGACCAACACCTCACTTTAGCGGGTGAGTGAGGTTTGTGTGAGGAATAAATTACCAGCTGGTTAATAATCGATTCGAATCGCCATCGTTCACTGGATAGTGAGCACTTGACTTGAGCTACTTCATCGTAGTAATATTGATGGAACACTTGGACAGTTATATAAAATATGACATACTGGAAGTTGTTAGTGATCATTGGTTATCATTACCTATGTTAATTACATGTTACTTTAGTACAGGTGCAAATGTAGTTGACAGGTTAATAAAGATTTAACTTGATGCAAAGCTTTTGTAAAGATTCTCTAAATCCTAAAAATGCCTTTTTGCAAATGAGTTAGCTACCCCACCAGAAAGCCTGTCATGATTCTTTGGTGTCTTTTTATTTTTGGTTCTGTCGGGTAAGTCTAGCTGAGTACCTTCTCGTACTCAGGGCTTTGTTCCCACTTGTTGCAGATGGGCAAATGTATTACGACTACTGTATCAACTGCCTTTATCCTGCAATGGGAGAAGCTTAGGACCATGGGCAATGGTCATTCACTACATCTCGTCTGATGCTTTTGATGGAAGATGATCCTGAACTGGCACCGTATTTTGAACTCTGTGTGCGTGTGTGATTTGAACTAAATGCTTCCGCTACTTTCATTCGAAACTGGTTTGTAATAACTATGTTTAAACTCCGATGTATTTGTGCCGCGAACTTTTATATAACTTGTGATGGTGACCGCTGAACTTATTACGATCTTGGCTGGTATGTAAGTTGGTTTGAAATCCGTCGTGATTTCACGGACTACCGGGTTATACGGGCTTAAGTTTGCTAAATCGTCTGCTCGGTGAATGATTTTCTTACTTAATCTCGTGTAATTGGTCAGTTCTGTTACAGCTGGTATCGGAGCATGGTTTAGCGTGTTTACTGTTCACAAGTGTATTTAAAACAAAAATATGTTTGAAAAACATGATTTACAAACTAAGAGTGTGCCAGTGGTCATATCCTTTATACCCAGTAAGGACTTTAGGTGACTTAATTAAGTACTAACTTGGGGGTTCTTGCACCATATTTCTCTTTCGTTGCTCATACGGCGTGCTATTGTATGAGTGCCACTTAATTGAGTGGTAATGTATGGATCAGTTGCCTCTACACCTCGGTAAGTGTGAGATGTGAGAGCATGATCGGATACACCGCCGATCTAGGGAGAGTGCTTATATGATAGTGGAGTACTTACATGTTTTACGCATGTTTTTACAAAAGTGTCGTATGTGTGGTTGTTCCGTCCGTTGAGGCGATGCCGTTAATAGGATGATGTTTTGGATGGTTACTACCGTTGTACGCGTATCTAGGGATTCATGTAGAGCGTGTAGATAGATTTACTGCTTTCATTCATGCATAGGGTTTTGGGCTAAAATGAATTTTCGGTAGGTACATAACAGTGTTTCTCGTGTAGAACGTATTAGTTACGTATATGAGAGATCGCCTGTATGCCACCGAATTCATCGATAGATATCATTTATTTCTTAAGTTTGTGAGAACGTAAGAAACGTGCATGCATCATGTTGCTTGTGCATTTCATTCATGCCATGCATTCCTCCCCTTATAAATTGATTATCCCCTTTCGATAAAAATTGTACCAACTTAAAATATATTCTTACCGGGTAATCGAAACTTTTGGTACAGATGGCCCGCACGAAGCAGACTGCCCACAAGTCCACAGGAGGAAGAGCACCCCGACGCCAGTTGGCCCCGCGGGAGCGTCGCAACACGGACACCTTTCTGAGCGAGTTTGGCATGCCAACTTTGCTTTGGAGAGTGCTCCATGATGTGGGGTACCCGGAGGGTCAGGAGCCGGTGTACTCTTGGAGTGAGAGCCAGTTGGTAGAGGATGGACTGGCAGTAGTGGAGATCATTGTCCCTGCTCTTGGTGATGCTCCGGAATGGGATGGTTGGCACTTGGAGTTTGAGGGACGCACTCCGGTTGAGGGTGCAGAGGGCACAACTTTCCGTGTCATCCGGGACATAATGAGCAGATTTCCCAACAAGCTAGCAGCAGCCTTGGCTGACACTTTTCCGAGAGATGATCCTCACGATGCTATTTGGGTGCAGCCGCAAGGAAGTGCTTTAGTCAGAGGCCCAAGCGAAGGACAGGCTAGCGACAACCACGCTATGAGTGCGATGTATGCAGCTATCAGAGCATACCAGAGTCTGGAGTGCACCTATTGGACTTTGACTGGTTTGCGTGGTGATGATCGGCTCAAAGCAAGAAAACAAAAGAAGAAGTAAGCACGTGTTATCGCTAGTTTACAGGAGCAATTGGCTGACATGAGCTTGCAGCGAGACCAGGCTCTAGAGAGAGGTGATAGTTCTCTACAGCGGGTGCATACGTTGACTCAGGCCAACAATAATGCAGACCGCATGATTGGACAGTTGGTTTAGGAAAGGAATGAAGCCTGGAACGAGAGGAACCTCCTGAGGCAGAGGGTTGAGGAGCTAGAGGAGTACAATGTCAACTTGCATGAGGAGTTTCATATGCTCTACAACGGGATTGGCCCGTATGCTCCTCCAGAAGCCGCCGGTATGGACGTCGACGATGACGAGGACGAGCCCACAGCCGCACCTGCTGACGACGACGACGTTGCTACTGATGGTAGCGATGGTGACGTCTCTGACCCCGACGATGGCCCTGAGGAGTAGGCTAGTTGCTTTGCGTTAGCTCATAGGTCCTGTCACGATGACCTTCTTTTGGTTTCATGTATTTTGATGTATCTCGTTTGAACCTTGAGACTTGGTGGAATGTTAGATCTTGGTTGTTCATACGATACCTGAGCGCATAAAGTCAAGTGTGTGTATGCTGGCAACGTGGTTGTATTGGACGCGATGTTTGCATTTGAAGTAATTTATTTAGTGGTGTTGTTTTAATTGGAATGTGATTATTGTGCCTCTGTTTTATTGTATGACTTTGTTCTCTCCAATGAACTCAGTATGGCATAATTTTTCATTCACTCACAATTACTACAACTTCGCTTAATCATTACTTGTTGCTGAAATATGCAGATGGCAAACACTCGACGCGCCACGTATGAGGCTACTGAAACTGGTGGAAATGGTGCCGGGGCAGGTGGGAGTGGTGCTAACAATGCCAACCATAATGAGCCACACCCGGAGCCGCATTTGCCGCCTCCTCCACCGCTCACTGCAGAGGTTTTCTTTGCACAGTTTTTGGAAAGTCAGCGCAATGCTGAGCAGTCACAGAAGAATATGGAAGATTTCCTGCGTACCATTGCCAACGTGCAACGTGGTAACAACCAAGGTGGTGGCAATGGAGTGAACCAGTACAGCAACTTTAAGGATTTCATGGACACTAGGCCGCCAATTTTCAAGGAAGCAATCGAGCCACTTGACGCTGAAGAATGGATTAACACTATGGAAGATAAGTTCCGTGTGTTAAGGCTGACAGAAGTATTGAAGACAGAGTATGCTGCACATCAGTTACAAGGACCAGCAAGGATGTGATGGAAGCATCACTGCACCACCTTCCCTTCGAATGCTCAGATCTCGTGGAGAGAGTTCACCGAAGCCTTCCGTGGAGTTTATATTCCATCAGGGCTAGTTGAGATGAAGTTGGGAGAGTTCTTGGCTTTAAATCAGGGTACCAAAACCGTGACACAGTATTTGCATGCCTTCAACAACTTGTGTCGTTATGCTCCTGACATGGTTGACACAGATGCTAAGAAAATTGCTAGCTTCAAGAGAGGGTTAGGTCCAAAGATGATGAAGCATGTGGGTACCAATAACCGCGCCAGATTCAATGACTTCATCAGTGATTGTCTAAAACAAGAGAAGAACAACAACACGTACACATCATCCAAGACTCGTAAGAGAGCCTTTGAGTCAGGACCATCACAGTCAAGAGTTATCACTGCTAATCGTTCGACCTATCGTCCGTCTGCACCTGGTGTAAGGTTTAGGCCACCGTAGCATAAGACCCAGAACTACAAGGGACCGCAGAAGCCGTACAAGATGACCGTGCCGCCGGCAAGGACAGCCGCAACTGCAGGACAAGGTAACTCGAAGGGAGCTATCGGATCTGCTGGTACAGTAAAAGGACCTTGCTATAATTGCGATCAGCCATGCCACTTTTCCAAGTTCTGTCCTTATCCGCCCAGAAAGAAGCAACAAACTTATAATGCTCGAGTGCACCACACCAATGTGGAAGAGATTCCTGAGGGAGAGCCCGTAACTGCTGGTAAGTTTTCTGTTAACCAAAACCCTACAGTTGTTCTATTTGATTCTGGATCATCACATTCTTTCATGAGTCAAGCATTTGCACGGAAACATGAACAACTATGCACAGACTTAAGTTATGGTTACCGTATAAGTTCAGCAGGGGCTGATGTTTTAACCAATCAGATGGTTAGAGGGGCAACCCTTGAGTTAGGTAGTCGAAAGTTTCGAGTAAACCTGATAGTTATGCCTGGACTGGTTTTAGATGTCATCATAGGGATGAATTGGATGAAAGAATGGGGAGCAGTTATAGATACAGGAAGTCGGGTACTTACCCTAAAGGATCCCCAAGGAGAGGGTACTTTTCAGGTACCATTGCCCAAAAGAACAGACCTTGTGAGTGTAACATGTGCTCTAGAAGTCATTCTGATTCATCAGATTCTGGTCGTGTGTGAGTTTCTAGATGTGTTTCTAGATGAGTTACCTGGTCTTCCACCGGATAGAGATATTGAGTTTGGAATTGAGTTGATCCCCAGGACAGCTCCAATTTCAAGGAGACCTTATAGGATGCCTCCGGATGAGTTAGCTGAGTTGAAGAAGCAACTAGAGGAGTTGTTGAACAAGGGGTTTATCCGGCCAAGTAAGTCTGAATGGGGATGTCCTGCTTTGTTTGTGAAGAAAAAGAAAGAGGGTACTTTGAGAATGTGTGTGGATTATAGGCCTCTTAATGCTGTAACTATCAAGAATAAGTATCCCTTACCTCACATTGATGTTTTGTTCGATCAGTTAGCCAAAGCCAGAGTGTTCTCCAAAATAGATTTAAGATCAGGTTATCATCAGATAAAGATTAGACCACAAGATATACCAAAAACCGCCTTTTCTACCAAATACGGGTTGTATGAGTATCTTGTTATGTCCTTTGGCTTAACAAATGCTCCTGCATACTTTATGTATCTGATGAATACAGTTTTCATGCCGGAGTTGGACAAGTTTGTGGTTGTGTTCATTGATGATATTCTAGTGTACTCTGAGAATGAGAAAGATCATGAAGGGCATCTGAGAATTGTCTTAACCAGACTGAGAGATCATAAGTTGTATGCTAAGTTTAGCAAGTGTGAATTTTGGTTGAAGAAAGTTCCTTTCCTTGGTCACATTCTGTCGGAGAAGGGAGTATCCATAGACCCGAGTAAAATGCAAGAGGTTATGGATTGGAAGACACCAATCATAGTTTCTGAAGTTAAAAGTTTCTTGGGTTTAGCTGGTTACTATCGTCGTTTTATCCTAGAATTCTCGAAGATTGCCAAGCCAATGACAAGTCTTCTATAGAAAGATCATAAATTTGTATGGACAGAGGAGTGTGAGACAACTTTTCCACACCTTGCGGAAACTGTTGACCACTGCTCCAGTTCTAGCGCAACCGGACATTGAGAAACCTTTTGATGTGTTTTGCGACGCATCAAAAATAGGATTAGGTTGTGTTCTTATGCAAGAAGGAAGAGTCATTGCTTATGCCTCCCGTCAGTTGAGAAAGCATGAGATCAACTATCCGACACATGATCTTAAACTTGCTGTCGTAGTGCATGCCTTAAAAATTTGGAGACATTACTTACTTGGTAATATGTGCAATATTTTCACCGATCACAAGAGTCTCAAGTACATCTTCACCCAACCTGAATTGAACATGAGACAGCGAAGATGGTTAGAATTGATCAAGGATTACAATTTGAATGTGCAATATCATCCTGGAAAGACCAATGTGGTGGCAGATGCTTTGAGTAGAAAGTCACATTGCCTGAATGCGCAACCTTTGCTCGAAGATGGGTTTGATCTACTGCATCCTGCAGTGTTACAAAGTATTCAGATTAGTTGTTCTTTGGAAAGTAAGATAATAGAAGGCCAGAAAACCGACAAAGGGATATTCCATATCAAAGAAAGGATTAAAGAAGACCCATCCAAGTAATTTAGATTGGATGAACATGACGTGTTATGGTTTGACGATCGTCTTGTTGTTCCCAAGGATGGAGAGCTTAAGAATAAACTTATGGATGAGGCTCACCTTTCAAAGTTATCTATCCACCCTGGAAGTAGCAAAATGTACCAAGAACTAAGACCTCGTTTTTGATGGACCAAGATGAAGAAAGAGATTGCAGCGTATGTAGCCAGATGTGACACATGTTGCAGGGTAAAGGCTATTCATATGAGACCTGTCGGATTGTTGCAACCTTTGTCTGTACCTAGTTGGAAGTGGGATGATATCAGTATGGATTTCATCACAGGTTTGCCCACTACTCCGAAAGGACATGATTCGATTTGGGTAATTGTGGATCGTCTTACAAAGACAACTCACTTTTTACCTGTCAAGACAGAATATAGACCACCTCAATATGCCGAGAAGTATATTGCTGAGATTGTGAGATTGCATGGCATACCGAAGAATATCGTGTCTGACAGAGGGTCGCAATTCACTGCTCACTTTTGGGAGCACCTGCATAAAAGGTTTGGGGACGAGTTTAATTCGTAGCACTGCCTATCATCCTCAAACAGATTATAACACCCGTGTTTTTGCATCATCTTAAAAATCACTAAAAATTTGAACTTTAAAAAAAAACTTTATAACAAATTAAAACCTTGACTATTTATTTCATGCAAAACCCTTTTCTAAATAAAATGATTTCCAAAACCCTACATCAAAATCCACCATACACATTTAGTATAGGATGCTTGAATTGTTTGCTTGCGTGATTGTTCGAACGCTTGAATGTTTGATTGCTTGAAATGCTTGACGGCTTATGTGTATGTTTGCCTTCTGGAATTTATTTGCGGCACCAAAATAACTTTCCTTAATTATAACTTGCATTCCTGACCTTTTTCCTTATGATATAGCAGTAGATAATGCATTATAAGTATATTGCCTAATTATATTAGCTATCACATTAATAAATTATAAGTTCAATTATTCTTCGTAATATTAGTTAATTTCTATACGTAAGAAATCCTTGCTTTATGGTTATATAATATTTAGATATACCTCACGGTTACGTTCCTTAATTTCTGAGTACTAGAAATGCTCTATCTATTATTTACAGAACATAATGCATACGCATATATACATACACGGTTAATTCTTCGTATGCTAGTTAATTCCTTTGCTTTAAAATACCTAAGAATACATACATCATATATATCTTGTTCTCTTCTTAATTACCTATGAATTTATTAAGTCATATATATATGTGCATTGTTTATTATTTACAAAAAGGAAACGGGTTCTAGTGTGTACGATCTTTCCCCTTGTGCAACTCGGCCAGCGCATCACCAGCAGGTAGATATTTTCACCGTCGTGTCTCCCTTTCCCGTGCATATGCAGCACGCGCCGTACGACAGCCTTCTCCAAGGTTCCACGATGGCACTGCTATCCTGCCTCGCTGCCGGCAAAAATCTCCCTGGCCAGAGAAATATCCTCGCTGTACCTGCTGCCGTGTCCCATCGAGCTCGCCAAACGCCAGCTCAAGCACGGCACGGAGACGCTGCTGCCTGCCCACCCTGCCGGCAAAAATCTGCACCGCCGGAGATTTTTCCTCTGCCGCACCGCCTTACCTCGCCGACTATAAATTCGACGCCGAGCTCGTCAACTGGGAACGGAGCTGACAGCTGAGCTTGAGCACAAGTCCCATGGCGACGCTCGAGAGCTCTCTTTTTCCCCTGCGGCTCGGTTTCTGCTCACCTTGGCGCGCTCAATCCGCAGCATCACCTCGGACAACCACGGCCGCCCTGGCTCGCGAGGACACCGTCGGAGCTCGAGGCCACTCGGAGATGGTGGACGCCGCTCGCTACGCCAAAGCCGAACGGCATCGCCGCCGCTCTCGCCGAAGCCACGCCGTCGGAGCTGCTTCCTAACCTCGCCGCCGGCCACCGCACTGGAGCTGAGCATCGCCGGAGCCGCCCGCGCCTTGACCTGCCGCAACGGCCGCACGGACGAGAATCGCACCGGAGCCGCGCCGCCCGCGCCAAGCGCCGCCAGGCCAAGCTGCTGCCGCCGCTCTGCTCCCCTTCACCTCTGCTGCCTCCGAGTGGGAACGAACGCAGGACGAGCGCAGGTCGCCGACCCCGCCCCGCCTCGCGCTGCCGAGCCCCCTTCTCCCCGCCTGCTCTGCCGGCGCCGTGGCCAACCACTCTGCCGCCGAGCACTTCTTCTACCTCTCCCTCCCTTCACAGCAAGGAGCAGCGGGAGCACCCAATCCTCCAGAGCTGGCCCGGTCTCTCCTGGCCCTCCTCCGTTTCTCTCCCTCTCTTCCTCTCCCTCGCTTTCTCTTTCTCCTATGTGCTGGTTCGGCGGGGATTGGAGCAGGAGACCGATGCCCGCACCTGGCCTAAGCCACGATGCAGCAACCAATCAGGGTGCACGGCCACGTCACCTGATCCAATTGGAGCACGCCACGTCACCAGGAGGGACCCATATGGCAGCCGCACAGCCTCTACCTCCTCCTCTCCTTCTCTGGGTGCACTTGGCTCACGTAGACTAAAGGGAGAAGGAGAAGGCCCACAACACAGCACTGAGCGGGTCTACTAAATAGAGCAGCAGGCCGAGCCCACCAGCCTGGCCCACGCGTCAGCCTCTATGCTGGGAGGAAAACGGTACGCACACCCGGGAGTCGTACACAGTAGGCTAAAAGGTAAGCTTAATAATTACATAAAAATTCCTAATAAATTCCTAAATAAACTAGAGTAGTTCTAGGTCGTGTTTATATAGTCTTCACACATATCGCATAGATATAAATAGTAGAATTATTTCGCATGCATTATTTCACACGTATTTAGTCGGTAGATTTAGATAATTTATAACTTGCACATTTTAATTCCGAATCACATAATTCCTTCACCATAAATCACCTAAAATAAAACCCAACATAATAACACACCAAAACCTAATTAATGGTGCCCATTTAAATTTTAGATATGATTGCTTTTCTTTTCTTTATTTAAGTATTAATTCATAGTTGCACTAATTAACTAATAAATCATAGTAATAAACCTCCGCCGTAGTCATAGTTAGACATATATTCGCATACGTGCATGTACCCCGCACCTAATCACATAAAATGATAGTTTAGATTTAAGTCCACTAATCAGCCAGGGCCAACCTATCTAGGACAGTTCTCTTTATTTATTAGATTATGCTTGTTTTGCTTGGTGTTTCCTTGTTTGTCCTAGACCGCGTAGGATAAAAATGTGGAGAGAATCTGATTGAGTCCGGAAATACAATTACACGAAGACAGAGAAATAAGAAGCACAGAAATCAGAACCTAGGAATAAGGATATTATCGTCAGCGAGCGGAGGCAAGTCCTGACTCCCACCTCCCCTTTTCCCTCCATATATTATACCACATCCATCCCGTTACTCTTTCTCCTCCACATAAATTAACCACTCCCTCATCCACCGCTCCACCACTATCACATTCCACCGCTCCCACTATATTCCACCACTCCCACCATAAAGTCTTCCACTCCCCTTTATAAATAATTATTAAATTAAACATAAATGATGTTATCCATATTATCATGGGAACCAATGTTATGAGCATATATGACATATGATGAATATTGTGATATATAATGAATATTGTGATATATAATGAATATTGTGATATATGATGAATGTCGTGATATATAATGAATAATGTGATATATATATATGCTATGAGCTTTATGATATAGATAACCTAAGAACATGGATGTTAATTGAACTAGTGAAATATAACTTATTTTCGACGGGAGCGAGTGGGGATATTTCACGTGGTGTGGACTATCCTTTTGGACAGGATCGCCTAGTGAGGGTTCCTGTTGGGAGATACTCGCTTCGGTCATATAAGGACCGGTTCATTTGCCATCTCGCCTAGCCAGATTTTCGTACAGCCACATGTCTATATGGGTAGACTTGATCTCACACCCCGTTAGATAGAAGTATAAATTCTACTAGGAGGCCGGAGTGGCAACGGACTATCAGGAGACGACACGGATGCTGGGTGATCTTCCGTGGTCTGGTCGGCATGGATGCTATGTGATCTTCCATGCAAAAATTATTGTTGGGCCGTGTGCGAGCCCCTCTGTATATATATATATATATCTATTGGATGTTGTGTGATCATCCAAGTCGTTGTTCATTGGATGCTGTGTGATCATCCAAGTCGTTTCCGACCCCTGAGAAGCCGTGGTAGAATTATACGGACATCTAAGGTAGCGCTCTTTCGGGTACGAGGTCTCGTTAGGCCTGTCTAAGCCATGACGATGGTGTCGACTACGCCTATCATGTGGGGAAATTTGTACACCTCTGCAGAGTTTATCAAATCTATTCGAATAGCCACGTCCTTGGAATGGGCAACCGCTGGGATGAGGTCTCAAATGATTAGACTTTTTATGTAAAGAAACTGTGACAATCTGGTAAGTTGCAAGTTATTAATTATGGTAAGTTATAACTTATAAACTCCGGGAACTGGCGAGAAGGGTTAATACTCTCCCAGGGCCCAAACCTCCATTTTATATCACTCTACTACTACCATATAAAATTCCACCATAAGACCACCTCCACAAATAGCCTCCGTCATACACTTCACTTCTACCCCAAAGTTAGGGCTTGCTGAGTACTTTATGTACTCAATCCCCTCCAATCTATGTTTTTAGGAGTCAAGCTGCAGGAGTACAAATGAGGATAAAGCTATCGAAGCTACGTCAGGATGGAAAGACAGGAGTACGTACGAGGGTGGAGATGTACGACTACACAAGGGAGCTACTCGATGACCACTAGGATAAAGATATAGGATTGAGCCCAGAAATAAGGTTTACGTCCGCACTCCAAGTTGCCTGTAGGAATGGAACCACGTCGTTATAGGACCGCTGTATTAGAACTCTGATGTATATTATAAGGCCAATGGCCCCAGCTATGTAATATGAACTATGTAATATGTTTTCCCGTTATCAATAAAAGTATGGTTTTTGATATCAATCTTGCTCGCTCTGTGCGTATCAGCTACTGATCCAGGGACTGATACGTGATGCACAGTGGACCCTAAAATAGGGGCCCGACACAGATGGTCAGACCGAAAGAGTTAATACTGTTCTAGAAGATATATTGAGAGCATGTGTGTTATCTTCTAGAGGTTCATGGGAGTCATGGTTACCTTTAGCAGAGTTCGCTTACAATAATAGTTATCAAGAAAGTATAAAGATGGCACCATTCGAAGCTTTGTATGGCAGAAAGTGTAGAACACCACTTAACTGGATTGAGCCAGGAGAAAGAAGATACTACGGTATTGACTTTATAGAAGAAGCTGAGAAGAAAGTTCATATCATTCAGCAAAATATGAAAGCCACTCAATCCCGTCAGAAAAGCTATGCAGATCAAAGAAGGAGACCGCTTATGTTTGAGGTTGGTGACTATGTTTATCTGAAAGTCACGCCAATGAAGAAGAAATGGATTGGAGTACGCAGAAAGCTTGCAGCCAGATTTGTGGGACCATATAAGATCTTGGAAAGAAAAGGTCCAGTCGCTTATAAGTTAGAGTTACCTGAGACAATGGGTGCTATATTCCCAATTTTTCAAGTATCGCATCTCAAGAAGTGTTTGCGTGTTCCGGAGGAAAGAATTGAACCTCGAGGCATAAAGCTCAAGTCAGATTTGCTATATTGTGAGCAACCGATTCAAGTGTTGGACTCTAAAGAAAGAGTTACTCGGAACAGTGTGGTGAAAACATATAAGATACAGTGGAGTCATCATGATGAAGGAGATGCAACTTGGGAAACGGGTGAATATCTACAAAAAAGCTTATGAGGATTTTTATAACAAATGGTTCGTAACCCAAAATCTCGGGACGCGATTCTTATAAGGGGGAAGGCTATAACACCTCTGGGTGTTAAGCAGGCATTCACATCCTAAATCATGAGCATTTGCATTTCATGCATGATCATCATCACATGTAAATTAAGTTAGAATTTATTTAAAACTGTGATAATCATGTTTGAGCTTTGAATTGGTAAAAGTCCCAGGTAAAAGTGGTAAAAATTTGTGGAACTATAACTTTAAATAACTTAGAAATAATTAGCATGATTTTTGGAGCAAGTTTGGAATTCAAAATCTTCCCAAATTGTGCTACTAAAAATATTTTAGAAAATTGAGTTTTCATTTAAAAATTTGAATTTAAATCATCAATTCAAAATCTATTTAGAATTTTGAAAAGTGTCCTAAATGAAAGGTGTAGAGAATTAAATTTTGGACAACTTTTGTTTTGGGGGCAATTTGTGAAAATGGCTTTTTCATCTTCAAAATTTGAATTTGAATCAAATTACAAAATCTGGAATTTTATTTAGAAAAGAAAATCACTTTTTCAGCCTTATCGGGCCGCCGCCTCCTTTACGGCCCGAGCGCCGAAGCCGGCCCGGCCTGCTCCGCGCCCGCGCCCGCGTCTGCCTCCGCCCGCACGCTCGTCCGCGCACGCTCGCCGCGCCAGCGTGACCGACCGCGGCAGACCGCGCACGCCGCGTGGCGGCCGCATGCCGGCGACGCCCCGCGCGTGGCAGCCGTGGCCTTCGCGCTCGCGCACTACCTCCGCCTACATCTGTTCCACCCGCTGCTCACTTCTTCGCCCGCGCGCTTTTTCTCTCCCTCGCACAGCCCGTGCTCTGCCGCCGCGCGCCATTGCCGGCATTTTCCACCTCCGAGCCACCGTTCCCGCGCAACGAACGAGTCTCTTTCCGATTCACCTTGCCATGAGCTCCGCCACCTCCTCCTCCCCTCCGAACGGGCCACCGTGCACTTTACTCGCCGACGGTAAGGCTCAATTGAGCGTCTTCCCGCGCACGCTACCGAGCCGGGCCACCGAGCTCGCGATCCGCCATCAGCGCCCTCGTTCCCCTTTTCTACCCTTGCATCACGCCGTTGTGTTTGCCTTTCCCACGCGGTTCGTTTGCTCTCCACGCCTCACCTGCTCGCGACCGAAAGCGGCCGATGGCCGTCGGCGGCGACCGCACCACCGCGTCCCCGGGCGCCGGCATGTCCGGCCGTGGACACGTCCGCTCTCCCCCTCGCTATTCGTAGGCCAAGACGGCCTTGGGCCGCAGCCCAAGCCGGGCGGCGCGCCTGCCTTCCCGCGCGCGCGCACGGGTCGAAAGGCCATAGCCCGCCGGTTGGTCTCGCTGGGCCGGCCCGTTAGCGATAAAACATTTATTTTTCGTTTTTCTTTTATTATTTAAAAGTGGAAATGGTTTGGAAAATGTTTGACTACACGAATTTGCTCCAAATCTGTTCAAATAAATTTTTCTAGGTTCCTTATCATCAGATCTACTTGAGAAAAATATTGCATATCAAGATTTAAATACTTTGCTGCAGAGTTTTTATTTAATCACTAAAACTGCTCTTTTCTTGTTAAATATGTAGTAAATCACAGAGAGCTGAGAAAAATATGGTTCCACTTGCTATAATTTTCTTTTGTGATGTACTTTCTAGGAAAAATATGTGCCATGCATGTTCTATGGAAGAATCTTGAGTTGTAGTACAAATGTTTACTATTATTAATAATTGTTATTTTTGCTAGAGAGAAAAATATGAATAAAATATGCATGTAATAATTTTTCTATAGTGATTGTTTATTGTGTAGAATGAAGAAAAAATGTTAAATCTATTGTTTGATACTTTTCATAGTATAAAGTATTTTTATGCTCATTTTTAGGTCCTAGCTTGTTATTTTTGTGTAGGCAATTCTAATAATTCAAATGCAATGAAATTTTTGTGGTATGCTAGATTAGATGATAGAAAGCTACTGTAATTTTCTCAGATTTATCTATGCTACTAAAATAGGTGTTGCTGTTCAAACCTAGTTGCAATTGGGGTTTTTATTTAACCTTGTTAATACATGACTAGCGAATAGGATTTTGCTTTGGTGTATCTTTGAAGCATTTAATAAAATGTGCTGGCTTAGCATGGTAGTAGTAGAAGAGAATGCAGTAGATGACATGTGCTTGTAGTCTGTATTCTTGGATGATGTTGACGATCTTGTAGAAGAAATGTATTCCTACTTTATGAAATAAAGTGAACCTATTTATCTACATTTCATGCGTCATGACCATTACAGGTCATTTCCGCAATGCATCTAGGCATAAGCACTTATCTGATTGCATCATACAGGATCGCAGGAAGTAACGCCGGTAGCAGTTCCCGAGGAGCCGGAAGAGCAGCCCGAGGAGCAGGAAGTGCCCGAAGCCGACGAGAAGGTCGATGAGGATCTTTCAGAGTGCCCCGACCACCGTCCGAGCTCTTTCGAGAGAGGCAAGCCCTGGAGCATTTCTCTCCCCCGGTTTGCAAATATTTTATTAATGTTTTACTTTAACTGCTGCATTAAGTTTAGGAGTTGTTTGCAACCGTTGCTGCATTATACCTTGTTTACTCTGTTCTACCCTATCCTTGTCACCCTATTATTCGCAGTCAAGTACTTGGTTAGCTTGCTTAGACCGGTAGAAGTCGGGTGATTTCCTGTCACCTGCGAGCTATAGGTGGTTACCTAGATCTGCTTGAGAAAAGATGTCATCATGAAATAACTAAGTGTTAATGTGAAATTGAGACCGGATGAAAACTTACAGGGTTTCAGACTGTAGTGTTTTCCATCTATGTCGATTAAGGACCGACCGTTATTGGGCCTCGAGTCATGTTGAACGCATGCCTCACATTTAGCTGGCCGGATAAAGTACCTTTCGACCGTGAAGCTGGGAGAATATTCAGGCCGAGTGGATTGCCCGCAACGCACTGTACCGGAGTAGTACGGGGACGTGATGATAAGGCCAAAGAGCAGTCGGGCGGCCCTCGGGTACATGTGGTTCCTGGCAAGCTCGTGACTTTACCTGGATGGTTGACTCGGTGACCAACACCTCACTTTAGCGGGTGAGTGAGGTTTGTGTGAGGAATACATTACCAGCTGGTTAATAATCGATTCGAATCGCCATCGTTCACTGGATAGTGAGCACTTGACTTGAGCTACTTCATCGTAGTAATATTGATGGAACACTTGGACAGTTATATGAAATATGACATACTGGAAGTTGTTAGTGATCATTGGTTATCATTACCTGTTTAATTACATGTTACTTTAGTACAGGTGCAAATGTAGTTGACAGGTTAATAAAGATTTAACTTGATGCAAAGCTTTTGTAAAGATTCTCTAAATCCTAAAAATACCTTTTTGCAAATGAGTTAGCTACCCCACCAGAAAGCCTATCATGATTCCTTGGTGTCTTTTATTTTTGGTTCTGTCGGGTAAGTCTAGCTGAGTACCTTCTCGTACTCAGGGCTTTGTTCCCACTTGTTGCAGATGGGCAGATGTATTACGGCTACTATATCAACTGCCTTTATCCTGCAATGGGAGAAGCTTAGGACCAAGGGCAATAGTCATTCACTACATCTCGTCTGATGCTTTTGATGGAAGATGATCCTGAACTGGCACTGTATTTTGAACTCTGTGTGCGTGTGTGATTTGAACTAAATGCTTCCGCTACTTTCATTCGAAACTAGTTTGTAATAACTATGTTTAAACTCCGATGTATTTGTGCCGCGAACTTTTATGTAACTTGTGATGGTGACCGCTGAACTTATTACGATCTTGGCTGGTATGTAAGTTGGTTTGAAATCCGTCGTGATTTCACAGACTACCGGGTTATACGGGCTTAAGTTTGCTAAATCGTCTGCTCGGTGGATGATTTTCTTACTTAATCTCGTATAATTGGTCGGTTCTGTTACAGGAAGAGACGATTTGAAGCATAGCATGCGGTGTTGATTGCCTCGGCCCATAATTTCTTCGGTGTGTTGTACTCATCTAGCATTGTTCTTGCAAGGGTGATCAATGTCCGGTTCTTCCTCTCAACTACACCATTTTGTTGAGGAGTGTAGGTTGATGAAACTACATGCTTGATTCCAATTTCATCACAATAAGCTTCAATATTTGTGTTGTCAAATTCTTTGCCATTGTCACTTCTAATCTTCTTTATCTTGACTTCAAATTTATTTTGAGCTCTCTTTGCAAACTTCTTGAAGCAATTCACCACTTCGTATTTGTCATGAAGGAAGAAAGTCCAAGTGTATCTTGAGTAGTCATCCACAATCACAAGACAATAGAGATTTCCACCCAAGCTCTTGTAAGTTGTAGGACCAAACAAGTCCATATGTAGAAGTTCTAGCACTCTTGATGTTGACATGTAAGCTTTGGTTGGATGAATATTTGCAACTTGTTTGCCGGCTTGACATGCACTACAAGGTTTGTTCTTCTCAAACTTTACATCCTTCAAACCTCTCACTAATTCTTTCTTCAATAGCTTGTTGAGAGTGTTCATTCCAACATGTGCAAGCCTCCTATGCCAAAGCAACCCAAGTGAAGTTTTGGTGAACAAGCATGTCATCAAGTTTGCATCTTCGGAGGTGAAATCAACAAGATAGAGATTGTTGTATCTAAAGCCTTTAAAAATCATTTGCTTGTCATCTATCTTTGTAACTACCACTTTATTAGGAGTGAATAAGCATTGGTAGCCAAGGTCACAAAGTTGCCCAACGGATAGTAAGTTGAAACTCAATGAAGCAACATAGAGCACATTTGAAAGAGAGTGATAATTTGATATTGCAATCTTGCCTATACCCTTGACTTTGCTCTTTGAACTGTCCCCAAATGTGATCTTCTCTTGACATACCCCATTCTCTTCAAGTGAGGTGAACATACGAGGGTCACCGGTCATATGTTAAGTGCAACCACTATCAATAACCCAATGAGATCCACCGGTCTTGTAGTTCACCTACACACAAGAGATCAAGCTTTTTGTTTAGGGACCCAAACTTGAGAGGGACCCTTGACTTTCTCAACTAGTGACTTGGCAACCCATATTTTCTTAGGCCTATTCTTGTTAGGGGGACCCAAGAACATGACTATCATCTTTCCACTTGAATCTTTTCTAAGCATGTAATGAGCATTGAAAGCAAAGGGTCTAGCATGCATGGGAAATGGTTGTGGTGGTGGAGTTTTGCACTCATGAGCAAAATGACCTTCTTGTCCACACTCAACACATCTCTTTGGCTTGGGTTTTGACTTGCTTTGTTGTTGTTGAGCTTTAGCCTTCTTCTCTTGATTTGCCAAGTAACCAATGCCACTTCTATCCATCTTCATGATGGTGTTCATGAGTAGCTCACTTTGTAAATGTTGGTCTCTTGTGAACTTACTTAGGCCGGTCTTGAGATGCTCTTTTTCTTGCTTGAAATTTTTGTTCTCTTCAATAAGTAACTCATTTGATGTTTTCTTTTCAAGAGCCATCAACTTCTTGTTCTCATTTCTAAGCATCTCATTTTCACTCTTGAGCTTGACATAATCATCATAGTTGTCGAACTCAACCACATTCTTGCCTTTGCCACTAGAGCCTTGCTCAATGCTCTCAATAATCAAGTCATCACATGATATAGCTATATCAATCTTAACAACTTGGTTAGTAGCATCATGTGTCTTAAGAGAAAGCTCATTGGCAACAATAAGACTATCATAATTGATTTTTAATATAGTATATTTGTCTTTTAGCGAGTTGTGCCTAGTGTTGAGCTCATCATGCTTCTTCTCAAGATTATCATGTTCATCTCGAAGCTCTTTGTCATAAGTTTTGAGCTCCTTGAGAGTAGAAGACATATTTCATTTTGATCTTTGAGCTCATCACTAGTTTATTGTGCATTCTTAAGCTTAGATGAGAGTGAGTCATTTTCATTTTGGAGCTCATCATTTTTATTTCTAGTTCTTCTTATGACTTTAGAGTATTTGTTCAACAATTTTATAAGTTCATCATAAGAAGGTGCATCATATCCATCATCACTATCACTATCATCATCATCACTATCATTGTTTTGTACCTTTCGTTCACCCTTGGCCATAAGGCATAGGTAAGTAGTGGAAGATGATGGTGAAGGTGGCGGTGAAGGTGGTGATGAAGATGTCGGTGAAGATGATGATGGCCCAATTACAAATACGGCAACCTTCTCTTTCTCATCATTGCTCTCATCGCCGAAGGACTCACATGATGATTCAATGTCGGTGAGCCAATCACCAACAATGTAGGCTTTGCCTCCCTTCTTCTTCTTGTGGAACTCTTTTCTCTTGCCATCCTTCTTTTTGTATGGCTTGTTCTTCTTCTTGTCATCTTCTTCATCACTTGAATCATTTCTCTTGCCCTTGTTCTTGTTCTTGTACTTATTTTTTGGAGGCTTAGGGCATTGATGAGCTAGGTGGCCAAGTTCACCACAATTGTAGCAATCCATCTTGGATATAGGCTTCCTTTTGCTACTTGTGAAGAACTTCTTCTTCTTGCCATCGAACTTGATGCCACTCTTGTTGAGCTTTTTTAACATCGTGGTGGTCTTTCTCACCATGAGTGCAAGTGATGCATCATCAATATCACTTTTACTTGAGCTTTCTTGCACCATCATGGCTTGACCCTTCTTCTTTTTCTTGTCATGGCTAGCTTTGAAGGCCAAGTCCTTCTTCTTGGAAGATGATGAGCCCTCTTTCGGAGTGATGTGCATGTACATCTCATGTGCATTGATCTTTCCTAATACTTGTATCGGTGTTGCGGTGGAGAGATCACTTTGGTGAAGCACGGTGACAATGTGACCATACTTCTCGACGGGAAGAACGCTCAAGATCCTCTAGCTTTGAAGGCCAAGTCCTTCTTCTTGGAAGATGATGAGCCCTCTTTTGGAGTGATGTGCATGTACATCTCATGTGCATTGATCTTTCCCAATACTTGTATCGGTGTTGCGGTGGAGAGATCACTTTGGTGAAGCACGGTGACAATGTGACCATACTTCTCGACGGGAAGAACGCTCAAGATCCTCCTTGCAACATCTGATTGACTCATTTGAGTGAGCCCAAGAGCATTGAGATCCTCTACAAGAACATTCAATCGAGTGTACATTTCATTAGCACTTTCTTTGGGAAGCATCTCAAAAGAATTAATTTTCTTCAAGGCTATGTGATAGCGTTCCTCACGCTCACTCTTAGTTCCCTCATGGAGAGCACAAAGGTTTTCCCACAATTCATGAGTATTTTTGGCATTACGCACACGATTGAAAATATCCTTGCTTAAGCCCCGGTAGAGTGCATTTTTGCCTTTGCGTTCCACCGGTCGTACTTCTCCTCGTCACCACTCGGGTTGGCGGGATCCTTGATAGCGGGAAGCCCTTTGGTTGCGGCTCTAAGGTACCCAACATCTATGGCTTCGAGGTACGCCTCCATACGAATTTTCTAATATAGAAAATCGTCACCCTCAAAGGTGGGAGGTGGTCCTTCCCCATTAGACATCTTGCTCTAGGCGGTGAAGCCTAAATTAGGAGCAACTCGGCTCTGATACCAATTGAAAGGATCAAGATGCCCAAGAGGGGGGTGAATTGGGCTTCTCTAAAAATTAATTGCAAGAATTAAATCCTACAAGCCAAAGTTCACCCCTAGTGCTTACTAGTGTTCCTTGTGATTCTACCGGTAAAAAGTTTTGCACCCTAAGTTCCAATCCTAGTCTAGCATAACAATTCTAGGAAAGTAAGTCATGCAATGAAAGTAATACATGAAAGTAAATGCTTGAAAGTAAGTGTTAGGAACACGGCGATGTTTTCCTGAGGTATCGGAGAGTCGTCACTCCCCACTAGTCCTCGTTGGAGCACCCGCGCAAGGGTGTAGCTCCCCCTTGATCCGCGCAAGGATCAAGTGCTCTCTATGGGCTGATTCTTCAACACTCCGTCGCGGTGAATCGCCCAAAACCGCTCACATGATGAGTTGGGTCATCCACAAGCTCGTCGGATGATCACCAAACTCCTAATCACCACCAAACCGTCTAGGTGATGGCGATCACCAAGAGTAACAAGCTAGAACTCTCACTTGACCACAACAAGCCTAATGAGAAGATGGATGCACACTTGCTACACCCTAGTCACTGATGAGGGATCTCAAACTTTGATTCTCAAATCACTATCCTCACTAGGGCTCTTGCACTCCCTTGCACTTGAAAGGTGTTTCTCAGCTGAATAAAAGAGCAAGAGACCTCTAAGAGAGGTGGAGGAGATGTATTTATACACCCCTCAGACAAATCCAACCGTTACCTGCCAATTCAGTAAAACACGCACTGACCGGACGCGCCGGTCGTCGTGACCGGATGCGCCGGTCGAACGTAACGATCGAAAACTGGAATGACATCGCTGAGTGACCGGACGCACCGATCAGAGGTGACCGGACGCGTCTGATCGAGCAAGAACCTTACTGTACTTTGACCTAAACTCGACCGCGTTCGATCAGTGATGACCGGACACGTCAGGTCAGCTAAGTACCTTACTGGAATGTGACCGGATGCGTCCGATCACTTCGCAGTCGCGTCTGATTAGACTTTTACCCTCTAAAACTCATGTCAGACTGATCACCGCGTCCGGTCCTCGCAGGGACCGCATCCGATTAACTAGGTTAACGACGCAGTGACTGTTAGTACTAACCGGACGCGTCTGGTCGTGACAGAGACCGCGTCCGGTCAAGGGTAAACAGCTCAAATGACTTCGAAACGCGACACAACTTGAACCAAGTTGCTTCCAACTGAACTTTGAGCTTTACCTGAGCTACCTAGTGCTAAGTTTGACAAGTGTGCACCACACCTAAACAAAAGACTCACTTAGGTCAAGCTACTCGCTCATGCCCCCGTTTATAGTACGGCCAAAGAAAGAAACAAATATCCTAACGACTATTCCGGATGTAACCCAACACCTTGATATCCAGAACTAACCGTCCTTAATCTTACCGTTGATCCTTTGAAAACCGAAACGATTTCCATCAAGGGACATGAATACCATAGTGCCCAAAGCAGTCATCAACCCCATGACCTAACTTATCACAGTTTCTGCAAAACACATGTTAGTCATGGTAATAATGCGTTGTCATCAATTGCCGAAACCAACACCGGGGCCTAGATGCTTTCAGATTCAATTGGTGAAACCCAATGTTCACGATCCAGGCTTCAAATCAAGTATGATTTGGAACCCTACAACCATTACACCACTGCTACGTTAGTTATATCAACCACGCACAATATGATTGAACTCAACTAGAAAGCTTTTCCTATACATATAAGTGAATCGAGAACACAAGCAAGAACATGAATAACACAATCTGATATTGCAAATAGAGATGAAGTATATCAATTTGATAGGAGGTTTAAGTGTTCAAACAAAAGGATTAATCGACATAGTCAAAGAAGAACAAGAATGGGAACCCTGATTCACATCGGGATTACAAGTGATATATATGAAGAATATATGTTTCACGAGAAAAACTAGAACTCAGTACAAACCAACCCTAACGAGTGCGGGGGCTACTAATTATAAAGTCTTGGCATGCATATATATACCCCCTAGACACACCCCCTAATAGGCTCTAAGACAATATAAACGACCCAACTAATCAAAAGATGGTGTTGTGGCACATGGCAGATTCTAAATGTAGACTTGTTTCGATGATTTCCACTGATTCTGATGAAAGTATATGGTGGGACTAGTGTCATTGGAAAGCTTATGAAATTGTCTTTCCAAGCATATGCACAAGGTCAAAAAAATAGTGTCTGTATACATCCCAATTGTCATTTTTAGGCGGGACTGCTTCTCAGATCTGAGATGGACTAGGCCTCTGTCATGACTTAGACACGCAAGCTGGTCCTCTCCGCCTCCACGCCTTGTATTCGACGAAGTGATGTCCTCAAGCATTTTTGAAGTTTTATCAAATTTATACGAAAAACTAATAACATTTATGATACCAAATCGATATCATTAGATTAGCTTCAAATATATTTTTATAGTAAACCTCTTTCAAAATATAAATGTCGATATTATTTTTATAAGCTTGATCAAATTTAAAAGTTTGACTTGTTCTAAACATAGAATTATATATTTTTTTACGAAGAGTATATCCATCGTATCTTTCATGCCTCTGTAATGTAAAACTGGTGGGGCAGGATGGATGCAGACAAGCGCTGAATCAAATTGTGGCATGAGCAACTCCAACAGTTTCCCATCCCTCCTCCCCATCCTTTATTTTTTTGGCAAATTCATAAAAAACACTATCCAACAGTTTCCCATCCCTCCTCCCCATCTTTGGCAACTTGGGAAAAACCCGTCCCCAGCGTGCATATATGAAAAAAAATGCCGCGCCGACGGCCCCTCCCTCATGCGCCAAGGGCTTCTTCCCACGCGGCCAAGGCCTTCTTCCCTCGCGCCAAGTCGTTCACCACGTGATGGCCTTCTTCCCTTGCCAAGTAGCGATCGATCTTCATCATCTTCGGTGATCCACATCCAGGGGAGACCTCGCCCGCGATCCACATCCAGAGATTTTCATCATCTTCGGTGAAATCAGGGTTGAGGTATGGACGAGTCCTCCAATTGTCGATTTCATTGGTAGGGTTCAGATAGTGGTTAGGGTTGCGGCATGACTGCTATGCTCGGTGACTGGTGGCCCGGCTGCTGCTGCTCGCCTGGTATTGTGAGATATGGTTCAGATAGGGGTTAGGGTTGCAGCTGTACCTGGTATGCCCCGGTGACTGCTATGCCCCGGTGAATGGTTGCCAGGCTGGTGCTGCTCGCCTGCTAGTGTCATATAGGGTATTGATAGGGTTCAGTTGTATTCTTCTTCTTTTTTAATTTGCTGCTGCTGTGACAAGCACTAGATGAAACTGTTTTCATGGTTTATTTGCATTTGTGTTTTTTTTGTTCAATTTGCTCCTGCTATGAGAAGTACTAGATAATACTGTACACATGGATTATTTGCATTTGTAATTCTTCTTCTTTTGTAGATTTGTTTAAATGGAAGGAGCGGGATTTTGGACAAGCATGTTGACGGAAGATGATGACCATGTTGGTTTGGAGGACATCACGTTCCCGATGACACAAGGAACTCAGGAAACTCATGATCTTCCTGTTGAAGTTGAAGAACTTGACGTGCAAGTGCAGCCAAGTCAAGATGGTCAGCACCGGGGTAGAACAAAGGGGTTGGCTAAGAGGACAAAGAATTTTGATCCAAAGGAGGATCTACTTCTTTGCTCCGCTTGGTTGAACGTGAGCAAAGATCCCATTAACGGGGCCAATCAATCTCGTGGAACGTTTTGGAAAAGAGTTCATGCTTACTTTGAGAAACACAAAACAACACCATATGTCAGGATAGAGAGTTCCCTCACGCATAGGTGGCTGACAATTCAATTTCAAGTGAACAAGTATTGTGCATGCTATGAGCAAATTGAGGGTAGGAATCAAAGTGGAAAAACTATCCAAGACAAGGTTTGTTTAGCACATTTTTTTAATTTGGTTTAATTTAAAACATATATTCATTGACTATTTTACATGTGCAGATATCAGACGCATTGGAGTTGTACAAGGAATTAGACAAGGACAAGAAGTCATTTACTCTTGTACCTTGTTGGAACAAATTGAAGGAAGAAGACAAGTGAAAAGCCAAGCGGGTGGAATTGGCCGAGCAAGAGAAGCTACTAGCCAAGAAGAAACAGAAGGTGAACATAGACTCGACACCAAGGAATGTAGAAGCCACAAACAATGAGATGACTTAGAAATTGCAGCTCCAGAATCCGAAGCTAGAAAGAGGCCACAGAGTGTGAAGAAGGCAGAAGAAGCTCTTAAGCGAGGAGGTGGCGAAGCTTGCATGAAGGCTTTGGACAAAATGTGGGCTAAGAAGGAGGCTTTTGACTTGGAGAGAGAGAAGAAGAAAGAGAAGAGGTTCCTCATTTCACTTGAGCTAGAGAAGAAGCGACTGGAAATAGAAGAAAAAAGAGCTGAGTCGGACTTGATCAAAGAGGAGAAAAAAATTATGGCAGTGGACATGAGCTCCCTCACCCCGCTGCAGCAGCAGTACTACGTGACAATGCAACAGAAGATCATCGCTCGGCGTTTGGCGAATTAAATTTAGCTAATGTTATTTGATTTCAATAATCAGTAAACATTTGGTTTTAGTTTGTGTTTGAGAAAACCTTTTATTTACATGTTTCAGAGAACCTTTTGTAGTGCCATTGTGATTGAGAGAACCTTTTATTTAAATATATGCTTGCTATTGTATTTCATGGGAACGTGCATGCTCCTGTACTACTCGCTACGTTCCTGAAATTTTCCTTGGCCGAACGACGACAGAATGCCTGTGCTTTTTGTGCTCTGCTTGCTGATGTGACGAGAAAGATAGAAAAGGTGCAGGTCCAGGTGTTGTGATTGCGTGAATGTGTGGACGTGCATGCTCCTGTACTTCAATGATTTTTGTGCTCCTGTGATGCTGGTGGCCGGCAGATGCAGGTCCAGATGCAGATGGAGATGTGGCCATGTTTAGTTTGCTAAATTTGCCCTCAAATTTTACTATGCAAAAAGAAGATTCTTATCACATCAAAATGTCGGTATAGGCATGAAATACTAGATATAGATGAAATCAAAAACTAATTGCACAGTTTTATTGTACTTTACGAGACGAACGTTTTAAACCTAATTAGTCAATGTTTAAACAATTTTTACCAAATACAAACAAAATGTTACAGCGTGCTACATTGCCACACAGTGATTTGACCGGCGCCAACTCGGCCGAACTAAACAAGCTGCAGTGAACTGCTCTAGCTGCTGCTCCTGGCGTGGTCGGCATGATGTGACATAGAATTTTTTTTCAACTGCTCAAAAGATTGCTCCTGTCCATGTCAATGTGCTGTGCTGATGTGACAGACGAGATTTGCCTGCTGCTACTGAATGACAGAGGATAAACAAAGATAAAACAAAGATTGCTCTGATGAAACAGTAGCACAATAGCACTTTATGAAAAAATTGTTTATTACACTTGAATGAAAACATAAAATGATCATAACAATAAAATGAAAATAGAATGTATCTAATATAAATCTAGATGATGGTTCCACAGGTGCTCGATGAGGTCTTCTTTCAACTGGAAATGTGTTTCTGGATCTCTAATCCTTTTATGAGCATCAATAAATTCAGCAAGTGTTCAAGTAGCCTGACCACCATAATCGAACCGCTCATCTGTGTCGACAAAGCCTTCATCTTCTACAATCATATTGTGCATGATCACACAAGCCCTCATGATCAAACCAAGTGTCTCTCTGTCCCAGAAGCGTGCAGGTCCTCGAATAATGGCGAACCTAGATTGCAAATATTGTGCATGATCACACAAGCCCTCATGATCAAACCAAGTGTCTCTCTGTCCCAGAAGCATGCAGGTCCTCGAACAATGGCGAACCTATATTGCAAAACCCCAAAAGCTCTTTCGACATCCTTCCTCGCTGCTTCTTGTGCTTTGGCAAAATACTTGTTCTTGTTCCCCATAGGAAGTGAGATGGACTTAACTAAAGTAGCCCATGTTGGGTATATACCAAGATAATAACCCATGGTGTAATCGTGGCCATTAATGGTGTAGTTGACATCTGGAGCTCTACCCTCTACCAGGTTTGCAAATAACGGAGACCGGTGAAGGACATTGATGTCATTATGAGACCCAGACATTCCAAAAAAAGGCATGCCATATCCAAAGGTCGTTCGAAGCAACAGCTTCTAAAATGATAGTAGGCTTCTCCACGTGGCCCTTGTACTGACCCTGAGATTCTACTGGACCATTCTTCCACGCCCAATGCATACAGTCAAGGGATCCTAGCATTCCAGGAAAACCATTTTTGTCACCAAGTGCCAGTAAACGTGCTGTGTCAGCCTCATTGGGATGTCTGAGGTACTGATCTTCAAATAAATCAACAACCGCAGCAACGAACCTGCGTAGGCTCTCAAGTGCAGTACTTTCACCAATGTGAACATATTCATTTGTAGCATCAGCAGGAACCCCATATGTGAGCATACGAAATGCAGCAGTGACTTTTTGGAAGCAACTTAATCCAAGTACATTGGCCGCATTTTGTTTTTGCACGAAGTAATCATCATGTGACTCAACAACATTCATTATGCGTAGGAAAAGCTCCCTACTCATCCAGTACCTAAAAAAATAAACAACAGTTTAACAACACATATAGTAGGTATAGTATGGGGCTAATCAAAGGTGAATGAGCACCAACCTCCGACGGAATAAATGTGGACTGTACGTCGGATTTTCCGCCAAATAATCTTGAAACATCCTTCGATGGCCGCCTTCTCTATCACGATAAATAACAACATGGCCAGAGACAGAACCACCAGGTCTCCGTTTATGACCCGAAAACGTTTGCACAATTCGAGCAACTGTGATGATGAAATATTCATCGTCATCTGATGATGAATCGTCGTCCAACCCTCTTTGGAGAAGTGATTTCAATCCACTCACGGCTTCACCTGCAAATGACAACTGTAACATCAATCAATCTGTACAGCATCCTGACCTTTTCCATCCATAGCTAAGAACATTTGTACTATACAGATAGTATACAATACACGTGCTTTGCCCATCTTTCCTAGAACCATCTGTGTAAACGGATGTACCTGGCAGATGGCACACGATGGCCGGCCAGTAGTTGGGGGCGGGCGCCTGGAACCACCTGCCGAAGGCTAGCTGCAGACCTAGCGATCTGCACCTCCTGGCGGCCGCCTAGAAGTAGAGATGAAAACGGATCGGATACGGACGGATATCACTGATATCGTATTTGTTTTCATATTTATGTCCGGATTCGGATTCGAATACGGATAGTATTAAAAATGCCGGATAGGATATGATTGGATATCGACATCATAAATATGTGATTTAAATATTCGGATACGAATATGGTATCGGATGTTAAATATCCAGACTCGGATACGGACGGATTAAAACCCCTCTAAACGAATTCGGTCTCGAATACAGTCGGAAAATATCCGTACCGTTTTCATCCCTGCCTAGAAGGTCCTTCCGCCCGACTGGGAGGTCCTGTGGGCCGGCTGGCAGGTCACCGACAAGGGTAATGTGGCCAGCTGGGAGGAGGACGTGGCCGCCAGGAAGATTCTGCCGCCGTGACGAACCGCGATACGAAGGAGAAGAGACGGCGGCAGCGTTTTGGCATGAGCACACGCGAGGGAATACGCGCGGAAATAATTCCCGCGACAAAAAAATCATATTGTGGACCCAACTTTTGATTTTGCCAAGTGAATTATGGCAAACTATTGAAGATTGACTTTTTTTCCTTTACCATATCATTTAGAGAGTTGCCAAACTCTAAGATTTAGGAAACAAAATATCCCAAACTGTTGGAGTTGAGCCGTACCTGATGGTACCATCCGAAACCGACGGCAAATAAATTCGCCGGCCACCATGCATGCGCCACAAAAATTCCTTTCCGCACCATGCAGCCAGTTAGGTGAGAGCATGTGCTCGCGCGGATAACGCGCGGCTTCGAGCTCACAACTCTATTCTCCAAGTACGACTTGGTTCAAGCAATCTGATCCGTTACCAACTATTGTAACTACAGAATGTTTTAATAATGAAATTAAAGTTCGTCGAAAAAAAAAACCGTGTGCAGATTGACATACATATCAGATTGATCGATATCCGAAAATCCAAATTAGCAATTGCTGGTAAAATGTAAGGTGTTTAAATTTAAAGATAGGTATTTAAACAAGAAGAAAGACTGCTATCATGTTCATATCGTTAAGCATCAGTATACAAATTAATCTCAACAATCTTAAGCAGCAGTCCTAGATAGACCGCTGCTTAATCTCAACATGTGGTACTTCAGTCAAGATGTAAAAAGGATAATGCAATTCCCTTCGAAAAAAAAGGATAATGCAATTTTGAATAAAAGTCAATATTGTGTAGATATAGATACGCTAATGCTTAGACCGGGCGTCCGGCCGTTCGAACGCCACATACCCCACTCCGCCTCGGTGCTCCCGCTTGCATCGCTCGCTCCGCCCGCGACGCGCACCCTGCCTACGACGCTTGTTCCCACCCGTCGCCCGCCCCGCTCATCGCGCGCCATGCGGACGTGGATTCGCTGCCTCCACCGCGCCTCGCGCTCGGAATCGCGCCTCCCACCCGGACTAGCGCTGCCCACCGCGGATGCGCGCCCATCCACTTGCTATGGCCACTGCCGAGGTCCGTGCCGCCGATGAGCTTTGCATCGACGACCTCCGCGTCACTTCGTGGTATCGAACTCTGCGTCGGCGTCAAGCTATGCACCGACGAGCTTTTTGCAACCATATGTTTCACGCCTTTCAGATGTATGTTTCATGTGTTTCATCAGGATGTTGCAAAAGGATCTAGGGTTGCATATATTGCAATGGCTACACACGCATGTTTCAAGTATATGTTCCACATGTTTCAGCTGTTTCAGACGTATGTTGCAAACGTATGTTTCAAAAGTTTCAATAGTTTCAGACGCATGTTTCATGTGTTTCATCTGGATGTTGCAATTACTATAGAGGTATGTTTCAATAGTATACTGCATATATGTTGCAACGGTCGAACGGATGTTGCAGAGATGAGACGTTAGGACGAGGGAAGGAGCGCGGCTAAGACATAGTGCGACGGAGGACGGGGGCGTTGCAGGGGATGGCGTCACGGCAAGGGTAGGAGCGTAGCGCGGCGGGGGATCAGCATGGCGGGGCGGGCGAAGGAGTGCGGCGGGCTTGACGCCGTTGCGCAACTGGGATGGGATCGAGGCGTGAGATAGGTCGCGGGTGGCCGGACGCTGTCGCTGGCGCGGGATGGGTCGCGGTCGCGGGTGGCCGGACGTGATCGTTAGCGTGGGATCTGATGCGAGCGCAAGGACGTCCGATGCGACATGGGTGCATGCGTTGGAGCTGCGTCTGTCTGGATGTCCGTGCGCTAGCCACGCTGATATATATATATATATATATATATATATATATATATATATATATATATATATATATATATATATATATATATATATATATATATATATATATATATATATATATATATAGAGAGAGAGAGAGAGACGCACAAATAGTCAATTATAAACTTCCGCAAATTTCTACATTGATTAGACTAGTTTAGAAGTCAACATTTAATACCAGTTGGTGGTTAACAGCAAGAGTATGTAAAAGTCTGTGAACCAAAAGATGCCAACAAGCAGGTCAAATGAATAAATATAAACATGGGCAGGTCAGGTCAGACCTGCTGAATACAAATAACATCAGTCACTAAATCCACATGTGTCACGCAGGGCTGAACTTAATCGATTTCTATTAATCATCTAACTCAACTGGTGTAATTAAGTTGAGCTGCGTACTCCTAAACAACAAAAGATAAATTGATATAAACAGATGAGGATGAATACTAATAATACAATATAAGCAGAGGCAGGATCCAATGGTGCACAATGAAGCCCTCCCTTGAGTCCCTCGTCCATTTTCGTGGAAGAAGGAAGAGGAGAAGGGAGAAATTAGATTATTCCAAAAAAGAAGGGAGAAATTAAGAGAGGAAGGGAGAAGAAAACCCCTGGAGAATGTTAGGTGAGAGCATGTGCTCGCGCGGATAACGCGCGGCTTCGAGCTCACAAGTCACAGCTATAGTACGTATAGAATGTTATTAATCATGGAAGTCCGTCGACAAAATAAACCGTGTGCAGATTGTCATACATATCGTCAGAGTGAACCGAAAATCCAAATTAGCAATTGGTGGTGAGGACGAGTACTAATAAGTGACGGGAGACAACGCTAAATACACCTACAATGCAAGGTGCTTAAATATAGGCGTTTAAACAAGAAGAAAGAATGCTATCATATTCATATCGTTAAGCATCACTATACAAATTAATCTCAACAATAACCTTAAGCAGTTGTGCCGAGATAATCATATGGTGGAAAAAAAAAGGTTCCTTTGGTGAACGCTTTAAGCATTTCCATTATACATGCTCTAGCTACAGGCTAAGCAGAGTCTCATCTTGCCACACCCCGCCACCACGCCGCACCCCCCCCCCAGACAAATACAAGCAGTCAATTCCAAACTCCTGCAAATTTCTCCATTGATTAGACTACTTCACAAAGTCAACGTTTAGTACCAACACATCATCATCTGTGTTCATTCTCTTCCGCAGCTGGTGGTTAACAGCAAGAGTACGTGAAATTCTGTGAACCAAGAGATGCCAACAACCAGGTCAAATGAATAAATATATAAACATGGTCATGTTTCAGGTCAGACTGCTAAATACAATAAAATCAGTGGTTTTCGAAAAATACAATAAAATCAGTCAGTGAAGCAACATGTGTCCCACATTTCTGTGTTCGATGTGGGGTTAAATCAGAACACAAGATAAATTGATATAAACGATGAGGATGAATACTAATATTACAAGATAAGCAGAGGCGGGATGCAGCCATGTTGCACAGTGAAGCCCTCCCTTGAGTCCCTCATCCATTTTTGTGGAAGAAGGAAGAAGAGAAGGGAGAAATTAGATTATTCCAAAAAAGAAGGGATAAATTAAGAGAGGAAGGGAGAAGAAAACCCCAGGAGAATGGAGATAAGGGAATCCTTGGCACCATTCCAGTGCTTGCCAAGAAAAGCTCACGTAATGTTGTAAGTACAGTGCATTTTGTTAGGAATACTGTTTAGACCGTATGCATCCACTAGAGTGCCTGTGGAACCGATAGTCACTCGTGTCGACACGCTGGGCTGATGGCGGTGCGCATGCTTCTTCCCGTGCTGCTCTACTGGTGGACACCGTCCTCCTCCTGCCTAACTTGACAATTTCACTATTGTAACTGGGAGATGCCATGTCAACATCCTTATGGAGTCAAATCCGGAAGAAGATGAGACGGATCAAGCCCTTGGGAGAACGGTAATGCTCGGAATAGGGCATCCGTCTGCCCGCTTGTTCGTGGGATGACAATCCTAACCACTCATGCAAATGTTCACAAACCCTATCTAAAACCCTACCCTCTTTGAGGTCCTCCCGGGCTCCACTCAAACTCTGGCCCCGCCACTGAATGTGACCCGACTGCTACAACTGCTAGAGGGGGCGCGAGGAGTTGAACGGAAAGCACAAACGTCCGTGTGGGGTCAGATGGGGCGCAGACGCCACGTGGGATCGGACGATACACGAAGTATAGCATGGGAACGGATGCAGGCACGGGCGTCCTTCTAGACATCCGGACGCTAGCACTATCCGCGAACGTTATGCGAAGCCAACTGCACCAGGTGGCATTGGGAACCAGGGCAGTGCGACACGGACACACACAGTAGCACTGCTCCCCACAGTCCGCCATGTCACGGTCAGCCCGGTGGCCAGCGCACGAAACGGAACCAATCAACCAAACCAGTGGGCAGTGCCTCGCGCTCGGCGGCCGGCGGCCGGAGGCAAGCAGTCAAGGCGTCATGCAAACCAGGTGAGCCCAAGAAAGCAGCGTCGGGGTAAAGCTGTCTTTTTTCACAATGATGATACTGTTTTCTTTCACCAGGAGTTTGAGTTTGTACGAGGCCTTAGTTCACCAAATTTGGAGTGTCAAATTTACTATAGCGACACTGTAGCATTTCGTTTGTATTTTGATAATAATTGTCCAACTATTGACTAAATAGGCTCAAAACGTTCGTTTCACAAAGTACAACCAAACTGTGCAATTAGTTTTTTATTTCATCTACATTTAATACTACATGCATATATCGCAAGTTTGATGTGACGAGGAATCTTCTTTTTGCAAAGTGCATTTTTCAGGAGTTTTGAAGGAACTGAACAAGGCCTAAGCGTTTTTTTTTGTGCTGATTGCTCAAGAATAAGCACTGATCGCGCGGTAGGGGCTTCATCGTTACGTCAAGCTACTGCTACTCCACGGTCGTGGAGTAAAGCATGCCAGTCTTTTTCAGCAAAGAGAGATGCCTACGAATCCGATACTAGCTCGCACCGGAACCAGATGCATATCAAAGACTACAGTATTTTTTACGAGTTCATATTGTCGAGTGGTCGATCTCCAAAGCTGTCCCTACCGGTGGTGTTCTCCATGTCCCGTTTTAATAAGACGTTACTACTAAATACTCCCTCCGTTCCAAAAAAAACTAAATTGTGAAAATCGTGTCAGTCAAACAATCTCAACTTTAACCAAATTTATAGTGAATAATATTAGCATTTATGTCTTTAAAATAACTTTGTTATGAAATTACATTCCGTAATTAATCTAATGATACTTATTTTATATTATAAATGTTATTATTTTTCGTATAACTTTGGTCAAAATTCAAATTGTTTGACTTCTTGAAACAGTAAAAAATGCGTTCTTTTGGAGACGGAGGTAGTACCTTATTGAATAGGGTATCTGATATTCAGAAAGCAAGGCAAATGAATTAACCAAACTCCAATCAATTGGTAGGGGATGAAAAGTGTGATTGTCTATCCCAACTATCTAGGTCCGACTCATCTTTAAATCGAATTTGGTTGCCTATTTTTCCTTAAAATGAAATGAAAAAACACATATCATTGCATTGGCTAGTGCCTATAAAACTACCAAACCAATGAAGAAACCAGGGCTGTCCCACCATCTAATGCCAAACCTATGCTTCGTCAAATATAGACGAAGAAACCACTTCTCTTGTTTGGGGCAAGTTAGTTCCTAATGTGCTGCTAAATATCTTAATAAGTTATTAGCCAGTGAGTATTAACGCCACATTATACTACTTTTGATCCCAAATATAACTTCATACGGTTCTCCTAACTGAAAAATAATAATATTTCACAAGCTATATCTAATAAAAATACATTATCTTTATTGAAAAGGGTTATACCTCATGAAATTACTTTCCATGAGAAATCTAGCAGTGTTATTTTGTGCTTGTCAATAAATAAATTCTAAATATTCAAGGTTAAAAGTTAAAAATACTTGACTTAAGACAAAACTAGATGGACTTATATTCTATGACATTTGAAGGAGTTTGGAAAGCTCCAAGTTTGAAAAACAAAAGCAATTGAAAAAATGAAGATAAAAAGTAGTATTACAATATTGTAGTCCTTTGAACAGGTATTTGAAGTCAATAGATCACCAAGCTGGGGGAAGCGGCAGCCGGTCAGCTCAACGCTCTGTTTTGATCATCATCCATGACAAGAACTGCCCAACAAACTTGATTACACTAGATTGTGGGGGTCAGCAAAACACCATCAGCAGCCAACCACCCTACTTAACCACATCACCATCGTGCTTTTTTTTTCGACGAATTGTTACTTTGTTAGTGGCACAACGAAGATCTCCAAATTCAACGCATCCGGTCATACAAACACAAATTTAGGTCAAATTTGTATTTGGAATTCGTGAATTTGACATAAGTACACTAGCATAGACAAATCCCCGCTCTGTTTCAAACGGTCCTAATGATGAAGCAGAGTCATCAAGTGCTCAGCTGCAGGAGACCGCGGCGTCGATGTGGTGCCACCTGGACCACCCGCCGAAGTAGCTGTCCCAGACACCCTCGGCCAACCTGTCCACCCGCAGCGCCGCGAGCTCCTCCTCCAGCGCGCCGCGCCGCTGGCCGCCGCCGGCATCGGCGCCGACGCCGAAGCCCGCCGCGCAGGGCGCCAGCGTGCCGGCGAAGACGACCTCCTCGCCGTCCTCATCCACGCCCAGCTTCGCGGACCTGCGCACGAAGCATCCCACCTGGACGCCGTCGACGTACGCGCTGGCGTTGGCCTCGCCAATCACCTGCAGCAGTCCGGCCTCGGCCTTCCCTTCGCCGCCCACGAGCACGACGTCCAGAGCGGCCTCCTTGGATGCGCCCCGCTCCGCGGCGGCGAACAGGCACGCCGCCGCGCAGCAGAGGGACGTGGAGGCCACGAGCGGCAGGAAGAAGGCCGCGGCTCGCGGGAACGCCGCTGCGGCGCCACAGAGGAGCAGGAGCGCGCCGAGCGCGGCCACGGCGGGCGCCGTCGTCGTCGAAGAGGACGCGCCGGCGAGGGAACGGTGGCACGCCCGCAGCTGCAGCTCAACGGCGCGGATCTTGTCGTGGACCGCTCTACGCAGAGCGTGGCAGCTGGCGGCGGCGAGTCTAAGAGCAGCCATGGCTGTGCTTGATGGAAAATTTGCAAGCGAAGTGATGGTGCGGCGAATTAAGCTAGCCGTGGGCGCTTGGTTGGTTTATGGAGGAGAGAACATATTCTCGCGGTGCACACAAATGTGACATGTCGGCTCGTGCATGGCGTAATCGCCTCGCTTTTGCGGATGGAGGATGGGGGTGGGCGATCGGCATTCCGCACTGGACAAAGAATCTTGTGACTAGTGCTCGTGTGTGTTATAGCACAACACAATCGCTTTTTACTCGTGTTATTATTTATTTATCTTATTAAATGATATAGGAGTACAAGGGAGGTTAAACTAAGAACCGCACTTTTTTTTGAGAAACACTAAGAACCGCACTTACAGACTACTGGGGGAAAAGTTAGCCCGTCAGCCCAGAGCTCCCAACTCTGGTCCTTTACGGGCCGTAGACGGCCCATGAATTGGGTTGCAACTTGCATACTGCAGTGTCACTCCACTTGGAAGCCCATAAAGCCATTTAGGCCGCCAGGCCGACCGTGGACTCATGTTTCTCAAAAAAAAAGTAATCGTCGACTCATGGTGACGGAGACACTCTCTACTTGACTGCAATATGTCGAGATGCACTTGGGTCCTCGTGTGGGGGATAGACCCCGTATACCCTCATAGGTAGTCTCGGGCTACTCGGCAAGACGGCCCAGACCAGGCGAAGCCCATCTTGCTGCCAACCAGGCTGGTGGGTTGGATATCAAGACGGAGGTGTGGTCCGTAACCGACCTCAATTCGGATCACGTACAAGGAAGCTTGTCCCGCAAGTAGTCTTTATCGGTTAGGATAGCTCGAGTCCTCCTAGGATACGACTTGGTGTAACCGACCTCTGTAACCCTGGCGGCTGACTATATAAAGCAGCCAGGGACCCCCCTAGAACGCATCTAATCTAATCTTCAACTCAATCAGCCCTAGATCGGACCTCAGATCTACGAGCTGAGCACCTCATTGTATTCCGATACTTGAGAACACAGATAACACGAGAAGCAGGACGTAGGGTATTACGCCTCCGAGCGGTCTGAACCTGGGTAAATCTTTTGTCTGGGTTGTCGTCTTGCTCCTCAACATCCAGATCGCGGTCTAAACGTAACCCTTGCCGAAACTCTACTACCGTGGGGCATCCCGTGGTAGACTGAAGATTATCCGTAATCAACAGTGGCGCGCCAGATAGGGGTTGGTGTTTTAGATCTTGAGGCGATCCAGATGGTTTCCTTCCCCGCTTCCATGGATTTCCAAGCCGGCTACACGCTCACCGTCGGATCCTTCACCTGGACCACGAGCGTAGCTACGGCCCTCACATCCTCGGGAGCGTCCAGGATGGTCCCAGCACCACTTGCTGTTCAGCCGGTCACAGCACCGCTTGCTGCACCTTCGGTCACAGCGCCAAGGTCATCGCCGCTGGTCCCAGCACCAGTTGCGCAAGATTCCGTGTTGCCCTCAGCGGCCACGGAGAGGATGGCCGCCCAGGCCCCCCGGAGACAGCTTCCTCGCTACCAGAGGAGGCACATTGACAACTCAGATCTGATTGAGCTAATCGACCGACAGGGTCGTGGTTTGGTGGAGATGTTGGATCTAGTCGAGACTGCTCGCAACCAGCTTCACCAAGAGCCAGATTTCTCTGGCTTCACCCCTGTCCGACCACGACAGCGCAGCCACGTCCACCGAGCACGCGCTGTAGATCCAGTTAACGGCCCTCGTTGGTTAGATCCCAACCAGCACCGAGTACCCGCTGCAAGAAAAACACCCTCCCTCTTTCCAACAGGATCCCAGGGGGTGGTCCGCCAGCGCAAATCGGGTCGCCTACTGCCTCGGTACGACTCATCCGTGCGCAGCATGCAAGCCCCACGGCCCGTGCTGCTGCACGAGTTCATCGAAGCACGACGCCCAAGTCTCGCTCCTCGCTGACAACGACATCACAGAGCACACAGACCGCAGACCACAACGGCTCTGGCCAATGCATCTACAACGCCTGCGGTCAACCGAACAGTCCTTCCCTTCGGGATGGACAACGCAGCCGCAACGTACTCCCGCAGTACTCAGCGTCATCACGCCGGACTACTACGCGCGGACCACGTCCCGGTAGATCCAACGCACGTCATCAACATGGTTGAGTTACGGACTCTAGATCTCGTACCTCAGGAAACCGAGCTGGTCTCTCCTACCTTGTCAGATCTGCTCGCACAGATCCAGTTCACACCCTCGCCTTCCCGTGACTGCATGAACACCTTGATGTCCGAGGAGGAAGTCCAGGGGAACGAGGGTCCGGACGATGATTCCGCTTCGATGGCCTCCGAGCATCACGTTGACCCCGACAGTACCATGCTTGATCTCACCAGCTACCTCCCGGGTCTTGGTGACATGATCTTCATGGTCAGTGACAACGAGCCACCGCCACAAAACGAGACGGATGAACAAAGACGACTACGCGAAGAACGCAACACCGAGCGAGATCGTCGTCGCGCTGCCGAACTCGCCCCTGTCAATCAAGGTGCGAGGAGAGAGGCTCGACAACCACAGCGTCGCCCATGGCGTCGCAACCTACGAGATGAGCTCAACGTGGCCGGCAACGCGCCCGTCCACCAGACACCCACGGCAAACATAGCTGTTGCCATGGAGAAGTTGAACCAACTACCTCCGAACACACCCGGCGTCGCTGAGATCCGCGGATTCCTAGAAGCTGCAGAGGACCAAGTCAACGACCTCCGCTCCACAGGTTCCATGGCATCATCCTACCGGTCTCGCCATCCTCGGCGCTACCGCGACCAGTGTGATCAGCGATCGGAGAGCGGGGGTGACAACTCTTCCAACAACGGAAGACGTGTTCCTGCTCGTGAGCGGCTACGCTACGCAGAAGACGGCGGCTACGGTTACAACGACGATCGTAACACCTATCTCGACCCGTGCTAAGTTACCTCCCGGGGTATTTGTTCAAGACCTCTTAAAGCCTTCGATCTCAGATCAGGCTGACCAGACTACGAAACCTAATGCCACGGCGTCAGATCTAGTCGCATTGCTCAGTAACAATACGAAGGACAATGAGTCGCCAGGTCAGCAGGAAGCTGATGAAGGTACAGAGCTACCCGAGCAGGTAGTGCCTCCCCAGACAGATTGGAGAGAGCCCTTCATCAAATACCTGAATGAACACCTAGTTCCGGAAGACAAGATTGCTGCCCAGCAATTGGTCCGCAGAGCCAAGCTTTATGCCATGGTCAACGGTGAACTAATGCGAAAAGGACCCAGGTCCATCATTTACCAAAAGTGCATTACCCAGAAAGAGGGCCTCGAGCTCTTGAAAGAGATTCATAAGGGTATGTGCGGTAACCATGTAGCTTCTCGGACGCTGGTCGGCAAAGCTTACCGAGCAGGTTTCTACTGGCCTACAGCTGTTACTGACGCCGAAGATTATGTGCGGCGATGCGCAAACTGTCAAATGTTTGCTAAGCAGATCCATGTCCCAGCACATGATTTGCAAACCATTCCAGTTGCTTGGCCCTTCTCGTGCTGGGGACTGGATATGATCGGTCCTTTCAAAAAAGCACCCGGCGGCTATGCTTCTGTTTACGTGCTCATCGACAAGTTCTCCAAGTGGATAGAGTACAAACCAGTCAAGCAAGCCACCGCTGAGAAGGCCGTACAATTTCTAGACGAGGTTATCCATAGGTTTGGCATCCCAAACTCTATAATCACCGATCTGGGGTCACAATTCACAAGCGATGCTTTCTTCAACTTTTGCGAAGACAACTGCATCAAAGTTAAATACGTCTCCATCGCTCACCCCAGAGCAAACGGTCAAGTAGAACGAGCAAATGGAATGATCCTCGACGCTCTCAAGAAGCGAGTCTACCAGGCGAACAAGGTTCTCAAACCTGGTCGGTGGCTCCAGGAGCTCCCTGTTGTGGTCTGGGGACTGCGCATCCAACCCAGTCGAAATACCGGAGTATCACCATATTTCATGGTATACGGCTCCGAGGCTGTTCTACCAGTTGAAGTCGCATTCAGATCACCACGAGTCGCCTACTACAACGAAGACGTTTCCAACTCTGCCAGGGATGTCGACATCATCGCTAAAGAAGAACAGGCATTGGATTCGTGTGTTCGGACCGCCAAGTACTTAGCAGCCGTACGTCGTTACTATAATCGCAACGTCCGAGGACGCTTGTTCATGGTTGGTGATCTCGTGCTCCATCGGATTCAAAAGACCGATGGCCTCCATAAACTATCACCAAGGTGGGAAGGACCGTTCAGGGTAAAGGCCGTCACACACCCAACATCCTATCGGTTGGAGACATTAGAAGGTGTTGAAGAGCCTAATTCATGGCACATAGAGCTGCTCATACGCTACCACGTATAAATCCTAAGATATGTATTTCATCACCTCTAATTTATTTCTTTATATAATGGAAGTTTTCGTCTCTCTCTGCTTTCCAGTTGCAATCTTCTTTAAAAGGGTTTTGTACACACCTTGCATACATGCACCCTGCATATGTTACATCCAAACTTTATTCTTGCTCGCCGAGAACGACTTGACAAGACACCATGTCTCGGTCCTCTGTCGATGTGCTACAGCTCCGCGCTACTCAGCACTAGAAGATCCGATGGTTGTCCTCTAACGGTACTTAGGATCGTACCTAGTGATCCTAGCGCATCGCGCTGTTCACTAGTGCGTCCCTGGGTCACCTAACTGAGCTAGTCGCTTCGAGAGCAAGGATAAAACTTGGATGTCGACACATACTTTCGAAATAAACTTTATGTATTTAGTTATGCATAAAGTAAAACTTAGAAACGGCAAAATACTTATCACACGCTTAAGTAAACGTCTGAAATATACATTGCCATAACGAGTTTCTGAGCACCTCGTGCTCTGTTTAACTCCTAAACATATTGTTCATACATAATGTTTCTACATGGCTGCCTACTGACCACCGTCTGTCATTACAGGATCTTCGATCAGCACCATGTTTTCTACCAAGGCTGCGGCCGTAGGAGCAGAGGAGGCCCGGAGCTCTTCAGCAGCGTCGTCGTCCAGCTCTGGAGCGATCCCAAGGGACACGACGGCAGGATCCACTTCCCTATAACGGGAACGGACCACGACCACGTCCCGAGCGGCTCCGCCGAGCTCCGACCACATCGACCATCAGACCACGTCGCAATAATGATCGCCGCGAAGAACGGCGCTACGATAATCGCGACCACAGTCATGAAGACAGGTCGAAAAGCTTGAGGACCGGACAACTTCATCGCCACCGATCAGATTTCTATCAAAGATAAGTACACTTCTAATATTTATATTTAATATAATTTTCATTACGACGTTTCTCCACAACGTCCTCGTCATGATTATTCTTCAAATAACGTTTGTCCATGTATACAATCTTAAGTATAACATACAACTATACTTAATGCAAATCCTCGACCAGTCATGTTGACGCTCGATGTTTCCAGAAAAGGCTCTGTCTCTGGCTCCTCCCTACACGTGCACGAGCGTCTGCCCTCTGCATTATGGGTGGTCGGCAGCGGCTCCTTAGCGACGCTTTGTTCTTCCTACACGTGCACAGGCTCCGCGTCCCGCGTTATGGTTAACGGGCTAGCTAGGGCTGGAGGCTCAGCTACATACTAACTGGTCGGACGATTTATATTAAGTATAAACACAAACTTCACATTAACACTGATGTTTACAAAGCACTAATTGCTTTATCACATCATGCTCATTTGCAAATGACTGCTGAGCGTCATACGCTATTTCTTCACCGCTGATTTTTTCTCCATAATTTATTATTTTATATATCATGTACTACCATTCTACATATTTATATTGCAGTAATTCCGAGCTATCTAGCAATTCACGACGAGCCGCATTGAGCCGCGTCGAGCCATTGAGCGAGCCGCGCCGAGCCACAAGCAAGCCACGTCAAGCCATCTCTCGAACATCGCAACACGCTGATACTCCCACCGGTCGTCAATAAAGCTAAGTATTATTTTTAATTGAAAATTACTTCGATCATCGTACACCTCCGCCGACCACCCTAAGGGTGCGCTCCGCGTTGAATTTTCTCATACATTCAATTCAAAGCATGTATAAGTTTTTACAACGGTTCGCCGATACGTTTTCCTTCCTGTTTGAGAATCCCAGAGCTGGCACTGTCTCCGGCTCCACCCCACGCATGCATGAGAGTCCGCCCTCTGTGCTACGGGTAGTCGGCAGTCGCTCCCTGGTAACACTGGCACTCTACGCGCGGCAGCGTTCCGTACCTCGCGCTACAAGATGTTGGTTAGACCAGGGCTGACGCATTCTTCAGGACAGGTTAATACATCGCGCTACGTCGCTACATAACAAAAGGGCTAAAAACAGCTAATGTTATTTTTCGAATATTACACCAAGTATAATTCATCGTCAACCGAACACCAAGTGTTTACTTCACCTTCTATAGAGGTCAATATATTTCGTACATCATCATGTACTACCGCTCTCCGTGTTTATTTTTTAGGAACATAGTTCGGTCAGCGAGCTCATGGTTCGGGGTTCACAAAGACCACTACGGTGCTCAAGGACTCTGGCCAGACCACGCTCGTGCTCGAGGACTCTGGTCAGACCATGCTCGTGCTCTGGGACTTCTCGCCAGACCACGCTCGTGCTCTGGGACTTCTCGCCAGACCACGCTCGTGCTCTGGGACTGTTCTCCGACCACGGCTTGGGGACTTCGTCGCTTGCGCCTCGACCAGTGCTCGGGGACTGTCTCGATCACTCTTCGACCACGACTCGGGGACTTCGTCGCTCGCGCCTCGACTGCTCTCCGACCACGGCTTGGGGATTTCGTCGCTCGCTCCTCGACCTGTGCTCGGGGACTTCCTCGATCACTCTCCGACCACGGCTCGGGGACTTTGCGTCTCAACTACATGTGACTGGCAACTCGCATACAGTTGGGATATTTTTTCTCATTTGGACCTTGCTACAAGGCTCATACCTCGCCTTCCAGCAAGCTCGGGGACTACATCGGTACGATGCACCTGCCGATGCATCTCGTATCGCCTGTATGACGATTGGATTCTCAATTTAACTGGGAATTCTTTTTAGACCCTGACACCACGTGCCTACGTCACCTACTACCAGGCTCGGGGACTAAGTGGGCACACTTCACCTCGTGGTGAATGTGCTTATTTTTCGACCACTACGCCTCTGATGATCAAAGATGCTACACTTCAAGACGCACTAACATTTCTTTTCAGAAATACAAGTGGGCACACTTCCCGGGACGGAAATCTTTTTCTTTCTTCTTAAGAGCACCATACATTCTTCGGACAACCTACTTCTCCGGCGACAACGGTGGTCGGAGATGTCAAGAACTCAAGCCTCACTATTCGGAGAAGGTTAAAATGGCGTGTCACATCAGAATACATGGCGCTCGGGGACTAGCTGTGGGGGGATAGACCCCGTATACCCTCATAGGTAGTCTCGGGCTGCTCGACAAGACGGCCCAGACCAGGCGAAGCCCAGCTTGCTGCCAACCAGGCTGGTGGGTTGGATATCAAGACGGAGGTGTGGTCCGTAACCGATCTCAATTCGGATCACGTACAAGGAAGCTTGTCCCGCAAGTAGTCTTTATCGGTTAGGATAGCTCGAGTCCTCCTAGGATACGACTTGGTATAACCGACCTCTGTAACCCTGGCGGCTGACTATATAAAGCAGCCAGGGACCCCTAGAACGCATCTAATCTAATCTTCAACTCAATCAGCCCTAGATCGGACCTCAGATCTACGAGCTGAGCACCTCATTGTATTCCGATACTTGAGAACACAGATAACACGAGAAGCAGGACGTAGGGTATTACGCCTCCGAGCGGCCTGAACCTGGGTAAATCTTTTGTCTGGGTTGTCGTCTTGCTCCTCAACATCCAGATCGCGGTCTAAACGTAACCCTTGCCGAAACTCTACTACCGTGGGGCATCCCGTGGTAGACTGAAGATTATCCGTAATCAACAGTCCTGGAACGTGAGGATATCAGGAACGTGTTGGATCATAATCAGCCTGATGACGCCTGAGGTTGGATTACCGATGTGATGAAGAAAATAGCAAATGATGAGTTCATCATGGTGGCGGTGAGGCTGTGGGTGATTTGGCATGCTTGTAGAAAGGTCCTCCACGAGAATATCTTTCAAAGCCCGCTGTTCATGCATTGTTTTGTGGAGCGCTTCATATCAGAGCCGGAGATGATGTTATCAAGCCCTGCAGCCGGTTAAATCTTAGGGTCCGAGGTGGATCCCACCTCCAGTGGGTTATGTAAAAATTAATGTTGATGCGGCAACCTCAAAGAACTCGAGCACGACGGCGGTGGTGGCCACGCTTGCACGAGATGCAAGCGGGACGTTCTTGGGAGCATCAACATTTGTGTTGAAAGGGATAACAAAAGCGGAGATTACTGAATCTCTTTTTTTTTGTGACTTAAGATTGAATCTCTCGCATGTAGAGAAAGACTGGCTTTAGCGAGTGACTTGCTCATCCGGTGGTGACTGTGCAAACGTTGTCAAAAATCTTAGATGCGATGCTATGGGCAACTATGGCTAGATAATCAGGGAGGTAAAGGCAGGAGGAAGAAGTTTGAGGCTGTGGAGTTTGTGCACGAGAACCGTCAATCCAACAACGATGCACACATGGTAGCTCGCAGCTCGATCTATAGTCAGATGGGTAGGCATGTTTGGTTTCTAGCTCCACCTGATTTTGTTTGTTACTCTTATTCTTATAACACTTCAATAATGGGGAGAGTTTCTCCCAACAAAAAATCGCTCGATCATGAGATCTGTGCATCTCCAACTAGTCAACGCATCACTTTCACGTGTTCCCGATGAGCCGGCCGGTCCCCCCAATCGCCGTCAGTCAGTGCTGTCTGTACGCCATGAACCGCGCGAGGTGCCGCAGCGGCGCCGCGCGCGCGGCGTCGAACCCGTCGAGCTCCGCCTCGGCCTTCGCCAGGAGCTCGCCCATGTATGCGCGCGCCCCCTCCAAGCCCATCAGCCGCGGGTACGTGGCCTTGCCGGCGGCCGCGTCCTTGCCCGCCGTCTTCCCCAGCTGCTCCGACGTGGCCGTCACGTCCAGCACGTCGTCCACCACCTGGAGGAGGAGCCCCAAGAAGTGCGCGTACCGACGGACGCGCTCGACCTCGCCGTCGCCCGCGCCGCCGACGACGGCGCCCGACACCGCCGCGGCCTCCACGAGCCTCGCCGTCTTGTGCACGTGGATGTACTCCAGCGCGGCCAGGCTCACGGAGCCGGAGGGGACTCCCTCGCTCGCCATGTCGGCGGCCTGCCCCGCCGCGATGCCGCCCACGCCAGCTGCGCTCCCGAGCTCCTGGACGGCTCGGAGCGCGCGGTCCGCGGGGACGCCGGCGCCCGCGCTGCCGCGGGCGACGTGCTCGAACGCGAGCGCCAGAAGCGCGTCGCCCGCGAGCAGCGCCGTGGGCTCGCCGAACGCGACGTGGTTGGAGGGCCGCCCGCGGCGGAGCACGTCGTCGTCCATGCACGGCATGTCGTCGTGGATGAGCGACGAGGTGTGGATCATCTCGACGGCGCAGGCCACCGGGAACGCCGCGGCCGCGGGACCCCCCACGAGCTCGCACGCGGCGATGGCCAGCGCGGGGCGCAGGCTTTTGCCGCCCGCGAGGACGGAGTAGCGCATGGACTCGCTCAGGACCTCGGGGCACGGCAGGCCCTGCAGGGCAAGGTCCAGCGCGTCGTGCACAGCCCTGGCTTTGGTCGACAGGTAGCGCTCGAAATCGAAGCTGGTGCCACTGACCACGGTGACGTCGGCGCCTTGCGTGTTGGCATGGGGGCCGATGGTGGCTTTGGCGTCTGTGGCAGCATGGTCCGCAGTGCGGCTTCGGGGCATGGAAACGGATCGTCTCTCAATCGACTGCAGCGAAGGGGATCTCTGAACGTGGTAGGACTTGAAGCTTTGGGCGGATGTTGCTCCGTGCTGGAGGAAGCAGGATGCCAACTTGTTCATGTTGCCTTGCCGTGTTTTTGCGCGGATGTGGAGACAAAGGAGAAAAGGTTTGTGGGTAGCTAACCTTCGGGGATGAGCGGGCACTTTAAATACAGAACTTTTTTTTTCTTTTGCAAAACGAACATACGGGACTTGAAATGGCTAATGATTATGAATATTAATTCATAATATATATCTACATCTACGGCTACAGACCCCGTTCGGCTGGACACTTTGCCGGTGGTTTGGGCTGAACCTGCTGTGCCTTTTAGCCCAGCCGTTCAGCTGCCCTCCTCCAGCCGTTCGAATGGCTGGTGTATAGAGGATCGGCGCCCTCCTCACTCTCCCTCTCCCTCTCCCATTCGCTCACACGCTCCTGGGGTTTGGCCGCTCCCAGGTGCTACGCCTGCCGCCGCCGTCGTACGGCCTCCGCCCCCAGCCCCACTCCCGCATCAACCACCGACAGCCCTCTGTCTTTCTCCCATCCCAACCCGTGGGTAGGAGACGGACGCCGCCCTCCACACGATGCGTCTCGCCAACTTCGTTCCATCCTTTCCGTACCAGATCTGTCGCGTCGTCATCGCGTCGGTCCTTGCAGATCCATCCCCTTTCTCGGTGACGGTGTACGTACTCGAGTTCCCCGTCCCTTTATCGATTCTACTTGCAGATCCGTTCGGTTAGGGTTTACGGTTCCTTCCATTGCTACGACACGTTCAGGTCAGTCCGCCACTAAGCTCCTTCATGCCACACTTGCTTCAACGGGTGTTCGCTTGTTTCGTGTCCTCCCGTTTCCACATTCGACCGGGGGTCGCCACCGTTGTAGGCACCAGAACCATCCCCTTTACCTGCCTGCTCGTGAACTGCACCGCCGGATCTGGTACGTAAACGACTTTGTCGTCCCCTTTCCTTCACACTTGCAGATTCGATTGTTAAGGGTTAGGGTTCGTTGCCCTCATAGTGCTAATTAACGATCTTGTTAGATTACGTTTTCCCTAAACCAACTTGTCTCCACTTGTTGTGCATACGCCTCCATTTAAACATGTTTTCTATGTTTCTTACGTACATATGGTCCTAGTAAAACTATGGAATGTTGTCAAACCTTGAGCCGTGACATCTTCCATTCTTCTGTTGTAGTTGTCCAGAGCACTCCAACGACGTTTGCATCGCCGGCTTCTAACGGTTCTCTATACTGGCACCTTCATCAACAGCTTCTTGCTCACCGCCGGAAGCAACTCAGTATAACTTGTGTCCCAAACACACGAAGTGAACAAGCAAGGCAAGTTTACAGTTATGCACCTTCCATTATTTCATACTTGTAGTTATGTCCTGCTGTCCGTTCCTATGTGTGTTGTGAACGCTATGCAAAGACACAAACAAATTAGCCATTCAACGTGTCCACAGATGCCACACCAACGTGCAAATTGGGACGACGCTGAAACCAAGCTTCTGCTGGACATGTGCTTTCAGGAGAAGGACAAGTTCAACTTCAACTAGTTTGGTTTAAATAGGGACGGCTGGAACAACATTTACCCATACTTCCCACACTATGATCATCATTAGGTGAACAACAAACTACATTATCTGAAAACCTCATACCAAACATGGAAGAAAGGGCAATCAGCCACTGGGCTCAGTTGGGACACGTGCACGGGGGGCATTGTCGCCGATCCTGAGTACTAGGGGACGTAGGATGATACCGAGGCCGATAGCGACGACAATACCCAGTGCGTTGTAAGTTTAGCAACTATTGCATTTGTTTTGACCTATATGTCGGTTTTGGTGGCTGTTGTTGTCCTTCTAACACAGGCATATGCATCTATGGCTACAAGAAACAAGTTCGGCGGGTGCAGGTCGTGGCAAACCACCTCGTTTCCTGAATGAACTTGAGGCATTGTACGGCGACCGGAACCAAAACACGGGCACTTTCATGTCCGTATGTGGCATTGGTGTCTCAACACCTCCTCATGTTTCGATGCCGCATAAGCACATCGGTTCATCCAGTTATCACTCCTGTTACAAGAGGGACTGCAGGGACCAAGTGGTTAACAACCCACAGAAAAAGAATCTTGCAATGTGGGGGAATACATGGCAAGGTTATCGGACAGCATTGCTACGAGGAGTTCATCTCGTGAAGGAGAACGGACCCAAGACCACGCGGAGGTGGACGAAGCAATGCAAATCCTATGAGACGACAGTGTGCCAATTCCTTCAGACATGTACTTCGAAGCATTAGAGCTGTTCAAGAACTCTATGTACCGCAGGGAGTTCAAGATTATGGGAAACATAGGAGTTCGTATTGCTTGGCTCACTTGGCACATGAATAGGAACAAGAAGTAGTCCTGATGCCCGTCCTTGGAGTAGCAGCGCTTGTTTCCGTTGTCATTTGGTTGTATCTTGTTAGTTTATTTGCTCTGGTTGTAATGTGGCGAACTCTGTGTTTAATAACTTCGTTTTGATCTAGTGGACTTGGATTGTAATAATCTCGCTACATGTTTGCTTACTTTCATTGCCACTGTTCCTACGTGCTATAATGTTGTTCGTTCTCTTCAGCACATTTGGTCATTCTTATACATTGTGGACACTGACCTTGGTTTGAATTGTTTTGTTGTAGGTGCTATGGAATCCGTTGGAGTCAGAAATCTAGAACAAACATAGGTCAGCTCATAGTAAACCTCCAATTCATTTTGACTGACCACATATCTAGTGACATCTGATTCAATGTTGTTGGTTGTGGTTTTGTAGGATATTGCTCAATGATGCATTGACATAAATTCAGCAACATATAGGGCTTTGGAAACACTTAGGAAGTAAGTTATGTTTACTGAGCACGTAAACTTTATAAATTGTTGTATGCATAGCTAACATACACAATGTGATGCATGACTTGCTACTGAATGTAGGCAGGCTGTTTGGACCATGGAAATAAGTGATGAAGAAAGTGAAAATTCTAGTGAGAATAGTTTCAACAAATTGGTTAATGCAGCTATGGCGGGAGGAATTGCAATGTCCATGATGATGGGACCGCCTGAAGTCAGCCTTGTGTACCATTAGCCGGACCTCAACGGACGACAATGGGTAGCTAACATTTTGCAAGATCCTCGCAGATGCCATATCAACTTTTGTATGTAGCCTGAAACTTTCCATCGGTTGCATTACATATTAACTACCTACTATGGTCTAGCATCCACTAGGCATATTGATTCAATGCAAGCTTTAGGCATGTTTCTTTGGGCATGTGGGACAGGGCAATCGCAGAGGCAAATGCATGAGAGATTCAGGAGGGGACTGGGCACCTGCAACAAGATATTTGGCCTAGTGCTTAACACCATGACTCCCTTTGTAGATGCAGTCCTTAGGCCTAAGGACTACAATTATGCTGTAGTGCCGCATGAGTTGACAGAGTACACACCTTTTTTTGATGGCTGCATAGGAGCCATTGATGGAACTCACATAGAAATGTGTGTTGATGAAGAAGCACATGATGACTTCACTAATAGGAAAGGGTACACAAGCCAAAATGTGATTGATGTTTGTGACTTAGACATGAGGTTCATGTATATTGGTGTAGGGATGGAGGGTTCAGTGCATGACATGTGCGTGTTGAAGCGGGCTCAGGTGAAACCCAATTACCCGCACCCACCAGCAGGTTTGTTTAACTAACATGTCTGCCTTGTTCAATTGATGGTGTGCTTGTCTTGAGTTCCATCACAAGTGTTTGTGACCTTGTGTGTTTGTATGTTGGTGTGCAGGACGCTATTATTTAGTGGACTCCGGGTACGCACTTCGCCCAGGATATATGACGCCACATCCAAGAAAGAGGTGCGATGTGAAGGAGTTCAAGAATAGGCCGCCTGGTGACACGGAGGAGGTGTTCAACCGCCACCATTCCAAGCTGCGTAATGTTGTAGAACGTACATTTGGGGCCACGAAAAGTAAGTGGTAAATGTTGCAAGGCGTAGCTCACTATTTGGAAATAAAGCAATCACGGATAATTATGGCTTCCTTTGCACTGCACAACTACGTATATGAGCTGGAGGGACCAAAGAAAGCAGGGAGGTACAGGCAACCACCAGGACTTGGTTGTTTGAGTCAAGTGGCTACTTTGGCGTTAAGTCCCGATGCGACTATGGAAGAAGTCCGGGAGTGGATTACTCTGGGACTTGGACTCATTGGGAAAAAGTATGTGAATCTGTTAAAGTTGAGTTAGAAAATTTCTTCATTCATCAAACTTTTGTTGGATGCCTAGTTGGGACTCAAGAGGCTTTGTAAACATGTAGGTGATTGTGTATTGGAGGAGACTGGGAGCAGCCGATGGCAGGAAGAAGAGGGTTCCAGTTGGTATGTGGATTTTGAACAATTGGGCTTCGTCTTCTTACTGTCTGAAGTACCTAAAAGTGGGTATAAGTTTTGTATTATTGTTCCACGTATGCACCCAATTAGATTTAGAGGACTAATGTGATTTGGAAATAATTGTTTATGACCACTAATTACCAGCTGTAATGGGCAATTGTATGCAAGAAGACTGCATATGTGACACTTCATGTAGCAGCTGAGCATGTGGCTCCTAGTGGGCTACAAGTTTTGTAGTTGTACCCACTGGTTCCATTTGAAATATGTAAGGATTGTATTGTACTTTAGTACTAGTAATTATGGTGTTGTATTGAACATGTGCCATTTCATATGTGCATTTCATTGATGTAGCAATGGGATGTCGTGGTTGTAATGAACCGGTGCTGTAGTTGAATGGGCTGGCTGCAAGCGTTTGAATTTGAAATGCATTAAATGTTGTATTTGGCACCTTTTTTGAATTGAATTGGCTGCTATTGTTGTTCGGCTGTGAAAGGTTCTTGTTTGGTTTTGGTAATTGAGTGACAGCCTAGGTGGACTAATATGTGTTTATATGAGATACACAGGTGATTAGTCCATAGGTGCATGTGTGTGAGCAACATATGCCATGGAGGTGAAAATGGCTCGGAGATATTGCAAAGCTCACACATGTGATGAAGGAGCTCATTGCATATAAGACATGACATTGAGTCATGTGACTAAGGTGGAGAAGATCAAGACAAGGCTTGACTCGACGGACCGGTTGCAAGTGTGAAGGGCAAGTTGAGTGATGACTTGGCGCCGATGGAGCGAAGCAATGGTGAAAAGCAAGTGAAGTCAAGATCGATGAACCAATACGGTCATATGATGATATGAAGTGGATCATATCATTGTTGATCAAGTTAGTGTATGTGTTGCATCGACATCGGAGGAGATGAAATGGAATGCGCAAGACAAAAGTATATTTATAGGGCATTTCATTTCATCGGTCATAGGTGTGTAGAGAAGTTTATGATCGGGTTTAGGATAGATGACCATACTATCAAGAGGGGCACACTTGTTTGCGTATCGGTCATCTAGTGCCACTTGAGCGATCTAACTTTGCATACGTGTTAGGATCGAGTGGCGTGACAAGTTGAGTGGCTAGTCCTTTGAAAAATAATTATGAAAATGCTAACACACTTACACATGATGGTGTACACTTGGTGGTGTTGGAACATTTGCAAAGGAGAAGTTGTTGAAGTTAAATTGGATCAACTTGGGGAAGAGAGAAAGATTTTCGGTGTGCTCCAAACTATGTGATGGCTGATTGGAATTCTGCATTGATTCATTGTGCTTTGGATCAAATATGCAAGTGGGATGTGTAGCCCTCTGAATAAGCTTTTCAAAATGTCCAAGATCATTGAAATCGGAGTTCAGAGCTAAGAGATATGGTCGTTTTAGCGGTGAACAGTCAGTGACCGAACGCTGGACCGGACGCACAGGTGCAGAGTCTGGTCAGCACCTGTGAGTCCAGTCACAGAGTCCGGTCAGTGTTCGTGTGAGGACTGATTTAGGGCTGCGATCGAACGCTGGCACTTGGGCGCTACCGGACGCACCTATGCCACTGTTTCAGGCCTGAAAATGCTGAGGGAGAGTGACCGGACGCTGTGGCGAGTCCGGTCAGTGTTAACCGAACACGTCTGGTCGATGAAAAACCTCTCTGGTACCTCTCTGTTCACGACTGGACGCTGAGAAAAGGAGGGTCCGGTCATGTGATCAGACGCGGAGTTCGTTTGCGCATGCTGTAGCCGTTGGTGCCCAATGGTAACATTCAAATGGCTAGTACACATAGTGAGCGCAGCGTGACCGGACTCTAGGGTGAGTCCAGTCAGTGAGTTCGGTCAGTGCGCAGAAATCAAGATGAAGGGGGTAACGGCTACTTTAGCTCTTGGGGCTATAAAAGGAGTGTGTCCATGCCTGGAGAGTGCTTGGCACCCTTGGGACTTAGTGTCCATGCTTAAAGAGTGCTAGGAGAGTCTCTAACTCACTTGTGCTTGAAAGAGTGCGAATCGATTATGAGTGAGTGATTCTAGTGCGATTGCATTGTGAGATTACATCGAGTGGCATTAGGTGATCAAGTTGCAAGCTGGTGGTGCTTGTTACTCTTGGAGGTTGCCACCTCCTAGACGGCTTAGTGGTGGTCTCCGTCGAAGCACGCAAAGAAGATTGTGCGGTGCTCCGGATAAGTGATTGTGAGAGGTGTTGTGCTCGCCCCGCGGGAGCCACGAAGAGCAACTCTAGTTGTGTGTTATTGAGCTACCCTCACTTGTGTGTAGGTTCTTGTGGTACCCAACGTGTGGGCTTGACGGGTGATACCAATTAGCCGTCGAACCACCAAGGGATCGGTCGACACAATGAGGACTACCGTGTTGGTAAGCACGTGAACCTCAGGAGAAAAATCACCGTGTCAACCTTGTTCTTCCTGTTGGTTTGCATCCCCTTTACATAAGCTTGTATTTACATTTATTTACATTGTGTTTGTGTACTTGCTCTAGTAATTAGTTAGCTTGTGTAGCTTGCTAGTTATCCTCTTGCTTGTGTAGCATAGAAGTAGCTCCCTTGCGTGGCTAATTTGGTTTTAGTAATCTTGTTAGTCACATTGCTTAGTTCATGTAGCTAAAATAATTTACGCTCTCTAATTTGGCATTAGTTGCCTTGTTATTGAGCATTGTTAGTGAACTTAGAAGCTTTGTGCTTTTGCTTACTAGTTTGTGTAGAAGCTCCCCCGGTTGTGTGAAGTACTAGTGCATAGGTTTGTGTGACCTTGCTCTAGAATTGTTTAGGTGAGCTCTAACTAGCCTGTCACCTCAGTTACTTAATTAGGATCTTTCTAAGGTGCTTGTGAACATAGATAGAGGGGTGTAGTCTTGACTAGACCGATAGTTATATTTCCACATTTATTTCGGTTAGCCGGAGTGTTTATTTTTGGAAAGGACTATTCATCTTTCTCTAGTCCGCCATCTCGACCAAACAGACTACTGCTCGGCTAAATCTGGGTACTGTGCACGGTGTCAAAAATCAGCCGGCAAAGTGACCAGCCGAACGGGACCTATATCTATATCTATATTTAGTATTGAATAGGCAAAATTTCATCTTTCTTTGCACCTTCGTCCTAACTACATGCAGCATCACTCTTCTTCCGTTCTCGCTATCTCTCACTTATATCGATATCTATACTTTAATGTTAAAGAACCAACATTGCACCTTTTTTTTTTGCCTACCCTCTCCTAACCGCTTGCGGCATCACTCTTCTTCTATTCTCACTATTTCTCAATTAGTTTGGAGTTAAAAAAACCTTATTGACATTGCATAACTCATAACACAGCCTAGTCGGTCGAACCTAAGTCTATGCTTGCCGCAACATGGCACACATACATGTGGCTAAGGCTTACATGTGGCTCACCTTCCACCTTTTCTAACCTCACAATAGATATAGACAATAATTGTTTATTTAAGTTGACTCAACCTCCGGTTATTCTTTTATACGGATGAATTCTTTGTAGCAAGTAATATTTATTATGTGACTTAGATTTTAGTTAAAATAGGTGGGTCAAGCCCAATTAATATCTTGCTCGTGTTTCAACTGGATTAGAGACAGCTGAAATTCTCAGCCATCTCTAAAAATACCTCCATTTTCTAAAGGCATCTGAAAAGTCTAGTCGCCTTAAAATACAGCGGATATCTCTACAAATTAAAGTTTAGATCGGGCCAACTCAAAAACTATTTTTTAATGACAGATTTTGGTAGAGTCACCTCTATCAAAAAGGAAGATATCTCTAAAAATAGTTTATATAATAAATAATATAGCCTCTTATCAAACAGAACGAACAGCGTTCAATTATTGAAAATTAGTCTGCATCACGTGGAACACATGCGCCAGGTCACTGAAACATCATCGGCCGCGCACACGAAACCTCAATATTTTCACCACTTAATGTGAAGGACGGTTTGCATTTTAGTAGGCTACTATATAGGTGAATCTTCTTTTTAATTTAGGTAAATCTTTCACTGGTGTGGGAATGGTGTCCGACATGTGTTAATCGTGGTGCGAGTCACATCAACTGTGTCTATTATGCAGGTATGTTTCTTTTGTATTTTGTGTAAAGTGCCTCTGACCCAATATTTTTGAGGAGTTATTTTAAAAAAACAGTTTAATATAAAAGTATCAATATTTGTATCTTAAAAAATATTAAAGTATATTCTATGTTTAATCTAATAATACTTGTTATATATCATAGATATTTGTATATATTTGTATATATTTAGTTGAACTTTAAAAAGTTTGACATCTCAAAAAACGAGATATGTGTTTATTTCGGAACGGATAGAGTAAGAGTTTTCAAATTTCAAACGTATTTTTGTCCATTGTGTACAATTTTGAAATCGTGGCTAAAAGATATGTATAATGGGTATATTTTATTTTCATATCTTTGCAAAAGAAAGAAATGATTCAGATGAATGTACCTTGCCCTAACTATTTAAATGTACTACCGCGACAAATCCCCGTATAAAGTGTTAAGAGTGCATTCAAAAATTATTGCACGAAGCATTTTGAATTAATGCGGCTACCGCTACATATATTTAACTGATGAAAATATATACTTTTAGAACTAAAATATATACTTCTAAAATTAGTAGTTTGTAGGTATATACATATTTATAATATAGTTAAGTTTCAAATTACTAGTCTATTCATTCAAACCATCCTATGTGGCCAATCTGTCTATCGCACCCCCACCCATTTTTCACTGGCCCACCATCAACACCCGACGTCCCAGGCTAATCTCACATTTCTCCTACCGAGACTGGCCTAATGATCGCACCTCCTGAGTCCTGAGTGGCCGTCCTGTACTGGGCATGGAGCCATGACTCAACGAGATGCAGAGCCGCCGTCTGCCAAACCGAGAACCCTATAGCGGCTAGCGTTGTAAGCTCTAGTTGCTGGCTGTCCACAAGGGCACTTGCCGCTCGGCCGTCGCTGCCCATCCAGCCAGCGCAACAGTGCACGCCAGCACGTCTTGGCCTCAGTTACCGTCCATCTAGCCCAATTCAATTTCTTCCTTAATCAAATTTAGACGTAAAATAATCTCATAGCCCCCTTGTACTTTGCTCAGTTTTGTCAAACGTCAGTTGCTACCTTAGAGAGAGTGTTTTCAATAATGAATTATACAAAGAATAAGTTGCGAATTAGGATGAGAGACCAGTGTGAGTTCTTTCTGCAAATCAACGACGTCCTCTGAACTAGTGACGTGTAGGTAACCTGTTCGATTTAATTCCTCTCATAACACACAGCCATAGGGGGTACTCTGTGTCCCATAAAAAGTATCATTCTCACTTTTCAAGAAGTCGGATATTTTTATCTTTGATCAAATATGTAAAAATATTAATATTTATGGTACATAATTAGTATTATTAGATGAATCGTTGAATATATTTTCGTAATAAACTTATTTAAAAATACGAATGTTGTTAACATTTTCTACAAACTTAGTCAAACTTGAGAGCGTTTGACCCATACGAAACTCATAGGGACGCTTTTTTTATAGGAGGAAAGGAGTAATGGTTTGGTTCCTTCATTGGCAATGCCACAGGTGTACATGCTTGTCGGTGACGTGTAGAGCAAGGACATAAATATAAATCACTGTCTGTCATGGAGATCAACATCTACAACTTATAGAGGGCTTGATGCAGAACCACAGGCGCATGTGTACTCAAATGAAAGCTCTAGTGGCTAAATTACCTTATTTTTGTTTGATATGCACCACTAGATCTTTTGTATCAACCATTGTGTGCCTCGATACATTTCACACTTAATACAACTCTAGATAGAAAATCAAGATTTCACACTTCCTGAAAGTATTAATTGTCTGGCTATAATGGTTAATGGTCACTATTTCTACAGATTTATTGTTCAACTGTCTAGAATTTGCACTAAAGAACTGGTGTAGCAGATTTGCTTGTGGGATAGCATTATTTTCTTCTGAGATAGCATGCTGTGTTCTTTTCTTGCCAATCTGTGATGATGAGAAAATAGCTTTTATTGAGTAAAGTTTTCCCGTTACGACACTAGCTTTGCTCAAAACCATGATTCTTTTGGTAATTCTCTACTATTTTCTAATTTTGCATATTATAAATGTTACTCCTTACATAAAAATGCTTATACATATTCACCACCACTCCAAAAGTAACAAGGTAATGTCCAAACTCATGTACCTCCTTTCTAGAATGACAAGCACATTTTGTATAGGAAAAAGTCAAATATTACGAACTTCGACTACCAATTAGTCCAATTCTAATATTATATATGATTCGGACATAAAACTTGAACAAGTAGATTTGTATTCAGACTGCATGCATTTGAAGTGATCTTGATTCTTTAGCAAATGACAACATATTACATTAAAGGTCAAAATCTATTTTATATGATTTCCCCTGTTCAAAATTCACTTATCATTTTGGTATTGAGGAGAGCACTTCCGAAAGCTCCTTAAAACAATTCCTAAATTTGCTTTTTAGCAAAAGGGGGGAAAAGGTCATCAATAGTTTTGCAACATAACTATTTAAAGATAAGCACTTGTTAAATCTCCCTCTCAATTCCCACATTGTGCGTGCCTTCTGCGCTTGCTATCTGCTACAGCATCCCCTCCTACCTGGTTTTCGAGTTTCAGGAATCTAACTATTAGAAACTATTGGGGAAAGGAAAAAATAGGGCTCTCTAATAATTTTCATTCACTAGACATAATCATTGGCTTACCAAGTGATTTTTACGGGCGGGTTCAAAAGGTAGGATTTTTTTACAGTCGGTCCCCTACCACTAGTCCGGCTAGCCTTCTTCAGGCAGGAAGCGGGCCGGGCCCGACGGCGGGGCATCTCCCGCAATGCAAGCTGCATTGTTCGCCACCACCCGAGAAGCAAAAGATTCGAGATATGGTTTTATACCCATTATCTCTGGTACATGTTTTCTAACATACATAGTAAAACATTAGTTTTTTTATCAAGTGTATTATCACATTTCCTAAAGATCAATGGCGCACCTTCAGATAGGCCATTTAGATCATGTGGAGCCAGTTGAAAGAGCGCAACCGTTCCATTCAGCCACCAGATTATTTTTTGACAACTAACACTCTTCAGCCGTTCAGGTGGATGAGCGAACCAAAGAAAATTTGGAGAAATATAGGAGGTACTTTAGAACACGCTCCTATTAGCTTTTCGCTGTTTTTGTTGCTTTAGAAATTCAAACCTTTTGAGTTAACCGTTTGTAACAGAACCGACCAATTATACGAGATTAAGTGAGAAAATCACTCACCGAGCAGACGATCTAGCAAACTTAAGCCCGTATAACCCGGTAGTCCGTGAAATCACGACGGATTTCAAACCAACTCGCATACCAGCCAAGATCGTAATAAGTTCAGCGGTCACCATCACAAGTTACATAAAAGTTCGCGGCACAAAAACATCGGAGTTTAAACATACAAACCAGTTTCGAATGAAAGTAGCGGAAGCATTTTGTTCAAATCACACACGCACACAGAGTTCAAAATACATTGCCAGTTCAGGGTCATCTTCCATCAAAAGCATCAGACGAGATGTAGTGAATGACCATTGCCCATGGTCCTAAGCTTCTCCTATTGCAGGATAGAGGCAGTTGATACAGTAGCCGTAATACATCTGCCCATCTGCAACAAGTGGGAACAAAGCCCTGAGTACGAGAAGGTACTCAGCTAGACTTACCCGACAGAACCAAAAATAAAAGACACCAAGAAATCATGACAGGCTGTCTGGTGGGGTAGCTGACTCATTTGCTAAAAGACATTTTTAGTATTTAGATAATCTTTACAAAAGCTTTGCATCAAGTTAAATCTTTATTAACCTGTCAACTACATTTGCACCTGTACTAAAGTAACATGTAATTAAACAGGTAATGATAACCAAATGATCACTAACAACTTCCATTATGCCATATTTCATATAACTGTCCAAGTGTTCCATCAATATTACTACGATGAAGTAGCTCAAGTCAAGTGCTCACTATCCAGTGAACGATGGCGATTCGAATCGATTATTAACCAGTTGGTAAGTTATTCCTCACACAAACCTCACTCACCCGCTAAAGTGAGGTGTTGGTCACCGAGTCAACCATTCAGGTAAAGTCGCGAGCTTGCCAGGAACTACTTGTACCCGGGGGCCGCCCGACTGCTCTTTGGCCTTATCATCGCGCCCCCGTATCCTGCCACTACTACTCCGCTACAGTGCGTTGCGGGCAATCCACTCGTTCCGAATAATCTCCCAGCTTTGCGGTCGGAAGGTACTTTATCCGGCCAGCTAAATGTGAGGCATGCGTTCAACATGACCCGAGGCCCAACAACGGACGGTCCTTAATCAACACAGACAGAAAACACTACAGTCCGAAACCCTGCAAGTTTCCGTCCGGTCTCAATTTCACATTAACACTTAGTTATTTCATGATAACATCTTTTCTCAAGCAGATCCAGGTAACCACCTATAGCTCGCAGGTGACAGGAAATCACCCGACTTCTATCGGTCTAAGCAAGCTAAGCAATTACTTGACTGCGAATGACAAGGTGACAAGGATAGGGTAGAACGGAGTAAACAAGGTATAATGCAGCAACGGTTGCAAACAACTCACAAACTTAATGCAGCAGTTAACATAAAGCATTCATAAAGTATTTGCAAACCGGGGGAGAGAAATGCTCCGGGGCTTGCCTCTCTCAAAAGAGCTCGGACGGTGGTCAGGGCACTCTGGAAGATCTTTACCGACCTCCTCTTCGGCTTCGGTCGCCTCCTGCTCTTGCACCTCGGACTGCTCCTCCGGGTCCTCGGGAACTGCTACCGGGGTCACTTCCTGTGATCCTGTATGATGCAGAAATATAAGTGCTCATGCCTAGGTGCATTGCAGGGATGACATGAGATGATGATGAATGAATGAGATGTAATGAGCATGTTACTTTATTTGGATTATGTGGAACTTACGACTCTTCTACAAGGTAGTCTACGCCATTCAAGAACATGTACTCAAAAACTACCATCACTAATCTCTATCATGCAAAGGCACACTAACATTTAAGATGCTTCAAAGATACACCAAAGCATAGTTTACTAACTAATCTTGCATTAAAGGTTGAGTGTAAACCCTAATTAGCACTATGCTTGAACAGCAACACATATTTTGGTAGCACAGAAAAATCTTAGAAAATTACAGCGGATTACTAACATCAATTCTAGCATGACACAAAATTTTTATTGCATTTGGATTATTAGAACTGTCTATACAAAAATAACAAGCTAAGGCCTAAAAACGAGCATGAAAATACTTTGCATTATAAAAAGTATCAAACAACAGATTTAGTAATTTTCCTACTTTTTACACAGTAAATAATTACTGTAGAAAAATTATTACTTGCATGTTTTATTCACATTTATTTAATTAACAAAAATAGTAAATACTAGTGATAGAAAGCATTTGAACTACACCTACACATTTTTTCTACAGAATAGGCATGATATATAATTTTCCTAGCAAGTACATGGCACAAAAAGATTAACAAACTTGGAATCACATTTTTTGATTTTTCTATAATTTATTATCAATTTTTCCAGAAAACACCAATTCCAAGGATTAAATAAAACACTACAGAAAAGTAATACAATATTGACATGCAATATTTTTATATTGTAGATCTGGTTCCAATGAGTTTATAGAAATTTATTTCACAATTTTTGGAGCTGAAAGGACTACAAAAACATTTTCCAAAGTATTTTTCATCAAGAAATAATAAAAGAAAACAGAAATTGATTTTTCAATATTGGTACTAGGCCGGCCCGTGGAAGTTAACCGGCCCGTGGCCGTTCTCGGCCTGGTTCACGCGCGTGGGGAAAGGCGAGCTGGCCCGCTCGGAGGCGCGGCCCACAGGCGCGGTGGCCCAGTGAAGACCGAAGGGGGGAAAGAACAGGGTGGCCTCGTCGGCGTTCGGAACCGCAACGGCGTGGCGGTGGCCGACGGCCAACGGCCATCTCCGGCCACTTCCCGACCAGTGAGCGCGCGCACAGTGTTCGCGAGGAGATAGCAAACTCGAGAGGGAGGCTCAGGAGGATAGAGAGGGAGCGAGGGAGGCGATGGACGGATTGCGAGCTCGACGGCCCCGACGTGGTGGCGCAGCGGGAAGAGCTCGATTGAGCCTTACCGTAGACGAACAAGGCAAACGGAGGTCCGTTCGGAGGAGAGGAGAAGGTGGCGGAGCTCCGTGCACGGGTAATCGAACGGTGGTGGTTCACTGGCGTCGGAACACGACGGTGAAGGCGAGAACGTACGGTGGCGAGCGGCGCTCCCGCTCGGTTTCTCCGGAGGAAGAGAAGAGGGGGCGAGCGAAGCAGTGAATGGACTGGAGACCAGATGCTCGTGATGATTTGAGGTGGAGCACGCGCGGGGTCCACGGGCGGCCACGCGGGGCGTTCTGCCGCGGCGCCAGCGAGCCACACGCGTGAGAGCGGGAGGGGGAAGAGAGAGGCCGGACTGGGCCGGGCCGAGGCGGGGAGTGGGCGTGGGCGCACGCGCGCGGAGGCGGGCCGCTTCCGGCTGCGGGCCGAAACCGAGGCGGCGGCCTGCTTAGGTTAGGTTTTTATTTTTCAAATTTCTATTTTCAAATAATTTTCAAATACAATTTTCAAACCCTATTTTGAACAAGAAAAAGACTTTTTCTGGAAATGACCCAAAAATAAAAGTTGCTTAGAATTTAATTCTCTACAACTTTGATTAAGGGGCCAACTAAAAATTCTCAACAGATTTTGAATTATAGAATAAAAGCTAAAATAGGGAGTATTTTTGAATATTTTCAGAATACATTTTTTAAACCAGTTTTTTGACAAAACTTTGAGTACTTTAGTTGCTCCAAAAATTTGACCTATAATTCTAAGTGATACAAAATTTGTAGTTGCACAATTTTGATGAAAGGTAATTAGCACCTTAACATATTACATCATGAATACCATTTTCCAAGCTTTTATTTCATTCAAGTTATAATATTACCATATATGATTATGGATGATATGAAATGTCATGCTTATGATTGCAATGCAAATGCTTGCGTAACACCGGGGTGTTACAGCCCTCCCTCCTTATAAAAATCTCGTCCCGAGATTTGGGTTACGAACCATTTGTTATAAAAATCTTCGTATGCTTTTTGTAGGTATTCACCCGTTTTCCAAGTTGCATCTCCTTCATCATGATGACTCCATTGTATCTTATATGTTTTTACCACACTGTTCCGAGTAACTCTTTCTTTAGAGTCCAACACTTGAACCGGTTGCTCACGATATACCAAATCTGACTTGAGCTTTATGCCTCAAGGTTCAATTCTTTCCTCTAGAACACGCAAACACTTCTTGAGATGCGATACATGAAAAACTGGAAATATAGCACTCATTGTCTCAGGTAATTCCAACTTATAAGCGACTGGACCTTTTCTTTCCAAGATCTTATATGGTCCCACAAATCTGGCTGCAAGCTTTCTGCGTACTCCAAACCGTTTCTTCTTCATTGGCGTGACTTTCATATAAACATAGTCACCAACCTCAAACATCAGCGGTCTCCTTCTTCGATCTGCATAGTTTTTTTGACGTGATTGAGCGGCTTTCATATTTTGCTGAATGATATGAACTTTCTTCTCAGCTTCTTCTACGAAGTCAATACCGTAGTATCTTCTTTCTCCTGGCTCAATCCAGTTAAGTGGTGTTCTACACTTTTTACCATACAAAGCTTCGAATGGTGCCATCTTGATACTTTCTTGATAACTATTATTGTAAGCGAACTCTGCTAAAGGTAACCATGACTCCCAAGAACCTCTAGAAGATAACACATAGGCTCTCAACATATCTTCCAGAATAGCATGAACTCTTTCGGTCTGACCATATGTTTAAGGATGATAGGCGGTACTATGAATTAAACTCGTCCCCAAACCTTTATGCAAGTGCTCCCAAAAGTGAGCAGTGAATTGTGACCCTCTGTCAGACACGATATTCTTCGGTATGCCATGTAATCTCACAATCTCAGCAATATACTTCTTGGCATATTGAGGTGGTCTATATTCTGTCTTGACAGGTAAAAAGTGAGCTGTCTTTGTAAGGCGATCCACAATTACCCAAATCGAATCATGTCCTTTCTGAGTAATGGGCAAACCTGTGATGAAATCCATGCTTATATCATCCCACTTCCAACTAGGTACAAACAAAGGTTGCAACAATCCGGCAGGTCTCATATGAATAGCCTTTACCCTGCAGCAGGTGTCACATCTGGCTATATATGTCACAATCTCTTTCTTCATCTTGGTCCACCAAAAACGAGGTCTTAAGTCTTGGTACATTTTGCTACTTCCGGGATGGATAGATAACTTTGAAAGGTGAGCCTCATCCATAAGTTTATTCTTAAGCTCTCCATCTTTAGGAACAACAAGACGGTCATCAAACCATAACACGTCATGTTCATCCAATCTAAAGTGCTTGGATGGTTCTTCTTTAATCTTTTCTTTGATATGGAATATCCCTTTGTCGGTTTTCTGGCCTTCTATTATCTTACTCTCCAAAGAACAACTAATCTGAATATTGTGTAACACTGCAGGATGCATTAGATCAAAACCATCTTCGAGTAAAGGTTGCACATTCAGGCAATGTGACTTTCTACTCAAAGCATCTGCCACTACATTGGCCTTTCCAGGATGATATTGCACATTCAAATTGTAATCTTTGATCAATTCTAATCATCTTCATTGTCTCATGTTCAATTTAGGTTGGGTGAAGATGTACTTGAGACTCTTGTGATCGGTGAAAATATTGCACACATTACCAAGTAAGTAATGTCTCCAAATTTTCAAGGCATGCACTACGGCAGCAAGTTCAAGATCATGCGTCGGATAGTTGATCTCATGCTTTCTCAACTGTCGGGAGGCATAAGCAATGACTCTTCCTTCTTGCATAAGAACACAACCTAATCCTGTTTTTGATGCATCGCAAAACACATCAAAAGGTTTCTCAATGTCCGGTTGCGCTAGAACTGGAGCAGTGGTCAACAGTTTCTGCAAGGTGTGGAAAGCTATCTCACACTCCTCTGTCCATACAAACTTATGATCTTTCTGTAGCAGACTTGTCATTGGCTTGGCAATCTTCGAGAAGTCTGGTATAAAACGACGATAGTAACCAGCTAAATCCAAGAAACTTCTAACTTCAGAAACTGTGATTGGTGTCTTCCAATCCATGACCTCTTGCACTTTACTCGGGTCTACGGATACTCCATTCTCCGACAGAATGTGACCAAGGAAAGGAACTTTCTTCAACCAAAATTCACACTTGCTAAACTTAGCATACAACTTATGATCTCTCAGTCTGGTTAAGACAATTCTCAGATGCTCTTCATGATCTTTCTCATTCTCAGAGTATACTAGAATATCATCAATGAACACAACCACAAACTTGTCCAACTCTGGCATGAAAACTGTATTCATCAGATACATAAAGTATGCAGGAGCATTTGTTAAGCCAAAGGACATAACAAGATACTCGTACAACCCATATTTGGTAGAGAAAGCGGTTTTCGGTATATCTTGTGGTCTAATCTTTATCTGATGATACCCTGATCTTAAATCTATCTTGGAGAACACTCTGGCTTTGGCTAACTGATCGAACAAAACATCAATGTGAGGTAAGGGATACTTATTCTTGATAGTTACAGCATTAAGAGGCCTATAATCCACACACATCCTCAAAGTACCCTCTTTCTTTTTCTTCACAAACAAGGCAGGACATCTCCATTCAGACTTACTTGGCCAGATAAACCCCTTGTTCAACAACTCCTCTAGTTGCTTCTTCAACTCAGCTAACTCATCCGGAGGCATCCTATAAGGTCTCCTGGAAATTGGAGCTGTCCCGGAGATCAACTCAATTCCAAACTCCACATCTCTATCCAGCGGAAGACCAGGTAACTCATGTGGAAACACATCCGGAAACTCACACACGACCGGAATCTGATGAATCGAAATGACTTCCATAGCACATGTCACACTCACAAGGTCTGTTCTTTTGGGCAATGGTACCTGAAAAGTACCCTCTCCCTGGGGATCCTTCAGTGTAAGTACCCGACTTCCTATATCTATAACTGCTCCCCATTCTTTCATCCAATTCATCCCTATGATGATATCCAGAACTAGTCCAGGCATAACTATCAGGTTAACTCAAAACTTTCGACTACCTAACTCAAGGGTTGCCCCTCTAACCATCTGATTGGTTAAAACATCAGCCCCTGTTGAACTTATACGGTAACCATAACTTAAGTCTGTGCATAGTTGTTCATGTTTCTGTGCAAATGCTTGACTCATGAAAGAATGCGATGATCCAGAATCAAACAGAACAACTGTAGGGTTTTGGTTAACAGGAAACTTACCAGCAGTTACGGGCTCTCCCTCAGGAATCTCTTCCACAGTGGTGTGATGCACTCGAGCATTATAAGTCTGTTGCTTCTTTCTGGGCGGATAAGGGCAGAACTTGGAAAAGTGGCCTGGCTGATCACAGTTATAGCAAGGTCCCTTTACTGTACCAGTAGATCCGATAGCTCCCTTTGAGTTTCTTTGTCCCGCGGTTGCGGCTGTCCTTGCTGGCGGCACTACCATCTTGTACGGCTTCTGCGGTCTCTTCTAGTTCTGGGTCTTATGCTGCGGTGGCCTAAACCTTGCACCAGGTGCAGACGGATGATAGGTTGAACAATTAGCAGTGATAATTCTGCACTGTGACGGTCCTGACTCAAAGGCTCTCTTGCGAGTCTTGGATGCTGTGTACGCGTTGTTGTTCTTCTCTTGTTTTAGACAATCACTGATGAAGTCATTGAATCTGGCGCGGGTATTGGTACCCACATGCTTCATCATCTTCGGACTTAACCCTCTCTTGAAGCTAGCAATCTTCTTAGCATCTGTGTCAACCATGTCGGGAGCATAACGACACAAGTTGTTGAAGGCATGCAAATACTGTGTTACGGTTTTGGTGTCCTGATTTAAAGCCAAGAACTCTCCCAATTTCATCTCAATTAGCCCTGATGGAATATAAACTCCACGAAAGGCTTCGGTGAACTCTCTCCACGAGATCTGAGCATTTGGAGGGAAGGTGGTGCGATGATGCTTCCACCACATCCCTGCTGGTCCTTGTAGCTGATGTGTAGCATACTCTGTCTTCAGTACTTCTGTCAGCCTCAACACACGGAACTTATCTTCCATAGTGTTAATCCATTCTTCAGCGTCAAGTGGCTCGGTTGCTTCCTTGAAAATTGGTGGCCTAGTGTCCATGAAATCCTTGAAGTTGCTGTACTGATTCACTCCATTGCCACCACCTTGGTTGTTACCACGTTGCACGTTGTTGGCGATGGTACGCAGGAAATCTTCCATATTTTTCTGTGACTGCTCGGCATTGCGCTGACTTCCCAGAAACTGTGCAAAGAACATCTCTGCAGTGAGCGGTGGAGGAGGCGGCAAATGCGGTTCCGAGTGTGGCTCATTATGGTTGACGTTGTTAGCACCACTCCCACCTGCCCCGGCACCGTTTCCACCAGTTTCCGTAGCCTCATATGTGGCGCGTCGAGTGTTTGCCATCTGCATATTTCAGCAACAAGTAATGATTAAGCGAAGTTGTAGTAATTGTGAGTGAATGAAAAATTATGCCGTACTAAACTCATTGGAGAGAACAAAGTCATACAACAAAACAGAGGCACAATAATCGCATTCCAATTAAAACAACACCACTAATTAAATTACTTCAAATACAAACATCGCGTCCAATACAACCACATTGCCAGCATACACACACTAGACTTTATGCGCTCAGGTATCGCATGAACAACCAAGATCCAACATTCTACCAAGTCTCAAGGTTCAAACGAGATACATCAAGATACATGAAGCCAAAAAAGGTCATTGTGACAGGGCCTAGCAGCTAACGCAAAGCAACTAGCCTACTCCTCGGGGCCATCGTCGGGGTCAGAGACGTCACCATTGCTACCATCAGTAGCAACGTCGTCGTCAGCAGGTGCGACTGCGGGCTCGTCCTCATTGTCGTCGACGTCCATACCGGCGGCTTCTGGAGGAGCATACGGGTCAATCCCATTGTAGAGCGCATGAAACTCCTCATGCAAGTTGACATTGTACTCCTCTAGCTCCTCAACCCTCTGCCTTAGGAGGTTTCTCTCGTTCCAGGCTTCATTCCTTTCCTGAACCAACTATCCAATCATGCGGTCTGCATTTCTGTTGGCCTGAGTCAACGTCTGCACCCGCTGCATGGCACTCTCACCTCTCTCGAGAGCCTAGTCTCGCTGTAAGCTCATGTCGGCCAACTGCTCCTGCAAGCTAGCTATAGCATGTGCTTGCTTCTTCTTCTGCTTCCTTGCTTTAAGCCGGTCATCGCCACGCAAACCAGTCAAAGTTCAATACGTGCACTCCAGACTCTGATATGCTCTGATAGTTGCATACATCGCACTCATAGCGTGGTTGTCGCTAGCCTGTCCTTCGCTCAGACCTCTGACTAAATCACTTCCTTGTGGCTATACCCAAATAGCATCGCGAGGATCATCTCTCGAAAAAGTGCCAGCCAAGGCTGCTGCCAGCTCGTTGGGAAATCTGCTCATTATGTCCCGGATGACATGGAAAGCTGCTCCCTCTGCACCCTCAACTGGAGTGCATCCCTCAAACTCCAAGTGCCAACCATCTCATTCTGGAGCATTACCAAGAGCAGGGACAGTGATCTCCACTACTGCCAGTCCATTCTCTACCAACTGGTTCTCGCTCCAAGAGTACACCGGCTCTTGACCCTCTGGATACCCCACATCATGGAGCACTCTCCAAAGCAAAGTTGGCATGCCAAACTCGCTCAGAAAGGTGTCCGTGTTGCGACGCTCCCGCGGGGCCAACTGGCGTCGGGGTGCTCTTCCACCTATGGACTTACGGGCAGTCTGCTTCGTGCGGGCCATCTGTACCAAAAGTTTCGATACCCGGTGAGAACATAATTTAAGTTGGTACAATTTTTATTGAAAGGGGATAATCAATTTATAAGGGGAGGAATACATGGCATAAATGAAATGCGCAAGCAACATGATGCATGCACGTTTCTTACGTTCTCACAAACTTATGAAATAATGATATCTATCGACGAATTCGGTGGCATACCGGCGATCTCTCATATACGTAACTAATACGTTCTACACGAGAAACGCTGTTATGTACCTGCAGAAGATTTATTTCAGCCCATTTCCCCATGCATGTATGAAAGCAGTAAATCTATCTACACGCTCTACACGAATCCCCAGATACGCGTACAACGGTAGTAATCACCCCAAAACATCATCCTATTGGCGGCATCGCCTCAACGGACGGAACAACCACACATGCGACACTTTTGTAAAAACATGCGTAAAACATGTAAGTACTCCAGTATCATATAAGCACTCTCCCTAGATCGGCGGTGTATCCGATCATGCTCTCACATCTCACACTTACCGAGGCGTAGAGGCAACTGATCCATACATTACCACCCAAGTAAGTGGCACTCATACAATAGCACGCCGTATGAGCGACGAAATAGAAATATGGTGTAAGAACCCCCAAGTCAGTACTTAATTAAGCCACCTAGAGTCCTTACTGGGCATAAAGGATATGACCACTGGCACACCTTTAGTTTTAAAATCACACTTTTTTAATAGAATTTTGTTTTAAATACACTTATGAACAGTAATCACGCTAAACCATGCTCTGATGTCAGCTGTAACAGAACCAACCAATTATACGAGATTAAGTGAGAAAATCACCCACCGAGCAGACGATTTAGCAAACTTAAGCCCGTATAACCCGGTAGTCCGTGAAATCACGACGGATTTCAAACCAACTTGCATATCAGCCAAGATCGTAATAAGTTCAGCGGTCACCATCACAAGTTACATAAAAGTTCGCGGCACAAAAACATCGGAGTTTAAATATAGTTATTACAAACCAGTTTCGAATGAAAGTGGCGGAAGCATTTTGTTCAAATCACACACGCACACAGAGTTCAAAATACATTGCCAGTTCAGGGTCATCTTCCATCAAAAGCATCAGACGAGATGTAGTGAATGACCATTGCCCATGGTCCTAAGCTTCTCTCATTACAGGATAGAGGCAGTTGATACAGTAGCCGTAATACATCTGCCCATCTGCAACAAGTGGGAACAAAGCCCTGAGTACGAGAAGGTACTCAGCTAGACTTACCCGACAGAACCAAAAATAAAAGACACCAAGGAATCATGACAGGCTGTCTGGTAGGGTAGCTGACTCATTTGCAAAAAGGCATTTTTAGTATTTAGAGAATCTTTACAAAAGCTTTGCATCAAGTTAAATCTTTATTAACCTGTCAACTACATTTGCACCTGTACTAAAGTAACATGTAATTAAACAGGTAATGATAACCAAATGATCACTAACAACTTTCATTATGTCATATTTCATATAACTGTCCAAGTGTTCCATCAATATTACTACGATGAAGTAGCTCAAGTCAAGTTCTCACTATCCAGTGAACGATGGCGATTCGAATCGATTATTAACCAGCTGGTAAGTTATTCCTCACACAAATCTCACTCACCCGCTAAAGTGAGGTGTTGGTCACCGAGTCAACCATTCAGGTAAAGTCGCGAGCTTGCCAGGAACCACTTGTACCCGGGGGCCGCCCGACTGCTCTTTGGCCTTATCATCGTGCCCCCGTATCCTGCCACTACTACTCCGGTACAGTGCGTTGCGGGCAATCCACTCGGCCCGAATAATCTCCCAGCTTCGTGGTCGGAAGGTACTTTATTCGGCCAGCTAAATATGAGGCATGCGTTCAACATGACCCGAGGCCCAACAACGGACGGTCCTTAATCGACACAGACAGAAAACACTACAGTCCGAAACCCTGCAAGTTTCCGTCCGGTCTCAATTTCACATTAACACTTAGTTATTTCATGATGACATCTTTTCTCAAGCAGATCCAGGTAACCACCTATAGCTTGCAGGTGACAGGAAATCACCCGACTTCTACCAGTCTAAGCAAGCTAAGCAATAACTTGACTGCGAATGACAAGGTGACAAGGATAGGGTAGAACGGAGTAAACAAGGTATATGCAGTAACGGTTGCAAACAACTCCTAAACTTAATGCAGCAGTTAACGTAAAGCATTCATAAAGTATTTGCAAACCGGGGGAGAGAAATGCTCTGGGGCTTGCCTCTCTCAAAAGAGCTCGGACGGTGGTCGGGGCACTCTAGAAGATCTTCACCGACCTCCTCTTCGGCTTCGGTCGCCTCCTGCTCTTGCACCTCGGACTGCTCCTCCGGGTCCTCGGGAACTGCTACAGGGGTCACTTCATGCGATCCTGTATGATGCGGAAATATAAGTGCTCATGCCTATGTGCATTGCAGGGATGACATGAGATGATGATGAATGAATGAGATGTAATGAGCATGTTACTTTATTTGGATTACGTGGAACTTACGACTCTTCTATAAGGTAGTCTACGCCATTCAAGAACATGTACTCAAAAACTACCACCACTAATCTCTATCATGCAAAGGCACACTGACACTTAAGATGCTTCAAAGATACACCAAAGCATAGTTTACTAACTAATCTTGCATTAAAGGTTGAGTGTAAACCCTAATTAGCACTATATTTGAACAGCAACACATATTTTGGTAGCGCAGAAAAATCTTAGAAAATTACAACGGATTGCTAACATCAATTCTAGCATGCCACAAAATTTTCATTGCATTTGGATTATTAGAACTGTCTATACAAAAATAACAAGCTAAGGCCTAAAACGAGCATGAAAATACTTTGCATTATGAAAAGTATCAAACAACAGATTTAGTAATTTTTGTACTTTCTACACAGTAAATAATTATTGTAGAAAAATTATCACTTGCATGTTTTATTCATATTTATTTAATTAACAAAAATAGTAAATACTAGTGATAGAAAGCATTTGAACTACACCTACACATTTTTCTACAGAACAGGCTTGATATATAATTTTCCTAGCAAGTACATGGCACAAAAAGATTAACAAACTTGGAATCACATTTTTCTGATTTTTCTATAATTTATTATCAATTTTTCCAGAAAACACCAATTCCAAGGATTAAATAAAACACTACAGAAAAGTAATACAATATTGACATGCAAAATTTTTATATTGTAGATCTGGTTCCAATGAGTCTATAGAAATTTATTTCACAATTTTTGGAGCTGAAAGGACTACAAAAACATTTTCCAAAGTATTTTTCATCAAGAAATAATAAAAGAAAACAGAAATTAATTTTTTAATATTGGTACTGGGCCGGCCCGTGGAAGTTAACCGGCCCGTGGCCGTTCTCGGCCTGGTTCGCGCGCGCGGGGAAAGGCGAGCCGGCCTGCTCGGAGGCGCGGCCCACAGGCGCGGCGGCCCAGTGAAGACCGAAGGGGGGGAAAGAACAGGGCGGCCTCGTTGGCGTTCAGAACTGCAATGGCGTGGCGGTGGCCGACGGCCAACGGCCATCTCCGGCCACTTCCCGACCAGCGAGCGCGCGCACAGTGTTCGCGAGGAGATAGCGAACTCGAGAGGGAGGCTCAGGAGGATAGAGAGGGAGCGAGGGAGGCGATGGACGGAGCGCGAGCTCGGAGGCCCCGACGTGGTGGCGCAGCGGGAAGAGCTCGATTGGGCCTTACCGTAGACGAACAAGGCAAATGGAGGTCCATTCGGAGGAGAGGAGAAGGTGGCGGAGCTCCGTGCACGGGCAATCGAACGGTGGTGGTTCACTGGCGTCGGAACACGACGGTGAAGGCGAGAACGTACGGTGGCGAGCGGTGCTCCCGCTCGGTTTCTCCGGAGGAAGGGAAGAGGGGGCGAGCGAAGCAGTGAATGGACTGGAGACCAGATGCTCGTGATGATTTGAGGTGGAGCGCGCGCGGGGTCCACGGGCGGCCACGCGGGGCGTCGCCGGCATGCGGCCGCCACGCGGCGGGCGCGTTCTGCAGCGGCGCCAGCGAGCCGCGCGCGCGAGAGCGGGAGGGGGAAGAGAGAGGCCGGACTGGGCCGGGCCGAGGCGGGGAGCGGGCGCGGGCGCACGCGCGCGGAGGCGGGCCGCTTCCGGCTGCGGGCCGAAACCGAGGCGGCGGCCTGCTTAGGTTAGGTTTTTATTTTTCAAATTTCTATTTTCAAACAATTTTCAAATACAGTTTTCAAACCCTATTTTGAACAAGAAAAAGACATTTTCTGGAAATGACCCAAAAATAAAAGTTGCTTAGAATTTAATTCTCTACAACTTTGATTAAGGGGGCCAACTAAAAATTCTCAACAGATTTTGAATTGTAGAATAAAAGCTAAAATAGGGAGTATTTTTGAATATTTTCAGAATACATTTTTTAAACCAGTTTTTTGACAAAACTTTGAGTACTTTAGTTGCTCCAAAAATTTGACCTATAATTCTAAGTGATACAAAATTTGTAGTTGCACAATTTTGATGAAAGGTAATTAGCACCTTAATATATTACATCATGAATACCATTTTCCAAGCTTTTATTTCATTCAAGTTATAATATTACCATATATGATTATGGACGATACGAAATGTCATGCTTATGATTGCAATGCAAATGCTTGCGTAACACCGGGGTGTTACACCGTTCCGTTCTACTGTGCCAACCACAGTGGCAGAGCGTGGCCCAAGAATAAGAAGAGTGAGCCGAACTGGTCAGCTCCTAGTTGGCCCGATCCTTTCATGTTGCACTTAGCATGTCTTCTTCGCCTTAGAGCCTGTTGTATACAAACTTTTTTTCTCTATTTATTAATTGATGAATGACAGAGTTCCTGTCATTATATTAGAAACATTTCTAATCTGGATAGTGCGGTAATTTAAATTATTTTAAAAATTGAGGGGAAAAAAGATGTCTGATTTAGAATCGAGGAAAATCGAACTAGGCATGAGGTAGATTAGATGTGATATTTTTCTTAGATCTAGGCTGTCACCAATAGGTGACCCATATGGGCACCCAAACCTAAAATAGGTCGTGGAGGATACTGTATCGGTCTCCAATAGAGTACCTACATGCGAGACTCATTTTAGATTACAGCAGAGGCACAACCCAAATATGGATATCCTCTATTTTGAACACTCATTTGCAGAAAGTGTTCTCTTTTGGTCCTGTTATTGGAGAAGACCAAAAATGAGTTTTTAACCCTTTGCCTGTAGCATTACTCGAATGTGAAATGAGTCTTATATTTTGGGTGACATTGTTGGAGATAGTCACCATCCATTAACCTCCTAGCCTTCGAAAATGAGCCGTCAAAGGGAATAAATATGCACTGCACACCAATCTTTAAAGAAAATGAGACACGTAGTCCACTTCGAGGCAGTACTGGGGGCAGGCGACGGCGCCCTCTATCCCTTCCTGCCCCTGCTGCCCCAGCAGCACGACACCTGCGATCACACACGCACATGCATCCTTGTTTTAATGAAATAAAAGACATGGTTTCTCCGCTCATTATTAGTTGATCTATCTATGCCTTCAATCTGAGTAGTTCGATCATACAGGATTGAGGATTTTACCGATCAGAAGGAGGGCGCAGGTGACGTAGAATCTGGATGCAGCCATGCCTTCACCCTTGAGCTGAGTCGATCCGATGACCACGGCAATGTGAAAATGGTGGTGCGTGTCTCCGCCAATGCAAGCGGCCGGCTGGTCTCTTTATATATAGGAAACTGCTGCTGGCCAACTCTTTTGGAACACTGCTGTGTGCTCCAGCATCTACGTTGAAATGCACACTTTTCCGAATTTGAAGTCAACTAAGTCAGGGTTGAATTGTTGGTGGCTGCATGCCCACCTCATAATAATGGTGACCTTTTTGGATAATGGGCCAGAATCGTCATTGCAGTGGAACTGTTGCAGGTTGCGGTTTGTCCATGGTTCGGCTTGACCAAGGAAAGAAATGTTGCAAGAGCTAACGGACTTCCTTGTACCCGTACTTTCTTCTAATATCTATCTATGCCTTGAATCTATCTATGCCTTGAATCTGAGTAGTTCGATCATACAGGATTGAGGATTTTACCGATCAGGAGGAGGGCGCAGGTGACGGAGAATCTGGATGCAGCCATGCCTTCACCCCTTGAGCTGACTCGATCGATCTGACCACGGCAATGTGAAATGGTGGTGTCTCCGCAAATGCAAGCGGCCGGCTGGTCTCTTTCTCTTTATATATAGGAAACTGGTACTGGCCATCTCTTTTGGAATACTGCTGTGTGCTCCAGCGTCTACATTGAAATGCATACTTCTCCGAATTTGAAGTCAACTAAGTCAGGCTTGAATTGTTGGTAGCCACATGCCTACATGATAATGATGGTGACCTTTTTGGATCTTGGACCAGAATCGTCAGTGTAATGGTAATGAACTGTTGCAGGTTGGAGTTTATCCATGGTTCGGCTTGACCAAGGAAACATATTGTTGCAAGAGCTAACGGACTTTCTTGTACCCGTACTTTCTTCTAATAAAGATGCATCAACAATTCACTACTGCGCCCAGGCACTATACAGGCGGCTGAGCCAGCCGCCCCTACCAAACGAGCGCTACAAATCAGAGTGTCTCTATATAAAGATTTGTAGAGACGGCTGGTGATTTAAGTCGTTCCTAGAAATCGTTTGTAGGGCGGCTGGTGATCTAAGCCGCCTCTAGAAATCGTTTTGTAGGCACTATATGAGGGATGGCCGGTGAGTAAGCCGCCACTGCTAAAAAATAAAGTGTTGCGATAAATTATTTCTGTAGTATAGCTAAGACATCAAACTTTGATGTACCAAAGGAAAACATCAATCAAACTAAAGTAAGAAATTCAAAATCTTTAAATCGTAGCTTGAGTAATCGTCCTTTCGTGGCTAGCCTGTTCCATAATGTGGATATGAGCCAAATCCAATATAGAAGAAGAGAAACAAAATTCTATCCGCTACTTGAAGCTCTAAGCACCAAACCAATACCGCTTGTAAGCATCCACACTTCCACCTGATTAGGCAGTGGGAATATGCTAGATACCAATAGCTATTGAATACTCTGTATTGGACAACCACGCGGTAAATGCTCAAATAGGACCGCCACACAAAAGTCCTCCAAAGGGCGCCTCCAACAAGGACACGACTATAGTTGCATTGCCGTCGCTACCGCTTGTCTAGAATAGGGCAAAGTCTTCACTTGAACGTCTAGTGATGGGGTAGAATGGGATGCAACGTCGCCTCTAAGGTGGATAACGACACCTAAATAAAGGTGACATCACGGTCGAGGCTGACAAAGAGACCAATATAGATTTCGGCAGCATACACCTAGCTAGCCACAACAACAAAGCCTATAGGGTAGACAAAGCACGTCCTATACCACGCCATCACCACACACTAGGGACATAACACTCAAAGCTTGAAAACAATGAGCGCTCCATACCACACCATTGCCAAACATTGAGGCCCTAAGCGCCTATTGCTAGTCATGTCACGCACGACTAGGTCATCGGATTGCGCTTTTGACAAAGACAACCACACGGTACAAGGATAAGCCCTGCGGGACGAGCATACGGACGGAGGCGTCAGGGACTACCCACACAAAGAGAAGGCCAGTCACGCCGCTGCAACCAACACACTGCACGGAGGTGGAGAGGAAAGCACCGCCACCAAGTCGTCGTCAAGAACCGTACCATCCATGGTCGCAGTAGTACACGAGGCACCCACATGGATTCAACTGAATGCCACACTGATTTGTCATTGGAGCAAGAAGCGATGAAGGTGATGAGTAGAAAAAAAGGCCATGATGGTATAGGAGGATTGCCCGGCTGTTGCCGTCCTAGACAGGCTTCCAGACGACGTACTTAGGCAGTGGCAATATGAAGTGGTGCTGCGTATGGTTAGACGGCGCCGCTACATAGTATGTGGATAGTAGGGTTTATTTGCTGGCCAGCAAGGAGTCTTCTTATGTGCACCCTGGCTGACATAGAGGAAAACGAGGTTCTCTCTAAGTCTGATTGGTTGCTTGTATTAGCTTTAGCTTGTAGACCTTGCGTAGTATAACCTAAGCTAGCATAAACATATGTAATCGCTTGGTATTTGGTTGTTCTGCACAGACAAACCACATTTAATAAAATTATGTTTGGTAGTTTATATTTTGTTTCATGTACCTTCATGTTTTAGTTAAGATCTCATGTTTCTAATAGAGATACATGGGATAAACATATCTTTTTGCGTGTGCGCATCAGCTTGTGCAATAAACTTGCATTGTCTAATACAACCAAATCCAACGTATTAGCTAGTGTAACATCAGACCTGCTTTGAGCACCGTGCAAACCTTAAGCCTGCATAAGAACCTATACAGACAACCAAACACGAACAAAATAATGCACTGCATAAGCTTCGATACAGATCGATAAACTTACGAGACCCTCTATACCTTCCGACTGCGGTGCACGCGTGCAGCCCAGGACGCAATGCAAAATAAGTCACACAAAGTCACAAACATAGAGGATCGATGGCCCTGCGCGAGCGGCTTTATTTGCCGAAGAAGTTAACTGGCCATCTGGCCTGCTGGTAGCTAATTTAAGCAGGTTGCTGGTCCAGAGATCATTATACGTAGTACTACTTGTGAAAACAAGAACGCGGAGGAAAGCAGCACGCCATCGGCCATCCCAATTAAGAGCAAGTCTCCTGCGTCCCGTCGGAGAGATGGAGCGTGCAGCCTTTGGGCGCCCGCGCCAGGCAGCAGTTGCACTTCGCCGGGAGCTTCTCGGAGCCGGAGGACGGGCAGGTCATGTAGTCCACTTGCAGGCAGTAGAGAGGGCACACGACGGCCTCAGTGCCCATCATCAGCTCCTGCTGCCCCAGCAGCACAGCACCTTCAACAACTCCTTCACAGTTAGTTTCATAGTACATGCATCTATCCGGTGTCAGCCTCACAGGTGAGATATATACCTCAATTCAGGCTAGCTTAATTGAGATCTAACTTGATGAAGAGTTCAACATAAAGATCGGTTAGGAGTTCTTGATTACCAATTAGGAGGAGAGCGCAGGTCATGTGGAATCTGGAGGTAGCCATGCCTGCAGACTGCAAGTTACTCCGGTCAGCCAGCTGATAAATTCTTATGATGCACGGCAAGTGCAAACTATGTGGTTTTGTTCTGCGTTCTGATCATCGGCTAACCCCTTGCATGTATATATAGAAAAGTATTGCCTTAGATTTCAGATCAGTACGTACTCATCATATGGGCACTAGCGTCTACGTCAAAATGCACGGTTTGGACCAGATTATGCCAACAGGTAAATATATCCAGAAAAACAACGCCAAAATGCACTGTTTTCGTAGTTCAAAGTCAACTAAGTCGGGCTGAAGTTGGACCAGATTGTGCCAACATGTATATATTGCAGAAAACCAACGCCAAATTTCACGGTTTTCGTAGTTCCAAGTCAACTAAGTCATGCTTAAGTTGTGGACCAGAGATTCTGCCAACAAGTAACGTCTAGAAAAACATTCCTTGCGACGGGCACGAGAAACGAGAGCAGGCGTGAGAAAACAGAGCGAACACAGGTCGTGTTGCTAGGCCGGCCTGGCCGGTGAGACGAGCGTGGGGCGTAAGGATGGCAATGGGTCGGGTTCGGATCGGATGGAGTCTACGTGCACCTAAAACCGAAATCCGAAGTCGAAACCCGAACCCGAACCGAACACCGATTCGGGTGGAAATCCATCACCAAAACCAAACCCGCGGATACCTGAAACCCGAACGGATACCCAAAACCCGAATGAATACCCGAAACACACGGATAAATATACGCATATTCACATGTATAAATAAGAGGCAACAAATAATAAATATTTTCATGAGTCAATTTTGAATAGATTTAATAATCTAAGTAAACAAGTTATTATTAGCATATTATAAAACATGAGTTTTAATTCCAAATGATTTATTTCAGATATCCATTGGATATCCACGGGTGGAAAATCAAACCCAAAACCGAACCTGATACCAAACCTGAAACCGAACCTGAAAACCGTGGGTGGGAAATAATCCCCAAACCCGAACCCGCAGGACCCGAAACCCGCGGATATCCGCCCCGAACCCGATCCGTTGCCATTGTCAGTGGGGCGTGGCACGACCGCCTGTACAGCATCCGCGCACGAGGGTTGCTATCGGTACCAGGGGATTTAAGGATTTCGACACTGAGCCTAACAGAAAGCGGGCTGCTATCAGACTATCCGCACTCATGATCCTCTATTTTCATCCTCTATACATCCTGGTCATCAAGATTCTCTACTTTATACCCATTTCTCTCGCACTCATCCATCCTTTATATCATCCTCTATCCATTGTGGGCCCACTTGTCACTTTATCTAAATATATCCATGTGAGATCTAGTTTTGAAGAATTTATTGAAACGAATTTAATGGTGCAATCAGAATTTAATTTGATTTTTTGGTTTATGAGTTATAATATTTTTTTGTTACCAGAAAACAGTAGGGCCCACGCTCTCTCTCCTCTCTCCTCTCTCCCACTCTCTCTTACATGCAGGTAGCAGAGGAACACGAAGCCGCTGAAAATAGCGCTCGGACGTGCGTTCCGCACGATTTGCAGTACCCCACTGCAGATTGTTTCCACGCCAAAAGTCTAAGCTGTCGTCATAGCGATTCGTATAGCGCTCCCAGTGCAGCTCGTCTCACTATCAGTACCTTTGTTTGTCGCAGCTCATTCCGTCACTGATGACCTCTCTCACACACACATGCCTCACCTAACTTGTCCCAGACCTGATAAACTGCGTAGCATCCTCGTGCCCGCACACTACCAAAAACCACTCCACTACATCATCTTTTGGACGCAGATGCATAGAATAGAAATAGGGAGCGCGTCTTGCTTGACTAGCCGCCATGGAAATTACGCCGCATTTCCCCACATCTTGGCCAGAGCTACTACGAACAAGCAGAGAACGAGAGGTGGCTCGCTGCGAGTTGGCGACAGGGACATCATTTTTCATTCATCAGGATATATATTTTTACTTCGTATGGCAACGACTTCCACCGCGAGATGGATATTACATTTTTCTCCTACGCATCTCCATCTCATTCTCATCTCGCAATATAAGTAGGGTAATTGGGTGACACTTGACACCCGTCCTACTCCATCGGCTCCCAAATACTAGCAAGGCCGGTGTCCCTTAACCTGCCGACGCAAGACGCAAGAGGCGGTAAGCCTGCCATCATCATCAGCGCGGCAGCAGCAATGGCGGCGGCCGCCGAAGTGGGAGAAGACAAGTACCGGTCCTTCATCCACGGCGAGAGCGAGAAGAACACCGTGTGGAGGTACGGCGCCCCGCCCAACTACGACGAGGTGAACAAGCTCTTCGAGGAGGAGAGGACTCACGTGTGGCCCGAGGGCTCACTGGAGGAGAAGGTGCAGCGGCTGCTCAAGAGCTGGGAGATGGAGCTGGTGCACAAGGTGCGCCCCGAGGACCAGAAGACCGTCAACTCGGAGAAATACTCCACCAGCACCAACGGGATGAGCGCCCTGACCCGGGCCGAGGTGATGGCCATCGGCGGCTACAACAACTTCCTGCGCACCACGCTGCCGCCGGAGCACCGCATCTACGACCCGGACAGCGAGTCCCCGGAGTCCGCCATGGACACCTTCAAGACGGCCTTCCCGAGGGGGTTCGCCATCGAGGTGCTCGACGTCTACAGCGGCCCGCCCAAGATCGCCTTCAAGTTCCGCCACTGGGGGTACATGGAGGGGCCCTTCAAGGGACACCCGCCACACGGCCAGCGCGTCGAGTTCATCGGCGTCTGCATCTTCCATGTATGTCAGTTACAGCCAGCATCTCTGCTTCCCTCCCTGCCTTTGCATTCGCATTCGCTGCTGCATTTTCTTAGAGTTCAGACAGAGCACGCACTGATGAATCTTTATGCGACATTGTGATGGTAGGTTGACGAGGAGATGAAGGTGGAGAAGTCAGAGTACTTCTACGAGCGCGGCAACTTCCTCGCTAGCTTCTTGAGTGCCCCTTCTGCTGATGGCGCGCCAGCTTCAGGCTCAGGCTGCCCGGTCATGCGCGGGAATTGAATATGTCTGGAACGTGGCAATGGAAAACTACGCATTGGAACATTGGGATTAGCATTAGTAACTTCAGAATATCGAATCTGCTTTTGTTAATGATGTAATTCCATGTAGCGTTAAACATGAGTGTTAAATAAACATGTCGACATGTCGCTGTTTCGACACATAACTGTACGTTCCTGGCAAATCAGTACCGGTTGGTCACCAAACCGCCGGTAGTGGTGGTAGCACAACTAACGTCTACCGATTCAGTGGCTATATCGCTAGAGATTAATAATTATTGATAGTTCATGTGTCGGTAATGAACTAATGATACTCTCTCATCGTTCCAAATTATAAATCGCTTTATTTTTTTATTTATCTATTTTGCTACGTATCTAGACATATTATTTATCTAGACTAGATGCATAGCAAAATAAATATGCTAAAAAAAAGTCAAAGCGACTTGTAATTTAATTTGGAACGGAGAGACTACTATCTATCGCTATCAGTCCATGCTTTCAATTGGCAGTGATTCCTCGAGAGCTCATGGCACTATATATCTCTAGTGGTTTTCACACCAGCCAGTACTCAGGTCCCACCAACACCATTTGTCTAATCACCGGTGGAGCTTCAGCATATATCAAAAGTTGTGGAGCTTCAGCATATATATATCGGGCCACTTTCCTCCACCCATGTGGCTTGTGGCTCAAACCTGTGGTGAAAACCATAGAGCACCTCCAGTGTTGACAGAATCAAACCATGGGCCATCTAAAGCAAACTGTGAACACTGGGGCTACGAACCGTGGATGTCAGAAGTAAAAAGCGCACCTTGCAGACACGTCAAACCTAGCCTATTAAAATTGTGTCCATGTCATAGGACATGGCCATTATGATTCCTTCTCCTCCTCTTTCGTCCCGGGCCCCGGGCCCTCCTGTGAGACTCAGCCCAAAGGCCAGCTGGGCCAGGCTGAATTCAAGATATTGTAGCACTAGGTTACTAAAGCTGCGGAAAACACGGTAGTGGCAAAGTTTAGTACCATATTGGAAGTTGGAGGAGAGCTGAGCCAGCTTAAAAGTCTAGACTGGGAGGTTGTTAACTTCATATCGATCTTTTTTGGGCGAAGCAAGAACAAAAGCGCAATAGAGTTAATTAGCAGGTGTAATTTATTCAACGTGTAGAGTGGGCCTTAGCTCCGGGGTCAGGGTGTTACACATGATAATCAGAGCCAACTCTCGCGGTTTTATGGACGTATGACTTGAGAGCTCGGACAGGTTGCGCATGGCTCTGTAAGAGCATGGCACTCGGGCCGGGAAGCTGGGAATACGGACATGGCCAAGAGAGTCGATCCTGAACATTTGTCCGGTGAGCTAGGAATACGAACGTGGCCAAGAGAGTCGATCCTGAACATTTGTCCCGTATGGGTAAGCTGGTTCGATAGCTCGACGAAGACGTCGAACCTTTGAGGGTGGGTGGATGTGAGACTCAGCCCATAGGCCAGTTGGACAGCAAAGTTTAGTATTGTACTAGTACATACAGGAAGTTGGAGGAGAGTTGAGCCAGCTTAAAAGTTTGGACCTGGGAGGCTGTTAACTCTGGATCGATCTTTTTGCGTGAAGCGATGATGAAAGCGCAAGAGAGTTAATTAGCAGGTGTAGTTTATTCAACGTGTAAAGTGGGTCTTAACCGTCTTCCTGCATCGGGACGTTACACCTCCCTACTACACAACGTGAATAGTTTGCCACGCACAGCATGGCTCGTCGTCTCGTATGATGGCTGCTGTAACCCCAACATGCCATCCCTAGGCGGGCAGCGACAGCGCTTGCAGCTCCCATCCTAATTTCGATTCGATTGTATGGATCTATAGGGGATTGAGCTAATATGTTTGTCTCCCAGACTAATTTCTAGGTTAATTGCATGATTTTTGGGATTGATGGAGGGGGAGGGAGGGAGGAGGTGAGGGAAGCAAAGAGGAGGCGGCCAGGATGAAAGATTTGGTGGATATTTCTGTCTATTCGCGCGAGGACAGAACCACACGGAGAGGGAATTTTTTATTGTATATGAGCCTCTCAATAGCAATGTCTACGCTAGGGTTATCAAACCAAACTTTAGTTCGTTCTCTTCGAACCATTCGATTCGCTCCAACACTAGAGGTGCCTTTAGTTCAATAGTTGGGCATCATTCAAATTGAACTCTAATCTTTAAATTTTTTTAGATAATGGAAAATTTTCCGGCCTTTGCGATACTAATCTCTTAAATACATTGCAATTACCTAATTATAGATATGGACATTGATTAGATCAAGATCATACTCCAATTTAAGGTAGGGATCTAACTCAATTTTGGATTATGGTGGAAGATCGATTTATTTATTTATTTTATCTATTGTATAGGTCAAAATTCGAAATCAACTGACCCCTGGAACTTGGATTGTTTTTCAAAAATTTTAATAATGTTTCGGTTTTTTTTTACACAAAGCACGTTTCTATTGAGATTTAACAATATTTAACTAGAACGCAGGGATTTGGGTGAGTTGCGACGGGGAAGGAACCATGGTTGAAACTTGTACTAAAACTGAGTTACGTAGCATTGAGTTTTGAAATGAGCACGGCTGTAGATGAAAAACGGACAATCACATGGGGGTACTGACAAAAAAAAATAAAAGGAACTGACAAAAATATTCATATCTATAAAGCTCTTGACGGAGTAGTAACAGTAAATTGAATGTGGAGGATACATCTAAATATATCATTTGTCCCAAATTGATGTTTTTGACTTTTAGATATCTTGTTTGACTTATTTTATCTTTTTTTTGCTTATTAATGGTGTGCCAAGGGCTTTTCTTAATTCACGCACGCTAGGACAAAAACCATCCAACAATTATTATCAGACTTTTTTTTCCACGGCTTTCTCCTCTTAAAATGTTACAAATTTGTGCATATAGCATTAACGCATACTATTTGTAAACAATTAACACGATAAGTTCTTAGCATGACCGTTTCAACAACAAAAAAAAATAGAGAAATGTTGTCAAGGAAATTTCTATAGAAAAACTTCTATTTTTGAATTCTTTTAACAGACAACTTGTAAATAAGTTTCTCCTCTGATCATATTTTTTCGGAACTGGAGAGACCGAGGCCCCTACAGAGGGGATTTATTAAAATCAAAGAAAGAAACAGAAGTTAAAAGGTTACAGAACAAAACTTCAAGAGACAAAAAAAAAGGAAGGAAGAAAATACAAGCGCGAAGGAAAGCCACAATAGATTCTGGGTCCATAAATCAAAAAGGCTTGGGTATCTAGACTTTGCCCTCAAGGTCAAAAGTCTCATCTCCTTTTTGAAAGTTTCTTTTGCTGAAGATATCTGAGATTGAACATTATTGTTGAAAGTGAAACCATTCCTTGCAGTCCAAATTACCCATGTCATCAGGATTGACACCAGCATAAAATACATTGGGTGAGAATGATTTCTGATATCTTGCAAAGCCTGTGGGAAAGCTGAGTCATCTTGTAGATTTTTTTTTTTGAAAATAACATCTTGTTGTAATTTCTCATCATCTCTCTCTTAAGTACTCCATTCAACATCTTGATGATTAGAAAACATCTTGTAGATTTATCCGTACCAAATTCCTGCAACCTTTGGAAAAGGGGCAGGTCATGAATAAGTGCTGAGAGGTTTCCTCTACTTGTGTCTGACAAAGAACACAGTTACAAGATTCTAGCTGCATATTTTTGCTTCTTAAGATCCCAAATCCACTTGAAAGCTTGATGGACTTGTCTTTGACCAAGTAGACTAGAGTAAGCCCATAAAGCCCAAAACGTCCCCCAACTGTAATTCAAAATGTTCTTGTAGGTTGTTAGGGGGAAGCATTGCATGATAGATTGAACTGCTTCTATTAGTTGGTTGTAGTTGTAGGCAATAATATCTGAAAGAGGCAATCTAAACTGTCTCGGGATGTGATCCTCAGTATAAAATCTGTAGACAAAGATTGTCTTTACTTTGGCAAAGGAATACAGCTCTGGATAGTCATCTTTTAGGGGTTGCCGCAGCCAAGTGTCTTGCCAAAAGGAGCATGTTTGACCATCCTGAACTTGTGCAGAGGAGATTGATTTCAGGCAATCCGAGAGTTTGAGGTCGTCTCTCCCCCCAGAAGGATCCCTTTTTAGTATTTCCAAGCAGTTTGCCATTTGGGCCAGTAATGCTTTTCCTAGACTAAGTTGACCAAGTAATATCCCTTTTGTTGAAGAATGTGTCCATAGTTTTCAACATTATAGCTTCATTATGCTTTTTCAGGTTGATGATTCCAAGTCTACCCTCATTTTTTGGTAAACAAACCATTCCCAAGCTGCTTTTGGTGGTTTTTTTTTTTGAATTAATGACTGCCTCTCTCCAAAGATAACGTTTTCTATATTTGTCTATATGCTTATCACTGTTTGTCGCAGGGTGAGAGCACTTAAATGGAAGGTTGGAAGAGCAGTGAGGATTGCATTTGTCAGTTCTAGCTTGAGCCTAACTAGCCTGAGATAGAAAGGTAGAGGTGTCGGCCAATCTTCTTTCACACTTGTTCACTAGGGGAAGATACTCCTCCATTCTCGGTTTGGTTAGGACTAAAGGCAGACCTAAATAAGTAAAGTGCAGGGTCGATAGGGATACAGAACTTGCTACAACCTGCTCGTGTCGCTCCTGAGAGGGCGACTCGGGCAGAACACCTGAACCGTCGCCGCCGCGCCCCTCGCCCCCGCCGCCCGTCCTCGCTGCCACCCGAGCGTGCCGCCGGTGGCCGCGCGGCCGCAAGGAAGGTGGCGGCGGGGCGCTGCTCTGCTCGCTCCTTTTCTCCCCGTCCCCAGCTCGGCCGATTATGGCGCCGCCGCCGCCGCCTTCTGCTCCGGCGTCCGCTGCCCGTGGGCCGTGACCTGCCGCTCCCGTGCGCGGATCAGCAATCCCCCGTCTTGGATCCGTTGTTTCAGTGGCTCCTGGGCGCAGCGACCATCCTCTCTCCCCCTGCCTGCTGGTGACGGCCATGGCATGGTGGCCGGCGGCGGCTTGCTCCCGCTGTCCCACCGCTGGTCTGGTGCGGCTTCCACCGGATCCGGTGGCCCTGTGGCCAGATCCGGCGGGCCCCAAGTCGATGGGCCCTCCTATGGAGGCAAGCAGCGGGGCGGCGCGTGTACGTGAGCGGCACGCCGGGATGTCCGTGCTTGGCGTGCTGCAGGTTTGATGCGGCTGCGAGGGGTTCACCAGCGCGGTCTTGGCGGCGACAGACCCGCTGCGGTTGCGTGCAGACCTGCCGTCCTAGTGTGGCGGCGGTCGGTGCCTTTACCCCAGCCCTGGTTCGCCATCCCCGTGTGGCGGCGGCCGGCACTACTACACCTTCCGTGCACGGCAGTCGGTCCGACGGGTTTCCCACGTGTCGACCCACCAGCGCCCGGCTCCTCGCACGCCAGCCCCTCGATCCGTCGCCGCCGAGCTCTACCGGCTGTCCCCGTGGGGCGTCCCCCGTGCCTGGACCTGTCGTCCCTGTGTGGCGGCGGCCGGCACCCCTCCCTCTTCCCCAGGTCGACCACGCTTGATTTCGTCGTCGTGGGCTCCTCCCTTGTCTAGGTGCGGACATTTGCCGGTGCGCGCCTCCCACCGTCGCGGGCGAGTCCGGGAACGGCTCCGCGTGGTGTGGGCGCCCGGCACCCCCCTGCCGGTGCGTGCCTCCCACTGTCACGGGCGAGTCCGTGAACGGCTCCGCACGGTGTGGCGGCGGCCGGCCGGCACCCCCCACCTGTCGGTGCGCGCCTCCCACCGTTGCGGGCGAGTCCGTGAACGGCTCCGCGCGGTGTGGCGGCGGCCGGCACCCCCTGCCGGTGCGCGCCTCCCACCGTTGCAGATGAGTCCGTGAATGGCTCCGCGTGGTGTGGCGGCGACCGGCCCCCTTGCCGGTGCGCGCCTCCCACCGTCGCGGGCGAGTCCGTGAACGGCTCCGTGCGGTGTGGCGGCGGCCGGCACCCTACACCTGCCGGTGCGCGTCTCCCACCGTCGCGGGCGAGTCCGTGAATGGCTCCGCGCGGTGTGGCGGCGGCCGTCTTACCCCACCTGCCGGTGCGCGCCTCCCACCGTCGCGGGCGAGTCCGTGAATGGCTCCGCGCGGTGTGGCGGCGACCGGCACCCTCCACCTGCCGGTGCGCGCATCCCACCGTTGCGGACAAGTCCGTGAACGGCTCCGCGCGGTGTGGCGGCGACCGGCAACCCCTTCTTCGTCTGGTGTGCGCCTCACTCCGTCGCAGGTTCTGGACGAAAGCTCAGCTCAGATCAGTCTGGGTCAGTGATGATTTCCTTTCTTGAAGGCGTCACTGAAGAACCTATTACTGCTGCCTTCATCCGCCACAAGGCTCGGGCGAAAGCCTTGCCATGCTCTGGCTTGGCTGACGATGATTACGTCTTGATGTCATTTACCTCCCTGGAGGCATCGTGGAAGAGTTCATGTGTGGTGGTATTGCAGTCTCTACATCTTCGCTCGTGTGATTATGCCACTGTTCGCCCCGGTGCAGGGGTGTCTTCCTGTTGTTGTTCTTTTTTCCTCCCAACGATTGTAAAATATATCACGAGCCGTTTTTTGGGCTATATAAAAATAAATCAGGTGGGAACGCCTCCCCCGTTGACCGTCAAAAAAAAAAGTGTAGGGTCCCTTTAGCACAGCTAAGAGTATTAGCTAGCTATTCTCTGCTAGGTTGATTGGTACCAGCATAGACTTGTAGTTTACCCTTAAGCCAGTTGACTCATTAAAGGGAAGGAGGACATATTTCAAGAAAAACGGCTATCTTCATTACTAAAATGCTTCCGCAGCGGACTCCAAAAAAAAAAGCTTCCGCAGCTTTGCAATCAGTTTTTCGGATAGACTGAAATTGCTAACAGGGGTCAAGCTTCCGCGCCTCCACCCGGAGATCTGGGCACGCGACCTCCTAGACAATGCCCGGTGCCCGGAAGCTGATCGTGGAGTAATCCTATGCGGTATGTGGTCGCTTTGGTGCAGCAGAAATGACAGACGCCATGGGAAAGCACCCATCGATCCACGCCTAGCGATCAATTGGGCGCTGGAGTCTTGCATCCACTTATCGACAGATGCTGGAACTGATGTCAGTGGAAACTCAGGACCGCGAACAGCAAGATGGTGCCCCCCAACTCAGGGCGTGCTGAAGATCAACTCCGATGGTGCTTACCTGCAGGATCGAAGTACAGGCGCAGCCGGTGCTGTGGTCCGAGACAGCAGCGGAATCATGCGTGCGGCATCGGCTCGGTGGTTGGGTCCTGTGGGATCGGCTCTGATAGCTGAAGCGGAGGCACTCCGGGATGGCTTGCGGCTGATACCCGAAGGAACCATGGAACATGTTGTAGCAGAGAAAAAAATCCTCACAGCAGATAACTTGCTGAAGAGAGGGTGGCCCCATCAAGACCACTGCGCTTTGTGTAACGGATAGCTTGAGACACGACTGCACTTGTCACTACTTTGCACATTCGCCAAAGCAGTATGGAGTCTCATTCTATCCTGGGAGCACTTTGATGCCCAATTGACCCTGCCATCTCAAGATCCAGTCCATTTAATCTCATGGTGGGAGGAGGCCGAAACCAAGATAAACAAGGGGGAAAGAAAACACTTCAACGGTATGGTGATCTTCACATTATGGAATCTATGGAAGGAGAGGGATAGAAGAATCTTCAACAATGCTCATGAATCGGCAATGCAAGTGGCTTCAAGAGTCAAAGAGGACATTGAACAAAGGGAGAGGGCTTTAACTTGGAGGGGTAATCAACAAAGAAAAGTTGTAATCGATTTCCTGTTCTATCTCTTTTTATTCTCTCTTCGAGGGGGCGTGCCATCTCCACCTGTACATAAACTTCTAATTCATCTCTTAATTGAAAGGCAGAGCTTCTGCCATTGCGTTCAAAAAAAATGTCGTAGCAGAGACCGATGCTCAGGAGTTGGTGACACTATGGAAGAATAGAACCAACCAAAGGTCTGAAATTGCAGCAATCCTGAATGAGATAGAGGAGATAGCTTCAGCCTTCACTTCCTTGGCGATGCAACATGTACGGCGAGAGGCAAATTTTGTAGCACATTCTTGTGCCCGCTTCGCTTTTTCTTCTCTAGATTCTCATGTTTGGGCTTCCCCTCCTAGCTTCTTGCAGCGTTGCCTGGAATCTGATTGTAATGAACTCTCTTGAGTAATGAAGCTTCTGTTCCCAAAAAAATAAAATGCTTCCAGACTTCTTATCAAACTATTGTTAAAAGAATCCAAAAAAAGATAGTGAAAATCTCAAAAAAAAGAGCTATTTTTGGTTACGTGTAAATCGCTGGAATCGACAGTTTCACATGGTCTTCCAAAAATGTTTGGTCGATGGGAGGTTGAAGAAGCAAATGCGGAAGCCATATACACGTGAGCAAAAAAAAAAAAAAAAAAAGTCTCGACAGGCAACACCGCCAGTAAAAACAGCCATGAATAAAATGTTCGCTACTGAATAGCAGGGGAGGTGAAAGAGTTGATTTTTCAATAGACGTGGATTGTTTGCGGTAATAAAATGGACTTTTTCCGGATGCAAAGCAGAGTGCAACCATTTTATTCAGTAGGAAGTGCCAAAGAAAGGACAAGAGAGGAACAAGGAGATAAATGCATCAGCATGGCCGGAACCGGAAGCATGCAGTATATGTCTGGTTGGTCACTCACCAGTCACTAGACCGATCCACCCGGGCAGCCGCTTGTCGTCCACTGGTCCCGCTCAGAGCCGCAGCTCCAAACAAAACCAAGCGAGGACGGACTGAGAGGGAGAAACCTCTTGCATGCAAGGCCGGTCCGATGGAGCGAGAGGGACGAGACGCGGCCGAGAAGCCTCTCTTGGTAAGGGTGGTCGGCAGCGGGAGCGGTGATAGCCAGGGCGGCAGCGCCTCTTCTTCTTCGGTTGCCGTGGTGGTCGGCTGCACCGCCATCGCCGTCGCCGGGTCCTTTGAGTTCGGAATATCTGTAAGCCCTGCGTTTAATTCCTTGTTTTTTTCAACCCGAGACAAGTCCCATTTCCATTAACTGATTAACAGAAATACAGATTTTGGCGTCTAATTCTTTGTTATCTTTTATATATATTTCATTACCGTTTTCACGGTTTTTCTCGGAACATTTGATTGTTGGAGTTTGTTCCAAAATCACTGCAAGATATAGGCCGGGCTTCTGACGGAGCGAAGCGGAGGCCCGTAATGCTAGGGTTTCTTGGAGATTTGATTCTCTTGTAAGCCGTCACAGGCGTGTAACCCAAAACTCTTGAGATAGTGAGATTGTTGCTGGCCGGTGCCCGTGGTTTTTCCCCTTCGCATTGGAGGGGTTTTCCACGTTAAATCGTGTGTCTCCGCTGTGATTGATTCCGTTTTACTTCATATTCCATACGTCGTTCATAACAAGTGGTACCGGAGCTTCGGTTGCTGTATGGTTCATGACGACGTTGATGAAGTTCGATCTTCCGCTGCTGAACTACGACACGCGGTTCTCGCTATGGCAAGTCAAGATGCGGAGAATTCTGGCGCAGACTCATGACTACGATGAGGCGCTGGATAACTTCGGCAAGAGGAAGGCCGATTGGACTCCTGAGGAGATCCGCAAGGATCAGAAAGCTCTCGCCCTAATTCAGTTATATCTTCATAATGATATTTTGCAGGAGTGTTTGAAAGAGAAAACTGCTGCAGAACTATGGCTGAAACTGGAATCGATCTGTATGTGCAAGGATCTAACCAGTAAGATGCAGATGAAGATGAAGCTGTTCACTCTGAGGATGAAGGAGGAGGATTCGGTGATGACCCACATCGCTGAATTCAAGAAGATCGTGGCCGACCTAGTGTCGATGGAGGTGAAGTATGATGATGAGGACTTAGGTCTTCTACTGTTATGTTCTTTGTCAAATTCGTATGCAAATTTTCGTGACACCATACTTTTGAGCCGTGATGAACTAACCCTAAAGGAAGTTTATGAGGCTCTCCAGTCTAAGGAGAAGATGAAAGTTATGGTGCAACATGACGGAACGTCGTCCTCAAAGGGCGAAGCTTTGCATGTGAGAGGCAGAACTGATAACAGATCCTCATATGATAGCATTGATGGTAGAAAGAACTACGAGAGGAGAGACCGTTCAAAGTCCAAGCCGTATGGTAATAAAAAGTTCTGTGTTTATTGCAAGCTGACAAATCATAATGTTGAGGATTGTAGAAAAGTACAGAATAAGGAGAAGAGAAAAAACAAGTCGGCTGGTAAGGTCTCTGTTGCTGCTGCTGCATCTGATGATGATTCTGGAGATTGTCTGATAGTGCTTGCTGGTTGTGTTGCTGGTCATGATGAATGGATTCTAGATTCCGCATGTTCATTTCATATTTGCACTAACAGAAATTGGTTTAGTTCATATAAGTCTGTGCAGAAAGGGGATGTTGTGCGGATGGTAGATGATAACCCATGTGACGTCGTGGGGATTGGATCAGTTCAGATCAAGACTGATGATGGCATGACACGCACGCTGAAAAACGTCAGGTATATACCAGGGATGTCCAGGAATCTTATCTCATTGAGCACGCTTGATGCAGAAGGTTATAAATATTCCGGTTCAGATGGCACTCTGAAGGTATCAAAAGGTTCTCTTGTCTGTTTGAAAGGTGATCTTAATTCTACAAAGTTATATGTCCTTAGAGGGTGTACTTTACATGGTTCTGATTCCGCTGCTGCTGCTGTTACTAATGATGAACCTAGTAAAACTAACCTTTGGCGCATGCATTTGGGACATATGAGTCACCATGGTATGGCAGATTTGATAAAGAGAAACCTACTGAAAGGCTGCACTTCGAGTAAGATAAATTTTTGTGAGCATTGTATTTTCGGCAAACATAAGACGGTACAGTTCAACACTTCTATTCACACCACCAAAGGTACTCTTGATTATGTTCATGCTGATTTATGGGGTCCTTCTAAGAAGCCCTCACTAGGTGGTGCTCGTTACATGCTTACAATTATTGATGATTACTCTAAAAGGGTTTGGCCTTATTTTCTAAAACAGAAAGATGATACTTTGCTGCTTTTAAGAACTGGAAAGTAATGATAGAAAGACAAACTGAAAGGAAGGTAAAATTGCTTCGTACTGATAATGGTAGAGAATTTTGTTCGCATGTCTTTAATGATTATTGCAGATAGGAAGGCATTGTTAGGCATCACATCATACCCCATACTCCACAACGGAATGGTGTGGCAGAACGGATGAACAGGACCATTATCTCCAAGGCCCATTGCATGTTGTCTCATGCAAGGATGAGCAAGCGTTTTTGGGCTGAAGCTGCTAATACTGCCTGTTACTTGATAAACAGGTCACCTTCTATTCCACTAAATAAGAAAATTCCTATTAAGGTATGGTCTGGTACGCCTGCTGATTATTCACAGTTAAAAGTTTTTGGATGCACTGTTTATGCTCATGTTGACAATGGAAAATTAGAGCCTAGAGCTGTTAAGTGTCTTTTCCTTGGTTATGGTTCAGAAATCAAAGGCTATAAATTGTGGAATCCTGAAACAGGGAAGACTTTTATGAGCAGGAGTGTTGTATTCAATGAATCTGTGATGTTTACTGATACTTTGCCCTCAGATCATGTTCCAGAAAAAGAGCTGCAGAGTATGCGCATACAGGTGGAGCATGTTGATGATGATATAGGTGTGCAAGTGAAGCCTGCTGATGAGCAGAATGACCATAATAATAATGTTGCTGATGATGATGCTCATGATGATGTTCAGCAAACTCTTCCTAGTTTGCAGCTACAGGAGGAATTACCTATTGCTCAACGCAAGTCAACAAGGACAGTTGTACCTCCTAAACGTCATATCGAAGAATGTAATTTGTCTTACTATGCTTTGAGTTGTGCTGAACAGGTGGAGAATGTTCATGAGCCAGCAACCTATAAAGAAGTTGTTCGTTGTGCTGATAGTGAGAATTGGATTTCTGCTATGCATGAGGAGATGCAGTCTCTTGAGAAGAATAGTACATGGGAGGTTGTTCCTTTGCCTAAGGAAAAGAAGACCATAAACTACAAGTGGATCTTCAAGAGAAAGGAGGGTTTATCTCCAAGCGAGCCTCCAAAGTATAAGGCAAGGTTAGTTGCAAAAGGCTACAGTCAAATTCCGGGTGTTGACTATAATGATGTGTTCTCTCCAGTGGTAAAACACAGTTCAATTCGTACTTTCTTGAGTATTGTTGCTTCACATGATCTTGAGCTTGAGCAGTTAGATGTGAAGACTGCGTTTTTGCATGGAGAGCTAGAGGAGGACATATACATGGACCAACCGGAAGGGTTCATAGTGTCTGGCAAGGAAAAATATGTGTGCAAGTTGAAGCGCTCCTTGTATGGTTTGAAACAGTCCCCTCGTCAATGGAACAAAAGGTTTGATTCATTTATGTTGTCACACAGTTTCAAAAGATCTAGATATAATAGCTGTGTTTACATCAAGCATGTTAATGGATCACTTATATATTTGCTGTTATATGTTGATGATATGTTGATTGCTGCCAAGAGCAAGAATGAAATCACTAAGTTAAAGAAGTTGTTAAGTAGTGAGTTTGATATGAAAGATCTTGGTAGTGCTAAGAAAATTCTTGGTATGGAAATTAGTAGAGACAGAAAATCTGGTTTGCTATTTCTTAGTCAACAAAATTATATCAAGAAAGTTCTTCAGCATTTGAACATGCAAAATACTAAGGCTGTTAGTACCCCTATTGCACCTCACTTTAAGTTGTCAGCTCCTCAGTGTCCTAGTACAGATGCAGAGATTGAGTACATGTCAAGGGTTCCTTATTCTAGTGCTGTTGGGTCTTTGATGTATGCCATGGTTTGCTCTCGTCCAGATTTGTCATATGCTATGAGTCTTGTTAGTAGATATATGTCTAATCCTGGCAAAGAATATTGGAGGGCAATTCAGTGGATTTTCAGGTACCTCAGAGGCACAGCAGATTCCTGTTTGAAGTTTGAAAGAACTGATAAGGGTCTCATTGGTTATGTGAATTCTGATTATGCTGCTGATCTGGACAGGCGAAGATCAATTACTGGTTATGTGTTTACTGTTGGCAGTTGTGCTGTTAGTTGGAAGGCTACATTACAGTCTGTTGTTGCTTTGTCTACTACTGAAGCAGAATATATGACTATTTGTGAAGCGTGCAAAGAATTGATATGGTTGAAAGGTTTGTACGCTGAACTCAGTGGATTTGAATCTTGCATAAGTTTGCACTGTGACAGTCAAAGTGCAATTTACCTCACTAAAGATTAGATGTTCCATGAGAGAACTAAGCACATAGATATCAAGTATCATTTTGTACGAGATGTGATTGAAGAAGGTAAGCTGAAGGTATGCAAGATTAGTACTCATGATAATCCTGCTGATATGATGATAAAGCCTGTTCCTATTGCTAAGTTTGAGTTATGCTCAAACTTAGTTGGTTTAATTGAATAGTCCAAGAGACTATTGTTGGCACCAGTGGTTTTTTATCTTTTGTTGTTCAGGATGATTGGTTGATTTATGATACAAGATGAATTTGTCTCAAGGTGGAGTTTGTTGGAGTTGTTCCAAATTCACTGCAAGATATAGGCCGGGCTTCTGACGGAGCGAAGCGGAGGCCCGTAAAAGCCGAAGGCTGGGCCGGTGCCCGTGGTTTCTTGGATTACGGTACATATATACCCTTGCTAAGGTTTTTTGAGACTTGATTCTCTTGTAAGCCGCCACAGGCGTGTAACCCAAAACTCTTGAGATAGTGAGATTGTTGCTGGCTGGTGCCCGTGGTTTTTCCCCTTCGCATTGGAGGGGTTTTCCACGTTAAATCGTATGTCTCCGCTGTGATTGATTTCGTTTTACTTCATATTCTATACGTCGTTCCTAACATTGATGTTTCATTTCTTACTACGCTGCGCACTGCAGGTCGGCTACTCGTCACCGACTCAGCTGGGCATCATGCGTGATCTCCACCTCTCATTAGCTGAGGTGCCCACAGCTGATCGAGCTCACTCTTGGGTATCTCATGATGAACTATGCTAATGAATCTGCTCATGCACATGCACACCTGATGCAGTACTCTGTATTTGGCTCGATCCTGACCATCGGAGCAATGCTGGGTGCCATTGTCAGTGGCTCCATAGCAGATCGAGCAGGTCGAAGAGGCGTAAGTGTGAATCCCATTCCGACACTCCCCAATCCTGCTACAACTGAGCTAGGTGCACCATCAAACTTCACCTTGAAATGCCGAAGCCAAACAGCCAGCCAGAGAGATTGTTTTCATTTGTATGTATACAAATGTTCTCCATCGGTCGACTTTTTTCATATAACTCTTCAACATCACGGCACGCAGGCAATGGCGATATCAGACATTCTCTGCGCTCTTGGGTATCTCCTGATAGGATTTTCCCAGGTTCAGCTCAACCCTCAGTTTTTCTTGGATGTATTTTTAGTACTTCTTAGTTCATCCCATATTTTCTTTTTTTTTCCCGGTAGAATTATTGGTGGCTTGACATTGGAAGGGTGCTTATTGGATGTGGAATCGGGATTCTGTCATATGTGGTGATTATAATAAGCAACTCCATGTTGTTTCTTTTTTTCTTAACGAATTTAGTTTGAATTTTGTTGTATCTGAACAGGTTCCGGTCTATATATCAGAGATAACGCCAAAGAACCTTAGAGGAGGCTTTGCAACTGTAAACCAGGTTTTTTCTGTACTCAAGGGAAAGTAATACCGATTGTTCAGAGCATGGTTTATCTCAAGAGAAAAATAAAGACAAATTAAACCCATCCATTCATGCAGTTTATGATATGCTGTGGAGGGTCGCTTGCATTTGTTCTTGGGACCTTTATCGCCTGGCGTACCTTGGCAATCGTTGGTAAATTGTTTTGTTTGGCTGTATGTAAAGTAGTTTGCTTGGGTATAGCAGTCTACAATTCTTGTAAAATGGTAACACATTGTGCTAGTCCAGTTGTATGAAGAGCCTATATCGGGCCAATTTGTTGACCTTTATTTTTCTACTAACAGTATCTGCTTCAAAATATGCACATGTGAACTACTATATGCATAAATGCTAGTTTTTCTCTTGTAGGAGTGGCACCTTGTTTGTTGCAGCTGGTTGGCCTTCTTTTGATTCCTGAATCCCCCAGATGGCTGGTAAGTTGCCTTATTTGAACTTACTTGTTTAAATTTTAGTTTCACTTTGATTCCCATTTGTAGTTGAAAGACCACTCCTAATAGAAGAGACACGTTTTTGGTGGCATTGACAAACTTAAGAATTAAGGTGGCCATTTGATCATGGTGATCACTCATTTGAACATTGCACAAGGATCATATGCAAAGGAACATATTTTGGAGTTTAAGGAATTATTGCATAGAATCTTTTAGCCAGCCCTAATTCAGAATCAGATATGACACGATTTGCGCAGAGACATACCGAGAAAATGTAATTTTGGCTCCTCTAATGATCATGGTTGTTTGCTCTAAGCTCTGTATTCATTAGCACAAGAGTATAAGTTCTTGCCTTTGAACGAACTTTGATAGAAAAGTGAAGTATTTCAGGCTAGGTTTGGACACCCAGGTGCATTTGTAGTAGCACTACAGACACTAAGGGGACATGGAACTGATATCTCTGAAGAGGCCTCAGAAATAAAAGTAAGAACAGCTCAAGAGTTAAAACAATCCTTCAATTAATTCTTTGACCATGCATGTTCCCTTGCTAATTCTGTAGCCTATTTATCCAGGTTTTCACAGAAAAGCTTCAGCGCCTTCCAAAGTCGAAGATGTTAGACCTGTTTCAGAAGGATTATATTCGTGCTGTTACAGTGAGCATCCTAAAAACCTGCTGTTCTGTTCTAAACAGATTCTGTTGTTTTCTAAAGTTGGTCTCCATGCTCAGGCTGGAGTTGGGCTTATGGCCCTTCAGCATCTTGGGGGTGTAAATGGCATTCTCTTCTACGCCAGTGAAGTATTCGTTTCAGCCGGTAATGAACACTTGTTCTGTTTTCAGAAAAGAAATGTCTGACATGGGTCATACAAGGGCACTACATTGACATTCATGGTATGATCAATCAGGTTTCTCGTCAGGAAACACAGGAACAGTGGCCATGGCAGTAGTACAGGTTCCAATGGTCGGACTAGGGGTGCTTCTGATGGACAAGGCTGGAAGGAGACCACTTTTGATGATAACAAAGTTGTACTTGAAACTTGACAGTAACAATGAATTATGATGATTTTTTTAAAAAAAACAATGAATTATGATCAGGAATATTTATGAATTCCAGATCTCTGCAGCTGGGACATGCCTGGGTTGCCTACTAGTTGGTTTGTCATTCTTGTCTAAGGTTTGAATTTTTATGATATTGAATTGATTGCCTCATCTTAAGGTAGACTGCAAGTTGCCATTCTTGGGCTCGCTCAACCAGTGTCATCTCTTCTTGAAATAGGAACAGCACTGGGAAAGGGACCTGAACGTGTTGGCTTTGGCCGGACTTCTGGTACGCACACATTCACCATTGCCATCAGAGAGGTTTTTCTCACGCACACGAACACTGTTGTTCTGAAGCCCTTTGTCGTCTGCAAATCAGGTTTTCATCGGATCTTTTTCACTGGGTATGGGGGGAATACCATGGGTTATAATGTCAGAGGTAAATTTTCTGCCTTAATAACTTTATAGAGACCTGAGATTAGTTTCTGACCAAAACAAAACATTCAGAACCAACGCACCACACAGAATACTTGTAGTAGTGATGAGTCTGACACTCATCTCTGGGCGTGCAGATCTTTCCTATAAACATGAAAGGGTCAGCAGGAAGCCTTGTGACCTTAGTAAGTTGGCTCGGATCGTGGGTTGTCTCGTACGCCTTCAACTTCCTCCTGATATGGAGCTCTTACGGTAATTAAGGGGGGTCCAGAAGAAAATTTCAGCAAATTTGTTCTACTCCATGACTTTGCTGATGTATATATATATTTGTATATACCTTGGATGATGCAGGCACATTTTTCATCTTCGCAACCATTTGCGGACTCACAGTCGTATTTGTGCATCGGTTAGTGCCAGAAACGAAAGGACGAACCTTGGAGGAGATCCAAGCCTCCATGAACTCGTCCTTGACACCCTTCCACATATACTAGTTTTGCTTGCATTGTTTAGCTGAAACAGTAGGTTCCCTGCATAGTGTATCTCAAGTTCCAGCGATTACTGTCACGGGCACGGTTCATTGTACACATAGAAAAAAAAATACTGGACTTTTTTGAGCCAAGTTTTTTTTTTGAAGCCTAAAAAAAATGGGCACTGCTAGCGCCCAGATGTCCGGATCCGGGCGCTAGCATTCGGACGCGCCGCCGGAGAAGGATTCCAGCCCGCCCCCGCTTCCACCCCCGAACCACGCTAACGAAAACGCGGAACCCGCAATGTCCCCACGCGCGCGGGGATGGATCGAACGCAACATGGCCGCGTGCGGGAATCCGCTCCCCCATCTCCAGACCTAACGCGGAACCCGCAACGTCCCCACGCGAGCGGCGGGGTGGGGGGGGCGGATCAAACGCAACCCGACCACGCGCGGGGATCCGTTCCCCCCATCTCTAGACCTTCGTCCTGCCCCCAAAGCAACCATTGCCTCCTCCCCACACTGCAACATTCCCACCCCGTAAACTGCACCTTGCAGAAATTGAAGATGCAACAACGACGAAACACCGTGAAAAAACACCTACTGCACCATGCAAAAGCTGAAGATACAACTGACAAAAGAATGCCTACTGCACCAAGGCATGATGCCTACTGCAACGACAAACAAACACTTATTGAAACAACTGCCAAACCCTTACTGAAACAATGCAAGAAAATAAAGCTTCAACATAGAATGACTACCTACTACACCAAAGCAAGACAACTAATGCAACAACAATTAAACAAGTATTGAAACAAAGGGCAAAACACCACGAACACCTACTGCACCAAAAGAGCATGAAAACTACTGAAACATTACACAACCGCCTACTGCAACAACAGGCGACAACTACTTCACCATGCGGTTGAAACAAAAAAATGAAACAAGATCTCAAACACACATCAACACCAACTGAAACACTACTGTAACAATGCAAAACAACCATTGCACCAAGGCGAAGAGAAAAGGGGAGGAGGGAGGGAGGAAAGCTCATACAACATGCTCAGATCTGCTTCTCCAACATCCAAATAGTTCTACTGAAACATACCTTTCGAGCAAATAAAACAACAGAAAAAACACTACTGAAACAGGGAGAGAGGAGAGGGGAAACGCCGCTAGCGCCGCCAGATCTGCATCGCCCCCCATGGATCCACCACGGGGGACCGCTGCTACATGCATCCCCCACCGGGGGAGGTCCCCATGCCGCCGTCGAGGTGGGGGAGGCGCATCATGGTGGAGAAACGCCACCGAGCAGCTGGATCTGCACCGCCTCCCCATGGATCCACCATGGGAGACCAAGTGCACCATGGATCCGCCGCGGGGGAAGCCCCCATGCCCCCGTCGTGGTGAGGGAGGGGCGCGCGAGGGTGGAGGAGGCGCCCACGACGCTAGATCTACAGCGCCTCCCATGGATTCGTCACGGGGGAGGTCAGGCTCCCATGGATCCGCTGGAACGAAAGGCCGAAGAGACCGCCGCCGCCGTCAACTTCGAAGGAAGCTACGGAGGTAGGAGAGTCAAAAGAGAGGGAAGTGGCTTCGCCGGAGAGAGCAAGGAAGTGGCAACGAGCTGGCGACGCACGTGGGGGAGGGCAGGCAGGGGAGAGCGAGGGTGCAGCGGCGGAGAGAGCGAGGCGCGCGCGGGCAGCGAGTGAAAGGGAGAAGAAGGCGAGCAGGTGGGTCGCGGTGGTCTGACAAATGGATAAGGGGAGGGGGAGCGGCCTCGGGCGGGACGGGTCGCACCACGTCGCACCCGTCGGGTGCGTCCGACGTCGTCCAGACGTCCTCACTGTATCATTACCGGAAAAAAATTGAACCAAGTTAGTTAAGCAGCGCGAGGGGTATTATAGTCCTTACATTCAGAGTAACAGGTAGTATAACCGTATGCAAAAAGGGAAGTCAAGTCACCGACACTGGTTTGGATTCGGGGTTTTTTTTTTTTTGTGGAAACGTCCCCGACACGGTTTCGAAAATTCGCAGTCGGATTCATCAAAAATGCTGGATTTCGCATTCAAGCATCCCAAGAATCGGACTCGAGCCGCCGCGTATAATAAATCAAACCGGGGTCCCCCACGTCCACATCCGTGTCCTTCTCAAGTCCCGCGACACGCGCACGAGCTCGAGCTCTCCCTGCTGCACCATGTCGGCGGCGGAGGCTCTAGGGCTCCCGCCGGGGGTTCGCTTCGACCCCACGGGCGACGAGCTCGTCGAGTTCTACCTCCTGCCGCGCGCCTTGGGCCGCCCGCCCGCGGTGCCGGGGATCATCATCGAGGACGACACCGCCACCGCCACCGCCACCACCAGCGCGCAGCACCCCTGGAAGCTGCTCACGCGCCACCGCCGCACCGACGACAGCGAGGCCTACTTCTTCGAGAGGGTCGCCGGCACCGACGACGCCAAGGCCAAAGGCGGCGCAGGCGCAGGCGCTCGTCAGGACCGGAGCTGCGGCGGCGGGCGCTGGACATGGGTGGGGCAGAAGCGCGCGCCGGACGAGGCGCTCCCCCTGCGCGGCGACGGCGACGGCGAGCTCATCTCGTGGGGCAAGTACTCGCTCAACCTGCAGGAGGGCCGCCGCCGCAGGGGCGGCAGCACGGGGTGGGTCATGCACGAGTACACCGTCGCCTCGCCGCAGTGCCCGTTGCTCCCCGTCAAGCTCTGCCATGTCTCCTTCACCGGCCACGGCCAGAAGCGCCAGCGCGTGCCCGACGACGACGGCCAGGGCGAGGGCCAAGAGCTGGAACCTCAAGCCACCACGGCGCCTCAGCACAAGCGCGCCGCCACCGGGTCTTCCATGGTAACAACGGCGACGGCGATGCCAAATCAAGAACTCAGCGAGGCTCGCGCGCAGAATCAAGAACAGCAGTTCCCGAGCTACGACTACAATACATCATCCATTGGGCATTTCTGGAGCTCAGACGCTGGATTTAGCCAAGAATCATCCATCATTCTGGATCCTTCGTACCCTGATGATGCCCGATCAAACCACCAAGAACCCTTTGCGCTGGATCAGCAACTCACTCGGAATCAAGAATGTCCGGCTAGCCAATCGCAAGCTTATCATCAAGAGCAGTTCGTGAACCCCGCGGGATCATCCACTGAAGCCCATTGTGGGGCGCTATCGGCATCAGACCTCGGATCAAGCCAAGAACCCCCGGCCTGGCATCCTCTGATTGAAGAACAGCAATTCAGTCTGGCTCAGCTTCTTGGCGGCATCAGCTCGCCACTCTGCCCTCCCACAACGCCGGCCGCCTACCATGAGCAGCAGCACATCCAGAGTTTCGCACCGGCAGCGACGGCTGATCTCCTCCCGTTGTCGACGGTTCAAGAATCCTGCACGACGGAGCAATCGCATGGAAATATGGACCAATACGACGATTTCTTCAGGGGGTGGGGCGATATCGACAGCTACTGTGACACGTCAGGCATCCAAGACAACGACGACATGGCTGCCCAAACGCTTGCCGCCGATGGTTGCCGAGGTGGAATGTCCTGGGACCGACATTTCTTCTATCAGCAACCAGCTGTCTAGGAATTTTGATTCTTTCCATCGTTCTTGTTGTAGTGAGCAACCTTAGCCTATTCTGTTCCTGTAGCACAGTGCTCTGTTTTTCCTTTTCTTCTTGTCGTCTGATGAACAGACAGGGATCTTGTAACGCATTGGTAGTACCATTAACTTCTCTTTTGTCCCCTGAAAGCAGGGGCGGAGCCGGCCCGGGCTCCCCTGCAGCCTGCCACTAATACGCAAGGTCTATTCGATATCTGTATAAATGCTCCGTTAGTATCCAACCTTCAAATTATCGCATCTCATTTGCTACAGCAGCTGGCAGGAGCACTGCTGACCACGGTCCAAGAATATTAGCCTGATTTGTCTATGTTTGATTTAGCTTATATTGTTATTATACAATTGACATGTTTAGGAAAAATTGCTCTTATAATTACCTAAATTAACACATACTCTACCTACACGCTCAAAAAATTTTAGGACTCAATCTTTATTTGATTTTGCATACCAAGAAATCGTAGCTTGATCTAAGGGTAGCTCTAACAATCGACTTTTAAGAAAAACTAGCTCTCAATCAAGATCTAAGTTCTTGCACACATTTTAAGGTTGTGTGAGAGTGTCATGTGGAGCTATTCACGTAAAAAGCTATGTTCTAAAAGATACAGTCTGTTCGTTTCGCTGGATTGTTGTGGCTGAAAGTACTGTTCGCTGGTTTATTGTGAAAGAAAAACACTGTTGGATGGCTGCTGATTCTGCTGATATGCTCAAACGAACAAGGCGAGTACTATTGGAGAAGTTGTCTTATAGTTAGTAAATTTATGTGTGTGGCTTGTCACTGTTAAGCATATGTCGTATTGTCCCGCCGAAGCTCTCTAAAACTCCTAGCTTTGCCACTGCCTGAAAGGAAAGAGATCTTATTTCTGTTTTTCATTCCTGGAAGAGAAAAGGAGATCTAAGAGTACTAGTAATTTTGCGCATGCCTAAAGCCTCTGCGGTTCAATGACACATTTGATCCGACGCAAAATAATGTGTGCCAATTGATAACTTATTTATAGTGTACTCCCTCCGTCTTGGAATATAATACTTTGTGGTTTATAAATTTATACTAAAATATAATGCATTTTATATGGTGTCCATACTCAGATTTGACAAAGTTTGTTAAAAAGGAAACTATAATTTAAGAAAAATTCTTAAATGAATTTAATATACGGGTACATGCGTCATTTGAGTATTTACTTAAGTTGTCTTAAAATTTTTATAGGACAGAGAGTATTGGTGTAGATATGTTTAAAATAATTATGGTATATTGTTATGTACAATGTAAAATAAGCATAGTATTAAAATATCATCAAAAACAAAAATAAGAGATGATTCGCAAACTAGGTTTTAGAAATACACATGGCTATGCTCCTCACTCCTAAAAAGGTAATTTTCTAGCCTATATATAAATAGTCAACTATCCTCGTAGATAAACTAACGGCTTGGTTTAACCTAGTAGATAAAAACAGTCAATATTTTGTTCAAAAAAATATTTAACTTTTCAATGGCAGGGAAGTGTTTAACTAGTACCTACAAAATCATGGTTAACTCTAATACGGTCAATATATGCGTACTTGCTAAACTTGAGTACTTTTTCACCAATGGATTTATTTGGAAATTGAAGTTCCCTCTTAAGATAAAAATCTTCCTTTGGTACCTCTAGAGAGGGATTATCTTAACAAATGATAATTTAGCTACAATGAGTCGAAGTGGTAGTCAAAAGTGTTTTTTCTATGAAAGCAATAAATTAATTAAGCACCTTTTTATTGCTACCATGAAAAAAGACTCTTTGGAACACTGTTCATATAACTACTAGTTTAACCCACCTAAATCTACTAGTACTTACCTGCTTGGAGGTTGGCTCATAAGTCTTGAAAGGGAGGACAAAAATCTTATTTTCATGGGGTTTTCTACTATATTTAAGTAATTTGGAATACTTGTGATGATATTGTTTTTAGAAAAAAAAATAAATATTTTTATAGGCTATTTTCAGAGGATCATATTATCTAGGATTCTGGATGCTGCTGCGTGAAGAAGACACAAGAGAGAAATTTTGTTTGGCAAACAAAGACTGCGTGAAGACATAAGAGAGAAGTACTTTTTTTTGAGACAGGAGAGAAGTTTTTTTTTGGCAAACAAAGAGTAGGAGATTATCGCTTGTTTGCCTAGAATAGATGACGAAGTAATAATAGCATTTGTATATGATTTTTTTGTGTTCGCTCTTTCTCCCTTTTTATTTTTTCAAGCTAATAAGCTAGCAACTTTATTGTAAGACTTGATTGTCTGTTGCGGAGGTCACTTTTTTTGAAAAGGGTCTACTTAACTCAACTAACTCTTGGCAGTTGTCTACTTAATCACCTCAGGCCTCAGCTATAAAAGAAGTTATACTGCTCCTTACAATATTGAAAACCATCTAAACAATCCTCTAAAATGGTTTTGTTGGCGTGACATATTACCTGGGTGTTGACATAAGAGTAAAAAAACAATAGAAAAAGAATCTACATAATCCCATAACATACCAAGGGTTGACTACGTAACCCCTCAACTATAAAACCCGATATTATAGCCCTTAAAGAATCTAATAGTATTTAAATGGGCCATTGAATAGTTTTGTAGCATTGTTTTGATACTTAGTCCTGCTATATCAGCCTGAGTACTCATGGTCTCATGCTTGTATGCAAGCTCATCATTTTTTTGTGACTTATATGCAAGCTCATCTATCTGTCTATCCCCTCCCTCTCCGTACTCTTTCTAGACTTGGCCCAACCGCTGGATGAATACACACGATCTCATGTCTCCTACCTCACCTTACAGCCCAGCAACATTGAGCTCATATACCACATCTCTCAGCATTAAGCTTATGCACCACGTCTGCACCTTCCTCATCCTTCAATTTCTCCCACGTCTTCGGCCCCTCTAGCTTTCTCCTCCCACTGTTACGGTTCTGTTGACTTCTTTTCCATAAAATTTACCTCCATACTGATATATACTCTAAAAAAATCCACCAAAAAAGTCAAAACGACTTATAATTTGGAACGGAAGGAGTAGCTTATATGACATGATTGTCATGATACCATCCAAAGCTGTGATACCGAATGGCATTTCAACAGTGCTTTGGTGGCAATCTGTCGTGGTATTTTCACTAGCAAAGGTGGGACAATTTTTGTTATTTTGTCGAGAGCAATTTTAAGAGTCCCTCTAAATCCTTCCTAATTGATAGGGGAAAAAAGATTTTAGTTAAAAAAACTCTTACAACTTCTTTATTTAGATCGTTAAATATTAATATACCCTATTACAGATCTCTTGCTGGCAAAGATAGAGAACAAAATTAGCTCTCTAGTATACCCACAGGATACAGATAGAGGGGAAGTGAAGAGGAGGAGGAAGACATGGAGGTGGATGGCCATGATCGGGCTGTGAAGGCTGGTAAATTTGTTGACACTGTAGGTGACAAGGAAATTAAGAAAGCAGGTTGGCGGACCGGTCCTGCGGGAATCAATGAAGCTTATGGCGTGGAATTGCCAAGGGTTGGGAAACGCCTCAGCAGTTCAGGGGCTTCTGAAATGTCAGAAGTCCGAAGAGGCTGACATCCTCTTCATGTCCAAGACAAAGCTTGATGAAAGGTGTTTAGAGAAGTTCAAGGTGATGTTGGGGTTGGGAAACATGGAGGTGGTGGACTGTGAAGGAAAAGGCGGGGGCATTGCTGTGTTTTGGTGGGGTGGGACTGGGGATCGATGTGGTTCTTCGAAACAAATCAAAGAATCACATTGATTTGGAGGTCCAAGAGACCGGAGGGGCTTGGTGGCATTTTACAGGAGTGTATGGTGAAGCTCGCACTGAGCTTAAGTATAAGACGTGGGAGCTAATGGAAGAACTCAAGCGGCAGCATGTGGTGGGTATTCCCTGGTTGTGCGCAGGAGATTTTAATGAGATTCTCTTCCATCATGAAAAGGAGGGGGTGTACCACGTGCATAGATTTATCTTGACCGCTTCAAGATGGCATTAGAAGTTTGTGAGTTGCATGATCTTAGGTTCACAGGAGATGTTTTCACTTGGCGCAATAAACAAATGAAGGGTGACACACATGTGAGAGAAAGGCTTGACAGGGCGGTAGCGAATGCGGAGTGGAGGGGAATTTTCCCATGTTTCTGGTGAAGAATGGTGACCCTTACCGGTCAGATCACAGGCCAGTCATCGTGCTCACTGAGTCGTGCCCAAGAGAAAAGGAGATCAGGCGGGGCGGGAGCTTTTAAATTTGAGGCACATTGGCTAAAAGAGGAGGGTTGTAGGGAGGTGGTGAAAGCAGCATGGAATTCTGGAGTGGATGGGGGAGCAAACCTGAGTTCACACCTAAGAGGGGTGGCTAGTAGTTGAATGATTGGAGCTCTAATGTGCTGGGGGATCTAGAGAAGAGACTTAAAAAAGCAAAGAGGGAGCTAGAGCGGTGGAGAAGGGCTCCTATCTATGATGAGTCGGTGGGAAGAGAGGCAGTGTGGGGTTTCAAGGTGGATTGGTTGGAGGAGCAAATTGATACTTTCTGGAAACAACGAGCCCATATAAATTGGCCGCAGTTTGGTGATAGGAACGCGAGCTATTTCCATAATGCGTGTTTGGAGAGGAAGAGGAGAAATAGAATAGGAAATTTAAAAAAGGAGGATGGGGGCTGTGTGGTGGGAGAAGATGAGAAGAAACTTTGTATAGCTAACCATTTTATGCAGCTTTTCACAGCGGGAGAGGTGGGTGACGGGGTACAGAAACAGCAGGTTCTTGATGTTGTCGAACCCTGTGTCACGCCGGCAATGAATTAGCACCTCACTACTGAGTTCACGGAGGAGGAAATAAAGAAGGCGTTGGACTCTATTGGTGACTTGAAGGCGCCCGGACCTGATGGCATGCCGTCAGTCTTCTTCAAAAATTTCTGGGACATCGTGGGGCGGAAGTTGACTGATGAAGTGATGGCTATGCTAAATGGTGGGAAGCTTCCAGAAGGATGGAATGAGACGACCATTGCCCTAATCCCGGAGGTTGATACACCGGAAAAGGTGACAGATTTACGCCCCATAAATCTATGTAATGTGGTATACAAGGTTGTGTCGAAGGTCCTCTCTAGTAGGCTTCGAGAGGTGCTGCCCAATATTATCACCCTGTTCCAAAGTGCTTTCATGCCCGGACGCTTGATATCAGATAATACTCTTATTGCTTATGAGTTGACACACTATCTGATGAATAAAAGGGATGGGGATGTTGGATATGCTGCTATTAAGCTTGATATGAGCAAGGCCTATGACAGAGTAGAATGGCATTTTTTGAGGGACATGATGATGAGGCTGGGCTTTTCTGAGCGGTGGATTAATCTGATCATGGAATGCGTGACCACAGTCTCTTATAGAATCAAAGTGAATGGGGAGTTGACTGAAGAATTTGTTCCTGGACGAGGTTTACGACAAGGGAATCCGCTTCCACCGTACTTGTTCCTTCTTTGTGCAGAGGGCTTCTCGGCCCTTCTTCAGAAAGCGGAGCAGGAAGGTAGGATCGCTGGAGTGAAAGTTTGTCAACAAGCACCTAGTGTCTCACACCTTTTGTTTGCCGATGATTCTCTCATATTGATTCGAGCAACCGAGGGGGATGTTAATCAGCTTCATGACATTCTGGATCTTTATGAAGCTTGTTCAGGTCAAATGCTTATCAAATCCAAATCAGCGGTCCTGTTTAGCAAGAACACAAGCACTGAGAAAAGAAGTGAGGTGTGCTCGCGACTGCAAATCACGAAAGAAACGATGAACGAGAAGTACTTGGGGCTTCTGGTTCAAGTAGGCAGATCAAAAGCTAGGACTTTTGCATATATTAAAGGTAGAATTTAGAAGAGGATTCAGGGATGGAAGGAGAAATTTCTTTCATGGGTTGGCAAGGAGATTCTCATCAAAGCTATGGCGCAAGTGATACCCACACATGCCATGGGCTGTTTTGATCTAACAAAAACTTTCTGCGATCAGATAAGTGCAATGGTGACCAGATACTAGTGGAATCAGCAGGAAGGCAAACATAAAATTCATTGGTTACACCGAGAAGTGCTGATGAAACCGAAGGAAGGTGGATTGGGGTTCAGGGATATCCACTCTTTCAATTTGGCAATGTTGGCAAAGCAGTCTTGGTGACTATGGCAGTTCCCTGAGTCACTCTGTGCTTGGATTTTAAAAGCCAAGTACTACAAATCATCTACTCTCTTTGATGCCCAGCCGAGACATGGTATGTCTTATACGTGGAGAAGTGTACTGAGGGGGCTTGATTTGATGAAAAAAGGAATGGTGTGGCGTGTAGGTGATGGGAGGGGTCTGAAAATTTGGTCTGATCCCTGGTTGCCAAGGAGTCACACCAGGAAGCCAATCACCCCCCGGGGTACCAATCTGATAACATATGTGGATGAACTAATCAGTCCAGTAACCGGTACTTGGGATAAGGAGTTGGTGCATGACATGTTCTGGGAAGAGGACTATAAGCTAATACTAGCTTTACTGGTGTTGGAAGGCCAAGATAATTCACTGGCATGGCACTATGACAAGCACGGTAAATTCAGTGTTAAAAGTGCTTACAGGGTCTGTCGGGATGATTCACTCAGGCGAAGAAGAAGCGGTGCAAGCCAGGAGGCAAGTGGGCAAAGAACAGATCCTTGTTGGAAGCAAATTTGGGAGATTAAATGTCCAAATAAAATAAAGCACTTCCTCTGGAGATTTACACATAATAGCCATCCATTGCGATGCAATTTGGCTAGACGGGGAATGAATCTTGACGTCAAATGTCCGGTCTGTGGCCGGGAAGGAGAAGATGGAGGTCATTTATTTTTTAAGTGCAAATTGGCCAGATGAGTATGGGAGCTGCAGTCCTTGGAGGGGCTCCGTCAGAAACTTGCTGCCCAAACATCTACATGGGATGCTGTGTCCATTATCCTAAAGGAGAAGGAGCTCTCCAAAATCACCGCAGTGGTCACCCTGTGGTTTCTATGGACCAACCGAAATGCAATCCATGAAGAAGGGGAAGAAATGCAGCGGACTTAGCAAGGGGAATCAAATTCTATTGCCTCAAGTTGCATAATGGTCATGGGATGGCTAACGCTCAAAACTCGCTGCATGATGTCAAGTGGCGCAGGCCCCCTAATGGAGTCTTAAAGTTGAATTGTGATGCTTCGTTTCAAGCTGAAGAAAGTACTGGTAGTTGGAGTTTCATTATCAGAGACCATGATGGAGATGTTATGATGACCGGCAAAGGGAGACTGAATTTTGTGCTCAGTGCATTCCAAGCCGAGCTGATAGCCTGAGGGCGTCCAAGCAGCACAACACTTGGGTATTGGCAGGCTTATTCTAGAGACCGATGCTCTGATGATCAAGCAAGCAATGTCTTCAGATGAGTTTGATGCGATGGCTGAATGTTCTTAGTTCATGTTAATTTATTAGAGTTTGAGTGTAAATTTCTAAGTAGAGTTGGCAATAGGGCTGCTCATGCTTTGGCTGCCTTGGGCTATGTATGCGTTGAAGGGGAAGATCTGATCACAAGCTCTATCCCTGATGACGTCCATGTAATCGTTTCTGACGATTTGTCAGACCAGTAATAGAAATACCATGTGTCAAAAAAAAACTTTTTAAAAAATCAAAAGATACAGAGAGTTGTTTTTTTTGCGATTAGATATAGAGAGTTGTTTTTGTTCATATTAGTCTCCGAATTACGATTTGGAAAATGAGTTTAGAAAGAACCCTCGGAGATGGTCTGATCCTGACGAAATGGCAAATCATGCATGGTCCCATCTGCATTAAAATTACGGCGACTAAGGGTGTGTTCACTTCCTTCAAACTTCTAAAAATTTTATAAGATTTCTTATCACATCGAATCTTTCAACACAATGCATGGAGCATTAAATATTGATAAAAAATAACTAATTATACAGTTTAGTTGTAAATCACGAGACAAATCTTTAGAACTTAATTAGTCCATGATTAGACATTAATTACCAAATACAAACAAAAAAAAGTTACTGTACTTGCAAAAATTTTACACTCCTCTGGACACACACTAAACTAGCCCGTAAGAGCAACCACAATGTTTGCCATAAGGCAGTCCATAGGATTAAAATATTTGCTATCAGGTAGCTGAAACATTGTGAGACCAGTCTATAGGTAGTCCATAGCAAAAGGTACCCATAAGCTTATGAACTACCCATAAGAAATAAAAAATATTACTTTTTCTCACTCCTCTCTCTCTTTCTTGGTTTTGCACAGGATTGTAAAGGGAAATAATTTTTTATCTCATATGGGACCCACCTTATGGACTACTTGTTGGCTGAAACATTGTGGAGACAACACTAGCTATAGTCCACTGACACAAAAGCTGTTCATATGCAATACTTGGCCCATATACCTTGTGTTGCTCTAACCAATTAGCCTTTCGCTCCGATGAATGAACGAAATAAAAAATGACAAAGAAAGGACAAGGGAAGAAAGAAATGGACAAGCGTCTGCACATGTCAGTGCTTCGGTCACTGGTGGACTCGACCGATCCACGCGAGCAGGTCGCCGGTCGTCCTCCTCAGCTCAGCCCGAAAACAGCAGCCGAGGAGTGACCGCCGATTGGGAGAAGAACCCAGGCCGGACCGATGGAGCAAGAGGATCAAGAAGCGCAGAAGCCTCTCCTGGTCACCGCGGCCGGGAGAAGCGGTGATGGCTATCACTTAGCTTCGTCCGGTGCCGCCTCGTCCTCTTCTTCGATTGCGGTGGTGGTCGCCAGCACCGCCGTCGCCGTCGCCGGATCCTTCGAGTTCGGCATCTCGGTAATCATGCCCTCCCTCTGTAGTGTCTGCTACAGCATGCTTCGAATTTCCTGCCTGTATGGGGTAGATAACCAAGCTAGAAGACAATTAAGACCCAAGAACTGGTGGTATATTCTGGCAAGTGGCAAACCTTCAGCACTTGCTTACCCGGGCAAGTTAATTTCGAGTTCTTGCATCCTGCAGGTCGGCTACTCGTCGCCTTCTCAGCCTGGCATCATGCGTGACCTCAACCTCTCCTTAGCAGAGGTACCCTCCTGTAAAGGCTGTAAAAGATTTGACAGAAAAGGACACGAGATCCTGTTCATCCGCAACTGACACAAATCTTGTTCAGATGCACTAGTTCCTGTTCGTCCGCAGCTGACACAAATCTTGCTCATATGCAGTACTCTGTCCTTGGCTCGATACTAACCATTGGAGCAATGCTAGGAGCTATTGTCAGTGGTACCGTGGCAGACCGAGTTGGTCGAAGAAGTGTTAGTGTTTAATCCAATTTTCTCTTTGAAAATAGTTCCCATAATAATGTGCACCTACGGCTACACAAGAAAGGAAATCACTTGTTCGCTTTCCACTGGGCAGTGGACATTGACTGGCATAATATCGCCTAATTTTTCTTGTTTGCTTCCACATCAGGCAATGGCAATATCAGATCTTCTCTGCATTCTTGGATATCTCTTGATAACCTTTTCCCAGGTCTTCCCCTCTGTCTCTGTATTAGTGTATTTCTACATTAGTGGACCATCGACTTTTGAGAAATGATTTCTTCTGAGTTCACTTAATCAATCCTATAGTGCGATTTACGTGTATTCTCCCGTAGAATTTCTGGTGGCTTGACATTGGAAGGTTCTCAATTGGATGTGGAATTGGCCTTCTTTCATATGTGGTGATTACAATAACATATTCCATCTTGTTATCTTTTTCAAACGGATTTGGTCTGAATCTTGTAGCATCTGAACAGGTTCCAGTCTATATATCAGAGATAACACCAAAGAATCTTAGAGGAGGATTCGCAACTGTAAACCAGGTATTGCCTGGTCAAGGGAGAGTTCATTGCTGGATGTTCAGAGCTTTATCTTAACAAAACAGCTTCCCTATTTATGCAGTTTATGATATGTTGTGGGGCATCACTTGCTTATGTTCTGGGAACTTTTATCACCTGGCGGACTTTGGCAACCATTGGTAAGAAAGTTTCTTGGCTGCATCATTCCGCCTTTCCTAAAATAAAACTAGAATAGATTCTAGGCGTGCATTAATGAGGAGCAGATATTGCACCAATTTTAGCTGACCCCTTTTTTCTTAACTATATCTACTTCAAAATTCATGCACAATGATACCAAGAGATTCAATGCATGCCATTGTATTTAACTTTCCTATTCTAGGAGTGGCACCATGTTTGCTGCAATTGGTTGGCCTTCTTGTGACTCCTGAGTCCCCAAGATGGCTGGTTAGTAGCTTTTTCAGAAGTACTAATACTTAATGATCTTTTCTTTTTGTTACATAATCATCCAAGTTTAGAACACTTCCCTTATTAGAAGTTTAGAACTAAAGATGACATTGACAAACTAAAATCATACGTTTCTTAACAATGCCGTGGAGATACACTCATGGAAACATGATACAAGGATCATAAGTAAGGGAGCAGATTTTGGAATTTTACATATAAATATTTAGCTTTTGGACTAAATTTAGAAGCAGTTATGAACTTATGATAAGATCTGCATCTGGACTAAACAATGAAAAAGGGTAAAACCATCTCTACTTCTGACCATATATCATTAGATATAACCCACAACTTCATATCTTTAACTTGGAAGTCAGAACAATGCCTGATGAAGATCATGTATGATGTATCTCAGGCTAGGTTTGGCCAGCCAGGTGAATTTGAGGCAGCATTACAGAAGCTAAGGGGAAAGGGGACTGATATCTCTGACGAAGCAACAGGAATCAAAGTATGGAGTGCTTGACAGCTTGAGAATAAAAAAATAAGCATTCAACTTAATCATGCATGAAAGAAACCTCTTGATAATTCTCTAATATTAATATTCAGGATTTTACAGAAAAGCTTCAGCAATTACCAGAGTCGAAGATGTTGGACCTGTTTCAGAAGGACTATGCTGTTACAGTAAGCATCTTTAATATGCCTTTCTTCCTATTAGGACATCCTTCTGTTGTTGTTTCGTGATGGATCAGGTCTGCATTCAGGTTGGAGTAGGGTTAATGATCCTTCAACAGTTTGGGGGAGTGAATGCCATTTGCTTTTATGCCAGTGAAATATTTGTTTCAGCCGGTAATGAAGAATGACTGATTTCCTTAACTCGCATAAACTTGTTTTGGTCCTGAGAAGAGATCTTTTACAATGGATCGCCCTTGAATAATATACTAGTTACTAAGTACTCGTGCTACAAATCAGGTTTCTCATCAGGAAATACAGGAATGCTCGCTATGGTTGCTGTTCAGGTCTCTTCAACAAGACCCTAGTCTACTCATGTGCTTTTTACTGAATGTAGGTGTATAATTTGAGTTCTGATCTGCAGATTCCGATGACGGGACTAGGAGTACTTCTAATGGACAAAGCTGGACGGAGGCCACTTTTGATGGTAAAGAAAAGATATATTCAAAGTTAATAATTACTCTAATAATGCTGATACACAGTTCTCCTGATAATAATGAATTATGACCAAAGTGATAATATGTATTCTACAATATTTCAGGTATCTGCAGCTGGAACATGCCTGGGTTGCCTACTAGTTGGTTTGTCATTCTTAACTAAGGTCTGGTTTTTATGGAAGTGATTTCATCCTGATAAGGTCAGCAACTTCCCATTCGTCGGAACAATAAGTCTTAATTTTCTATCCCTGGAACAGGAACATCACTGGGGAAAGGACCTGAACTTAGTGCTGGCTTTGGCAGGCATTCTGGTACATTACTATTTAGTATTTATTATCTATTTTCTTGTGTTACCTTCAGAGAGGTCTCTGTCTCCCTCTCTTGTGCGCACGCGCGCGCACACACACAAACTGTTGTTCTGATTTCTGAAGGTTTTTGTCATTTATTTACGAAACCAGATTTTCGGTGGATCTTTTTCACTGGGTATGGGGGGAATACCGTGGGTTATAATGTCAGAGGTACCTTTCCTGCCATAAGTAAAGACAAAGGATATTACTGTCCAAACCAAAATTTTGAGAACAGGCAGATTCAAAGTATACTTGAATTGGACATGCAGATCTTTCCCATAAACATGAAAGGAGCAGCAGGAAGCCTTGTGACACTGGTCAGCTGGCTTGGCTCGTGGATCGTCTCGTACGCCTTCAACTTCCTCCTGGTGTGGAACTCCTACGGTAAGTCAAGGCGCACCAAGTGGAATAAAATTTTGGCCAGAGTGTAGCATACTAGCACCCACATAAACATTGATGCCGACAGTTTCATGACTCTGCAGTAACTTCTGAATTCTGATGATATATATATTTGTGGGTGGCTTGGACGGAATGCAGGCACATTCTTCATCTTTGCAAGCATCTGTGGGCTCACGGTTGTGTTTGTGGAGCTGCTGGTGCCGGAAACCAAAGGAAGAACCCTAGAGGAGATCCAAGCGTCCATGAACTCATCCTTAACACCCCCCTTTCACACATGATATGCTTGTCTAGTTTACATAGCCAGATACCTGGATGGGATGCTAGGATGTAACTAAAGATTCAGTGATTGTGTGGTTACTGTTTGTACACATACAAGTTTGTATGTTTCTCTTTCCGTTCTTTTTTATTTGTCTTGTGCTGCTTCTTCAGTGGTTATGTGGTTACATGCTTGGAGCTCATCAGACTCCTCTCCCTAAACCATGAATTAGAATTCATACACAAGGTTCTGGTTCCGTCAGTTCTTCGTTCGTTCGCTCTGTATAACCGGCAGATCTGATTGTTGATCGAGACATAGATGCGGTACAGGCGTACAAAATTCTATCCATGTGTACAGAAAAGGAATTGTGTTTTACCTGAATACCACTACCAGCTTGCTGCTTCTGTATGTATAATATGGAGATGACAGTATTTATTTACTACAAGTTCAGGCATGTTTGGAAACTGGAACTCTGGAATGGAGGACAGGAACGGCCAAGGCACAGTGAATGAACAGGAAGATAAGTGAAAACGCCTGGCACAGGAATTTGTATGTGGACAATTTGTGCCGAAAAGAAAATGCACATGATATAGAGAAATGGAAGGACTCAAAAGAAAATCTGTGCTACACCTACACCATATTTCCTGTAACTCTTCCTATCTTCTTCTCATAGGAATCCTGCACCCAAACCACGGGCGCCCGATAAGGCCACGTCGCCCGTTAGCCCGCTAACCGTTGGATCTATCGAGGACGCGAGCTGGACCATTCGATCTGTGTCATAGCGGGTCCGTCGCCCTCGGATGTTCTCGCGAATCGTCGTGAACCCGCACTGATCCCCTCCGTCTCCCGGCCGCCGCTCTTCCTGCCGCACCGACATCGCCATCCACGGACCACCAGCCGCGCCGCGCGTGCCTCCCTTCTCCAGCTGCCCGCTATCGTCCCCTCTTCTCGACCTCTCTCTCTTTCCTCTTACTAGCGTTAGCATCCTCGATCTGCTAGCTGCCCTCACCCTCCTCCAGTCCGCTCGCCACGCTCCTTCCTCTTCTCGGGATCTCGCGCTCCTCCCTCCTCCTGGATCTCTTGCTTTATTCACGACTAGTACCGTGGCACTGGCATCCACGCCAGAGGTGGACCAAGCTGATGGGCCTCACGCCAGTGGCGGTGCCCGGGCGCACACTCATGGCCCCGACGTTGCCGCATTGCCGTGGCACACGCGCGCCTCGAGCTTGGCCCTCTCCGGTGTTGATGCTCGAGATCAGCCCTATCAGGCGTCACGGATCTATGCCGCAGTGGCCAAATGCTCGCCTCAATCGCCAGATCACAGAACGGATCAGCTGCTAGACTCATTGCCCGCAATGTGTTCGACAAAATGAGCAGACGGTGGGTCTCGTCGGCTATGCAACTTCTGCTAGGCAGTCCGTGGCTTTCCTTTTTCCCATGTACTAGCTCTAGCTTCTCATTTTGTACCCATTTTCTCAAACTCTTCCATGTGCTAGACGGTAAGTCCTCCGAGCAAACAGCAAAGGAGACGCCACAGTTGACAAAAGACATGCAATACATGTTCAAGGTAACTTTACCAGAGAGAGAGAGAGAGAGAGAGAGAGAGAGAGAGAGAGGCATGCTTGATGTCTATTGCAGTTTCTTTTGCAAGTTTCAATTCTGTAGTTCCTTTTTTATTGGATATTTCAATGCATGTGCATGTTCTCCATGCCAATTGAAATCAACACTGATATTTTATAGAATTTTATACGAGCTCCAAGTTTCTTACAAATATATGAATGCATGGTATTATACAGTCTGGTATTATATAAGACAAGGTTATGGAGTTATGGCTATCATTAGTTGTCCACCTGTATATAAAAGAACAAGAAACAAGTTGAGTCCAAAAATCTTCTTTTAACTATCCTATTTAGTAAGTTATTTGGAAATTTAGCACTCAGATATAATGTAAATTCTGAATATACAACAAAAAAAAGGTCAGTCTCATGCCACTATTTTGCCTTTTAGAGAATTCAAACCACTAGAAAATCGTGCTCTTTTGCTCAAAACATACCAGGGTGCTTCAACAAATATTTCTTCTTTGGGTTTGGCAGTCACTGAGATGTGTAATGCGAAAGTAGAAAAGGATATCCTACTCTCTAAGCAAAACACATGGTTAAGCTGCATTCAGTTTCAAGTGCTCCAATTCCTGTATCAGCATGATGTTCTCTGTGATCAAGAGCTCAACGACTGTGAAACATGTTATTACTCTGGCTAAGAAACTGTTCCTTTTCAGTGAAAATGACCCCAGTCCTAATTATATATCAGAATAATGATGCATACAACTCAGGATACTAACTAATTCAAATCTATGACACAATTTGCTCGAGAAGCTCAATGCCAAACTCACTACAAAAGCTAACTAGCTTAATATGTAATGTGATTTAATAATTTGTAGGCCATTGTTTTGTACTTACACAGGATACTCAACTTTTTTTTCCCCCTTGACCATCTTTTCAGAAGCAAAAAAAAAGGAAAAGAATACCAACAAAGTCTCTATACTAAACAGGGAACGTTACATGATAGGCAAAAGGTAATACATATCCTCTGTATAACATTTAGCACAAATTAATTTCTCAAATACAATCTTGTTGCCTCATTTTTAAAGAAACAAATTTAGCTTCTTAAAAGCTATTTCCACATCTGCCTCTTTTGCTCAGTAATATACAATTTGAGTTAGAAAATCACCTCTTGCATTTCATCTCATATTTTTTATACTAATCCATTTGCACTGCTCATGTTAAAACAGATATATCAAATGAAGCTATTTTAGATTCTAGAAACAGTCTGTTTATCAGGTTGTGTCAATCTGTTATAGAATAAGGGACACTCAGGAAATGGTCCTGAAAATCAGTGTTTGATCCTTTTTTCTGACAACTGAAAACATCTGGTACTATTATTAATGAAACAGGAGATTGCTAACTTGGTACAGATTGCAGCTCCATTTCGATCGGAAACGGAAGGAGAAAATGATAATGTGTATGAATATGTTGAGAAAATTGTCCGTTCCCAGACCAGTAAACGGTTGTACTTCCTGAAGCTGTCATATAATCACGTAATGCATTTTTGGTGCACCTTATTTGGATTAAATAAGCAAGAAAAATATATTTATCTTTGAATCAAATGTTTTTTTTGACATGAAACTACGGAGGGGAGAGCTTCCCCGCCTGGAATATATTAAGCATAAGGATTCAGGTTTGGTTACATCTCAAGACGATATCGATCGCCTTACAAAAGTGTTTACACAAGAGCGAAGAAAAACACGCCACTGACGAAGTCCAGGTATCATGGATGCAGAGCTAAATCTTCCTTCCCATATTGTTAAGTCATCACAAACACGAAGAATCACATCCTGCAGTAGGTGCCTTTCGTTCCGGAAGATGGTCCCATTCCTTGCATCCCACAATCGCCATAAAATGGTCAGGAGTACAGAAGGCCAGGTTGCTGCATCCTGATGGCATACTGACGGCAGCGCCCAGACATCATTATCAGCTGTAGTAGAGAGGAAACGAAGACCCAGGGCATTCCACACATTGTCGCTGAGCTTACAGTCAAAGAAAACATGGCATCGATCTTCTGATGGGCAACTGCAACGGCAACAGATAGCATCTTGCATTACGTTCTTGTCAAATAGATTAGCCTTCGTGCTTAGCCTGCCCTTGAAGTAAAGCCATGCGAAGATCTTCACTTTATTTGGAACTTTGGAGCCCCAAATCCATCGACCATGAAAGTCTTGCACCGAGGGAGAGGGAGCCAGCATGTTGTATGCATCTCTCGACCTAAACGCCTTCTGGGTGGATGTCAGCCTCCTGATGTCCTGCCCTTCCCGAAGGCGTACCTCCTGCAGATCAGTCATGAGAGTAGCAAGCTCGGCAGCAGCGGCTACTGTTAGTCTGGGGCGTAAACGCAAATCAAACTTGTCTCGAAAAACCTGCTGCACCGATACATTAGACCTGACGGAGTGGGAGAACAAGGCAGGGTAAGCAACAGCAAGGGGATCACTAGCGAGCCAGCTATCATGTCAGAAGGAGGTAGAAGAGCCATCACGGATGTCAACGGAAGTAATGGAGCGATAGGTAGACAACTCGTCACTAATAATCTTCCACAGATAGGAAGGGGAAGAAGTTGGATTATCAGCAAACACAGTCATTGAGGAGGAGCCAATTTTTCCATGGAGCCTGAGCGCCAGTGAAGAGCTTATTCACATGCTTATTCACATGCTTGAATCAAATGTAACCACATATTGGCCTTATTCACATGCTTACTAATTAAATTGATTGGTGCTTATCAAAACAAATAGAATTTCTATTTAAGTAAAAAGCAAGTGAACTATAAGAAAAGATAATTATGCAATCCTTCGATGCATTTTCTTCTCCTTTTTATTCTTTTGATTGATCCAAAAAAATATTTTTTATCACTAACTTCATACCATTTGTATAAAATAATTGGTTCAATTGATTAATTCTATTCAACACTCAACAGTCCAATTATCAACGTGCAAATATTGTGGATCAACACCAACCTACAACTGGTATATCGAGGAAGGGTGAGGCAAAGCCGCACTATTTTCTAGTATAAACTGAACCCATTCGAAGTTCTGAATGTTAGTTGTCACTCACAGATGCTCTAGTTTTATATTTAATACATGCTACTATTTTCTTTTGAATGAGCCGGCACTGACAGTTTCTGTTTCTATTGATGTAGCAGAGAGTGCAAACAGACATTTTTGAAAGACTAATCACTGGAAGAAGAACAAACAACTAGGACACAAAAGGGTCCATAAGACTATCCGCACTCGGCGTACTCTATATTCATCCTCTAAAAAAAATCTTTTGGCCTGATCATCGAAATTTTATCCTCTATACCAATTTCTCCTACACTCATCTATACTCTATGTCATCATCTATCCTAACTGGGACCTACACGTCATACACACCTTTCACGTCACCTCTCTCCTCACCCACTTGCAGGCGCCCCTCCCCATGCCGTTGTTCCCCTTCTCCCCTCTCTCCCTCCCCCCGTGGTGGCCCCCGCAGCGGCCTGTAGCGGACGTCCGCTACTACACCATATTTGGCGGACGCCACTTGCGTAGCGTACCGCTTACAGGATCCGCTGCAGCTCTCCCATCCGGTATATGCTCCTGCAGGATGCGGTAGCGGAACGCGGTGCAGACAGTCTAACAACAAATATTGACGGCCTGACAACTGACAAGTAGCAACAGGAAGAGAAAGAGATAAGGCTCTTGGAAACAAGAGAGGCTGGCGTGCCGCGTGCACGCTTGACGCTTGGACGATGCAGCTCCAGCATGGCCATGGCCCTCGAGTGGCCGCAGCCGCCGGCGCTGCTCATCGTCCCGGCAGTCGTCTCCCCGCCCAACCTACTAGCCTCCCATGCCGCGGCAGCAGGACGAGGACGACGGCGCTGGTTCTTGTAGCCGCAACGACAAGAGAAGGGGCGAAGTCGACGGCGTCGGCGGCAGTGGCCACGGCGGCGGACGTGGTGAGGGCGTTCTACGACGGCGTGAACCGGCGGGACCTGGCGGCGGTGGAGCCGCTCATCGCGGAGTGCTGCGTGTACGAGGACCTGGTGTTCCCGCGGCCCTTCGTGGGGCGGGAGCGGATCATCGGCTTCTTCGGCGAGTTCATGGGGACCATCAGCCCCGACCTCCAGTTCGTCATCGATGACATCTCCGCCGACGACTCCGCCGCCGTCGGGGTCACCTGGCACCTGGAGTGGAGGGGGAGGCCGTTTCCCTTCAGCAGGGGGTGCAGCTTCTACCGCTTGCTTGGCTCGGAGCAGCAGCCCCTGCAGATTGTGTACGAACAACAGCTTCATCTGCTTCTGCTCTCCTCTTTTTTTGCAGTACTGAATTGTTCACTCAAAACAACTTCTTGATTCAAATCCATATTGTGATATTGACATGATGGATCTTTCGATCAGGTATGGTCGAGACTGCGTGGAGCCTGCCGCCAAGCCCGGGGATTTGGCACTGGTACGTAAAACTCGGGCATTGACTGTTCTTGCGCATGTTTGACAGTTTGCGGCTGCAATTATGCAGTTGCATGGCTCAGCTTGTGTATCCAGGCAATGTTTAGTTCCCCAAATTCACCCTTAAATTCTACTATGCAAAAAGAAGATTTTCTGTCACATCAAAATACCGGCACATGTATGAAGTACTAAATGTAGATAAAATAAAAAACTAATTGCACAATTTTGTTGTACTTTACGAGACGAACATTTTGAGTCTAATTAATTAATGTTTGAACAATTATTATCAAATAAAAACAAAAAAGCTACAATACAACACAGTGCGCTACAGTGATTCAGGGATCCCCGATTTAGGGATCTAAACAAGGCCTCACTAGTACGCATCATGGTGGCGCTAGGCATGAAAGTTTTCGTTGCAGGTAATCATCAGGGGACTGACATGGATCCTTGAACGATTTCCAAGCCTTGCCAGCAGGCTCTGATGAGATGACCTCACGAACACAACCGCGAAGACGCCAACCGAGGCAATAGCTACAGGCTACGCTACGCAGCTTGCTCAAAAGTCAGTGAGAGCAAGCGTGTATAATGTTGAGTTGCCCTCGGTTCCAAATTATATAAGACACGTTGGTTTTTCTAGATGCATTATTTTAGCTGTGTATCTAGACATATTGTATAACTAAGTGTATAGAAAAATCTATATATAAAAAGTTAAATCATCTTGTAATTTTGGATGGAGTAATGTTTATAGATTATATAGATGCCTGGGTTCCAGCGAGCTATCATTTGTATTTTTTTATAAAAAAAATGGCTATTGACTCCTCCAACTTGTGAGCAATGTTGAATAATGGATAGATCATATAACGGGTTAATTTAGGGATCAAAACGGATGGAATAAATCACATTCCATTTTCTACTTTTGTTCCACTCGCTTATGCATTTACGTTAAAGAATGAGAACAGGACGGGAACGGTATAGTGGATTTTTGGTCCGTTTTGCGGCATTCTGTTTTTTTCCGGCATAAATCTGTATTCCGTTTTCAGTCTATACAAATATACCTAACAATTACATGTCATTGCGCTATGTTAATACACCTACTAATCACTAATTATGAATGTTAACGTGTTAACACAAATGGCATGCTAGTGAATATTAGATCGATCACTTCATACGTGTATATTGTTGTTTGACTTCTTACCTACGCACTTGAGAACACTAATTCAAGGGATTCTAACTTATTTTTTCGGTGTATTTGTCCATTTTCATATTACCGTATAACTTGATTCTTTTTTCGATCTCGATTTTGTTGAACATGATTCTATTATCCTAGTGAGGAGAAGGGATTCTAACTTATTTTTTCGGTGTATTTGTCCATTTTTATATGTCCGTATAACTTGATTCTTTTTTCGATCTCGATTTTGTTGAACATGATTCTATTATCCTAGTGAGGAGAAGAGATTTCCCACCAATTTACATCCGTATTCCGTTTTCAATCTATACAAATATACCTAACAATTACATGTCATTGTGCTATGTTAATACACCTACTAATCACTAATTATACATGTTAACGTGTTAACACAAATGGCATGCTAGTGAATATTAGATCAATCACTTCATACGTGTATATTGTTGTTTGACTTCTTACCTACGCACTTGAGAACACTAAATCATGGGATTCTAACTTATTTTTTCAATGTATTTGTCCATTTTCATATGTCCATATAACCTGATTCTTTTTTCGTTTTTGATTTTGTCAAACATGATTCTATTATCCTAGTGAGGAGAAGAGATTTCCCACCAATTTACATCTATTTTCATCCGTATCTAGGTTGCATCGATCATTTGTATTTTATTTTTTTTCCAAAAAATGGGTCTTAGCTTGACTACTCCAGCTTGTGAGTGAACAGACGGTGTTAGCTTTGATTACTACGGCTTGTGAGCGAACAGACCAAAAAGGTTATCTTGTGAGCTGACAGACTAAAAAGGATAGACAACGCAGCTTGTGAGTGGACAGACAAAAATTCAAAAATAAATTTAGGAGAATAAAAAAAAAGCTGTAAGTAGACAGACAAAAAATAGCAAAATAGTAAAAAAAATTGCTCCCGGCGGGGCTCGAACCCGCGACCTTCGGCTCATAAGACCAACGCTCTGACCAACTGAGCTACGGGAGCTGATCGTACTAAATGTTTACTGCAAATTTATTATAGGAAATATTTCATTTCATATACAATCTCAAGGATGCGAACGGGTCGGATAAAATGCGGGTAAAGCATTTACCACTCACGAGCGTACCTGCGGGTAATATTTCGTACCTGTGCCTGGCTGGTATCAAGTACGCTTTAGGTATATTCAAGACAGATCAAATAATAAAACTACAATGATATGAAATAATACATTTATAGTTAAATGACACGCAAATATGTCCGATTTAGTTACATAATGTTTACTGGGACAATATATAGTAGCTCATAAGAGACCATACATCATAATTCATAATTTAGTCATGCTCATACAAATAACACAAAACAACTTACATACAAGTTATAGCTCGCATAATCATTTTATTTATCCATCCATAAAAATATCATCTTTATAGTTTGACATGCTATGCATATGCTTTACATATTAAATGAGCTAGTCTACATGATACGCCTATAACATAGGTTACATATATTCATATATATTCTTAAATTACAAGTACCTATCAGGTATACGTGGGTAAAATTTGGTACTCGCATCTTTGTGGGTACCCGACCCTCATGTACTGCGGGTAAGTTTTCATGTCTGTACCCACACCTATCACGTATGAAACCCGTGAGTACCCACACCTATCGGGTGCGAAATCCACAAGTACGAGTGACATCCTAATCTCTACACCTTCTATTGGTAGTAGTCTATACTCTATACCTAGCTGGATTTTTTTATAGGCGAGAATTACATGATACAATTTCCATCTATAATTCAAGTTGACTACCTGATACTCTCTATATCCTAAAATACAGGGACTTTGGAATTCAATAAACCAAACCCTAAACTAACCTAATTAGAAGCCATAAAATTTCCATTTTACTGTTGTTAACTAAAGGCTCCAAAGGAACCTTCATGTTAATCCTCACATTTCACAATAATAAAAAATATTTGACCTTTAATTTGTTAGACTCTAATCATTAGTATTAATAATCAACATCATATCTATTCTGATTTATAAAAAAATACCCACAACTGCTATTATAAAAAATACATAAAGTAAACATTTACATTTTCATAATTACCCACCTTTATTATTTTGAAGTGAATTTAAAACAACCCTAGATTTGTATCTAAATTATTAATGATCCACCTCTATCACTAAAAAAGTAGTTTAAAATAGCATCTTAATTTTTTTTATAATTACCACCTCTGTCATTTTGAAATATAATGCAAAGTAACCCCTACATTACTCACATACATATGTCATTATTAAAGATAATATAGAGAGAAATACAATGATTTATGACATCAAATTAGTATACTAGAAAATGTAGTTAATGAAGAATCTAATGATCCTTATTTGTTATCATAAATGTTATTATTTTATTATATAAATATGGTTAATTTGAGATACTTTGACTCTCCAAAAAAGTTACAATGACTTATAATTTGGTACGGAGAGAGTACTATGTATGACTTTTCTCTTGTTAAAAATATGCTTATCATTTCCGAACGACGGGAGCACCGATTCCCATTCAAATCAGCATTTTGCAACACCAATCAACTCTACTTTACATAGGCACAGATAAATGTAATGGAGACAAAGCAAGCAACGGCAATGGAGGATTACCGATACCATGCACAGTACACAGTACACGGCTCACCTGAGACCTGACCACACTGCATCCATCCAAGCAAGTTACTACTCCTAACTTATTGCTACTATGCATGAATCCGTGAGCCGTCAACCACCACCGGTATCGCGTCCAACAAGCAAAGCTACCGTAGTATCCCCTGTTTCAGCTGTTCCTACCAGCTTTCTAAACCATTCCCTGTGACAAAGCGCGATCCGATCCATCCTTCAACGTTTCACGAGGTAAGTCATATTCATCGGTTCAACCTCCAACCCACCCGACTAGCTGTTTGGAGTAACTCTCTAGCGATCGAGCCAACTATAAATATTCGCGATCGATCGCGATGACAGCATGCACGTAGCAGTCGATCGATCGAGGTCCAGAGAGGTTGCACAGGGCGCCGGTAGTCGCCGGAGAGGAGATGGACGACTACGGGAGGCTGGCCCTCGCCGTGGCGGTGGTGGCAGCGGTGGCGGGCACGAGCGGCGGCGCGGCCGCGTGGGGCTGGCAGCAGCCGCTGGCGCCGTGCATGTACGTCTTTGGGGACTCGCTGGTAGACAACGGCAACAACAACGACATCCTGAGCCTGGCGCGGGCCAACTACCGCCCCTACGGCATCGACTTCCACGAGGGCCCGCCGGGGCGCTTCACCAACGGCCGCACCATGGTCGACTTCCTCTCCGACATGCTCCGCCTCCGCCCGCCGCTGCTCCCGCCCTACGCCACGGCGAGGCGCGAGGACCTCCCCCGCGGCGTCAACTTCGCGTCGGGGGCCTCCGGCGTCCTGCCCGAGACAGGAAACAACCTGGTCAGTGCCTCAGTACCTGCCGTGCCGGCCGTGCGGTACGGTGCACACGATCGAGCTGTATATATATAGCTGATGATCAAGAGCTTGCTTGCTTTTGTGGTTGTGGCAATGGCAGGGCGGGCACTACCCGTTGTCGGAGCAGGTGGACCACTTCCGCGCGGCGGTGAGCGACATGGGGAACACGTCGGAGTTCCGCGGCAACGCCACGAAGGTGGCGGCACACCTGGGCCGCTGCATCTTCTTCGTCGGCATGGGCAGCAACGACTACCTCAACAACTACTTCATGCCCGACTCCTACGACACCGCGCGCAGGTACAGCCCGCGCGACTACGCCGCGCTCCTCCTCCAGGGCTACTCCGCCCAGCTCACCCAGCTCTACGGCCTCGGCGCCCGCAAGTTCGTCGTCGCCGGCGTCGGCCTTGTCGGCTGCATCCCTTACGAGCTCGCTAGGATGAACGACGACGACCGACCGCCGTCTGGGCCTAGTAATCAGTCAGCCGTTGCTAGCGAAGACATTGATATATCCATCGGCATCGGCGGCGGTGGAGGTGGCGGGAGATCACCATCGATGCCATTCCCATTCACAGACAGTGGCAACGGCAACGGCAGCGGCAGCGGCAATGCAAACCCAACGCCTAACGCCGTCGGCGGGTGCAACGAGACGATCAACAGCGCGATCGACATCTACAACAAGGGACTTCTGGCCATGGTGAAGCGCTTCAACAACCGCGGCGGCCCGCAGCAGCTGCGCGGGGCCAAGTTCGTCTTCCTCGACACCGTGCAGAGCAGCAAGGACCTGACGGCGAATGCCGCCGCGCACGGGTTCACGGTGCTCGACCGCGGCTGCTGCGGCGTGGGCCGGAACAATGGGCAGATCACGTGCCTGCCACTGCAGCGGCCCTGCGACGACCGGAGCAAGTACATGTACTGGGACGCCTTCCACCCCACGGAGGCGGTCCACAGGATCTACGCCGCCAAGGCCTTCGGCTCCAACTCCACCGCCGAAGTTTACCCCATCAACGTCAGCCAGCTCGCCGCCATTTGAACGAAGACTAGTCATCTGCTCCAAATCGATCAATCCAATAATTTCGTCTTTTTCATCTTAGTCAACTACATCAGATCTTTCATCTGCCACTCTCAGTCTCTCAGGGCAGGCTTTCAGTCATCATTATATTACTAGTAATTTGCGCGCGTGATAACTTTGCAACTTTATTTGACAAATGAAATAATCTTAACATACACATGACAGAATGGATATGACTTCATATTAGGTGACATCACATTATATTGATACAACACTGCTCTCAAACATTAAGGGTCAAATGGACAGAAAAGAATGATGGTATATTGGCTATTTCTATGTGCAATCTAAGCTCAATGGTTTACAGAAAAATAAGCCCTGCTTACAGAAAAATAAGCCAACATAACAAAATATGTTATAAATGATGGTATGTTATTCTTAATAAGTCTTATTGCAATTTTCTATTGAAGACTCATTCTGTGTGTTCCATTCATAGTGAAAAGAAGCACGAAATACTTATTGGTTCATGAACAGAAACCCAAACCGCTCTGATGACAGATACAACATCAGTGCTTTTTGTGCAATGACTAAGCCCAAGTAGGCTCTTCAACTGCGGCAGTCCAATAACAATGGAAGGTCCTCCGATGAATCCAGTGATTGCAGAGAGAGAATCAACAAGGAAGCCCGATCTCAAAAAGGACCTATGCAGAAGACTAATTAGTGAAAGCAAGGAAAGTAGGCTCATTGTAATCACAAGACTGCAAAGGCTCTACCTGAACAGACCAAATGCAGACTGGAAGATACCAGTAAAGAATGTCACAGTGAAAACCGTTTTTTCGATAGGAAGCCAGATCTATGTTCGGGTCAGCTATCTTTTGAGCCATTGATGAAAGCAAGAGTGACACGATGGCAATCGGTCCAATGGCTATCTCCCTAGAGGTCCCCATTACAGTATACACAGGAGGTGGCACAACACTTGTATCTTACCACATAAGTGCAGTGGATTAATTGGTATTGACAGCAGCAAAAAAAAAAAAAGAGTGTTGGAAGAAGGAACAATGGTTTCAGTTAATGCAGATGGTGGTAACTCTTGCAGCATTGAGTGTAACATCAATTTCTAAGGGTTAAATGCAGGAGAATAATTAATATGAGAGCCTTCGATAATCCTATGCAGGGAAAGATTGTACCTGAGATACCTTCAGAGAGCTAACCATTTATCTAAGCCCGTGGCTGTTCAGTCCATCCTAAATATTTGAGAGATCACCCTGTATATTTGACAAAGATTGAAAATGTTAGTGCTGCATCACATATCAATTGCCAAAAATTGTGAAAGATTTTAACAGGAATATGGAAAAGCTTATTCTGAAACTGCTTATAAATGATGCTACTTTCTGCAACTGCTTGCTGGAAGGAAGAAAGAACCTATCAGATAAACAAAAGGTGCAGAATTCCCAAGAGGAAACTGTAAATTGGTACAATATTGCTTTTAGAGCCATTTTGCTAAGAGTGTTGTTCTGATTTTAGGAAACAACTCTATTTTTCATATCCATGGAAAAGAATTAGGAGGCACTGGGAAGAGTTATGTATTTTCTAAAAAAGAAATGGCTTCCTTTTTTAGATTTGTAGAATGAATTTACACACACCAGCAATTAAAGAAAGTAGCAGAATATAAGGAGGTTCAGTTCCTTTATAGCAAGGTGATAAGCTAATATGTAAGATGTAAGGATTAATTCTTTACTGCCAAGCAAACAGGCATGTGAGAACTAAGAACTTATCCAGATTTAAGCATTAGTTAATTACACAGAAAAAATTAGACTCAAAGCTATATAAGAATAGCTGAATTTGTTATCTATTTTGCCATGCTATATCAGGAAAAACATAGAGGCACCGATCAAGCCTTATGAGGGTGAGCACACACCAGAACCTTAGTTCCAGATGTTTCAAACCTGCTAAAAAGTGGATTTGCAAGAAAGTGGAGAGAGATGGATAGGAACAAATACATCACTGGCAATGAGGTGTGCTCAGTAATAGAATAACCAACAAATTATGTGAAGCAAAGACATCATTGACAATGAACTTATGCTTAGTAACAAATGCACAAATTGTAGCAACTAACGAAAACAAAACAACACATGCAAAAGAGAATTGCTAAGATATAATGGCATTGTCATCACAGAACTAATGCAAATAGCAAGGAATCATGGAAGGATGAAATAATTAGTCATCACTGCGCAATTCCATTGTCTCAGTCTTAAAAAAGTTCATCATTGCACAACCCCAAAACCTCAGTAGGTAACATGAAAAATGAAACAATTAATCATCATTGTATAATGAAGGATATCAGTTCTGCGCATGATCCGCACATTTAAAAACAAGAGAAGCGCAAAATCCGATGCCCTCCTAGGGGAAGGGGGCCAAGATCCTCGCAGTGAGAAGAGGGAGACGAGGGAACGGGAGGGGGAGGAGGGGATAAAGTGCACCTCTGCGCATTAGCGGAGCCAAAAGCTTTTAGAGCCCGGGCAATTCTTATTATGAAAAAATATTTAGCTAGAAAATTACAAGTTTTTACTTTGATATAAAGAAAATTTTCTTTTGAAGCTCGACGACGAGCCCGGCCGGCCGCCGGGGTGGCCGGGCAGTGGCTCCGCTGCGCCTGCGCCCCCGCCGTGACGGGGCGCGCTTGCCCTGCACCATCGCACCGGGGTGCACCGTTGCGTCGCCGCCACCACAGAGGAGAGGGAGAGAGAGAGAGAGAGAGGAAGGAAAGAGTAGATCTAGGGTTTAGGAGAGAGGACTAAGGGAGTGCTTGGTTCCCGGCCACACTCCGCCACGCCACAAAGTCTGGCCGCCACGGATATCCAGACGAGTGTTTGGTTCATGATTAGACGTTGGCAGCCACAGGTTTCACAGTTCATTTTTTCGCCGCAAGTTAGGCGGCCGTTTTCACCGCCGCAAGTTAGGCGGAGCCGCCACAGCAGCGTGACGGGTGATGGCCGGGAGCCAAACAGCCCCTAAGAGCGTTAGATATTTTGGCATGAGAGGCATCGGGATAGCAGCACCGCTCATCTACAATCGAAGGACCCAAAATAATATGCTACCGTGGCCACCCTGCGAGCGCGTTGGTTCCTGCCGCTCTCTTGTTTCTACATGTAAGCATCACTAGAACAAAAAAAATAATTCATTCAACTAGTGGGAGCTAGGTAAAACATCAGCTAGAATAAAAACATGCTAATAAAAAAATGGTTAGATACCAGGAATAGAGGATTACTGTCAGATTCGAAATAGCATAATAAGTTGTCCAATACAGACATATTCACAGAAGAAAAAATAAGATAATCTTCAGCAATGAGCTAGCAGAACAAGAAACTAACAAACATGCACATTTACCCTATAAACAAGTCAAACCCAGCTCCTCCATAAATAATAACCATAACTTAAACTTGGTCTACTATAAAAGTCAGAGATCATTGGTGATTCCATTGGTGATTCTACTGCAGAAATCAAAATTGAGGGTCTATGAGCAGTCACAAGGCCTGCAAAGTGGACATCTTCCAATGAGCATGAATTGCAGTTCCACCATCTGCCTAAAACACAAAAGGAGATGCTAAAATTAGACTCTAGAGGGCATAATACCAGCACGAGCTGTAGCACAAGCATCTGCAAGGCCAGGAACAGAGTCCTTGTGAGAGTCGATGAACCTCAATTTGAAAGCACCCTCTCCTATTTTAGCAAATGTGTAAACGCTTGTTCTGCTATCCAGCAGTCCCTTCTCCCGCAGGACCTTCATGACATAATGTCGCGCCACTAGCCTTTTCTCCAGGCTCAGTGCCAACAGGACAGGCCTTTCAACAATGTACTGTGGCTCCATCGCAGCCTCATTGACCAGGAACTCAATCTTGTGGAGAAGAATCTCATCAGACAATCCTAATATAGCTGGTATCTTGGACACTGCAGTGGAAACCTCAGACTCAGAACAACCGAGAGTCCTGTTAAAGAACTCAAGTTTGGCAGCAACCTTCTCTTTGGGATTATTGGCAACAGCAGCCACCGCGTGCCTAAACATCCGCGAAGTGGGAGGCACCCCAAGTTGTTTTGCCCGTAGCAAAAATTCTTTCACGCGTTCCGGGTTGAAGTAAGCACCCACGGGTTGTTTGAACACAACTGAACAATATTTTGAACACCCCACTGACGAAGCAAAGCTATGTTAGGCTTGATGAAGCTCTCAAGGCTCACATTGATGAGGCGACCATTCCTCTTTAGGACCACCAGGACCTGCTCAGACGAGCCGTAGAAGGAGATGAAGAACTGAAGCTTGGGAACGACATCGCTGCGGCAGATAGCATGTGGGCCGACCAGGAGGAAGCGAGCGATTTGTTGAGTAGAAAGACCGGCGCGGTCTCGGAGAGCAAGAAGGCGGGGCGAGATGCTCTTCACCGAAGCGCGGAGGAGCAGCAGGTTCGCTGAGACGACGGCGGCGATGTCGGCGCAGGAGAGACCGGCGCCGGAGAGCAGGGCGATGATGGCGTCGGGGTTGGAGGCGGCGGAGATGAAGCGGGAGCATGAGATCTTGGATAACTGGTGGAACGCCTTCTTGGACACCTCACGGGCTTGGGCTGGTGCGATGCCGCAAGCGGCGACAAGGTAGTCCTCAAGCGAGAATGCCGCGGTGGCCGCGGAATTGGAGGTGCAGAGGAGGCGGCACGCTTGGGGGTGGATGTGGACGGGGGAGGGAAGCGGGGAGGCTGCGCCGAGCAGAGGGAGGAGGCGGTTCCGGAGGCGCAGCATGGCGGCGGCGGACAGGCCGCGGACGGCGATTTGGTCGCCGGCCGCCGGTTAAGGAGGAGACACCTTTTTTTTTTTTTTTTTTTTTTTGCTCCGTGCGGACTGGACTGGATAGCAGGCCGGGCTACTGCTCGCTCAGTGTGTCGCTGCCTCGGCTTAGTGGCCGATCGCCGATGAGGATATTTTATGGGACTGACTACATACCGTATTTTATTATGACGAAAATGGTTTTCATAGCGGATCTAAAAACATAAATCGTATGTTGTTAACCTATATAAAAAAATTTAAAATTAATGGCTAAAAACAGAAATATATATTTAGCTTAGAACAAAACTAATATGACATTTAAAAAATCAGAGGGAGTATAATACGGAACAAATAGAGTATATATATTATTCAAAGTTACGTCATTTACTAGGACATTTGATTTTCTGACCCTACAATAACATCGTGCAACACCTGACGGAACAATATCTGGCATCAGGTGGCTCAATTAGTTTAATAACTTAATTTCACTCTGTTTTCTCAGAAGCATGAGCAACGTACTAGTATGACTGTATCACATTGTCGAATTGGCCATGTGCCGATTATCGAGCATACAAACTGTACATAAACACCAAGGCACGCACCACATAAGTGGATACCTCGCGTGCAATGCATCTTGTTGTTTTGATGACAATGCAGACCAAATTTCTCGTCAGCAACACATGCACTTCCAAGTTCCAATGCCTTTCTCCCTTACTGCAAATAGTCTTTTAATCGCGGTACTGCCAATCAGCTGACATTGCTGCTAGTCATCAGTCATCAGCCTCTGCATCATCAGCTCTACCACGGCAGGGGCATCGACGGTGACAGCGACCTTCACGGTGGGCATGCCAGTCCAGGCTGTGATCTCTCCGTACCTGCAAACACACTCGGGATGTTCAGTGCATCAGCCTGAATTCTACCGCATTCTACTAAGAGCCAATCGTATACGATGCAAAAGTGAACTCAACAGGCGTTAGGACTTAAGAATGAATCGGATTCACAAGTGCGCTACAGTACAATAGACTTAAGAATTAATCGAATTCACAAGTGCGCTATAGTACAGTAGGATTAGGAGGAAATAACTTCATTTCAAAATCTACTGCTACTGTTTCAGCGACTTGGTTTTCTGACAGACAGAGAATGGCCTAACCTTTTCTTGGTGTTATCAAAAACAGTAAGGCCCTTTGTGATTCCAACCGTCTGTACCCTCACAACACCTTCTGTGTAAGTCAGTAGCGATGGATTCACAGCAGCAATAAGCGTTGTTGGATCATGAAGATACACTCCTGTAAGCAGTTCAATGTGAAGTCAAGTCAAGGTTGCACAGCTTTTGATCTGTCCCCGCTGCAAGTACTTTGGCAGAACCATTTTTTACTTCCTTGGATGATACTAATGTATACAAACCTTTTATGAAGTAGGCATCCTTGTGGTAATCAAAATAAACGCCCATTATCTTGCACAAGTAGCGGGCATATTTGCTATCACACTGTTCAAGCTTCTCCCGGTCAGCATCTGCAATAAAAGGGGATGTGTGTCAAAGCACCAAGGAAATTGGGTTATACATGGCAGGTTGGACCACTTCCAAATAGCCTACAATTCGGATTGTTCAAAATCTTGATTACTTATCATTTGGATAAATTTGATCTAATCCACTAGCAAAGCAATCACAAGTCACATCATACTGCAGAAGAACCGAAGATCAATGTGCAGTGCACCATGCCTGCAAAATTGGTCTTTCAATATGGCAATATTGCGAAGGACACTACCTTTATCAATGCATTGCAATTGACTAATGAGAAGTAGGTTATAAAAGAAGAATTATATCAGTATATGCAAAATTGTAAACCACAAATGTAATAACGTAACAAGTTGTAGCTGTTTTCAGCTCTGATTATGTGATGGTCATAGTGGAGTAAGATGGAATTAGAAGGTACATGTAGCATGTTAGATCCATTATGCTTGTACTTGTATGCTCTGATACTCATTAATCTTATCTTGATGCAGCATACAACCTGAGCAGAAAGAATGTAACCCTTAAATGCAGCAGAATTACCGGTTAGAACTACTTGGTGGGTAACATTTAGTCCCACGGCCAAAATATCAGCACCGCAGGTGAACACAATATCTGCCGCGTCAGGATCCCCAAAGATCTGTGAATAAACATGAACCCGTTATTGACGTCTCAAGCAAAGTGATGCACTGTTTAAGCATCACCCAATGCAGAGGGAAGTTTATTTTTCTCTGAATTCATTAGTGGGGCCATGATGGTACAACTCCAATTAAAAAAGTGCTAGTGCATCATTGTCTCGATCATGGTACCTACCAGCTCATTGCAGAGCTCGAGTGAAACCACTTAGTTACGTGATAACTAAGGAGTACAGAATGTATCAGAGAAATTAAGAGAGAACCCTCACATTTGCCTCAGCTGCAGGGTTCACATTTCCGTTAACTGAATATGCACCGCCAAGAATAATAATCTGCCCTATCTTCTTCGGGAACGAAGGGTCAAGCTCGACTGCCTGGGTAACCAGAGATTGCAAAAAAAAAAAAAAAAAACAGACAAGCTAGATCACATGAGATACACGCGATAGGTGCACCCAATGTATGTACTGTATTGGTTAACCAAAGCAGAGGAGAGGAGAGCATACCAGAGCAAGGTTGGTAAGTGGACCGAGGGCGACGACGGTAACTTGTCCAGGGTACAGATTTGCCTGCTCAACCAGGAAGGCAGCAGCCGACTGATCTACAGGCTTGGTAGCCGGTGGAGGGAAGTCCTGGTTTCCCAGGCCGTCTGAACCGTGGACGAAGCTTGCGATCCTCAGCTTGGTGACTTTCTGTGCTCCGTGTACAGGAGGGGAAAAGGAAAAGAAACAGTAATTCAGATGACAAAGTAAACAAGCAAACAGCCTTGTTGAAAGCTGCTGATCAGCACGTAGGAAGTAGGATCCTCTTGACGGCGGTCCCTCAACTGTTTGTTGATTTACTAGATGACTGCAATTCTTTGAATTCCTTTTTCCTGTTTGATGAGAGCTGCAACGCTGACAATTGAACATCGATTCAGCGTGGAAACAGGAACAAAGAGATGCTGACAGCTACCTTGATTGTTACATGGGATCCCTCTGCCACGGGGATGTCTGTCCTTCCAACAGCCTCCAACTGAAGTACACGCATCAGATGCAAATGTGAGCCGCGGTCGGAGTGCGCGGAACAGGCCAACAGGGGGGGGGGGGGGGGGGGGGGGGCGGGGAAGAGAGGAAGGCAGTCGGCGGCACCAGCCACCAGCAGCGTACCAGGTGGAGCGCGTTGCGCGTGGCGAGGGCGGTGTGGACGTTGCCGAAGGTAGTGGTGAGGCCCAGCACCTCCAGCTCCGGCGACCGCAGTGCCACGAAGATGGCCATCGCATCATCTGCTCCGTCGAAACAGTGGTTCGGTTAGTGGACTACATCCGAACGCAACAACAAGAAGAAGCACTATCGATCTACAAACAGCCGAGACGATGATTGCAATTGCAAGGATGGGTACCTACCAATTCCGGGGTCGGTGTCGATGATCACCTTCTTCTTCGTCGTCCCCTCGACCGCCGCCATGGATGCCACACAGGTTTCGATCCCACCCGGCTACCCAAGCGGATCAACCCAATCCAACCCGACAAATGCTACAGCCTACAGGCTACAGAGACGAGAGGGTTGGAACTTGGAAGCCTGGAGCTGGAAGAGGGTATCCCCACGAATCTGTATAGGATCCCTAGTGGAGCAGGGGATTTTGTGGAGTAAAAAATAAAAATAGGAGCTGGTGGAACAAAAACATACGCTGACGGTGACAGGTAGGAGAAGCCCAAGCGGTGCACGGATCGAGACGCATCACCACACACTGCCCGCGCGAGCGATATACAATTCTGGCCCTGATCGCTCCAAGCAAAAAAAAAAAAGGCTGTCACCTTTTTGTCCAGGTCTTCGGGGGCAGGAGGACACAACAATCATCCTATGGCATCACGTCAGGTTGGCCATTTTATGGAGGAATGACAGCCTAGCAAATCAGTCCACGATGGGTCGGTTGGTACTCACATTAGTAATATTACAATTTTCTGTTGTTTTATTTGTCTGGTTAGAAAACTATAAAGTGTTATGTATGTGATTAGTTTTCTACGTAAATAGTTAAACTGTGTCTTTGGCTATAGAGTTGGTGCAGGAGGAAGAGTGAATAGGTGGATACACAGGATTTGACCAGATCGTGGGATGCAGATTAAACTTGTTTTGAGCATAGTGCTATCTTCTATAGGGGTTTGTGCATGTAACTAAATAGGGACGAACTACGTACCTACCCGTCTAATATTCTCCCTCATAGACACTCAAGTTAGATTTTGGAAAAGTTTCTCTTAAATCTCACATGGGTTTACTTGAGCACTATACTTATCAATTCTCATCATGACCAAAATCCAAATCGCTTAAGCTTCAAGTCTTCACATACGCTATTTCTTTTCATTCATCTTCACAGGAGTTACAATTAACTTGTCTTCATCACCTTGAGCAATGTCAACTTGAGCATGAAAACTAAGCCATTTCAACACATATGAATTCACGTTATGGTTTCAAGTCACTCCTTCATATGATCCCACCATTATTTGATTCTCCTCAAGACATGACTCCTCATAGCTTGATTGGTGCTTTGACTAAATGTAAGTACTCTCTTCTTTACCTTAGCCATGGTGCCTCAACACACAAGTCGTTGCTTGCCCTTCACCTATGCTAAGTACCTCGAAGCCCGTTCCTTTCAATCTTCGCTCGATCAAAGCCATCTTCAAGTCACGTCCTTTCTCAAATCAACAATAGGCATACATTTGGAATCCATTTCATGAAACCCATTTTTCACTTTCTTGATTTCATAATATAAGCAAACTCTCTAGATGAGATCATCCCATAGTCTTGACCTTATGTCTCATCAACATTCAAATATGCTTGTCTTCCCAACAAAGATACTCCACAACATATAAGCTTTTATAATTGTTCTCTGCTTGAACTAGATTATTTCCATGAGCTTTCTTCTCAGCACTACACAATTTGGCTTGTCATTTTATCACAATGTGAAATATTCCTCTTGTTTGCCATCTTGTTAAGCCTTTGATAGATTCAATAAAACTAACTCAAATGTGTGTGATACGATCAAATTCTTGCTCAACACTTGCACACTTGTAAGACATTTGTTCGCATTGTCATTCAATTCATTAAGATCTACTAAAGGGCTAGATATACTTCCAGGAAGATAAGCTAGGGGGCAACTACATTATATTACGTAAATTCTTATAGAAGAAGAACAAATAATAGATCCACGAGGAATAAATCCCTGCTCTCCCAGCCACTCGGGCACTGTAGCTGGTGTTGTTCATGCGGGCCCTTCACTGTTCATGTGGGTGTTGACATTTCTTAGCCTCACTTAAGTTAAGTTGTCATCCCTAACATGATACTAGAAATGTGGTTGTACTTATAATCATAACACTTACCCAAAAAATATATAAAAGAAAGATTATCCGCAAGCGCACAAATAAAATACACCTGTTGTAGCATTTCACTCAGGAATGTTCCAGATATCGTTATTTATACTTTACCATCGGGAGCTTAACTGGGTTTAAATGTAAGAGAGTAATAGCTAGAGAGATTGACAAATAAACATACTTATGATAAAGCTCAAATAACCACACTTATCTTCACAGGGGTAAGACAAGGTATAAAAGATAAATGTAATTGTGATAATAATGGGAATTCCAGAGATAAAGAGATACTTCATAAATCAAGTAGAGTTAAAACAAGAGATAAATTAAGAGATTAGATTACTAAGTAATTTCATATTTACTAAGTCTTTTGCGCACTCTAGTATATACACCATCATCTATAGCATAATCAATCATTCATCTATGCATAAGGAACATTACTAAGGAATATCAAGAATAGAGCAATCCTTTCCTTGTAACCAGGTTCTACTTGGCCTATATTCGGAGAGTGGGCTACATAGGACTCAACAGGAATATCACACCCGCGATCTACCACTTAATGTCCCAGAATATAAGGTGTATTCACAGGTAAATATAGTCTAAGCACCACGCCTACACTACCTCTACCACTTAACTCACTCGAGGATTGAGCTAAGCTTTTTGCGAACATATGCATAAAATCATTATCAATCATGACTATATCAAATATACAACTAGAATAAACTAAGAACATAATAAATAGAAACATAATAATATTGAAGTAGCACAAAATCGAATAATGAGATACAATAGAATTACCAGACCTCCCGATGACGATCTGGAATCTTGAGCAACGCCCAACTCTACTTGAATCTAGCTAGTTCTAATTCTAAACTTGAATTAGAGCTCTAAATTCCTCTCTCTGGAAACCCCAGTTTCTAATCATGTCTTCAATAATGAAAAGAAGAGATGCCTCAGGGGGGTCTGGGTCTGGTTTTATACCCCGATGGGATGCTCCGTGACCCTCGGATCAAACCGACCTTGAACAATGGTCAAGATCCGAACTCTAGGTCGGTGGAGAACCGCCATACGAAGGAGGAGGTGGATGTCATGTGGGCCAGGCCGGCAAGCCAGGTGGTGGGGCCGGCCGGCCCCACCTGTCAGCGCCTCGGCGTCCGCTTCGCTCTAGTGTCTTCTGGTGTCTTCTAGTGCCAGTGTCCGTCTGTTTTGCGCAAGAATTCGTGTCGTGATGGTTAATCCTTCTTTCCAATGCCTGTTTTCTGTTTAATCCCTGAAAAATCATAATTCACTAAAACTCGTGGAATTTGTGAGTTTAAACCATAAAGCTTTGTTGGTGATTATTCCATGCCCTTTTTCATATTTATTTGCCTTTTAATTTTAATAGTTAACCACCGTCAACAGTGGGCCCTAGTCACTGTTCACGTGGATCCCACATACACTGTTCATTTTTTTATATTTTTTATATTTTATATTTTATATTTTTTGCTCACCTTTTTTTAACTCCTCTTTAAGCCGGCGAGCAGCGTAGCCCCCCCCCGGTGCTAGTGTTGCATAAAGAAGAAGAAAATGTCCCAAGGGAAGATGACTTCTATTGTTATAAGCGATGCATAGTTGGAGTGAGCAAGGAGAGCCAAGAAAGTGCATCTAACTTTGTTCTCCTTGCACTCTTTATTTAATTCATAAGAACCACCTAAGGCTTCCGAAACCATTACTGATTTTTATGCTGGTGGTACTTGAATTCAAGTACAAGCCATTTTACCTTAAATTCAACACATATAGCAGATATTGTGCATTTCAAAAGAATAGGGATTCAAATTGGCTACATTCACATCTTACTTAAATGATTTGGCCTTCCTAAAGATTCCGAGAAAAAACTAGGAAAGTTCACCCGAACTCACTAATTATACGGCACCAATTTAGCAAATTATTTAGAACATACTCTCTCTGTTTTTATAGGAAGAGTCACTATGGGATGCGTACCGTTCAATCTTTTTTAAAATTTAACTAGGTTTGTACAAAATATTAGCAATATTTATATCTCCAAATATTTTTATTATAAAAATATATTCAACTATTTATCTAATGGTACTAATTATGTACAAAAAATATTAATGTTTTCTTATATATTTGGTTAACGTTGAAAATGTTTGACTTCTTGGAAATTAAAAAATAATACTTTTTATGAGACGGAGGAAGTAGTATGTGCTATGGTGAAACTTCAAGCTGCTTTACAAAACAAGCAGCCACGTTTAATAATCCTTTAATTTTTTTTAGCAACTTAATAATCCTTTAATGTGAATTTAAATTAAAATGCATGCGAAGAATTGAGATGCTCATGTATGCTCCATGACATGCTTAGGAATATATATGGGCCGTGACAGAAAGCACAGCTAATAGGCACTACAATATCGTTAGGGGTAAAGTTAAATGTACCCTTAAGGACATGTGTTCTCACCATCTCCACCATTACACACACTTTTCAATGTGAATTTGCATTGAGATGTATGTGTGCACACTTCTCAACGTGAATCTAATGATGGAGGTGATGAGAGCACATGCCCTTAAGGGAAAAAAACGCCTTAGTTAGGGCTTTTCCAATGGAGGCTAATACCAACGTAGGCCTCAGACTAAAATAACATGTCATGTCTGGGCTACCAAAACTCCCAATGCAGGCTACAAGTCATTTGGTGCCCAGGCCTGTCCCAGAAAGTTGCGTCACTTTTCCTTTGTCTCCTGTTAGTTTTTTCTCCGCTTCCGCTCGTGACCTTTTCATGGCGACGCCCGAGCCTGACGCTGTTGCCACCGCCGCCGCCAACTCTCTCGAACACGAAGCAAAGCGCCACCACCAAACTGCTCCAGGATTCAGCTAATTAGATTGATACAGACTCTATTTGCGCTACTAGCCTGTAAAATCGTCCTTCATATCTCTGGCGGATTTGGTGGATTCAAAGGTTAGTACCTGTTCTGAGTTTGGGTTCGTTTGGGATTTAGAGTTGAGTTACTGATTATATGTTGGCATTGGTGAGCTCCAGCTAAATTTTTGCACACTCCATGTGTTCAAGCAGGAGCACTGATTTGCTGCTGCTCATCCCTCCACCTTCTCTGGTAGTATTGATACTAACCAGTACTCCACTAGGAGCACTAGTTATGAATAAAAATCACTAATCATCATAGACATTAGTTTGCAAAATGTTAGCTTCCTGTGAGAGACAATGTTAGCTTTTGGAAATTGCAGTTCCTTTTGTTTATAGATAGCAATGATTGGGACTAGTAAATTGGTATATATATTGTGCTATAATTTCTGTACATATGCAATTTGCCTATCATAATGGTACTAATTAGTGTCTTGTAGGTCCTCTTTTTTGGTGGTTCTTGTTTGGTCGGAGAGGCCTGGACGTGGATGAATCAGGCGGCGGCGGCGGCGTTGAAGACGACGGGGCAAGGAGGCAAACCGCGGGGAAGTGTCTGCCCAAGAATTCCGTGAGGGATTTGGCGTCAGGGCCGCAGAGTTGCGCACGCTGGCAGAAATAGTGAGGGAGCGCGCGTGGTCTCGAAAGATGGAGGCTTCATCTCTGCAACGCGTTCTCGGATTGCAACTTGCCGCTTTTGTCAGACGAAGCCGTCGACTCCTCTGCAAACCTCTCTGACACCCTACAGGGATACTGAAGTCGGTGATTTGGATGCTCGGTGCTTACCTGAACGAGGGGGCAGTACGCCATAGTGGAGCAATGGGGAAGCCCTTAGTGGGGAGACGAGCTACTCCAGCAACTTTGTTCTTTCAGGGAAAGCTAAGAACGGGCCTGCTTCTCATGAGTATCCAACCAAGTACATGTGTCATCAACCTACACAAAGTGAATTTGCCCAAAAACAAAAACTACACAAGTGAATATTTCATCTTAGGAAAACTGGACCCTGCTCAAGGTAGAGGCGGTGACAGACTGACAGGACATGTTTGGATAATCTTTTTCAATTTTAATTTGGAGACTTGTGAAGTCTGAAGATACTAGTAAGAGTTAAACAAAAGTCACGTTACTGGGCCTATGGCGTACGAGATGTGTACTTTGATCTGCACTTCGAAACGCATTATTATTGCAGGTTGCCAGTGCAACATTCCAAACCTAGGTACTAAATAGCGTATAGCGGGTTGATAGTAGATTGACGTCGAGGTAGTGGATTGCGGATAGCGGGCGATATTGCGGACGATAAGTTCCAATAACGACACCCCGATAGTCCCATATAATTTTAAGTACATATATCATGAATAATGAGTATAAATAATTTTAAATGCATATATCATGAATAATTTTAAGTTTCACAGTCGATGCGTGAGTATTTGAATTTGAGGTGTGAGTCATAGTGGGGTGGACTAATTAGAGATATTTGGTTCCATGCTATTGCGGCCTGCTATGTGCAATTGCGGCCGCAATATCGGCCCGCTATTCAAAATTGCGGCCGCAAAGTTCCAAGATGCAAAGTTCGGAGCGCTACCTCATAGCGGTAGCGGCAATGGACCGCTACCGCTATTGCGGGTGCAATTGCGGCCGTTACCACCGCTATTTATTACCTTGTTCCAAACACAAAGAACTATTATGGCTTTGTTTAATTTCTCCCTAAAAAGTATAAGTTTTGTCCCTTCGAATATTTGAAGACATGTATGGAGTATTAAATATAAACTAAAAATGACTAATTACACAGATTGCGACTACTTTACGAGACAAATCTTTTAAGCCTAATTAGTCCATGATTGACAATAAGGTGCTACAGTACACACATGCACTAATGACAGATTAATTAGACTTAACAAATTCATCTCGTGATTTACTAACAAATTCTGTAATTTGTTGTAATTTGTTTTTTAATTAGTATCCAAACACCGTATACAACAACTCATATGATACCTGACGTGACACCCCAAAATTTTACGTCCTAAAACTAAATAAGCCGTAGGGTAAAAAACGAGCATGGCCATTGGCCACTCATTTGTGTTTGGAGAAAATATCGCTCCAAAAGTAAGGGGGTGTTTGGTTTGAGGAGTTAAAGTTTAACGAATACGGTAGCATTTTCGTCTTATTTGACAAAAAGTTTTCAATCTTGGACTAATTAGGCTTAATAGATTCGTCTCGTAAATTACTTCTAATCTGTACCGACATGCATACAATTAGTCTACATTTAGTACTCTATACATTTTAGGGAACATTGATGTGATGAGAGTTAAACTAAAAAAAATAAAACCAAACACGCCCTAACTTGAGACAAGCATCACGTGAAGCGTGCTGCCTATTGTCGTTGAGGCGCCAAGCGGACCCCACCACCCCCGCCACCCCACCCCAACTGTCTAGGCCTTGTTTAGATACTAAATTCTCCCCCCAAATTTTACTATGCAAAAAGAAGATTTCCCATCATATTAAAATGTCGGCAAATGTATGGAGTACTAAATATAGATGAAATCAAAACTAATTGTACAGTTTTGTTGTACTTTGCGAGAGGAATATTTTAAGTCTAATTAATCATTTTTTGAATAATTTTTTACATAAAAAACAAAAACTGCTACAGTGTTCCGACAGAAACACTGTAGCAGCAGAGCCCAATTCGGGCCTCAACTTTCGGCATCTGAACACGGCCCTACTGCCCGTCGCGGCGGCGCCCGCAGGCTGCAGGCCGCAGCCGGCAGCCCTTCAATAATTCACGATCACCGATCACATTCGCAGATCGCAATCACCGTCACGCCTCACGCGGCATCAATCTACTGGCACTAGCACCATGGTACTATACTCAAGTCAAGGGGTTGTTTAGTTAGTAAAAAAGTTTGGGTTCAATTACTGTAACACTTTTCGTTTTATTTGGCAATTTGTGTCCAATCATGGACTAATTAGGGTAAAAGATTTGTCTAGTGATTTACAACTAAACTGTGTAATTAGTTTTTTCTTTCGTCTATATTTAGTACTCCATGCATGCGTCGCAAGATTCGATGTGACAGGTACTGTGCAAACTTTTTTTTGTTGCATGGACAAGGCCCCAAGTCTCCTCCCCAGCGGAGCAGAGCATAGCAGAGACGCACACAGAGGGGGGGATCGATTTCGAGCACCCCGATGGCAGCGACGACGGCGACGAACCGGCGGGTGATCCTCAAGGAGTACGTGGAGGGCTACCCGCGCGAGGAGCACATGGAGCTGCTCCGGGGCGCCGAGGTGCCGCTCCGCCTGACGGGGGCCGAGCCGGCGGGGTCCGTCCTCGTCCGGAACCTCTACCTCTCCTGCGACCCCTACATGCGGCCCAAGATGTCGCGCCCGCTGCGTGAGTCCTACACGGCCGCCTTCGTCCCGGGCGATGCCATCACGGGGTACGGCGTGTCGCGCGTGCTCGACTCCTCCGACCCGCGCTTCGCGCCGGGGGACCTCGTCTGGGGCATCACCGGCTGGGAGGACTACAGCGTCGTCACTCCGCCCGTCACCAAGTTCCTCGCCAAGATCTCCCACCACGGCGAGGGCGTGCCGCTGTCCTACTACACCGGCATCCTCGGCATGCCGGGGCTCACCGCGTACGTGGGCTTCCACGAGATCTGCGCGCCGAAGAAAGGCGAGACGGTGTTCGTGTCCGCGGCCTCCGGCGCCGTCGGCCAGCTGGTGGGCCAGTTCGCGCGGCTCGCCGGCTGCCACGTCGTCGGCAGCGCCGGGTCCAAGGAGAAAGTCGAGCTCCTGAAGACCAAGTTCGGCTTCCACGACGCGTTCAACTACAAGGAGGAGCCCGACCTCGGCGCCGCGCTGAAGCGCTGCTTCCCCGACGGCATCGACATCTACTTCGAGAACGTCGGCGGCGCCATGCTCGACGCCGTCCTGCTCAACATGCGCGTGCACGGCCGGATCGCCGTCTGCGGGCTCATCTCGCAGTACAACCTGGCGGACGGGGACAAGGACGCCGTGCGCAACCTCGGCGCCGTCATCGCCAAGCGACTCCGCCTGCAGGGGTTCATCGAGCCCGACCACAAGCATCTCTACCCACAGTACGAGGCGTGGGTGCTGCCCTACATAAGGGACGGCACGCTCGCCTACGTCGAGGACGTCGCCGAGGGGCTCGAGAGCGCGCCCAAGGCGCTCATCGGACTCTTCCACGGACGCAATGTCGGAAAGCAGCTCGTCCGTGTCGCCGACGATGAGTCGGCGGCGTGAAACCGGCGGCTCAATTCAATTGGACCAGTCGATCGATGTGTCACTACTGCTCTGTTTCAATTCCCCTTTTTTCATGAAATAATTAATTGTGGCAATCGATGCTTTTGTTTGGAAAAAATACGTGCTGCATTTGGACAATTTGGGGGGACATAATTGCAGGGAAAGATGGGGATTTGCCGATAGATGAGCCGAGTACGCAGAGTCGGAGATAGCTGGCGCGGTTGGCGTGGTGTAGCTGGTACAGAGGTTTCGGAGTCAGATTCCATTCAAAAGCGTTTATAAAAACAGTTAGTGCTCTCCAGTTCCACGGTTGTGCATGATGGAGTGTGATGATCATCGTTTTGAATTGATCGAAAAAATAGAGTGCACCTTAAGCTATTGTAGCCCATCGTAAACCTTGAGTCCTTGGCAAAAGGAAAATTAAGCTCCTAATTCTGAGCAAAGTTGTTCTCTTATGTGATGCATAATACAGTCAATTAATCCTTAGTGTTTCTAACTCATATGAGAAGTAAAAGCCAGAAATTTATGCTCAATCCCACTAAAAACTCCCTTTCATACAAACATTTCTTTTGTCAATGGTTTCCAGATAATAAAAATGGATGAATCTAAGACAATTGGATCCTACCAAAGGAGATTTGTTCATTATTATTATTTTAGATGAATACCAATGCAGGAACAAACTTCATAGAAAAAACCCATCTCTCCTTATCTCTTCATTCTAAATTGTAAGTCGTTTTTGCTATGCATCTAAATATACACTATGTATAATGACTTACGATTTGGAATGAATGGAGTATATTGATTTTTCCATGATATAGGCAGCCACCACTTCTCGAGCTGCTCAGAGATGAGGCGGCCCTCGGTGGTTGTGCACCGCCCTCGCTCCCCAAGTGAAGCAGATGGATAGCGGCACAGGCCACAGCTCATATCCCGACAACCAAGCAAGATGAGTGTTAGATATACTTAGTACGTGTACATTCGGTTGTGCATGATTGTAATCTAGTGGTCAACAACTTGAGAAGATAAGGCCAGGAGATAACAACTTGGTAGCTAAAGATAGGATCATTGAATATCTCAGTCAAGATAGATAACAACTTGTTAGTGAAAATAGGATCGTTGAACATCTCCTGGCCACTATCTCCAAGGTTGTGCCATGCTATGTAAAGGGCTGAAAGGATCAAGATGCCCAAGAGGGGGGGTGAATTGGGCTTTTCTAAAATTTAGATGCAAGAAATAAATCCTACAAGCCAAAATTCACCCCTAGTGTCTACTTGTGTTCCTAGAGAGTCTACCGAAACAAAGTTTTGCACCCTAGTTTCCAATCCTAGTCTAGCATGGCAAGTCTAGGAATGTAAACAAGCAATGAAAGTAAATACGAGAAAGTAAATGCTTGAATGTAAAGGGGCAAGGAACAAAGCGATGTTTTTCCGAGGTATCGAAGAGTCGCCACTCCCCACTAGTCCTCGTTGGAGCACCCGCGCAAGGGTGTAGCTCCCCCTTGATCCGCGCAAGGATCAAGTGCTCTCTACGGGTTGATTCTTTGACACTCCGTCGCGGTGAATCACCCACAACCGCTCACAAGACGAGTTGGGTCATCCACAAGCTCCGCCGGATGATCACCAAACTCCCAATCACCACCAAGCCGTCTAGGTGATGGCGATCACCAAGAGTAACAAGCTAGAACTCTCACTTGACCACTACGAGCCCAAATGAGAAAGTGGATGCACACTTGCTACTCTCTAATCGCTAGTGAGGAACTCTCAAGCTTTGATTCTCAAATCTCTATCCTCACTAGTGCTCTTGCACTCCCTTGTACTCCAAAGGTGTTTATCAGCTAATCAAATGAGCAAGAGACCTCTAAAAGAGGTGGTGGGGATGTATTTATACACCCCACAAACAAAACAAAACGAACCGTTACCTGCTGACTCAGCAAAACACGAGCTGACCGGACGCGCCGGTCGAACTGACCGGACGCGCCGGTCGCTCGTAACGGTCGAAAGCCGAAAAACAACTGAGTGATCGGACGCACCGGTCAGGGGTGACCGGACGCGTCCGATCGTGCAGGGAGCATACTGTACTCGCACCGGACGCGCGACCGCGTCCGATCGGTGATGACCGGACGCGTCCGGTCGTCTCTGGACCTTACTGGACTGTGACCGGACGCGCCGATCACACCCAGGTCGCGTCCGATCGGGTGTTTCCCTCAAGTGACACATGTTGACTTCTGACCACCGCGTCCGGTCCTCGCGAGGACCGCGTCCGGTCGTCAGAGCTGAAACCCTAGCCGCGGAACTGAACTGACCGGACGCGTCCGGTCATGCCGAGGACCGCGTCCGGTCAAGGGAAAACAACCCGAAACTCTCCGAAACGCGTCACAACTTGAACCAAGTTGCTTCCAACTGAACTTTGAGCTATTCTAGAGCTGCCTAGCGCCAAGTTTAACAAGTGTGCACCACACCTAAACATAGGACTCGCCTAGGTCAAGCTACCCGCTCATGCCCCCCTTAATAGTACGGCCAAAAGAGAAAAACGAAGATCCTAACGACTATTCCAAATGTCTCTCAACCTCGACATCCGGAACTAACCGTCCTTAATCTTGACGTCACTCTTTTGAAAACCGAAACGATTTCCATCAAGGGGCATGAATACCATGGTGCCCAAAGCAGTTAAAACCTCCATGACCTAACTTACCAAAGTTTCTGCAAAACACACGTTAGTCATGGTAATAAAGCGTTGTCATCAATTGCCGAAACCAAACCTCGGGGCCTAGATGCTTTCAATCTCCCCCTTTTTGGTGATTGATGACAACACTAAGATATAAAAGATTTGAGTTGAGGTTTTCGAGCAAGCATGGTTCACATAAGCAAAAAGCAATAAGCAAAGAGGGGTTAGGAAATGCTTATGTGTCCCAAGCCAAAAGAGTGTACTCAAGAGATAAGACAAAGAACGTTAGTACACAAACAGATATAGCTCATAAGGAATCGGAGTAAGACACGGAAGCACAACCTTAGAGCTATAAATAAAAACTGTGACAAGCGCTAACACTGTGACTGGATAAAACATTAAGGCTCAAGGTGTATCACATGACGACAAGTTACACAAATGCAATGACTGAAAAGTAAATATGATGCATGAATGTAGCACACAGGAAAGAAAAACGAAAAAACCTCTCTCAAGACTCCCCCTGAAAATACTCTCTCTCCCCCTTTGGCATCAAGCGCCAAAAAAAAAACTAATCTAAGAATCTGACGGGGGGACAGACGGAGTCGTGCCGGGTGCCGAGGTGCGCGGAGTAATCACGAAGTGTAGAGAATCTCCCTCGGAATCTGAGCTATCTGGCTGACCCTCTGAAGAAGCATGTGGCTGTGTAACTGTCTGGGTCTGAACGGCAGGAACAGGTACTGTCGTAGTAGCAATAATAGGATCCGTCTGAGTGACCTGAGCCTGTAACGAGCCAATAGCTGGAGGATCTGTGGAGGCAACTGACGAAGGTAGAGTCTCTGTAGTACCAGTCCCTGTCACTGGAGGGATAGCTGCCTCTGAAGCTGACAACCCTGAAGAAGTAACAAATGTAGTGTGCGAGGGCGTCGGCTGACCAGTTAACTCGCTGTAGGTAGCACTCAAATCACCAAAAGATGTGCCTGTCAGGAGGTGAGGGCGAGGCTGGTCTGATGGTGTAAACCCCGTGTGAATAGGCGTGAAGCTCGGGGACTGGAAAGACTGGGGAACCTGCTGCTGTGGAGATGTGAACTGGAAGCCCGGCTGTCCCTGACTCGATGGATCAGTAGATGGTAGAGCAGAAGTCAGGACGGAAGCAGGCGGAGGAACCCCAACAGTGACTAGGTGGCGCAGGAGGTCCAAGTACTGCTGCTGACTGGCTGCAGTCTGTCGCTGAATCTCATATTGCTGTCTCTGCATTTCGACTTGCTGCCTCTGGATCTCAAGCTGCTGACGCTGAAACTCATCCTGACGAGCCTGAATCTGTGCAAGTGCTGCAGCTGTGTCCTGAGCCTGTCGCTGTATTTGGTGCTGCTGTTGCTCCTGTGCCTGGGTCAACCTCTCAAGAATTGCCACCATGGCTGGGTCTGTGCGGGAGGCTGAACCAGAGCCACCGGCCTCGTGGTCGTGAGACCGAGGAGACCGGTACCTGGGGATGGGCTGGTAGTCCTCATCAGTGCTGTCAGATGTCCCATCCTCAGGAAGATCAGCAGGCTGAGCGTCAAGATCTGCAAGCTCTGCCTCTGCAAGCTCATCAACTGTGGCGTCCTGCTCAGCTGCTGTCTCAGGAACTTCAGGTCGCACACGCTGTCCTGGCGCTGGGGCCTGATCTCTAGTAACAGAAGCCCAAAGCTGACGGATATCATACTCAGGAAAAGCAGTGGTAGTATCTGATATCTCAGCTCGGATCTCTGCTGGCAGCTGAATAGATGATCTGATAATGAAGCAGATCCAGTGTGCATAGGGCAGCTGACGATTACCCTTGAAGCCCTCAGCTATGGTGTCCTCCATCTCACTAAGTATAAGATCCCACATATCAAACTGTGACTGTGAGAGGAGGTGGTGAACAACCCATAGCTGCATCCGAGTCAGTCCCTCTCTGTAGCCCAGTCTGGGAAGTAGAGTGCGTCTGACTATGGCATCCAAAACTCTGGCCAGTGGTGTCAAACTAGCGGGCGTGCGTCGAGACCCTTGGCCAAAAGGCTCACGGAAGCAGGGTCGAACCAAGTCTGTAGGTGGCACTGTCCCGCCGTGAGGGCGTCTCGGAGGAGGAGTCTGACCATAACACAGCTGATGTATCTTTGTGTCAAAAGCTGGGAGTCTAAGAATCTCCCGCACTCTGCTGCTATATAGGCGATGATCGCGGCCTCGGAATGCAAAGTGAATGAAATCATGGGCAGGATCAATCCATAGTGAAGCATAAAACTCTCTGACCCATGTGCCGCAGTATGCACCTGTCCGTCCAAGAAGATCTGACAAGCCTAGCAGAAAGGACAGATGCGGACGTAGCTGCTCTCCCACAACCTCAACTAGTGACTCAAGTCGACAGACCCTCTGTGGTCGGAAAGCAATACCGCTGTCAACTAGAGCTCTGTAGAAATCCTCCTGAAGGGGGGTATAGAATCCTTCTGAAGCTCTGGGATCCCTCACAGGTGGAAACCACCGACTGACCTCCACGAACCTCAACCCCTGCACCTGACGTGCTGAAGCACCCCTCAAGTCAAAGTGCTCGACCGGGGGTGAACCTCTAGCTCTGGGAGGAGGACGTGCTCCACGTCGCTGACCCTCTGGCCTAGGAGACACCTGAGTACGGGCGCGTGTGGAGCGGCGACGTACTGGAGACTGAGCTGGCTGCTCCTCTGTATCTGCTGTAGCCTCTGGAGCCTCTGTGGTTTCTGTGGGTGGATCAACTGACATATCCTCTGCAGCTCTAGTATCCTCAGTGCCCTCAGTGGCCTCTGTGCCGAGCTGTCGACCTTCAAGATGAAAGCGACGCTCGCCTATGCGTATGCCACTGCTCCTGCCACCTCTCTCTGCCTGTTCTGCCGCGTCTGCCACGGCCTGAGCAATCTCTGCCTCTGTGAGTGTCTTCTTCTTCTTTCTGGCCAAGATCTTGACACGCTTCCCACGTGCAATCTCAGACCGACGAGGGGGACTGTCGTCCCCATCACCAGGAGCACCACCGGCGTTCTTGCAACGCACCATGCTGACACAGTGACTGAGAACCTCTGTAAGATGATGAACTGTCACTCAAGAGGCTTGGCCTCAATCCGTATCCGCAGGTTTGGCCTCGGATTTAGCAAACTGATCTCACCCTGACACACAACAGACTCGCTGCAAAGACGGAATAGAGAGATCTACTATAAACACATATATAACTAAAAGGTACAAATCCTAGAGATAGCAGGCATATGAGATACGATATGAATCGAAACGCGAAGCTACCTCGAATCGACAAGACGATTGTGACAAGATGAGGTGACCTAGATCGCGAGATTCCCCGAATTCGACGAGCGAGCTCTGAAAGGACTGAGTCGAGATAAACAACTGATTAATACGATCAAGGTTAGCCCTAGCGACAAAATTGAATGAAATAGATCGAGATTGAACAGGTTGTCACCTCGAGAACGGGTTAGGGCAAAACCTAGGCAGGGGAGAGGGCAAACCCTAGGCAGAGGAAAGCGGCCGTAGGATGAAAGACGAGCTAGGGTTGGCACGGGAGAGCTGCGGCTGCTGCTGGCGAGGTGCACGGCGAGGCTGGATGGCTTGCCGGCGGCGGTGGCGCGCGGCGCAGCAGCGGCGGGCGAGAGTGCGGCTGCGGGCGGCGCGGGAGCGGCTGGTGCGGCAGCGAGCAGCGCGCAAGCAACGAGCGCGTGCGGGCGAGGAAGGTGCGGCGCGAGCACGGCAAGAGGTCGCCGGCGGCAGGGAAGACGATGAGGGTGCGGCGGAAACGGCGAGACGGCGATTAGGGCAAGGCGGCGGCGGAAACGCGTGCGGGTGAGAGAAAACCGGCCGAGGACGAAACGGTATATGAAGGGTCAGATCCGCTCGACGCGTGATGACCGGACGCGGTGGTCGATATGACCGGACGCGGTGGTGCAGCGTCCGGTCACACTCCAGTAAGTTCCTGGAGTGACCTGACGCGTCCGGTGCGGACTGACCGGACGCGGTCAGAGTCCGGTCGATGGAAGTTCGGGAAAATATCGCGAATGACCGGACGCTGTGGTGGTAACCGGGACCGGACGCGGTGGTCAGCAGAGGCGCGTCCGGTGCAGCGTCCGATCACTAGATCTGGAGTTGGTCTTCTGGATGACCGGACGCGCTGCTGGACGCCGGGACCGGACGCGGTGGTGAAGTAACACTGCGTCCGGTGCAGCGTCCGGTGCAGCGTCCGGTGACTGTTCTTCGCCCTTCTTTGTTCCGAACTGCGACGCGACTTCTCCCAATCAGGTTCCAATTCAAGAAGACACAAATAAACACCAATTGGAACATGATATGAGTGACCTCACTCAAACCCTCAAATTTTTAATATAGATTGCCTTAGGCTAGTATTATTTTTAAGAAAATAGGCAATAAACACCCAAGGAGCAACGTATGGCCACGCAATAGAGTTTTTGAACCTTTAGGAGCGTCAAAATGCTCTCTCTATCCATGGACGAACACAGAGGCTGCTCAAAGCTTAACCGAAAAGAAACGACAAGGACAACAACCATGCATATGCAATGCAATGCATGAAGGTGAAACTAGAATGCTTGTCAAGTTTGATCCACGGTTAGGCTTTTTCACTCCTCCAAAGAAGGGTTATCGTAACCGTGTTAGCCAAGCCCTAAAGACATTGCGATAAATTAAACATGACATATTATACAATGCAATGCAAGGGACAACACACGCTCATTTTTTAAAGTTACTAGAATCAAGCACATTTAGTTCACTTCTTAACCTACAAAAGGTTGCCTCATCCAAAGGTTTAGTGAAGATATCCGCTAATTGATTTTCACTTCTTACACCTTCTAGTGATATGTCATTTTTAGCAACATGATCTCTTAGAAAGTGATGGCGGATATCAATGTGCTTGGTGCGAGAGTGTTGAACCGGATTGTTAGCAATTTTGACGGCACTTTCATTATCACATAATAGTGGCACCTTTTCAAGAACAATTCCATAGTCTAGGAGGGTTTATTTCATATATAATATTTGTGCACAACAAGCCCCCGCGGCAATGTATTCCGCCTCGGCGGTGGACAAAGCCACACTATTTTGCTTTTTAGATGACCAAGATACTAAGGATCTTCCAAGCAAATGGCACCCTCCGGATGTGCTTTTTCTATCAATTTTGCAACCGGCATAGTCCGAATCGGAATAGCCAACTAGTTGGAATCTAGCTCCTTTGGGATACCAAAGACCAATGCTTGGGGTGAGCTTAAGATATCTTAGGATTCTTTTTACGGCACTTAGGTGAGGTTCTTTAGGGCACGCTTGAAAGCGGGCACACATGCACACACTAAACATGATATCGGGCCTAGATGCGGTAAGGTATAACAAGCTACCAATCATAGAACGGTAGAGAGTTTGATCAACCGGTTTACCTCCCTCATCTAGGTCGAGATGTCCATTTGATAGCATTGGGGTTTTGATTGGTTTGCATTCTTCCATCTTGAATCTTTTGAGAAGATCCTTGGTATACTTTTCTTGAGAGATGAAAATCCCTTCTCTCATTTGCTTTACTTGAAATCCAAGGAAGAATGTGAGCTCACCAATCATTAACATCTCGAATTCCTTCGACATCAATTCACCAAATTCCTTGCAATAATCTTCATTTGTTGATCTAAAGATGATATCATCAACATATACTTGACAAATGAAGATCTCCCCATTAAGCTTCTTGGTGAATAGTGTGGTGTCGACCTTCCCAATGGTGAAGCCCTTCTCAATGAGGAAGTCCCGGAGGCGTTCATACCACGCTCTAGGGGCTTGCTTGAGCCCATATAACGCCTTGGACAACCTATAAACATGATTAGGATATCTAGGGTCTTCAAACCCGGGAGGTTGATTAACATAGACTAGTTCATTTATAAAGCCATTTAAAAATGCACTTTTCACATCCATTTGATATAGTTTCATATCATGATGTGATGCATAAGCAAGGAGGATACGAATGGCTTCAAGTCTTGCAACGGGTGCAAAGGTTTCTCCAAAATCAAGACCTTCAACTTGAGAGAACCCCTTTGCAACTAGTCTTGCCTTATTCCTCACCACTAATCCTTGGTCATCTTGCTTGTTTTGGAACACCCACTTGGTTCCAATGACTCTTGCACCTTTGGGATGCTCTTCTAGTGTCCATACTTGATTACGGGTGAAGTTGTTCAATTCTTCATGCATTGCAATCACCCAATCCGGATCTTGAAGAGCTTCTTCTACATTTTTAGGTTCAACACAAGAGACAAAAGAGTGATGTTCAACAAAAGAAGCTAGCTTTTGGGATCGAGTCATTACTCCCTTTGTAGGACTCCCTATGATGAGATCTTGTGGATGTGCTTGAAGTAGCGGTGAATTTCTTTTATCAACCACTTGAGGAGGTGGATGAGGAGCATCAACATCTTGAGCTTGTGCCTCGGATTGTTCATGAGAGACATAAGTGTCTTCATTTTCAACTCTCTCATTCTTGTCATCATCTTGAGGCACACGTGATGAAGATGGTGGATCAACAATTTGTACATCGTCATCATCATCTTTTGGCTTGATGTCTCCTACCGGCATGTTCTTCATGGCCTCCCTCAAGGGTTCATCACCTACATCATCACAATTCTCAATTGCTCCTTGGGAGCCGTTAGATTCATCAAATTCCACATCATATGTTTCTTCAACCAAACCGGTGGCATGGTTAAATACTCTATATGCTTTGGACTTTGATGAGTAACCAACAAGGAAACCAATATCACAACGTCTTTGAAACTTCCCTAGGTGTTGACGCTTCTTGTAGATGTAACATTTGCAACCAAACACCCGAAAGAAAGAGACGTCCGGCTTCTTGCCATTAAGCAATTCATAGGGGGTCTTGCCAAGAAACTTTTGTAGGAAGAGGCGATTTGAAGCATAGCATGCGGTGTTGATTGCCTCGGCCCACAACTTCTCCGGAGTGTTGTACTCATCTAGCATTGTTCTTGCAAGGGTGATCAATGTTCGGTTCTTTCTCTCAACCACACCATTTTGTTGAGGAGTGTAGGTTGAAGACACCTCATGCTTGATTCCAATTTCATCACAATAAGCTTCAATGTTGGTGTTGTCAAATTCTTTCCCATTGTCACTTCTAATCTTCTTTATCTTGACTTCAAATTCATTTTGAGCTCTCTTTGCAAACTTCTTGAAGCAATTTGCCACTTCGGATTTGTCATGAAGGAAGAAAGTCCAAGTATACCTTGAGTAGTCATCTACTATCACAAGACAATAGAGATTACCACCCAAGCTCTTGTATGTTGTAGGCCCAAACAAATCCATGTGTAAAAGTTCTAGCACTCTTGAAGTTGACATGAAAGCTTTGGTTGGATGAGTGTTTGCAACTTGTTTGCCCGCTTGACATGCACTACAAGGTTTGTCCTTTTCAAACTTCACATCCTTCAATCCTCTCACTAGTTCTTTCTTCAATAGCTTGTTGAGAGTGTTCATTCCAACATGAGCAAGCCTCCTATGCCAAAGCCAACCAAGTGAGGTCTTGGTGAACAAACATGTCATCAAATTTGCATCTTCGGAGGTGAAGTCAACAAGATAAAGATTGTTGTATCTAAAGCCTTTGAATATCACTTGCTTGTCATCTATCTTTGAAACTTCCACTTCATTTGGTGTGAACAAGCATTGGAAGCCAAGGTCATAAAGTTGTCCAACGGATAACAAGTTGAAACTCAATGAAGCAACATAGAGCACATTTGAGAGTAAGTGATCATGTGATATTGCAATCTTGCCTATACCCTTGACTTTGCTCTTTGAATTATCCCCAAATGTAATCTTCTCTTGACATATTCCATTCTCTTCAATGGTGGTGAACATACGAGGATCACCAGTCATATGTTGAGTGCAACCACTATCAATAACCCAATGAGTTCCACCGGTCTTGTAGTTCACCTACACACAAGAGATCAAGCTTTTTGTTTAGGGACCCAAACTTGAGAGGGGCCCTTGACTTTATCCACTAGTGACTTGGCAACCCATATTTTCTTTGGCCTATTCTTGTTTGGGGGACCCAAAAACATGACTTTCATCTTTCCATTTGAATCTTTTCTTAGCATATAATGAGCATTGAAAGCGAAAGGTCTAGCATGCTTGGGCAAAGGTTGTGGTGGTGGAGTTTTGCATTCATGGGCAAAGTGACCTTCTTGACCACACTCAACACATCTCTTTGGCTTGGACTTTGACTTGCTTTGTTGTTGTTGAGCTTTTGCTTTCTTCTCTTGATTTGCCAAGTACCCAATACCACTTCTATCCATCTTCATTACGGTGTTCATGAGGAGCTCACTTTACAAATGTTGGCCTCTTGTGAACTTGCTTAGGCCGGTCTTGAGATGCTCTTTTTCTTGCTTGAGCTTTTTGTTTTCTTCAATGAGTGACTCATTTGTTGGTTGCTTCTCAAGAGCCATCAAACCTTTTAGCTTCTTGTTCTCACTTGCAAGCTTCTCATTTTCACTCTTAATCTTGGCATAATCATCATGGTTGCTTGACTCAACCATACTCTTGCCTTTGCTACTAGAACCTTGCTCAATGCTCTCAATGATCAAGTCATCACATGATGTAGCTATATCACACTTAACAACATGGTTAGTAGCATTATGTGTCTCAAGAGCAAGTTCATTAGCCATCACAAGACTATCATAATCAATTTTTAATGTGGTGTATTTGTCCTTTAGAGAATTATATCTAGTGAAGAGCTCATCATGCTTCTTCTCAAGTTTATCATGTTGATCTTTAAGCTCTTTATTAGAGGTTTTGAGCTCCTTGAAAGTGGAAGACATCACTTCATTTTGAACTTTAAGCTCACCACTAGTCTTTTGAATATTTTCAAGCTTGGATGAGAGTGATTCATTTTCATTTTGAAGATCATCATTTTCACTTCTAGTCCTTCTTATGATTTTAGTGTATTTGTTTAGCAATTTTACAAGTTCATCATAAGAAGGTGAGTCATATTCATCATCACTATCACTATCATCATCGTCATCACTATCATGGTTTTGTACCTTTCGTTCACCCTTGGCCATAAGGCATAGGTGAGTAGTGGACGATGATGGTGAAGGAGGCGGTGAAGGTGGTGATGGAGATGATGGTGAAGATGATGGCCCCATCACAAATGCGGCAACCTTCTCTTTCTCATCATCGCTCTCATCTTCGGAGGACTCACAAGATGATTCAATGTCGGTGAGCCAATCACCAACAATGTATGCCTTTCCTCCCTTCTTCTTCTTGTGGAACTCTTTTTTCTTGCCATCCTTCTTCTTGTATGGCTTGTTCTTCTTCTTCTCTTCTTCTTCATCACTTGAATCATTTTTCTTGCCCTTGTTCTTGTTCTTGTACTTGTCTTTTGGTGATCTAGGGCATTGATGAGCTAGGTGGCCAAGTTCACCACAATTGTAGCAATCCATCTCCGAGATTGGCTTTCTCTTGCTACTTGTGAAGAATTTCTTCTTCTTGCCATCGAACTTGATGCCACTCTTGTTGAGCTTCTTTAGCATCTTGGTGGTCTTTCTCACCATGAGTGCAAGTGATTCATCATCAACATCACTTTCACTTGAGCTTTCTTGCACCATCATGGCTTGGCCCTTCTTCTTCTTCTTGTCGTGACTAGCTTTGAAGGCTAAGTCTTTCTTCTTGGAAGATGATGAGCCCTCTTTCGGAGTGATATGCATGTACATCTCATGAGCATTGATTTTCCCTAAAACTTGAGTCGGTGTTGCGGTGGAAAGATCACTTTGGTGAAGCACGGTGACAATGTGTCCATACTTCTCAACGGGAAGCACACTCAAGATCTTCCTTGCAACATCCGATTGGCTCATTTTGGTGAGCCCAAGAGCATTGAGGTCCTCTATAAGAACATTCAAGCGAGTGTACATGTCATTAGCACTTTCTTTGGGAAGCATCTCAAAAGAATTAATTTTCTTTAAGGCTATGTGATAGCGTTCCTCACGCTCACTCTTAGTTCCCTCATGGAGAGCACAAAGATTTTCCCACAATTCATGAGCGTTCTTTGCATTACGCACGCGATTGAAGATATCTTTGCCTAAACCCCGGTAGAGTGCATTTTTGGCCTTAGCATTCCACCGGTCGTACTTCTCCTCGTCACCACTTGGGTTAGCGGGATCCCTTATGGGGGGAAGCCCTTCGGTTGCGGCTCTAAGGCACCCAACATCTATGGCTTCGAGGTACGCCTCCATACGAATTTTCCAATATGAAAAATCGTCTCCCTCAAAAGTGGGAGGTGGTCCTTCCCCATTAGACATCTTGCTCTAGGTGGTAAAGCCCAAAAATAGAGCAACACGGCTTTGATACCAATTGAAAGGATCAAGATGCCCAAGAGGGGGGGTGAATTGGGCTTTTCTAAAATTTAGATGCAAGAAATAAATCCTACAAGCCGAAATTCACCCCTAGTGTCTACTTGTGTTCCTAGAGAGTCTACCGAAACAAAGTTTTGCACCCTAGTTTCCAATCCTAGTCTAGCATGGCAAGTCTAGGAATATAAACAAGCAATGAAAGTAAATACGAGAAAGTAAATGCTTGAATGTAAAGGGGCAAGGAACAAAGCGATGTTTTTCCGAGGTATCGAAGAGTCGCCACTCCCCACTAGTCCTCGTTGGAGCACCCGCGCAAGGGTGTAGCTCCCCCTTGATCCGCGCAAGGATCAAGTGCTCTCTACGGGTTGATTCTTTGACACTCCGTCGCGGTGAATCACCCACAACCGCTCACAAGACGAGTTGGGTCATCCACAAGCTCCGCCGGATGATCACCAAACTCCCAATCACCACCAAGCCGTCTAGGTGATGGCGATCACCAAGAGTAACAAGCTAGAACTCTCACTTGACCACTACGAGCCCAAATGAGAAAGTGGATGCACACTTGCTACTCTCTAATCGCTAGTGAGGAACTCTCAAGCTTTGATTCTCAAATCTCTATCCTCACTAGTGCTCTTGCACTCCCTTGTACTCCAAAGGTGTTTATCAGCTAATCAAATGAGCAAGAGACCTCTAAAAGAGGTGGTGGGGATGTATTTATACACCCCACAAACAAAACGAACCGTTACCTGCTGACTCAGCAAAACACGAGCTGACCGGACGCGCCGGTCGAACTGACCGGACGCGCCGGTCGCTCGTAACGGTCGAAAGCCGAAAAACAACTGAGTGACCGGACGCGTCCGATCGTGCAGGGAGCATACTGTACTCGCACCGGACGCGCGACCGCGTCCGATCGGTGATGACCGGACGCGTCCGGTCGTCTCTGGACCTTACTGGACTGTGATCGGACGCGCCGATCACACCCAGGTCGCGTCCGATCGGGTGTTTCCCTCAAGTGACACATGTTGACTTCTGACCACCGCGTCCGGTCCTCGCGAGGACCGCGTCCGGTCGTCAGAGCTGAAACCCTAGCCGCGGAACTGAACTGACCGGACGCGTCCGGTCATGCCGAGGACCGCGTCCGGTCAAGGGAAAACAACCCGAAACTCTCCGAAACGTGTCACAACTTGAACCAAGTTGCTTCCAACTGAACTTTGAGCTATTCTAGAGCTGCCTAGCGCCAAGTTTAACAAGTGTGCACCACACCTAAACATAGGACTCGCCTAGGTCAAGCTACCCGCTCATGCCCCCCTTAATAGTACGGCCAAAAGAGAAAAACGAAGATCCTAACGACTATTCCAAATGTCTCTCAACCTCGACATCCGAAACTAACCGTCCTTAATCTTGACGTCACTCTTTTGAAAACCGAAACGATTTCCATCAAGGGGCATGAATACCATGGTGCCCAAAGCAGTTAAAAGCTCCATGACCTAACTTACCAAAGTTTCTGCAAAACACACGTTAGTCATGGTAATAAAGCGTTGTCATCAATTGCCAAAACCAAACCTCGGGGCCTAGATGCTTTCAAGGGCCACACATAAAAGCTGTTTTGTGCCAAGCAACGTGAAACTATTGCTACCCAAGATAGGGGGCTGACGTTCCTCCGTCTTCTGCTTCTCTGATTCTTCTACATGGTATCAGAGTCACTATCAATTCAAAACAGATCGCATCTCAGTAGAGGATCTGTCATGATAAGTTCATCTGCCTCAAACTCCATCAACCCTCTACCTGGCCAACCCGTTTCTGAGAAGCTTACCAAGAACAATCATGCCCAGTGGAAAGCACAGATTCATGCTGTAGTGTGAGGAACCCGTCTTCAAGGTTTCCTCACCGGCATCATAAAGGCGCCCTTTTGCCGAGATCACCGTCCAAGGAGAGGACGGGAATGAAGTGAAGGCGCCGAATCTAGCGTTTGAAGAATGGGAAGCCTCAGATCAATAAGTTCTGAGCTACATTCTGTCCTCGCTATCAAAGGACATTCTCACCCATGTCACCACATGTTCCATGGCAGCCGAGGCATGGGGAGCCATTGAAGCCAGGTTCGCATCGCAGACTCGAGCTCAAGCTGTGAATATGCAGATCGCTCTAGCAACCACCCAAAGAGGGAGCTCGTCTGTCACCGAGTACTTTGGAAAAATGAAGGCTATAGGTGACGACATGGCGGCAGCAGGAAGGCCGCTTGAAGATGAAGAGCTTGTTGAGTACATCTTGACAGGCCTTGGAGAAGAATTTACTCCTATAGTCTCTGCTCTATGTGCTAGAGTGGAGCCTATCACGGTAGGGGAATTGTATTCCCAACTGCTAAATTTCGAGACACGTCAGGACCTCGTCCATGGCGGCAAACAGCAGCAAGGTATGGTGTACTCCGCAGCACGCGGGCGTGGAGTGCCGCGTGGGCGTGGCCAATGTGAAAGGATCAAGATGCCCAAGAGGGGGGGTGAATTGGGCTTTTCTAAAAATTAATTACAAGAATTAAATCCTACAAGCCAAACTTCACCCCTAGTGCCTACTTGTGTTCCTTGTGTTTCTACCGATAAAAGTTATGCACCCTAAGTTCTAAACCTAGACTAGCAAGGCAATTCTAGGAAAGTAATCAAGCAATGAAAGTAATGCAAGAAAGTAAATGCTTGAAAGTAAGGGATAGAAACACGGTGATATTTTGCCGAGGTATCGGAGAGTCGCCACTCCCCACTAGTCCTCGTTGGAGCACCCGCGCAAGGGTGTAGCTCCCCCTTTTCCGCGCAAGGATCAAGTGCTCTCTACGGGTTGATTCTTCGACACTCCGTCGCGGCGAATCACCCAAAACCGCTCACAACTTGAGTTGGGTCACCCACAATCTCGTCGGATGATCACCGAACTCCCAATCACCACCAAACCGTCTAGGTGATGGCGATCACCAAGAGTAACAAGCTAGAACTCTCACTTGACCACAACAAGTCTAATGAGAAGATGGATGCACACTTGCTAGACTCTTGTCACTAGAGAGGATTCTCAAACTTTGATTCGCAAATCTCAATCCTCACTATGGGTCTTGCACTCCCTTGCACTTCAAAGGTGTTTCTCAGCTAAACAAATGAGCAAGAGACCTCTAAAAGAGGTGGAGAGGTTGTATTTATAGACCCCTCAGACAAATCCAACCGTTACCTTTCAAAACAGCCAGACGCGCACTGACTGAACGCGCCTGTCGATATGACCGGACGCGTCGGTCAGTTGTAACGGTCAAAAACGGAAACCTATATTGAGAGACCGGACGCGCCGATCTGTGCTGACCGGACGCGCCGGTCTGAGATGACCGGACACACCGATCAGGGATGATCGGACGCGTCCGATCATGCAAGAGCTCTCTGGAAATTTGACCTGACGCAACACAGCGTCCGATCATAGGTGACCGGACGCGTCAGGTCACCACGGGACCTTACTGGAACAAGACCGGACGCACGACCGCGTCCGTTCGTAGGTGACCGGACGCGTCAGGTCTCCGCTGGACCTTACTGGAACATGACCGGACGCACCGGTCTTTTTCACAGTCGTGTCCGATTTTTGTTGTTTACCCTCTGAAACACGTGTCAGCCTGACCACCGCGTCCGGTCCTCTCAAGAACCACGTCCGGTCAGTCAGCCGAAAACGCAGTTAGGATTTTGTACTGACCGGACGCGTCCGGTCATGACCAGGACCGCGTCCGGTCATAGGTAAACGGCTCAAACGTCTTCTAAACGCAATGCAACTTGAACCAAGTCGCTTCTAATGGTACTCTGAGCTTTTTTCGAGCTACCTAGTTCTAAGTTTGACAAGTGTGCACCACACCTAAACATAAGACTCACCTAGGTCAAGCTACTCGCTCATGCCCCTCTTCATAGTACGGTCAAAGGAAGAAACAAAGATCCTAACGACTATTCCAGATGTATCTCAACACCTTGACATCCGAAACTAACCGTCCTTAATCTTATCGTTGATCCTTTGAAAACCGAAACGATTTCCATCAAGGGACATGACTGCCATATTGCCCAAAGCAGTTATCATCTCCATGACCTAACTTACCGATGTTTCTACAAAACACACGTTAGTCATGGTAATTATGTGTTGTCATTAATTGCCGAAACCAACACCGGGGCCAAGATGCTTTCAATCTCGCCCTTTTTAGTGATTGATGACAACACTTAGATTCAGAAGATATGAGTTGAGGTTTTCGATCATGCTTGGTTCACATAAGCATAAAGCTGTAAGCACAAGGGTTTAGTCAATGCTTATGTGTTCCAAGCCAACTGAGTGTACTCATAGGATAAAACATGAAGAGTTAGTACACATAAAACAAAGCTCATATGAAATCGGAGTAAGGCACGGAAGCACAACCTTATGAGCTAAAAACAAACAAGTGACATGTTTTAGAGCTGTGATTAGATAAACCATATAGACTTAAGATATCTCATAAGATCACATGTCACACGAATGCAATTACTGTAAAGTAAACATGATGCATGAGAGTAGCACATAAGAAAAGAACGAAAACCCTCTAACAAAAGCTCCCCCTGAATCTACTCTCTCTCCCCCTTTGGCATCAAACGCCAAAAGCTAATCTAAGGATCTGACGGGGGAACAGACGGAGTCGAGTCGGGTGTCAAGGAGCGCGGAGTAATCACAAACTGAGAGATGTCTCCCTCGGACTCGGAGCTATCTGGCTGACCCTCTGAAGAAGCACGCGGCTGTGAAGCGGTCTGGGTCTGATCAACAGGAACAAGTGCTGCCAAAGTAGCGATAAGTGAAGCAGTCTCTGTGACCTGAGCCTGAAGTGAGCCAAAAGCTGGGGGATCTGTCGAGGCAACGGACAACGGAATAGTCTTTGTAGTGCCTGTCCCTGTCACTGGAAGGAAAACTGCCTCTGAACCTGACAACCCTGAAGAAGTAGCAAATGTGGTGTGCGAGGGTGTCGGCTGACCAGTCAACTCGCTATATGTGGCACTCAGATCAATGAACGGTGTGCCGGTCAACATGTGAGGGCGAGGCTGGTTTGAAGAAGTAAACCCCGTCTGAATGGGCGTGTAGCTCGGGGACTGGAATGACTGAGGAACCTGCAGCTGTGGAGATGTGAACTGAAAGCTCGGCTGATCCTGACTTGAAGGTCCACTGAATGGTAAAGCTGAAGTCAGGATAGATGCAGGTGGAGGAGCCCCAACTGTGACTAGGTGACGCAGAAGCTCTAAGTACTGCTGCTGGCTAGCTGCACTCTGTCGCTGCATCTCATACTGCTGACGCTGCATCTCGACCTGTTGGCGCTGTATCTCAAGCTGCTGTTTTTGGAACTCATCCTGTCGAGCTTGTATCTGTGCAAACGCAGCAGCTGTGTCCTGAGCCTGTCTCTATAGCTGAAGCTCCTATCGCTCCTGTGCCTGGGTCAGCCTCTCAAGTATAGCCACCATGGCCGGGTCTGAGCGGGAGGCTGAACCAGAGCCACCGGCCTCGTGGTCGTGAGGCCGAGGAGACCGATACCTGGGGATGGGCTGATAGTCCTCGTCAGTGCTGTCAGAGGCCTCATCCTCAGCTATATCAGCGGGCTGAGCATCTAGATCTGCAAGCTCTGCCTCAGCAAACCCTGTATGGTCGCATCCTGCTCAGCCGCTGTCTCAGGCACCTTAGGTCTCTCTCTCTGTCCTGGTGCAGGGGCCTGCTCTCTAGTAACTGAAGCTCATAGCTGATGAATATCATACTCAGGAAAAGCAGTAGTGGTTTCAGTTATCTCAGCACTTATTTCTAAAGGCAGCTCAAGTGCAGATCTGATGATGAAACAAATCCAATGAGCATAGGGCAGCTGACGGTGTCCCTTGAAGCCTTCTGCCAGGGTGTCCTCCATCTCACTGACCATAAGATCCCAAATGTCAGAAGGTGTCTGTGAAAGAAGGTGGTGAACTACCTAAAGCTGCATCCTGGTGAGTCCCTCTCTATAACCAAGTCTGGGAAGAAGAGTGCGTCTGACAATAGCATCCAAGACTCGGGCAATCGGTGTCAGACTGGCAGGTGTGCGACGAGACCCTTCGCCAAAAGGCTCACGAAAATAGGGTCGGATCAGGTCTGTAGGTGGCACAGAACCGCCATGAGGGCGTCTAGGTGGAGTTGTCTGACCAAAGCAGAGCTGGTGAATCTTCGTGTCTGAAGCTGGGAGTCTGAGAATCTCCCATACTCTGGAGCTGTACAGTCTGCGGTCGCGGCCTCTGAATGCAAAGTGTATGAACTCATGGGCTGGATCAATCCATAATGAAGCATAGAACTCCCTAACCAAAGTGCCGCAGTATGCACCTGTCCGTCCAAGAAAATCTGACAGGCCTGGTAGATAGGACAGGTGCGGACGTAGCTGCTCACCGACTACCTCAACAAGTGACTCAATGCGACAGACCCTCTATGGTCGAAAGACAATGCCACTGTCAACAAGAGCTCTGTAAAAGTCCTCCTGGAGAGGAGTATAGAATCCCTCTGAAGCTCTGGAGTCCCTCTGAGGTGAGAACCACCGGCTGACCTCAACAAATCTCAAACTTTGCACCTGTCGTGCAGTAGCACCTCTCAAGTCAAAGTGCTCAACTAGGGGTGTACCTCTAACTCTCGGAGGTGGACGTCCTCCACGACGCTGACCCTCTGGCCTGGGAGTCACCTGAGTCCGTGTGCGTGTGGAGCGGCGATGTGATGGAGTATGAGCTGGTTGTTCCGCTGTCCCCTCTGAAGGTGCTACAGGTGGATCAACTGACATAGTATCTGCATCCATTAGCACTTCTGCGCCCTCAGTGGTCTCAGTGGTCTCTGTACCAAGCTGTCGTCCTTCAAGATGAAAACGACTGTCTCCAATGCGTATACCACTGCTCCTACCACCCCTCTCTACTGCATCTGCTGCATCTGCCACTGCCTGAGCTATCTCTGCATCAGTGAGAGTCTTCTTCTTCTTTCTGGCCATGATCTTTATGCGCTTTCCACGCGCAACCTCAGACAGACAAGGAGGACTGTCGTCCCCGTCACTAGGAGCACCACCGGCATTCTTGCAACGAACCAAGTTGTCACACTGTCGAAAAACCTCTAAAAGATGATGTACTGACACTCGAGAGGCTTGGCCTCAGTCCGTATCCATAGGCTTGGCCTCGGATTCAATCAACAGAACAGCAGTCACCCTGACACACCGACAAACTCGCTGAAAAGACGGAATAGATGGATCTACTATAAGCAACATATATGATCTAAAGGTACGAAACCCTAGAGATAGCAAGCATATAAGATAAGACGTGAAATGAAACACGATGGCTACCTCGGATCGACGAGAAAGCGGTGATGAGATGAGATGACCTAGGTCGTGAGACTTCCCGATGCACCGGACGAGCGCTGATTCACCGAAACAGAAGTCGATTAGGGTTAGCGAAAACAAAATTTCGACAAACCCTAATACGAAGATCAAGGAAGTGCGAAGCAACCTCGGAGCGAAGACGTCACGCGAAGGACGTTTCGACAACGAACGAAAGCGGCACTGCAGAACGAACCCTAGGGTTAGGGCGACGCGCGATGGCCGAAGATCGAGAATGAATGCGATGGCAGGGACTGGCCGAAGGTCGTGCATGGTCTCTGGCAGCAGCAGCAGCGCCTCACGGCGGCGGCGGTGGCGGCGGAGATGGCGCGATGAACGGCGGCTGCGCGGGCGCGGTGGCGGAGACGGCGCGTGTGCGAGAGGAGAGCGGCTGCAGGGCCGGGCGGTGGCACAGGCGCGGCGGAGAGCTCCAGCGAGCGGTGGCGCGGTGGAGCTCCGGCGAGCGGCGGTGCGGTGGAGCTCCGGCGAGCGGCGGCGCGGCGCGTTAGGGCACGGAGGCGGCGGTTGCAAGTTGTACGGGCGAAAAAAGAGAAGGAACGCGAAAGATTATATGAGGGGTTAGATCCGCTCGATACGCGATGACCGGACGCAGTGGTCGATATGACCGGACGCGGAGAGGCAGCATCCGGTCACATTCCAGTAAGCTCCTGGAATGACCGGACACGTCCGATTATCCGCGATCGGACGCTGACAGCGTCCGGTTTTGATTTGCCCGGAAAACTGAGACGGATGACCGGACGCGGTGGTGGTTACCGGGACCGGACACGGTGGTCAACAGGGGCGCGTCCGGTGCAGCGTCCGATCACTAGATCAGGAGACGGTCTTCAGGATGACCGGACGCGCTGGTGGTCGCCGGGACCGGACGCGGTGGTGAAGCAACACTGCGTCCGGTGCAGCATCCGGTCCAACGTCCGGTCACTGTTTTTCACCCTTTTTCATTCCGAACTTAGACGCGACTTCTCCCAATCAAGTTCCAATTCAAAGAGACACAGATAAACACCAATTGGAACAAGATATGAGTGACCTCACTCAAACCCTCAAGTTTCTCAAAATAGTTTGCCTTAGGCTAATATTATTTTTAGGAAAATAGGCAACAAACACCCGAGGAGCAACGTATGGCCATGCAATAGAGCTTTTGAACCCTTGGGAGCGTCAAAATGCTCTCTCTACCCATGGACGAACACAGAGGTTGCTCAAAACTTAACCGAAAAGGAACGACAAAACAACAACCATGCATATGCAATGCAAAACAAGTAAGTAAAGCTAGGTTGCTTATCAAGTTTGATCCACGGTTAGGCTTCTTCACTCCTCCAAAGGAGGGTTATCGTAACCATGTTAGTCAAGCCCTAGATGCATTGCGGGTAATTAAACATGACATATAATACAATGCAATGCAAGGGACAACACAAGCTCATCTTTTAAAGTTACTAGAATCAAGCACATTGAGTTCACTTCTCAACCTACAAAAGGTAGCTTCATCCAAAGGTTTAGTGAAGATATCCGCTAATTGATTCTCACTTCTTACACCTTCTAGTGATATGTCATTTTTAGCAACGTGATCTCTTAGAAAGTGGTGGCGGATATCAATGTGCTTGGTGCGAGAGTGTTGTACCGGATTATTAGCAATTTTAACTGCACTTTCATTGTCACATAAAAGCAGCACCTTTTTAAGAACAACTCCATAGTCTAGGAGGGTTTGTTTCATGTATAGGATTTGTGCACAATAAGCCCCCACGGCAATGTATTCCGCCTCGGCGGTGGACAAAGCCACACTATTTTGCTTTTTCGATGACCATGATACTAAGGATCTTCCAAGCAAATGGCACCCTCCAGATGTGCTTTTTCTATCAATTTTGCAACCGGCATAATCCGAATCGGAGTAGCCGACTAGTTGGAATCTAGCTCCTTTGGGGTACCATAGTCCGATGCTTGGAGTATACTTAAGATATCTTAGGATTGTTTTTACGGCACTTAAGTGAGGTTCTTTAGGGCACGCTTGAAAGCGGGCACACATGCACACACTAAACATGTGTCGGGCCTAGATACGGTAAGGTATAACAAGCTACCAATCATAGAACGGTAAAGAGTTTGATCGATTGGTTTACCTCCCTCATCTAGGTCGAGATGTCTATTAGTTGGCATTGGGGTCTTGATTGGCTTGCATTCTTCCATCTTGAATCTTTTGAGAAGATCCTTGGTATACTTCTCTTGAGAGATAAAGATCCCTTCTCTCATTTGCTTGACTTGAAACCCAAGGAAGAATGTTAGCTCACCAATCATTGACATCTCGAACTCTTTTGACATCAATTCACCAAATTCTTTGCAATAGTCTTCATTTGTTGACCCGAAGATGATATCATCAACATATACTTGACAAATGAAGATCTCTTCTTTGAATTTCTTGGTGAATAGTGTAGTGTCAACCTTCCCAATGGTGAAGCCCTTCTCAATGAGGAAGTCACGAAGGCGCTCGTACCACGCTCTAGGGGCTTGCTTGAGCCCATATAGCGCCTTGGTCAACCTATAAATATGATTAGGATATCTAGGGTCTTCAAACCCGGGAGGTTGTTCAACAAAGACTAGTTCATTTATAAAGCCATTTAAGAATGCACTTTTCACATCCATTTGATATAGTTTCATATCATGATGTGATGCATATGCAAGTAGGATACGGATGGCTTCAAGTCTTGCAACGGGTGCAAAAGTCTCTCCAAAATCAAGACCTTCAACTTGAGAGAACCCTTTTGCCACTAGTCTTGCCTTGTTTCTTACCACTACCCCTTGATCATCTTGCTTATTGCGGAACACCCACTTGGTTCCAATGACTCTTGCACCTTTTGGATGCTCTTCAAGTGTCCATACTTGATTTCGGGCGAAGTTGTTCAATTCTTCATGCATGGAATTCACCCAATCCGGATCTTGAAGAGCTTCTTCTACATTCTTAGGTTCAAGACAGGAGACAAAAGAGTGATGTTCAACAAAAGAATTAAATTTTTGAGATCGAGTCATTACACCCTTTGTAGGACTCCCTATGATGAGATCTTGTGGATGTGCTTGAAGTAGAGGTGAGTTTCTTCGATCAACCATTTGAGGGGTGGGATGAGGAGCATCAACGTCTTGAGCTTGTGCCTTGGTTTGATGATGAGAGACATGGGTGTCTTCATTTTCAACTCTCTCATTATTGTCATCATCTTGAGGCACATATGATGATGATGGTGGATTGACAATTTGTACATCGTCTTCATCATCTTTGGGCTTGATGTCACCCACCGGCATGTTCTTCATGGCCTCCCTCAATGGTTCATCATCTACATCATCACAATTCTCAATTGCTCCTTGGGAGCCGTTAGACTCATCAAATTCCACATCATATGTTTCTTCAACCAAACTGGTGGCGTGGTTAAATACTCTATATACTTTGGACTTTGATAAGTAGCCAACAAGAAAACCAATATCACAACGTCTTTGGAACTTCACTAGGTGTTGATGCTTCTTGTGGATGTAGCATTTGCAACCAAACACCCGGAAGAATGAGACGTCCGGCTTCTTCCCATTTAGCAACTCATAAGGGGTCTTGCAAAGGAACTTTTGTAGGAAGAGGCGATTTGAAGCATAGCATGCGGTGTTGATTGCCTCGGACCACAATTTTTCCGGTGTATTGTACTCATCTAGCATTGTTCTTGCAAGAGTGATCAAGGTCCGGTTCTTCCTCTCAACTACACCATTTTGTTGAGGAGTGTAGGTTGATGACACTTCATGCTTGATTCCAATTTCATCACAATAGGCTTCAATGTTGGTGTTGTCAAACTCTTTTTCATTGTCACTTCTAATCTTCTTTATCTTGACTTCAAATTCATTTTGAGCTCTCTTTGCAAACTTCTTGAAGCAACTTGCCACTTCGGATTTGTCATGAAGAAAGAAAGTCCAAGTGTATCTTGAGAAGTCATCCACAATCACAAGACAATAAAGATTTCCACTCAAACTCTTGTAAGTTGTAGGACCAAACAAATCCATGTGAAGGAGTTCTAGTACTCTTGATGTTGACATGTAGGCTTTGGTTGGATGAGTGTTTGCAACTTGTTTGCCGGCTTGACATGCACTACAAGGTTTGTCCTTTTCAAACTTTACATCCTTTAAGCCTCTTACTAGTTCTTTCTTCAATAGCTTGTTGAGAGTGTTCATTCCAACATGAGCAAGCCTCCTATGCCAAAGCCATCCAAGTGTGGTCTTGGTGAACAAACATGTCATCAAGTTTGCATCTTCGGAGGTGAAGTCAACAAGATAAAGATTGTTGTATCTAAAACTCTTGAAAATCACTTGCTTGTCATCTATCTTGGTAACAACCACTTCATTTGGACCAAACAAGCATTGGTAGCCAAGATCACAAAGTTGCCCAACGGATAGTAAATTGAAACTCAATGAAGCAACATAGAGCACATTGGAGAGAGACTGATCATTTGATATTGCAACCTTGCCTATACCCTTGACTTTGCTCTTGGAATTATCCCCAAATGTGATCTTGTCTTGGCATACCCCATCCTCTTCAAGTGAGGTGAACATACGAGGATCACCGGTCATGTGTTGTGTGCAACCACTATCAATCACCCAATGAGATCCACCGGTCTTGTAGTTCACCTACACACAAGAGATCAAGCCTTTTGTTTAGGGACCCAAACTTGAGAGGGACCCTTAACTTTTTCAAGTAGTGACTTGGCAACCCAAATTTTCTTTGGCCTATTCTTGTTAGGAGGACCCAAGAACATAACTTTCATCTTTCCACTAGAGTCCTTTCTAAGCATATAGTGAGCATTGAAAGCAAAGGGTCTAGCATGCTTGGGCAAGGGTTGTGGTGGTGGGGTTTTGCACTCATGAGCAAAATGGCCTTCTTGTCCACACTCAACACATCTCTTTGGCTTGGGCTTAGTCTTGCTTTGTTGTTGTTTGGCCTTGACCTTCTTCTCTTGATTTGCCAAATACCCAATGCCACTCCTATCCAACTTCATGACGGTGTTCATGAGTAGCTCACTTTGCAAGTGTTGGCCTCTTGTGAACTTGCTTAGGCCGGTCTTTAGATGCTCTTTCTCTTGCTTGAGCTTCTTGTTTTCTTCAATGAGTGACTCATTTGAGGCTTGCTTTTCAAGAGCCAACAACTTCTTGTTCTCAACTTTAAGCATTTCATTTTCACTCTTGAGCTTGACACACTCATCATAGTCATTTGCTTCAACCACACTCTTGCCTTTGCCGCTAGAGCCTTGCTCAAAGTTCTCAACAATCAAATCATCACATGATGTAGCTATATCAATCTTAACAATTCGGTTAGTAGCATCATGTGTCTCGAGAGCAAGCTCATTAGCAACAATAAGAGTATCATAATTAATTTTCAAGGTGGTGTACTCTTCTTTTAGCATGTTTAGTCTAGTGATGAGTTCACCATGCCTCTTCTCAATTTTATCATGCTTATCTTTAAGCTCCTTGTTAGAAATTTTAAGCTCTTTGAGAGAAGAAGACATAGTTTCATTTTGATCTATGAGCTCATCCCTAGCATCATGTGCACTTTCAAGCTTAGATGAGAGTGTTTCATTTTCATATTGAAGCTCATCATTTTCATTTCTAGTCCTCCTTATGATTTTAGAATATTTGTTTAACAATTTTACTAGTTCGTCATAAGAAGGTGCATCATATTCATCATCACTATCACTATCACTATCATCACTATCACTATTTTGTACCTTTCGATCACCCTTTGCCATAAGGCATAGATGAGTAGTAGAAGATGAAGGTGACGATGGCGGTGAAGGTGGTGGTGAAGATGTCGGTGAAGATGATGGTGGCGCAATCACAAGTGCGGCGATCTTCTCTTTTTCGTTGTCACTTTCATCGACGGAGGACTCACATAATGATTCAATGTCGGTGAGCCAATCACCAACAATATAAGCCTTGCCTCCCTTCTTCTTTTTGTAGAACTCTCTTTTCTTGTCATCTTTCTTCTTGTATGGCTTGTTCTTTCTTTTATCATCTTCTTCATCGCTTGAATCATCTTTCTTGCCCTTGTACTTGTTCTTGTACTTGTCTTTTGAAGACTTTGGGCATTGGTGAGCTAGATGGCCAAGTTCCCCACAATTGAAGCAATCCATTTCGGAGATTGGCTTCCTTTTGCTACTTGTGAAGAACTTCTTCTTCTTGCCATCGAACTTGATGCCACTCTTGTTGAGCTTCTTTAGCATCTTGGTGGTCTTCCTTACCATGAGTGCAAGTGATTCATCATCAATATCACTCTCACTTGTGCTCTCTTGCACTATCATGGCTTGGCCCTTCTTCTTTTTCTTTTCATGGCTAGCTTTGAAGGCCAAGTCCTTCTTCTTGGAAGATGATGAACCCTCTTCCGGAGTGATGTGCATGTACATCTCATGTGCATTGATCTTTCCCAATACTTGAGTCGGTGTTGCGGCGGAGAGATCACTTTGGTGAAGTACGGTGACAATATGTCCATACTTCTCAACGGGGAGAACACTCAAGATCCTCCTTGCAACATCCGATTAACTCATTTTGGTGAGTCCAAGAGCATTTAGATCCTCTACAAGAACATTCAAACGAGTGTACATATCGTTAGCACTTTCTTTAGGAAGCATCTCAAAAGAATTAATTTTCTTTAAAGCAATATGATAGCGTTCCTCACGCTCGCTCTTAGTTCCCTCATGGAGAGCACAAAGATTTTCTCACAATTCGTGAGCGTTTTTGGCATTTCGCACACGATTGAAAATGTCTTTGCCTAGTGCCCGATAGATTGCATTTTTTGCTTTTGCATTCCACCGGTCGTATTTCTCCTCGTCACCACTTGGGTTAGCGGGATCCCTTATGGGGGGAAGCCCTTCGGTTGCGGCTCTAAGGCACCCAACATCTATGGCTTCGAGGTACGCCTCCATACGAATTTTCCAATATGGAAAATCATCTCCCTCAAAAGTGGGAGGTGGTCCTTTCCCACTAGACATCTTGCTCTAGGCGGTAAAGCCTAAATTTAGAGCAACACGGCTCCGATACCAATTGAAAGGATCAAGATGCCCAAGAGGGGGGGGGTGAATTGGGCTTTTCTAAAAATTAATTGCAAGAATTAAATCCTACAAGCCAAACTTCACCCCTAGTGCCTACTTGTGTTCCTTGTGTTTCTACCGATAAAAGTTATGCACCCTAAGTTCCAAACCTAGACTAGCAAGGCAATTCTAGGAAAGTAATCAAGCAATGAAAGTAATGCAAGAAAGTAAATGCTTGAAAGTAAGGGATAGGAACACGACGATGTTTTGCCGAGGTATCGGAGAGTCGCCACTCCCTACTAGTCCTCGTTGGAGCACCCGCGCAAGGGTGTAGCTCCCCCTTGATCCGCGCAAGGATCAAGTGCTCTCTACGGGTTGATTCTTTGACACTCCGTCGCGGCGAATCACCCAAAACCGCTCACAACTTGAGTTGGGTCACCCACAATCTCGTCGGATGATCACCGAACTCCCAATCACCACCAAACCGTCTAGGTGATGGCGATCACCAAGAGTAACAAGCTAGAACTCTCACTTGACCACAACAAGTCTAATGAGAAGATGGATGCACACTTGCTAGACTCTTGTCACTAGAGAGGATTCTCAAACTTTGATTCGCAAATCTCAATCCTCACTATGGCTCTTGCACTCCCTTGCACTTCAAAGGTGTTTCTCAGCTAAACAAATGAGTAAGAGACCTCTAAAAGAGGTGGAGGGGTTGTATTTATAGACCCCTCAGATAAATCCAACCGTTACCTTTCAAAACAGCCAGACGCGCACTGACCGGACGCGCCTGTCGATATGACCAGACGCGCCGATCAGTTGTAACGGTCAAAAACGAAAACCTGTACTGAGAGACCGGACACGCCGATCTGTGCTAACCGGACGCGCCGGTCTGAGATGACCGGACGCACCGATCAGGGATGATCGGACGCGTCCGATCATGCAAGAGCTCTCTGGAAATTTGACCTGACACAACACAGCGTCCGATCATAGGTGACCGGACGCGTCAGGTCACCCGGGACCTTACTGGAACAAGACCGGACGCACGACCGCGTCCGTTCGTAGGTGACCGGACGCGTCAGGTCTCCGCTGGACCTTACTGGAACATGACCGGACGCACCGGTCTTTTTCACAGTCGCGTCCGATTTTTGCTGTTTACCCTCTGGAACACGTGTCAGCCTGACCACCGCGTCCGGTCCTCTCAAGAACCACGTCCGGTCAGTCAACCGAAAACGCAGTTAGGATTTTGTACTGACCGGACGCGTCCGGTCATGACCAGGACCGCGTCCGGTCATAGGTAAACGGCTCAAACGTCTTCTAAACGCAATACAACTTGAACCAAGTCGCTTCTAACTGTACTCTGAGCTTTTCTTGAGCTACCTAGTGCTAAGTTTGACAAGTGTGTACCACACCTAAACATAAGACTCACCTAGGTCAAGCTACTCGCTCATGCCCCTCTTCATAGTACGGTCAAAGGAAGAAACAAAGATCCTAACGACTATTCCAGATGTATCTCAACACCTTAACATCCGAAACTAACCGTCCTTAATCTTATCGTTGATCCTTTGAAAACCAAAACGATTTCCATCAAGGGACATGACTGCCATATTGCCCAAAGCAGTTATCATCTCCATGACCTAACTTACCGATGTTTCTGCAAAACACACGTTAGTCATGGTAATTATATGTTGTCATTAATTGCCAAAACCAACACCGGGGCCTAGATGCTTTCACAATGGAATTCACGTGGCCATGGGGGCTCTCGTGGTGGATCTATAGGTCGTGGGCCCTGGTCGTGGCCCCACAGGTGGGACACCATTTGGAGGCGGTGGCCACCAGAGAGAAGGCTCACATGGGGGTGCACCCAGCCACAACACTCGTGCACCTCCTGATGAACGCCGACTTTGTTAAGTCTACTTCAAAATGGGGCACTCGGCTGCTGAATGTTGGCACAAGTTTGATGAAAACTATGTGCTCGATCAGAGACTCGTTGCGGCTACCACCACTGACACTTATTCATATGGTGTGGATACTAACTGGTATATAGATACCAACGCGATAGACCATATCACTGGTGAATTAGAGAAGCTATCAATGAAGAACAAATATCACGGTGGTGATCAAATTCACACGGCCAGTGGCTCAGGTATGGAAATTAGTCATATTGGTCATACTACTGTTTGTACCCCTCATCATGATATTCATCTTAATAATGTTCTTCATGTTTCTCAAGCCACAAAAAATCTTGTTTCAGTTTATCGTCTTGCTACTCTGCTTATTTATACTTTTTGATCCACTGCCTACGCTGTAACACCCTAGGTGTTTAGCTCCTTAATTGCATTGCATTTGCATGAGCATAAGCAAGCATCATTCATTTCATGCATAAGCTTATAATATGTTTATATTCCATGTGAAGTAAGAAGTGAGTAGTGTGCAACACACAAGTACCTTATGTGCAACTTCCTTTGTGAGATATGTCAACCACTTTAGTGTAACATAATTAGCAAGTGTTGTGCAACACACTCATGCAACATGTGCAACAGGAGCTTGCAACATTTGGGTGAAAGTATTGAAATACTTGTGCCAAAGTATGTGACACTAGGAATTTTGTGCAACCAATGTGTAGAGTGCCTAATTAGGTCTTATAACACCTTAATTACATTTAGGGTAAGTAGTGGAGCAATGTTCATGTTGACCAAAATTACCAAATTGCCCTTCCAAATGTTGTTGACTAAGTTGGACCTCTGGAGTGATCTGGTTTGACCAATTAAAAAGTCTAGTTTAGAGATCTTGCATGGAGGAGCAACCTTAATCAAGGTTGTAGAGAATTTCATAAGGAACAAAAGTTCTAATATGGACATCTCATGAAAATGACCAGAACATGCTCAAAAATGGCCCACAAGTCAGTATTAGGGGCTGTTTTGGGACTTAGCCATTTTGGCTAAGTGTGGAGCTGAAAACCGTTCACTGTACCTCCCTTTAGCAACTTGTAACTCACAAACTAGGCCAAACCAGTCCTTGAGCCAATTGACAAAGTTGTTGCCCACACATAGCTCTACAACATTGTCAATATCACCATCACCTAGTTCTAAATAGTTTAGGAGATATAGCGTCAAGAAGTTAGGGTTTCAGTCGACGTTTATCTCTGAAACTGCATTTCAGTTTCAAGGGGCACCACTTTGGAGCTCTGTAGTTTCAAATCTAGGCCGAACCAGTCCAAACTCCAATTGACAAACTTGTAGTCCTCATGTAGCTCTACAACATTGCCAACAGCACCCATACCTGGTTCTCGCTGGATTAGGAGTAAACTAAACTCAAAATCGCTCTGTCAGTCACCGTTTCAGACGCGATTCAGTTAAGTCAGACTTCGGCCATGACTGTCGTGGCCGACCGGCCACAGGCCGTCGTCGACGCGTGGCCACGCGGTGGCAGCCGTACACCGGCCTTGGCCCCACCCGTCGGGTCACGACGTCTTCAAGAGGTGCCACGGAGCCACCACTCACCCTCACTCACGCCCTGCCCTCTCTCTCTCGCCTCTCCGAGCCGGAGCGGAGCACCGAGGCGCCATTGCCGCCGCGGGCTTCCTCGCGCTCGTGCGCCGTCGTCGTCGAGCCTCGGCTCAATTCCTCCCGCCAGCGACCCCGCAGCATCTTCCTCTACCACCTCCACCCCTTTCCGGGAGTGTTTGAGCGAAGGTGAGGCCACATTGCTCGCTTCCGCCACCACGGCCGTGTTCGGGACCTCGCCGGAGTTCGAGGCCGCCGTGGGCAGAGCAGATCCACCCTTCTCATCCCTTCCTTTTTCCTTAGTTAGCTTTCCAGTGACCCCGGGAAACTTGGGGCGGGCTTGGTTGAGGCAGTCGGGCTCACCGTCGCTGGCGTACCGCCGCGCACCTCCACCGTGCCGCCATGCCCGACGGCGAGCACCTTTCCATTGCTTCGCCGCCCCGTTCTTGCCACCAATCGTTGTAGTTCGATGATGTGGTCATGCTAGTCCGTCCAATTTCGTCGGCTGGCTCACCGACGGCGAGCTCCGGCGACCACAGCTCCTCCCCTCCGCCTCGCTCTCGCTGACAGGTGGGGCCACCTGGTCAGTCACACGCGCGCGGGCGGGAGCCCGAGCAGGCCGCGCGCGGGAGCGGGCCACGCCGCGAGTTTTTGGGCCGCGTCTTTCCCGGGCCGGCCCAGTAACAAATCCGATTTATTTCATTTCTTTTATTCTGTCACAGTTTTAGATAATATTTAGAAAATGTGGATCTAGGGTTTTACTTGCCCAAAAATTATGAGATAAATTTTGTTGGGATCTACAGGATGTGTAGTATTTTAGAAAAATATAAATTGGATATGTGATGTTTGTTTTCTGGGATATTTAAATAGGTCCTTGAAATGTGTTTTAAATCACATGCAAACTTGTTTAAATTATATCTTGAGTTTCATTGTTCCAAAAATTATGAAATTTGGTGAGTAGGCTAATTTATACTTGCTCTAGCTTTGGTAAAAATTTGGGCAGTAGTGCTTAAGTACTTTTCAAGTTATAATGCTATCTTGTGATTCTAGGAAATATTAAATGAATTTTAGTAATTTTTCTACATGTGCAATGTTCATATAAATTTTTGGAGAATGTCTTGGTACCCTAGAGTGTCCAAGAAAATTAAGAAATCTGTTGTTTGACACTTTTTACTATGCTTTGTTATTTATACAAAAATCAGCCTTTTGGGCTTGTGAATTTTGTTCAGAGAGTTCCTATGAATAAATTGAGTTCAAATTTTTACAGTAGTCTCTTTTTGGGTCAGAGAGTCCCCTGTAAATTTTGTAGAATTTTAGGAGCAGTTTACATATATGTTTAAAATTTTACTTAATTACTTAAGTAAATTAAGAAAGGGGTGTAAATAAATATTCTAGGTGGGCACACCTTACTTTCTGGTGTTCTTGTGACCTTTGTGAACTTGTGGTAACAGTAGTTTGGTCTTATGGGATATTTGCCACATAAATAAATATTTAATCTTTGCAATTCTAGGTTTTCTGGACAGCTGGTAGCATTTCTAGGTTTGACCCTTAATAAAAGTATTGGCTAGAAAACTTGTGAATACCAAAGTGGTAGTAAACTGGTTAAACTAGCTTGTGTCAAAATTTGATGGCAATTGGGCTAGTAGTTTAGGAGTTATTGATGTTTTAAGTGACAGTCCAGAATTGGCTGCTCTCTGTTTAGAGAGAGCAGATTCTGGGACTTTGGAATTTCGACTAGGTAAACTTTGGAATTAAGTGCTGTGGTCTGAAAACATTTTGTGGTGCATTTCATAAGCTTTCCAGATTGTCTTAGATCATATCTTTTGGAGTTGGGATTCTCCAGTTATGTTAGAATCTTTGAGCTGCTGTCCAGAATGTCTTACTGTGGTAACCTAAGTAATATTACTTTTGTGTTTGTTAGGTGTTAGGGCCGTAACCGAAGAGGAACAACTATATCTTAGGTTGGGTAGATTAGGTAAGTACTTCTCCACCGGAGAAGAGATTTGCACGTACTAATAAAGTAACGTGATTAGATTCTTATTTTATTTCTGAAATGCATTTCATTCCGAGCATGTTGCATCTTTATGCATCCATGATATTTATTGTGCATTCATGCAATAGGTGTACCGGAGAGGGTAACTCTCCTCGAATTCAAGCCGGTGATTCCGGAGGAAATCCAGGACCAGCCGGAGCAGCTAGAGGAACCAGCCGGCGACGAAGCTCCTGCCGAAGATCTACCTGAGTGTCCTGATCACCGGCCTTCGACCTTTCTGAAAGGCAAGCCCCGGTGCATGCTGAACCTACTGATTTATAAATTAATCTTGAGTACTTTTAATTGTTTACTGCATTAAGTTGTAAGAGTTATATGAAAACACTTGTTGCATTATACCTGTCCTTGTCCAGATATCGTACTTAATCCTATATTAGGTTTAGGCACGTGTCAATACTTAGCCCTGCTTAGTACGGTAGAAGTCGGGTGATTTCTGGTCATCCGCGAGATGTAGGAAGGAGTCATGAGTGGCTTTATGGCTATCGTGGTGGAACCATGCTTAAAAATGAAATTGAGACCGGGCGGGAGTTCGATAGTACAGTCGCAAGACACTTCACGTCTTGGGTGTGGAGCTATGCCCGTCTGAGTCGTTTAAGGACCGATTCGCTGTACGTCCTTGAGTCATGTTGAACGCAGTCTAACACTTAGTTGGCCGGATAAGCCGTTCCGACCGTGAAGCCGAGTAATGTGGTTCAGGCCGGGAATCGAATGGTAGGTTGCTTCTTGGAGGAGAGAAATGATGTGCTTGGGGACATTGGCGTGAGACCAAGGGGGGGTTAGAGTCCCTATCACCTGGCAGAGTGTCGCCCTTGGGGTCGCGACATTATTCGGACCCGCGATTCCTGAATCATATGAAATGGTGGCCTGTGCGACCCTGGCAGGGGTCTGCACGGTGAGTGTTAGAAATACCCCTCCAGCTGGATAGGAATTCGATTCGAATCGCCGTCGCTCCCGGTTAGTGAGCACTTGACTTGAGCAGCGGCAACGTAGACCTCATTAAATGAACTGGTGGTTAAGGGAATGATACAATGTTGCCATAATGATATACCTGCGATGGATATAATAATCATGTTGTTTGATTATAATCAAGTGCATGTTTAGTACAGGTGCTAAGATAGATGACAGGTAAATGCTAAAAATAACTGCTAGTACAGGTTATAAGAGTTTCAATTACTTATGCCTTTATGCAAAATGTTATGTCAGCTAGCCTCTTGTGTAAGCCGTGCATAATCCTTGGTGTCATCTTATTTTCTGGTTTTTGACGGGTAAGTCTAGCTGAGTACATTCCAGTACTCAGGGTTTATTCCCTCCTGTTGCAGATGATATGCTCTATCAAGGCTTCTGCAAGACGTGTCTCCACCCTGCGGGTGATGATGACTAGATCACTAGGGCGTGATCGTCTTTATGTACTTTCCTCATGCTTTTGCGGGTTGTCGATCAACAAGACTGGCAGTAGTTAAATAACTGGTGTGTTTATGCTTCCGCTACTTTATAAACTTGGTTTGTAATATTTGCGACTCCGTATGTGTAAACTTATTTCAGAACTACTTGTGAAATATAACGTATGATGTTGTATGTTGAATGATGCGATCTTGGTTGTAAGCAAGTTGGTTTGAAATCTCTCGTGGTTTCGATTGACTACCGGGATTATATGGGCTCAAGTTCGAAAATTTGAGCGCTTCGGTGCTTGTTTTTGTACTTGTGCTCTTATAATTTGGTCGGTTCTGTTACAGCTGGTACCGGAGCATAATTCAACATTAAAAACATCGTACGAGTATTTAAAAACAAAAGTATTTGATTATGAAAATGGTTAAAATTCTAAAAATTATTTTCATAGGTATGCCAGTGATCACATCCCTTAGCCCAAATAAGGACTCTTAGGTGGCTTATTATAAAGACTAACTTGGAGGCCTTGTTTGTTTTTGTTTCGTCGTCCATACGGCGTGATATTGTATGGATGCCATCCACTTGGGTGGTAATATATGGATCAATTACCTCGACGCTCTGGTAAGTGTGAGTTGTGAGAGCGTGATCGTCCAACCGGCGGTCTAGGGGAGAGTAGTTTTGGTGACTTGCATACTTACATGTTTAAACCATGTAATTATGTAAGCACTTAATTATGGGAATATATTTATATCGGGTAGCTTTGATACTGAAGTATATACATCAGGGTATGTGTATATGGAAAGTATTTAAATTACTGCTTTCTTGTGTGCTTATAGTGGGAAACTGTTTGGCTGAAATGAGATTTTTCTGCAGGTACACTAACAGCGTAACGAGTAGACCGATAGTTTCGCTTATATGAGAGAACGTATGTATGCCACCGCCTAGCGTTAGAACTTTAGGTTTCTACTAAGGTGAGAGGGCGTACGAAACGTGCATGCATCATGTTTAATTATATCATACATATCATTTACTCCCTCCTTAAAAATTTTAGTACTCCCGACTAAATTAAATTTTGTATCCCCTAAATGATCCTCACTTAAGTCGTATCTTGTTAATACAGATGGCACGTACCAAGAGGACCGCTCGCAAGTCCACTGGGGGCAGGGCACCTCGTCACCAGCTCGCTCCACGTGAGCCCCGCCCGGAGCCTACTGAGGTGGAAAGGCTGAGGGCAGAGTTGGCTGAAGTGACTGCTGCCAGGAATGCAGCGCGTCAGCAACTGGAGCAAGTGATCCGTGATCGTGACCAGGAAACCCTTGCAGTCCAGAGATTGACAGTAGCAAACCGCAACTGTCAACGCATGCTGGTCCGTGTCATGAATCAGAGGGATGAAGCCTAGCACGAGGAGAACGTTCTGAGAGCTCGTCAGTTTGAGCTCGAACAGCAGTTGGAGAATGCTGAAGAATACAATGACAATCTTCATGAAGAAGTGCACCGCCTGAACAACGAGCTTAATCCCCTGCTGCCTCAAAACAACAACGTCGATGAGGACATGGGTTCTGAAATCGTTATGGCTGAAAATGATGATGAAGTGGAGGTCAATGGACCTCAAGATGCCGAACCAGAAGAAGAACCCGAAGAAAAAGAAGAAGATGAGGAGTTAGAGCCTGTTAGTGATGAGGACGGCGGGGAGATCCTTGACACCGACTCTGAGGACGATGCTTAGAGTAGTTATCACGTAGCTATGGTGTTAGGATCGTCTTTTGTGCCTCCTGGGGTTGGAGTGAGGCTTTGTAATAACTTGACTTTTGGGATGTAAGGTCGAACCCTATGTTTCCTGGATGTTTAGTTGGAACCTGTTAATTTCGATCGCAATTGGATGTCTTATTGTGTGGCGTTCGATGATGGTGTCACGATTAGCACCCTTCGGTGCCGCGACGAAACCGAGGGCCTCCTATGGCGCGCGACATAAGGCTGTGCTGCTTGGCACGCGCTGGTATCGAGGTGGCTAGTCATGATCCACCATGGAACTCTATCGTTGAGAAGTCTCTTTGTGATCAGTTTGAAGTAGCCTTTCTCAGTCAACTAAAAACTTTGAATTCAAATCCAAGTACCAGGCGAAAGATCAAAAATCACGTAGATTTTTAACGTAAACGGTTCAGTAACTGCTGTGCTCCTTGTGAGTGAGCCTTTATCAAAGTACATCTTGTTGGATTCTCTCGCATGATTGCGCCAAGTGATCCGCTTAAATGGATTGTGCGGTTGTGATGAATTATTGTGCCATGATTATTTTGAGAAGTCTATTTCATGAAGTCAGTTCGACATATTTACAATAATTTGTCTACAAACTTCCCACATCGTCAGTGCTCATTGGCTATGCATTTTGCAGATGTCGTACAATCTCCGTCGGGGTCGTGGCAATGAGGATGAGGAACAGCCACCCCCTCCGCCACCACCTACCCCGGCTGATTTGATGCAGACCGTGGTCGAAGGGCAGCGCATGCTGGCAGATGCTATGCGCCAGCTTGCCAACCGAGAGGCTCGTCATGGCCGCCAGGGCCCAGAACCCAATCAGTACAGCGATTTCAAGGACTTTCTTGATACTAAGCCCCCGCTCTTTAAGGAGGCGGAGGAACCACTACAAGCTGATGAGTGGTTGAACACTATTGAACAAAAGTTTCGTCTGCTTCGCTTGACTGATGAGCTAAAGACAGAATATGCTTCTCACCAACTACATGGTCCAGCGGGTATTTGGTGGAGCCACTATCGTTCCACACTGCCTGCAAATGTCCCGATTGCTTGGGACCGGTTCAAGGCCGCATTCCGTGGAAACTATATTCCTCCAGGTCTCATGGCAATCAAGCACACAGAATTCATGAGGCTGTCACAGGGAAATAAAAGCTTGACTGATTATCTGCAATCTTTCAACAACCTGGCAAGGTATGCCACAGAGTTTGTGGATACCGATGCCAAGAAGATTGCTAGCTTCAAAAGGGGCCTCGGCCCAAAGTTGATGAAGACGATGGGTACTAGCAAGTGCACTACCTTTAATGATTTTATCAGTGATGCTTTGACCCAGGAGAACAATAATGCTATTTATTCTGCCTCGAAGAGCCGTAAAAGGGCCATTGAGGCAAGTGCTTCGCAGTCTCGGACTCTAGCTGCGCCTAGGGCTTTCCCTCGCCCACCTGCTTAGAATGCCAAGTTCCGTCCGTCATAGAAAAAGCCTGCTGCAAAAACTGGGTTCCGTAAGGCTTATGCAGTCGCTCTGCCAAAGGGAAATTCTGGTCAGAGCAGCTCCAGTGTTCCTCCCAGCAACATGCCTTGCTGGAACTGCAACAAGCCAGGCCATTGGTCCAGGAACTATCCTTACCCCAAGAAGAATGTCAACCAAGGTGGCCGTCAAGGACACGCTCATTATAACAGTATTGAGGAAATTCCCTCTGGTGAGGTTGTCACTGCTGGAAAGTTCCTAGTTGACCAACACCCTGCAGTGGTACTTTTTGATTCCGGTGCTTCGCATTCCTTTATCAGTCCTAAGTTTGCATCAGAGTTTGCACACAAATTGCATACTGTTGAAGGTGGGGGTTATTGCATTAGCGCAGCAAGTGGGAATATTTCCACAAATAAAGTAGTGGGGAATCTTGAGCTTAAGATAGAAGGGCGAAAGTACTCGCTTGCCTTAGTGGTTTTGCCGGGTTTAGGCATAGATGTTATTCTGGGCATGAATTGGATGAGTCAGAATGAGGTACTCATTGATACATCCACGCAGGTAGTTATGCTCAGAGATCCTACAGATCAAAAGGGTTTTCTGATACAACTTCCCAGAAAAGTTGATTTATCTGGAGAAGTTTATGCTGTGCAAGCAAAGGCGTTGGCCGAAATTCCAGTAGTAAATGAGTTTCCGGACGTTTTTTCCGATGATTTGCCGGGACTCCCTCCGGATCGGGATGTGGAATTTTAAATTAAATTGTTACCTGGCACAGCTCCTATCTCTAGGAGACCTTATAGGATGCCCCCGAATGAGTTAGCTGAACTTAAGGTGCAATTGAACGAACTATTGAAGAAGGGGTTGATTCGTCCTAGTTCATCTCCGTGGGGATGTCCTGCTATCTTTGTAAAGAAGAAGGATCAGTCGTTGCGGATGTGCGTAGATTATAGACCTCTCAATGCTGTCACTGTCAAAAATAAGTACCCTCTACCACGTATCGACATCTTGTTTGATCAGTTGTCTAAAGCTAAAGTTTTCTCCAAGATCGATCTAAGATCTGGCTACCATCAAATTAAAATCCGCCCGGAAGATGTTCCAAAGACAGCCTTTTCTACCAGATACGGTCTTTATGAGTATCTTGTTATGTCTTTCGGCTTGACAAATGCCCCCGCACACTTCATGTACTTGATGAATTCAGTGTTTATGCCTGAATTGGACAAGTTTGTGGTGGTATTTATTGATGACATCCTGGTATATTCTGTGAATGAGGAAGATCACGCTGAACATCTGCGTATAGTCCTCACAAGACTGCGTGAACATCAACTTTATGCAAAGTTCAGTAAGTGCGAATTCTGGCTTCGAGAAGTACCTTTCCTTGGACATGTGTTGTCCGATGGAGGAATCATGGTGGACCCCGCCAAGGTACAAGAAGTACTGAACTGGAAAGCTCCTATCTCGGTTCATGAGGTCCGGAGTTTCCTTGGTTTGGCTGGCTATTATCGTCGCTTCATCCTGGATTTCTCCAAAATAGCCAAGCCAATGACTCGGTTGCTACAAAAAGACACCAGGTTTGTCTTGACTCCTGAGTGTGATGCGGCTTTTCACCAACTGCGAACCCTCCTAACCTCAGCCCCGGTTTTGGCACAACCGGATATCGAGAAACCATTTGATGTTTATTGTGATGCCTCAGGCATAGGTTTGGGAGGTGTTCTGATGCAGGAAGGCCGAGTAATCGCATATACCTCTCGACAACTTCGGAAACATGAGGTGAATTATCCAACACATGACTTGGAACTCGCCGCAGTTGTTCATGCTTTGAAAGCCTGGCGGCACTATCGGCTGGGCAATGTTTGCAATATCTACACAGACCACAAAAGCCTCAAATACATCTTCACCCAACCCGAGTTAAATATGCGTCAACGAAGATGGCTCGAGTTGATTAAGGATTATAACCTTCAAGTGCACTATCATCCTAGCAAGGCAAATGTGGTTGCAGATGCATTAAGCCGTAAGTCTCATTGTCATTCCCTAGTTGAAACTGATTTTCATCGATCTCGCCTTCTACATCCGGCAGTCTTGTACAACATCACTGTCAGTTGTACTCTCAAAAGCAGAATTATTGAGCTCCAAAAGACTGACACTGGTATATTTCACATCAAACGTAAGATGAAAGAGCAAGAAACTACACAGTTTAGGGTAGATGAAGAGGGTGTACTATGGTTCAAGGATAGGTTAGTTGTGCCTAAGGACCGAGAGCTTCGAAATGATATCATGTCTGAAGCACACTCCTCTAAGTTGTCCATCCATCCTGGTAGCAATAAGATGTATTATGATTTGAAGCCATACTATTGGTGGACCAAGATGCGAAAAGAGATAGCTGCATATGTGGCTAGGTGTGACACCTGCTGTAGAGTTAAAGCTGTGCATATGAAAGCTGGGTTGCTTCAACCACTTTCTATCCCAGGTTGGAAATGGGAAGAGATAAGTATGGATTTCATTGTCGGTCTTCCTCCTACTGTCAAAAATCATAACTCCATCTGGGTAATTGTGGATCGTTTGACCAAATCAGCTCACTTCATTCCAGTTAGAGTGGACTATCGTCCCACTGACTATGCTGAGTTGTACTTTAATCAGATAGTCCGGCTCCATGGGATACCTCGTACTATCATATCTGACCGTGGTCCCCAGTTCACTGCTCGCTTTTGGGAGCACTTGCATCACCTTCTGGGAACCAAGTTAGTAAGAAGCTCTGCTTATCACCCCCAGACGTCAGGACAGACGGAACGGGTTAACCAAATCTTGGAAGATCTATTGCGGGCATGTGTAATATCATCCAAGGGTTTTTGGGAAAAATGGTTACCTCTAGCTGAATTCTCGTACAATAATAGTTACCAAGAGAGTATTAAGATGGCCCCATTCGAAACTTTGTACGGTCGTAAGTGTAGAACCCCACTAAATTGGATAGAATCTGGTGAGAGAAGATTTTATGGTATTGCTTTTGTTGAGGAAGCTAAGGAACAAGTCCGTACCATCCAAAAACATATGGCTGCAGCCCAGGCTAGACAGAAAAGTTATGCTGATCGTCGTAGAAAACCACTCGAGTTTGAAGTTGGAGACTCCGTGTATCTGAAAGTTTCTCCAATGAAGAGTGTCCAATGTTTTGGTGTTAAGCGGAAACTTGCACCAAGATACGTGGGTCCTTTTCAAATCATAGGCAAGAGTGGAGCTGTTGCGTACAAAATCCAGTTACCTCCTGAAATGAGTGTCATATTCAACGTCTTCCATGTATCACAGCTCAAAAAGTGTCTTCGAGTTCCTGAGGAAAGAGTCCCTTTAGGAGATATCAGGCTGGAATCCGATCTAACTTACGAAGAAAAGCCAGTCCGAGTGATCGATACTCAGGAACGAGTGACTAGAAGCAAAGTGGTTAAGTGGTATAAAGTAATGTGGAGTAATCAGGGTAGTGAAAGTGACGCTACATGGGAACGGGAGGACTATTTGCGGGATGGTTATAAGGAATTCTATGAAAAATGGTACGCTTTCCAAATCTCGGGACGAGATTTTTATAAGGGGGGAGGGCTGTAACACCCCAGGTGTTTAGCTCCTTAATTGCATTGCATTTGCATGAGCATAAGCAAGCATCATTCATTTCATGCATAAGCTTATAATATGTTTATATTCCATGTGAAGTAAGAAGTGAGTAGTGTGCAACACACAAGTACCTTATGTGCAACTTCCTTTGTGAGATATGTCAACCACTTTAGTGTAACATAATTAGCAAGTGCTGTGCAACACACTCATGCAACATGTGCAACAGGAGCTTGCAACATTTGGGTGAAAGTATTGAAATACTTGTGCCAAAGTATGTGACACTAGGAATTTTATGCAACCAATGTGTAGAGTGGCTAATTAGGTCTTATAACACCTTAATTACATTTAGGGTAAGTAGTGGAGCAATGTTCATGTTGACCAAAATTACCAAATTGCCCTTCCACTTGTTGTTGACTAAGTTGGACCTCTGGAGTGATCTGGTTTGACCAATTAAAAAGTCCAGTTTAGAGATCTTGCATGGAGGAGCAACCTTAAGCAAGGTTGTAGAGAATTTCATAAGGAACAAAAGTTCTAATATGGACATCTCATGAAAATGACCAGAACATGCTCAAAAATGGCCCACAAGTCAGTATTAGGGGCTGTTTTGGGACTTAGCCATTTTGGCTAAGTGTGGAGCTAAAAACCGTTCACTGTACCTCCCTTTAGCAACTTGTAACTCACAAACTAGGCCAAACCAGTCCTTGAGCCAATTGACAAAGTTGTTGCCCACACATAGCTCTACAACATTGTCAATATCACCATCACCTAGTTCTAAATAGTTTAGGAGATATAGCGTCAAGAAGTTAGGGTTTCAGTCGACGTTTATCTCTGAAACTGCATTTCAGTTTCAAGAGGCACCACTTTGAAGCTCTGTAGTTTCAAATCTAGGCCGAACCAGTCCAAACTCCAATTGACAAACTTATAGTCCTCATGTAGCTCTACAACATTGCCAACAGCACCCATACCTGGTTCTCGCTGGATTAGGAGTAAACTAAACTCAAAATCGCTCTGTCAGTCACCATTTCAGACGCGATTCAGTTAAGTCAGACTTCGGCCATGACTGTCGTGGCCGACCGGCCACAGGCCGTCGTCGACGCATGGCCACGCGGTGGCAGCCGTACGCCGGCCTTGGCCCCACCCGTCGGGTCACGACGTCTTCAAGAGGTGCCACGGAGCCACCACTCACCCTCACTCACGCCCTGCCCTCTCTCTCTCGCCTCTCCGAGCCGGAGCGGAGCACCGAGGCGCCATTGCCGCCGCGGGCTTCCTCGCGCTCGTGCGCCGTCGTCGTCGAGCCTCGGCTCAATTCCTCCTGCGAGCGACCCCGCAGCATCTTCCTCTACCACCTCCACCCCTTTTCCGGGAGTGTTTGAGCGAAGGTGAGGCCACATTGCTCGCTTCCGCCACCACGGCCATGTTCGGGACCTCGCCGGAGTTCGAGGCCGCCGTGGGCAGAGCAGCTCCACCCTTCTCATCCCTTCCTTTTTCCTTAGTTAGCTTTCCAGTGACCCCGGAAAACTTGGGGCGGGCTTGGTTGAGGCGGTCGGGGCTCACCGTCGCCGGCGTACCGCCGCGCACCTCCACCGTGCCGCCATGCCCGACGGCGAGCACCTTTCCGTTGCTTCGCTGCCCCGTTCTTGCCACCAATCGTTGTAGTTCGATGACGTGGTCATTCTAGTCCGTCCAATTTCATCGGCTGGCTCACCGACGGCGAGCTCCGGCGACCACAGCTCCTCCCCTCCGCCTCGCTCTCGCTGACAGGTGGGGCCACCTGGTCAGTCACACGCGCTCGGGCGGGAGCCCGAGCAGGCCGCGCACGGGAGCGGGCCACGCCGCGAGTTTTTGGGCCGCGTCTTTCCCGGGCCAGCCCAGTAACAAATCCGATTTATTTCATTTCTTTTATTCTGTCACAGTTTTAGATAATATTTAGAAAATGTGGATCTAGGGTTTTACTTGCCCAAAAATTATGAGATAAATTTTGTTGGGATCTACAGGATGTGTAGTATTTTAGAAAAATATAAATTGGATATGTGATGTTTGTTTTCTAGGATATTTAAATAGGTCCTTGAAATGTGTTTTAAATCACATGCAAACTTGTTTAAATTATATCTTAAGGTTCAGTGTTCCAAAAATTATGAAATTTAGTGAGTAGGCTAATTTATACTTGCTCTAGCTTTGGTAAAAATTTGGGCAGTAGTGCTTAAGTACTTTTCAAGTTATAATGCTATCTTGTGATTCTAGGAAATACTTAAATGAATTTTATTAATTTTTCTACATGTGCAATGTTTATATAAATTTTTGGAGAATGTCTTGGTACCCTAGAGTGTCCAAGAAAATTAAGAAATCTGTTTTTTGACACTTTTTACTATGCTTTGTTATTTATACAAAAATCAGCCTTTTGGGCTTGTGAATTTTGTTCAGAGAGTTCCTGTCAATAAATTGAGTTCCAATTTTTACAGTAGTCTCTTTTTGGGTCAGAGAGTCCCCTGTAAATTTTGTAGAATTTTAGGAACAGTTTACATATATGTTTAAAATTTCACTTAATTACTTAAGTAAATTAAGAAAGGGGTGTAAATAAATATTCTAGGTGGGCACACCTTACTTTCTGGTGTTCTTGTGACCTTTGTGAACTTGTGGTAACAGTAGTTTGGTCTTATGGGATATTTGCCACATAAATAAATATTTAATCTTTGCAATTCTAGGTTTTCTGAACAGCTGGTAGCATTTCTAGGTTTGACCCTTAATAAAAGTATTGGCTAGAAAACTTGTGAATACCAAAGTGGTAGTAAACTGGTTAAACTAGCTTGTGTCAAAATTTAATGGCAATTGGGCTAGTAGTTTAGGAGTTATTGATGTTTTAAGTGACAGTCCAGAATTGGCTGCTCTCTGTTTAGAGAGAGCAGATTCTGGGAATTTGGAATTTCGACTAGGTAAACTTTGGAATTAAGTGCTGTGGTCTGAAAACATTTTGTGGTGCATTTCATAAGCTTTCCAGATTGTCTTAGATCATATCTTTTGGAGTTGGGATTCTCCAGTTATGTTAGAATCTTTGAACTGCTGTCCAGAATGTCTTACTGTGGTAACCTAAGTAATATTACTTTTGTGTTTGTTAGGTGTTAGGGCCGTAACCGAAGAGGAACAACTATATCTTAGGTTGGGTAGATTAGGTAAGTACTTCTCCACCGGAGAAGAGATTTGCACGTACTAATAAAGTAACGTGATTAGATTCTTATTTTATTTCTAAAATGCATTTCATTCCGAGCATGTTGCATCTTTATGCATCCATGATATTTATTGTGCATTCATGCAATAGGTGTACCGGAGAGGGTAACTCTCCTCGAATTTGAGCCGGTGATTCCGGAGGAAATCCAGGACCAGCCGGAGCAGCTAGAGGAACCAGCCGGCGACGAAGCTCCTGCCGAAGATCTACCTGAGTGTCCTGATCACCGGCCTTCGACCTTTCTGAAAGGCAAGCCCCGGTGCATGCTGAACCTACTGATTTATAAATTAATCTTGAGTACTTTTAATTGTTTACTGCATTAAGTTGTAGGAGTTATATGAAAACACTTGTTGCATTATACCTGTCCTTGTCCAGATATCGTACTTAATCCTATATTAGGTTTAGGCACGTGTCAATACTTAGCCCTGCTTAGTACGGTAGAAGTCGGGTGATTTCCGGTCATCCGCGAGATGTAGGAAGGAGTCATGAGTGGCTTTATGGCTATCGTGGTGGAACCATGCTTAAAAATGAAATTGAGACCGGGCGGGAGTTCGATAGTACAGCCGCAAGACACTTCACGTCTTGGGTGTGGAGCTATGCCCGTCTGAGTCGTTTAAGGACCGATTCGCTGTACGTCCTTGAGTCATGTTGAACGCAGTCTAACACTTAGTTGGCCGGATAAGCCGTTCCGACCGCGAAGCCGAGTAATGTGGTTCAGGCCGGGAATCGAATGGTAGGTTGCTTCTTGGAGGAGAGAAAGGATGTGCTTGGGGACATTGGCGTGAGACCAAGGGGGGGTTAGAGTCCCTATCACCTGGCAGAGTGTCGCCCTTGGGGTCGCGACATTATTCGGACCCGCGATTCCTGAATCATATGAAACGGTGGCCTGTGCGACCCTGACAGGGGTCTGCACGGTGAGTGTTAGAAATACCCCTCCAGCTGGATAGGAATTCGATTCGAATCGCCGTCGCTCCCGGTTAGTGAGCACTTGACTTGAGCAGCGGCAACGTAGACCTCATTAAATGAACTGGTGGTTAAGGGAATGATACAATGTTGCCATAATGATATACCTGCGATGGATATAATAATCATGTTGTTTGATTATAATCAAGTGCATGTTTAGTACAGGTGCTAAGATAGATGACAGGTAAATGCTAAAAATAACTGCTAGTACAGGTTATAAGAGTTTCAATTACTTATGCCTTTATGCAAAATGTTATGTCAGCTAGCCTCTTGTGTAAGCCGTGCATAATCCTTGGTGTCATCTTATTTTCTGGTTTTTGACGGGTAAGTCTAGCTGAGTACATTCCAGTACTCAGGGTTTATTCCCTCCTGTTGCAGATGATATGCTCTATCAAGGCTTCTGCAAGACGTGTCTCCACCCTGCGGGTGATGATGACTAGATCACTAGGGCGTGATCGTCTTTATGTACTTTCCTCATGCTTTTGTGGGTTGTCGATCAACAAGACTGGCAGTAGTTAAATAACTGGTGTGTTTATGCTTCCGCTACTTTATAAACTTGGTTTGTAATATTTGCGACTCCGTATGTGTAAACTTATTTCAGAACTACTTGTGAAATATAACGTATGATGTTGTATGTTGAATGATACGATCTTGGTTGTAAGCAAGTTGGTTTGAAATCCCTCGTGGTTTCAATTGACTACCGGGATTATATGGGCTCAAGTTCGAAAATTTGAGCGCTTCGGTGCTTGTTTTTGTACTTGTGCTCTTATAATTTGGTCGGTTCTGTTACATACGCCAACAATAAAACAAGCCAACAACGTCACCAGCTTGCCTATGTCTCGATGGCACATTCGTCTTGGTCATCCTTCATCTTTTATTGTTCAGCAAGTAGTTAACAAAAATAAACTTCCTTGTTTTGTTGATTCTTCTAGCCAGTCTGTATGTGATGCCTGTCAAGAAGGCAAGAGTCATCAGTTGCCATATCATAGGTCGTCAAGTGTCTCTAAATTTCCTTTGGAACTTGTATTGTCTAATGTTTGAGGCCCAATACCAGAGTCAGTAGGAAGAAAAAAAATATTATGTCAATTTTATTGATGATTTTAGTAAATTTACCTAGGTTTATCTCTTGCAATATAAATTTGAGGTGCTTGAAAAATTCCAGTTGGCATCACTCACCATGTTTCATGCCCGCATGCACATCAGCGGAACGGATCAGTTGAGAGAAAGCATACGCATATAGTTGAAGTAGGCCTCTCTCTTTTATCTCATGCATCTATGCCATTGAAATTTTGGGATGAAGCCTTTTTAACAACTGCTTATTTGATCAACTGTGTTCCTAGTAAAACTATAAAAGGTACGACTCCCTTAGAGCGTCTCTTTCACCATGCATAAACTAGATTACTTATCCCTAAAAGTCTTCGGGTGTGCCTGTTGGCCCAATCTTCATCCCTATAACATACATAAACTCCAATTTCGTTCCAAACATTGTGTCTTTCTCAGATACAATACTATGCATAAAGGGTATAAGTGTTTTGATGTATCATCAGGACAAGTTTATGTGTCTCGTAATGTCACCTTCAATGAAAATATTTTTTCTTTTTCCCATCTACATTCCAATGCTAGTGCTCGTCTTCGTTCTGAAATTTCATGCCTTCATCCAACTTTGCTTAATCCTTTTCATGGGGTACACAGAGTCACTGATCAATTAACTAATGATCCACCTAATGTGTCTAATGATCTAGGTGAACCTGCTGTAGAAATTCTTGAAGAACCTGCAGGTCCAGGAGCATTTAACACCGAAGAACAGTTAAGCGATGGGGTGGAGCACGAGGTTGCTCCTCCTGTCTCACACCCAAACGCGCCAACACGTACGGGATCAGAACCAGCAAGCCGTACAGTTGGAGACTCTTCGCTCGTAGGAAATTTTCTCATCATGCGGGGGCAAAACGTGTCACGCGTCCCATCCTCAACTTCACCGGACTCTCCGCGCACCACATCTGCGAGCGCAGGGGGACACTCACCATCACCGGACGCTACACGTCAGGCACATGCAATGCAACCAACACGGGGGCAGCATTAGCATCAGTACCATTGCCTGCACTGCTGACTACTACATCTGCAGTCACACAAGAATCAACACGTCCACAGACTTGTCTACAACATGGAATTCGAAAGGAGAAGAAGTATATAGACGGTACAGTAAAGTATGGATTTCTTACTAGCACTGGTGAACCTAGTACTACAGATGAAGCTTTAGGTGATAAAAACTGGAATGCCGCAATGCAAGTGGAATATGACGCTTTAATAAAAAATAAAACATGACATCTTGTTCCTCCTCAAAAAGGTAGAAATATTATAGGATGCAAATGGGTTTACAAGATTAAACAAAAGTCTGATGGAAGTTTAAAGAGATATAAAGCCATGTTGGTAGCCAAAGGTTTTAAAACAAAGATATAGTATAGACTATGAAGATATCTTAAGTCCTGTTGTTAAAGCAGCTACTATTCGCATTATTTTGTCTATTGCCATTTCTAGAGGATGGAATCTTCGACAATTAGATGTACAAAATGCTTTTCTTCATGGTGTTCTAGAAGAAGAAGTTTACATGGAGCAACCACCTGAATTTGAAGACAGAACCAAGACAAACTTTGTTTGCAAGCTTGATAAAGCATTATATGGGTTGAAACAAGCGCCCAGAGCATGGTACTCACGACTAGGTGCTAAACTTGTTGCTTTTGGTTTTCAACCATCTAAAGCTGACACATCTCTATTTTTCTATGATAAGGGAGGCATTATTATATTTGTCCTTGTGTATGTTGATGATATAATTGTGGCTAGTTCTACAGACAAGGCAACTGCAGCTCTACTCCATGATCTGAAAGAAAAAATTTGCTCTGAAGGACCTTGGAGATCTACATTACTTCCTAGGTATAGAGGTAAGTAAGACACGTGATGGGATAGTCTTGACACAAGATAAATATGCTTCTGATCTGTTGAAAAGAGTTAATATGGCAGATTGCAAACCAGTTAGCACTCCCTTATCTACAAGTGAAAAATTGTCTCTTTACGAGGGTTCTCTACTTGGACCGGATGATGCTACTAGGTATAGGAGTATAGTTGGTGCTTTACAGTATTTAACTCTGACCAAACTGCATATAGCCTTCTCTGTTAACAAAGTATCTCAGTTTTTACATGCTCCTACCACTGTATATTGGGCAGCAGTCAAAAGAATTATTAGATACTTGAAACAATGTACACGGATGGGGTTGCACATACACAAGTCATTGTCTAACTTGGTCAGTGTTCTCAGATGTAGATTGGGCAGGTAACATTGATGATAGGAGATCTACCGGTGAATTTGCAGTTTTCTTAGGGTCGAATCTTGTGTCATGGACTGCTCGAAAACAGGCCACTGTCTCCGGGTCAAGCACGGAATCTGAGTACAAAGCAATTGCTAATGCCACTGCTGAGGTAATGTGGGTATATACGTTACTTCAAAACTAGGAGTTAAAAGTCGACCTGCAGCTAGACTTTGGTATGATAATATTGGTGCAAAATACTTATCAGCTAACCTAGTGTTTCATGCTAGAACTAAACATATAGAAGATGATTATCATTTTGTTCGAGAGCAAGTAACATAGAAACTTTTGAAGATTGAATTTGTTTCTTCAGGAGATCAAGTTGCATATGGCTTTACCAAGGCGTTGCCAGTACGACTCTCAGAGAACTTCAAGAACAATCTTAACCTAACTAGGTTATGATTGAGGGAGGCTGTTAGATATATTTAGTACGTGTACATTCAGTTGTGCATGATTGTAATCTAGTGGTCAAAAACTTGAGAAGATAAGGCTAGGAGATAACAACTTGGTAGCTAAAGATAGGATCGTTGAATATCTTAGTCAAGATAGATAACAGCTTGTTAGTGAAAATAGGATCGTTGAACATCTCCTGGCCACTATCTCCAAGGTTGTGCCATGCTATGTAAAGGGCCACGCACAAGGCTGTTTTGTGCCGAGCAACGTGAAACCGTCGCTACCCAAGATAGGGAGCTGATGTTCCTCCATCTTCCGCTCCTCTAATTCTTCCACAGTGAGTATCTTGTCATGAAGCGCTTAGGGTTCTCCAGCGGGATGCCGCCTCCGTCGACGTCGGCGAGGACGTACGATGAGGTCTTCAATGGCGACCCCGATCATATGCAGGCATTGCTTGAGTTGTTCCCTCTAGTTGGCGATGTAGGCCCGCGTAAGCGGTGCCGCCGTCCGGCAGCTAGGGCATAGGCCCCTTGCTAGCGCCGCAAATTTTGGTTGATCTCTATCCAATGTAACAATCTAGCTTACAATACACTAGAGATGATTTGAACTTCCATATAAATCTTTACTGACCCCCTAGGTGCCTAGAGGCATGTTGCATTGAACTATTTATCTACCTTGTTAGAAAGACGCGCAGATCTTTTGCGTGATCGAGAAAAAATCATTAAATTGGTGCCCAGTTTCAGCACAGCAACCAAATGGGGTAATTGGTAATGCTTCCAAACAATTTATGCATTTTCTTGTTCTCGTTGGATTTTCAGTAACAATTCCGTTATATATGATTCTGACATCTGAATAGGCCGAGTGCCAAAGGTCCATAGTGTCAGCATCCGAGAAATACGAAATGGATTATACACCCGTTGATGCTTTATGCAACTATGTATAACTTGACAACGATATCATGGGCTCATGGCCTCATCCTTCTCTGTGTCCTTTTTTTTATAACAATTCTCTGTGTCCTTGAACGATGTAGACTCCACAACTGCTCCATGCCACAGGTTATATTTTACTATCAATCAAAGATTAGAAGTAATCAAAGATTTCCACTCCACGTGCAAGCCCTGTTAATGGGTGAAAATCCACACCGTTACCAACCCACTCCATAGCAGCAGAGGGCACCTTTCTAGCCCAACCCAGGCCATGTCGAGTTGCTTGGAACTCGACCCAACCCAACATGCACTAAATATTGAGGCGAACCCACCCCAACCCACGTGAAACCCAACCCATAGAAACAGCAATGGAGGACGCGGGCCCTGAAGCGGCGCTAGAAGTGAACGGTGGCCGTGCGGGGAGACGAACATCTCGCCGTTGCGCATGGTGCGGCTGAAGAGTCGGGCAGTGACCTACTGTGGTGGGGGGCGGCATGCCGGCCGTGAACTCATCCGCGGTGGAGGGCAGGGCATTCCGCGCCGGTCGCGCGGCGGTGGTGGGGGCGGTGCGCGTCGCCACGAGCTCTGCCGCGGTTGGGGGAGGCGAGTGCGGTCGGCCGCGGGTCGGCGATCACGACGCTGGACGGGGCCGACGCGGCCAGGCAGCGGGGCGGGAACTCGGCGAGCGCTGCCGGGGGGCGTGCCAACGAGCGAGCGTGGCAAGACCGGGAGCGCCGGCGAGCAAGCTGTGGGCGCGCGGCAGGGCGGGGATCACCGACGACGCTTCGCTTGGTTCGCTCGCGAACACCAGTCACGGGGGGTCACAGACTCGCAGACGCGTGAGCATTGCCTTACTGCCTTGGGTCATCGAGCCATTGACTGCGGATGATGCAGGTGAGTTCAGTTCAGGGATTGAACCCATGGGTTCCCACCCATTCTGAGCACGTGCTTTCAACCATAACCCGAGTCCACCCCACCCCCACATATCTCTTAAACCCACCCCACCCCACCCCAACCCAGATTAGCGATTAACCCATTCGAACCCTTTCAAACCAAAGCCAAACGAGAACCCACCCCATTTAACCCAAACAAACCCAGCCCATTAGCAGGGCAGGATCTATCTTTGCAGAAGAGGAGCGAGGATCCCAGGATGAGGGTTGTCACTTGTGTGGGCTAAGAAATCGCCGTTCGGATACAATGAACCGACGAGAAGCGGATCGGGGAAAAACAAAACAGAAATAGCCAAATAAAAAGCTTAACGTATGAGGACTTTGTGAAAGAAACGCAGAAAGGACCCTGATGAAGACAGGGGAAGTAATAAAAGATGAAAACAGGAGCAAATGAAGCTTTTTTTTAAAGAAAAGGTTTGAACAGCTGGGACCTTATCCTTTGCGAAAACATGTGCAGTGGAACGGAGCTCTGAAAGGGCTCATGGGTTTGGTCGAAATAAGGATATCTCATCGACTCATCGTAAAAGGAAAACATATGGATCAAGTTTATATATACAATTACCAACTGCTGAATAATTTGAATTCTGAAACGGCCATGAATTTGCTGACAAACAGTCGTTCCTGTACATTTTTTTTTGTCCCAGAAGATACGAGCTGGAATGGGCCCCACCGGCCTGTCCTGGGGAGCCCAAAGGGCCATTTGACTTGACCCCATAACGAAACACTGCAGCCACTCGGCCCATTCCGCCACTCTTCTCTTCAGCGATCCGCCACCTGTGCAGGGAAGGAGGCTACCACCACTACCAGCCTAGTACTAGTAGCCCCCGAAGCCGCGAGCGAGTCACCCGCACCTTTACCGCACGCCGAGAAGGATGGCGTCGTTGCCGCCGCCCTCAGCCGCCGCCGCCGCCGCCTCGGGCGCCCGATTCGGCCCGTTCCCGAGCCGAGCGCAGCGGCTCGCGCCGTATCCGTCGCTCGCCCGCGGAGCCCACGCCTCGACGCTCGTCCTCAGGCCCCAGCCCCACCCGGACGGCCGTGGACATGGCCTCCTCGCGCACACCGGCTCCTCTTCCTCCTCGCGGTGCCGCGCCGTCGCCGCCGAGGTCGAGGGCCTCAACATCGCCGACAACGTCACCCAGGTCACACACAGTCTTGGACGCGTGCCCTACCGTTGGTTCATGGTTCATTCCGTCGTTTCCCTAGCATATTTGCTTCACTCAGGTAGCTGCTTAGGTGTTGGGATTACATATGTTAGGACTTATACTAAGAGCAGGCAGTGCAACTGTGAGGATCTTGTTTTTTTTTGCTGATGGCGCTGCTTTGATCAATAGATGCCACACACCTAGTAGCAATAAGAAGGGTATACATCAACATTTTGTTCTGACGATTGACTGTTAAATCGCAGCTCATCGGCAAGACACCAATGGTATATCTCAACAACGTCGTCAAGGGCTCTGTCGCCAATGTCGCTGCTAAGCTCGAGATTATGGAGCCCTGTTGTAGCGTCAAGGACAGGTATCCTTTGTCTTCCTCTCCTTCCATTGGCGAGGACATAGGAGATTGACCTTTTGGTTATACTAATAAACACTTCCAAACCCGTTTGGTTTCAGGATAGGGTACAGTATGATAAATGATGCTGAAGAGAAGGGCTTGATTACTCCTGGAAAGGTGATTTGTAAGCATAGGCACATTTTGGCTTCATTCACATATTTCCTCGCTTAGTTATACTGATATGAGTATAGTTGTCGAAATAATTTAATAATTTATACTCATCACTGAAACAAGAGTACTGACCAAATGTGAGGGCACGTGCCCAATGTGGAATTGGTGCATAGAGGTAGCCACAGGTGCCTTAGTGATGTTTCTGACAAGCGTTGAAAATAAAATCATGACAAACAGCCTCTCATTCTGCCTTCCTTGTACCCTGGATGACCTTGTTTCCCTGTCCCATGTTTCTGCTCAGAGTGTTTTGGTGGAAGCAACAAGTGGAAATACAGGCATTGGTCTTGCCTTCATTGCTGCATCCAAAGGATATAAGTTGATATTAACAATGCCTTCATCAATGAGCATGGAGAGAAGAGTCCTACTCAGAGCTTTTGGTGCTGAACTTGTCCTTACTGATGCTGCAAAAGGGATGAAAGGGGCCGTAGATAAGGCTACAGAGATTTTAAATAAGACACCCAATTCTTACATGCTTCAACAGTTTGATAACCCTGCCAACCCTAAGGTAATGGAGAGAACCAGCCGTGTGGCTCTACCTATATGCGCACTCTGTTTCTAACCTGCCTGCCCATTGTTTGTCTTCATTTGTTTTCAAACAGGTACATTATGAGACTACTGGTCCAGAGATCTGGGAGGATTCAAAGGGGAAGGTAGATATATTCATTGGTGGAATTGGAACAGGGGGGACAATATCTGGTGCTGGCCGTTTCCTAAAGGAGAAAAATCCTGGAATTAAGGTTTCTTTACATTTCGCTCAACAAAATCTCCTCTGTTATATGTGCTTTCTAGTCCTTATCATTATACATGGTCACCTGTATTTAGGTTATTGGTATTGAGCCTTCTGAAAGCAACATACTCTCTGGCGGAAAACCTGGTATGTTTGTGAGTATTGCCTTTTGTACCTGTCAAACTTTTGGTTCTTTCCTTACAAGTTGTAACTGTTATCCACTTTTGTAGGTCCACATAAGATTCAGGGAATTGGGGCAGGATTTGTTCCAAGGAACTTGGATAGCGATATTCTTGATGAAGTAATTGAGGTATGAGCTTAAACCAGTGTTATATTTGTTGAGTTTGCTGAGTATAATCTGAGATTTTTAACACAAAAGAATGAAACAAAGTTAATTGTCTTGTCAAAATCAACTTATCTGTTTCTGTTATTGCACTGTATCTGCATATGCCATAGAACAGTATTTACTGAAGTATATTCGCCTAAGCTACATAACTACATTGGTATGGTTCTTTCCTTGGGGTAGGGTAACAATCCTATCATTTCACTCTGCCTTGTACAGAAGAGTTGTGTGGATTGTTACAGTTACAGGGTTATGTTTGTTCCTCTTTATTTCTACTATTTTATGACTTACTGTTTATGTTGCAGATATCAAGTGATGAAGCTGTTGAGACAGCAAAACAGCTGGCTGTTCAGGAAGGATTACTGGTATCATAATTTGAAATGTTGCTTCTCTTTGTATTGTGCCTAGGACATTGTTTTGACATATCATTGTTTTTTAAGACATCATCCCTGATTTGCAAGCATTCATATTTTTAGTGCTGGCATATCATGAGGCAAGACAAGCCTGCTAATGTCCACCTTTTTCCCCCTTGTGTTTCTATTTAAGTGCATGCACTCAGCTTCTCAAATATGTGGATAGAATCAATTTGTGGGCACCATTTTTTAGCCTTACCTTATGTGTTTATTAAAAAATAGTATTTTAGTGGCTAACTTGTTCGAGCCTGATCTTTTGTTCTTAAATACCATAGTGTTCTCCTGTCAGTTTTCACTGTTATATTAAAAGCAAACACAAAGTAGAACAGTTGGAATTGGGTAGCAAGATCTGTGACAGTATATGAACTTAGGAACTAACAAATCCATCTTCAAGTAATGTCGCGCTTGGTAGTTCTGTTTGGTGTACAGCCAAGAGCATCAATTTTTCTTTGGAAATGAAACTGATAATTCATGTGCCATATAAAGATGAGTGGATATTGTGTAGGTTGGAATCTCCTCTGGAGCAGCCGCCGCTGCTGCCATAAAGGTTGCCAAAAGACCAGAAAATGCTGGAAAGTTGATAGTGGTAAGTGCAGAAATGCCATCTCTGCTATAACCCTTTTGTGAATACTGTTACAATACATGAAGTATGGATGTTGAGGGCACCTAGATTATTAATTTATATTCTCACATTGTTTTGGTTCAGGTTGTGTTTCCGAGCTTTGGCGAGAGGTACCTTTCAACTGTCCTCTATCAGTCCATAAGAGAAGAATGCGAGAACATGCAGCCTGAGCCATGAGGGAGCTGTCACTTTAAACAGCATAATAAATGTTTCTGAAATAAGATGTGTGGCCAGCATCAGTGTGCTCCACTTGGTATCATTTGGCCATGCTCACGCTATCCTTTTGACTATATGACCGGAACTAAACAGGCGTGTGAGAAGTATCCATGACTCTCCCAACTGCTTTCCACACTCCTTAATTGTCTATACGATTCAAGCTGATTTGATTGGTAATTGTAAACAATTTGTCCTTGAATCTTTGAAGTCAAACAGAGTCAGTTGGCTGAATCAGCTGGATTTGTTATATACGTTTTTATTTTTGTGTGTGTGTGTGGCTATCACAGCATTATGCATCTCAAACAAGTGTCAAATGATGAATAAGAATGGTGTATCTCAGCGTTATGCATCTGAATGTTGGCATATGGCAAGCACGACAAAACGTGACAGAAGGGAACAGCTAGTGTGCAATCGTGTGCATGTCCATTTGTGCGCAGTTTTTCCCCCTTGTGATAATGATGACATGGAGGCTGAACTGCTGAAGTGTCGTTTCTTCTGTTGAATGATGTAACGTGAAAAAAATTCAGAATGTTATTGGTATGCCTTTACCCGGCTGAGATACACATGTGAAGTCTTTTATGTGAGCTTGGAAATATGTCCGATCCGCAGGGTGCTTGGATTTCTGTTGTTTTCCCATGTATATATTAATATATATGGATATAAATAGCCCATTGAATTTTGCTTTGCACATATACATTCATGTTCATGGCAAGGGTCAAACGTCAAAATCCGAGTAGTATCTGACTATTGCTGGCTCACCAAGCGTTTTCGGTGGTCAATTTGATGTGTGTATGTAGTCATGTGCCCATGGCAAACTGTAGGAGAGAACAGACGGATTAACGCGCTAAGAACGTGCAGCTTGTTATTAACACATTAGCAACCAAAAAATTACCACATAAAGTCGGAATTGAGCGCGGCCGGCAGACACTTGCAACAATATTAATAAAGAGGGAGAAGATAAGAGTTTTATGGAGATGAAAACGAACCAACCATGTTGTCATGGAAAAGTAGATAAAATCCGCACAGAGCCACTTCGTTTGCCATGATCCAATGCAGCTTGTGGCTACTATTCGCACATTTCATGTTTATTTGTTGATGTGGAATTTCAAATATAAAAGATGACCATACATGATAATTTTTTTTGTCTTTATGACTATGTTCCAATATGCTAATACGTAGAATAACATAAAATGGTTATATAGTTTACATTTCATGTTTAATCAAAACACATCAAAGGATTTAATGTGGCATTATTCTATAAAACAGTAAAACTATGGCCCCATTTGTTTCAGCTCTCAAGGGCTCCGGTTCCCACATGCAGCTACTCAGCTACACTGCACAACACTATAGCTAGCAAAAAAAAACAACGTGGAAAGAAGAGGAGCCGCCAGAGCCACTGTTGTGGGGCTCCGCTACAGTGCAGGAGCGGGAGCCGGCTGAAGCCCCCTCCAGACATGCATGTTTTATTTCTAATGCTCCCATCGGAAGACCTACTTTTTGCTACAACCTCTAGCCGCAAGTGTTTTGCTATTAGTGTGGTTGTTGATGTTTTGTAGCCGTAGCTAATACGGCGGTGCTAGCTCCCGAATGTCCGTGTCCGAACGCCCGCGGCTGCTCTCCGTTTCTAGCTCCTGCAACATATGTGTGAAGCATATGCAACATCCAGATAAAATACTTGCAACATATGTGTGAAGCATATGCAACATCCAAATAAACATACTTGTAACATACGTCTGAAAAAATAGATGAAACATTTGAAACAAACTCTTGCAACATAGGTGTATAGCCATTGCAACATATGCAATATCCCGATCTACTTTTGCTACATCCATATGCAACACTTGCAACGTACCTCTGAAACATTTGAAACAGACTCTTGCGATATAGGTGTATAGGCAATGCAACATCTCGATCTACTTTTGCAACATCCATATGAAAAACTTGCAATATACCTCTAAAACATCTGAAACACTTGAAATATGTGTTTTCACCCTTCTTCTTCTTCTTCCGTACGACGCAGAGCAGAGCAGGGAACGGCCGGTTCCGGCCAGCCGGCGCCCGAGGATGGTGGCGTGGCCTGGTAGCGGCCAGCTGCGCCTACGCTTGGCCTGGGCCCCTCTAGCGACGACACCTCTGCTGGTAGTCTGGCCACACGCAACGGCCGGTGTCTGCGCGGTTGCTGCTAGGTTGGCCCAGCCAGCCAGCGACGTCGTTGAGCGGCCAGACCCCGACGACAGCGGGTGGATGTCGCGGTGCAAGCGAGCAGCACGGTGGAGCACGGAGTGGGGAAGGTAGGCGATGCGGTGGAGGCGAAGCGCAGCAGTGAGATTTTTTTGGAAGGAACGCGTAGGGGAGGACGAGGTAGCGAGCACGGGAGCTACATCCGTCCGTCCGGACATCCTCACGAGAGCATTACCGTAGCTAATATTATTAGAGTAGCAATCTTAGGTCTGCCATTTTGGCTTCGGCCTCGCCGGCAGCTCTGTCAGTGTGGCTGGAAGAGCCGCACCAAACACGAACACCAGAAAAAAAATGTTTCTAGGTGCCGAGTAGAGGAGCCGCACTGACATGAAGGAAAACATTTCTGGGTGTCGAGTAGAGGAGCCGGAACTGTTTTTGATGTACGGAGGTGGAGGTACGTTTTGGTGCTTCGGTGTGAAGGTGCAGCGCACGCGGAGGTGTGTGAAACAGGCTCTAACACGGTCGCGTCTTTGAAAACAAAAATAAACCTCCCAGCGGCGACAGCGAGAAGTCCCCAGCAAGAATGGCAAGCGAACCACGCGCTCGGACCAACCAGACCAAACTGGCCGAACCGTGCTGTGTGCCTGTGTGGATATGTTCATCATGACATAAAACCCCCCTACACCCACTGCCCTTCTAGTCTTGTACAGTCTACACCGTTGTTATGTCGTGGACCTAGGGACAAAACCGGAATTCTGCAAGTCCGAGGGGACTCGGTCCTGTTTAGTTGCAAAAATTTTTACAAAATTTTTCAACATTTCCCGTCACATCAAATCTTTGGACACATGCATGAAGCATGAAATATAGATAAAAAATAAAACTAATTACACAGTTTAGACGAAATGGACGAGACAAATCTTTTAAACATAATTAGACCATAATTAGACACTAATTATCAAATAACAACGAAATTTGCTACAGTATCATTTTGCCAAATTTTTGGCAACTAAACCGGCCCTCAGTCGACTTGACGCGAGGAGGGTTTTTTCCCCTCGTCTCTTGCCCCCCCGCGGTTCCATTCTACGCCGCTCTAATCAGTCGTGCGGCATCGTCGGCGACCTTGCCGCCGGCGACGCGGTTACACAACTAACCCGGGGCTTTGAGCTACAGCCTTCTCTTGTGGCTTGTGGGGAGGCATCCCCGTACTCCCTCTTCTTCGTCGGCGCCCTCTGCTGCGACTGGACTGGCGTGGAGTGGAGATCCATCCACCCGCACTTGCCACGATCTCTTCCTTCCCGTGCCGGTAACCGCCCCCTGAGGTTGCTTGGACGGATTGCTCCGGGGACTGGCTTTCTCGCAGCCTAATTTAAATCTTCTTCTCTCACCATTCAGTTGGTTGCGGATTTGCTTGCTTTGGTGCGTGCGCCGCCGGCAACCCAATCCTGGTTGGGTTCGATTTGCTTCGCCTTCGTTCGTCTTCAGCGCTCAAGATCAGTTCAGCCGAGGTGCCGGCGCGGTTTGGTTGTCCGGAGGCTTCTAGAGTTCAAGTGGAACAACCCCCATGCCCCAAGTGAAGTCCGGCTACGATGGCGCCGGCGGGGACTACATTAAGTGGATGTGCGGCGCCGCCGGCGGCCGCCCAGGCGGCGCCATGGCCCACCTCCAGCGCGGCGTCGGCTCCCTCGTTCGTGACATCGGCGACCCCTGCCTCAACCCCTCCCCAGTTAAGGTTGCTGTTAGCCCTTACAGTAAATCGCTTCTGCTGTTTAATACTGCTACGGATTGCTTGATAGGTATTGATACTCCATGCCGGTGCCAATGCGAATGTATCTGTTGCTCCCTTGTCAGTGACATTGGCTGACACCCCAACCGGTGCCACTACACCGCTTGTGTGATGATCATTCTCGGCAAGGAATGGATTGGTTACATTCCCTTAATGGCACTAATCACATCTTGCATAGTGATAGCTCAATGGTAGTACTATTTGGTAATCACTGTGCATGGGATAGATGGTGCCTAGAGTAGTAGAGTTTACAGTCTTCTTTTTGTGGTTGAGTTAATGCGTGTATTGCCTATATTTAGTATTTTTCCATGACACTATTGAGACAGCGTGCCTTGTTTACTATAGCATTTGTGCTGCTTGTATAGCCACTGATCACTTATAAAGTTTATTGTGGCATAAGATCCGTGGTAGGGTAAAATCTTTCCTAAATTCTCATTGCAATTTAGGATGCTATAAATGTTCTCCGATTCATTAGTAACCCCAAATAGACTGTTGTGGCGGTGTTGTTGTTCTTTCCTAAAAAGGCTTTGTTGTTGTTGTTGTTGGCGGTGTGGTCACAATGATGCACTCCCTTCGTCCCTTTATTAAATTTCATAATTTAATATGAATTGCAATTTTTCAAGGAGGGCACATCCTGAGCACAACTACTAATCTGGAATCAGAAAGCTGATCCAATTTATAACCTAGCGAACCATAATGAAAGAATGGTCGTATCAATTTGGCTACTGTACATGAAACTATTAGCAAGTAGCAACACATGTCACTTGATATTAACTTCTCTCCTGCACTATTGACAACCTTTGCTTCTATCTGCAACCGTACAGGGAAACAAAATGCTCAAACCAGAAAGATGGCACGCATGTTTTGACAGTGAGGGGAAGGCCATATGTTTCCGTAAAGCCCTTAAATTCATTGTCTTAGGAGTGAGTTAACTATATACTTGTTATTTCAGGAATTTACCTTTTCATGTTCTTTTTGTTGTTTTCTGCCTTCAAGCTTTAGACTCACACATACTAGTATCAGTTCTGTTATAGCTTGGGTCATTTTTTTGTTTTCTCTGGCTCATTGGGTCAGCTCAACTAATTTAATCGAGCTAATCTGGATTTAAAGGCAAGGAAATGGGTATATGGGATATAATTGAACTAATAAATCGACTCAAATCTACCCATTGGTGTTGCCACTTGCATCAGTGGATTTTTGTTATCAGCGAAAGGATGAATTATGAAAAATGCATGAAAATGGCCATGTAATAAGTTCTATCTCCATTAATGATGTGCAGGGTGTGGATCCTTCTATTCGAGCGGAAGTTTGGGAATTTCTTATTGGCTGCTATGCCTTAAGTAGCACGTCGGAATATAGGGGAAAACTAAGAGCTGCTCGAAGGTTTGTAGTTTTTCTTTTCTTTTTTCGTAATACAATGTTTGCATTTTATTTTCTAAAAAGAATCCTGTGGTAGGCACCAGTTTGGTTACTTTTATATTGGTAAATAAATTGCTTTAGCCAAAATTCCCTAGCCTTTTATGTTCACCTATATATGAAACATAAGCTTTAGTGCCAAATTAGTGTTCACCTTACATTTACAGCTAGCGCAGAACATAGGAAACTGTTGTAAAAATGATGTGACGTCTCTGGATTAAGTCTTGACCCTTTGAACTGGTTTCCAAGATAGTCCCTTTTTGCACATATTTCTCCTTCCATTTTCCTTAATACTACCTCCTGTGCACACTCTTTGGGGGATAAAGTGGTTTTGTCAATCCACCCTATTTGTTTTCTTGAAACTGTATGACTTCTCTGACCCATTTGATGTAACTCCCTTAACTCTATTTTATTCATATTCTTTGCTATTTCCCTAATGTTTTCGGAATGCTTCCCTTTCTCTGGGCTCCACTTTTTATTAGCATTATTAATTTTAAACCTTGGAGACTAGTGTTTTCCTTTGTGGTTCTAGACCTTTGTGCATTATTGATCTTGAAGGCTCTAACTTTATGCCTTTTTCCCCTTCCTATCTAGGGAGAAATATCGTTATTTAATTAAGCAATGCCAAAGCATGCATACAAGCATTGGTACAGGTGAGCTTGCATATGCTGTTGGATCAAAGCTGATGGATGTCAGGACCTTGCCCAAAGAAGGTGGAGAAGTCAGCACAAGTCAGCAAGCTGCACATCAAGCGCCTTGCAGTTTAGCAGAAAATTCAAATTTGATTTATGGTTCTGGTGGCACAACTCAGCCTCAGAAAAGGAAAATTTGTAGTAAATCAGCTGAAACAGTTGGTTTCAATGAACATAATGATAGCTCTAGATGTTCTGGAGATTATGATGACATTGGTGAACCAAGGTATGACAGTGAGGCTTTCATCGTTTTCCCTTCCCTAACTGGTACAAACTTGTTCGCAAATGGTGATGGGGATAGCAATGGAGTTGAAGAAAATCATTGCAGTTTCTTGGTTCCTGAAGATAGGGTAAGGCCCCGTGATGAGCGCATGCACAGCTTCCAGATCAATAATAACATAGATCTCATAATAGAGTCAAATACATTCTCCAATGATCTATTTCGACCTAGCAGCAGTGACTCAGCCATCTTTCAGTCGGATGCATACAAGCAGGATAGATGGTTAGACGATACTGGCTATAGTAAAGAAATTATAGATTCCTTGAGGATATCTGATGCACCAGAAGCAGATTTAGTTGATGGAACCAAATCTAATGGATCGATATCGGACAAAGATAGAGTCTCTGAATGGCTTTGGACACTGCATCGAATTGGTATGTTTATATTCTTAATTCACACAATTGCAGTAGTCTCTTCTGATTGTATTCTAATTAGGGATAAAAAATAAAAAAACTTCTGATGCAGTGGTTGATGTGGTGAGAACAGATAGCCACCTTGATTTCTATGGAGAATCAAGGAATATGGCTAGAATGTCTGATATACTTGCTGTTTATGCATGGGTTGATCCTTCCACTGGATACTGTCAAGGTTTGCATATTTCAAGGAGCCTTATTTTGTACTATTATTTTATTATTCTTGATGTATCTAAAATTCTAAATACATAAATGAATTATAGGTATGAGTGATCTGCTGTCACCTTTTGTTGTCATATACGAGGATGATGCGGATGCCTTTTGGTGCTTTGAGATGCTACTGAGAAGGATGGTAACTTGCATCTGATATGAATTACAGTATAATGTCCATTTATTTGGTCTTTACATTAGTAATCATGATGGATAATGTAACTCTGCTGCTCAGCGTGAAAATTTCCAGATGGAGGGACCAACAGGAGTTATGAAGCAATTGCAAGCATTGTGGAAGATCATGGAACTGACAGATGTTGAATTATTTGAACATTTGTCAGCAATTGGTGCTGAAAGCCTTCATTTTGCTTTTCGGATGCTGCTAGTGCTTTTTCGTCGAGAGCTGTCTTTTGAGGAATCACTTTTGATGTGGGAGGTCTGGATCTTCAAGATATCTGTCTTATTCTGGACATTTTGTGGTCAACTAATTGTTGCATGAAGTTGACATGAGTATTCTTTGAAACAGACATAGATGAAATATGGTGAATCTTTAATTGTAGTTTTGTACTTAAAATCTTCAAGAGGCCTAAATAGTTCACAAAGAAGATAGTTAGCTTTGTAGCAATATAGCTGCAGTAATTTACTTGAACTACATAACGTGAAGATATTGTATGTGATATTTGGTACCACACATTGCCACAATGAAATGGCCTTTTAAAATGGTTATTTTATTTCAATGCTTATATTATTGAATCAGAATCTTGTTATGTTAGACAACTGGTGTTCTTGTCTTCAGATGATGTGGGCTGCTGATTTTGATGAAGAAGCAGTCAGGCGTTTAGAAGAGAACTGTCTAGAACCATTGCTAGTGGATCTGAGCAATGGCTTATCATGTGAAGTCAAAGAAGTGCATCGGACCAACAGTTCCACAAGAAGAAAACCCAAGGCCAGGAAATCCCATCGTAGAAATGGTGAAATCTGTGGAGCTTGCCACCCTGGAATGAAATCCAGTACAAGAAATAATCTCTGTGGCTTGTCAGGTGCTACAATATGGGCAAGGCCTCAGCAGATGCCACATCCAAGTGCAGATGTGCTAGCAAAGAGTGGAGAGTACGAACTGCCTATATTCTGTGTGGCGGCAATCTTGATAATCAATCGCCACAAGATAATAAGAGGGACTCGCTCAATAGATGATGCCATCAAGGTAAGTTCCAACAGCTAATTTATTCCATTTTATTTAAACTATTGCCTCTATGTACTGGTTATAGTTATTTATTTTCATGGGTTTTCTGTAGATGTTCAATGATAATGTGCTCAAAATAAATGTAAAAAGATGCGTACGCTTGGCCATCAAGCTGAGGAAGAAGTACTTGTACAAGGTATATATACACATTTAGTAGCTTTTCATTCTTTTAGTTCTTTCTTCTAAACATATGTGCTGTCCGCCTTAAGGTTGGTTTCTGAGTGTTCTACCTTGATCTTTGAAGTGCAGTCATTGAAGGGAGGCTCTAGTGATGATAAAGAAAGCTGAAGAGCCTGCATTTCCCTTGTAGAAAAAAAAACTAGATATTTCTCCATCATGCATTGCTATCTAGGTGTGGTGGAGCAGTATTGACCTGAAGTCTGGTACACCTCCAAGATCTAGCATTATTCGGGATTGCAAGGTATGACTTTGTGCGTCAATTTGCTGGCAGACTGGCTGGCCAGGCATTGTTCTGCTATTCATCTTATCATATAGGTGGGAGTATATGGCAGATGGTTGACGTATCTGTTGTGGCCTTGTTTCAGGAAATCTGTACATATTATACTTGAAAACAACAGATGAAGAGCTGTGGAAGTATAAAGAAAAGAAATCAAGTCCACCGAATGTCTGTATTTCTGGTGTTGTCATTGTTTTCATTATTCCCATTTGGCAGGGTCCCATGTCCTCGATTATTGTATTTATCGATCTCGAGGGTTTGAGTGGGGTGTGGCCTGTGCTTGGCATGCCAACCACACCTAATAAGAATGAAAAGAAAGAGGTAGAGAATTGTACACAATATCAACGGAGCAATGCATTCTTTGGAGCTAGCGCGCCATTGGTGACCTTGACTTGGCCGCTCCTGTTGCAACGCATCATTGCTTTGTAGCAGACGAGTGTTGAAACTTGAAACGATGATGATTTTGCAACCTTTTGTCTGTCTGTATATAAACTCTAATGCGAAAAATGAACCATTTTCGTGTGGCATGCGATCCTATCGATGTTTTAAACGCGACTGCCTGCCATCGAACTGCAAAACTGATGCCGGAAAATAAGTTGAGCATCGCGAAGTGGCAGTCTCGAGCTCAGCCATCCACAGAATTTGTTATGCGCTGTCTTTCGGCCCAAGGCCCAAAGCCTTCTATTACCCAAACGCCCTAGGGCCTAGGCACGTCGCTCGCTCGGTGGAGGGAGAGTTTGCTAAGCCTGCGCCCTGCGGCGCTCGCGCTCTTTCCCTCTGTTCTGCAGGTGCCGGGGCGGCCGCCCCAGCTACCGGCGGCGTCGTCCCAGACTCCCGGACCCCCTCTTCTTCCTTAGGTCCAGCTGCCGAGCTCCCGAGCAGAGGCCGCGCCACCGCGACCTGGCGACGAGCGAGCCGCGAGCACGAGCAGGAAGATGACCGGTCCGTTTTGCTGGGTACTGGACCTTCTCTTTGTCACTTTAGATTAGCCCAACAACAAGGGCCCAATTTGGTTGCCAGATCCCCAAGCCACCAACACCGCGCTCAGCTGCCCCGAATCCCCAATTTCCCTTCCGCATCGACGCGGTCACGCGGACGCCGCCGCTCGCTGCCACCCGCCCACCCCACTCGCCGGCCACCGCCGCCCGCAGCCCGCTGCTAGGCGCCAGCGGCCAGCCGCGGCTTGACGGTGCAATTTTGGTTCATTTCCGCCTCACCTATAACTTTTCCCTGGCTCAACCTCCTTCGGCGAACTCACAGCCGTCGCCATCGACGGGTTGCCTCACCTGAGGGCGGCAGTGGAGGCCACCCTGACCGGCACAGGAGAGTCCGGCGAGCAGCCCGATGACCGCTCACCCTCCTCGCCACGCCAAGGTGAGCCCCAGCCCTCGAGGCTCGAGGGTCTCCGACTCTTCCCGGCGGCCGCGGCATGTGTAGCAGCCGCCCGCCTGCCGTCGCACCGGCGATGAGCTCCGACAGGCAGTAGCAGCCGCCAGCCGGCGACGCACGCCACCCTCGGCACACACACACACGTCCCGGGGATCCCGTTTGCACACCGGCACGAGAGCGAAACAGCCCGGGGCGAGCCCAAGAAAAGTCAATTACCCCTCTTCAGTTTTAGCCCAGCTGCGGCCCATACGAAAGAGGTCTCCTCCTTCAGCCCAGCCCGACCCGGCCGTTCCACCCTAACAGAGGCAGAGGCACGCATCGCAGCGCGCTCCCTTGAGAACTCTCGACTCCCAAGCGAGTAGCGACGGCCGACGGCCGCGCCTGCGCTGCGCCTCCGTCTTCCGTGGCGGCGCCCCTACCTCGAACCCGTCCGGCCGACCTCGCCTCCTCGGCTAGCCACCTAGCCCCCCGTGCCCGCCAGCGTCCACTGGCCAGCAGGCGCCCAGCCCCCAAGCGCGGCCGCAGTGCCCCCCTGCAGGCTGCGGCCTAGCCCTTCTGCCCTTGCCCGGTTGCCCCCTGCTGCTGCTGCTGCTGCACAGTGAGGCTGATAGTGAGTATTTTTTTTACTGATTCGTGATTGTTATCATTGCATCAACACATCCTATTTTGATTGATGAATGCCAATTGTTGTTTTCAAAAAATTGCACTGTAATACTATTTCATACCGTAGGGTGTTGGGTATATATGATCTTTTGGCTTCTTTATTTGGTATTTTTATACCACATTTTTGTTCTACATGTTGCTTAAACATTTTCAATCAATGTCACTATTTGTGCTCTTTATATCTATTATTGTTAGTATTATATATTTTAGTTTGACTGTAGTAAGATAAGATTTCTAGCCTTTAATTATTTATAATATATATGTATATATATGGACTTGAACCTGCACACACTTAAATGCCATAGTTTGTAATATATGACATTGCTGGCACTAAGTATAGTATGCTTTTCCTTGTAGATACTATACTAGCCACTTGTTGCGTATCTCCATATATGTGCTACATCTAAATGAACTGGTCCATATGTCCTGTGCCGCGGCTTTGCCGCGGCGTTTTTTCTAGTTTATAATTATAATTCAACCTCCCTTGCCTCATTTCTGGGTCCACCACTGCCTCCACAGTAAATCGACCGTGGAGCCAGCTGCAAGTCAGAGACCAGTTTCTTCCCTATCCCTTCTCTCGTAGTCCACTCTCCCATAGTCAAATTGTCTCTGATTGTGGAGCCAGGAGCACAGCAGGTGACCCTGACCTTGGCTGTCTGAGTGTTTGGCTTATTGGAAATCTGGAAAAGAAGAGCAAAGCAGCACAGTTTCAAGAATGCATGACAATTTTAATGTTCCTGTTATGTTGCTAGTGCTACTGCTTTTAGAATTTTAGTATTAGTATGCTTCATTATTTTTTTTAAAAAGACTAAAATGCATTGCTGTCATGGATTTTTTTTGAGAAAATAATGTATCCACATATCTTCATCTTTCTGATAACAGTACTTATATCTGTATCCTTGCTACATAGGTGAATACTAGTTTTGTTTCAACTCTGAAGTCTCAAGTGATTTTACTGTTTTGTTTTGTTTTGTTTTTGCAACAGGCAAGCTTTGTTTCTTTCCATTCAGTTCGTTGTCGTGTGGAGATCAAACTAGCCAAGGGCAGTCCAAATTTGGGGATTTTTCAAGTGAATCCCCTGTATAGAGATAGTTCGAAGATGATGAACCAGCACAGAGAGGAGGATGCCTTGAGAGGTCAAGCAGTCAAAAATCAGAAGGTGCTGACCCTGCATCTTGGTATTATCGTGTGCTATATATATCTAATCCTATCAAAATTCTTACCTTTGTTTGATTTATGCCCCCTCAAGGCGATATGGGACAAGACCCTGGAAATGAGATTCTTGCTGCAGAAGGCATTTTCCACTTCCAACAAGTTGCCCCAGGTTGTAGCAAGCATATCCCTAGGTTCTTCTTAATTGTTCCCCTTTTGATGCAGGATTGTGGCTAAGTTGAATTCTAAACTAAACTCCAGTTTGTTCTCTGTTGTGCTGTTGCAGGAACCCATCAGAACAAGGTTTTGCAATCATGATAAGCAGATAGAGCAAGCCTATGACAATCTGTTGAATTCGTCGAAGAAGACTTTGAGCAGCATGATGGAGCTGCAGGAGGTTCAGTTGCACATATTGTTTTCCCTTCACTCCTATGATTTTCCTCAATATGATCGAAATGTTTCTTAAAACTACCTATAGGCTTTGCTCGAGAGTAATCAGGCTACAAAGGGTGCCAATGGTATTGCTACTCTTCATACTGTTCTTGTTCTACTGTAAAAACTATGACATGCGATTTATATGTTCATAACACAAATTACTTGATGCCAGAAATTCCTTCTGCCTCAAATGGAGACAATGACGAGTGGTCAGAAGTACAGAGATTGAGGACAAGGTAAATTTTTGCATTAGAAATAACTAACCGACCATCAGTGCTTAAAAAAAAAAGACCAGGGGGAGGAACATCCCCTGATTTTGTTCTTAAGAAGGTTGTGGCTCGAACCTGGACTGGTGACTGGGTCAGGGGGGTTTCATCGACGCTCAGACTTCGACGGTCTAATCAGTATAACTTAGGAGAAGTTGCCTAGCGCTTAAAAAACACTGCAGTACACTAAGCATTTGTTTATTTACAGCTGCTTACACCCCTACCTGGTTTCAAGTAACTACTTGTTTACCTGTGATAATCACTTGAATATGAGTACTTGACATGCTTATCACGTCTCGGCAATTGCATTTCTTTTATGCGTAACTGAAGTCTGCTCTAGCTTCCAAATAGAGTTTGTTTTTTAATTTTTTATACAGAAACCACTCTGAGATAGCCACAATGTAGTAAAAGTAGCAGCTAAGTTACTAAAAACACCCATGCAAAAAAGAAAAAAAAATGAAACTTGTATATTCATTTTGTTAAATACCTCTATGATTTGGCGATAGATTCTGTTACCATCCTGCATGTAGCCTGTAGGTCGTTATATGAGTCTCAGCCATCAAATTGCAGTGCCAGTTGCCACAAATCCAGTTTCATATGAAGGTATTGGCTGTGCAACAAGCTAATTGCTGCTGTCTGCCCAATAAGTTATACAATTGGGTCAGAGGTTGCATCCAAGGTATACTTGTTGGTATGCCTTTCTTTGATAAGCCTGGTAGCAGGAAAATGAAGACCTTGTTGCTTCAAATTAGAATACAAAGTAACTTAAGTGTAAAGGATAATAGTTGATGGATTCTCACTTAACTCCTTATGTTTGAAGTAGATGGGAAGAAGGCTAGTTATTCACATAAGAAATGCTAATAGAGTAATGTGACATCTTTTATTAAGGTGCTTGGAGTTATTAAGTGTAGTCTCTAAAAATCATGAAGGTGGTCCTATATGCGAATTTTGCATTGTGCTAACATCCTTCTAGAAAGCTGGTTCCGCAACATTGGATTCAATGATTTGCAAATATATGACGTAGCACACGTGAAGAAAAAAAAGTACAATTAGATCTAAGGGTACATTGCCATAGCATGAAGATTCTGAGAGTTACATGGACGCTCTAGAGTTTTCATCTTGCATTTGCACATATGCTGCTCAGTGTTGGTACTTGGTTTTATGTGCTCATACAAAATGAACTCTGAGTATGGTAAATTGTTTGTGTACAGGATATCAACATTCAGAAATACTGAGATAGATAAATGGCATAGGAAAATACAGGTGACAACAGGTGCTGCTGCACTTAAAGGAAAGCTACATGCATTTAATCAGGTTGCCTGAATACTTATTTAGCTACTTTGTGTATTTTTGTTACCGTTTGACAAGTCAATATCTAAAGCTCAACTCTTCCCCTTGTATGAGAACAGAACATTAGTGACCAGGTTGCTGGTTACATGAGAGATCCAAGCCGGATGATTAACAGGATGTACTTGACCAACTCCGCTGTTGGTGTATTTGGGAAGGTATTTTAGATGCATCTATTTAAAGGACCACCAGTCATATTTGTGCACCTGGCTAACTAAAGTCTTGCCATTCATATTTCAGGATGTGGGAGAACCTGGAACAGCTGAGGAGGTTTGAGCATTTACTACATTGTTCTCTTGAAAATATTTCAAACCTTATTTGGTCTCCTTCAGTCTACTGAAGTGTAACAGCCTGTAGTTAATTGAAGCTCATTTCTTTCACTGAGATGAATTTCCCTTTTTTATCATCACCTTAGTTATTTATCTGCCACACTAACATTGATATCAGAATGCTTTTATTTATACAATTAGAGGATATAATGCGTACTACACTTCCTGGGCTTATTTCATCGCCTTTACTGTAACTTAGGGGCACATTATGGAAGGTGATCCTGAACTTATTGACGATTCTGAGTTTTATCAACAACTTCTCAAGGAGTTTCTTGAGTCTTGTGATAGAGGGGCATCAGGTTAGTTCATTTTCAGCTATTGCACTTATTATTGTTTATTTATTTACACACACAGGCCTTCCCCAGCAATAGGCAATAAATTATCAGATATTTACCTCCCGTAAGCATATATCTCAGCTAGCCTTGGTTATTCAGATCACCCTAAAAACCTGTTGCAATTTGAATTTAGCTCATATTTCTATCCTTTGAAAAATGCATTAAATTTATCTGCATCTTCTTTGTGTATATATCTCGATGTGCATACTGAAACCTGGTTCATCTAACAGAAGATACATGTTTCAAGAATATTGAAATTTCATTTGTATATTCATAAACTGTTACCATTCTAAGATTTGTAAGAAATGTATATGTTTCTACTTTTGCCTTGAGCGCCCATCAAATATCATTTACTGTATGCAGAGTCGGCATTTTATGCTCTAAAAAAGCAGCAGGTTAAAAAGAGAAAGCTTGTCGATCGTCGTGCTTCAAAGAGCAGAAAGATACGGTGCAATCTCTATCCTCTTCTGTTTGCCGACGTTTGAAAATTTTCCAATAACTTTCCTTTTGGTAATTGTCCTCATTTCTGTTACCTGATTTTTTTAGGTATCATGTCCATGAGAAGATTACTAATTTCATGGCTCCAGAACCCATGGTTTTTCCTCCAATGGCTCCGAAGCTGTTTGAGAATTTATTTGGGAAAGGCAGCTAGAAGCCCCTAAAGCTTTGGATTCAGATTTCACATTACTTGGTGCAGCTTTTTTGTGCTTCTTTAAATTGCAGTATGTATGATGTCAGTAGACTTGAGACTATGAGTTGAAAAGTTTTGATGGCCTCATCAGTTTTGTGCGTAGACATGCAGATGTAAGCCTGGTTCACCAATTAAATTATACTTCGATTTGGGCCTGATGAGTTCCATGGACTGGTTGTCCCGCCGAGAGATCCTACGAAATTGTTACATAAATTTTGGAAGCAGCGCATCTTCTAAAATCTAATCTAGAAGTTAAAGAAGAAGCATTCTCAAATTTGATTCACTGGCGATCAGCGAAATATGTCATTGTCACTGGTTTATAGCAAACTTTATGATCGTGCAAGCTGTACACATAGAGGCATTGCCAGCCAATCACTGGCGATCTACGGCATCAACAGGCAGCTTCATCGGAGCTTCCTGAGCTTGATCTGCGCGCCGTGCTCTGGCTGGAGCAAGACGACGGGGAACGGCGCGTGCGAGTAGGACGGAGAGAGCTCGAACGCGAACTTCCCCAGGATCATGGCGAGCCCTATCTTGGCCTCCAACAGCGCGAAGGTCTGGCCGATGCAGGTCCGAGGCCCCCAGCCGAACGGGAAGAACGCCGGCGGCGCGTCCCCGCCGGACGACGACGCCCTGGCGATCCCCTCCGCGAACCTCTCCGGCCTGAACTCGTCGGCGTCCGGTCCCCACGCGTCCTTGTCGTGGTGGATGCTCAGCAGCGGCAGCATCAGCATCACGCCTGCCGGGTACCTGACGCCACCGAGCTCCATGGGCTTGTACGTCCGCCGGTGCAACGCCGGCAGCGGCGTGTAGAGCCGCAGCACCTCGTACAGCACCATGGTCACCTGCAAATGCAATTGCGATTACGATTACGGTCACATTTCACAAGACACTGCATGAATCAATCAATCAAGATTCAGAGCCTGGTATGCAAAATGAAGGTGTTACGATTTTGAGCCGGCTGAGGCCGTCGTAGTCCGGCACTGTGCAGGCGCCGCCGAAGACGCGGAGCACCTCCTCCCTGGCACGGTCCTGCCACTCCTGGTGCATGGAGAGCACGAGCATGGTCCACGTGAGCAGCACCGACGTGGTCTCCATGCCGGCGAAGTAGAACAGCTTGCACTCCCCGATTATGTCGTCGACGGACATGCCACGGCCGGAGCTCGTCCCGTCTTCGCCTTCGCCCCTGAACTGCTCCATGTTGGACTCCAGCAGCAGGCCGAGAAGATCATCGCTCGTCGCCTTCCCTGCTCTCAGCGAGCTCTCCCTCGTCGCGATCATCCCTCTCAGGATCCCTTCGATCTCCGCCGCGATCCGCTTCATCCGCCGGTTCACCCTTGTAGGCAGCATCCTATACGCACGAAAAGTGCAATTTTGTAGTACATCAATTCCCCGTTGCAATTAACAAGCAAATTAATCAAAATGAGAGTGAGAGAGCTGACATGTAACCAGGGATGTGTATCTTGTTGGCGACGAGCATGGCGAGGTGCACCTGCTCCTCTTGGAGCTCGAAGATCCTCCTGCCTTCCAGGTAGCTGCTGCCGAAGGCGACGCGGGAGATGACGTCCCCGGTGAGCCTCTGCATCTCCGGCCAGACGTCCACCTCGCATGGCTCGCCGTCGGCCGCGACCACCAAACCCTCCCATCTGCTCACCATGTCGGCGCAGCACGCTGCGAACGCCGGTAGCATGCGCTGCAAGAATCGATCGAAAATCTCGGATCCATCAAATCTGACGACGTGATGCTTGCCTCAGGGATAGGGTTAGTTCACTGATTGAGACCTTGAGCTTGTCGAGATGGAAGGCGGGGTTGATGATCCTCCGGTGCTTGGCCCACTTGCTACCCTGGTGGGTGCTCACGCCGTAGTGCAGCAGCCGCATGAGCTGCCCGAAGCCGACCTTCTCGAAGTGGCCGAACTTGTTGGACAGCACCTGGCGCACCAGCTCCGGCTCCGTGATGATCACCCTCGGCGTCGGCCCGAACCAGGTCACCGAGTTCTTGCCTGCGCAGTGCCCAGGCCACGCGTGGTCAATCCACAGTGGATGAGTCATGATCATGATCGAGACATGAGAGTGAAACACACCGTTGGTTCGTTGCCGTGGTAAGACCGGCAAGCGTACTAATCAGGGTAGTAGATCGACAGTTACAATCAACGACGACTCAACGCGACAAGAGCGAGAGAGAAGTTACCGTGCTCGTTCATGGCGTGGTGGACGAGCGGCATGGCCCTGGGCACGATGGCGTGGCAGCCCGGCGGCAGGGGCGGCCGGGACCTGGCCTCGCGGGCGAGCCGGTCGGACAGCGGCGCGTCGCCGGCCAGCGGGCGGTACGCCGTGCCATGGATGCCCTGCGCCCGCAGCGCCCGTTCCAGGCGCCGCGGCCTCAGCCACGCCCACTCCGCCGCGCGCGCGGCGCACCACGCGACGACAGCGAGGACCGCCGTGCATAGCGGCAGCAGCAGCTGCTGCGCCTTCCACGGGGAAGGAGACTCGCCGAGCAATCCCACTGGCACGCTCGTCGCCATGGCTTGGGCGCTTGGCTAGCCGCCACTGAACTGCTGTGCGGCGGAAGGGTAGACCGAACGGCATGAGCTGCTGGCCATCGCCGTCGTCTTATAGAGGCGAAGGCAGAGGCAGAAGAGGGCGTGTAGTCTTCCTGCTGGCGCGTGACGACGACTTATCTTTGCTCAGTGAGAACGACAGAATAAAAGCAGAGCGGCTTCGTCCAAAAAATATACAATTCTTCAAGAAAAATATACAATTCTAGATTTAGATTGAGCCAAACCTCTTTAATTTTAATTAAGTTTATAAAAAATATTAATAAAATTTTATGGCTCCAAATAGATGTATTATGAAGATATGTTTCATAATTAATTTAAAGATACTTATTCGAGGACATAAGTGTTTATTTTTTATAAATTTAGTTCAACTTAAAATTATTGACTTCTAAAAACAAGATTTGCATTTTTTTAGATGGAGGGAGTGAGTCATTTGACAAGAGTGCACGCTATTACCTTAATTGAGAAGTTATATAGGATGAGATTGAGAAGACAGGTCAGGCCTGGTTTACTTCCTAAATTTTCTCCCAAATTTTACTATGCAAAAAGAAGATTCTCCGTCACATCAAAATACCGACACATATATGAAGTACTAAATGTAGATAAAATCAAAAACTAATTGCACAATTTTGTTGTACTTTGCGAGACGAACATTTCGAACCTAATTAATCAATATTTGGACAATTATTATCAAATAAAAACAAAATTGCTACAGTGTAAAGATACTGTTTATGCACCGAATTCAGGCCCGAATTCGGACATCTAAACACGCCCAGTAAGGAAGAAAACGTGAAATTAAGGTCCCGTTTCGTTTCCAGTTGTTAAAGTTTAACTCTCATCACATCAATGTTTCCTCAAATACATGGAGTACTAAATGTAGACTAATTGCATTTATGTCGGCACAGATAAGGAGTAATTTACGAGACGAATCTATTAAGTCTAATTAGTCTAAAATTAGAAATTTTTTATCAAATAAGACAAAAATACTACAGTGTTTATTAAACTTTAACTCCTCTTGCCAAACACCTGAGACAAGCAGCATGAATGACTCACTGGTCCGATCAACCGATGGTAGCTAGGAGGAACTTGTCGTGGCAAGTGTCGCCTCGTCCCGTCAGCAGATGTGCTGTGAGTGATGGTAGGTGTTAATACCAAGTGCACCAAATAGTTGAATGAAAGCGACTAGTCATGGTGAACTTTGTGAGAGTCAGAACGTAGTCATGGAGTGACAGAGACACGTAGTGACTAGTGAGCTGTGAATTCTTGCACGATTGTTCTTACGGCTATGGGGTGTTTAGTTCCAAAAATTTTCACCCAAAATCATCATATCAAATCTTACAGCACATGTATGAAGCATTAAATGTAGACAAAATAAAAAACTAATTGCACAGTTCACCGTGAAATCACGAGACGAATCTTTTAAGCCTAATTAATCCATGATTGAACAGTAATTGTCAAATAAAACAAAAAATTACAGTAGCCAGATCCAAAATTTTTTGCAAACTAAACACCCCCTATGGCTGTGTTCAGTTCCTCTAAAAATACACTATAAAAAAGATTCTTCGTCACATTAAACTTGCGATATATGCATAGAGTACTAAATATAGATGAAATCAAAAACTAATTGTACAACTTGGTTGTACTTTGCGAGACGAACGTTTTGAACGTAATTAGTCAATGGTTGGACATTATTTGCCAAATAAAGCCAAAACGTGCTACAATATATTTTTCACCCTTTTCAGAGAAACTAAACACAGCCTATGCCAAGAAACTAAGTTTCTGTTTGATTCATGAATGTTAAAGTTTAACTCCCATTATATCAATGTTGCGGCAAATGCATGGAGTACTAAATATAGACTAATTGCATGTATGTCGGCACAGATTAGGAGTAATTTACGAGACGAATCTATTAAGCCCAATTAGTTTAAAATTGGAAACTTTTTGTCAAATAAGACAAAAATGCTACAGTATTGGTTAAACTTTAACACCTCTGACTAAAAAGACCCTAAATAGCAACCGATACTTTGGCCAATTAAGCTTATATTAATTGAGCTAGTGATTAACTACTAGTTATGGGGCCCTAATTGTCAGGAGCCCCGTGTGGTCGCGCCACGCCGTGCGATGTACGGCCCTGATGCTTTGTAGTAGGATTTGACTATAGGCCTTGTTCACTTCCCCCTCCCAACACAAAATATTTCCTCTTCCATCCATCACATTAAATTTTTCGACGCATGCATAGAGCATTAAATGTAGGTAAAAAAAATAACTAATTGCATAGTTTGTCTGCAAATGTCGGAACGAATCTTTTTAGCCTAGTTAATCCATAATTAGACAAATTTTGCCAAATAACAACGAAAAATGCTACAGTAACTTTTCAGCTACTTTTCGTGAAGTGAACCCACCCATAGTGCGCAGAGCAACCTAGGTGACAGTATAATCCATGGAACACTCTAAAATGGGGTCTAAGGCTAAACTATAGATGAGCTGGCTAAAATTATGAAAAGTCTATATAAATCACCCATTCACCCTGTATTTTACTTTTATCGGATAACCCTGACTCTAAATCTTAGATACGCTAGTCTCTCTCTTTCTATCGGTATCTTCTCATTTGACCTAATTTAAATTAGATCCATGGTGGACCTACATGTGTGCTGATGTGAAATTATTGGATTTAATTTCACTTTGGTTGTTAAATTAGTTTAAACCAACAATATAAAGCTTCTAGATGTCTGTAGCACAAACCCTAGGTTAACACCTCTCATAAGTCGATGATGAAAGCAGAAAACATATGCGGGTTGATGAAAATGTGTGGTTCACAATATAAAGTGGATCTAAGTCGTCTGGACTAAGTAGGATGTAGGACTTTCACACCTTGCCAAGAGTATGAATCTAGGTAAATCTTGCATCCAGTTGGCTCCTTGGAGGGGCTAGCCTCGCATGGATGGTGATCTACTAACTTGCCCCTTGTAGCGGTCTTTCACAGATAATGGGATCCATAGGCTGAGGAGATTCCCCATGACTTATGTCCATTAGTCAGGTTCATCAAGATCATGTGGACTGGTTCGCTCAGGCCCAAAGAGTCTGAGTGGATGATAGATGATGATGCTAAGAACGCCAGATGGAACAAGAGCCTTGGCGCCTCCAAGTCTACCTTTGTCGACTCTAGGCTCATTAAGGGAGCTCTAGAGTTTTGTTTGGAGAAGAGGGTCTAATCCTCAAGGCTTTTGACAAGATAATAACCCTTTTGGTCAGGTATGTCTGTTCCTTGCTTTGAGTTTGCCGAGCGCACCCTAGGTGGTCTTCTCGACTGTGTGGCAGAACCTCCTAAATTATATGGCCCACACGCACCTGTTATTGTCCCAAAGACCTCTGACAGCTATGCATGTGTTCCATATAACTTAAAAAGTTTGTCAGGTGTCCTCAGAAAACCGAATCATCTACATTTTACAACTCACACAGGATTAACAAAGGAGTAACTACAACATTACAACATTTGATACAAAACTTACATCAGAGTGCGGAAGAATAACAACAATAGATTTACAAATCATGATTAAGTTAACTTTTACAAACTTAACTTAAATGGCGGAAGTCGAGTAGAACTACAGAAGATAACTTAGGTAGAGCACCTAAGTTAGGAGATAATAACCAGATCACGTCGAGTCCACTGACATGACCTAATTAACAGCACCAGTCAGCACCTGCAACAGGGGTTAACAAACCCTGGGTACTCAATTGTACTCCGCAAGACTTACCCGATGAAAAGAAAATACTCTAAGGATATGCTGGCTTTAAGGGAAGTAGTGGAGCTAGAAAAGAGGAGTTTTGCAGAAAAGCTTTACTATAAGTGAATCCTTACTTTCAATATTTTAAACAAGTTTTAGCATCAATTTTAGTGAAGCTTATTATAGATAGATTTGCACCTGTTCTATCTCAATCACTTGTATCAAACATCACCTTTTATATTCATCTCTTTGCCTCGTTTCCATAATCACCATGTACCATTATTAACGACGATGATGAACAGATAATCAAGTCTCCATAACCGAGGAGCAACGACGATTCGAACCGATTATATCCAGCTGGGGATCCCTAACCACACGACATATGTAGGACTCTAACTGACATATATCAACCTTCACTCGGATCCTCTAAAACATGACCGGGTCCAGCGCCACCCGAGAGTACAGTACACCTCCAATCCAGCCCTTGGCTACGAGGGTACACACCACTCTCGCCATATCTCTACTCCCGGTGCGCGGTTGGTCGTTCACATGATGGCATTACCGAGGTCTTAGGTTTACCGGAGCATGTGGTCAGTTGCAAAGTCTCGATGCACGTAATTTAATCAACGGTGTGGTCCTTAATTGACACAGACAGAAACACTACATTGAGACTCCTTTCTCAATGCAAGTTACTCGTCCGATCTTAGCTTAATATTACCATATTCATATTCATATGCTGTCATGACCCGTCATTAGTTCAGGAGAAGCAAAGGTAAACCTGTTTCTCGCGAACGATAAAATCACTATTCGATTTCTACCGAAGTCTAAGCATTACTAAGCATAAGAGATCGACCTACACATACTAGTGGGATGTCATCTGGATATAAATATAGATCAAGGTAATCATGTAGCAACGGTATCAACCAACTCCTACTAACATAATGCACATTACGCTAGACTTAAGGTGTAATAAAGCATTTATAAAACAGAAGAGTGGTTATATGTCCGGGGCTTGCCTTCGTTGCAGAGAAGTTAGTTTCCTCAGAGAGTTCCAATAGACACCAGCACCTCTGGCGAATGGCCCTGCTCTGAGACTGGATCAACACGCATCTTCTCATTCTCGTACACTACACGTATATAAATGATGCAAGGCTTAATATGATGGAATGCATGCCATGATGCATGATGATGAACAAAGCATAGCATATAAGAGACATTTAGAAAGGATAAACATTAGTTATTTACTTCAGTACAACTTTCCTTCACGGTATAGTTGCAATCCAACAGAACTATTAAATAACTTCAATCACATTAAGATGTTGTTAAGTAAACTACTTAACTTTACTTTTTGCCCAAGAGGTTGCATCTAATAAGCAAGTAAGTCTATCATAAGACCACTAATTACTTACACAAGAAATCATTAACCATTAATGATCTATGTTAAACACATTAATTATCATTAACAAATCATAGTTAACAAGTTAATCGTGAGCTCAAGCAACTCAATAAGATGCCATGGATCATCACATGTTAATGATCCAAGGTCAACAAGCAATCTCAAAGTCACACAAATCCTAAATTATCAAGTTAAACACATGTTTAATTAATTAATTAATTAATTAAGACAAAAATTAAGAATAAAATAAATTTTATCCAATTAAGCTCAAATTTTTTATACAGATTAGTCTTACCCTAAAACAGTACCACAATTAATTTCATGATTTTTGGACTTTTATTTCAATTGCTAAAATTCATGGAAGTTGCATTTAATAATTAATTGAGCTAATTAAATCACATACAAAAATTACTTAAACTTCAAGTTTTAAATTTTTTTCCAAATATTACACATTGCAGAGGCTACACAAAATTTTTTAATATTTTTGGATTTCTAAATAAACCACAAAGAAATAAATAAAAATCAGCACTATTTAATATTTTTAGAAAAAGAAAAACAAAAACTTTACTTTAGGCCTGCCGCCCTTCTCTCTCTGGCCCAAACAGCCCAACCGGCCCAACTGAGCACTCCCCCCTCCTCCCTCTCCCGGACCTCGTCTCCCCGTTGCTGGACCATCGGCCTGGGCCGACCCAGTAAGGCTAGGCCGCACCCGAGCTCTGGCCGAAGGTCATGGCGATGGCCGGCCGACCCTGCCTCGCCGGCGGTGAGGTTTACGATGACGTCGACCTCCCAAGCACACTCCCCACTCCTCTCCACACCTTTAGACGTGACCAGGTGAACCTCTAACACTCCAAAGCACCCACGCCCATGGCCATGGCGGACACGAACGGCGCGACGAGCTACACGCCAACGACACCGGACGGTAGAGGTTAAATTGGGACGCGCATCAGACTCTGCAGCTCACCATGAACGTGACAACGTGACTGTTTGAGGTAGAGGAGCGACAGAGGTGGCTGGCCACGGAGCGATGGTTCACGGCGGCGCTGCAGTCGGTTCCGAGGAAGAAGAGGGTGTGTGGTGGCGCTGGACAACTTGAGGTGAGGCGAGCGGGCTTAGTACGCGCACACGAAGCTTGCGAAGCGAGCTGCGAGAGCAATTGAGTGGTGGCTAAGCGGGGAGGGTGAATTGCGGAGGCGCGCGGTGGTGAGGAAACAGAGGAGAAAGGGAAAACGAGGACGACGGTGAGATACTTTATAGGCGAAGCAAATCAACTGGAAGGCGCCACGGAAGGACGGCCTGGCCACATTGAAGCGGCTGGTGGTGGTCGCGGGCGCGCCTAGAAGCCGGCCGAAGGCTGTCGACGGCAAGCGGAGGTGGCGCCCAGTGGTTCGAAATCGATTTTGAAATATTTACAAAACTGCCAATGACTCCATTTTGCAAATTACTTCCAAATTTTCGAGAAAATTTAAAAATCTATAAAACAAAAGTTGCTCAACTTTTCAAATTCTACAACTTTCTCAATATAAACTTTTTCAAATTTAGCTTAGATTTTGAAATTTGAATTTGGAATTAAAAGGGGACACTTTCTGAAAATTTGTAAATTCAAAATTACTTTGAATTTTATATTAAAACTTCAAAAACTCAAAATACCATAGTTGTACATCTAGGTAAGACCTACAACTTTGCTATTCAAAATATTTTCAAATTATGCCTCCATTTTGAAATTGGATTGGGGAAATGAAAAGGGGTCAAATTTGAGATTTGAATCTTTTCAAAATTACTCCAACTTTTACACTACAACTTTGAAAACTCTAAAAAACCAAAGTTGTACAACAAGACCAGATCTACAACTTTATTTTTTGCCTTACTCCCAAAATTTGCTTAGATTTTTATTTACACAAAAATGGGTAAAACGGAATTTTTGGAATTTAGGGTTTTCGGGAAACATTTGATCATTCTTTTTAACTAAATTATGATTAATTTTTTTTATCCCTAATAAAACATTATTTCATGTGATAAGCAACAAGGCATTATTAACACATTAAGCATACTAGTAAAAACAACACATCGAATTACTATTGTATTGAAACATGTGAAACATGTATATGAAACATGAAACATTCTTAAGCTATACTCGAAGCATTTCCTTGCAACATGACAGGGTATTTGAAACATATGCAACATGACTAAAGTAACATGTGCAACATGAATCCATTTATGGTATGTCATTTGATGTTTATGCTTGATGATGCTTCATAATCAAGTTTTAATTATTTCTTAACATCTGGGATGTGACAGACTGTAGTCCCCGAGCCTCTGACTGATACTAGGAGTCGGTCAGAGGGTGTGTGCTTGTGGTTTGGTTTAGTTGTCTAGATTCATTAATCAACTGAGTCTAAAGGCCCATTCCATGAGATAGTCTGATTTTATCAGCTCGCCGCGCTTCGAGCTCTTCAACCCTAAGGAAGAGAATGAAACGTTATTTATTGAGGTCACACAGTTGAAGTGCCAAAGAGATGAAGCCCAAAGTGAGCTAAAAGAACACCCTTTCTAAACTAGCCCATTAAAGGCTCAAAACTAGAGTGTGACTGTTCCCCGTCAGTTGTCATATCGATCAAGGAGGCTATGTACTACATATTAGAGTACGAGAAAGTCAACACTAACTCATCCCTAGAGATGTACGAGGAATGGGTTCAAGGTTGTTTAGGATCCTTCTATCGAAGAGGGGACGAGTGGTTAGATAGGTGTAACACCCTGAAATTTTCATTATTTTAAAATAGGAGAATTTGATTTATTTACGTAATTTTATGAGCATTTTAACCTAGAGGAAAAATAATTTTCAATAAATAAAAGCAACTATAAGGTTAGACACATGCTTGTGCATACATGCCGTTGCATAATTTCCTTTGTGTTGATTGGTTTTATTTCAAGAAGAAAAGGATTTCAAAAACTATTAAAAATGCATTTGAAATATTAGAAAAGAAAAAGAAGAAATAGAAGATCTCTTTTTTCCCCTCTCTGGTTTCTGGCCTTTCGGCCCAGCCGCAGCCCGCAACCGCTCGGCCTCCTCAGCTCAGCAGCCGCGAGCCTAGTTCTTCTTTCTCCCGCGCGTCGCGTAGTGGGCCGGCCCAGCCGTCCGCAACCGAAGCCCGCAACGCCATCTCTCCTCCCTCTGAGTCACTGCCATGCCGGGCCCACATGTAAGCGGTATCCTCTTCATCTTCAAGCTCGTAACCGAGAAGGACTCTACCATGGACTCCGATGCCGACCCGACGCCGTCGAGTCCGTCCCTGCCCCGGCACCCCGTGAAGACGTGCCGCCCAAGGGACCCCGCCTCATAAAGAGCCGCCTACGCCGCCTCCCTATTCCAACAACCGCGAGTTTCTTCGCCCTAGCAAGCCGCAGCCGAGCTTTGTTCCGGTGCCGTCGTCGATCTCCGTTGCCACCGACCGCCGAGCCGTCGTCGCTGCTTCCCGCTCGCGAAATCTAGTTCGGGTGAGATCCCCGTCCCTTCCTCTTTCCCCTGTACTTTTCTTTCGTTGAGTAGTGCGCTGCAAGCCGGAAAACGCGAGCTCCGTTTGGCCGGCCATGGCGCCGCCGTTGCAAGCCGCCGGAGTACTGTTCCGGTGTCTCTCTCTCTCTTTATTTCCGCCAGAGCTATTTTCAGCCGTCCGATTCAGATCCAACGGCCCAGATCTAAAGATACCCTTTCGATGATAGTTTTGCAAATAAGCCCTTATAATTAATACTGACTCAACCCGCAGTCCAAAGCGCGTTTACGGAATTCTGTTTTCTCTTTTCGAAGACGTACTTTGGTTCGGTTATGTTGAAATACGTTTTCAAGTATTTACAGTTTTGCCATTCAACTTGTTTTAGCCATAACTTCTCCGTTTTAACTCCGATTGGACCCGTTCAAATTGCGTTAGGTTCGTAATTACATAATCTACATGATAGTGCTACTGTTTAGTAGGTTCTCCACTCTTAAATTTTGAGATTAGATTTAATCTATTACTTTAATAAAGAAAAGCTGGTTTAAATCATATCTTTTTCGTTTTAGCTTCGATTTGCGTGCAATTCGCGTCTGTGTGATCCTAGTGAGGTGTAGATTCGTTTTACAAACTTTTCAACTTATTTTGCTACTGTTGGTGTACTGTTCTAATTGTAGCTTTATTTGCTTTGTATGATTGCTTCTGGATGATTGATGTTGGTGTGTTAATCGAGAATAGACGGTGAGCAGTTCGTTGGTGATCAAGGATACTATTATGAACCAGGTCAATAGGATCAGCTAGATCAAGACAAGTATAGCATGGGACTATCCTTATTTTCTATTCACTTTAATTCACTAAATTCATCATGCATGTGTTTCCTTGTTAAGGATGTCTTAGTGTTGATCTTATTCCTTGAATCCTATGGTTATAGCATTGGGTAGTTTGCTAGTGCTCACATAAACAATGATCTTGTAATTTGGTTAATGATATATGCAATAACAATAAAAGATGATTTTTAGCAACAAGGAACAAGAGGGCTAGAGTTTTCTCTAGAGTCCTCTCTATAAGGACTTATCTGTAAGCGAACATCCGGGACTTACAGTACAGCTATGAGGGATACATGGCTCTGGCTTTAGTCATATAAGAGGACCTTTTCTAGCTTGTTAGTGGCTACCTTTATGGCGCAAGAGGGGTGTGTTCCGGGTTGGGTGTAGTGCGGCCTCTATCCTTATGTGTATAGGCTACATGTCATTGTGCCATACGGAAGGAGGCTCTACATTTGCAGGCCACGAAACCTAGCGGCCCTAACTTGTTAGACGAACCTTGGAAAGACTTTATAGTGAAACTTATCTGTCCAATGGGGAGTCATGACCTCGGACTTTTGGGGATCACGACTCATAATGAAAGTGTACAACCTTTGCAGAGTGTATAACTGGTATATCAGCCGTGCTCACGGTCACGAGCGGCCTTGGACCCTTATGGAATAGAGATCACTAATAATTTACTTGTTCTTGCTATTCATTATTCTTTTTACATGAGCATGTGTTTATATTGGGAACATTACCTACTTGTTGCTACTCAATTGCTTAAAACATGATCAACTAAAAGCTACATGCAGTTAAACCAGTGTCTACCCTATTTGAGCTACATGGACCCCATGTTATATTTGTTGAGTACTTTTTTGCTCACCCTTGCATTCCCCACACCTCAGGATGTACTCTCGAATGTACAAATAGTGACTACTACTTTTACTTCCCTGAAGAATACTAGACTTGTGGTCAACCAGTTGACGTGCCTGTGATATGGAGCTAGCTACCACAAGAATTATTTTATGTTTCCGCTTAGTTATGTGAAGACTCTGTGATATTATTCGTTATGTAATAAACATTTGTGATGATACTATTTATATTTGTCATCTTATGTGTGATTGATCTCTGGGCGCACGTAAGATTATGCACTCCATTTGTTCCTTGAAAATGGGTGTGACAATAGGTCACACTCTAATTAGCTGTACTGCGTGCAGGATTTCTCATACTCCCTTCATTCCAAATTATAAAACGTTTTGCTTTTGCTATGCACTTAGATATAGTGTATGCAAATATTTAGCAAAAATGTTATATCTAGGAAGTCTAAAAAATATTAATCTAGAAAAGCCAAAACATCTTATAATTTAGAATGGATGGAGTAGAATAGAAGAAACAAGAACCAAAGTTGTTTGGCACATGCTATTGCTACCCTATATGATGAATTTAGAATATGTATAGAAGTTTCTGCGGAACACATAAAATTTATGTAGAAAAATGCATATATTACGACAGACAATTAAACGACAATGTAGCAAACAATGCTTGTCTAAGCTGTGGTGTGGCAATGCTTAGCCTCTTGGTATTGGGTCATGAACCAAACATACCCGGGTTCCAAAAACCTTTATTCGGTTGCTGTCTATGAGAATTTCAAGTGGCGAAATACTAGAGATTGCAGTATTCATCTTAAATTTCATTAGAATTTACAAAGGCAAAAAGAGCTGAAACTCTACTATATATATATCTCCAAATCCCTCACAAAACTGCTAGCACTTTCAAATAGCTTAGCTTCATATCGAATCCTACCTGTCAACAACTTTTCTCTAAAATGAAAATAAACAAAGGAATTTTAGATGCATCTATCATAAAAGACCACCAGCCATATATATGTGCACCTGGCTAACTAAAGTCTTGCCATTCATATTTCAGGATGTGGGAGAACCTGGAACACCTGAGGAGGTTTGAGCATTTACTACATTGTTCTCTTGAAAATATTTCAAACCTTATTTGGTCTCCTTCAGTCTACCACTCTACTGAAGTGTAACATCCTGTAGTTAATCGAAGATCATTTCTTCCACTGAGATGATCTGCCACACTAACATTGATATCAGAATGCTTTTACTTATACAATTAGAGGATATAACGCGGACTACACTTCCTGGGCTTATTTCATCGCCTTTGCTGTAACTTAGGGGCACATTATGGAAGGTGATCCTGAACTTATTGACGACTCTGAGTTTTATCAACAACTTCTCAAGGAGTTTCTTGAGTCATGTGATAGAGGGGCCTCAGGTTAGTTCATTTTCAGCTATATTGCACTTATTATTATTTATTTACACACATAGGCCTTCCCCAGCAATAGGGAATAAAGTATCAGATATTTACCCCCCGTAAGCATATCTCGGCTAGCCTTAGTGATTCAGATCACCCTAAAAGTTTGTTGCAATTTGAATTTAGCTCATATTTCTATCTTTTGAAAAATTGCATTAAAATTTATCTGCATCTTCTTTGTTTGCTACGCTGTCGTTTAACAGAAGATACATGTTTCAAGAATATTGAAATTTCATTTGTATATTCATAAACCGTTACCATTCTAAGATTTGGAAGAAAAGTATACATTTCTACTTTGTACTTGGGCGTCCAACAAATACCATTTACCATTTACTATATGCAGAGTCTGAATTTTATGCTCTAAAAAAGCAGCAGGTTAAAAAGAGAAAGCTGATCGTCGTGCTTCAAAGAGCAAGAAAGATACGGTGCGATCTCTATCCTCTGCTGTTTGCCGACGTTTGAAAATTTTCCAATAACTTTCCTTTTGGTAATTGTGCTCATTTCTGTTATGTGACTTTTTCAGGTATCATGTCCATGAGAAGATTACTAATTTCATGGCCCCAGAGCCCATGGTTCTTCCTCCAATGGCTCCGAAGTTGTTTGAGAATTTATTTGTAAATGGTAACAAGAATTCATTAAAGCTTAGATTCAAATTTCACATTACTCGGTGCAGCTTTTTGTACTTTTATAAATTGATGTGAGTTGAAAGTTTAATGGCCTCATCAGTTTGTGCGTAGACAAGCAGATGTGCCTAGTTCACCGATTAAATTATATACTTCGATTTGGGCCTGATGAGTGCCATGGACCGGTCACCGGTGGACCAGCGGTGAATCGATGATATCCTAAGTCTCAAAACGTGAGATGTCCTACGCAATTCTCTTACATAAATTTGGAAGCAGTGCATCTTGTAGAAATCGTATCCAGAAGTCCAAGAACAAGCATTCTCAAATTTGATACTGCTCATTTGTGGATTTAAACTTTACATTTTTATAATAATTTAGTCAATAACATTTAACTATTATAATATAAACTCGACATGTTTAGATTTATAATTAAATGTATTATCAAATGATCATAAGTTTACAATTATAAAAAATATATAATACTCTTTCTGTCTCTGAATAAATAAATTTGTAGCTCAAGAATTTATCTACAAATAGATCAATCTCTACGAGGCTGAACAGTCCATCGGCATATTTATTTTCCTTAAAATCTCCTCGTATATACTGCACCCTCCTATCTCTCAATTTAGGGCCTGTTTGGTTCATCCCTCCTAAAATTTAGTGACTAAACTTTAGTCACTAAAATACCAAACACCCCACTAAAGTTTAGTGGCAACTAAAATTTAGTGGCTTTAGTAACCGAGGGGTAGCTAAAAGTGACTAAAATGTATATGAGACAGTTGCTTTAGTGGGTGAAACCAACCAGGAGCCACTAAATTTTAGGCCTTGTTTAGTTGGCCCAAAAAATTTTGCACCTTTTGCGGTACATGCATGGAGTATCAAATGTGAACGAAATTAAAAAAAAAACTAATTACACAGCTCGTCTAGAAATCGCGAGGTGAATCTTTTAAGCCTAAGTAAGCTGTCATTAGCACATGGGGTTACTGTAGCACTTAAGGCTAATCATGAAGTAATTAGGCTTAAAAGATTTATCTCGTGATTTCGAACCAAACTGTGCAATTAGTTTTTTTTATTTCGTTCGCATTTGATACTCCATACATGTACCACAAAAGGGGCAAAAAAAATTGGCCAACTAAACAAGGCCTTAGAGGGGTCACTAAACTTTAGTGGCCACTAAACTTTAGTGGGTGAAACCAAACAAGCCCTTAGTGTTGTGTTTTTGCAGTTGGATGTGTAGTGAATACTATAATTAATTTGTTACAGGAACAATCATCGATCCATGTGTAACTACTTCACTTAATGAAGGATAGTACGATCTTTTCTCTGTCGTACTAATATGTCATCAACTTTATAGGAATCTATTTATTTAGGAACAGAGGGATTATAAAATAAATGAACGGTCAAAGTGTAATTTAGGAGATCATATCATAATAGATTACAGAATAGACAGGAGGGAGTATGAATGTATAATATACCAGTGTCACCACTCTCTCTATTCCAAACGTTTTTAACTTTGACAAAATATATATAAGAAAATATTAATATTTGAAGTGCATAATTAGTATCTTTAGATAGATCGTTTAATCTGTTTTCAGAATAAACTTATTTGGAGATACAACAGTTGTTATTAAATACTTTCTACAAACCTAGTCAGTCTTAAGAAAATTTAATGGGCACGGATACTGTGGTCACACTTATTTTAGGACCTAAGAATTACACCCTGTTCGTTTGAGCTATTTAACCAAATCAGCAGCCATCCAGTAGTGTTTTTCCTCTCACAATAAACCAGCAAACAGTATTTTCAGCCACAACAAACCAGCGAAACGAACCAGCTGTTAGTTTACAGTGAAATTTATGTGATCGCGCCGCAAGTGCACATAGAAGCATTGTCAACCTTTCACCGGGGTTCTACGGCGTTCTTGAGTACAGTTCGCGAGAGAAACTTGCCCTGGCCCTCTGGTACTCGTGCACTGTAACGGATCAACGTAATTATACGAGATTAAGTAAGAAAATTTTCCACCGAGGCGGTTAATTTATCAAACTTAAACCCGTATAACCCGAGATTCCGTGAAATCACAAGGAATTTCAAACCAACCAACGTACAACCAAGATCGTACTGATTTAGCAGCCACAGTTTACATGATACGTAGAGTTCACAATAAAAGTGGAGTACATCGGAGTTCGAAATAAAAGTTATTACAACACAGTTCAAAATAATATAGCGGAAGCAAGTAGTTTTACACCCACACTTCGTTCAAATACAATGCCAGCAGATAGTCATGGTCCACAAAAGCAGTAGATAAGACAAACAGAGTGACCCTTGCCCAAGGTCCTAGTTGTCGCCCATCGCCGGATACAGACAGTTGGAGCAGTACCCATAGTACATCTGACCATCTACAACAACAATGGGAACAACGCCCTGAGTACGGGAATGTACTCAGCTAGACTTACCCGTCATAAACCAGAAATAAAGGACACCAAGGATCATGCAAGGCTTTATAGATTGGACTGGCTTGACTCATTTGCGAAAAGCATAAGTTGTTATGAAAAACTATACCAGTACTTTTTGCATCACCTTTTTAGTATAACCTATTCAAGCTAGGTAAGCACCTATTGCTAAAACAATCACTTGATTCCTCATTAACAATCCAGATTACCATATCAGGTTTAGCATTTCCAACGTCATTCACTTAACCATCAGTGTTTCTTTAATGTTACTACGATGCCATAGCTCGAGTCAAGTGCTCACTAACCGGGAGCGACGGCGATTCGAATCGAATTCCTATCCAGCTGGAGATTTATTCTTCACACAAACCCTATTTTCCCCGTCAGGGTCGCGTAGATCACCAATGACACTTTCCAAGAAGCAGCGGGATAACAATCATGGATCGCACTACCCAGGGACCGCCCGACTGCCAGGACGCACCTTGGGCTCACTCTTCGTGTCCCCGTTACACCACCTTCAACACCAGTCTGCCAACCCGAGTTTATCCCGGCTCAAAAAGTGTCACTAGCTTCGCGGTCGAAAGGTACTTTATTCGGCCAGCTAAATGTGAGGCATGCGTTCAACATGACAAGAGGGACGAGCAACGATCGGTCCTTAATCGACACAGACGGAATCACTATAGTCAAAACCCTATAAGACTCCGCCCGGTCTTCAATTATCCATCAACACTTGGTTACTTTTTATGATCACAATTACAGCTAACCATAACTCGGTATCCACCTATAACTCGCAGGTGATAGGAAATCACCCGACTTCTACCGGTCTAAGCATGGCTAAGCAATTCACTCGATCCTGACCTAATAGGGTGAAAGATAATCCGGTGACCAAGGTAATAATGCAATAACGGTTTTACTCAACTCCTATAACTTAATGCAACTATATATAACTATAGTTCATGTAGTAAGGAACAACTTTTATAAAAATAGGAGGCTTAAAATGCTCCGGGGCTTGCCTTTTTCGAATGAGCTAGGATGGTGGTCGACGCACTCTGGCAGCTCCTCGCCTGACTCTTCCTCCTCGGGCACCTCCTGTGTCTGGGGCTCCTGCGGATCCGCCCAAGCTTGTTCCTCCGGTACTGCTACCTGCGACTCCTCCTGCGATCCTGTATGATGCAAGTGCATAAGTCATCATGCGAATGATGCATCGGATTATGGTGGAGTGCTTTGATGACATGAGATGCAGATGAGCACATGGAATGAGCAGTTTGAATATAATTATTCCTTCTACAAGGTAGTCAACGTCATCCAAGAACATGTACCCTAAAACATGCACCTTATCCTTCTATTAGTTAGCCTACCATCTATACATACAAGTGAACCTAAGCTACCAAAGCTTACCAATATAACTCATCCATAACATCAGCAAGGCATAATGATGCTTCAAAGATACACCAAACATATTTTATTTATCTTAATTTCTCATAAGGAATAATATTTTATTCCCTATTTAACTAGGGTTACACAGCAACACCTATTTCTGGTATAGATAAAAATGTACAAAAATTACAGTAGATTACTCTTACCCTAACTAACCTACTACTAAATTTTCATGAGAATTGCATATGTAAAACTGCCTGTACAAAATAAACAAGTTATAGCCTAAATATGAGCATGAAATTATTTTGTACTAGAAAAAGTATCAAACAACAGATTTCACATTTTTCCTATGTTACTAACAGTAAACTAACATACTACAAAAATTATCACATGTATGTTCTATACAAATTTAGCTCTCTACTAAAAATAACAAAGATTATCAATTAAAAGCATTTGAACTACACTTCAAAAATTTCTCACAGAACATGCTTCACTAATATTTTTCCTAGAAAGTGCATCACTAATAAAGATTAAATCAACAAGAATCACATTTTTTCCTTCATTATTTTATTCACTACATATTTTCTAAGATATCAGCATTTATAGCAATTAAATAAATCTACACAGAAAAGTGTTACAAAAATAATATGAGATATTTTTAAACTGTAGATCTATTCAAGAGGAACATTTCAAACTTTGTTTCATGATTTTTGGAGCTATAAATTGTACACAAACATTTTGCAAGTATTTTCTTTTCCCAACACAAAATAGAAATTCAAAAATGAAATTTGGAAATCGCTGAACGGGCCGGCCCACTCGGCGATACTGGCCCACTACCGATTTCCGCGGGGACGCCGCGCGGGAAAAAGCAAGGGGCGGCCCGGCTTGGCGGCTCGGCCCAAGGGCGCTGGCCATCAGTAGAGAGGAGAGGGCGGAACGCGGGGCGTGGCTGCGCGGCTACGCGGCTGCGACGTCGCGGCGGCGGTGATGCCCGCCGGCGGCTAACCGGCGGCTCCGGCCGTGCGAAAACCAACGAACGGGCGCACAGAGATTCGGTGGGGGTGGCCAACATTGCGGGGCGGTGCTCGAGCGGCTAGGCGGGGAGAAAACGCCGGAACGGCGGAGTGAGCGCGCGGTGGCCGGAATGGCGTCGCGGCAGGGCGCGCGAAGTGGTGCCTTACCGCGGGGCGGAGGTGGAGCGTGGGGGCGCGTTCGGAGGAGAGGAGGACTGGGCGGAGCTGGTCGTGCGAGCAATTGCTCGGAGGCGGCCGGCCGGCGGCGGAACGTGGCAAGGAAATGCGCGGCCGCGGCGGCGAACGCGCGGAGAATGTGGACGCGCGCGGCGAGCTCGCAACGGTGGAAGCGAGAGCAAGTGAGGGAGAGGGAGGAGGCAGTGGAGCGGGTGCGTGGCCAAGGCGCCGGGCGAGTAGGGCCCACGGACGGCCACGCGGCGGGCGGCACCGGCGCATGGCGGACACGGGGCGGCGGTGTTCTGCCGCGGCGCCACGGCGTCGCGCGCGCGCGGGCGGCAGGCGCGAACGCGGGCGCGGGCCGGGCTGCCAGCTCGGGTGGGCCAAAAGGGTGGCTGCGGCCCACTAAAGTGAAAAAAAACCGATTTTTCTTTTATAAATAAATTTTCAGATTTCTATATTTGTTTCAAATTTGAATTTGAAGATGAAAAAGAGGTTTTCAGAACTTTTGCCCAAAATAAAAGTTGTTCAAAATTTAATTCTCTACAACTTTCATGTAGAGCATTTTTCAAAATTCCTAATATATTTTGAATTTGTGATTTAAAGCTAAATTGTTAATCAAAAAAAATATTTGTTTAGAATATTTTTAAAACAAAATTTGAGAAAAACTTGAATTCAAGAATTGCTCCAAAAATCATGTTAATTTATTCTAGATTATTTAAAATTGTAGCTACACAAAGTTTCACCACTCTTTAGCACTTAAATGCAGAATTTGGGTTTTAAGTAATTGTTTTTCAACTTTAAATTTAAAAGGGTCTATATTGCATGCAACGATAACCATGTATGAGATGATTATGACTAATGCTTTGGATGCTAATGCATGCTTAACACCCAGGGGTGTTACATGCACGGCACACAGACACAACATGGGCTCATGCTCGATTACGCAACTGAGAAAAACTAACAGAATAGACCATGGCTTAGCCTGAAGCTTGATCTTGATCAACAGGCTATAGGTTTCGTTGTCATTCATATTCATGAGATCGGGGTACAAGTTCATAATCGGGAATAGCAATTCATGATTCACAGTATACATATAACAAATCCTACTACATGAACTACAGAGATACAGAGAGAGAAACAGAGAGAGGGGAGTATGAAACTGCAGACCATCGAGAGCCGGAGTCGCAGCAGTCGGGTTGGTTGTCTCGTTCGCCGGCGGTGCCATCTGCGCGCCGACAGCGACGGTCGGTGGAGACGGAGGTGGGGTGCAGTGGAGTGGTGGTGCAGTGGAGACGGTGAAGACGGTGGCGGCTTCCCGTCACTGGCTGCACCCCTCAAAGATCGGATCAGGGAATGTCGGTGGGGAATGGCGGCTGAGGGTGAACCTCGTACCTAGAGTCGGCCGGCCCCCACCTCTATATATAACGCAGTGTGACGGGGGCCCACCAACCATGTAGGGTTGGACGCCCCCGATCAGGGCGTGAGAACAAGGCCCAAAAGGCCGTTGAGCCTAATGGTGGGAGATCAAAACCTAACATTCTCCCCCTTGATCTCTCATCATTTTCTTCGTTCTTTAATTTCATACTCAAAACTTTCATTCATATATTTCTTGCTTCTATCCTATTCCATTGCAGATTAGTGCATTAAACTGTCTCATCGTCACAGCAATTAGTGCCGTTAGACTAACAGCCACAACACACTTCTCTATTTTGGAATGAAACTTTCTTCTGGGTCCTTCGTATGTTCAGGAATCATAGGCTTTCCCTTAAACCCATGCCGGCTACATGTTCTCTGAACACGTTGGGTGGTAAGCCCTTTGTGAGCGGATCCGCGAGCATTTTATCTATACTTATATGCTCAAGATTTATTATATGATCCTGAACTTTATCTTTCACAACATAGTATTTTATGTCAATGTGTTTGTCAGCACCACTTGACCTATTGTTGTGAGCATACTGCACCGCTGGATTGTTATCACAATACAACCTCATCGGTTCATTTATATTATCAATCACTTTCAATCCGGGTATGAATTTCTTTAGCCAATTCACCTGCCCCGTTGCCTTATAGCATACTACAAACTCAGCATACATTGTCGATGATGTAGTTACGGTTTGTTTGGAGCTTTTCCACGATATAGCCCCTCCTACGAGAGTAAATATATATCCTGACGTGGATTTTCTTTCTTCTCCCGCATAATCAGAATCTGAATACCCTTCTATCTGTAGGGAATCAGATCTTCTATACGTAAGCATAAGGCCTTTCGTACCCTGCAAATAACGCAGGACTTTCTTTACTAATTTCCAATGTTCTATTCCTGGATTCTTTTGATATCTGTCAAGTAACCCGATAACAAAAGCTAAGTCAGGACGTGTACACACTTGAGCATATTGTAAACTTCCAACTGCTGAAGCATACGGTACCGCTTTCATTCGATCAATCTCATATTCGTTCTTGGGACACTAATGTTCTCCAAATCTATCGCCCTTGAAAATAGGAGCAGGTGAAGGACTGCACGCATGTATACTAAATTTCTTCAGAACCTTTTCTATGTATGTCTTTTGCGATAATCCTAGAACCCCTTTCTTCTGTCTCGGTGAATCTCTATTCCCAAAACAAACGAGGCCTCACCGAGATCTTTCATAGCAAAGTTTGAGGACAAGAATTTCTTCGTTTCCATTAGTAAATTGACATCACTGCTAGCAAGCAGGATATCATCCACATACAAAATTTGGAATATGTACTTTCCATTCTTGAACTTTGCGTAAACGCAATTGTCCTCAACATTTTCCTTAAACCCAAAACATTTTTATCGTTCTATTAAACTTCAAATACCATTGTCTTGAGGCTTGCTTCAATCCGTAGATTGATTTCTTTAGGCGGCATCCCATATTTTCTTTTTCTTTTACAACAAAACCTTTCGGTTGTGCCATATAAACATTTTCTTCTAAATCCCCGTTAAGGAACGCCGTCCTTACTTTCATTTGATGTAACTCCAAATCATAGTGGGCTATAAGTGCTATTATAATTCTGAAGGAATCTTTACATGAGACTAGAGAAAATATCTCATTGTAATCAATCCCTTCTCTTTGCGTAAAGTCTTTCGCCACAAGTCGCGCTTTAAATCTTTCTATATTCCCTTGGGAGTCATATTTTGTTTTGTAGATCTATTTACAACCTACTGTTTTGGCTCCTTTAGTAATAATTTCTAATTCTCAAACTTTATTGGTACTCATTGATTTCATTTCATCTTCCATGACCTTAACCACTTTGATGAGTAGTCGCTTCTCATGGCTTCTTCAAATGAGGTGGGATCATCCCCCATCTGAAATTCTTCTATTTCATAAACTTCGTAGTCATCAGTAATAGCTGATCTTCTTATTCTTTGAGACCTTCTAGGTGCCTCTGGCACTTGTTCCACATTGGGCTGTTGTTGTTCCTCCTCATGTGTGACATTTGGTTCTATAGGTTCCTCAAGGACAGGCTCCTCAAGGACAGGTTCCTCATGTTCATTCATTGTTGCCACGGGAAAACTTGCAATAGGTGTTGGCACTATAGTGTCCTGCACTGTCGGCGCAACAACAGCAGGTAGCGTGAAGAATGGTTCTTCAACCATCGGAGTGGGTGCATGTACCGTTTCTCCTGTAGGCTTATTTTTCGTACTACCATGCTCCCCCTGATCATGTTATCCTCTAAGAACACAACGTGTCTTGTTTCTACAATCTTCGTATGTCTGTCAGGACAATAGAAGCGATATCCTTTCGATCTTTCTGGATAGCCAATAAAATGGCAGCTGACTGTCTTGGAGTCTAACTTTCCTATGTTTGAGTTAAACACTTTTGCCTCAGCCGGACATCACCACACACGCAAATGGTTAAGTGAGGGTTCCCTTCCTGTCCATAATTCATATGGTGTTTTAGGCATCGATTTGCTTGGTACTCGATTAAGTATGTGAATGACGGTTTTCAGTGCCTCCATCCATAAACTAATCGGTAATGTGGAGTAACTTATCATGCTTCTTACCGTATCTATTAAGGTACGGTTACGTCTTTCAGCCAGTCTATTCTGCTGAGGCTCCCCCGGTGTGGAGTACTGAGCGACTATGCTATTTTCCTGTAGAAACTTTGCAAACGGTCCAGGAATTTGGCCATATGGGGTATGTCGCCCATAGTACTCTCCACCTCGGTCTGATCGTACTATCTTTATTTTCTTATTGTGCTAATTTTCAACCTCAGCTTTAAATATTTTGAATTTATCCAATGCTTCCGATTTTTCTTTAATTGGATAAATATAGCCATAACGAGAGTAGTCTTCTGTGAATGTTATAAACGAATCATAACCATCCACACTTTTCCCAGGAAATGGACCACATATATCAGTGTGGATTATTTCTAAAGTTCCTACGCTTCGTTTGACATCTTTCTTAATTTTCTTGACATACTTTTCTTTGATGCAATCAATGCATTGTTCTAAATCTGAAAAATTCTAAGTGCGGAAGAATTGATTCTTTAATCAGTCGTTCTATTCTCCCCCTCGAAATATGGCCCAAGTGACAGTGCCATAATTTCAAAGAGGCATCATCAATTCGCTTTCGCTTCTTAGCTACATTCGTAGATGGGGAATCATTCATATTCTCATCGCATATATTGTCCGCATTCTCATCAAGAGATAATAAATAAAGTTTGTCTTGTCGGAAGGCTAGACCAATACATTCATTATTAACAAGTATCTTACATTTGCCATTACCAAAATGACAATCAATTCCATCATCATTAAGTTTTGAAACACTTATCAAATTTCTGCGCAAAGAGGGAACATAAAGTATTTTTTTAAGACTAAGTACAAAATCATTATTCAATTCTAAAGATAAATCTTCAATGGCTTCAACATTGGCTTGCACTCCATTTGCAACTTTAATCGTTCTTTCTCCTCTTTGCAAGGTTCTCGTCCCACTTAACCCCTGTAAAGAATTTGCAACATGAATAGTTGCTCCTGAATCAACCCACCAAGTGGATTTAGCATAACTTAAATACATGAATTTATCTACAAATGTAATAAATTCATCACCTCTCTTTAGTAGAGATTTCAGGAAGTCTGGACAGTCCCTCTTGTAGTGTCCCTTCTTGAAGCAGTGCTTGCATTGATCTTTTTCCGCTCCACCATAGGAGTTGTTCTGCTGATTCTCAAAATCATAGGGTTTCTTTCCCTGTGAATTTGAGGAAGAGGCCTTATCCCACTTGGGTTTCCCTTGTGGTTTAGAATTCTTGTCATTAAAGTTCTTTCTTTTGTTATCCTTCACAAAATGAGTGGATTCACCCTGTGAGGACTTTATCCTCTCCTCTTCTTGAGCACACATTGAAATAAATCTTTCTATGTCCCATCTTTCAGGCTGCATATTATAGTTCACAATGAAAGTGTTATATTCTTTTGGCAAAGAAGCAAAAATCAAATGAATCAGGAAATCATCTTCCTTCAAATTCATTTCCTTTAGCTTAGATGTCGTAGTGTTCATCTTCAAAATGTGCTCTCTTATGCTACCACCAGTGTATTTCTCATTCACAAGCTTCTTAATCAGTGAACTTGCTGTGGCTTTGGTAGACCCAGTAAACTGACTCTTGATTTTCTCAAAATATTCTATGGCAGTAGCACATTCAGGGATTAAGCCCCTTATATGTTCTTCTATGGTGGCCTTAGCCACCAACAGGCACTTGCGGTTGGAGAGAGTCCATTGCCTATGTTCAAGGTCATATTTCATTCTTATCTCAGCATAATCACGCTTTCGAGCAGCGAAATCAGCGTCAGATTCATTTTCGTCTCTCACTGGGTCCTCTGGCTCAGTAGGACACGGTGAGGTGATGGCAAAGTCGACCTCCCCCAACACAAGTTCCAATTCATATTTCTCCCACCACATACGATAATTGCTCCCATTGAGTGTCGGGATGTTTACAATGTTCACAATGCATTTGCCTCCTGAAACCACATCAGAGTAAGTGAGAAACGTTTATATACAAAATCGCATGCTTTAACTCAACGTTGGTCAAATTAAATCATATAATTCATCTATGCAAACATTTTACATCACCGTTGGGCAGAAGTAAAATTAATACATAATTTCTCATAGATCAAAAATCATAATATTATTATTAATAACGTTGGTCAGAAAATAACAATATCATAATCTCATCAAAATTATCAGAAATTCATCACTTCTCTTAAAATTAAATTATCCCGTTGGTTCAAATTTAATCAAAATATAACAATAATTATCATGCACAGCGGAAACATTAATAATCTTTCATATCATTATTTTCTAGAAGCACTAAAATTCATTGTTTTCTGAGCAAAATGTCGTTGGACAAAATTACACAGAAAAATTCATATCAAAATCAATTCATATTCATCAAATACATGTCAAAAGAATTGCTTCTGGAAAAAATAAAACGAAATTTCATCTTCTTCAAATTTTGGCCCGAAGGCCCATTTTTGGGCATGCGGCCCACGGCCACTCCCGCGCGGCCCAGCAGCTTCTCTACGGCATGCTGCCCAGCAGCGAGGCAGCCCGCGGCTCAGCTCGCTGCGAAAACGGCCCGATGACAGCCGCGTGCACGAGCTCCCGGCGAACCAGGCCCTAACCTGGGCCTGGGCCGGCATTTGGCGCGCCCGCCTGGGCCATATTGAGCCCAGCTCGTCGCGAGTTGATCTGGACCATTCATCCCAATCGGACGGTTGTGCGCGTCCATCGCGGGATCAAAACCAACGTCGACTGACACATTTCCAAAACCCTAGCTCATTTTCTTTCTTCCCTCCCGCCTCTCTCAGTGGCACAACAGTGGCGGTGCCCATGGCGACTGGCCACCACCGGCAAGGAGGAGGACACCCGCCGGAGCAGGGTACCCGGCCACCGCGCCACTTCTTCTTCCTCCCTCCCCTTCCTCTGTCCTCACCGTAGCCAACAGAAATGGCGACGGCGGCCACCCATGGCACGACTTGAGGGAGGATGATGGCGCCGCCGCATGGCCCTTGCCGGCGTGCGCGTTCCCCTTCGTGGTTGAGCGCGCGAACCTGTTCGGCCTGAACTCGTCGGCGTTCGGCCCCCACGCAGCCTTGTCGTGGTGGATGTACAGCAGCGGAAGCATCAGCATCGCGCCCGCCGGGTACCTGACACCCCCGAGCTCCATGGGCTTGTACGTCCGCCGGTGCAACGCCGCCACCGACATGTAGAGCCGCAGCACCTCGTACAGCACCATGGTCACCTGGAAATGTGATTGCGATTAAGATTACCATCACATTTCACAAAATGAATCAATCAAGATTCAGAGCCTGCGATGCAAAATGAAGGTGCTACGATTTTCAGTCGGCTGAGGCCGTCGTAGTCCGGCACTGTGCAGGCGCCGCCGAAGACGTGGAGCACCTCCTCCCTGGCACGGTCCTGCCACTCCTGGTGCATGGAGAGAGCACCACCATGGTCCACGTGAGCAGCACCGATGTGGTCTGCTTGCCGGCGAAGTAGAACAGCTTGCACTCCCAGATGATGTCGTCGACGGACATGCCACGGCCGGAGCTCGTCCCGCTTTCGCCTTCGCCTTCGCCCGTGAACTGCTCCATGTTGGACTCCAGCAGCAGGCCGAGAAGATCGTCGCTCGTCGCCTTTCCTGCTCTCAGCGAGCTCTCCCTCGTCGCGATCATCCCTCTCAGGATCCCTTCGATCTCCGCCGCGATCCACTTCATCCGTCGGTTCACCCTCGTCGGCAGCATCCTGCACGCACGGAAATTGCAATTCTGTACATCAATTCGATCCCCGTGGCAATTAACAACCAAATTAATCGCTAAAATTTAGCTTATGCTGATGCTTACTTAGAAAAGCTGGGAGAGGAAAACGTTGTTCGTTCGCTGAAAAATACTGCCGAAGTAGTGCACCGGAACAAGAGAGAGCACGAGGAAGGACGAACTGTTGAATTGACATGTAACCAGGGATGTGTATCTTGTTGGCGATGAGCATGGCGAGGTGCACCTGCTCCTCCTGGAGCTCGAAGATCCTCCTGCCTTCAAGGTAGCTGCTGCCGAAGGCGACGCGGGAGATGACGTCCCCGGTCAGCCTCTGCATCTCCGGCCAGACGTCCACCTCGCATGGCTCGCCGTCGGCCGCGACCAGCAAACCCTCCCATCTGCTCACTAGGTCAGCGCAGCATGATGCGAAGGCTGGCAGCATGCGCTGCAAGAGAATCGATCGAAGAGCTTTGATCGGATCCATCAACAGCATGATATATAAGTTGACGTGATGCATGAGAGATGAGACCTTGAGGTTGTCGAGATGGAAGGCGGGGTTGATGATCCTCCGGTGCTTGGCCCACTTGCTACCCTCGTGGGTGCTCAGGCCGTAGTGCAGCAGCCGCGTGAGCTGCCCGAAGCCGTCGGCCCTCTCGAAGTGGCCGAACTTGTTGGACAGGACCTGGCGCACCAGATCCGGCTCGGTGATGATCACCCTCGGCGTCGGCCCGAACCAGGTGACCGAGTTCTTGCCTGCCCAGTGCCCAGGCCACGCGTTAGTTGTCAATTCATAGTGGATGGGTCATGATCATGATCGAGACAGGAAGACATGAGAGTGAAACAAATTTGTTTTAAAAAAAAGTTAACTATAGATGTTTTTTTTCTAAGGAAACTACAAAAATATACCTTTATGAATACTCAAAATTACAAAAATAACACACGGTCACATACCCGTACGTGGACGCCCAGCCACCGGACCTCCCACTCAACGCCACAAATTTTTAGCAAATCCACGCGGCGGCGGCAGCGAGCCAGCCAGCAAGGGCGGCGGCGGCTGCTGCCTGCCTTCCTAGTACGGGAGGTCAGTAAGGCGATGGGCAACAAGAAAGGTCGCGATCGGTCTTTCCAGTATATAGCCGTGCTCAAATCATAGAAGGGCAAAAACGTCCATCCGGATGCCAAATACATACAAGAATACTAGAAAAGGGAGGGAATACATAGAATGACAAGAAAGTTAAGGCCCCGTTTGGTTGCTTCTGTTTTTTTAACACACATTACATCGAATATTGAGGCACATGCATGAAGTACTAAATATAGACTAATTATATGCATGTCAGCACAGATTAAGAGTAATTTACAAGACGAATCTATTAAGCATAATTAGTTTATAATTGGACACTAATTGTCAAATAAGACGAAAGTGTTACAGTGCCTATTAAACTTTAACGGGGCAAACCAAACGCCGTCTAAGTGTCAAATGATTAGAGACGTCTCGGGAGTCCTAAAACTAGCGCGACTATGAAAGCCCTAAATATTCAATTTACTCAAGACCGGCAAGCTGACAGTTACCTTCAACGCGACAACAGCGAGAGAGAAGTTACCGTGCTCGTTCATGGCGTGGTGGACGAGCGGCATGGCCCTGGGCACGACGGCGTGGCAGCCCGGCGGCAGGGGCGGCCTGGACCTGGCCTCGCGGGCGAGCCGGTCGGACAGCGGCGCGTCGCCGGCCAGCGTGCGGTACGCCGTGCCACGGACGCCCTGCGCCCGCAGCGCCCGTTCCAGGCGCCGCAGCCTCAGGCACGCCCACTCCGCCGCGCGCGCGGCGCACCACGCGACGACGGCGAGGGCCGCCACGCACAGCGGCAGCAGCAGCTGCGCCTTCCACAGGGAAGGAGGCTCACCGAGCAATCCGACTAGCACGCTCGTCGCCATGGCTTGGCTAGCCGCCACTGGAAAAGAAAAACTCAGCTCGTGACTTTGGCCTGCTGTGCAGCGGAAGGGGAGACCGAACGGCAAGAGCTCCTCGCCATCGCCGTCGACTTTATAGGGGCAGAGAGGAGGGCTGTTCGCTGAGTCATTGATTTTTTTGGATTTTTGAATTACTTAATAAATTAAAAAATCTAGAAAAATAAAAATACTTCTTCCGCATCCCCTAATGACGGGAGGGAAAATTGCTTTAAAAATATGCATGCCGATCCTCCTAATCATGGAAGATATTAAAAACATGGAGGCCGATTTTCCTAATCACGGGAGATATAGAAGCGATTCCTTTTCCCTCTCCCAACGCTACACGGGACAAAATAAATGAACAACTCACGGTCATTTAGGATAACATTTCATCTATTACCTCCTAAGTGATTGTGACCGTCCAATCAAAATAAATGAAGAGCTCACAGTCATTTAAGATGCCATAGAAAAACCCTTATCTCACAGGTATTATTCATAGGTATTCCCTCCGTCCCAGTATAGTGGACGTTTTAGAATCTAGGGGAGTACCGAGGCAATGACCAAATGACCTGCATGCCCCTGCAATTCCAATCATTGCAAACAACATTGGGTGCATTAAATGCCTGTGCAACCAGTGCATTTGAACGGCCATGCACATCCCGCATTTAAGACCCTAAAACATCCACTTGCATGCACAATTTTCATTAAACAAATGAACAGTACATCAAGACAAATTTTTCCAGCCGGCAGGAATCAAACTTAGCGCCAAAAAATGGAAGAAGCGAAACAAACAAATTCAAATAGTCATTCAGGCGCCATATTTAACTTCTGGGCTAATAAAGCCACTGCCTCACTGCCCACAACTCCAACCATTCACTAGCTATGGGCCTTGACTTGAGTGCAACTCCAGATGACGAAGGAGACGAGGGGCCTGATCTCAACCAGCCACCTGCAAATGAACAAGATAGGAGTATCCATGATCCCTTGGAAGCGGTTGGTGCTGGCGAAATAAAAAGAGGTGATCCTTTACCTGACCTCCTCCTTCAAACTGCAGTTTAGTACGATGACTGTTGTTCTTTTTCTTACTATTCTTTGTCTCCTAAAATGAGTTTGTTTGGATTCTGTTTCTCATTTCTCTATCTCCTAAACTGATTGTGTGAAGGTAATTTTATGCCTTACTCCTATTAGATTTCAGTCTGGTGTAGCCTAAGGTCATTTCGTGGCTTCAATAGAAGTGGAGAAAAGTTTAATCCGCTAAGAGTTGCATCTAACCTCACCATATGTTTTGTTGCTTCTAAAAAAATAAATTTGGTATAATAGATGCTTTTTATAGCATCTTGTCCAAAATAAACAGTGCTGACAGGGAGTACATTTAGGGGTGGATAACTCACAAAGTGCAATTTACAGCTGCCCACCCATTTGATTTAAATGAACCACAAGAAGAAGGAGTTGAAACGACTATTTTCCACTACGCCGGAAGTCGGAAAACAAACGGAGGCGAACGGAGGTCACAGAGGTGACCGGACGCTGGACCGGACGCGGTCTCTGTTTGACCGGACGCGTCCGGTCAGTGTTCAGCGTTTGCGCGTGTTTCTGTTTTTGATCGGACGCGGTGGCGCGTCCGGTCACAGTCGATCGGACGCGTCCGGTCGTTCAGGGAGCTTACTGGACTCCAACCGGACGCTGGCACTATGGCGTCCGGTCAGTTCTGCAACGCGTCCGGTCGCTGTTTCGTTGTACGCAGTCTCTGCTTGACCAGCGCGTCCGGTCCATTACGGGACCGGCGCGTCCGGTCGATCCCAGCGCGTCCGGTCCTCGCGTCAAGCGCGTCCGGTCGTTGCTTCGCAGCTAGCCGTTGTGCGACCGGCACGTCCGGTCAGTGTGACCAGCGCGTCCGGTCAGCACGACTTCGGCTGTTTCAAGTTTCTAACGGCTATATTCGAAGGGATACGTCTATAAATACTAATTGGCCGGCTCAAGGCTCACTCTCTTGAACTTTTCACATACTTGTGAGCACTTTGAGCTAAGCAACTCCCCTCCCACTCATCTCTCTTGCTTCTTTGCATATTCGAGATGAGATTGAGTGATCCAAGTGCATTTGCATTGTGAGATTGCATCTAGTTGGCACTTGCTGGTTGATTTGCTGCGGGATTCTTGTTTCTCTTGGTGGTTGCCGCCACCTAGACGGCTTGGAGCAGTTTGGAGGCGTTGGCAAGAGTTGATGATTGTTCTTGGCCACCTTCAGTGATTGTGAGGGGTTTGTGCCTACCTCGGTGAAGCGCCAAAGGCAACGTTAGTAAATTGCTCGTGTCATTGCAACCTTTTGCCATTTGGTAGGTTCTTGTGGCACCTTTTGAGAGGCTCGGTGTGAGACCGATTAGCCACCGAACCACGTGGTGAAGAGGGACACAACGGGGACTAGCGTGCCGGCAAGCACGTGAACCTCGGGATAAATCTTCGTGTCATATTGTGATTGATTGATCCCGATGTTCAGTTATTTTGGTATTCATTGTTGATCATATTGGTTGGCTCAATACTTCGCCTCTCGGTGAAACTCTCCTAACTCAACTCCGTTTTACCTTCTTAGTTATCTTTGCTAGCTAGTTAGCTTTGCTAGAGTAGCTCCTTTGTGTAGCTTGCTAGTTGTAGTTGTAGTTACCTTCTCGGTTTGACTTATGCGGTTGAGTGCAAATATACTAGAATTATGAATTGGTTAGGTGGCTTGCAAACACCCCGTAGGCTAAGCAAAACTCGCATTTCGCTACTTGTTATATTGATAAACTTGTTTAGCTTGTCTTTGTAGAAAATTTTAAAAGGCTATTCACCCCCCTCCTAGCCATCAAGACCTTTCAAAGGGGCACTATAAGGTCACTTGCATATGCTCTAAGTGTCAATAAAAGCACTCTCCATAGGTCGTTCAAACAAGGATTGCTACAACGACACTCCAACTCACTAAAGCCCTATTTGAAGGAAGCAAATAAAAAGTCTAGGCTGCAGTGGTGTGTGTCTATGCTAGAACCAAGTACACTGCCAAATAATCCTAAGTTCAAAGAAATGAAAAATATTATCCACACAGATGAGAAGTGGTTCAATAGGACAAGAAAGAATAAGACTATGTACATGCGTTTAGACGAAAAAGACCCACACAGGATAGTGCAAAACAAGAATGCCATTCACAAAGTCATGTTTTATTCTGGAGTTACACAACCTAGGTTTGATGCTGAAGGTAAATGTTATTTTGATGGCAAGTTAGGCATATGGCCTTTTGTCCGTGAGGTAGCAATCTCAGTCATGTTTTATTCTTGTTTTGCTACATAAGAATCACTATTCTATTATTCTCATAAAAATCTTTGTACTTTCAGGAACCGACACAAAGAAGAAGTGGCAATAGGCCTAGGTGAAAGTCCTATGTTTGGTGTTGGTAATTAGTGACAATGCCTAAGTACTAATTTTATGCCTAAGTTGTATGTAGCATATGAGGATTAGTACATTCCAAGGTTGGTGGCAAGATGGACATGGTGATCATGATGGTCACACTTGGATTTGGACGCAACCTTACGTGATCAAGGCAAAGGTATATGCTTAAGGGTTGTGTTTTAGTAACCAAGACACCTAGTGGGTGTGGTTACATTATAGGATAGATAGCCGTACTATAAAGAGGAGGGAATGACGTGGCTATTGAACTCCTAAGTGCCTCTAGATGTGCATTTCATAATCATATGCTTTTGGATAGAACTAATATCGCCTCGAAAAATGATTGTGAAAATGCTAACACACTCACACATAACGAGATCACTTGGTGGTGTTAGCACGTTTGCGAAGGCGGTGGATTTTAAGCGGTAGAGAGGGTTTGGGGTCCTCTCTCCCTCCCGCCGAGCTTGCAAGGCGGGATTCAGGCGTTTTCGAGGAGTTGAAACGACTATTTTCCACTACGCCGGAAGTCGGAAAAGAAACAGAGGCGAACAGAGGTCACAGAGGTGACCAGACGCTGGACCGGACGCGGTCTCTGTTTGACCGGATGCGTCCGGTCAGTGTTCAGCGTCTGCGCGTGTTTTTGTTTTTGATCAGATGCGGTGGCACGTCCGGTCACAGTCGATCGGACGCGTCCGGTCGTTCAGGGAGCTTACTGGACTCCAACCGGACGCTGGCACTGTGGCGTCCGGTCAGTTCTGCAGCGCGTCCGGTCGCTGTTTCGTTGTACGCAGTCTCTGCTTGACCATCACGTCCGGTCCATTACGGGACCGGCGCGTCCGGTCGATCCCAGCGCGTCCGGTCCTCGCGTCAAGCGCGTCCGGTCGTTGCTTCGCAGCTAGCCGTTGTGCGACCGACGCGTCCGGTCAGTGTGACCAGCGCGTCCGGTCAGCACGACTTCGGCTGTTTCAAGTTTCTAACGGCTATATTCGAAGGAGTACGTCTATAAATACTCGTTGGCCGGCTCAAGGCTCACTCTCTTGAACTTTTGACATACTTGTGAGCACTTTGAGCTAAGCAACTCCCCTCTCACTCATCTCTCTTGCTTCTTTGCATATTCGAAATGAGATTGAGTGATCCAAGTGCATTTACATTGTGAGATTGCATCTAGTTGGCACTTGGTGGTTGATTTGCTGCGGGATTCTTGTTTCTCTTGGTGGTTGCCGCCACCTAGACGGCTTGGAGCAGCTTGGAGGCGTTGGCAAGAGTTGGTGATTGTTCTTGGCCACCTCCGGTGATTGTGAGGGGTTTGTGTCTACCTCGGCGAAGCGCCAAAGGCAACGTTAGTGAATTGCTCGTGTCATTGCAACCTTTTGCCATTTGGTAGGTTCTTGTGGCGCCTTTTGAGAGGCTCATTGTGTGACCGATTAGCCACCGAACCACGTGGTGAAGAGGGACACAACCGGCACTAGCGTGCCGGCAAGCACGTGAACCTCGGGATAAATCTTCGTGTCATCACTTTCATATTGTGATTGATTGATCCCGGTGTTCGGTTATCTTGGTATTCATTGTTGATCATATTGGTTGGCTCAATACTTCGCCCCTCGGTGAAACTCTCCCAACTCAACTCCGCATTACTTTCTTAGTTATCTTTGCTAGCTAGTTAGCTTTGCTTTAGTAGCTCCTTTGTGTAGCTTGCTAGTTGTAGTTGTAGTTGTAGTTACCTTCTCGGTTTGACTTGTGCGGTTGAGTGCAATTACTAGAATTGTGATTTGGATAGGTGGCTTGCAAACACCCCATAGGCTAAGCAAAACTCGCATCTCGCTATTTGTTATTTTAATAAACTTGTTTAGCTTGTCTTTCTAGAAAATTTTAAAAGGCTATTCACCCCCCCTCTAGCCATCAAGACCTTTCACTTGGGGCACAACTATCACGAAGACAATGAAGGTTGACAGACAAACAATTAGATCTTATATGATCTCAAAACTTCTTGAAGCTATATGCATTCATTGGCCTCGAGAAGATGCCCATGAGATAAATTGGATAGAACAGGACAATGCTCCCTCACATGTCCGCGCCGATGATCCAGAGTTTGCTGCAGCAGTTGCCCAAACTGGCCTTGATGTATGCATAATGAATCAACCTGCTAATTCCCCTAATATGAATTGCCTAGATCTTGGTTTCTTTGCTTCTCTTCAGTCATTGACAGATAGAACGATATATAGAAACATGGATGACCTCATCGCAAATGTGATCAATGAATATGAAAACTACAACCCTATTCTTTCGAATAGGGTGTTCCTCACGCTACAAGGATGCATGATTGAAGTTATGAAATAATGGAGAGAATAGGTACAAGATCCCCCACATCAATAAGGAGAGGTTGGAGGCAGCAGACATGCTTCCCAAATCTCTTAGTTGTGACAGGGAGATAGTTCAAAAGGCAATTGAGTTGCTGAACAACTATTGGTATTGTTTGTTTAGCTTTTGAGGTGTGCAACAACAAAGGGATATGGATGTCTACCTTTTGTATATATTTATATGAACTTGTTGGCATTTTTCTTAATGTCCTACTACTATGATGCGTGTACTCTTACATACGTTTAGTTTCTTGTAATCCTAGTGGAGGCGAAGGAAAGCCTTTTTGTGGTGCATGTATAAAAACTATTTTGGGTTCTCTGAATTCCTACTTTCTTAATCGTGTCCTTATATACTTAAATACATATCCACAAAACAATCTGAATACCCGGTTAATATGATGATACACTGATATTCCGTTGGGATCATTTAGGATCGATAAGTATGGACCAAACACAAGGTTGGGATCATTTAGGATTGATAAGTATGGACCAAACACAAGAAAACATCTGCATCAAAATTACAAAAAATTCGGCAGTATTCGTAACCAGAAACTGATTTCAACATTGAGTTGGTTAATTCACTAACATAATTCATACCCAAAAGCTAACTTCGATTATTAAGTTGGAACTGCATAACATAGTCAGTGAAACACACAAAAGTAGCACTTCATCATCACAGATACTATGCACACATCACAACTAGTACGAGGTGTATAAAGAAGTGAGGGCAACCTTGATAATGCTGACAAAGACTTCCCGGTTGGCCTCTTCAATGCCGGTAAGCCAAAGATCCATGTACTGAACCATCTCTTGGGTCAGTAAGCCACCGGCAACCACGGTAGCTTTGAATGTGCCCGCCTCCAAGGCTACCTCGCCGGTTGCAGCAAGTCGACGGCCACAGGCCCCTCGACCTCGACGGAGCTCTGGACGACAACTCTCCTCCAGGGCACTGCCTTCAGCTTCTGAGTCGAGAACATACAACTGTCCCTCGCAGTCCACACGTAGGCGACCACGTCCGATGCGACGCCCATGCACGTTCCTCCTATCTCTGACCTGTTCGATCCCATCGCCGTGGCCCATATCGACGATGTGCTTCAAGCTCCCATCGGCCGCAGCTCCCCAAGTTGAGAGAGCAGGTGCCGTCACTGCCACCCTCCACCGCCACAACGCGCTTCTGGATCCGATCGCGGCTGCAAATGACATCGTTGCCACCGCCCCCAACCTCCATGACCTTCTTCAGGCTCCCATCGTAGCCGCAGGTACCCATGCTGGGACCACAGCCGCCGCCGTCACCTCCGTCTCCAACCTCGATGGCACGCTTCGGGCTAACATCGTGGCCGCCGCTCCCTAACTTGGGGGGAGCATGTCCCGTCGTCGTCGCCGCCCCCCAGCTTCAGGGCATGCTTAGAGGCCACATCGCCACCGTGGACCACCGACTTGACAATGGGCTCGGGGTTCCCATCACTTTCACTGCTGCTGCCTCTCAACTTTGCGCCGTGCTGCTTCGACCAGGTACGGCGACGGATCAAGGCTAGGCAGTCAGGGAAAGGGCAGCGCCGCCCAACGCCAACCATGCCCGATGCCGTAGGAGATGGGGAGGCAGAGGAGATTAAGGACGGGGAGATTGGGAGGCGAAGGAGATGGAGATGGGGAGATGGGAGCGCGATGGAGATGGAGAGGCGGATGGCTGTGCGTGACCACCACCCGTGAGAGGATAAGGCTTCGAGATTTTTCCTTCCCACCGTCTGTTTTTTTATTTTTTATATTCATGTGGTGGACGACAGCGAATGGATGGATGGACGGCTGCTGTACTCGTTCTAGGGTGGGACCCACACTAGGCAGCTAAAACGACATCTATTTTGACATTTTGTTTGAATGCTTGGACGTCCACTATACTGAGACGGAGAGAGTATGTAGCTATAACTTGTAAAGTCGCAGCATCTGCGGCTTATAGCTCAAGCGAACAGCCCCTAAGAGCACCTCTAGTGTAGTGAAAAGTTGAATAGTGAGAAGAGAAAGAAAGAGTAGTCCATCGAACTCAGCTGACTTGTGTTTGACCTTCTAGTTTGGTTCGAACTCGGAGAGTGCAGAAAATAAGATACAGGCACGTGAAACAAGGGGAGCAGAAAGGGTCAAATTATTTACTCTGACCCAGATCCCACCAATCGAACTTCACGCAAGAGCCAACGAGCTATGAGGGCACTCACAGTGCAAGAACTATTAGCAGTTTCTAGAGCATAAGACATCGTACAAAAAAATACTATCCTTCCTCGTGCAAGATTTTCTATAGCATATGACATAAGTAGTGATAGAAACCATGTTTGCTCTCCCAACGCAGTTAGAGTAGTTTCATGTCCATCGATAAACGTGGGGACCCAATTTCTTAGTTAGACTTGGTTTCTTAGATTTTTTTTTCTCTCTTCATTGAATCACTTGTCATATCAGCAAATTGGCTATGTGATAGTGCAATTAATATCTATATAATCTACCATAGTTTCTATAAGGTGAGTGTCCTGACAAACATCAATTTTGTAGGGCCCATAGCTTCTTAGAAATCGAACTCCACACTGGAGTTGTCCTAATCTTTGCTCCGTGAGAACAACAGAGCAAGAGCCTGTTGGGTAGGAATTCTCTCTCAAATTCATGAAGTTGTTTTTTCACAAAGCACAGCGGCATGAACATGATCTATCTATCGCATTGCAGGTTGTATGTACTGCTACTTCCTTCCAGAAAATACCGCAATGTATCTTTTGTGTGCTACTCTTATATCCATTCAAACGCATTGTATGACACTATGTGTGCTTGTGATGCTACTTTGGTACTTGTGTGACATGTTTGTGCTTTCTGTGTTGCTCGTTTGATTGCGCTTTCATCATGTCTTATATCAATAAATTGAGTGAGACCTCTTTGATTTTGAAAGTTCATAGAAAATATTGTTAACATTTATGGCTCAAAATAGATATACTATAAAAATATATTTCATTATTAGTAGTCTAATGATACTTATTCAATAACATAAATATTTATTTTTTTATAAATTTAATTAAACTTAACAATGATTGCTAAAACATTTTTTGTATTTTGTTTAAGACGGAGGGAGTATAACACTCTACACCGCGTGAATAGAATTGGTGGTCAGCTGTCGACGAGGCCTCTATCTGCCTCCACTACTCCGTGAAGAATTTGAGGCCGCTAACGAGAGAGGGACTCACTGCTCTGTATGTGTTGTAGACTGTCTTCTATGCAACACCGATCAAATGTCCATGCGTCCTGATTGTGATTCCGTGCAAGGCCTTGTTTGAATGACCATGTATCCACTTCAATTCATGTGTCTTAGAGTGATTTAAAGCTAAATACCACACCAAATCACTCTAACACACGTTGATTGAAGTGGATACATGGGTATCCAAACAGGGCACATAGGTCCATCAAGCACTGCCGATGTTTTCGACCGACAAAGGCCGCAACGTAGAGGACCGAGGATATGTGAACAAATTTATTTGGGTGTTGCTTCTACATAGGAGGCAGTCTGTATCACGTATGCAATTCTTTTTTTTCCATTGAGGGCCTCTGCCTTCTCTTGTGTGTCCACATCCTCCGTAGGTAATAGTGAACAGGGCCTTACCGCATGAGATACTTTTGTCCCATCCATCACACATGCTCTTTAGTAGGATTTGAGTATAGCAGTCGGAGCAACCTAGGTGACACTGTGGTCCATGGAATGCTCTAAAATTTGGTTTGAGGTTAAACTATAGATGAACTAGCTAAAATTATGAAGTGTATATAAATCATCCTATATTTTGTTTTTATCGGACCATCGCGACTTTAAATCTTAGATACATTAGCTTCTCTCTCTTTCTCTCGTTATTTTCTTATTATCTGGCCTACTTTAAATTAGACCCATGGTGCCCCCATGTGTGCTAATGTTAAATTATGGGGTTTAATTTCATGTTGGTTGTTGATTTAGGTTAAACCAACAATATAGGACTTCTAGATGTCCATAGCCCCCCAACCTCGAGTTATGTGGGTTGGTAGGAATGTGTGGTTCACAATGTAAAGTGGATCTAAGTCGTTTGGACTAAGCATGATGTAGGACTTTTACCCCTATCTAAGGGTACGAACCTAGGTAAATTTTACATCCAATCGGCTTCTTGGAGGGGCTAGCCTTGCATGCGTGGGGATCTGCTAACTTGCCCATCGTAGCAGTCCCTGACAAATCATGGGAGCTAGAGGGCGAGAAGATTCCCTGTGACTTATTTCCATCGGTCGAATTCATCAAGATCATGTGGACTGGTCCGCTCAAACCCAAAGAGTCTGAGTTGATGATCGATCACGATGATGAGAACGTCAAATGGAACGATAGCCTTGGCACCTCCAAGTCTGCCTCTATCGACTCTAGGCTTATTAAGGGAGAGTTTTGCTTGGAGAAGATGGCCTGGTCCTCAAGGCTTTTGACAATGTGTGTTTGTTTCCTTGCTTCGAGTTTGGCGAGTGCACCCTTAGGTGGTCTTCTCGATTGTAGCACCTCTAACTGATACATGGAATCGATTAGATGGTGCGTCTGCGTGTGGTTTGGTTTAGTTGTCTTGATTCGTTAATCAAAGGAATCTAAAGGCCTATTCCATGGGAAAGTCTGATTTTATCGGCTTGCCCCACTCAGAGGTCTTCAACCCTAGGGAAGTGAATCAGACGTTACTCGGCGATGTTGCACAGTTGAAGTGCCAAAGAGATGAAGCCTGAGGTGAGCTAGAAGAACAACCTTTCTAAAAACTGGCCCATTGTAGGTTCAAACCTGAAGTGTGACGGTTCCTAGTCAGCTGCCCTATCAGGCCGTGAGGCTATATACTGCACACTAGAGTAGGAGGAACGGCCTCAAGGTCGTTTAGGATCCTTCTATTGAGGGAACGAGTGGTTAGGTCATACTCTAACTAGCCATACTGCACACATGATTTCTCAAAATATAGAATAGAATAAAGAATCAAAGTTGTTGGATATTTAGGGGTGTTTGGTTGGAGGAGTTAAAGTTTAACAAATATTGTAGCACTTTCGTTTTATTTGACAAAAAGTTTTTAATCTTGGACTAATTAGGCTTAATAGATTCGTTTCATAAATTACTCCTAATCTATGCCGACATGCATGCAATTAGTCTACATTTAGTACTCCATACATTTGAGGAAACATTGATGTGATGGGAGTTAAACTTTAACATACTCAAACCAAACGGGGCCCTACAATTGCTACATTATACGATGAATTTGGAATATGTATAGAAGTTTCTATAGAACACAAAAAATTTATGTAAAAAATGCATATATTAAAAAATGCGGCAAGCTGCACTTGCGACAGAGAAGTAAACGACAATGTAGCAAACTATGCTTGCCAAAGCTGCAACGTGGCAATGGTTAGCCTTTTGGTCATGGGTCATGAACCAAACATACCAAGGAGAACAAGGTTGCAATGCAGCGTTCAAAAGAAACCTTTAGGCCTGATTGGATGGTAAAATGTTTTTTATTCCTGCATTTTCTATGAAATCGAACTAATTCCTGTAAAATTCCTGCATGATTTCTACAAAATTTATGCATTCCAAAAATTCTATAGAATTTACAAAGGCGAAAAGAGCTGAAACTCTACTGTATATCTCCAAATCCCTCGTAAAACTGCTAGTACTTTCAAATAGCTTAGCTTCATATCGAATCCTACCTGTCAACAACTTTTCTCTAAAATGAAAATAAACAAAGGAGGTTGAGCTGGCTGACAACGGCTCGTATCTGCTCCACTCTGAGATCGTGCTGAAGGAACCTGGTGGACTCTTCTTCTCTGTCGTTCCGCCCCACCAGCCCCAGCCTCCAGCCAGCCGACGGAGAAAAGCAGGGGATTGGACCCTCGGAGCTTGCACCTGGCAGCCCATAGCAGAGCAAAGCAAAGCACCCGATTCGATTCCTAGGCACCCGGCCTGTCCATCCCCCCTTCCATGTCTTCCTTGCTTGACCGATCTTGATTGCCCGCCTCAGCTCCTCCTTTCCCTCTTCTCCTGGCTTCTCTCGCCCTTTCCGGTGGTTGGAGGACCAGAAGCTGAGCTAGCCGCCCGCCTTCCGGACGCTGATGTGATTGACCCGATTTGTTGATTAGGAATTTAGCATCGCGATACCTCCAGCGGTCCAGCCTAAGGCTCCAGCGCGGCAGTTGGTTGAGTCACCGTCCTTCATTCCGTTAGCAGCTGCCGGCCGATCTTGCCGCGCCAGCAGCAGAAAGCCAGCGCTTTTTTCAGTTCAGCCATGGCGTGCGCGGCGGCGCACATGTTCGTCTACAACGCCACTCTCTGCGCCTGCGACCCCGGGTACTACCTCTTCACCAACTCCACCGGCGGCGGCAACGTAAGCAGCACCAGCTGCATGTCATTGCCCCGCGGCGGCGACGGGTTCGGCGACTGGCAGGTCGGGTCCGTGGGCGCGTCCAAGAACCAGAGCTTCTACTTCCTGACCCCGGTCCTCTCCCTCGACGTCGTCCGCCGCCTCACCCAGTCCCAGGCCGTCCTCCTCTGGGTCGCGCTCGCCACGCTGCTCTCCTGGTTCGCCTTCTGCGCCGCCGTCAGGTTCGTCGGCCAGGACCCCGCCCGCCACAAGAAGCTCTTCGGCGCCCGGTTCTGGGTCAGCCGCCTCGACTGCATCTTCGACAACAACCACTATGCGGTCTGTGCCCTTAAAACCTATTCCAACATCTTACTGATTTCTTCCCATTCTTCTCGCATTTTTCATCGCAAGAATTCTATCTCTAATCAATTTATTTCGACTCTATTAGTGAACAGTCAACCTTGCAATTTCACTCGTTTCCCCTCCTCTCGGCTGCTGCTTATTCTTTCCAATCCCCCAAAACACCCAATTGTAGGTTAGCTTTTTCCCGTTCGGAATTCCCCGCTTCGCCTGGTTTGCTTCGCCGCCGCGTTTCGGATTATAAAATCCATCGGCCTTGTTTAGTTCGCGAGTTGGCGCCCCCAATTCAGCCCCGCTGGTACAGGGTTCCGGTATAGCAGCTTTTGTTTTTTGCAGTGCAAAAAATTATCCAAAAATTGATTAATTAGACTCAAAATGTTCGTCTCGCAAAGTACAACAAAACTGTGCAATTAGTTTTTGATTTCATCTATATTTAGTACTCTATGCATTTGCCGGCATTTTGATACGATGGAGAATCCTTTTTGCATAGTGAAATTTGGGCACCTAAACAAGGCCTGATTGCTTCGCCACTTTGTACACGCGTTTTTTACGCCTTGGGTTGCTTCATTTCCATGGCACTGCTGTCCTTGGATTTCTTGGAATTTCCCTTCCTTTCTGGGTCAACTTGACCTATCCATCTCGTCTTGCCTTTGACGTTCATGTCTGTGAGGGCATGTTTGGTTTCATTTCGTTAAAGTTTATTCCCTCAAATGCATGGAAATGTAGACTAATTGCATGCATGTCGGTACAGATTAGGAGTAATTTACGAGACGAATCTATTAAGCCTAATTAATCCAAGATTAAAAACTTTTTATCAAATAAGACAAAAGTGCTACGGTGTTTATTAAACTTTTAACTCTCAAACCAAACAGCCCTGAATATTACCCTGCTTTACCTTTCTTCGTACCGTACGCGCATTACATCACAGTACATGAAATAAAAATATACTGCCATTTGAATGAACAAAGACCCTCGTAATCCTGTCGTAATTGAACATGACCACATCAAACGGGACATTAATTTGCCCATTGTCCCACAAAATCCCTATCTTCTTTTCTTCCCTGAAAGTTGCATTGTTGTACCCTCTTGAAATCCAGAATGATCAGCAAGTACTGAGGAAAAGAAAAACAGAGCTGGGCGGCATGTTCTCGGTGGCTACCGTGATACTCTTCCTTGGATTAGTCACAGTGTAAGCAACCTCATTATATATTATTCTCTGTATGTATTGGAATTAGCTGCTCCATTAGTAAAGCTCATGGATTACTCTCTGCTTGATTGTTGCAGTCTGCTGTATCAAGCCATCCACAGGCGTAACGCCCAAGTACATCGAGTGAAACCAGCTAATGCTCCGGATTTGCTGGATTTTGTGAATGACCTTGAGTTTCACATAACCACTATCTCAAGCATGTCTTGCGCCCAAGTAGTGGCACCTTCTACAATAGCAATGGGAACCCCTGGGTTTATGGACTTTAGGGTGCTGCCTCTGTCAACACTCTTGACCTACAGTTGCCAGAACACGAGCGAGGGGCCATCAATTACACTGAAGTGCAATGGCTGCCGAATCCCTCCAAGAGACCACTATGTATCCTGGCAGTTTGTTGACCTGCCAAGGCAACTGGCTGCTGCTGTCGGCTTCCAGTTTAACTTGACTGCGAAGGAACATGGAGATGATAAAGATATGAGCTTTGTGAGCGGTACTTTAAGCTCTGACAATTACATTGATGCCAAGTTGAAAACATTCAGAGGGCCAGATTCTAATGTGCTCAAAATTCAATTGTTTCCTCAAATATACAACAACCTTCGTGGCTTGAAGCTCTTGCAGCCGCTTGTTCAGGACTTCACTCGAGGCTCTACCTTATCAGATTTGAGCAGCTTGAATGCTTCCTTGCAGAACCCTAGAGATGGAGTGATAAATACTACACTCTACATAAGTTATCTTTCTGACTATATCGTGGAGATCAGCAATGAAAATGTGCTTGGCCCAGGTGAGCATCTCATGAAACCAAGCAAAGTTATGTTGGTTCCAGTGGAGCAGCAAAGTGTGTGGTGTGTGGGGGTGGGTGGTTGTGGCGGCGGGAGGATCTTAGTTCCTTGATTGGTTTGTTGCACACAGTAGCGGGAACATATCACAATAGCAGCGGAACAATCCGTGGAGGGGCTGGATCGATATCTGATTGCGGGGTATCTCATTACGGACTGGGATGAAACAAACAGCCTTATCGCATTCGGATCTCCACAGTAATCTGATTATGTTACATTTTGCCAAACAAAACGTCACCTAAATACCCATGAGTAGTGTCATTTGAATAGATAAATATTTAGACATTTAGGTCTGTATAAACTTCAGAGAGACTGGACTGTTTAGATTTAGATATAAAATGGGATGTGGATTTACTGTTTCATGTATTTAGTTCATATATTTATAGTGAAGCATGCAGGAAATTTCGTTCCAAACTGTTGTCAGTCTCACTTAGTAGAGCAATAATGCATAGCTTTCTGAGATTAACTGAATCAAGAACCTGGTATAACAACTCATCTTGCATTGTTGCTCCAGTTCTGAAAATATTTAATCCAGAAGCCTATTTTAGGTCATTTTGGTAGGTTGATTTCCTGTGTGTATGAAAATTAAAACAACCAAAAAGCATAAATGGAGCAGTAGACCACACCTTTGTGACTCCACAGTTAAATACTTGTTTTGTGATCCTGTGGGCCCATATGATAATATTGTCTCAAGTGCCCAATAGAATTCACTACAAGTCATACGAGTTATGAAATTGAACTTGAGCTAATAATCTGTGTACTTCCACTTTACATTTCTCACATCTAATGGTAGTTTTTATCTGCAGTCAGTATACTTGCGAGTATTGGTGGCCTGTATGCCTTCAGTGTAGCAATTTTTCTCTGCCTCATGGCTCAAGTAAGTCATGTTACCTGTATTTGTGGTTAAGTTATGTCAATACTTTTCCATCGTTTTCATTTGTGAAACTCTTTCTACAGTCATGTTATTTGTTAGATTAAAACTTCAATATTTGTTTGCGAATGAAAGCCTAAAACTTCAATATCTGATTGCTTTAAATCCCATTTTACCATTTACTGGTCCACTTCAGATTCATCAATACAACTATTTGGTATTGTCATTCAGAGTCACTATGCAAAACTTCTGACCCTTTGTGACACTGAAACTAAAGAATTAACATGTAATCTATTCATTAGCATGTACACTGATTTAATGTGCAACTGCTTGTGTAATTAACAAGTTTACTTTTCAGTGTGAAGGCAGGATAAAGAAGGTCCGAGATGAGGATACCAGAATGCTCAATATTCTGAGCAAACAACGTGCTCAACGAAATTGGAACAAGGTAAAGCACATCTTGATCCAAAGATGACTACCATATCCATCCATATGTCTCCTTGATCAATAAGCTACTAATTTCACTGCAAACAGGTTCGGAAGTTTGTCATGTACACCTGGGGTCCAAGCAACTTGGATCCAACAGATAGAAGTGGCAAGTGGCCTGAAGGCTCAGTGATGGATTCCCTCCATGGATCCTTCCACAAGAGAAGAAAACCAATTAGAAGAGGAGCCTCGAATGGGAGCAAACCTAATAAGCCTGCTGACATGGTATATTATTTCTTGTTCTTCAGCAGATCCTCACATATCTAATATTTAGTGTTGTAGAGTATGTTTATACTATAATATGTACTTTGTGCAGCTTAGGATGTTCGTTTCTTCATCCATTTGTTTTGCTAAATGCTGCTTGTGCTATACTTGGTTAAAATTCCTAACAAATAAATTTTGTGCAAAGGTACCACATCAGGCAGTTGAAATTGAAAGAGTTGGGGAGATACAGGAGTCAAGCAGTTCTAGGTAGCCTTGATGGATGGAGGTTCTGGACATGATGGTTCATTGCAATGTAGTATCTTCAACTCATATGCACAGCTCTTCCTGCATAGATAGATCTATCTAGTCAAGTTCATTAATTTGCGTAATCCTGAATGAGACCTTTTATGCTGCTGCATTACCTGTGACCACGATTGACTGTTGCAACACGACCATACTCCCGGCGTGGAGCTGTCTATATAAAGAGTAGGTAGAGGCAATTGACTAAAATTGTACAGGTTCGGTTTCCAGGGTCGTAGCAACAGGGTTCACAGACATGTGTTTGAATCGGCATGATGAGAGGTGAGGAGTTCCATTGCTGGTTTAAGCTGGAGCCAGCTTCTGAAGTCCGGTCAGGTGTCTATCTGTGTTACCCCTTTTTTTATTTCATTCCATGAGAAGGGATTGGTATTCAGTATTCTTTCCTTGAATTGTACATGGTGGTACTGATGAATGGATTTGATTGGAGCCCTTGTTCATTTCACCTCCTTTGATGCCAAATTTCAGTTTGGAAATGAGGAAGAAACGAGGAAAGACTGCTATTATTCTTTGGGAAAGTTTGCTACAGGGCATACATAATGATGCTGTTCTTGCTGGAGACAATTTTTTTAAAAAAAGTTTCTACAACGTTACCGAACATTTTGCTGGTGGACTCTAAACCGTCTCTGGTAGCAATTTTTTACAAAATTATAATAGTATCCACCAGCAAATTGTTTTTTTTACCTCGCAGCAGAACAACTTCGTTTTGCATATCCTGTAGCAAATTTTCCTTTATTCTTTGTATCACTGTATGCAATGAATAAAAATCTACTGTTTTTCCCCCTTCTTTTCTAGTTGACTCCATTTTGTGCATGACTGTATGTTGATGGGCTTATGTGCTTCAGGTGCAGATTTTGCAGCTTAATGGCTGGCTTTGACACTGATAAAAAATATTAGTATTCAACTTCGTTTGGAGAGTGGTCTTGTTGGGAAATATCTGCAGAGATGATAATGGCTCTATTTTTGGCTGTGGCTGCGGTTGCAAGATCAAAACTGCAGAGTACTGTATCGTAGCTCTAGTGCTAGGAGCTAAATAATACTCCCTCCATCCCAAATTATAAAGCATTCCAAGAATCTCGGAGAGTCAAAGGATATCAAGTTTGACCAAATTTATATGATAAAATAATAATATTTATGATATCAATTAAGTATCATTAGATTCTTCATTAATTATATTTTCATAGTATACCTATTTGATGTTATAAATTTTTGTAATTTTCTCTATAATTTGGTCAAACTTAAAATGCTTTGACTCTCCAAATTTTTTGGAATGCGTTATAATTTGAAATGGAGGGAGTATTGTTGTAAATAGCATTTTCGAGAGTATCTTACTACGCCACTACCAATTGTTCCAATATTGCTGCTTTAGCTGTACTAAAACACCATTGGTTGGCTTAATTGCGAGTATTTGTATTTCGTCACTACTAATCATGATCAAGACAAATATCCATTCCTTTCTCTAGAGGAGTATAAACAATGCCTATCCATCATGTTCTTTACTTAATAAAACATTAAACTGTTAAGTATTGAGAGTCAAATGAATATGAACGTTGATTGTAGCCATGACTATGTTACATAATTTAGTGAACATTAAGTAATAACGTTGGAGACATGTTCTTCTAAAGCCTTTACAATATTTGAGTATTTGTGTTCATGAATTTTTTCTTAGTTAAATATTTTCGTGAAGAATTAGTTAATTTTTTTGTGTGTTTTCAACATTGATAATGAGTAACATTATTATGTTTATGCTAGATGTTTTTCCGTTTCGCCATAGCGAGCTGAATGCTATCCCTTTTCTTGCTGTTTGCAAATGTTAGATGGAAGTCAATTTTTCACAGTCTCAAGTCACTTCTTCACAATACATTTCAGATTATTTTTAGTTCTTGTTTTTTTGATAGATTTTAGTTTTTTTTCTATCAGATACAATTTGGACGCATACACTCCACACGCATACACACTCGTGCGCGTCCGTGCACACGCAAAGAAGAGATTGTAAGAGTCACAACACACTTTTTTTAGAGGACAACCGTGCTTTGTTTTTGCGCCAGGAACGATATATAAAGCAAAAAGTCTACTTAACCCCCTGAACTATCACTAACCTACACCCCCAACTATAAAACCGTCTGTTTTATACCCTGAACTTTTCAAAACCGTTCAAATTACACCCTAGAGCGGTTTTAGATGGCGGGTTGCTACAGTAACCATGGTTTTGCTATAGTAAAGCATTTGGATTTTTTTTCTTTTTCTATTTATTTTCGATGAATCTTTGAAAAATCATAGTAAATCACAGAAAAATCATAAAATAGAAAATCTAATTTTGTTGGACTCCACATGAGTATATCTACACAATGAACATATAATATAGTATGTTTTAGTATAAATTTTTTTTTTCTGTAGCTTTAAATTAGTTAGAAAATCAAATTTTGTCTGTAATTAATTGGAATAATTCATAGCTACAACTTATATGGTCTAATTGTGGTGAAATTTTTATGATAGGGCTATTATTATATGCTTGAACTATAGTAAAAATTTCATACTCATTGGATCATATATAACTTAATTATAGATTTATTTAGGTTTATGTTTAGGTTTATGCTTGTTAAATATAAATAAATATATAACTAAATTATACATGATCCAATCAGTATGAAATTTTTACTACAGTTCAAGCGTGCAATAATTAGTTCACTATAAAAATTTAACCATAATTGGATCATAAAAAGCTGTAGCTATGAATTATTCCAATTAATTACAGATAAAATTTGATTTTCTAACTAATTTAAAGCTACAAAAAAATTTGTACTAAAGCATACTATATTATATGTTCATTGTGTAGATCTACTCATGTGGAGTCCAACAAAATTAGATTTTCTATTTTATGATTTTTCTGTGATTTACTATAATTTTTCAAAGATTCAGCGGAAATAAATAGAAAGGAAAAATCAAAGTGATTTACTGTAGCAAACCATGGTTACTGTAGCAAAATCACCATCCAAAATCGGTCCAAGGTGAAATTTGAATGGTTTTAAAAAGTTTAGGGTGTAAAACAGACGGTTTTATAGTTAGGGGTGTAAGTTAGACACTAGCTGATAGTTCAAGGGGTTAAATAGACTTTTTCCATATATAAACGAAAGGAGTTAAGAAAGCCCAGCCGAGTTAGAATGGACTGTTTTCGCAACAAAAACAGAGAATGGGCCCAAAGGCCTAAGGACCGAAACCCAATCCGCTTATGGGATGTCATGGACCGACCATGAGTGACCGTCCAGCAGGTGAGCGGGCAGCCGTCGGATCAGAAACCCTAGCCCGGGAGGCTCTCCCCTATTAAAACCCACTCGCATCCCCGCGAGCGGATCCTTCCCTAGGGTTTCGTCGCTCCCAGCCGCCGCCGCTTCCGCCTCGCCACGCGCAGCCGCTGCCGCAGCACATCTCTCTCTCGATCTCAGCCATGGCGGAGGTGGAGCAGCAGCAGGACGTGGTGAAGCTCTTCAACCGCTGGACCTTCGAGGATGTCCAGGTACGCGAATGGGCTCTTCGCATCTCTGCTTCGATTCGTTGGCCCTGCTGCTGCTAGCAGCGGGTTGAACTTGAATGGAAAATCTACAGGTGAACGACATCTCGCTGAACGACTACCTGGCGGTGTCGGCAACGAAGCACGCGACGTTCCTGCTCCACACCGCGGGCCGCTACTCCAAGAAGCGGTTCCGCAAGGCGCAGTGCCCCATCGTCGAGCGCCTCACCAACTCCCTCATGATGCACGGCCGCAACAACGGCAAGAAGGTCATGGCCGTCCGCATCATCAAGCACACCCTGGAGATCATCCACCTGCTCACCGATGCCAACCCCATCCAGGTGGTCGTGGATGCGATCATCAACAGGTACTGTCTTGCTCTCCTGTCCTCAGTCCTAATCTCTGCACGGTCAGGCTAATAACCGTTAAACTTGTTACTATATGTTAATCCCCTTTTGAATGCGGGATTTTTTTCCTGTGTAATTGAACTGATTCCTCTGAAATTCGTGTATAATTTCTGTCTTCCAAAGTGGAATGTTCTTTGATAGGGCTATGATGCCAAATCTATAAATTAGGTCCATTCTTATAGCTGATAGCATGATCGTGGACAAATGCCTGGCTGTTGAAATTCGAAAGGAATGACATGGCACAATTTCCCATCATATCAGAATGTGCTGTTGTACATCCTGGTATGTCTTTTAAGCTGAGTGGCATGATAGTTGATCAATATGGTGATGCACTGTACTTCGAAATGTGAATTTGTTGTCTTGTATTATCTCAGTACTTTTATGCCCATTTGTTTTCATGGCGCATGCTAATATCTCTTTAATTGTTATTTTTTATGACAAGAATGCTCTATGTAGCTGTTTTCATGTTGGCTCTTGAGCTGTCAAATTGTCATGCATCATGCAACTCAAAGTGATGTGCTCTGAGATGTCAAACTATAGCACAAACTATTGTTTACGTGTAGGCTGTTGAGATGTCAAACTGACGTGATCTGCTATTTTCTTGCAGTGGACCCCGTGAGGATGCCACCCGTATTGGTTCTGCTGGTGTTGTGAGGAGACAGGCTGTGGATATCTCACCCCTGAGGAGGGTGAACCAGGCCATCTACCTCCTCACCACTGGTGCCAGGGAGAGCGCTTTCAGGAACATCAAAACCATTGCTGAGTGCCTTGCAGATGAGTTGATCAATGCTGCCAAGGGCTCATCCAACAGGTATATATGTTGTCTGGTTGCTTCTTTCCTATTTGTAAGTGTTTGGAGTCATTCCATGCGATGTGGAATTGTGCTCATTCATGGCAATTCTTGTTACAGCTACGCCATCAAGAAGAAGGACGAGATTGAGCGTGTTGCCAAGGCCAACCGTTGAGTGGAGCTTCTATCCTGGTGCACTTGAACTGGAGCTTTTATGTCGCTGGCAGTCGTATTGGTTCTTGTTTTACCATTGTTTAGACTTTTTGAGACCTATCGAAGGTTTTGGTTTTCAGTGAACAATGAAAATTACTGAGAAATGTAGTTGTTTGGGGACAGATGCGAGGTGCCTGGTTTATCGAACCCCAGTTATTTTGTCATTTTCTTATTCTGTAGTCTGTATTATGCATGCGCACTGAGATGATTCTGCCTGTGAATTGTGAGTGCTATGTTTGCGTCGCCGTTGGCTTTCAATGTTGCCAGTGTAGTTTTTGTGGGACGTAGACATGACCGGATCTATGTTCTCAGTCTTCTGCGGTTCAGGCAATTGATGATATTTGTTACAATTTTAGCCAGTGTGGTTGTGTGTTGGGTAGTATAGCTATGATTGTTGACGGATCGCTATTCCTTGCTAGAAAGAAGGCATAATAGTCTTTTTGTCCACTATTATTTAAGGCTCAATTTCTCTTTCAACTTTAAAAACGGCCATTTGAGTCCTTAATTTTTTTTTCTAGGCTCACTTTCATCTAGAACTATGAAGATGACCATTCCAGTCTTCAAGTCTTTGTAATTTGGACTCGATTTGATGTATAAACTATCAGAGTGCATTTCGGTCTTTAAACTTTTATTTTCAACTCAACTTTTTCTATCAAAAAGAAACTTTATCTTATTAGGCACAATTTCATCTATGAATTATCAAAATGCATTTGGTTGAACTTCGTCCTTTGTCCAGCACCACCTGCAATTTGAGACGGACAATCATCATTAGGTACTATTGTCGCTAGCGTCCTCCTAGCTACCAAATCGGATAACACACTTTCAATATTTATATTCATATTCTAAGATGAATATAAAATATAGATCTAAATATTCTTAAATATTAATTATTTTTAGCCTGTGGATAGAAAATATTATTTATTCACAATTGGTTGTTAGTTGAGCCTAACTCTACAAGTAGCTAAGGAAAAAAATCAGAAATGTTATTGTTTCAATATATCCATTTATTCTTAAGGAACAAATAGTTTTCGAAACAATTATAATTGCTCACAAAAAAATCATTTAATCATGTATATATATAAATCGTGCCGTAATAAGGTAACATTAAAAATAACAGTTTGGAATTATTAATGACCACGCAATAGTTTTTTTATGAATATTATTTTTCTATCTCCAAATGTGCTAGTGGTGTTGAGGTGACCAAGTGACAGGTGACCAGGTGCAACAGTGCAAAGTTCCACGTAGGACAATATACAAAGTTGAGTTAAAAATAAAAGTTTTAAGACTGAAATACACTTTGGATGAAATTGAGCCCAGAATGCAAAGTTTGAGGACTGAAACGGTTACCTTTATAGTTTTAGGATGAAACTGAGCCTAAAAGTAAAGTTCGAGGACTAAAACGACGTTTTGAAAGTTGAGGGATGGAACTGAGCCTCGATTAATAGTTCAGGGATCAAAATGGCTATTCTGCCTAAAGACCATTGGCACTTTTCGGCAACCTTGGAACTGTACAATCTCACCGTTTGGGTTGCTTCTTGCACAGGTTAAAGCCTACATGAATCCCTCCATTCGATTCCTTGAATCACAGGGGCTTGGAGACTACAGCCCGAATCACACGCTCCATCCCGCTTTCAACTCTCCTTCCGATTCCTTAATCACACTCACACACTTTATCCGAGGCTTTGGTGGCTACACCTACTTGAATCACATGGAGGCTTAGAGGCTACACCTTGAATCACAAGGAGGCTTAGGTAGCATTTGGTTGGGAGGCAAGGTAGGGTGGTCCCGTCTCTGGTTCGTGGGACAGGACAAGCCATTTTCTGTTTAGTTGAGAAAGGATGGGGTTGACCTGCTTTACAAGTGACATCTAGACACCTTTTACTTATAATGTTGATCTCACGGGGTATTTTAGTGTTTGTGATCTTCACAAGTGATGTATTACAAGTGGTGTCTAGCTACATCGATGCTAAGGATAGTATATAAAGGCAACTCCGATTGGTATCACGCTTCAAAGGTCCATTCTATATACCTTAGCATCAATTTGATAGTAGTAACTCTCCCAAAATTCAAATCAATACATATGTGCATAATTGAACCAAACTCATGGAAGCACATATGTAGGGGGAGCTAATACTATCGAAATTGAAAATTGATTTCATTTCATATCTTTGTGATGGTTGTCATCAATTACCAAAAAGGGGGAGATTGAAAGCCCAAGTTTGATTTTGGTAATTAATGACACCAAGTTGCTAATGCCATGTGTTAAGTGTTTTGAGTTAGGCATAAGCAACACATGTGATGAAGGTGTATGTGGCAAGGAGTGGTGGCCACAAGATCACAAAGAGATGGTGCATGGACATGAAATGATGATCATGGTGGAGATGCATATAAAATAAAGGACATGATGATCAAGTGGAGGAGAAGGATCTAAGAGTGCAAGGCAAAGGTATAACCATAGGGTTTTTCTTTTGCCAGTCTAAGATGAGTAGAGAAGTGATTGACCGGGTTTAGGATACATAGCCGACTATCAAGAGGGGCAATCACAGTTAGCTCGGGAATCAAGTGCCACTAGATCATTGTCTTGAGCATATGCATTAGGATCTAGTAAAGAGCTAACATAACGCCTTGGAAAATGATTGTGAAATGCTAACACACATGCACATGGTGGTGTACACTTGGTGGTGTTAGCACTTTTGCGAAGGCGGTGGAGTTTGAGCGGTAGAGAGGGGTTTGGGTTCCTCTCGCCCTCCCGTCGAACTTGCAAGGCGGGATTCGGCGCTTTTTGGGGAAGTGAAATGCCTATTTTCTACTGCGCCAGAAGTCGAAAAAGAAACGGAGGCGAACGGCGGTCACTGTGGTGACCGGACGCTGCACCGGACGTGGTCACGGTTTGACCGGACGCGTCCGGTCAGTTCTCAGCAGTTGTCAGGCGCGAGGGTTTGTGATCGGACGCGGGTCTGGCCTGACCAGCGCGTCCGATCAGTTCTCCTGTGCGCATAAAGAAAAGCGCGCATCCGGCGCGTCCGGTCCCTCACGGAACCGGCGCGTCCGGTCAGGCGTCCAGAGGGGCAGAGCGCAGCGGAGTGATGATCGGACGCGCGGCGCGTCCGATCATGTGCGATCGGACGCGTCTGGTCGCGGTGGGAGCTTACTAGACTCTGACCGGACGCCAGGTAGAGCGCATTCGGTCATTCGCTAGAGCGCGTCCGGTCACAGCAACGGTAACTTCTGACACGCACTGTTCACGCTTGTCCTGTAGTGACCGGACGCGTCTGGTCACCCTGACCGGTGCGTCCGGTCAGCTCGTTTTGAACTGCGTCGTCCGGTAACGGCTAGCTGCGTACCCCTTCGCTATAAATAGAGGATGTCCGGGGTTTGAGGGTAACTCTTGCACATTTTGAGACCTAGAAACATCCTTTGAGCTAGAGAACAACCCCTCTACTCATCTCTTTGATTAGTTGCACATCTTGAGTGAGATTGAGTGAGATTCAAGTGCATTGCTTAAGAGTTGCATTCTAGAGGCACTTGATCTTCGAGTTGCTGTGAATTTCTTGTTACTCTTCCGTGTTTCCCGACACGGTAGACGGCTTAGAGCAGCGGAGGTGATTGATCTCACAATTGGAGATTGTTGGAGCCCTCACCAAGTGTTGTAAGGGGTTCTTGATCCTTCCTCGCGGGAGTTCACAAATTAGATACTCTAGTGGAGCTCGTGGCTTGGAGGATCCCCATCTTGTGTGCGGTTGTGCGGTGCCCGCCGAGGGCTCGACTCTTGATAGTCGATTAGCTCGCGAACCGACAAGTGGGTGTATCGCCACAACGGGGAGTAGCTTGCCGGGAAGCAAGTGAACCTCAGGATAAATTCTTGTGTCATTCTCTTCCCGAGGATTTCTCTTATGTGATTGATTGATTGGTACTTCTCATCTCTACACGGCGGTATAATCACTCGAAGCTCTTCTCTCGTATTACTTCTTGTTTCTAGCTTATAGTTGTTGTTGTGTTTAGTGGATAGCCTTGTACTAGACTTGTGTAGGTGGCTTGCTTAATTAGTTAGAGCTAGTGCTTTTGCTTCGCCACCTTTCGTACTAACGTGTGGTTAAGTAATTCTTGTAGAAGTTTTAATTAGGCTATTCACCCCCTCCTCTAGCCTATTTAGACCTTACAGCTGGGAAACTCGATAACCGCCTTGATGGGCAAATCAGGGCTAGGAGGTGGCGGAGCGAAGAGCACCACGAGCTTGGCTGCTTCGAGCTTCTCCCGTTAGGGGCATCAGGGCGCATGGAGCCTTGATCCGAGCGCGAAGTATGGCACGACCATGACACCCTCGTGGCCTCTAGCCCCAGGCGGAGGTGACGAGGAGGACGCTGGCTCTGACGATGAGGGCAGGGACGGGCTGCAGACGCGACTCAAGCACTGCAGCCTGGAGTCACAGAGGCGAGCGAGGGCCTCGGGACGGAGGAAGCGAAGGTGATCACCATTGGAGAAGGCGAGCAGCGGGCGAGTGGTAGGGAAAAAAGCCAAGTTATTTCGGGTTGAAATAATCCCACCCGTGACCGTCCCACTAGACGACTCAAGCCTGTTTTTCGAGCCAGGCTCGAGTTGAGCCTCGGCCTGGGCGGGCCACCCGCATATTTTATAGTGTAAAGCAGCTTAAATAAATATTTCGAGCCGGGCTCAAGCCGAGAAAATTTTTTTTGGGCAGCAAGATCTGTGTCAAGGCCCTATCCACTAAGATTCGTGGGCGGGCTAGAACCCATCGAGCTCAGGGCAGGACCGCGAGTCGGACTCATAATGTTTGGGTCTATTGGGAATGTCACCGTCTTTTGTTTATTTTGAGAAACGGTGAAAGAATCCAGGTAAAGGGAAACATGCCTATTGACCTAGTAGTGCACAGGTCCAAGAAGCACCGCGTCCGGACAGTCGGATGCCTGCACTGTAGCATTTTCGATATATAACCGATGATAACAGCGCTCAATGGCGCAAGGAAATTTAGGTCCCTCTTAGATAAAAACAAAATATCACATGAATGGTCAGATCCCTAACCACCGGAGGATCCGCTTGTGTTGAGTGCCTCCTGCTACTATAAATTGAATCACAACACGTGCATAACATGGTCATGGTCGCATCTCTTCTATGCCAGTGTTGTCGTCACCTCCCCAATATTTTGCATGCAACCCATCTTGTCTTCCCATTCACAATCTCCTTCTACATGTGTCCTTGACCCTTGTCTTTCTTGTCCGTTTTTGCGTGCTCCTCTTCCTCCTCACTGGACTTCTTTGATAAACCGGTATCACATCGTCGTTGCTGCCATCGATCCTCTCTACAACAACCCCAAATAGGCCTCCTTGAGGAGATCACATGTCTTGTGCTGCTAGATCAAAGTTGTCCCTCACAACGTCTTGTGGTACCGGATCAAAGTTGGTCCTAGTGAGGGTCATGCACCACCGTTTTCAAAGTGGAACCTATCCTTCCTCTTTGACTCCTCCACTCCTTCCCCCATTGACAAGGTCGTCAACCCCTACAGGATTGGGGCTAACCATGACAAGGTCGGAACTTTCGTTTGGAGGTAGCGCTTCTCCTTAGGGCAGTCCCAATGAAAGACACTATGCACAATATCCAAGAGTGATTAATATCCAGTAGAAACTACCCTTCCTAACCCATAGTTTCTATATTAATGACCACACAAAGAATAACTTAAATGCAACACAAAATGGAGATGGATCAACTGTGACAAATTCTCTGCAGCCAACATGTTGCCACACGATAGTAGGATAGTAGGCAAAATGTTTGTAAAAAAGACTGGCAAAGAAACGAGAAATTTACTGCAGTACAACACCATTTCCAGAACCATATCTTATCAAATAGCAACCCATATCTCATCTGGAGCAAAGCTTGCCCCTGTGCGTCCATGTGTTGACCGAGATCAAGTTCGTCGTGTGGAGCAGACCCCGCAGGGCTCACGTCTCTCTCTGACCGTGTTCGCGGGAGAATGGCAGGGCGGTGGGGGAGCTGCGCGGGAAATCCAGGTCGCGATGGAAATTGGAGACGCGGCGGCGGGAGCTGCATAGGAGGGGGCAGCGCGAGCACGCGGAAGCGGGCAGGCCCGGCGCGAGGGCGCGAGAGGAACCGCGGGAAGCGAAGGCTGGCGGGGAAGCGAGCGCGTGAAGCAGGCCATGCGGCGGCGATGGCACAGTCGATCCACAATTACTCCCCGAGAAATGACTCGTTTCTTTCCAACGGGGAATTGGCCGCGTCTACGCGCCTCTAACCCAGGGTCGACGTCGTTCCTTCAAGTAGAAACGGTTTCCTTGTTTCTCACTATCTCTCATCATTAATTCGTATGACACGTCATCAAAAAACTGAGCTGTCAAGCTAATTAATAGGGATAGAAACTGTAACACCCTAGGTGTTTATCACCAATTAGGCAGTGGGTTTGAGCTCAAACATGATAGATTAAGTGGAGATGATGATGGCAAGGTCAACCTACAGAGATGAGCCTAATCTAAACTTGGATGTTACTCCTTTGCTTTGCATATAGGTCATTTTCAAGATATATGCTTGGATGGTGTTATTGCAATGACTTCATATGTCTCACCTTAGCACCTATCTATATTGACCCCTGGAAAAGTTTCATGAAGTTTGGAATCAAAAAGTCACATGAAATGATAAGTTCCATTCCTATTGGAATTTGCACCATTAAGTTAATGTAACTATATAACATCCACCAAACCTTGCAAACTGTCCAAATGACTCTAGATGAACTCTGCAACACCTTAACTACACTTAGGGCACTTAATGGAACAATGTTTATGTTGATCATTTTGCCTAAATGTGCTTCTAAGTGATGGTTGACCATGTATGGACCCGGGAACACTTTTGTTTGACCGTTTCAAAAGTATGACCTAGAAATTTGTATGACTGTGCACCCTTTGACAAAGTTGTAGAGAATTTTATAAGGAACAAACTTTGTTTAAGAGTCAAGTCATGAAAATGTGTGGAACATGCTCAAACAGGGCCCACAAGTCAGATTTAGGGCTGTTTCACAACACTTAGCACATTCTAAGTCCCTAATCGGCAGCATCAAGTCAACCTGTTCGTGACATTTTATCTTCCAATTTCATATGGTAGCTCCATTAGGTTCCTTAATATGAGTTGTAGTACTTTTTATGATGGAAACAATGGATCAAGTGTCACTCAAAATGGAGTTTAGTTGGACCTTCAATAAGAGTCTCCAAAACAGCAAAAAACTGTTTTATCACTAATTGACCTTGACATGTTGACATGTCGCGTTCTCGAAATTTTGTTAAACAACTTAACATGGTCCCAAAATAAAAGTTGGAGTGTATGTGGTGTAGTAGATCATGCAAAAAGTTGGCTTAAGTTTGACCTCATTTTGATTAGCAAAATTGAGTTTCCTTCTTGGTTAGTAATGTGTTGACATTGCTAACTTAGATGCTAATTATATCCTAACTTGTTGCCCTAATGACCTGGGTCTCTTAATAGAAAATAAAGAGCATTAGGTGCACTGCAAACTTTGTTTTGGGCCCAAGTTCAAACTCAGCCCGTAGCCGGCCCAAATCCGTGTCCACCTTACCTACTCTATTGCCCGCCACGTGCTCGACAAAACGCCTCAACGGGTGACACGCGCCCGGTGCGTGGCAACCATGCGCAAGGTCGCGTTCCACTGCATCTCACGCGCCCAAGCCCCTCTGTCGCCATCGTCCTCATGCTGCATCGCTGCCCTCGCGTCCACCTTCCTCCTGCGCGTCCCTCTGCGCGTGCCTCGCTGCGCTCCAAGGCCACCGCACAGGTGGCCACACTGTCCGCCTGCCCCCGCGGCTTGCCGTCGGCAGCCACCACGCGTGTGCGACCGCGGCCTAACCGCGACACGGTCGGGACACCAAGGGTGTGCGCTGCAGTAGCCGCCGGGGAGAGGCTCCAGCGGGACCGCGGCCGGCCATCCCTCCTCCATGGCCGACGAATAGAGGCCACGCCGGCCACCGTGGCCAAGTCACCTTAGGCCACCTCGCTACAAACCAAGGCAACCAGCAGTTGCGCCCAGGTACCACCGTTCTCTAGAGCTGCCTCCGTGCCCAAGGCGACTCTGCGGGCTCGCTGCCGGCGAGCCGCCGCCGCTGCTGTCGCTCCGGCGCGTGGCCAGGACTCCACGGTTCTTCTTCGACCATGATTCAACCTTCCACGGGTGCGCAAGGGCCCCTAGATGTCCATGCCGCCCTTGGCCACCGCCGTCGGCGACCCCCTCGCCGGAGCCGTGAGTCCGGCCTCCCTCCCCTGTTTCCGGCGGCCAACAGTCAAGACCGACGTCATCCCTTCTCTCTGTATTTCACTGCGTGTGCATGACAGGTGGGTCCAACTGGGCAGCTGGTCCCGCGGGACAGTTTGAGTAGGGGCTGAGTTGGGTAAGCAACCAGGTGCGCCTAGCGTTAAGTTAGGTTGTTATAATTCCGATTTTTGAATTTCAGATTTTGTGTAAATCTTCTAAATTTCATATCTCATGCTAGGAAAATCCAAAAATGGTAAATGTGGACTTTTTGGAAACCTTGAGAAGAGATCTATGCAGTAGAGTTATAAAATTCTATATGTTTATAGATGTTTTCTAATGTGTTTATTTAAGTTGAAAAAGAACTCTAGAAATGCCTTTAAACCTAACCAGAGCAAGATCTGGAGTTTTAGAACTCCAAAAATGATGATTCTTATTTTGTTAATTTTGTGATGACATGTAATTGCTAGGAAAAATATTAAACACACTAATTGTTTACTGTTTTCTTAAGTTTGTGATTTGACCTTGATAAATAAGGAAAACTACATTATATTGCTTGTCATTTTATATCTTGAGTTGTGTTGCTCCTTTTGGTGTGAAATTTTTATGGTAGGCTTGTCATGCTATGGATGTACTGTGGTGTAAATTTCATGGTCATTGCTTCCTGTATGCTCAAGTTATTGAGTTAACTTGTTTATGGCTTAATAAATAGCTTATAAATAATATATAAATGATAAAATAGAAAATGTTGTCCCATCACCTTATTATGATGTTGCTCTATGATGTTGGTTCATTCTATGGCCATGTGTTCACAGAAAATATGGAGTTTTAGGTTTAACTTGCTCTCACATGATTTATTGCAATAGCTATTTGTCTTTTTCATAGGGGTTGATATATATCTCCAAATGGTTTGAAATTTGGACAGTAGACTTTTGGTAGCATATTTAGGCCACTGTAATTTTTGTAGAATTTATTGTATACTTTTGGTATATGTTCATTATGTCACCTAATTATCTAAATAAATTAAGAAAATGCATTAAAAGAATTTATTTAGGAATGGACACTATGTTTTCTGGTGTTCATTAGTCATGTGTGATATGTTGGTAAAGTTGGTTTTGTCTAATTATATGTTTGCAACATAAGTTAATAATTATTTCTTGCAAATGAGGTTTCTGGACAGATCTGGGAACTTAGCAAAGTTCTTCATGATAATGTGCTTTGTTGTGAAACTTATTTATATAAAAGTTGTATATAATTTATGTATCTAGCTTCTGTTAAAATTTGGTGGCATTTAACAATGTGGTTTAGGAGTTATAGCTATTTAAAGTTAGGGTACAGAATTGCTTGCTCTCTATTTGTCAGGAACAGATTCTGGAACTTTGTATTTTTGACTTGTTTAACTTATGAATCATGCTGTGTTGATATTATATGAAATGTAGATAATTTTATAAGCTTTCCATAATTTCTTCTTGTAAGTCATTTGGATTTGTATAACTTCAGATATGATTGATTTACTCTGCTACTGTATGTATGTCCAGAGTTGTTAAAAATACATGATTGCTTGGTTACTTTGCTTGCGTATTGCTAAGTGTGATTCATGTCTTTGGTGATTAAGCTAGTACACCTGAGACTTTGTAAATCTTATGTCATGCTTGGTATTGCTTTCTTTGCTATTTTAGCATGTTTGTTTGTGTAAGGTACTTAAGTAATGTGATGTGCTTACGTGTCTTTACTATAACCTTATACTTGCCTTGATTACGTGCGATGCATCACCTATTGCATTTCCTTGTATTCATGCACTTGCATCTTGTATTTCATTTAGGTACGCTAGCTAAAACGCGTGAAAGATGTGGTGTTGGAGCCAAACTCGAAGACGGTGTTTGGTGGAACTATCCCGAAGATGGAAGTACTCAGCGAGTTTCATCTGACCAACACTAACTTGAGTCGGATCCCAGGCAAGCCTCAGAACATTATAAGCCTCCTATCTTCAAAGCAATTAATTCTATATATGTTATAAGTATTGTTGCATTAAGTGATAGGAGTTGGTTGGACACTCTTGCTGCATTATATCATTCCTTGTCCAGATATATGAATCCCTGAATCCTACATAGACTAGGATCGAGTAGATGCTTAGCCCTGCTTTAAGCGGTAGAAGTCAGGTGATTTCCTGTCACCTGCGAGATATAGGGATATTCATATATGGCACAATTGGCTATATTTGCTATCGTGGAATAGAACCATGTGTTAATAAAATGAAATGAGACCGGACGGGATGACGATAGTGAAGCAACAAGGCATGGAGGTCTTGGGTGTGAATCTATCCCCGTCTGAGTCGTTTAAGGACCGATTCGCTGTACGTCCTTGAGTCATGTTGAACGCAGTCTAACACTTAGTTGGTCGGATAAGTCGTTCCGACCGCGAAGCCGAGTAATGTGATTCAGGCCAGGAATCGAATGGTAGGTTGCTTCTTGGAGGAGAGAAAGGATGTGCTTGGGGACATTGGCGTGAGACCAAGGGGGGGTTAGAGTCCCTATCACCTGGCAGAGTGTCGCCCTTGGGGTCGCAACATCATTCGGACCCGTGATTCCTGAATCATATGAAAAGGTGGCCTGTGCGACCCTGGCAGGGGTCTGCACGGTGAGTGTTAGAAATACCCCTCCAGCTGGATAGGAATTCGATTCGAATCGCCGTCGCTCCCGGTTAGTGAGCACTTGACTTGAGCAGCGGCAACGTAGATTCCATTAAATTGAACGGATGGTTAATTGGATCACGATGGAAAGGTTACCTCAATTTATACCTGCTATGGTTAATATTATTTGTTCCTAATAAAGTGAGTGCTCTAGTACAAGTGCTAATATAGATGACATGTTAATGATGATTAACTTGATGATTAAGCATTAATGATTACTTATCCATAATAAGCTTTTATGCAAAATGTTGTCAAGCTAGCCCACTTTATATCAGCCTTGCATGATCCTTGGTGTCACCTTATTTCTGGTTTCTGACGGGTAAGTCTAGCTGAGTACTTTGCCGTACTCAGGGTTTTATCCCCACTTGTTGCAGGTTGTGATGTATCATGGCGGCTACAAGAGTTGGTTGACTCCTGCCGTAGTGGCGGAGTGTGATCACGGGCATGATCCTTCTTATTTACCTTATCTCTAAAGCTTTTGTTGGAAGTCGACCGTGGTACTGGCTTGTATTTGAAATAAGAATAACGTTAGTTTCAAATTACTTTGCTTCCACTACTTTTCAATGTAAGTTCTTATAACTATGTTGAACTCCGATGTATATTCAATTACTTGTGAAACGGTTGTAACATGTGACTTGTTATGTTGAATCACTACGATCTTGGCTGGTATGTTGGTTGGTTTGAAATCCCTCGTGATTTCATTGGACTACCGGAGTTATATGGGCTCAAGTGCGAGAATTTGATCACTTCGGTGATTGTTTTTGTACTTGTGCTCTTATAATTTGGACGGTTCTGTTACAGAAACCACCATAAATTCACCGTTGGGACTGCCCTTAGCAGCGCCCCCCACACACACACGACCATAGTTCTTAAGGCGCTAAGGCGAGACATGGCGAGCCACCCCCTTCCAATCGCCTAGGCGACGCCTAGGCGACCATAAGGCGAGGCAAGGCGACACCATAAGATTATAAGAAACTTCAAAGCAGCAGCAGAGGAAGGAAAAAAAGAAAAAAAAGAAAAAAAAAGAAAAGAAAAGAAGAAGGACAAGACACTAAGAAAGGCCCAGCCCACCAGCCAGCCCATATATCCTTCCTGGTGACCTATCTGTTCCCTCAGCCCTCCCCATCGACAAGCCATCAGTCTCCGCCGCCACTGCCCCTTTCTGCACGGGACTCTTCTCTCCGTCCCTCCCTCTCCCGTTCTCCATTTGCGCTCCTGCTGCCCGCAACCATTCCTCCCTACCTTTTCCTCTCCCTGTCCTCACTGCTGGTGCCGCCCCCTTCTAGATCCTCTCTAGTTGCCTGTAGATCGCAGATCGAGAGTTGCTGACTACTGCCGCCCCTCCTAGATGTCCGATGTCGCAGAAGTTTGCGAAGGCCATAGCGTCTGGAGCCGATGGGGATTGAGCAGAGACAAGTGCTTGGCCTTCCCAGTCCTCCTCCAGTTCTTCCTCTCTCTTCCGCCTCCCATCCTCTCTTGTTTTGCTAATTTTTGGTCATGGCGTTGGGGACGCCCAGGTTTCTTTTAGCGCCTTGACGCCTAGGCGACGACTAGGCGACGCCTTAAGAACTATGCACACGACATCCACTTTGCTATTGCTGCCTTTTCCTGGAGCCGACTAGATCCATCACCCTCGGGAATGGTGGATGGACTTACTGGGGCCTTGTTCACTTCCCCATCCCAACCCAAAATATTTCCTCTTCCACCCATCACATCAAATCTTTCGACGCATGCATGGAGCATTAAATGTAGGTAAAAAATATAACTAATTGCATAGTTTGTCTGTAAATGTCGGGACAAATCTTTTGAGCCTAGTTAGTCCATAATTAGATAAATTTTGCCAAATAACAACGAAAGATGCTACAGTAACTTTTCAACTACTTTTCGCGAAGTGAACACACCCTGAGATGACTGATGAAGTCAACTGCACGCACATCTTTAACCTCCGGGTCTTGATTGGGATTTTGGTGTCCCACACCTATATCTACTACCCCTTCTTCCGGTACCTCTATTAGGAATTTTGAGTTCCCGAAATTTTTTGAAAAGCGCTACTATAGCAATTTTGTTGTTATTTGACAAATATTATTCTATCATAGACTAACTAGGCTTAAAAGAATCGTCTCGTGAATTTCATCTAAACTGTGTAATTAGTTTTATTTTTTATCTATATTTAATACTTCATGCATATGTCAAAGATTTAGGAACCGAGCAAGGCCTTAGTGCTTGGTAGCAGACAAGATGCGTGGATGTGCTTGTAGCTTAGTGGCAAAGCTCCAAGGGTAGAGACAAAAGCCAATGAGAGTTTCGAACCCATGTCCACATGGTCTCCAATAAAAACCATAAATAGAGTTCTTACACAGTTGCTATATTTTTCATTATACTAACAATAAACAAAATTCAGTATGGCCCTGTTCATTTGGCTTATAATCCGTCTTTTTCAGCTTGTTTTTTCAGCCGGAACCGTATTTTTCTCTCACAATAAATCAGTCAACAGTGTTTTTCAGCCGGCTTATCAGCACAGCCGAACGGCTCCTATGCAGTGACATTTTATGTGTATTTTTTTCAAGTCCAAGTTATTTTTGCGGACGCTAATGAAAATGGCTCCATCTTCTGTGATTAAGACTGTGTTTAGTTTCCCGTGGAATGCAAAATCCAAATTGCCAACTACTTTAGAATGATGAAATGCAAAATGCCAAAATTTTCATGGGTGTGTTTAGTTCCATCCAAAATATCAAAATTTTCATGGGGTGGGTGAAGGCTTTTTGGCTTTTTTTTTTTTTGCCTCTTGAGGCCAAAATCCAAAATGGAGAATAGATATATTTTTGCTAAAAATTTTACATGGTGTTTAGTTCCATTATGCAAAATAATGGACCAAAACCTAAATTTTTTTTGAGTGAAATAGGGAACTAAACACACCATAAATGAGCAAATGCCTGAACCCAAGTATGTCGTTGCTATGGGAGCCCATACTAAATTGAAAGTCCATGTTTTTTCTTTCTTGCTTTGCAAGACAAATGGTCAGGTTTTTGCGGTCATGTGTCCGCCGTGCCCACTGCCCGCCAGGCACAGTAGCACAAGGGATTCCGTTTTCCATCTGGTGAGCGCAGGGTCCACGAGGACCACGACTCCACGTTCCATCCTGTCTCTCTCGCTCGTCTCGATCAGCCCCTACAGCCGCATCGCATCGCATCGTGCCCGTCCATCCCCGCAGCAAGGGCGGCGGGACGCGCGACTCCCGACGGACCGAGCGGGGCCGGCTCGAGCCCGACCAGCCAACCAGCTGAACCCGAACTGGCGCACGAACCCTAGCTACTAGCCGTCCCTGCCCCCTTGCCCTTCGGAGCTGCTGGATTCACCCCCCACCTCTCCCTCGCGGGTCCCGGGCCGGCGCGACGCAAGGCAAAGCGCAAAGGCGGCGGAGGCGGCGCTGCAGTCCACCAGTGAGCGGCCATGGTGCTTGGCAAGGTCGCCATCGTCATCGGTTCCGGTACGCCCCCGACCGTCCCACTCTCCGCACGGGATCCCTGCCCCCCCTTCCTTTGCCCTGATCTTCGATTCGAGGCCGTGGCGCGGATTCTTGTACCCTCTTCTAGGGTTCTGCCGTTTCTCCCTTGCTCTAGTCCAGCGACCACGCGACGCAAGCTGTCCCTTTGGGGGGTGGAGCAATCTGAGCCGATTAAATTGCTGCTACCCGCTTCAGATTAAGCTAGTGTTAGACCACTCTAGTGTACTGCATCGACATGGTCTCTTCAGTTAATTAGTTTGTGGGTGCTATCTGCATGCTACACAAGCTATCAATCACCCACCTTAGATTGAATACGTTCTGGTTTCGTTCTTTTTACTGATCTGCGAATTGCCAATGACTAGCAGTCCCCGAATAATTGCAACGAAGCAATAGATTATTCATTGCTGCTAGTTTAAGTGCTTAATTGTCACACCATGTCACCATCACGCTTCCTTTTGCAGGAATCGTCGGATCAGTACTCACAGGCGGTGAGTCTGGCCTTCCCGACTTCAGGGATGCAATCTCTGGTGCTTTCAAGGTATCATCACCCCCCTGCCTATCTCTCTGCATGCCTTCTCTTTTAAGTATTTAGGCATCAGCTTCTTCTTCCCCTCCGTACAGCCAGTATCATTAATTTGATATAAGATAGTTTTTTTACCTCACCCCCTATTTTATCCTCTTGTCTTTAGTTCTTGACCAAGAGTGCAAAGCAAGGCAAGGATGGGCCGTCTACCAGCAGTCCACATACTGCTCAGTTGCTGAACCAGGTTTTTTTTGCATGCCAGTTTCTGCTTTTTTCTATCCTTTAACACCAGTTGGATGTATCCATTACTCATCAGGTCAAGTGTTTCAGGTCAATTATCTCAGAGAGGAGCTGCAAATGTTGTCTAGATCAAATCATGTTGCTATTGTCACTGTTGATGGTAGACCTGGTTAGTGCTTTATGTGATCTGCTATCCTGTTTCTTACAAGTTAACTTATACTATGTATTGTGCTTTATCTTCGACATGCTATGATCTTTTACTTGCTGGCCTTCATCTGAAAGCCGCTCATCAAAGAAAGAAATAATTCTTTGTTCATCCTGTTGTTTTCCAAAGCCTTGTTTGGTTCAGCTATATCTAATAGAAAGCTGCTAAAATCACTCTAGCTGATCCAAACAGCCCAGCTTGAACTATCCAACCACCCAGCTTATAAAATGCTATTAGTTGGCTCCCCCACCCTGCGGTTATTGCAGCTAATAAAAAGTTTAGAGGATCCAAACAGGCCCCAGCTTACTAGGAATTGGTACTTGATCATAGATGTATTTTGTCCACAGAATGCTTGGTGGTTTATTTTATTTTAAGAGTAATTAAATTTTTATCCTTTAGTTTTCAAGTAACTTCATTGACTTTTGTACCCATGATAGCAAAATTTTCATGTTGCAGGCCCTGGTGCGTATGGTATAACAGCTGTTGTTATTGGAGCTATTGGCTATTTATTCATAAGATGGAAGGTACATCTTTTGTTTTTAATTTGGTGAAAGGGTAATATTGCTCAGGAAGTATATTAATCAAATCTATATTAGATTGTACTGCTGGCAGCAATTTCTCTTTCTTACCATTTTAGTGAATGGTTATACACTAAACTGTGCGAATGCTATTCCTACTGTACCATTTGATGTTTGGCCAATGTCAATTCCACCAGAGCTAACTTTATGATTACAGGGGTGGAAACTTTCTGATATGATGTTTGTGACGAAGCGTGGGTTATCAGATGCTTGCAATGTAGTGGGGAAACAGGTGGATCAGGTTTCAGAAAGTGTTAATGTAAGTTTCTTCTTCCATCTTTCACTGTGGTGTTACTATTAGACCTTCGGGTTCTCATATGCGTGTTGCAGTGATCCACTGCTACCCCCTTAAAATAAGTACTAAGGTGCTATATAAATTTCTAAAATTTGTTAACTTTCTTCTTTTGTTCATCCAAACTTAAACATACACCTCGTTAGATTAAAGGCTGTTTGATTAAAACATCAAAGGACCTACAATTCGCAACAGAACCGTTCTTATGATGGTTGTTTCCTATATCATTATGATTCTATACCTGATATTTGCATTCCTGCTGTGTCCATATACGTGGCACTTTTGACCAGTGAACTCAAGAACATAGTAAGTTGGCCATTACACCCTCTTCATTAAACAAGGTAGTAAACTATGGGGGATTGGTAGGCTTACATGATAAATTTGGGGAAATGTGCCTTCGAGAGAGTAAGTTAGCGAAAGTTTTGCCAAAAGTATCAAGTACGTAGAAATAGATTGAGTGTGCTTATGTACGGTTTTGTTTTTGAATTAACTATATGTGCATATACCAATCATATTTTTTAATATAGATGAATTCTATATACTTTCAAGTGCCTATGCCATATTTTGACTGGAAAGAGGAAAAAAGTGATCCAATAAGAAAAAAAAGATTCCTAGGCTTCACCAGATATGACTCCAGTCATTAGATTAACTTATTTTGATGGCAGCATCTAGGTGTTCTGACTCTTACTGTTGCATCCGCTAATCTACTTATGTGAAATATTTTCATATCAGGTTGCAAAGAGACATCTTGCCGGAAGGATTGATCGTGTAGATTGTAGTTTAGATGAATGTCAAGAAATTACAGAAGCCACAAGGGAAGAGGTTTGAAGCTTACCCATATGCTTTGCTTTTATCAAGATCTGGTGTAATTTAGTGGAGACTGAAAATTATTTCATAGGTTACAATCATCCATGGAGATCTAAGTGCCTTCCAGAAGGAAATGGAAACAGTTCATCTTGTAGTTCGTAGTTTGGTAGGTACATTGTACCATGCTTATTTCTCCCTTTGTGTTCAAGATGAACTGATTCACTCGTAGTGCTAACTACAAACTGATTACCTGTTGTGTTGCAGGAGACAAAGCTTGGACGCCTAGCTTATACTCAAGTAAGTAGACATTTACATCACTGACTCATTTTTCTCCCAGTGACTCAATTATGTTTCTAATCTCATACTGAAATGTCTTAGGATCGGACAACACGAGGAATATATGACTTGTGTGAATTCACTAAAAAATTGGATCAGAGCCCGAAAGCTGATACTCGTCAGGCAAGTCAACACATATACCTGATTCACTGCTTATGAATTTATTGTGAACATTAGCATGTTGAGCCTATGACCTGTGAGAAGTTTGAATCTCGGTCCTCTTGTAATTTCCTAGGGCACAACTTTGTTTATAAACGAATATGTAGGTGCCCATTGTTGCATTGATTTCAGAGTGACACCAACTTGATGCATTTTATGGAATCTGGCAACTATCTTGTTTCATCCTTGCTGATTGTTATTCATACGATTTTCAGGTTACATCATCAACTCCTCGTCCTGCTATTGAATCCTCAGAGAGAATTGTTAGGGTAAAATTATTGAGATACCTTACATTTTTTAAAATTTGGATATTCACTAATAGATCTTTTTTCCCCACAGGCTGCTTCTTTGCCCCTGGCTATGGAACCAGAGTCTCCTAGAATAGAGGCACCTAAGGTCAGGTTTGGTTTCTTGTTTGAGAATACAATTGATCTGTCTTGTTCCATCTGATATAATTTGCTCTTGTAGGTTGTGCACTCATCTACAATCATGTCAGCATCGGGACTTAGTTTGCTAGCTGGAACTACAATACCACCTAAAAGAGTAAGACACTGATCAACTAAGGTTCTTTGTGATTTAAAATTAGTTTTGTTCATGATTTGTTCTGTCTAATGATCACTGTGTACATTGATAAGACAATTAATATATTTGCTGTCTATGCATATGCTGCTTACAGCAGGTAAATAATTTTGTTACATGTACACGATGGATGGAAAATATTAAAGACAACTGAGTGGCGCATATATTGTGATAATATGTTTTGTTTCTCTTTTATTCTGTTCTGAAATAAGTGTATATATTTGTTGTCACCTTCGTACCTCTCTGTAGCATATTAACTTTGAGCCTACTTTGGTTCTGCTGTGTTGCCACATACTTTGGAGCAGTGTAGTAGTTTTATTTTCACTTTGCGCTTTACATTCTAATAACAAAAATGGTAAAATCTCGTAATATATAACGTTCTGAAACCAGTATATATAGGTTTAAGTATTCATAAAGAAGCACAATAATAGCTTTAGTAAATATGTACTGTTTGACTGTTGTCTGTTGTTGAACTTTGACCCAATCCACCTTTCACCTAGTTGGACAAGTATCATCTGTTCACAGTGTTTACTTCTACAGATAGTGTGTGCGATCTGATGGTATTTATTTGCATTCATGCAGCGGTATATACTCAGAGTTGCTATTTCTTTTGTTAAACTTAAACCATGATTTGTCTATACTCAGAGTTTGCAGCATAAGCTATTAGTAACTCCTTACATATGCAGGATCAACCGGGTGCTCTCAGCAGAGCAAGTTCAATGAAGGAAGGACCGTCTGAGTTACCGAGTGGTGTGCGAAGCTCAGCAGAACGAAGTCCCAGGAGATCTGGCGGTTCAACCCTGTTTGGAGGGCTTGGGTTTCTAAGGAGCTACACCAGCTGAGACGTATGTGCTCAGATATAGGTGACTTTTTATCCAAAGAGGCCATCAGCTTGAGCTGTATATGTAGGTATAGTAGAAAACAGGGCAGTTGCCAAAAGGACGGCTCCCTTTTCCTATTGGGAATTGCGAATTTTTGTAGGAACTAATACTTTGCAGAGCAATGCCTCGATGCCAAGATGCACACTTTAAATTATATACTGTTAAGTTAGATGCTGGAAGAGAAACATCCTGCCCCGTGACGGGGAAGGGTTGTATATTGCAGTGGTTTGTACTAGTAGAATACATGTTTGAGAAGGAGCAGTTGCAACTATATTTGTGCTTTTGTTGGACTCTACCTGCTGGCTGATGCTTGGATAGCATGTATGCAGCATTGTTGTTGCAGTTGCAGGCTGCAGCCATATCTGGAATTCTGGATTCATTCATGGTTGGATTTCCACCCAGAGCTTTGGGCTTCCTTTACTGAGTTATGCACGCTGTACTCGGTGTCAATTGACTGTGTATCTATAACCTTTTGGTGAAGGCAATAACCAATGAGGCATGCACATTGCGCGACGATGCAGACATAGCTGCAAGCAGTGGCGGAACCAGGGAAAGAAAAACAGGGGCAAATTTTTTTTTTGAACTCCAAAACAAGGGCAAGGTATGCACACGACGTTATGAACCGCAACGTCAGTTGAGATCGGTGTTCTCAACAGCTTTGTTTTCCTCTTCCATATCACTTATTGTATCTTTTTCAAAATAAATACTCTCCATTCCACGTTTTCAAAATAAATACTCTCCATTCCAAATTATAAATTGTTCTATCTTTTAAACCCAATTTAGATCCATTAGAGTATCCCCAATAATTTCCCAATACTACTCTCTATTCCCATGAAACCATCATTCGGGGATAACTATATTTTTTCTTGCTCTAGGAGTTTTCCAATATATCTCTCTGTTTCTTTTTGTCATCAATAATTTCCTCATCTTCCCTCCAATAAAGGAGGAGTTGTATCTCCCTCAATATCATGGGGATCATCTCAACTATCACTTTTCAGCTATCTTTTCTCTTACACTCCTTTGAGAGCCACCTTCCATATGGGTATTGAGGAAGATATATTAGGGTATTGTTGCAGCAACTCCCTCAATATTCATAAAAAGTAATGTTGGGCTACCCAAAACATACATATCAGGGATAGATTATTGGGAAACTGATGGAGATGCTCTTAGCCGCTAATACCTCATAGCTAATATTAGCTAAGCTAGCTAACTATCAACTGGTTTGGTCCAACCAGTAAGATAGTTGTCAGTTGGCTTTTAGCTAACAATTAGCTAGATTATATTAGCTAAACCCATTTGGATCCAAATGAGCTAATTATTATTCGTTAACTATTAGCTCTATGGATCCAAATAAGATCTTAGATACATAACTTTTAGTATGTATCTAGACATAATATATATCTAATTACTTAGCAAAATCCATGTACCTAGAAAAAACGGAACGGCTCCTAATTTGGAATGGAGGGAGTATTGCACAAGTCCAATAACTGCATTTCAACAAAAAAAAAAGATAAATCAAAGCTGGGTTTTTTTTTGAAAGACCAATGGAAGATGGGCACATATCCGTTATTGTGATCTTCAAGATCACGTTCACATGGCTTGAAAATCTTCCCTTAACTATTACTCCCTCCGGTCCATTTTATCTGGCGCAAATTAGAATGACACGGTTTCTACAACACTTTGACTATTCATTTGCTTTATATATATTATATTATTTATATTTATAAACTTATAATTATTGGATAGTATAATTCCATACAAATCTAATCATATAAAGTTTGTATTATAATAATTAAAAATTATTAGCTTAATTATTGGTCAAAGTTTTTTAAGTTTAAATCTTGATATGCGTGTGCGCCAGATAAAATGGACCGGAGGAAGTATTGCTTAGTGCAGTGCGTGTATAACGACTACCTTATTTTGTGTCACATATTTGATGTCGGACAAGCCTACGATTGAACTTCGACGGACGAATGATCCAGAATTATTAGTGAACTACATACAGTTCACTAATTCTTGGCGTTTCCCAAGGGGTTACCCTCGAACCGGTTGATCCTGAAGCTGCCGAGCTCCACGCCGGCCTCCGTCGCGGTCCTCTCCTCGCCATAGATGGCCATCTCGGCCAGGATCCTCCCCACCGCCGGCGCCATTTTGAACCCGTGCCCCGAGAACCCAGCCCCGACCACGACGTCGTTCCCGAACTCGCCGCCGAGGAAGTCGATGACGAAGTCCTTGTCCGGCGTCATGGAGTACATGCACGACACCCGGGAGACCGGCCCGCCGGCGGTGTCCACGTGGTCGGGCAGGAACTCCTCGATCCACCGGACAAGTACACATATCGAACAAGTACACGTCCCATTTGACGCCAAAGTTAAGTTTCAATGTGAGATGTGACAACTGAAAAAGCCATTTATTTTTTAAATTTGAAGGTATCCATCAATCATGACTTTTTTTCTTTGCGAAAGCCATCAATCATGACTTTGACCGTAATATAAATACTCCATCCATTCCAAATTACAAGGCATTCAAGAATCTCGGAGAGTTAAATCATCTTATATTTGACCAAAATTATAGAGAAAATTACAAAAATTTATAAAATCAAATAGGTATACTATAAAAATATAATTAATGAAGAATCTAATGATACTTAATTGGTGTCATAAATATTATTATCTTATCATATAAATTTGGTCAAAATTAAGATCATTTGACTCTCCAGGATTCTTGAATGCCTTATAATTTGGGATGGAGTCATGGAGGGAGTAATTTTTGTTTGGAAGGGCAATCACGAATCACAGCATTGCAGCCGGTGACTTTTGTAAAAGACAAAGGGAGGCTTTTTTATTGTTTTCTGTATGAAGTTTTTTGGTATCGCACCAACCTTATCCTACTGTCCGGGCATGCCGTCAGTACCTTGCCCACTATTCGAAGCCACCAAACTTTTACTACTATCTCCCTTGTATGCATATGCAGAATCAATTCGTGACTCCGTGAGGCAATAAGTATACAAACTCTAATCAAAGACCGGGAGAGAACCACGCAGAGTCACATTTCATGGTTTTTTATATTGCTTATTTTTTCCAAGGAAAGGGGACTTGTATTAAATCTTGGCACAATATATCCTCAAATTACAATCTGAAATAAAAAATGCATAATACTCTATCCAAATTTTTCCATCGTCTTTTTCTCCAATGGCTTCTCTCGAACGCCATAGCCAAAGTGCAGCCCTTATACCAACCAAATTCAACGACCAACCCCAAAACATTGGACGTACCGCAAGATCCAAGGGCTGGATATCGAGCCAATCGTAGTTTTTTTTAGCTTTTTTAGAAATTGGTATAATCTTATTCATCGTTATTTCTTGCATTGTTTAAGACCCAACTTCACGACGAGCCTAACGAGCCGAACCGAAGTTGAAAGTCGTTCCAAATCAAGTCATTTTCATTTTAAAAGATAAATGAGTCCAATCGGAGCACTTTTGTACCGAGCCACCGAGCCAGCTTAACGAGCTTTTTGTCCAGCCCTAGATCCAACGCTTCGGAACCAGTCCAAAACGCATCTAAATCGCTGAAAGAATATCAACAGTTGCATCGTCGGGTATGACATAGGATACAAATTCATAACCTTGAAACCTTGATTTTCTCTCCACGACCATCACAGATGCGATCGATGACCTGGTGTCGTCATCCTCGTAGGGGCTCCTAGAAGCTTGCAGATAAAGACCACAAATTGGCCGCCTATCAATGAAGTCAATGTTTGCAACGGCGATCTCATCGTGGCAATCACTGAAGTCATCGCAGGACACATGATTCCGACCGAAAATCATTTGATTTCATCATAAAGTTATTTAACTCAATCCTATGACGCTAGAAAACTACGGGAAAAGGATGGGTCCCCTCCCCTTCTTTTTAAGCTAAGTCTCATCCCCTTCTTGTCTTCGGCAGACTCAACCCGAAAGGAGAGGGAGCCTAGGCACGACGGCGGAGGCGGAGCGAGGAGCAGGTAGGTGGCGGCAGCTCTGAGGATCACCCTGTTCCATGGTTCGTTTTCTGGCTGGTGCTGGTTTGTATGGCTGATTTGGCTGGTTGGTTCTGGCTGATACGAACAAGCGAACAGGCTGTTGCTAATACAGTGAAAGCTGTAACAGGCCTAGCATCTGAGTTGCAAGTTCGCCTCATAACAATAATGTTATATTAGGATCTCGAAGATACGAGGAAGGAACCAATACTTTGTCCATTAGCTGGTTAGATGGAACAGATTAGGACACTGCCAATTCCAAACTATAGTAAGAACTGCACCAGATATATCAATGATGCTAATTGCCAAGTCCAATCAAGATGCCAGAATCAAATTAGACACAAGATTGTACTGCCGTTTGTGCACATGACACCGGCTGGTAATTAAGTACTCTATATTGATTGCGTGTTTAAGTCATTGCTTACGATATGATCAAATCTGGACACTTTATTTCCCCAGAAAGATACCGAGACGAAAGGGGCACTTGTTGTGGGGATAATCGGCTCTCTTTTCCAGCAACAGTTTCTTTTTTTACTAAGAGCAAATACATTCCTTCGTATCGAAAGTCCTGATCTTGGGAATGAAATAAAATCTTCCTTTTCCAAAAAAAAAGGTATCATATATAAGTCATCTAATACAAATTCATGTATCATTTTTTATGATATGAATGAGGAATGAAGTGAGGAAAAAAAAGTAGAATTTTACGATGCGAAGAAGAGAATGGATAAAAGAAAGAAGTCAATGTTTCGTGAAACAACCATATCATAAGTTAAAAATAAAGACTGAGACTACTAATGCACTATTGTATGAGTTGATTCTATATAATTTTGTTATATACACAAATTAAGAAATTAAAGTTACTATGAGACAACTTATTGAATATTCAAGATTATATAATCTGCGTGCTGTCCAGTAGGCTCAGCAGTGGGCAGTGGCGGCCATTATCGTTCACCTTGTCGGCCATCGGAACATTGCCGGCCGTGGCGACCGGTGGCACCATACCAGCGGCGGAGCACTGGGCTGCGGTGTGTCGTCGCCTCGTCGGCCACCCATGAGCGAGTGCGGGCGTGTTGAGAAAATTACTATTCTAGGACTCCAAAAGATGTGGCTTCGCTAGAATAGGATTTCTAATGTTGGCTTTGCTAAAACGACATCCGAAACATTGGCACTTTGTTCTCAATGACATTTTGATACCTTTAATTATTTTTCTCCTTTCAAATACATGTATTTTCCCGTATTGACCATAATGCCCTTTTGCTTCTCATCTATCTTACGTGACCGATCAATTCACTATCATCCCCGACGTTTCTTCTCCCCCGATACGCGACTCCCGCGACGCCCTGGAGACGCGACGCCGTGCCCTAACTCCACCGCCCGCGCCCGAACTCCACCGTGCACCGGCTGCCGCCCCTTCTTCCCTCCCCACGCCGCCTTTTGTTGTCCATGGATGGAGAGCCTTCGCCCGAAGGTGTGGATGGAGGGCCGTGTGCCATGGACTCCTGTGCCCTAGCCGCGGCGGCGCCTAGTGACCTTGCCGCGGCGGCTCCTGCTGGTGGTGGTCTGGACGCGGCTTCTAGTGGTTTGGACGCGGCTCCTAGTGGCCTGGCCGCCCAGGCGGGGGCACCCGATGGACTGGCACAAGTAGCAGTGGATGCCCCCAACGATGCTCTAGCCCTAGCAAGAGCACTGTTGCCTACTGTTTCTCATCCGGCAATAGAGTACAACCTTCCTGTTCTTCAAGTGGAAAGGTATATATTTGATAAACTTGCTCTCTTGTTTTTTACCAGTACAGCAGACACTAGTAAACTAGGTTTGATTTGTTTATAGGTCCCAAGTAAATGACGTGGAAAATATGGAAAAAGTTGATTGGGCAACCTTACAAATCGTGGAGACACAACAAATCGTGGAGACACAACAAATTATTGAACTTATGAGCGAGGGTCAGATGTGTGAGATTTTAGGATTGAGTGATGAGGGCACAACAAATAATGAACAAGGGAATGATAATGAGCTTGGGCATGATATTGATGGTGCTGCCATTCCTACTAGTGCCGTACCAAGTGAGATGGTCATTTCATATGATAAGAACAATCCATCAATGGAGGTAGGAACAATGTACCCAACAATGGAGGAGTTCAAGCTGGCAGTTCGGCAATTTGTCATCAAGAAAAAGTTCCATTTAGGAGTAGAGAAGTCATGTAAGACGATATATATGGCTTTTTGCAAGTCCGGTGATGAAGGTCGTCCTTGCCCTTGGAGGATAAATGCCAGAAAAATGAAAGGCAGCGCTACTGTGGAGGTGAATAATTTTTTTATCATTTCATTCTTGTTTGTATTATTTCATTCCTGTTTGTATGAGAATGACTGGTGTCATGCTTTCTTAATCATGGTTGAATATATTGCATACAGTACTATTGGTGCATCTATACAACTTGCATGTATGCAGTACTATATATGCATATATGCACTTTGCATGCATGCAGTTTCGTATATGCTTCCCAATTCCTGCATGGCTCTGTATCTCATTCATGCACTTTGACGTGACATTACATAGAGGCTACTAGTATATATATGCATATATGCATTATGCATGCTCTGTACGTTGATACATGGATTGGATAAATGAATGCTTCCCAATTCTGGATACTTGTGTGAACGTGCATATATGTACTGTATATATTTATTTATTATCAGAATTCCTCTGTACTTTTGTGCTGCTCATGTAGTATTTTCGGCACTTTTTTTTTGCAGGTCACCGTCTTAGTGGATAACCATACATGTGTGTCTAGCATGAGGATGTTAACTACAACTGCAAATTGCAAGTGGGTAGCAAGCAAGGCTGTGAGTATACTTAGAACGGAACCAAATATTGGTGCTAAGGAACTGCAAAGGAGGTTGGAGACAGATCACCTGTGTGAACTTGCATATGACACTGTATGGCGGGGTAAACAAAGAGCTCTTGATGAGGTTTATGCCAAATGGTCAGAAAGTTTTGAGCTGTTCTTTAGGTGGAAGGCCGAGGTGATGAAGCGGAGCCCCGAGAGTGTTGTTGAGATTGATGTCCTTGTCTTGAATGGCAGCACACTGGTAAGCCATGTCAACATGTATTGGCCTATGTAACCCGCCAAAGGGGAATTGACCTAGAACAGTTTGTGCATGACTACTACTCGGTGAATAGGTTTAGAGCGGCTTATGGAAGAGAGATTGAGCCGATGACAGATAAAACACAGTGGCCACAGGTCGACCTACCATTTGTAGTTGGTGCACCTCTAGCTAAATTACCTGTTGGAAGACTCAGAAAACTAAGAATTAAGGGATGGATGGAAGGTGGACACAAGAAGAAAGGTTCCAAAGATGGTAAATTTACCAATGAGGGTGAATGTGAGAAGGGATGTGACATTGATACTGCTCCAACAAATGCAAAGGGAAAAAAGATGATTAGAGGACCTATGACTTGCAAAAGATGTGGAGAAAAAGGTCACCGGCAAGCTAGTGCCAAGTGCCCGCTTAATGGAACTGCAAAAAAGAGGTAATTCATAGTGTACATAGTCTGTACAGTATACACAAAGATGCTACCATGAACGGCTACTATGAACTTTTCTTTTCAAGTGTACATAGTCTATACAGTATATACAAAGGTGCAGCTTTCTGACAGCTCATATATGCCCAAGTAATTCATAGTTGACATACATATCTCTTCTAGATATCTCTTTTTTTTAGTTTTTTTTTGCTGCAAACATTGGCTCTGTACGTTGATGCATGGAGGGTAGTGTCATTTTCTTATATTTTCTTGAATTGTCTAGGAAGCGTAGGCAACCTAGGAACAATAACCTAGTACTCCACGGAGGCCGACTAGAGAAGAAATCCTACGAGATAGTCCAGAAAGGGTCACAAGAAGGTAAGAATATTGACACATTTACATGCACTAATTTTTTTCATACATCTAATTGTCGTATCGAATTTATGTGTAGCATGCTTGCGACGTTATTAGGGGAGGGCACATCTTCACAAACTGATGCAACTAGTCCTGTGAGGATGCGTACAACTGCAGCACCAAAGAAGATGACTCCAAAGAGAAAGCTACACATTGGATGAATTTTTTTAGTTGTGTGTGATGAGATGAACTCATGATTTATTTTGTATGACTTGGACCTCGTTTGGAACTAAATTATGGTCTTATGAGATGAACTTGTAATTGCTATAATCATGGTTTTATGAGATGAACTTATTTGTGCTAAATTTATGGTTTTATCCATTGCTTGGATCATCATTTTTCCATTTGTATTACATACTTATTACACTGTACATGCTGGCTTGCAATGCCCAGGTGGCTGCCAGCCATCCCAAGGCCACGGCCAGCCCTGGCCAATCCACGGCCAGGCAGGCCAAGCGGCGGTCAGCCAGGCCAGGCCAGGCTGCGGCCGGCCAGCCAGCCAGCCCACGGAACGGGCAGCAGCCCCTGCACACGTGTTATGAGGGCCTGAGGGCAAAATGGTCAAGTCATAGCAAAATACATGTATTTGAGATGAGAAATACAATTAAAAGCACATAATGTCATTGAAAACAAAGTGTCAACATTTCAGATGTCGTTTTAGCAAAGTCGACGTTAGGAATCCTATAATAACAAAGCCACATGTTTGAAGTCCTATAATAACAATTTTCTCCGCGTGTTGGCTGGCAGCGCTCGGCCGATTTTCACGCGCGGGGCAAATAGGCGACGTGGCCCATTTTTAATTGGTCCAGTCCAGGTGGGCGAAACGGTCAGGACGCCAGTTGTCTTGGAATTGAGAGAATCAGCGCTGCTAATCACTTAATCAGCAAACTCTCCGACAGATTCTAGCAATAGAGTAACCAACCATAATACTCCCTCTGTCCAGAAATATAAGGAATCCAAGTAATTATAGATATATTATGTGATAAGAAAAATGACGCATATAACCCTCCCATATTACAATATTTGGGTTGGTAATAGACATTAATGGTAGGTATGCAGGTAAATATTGCTTTTTAAGTGTTTGTTCATATAGAATACCTTATATTTTGGTATAAATTTTAAACTCTAAATTCCTTAAATTTTAGAACAGAGGGAGTAACTCCTAATATGAATAGTCACACAGTGACAACTTCGCATGATTTTAGAGTGTGTGCATGATTTTGGAGTGTGTGCTTAGAGCTAGCTCATAAGTCACTATTGGAGGTGTCCTAAACTAATGTTTGGTTCGAGCTACTACCATTAACTATTTATGTTGGCTCAGTCTACCCTTTAATAACATTTGTTTTTTCCCGTGTATAAGTTGAGTTTTAATTTTAATGTTGCTAGGTGATATGGGAGATCATACTTCATGTTAAGAAAGCACATCTTACTTTTATCGACCAACATAATATGCAGTTCCTCTTTGCTTCATTGTGGATGTGGTGTCAATCATTCCTGATCCCTGTGCAATGGTTTGAATGGTCAGTGCTGCAATTCAGAATGGAACTGGCTCGCTTCTTTGGAGAAAACATCCTATAGTAAGTGGAGCGCATACGCTGAAAAGACTTTGATGCCGCCTTTACATTGGTCATATGGAAAATTTGGAAAGAACGAAACAACAGTACATTAGAGATGTATCAGCGTCGATATACCAAACATTTATTTTTCATCCGACAGGAGGGAGGATTGTTGATTAAAGCCGGAGCAAGTAAGCTAGGTTACTTAGTCCATAAGTAATCATGTTAGATGCTGAAGACCTAGAATTTAGAATTTAGGTTTATCTTTTCTCTTATACTTGAGCGGCCAAGGCTGCATATCCAAGACCCCAAGATACAACGCTGCATCGGTTAATAGCCTTTGCACATCCAAGACCCTCAGATGCAAAAACTTTGCCCCCATGTGCATCGTCGTTGGATGCACCAGTGATGCACATGGGGGCATATGCCCTAGGGCAAGTACCCTACCCTATAGTCATCCTTCAATCAATTAGTGAAGGATTTGCGCGGGGCGTACCAGACAATAAATTGGAGTAGCTTGAAGAGGAGGTCGTGACGAGGGTGGGAGGAGGGCGAGAGGTGAGTCATTCGTCCGGTTCAGCTATAGTGCTAGCCGTGGAGATGTGGACGACAATGAGGTGCTGCAAGTGACGGTGGCGGACAAGGACCTATTGGACTGCAACGTCTGCTTCAGCCCTCTGAAGCCACCATCTTATAGGTATACACGCCTAATCAAATATTCTCTTTCCTTACCGTGGGCTTCCTTGCTACTAGTGTGTTTTTGTGCAGCGCACCGTGGGGCATGCCCTATGCTCAGGATGCATCAAGAACAAGAAGGTCGGGAGAGCTCGTAAGTGCTACGTGTGTATCCTGCCTTTGCCTGATGAGGGCTATCGAAGATGCCCTAAACAAGATTTAGACTCCATCTGCTGTAGGTATCCGTACGGCTGCAACATTGCATACTACTTGCGCGACGAGCACTCAGACGGTTGAAAGGTCCTTATTTGGTTTTGGTAATTGAGTGACAACTTAGGTGGACTAATTGTGTTTTATGTGAGATACACATGTGATTAGTCTATAGGTACATGTGTGAGCAACATATGGCATGGAGGTGGAAATGGCTTGGAGATGTTGCAAAGCTTACACATGTGATGATGGAGGAGCTCATTGCACATGAGACATGACATGGAGTCATGCGACCAAGGTGGAGAAGATCAAGATGAGGCTTGGCTCGACAGACCGGTTGCAAGTGTGAAGGGCAAGTCAGAGGCTTTGAAGCGAGGGACCACGCGTGACGGTGAAGCTTGAGCAAGACTTGGCGTCGATGGACCAAAGCAACGGTGAAGAGCAAGTGAGGTTAAGATCGATGGACTAATACAATCACGTGATGATATGAAGTAGATCATATCATTTGGTGATTGGTTGGTGCATGTGTTGCATCAACATCGAAGGAGATGGAATAGAATGCGTAAGGCAAAGATATAACCTAGGGCATTTCATTTCACCAGTCAAAGGTTGTGTAGAGAAGTGCATGACCGGGTTTACGATAGATGGCCGTACTATCAAGAGGGGCAAACTTGTTTGCATATCGGTCACCTAGTGTCACTTGAGCGATCTAACTTTCCATATGTGCTAGGATCGAGTGGCGTGGCAAGATGAGTGGCTAACACCCTTGAAAATGTTTGTGAAAATATGCTAACACATGTGCACAAGGTGATTCAGTGATTTTTTGGAAGTGTTCTTCACTGTTTTTGTGCACCGGACGCTACTTTCGGAGGCATCGGACGCTGGTCTAGCGTCCGGTGTGTTGTGCAGAAACAGTGCAGTGGCGGAGTTTGCACCGGCGCGTCCGGTGGCTCGCGAAGGTTGAGTACCGGACGTTGGCCCAACATTGTTCATCGTCCGATGCATGATGATGTCAGCAAGGTGGAGACGCGTGGCGTGGAGCAATGGCTGCACCGGACGCTGGCTACGTTCGGTCAGTAGGCACCTGACGCGTCTGGTGAGCAAATGTGCTCTCTGGACCCTCTCTGGATTGCACCGGACGCGGAGGCGAGCTGAGTCCGGTGCATGGCACCTGAGCGTCTGATGAGGCGGTGTCTAGCGCGTGCGCGAGCTAGCCGTTGGCGGCAATGGTCAGTTTCAAAACGACTAGTACACGTGGCAGAGGCGGAGGCACCAGACACCGGCCGGGGTGCGTCTGGTGCGGCGCACCTGCGCGTCCGGTGATGTCGAGTTTGGCCCAGTGAAGGGGCAACGACTAGTTTAGCCCTTGGGGCTATAAATAGAAGTGGTGGTCGGCCCTTGGCCGGCTGCTGAGCACACTAGGGCCTTGGTGGCTTATGTGGTAGTGCTTGGGAGCTCTCTAACTCACTTGTGATTAATAGTATTCATTCGATCTAATGAGTGGGCGATTCTAGTGCGATTGCATCGTGAGGTTGCATCGAGTGGCACTAGGTGGTCGTGTTGCAAGCTAGTGGGCTTGTTACTCTTGGAGGTTGCCACCTCCTAGACGGCTTGGTGGTGGTCTCCGTCGAAGCCTGCAAGAAGCTTGTGCGGTGCTCCGGAGAAGAGCTTGTGAGGGTCATTATGCTCGTCCCGCGGAAGCCACGAAGAGCAACTATAATAAAGAGAGACGCGAAGGGCGACAAGTGGTCCAGCCGAGTCAAGTGCTAGAGCTTGTGGTAAGCACTCCACGTGGGAGAGTGCGACTTGTGGGTCACCACTAGCAAGAGGACCGGCGGCAACCTTGGAGCTTGTCTCAATGGGGACTAGCGTGTTGGCAAACACGTGAACCTCGGGATAAAAATCATCGTGTCAACTTTGTTCATCCCGTTGGTTTGCATTCCCCAACACAAGCTTGTATTTACATTCACTTATATTGTGCTTGTGTAGTTGCTCTTGTATTTAGTTAGCTTGTGTAGCTTGCTAGTTACCTTCTTGCTTGTGTAGCATAGAAGTAGCTCTTGCGTGACTAATTTGATTTGTGTAACCTTGTTAGTCACATTGTTTAGTTTCTGTAGCTAAGTAATTTGTGCTCTCTAATTTGATATTGGTTGTCTTGTTATTGAGCATTGCTAATGAGCTTAGGGGCTTTGTGATTTTGCTTACTAGAATTGTGTAGGAGCTCCCCCGGTTAGCAAAGTACTAGTTGCATAGGTTTGTGTGACCTTGCTACTAGAATTGGTTAGGTGAGCTCTTCCTAAGCTTGGCATCTTAGTTGCTTAATTAGGATCTTTTGTAAGGTGCTAAAGTTATAGATAGAGGGGTGTAGTCTTGGCTAGACCGACAGTTTCAATTCCGCATAAGTTTCGGTTAGCCGGTGCAATTAAGTTTTACAAAAGACTATTCACCCCCCTTTAGTCCGCTATCTCGACCCTACAACGGTGCCATCTCCAGCTCTGGAAAGCTCCTCGGAAAGCAGAAGAGGAGCCGCTCCTTAGATTAAACCTCCGCTCAAAAGCTAAAAAGGAGTCCAAGACTTCACAGACACAGGAGGAGTTCAAAAATAAAGAAGCCTAATAGGTTGTGCGTGCGTTAAGATATCAAATAATCCCCGGTCAAGTGTGTGCACATTAATTAAGATTTAAGTATGTAGTTTCTCTTTCCTACGATACACCGACGATACACGTGGGGGCATATGCCCTTAGAGGCAAAATCAACAATACCCTTCCCTACCATCATCTTCCAGTAAATTAGTGAAGAGTTCGTGCGATGCGTACCAGAAGATAAAGTGGAGGAACTTGAAGAGGAGGTCATGTCGTACACTGAGATCCTAATCCGCAAGATTGACCCTACAATAGTGGTGGCAGGGGCAGAGGCAGATATTTGGCAAGCCTTGGCTACCGCCATACCTAAAACTTGTATAAAATACTAAATATATATATTTGTATTATATATACACCAGTAAATACATACAAAATACATACGTCAATACAAGCCAGCCGATCTATACTCTGTTTTTTTAGCAAAAGAATCGGCCTTCATTATATATTAGCATAAGAAGTACGGACTCCATCAGGAAGTGAAACAAACCAAGCATATGTTCCTGCCAAAAAAAAATATAGCTTTTAGCTAGACAATGAGCATCAAAATTGGAGCTTCTTTCTTCATGGACGAACTCCACTTTTGTGAATCCATTCTTCTGGTTGGCCTGGTGGGCTCCTCTTGATGGGCTTCAATTACTAGAAGTCCAAAATGGAGGAAGCTAATGGCGGCCTGATGGAATAGAGACTGACTCCTCGACTGTTCGTCTGCTCTGTCCTCCGTTTTTTCGTATTCGAATCCGATTGGGGCGTAGAGTTTGCAAAGGCAACGCTGCAGCGGCGCAAAAACTCGACGCGAACGCGGTGGCCGGCGGACGGCAGGGCGACAACTTGAGCGGTGGCGGCCGATGGACGGCGGCGTAACGATTTGATGCGGCACCGCGGTGGCCGGTGGTTCTGCTGCAAGTGCAACGATGGCACCAAAGAAGAAGAACAAACCTGTGGGTATTTTTTATTTCAGGCCATTACACACGGATGTAGCTTGTAGGTAATCTTTATTTAGTGAGGTATTTTAAGTGTCAATGCTTTACTTTTAGATTTCTGTTATATTTGCTGCACAAAGTAATATATGTACACGTGACATGTTTGACCTTTATAAACCCGTCACACCTGGAAAACATTCTTGCCTCCGCCACTGAGTGATGAAAGGCGTGAGTGAGCCGGTTTAGATTGAGCATTGAGCTAAAAATTATCGTTCCAAAGCTTTTGAGTCAGAGTTTTCAAGTCCGAGTTTAAACTAAATGTTTACTGACGAATCTCCCGCCACCGAATGACCCAATTACATGAAAATATCGAAGCTGTAAAAGGTCCTGCCATTGTTGCCTATTTTTTTTTCATGTCCAACTTCCAACCATCTTGTTTTTTTTCCCAACTTCCAACCATCTTTTTTTTCGGGACATACGTAGTGTGTGACCAGAAAAGCGTTAACGCTAGTTTCTTGGTAGACATGGCACGGCGGGGTTAATTAATACTGGACGGCAGGCAAAGATTAGTAAATTTGCATGATATAGATAGAATACATGAGATACCAAACTTTAATTAATTTGTATATCGAGTGAGTTGACCAGTTTTAATTTTGCTATACATATACCGCTGATATATAGGAGTATAGGTTAGCAGAAGGAAAACAAATAAGATTAAAATGCATTTCAGTCGATAAAAAACACGACGGGCGTTCTCTGTCCCAATCGTAGAGTAGTCGTCGCTTTATCTGAAAACATATATACACACGACAGAAAAAACTGAACCTGACAACCTGTGGCGCAGCAAACGGCAACCGGACGCCATCGATCGGTTTATAATTAGCTTATTAATTGGCAGCTGATGAGCCATTTGCTTTAGTTGGTGCTAAAGTCGGTCAGTACGTGCATACATCGACAGATAACTGACTGGAATATACATAAGAACTTAAATTTGCGCTGGATGGATATTTGTTTGCATTTGGTTTACAAGTTTTGTAGGTTCATCTCGAGTTCTCGATAACATTGTTAGTACCAAACCAAAATGAACAAACACAACTTTTTTTTGAGAAACCGGGATTATATTTCACACATAATTCTGATGGTTTACATTTCGGCACTTACAAAGACACCCTTGACAAACATGAAAATTACAACCACGTCCTTGCAAGCTTCTCCCGGTGGTCCTTGTCGCCGACAGCCAGGACAGTCTCGTTGAAGCCGACCATCCTCCCGACGAAGAAACACAGTTTTTGAGCGGCACCCAGATCGGCACACCGGCAACACCGACGCACACTTTACTCGCTGAACGTGCAGGCCTAACAAGATGGCCAGAGGCCATCGCATCGCCGGAGAACCAGATAGCAGACGCCACAATCGTGGATTGCCCCAGTTCGCCGAACTCCGATACACCCCGGAGGGAAAGAAAACCACCAGAAGAGGTGGGATCTAGAGACCAATCCGGTTTCCCAGGTTGGTAAAACATACCTCCCGAGCTTCCCGCCGGAGAATCGACCATCACCGCAGCCGACGCCGACGGATACGAGGGAGGGACAGCAAGAGACCCGCCAAGCTCCGGAGAACTCACTAGGACTCCAGATCTGACGAAGTCACACCATATTCTCCATGGACCGTCATCGAAAGAGGAAGAGGAAGCTTGAGCTTTGCCGACACCGACGCCGGATCTGCCTCCACCGCATCTTCCGACAGCGCTCCAGAGCAGCAAAAGAGTCGGCGGCCAGGTAACATGCTCCACCGGAAACCCTAGCCCTACTATATAGCTACCTATATACAGGGGAAAACCAATCCGCCGCCGATTCAGCCAGTCTCCCTCCTCCTCCGACGCCGGCGAGGGCACCTGAGGTGAGGAAGACGGCAAATCAACGGAGGAAACGACAAATCGCCTGTGAGTCGCCGCTCTCAACTGTTTCTCTCTGAAAGGGACGAGAGACTCAAGATAGCAGCTATAGATCGACACAACTCGATGATGATCCAATTTAACGGGCCTCTCCAATCTGGTAATATAGGCCCGGCCCATCCAGCAACGCAATGTTACCTTACCTCTGCGGCCGGCGTACATGGGCCTAGACAAAGCGGACAGCCATGAAAAAAACAGCCCAACTTAATGTTCCAAATCCAGCGAGTTACGAGTAGTATGGTAGAGTACGGAGTAGAAGAAAATATACAAGTCACCAGGATTTGGAACATTTGAACTCTTCTTCAAGTGCCACCGCCTAGTTACTATGCATCCAACATTATCTGAAAAGATCAAGGTAATAGAATTTCTCCTTCCTCCTATGCAGGTAAGTAAAGGTTACAGCGCTGACAAATTTGTCAAGATTAAAAAAAAGAAAAAAGAACAATGCAATTAGCTGTGGATATTTTAAGTATAGCAGAGACATCCGACCATGATTTTTTTTCTCGAATATACAAAAGGTTTGCGCATCTTTGTATTAAACTCGAACGGAGAGAGAGCACTACATGAAACTGCCTAACATCAATATTTTCCCTAAGAGCAACAACACTTCACAACGACAGGGCCTAAATATCACAGGGAGAGCAAAGAAAAACAAATGAGAAAAAGGAAATGGTCGACTAGTAGAAAGACAATGGGGCAACAAGACGTCGACGACAACTAGGATCCAGAAATAAGGGGGTGTTTGGTTTGAGGAGTTAAAGTTTAACCAACACTGTAGCACTTTCATCTTATTTGACAAAAAGTTTCAAATCTTGGACTAATTAGGCTTAATAAATTCGTCTCGTAAATTACTCCTAATCTGTACCGATATGTATGCAATTAGTCTACATTTAGTACTCCATATATTTGAGGGAACATTGATGTGATGAGAGTTAAACTTTAACAAAATGAAACCAAACAGACCCTAAAGATGGAATGACAACCGACTACAGAGGCATAAGAGGTCCCAGACATCGAACCACGACTAGGACGAAACATGGCATCTAGGGCACGAAAATTTGCAAGACACTGACTAAACATTAGCAGCAACCGACTACAGATGTTCAAAGCAAACACAAATAATTCGTATAAACATTAAGCCTACGCTGTAACCAATGGCAGTATTTGTCACTGCACCCAAGTAGCTGACTGATGCAGTATCAATCACGCACTCAACTCAAAATGAAAAACGTCAGACCAGCAGCGACAGCATGATAACAAGTGTACCAAAACAAACAAGAAGACACATGTTCTTAGCACATTCGCTACTCTTGAAGCCTTCATTCATAGATAAACTCATGGAAAATTCTCGCCCAGAAACTAGGGAACTACTATCAGGAAACCTCTGTGACCATACAAGAAGTCGAAACACTGGTAACTAGTTGCCTGCTCTATCAGTGAATGCTACAACAAAGACACCCTAACCGATAATAGCTGCTGCAAGTGAAGGAACACTACAACACATACATAGACGCTTCACCACTTCTAGCACTACAGATTTCTTCAACTCAAGGAATCCAACATCCTCACATCATGCTTCTTGCGCCTGCAACGGTGATGGCTCTTCTCCCTACATAATTCTTCAACTCAAGGAATCCAGCATCCTCACATCATGCTTCTTGCGCCTGCAACGGTGATGGCTCTTCTGCTCCCCAAAGTTATTGTCACCATTGATTTTCATTTTATTCATATCTGCAATGGAGGGGGAAAAGAACCGTAATCAGGAAAGTTTCTAGGAGCACACAGATAAAGAGCATATACATTGCAACATAAAAATATAGATCCAAAATCCAAGAACACTTCTGGTTGTGGTAGCTGCACAGATAAAGAGCATACATTGCAACATAAAAATATAAATCCAAAATCCAAGAACGTTTCCGGTAGTGGTAGCTGCAGGAAACCAATACCATTATAGGAGGGCCGTGAGTTCATGATAGCATGATCACAATTGCACCAGACAACCAACAATTTTAGAAATAAAAACTATCTTCAGTCAGTTGACTGCAGCAAACATAAGGACTAGCCATCTATCCAAAATGGTGCAAGCATATGACAAGTTAATCTTTGCAAAAGGACAACATTTCCTATTCTGAAAGTATGATCAAAAAGATTTTTTTCCTTAAATCCTTAATCAAGAACTAATGTAGCAATTTTGATGTTTTTTTCCTTAACTCTTACTCTAGTGTACAAGCGCATTGAATTACCAAATGCAATAGGACATTAGACATGTATGGAACAGTATTTCACATTGACAAAAAAAAGTGTTGCAACAACCCTTCCAAGTCATGGAAGATGCACAATTGCTAGTTCGCTACCTTGTCACGTTGGGCTGACAATATCAGATCAGAGTTACATATGAGGACCTGGCCTCTGGGTAGGTGTGGAAGAGTTTGTTTTTTACTTGTTCCCTCAAAATAAACTAGGAGTAATGGAAAAACTAAATGTTTCCTCAAAGGGAGGTCAAATTTGATTGTTATGGCTTCCCACCTATACAAGACATGGCATTATCATTCACTAGCAATCAAGAGCTAGCCAAGCTACCCAGTGGCAGATGAGAAATGGACTAAAGGGAAGGCTTAATAATGAAAGGCTAAAATCTTAGTAGCATTAAACTAAATAGTACAATAGATGTAACAAGGAACACAACCAATAATACCAATCTAAAATGCTCAAGCAACACTTATCAGAGCAGCTGTGGCTAGAAAATTACCAAAAAAGATTTTATCCAACCCCAGTTGCTCGATACGTGAAATTGCTTTCTCAGCGACTTCCCAGCATTTAACCAATTCCAGAATTATTCGAACAAAAATTGCTAAGAAAACTGAAGACTCAAGGAACATTCTCAAACCTTAACTGATGGATTAGTCAATTCTGTTATTTTCATTAGCGCTGCGCAAGGGAGCGAAGCTGCAGCTCCCAAGCCAAGCAAATTCCAGAGCTCAAGAATGAAACCAACAGAATAATTTGAGAGGGAACAGCAGAATCTCGCCACAAATAATAAAAGGATTAGCTGGCGCCCCGAACCCTTATCCCCTGACAATGTGTCAACACCAGCGCATGCACCCTGCAGGCTACAGCCGGAAAGGCGATGGCCTACTTGGGGCCTGGACGCTGCGGTGCTGCCCGTAGGGCCACTGAGGGCACAGGCCACCAGACACATGGCACCTCGCCTTATGATATCTCAATGGGTGGGGTCTGGGAACAAGGGCACTGCCAGCTGCAACACGAAAAAGAAGAAGCGCCTACGACGGTGAAGACAAATCGAGGCAGCGAGAGCGACACAAGCCTTTGCATGGACAAGCTGATGTACACAAGCTGGGCTGGGCCTCCTTAAATGGGCTAACATTACATGGAGATATTAAGTGCTACTCAGACCGGACCCGGGTACAGCCATCACCTCCTCCTCCCCCCACACCACCCCCAACCCCAAAAAAGCCCAGGCCCTAGAGCCGACCCTGAAACTACATACCTAGATTTTGTTCATGGATTAACGAAATTGTGCAAGAGCTCTATGCCTCTATTTGCCTCTGCCATTCTATGACCCACTTCCTTTTTGCATATGGTATCCCCACTCCCTTTGGCAGCATCTAATAATTCAGAACTTAATTTGAAAGCCATATTTCGACCCGGGCGCTTTTGGGATGCTTCTAATAACCAACGAATGGCGAGTGCTCTTCCTTGTTTAGATCTTCTTTCAATAGAAACTTTCTGCTGTCATGTACGGTATTCCGTATTCCAGGAGACGCCGCGCCCGCGACATACGCAGGGCCACCAAGCGTGCGGAGGCCAGGCCCAGCACGGCGCATGAGATGGTTGCCCAACAAACTGGTGACTAGATTAGGAAATATATTATGACTAGCCTTTTATTTAGGAGGACTTACTCCAATTAGTTATCAAGTCTTGGCTATATATGCATGTAATCGGCACCTTGAGTTATTAAGCAAGAATATTTACCCTAATCTCTCTCTCTCCCACGCTCTCAAGCCCGAGCCGCCGTGAGGGGTATAACCTCCGCGATCGGAAGACAACGGCAGGAGACTACGACCTTCGTAGTCGAGGGCCACCTACCCTAGATCTCCAGGCCCTTGACAACCTGGTATCAGTTAGCCGTCGATCTTCCTCCGCCGCTGCTGCATCTGGTCAAGCCGCCGCCCACAACAGCCCCGCCGCCGCCCACCACAGCGCTGCCACCGCCCACCAACACCCTACCCTTCCGTCGTCACCCTCCTCTGCCTCTTCAGTCACCATGACTGAACCCTCCATGGCCGATCTCCTGAAGGCCCTCGAGGCCCTCACCGCGGATGTTGCGCTTCCGGGCCCTCCGGCGGCCGATCAGTCTGGTCGCGGCGAGGGCAACCTCCGTCGCCTCTCCAGGGAGGAGATGGCGGAACGACGCCGCCAAGGCCTTTGCTTCAACTGCAATGAGCCGTATACCAGGGGCCATAACCGCTTCTGTAAGCGGATCTTCTTCGTGGACGGGGTGGAGATTGACTTCGCCGAGGACATGGCGGACGCGGCGGAGCACGACGCGGGGGCGGAAGCTCCCTGCTACTCCCTCCACGCTGTGGCCGGCGTTCGGCTCAGCGACACCCTCCGGGTTCGCGTGATGGTGGGATCCGCCTCCCTCGTCGCCCTCCTGGACTCGGGGTCCACCCACAATTTCATCTCGGAACGGGCCGCGCAGCGCACGGGACTGCCGGTAGTCTTCCGACCCCGGCTCTCGGCCGTGGTCGCCAACGGCGAACGGGTCGCCTGTCCGGGCGTCCTACCCCAGGCCAGCTTCACCATTCAGGGCTCCTCGTTCACGGCCGACCTCTTCATCATGCCACTGGCCGGGTTCGACGTAGTCCTTGGCGCCCAATGGCTGGGCACGCTGGGACCCGTCACTTGGGACTTCACTGCACGCACAGTGTCTTTCCAGCAGCAGGGCGCCACGATCCAGTGGAGTGCGGTGGCCGAGCCTCTGCGCAGTTCCGTTTGCACCACCACGGCCTCGCCTTCCCTCCTCGACGAACTGCTGGCCTCCTTCAGTGGCGTGTTCGTCGAACCGCAAGGCCTGCCCCCGCCGCGTTCCCGCGACCACGGCATCACTTTGCAGCCGGGAGCGCCGCCCGTGGCTGTGCGGCCGTACAGATATCCGCCGGCGCACAAAGACGAGCTCGAACGCCAATGTACAGTCATGCTGCAACGCGGGTTGATCCGTCGCAGCTCCTCGGCGTTCTCATCCCCGGTGCTCCTCGTCAAGAAGGCGGACGGCTCTTGGCGCTTCTGCGTCGACTACCGCGCCTTGAACGCTATTACCGTGAAGGACGCGTTCCCCATTCCGGTGGTGGACGAGCTGCTCGACGAACTCCGCGGCGCCAATTTCTTCACCAAGCTGGACCTCCGCTCGGGCTATCACCAGGTCCGCATGCGGCCGTCCGACATCCACAAGACGGCCTTCAGGACTCATGACGGTCTCTACGAGTTCTTGGTGATGCCGTTTGGGCTCTGCAACGCCCCGGCAACATTCCAAGCTCTCATGAACGATGTGTTGCGCCCATTCCTTCGCCGGTTCGTTCTTGTGTTTTTTGATGACATTTTGATTTACAGCTCTTCTTGGGCCGACCACCTTCGCCACCTACGGGCCGTCCTTACTGTGCTGCAGCAGCACCAACTGTTCGTCAAACGTTCCAAGTGCGCCTTCGGGGTGTCATCCATCTCCTACCTCGGCCATATCATCTCCGAGGCCGGCGTCGCCATGGATTCCGCTAAGGTCCAAGCGGTGTCCGAGTGGCCCCTACCCCGTTCGGCGCGCGCGGTGCGTGGGTTCCTGGGCTTGGCCGGGTACTACCGCAAGTTCGTCCAAGACTACGGCACCATCGCCGCCCCACTGACGGCCCTGTTGAAGAAAGAAGGGTTTTCGTGGAACGCCGACGCGGCCGTGGCTTTCCAGGCGCTCAAGACGGCGATCACGTCGGCTCCTGTGCTGGCACTCCCCGATTTCCAGCAGGAATTCATCGTCGAGTGCGACGCCTCGACGCACGGGTTCGGCGCGGTGCTGTTACAGCACAAGCACCCTGTCGCCTTCTTCAGTCGGCCCGTCGCCCCTCGCCATCGCGCGCTCGCTGCATACGAGCGTGAGCTAATCGGGCTCGTGCACGCCATTCGCCACTGGCGGCCGTATTTGTGGGGGCGGCGCTTCACCGTCCGCACGGACCACTACAGCTTGAAGTTCCTCCTCGACCAACGACTCTCCACGATCCCGCAGCACCACTGGGTCGGCAAGCTCCTGGGCTACGACTTTTCGGTGGAGTACAAGCCCGGCGCCCAGAACACCGTCGCCGATGCCCTATCCCGGCGCGACACTCCGGCGGGGGCGGTTTTGGCCGTTTCAGCTCCCCAGTTCGACTTCATCGCGCGGCTCCGGCAAGCTCAGACTCAAGATCCTGCCCTCATTGCCATCCGCGATGAACTGGCAGCCGGCACGCGCTCTGCGCCATGGAGCATCGTCGACGGGCTGGTCACCTATGCAAGCCGGCTGTACGTGCCACCGGCTTCGCCCCTTCTGCCCGAGATTGTGGCCGCGGTGCATGATGCTGGCCATGAGGGGGTGCAACACACTCTCCACCGGCTCCGGCGCGACTTCCACTTCCCCGATATGCGCCGCGTCGTCCAAGACTTCGTCCGCGCCTGCCCTACTTGCCAGCGTTTCAAGACGGAGCATTTACACCCCGCGGGCCTCCTGATGCCTTTGCCCGTGCCGACCGGTGTGTGGACGGACATCGGTCTTGACTTCATTGAGGCCCTGCCGCGCGTCAAAGGAAAATCGGTCATCCTCACGGTGGTCGATCGTTTCAGCAAGTATTGTCACTTTATACCCTTGGCTCACCCATACTCTGCTGAGTCTGTGGCACAGGTTTTCTTCTCTGAGATTGTGCGCCTCCATGGGATGCCGCAATCCATGGTGTCGGACCGCGACCCGGTCTTCACTTCTCTTTTTTGGAGGGAGCTGATGCGGCTCATGGGCGCCAAGCTGCATATGACTACGGCGTTTCATCCACAGTCCGATGGTCAAACGGAGGCTGCCAACCGCGTCATCGCCATGTACCTCCGTTGCTTCTCCGGCGACCGGCCCCGGGATTGGCTGCGGTGGCTGCCGTGGGCCGAATACACATACAACACGGCCTACCAGTCGTCCCTGCAAGAGACGCCTTTCCGCGTGGTCTACGGGCGAGACCCGCCGACCATCCGGTCCTATGAAGCTGGTGACACAAGGGTTGCTGCCGTGGCCCAGTCGATGGAAGAACGCGAGGAGTTTTTGGCTGACGTCCGCCATCGCCTGGAACAGGCCCAGCGTGTGCAGAAGCGCTACTACGACAAGGCACACCGTGACGTCTCCTATGCTGTGGGGGATTGGGTGTTGCTTCGCCTCCGCCACCGGCCTGTGGCATCCCTGTCCTCGGCGCAGAAGAGCAAGCTCCAGCCCCGTTTCTATGGGCCGTACCGCGTCGTCGAACTCATCAACGAGGTCGCCGTGCGCCTCGAGTTGCCTTCCCGCGCCAAGCTGCACGACGTGTTCCACATCGGCCTCCTCAAGAAATGGGTTGGCACGCCTCCAGCAGCCCCTCCACCGCTTCCTCAGGTGCACCATGGAGCCGTCAGCCCGGAACCCGAGCGTGCAGTTCGCACCCGTGTCGCCCGAGGTGTTCGCCAGGTCCTAGTCCGCTGGAAGGGTGAACCGGCTGCCTCCGCTACGTGGGAAGACCTCGACTCCTTCACCGAGAAGTACCCAACGTTCCAGCTCGAGGACGAGCTGGTAGTCGAGGGGGGGAGAGATGTCATGTACGGTATTCCGTATTCCAGGAGACGCCGCGCCCGCGACATACGCAGGGCCACCAAGCGTGCGGAGGCCAGGCCCAGCACGGCGCATGAGATGGTTGCCCAACAAACTGGTGACTAGATTAGGAAATATATTATGACTAGCCTTTTATTTAGGAGGACTTGCTCCAATTAGTTATCAAGTCTTGGCTATATATGCATGTAAACGGCACCTTGAGTTATTAAGCAAGAATATTTACCCTAATCTCTCTCTCTCCCACGCTCTCAAGCCCGAGCCGCCGTGAGGGGTATAACCTCCGCGATCGGAAGACAACGGCAGGAGACTACGACCTTCGTAGTCGAGGGCCACCTACCCTAGATCTCCAGGCCCTTGACATCTGCGCCGATCCTTTTTTATTACGTCTTGTTTTTATTCCTATCTTGGGAGTTACTCTACGTATTGCCCCTTCTTCAGCCATGTGCTTGAACTTTGTTGTGCTGCTAGCCTGCTACCATAGCACCACCCAAGCTAGTGATACAGACATTAAACCATCAATTTCACACAATTACCCTTTCAGATCTTTGGCGCATGCATTAACTTGGTCCATTTTTCTGAAGTTTCATGGTTTAGCAGCCTCAGCAGAGGCTGTGTTTCCAAAACTAAATAAGCGGGCAAATAAAATAAAAGAACTCATGAGGAATCAAACTGAACGGGAAACCAGACTTATGGCACTATTCTTTCAGACGAAACTGGCATTAACAGTACTTACTGTTATGATCCTTAGATCATCTGGAGATAACCATTGCCAAGAAGATGGCCAGGCAAAGTCGGCGTGGAGGGAGACTAGAGTAATTTGGGGAAATTGGATTAATTCTTCTTCATTGCCTGATTGAAAGGAGACACCATCCCATCCTTATATAGATGAGAGGAGACTTGACCCCGAAGAAACTAATCTTTAGAAATAAGGAAGTAACCTGATCTAATCTAATCTCTTTCCTAATCCTTATCCCTTGCCATGAGAGGCAGGTGGTGACCCTCCGGCCACCCATAACACTTCTCCGCCCGTTACGAGCAGCTCACCCACGAGCTGCCGCAGACTCATGGTTAAGCCTTTTACATCTCGGCTTAGTTTTGTTATTTGAAACTAAAACACGAAATAAAGTTGGCCTCTTTATTGGTGTCGTGTCCCCAATCAATACTGAACCCCATCCTGAGGCACAAGGAGGTAGCACACCGAAACGGCTTCCATGGTGATGGTGCGCCACCTTTTGGAGGGCAGAGTTGCAACCTTTGGTGCTACTGGTTCCATTGAGGTGTCGTCCCATGCACAACAGACCGCCACACCAGGAGTTCAGCAGGCAACAACATTCCTACTGGATCCCATTGGAATAACCTGACAGTTGGCTTCAAGTGGGCTGAGGAGTGGAGGATGTAGCAGCCCACTAGTACGCCGGGCCTGCCCAACAAAACCAAGGTGGGTGCCAGAATAGACGAGACGGCCGCCGCAATTCTTGACAAAAATTGAGCCGCCGTCAGTGCTTGCCATTGCATTGTGCTGGTTGATCGCCATGCAGGGAGGCTCCATACCCAGACCTCTACATTCAATTGGAGCCGCATGAAGTATAGGTGAGTTCGAGCAGTGGAACATGCAGGCTGCGATTCGCCACGGCGCCAGTCTGAATGGCACGCGCATCATCCACACCATCCACCGGGCATGAAAACCTCGCTCTGCTGCCTTCAGGCACACAGCTGCCTCCTCCTCTGACGATGGCCACATGAGGGCTCTAGGACAGACAGCTGAATGCTGCTCCCCACGGAGAGACTGCACCAGCTAGCGTGCCAGGAGTCCACGGGTTGTTGCCTGTAGGCATACTGCTGCCCGACGTTCACGCTCCATCTTCGCATCGATCCAGTCGAGGAGACGGAGGACCAGTGCGGAGACATGATGGAATTCCTCCAAGATGTGATGGGCCCCCTCACGAGAGTGCAGAAACCGTCGGTAGCAGAAGCCATGGGATTGGATCGAAACCAAAGCAATCTGATACCAGATGTTATGATCCTTAGATCATTTGGGTATAACTATTGCCAGGAAGATGGCCGGGCAAAGTCTGCGTGGAGGGAAACTAGAGTAATTTGGGGGAATTGGATTAATTCTTCTTCATCGCATGATTGAAAGGAGACACTATTCCATCCTTATATAGATGAGAGGAGACTTGAACCCTAAGAAACTAATCTTTAGAAACAAGGAAGTAACCTGATCTAATCTAATCTCTTTCCTAATCCTTATCCCTTGCCATGAGAGGCAGGTGGGCTGGCCCTCCGTCCACCCATAACACTTACCCTAAGCCAGCTCGCTAAATGTTACTTGCAAAAAAAAAATAGTAGATGAGATACGTTGAAAATTCAAATGTAAATGAGATTTCAAGCATATCGAAGCTAAATCTCGAAACAAATGGAAACATCGGAAAAATGTATCAACAAAAAGACGCCCAACATAAGAAATTCATATCAAAATGAACCACATCGCTTGATTACAACAACGGAATATTTGGTCAGATTGCATAAACCATTAAACCCATTAGGAGTGTCCGTGCTACCAGTTTCAAACAGGGTCAGCTTTGGCCTGATTAAAATTGCAGTACCACAAGATCAGTCTCAGATATTTTGAGGGAAAGGGATCAAAATGTGCATGTTAATAACATACCATGTACACGCCAACCTAAACAACAACAACAAAGCTTTTTAGTCCCAAACAAGTTGGGGTAGGCTAGAGTTGAAACCCAACATGAGCCCCTAGTCACGGTTCAGGCACGTCAACCTAAACAAGAAATCATTTTTGGGAATTCATTGTTTTGTTTACATTAGTTACATTAGTCCAATCTGAAGCTCACAGATCTCAATACAAATCAAAAATAGGTGGAACATAAAAGAAGTCTAGAGATACTATACATGTACCGACATGCATATAGAAAGCATGCCCCACACCAGACCAAATTATCTCAGGTAACACTACTTCCTCCATCGTAAATATCAATCATTTTAGGCTTGTCCCATGTCAAGTGTCTTTAGCTTTGACCATCTGTAGCTAAAAATCATATAGATTGACAAAATAACATTGCTATTACTACATGAAAAAAAAAATACTCCCATAATATATACTCACTCCATCCCAGAATGATAAGCGTATTTTGTACGGGGAAAAGTGAAATTTTACAAACTTCAACCAACAATTAGTCAAGTTATATACAAGTTTAGGACATGAAACTTGCATTAATATATTTGCATTCAAAGTGCCTCTGAAATGATATTGATTATTTAGCAAATGTCAACATAATCCAAGAGAAATTAAGGGTCAAATAAATTTTGTACAACTTTTCTCTGATCAAAATACGCTTCTCATTCCAGGACAGAGGGAGTTATATTCAAAACAATATTTTTTATAGATACTTCTAGTCAAAGTTCCATCTTGTAGGTCACATCAATGCCATGAAAACAAACATTTATATTTGTGATCAGGAGTATAAAGGAATATTAATCAGGCATAGTTATTTTGTCAGCCATACAACTACAAGCATATTGTATGGGTATTCGGTAAACAAATGCATTTCCCCTAAAAACTGTTTTGACTCAACTAATCCACCGCAGATATTTATGGTCAGACATCAACACCAACGAGCAAGACTAACGACACATTACGGGAGCCAAGAACAGATGAGCGCAATGACCTAGAATTATTTGATCCCAAACAAGAAATATCCATCGACACCAGAATCTCAATCTACAAAGTTAACAAACGAAGATGTTCCAACAAACGTATTCTAAATCAAAGTGCACAAAGTAATGCTGCCAACAGTGCCAAAAGCTAAGAGCAGTGACTATCCAAAGAATTGAATTCAAGGACGCTTATCACCTCCAATCACCCCGCCCCAGAACAGCTGCTGCTTCCCATCCTCCTCCTCTTCGTCGATCTCATCTCCGTATCCCAGCTCCACGTCGCCACGGTACCCAGGTTCGCTCCCGTACCCAGAATCGGCGGCCGCTGCCTCCGCTGCAGCGCCGACGCCACCACTCCCGGCAGCAACCCCACCAACGGGCGCTGGGCCGAACTCCGTCGCCATCGGCACTTCCCTCATCCGCATCTCCCCGATATCCGACGCCCACATCTCCCCGCTGGAGTCAGTGGCGCCGCCGCCACCGGCGCCGCACGTGAAATGGAAGTCGGAGCACGTGCCGGATCTCCGGCGGTCGCTGCTGCGGCCGGACACGGACCGCGAGCCCGCACCGCGGCGGCGCCGCTTGCGGAGCCCGAACCACCGGAAGGATCCGCCGCTACCGCCCCCCGAGGGGGCAGGCGTCGGAGTCTCCGCATCAGGGAGGCGGGCCGAGGAGGGGGGGGCGGTGGAGCGGTCCGAGAGACAGGGCTTCTTGTTGAAGGGATGCCAGGAGGCGACGGCCTCGGAGAGGACGAGGTGCGGCGGCTGGTGCCGAAGCTGCGGGGCGCGCGGTGTCATCGGCGCCGGAGGTGGGGACGCATCGGGGTTTGGGTTGGGAAGTGGGCACGGTGCTGCGGCGGATCTCATTTTGCCCCGGAGGGAAGGAATGTTTGAGTTTTTTTTAACCCCTACTACTAGAAATATCAGCTATCAAAAATTGCAAAAAGCAGAAAAAAATAAAATAGGAAACTTTTACTGCACCCTTCGCATGGGTCCAACTTCGACTCCAACGACATTATTTTCTAGTGCACAATAAAGATTTATTTGGCATGGGTCTAACTTTGACTCCAACAGCATTGTTTTCTAGTGCAAAATAAAAGGTCTCACCGCCTCACCGGTGTGGATCCAGCTTTGACTCCAACAGTATTGTTTTCTAGTGCACAATAAAATAGGTGTAGCTCCTAAAATGTTTTGGCTCCTTTCAAAAGAGAGTCATGCCAAATAGATTCCTTAAAACATATTCAATTGTATCTCTATCTTTATCTACTTTATTACTTCGCATGTATATATGTATGTATAAATACTATCATATAATTGGTTTCTATCCACCTCATATCTTACTCATTGGATGCTCTTTAGGAAAACAGATCTAATGCATGAAAACCATCCAACCAAATGCGACAAGTCGATCTAGATTGTTACGGTTGATATAGCCATTTACAAATAGTTGTATTTGTACGTGCAAACAAGCTCTAAGTGGGTTTTGATGACGTTGATTATACATCTAAGGAACTAATGACTTTTGTTAAGTATTAATATCTAATTAATCATCGTGGGTAGACCCAAAATAAACTCGAAATGAATGGTTTGGAAGCTCAATTCGACTAGTTTAAATTCATTTTATTTTTTGAAATTGAGTATAGGACAAGCCATATATACTATAAAAAGGATATCACTGATATGCTGGGAAGTGCTCACAAATTCATACCAATAAACAAAACATCTAGCCTAACACAGCCAAGAGCTTACTATTCATATATTTTTTTGTCGTGCGCGGAACCGCGCCACGAAGCCTCTGTGTGCGATGGATGGAGCCTCCACGCTTGTCACAGAACCTCCTAATTATGATGGCCCACAAGTACCCGTCATTACCATAATGACCTCTGATGGCCGTACTTATGTTCACCATAACTTAAAAGGCATGCTTTCCTCCGAACAGGATCTAATCACAGGAGTATTGCAATATTACAACAGTTTATTCAAAATATTCAACAGAGTAACGTAGCGGAAGTCTTACAATAATATAGGTTTACAAACCAGTTTTCAAACTTCAAACCTTATGTAACATTATTACAAACCAGTAGTAGAGAAGTATCGGTATTAACTTTATTACAACACACAAGCGAGATGCCTTGCCCAAAGGCCACACAGTCTACTCGTCGTCGCTTTCTTCAACCACGACGGTCATGCAACAAGGCTCGAAGCAGACTTATTCATGAACCGCACCTGCAACAAGGGGTTAACAAACCCTGAGTACTTGAGGGTACTCAACAAGACTTACCCGACTAAGACAAAGACTCCAAGGACATGCTAGCTTTAGGGAATCAAGGTATGGGTATTCCAGAGTCAATTTTTTTTTGCAGAAAAGCTTACTAAAGTAAGTCCTTACCTTCAATATTTTACTTTTACCATTGATGGTTCATTAACCAATTCCAGGTGATCCTAATCTAGATCAAAGTAATTATCAAAACCTTTCTCATTCTTTCTCTCAATTCCAGTTCTTAACTACGATGCAAGTCAGGTGATCAAGTCTCCATAACCGAGGAGCAACGACGATTCGAACCGATTATACCCAGCTGGGGATCCCTAACCTCACGACATATGTAGAACTGAATCTTGCATATATCAACCCTCATTTAGATCTCCCAAAACCAGAACGTGTCCATCGCCACCCGAGAGTACAATACTCCTCGAATCCGACCAAATTCTAGCCCCGAGGGTACACGCTGCTCTCGTCATCTCTCCACTCCCAGTGCGAGGTTAGACGTTCTCGTAATGGAATCACCAACATTTTGGGCTTACCCAAGGCATGAAGCTAGTTGCAAAGTCTTGAACACAACAGGCTTACAACGAACGGACCTTAACTGACAAGGCGGAAACACTACATTGAGACTCCTTTCCCAATGCATGTTAGCAGTGGCCAAACCACCCGCCCGATCTTTCAAGTTCATTCTCATGTTTCAATATTCATTCAATATGTCGTCATGGCTATATAAACATTGCATTTAAAAGCTTAACTTCTAAGCATAGCGAAGCATACTACGCATTTTCCGTAAAACAGGTATCAAGGTTGATATCACAATAATCAAGGATGATAATGCAGCAATTGGGTTATCACTCAACTCCTAATTACTTAATGCAGTAAACCATATTATAAATAATAAAACATTTGTAAAATTCAAGGTAGGGTTTAAATGCACCGGGGCTTGCCTTGTTCGGACACGATGACTGACTCAGACCCGAGAACTCCAACGTCAGGTCCGAAACCCACCGACGATCGCTCTTCTCCGGAAACTGGCTCGACGGCTTCGACTTCTTCGAAAGCGGAGACTACATGAACACATAACATGCTTTAACATGATGCTCTATGATAAACATGATGCTTGATGATAACATGCTACGAGTTACGATTGGAGTACAACTTCCCTTAACGGTACAGTCGCAAACAGAACACCTACTAACTAGTAGCGACGATTCCAGCGATACCAGATTTTAACCTAAATAAGTTACTAACGAGCTCAATCATGAAATTAAGGTGCCAGAGATCACCAAAGGGTAGTGACCTAAGGACATCACTCAATCAAAAAGGCACACAACTCTTAAAGTTCTCAAATTAACATTTATTTATTATTTAAATAATTAGGACATAATTAGAAGTTAATCAAATTTTACCTAATCAAGCTCAAACTTTTTCTATGGATTAAGAATGATTTATAACAGTGTCATAATAAATTTCATCATTTTTAGATTAATAAATTAATTATTAAAATTCATGGAAGTTGCATTTAATCTTTATTAGAACTAATTAATTCTACTGCACAAAGTATTCAAATTCATGATTTAACATTTTTCCTAGATAGTTTATACATTTAGAAGCCTACACAAAAAATTTCATGAATTTTGGAACTCTACACAATTTTTAATGAAATAAACAAATAACTAAACTATTCATTTATTTGAAAAAGAAAAACAAAAACGAAATCGGGCCGATTCTTCCTTCCTTCCGGCTCGGCCCACTGAGCGGCCCGCTTGCGCGCGCCCGCGCCCGCCCGCGCTCGGCCCAGCCGTGCGGCCCAGCAGGCGGCCTGCCTCACACGCGCGCGTCTGCCTCTCCCTCTCTCTCTCTGACAGCGCGGTCCCACTTGTCATCGCCTTCCTCCCGCTCGCCCGCTCGCTCCCGCGTGCCCGCGCTCTCTCCCGCGGTGGCTGGCCGGTGACCGATGGCTCGGTCGACAAACCGACTCCACCATCACCATCTACACTACCCTACGGTTCCATTTTGCTACTAAACACCATGGCTCGAGCTCCGGCGACAGCTCACCGACGACGGTGGCGGCTCGACGGCCACGGTGACCGGTGACTCGACGGTACAACGCGGGGGGGGTAGCGATTAAAGCGAGTGGTCAGGGAGTATCAGGGGCGTACCACGATCACGAAGGAGTGATCGGTTAAAGCTGAGAGGCTCTGGAGGCGGCTGGCCACGGTGGCGGGGTTCAACCGGGACGGCGGCGACCCGAGGTGGAAGACGACGGCTCCCCGGCGATCCAAACGGAATTGGGCCAACTCAACTGGTTCACGAGGTGCGCAAGGATGGGACGGAGCTAAGGGTGCGGTTGGCGTGGCCGGAGACGGCTTGGTGGCGGCAGCGGCGAGCGGCGGAGCGGCGGTGGCGGCGATGGCGAAAACAGAGAAAACGAAGAAATCGCCACTGTGACCTCGGTGTATTTATAGACGACGGTCGCGACTACAGAGCCGGACTGCTCGCATCGTCGCGCTGGCCTTCTCGACCGCGCGCGAAGGGTCTGGGCGGCCACGGCGGCTCGCCGGCGCCCATACCGCGCGGCGGCCGGCCGCCATTGGCGCGGCACTGTAGCACCCCCCAAATTTTAAATTTTCAAACTGTTTTCTCAAATTACTCTCAAATTCATGTAACAACTTGAAAAACTTCCAATCTAAGAAATCTTCAGAATTTCAAGCTCTACAAGTTTTGTATTGAACACTTTTTCAAATTCTCACTGGATTTTGAAATTTGAGTTTAAATTCAAAAGGGGACACATTTTTCAGATTTGGTAATTTAGAAATTACTTTTGATTTTATATTGAAACTTCAAAATCTCCAAACATCAAAGTTGTATATCTTGACCAGACCTACAACTTTTCTGTTCAGAACTTTTTCAAATTCTGCCTCCATTTTGAAATCTTAGATTGGGGACAAAAATAAGTTAAATCTGAAATTTGTTTATTTTCAAAATTGCTCCACATTTTACACTAAAACTTTGAAAACTCAAAACACCAAAGTTGTAGCCCTTGAAAAGTTCTACAAACTTGGTTTTGAACTTTTTCCCAAATTTTGCTTAGATTTTGAATTATTTCAAAAGGGGTAAAACAGGGTTTTGAAATTTAGGGTTTTCGAAGGAATTTTAAATTGGAATTTGTTGCTACTTTGATTTGTGATTACTTAGTGATCAAAACCTCACCCAAGGGCATCATTTGGACCAACATGACATGGTTGACCAAATGCCACTCTTGGTTGACCAATTAGCTTTTAAAATTCTTTTACATTTTCCCCCAATTTTGAATTCGAATTCGAATCGGAAAACTCGTGACAAGTTTTGGGACTCCAATTCAAACTCAAATTTGGAGTTTCATTTTAGAGGTTGTACTTGAGCTCATACCCTACACTTGACACTAGTGTGCAACACAGTCGCATACCTCAAATTACGCAGGGCATGGACTAAGCATTTGCGGTGGTATTAAAAATTAGGGTTTTCGGGTTCGGAGCACACCACTGAGAAACACATTCAACCTAGATAAGTAAACTTGTTTTAGTTGATGCATAACAAGGTTAACCTAACAGGGATGCTTTGCAATGCATTATGATGACATGGCAGATTAATTAGCACTATAACACCCGGGGTGTTACAGCCCTTCCCCCTTAAAGAAATCTCATCCCGAGATTTAAAGCCTTGAGTTAAGTAATAGAAAAGGAAACGTGTCAAGCAAACACGTCCAAGACTTGTCTACAAAACAGGTAGGGGTTTTCTGCATTACAAAGATTTTAAAAGGATAGGTTACAGTTTAAAGAGGAAATTGCAACCTAGATAGAAGCAAAGAACTCCGGGAAATTCTCTAACAGATAATCCTCCGTTTCCCAGGTGGCTTCCTCTTCTGAATGTTGATTCCACTGTATTCTGTACCATTTAGTTGTTCTACTTCGGGTAACACGATCTTTTTGATCTAAAACTCTGACAGGATGTTAAGAATATGTCAAATCCGGTTCAAGTTCAACTCCCTCAACATCAACCACTTGATCATGTACTTGTAGGCACTTCTTCATTTGTGATACATGAAATACATTGTGCACGGCTGACAGTTGTTCAGGCAGCTTTAACTTATATGCCACCTTTCCACATTGTTGAATGATTTGAAAAGGACCAATATAACGTGGTGCGAGTTTGCCTTTGACTCCAAATCTGCTAACTCCTTTCATGGGTGATACTTTTAGATAAACATAATCCCCTACTTGGAATACCAAAGGTCTACGCCTTTTATCAGCATAACTCTTTTGCCTGGACTGAGCCACTTTCAAATTATTCTGGATCTGCCTAACTTTTTCTTCTGTTTGTTTCACAAGATCAACACCGAAAAACCATCTTTCTCCCGGTTCTGACCAATTCAATGGAGTTCTGCACCTACGGCCATACAATGCCTCAAACGGTGCCATTTTGATACTCTCTTGATAACTATTATTATAGGAGAATTCTGCTAAAGGTAACCACTCGTCCCAAGTGTCTGAATAATTAAGTGCACATGACCTTAACATGTCTTCTAGAATTTGATTGACCCTTTCAGTCTGACCACTTGTTTGTGGATGATAAGCGGTACTATGCAAAAGTTTTGTACCCAGGGACTCATGTAGGTATCTCCAAAATTTGTTAACAAACTGAGTACCTCTATCTGATACAATGGTCTTTGGTACCCCATGAAGACTCAGGATTCGTGCAATACAAATTCTTGCATAAGTTATAGCAGAATAGTCCACCTTAACTGGAATAAAATGAGATGACTTTGTCAGTCGGTCCACAATGACCCAAATTGAATCAAAGTCTCTTGAGGTCTTGGGTAACCCAGTAATGAAATCCATACTGATATCTTCCCATTTCCAGGATGGAATGGGCAAGGGTTGTAACATTCCTGCCGATTTCAGGTGTACTGCCTTCACCTTACAACAAGTGTCACATCTGGCCACATATTTGGCAATCTCAATTTTCATTTTGGTCCACCAGAATTTCTGTTTCAAATCTTGATACATTTTATTACTTCCTGGATGAATAGAAAACCTTGTGCTATGTGCTTCATCAAGAATGAGCTGACGTAACTCTGGAACCTTTGGGACCACTAACCGGTTCTTAAACCACAACACATCTGCATCATCAATACTAAAATCTGTCTGTTGACCCGTTCTAACTTTTTCTTTGATGTGAGCTACTCCGGAATTCTTTCTCTGAGCAGACACAATCTGATCTTTGATTGTTGATTCTATTGTGACATTAGTCAACTGACCTTGTTGAACTATTTCAATATTCAGCTTTTCTAATTCATAACATAAACTGTAATCCATTGGCTTCACAGTAATACAATTGCAATGATTCTTTCTACTGAGTGCATCAGCAACCACATTCGCTTTTCCAGGGTGATAGTGCACTTCTAAATCATAGTCCTTTATTAACTCAAGCCACCTTCTTTGCCTCATATTCAACTCTGACTGAGTAAAGATATACTTTAAGCTCTTGTGATCTGTATACATGTGGCAAGTATTACCTAACAAGTAATGACGCCAAATTTTCAATGCATGAACCACAGCTGCTAGTTCAAGATCATGTGTCGGATAATGTTCTTCATGACGCTTCAACTGTCTCGAGGCATAAGCAATGACTCTGCCTTCTTGCATCAATACACAACCAAGGCCAATACCCGAGGCATCACAGTAAACATCAAATAGCTTTTCTATATCTGGTTGTGCCAAAACTAGAGCAGTTGTCAATGACTTCTTTAAAATTCTAAAAGCTTTCTCACATTCTGGAGACCATATGAACTTAGTTTGATTCTTCAACAACTCTGTGATTGGCTTGGCTACCTTTGAAAAGTCAGGTATGAATCGACGGTAATAACCCGCCATTCCCAGAAAACTTCGGACTTCATGAACTGAGATTGGTGGTTTCCAATTCAGAATATCTTCCACCTTGCCAGGATCTACTGCTACTCCTTCGGCTGACAACACATGTCCTAAGAATTGCACTTCTCTTAACCAAAACTCACATTTACTGAACTTGGCATATAGTTGGTGATCTCTCAGACGAGTCAGAACAACTCTGAGATGCTCAACATGTTCTTCTTCACTTTTGGAGTATACCAGAATATCATCAATAAACACAACCACAAATTTGTCAAGCTCCGGCATGAAAACTGAGTTCATTAGATACATGAAATGTGCTGGTGCATTGGTGAGACCAAAAGACATAACTAGGTACTCATACAGTCCATATCTGGTAGTGAATGCAGTCTTTGGGATATCTTCAGGTCGAATCTTGATTTGATGGTACCCTGACCGAAGATCGATCTTTGAAAATACCTTTGCCCCCGCAAGCTGATCAAAGAGTAGATCAATGCGAGGCAACGGATACTTATTCTTAATGGTTACTTCATTCAGCGGTCGATAGTCAACACACATCCTTAAAGTCTGATCCTTCTTCTTGACAAAAAGAGCTGGACATCCCCATGGTGAGGAACTGGGTCTGATAAAACCTTTGTCACGTAACTCTTGTAATTGATCCTTAAGTTCTGCCAATTCATTGGGTGGCATTCTGTAAGCTCTCCGGGATATTGGGGCAGTACCCGGTTTTAACTCAATCACAAATTCTACATCTCTGTCTGGTGGCAGACCTGGTAGATCATCTGGAAACACATCTGGAAATTCACAGACTACCGGTATATCACAAATCTCCTGGACTGAAGTTGCACATATCCTTTCAACTGTTCTCTTTGGGATAGGAAGTTGGATAAGAAGATGAGATTTATTATCTGGCAAGTTCAACCTTATAGTTCTATGCAGTGCATCTATAAGGGCTCCTCTTTGGTACATCCAATTCATACCCAGGATTACATCTATATCCTGTTTCTGTAATATTATCATTGAGGTAGGAAATATATACCCACCTAACTCTATAGGTACGTCACGTACCATCTCCTTAGTACACAGTCGTCCCCCGGGCGACTGGATAAAGAAATCTTCTTGTGTTCCCATAATTGGAATGTCATGCTTAACAACAAAGGTGCGATTTATGAATGTATGCGATGCACCTGAATCAAATAACAGTACTGCTGGATGATTAGCAATAGGGAACATACCCATCATAACAGGTTCTCCCTCTGGGATTACACTTGCTTGAGTGTAGAACACACGTCCGGTCTTCTTCTTCTCACCCTTACCCTTCTGAACATTCAGGCTATTACTCTTGCTCTGAGGTTGTTGCTGTTGCGGTACGGGAGCTCTGGGATAACTGGGATTGTACTGCCTTGGATACGGGCAGTCCTTGGAAAAGTGGTCTGGCTTTCCACAATTGTAACAGGGAAAGTTATGGGTTACTGGAGTCTGGTTTCGAATACCAGGGGCATTCGGCTGCTGTGGATACTGCGGAATTGCGGTAGGACGGAAAAACGTCTGCGGCTGAGCTTGGTATTGCGGTGGACGATAAGTTGGGCGGAAATGGTTCTGAGGGTGATAAACAAACCTCTGGCGCTTTTTAATGCCACCAGACGGGCTAGAAAACACTGGCTTCTTTTTCTTCGACTCTTTATGCAGTCGGGACTTCTCTTCTGACGCAATAGCCACATTGACTATCTCATGGTAGGTGGCATTATAGCAGGTGACCAATGCTTCCTAGATTCTGGTACTCAAACCTCTCATGAAACAACTCTTCTTCTTTGCATCGGTGTTCACATATTCCGCTGCATACTGGGACAGATGATTGAATTTGCCCACATACTGTAGAACTGTCTGGTTCCCTTGCTTCAGCGAGAGAAACTCTTCTAACTTCATGGCCATGACACCATCTGGAATATAATGTGCTCTGAAGGCTTCACGAAACTCCTGCCAAGTGATATGGTGGCCAGCAGGCCGTGCGGTGACCAGATTCGCCCACCACGCCCCTGCGGCACCTCTAAGCTGTTGTGCTGCAAACACGGGCTTCTAATGCTCCGTGCACTGTAAAAGTTCAAACTTCTGCTCCATGGTACGGAGCCAGTCATCCGCCTCTAGCGGCTCATCTGCCTTTGAGAACACTGGTGGACGGGTATCGGTGAAATCCACATAAGTGGTTTCCCCTCCATTGTTACGGCCTCGACGGCCCTGATTTCCATTCTGATTCTGATTCTGAGCCAACAAGGTAGTGGCATTAACCAGTGCGGCAATAGCTTCTGCCAAGGTGGGTGGAAACGGTGGGGGATTCGGAGGATTGTCCCTTTCTTGGGAAGTTCCAGTACCGTCCATCTGTTGTACACAAACTATATTTATTTACATCGCTTTATTGAATTAAAAAGCAGTTAGTACAGTACTTGTATACACACACAACTTATCTTACATTATTTCATTACAAACTTGCTCTCAAGCAAGAAACTACCCACTGAGGTTCTTAGAAAGCAGGAAAGACTACTATATTACACAACCATCCATGTCGACACTTCACTCCTCATCATCATCGCTGATCACGATCACTCCATCCTCATTCTCTGGAGCACTTGCACCAGTGACATGACTCGCATCATCCCCACTTTCCATCATGGGTTCATCTTCTACTGCCTGGGGCTGATGATTGGGATTCATCAGATCATTTAGTCTATGAACTTCCTCATGCAGAACTGTGTTGTACTGCTCTAGGTGTGTCACATAAAGCTCCAACTCACGAACACGAGCCCTGGCTTCTGTCTCCTTTTCCAAAGACTCCTTCTGGAACTGTTTCCAAAAACGCATGTTACGCTTCAGTCGCTTCACTTCTGATGTAAGCCTTGCAACCTCTGATTCCGAATCCGGGTTCGGATTACGGCTGTTGCTTGCTCCATCACCTCTGGCGGCCAACTGATGACGCGGCACTCCTTGCGGACCCGTTTTCTTGCGAGGAGTCGTCTTCACACGTGCCATCCTATAGCAAGATAGAATTAGGACGATAAGAACAGATAGGGGGATCTGAAGGTTAGCATGAATAGGATTTGAACCTTACTTAACCCAAACCACTTTAAAAAGGGAAGGTAGCTTAAGCAGGTTAATTAAACATGATGCATGCATCGCACTTACGATCTAACAGAAAGATTTAAGTAACACATGCAATCTTTATAACATAGGGCACTATACATGATACTTCACTACGAAGCTTTCAAACATGAGCTAAGGAAACTATAGAATAGATTAAGATAAACAAAAGCAATTTGGACCAAAATATCAGTATTAAGTTTGTTTGACCCAAATCATTTTGAAGTTTTGCAAGGTAATACTATAATAACCCGAGTGATTATGCTCTGGTACCAGCCTGTCACAGAACCTCCTAATTATGATGGCCCACAAGTACCCGTCATTGCCATAATGACCTCTGATGGCCGTACTTATGTTCACCATAACTTAAAAGGCCTGCTTTCCTCCGAACAGGATCCAATCACAGGAGTATTGCAATATTACAACAGTTTATTCAAAATATTCAACAGAGTAACGTAGCGGAAGTCTTACAATAATATAGGTTTATAAACCAGTTTTTAAACTTCAAACCTTATGTAACATTATTACAAACCAGTAGTAGAGAAGTATCGGTATTAACTTTATTACAACACACAAGCGAGATGCCTTGTCCAAAGGCCACACAGTCTACTCGTCATCGCTTTCTTCAACCACGACGATCATGCAACAAGGCTCGAAGCAGACTTGTTCATGAACCGCACCTGCAACAAGGGGTTAACAAACCCTGAGTACTTGAGGGTACTCAACAAGACTTACCCGACTAAGACAAAGACTCCAAGGGCATGCTAGCTTTAGGGAATCAAGGTATGGGTATTCCAGAGTCAAATTTTTTTTTTGCAGAAAAGCTTACTAAAGTAAGTCCTTACCTTCAATATTTTACTTTTACCATTGATGGTTCATTAACCAATTCTAGGTGATCCTAATCTAGATCAAAGTAATTATCATCAAAACCTTTCTCATTCTTTCTCTCAATTCCATTTCTTAACTACGATGCAAGTCAGGTGATCAAGTCTCCATAACCGAGGAGCAACGACGATTCGAACCGATTATACCCAGCTGGGGATCCCTAACCTCACGACATATGTAGAACTAAATCTTGCATATATCAACCCTCATTTAGATCTCCCAAAACCAGAACATGTCCATCGCCACCCGAGAGTACAGTACTCCTCGAACCCGACCAAATTCTAGCCCCGAGGGTACACGCTACTCTCGCCATCTCTCCACTCCCAGTGCGAGGTTAGACGTTCTCGTAATGGAATCACCAACATTTTGGGCTTACCCAAGGCATGAAGCTAGTTGCAAAGTCTTCAACACAACAGGCTTACAACGAATGGAGCTTAACTGACAAGGCGGAAACACTACATTGAGACTCCTTTCCCAATGCATGTTAGCAGTGGCCAAACCACCCGCCCGATCTTTCAAGTTCATTCTCATGTTTCAATATTCATTCAATATGCCGTCATGGCTATATAAACATTGCATTTAAAAGCTTAACTTCTAAGCATAGCGAAGCATACTACGCATTTTCCGTAAAACAGGTATCAAGGTTGATATCACAATAATCAAGGATGATAATGCAGCAATTGGGTTATCACTCAACTCCTAATTACTTAATGCAGTAAACCATATTATAAATAATAAAATATTTATAAAATTCAAGGTAGGGTTTAAATGCACCGGGGCTTGCCTTGTTCGGACACGATGACTGACTCAGACCCGAGAACTCCAACGTCAGGTCCGAAACCCACCGACGATCGCTCTTCTCCGGAAACTGGCTCGACGGCTTCGACTTCTTCGAAAGCGGAGACTACACGAACACATAACATGCTTTAACATGATGCTCGATGATAAACATGATGCTTGATGATAACATGCTACGAGTTACGATTGGAGTACAACTTCCCTTAACGGTACAGTCGCAAACAGAACACCTACTAACTAGTAGCGACGATTCCAGCGATACCAGCTTTTAACCTAAACAAGTTACTAACGAGCTCAATCATGAAATTAAGGTGCCAGAGATCACCAAAGGGTAGTGACCTAAGGACATCACTCAATCAAAAAGGCACACAACTCTTAAAGTTCTCAAATTAACATTTATTTATTATTTAAATAATTAAGACATAATTAGAAGTTAATCAAATTTTACCTAATCAAGCTCAAACTTTTTCTATGGATTAAGAATGATTTATAACAGTGTCATAATAAATTTCATCATTTTTGGATTAATAAATTAATTATTAAAATTCATGGAATTTGCATTTAATCTTTATTAGAACTAATTAATTCTACTGCACAAAGTATTCAAATTCATGATTTAACATTTTTCCTAGATAGTTTATACATTTAGAAGCCTACACAAAAATTTTCATGAATTTTGGAACTCTACACAATTTTTAATGAAATAAACAAATAACTAAACTATTCATTTATTTGAAAAAGAAAAACAAAAACGAAATCGGGCCGATTCTTCCTTCCTTCCGGCTCGGCCCACTGAGCGGCCCGCTTGCGCACGCCCGCGCCCGCCCGCGCTCGGCCCAGCCGCGCGGCCCAGCAGGCGGCCTGCCTCACGCGCGCGCGTCTGCCTCTCTCTCTCTCTCTCTGACAGCGCGGTCCCACTTGTCATCGCCTTCCTCCCGCTCGCCCGCTCACTCCCGCGTGCCCGCGCTCTCTCCCGCGGTGGCTGGCCGGTGACCGATGCCTTGGTCGACAAACCGACTCCACCATCACCATCTACACTACCCTACGGTTCCATTTTGCTACTAAACACCATGGCTCGAGCTCCGGCAACAGCTCACCGACGACGGTGGCGGCTCGACGGCCACGGTGACCGGTGACTCGACGGTACAACGCGGTAGCGATTAAAGCGAGTGGTCAGGGAGTATCAGGGGCGTACCACGATCATGAAGGAGTGATCGGTTAAAGCTGAGAGGCTCTGGAGGCGGCTGGCCACGGTGGCGGGGTTCAACCGGGACGTCGGCGACCCGAGGTGGAAGACGACGGCTCCCCGGCGATCCAAACGGAATTGGGCCAACTCAACTGGTTCACGAGGTGTGCAAGGATGGGACAGAGCTAAGGGTGCGGTTGGCGTGGCCGGAGACGGCTTGGTGGTGGCAGCGGCGAGCGGCGGAGCCGCGGTGGCGGCGATGGCGAAAACAGAGAAAACGAAGAAATCGCCACTGTGACCTCGATGTATTTATAGACGACGGTCGCGACTACAGAGCCGGACTGCTCGCGTCGTCGCGCTGGCCTTCTCGACCGCGCGCGAAGGGTCTGGGCGGCCACGGCGGCTCGCCGGCGCCCATACCGCGCGGTGGCCGGCCGCCATTGGCGCGGCACTGTAGCACCCCCCCCCCCAAATTTTGAATTTTTAAACTGTTTTCTAAAATTACTCTCAAATTCATGTAACAACTTGAAAAACTTCCAATCTAAGAAATCTTCAGAATTTCAAGCTCTACAAGTTTTGTATTGAACACTTTTTCAAATTCTCACTGGATTTTGAAATTTGAGTTTAAATTCAAAAGGGGACACATTTTTCAGATTTGGTAATTTAGAAATTACTTTTGATTTTATATTGAAACTTCAAAATCTCCAAACATCAAAGTTGTATATCTTGCCAGACCTACAACTTTTCTGTTCAAAACTTTTTCAAATTCTGCCTCCATTTTGAAATCTTAGTTTGGGGACAAAAATAAGTTAAATCTGAAATTTGTTTATTTTCAAAATTGCTCCACATTTTACACTAAAACTTTGAAAACTCAAAACACCAAAGTTGTAGCCCTTGAAAAGTTCTGCAAACTTGGTTTTGAACTTTTTCCCAAATTTTGCTTAGATTTTGAATTATTTCAAAAGGGGTAAAACAGGGTTTTGAAATTTAGGGTTTTCGAAGGAATTTTAAATTGGAATTTGTTGCTACTTTGATTTGTGATTACTTAGTGATCAAAACCTCACCCAAGGGCATCATTTGGACCAACATGACATGGTTGACCAAATGCCACTCTTGGTTGACCAATTAGCTTTTGAAATTCTTTTACATTTTTCCCCAATTTTGAATTCGAATTCGAATAGGAAAACTCGTGACAAGTTTTGGGACTCCAATTCAAACTCAAATTTGGAGTTTCATTTTAGAGGTTGTACTTGAGCTCATACCCTACACTTGACACTAGTGTGCAACACAGTCGCACACCTCAAATTACGCAGGGCATGGACTAAGCATTTGCGGTGATATTAAAAATTAGGGTTTTCGGGTTCGGAGCACACCACTGAGAAACACATTCAACCTAGATAAGTAAACTTGTTTTAGTTGATGCATAACAAGGTTAACCTAACAGGGATGCTTTGCAATGCATTATGATGACATGGCAGATTAATTAGCACTATAACACCCGGGGTGTTACAACGCTCTATCGGTCGACCGTTGCTGTAGGAGTAGAGGGATATTTATTCTTCCTCCTCTCTCTCTCTCCCAACGAGCATCTTCCTCATTCATTTACTCCAACCGACTAGCATTCATCTCTCTCCTCCATTGATGATCCTAGCCACTAAGCTCCAAATCTTAGTGATTCCTTGTGGTGATTGGCCTTGAGAGAGACTAGAGAAGATCAAGCTCCTTCTCATTCAAGCACTTGGTAAAACCATAGTCGCAGGTGGTTTTCAGTACTCTTGGAGCAATGCTCCTAGCCAACTAGAGGTTGCCCATGTAGCACGCCTAACTTTTGCGAGGTGCTCCAAAAAAAGTTTGTATTACCCTGATTGACTTAGTGGGGACCCTCAAGCTCACTACTTTGGTGGTGGTCTTGAGAAGAGATAGGAGTTGGAAGAAACTCCAAGCCTTTGTGGCTCCTTCAATAACGTGGACTTAAGCAAGCCTTAATGGTAAGCTGAACCACAAGATAAATCACTTGTCTCTTGTGTGTTGTGCTTTTATTGCTATCGCTTGTGTTTGAATTTATTTTATAGTGTTTGGACCTAGTCTACTTTCTCCTCAAGTTTTAGGTGCATCCACTAGTTTGGACAACTCAACACAACTCCCAGGAAGGCCGGTATAAAAATCAATTCAAGTTTCATTCAATATATTCCGTTGTTTTAGGTTGTGGGCTCTATTGTGCCGAGGCTCCGCGGATTTGTCCAGAACCTCCATGTCGGGTATCAAAATACCCGGGGTACCCAACAGGGGGTAAAATACGGCACCCTGCACGTTTGTTAAAACGGCCCACCATAGGGGACCCAAAAAGCTCTGACAGTGTGTTAGCCGCTCAAGGCGCAAACGATAAACTCTATCTTGCGCCGAGCCTTGCGGAGAGGCCTCGGGCATGATAGGCGTCTCGGGCGACATCTCTCCGCCTCGCCTGAGCCCCCGCGGCGTCATCAAAGGCGCCCGACCCCCCGCGGCGTATTTCCGCCTCGCCTGAGGGGAACGTGGAACCCTCAGGCAAGACAGGGAGCCACGGGGGCCCAACATGGTGCTCGCTCCATCGACGTGATGGACGTGACCGTGCATAGTCAACAGGGGTGCAGGAACCACACTCTGACTCGATATGACCCCGGTCATTCTACCACGACGACATCCATACCTCCACAGCAACGGGGTGACGGCAGCTGTGCCACCTAACCCCCTCGCTACAAAAATCCCGGCGCACGTGCCACCCACCTTCATGGCATAGGGACAAACAAGTCAAGGCATGGCCCTAGCACGTCGCACCAGCGAACGGAGAGGCCAAAAGATCAACGCCCCGCACGACTCCACGCTACAGGGAAACTATTCCCACTGGACAAGGAGGAGGGCTACGCCCGAGACCACCTTTTTTGTCTTTATCTTTCATCTTCCCCGTTTTCACCATTTTTATTGCAAATGTAATAAGAGCCCTCCCCTTAGAAGCTATAAAAGGGGAGGCAGGGGCCAGAGTGAGAGAGAGAGGAGGCGATCAAGAGAAAAAAGAGACGAAACGACCAAGCAACAACAACTAGAACCCACCACCACCACCACCACTCAAGAGACCTGGGACCTACTCACTCTCTCGAAAGCTTGTAACCTCTACTACGAGCACCCCGGTGCAAGGCAACACGAACCGCAGCGAAACCCACTAGACGTAGGGCCGTTCATGCCCGAACTAGTATACATCCTTGTGTTCGCTTTGCATACCATCAAGGTCTAAATGCGCTGATCCAAATTTACTAGTCGCTCTGTTTAGACACCCGGTCCTTTAGACACTGACACTCCGTGGGGATACGCAGAAGCTCTGTGGTCTACTAACGGTTTCGATTAAGTAGTGATTTTAACGACCAGGCCTATTCACCCCCTCCCCTCTAGGCCCTTGCTAGATCCTTTCAGTATTGAGCTCATGCCGTGAAACTTTTTTCATCCAAAAAATCATACTCTTTAGATATTCCCCACAACATAGTTCACGTAAAAAATCATGACTCGTATGCTAGTTACTTCTATGGACCTTAGAGCATCCAACATATTACTTATATCCATTCCTAATACTAAAAATATGTTGCGGTGCTCCAACAAATTACTCATTCTATCTCCAATACCTAAATGTTTTAAGTAGTTACTTAAAATCCCCGTCTCTCCCTCCAATGTAGGAGATCACACCCTTTCCTCTATCCACATTAAAGATATTGGTAATCTGTCGGGAGAGGAGAAGAAAAAGCTAGACTATCAATAATAGAAGACCACCTATATATACTTTTAGGAGATGTGGGATAAATAATATGTTGAAGATGCTCTAATATACGTTAATGTACCTAAAAATCATTTCCTTTTTCTCTCAACCTATTATGATATTTTTTCTCCCGGCCATCTTCCTCTTGGGATCGGAGCTCAATCACCTGCCCGGATGCCCCGGCCCTTACCCCTTGTTAACCAGCGATGTGTTCTCCGAGTGGCGGATGGAGGGAGGGGCTGAGGGGTTCTGACGCCAAACTTGTTGTGCAATCTATATATGGGCCTAATGACAGTGGCGGTTAGGTGTTTGGGTGATGAGGAGCCAGTGCACGAGCAAGGACATAGATGGAGGCTAGGAGAGAGAGGAAGGAGATGATGTATAAGGCTTGCATGGCTGCGAGGTAGAAAGGGGAGAATAATACTATAATAGAATTATTTTTTGCAACATAAAATACGAAGGTCGATATACGGGCTTAATGACTAACGATGTTCAAGACATAGAAAGTGCCACATCTCACATAGCACAAGAATTACAATGAAGCTGCTCATGAAACCAAAGCAAAAGAAAGCCATATCGAGTGATACCAAATGAAACCTTATCTTTTTATTCTTTTGATTAGCAACAACAAACAAGGTAACTCGGACTTGTTCCATGACATACTTAATGATCGGTTGTCTCTGGCAAAGGCAAGACCGCACGGCTTATCACAAACATTGATTGTCTCCTCCATCCCACGGCGACACGAATCTTGAAGCATAATCCCCTCTCTTTCCCTCTCCTCTAGTCTAGGAGCAAAAATCTCGGAGCAAAATGGATGCCGAGATGCCCTTCCGGCTACAACTACAAGGGCATCCGAAAAATCCACTCTCGGTTGTCTCCTAATCAAGCTGTTGGCTGTGTGGTGAGCCCGAACCCGAACGGGAACAGGGGATCGTAGTGCGCGTCGCCGACGTTCATGGGCAGCTGCTCCACCGACCGGAACCACGTCCTGGCCAGCTTCCCCGTGAAGCCGTAGTCGCCGAACAGCACGTCGCTGACGCCCTGCCCCTCCGTGCCCGGCAGCCACGCTGCCACCAGCGCGTCCACGGCGCCCATGTACGGCTCCACCACCAGCGGCCGCCCGGACACGAGGACCACGGCGCACCTGATGCTGCCGCATACGTCCCGGATGACGCTGGGCCCGGGCGCCGGGATGGTCAGGTTGAGGTTGTCCCCGAACGACTCGGCGTACGGCGGCTCGCCGACGACCACGACGGCGTAGTCGAACCGCCCCTTGTTCTGCTGGACGAAGCCGGCGTCGGGGCTCTCGGAGTAGACAACGTCGGTGCCGTGGTCCACGGCGCGCCTGATGCCGTCGAGAATCGTGGTCCCTCCGCGCAATTTCCAACACATTTAAATTTTAATTTGTGGCGCGCGGTGCATGCAATGCAAAGCCAATTTCGGCGTGCCAGCCATACCAGTGGTGAGGTTGTTCCCGCCGAGGCCCTGCCAGGTGATGGTCCAGCCGCCGCACTGGTAGCCGAGGTTGTGCGCGTGGCTGCCGGCGACGAGGATGCTGCGGGCCTTCTTTGGCAGCGGCAGCAGCGGCTTGTCGCCGTCCTTGCCGTTCTTGAGCAGGACGAGGGACCTGCGCACGGCCTCCCGCGCGAGCTCCCGGTGCTCCTGCTTCCCAAGCTCGCCGGCGAGGCTGGCGTCGCCGTAGGGGTTCTCGAAGAGGCCCATGGTGAACTTGACGCGGAGGATCCGGCGCACGGCGTCGTCGATCCGGCTCATCGGGATGGTGCCGTTCTGCACCAGCGCCGTCAGGCCGTCGATGAACTCGGTGTATGTGTACGGGATCATGACCATGTCAATGCCGGCAAGGATCCCCAGCTGGACGGACATCATGTAGTCCGCGTGTTCAGGGCTCGTCATCTTGTCCAGCCCTCGCCAATCCGAGATTACAAAACCCTGAAAAAATACGAATTAATTTACAGTTTCTCAGATAAATCATGTAACAGAGAAGGTATATACGAACCCTGAAGCGAAGCCTGTTCTTGAGGAAGTCTGTGACGAGGAAGCGGCTGGCGTGCATCTTGACCCCGTTCCAGCTGGAGAAGGAGACCATCACGGTGGAGACCCCCTGGATGACGGCGCTGTAGTAGGGCGGCATGTGGACGCTGAGCAGGTCGTGGAAGCTGGCCACCGTGTCGTTCTCGTTGATGCCCCTGGTCGTGCCGCCGTCGCCGACGTAGTGCTTGGAGCACGCCGCCACGTTGCGCGGCCCGGCGGCCGCCGATGGCCGGGATGTCGCCCTGCAGCCCCGGGATGATGGACGTCGTCGCCTGCACCACCTTGGGGTCCTCGCTGAAGCTCTCGTAGCACCGACCCCACCTCGGGTCCCTGCATACCGCAACGCATGGGGCGAAGACGTAGGGGATTCCGGTGGCCCTGACCTCCAGTGCCACTGCTGCTCCAATCTTCTTTACCAGCTCTGGGTCCCTGATCGAGTCAGTCAGTCAGGTAAACTCAAAAGTTGAATATTGTTCGAATACCAGCACCAAATAAAACTTTATATTTATCTACAAATCACAACTACCAGCAATCGGCCTAAAGTTTTCATGTACACTCAAGGTATGTGATGGTGAATAATTTGTTTGCCAACCCCCATAATTTGCGTTTAGGCTGCTGCTGGATCAGAGAATTTACTCGTATATTCGATCACCAATTCGGATTGGGACAGTCAAGCACACTACTATTAATACTTCACCCGTTCTAAATTACTTTACTTTTGCTTTGTACTAAATCAAAACTTTCTAACTTTTACTATATTTTTCAAAAAAATATAGTAACATCTACATGTTGGCTATGAAAATATATTTATTCAAAAATGAAAAACTAATTTAATAATGTTATATAGATTGGTATATTTTTCAATAAAATCGATCAAAGTAGAAGTTTGACTCAGCTAAAATGATCTAGTAGGCTAGTCTTAGTGGAGAGTTTCATTTCGCTGTTTCCAGGACTGCCATGTCATATAAAATAAAATGAAACTTAGATGAAACACATACTCTCAATAGAAAGTTTCATTCCATAATTTTATAAACATTTAATTCTATGACTCATAGAGAGTTGGTAACTGTGTCAAGAGAGTTTCATCCCATGAAACCCAATTCTTCTCTCTCTTCATTAAAATGTTGTCATGTCATCAAAAGTGCATATGTGGTAAGCTATTAAATGCAAATGAAACTCTAATAAAACTCCCACGGAGGCTGGCCGTATAATTTAAAACGAATAATCTCTTTGTTTTAAATTATAAGACTAGTTGAATGCATTTAGATATATATTAAAATATATAGTAAAAATAATATATTTACAAAAATTAAAGCATCTTATAATTTAGAACAGAGCTAGCAGTAGTTAATTTTATTTTAGCCTGCTCCAGTAGTAGAACATTATAGCACGTATGGTAATAATATTTTTGTCACGAGAAGCGCGCGTTCACTAGCTATATCGATATGATGTGAAGCCACAGCCCACAGACAAAATGGTCAACCCCCTCCTTAAGCGTCGGTCACGTGGAACTTTTATTTTTCGAAACGCAATGCAGACAGAGGGAGATCCTTGCACGCACACCATGACTGAAATCTATGGGTTTTCTTTAGAACGTGCCCCCAAGAAAAATGCCTCTGCTCTCTTTTTACCATCAGGACAAGCCACACAAGCTGTTAGCGATATAAACAAGTCTTATATTGAGAGAGAGAGCCAAATATATCACTCATAATAATAGAACGAAAGCCTCAAGCATGGTCGATTCTTTTGTTAAGCCTCCAACAATGCAACCATACTTGGGAAAGATATATATCCAATGCCATTATTGTTTCTAGCGTGCGGCATATCTCAAATCTTGTTTCACACACCGTAGTTACGACGACAGTAACATTTATTTATCGATAATGATTAGACCTGGGCGTCTGAACATCGTGCACCCCACTCCGCCTTGCTGCTGCCACCCCCCCCACCGTGCGCCCCATCCCGAGCTGCTTGCTCCTCACTCCCGCCCGTTGGGTGCCCCACCCACGCTGTCGCGTGCGCCACCCGCCTCTGCTCTCCCCATTCTCACAGTCCCCACCTCTCGGTCTCTCTCTCTCTCTCTCGCGTCCACTGGCAGCAGAGCGCCTCCCCGGCCTCTTCCCCAACCCTAGCGCCATCGGGATGCCTCGCTGCCACAGGGCGCTGCCGTTGGCCATGACGATGGTTGTTGGGTATACATGCCAGGGTGCCTCAAGTCATCCCCGGCCGAGCCAAGGGCACCCACGAGCGTGGCCAGGGCTGGTGGTGCTCGTGCGCTGCCGGCTCCCATCCCGACGACCGGAATCGACCAGCCCTGGCCTCCCCTCCCCTATGTTGCAAATGTATGTTCAAGTGTTTCAGATGTTTCAGAGGTACGTTACAAGAATAAAAGCGTTTCATATAGATGTTGCAAAAGTAGATCGGGATGTTGCACATGTTGCAAGTGTTTCACAGGTATGTCGCAAGCGTTTCTTCAAAATGTTTCACTTGTTTCAGACGTATGTTGTAGCAAGTGTTTTTATGTTTTAGACGTATGTTGTTGCAAGTGTATGTTTCAAAATGTTGCATTCAAGTGTTTTATGTTGCAAGTGTTTCATGTTGTTCGGAGAGTCACGGGGCGCAGTGAGTGATGGGCGCACCGCCCAAGGGATGGTGCGTGGCGTGTCAGGGGCCTGCAGACGGGGCGCGCTGGGGCAGGTGGTTAGGACGCGCGGCGTGCCGGGGGCCTGTGGACGGGTCAGGGGGAGGAGCAGCAGGCGCAGCGACAAGAGCAGGTGCGAGGCAAATCTAGATGGACGAGAGCGGGCTGCACGTGCGTTCGGACGTCCGTGCACTGGCCATGCCGTTTATATCTATATATAAGTATACTCAAGGGAAGAGAACATATATAACGACTGGGCCAGGGGATGGAAGTCAGTCACCTGGTGCAGCCAATGCCGACGTTGTGCGGGAAGACGGTGGCCTTGTAAACGTTGCCGTGGCCGTGGACGGCGTCGATGCCGTAGAGCATGGGGATCCCGAGCCGCGTGGACATCGCCGCCCGCTGCATCCCATTGACCATCTCGACCCATGCCTCCGCCGGAGCCTGGGGCGCCGGCACGCTGCCTCCGCCGCTGAGCACGCTCCCTGCACGCACGACGACAGCTCAGTACTGCACGACACTGATGTGCTTCAACCACGCCGCCATGCATGCGGACCGACGTGACGTGCGTACCTACGAAGTAGCCGCGGACGACGTCGGCGGTGGCGTTCTCGCACTCGATCTGCGACATCTGCCCGATCTTCTCGGCGAGCGTCATGCGCCCCAGCAGGTCGTCGATCCGCCGGTTCAGCGGCTGCCTCGGGTCCTTGTACCTGGCGCCGCCGTAGTACTGCTGCTGCTGCTGCTGCGCCCCTCCTCCTTCGGCCATTGCCGTCGGCGTGCCCAAGCCGCAAAGCAGCAGTACGAACACGGCGGCACTGGTCGTCGCAAGGACGACACCATCTGCTGGGAACCCCATAGCTCAGCTCAGCTCAGGTGCGTGGTGTACTCAGTGACGGAACAGGGGCTAGCAGGGGCAGTGGCGACCCCAGCACAGTAAGTTCCATTTAATATCTATATAAATATATAAATTTACAGCTAAAAAATATCAATTTTCACCTTTTTTATTTAAATATTATGATTTTGGTTATAAATAGTGTAAAATATTTAAAAAGTTGTTGAATCATATAATTATATATATTTTAGCACACTAAAAAAATATGATCATATTTGTTTGCCCCCTAGTCAGACTCGCTGGTTTCGTCTCTGGGTGTACTGCTGCGACTGGCTACTTCTTCACCTGCAGTACTCGCACATCTTGGTGTGTATACTTATGGGCAGAGGTATAGCGCCCAAATCTAATTGTTAATTCAGATAAAAGGTTTGCCTGGTAATCTCAGAGGATCACGTTGCTTTGCATCAATCAGAGAGTTTGGAGGTGCACGATGTCCAGAAGCGCGGGGAAAATATACAGTATACATAACGCGAGGTCCTCGATTCATGTAGAGGAGTATTTCTTATAGATACTCCGCTCTTCTGCTGAGATGCCACGCCTAAAAATAACAGCAACTTGATCTCGTTATGCGTCCACTACGAAATTCACGTGTTTGAAGCACCCCACGTTGATTTATTACCTACAGGAGTACTATACTTTGGTCCGTCTGTTCATCAGATCAATGATTTGAATACTATCCTGTCCGTAGCTACCCGTTTGCAGTTTAGAGCACAACAGGTTAACAGTTGCATACTGCTACTGACTACTGTCCTACAGCTTCGTTGAGCTTAATGTTTTTTTTCCTAAAGACACTTGAACGCAACGTCGAGGTCGTCAACTAAATTGCTGACCCTCTTGGTTTGACAACGATGTCGTCAACGTAAGCCTCAACGGTGGGTCCGATGTGCTCCCCGAAAACATGTTGCATGCATCGCTGGTACGTAGCACCTGCGTTCCGTAGACCGAAGGACACAGTAACATAGCAATACATGCCAAAGGGGATGATGAATGAAGTCGCAAGCTGGTCGAACTCCTTCATTTTGATCTGGTGGTAGCCGGAATATGCATCTAGGAACGACAGAGTTTCACATCCCGCAGTAAAATCAACAATTTGATCAATACGTGGTAAAGGAAAAGGAACTTTCGGACATGCTTTATTCAAACTAGTATAGTCTACACACATTCTTCATTTTTCATTCTTTTTCTTAACTAATATAGGATTAGCCAACCACTCGGGATGATGAACCTCCTTGATGAATCCGGCCTTTAAAAGCTTGTGGATCTCCTCGCCGATGACCTTGCGTTTCTCCTCATCAAAGCGGCACAAGCGTTGTTTTACCGGTCTGTAGCCGGCTCGGATCTCCAAGACGTGCTCGGCGACTTTCTTGGGTATGCTCGGCATATCCGAGGGACTCCACGCAAAAATATTGACGTTTGCGCGGAGAAAGTCGATGAGCACTGCTTCCTATTTGGGATCGAGGGTGGCGCTGATGCTCAATGCCTTTCCGTTCGGGTCGGTGGGGTCGAGGGGTATGAACTTGACGTCTTCCGCGGGCTCGAAGTTGCCAGCATGGCGTTTGGGACCGGGGATCTCTTTGGCCAAACCGTTGAGGTTTGCTGCCAAGGTTGCCGACTCTAGGACGGCTTCTCCGTGCTCGACGCATTCCACGTCGCACTCGTAGGTGTGCTCGTAGGAGGGCCCGATAGTGATGACACCATTAGGGCCCAACATTTTGAGCTTGAGGTAGGTGTAGTTGGGAACCGCCATGAACCAGACGTAGCAGGGGCGCCCAAGAATGGCATGGTATGTCCCATGGAACCCAACCACCTTGAAAGTGAGAGTTTCCTTCTGGAAGTTGGCGGGAGTACCAAAACAGACAGGCAGGTCGACCGCCCGACGGGCTCTGCTCGTTTTCCCGGCACAACTCCATGGAAGCCCCCGACACTGGGTCGGAGGTGCGTCCTTGCGATTCCTAGAAGGTCGAGGGTCTGGGCGTAAATGATGTTGAGACTGCTGCCACCGTCCATGAGCACCTTGGTGAGGCGTGTGTTGGCGATGATGGGATCGACGACGAGTGGGTAGATTCTAGGTTTGGGGACGTAGTCTGAGTGATCATCACGGTTGAAAGTGATGGCCACCTCGGACCAGTCAAGGAAGAGGAGGGTCGCAAGTTACACGGAGAAGACCTCTCGACGTTCTCGTTTGCACTGCCGTGTTGAGAGACGCGTCGAAGGTCCTCCATATATCATGAAACAGTCATGAATCTTGGGAAACCCCTCATCCTTATCGTCACCCTTGGGATCCTCCTTGTCGTCTTTCTTGATGCCTAAGCTTTCAAAGTATCTCTGGAGCATGTGGCAGTCCTCGAGGTTGTGGTTCGTGGGCCCTTTGTGGTAGGGACACGATTCTTTAAGCATTTTGTCAAAAATGCCCCCGCTGGGGGGTCCTCGAGGTTTCTTGTGATCCGCAGCGGCGACAAGGTCATCCGCCAGGGCTTCTTGTTTGCCCTGTTGATTCTTCTTCTTCTTCTTCTTCTTGTTCCTCTTCGAGCCCCGGTTGGAGCTCACGGGATCCTCATCCTTGCGCTTCCCCTTGTCCTGGTCACTGCCAAAGATAGCACCAACTGCCTCCTCATCGACGACGAAGTTGGTGATGATGTCCATCAAGCCGTTGGCAGTGATGGGAGTGCTGCGACCCAACTCTTGGACCAACTCTTTGCAGGTGGTACCAGAGAGGAAGGCCATGATGACGTCGAAGTCGGTGATGTTGGGAAGCTCGGTGCGCTGTTTGGAGAAACGCCAGATGTAGTCCCGGAGGGATTCGCCCAGCTTTTGTTTACAGCTTCGGAGGTCCCATGAGTTACCAGGGCGCATGTAGGTCCCCTTGAAGATCCCCTCGAACACTCTCACCAGGTCACTCCAATCGTGGATCTATCGAGGTGGAAGGTCCTCGAGTCAGACTCGAGCAGTGTCTAATAGGAACAGGGGAAGTTGTCGAATGATGACCCGGTCATCAGTAGCCCTACCCAACTAGCAAGCTAAACGGAAGTCGGCGAGCCAAAGTTCGGGTTTGTTTTCGCCGTTATACTTGGTAAGAGTCGTCGGGGGGTGGAACCGAGCTAGAAGTAGTGTTTCGCGAATGGCCTTGCTGAAGACCCGAGGGCCTGGTGGCTCGGGTGACGGGCTTCGATCCTTTGAGCTGTCGTAGCGCCCGCCTCTATGCTCGTGGTAGCCTCGAGCTGCACCATCACCACTCTTTGCGTCTACGACACTCGTTGCTGTTGTCACGGGCATCTCAAGGTTCGCGGTTGTCGACGATGCGTTCACGGACAGAGGCTGCCTTGTTCCACCGAGGGGCAGGCTCGGGATGAACCGATGCCTCTTTCTCCTGTCGGGAGGGCTCCACTGGCTGCTCTGAGGCAAGCCCACGTCACCTCGAGGCGAAACTCTCGGCTTGCTGCATGGTAGCAGCCTCGAGGAGTCCTCGGATTTCATCGCGGGCCCGATGGGCCTCGGGGTTGGATGGCTCGGGCATATTACGAAGAAGCATGGCGGTTGTGACAACATTCTAGATGGCTCGGTCGAAGATCGGGGCTTTGCCCGCCCGATCCTCGATGATGCGACGATTGACGTCGCAAGCTCTTTCTCGAGCTCCTCCGCCGTGTGTGCGTGTCGCGCGCTCTTTCTCGAGGGTTTGCTGAAGTAGGCACAGATGTTCTCGTTCCTCATCGAGCATGTCTTGCAGTTCGTGGATTTGTTCGAGTTGCACTCCTTGGTCCGCAAGGAATTGAGCTTCATCTCGTGCATCAGGGGGTTCAACATGAGGTGGCGTGGCATTTCTTCCTCCAACAGCTGCATCAACCTCCGAATCCGACGCGATAGCCCCATCGATATGGAAGCATTCGCGAGTCGGGTCATAGGTGTCATTGGCAGAGTCGGAGTTCGGAGTGCTGAAATAGTAGTATGACGGATGCATCTGAGGTCGTGTGTCTCTGGGGTTGTAACAACGAAAGCCAGTCGCACGGAGCTCCGCATATGGGGTCTCCGAGGAGTCCAGGTACTCGGAAGCTGGCGTGTACGTGACAAGGTCAAGGGTGGAACGCAGATGGTGTCCGGGGAGTTTCTCGTAAGCGCTCATGCTGGTGCTTATAGAAGAAGCATACGCCCGGGCACTCGTGTCCAGCCCATACGGGAACGCCGATGAGGACATGGTTACCGGTACCGGAGCAATCGATCCCGAATCGGCTGGTGGCGGCGCCGTGCCAGATGGCGGAGTGATGGGACACCCTGTCGGCATCTTACCCTCAGCCAAGCTCATCCTACATAGGTCCTCGATGAGGAAATCCATGTCGGTGTCTGGCTGAGGGGCGTCGGATCGGGGAATACCGTCACCCCCCCGCGCGGCGATGATGGCGGTTGCGCTGGGCACGCCGTCGCCTGGCGGCACGTGCCTGACGAGAGCGACGGTATCGGTGTAGTGCTCCCCCAGGCTAGGAGAGCTCATGGTCGCCGTCGGTTGGGTGTCTGGGCGGGAGAAGGACCATGTCATAGCCATAGCCAAGAGACATGAACTCCAAGCTCCCAAACTAGACCACCGTGGCCAACGGAAGTGGACGTTCGGGGTCAGCCATCTAGAAAAATGGTGGGAAAACAATGTTTGGCACGCAGCGCCCCCTACCTAGCGCACCAACTGTCAGTGTTCGGGCCCGTGAGGGTCCTAAGCCAACGAGTGAATTTGTGCTGTGTATCCCTAATCTGGATGGTGATGCAAAGAGAATACACGAGGGTTTATCCTGGTTTGGGTGAAAGAAGACCCTACGTCCAGCGGGGGGGAGTATTATGTTTTCTTGCACCTAAGTGCTTGCGTAGGGGTTACAAGCTGTAAGAGAGGGAGCCGATCCCAAGTCTCAAAGAGAGAGTACAAAGGAGGTTGCTTGAGATGTTGATCTTCTGTGGTGGGGTGATGACTTGTTTCGCCTTCTCTCCTCCTTTGTAGAGTCCCTGCCTTTCCTTTTATAGGGTCAAGAGAAGGCAGAGACGCCGAGTGGTGCCTTAGAAGTGAAGTTTTGTCGAGCGCTGTGGAAGGCGCTGTAGCGACGTGCTCTGGGAATGGCCAACCATCCCTAGACACCATGGTGACATAAAGGATGAGATGGTGAAAAGACCCCGGGTCTTGTAGCGTGCGGGCCTTGCTCCTTTGTTGACCGGCGGTTGGTCGAGGCCGGGTCGACGTGGGTCGACGGGGAATGGATAAGGCCGAGCCTCAGGAATTTCAGGGTACGACAGTCGTCATGTTATGCCTCGAGGGGGATTAGTGGTAGAATAGTACCCGGCATGGCGTGTGCAGTGACAGGTTTTCACCGCCCATCCTAGGATGGACAGTAAAAAGTGGGATTTGACGCTGGTACTACTTCCATGCTGGTGGTGCTGTAGCCATGGGGTAGGAAGTGGTTGGCGATTGCATTAAATGCTTTGACTTTTGTCTGAGAGTTGGTGGGTGAGGCGGGTCGACCGGCTTGACCCAGGGTCATACGAGTCGGAGATTTCCCTGTGGTCGAGGCATCCCATCGAGCAAGCCTGGTGCGAGTCAGAATGTGGTCGAGGTGTTCCGTGCGTGGTTTTAACTCGTTCTACCTATGTGGGCGGAGCCTTTGGCATGGTTTTCTCGGGGGTTTGTCTTTTTTAGTCGTTGAGTGTGGGTACCCCTTGTTTAGGTACCCGACAGTATGAAAGCCAGGATTCACAAGTTCACATAGCATATATAAAAAAGAATAATAAAAGTGTTACCAACAATATCCTTAAACTTATTATAAAAGATGCTACATAAATCCATGAACTATATATGGATTTGTGATTCTTCATCGGCCTACTTGCATTGGCATCTACATGCCATCCAAGTAATAGAAATTTACTATCTCATCATTCATATCACAACTAGACCCCATATATGTCATTCAACGGACAAATAAATTCTTTTGTGCTACTCAACAAATCATCTGTTAGATGATTAACTGTAAGAGACCAAGTTGAGAAGTGTTTTGGTCTCATCTATTAGATGGAGAAGGTCAAGTGTGGACTCCGTGCGCGATGGACTGGGAACGGTGAAGGGCGGATGACAAGGCTTAGATCGAGGGAACATAGGCCGGAGAACGGATCGTGTGCAACTCACATTGGGCACAGGAAGAGTAAGAGTACATGCGTGATGAAGATGGCATCAACCAATAAGTCAAGGTGGAGGACGATTGCATAGTGGCACTTGGTGGAGGCTACACACGCATCTACTTGAGTGATGAAGATGGCGTCAGTCAAGTCAAGAAGGAAGATATATGAAGGCATCAACCTATGGTAGAGGTCAAGCACGTGTCGACATCAGTGAGTCATGTCTAGAAAGGCGTGCATGAGAGTTTGCTGACTTGAGCCTCAAAACCATCAGCAAAAGGTTTGACTGTTTTGAGCCTCAAAATCGAGGAATGGCGGATTGATGGACATGTGGTGGCATCTCGAAACTTGTGTCGAGGCGAAGTGAAGTTGAGAAGGATCCAAGTCTGTTGGATCAATAAGGAAAAACTTAGACCATTTTACACCTCAAGGTATTTGAAATGAGTACTTCGTGTAAGGGCAATTTGAGAAATAGTCAAGTGATTATATATATGAGAGATGGCTGGTTGTGAGGACACAACTTGAGGGAGATTATAAGGATTAGGCTCTCTTTCGTTAGGTGGAGAGTTTTGCTTAGATCCAAAATAATTATCTACAAGATTACTAATAATTTAGGATAAGAATAAGATACTAACATAATTCCTGAACCAACTCCCAAATCCATGCTTTGTCCGTCTTTCAAGGTCTGCAACATGCACCCCTGATGCTCTTAATTCATCTTCAAACATTCTGTAACTCAAAAATAAAAAAACAGTAAGTTGCTAATCTGAAAATAATTAAGAAACGGATGTAATATACAAAATAGAGATTATTTAAGAACATACTTTATGTACTTCTAGGCCTGATCACAATTATGGAGAACATACCAAGCCAACTTATCAAGTTCCTCAGAGTAGGAAAGATCACATACACCAATAAGATTAACACCATGCCCAAATACATCAACAGTATAGGTCGACTGATCTGAAAATCCAACATTTCTTGAGAGTCGATTAAACCTTGTCTCTACATCATCCATATATCTCAAGCAAAATATGAGGGCTTCATCTGCCACATAAGCCTCTGCAATTGAGCCTTCTGGACGTGCCTTGTTCCTAATAGACCTCTTCAACAAGAGCCGTTCTATTGGGTACATCTGAAAGCATCTAGGCCCCGGTGTTGGTTTCGGCAATTGATGACAACACATAATTACCATGACTAACGTGTGTTTTGCAGAAATGTTGGTAAGTTAGGTCATGGAGATGATAACTGCTTTAGGCAATTTGGTATTCATGTCCCTTGATGGAAATTGTTTCGGTTTTCAAAGGATCAACGACAAGATTAAGGATGGTTAGTTCCGGATGTCAAGGTGTTGAGTTACATCTAGAATAGTCATTAGGATCTTTATTTCTTCCTTTGACCATACTATAAAGGGGGGCATGAGCGAGTAGCTTGACCTAGGCGAGTCTTGTATTTAGGTGTGGTGCACACTTGTCAAACTTAGCACTAGGTAGCTCAAGAAAAGCTTAGAGTTCAGTTGGAAGCAACTTGGTTCAAGTTGCATCACGTTTAGAAGACGTTTGAGTCATTTACCTATGACCGGATGTGGTCCTGGTCATGACCGGACGCGTCCGGTCAGTACTAACACTTCACTGCGGTTTCAACTGATCGACCGGACACGGTCCTTGAGAGGACCGGACGTGGTGGTCAGTCTGACACGTGTTCCAGAAGGTAAACAGCGTAATCGGACACGACTGTGAAGTGATCGGCGCGTACGGTCACGTTCTAGTAAGGTCCCGTGGTGACCTGACGCGTCCGGTCACCTATGATCGGACGCGGTCATGCGTCAGGTCATTTTTCCAGTAAGCTCTTGCATGATCGGACGCGTCCGATCATCTCTGATCGGTGCGTCCGGTCATCTCAGACCAACGCGTCCGGTCATCACAGATCGGCGCGTCCGGTCACTCAGCGTAGCTTTCGGTTTTCGACCGTTACACCTGACCGGCGCGTCCGGTCAGTGCACGTTTTGCTAATTCGAAAGGTAACGGTTGAATTTGTTTGAGGGGTGTATAAATACATCCCCTCCACCTCTTTTAGAGGTCTCTTGCTCATTTGTTCAGCTGAGAAACACCTTTGAAGTGCAAGGGAGTGCAAGAGCCCTAGTGAGGATAGAGATTTGTGAATCAAAGTTTGAGAATCCTCTCTAGTGACAAGAGTGTAGCAAGTGTGCATCCATCTTCTCATTAGGCTTGTTGTGGTCAAGTGAGAGTTCTAGCTTGTTACTCTTGGTGATTGCCATCACCTAGACGGTTTAGTGGTGATTGGGAGTTTGGTGATCATTCGACGAGATTGTGGGTGACTCAACTCAAGTTGTGGGCGGTTTTGGGTGATTCGCCGCGACGGAGTGTCGAAGAATCAACCCGTAGAGAGCACTTGATCCTTGCGCGGATCAAGGGGGAGCTACACCCTTGCGCGGGTGCTCCAACGAGGACTAGTGGGGAGTGGCGACTCTCCGATACCTCGGCAAAACATCATCGTGTTCCTAACCCTTACTTTCAAGCATTTACTTTCGTGCATTACTTTCCTTGCTTGTTTACTTTCCTAGAATTGCCATGCTAGTCTAGGATTGGAACTTAGGGTGCAAAACTTTTATCGGTAGAATCACAAGGAACACTAGTAGGCACTAGAGGTGAAGTTTGGCTTGTAGGATTTAATTCTTGCAATTAATTTTTAGAAAAGCCCAATTCACCCCCCTCTTGGGCATCTTGATCCTTTAAATTGGTATTGGAGCCGTGTTGCTCTTATTTTAGGCTTCACCGCCTAGAGTAAGATGTCTAATGGGGAAGGACCACCTCCCACTTTTGAGGGAGACGATTTTCCATATTGGAAAATTCGTATGGAGGCGTACCTCAAAGCCATAGATGTTGGGTGCCTTAGAGCCGCAACCGAAGGGCTTCCTCCTATAAGGGATCCCGCCAACCCAAGTGGTGACGAGGAGAAGTACGACCGGTGGAATGCAAAGACAAAAAATGCACTCTACCGAGGCTTAGGCAATGATATCTTCAATCGTGTGCGCAATGCCAAAAACGCTCATGAATTGTGGGAAAATCTTTGTGCTCTCCATGAGGGAACTAAGAGTGAGCGTGAGGAACGCTATTATATTGCCTTAAAGAAAATTAATTCTTTTGAGATGCTTCTCAAAGAAAGTGCTAATGAGATGTAGACTCGTTTAAATGTTCTTGTAGAAGATCTCAATGCTCTTGGACTCACTCAAATGAGTCAATCGGATGTTGCAAGGAGGATCTTGAGTGTTCTTCCCGTTGAGAAGTATGGACACATTGTCACCGTACTTCACCAAAGTGATCTCTCCGCCACAACACTGACACAAGTATTGGGAAAGATCAACGCACATGAGATATACATGCACATCACTCCGGAAGAGGGCTCATCATCTTCCAAGAAGAAAGACTTGGCCTTCAAAGCTAGCCATGAAAAGAAAAAGAAGAAGGGCCAAGCCATGATAGTGCAAGAAAGCTCAAGTGAAAGTGATATTGATGATGAATCACTTGCACTCATGGTGAGGAAGACCACCAAGATGCTAAAGAAGCTCAACAAGAGTGGCATCAAGTTTGATGGCAAGAAGAAGAAATTCTTCACAAGTAGCAAAAGGAAGCCAATCTCCGAAATGGATTGCTTCAATTGTGGAGAACTTGGCCACCTAGCTCACCAATGCCCGAAGCCTCCAAAAGACAAGTACAAGAACAAGTACAAGGGCAAGAAAGATGACTCAAGTGATGAAGAAGATGAGAAGAGAAAGAACAAGCCATACAAAAAGAAAGATGACAAGAAAAGAGAGTTCTACAAGAAGAAGAAGGGAGGCAAGGCTTATATTGTTGGTGATTGGCTCACCGACATTGAATCATCATGTGAGTCCTCCGGCGATTAAAGTGACAATGAAAAAGAGAAGATCGCCGCACTTGTGATTGGGCCATCATTATCTTCACCGACATCTTCATCACCACCTTCACCGCCACCTTCACCATCATCTTTCGCTACTCATCTATGCCTTATGGCTAAGGGTGATCGAAAGGTACAAAATTGTTAAATAAATATTCTAAGATCATAAGGAGGACTAGAAATAAAAATGATGAGCTTCAACATGAAAATGAATCACTCTCATCCAAGCTTGAAAGTGCACATAAGACTAGGGATGAGCTCATAGATCAAAATAAAACTATGTCTTCTTCTCTTAAGGAGCTCAAAACTTCTAACAAGGAGCTTAGAGATAAACATGATAAAATTGAGAAGAAGCATGGTGAACTCATCACTAGGCTAAACTTGCTAAAAGATGAATACACCTCATTGAAAATCAATTATGATACTCTTATTGTTGCCAATGAGCTTGCTCTTGAGACACATGATGCTACTAACCAAATTGTTAAGATTGATATAACTACATCATGTGATGATTTGATTGTTGAGAACTTTGAGCAAGGCTCTAGCGGCAAAGGCAAGAGTGTGGTTGAGGCCAATGATTATGATGAGTATGTCAAGCTCAAGAGTGAGAATGAGATGCTTAAAGTTGAGAACAAGAAGTTGATGGCTCTTGAAAAGCAAGCTTCAAATGAGTCACTTATTGAAGAAAACAAGAAGCTCAAGCAAGAGAAAGAGCATCTCAAGACCGGCCTAAGCAAGTTCACAAGAGGCCAACATTTGCAAAGTGAGCTACTCATGAACACCGTCATAAAGTTGGATAGGAGTGGCATTGGTTATTTGGCAAATCAAGAGAAGAAGGTCAAGGCTCAACAACTTCAAAGCAAGTCAAAGCCAAAACCAAAGAGATGTGTTGAGTGTGGACAAGAAGGCCATTTTGCTCATGAGTGCAAAACTCCACCACCACAACCCTTGCTCAAGCATGCTAGACCCTTTGCCTTCAATGCTCATTACATGCTTAGAAAGGACTCAAGTGGAAAGATGAAAGTCATGTTCTTGGGTCCCCCTAACAAAAATAGGCCTAAGAAAATATGGGTTGCCAAGTCACTAGTTGAGAAAGTTAAAGGTCCCTCTCAAGTTTGGGTCCCTAAACAAAAGGCTTGATCTCTTGTGTGTAGGTGAACTACAAGACCGGTGGATCTCATTGGGTGATTGATAGTGGTTGCACACAACATATGACCGGTGATCCTTATATGTTCACCTCACTTGAAGAGAATGGGGTATGTCAAGACAAGATCACATTTGGGGACAATTCAAAGAGCAAAGTCAAGGGTATAGGCAAGGTTGCAATATCAAATGATCATTCTCTCTCAAATGTGCTCTATGTTGCTTCATTGAGTTTCAACTTACTATCCGTTGGGCAACTTTGTGATCTTGGCTACCAATGCTTGTTTAGTCTAAATGAAGTGGTTGTTACAAAGATAGATGACAAGCAAGTGATTTTCAAGGGCTTTAGATATAATAATCTCTATCTAGTTGACTTCACCTCCGAAGATATAAACTTGATGACATGTTTATTCACCAAAACTACACTTGGATGGCTTTGGCATAGGAGGCTTGCTCATGTTGGAATGAACACTCTCAACAAGCTATTGAAGAAAGAATTAGTGAGAGGTTTGAAGGATGTAAAGTTTGAGAAGGACAAACCTTGTAGTGCATGTCAAGCCGGCAAATAAGTTGCAAACACTCATCCAACCAAAGCCTACATGTCAACATCAAGAGTACTAGAACTTCTACACATGGATTTGTTTGGTCCTACAACTTACAAGAGTTTGGGTGGAAATCTCTATTGCCTAGTAATTGTGGATGATTACTCAAGATACACTTGGACCTTCTTTCTTTATGACAAATCCGAAGTGGCAAATTGCTTCAAGAAGTTTGCAAAGAGGGCTCAAAATGAATTTGAAGTCAAGATAAAGAAAATTAGAAGTGATAATGGCAAAGAGTTTGACAACACCAACATTGAAGCCTATTGTGATGAAATTGGAATCAACCTACACTCCTCAACAAAATGGTGTAGTTGAGAGAAAGAACCGGACCTTGATCACTCTTGCAAGAACAATGCTAGATGAGTACAACACACCAGAGAAATTGTGGGCCGAGGCAATCAACACCGCATGCTATGCTTCAAATCGCCTCTTCCTACAAAAGTTTCTTTGCAAGACCCCTTATGAGTTGCTAAATGGGAAAAAGCCAGACGTCTCATTCTTCCGGGTGTTTGGTTGCAAATGCTACATCTACAAGAAGCGTCAACACCTAGGGAAGTTCCAAAGACGTTGTGATATTGATTTTCTTGTTGGCTACTCATCAAAGTCCAAAGCATATAGAGTATTTAACCATACCACCGGTTTGGTTGAAGAAACGTATGATGTGGAATTTGATGAATCTAACGGCTCCCAAGGAGCAATTGAGAATTGTGATGATGTAGGTGATGAACCATTGAGGGAGGCCATGAAGAACATGCCGGTGGAAGACATCAAGCCTAAAGATGATGAAGACGATGTACAAATTGTCAATCCACCATCTTCATCATATGTGCCTCAAGATGATGACAAGAATAAGAGAGTTGAAAATAAAGACACCCATGTCTCTCATCATCAAGCCGAGGCACAAGCACAAGATGTTGATGCTCCCCATCCTACTCCTCAAATGGTTGATCGAAGAAACTCACCCCTACTTCAAGCACATCCACAAGATCTCATCATAGGGAGTCCTACAAAGGGTGTAATGACTCAATCTCAAAAGTTTAATTCTTTTATTGAACATCACTCTTTTGTCTCTTGTCTTGAATCTAAGAATGTAGAAGAAGCTCTTCAAGATCCGGATTGGGTGAATTCCATGTATGAATAATTGAACAACTTCGCCCGTAATCAAGTTTGGACACTTGAAGAGCATCCAAAAGGTGCAAGAGTCATTGGAACCAAGTGGGTGTTCCGCAACAAGCAAGATGATCAAGGCGTAGTAGTAAGAAACAAGGCAAGACTAGTAGCAAAAGGGTTCTCTCAAGTTGAAGGTCTTGATTTCAGAGAGACTTTTGCACCCGTTGCAAGACTTGAAGCCATTCGTATCCTTCTTGCATATGCATCACATCATGATATGAAACTATATCAAATGGATGTGAAAAGTGCATTCTTAAATGGTTTCATAAATGAACTAGTCTATGTTGAACAACCTTCCAGGTTTGAAGACCCTAGATATCCTAATCATGTTTATAGGTTGTCCAAGGCGCTATATGGGCTCAAGCAAGCCCCTAGAGCGTGGTATGAGCGCCTCCGGGACTTCCTCATTGAGAAGGGCTTCACTATTGGAAAGGTTGACACCGCACTATTCACCAAGAAGTTTAATGAAGAGATCTTCATTTGTCAAGTCTATGTTGATGATATTATCTTCGGGTCAACAAATGAAGGTTATTGCAAAGAATTTGGTGAATTGATGTCAAAAGAGTTCGAGATGTCAATGATTGGTGAGCTAACATTCTTCCTTGGTTTTCAAGTCAAGCAAATGAGAGAAGGGATTTTTATCTCTCAAGAAAAGTATACCAAGGATCTTCTCAAAAGATTCAAGATGGAAGAATGCAAGCCAATCAAGACCCCAATGCCAACTAATGGACATCTCGACCTAGATAAGGGAGGTAAACCAATCGATCAAACTCTTTACCGTTCTATGATTGGTAGCTTGTTGTACCTTACCGCATCTAGGCCCGACATCATGTTTAGTGTGTGCATGTGTGCCCGCTTTCAAACGTGCCCCAAAGAACCTCACCTAAGTGCCGTAAAAAGAATTCTAAGATATCTTAAGTATACCCCAAGCATTGGACTTTGGTACCCCAAAGGAGCTAGATTCCAACTAGTTGGCTACTCTGATTCGGATTATGCCGGTTATAAAATTGATAGAAAAAACACATCCGGAGGATGCCATTTGCTTGGGAGATCCTTAGTATCTTGGTCATCTAAAAAGTAAAATAGTGTGGCTTTGTCCATCGCCGAGGTAGAATACATTGTCGCGGGGGCTTGTTGTGCACAAATCCTTTACATGAAACAAACCCTCCTAGACTATGGAGTTGTTCTTGAAAAGGTGCCGCTTTTATGTGACAATGAAAGTGCGGTTAAAATTGCTAATAATCCAGTACAACACTCTCGCACCAAGCACATTGATATCCGCCACCACTTTCTAAGAGATCATGTTGCTAAAAATGATATATCACTAGAATGTGTAAGAAGTGAAAATCAATTAGCGGATATCTTCACTAAACCTTTAGATGAGGCTACCTTTTGTAGATTGAGAAGTGAACTAAATGTGCTTGATTCTAGTAACTTTAAAAGATGAGCTTGTGTTGTCCCTTGCATTGCATTGTATTTTATGCCATGTTTATTTTGCCGCAATGCATCTAGGACTTGTCTAACACGGTTACGATAACCCTCCTTTGGAGGAGTGAAAAAGCCTAACCATGGATCAAACTTGACAAGCAACCTAGCTCTCCTTTCTTGTTTTGCATTGCATATGCATGGTTGTTGCTTTGTCGTTTCTTTTCGGTTTAGCTTTGAGTAACCTCTGTGTTCGTCCATGAATAGAGAGAGCATTTGAAGCTCCCAAGGGTTCATAAACTCTATTGCATGGCCATACGTTGCTCCTCGGGTGTTTATTGAATATTTTCTTAAAAATAATACTAGCCTAAGGCAAAATATCTTGAAAATTTTGAGGGTTTGAGTGAGGTCACTCATATCAGGTTTCAATTGGTGTTTATTTGAGTCTCTTTGAATTGGAACTTGATTGGGAGAAGTCGCGTCGAAAAATGTTTTGAAAAAGAGTTTTTTTACAGCGACCGGACGCTGGACCGGACGCTGCATCGGACGGGGTTCAGTTTCACCACCGCGTCCGGTCTTGGCGTCCACCAGCGCGTCCGGTCATTCCCGAAATTTTTTCTTCGAAACCTCTAACCGGACGCTGCACCGGACGCACCCCTGTCGACCACCGCGTCCGGTCCCGGTAACCACCACCGCGTCCGGTCATCCGTTCCAATTTTCCAGGCTCTGTCAAACCGGACGCTGTCAGCGTCCGATCGTGGATAATCGAACGCGTCCGGTCATTCCAGGAGCTTACTGGAATGTGACCGGACGTTGCCTCCATCGCGTCCGATCATTCAACCACCGCGTCCGATCATCACGAAAAAAGCGGATCTCACCCTTTTAACCATACGATTGGATCTCGTCTCGTCCTCGTTTTTTCCTCCGCCGCTCTCCTTACTCACCGTCTCACCGTGTCTGCGCCGCCGCGCCATCGCCGAGCCCGCAGACCTCGCCGGAGCCGCGTCCGCGCCACCACTGCCACCACACAGACCGCGCCCGTGCCACCGCCGCCGCCGCGCCCGCGCTCGTGCTAGCGCCCGCATCGAGCCGCCGCGCCCACGCTCGCATGCACCTCGCCGGAGCTGTGCCGCCGTAGCCGCGCCGCCGGAGATCCCCCACGCCCTAGCTTCTCCTCGGAGATCTCCCTTTGCCGCGCACGCCCATCTCCGAAGTTCTCGAGGTTCACCGAAAATCCTAACCCTAGGTCGCTAGGTTTTCGTCTTTGAATTCATCTCCGTCTTCGCGATCGTCTCCGTCTCCGCAAGGTGACGTCTTCTCCTTGGATTAGGGTTTACCGTCGATTTTCCAGTGAATTACTAATTCAATTGTTGATCGATCGTCGATTGTATTCTAGGGTTTCGGTCGCCGTCTTCGGGTAACCCTAATACGTCGAGATCGTCTTCCGGTCACTAGGATCATCGCACGTCGAGGTAGCTATCACGGTCATCTCATATCTTACCTCTCCTGCTTGCTCTTACTAGGATCTCGCTTATCTTTTAGATATATATATTGCTTATAGTAGATCCATCTATTCTATCGTTTCAGTTTGTCCTGTCAATGCTGAGTGGTTCAGGTGATCAGTTGTGAATCCGAGGCCAAGCCTGCAAATACGGATTGAGGCCAAGCCTCACAAGGTTCAGTACATCATCTGTCTTTTCAGTTTGTCTCAGTACATCCTCTTGTTAGTATGGTTCGATGCAAGAACACTGGTGGGGCACCTAGTGACAGGGATGACAGTCCCCCTAGGAGGACAGAGGTAGCTCGCGGGAAGCGAGTTAAGATTGCTGCCAAGAAAAGGAAGAGAACTCTTACAGAGGCAGAGATAGCTCAGGCAGTGGCAGATGCAGCAGATGCAGCAGAGAGGGGTGGCAGGAGCAGTGGCATTCGCATTGGAGAGAGTCGCTTTCATCTTGAAGGTCGACAACTCGGCACAGAGACCATAGAGGAGACAGTAGAGGCTACAGAGGAGACAGTGGATGCCCCTACAGAGCAGCCTTCAGAGGATCCATAGGAGACTGAGGAGCAGACAACACAAACTCCACAGCGTCGTCGCTTAGGACGTACGCGAGCTCAGGTCACTCCCAGGCCAGAGGGTCAACGTCGTGGAGGTCGTCCACCTCCCAGGGCTAGAGGTCATCCCCCTGTTGAGCACTTTGACCTCAGGGGTGCTACAGCCAGACAGGTCTAGGCCCTCAGGTTCGTTGAGGTCACTCGGTGGTTCCCACCCCAGCGGGATCCCCGGGCGTCAAAGGGCTTCTACACACCTCTGCACGAGGATTTCTATAGGGCCTATGTCGATAGTGGAATAGCTTTCAGACCATAGAGAGTCTGTCGACTAGAGGCACTAGTTGAGGTGGTTGGTGATCAGCTTCGTCCACATCTGTCTTTTCTGCCTGGACTATCAGATCTACTTGGACGGACTGGAGCATACTGCGGAACCTGGGTCAGAGAGTTTTACTCGTCACTATGGATCGACCCTATACATTAGTTCATCCACTTTGCTTTCAGAGGTTGTGACCGCAGGTTATACAGCACCAGGGTACGGGAGATTCTCAGACTCCCCGCTTCAGAGACCAAGATCCATTAGTTGTGCTTCGGACAGACTGCTCCTCCGAGACGCCCTCACGGTGGGACAGTGCCTCCTACTGACTTGATTCGACCCTGCTTCCGTGAGCCTTTTGGCGAAGGGTCTCGACGCACGCCAGCCAGCCTGACACCCATAGCGAGAGTACTGGATGCTATAGTGAGGAGGACACTTCTTCCTAGGCTTGGATACAGAGAGGGTCTCACTCGCATGCAGCTATGGGTGGTACATCACCTCGTCTCACAGACCCCATTTGACCTTTGGGATCTGATGCTTTATGAGATGGAGGATACCTTGGTAGAGGGGTTCAAGGGACACAGGCAACTACCATATGCACACTGGATTTGCTTCATCATCAGGACTGCCTATGAGTTACCTGTAGAGATTAGAGCTGAAATCTCTGATACTACCACAACCTTCCCAAAATATGACATCCACCAGCTGTGGGCATCAGTGACTAGAGAGCAGGCACCTGGCCTAGGACGGCGACAGAGGCCAGAAGTACTAGAGACAGCCGCTGAGCAGGACGAGACCGTTGAGGGTCTTGCAGAGGCAGAGCTTGCAGACTTAGATGCTCAGCCGGCTGATCAAGCTGAGGACTACCAGCCCATCCCTCGGTACCGCTCTCCTCGGCCTCACGACCATGAGACCGGTGGCTCTGGCTTAGCCTCCCACTCAGATCCAGCCATGGTGGCTATCCTTGAGAGGTTGACCCAGACCCAGGAGAGACATGAGATACAGATGCAGCAACAGGCACAGGACTCAGCTGTAGCGTTTGCACAGATTTAGCTCGCCAGGACGAGCTCCAGAGGCAGCAGCTCGAGTTTCAGCGATAGCAGTTTGAGATGCAGAGGCAGCAGGCAGCCACTCAGCAGTAATACTTAGAGCTCCTGCGCCACCTTGTCACTGTGGGAGTACCGCCACCACCGTCTGTCCTGACTCTAGCCTTACAGTCTAGTGGACCTTAGAGTCAGGGGCAGCCAAGATTTCAGTACACCTCTCCTCAGCAGCAGGTACCGTAGACGTTTCAGTCTCTGAGCTACACGCCTATCCAGACAGGTTTTACTCCACTAGCTCAGTCGGGACCACACCTCCTCTCAGGCTCGTCATTCCCTGATTTCAGTGCTACATACAGTGAGCTGACTGGATAGCCGACACCATCCCATTCGACTTTTGTGACTACCTCAAACATGTTGGCTTCAGAGACTGCTGCGTTTCCAGTGACAGGGGCTGCTACCACAGACACTCTACCTTCCTCGGTTGCATCTATAGATCCTCCCACTCTAGGGGTTTTTCAGGCTCAGGCGATAGTGACCGATCCGATAGTTGCTTCTACACCTTCAGTCACTACACCTCATCTACAGACCTAGACTACTTCACTGCCACGTTCAGCTTCAGAGGGTCAGCCTAATAGTTCAGAGTCTGAGGAGGATACTTCACAGTTTGTGATCACTCCGCGCTCCTCGGCACCAGACATGACAGCTTCTGTTCCCCCGTCAGATCCCTAGATTAGTTTTTGACGGTTGATGCCAAAGGGGAAGAGAGGGCTTAGATTCAGGGGGAGTGGTGTTAGAGGGTTTCGTTTTTCGTGTGTGCTACTTTCATGCATCATGTTTACTTTTCTCGCCCTGCATTGTGTGACTATGAGTTTGTGAGACTATGTCTTAATGTTTTATGTCACTTAATGGTGTTTAGTTCATAAGGTTGTGCTTTCGTGCCTTACTCCGACTTCACATGAGCTATGTTTTATGTGTACTAACTCTTCATGTTTTATCTTATGAGTACACTCAGTTGGCTTGGAACACATAAGCAATGACTAATCCCTTGTGCTTACAGCTTTATGCTTATGTGAACCAAGCATGATCGAAAACCTCAACTCATATCTTCTGAATCTAAGTGTTGTCATCAATCACCAAAAAGGGGGAGATTGAAAGCATCTAGACCCCGGTGTTGGTTTCGGCAATTGATGACAACGCATAATTACCATGACTAACGTGTGTTTTGCAGAAACGTTGGTAAGTTAGGTCATGGAGATGATAACTGCTTTGGGCAATTTGGTATTCATGTACCTTGATGGAAATCATTTCGGTTTTCAAAGGATCAACGACAAGATTAAGGATGGTTAGTTCTGGATGTCAAGGTGTTGAGTTACATCTGGAATAGTCGTTAGGATCTTTGTTTCTTTCTTTGACCGTACTATAAAGGGGGGCATGAGCGAGTAGCTTAACCTAGGTGAGTCTTGTGTTTAGGTGTGGTGCACACTTGTCAAACTTAGCACTAGGTAGCTCGAGAAAAGCTCAGAGTTCAGTTGGAAGCAACTTGGTTCAAGTTGCATCGCGTTTAGAAGACGTTTGAGCCGTTTACCTATGACCGGACGCGGTCCTGGTCATGACCGGACACGTCCGGTCAGTACTAACACTTCACTGCGGTTTCAACTGATCGACCGGACGCGGTCCTTGAGAGGACCAGACGCGGTGGTCAGTCTAACACGTGTTCCAGAAGGTAAACAGCGTAATCGGACGCGACTGTGAAGTGATCGGCGTGTCCGGTCACGTTCCAGTAAGGTCCCGTGGTGACCTGACGTGTTCGATCACCTATGATTGGATGCGGTCATGCGTCAGGTCATTTTTCCAGTAAGCTCTTGCATGATCGGACGCGTCCGATCATCCCTGATCGGCGCGTCCGGTCATCTCAGATCGGCGCGTCTGGTCATCACAGATCGGCGCGTCCGGTCACTCAGCGTAGCTTTCGGTTTTCGACCGTTACACCTGACCGGCGCGTCCGGTCATGTTGACAGGCACGTCCGGTCAGTGCGCGTTTTGCTGATTCGAAAGGTAACGGTTGGATTTGTTTGAGGGGTATATAAATACATCCCCTCCACCTCTTTTAGAGGTCTCTTGCTCATTTGTTCAGCTAAGAAACACCTTTGAAGTGCAAGAGAGTGCAAGAGCCCTAGTGAGGATAGAGATTTGCGAATCAAAGTTTGAGAATCCTCTCTAGTGACAAGAGTGTAGCAAGTGTGCATCCATCTTCTCATTAGGCTTGTTGTGGTCAAGTGAGAGTTCTAGCTTGTTACTCTTGGTGATCGCCATCATCTAGACGGTTTGGTGGTGATTAGGAGTTTGGTGATCATCCGACGAGATTGTGGGTGACCCAACTCAAGTTGTGAGCGGTTTTGGGTGATTCGCCGCGACGGAGTGTCGAAGAATCAACCCGTAGAGAGCACTTGATCCTTGCGCGGATCAAGGGGGAGCTACACCCTTGCGCGGGTGCTCCAACGAGGACTAGTGGGGAGTGGCAACTCTCTGATACCTCGGCAAAACATCGCCGTGTTCCTAACCCTTACTTTCAAGCATTTACTTTCGTGCATTACTTTCCTTGCTTGTTTACTTTCCTAGAATTGTCATGCTAGTCTAGGATTGGAACTTAGGGTGCAAAACTTTTATCGGTAGAATCACAAGGAACACTAGTAGGCACTAGGAGTGAAGTTTGGCTTGTAGGATTTAATTCTTGCAATTAATTTTTAGAAAAAACCTAATTCACCCCCCTCTTGGGCATCTTGATCCTTTCAACATCCACCCGAACTGCACAGGTCCACAGAGGATGGCCTCATTAGGCAGGTGGACAACAAGGTGAACCATGACATAAAAAAGCAGGGGGGAAGATTTTCTCAAGCTTGCACAATATGACAGGTGTTTCAGTCTTCATTCGAGCCAATACATCTTTGTTCAGTTTTTGGCTGCATAATTCCCTAAAAAATTTGCCGAACTCAGCGAGTGTTTGATATATATCATCATCCAACAGCCCTCTCAGCCTAGTAGGTATAATCCTTTGCAACAGAATGTGGCAATCATGAGTTTTTAGGCCTTGCCACTTGATTGAGTCAGCATTTAAGCATCTTTGTACATTTAAAGCATATCCATTTGGAAACTTGGCCTCCTTCAAGAAATTACAAAATTCAGTCTTCTTTGACTTGGATAATGTATACCGAGCTTTGGGCATGTTATACCCCACCATGTTGTAATTGCAACTCCTTTCTAATTTTCAAATTAGCCAGATCGAGCCTTGCATTAACTGTGTCCTTTGACTTCCTTTTTATGTCTAGAATGGTACCAAGGAGGCTTTCACATATATTTTTTCAATATGCATGACATCAAGATTGTGTCTAAGCTTCAGAGATGGCCAATATGGTAAGTCCCACAGCAAATTCTTCTGCCCTAAATTGGCACACGATTCCCCGAACGCTTCCTTTTCTGTCCTATTCTAACATCTCTAACCTTTTCTAATTCTTCTAGCAGCTCTTCTGTGGTGAAAGTACCTGGCTTCGCACTGCTATCATGGAAGGATGCAAATTCATTTTCCTTGCACAAACGATGACCTCTCGGAAGGAAACGACAGTGCCCAATATAACATAGCTTGCTCCTTATGGCATACGGCAGAGGATTTTTATCGCAATGGAGACAAGCAAAATAACCACTTGTGGTATGCCCTGATAGGGTACTTAGTGCTGGATAATCATGAATGCACCACAACACTACAGCACGAAGCTTAAAATCTTTTCCAGTGATAACATCAAGAGTATCCACACTATACCATAGCTCAAGTAATTCTTCTACAAGAGGCTGCAAGAAAACATCAAAGGCCTTCCCCGGTGAATGAGGACCGGGAATCAACAAAGCCATCATGAAATTAGATTCATCCATGCATGCCCAAGGTGGTAAGTTGTATGGAATCACAAAAACAGGCCACATGCTATAAGATGAACTCATGTTGCTAAAAGGATTGAAACCATATGTGGCAAGTCCAAGTCCTAGGTTTCGTGCATCTTCAGCAAAATCAGGCCAGCAGTTGTCAAAATCTTCTCATGCCTTTCCATTTGCAGGATGGGTCATTTCCTTCTCATTGTATTTCCTCTTCAACTTATGCCACTGTGCTTCCTCAGATCTTTTCTTGGAACAAACAACCTTTGTAGCCTAGGGACCAATGGAAAATGCCGTAATACTTTTGCTAGAACCTTCTTCCTCTTAGGATCTTTCCATCTTGATGCCTCATAAACTGGATAGTTATCCGATTCTGCATATGTCTTTCTAAATAGCATACAATTGTTGGGGCACATATGAATTGGTACATACTCAAGTCCTAATTCACGAAGCATTTTCTTTGCTTCTTCATAGGATTTTGGAATACTATTGAACTGTGGGAAAGCTTCTAACAAGATCTTCAAAATTGCAGAAAATATTGAGTTAGGGATCCTATAGCATGACTTCACATGGAGCATCTTGATTACAAATGTAAACCTTGAAAAATTCATGCAACCAGGATATAGTTCACGCTTAGCCTCTTCAATTAGCTATTTGAAACGTGATGCAATGCCCTCATTACCATCTTCAAGTCCAGCCTCATTTCCATGTTGTTCAGACCTGACGAGTTCCCCTTACATCCCTTCAAGTCCACAATCATTAGTGTCCTCACATACAAAAAAAATCAATATTTGCATCCTCAAGTACTGTTGGTTCCTCCAAAACATGAACATCGTTGTCCTCTCCATGATTTATCCACCTGCTATATGTGCTAGACATGCCATTGAGCAGTAGGTGCCTCTCCACTTCATTTTGGTGCAGAGATTGATGGTTCATACAACGACTACATGGGCACAAAATTTGCTCATCTTCAGTGAACCTCTCTCTGACGAAGTTCATGAAAGACCGGACACCACAAATATACTGAGGCGTAAACATAGCACCATGAATCCAACATCTATCTATCTACATAAAAAATTACAGAAAATAAATAAATCTTAATTACAACCATTACATCAACTAACAGATGACATCACTGAATTAAATTGTGCATCCAAATCCATACCAATTGAAGTCAGCAGAGCCGAGATCTGCACGTCGCCGGCGATGGATCCAGTGCGGGCCGGGGGGCACTTGATGGAGCTGCAGCAGCCACTGCAACCGCTACCCCTCACTATCCCCTCCATCGCTGTTGCCGCCGCCACTGCCCCACCACTGCCACCGACTACACCGGCAGCGCTCCTGTTGCTGCCCCCAATGCCGTCGCTAGCCAGGAGCTCCTATGCCGCCGCCGCCAGCAGCTCCTAGGCTGCCACTAGAAGCTCCTATGACGCCGCCGCTAGCAGCTCCTATGCGACCGCCAGCAGCTCCTAGGCCGCCGCGGTCAGGGTCGTGGACAGGGGCGGGCCGACGTGAACAAGTGTGTTCTATGGTCAAATGGGTCCTTAATCTCAAAGCACTATAATTTGTTTGAGAAAGCACTAAAGAAAAAACAGATTGGCACTATACGAAAACATTGTAGTATTCCACTGGTTAGGTCCCTGCTCTTGAAACCGAGAGGTTCGCGGTTCGATTCCCAGTAGCGGCAAATTTTTTTGCACATTTAGCTTCCTCACTGATAGGTAGCTCCCACCTTCCCTGTTTACAACCCTCATCGACAGGTGGGTCCCACCTGTGCGGCGCCAACCCCTGCATCTCAGTCTCCAATCAGCACGACACGTAGGAACAACATGGACGCTCACATCAGCGCCATGTTGGATGTTGGATCTGTGACCTCCCCATGAGTCCGTCATAGATTTACTACACAGGTGCCAAAATGATCCGTGACGTCCATCCGTGACGATAATTTAATTGATCGTCATATATCTATCACCTTGGATTTGAACCGTCACAGATGACTACATTCTATGATGATTTGTTGGAAGGTCACGGATAAACCATCATGTATAAGGGTTTTTCTTGTAGTGAGGGAGAGAGAGAGAAGATGCTCGTTTGATTTTAGCTTTTTGCCATCCAAGCTTTGAGATCTACTAGAAGTGGCTTGTAATCGCACATGGCGAAGTAATCAAATGATCAATTTTGTGATCCACTTGTTCTTCTCCCCCAAATCTAATTTTCCCTATTTTTGGTGATTTTTGGTGCTCTTTTGTTTTTGGTTATTTTTGGAACTGCACTGATATGAGTCCTTGAGCTTCTTGGAGATGATTCTTGGGGCCTATGGACATGGGTACATGATGGACTAGACCTCAACACTTATTCCCCCATGATTTGTTACCAAAATCCCACTTTTCTTTGCCTCTAGTCCACTTATTTGTGATTTCTTTGAGGTGATCATTTACTATTGATTCTTGTGCTCAATCTAGATGGAGTGACCTCTTGGAAACATATATAAGCGCCTTGCTTTCAACATTTCCCATGAGCACCTAGATTTCATCCTTTCGAGCTTTCTCGACAAAACCCCAACTTGAGAAGGGAAAATCCAAATTTGTGGAGAAGTTTTGATCTTTTGGTCAAGATCTCTTGGGAGTATCTTCCCAATGGGGTAGCAAAGTTTTGTGCAAAGTTTTCATGATTTTTGGAGTTCAGTTGCCTAGTTTTTTACTTTTTCTACGAAAGTTCATAGGTTGAAAACAACAAAAATAGGTTGTCTCGGGTTCGTAACCGCGGCAAGCATTGTGGTGGTTTGGCAGAAGTCGATGTGTGGGTTTAGGGTTTAGGGTTTTTGCTCAATGGGAAAAACAATGTTTGCTTGCTATACAACCTAATGACAATTGCTAGTTTTTGTATATTCAGCTATATGCTTGTAAGTTGGCTTGATGTCTCAGCCTTGGCACAATTACACTGAAAACCGAAAACCGAACCGAAATATCGGTTTATTCAGTTTTCGGTTTTAGTTTTTGGTTTTCATTCTTGGCAAGTTCGGCTTCGGTGCTCGGCTTCGGTTTTGGGGTCCGACACAACCGAACACCCGAAGAAACCGAGTTGCAGCGAGCGCACAGCAATATCCAGCATCCTTCCCGGAGTAGCAGGCCAGCAGCCCAAAGGCCCAATAAGGCCTAAGCCCAACGCCGCACACATATAAGCCCCCACTGCCTCATCCTTCCCCAACCGAAACCCTAGTCCGTAAATCCCAATCCCACCCATTCTACATCACGTAGGGAGCGGCTTCAGGGCGTGCGGCGTCGTGAGCGCGACCTGCTCGCGCGAGAAGCGACGATGCGGCCGCGAGGAGCAGGCGGAGCACACGCACGGTGGCGAGCAGAGGGCGGGGCGGTGGACGCGACGGCGGTGAGCAAGGAACACGCGCGCGGCAGCGAGCTGCCAGCGGCGCGGGCGGTGGCGAGCCAGCGATGAGCACGAGTGCCGCGGGCGGCGCAGCTGTGGCACCGAGCAGGCGAGCAGGGAGGTGGCGACAAGCGACGTGGCGCTGCACAGGCTTGGAGTGGCGCTGCCGCTCGAGCAGGGGAGGGCGTGGATCTGTAGAACTCCTGTTTTTTTTCTTTCCATTTCTTCTACACAGGATAGGGGACTTCGGTCGGTTCGGTTGAAACTGAAAAACCGAAGTAAAAAAACTAAAACCGAACCTGTCAGTTTCTAGTTTAGAACCAAACCGATCGGCTCTGGATGGTTGAAAACCGAACTTTTAAAAAACTAAAAAAACCGAACCGAATTTTCGGTTTTAACCGAATGCATAGGCTGATTGATGTCAACAAGCCAGTGACATGATTATATATGCTCATTTGATATAAATGAATGAGAGTATGATTAATGTGCCCATTTGTTTATGTCATTCAAAATCTATATAATATAGTTTCAATATTGTATTGGACCTGAATGTTTGGTCCAATTTTAAATACATTTGGTTTATTTATTTTTTTACCTATTTAATTGAGCTTGATAGACTATTATTTGCTAAAAGTTCTTATTGCAATGAACTGTCAGTCACTAAAATCTCTAACATGGTGTTGGTTGCTAAAAGTTGGACCGTCGAACTGTCAGTCGCTAAAGATCATGTCGGTCGCTGTTTACATATAACGACGATTTCATTAGCAACTGCAGAGGTCCGTCGCCGTAACCTTTAGCAACTGACTATCCATGGCTGTACACCCCTTTCAACAACTCAGTCAGTCGTTATTTTAAGGTTGTGGTGTAGTGTCTATGGCTTGGACACTCAAAACACGGAAGAGACATAGCTCGATTTATTCTGGTTCGAGCTTATGAGCCATACGTCCAGTAGTATAGTGATCTTCGTGTTAGGAATGCCCAATCAGGGGATTACAATGGTGGAAATCGAGAGAGATTGGTAGAGGATCACTCGGTGCTATCCTTGAGTTCGTCGGTGTTCTTCCTCGATCCCTCGATGTTGGGCCGAATAGGAATCCTCCTCTGAGTTGGGTCCGATCCCTTGTAAGGGAAGTCGCGCCTCTCCTTATATTTTGAGGACATAATGTACAAATCGGTTTGGTTCTGGCCTATAGTCTATCCAACGGGTGCATGAGCCTTCTGCTGCGGCGCTACTAGTCGCCACCTTGTCGCGTAGAGAGGAGTTGACAACGCCGCAACCACCCCCTGACACCGCTGCCTCCGTTCTGGCGCTTGATCGTTAGGGGCTGCCTACTATGGCACGATCTCCCCGGGTGAGCCTTCTCGAGGCTTCCTTGGTCTGCAAGGAACCTCGGCCTGGAGGGGCTAACGAGCAGGCCGGGAGGTCTCTGCCCCTGGAGTTGGAGTCCTTTGTCTTTGTACCGTGCCGAGAGAGCTGCCAACAGGTCCTCGCGCTCGTCGAACAGTAGTCGGTGCAGTATCTCCGTACGTGTCAGGTTCCGGGTGCCTGACTGGTTCCTGAGCCAGATCCCGGCCTATGCCCCGGGGGCGCCGGTTGGCGCTCGGGCGCTGGCCCATGTGTGCACTGGGTGGAGGTCAGGCTCGAGACGCCGTCGCTTGGCAGCCCGGGGCCGTGGCCAAGCCCTTGAGCTTGAGTGGTGGCAGCGAGGGCGCTCGGGCTCGCCCTGAGTCCGTCCAAAGGGTGCGTTCGAGGCTTTGTGTTTTTCGCGGCTTTGTATCCGTATGCAAAATGGTTTTGACTTTATGTGTTTTGGTGGCCAAAAGTGCTCCCGCGCAAGGGCGTTTGGTGCAGTTTCGCCCGCTTTGATGTTGAAGACACTGTAGGAGTCGCATTGAACGGCCTTAAAAAAGCTACTTACTAAAAATTTTAGTTTGTGACGTATCCTTTTTAAAATATTAGTTTTTTTATTAAATAAAATAAAAAAAATTCCGTAATAACAAAACAAAAGCGCTTCACCCAAATGGAGGTACCCACTTTAATGGCTTCTGGAAGGCTGCTAGTGCAGTAGCCAACTATATATTGCAAATTCAAGTTGAGAAGGAATGAGTAATGTTAGGCCTGTTTAGATCTAAAAGCTAATAGTTAGCTGCTAATAATTATCTCTTTGGATCTAAATAGATCTACTTAATAATTTAACTAACTTTTAGCTGACATTCAACGAACAACTATATTTCATTAATCAGACCAAATGAGCTAATACTAGCATATAATATTAGTTGTGATCTATTAACTAGCTAATTATCAGTAGCTAATAGACCCAAACAGGCTCTTATTGTAATTAAAGTACAATATTACTCTTAGGGGAGTCCCAACGGTAGACATCACGCGCGAAATCCAAGACAACCATATCAGAAAAATGATCACTAGAAACCATCTTCTACAATGATACGAAGTCTAAGACAATAAATAACAATAATTGTCACTTTTTTATCTCTTTCTATCCCTTCTTCTCTCCCGTCGTTCTCTCCTCTCAAAGAAACAGAGCGCCGGAGCGAGCGCAGCGGAGGCAACAAGCAGAGTGCGGCGGCCTGCAGCGAGCCAGCGTGGCAGCCGGCGAGGGAGCGCGCGCTGCTGCGGCCGGCGGGCGCTCGCGGCGGCGGGCGAGGCGAGCGTGCAGCGGATGGCGGGCGTGCTGGGCGGCGCAGCTGAGCGAGGCTGAGCAGGGTCTGCGCGCAGCGCGGTGGACGGCGGCGCGGCCTGCGCGGACGGCGAGCACGCGCGCGCGGCCTGGGCGGACGCCCAGCGGCGGCGGCCGTCGAGCGCGCGGCTAGGGACGCGCGGCGGCCGCGGTCGTCGAGCACGGCCTGCGCGCCCGGCAGACGGTGGCGACACGCGCAGCGCAGCGCTGCGGACGGCGGCGCGGCCTGGGCGGATGGCAAGCACGCGCGCGCGGCCTGGGCGGACGCGCAGCGGCGGCGGCCGATGAGCGCGCGGCCAGGGACGCGCGGCGGCCGCGGTCGTCGAGCCACGCAGCGCGGGGCCACGGCCTGGGCGGACGGTGAGCACGGCCTGAGCGGCCGGCGGACGGCGAGCCTACACGTAATAAATGTCGTACAAGCTGGTCGTTTTTTCCCAACGGTGATTTCGCGGTTTTATCGTGCATCGGTGCGAGGGAAGACTTCGTTTCTCCACGAGGAAACGGCGTCTACAAAATTTCTCCTCTTTCTTCATTTAATAACGTGCCACGTCGGCTTTCTTCATTTACTCGGCAAGCTCATTAATGCTATGGAAACGAGCAACAGTGTCGGTTGGGACTGCCCTTAGACGTGCACAACATGTTGCCTTTGTGCATCTAGGCCGTGTTCAGATCCCAAATTTGGGACCCCGAATTGGTACAGTGCGCATTAAATGCGCACTGTACCAATTCGTTTGTATTTGGTAAAAATTGTCCAAACTTTGACTAATTAGACTCAAAATGTTCGTCTCGCAAAGTACAACAAAATTATGCAATTAGTTTTTAATTTCATCTATATTTAGTACTCCATACATGTGCCGACATTTTGATGTGATGGGAATCTTCTTTTTGCATAGTAGAATTTGGGGTTGCAATTTGGCATCTAAACAAGGCCCTAGAGTATGAGTACAATTTATTGGCCTCGCTTGACTTCGCCCGCTTTGGGTTGCGTCCAAGCACACCTTTGCTGACTTCATTCACTCCAATCAACCGTGTCAAAATCAGAAAAGGCGTCAAAGAATCTTACTGTTATATACTCCTACAAAACAAAACAAATGCCTGGAGCAAACTCAGTTCATTGATCACCGTGCCTTCCACCTTCTGCTGCTGCGTTGCTGATTGTCCCCATTCCGAATTCGTCTTTTGCCGGGCGCGGCGCCTGGCCGGCCAGCTGCAGCGGCAGCGCAGCAACCCCTCCGCCCTCCGGTCCCCCACCCCACTCCTCCACGCCGTATATAACAATTCAACACGGCCCGGCTCTCCTCTCCTCTCCTCAGTTCGATCGATCGCATCCCAAACCCGGCGCGTCCCCCCGCTACAGGACACCGCTCACCACCACACCGCGCTCGCCGCCTCGAGGAGTCCCACCAAACCAATCCGATCGAATAGTCGAGCAACGGCCATGGAGGCGGCGGCGGAGCTGGCCCTGAGCCTCCGGGCGGCCGCCAACGACCGCCTGGCGCGGTACGAGCCGCTGGCGCTCGTCGCCGCGCCGCTCCTCGCGCTCCTCGTCGCGCGGGCCCTCCACTCCGCCGCCAACGCCGTCGCCAACCGCGGGCTCGTCGCCATCGCCATCGCCGCCGTCAAGTCAGCGCCCGGCCCCCGCCCTTCTTGCTTGATTCCTTATGCCCGCCTGCCCGTGACGACTGCGTCTAAGCGGCACGTACTAGCGTTGCTTGCTCATCTAGCTCTGCTCTGCTCTCCGCAGGTTGCTGCCGGGAGTCTCCGGCTACATCGCGGCGGAGAAGAAGAAGGTACTAATGCATACTCCTTCTGCTTCGTACTTGCATCAATCGATCGAGAAGCGTTCGTGTTTTCTTGTTTTTGTTCACTCGGTATCAAAATTTCGTGCAGCACTATTTGATTGATTGTGCAGTGTCAATCAGACTGTTGCAGGTAGATAGCCCGTCACCGTTTCTCCTCCCCTTATGATAGTTCTAGTAATAAGCAAGAAACTAGGTCATGTTTAGTTTGCTTCAAAATGCAAAAAGTTTTCAAGATTTTCCATCACATCGCATATATCGGCACATGTACGAAACATTAAATGTAGGTAAAAAAATAACTAATTGCACAATTTATCTATAAATATCGAGACAAATCTTTTAAGCCTAGTTAATTCATGGTTGGACAAAGTTTGTCAAATACAAATGAAAAGTACTACAGTGCTTTTTCAAAAAAAATTGCAAACTAAACATGACCCTAGCCACAACTTTGTTTCCGTCAACATATTTTGACGTATGCGTCTTCAAAAAGATGCTTTTCTGGCTAAGCCCTTGTTTAGATTGAAGAAAATTTCAACCCGATGAATAGTACCACTTTCGTCTTATTTGGTAAATATTGTCCAATCATGGACCAACTAGGCTCAAAAGATTCATCTCGTGATTTCCAACTAAACTGTGTAATTAGTTATTTTTTTTACCTACATTTAATACTCCATGCAAGCGGTTAAAAATTGATGTGATGGAGAGAGAGTGAAAAAACTTGGAACTTTGAGGCAAACTAAAAGCGTAAGTGCCAAAGTCCCGTACGCAGCTCCGCTGTCAGTACTGTTCACATGGTCACGGACTCACGGTGTCGTTGCACCTTGCACCACGGAGTACGTCTGTTACCTTCTTGATGCTACACGCCTACACTGCTACTGTTAGCTTCTCCTTTAATTAAATCTGGCTGAATACACGCATCTTATAGCTGCTTTCGTGCACGCAAAATGTGGCTTCTAAAGGCTTGTGGTCCTGGATCAATCTCGTTTACTAATTCTGAGATGACATCTTCATGCATGAAACATGGTGGACTGCTTACCCTGATCACTCTTGGGATTACTTTCGTACATGATGTACTTACTGTATATGCTTCCTGTTGATATTTTATTGTATATAATGTATCAAGATATATCCTTACGACGTCTCTGATGCTATTGTATCAGGTTGTTGACAAGATGCAATCCGGTGGGGCCAAGAACGATCGGCGAGCTGAGTTGCCAACTATTGGCCTTGCCGAGCAAATGATAGAGGAGCTTGAAACACTGAAAACCAAAGACGTAGACTGGCAGGGAAAATGCTCTGGCACAGTGTATGTGCACCTCATTCTCACAGACAATAAACTGAAACTAGCGCATCCCATCACGTTCCAATTTATTAGACTTTGATTTGGTTATTATGTTGTAAACTACTCATTCTTTTCTAGTATCAAATAAATTTTATTGGTTAACTTTTCTTGCAGATATATTGCTGGAAGCGAGTCTGAGGGTCATTTTGAATTGATAAACAAGGCGTACTCTATGTAAGACTGATATTTCCATTATGTCACTTTCAATCTTGATTGATCCAATGTATGCATACTTTTTCCATGGATCTCATCTAAATACGACATTCAGTGGGCAAAGAGAACTAATTCCAAATCATTGCTGGTGTTTGTGGAATGTCTTTTTCTTTAATAATCAATGCTCAAAGTTTCCATGTGACTCTACTCATCTTCTTTTAGGCCTTCCATAATCTAATTTAGACTCAAATTCTGATCTGTTATGTTGATTACATGTACCACATCAGTAATCTTAAAAAAAAAAATCTTTTTTCAGGTTTTCACACACCAATCCGCTCCATCAAGATGTATTCAAGAGTGTGGCAAACATGGAAGCTGAAGTAGTTGCAATGACAGCTGCTTTACTTGGCAGCAAAGAAAAATCATCTGGTGGACAAATTTGCGGCAACATGACATCAGGTGGAACTGAAAGCATATTATTAGCAGTCAAAACAACACGTGACTATATGCGATCAAAGAAAGGAATTACAAAGCCTGAAATGTGAGATAATGGTTGATTATGTTTGATTTTCTCGACAAGTACCTTTTTCTTTTGAAAGTTCTACAACTTCTTGTCTCTATGGTAAGAAAAGGTTATTGTACACAGGATAATGGCTGAATCAGCACATTCTGCGTATGACAAAGCTGCTGAATACTTCAATATTAAAGTGCGGCGTGTACCTGTGAACAAAGAGTTTCTTGCAGATGTGAAAGGATTCAAACGATGCATAAATGGAAACACCATAATGGTAAGTTTTTTCATGATAGTCATAATGGTCCTCAATGTTCTTGCCCAGTATGGAATATCGATGGAAACACCACAAAGGAACATTATATATAATGTCTGCTAACAAACTCCTATTGTACAGATGATTGGATCTGCACCAGGATTTCCGCATGGTTTAATCGATCCTATTGAGGTATGAAGCTAAATCATTATCATGTTAAAACATTACTATGTCATATAATTCTTAATGCATGACTGGTTTGTTGGTTGCTTCACAACATATCTCCAGGAACTTGGGGAACTGGCTTCGCGCTATGACATTTGCTTGCATATTGATTTATGCCTTGGTGGCTTTGTACTGCCTTTTGCTCGTAAGCTTGGGTATGAGCTCTCTTCATAGCCGTTAGTTTTTCCTAGCCATATTATTTTACTAGGTATCTGTACTATGAAGAACTTAGTAGACAATTTCAGAATGACCAAATCTATTTATTGCAATAACTTGATGATTGGCCTAACAATAATTTCCTCATTCGGATCATAACAACATGGTTCCTGTAGGTTGCAAAATTTTCTTGTAACCCCTCCATATGCGCACCCCAACTTGAAGCAGTTCAAATGATTATAAGTTTTCGTGTTAAAAGTTTAAACACTTTGTTCATTCAAATTCTTTAAGTTAATGTTTGAGGTTCAGAAATTTTATTTAGATTTGTTTGCCAGCCAACATCAATTGCCTCTATGTAAAAACTTTCGTCATTGACGATAAATAAACTTAAAAAATGGTTAAAACTAAATGTGATATAGGATAACCACATATGAAAGCAATAAATATGTTTGATTGCTGTGATCTGCAATATAATTGGAGATGAACAAAAGCTTCTGGTTAAAGATCAGCTTGTGACAATATAATTGGTTTTGTCTGTGTATTTTTGCCTTCCCTTTTGTGGGACATTGGTTGATTTTCAGAATCTAGGAAGAATAGCAGTATGTCAACAGTATCCATTAAATCTTTTGTTTGTGAGCTTTGATTTTCTGAAAGTGCTACATTTTTTGTTTTTTTTTTGTGTTTTTATCTGCAATATGCAGGTACCCTATTCCTCCCTTTGATTTTTCTGTCAAGGGTGTTACGTCAATCTCATCAGATGTTCATAAGTATGGATTAGCACCGAAAGGCACAAGCATTGTCCTGTACAGAAATCATGAAATTAGAAAGGTAAGAAGAACCATGGTATATCTGTCTTTACTTTACTCGACCAAATTCTAACATTTTCCTCTCCATGTGATTCACTCTGACATCTTGGATATCACCAACAAATTCAGCATCAATTTGTTGCTGGTAAGCTCTTCCTCTTCTTCCAAAATTAAATGAAACCTCTTTAATGAACTTATGTATTTTTAACTTCTGTTTGTATTAATGTCATATCATGGTTTCCATTATGGAAAATACATAATTTTAACAGCTTAGCAGGTATGAACATGTTGGAAATATAGCGGGAAGAACTGTTAGTTGTAATTTTTTTTTTAAATAGTCTGGAGAAGTTGGCTGTACTTCCGCTATCTGTGGAAGTAGTACTTGGTTCCTGAAAATCCTTTGTTATCTTAACTTCTTCGAGTCTTCTTCAAAAGTTTGAATAGCGATTTACAATTGCATTTGTGTTTCCTTGTTTGTTCAGTTACTGAGTGGACCGGTGGACTTTATGTTTCTCCCACTATGGCTGGAAGCAGGCCAGGTGGATTAATTGCGGGAGCTTGGGCTGCTATGATGTCTCTCGGACTGAATGGTGACAAACTTATTCTGAAATTCCATCAGTGTGTAGTGGTGCCTTAGAATCAAATAGTACTTGTGATGTATACCATTTCTTTTCTTGCTTCCAGGCTACTTGGACAGTACAAGCCGTATCATGGAAGTTTCGAAGAAAATACAAAGAGGGTAAACTTGTTTGCTTATTATGCCTGAACGCTGAACTATAACTCGAAGACATAAGACAAATTCTGACTGTTGCCATGTTTTACCTATTTTGTTTATTTATTTATTGTAAATTTTTAAATTGAAGTAGTATTCATGCAGATATTTATTTTCTACTAGTATGCATGGTCAAATGCCAAATTAATTAGCACACTTGTAATATTTCTATACTTAAGAATAGATGTGCTTCCTATTGTCGTGACTGGATCATCAAAATGGATCACCGCTTAGCTGTGGCTAGAATTTTATGGCTTGTGCAGGATTGGAGAGATCCCAGGGTTGTTTGTGATTGGGAAACCAGATATGACCGTTGTGGCGTTCGGCTCAGATGTTGTCGACATATTTGAGGTGAACGACATAATGTCATCCAAAGGTTGGCATCTCAATGCTCTGCAGAGACCTAACAGGTAAATCCTAATTTCAGGCAAACAAATTGTATGCCATCGGTGCTATTTTGCATTCTCCAGCTAGTCTGACCATCCTTACTGGTTTCAGTTTGCACATTTGTGTGACCCTTCAACACACGACTATTTATGACCAATTCCTGAAGGATCTGCAAGACTCTGTGAACACTGTGAGTTGCTCAGCACGTGTTATGTTATGTCGCCTACTAATGGCTATTATTACCCTGATCCATTCCATCGCTAGGAAAGGCCATGTTTTCTTATTACTGGTTGGCGTTGGCAGGTGAAAGCAAACCCAGGCCCTATTAGTGGTGGAATGGCTCCTATCTACGGCGCCGCAGGGAAGATGCCAGACAGAGGCACGGTGAGGGAGCTGCTTGTGGAGTTCATGGACAGCTCTTGCTGAACTGATTATGGCTTGTGAAAAACAGTCGCAGTGCTGTGATTTGTTTGCCTATACAAAGTTATCATAGGAAGGAGGGGAAAGTCATTGAGGCGATACAATCACATTTATTCATGATTACAAGAAGTGTATGATTGTATATCAATATCAGAGCATGCATGTGCAATGTACCACCAGGCTTACAAATGTAGATCTGTTCCTATAAAACATTTGTTACATTTCAGGTGTACTCACCCTGTGAATCAGGGGATAATAATAACAATAATAGAAAAGATTTGGTAGCAAGAATACGCTTTCAGGAGACTACGTACGTCTTGTCCACCAAGAAGCGTACTTTCTGAAGGTAAGAAAACACCACACACTCTCAGGATTTGAACCAACGACGGTTAGTTCCGAGCCCCGGCCGTGCTGCAGCGCGGCACGGCGGTTGGTGAAGCAGGCATCAGCTATCAGGGCATCAGGCGGCGACGGAGGCGGCTGCAGAAGGCAATATCCCGGGGCGAGGGCGCGAGGCCGCGAGGGGCTGAGGAGGTGGCGGTGCCGCGGATTGCCCATGCCGCCATGCGCCCATTCAAGCCCACCGCCGGCGCCCGCAGCATCGCCTCGCGCCTCGCCGGCGCCTCTACGCCGGCGGACGCGCGCATGGTCAAGGCGGGCTCCGACCCAGCCACCTACCGCCTCGAACTCCACTTCAACCACCTCGTCTCCTCCGGCCGCATCGCGGCCGCCGGCAAGGTGCTCGACCAGATGCCCGAGAAGAACACCCTCTATCTCAGATCACTCAACCGCCTCGAACTCCACCTCAACTACCTTGTCTCCTCCGGCCGCCTCGCGGTCGCACGCAAGGTGCTCGACCAGATGCCCAAGAAGAGCACCCTCTACCTCAGATTCCTCAACCGCATTCTGTTGGGATGCTCCAGGTCCTGCGATCTCGCCACCGCCAAGGCGCTATTCAGCGAGGCGGCTCGCCGCAACGCCAAAACCTGGACCATCATGATGAGCATGCTCCCCGCGGACGGCTGTGGCTCCGATGCTGTGTCGCTCTTCCGAGACATGCTCAGGGAAGGCGAGGCCTCGCCCGACGACGTCACCGTCACCACCGTGCTCAACGTGCCTGGCTGCGATGTCGGGACACTCCATCCCGTGGTCACCAAGCTCGGCTTTGGCGCCAGTGTTGCCGTCTGTAACACGCTGCTAGATGCATACTGCAAGCAAGGATTCATTGCTGCTGCTCGGAGAGTCTTCCTGGAGATGCCACACAGGGACACCATCACGTACAATGCCATGATGATGGGCTGCTCCAGGGAGGGGCTGCACGTGGAGGCACTAGACCTATTTGCTGCTATGCGACGTGAGGGCATCGACACCAGCCACTTCACATTCTCAAGTTTGCTAACCGTGGCAACAGGTATGGTTGATCTCCACCTTGGGCGTCAGATCCATGGTCTCTTTGTCAGGGCCAACCCATCACATAATGTCTTTGTCAGCAATGCATTGCTTGATTTCTACTCGAAATGTGACTGCCTTGGTGATCTGAAGCAGTTGTTTGATGAGATGCCACAGCGGGACAATGTTTCATACAATGTGATGATCTCTGCCTGTTCTTGGAACCGATGTGGTGGCATGGCTCTGCAGCTGTTCAGGGATATGCAGACACTCGGCTTTGACAGGCGGGCCTTACCATATGCTAGCTTGCTCAGTGTAGCTGGGGCACTGCCTCACATTAAGATTGGGAGACAAATACATGCACAATTGATCCTTCGTGGCCTTACTTCAGAGAATTTCATGGGAAATGCCCTGATTGACATGTACTCAAAATGCGGTATGCTAGATGCTGCAAAGACTATTTTTGCATACAAAAGTGACAAAACTGCCATTTCCTGGACCGCGTTGATAACTGGGTGTGTCCAGAATGGGCAGAATGAGGAAGCATTGCAACTATTCTGTGACATGAGAAGAGCTGGTCTAAGTCCTGACAGGGCGACATGTTCTAGCATCATGAAGTCTTCCTCAAGCCTGGCAGTGATTGGGATAGGAAGGCAATTGCATGCTTACCTCACAAAATCAGGCCACATGCCCAGCGTGTTCTCAGGTAGTGCCCTTCTTGATATGTATGCAAAATGTGGCTGTTTGGATGAAGCCATCAGAACATTTAATGAGATGCCCGAGAAGAATTCCATCACGTGGAATGCTGTAATCTCAGCATATGCGCAATATGGACAGGCAAAGAATGCCATCAGGATGTTTGACAGCATGCTTCACTGTGGTCTTTGTCCAGATCCAGTCACTTTCTTGAGTGTGCTAGCAGCATGTGGTCACAATGGTCTTGCGGAAGAATGCATGAAATACTTTGACCTGATGAGATATTACTATAGCATATCACCCTGGAAGGAACACTATTCTTGTGTTATTGATACCTTGGGTCGGGCAGGCTGTTTCGATAAAATTCAGAAAGTGTTAGATGAGATGCCATTTGAGGATGATCCAATAATATGGAGCTCTATTCTTCACTCGTGCAGGATCTACGGAAACCAGGATTTAGCTACAGTGGCTGCTGAAAAATTGTTCACTATGGTGCCCACAGACGCGACTGCCTATGTCATACTGTCCAACATATATGCTAAAGCTGGTAATTGGGAAGGTGCTGCACGTGTGAAAAAGATTATGAGAGATAGAGGAGTTAAGAAAGAGTCGGGTAACAGTTGGGTTGAAATCAAGCAAAAGATCTATATGTTCTCTTCTAATGATCACACCAACCCAATGATAGATGAGATTAAAGAAGAGCTTGAGAGGTTGTACGAAGAGATGGATAAACAAGGCTATGAACCCGATACTAGCTGTGCCTTGCATATGGTGGATAATAAGGAAAAGTTGGAGTCACTGAAATACCACAGTGAGAGATTGGCCATCGCGTTTGCCTTGATTAATACCCCACCAGGGACACCAATTACGGTTATGAAGAACTTGAGTGCCTGCCTAGATTGTCATGCTGCCATCAAGCTGATATCGAAGATTGTGAACAGAGACATTATCGTAAGAGACTCACGCAGGTTTCACCATTTCAAGGATGGGTTTTGCTCTTGCGGAGACTACTGGTAGGAACTTGGCTGGCTGCCTAGTTAGATGAACAATAAAGTTTGCACACTGAAGGTCGACAGGAACACATATTTCAGGTATAGTGTATCTACTAATGATAAACTGAACGTAGTGCTGTTCTTCGCATTACCATTATGGTGCAATGTTGTTAATGGTATTTAAGTTCCTCAGTTTTATTTTTGGGGACAATAAGGTATCAATGGTTTTCTATTGCATCCATGTCGACGGACCATGGAGTGGGAGTGAATCTGAGATCCATATCTGTTTTGCCATGTCAAACAAGGCTTCATGTATTTAAGGTGTGAAGTTGTTCTCATTGTAGTTTCCCAAATTTAACCATACATAATAATTGCTGAACCTGAAAATTTCCTGCATCTGTAAATTTCTATTGCCACGTTCCCGTAAAAAAAACAAATTTCTGGTCACATTGATATTCCTAGTGATTCAACTGTAGTTCCTGCTGAGTTTTACTAACAGTCAAAAGTCGCATCAAGCAGATTCTTAAAATCATGGTTATATAGATTTCTATGCATTTATAGTTGCCATTGTCCTAATTTGAATACCTTCTTTTTTTTTAAAAAAACGTACCTGAAGACTTTTATGGTTTGCACAGAATTGAAGACAACCCTGAATCATTTGCTGTTGGAACTTGAGTCATAACCACAGCCACAGTGGTACTTGGCTCAGTTGTGATTGATGTATTTAAGGCGAGCAAAGGGTTGTTATCATTCAGCCTGGAGGCCTGACAGGTTAGTGCCTTTAGTTTTGAAGATGCACTTTCAGCTGCGATTGTTTCTCTCTTGAGAAGGACGCGTTCCACTGGAAATCCATGATGAAAGACATTGGCGGATCCAGGGGGGGCGCAGCCTCAAATTCCCATAGGATTACTGTTGCAATTAGCTCTAAATTACCCTTAAATCTTCATTGTTAATCACAATCTCCATTACTTAGCCCCCAACCCCCCGATCTCATCCTGGATCCGCCACTGATGAAAGAGGTTTTATGTACACTTCCCCTGGTAGCATGAGTAGCTTGTAGCATGACAGCTTATGCAGTGTTTGCTAATCTTTGTCAGAAAGAAAATGCCAACTATGATGAGAAAAGTAAACAAGTCAGGCACAACTTTCTAGAAGGAAAAAAATCAAAACAAATATGGTCACACAATAGAGTACCTGCATGTATTTCGAGCATTTCATCTTCCAAGACATACTAGTATGACTGTTACTTGTCGGATTAATCACAAAATGAGATGTTTTAGTTTATCAGATATTCATGGATGGATGAATTATGGTGCCTCCATCAGTCAGAATGTTTGGCTGCACTTATATTAAGCGGCTGCTGCTTGTACTGTGTGAACAGTAATTTGTGAGAGGAGGAGGAGCAGCAGCCGGCTGCAGCTTAAAATAAGCACAGTCGAATCTATACATTCTTTGGAAATTGGAAATTCAAAAAATGAAAGAAAATCGTGGTACTGATCTGGAGAAAAATATCTTTGCTTCTTTGGAGGCATTGGTACTCATCTAAAAAAATCCGTGGACTGTAGCGAATTCGGTTAGGCACTTAGGCAAGGGGCTGGTTCGGCTGGTGGAAAAGCCGGCTGGTTTCGGCTGATTCAATAGTATTCTGTGAGAGAGAATAAGCTGAAACAAGCTGAAACAAGCCGAAACATGACCTGCAGAACAGGGCCAAGGTCTGAACGACCGGCCAGCCGCACCCTAGCGGGGTTGAGGACTTGAGCTTGAGGCTGAGGCTAAAGCCAACCAAGCGGTCTGTGATTGAGCACGTCAGTCAGTCACAAGATTTTACAGCGTTGCGACTCTATCGCTGTGGACTCGGATTTTTCCTTTTTCTTTAATGATGATGATGAGAATGCGGACCAGCAGCCTAGCAGAAATTAGAGCGAAGATTGACAAAACGTAGCATTTCTAATGGACGCAATAGTGCGCTATGCGTGCGCACGCTCACACCTTATGTTTCTTCCTATAAAAAATTATCCTTTTTTGCTGCGAAAACTACCCCGGAGTGGTAAAAAACAGCCGCAGTTACCAGCTGACCTCTCCCGCTCAATTGCTTGGGTACACATCGCCTTGGGGGCTTTCTTGGTCTCCTTCCTTCGGCTGGACAAAGCACCTGTGGCCGCGGCCGCGCTTCTTGCCTTTGCCTTGCCTTGCTCTCGATTCGTGGACATGGCGGCTTCGCCGGCTTGTCCTCCAGGGCTCATCTCCGGCCCCACGCTCCCTCCGCAGCCCGTTACCTTCCGCTGCTACTGGGCCCAAAAGCCCTCCTACGCGTCGTCCACCTCCAGGCGCCCGAGCCGCAGGCGGTTCGTTCCGGTTGCAGCTGCTTCCACCCGCACCTCCCCTGCGGCCGCTCGGGGCCTCGACGCCGACGACTTCCGTCACCCGCTTGACAAGCAGGCTAGCTTTCCTTGATTTGACAAAATCTTTTCTTTCTGTCCACGTATAATGTTCGATTGCAGTTGCGGATGATAGATAAAGTTCCTGTCTTCTGAAAGAGAAGCCTTTTCTTTTTTCTTGTTTCACAGAACACTCTGCTGCTAAGAGCGATTCCTGGGCTCAACGACATCGGCAAAGCTTTGTTAGGTATTTAGGTCGCCCACTCACATTGCTCCTCAGCTTTGCTAATCCATCTCAACGTAGTATACTCAACGATTCATTCCTGTTATCTTTTGCTACTGAAGGACCCGTCTCGGAGCAAGTTATGGTCCTCCAGAACATTGGAACATCAGTTCTCGTCTCCCCAAACCAGGTCCGATCTGCCTGTCATATTGATCAACTCATTGTATTCACGGTGAAATTTTGCATGCTGATAACACGCTTGGCTGACTGATATCATTGACTTCTGTGAAGACATTCTGAGACCGTGCCCAGGCCCCGGAATCTCCTTCCCCCGAGCGCCCCCCCCCCCCTAACGGGCGACTCGGGGGCGACCGCGCCGTCGCCGGCCCCGCCTCCCCCCCTCCCCAGCCTCCCTCCGGCCACCGTCGCCGCCCTTCGGCCCGCGGTGGCGGCGGCGGCCCCAAGAGGGGCTCCGTCCACACCTCCCCCTCCCCCGTTCCTCATGCCCCCCTCCACCCCACCCCTTCCGGCGGTGTACGGCGGCGGCCGGCCGGATCCGGGCCCCTGTGGCCTGGATCTGGCGTCTAGTGGCGCCTGGCCTCCCCCCCTTGCTCCGGCGGCCGAGGCTGGTGGCTTTCTCCGACGGCTTCCGGACGTCGTGCTCCTCCAGCGGTCCGGCGCGCTCCGGGGTTGGTTCGGGCCCTCGGGCCCCGGATCCGGCGGCGGCCCAGCCATCCCCCCCACCCCGCTCCGCGGCGGCGGCCGCACGGCCGTCCGGGCGGGCGGCCGCGATGTCCTGGGCACCGGCGGGCGGGGTGCTTGCTGGCCATGTCTGGGCTTTCCGGTGCCCCTGCTCCAACTGCCGGTGCCTGCGGTGCGGCTGGCTGGCCCTAGGGGCCCAAGCGCGGCGGTGCCTGCACGCCTCATGGTGGTATGGGCGAAAGCTCAGCCCGGCTTCGGCCGGGCAGACGACGGTGACGCTTCAAGCGCCACGCACCTCCCTGGGGGCGTCGTCGTTCAACCACATGTAGCTGCACAGGCATCGCCAAATTCTGGGCACTTGCCTTGTCTTAGAAGCTTCTAAGGCCGGCGACGATGGCGTCCAGGGTGGTTTCCTTGGTCGTCACCCCCTTCCTGAAGGCGTCGTTGAAGAATCTCCTACGGCTCGTCACCAAGTCCCCGTTTGTTCGCTGTGCTGTGCCTGATCGTGCTTCATGTTGATCTTCACTTTGGTTCGTCATGCTGGTGGTTGATGTAGCTGCAGTCGTTGCTCGGGCGGACGCTTTGCCGCTGATGTCGCTTAGGCCCCCTCTCATGCAGATGCTTTGCTGTTGAGAGCGTGTTGGCCCCATCCGCGGATGCTTTGCCGCGTCGATAGTCGTCGTTTCTGGCGGATGCTTTGCCGCCATGTAGTTGCTAAGGCCGCCTCCCATGCAGATGCTTTGCTGCTGCGAGCGTGATGGCCCCATCCACGGATGCTTTGCCGCGTCGATGGCCGTAGTTTTGGCGGATGCTTTGCCACCATGGTTCTGGCGGTTGCTTGGCCGCCGTGGTCGTCGCTTTCGCGGTTACACTACCCTGCCGTCTGCCATAGTGTTGGCTCATCTTTATTAGGTTCTGTTGGTTGGGATTGTTGGGTGGAGGTCTCTCTCATTTTCTTGCTGTTCGTTTGTGTTTGTGGGATTCGCTGATAATCCATGGATTACTTGTGAATCCATTGTAACCTTTGACACTCTGCTTCTACTTAATGAAACACGTGTCACAACGACACGCTGTCAAAAAAAAAGATATCATTGACTTCTGTTGTTTCCAGACCTTATAGTTTGTTGTTTTGTCTATCACCACACACCCTACAGGTTACTGTAATTCAGGTAACTAATGATTTGTTTTCTCTCTTCAGCTACCAGATCTCCACCAACTGCTGGCTGAGGCTGCAACGCTCTTGAACACGGAAGCTCCTGACTTGTACATAAGGCAGAATCCTGTTCCAAATGCTTACACCTTAGCAATCAATGGCAAAAAACCATTCATCGTCGTTCACACAAGCCTTGTGGAGCTCCTTACTCCAAAGGAATTGCAGGTGCTGTTGTGTCTAAACAAACTCATCAGCTGGTATTGTCTAGATGAACAATCGAAATAAGAATTATTATTTGCTTACCTAGTGTCCGAATGCATTGATTACTCATCCTATAGGATTTGTTTCAATTAGGCTGTTTTGGCTCATGAGCTGGGTCACCTGAAGTGCGATCATGGTGTATGGCTCACTTTCGCCAATATACTCACAATGGGAGCATACACTGTCCCTGGTAGACCATCTAACCACTTAAAATTTCATTAGAAGGGTGGGCTATGTACCTAAAATACACTTCATTCGAACCACATCTCATGGTAAGTACATGCACTTTCTTCAGGTTTTGGCATGGTTGCTGGCTTCCTGGAAGAGCAGCTATACAGATGGCTACGAGCTGCAGAGCTGACTTGTGACAGGGCAGCTCTTCTTGTGGTGCAAGACCCAAAGGTACCTTTACTCTGAAACTACCTCAATTTTTAAATATAAGTTGATTTGTATTAGCAGAATAGCTAGCAATGCTATCTTCTATCTTTGATTTTGCTCTGGAAGTGGATTTTCTGCATGGTGTGGCCACGAATTATTTTTGACTCTGCTTTTGGGTTTCATCTCTAGCCTACCCCAACTTGCTTGGGACAAAAGGCTATGTTGTTGTTGTTGTTGTTGTTGTTGAGCTGAAGTAGAGGTTTGTGTGGTTGTCATCATCCAAGTAACAATTTTTAGAAAGAGCAGCTGCTCTTCAATCTCAAAGAAAAGGAGCAGCTGCTGGTGAATTTAACATGTAATGCATCCATGCTTACTCTACAAGTTGGTATCATCACCTAATACTAAACTCTTGATTGTGGAGAGGTAGTCATCTCCGTTCTTGACTATCTTAATATAGGAACGACTGTTGTGTGTTATAATGTTTATCCTACAAGTCTGTGTCATCACCTGATACTTATTCTTGATTGTCAAGAGGTTGTCATCTCTGTTCTGATGAAATTGGCTGGAGGATGCCCATCTCTTGCCGACCAGCTAAACGTGGATGCCTTCTTGGAGCAAGCTCGTTCCTACGACAAAGCTGCATCGAACCCAGTTGGGTGGTACATCCGGTTAGAACTGTTATCACTTATTATTCACTTGAACCATGATTGGCGATATTATTGTTGTGGAAATGAGTATGTGTTGTATGACATTTCTTTCTCAATCTCTTTACATGTTGCAGGAACGCACAAACCAGAGAGCTTTCACACCCTTTGCCTGTGATGCGAGCCCGCGAGATTGACGAGTGGTCAAGAAGCCAGGAGTACAAGACCATAATGCAAAAAATGCTTCAGCTGGGGCTAAACAGGGTATAGTTAGTGGTGACACATACGAAAAGGTTTGTACACCGAATCCATAATGTTTCTTCGCAAGGATTTAGCTTGAAATCATGACTGTTCCTTTGCTGTATATCTGATCATGAGTCCCCCCCCCCCTCCTGGGTGGCTGGGCACCATTTTTTTCAGGACTGTAGAGTTTGTAGCTTGTGTATGGAAGGGAATGTCTGTATTTGTAGAAGGCTGGTGCTGCTGGAAAACAGATACAAGCATAGACATACTGTATATATTTGCAATTGAAATTAGTTTCCTTGTATTGTATATGCTCTCTTTTTTCTTTCTTTGTGTCACTGTACAATACTGTAACTAGAATGAATAAAAGTTTACTTGAGTCGCCGGTTTACTGGAAGGATACGCATGGATTAGCCTTTCTAGGTCTGAGTCCCGTGACAATGTGATGCATAAGAGGCTATTGTGACTTGAATCAGTGGCTAGTAATTGAGCTTGGCAAGAAAATCAGGATAATCTTGGCTATTTGTGTTCCAATCCTCCTATATCCAGACAGCAACAGAGGCTTAATTTGGTTCGCAAACAGATTTTTGGCACAACAAGATTGAAACTGGCTTGAATTGGCCTAATTCTGGTGTATTTTGGCTCACAAGTTGGATGCATTTCGTCTTGCGCATACGAGCGAGGGGCCACACAGCAGTTGTGTCTGGACCAGCCGACTGACCGGGAAAGGCGGTCCCCGCCTCCGCCGAGAAATCCACCCGGGGATCCATCTCGAGTCTCGATGCATGCGGATGCGGTGAGCAGCTGCTTGCAACCACTGGCACTGTAGTTGCAGAGGAGGAAGGACCGAAGGAGGCCAAAGCCCAAAGGCCATCAACAAGTACACGTGCGATAAAGATGGGGATGACATTGGCATCGCCATTGCCGCCGGTGTCACAGGTAGGTAAGGCACCGAGCACCGCTCCACTTCCTTCCCTGCCTGCTCGTCTGATGATAGACTGGTGCCCTGACTGGTTTGGCTCGATCCGACTCCGAGGCAGGGCTTGTTGCGTTCCAGGATGAGCTTTCTCTCTCCGCTGCCGCCGCTCAAGGCAGCCGCGGGCGTTCCGGCGGCCGGAATCAGCATCCCGTGGCCGCGGCAGCGATTGGATGGTCGCCGTTTGCGAGCAGCCCCAGCAAGCTCAGCCAATCTTCCTCGACTGGCATCAGTGGTTGGTGAATGCGCAATCATTTATCTTGGATTTCCTGTCCTCCGTTGCATCGCACGCAGTTCTGACTGAATCGCGCGCAGCGAAGCGTGGTGCTGGACATCGAGGGCACGACGAGCCCCATCTCGTTCGTGACGGACGTGCTCTTCCCCTACGCCCGCGACAACGTCCGCAAGCACCTGGACGCCACCTACGGCACCCACGAGACCAACGACGACATCGCCCTGCTGCGCGCTCAGGTCAAGCTTCCCGTTCCCCGTCATTCTGGATTGCTGCTGCTGAATTGCAGTCAACAGCCAATGCCCAATGAGCTTCGCGTCGCGTCCTTCTGAAAGAGGCCGGCTCGGACTCTTGCAGGTCGAGCAGGACCTAGCCGAGGGCGTCGCCGGCGCCGTCCCGGTTCCGCCAGACGAGGCCGGCAAGGACAGCGTCATCGACGCTCTGGTTGCCAATGTGGAGGCCATGATCAAGGCGGATAGGAAAATAACCTCACTGAAGCAATTGCAGGTACTGATGACTGGCTACTTACTCTGTCTGCTGACACTATCGGCAGTTCCTTCAGTTTCAGGTTGAAAATCTGGCCAGTTCAGATTCAGACCACCCTGAGATGATTTGATTCAGACCACCCTGAGATGATTTCTCTTCATTGGTGGTTGGTTGAAGGGCCACATCTGGAGGACTGGGTTCGAGGGCCAAGAAATCAAGGGAGTGGTGTTCGATGACGTGCCACCGGCTCTCGAGAGGTGGCACGCGAGCGGCATCAAGGTTCTCGCTGCTCCTGTCCTAAATTTATATATGTGGATACCTCCATCCATCTCACACGCGTACATTGATCATTCCGGAGCACATTTTGCCATCTGCCATCAACCATATACACTGATTCATTAACAGCCCAACTACTCTTGCTGAACTTAGTTTGATTTACATATGCTTGCAGACGTACATATATTCCAGCGGTAGCAGAGAAGCCCAGAGGCTTATTTTTGGGAACACTGCCTACGGTGACCTTAGAAAGCACCTGTGTGGATTTTTTGACACGACAATTGGGTACGTTGTACAGCTAATATCACCTTCCATCCATTGATTCATATCACTGTGAATGACTGTGATTGTTAATTTATCCTTTTGGCATCTGCAACAAAAGAACCAAGAGAGAAGCTCGCAGCTACTACGAAATCTGGCAGTCGCTCGGGGTAGATCGGCCGTCTCAGATATTGTTCTTGACAGATGTGTATCAAGAAGCAACGGCAGCACAGGCCGCAGGTGAGGAGCTTCTCACCACATTTTGCCTTCCTAAAAAAAGAATATGATACCACATTAGACAATTAGATTCATGTACTACTAGGAGGACCATCAAATACGAATAAAATCCAACATGTAGATACAACACTTTTCCATTGGGCATTTTTCAACTATTGAAATAGATAACTCAGGGCAAACGGCAATTCACATATCAAGTTGCACTATATCGATCACATCCATGTAGATGGCAATGGTCAAAATGTTAATTTTTCTGAAACTCATGCTGTCATGAATTGTTTGAACTTTTATTTACAGGCCTTGAGGTACTAATATCTATCAGACCTGGAAACACGCCACTCCCTGAAAACCATGGGTTTGAGACAATCACGTCATTTGGTGAAATCTTGATATGAAGGATGCATCTTCAACATGTTGTTATTTCTAGATGGAAACAAATTAAACTAATTTTAAAAAAATGATATATGTAAAATAGCACAGTTATTAACAATATAGCAAGGTACAGGCGGATGGAATGGTTTCATGACCTTGATTGTGGCTTGGTTTGAACAAAAACAGAAAATACATAGATATTCCTTGTTTGGCTTGGTTTGAACAAAAACAGAAAATACATAGATATTCCTTGTTTCACCAAAATCCTTGTGCTACAACACATTTGTAAAAACATCTATATATTGGTTGAAATGTGTTCGTGTATGTATTGGGTAATGCTATAAAAACGACCAACGTAGAAGCTCAACAACACATGCAGGAGCAAGACACACCTTGGTCTCATTTGCATCTCCTTCATACTAGTTTTAAATTGCCATTCATCTGTTGCACATGTTTCAATTGATAACAAATCCACTTCCTACATCCAGTCAAACAACAAATTTTGCCACAAATATGCCCACTATAGATGGACAAAAGCTCAAGAAATGAGAACCTGCAGAGGAACACAGACTATATTACCCCACCTTAATCTTGCATTTCAATTTCGGTGGATTCAAGCTTCATATTGCTTGATTGGATGGAAACAACCAGATCCTCAAATCTTAGTGGAACATGCCTTGCCACATGCTGGAACAAAGCTTTTGAGTGGCTATCAGCAAAAGCATGGGCACGGTTCGGCTTTCCAACAAACCGCAGCTCACTGATTTGCACACTTCCATCTCTAACAGCAAGGGCGGGGCTAGCGCCCGGACGTCTGGATGTTAGCCTCCGTCCGGACGCAGCTATGACGCCTACACCCGTGGCGCATCGGACGTCTCCGCGCTCGCACAGATCCTGCGCCAGCGATTGCGTTCGGCAGCTCGCGACCCATCTCGCGCCAGCGACTGCGTCCGGCCACACGCGACCCATTCCCTGCGCCTCAAACCCATCCCGGCTGCGCCCCCGCGTCAAGCCCGCTACGCTCCATCCCCGCCACACCGCGCTTCTCCCCTCGCCGCGGCACCATCCCCCACCGTGCCCCCGGTCCTCCGCCGCGCCCCTTCCCCGTCCTAATGTCTCATCACCTCTGCAACATCCGTCCGACTGTTGTAACATATGCAGTATACTCTTCAAACATACCTATATAGTTATTGCAACATCCAGATGAAACGCTTGCAACATACTGGCTACAAGCCCATCTTCTTGCAACTCCAGCATCAGAAGTAATTAGCTTCCCATCTTCTTGCAACTCCAGCACAAGATGCTGCTCGCTTGGTATTTTTCCTTTACTGTCAGTATCAATGACATACTGGCTACAAGCCCTATGCTTCCATACCAGCGCGAGCGGTGTGATTCCAGCTTGATAATGTGCATGTTTGTTGTAAAACAGTAGGCCATCTTTAACATAAGGTGTGGTAAGTCTGCTCGAATAGCCTCGCCAACAAATCATGTCAATGATGTAGTATGTTTCATCAGGCTGCACCATAAGCAAAATAAAATGTTAAAAACAGACATAAAATGCCAATCTTCCTCGACTGGCATCAGTGGTTGGTGAATGCGCAATCATTTATCTTGGATTTCCTGTCCTCCGTTGCATCGCACGCAGTTCTGACTGAATCGCGCGCAGCGAAGCGTGGTGCTGGACATCGAGGGCACGACGAGCCCCATCTCGTTCGTGACGGACGTGCTCTTCCCCTACGCCCGCGACAACGTCCGCAAGCACCTGGACGCCACCTACGGCACCCACGAGACCAACGACGACATCGCCCTGCTGCGCGCTCAGGTCAGGCTTCCCGTTCCCCGTCATTCTGGATTGCTGCTGCTGAATTGCAGTCAACAGCCAATGCCCAATGAGCTTCGCGTCGCGTCCTTCTGAAAGAGGCCGGCTCGGACTCTTGCAGGTCGAGCAAGACCTAGCCAAGGGCGTCGCCGGCGCCGTCCCGGTTCCGCCGGACGAGGCCGGCAAGGACAGCGTCATCGACGCTCTGGTTGCCAATGTGGAGGCCATGATCAAGGCGGATAGGAAAATAACCTCACTGAAGCAATTGCAGGTACTGATGACTGGCTACTTACTCTGTCTGCTGACACTATCGGCAGTTCCTTCAGTTTCAGGTTGAAAATCTGGCCAGTTCAGATTCAGACCACCCTGAGATGATTTGATTCAGACCACCCTGAGATGATTTCTCTTCATTGGTGGTTGGTTGAAGGGCCACATCTGGAGGACTGGGTTCGAGGGCCAAGAAATCAAGGGAGTGGTGTTCGATGACGTGCCACCGGCTCTCGAGAGGTGGCACGCGAGCGGCATCAAGGTTCTCGCTGCTCCTGTCCTAAATTTATATATGTGGATACCTCCATCCATCTCACACGCGTACATTGATCATTCCGGAGCACATTTTGCCATCTGCCATCAACCATATACACTGATTCACTAACAGCCCAACTACTCTTGCTGAACTTAGTTTGATTTACATATGCTTGCAGACGTACATATATTCCAGCGGTAGCAGAGAAGCCCAGAGGCTTATTTTTGGGAACACTGCCTACGGTGACCTTAGAAAGCACCTGTGTGGATTTTTTGACACGACAATTGGGTACGTTGTACAGCTAATATCACCTTCCATCCATTGATTCATATCACTGTGAATGACTGTGATTGTTAATTTATCCTTTTGGCATCTGCAACAAAAGAACCAAGAGAGAAGCTCGCAGCTACTACGAAATCTGGCAGTCGCTCGGGGTAGATCGGCCGTCTCAGATATTGTTCTTGACAGATGTGTATCAAGAAGCAACGGCAGCACAGGCCGCAGGTGAGGAGCTTCTCACCACATTTTGCCTTCCTAAAAAAAGAATATGATACCACATTAGACAATTAGATTCATGTACTACTAGGAGGACCATCAAATACGAATAAAATCCAACATGTAGATACAACACTTTTCCATTGGGCATTTTTCAACTATTGAAATAGATAACTCAGGGCAAACGGCAATTCACATATCAAGTTGCACTATATCGATCACATCCATGTAGATGGCAATGGTCAAAATGTTAATTTTTCTGAAACTCATGCTGTCATGAATTGTTTGAACTTTTATTTACAGGCCTTGAGGTACTAATATCTATCAGACCTGGAAACACGCCACTCCCTGAAAACCATGGGTTTGAGACAATCACGTCATTTGGTGAAATCTTGATATGAAGGGTGCATCTTCAACATGTTGTTATTTCTAGATGGAAACAAATTAAACTAATTTAAAAAAATGATATATGTAAAATAGCACAGTTATTAACAATATAGCAAGGTACAGGCGGATGGAATGGTTTCATGACCTTGATTGTGGCTTGGTTTGAACAAAAACAGAAAATACATAGATATTCCTTGTTTGGCTTGGTTTGAACAAAAACAGAAAATACATAGATATTCCTTGTTTCACCAAAATCCTTGTGCTACAACACATTTGTAAAAACATCTATATATTGGTTGAAATGTGTTCGTGAGGTGATCTATGTATTGGGTAATGCTATAAAAACGACCAACGTAGAAGCTCAACAACACATGCAGGAGCAAGACAGACCTTGGTCTCATTTGCATCTCCTTCATACTAGTTTTACATTGCCATTCATCTGTTGCACATGTTTCAATTGATAACAAATCCACTTCCTACATCCAGTCAAACAACAAATTTTGCCACAAATATGCCCACTATAGATGGACAAAAGCTCAAGAAATGAGAACCTGCAGAGGAACACAGACTATATTACCCCACCTTAATCTTGCATTTCAATTTCGGTGGATTCAAGCTTCATATTGCTTGATTGGATGGAAACAACCAGATCCTCAAATCTTAGTGGAACATGCCTTGCCACATGCTGGAACAAAGCTTTTGAGTGGCTATCAGCAAAAGCATGGGCACGGTTCGGCTTTCCAACAAACCGCAGCTCACTGATTTGCACACTTCCATCTCTAACAGCAAGGGCGGGGCTAGCGCCCGGACGTCTGGACGCTAGCCTCCGTCCGGACGCAGCTATGACGCCTACACCCGCAGCGCATCGGACGTCTCCGCGCTCGCACAGATCCTGCGCCAGCGATTGCGTCCAGCAGCTCGCGACCCATCTCGCGCCAGCGACTGCGTCCGGCCACACGCGACCCATTCCCTGCGCCTCAAACCCATCCCGGCTGCGCCCCCGCGTCAAGCCCGCTACGCTCCATCCCCGCCACGCTGCGCTTCTCCCCTCGCCGCGGCACCATCCCCCACCGTGCCCCCGACCTCCGCCGCGCCCCTTCCCTATCTTAATGTCTCATCTCCTCTGCAACATCCGTCCGACTGTTGTAACATATACGGTATACTCTTCAAACATACCTATATAGTCATTGCAACATCCAGATGATTCGCTCAACATACTGGCTACGAGCCCATCTTCTTGCAACTCCAGCATCAGAAGTAATTAGCTTCCCATCTTCTTGCAACTCCAGCACAAGATGCTGCTCGCTTGGTATTTTTCCTTTACTGTCAGTATCAATGACATACTGGCTACAAGCCCTATGCTTCCATACCAGCGCGAGCGGTGTGATTCCAGCTTGATAATGTGCATGTTTGTTGTAAAACAGTAGGCCATCTTTAACATAAGGTGTGGTAAGTCTGCTCGAATAGCCTCGCCAACAAATCATGTCAATGATGTAGTATGTTTCATCAGGCTGCACCATAAGCAAAATAAAATGTTAAAAACAGACATAAAAACAGCAAATGAGTACAAGTAGCTTGCGCCGAATGAAAAGGAAATGTGTTTGGGGGTGTTTAGATGCAAAAAAAAAATTTAGAATTTGGCTATTGTAGCACTTTCGTTTGTATTTAGCAATTAGTGTCCAATCATAGACTAGTTAGACTCAAAAGATTCGTCTCGTGATTTACAACTACACTGTGCAATTAGTTATTTTTTTTTATCTATATTTAATGCTCCATGTATGTGTCCAAAGATTCGATGTGAAGGAGAGAGTGTGTAAAAATTTGGAATTTGGGATGCATCTAAAGGCCTTGGTTTATGTACCTCGTGGAAAATACAATCAAGGATGGAGTAACTCGTTGGGCTAGAAGTATCTTTTGTTGATCCATTTGGTAGAGCAGAAGGGAACAGATGAAGAATGGTTCCGTTACGTCCTCTGCTAGCTTATTGTCATGCCATTAGTTGACACGACCAAACATCGTTTGCCAGAGTGGCAGACCAGTCGCTGGTGAGGTGGGGCGGGGCGTCGACCATCCACTCGGGGAGCATGATCTGGCGGGCGAACCACCGGCGCGCGTCGGAGCCGCGGAGCCTGGAGGCGGCCGCCGCGACGTCAGGGACAAGGTGCCCCTCTTGCTGTTCGTCATGCTCGTCCTCCTCGTCGCCGTTGAGGTTGTTGGTGGCTGCGGTAGGGATCTGTGCGGTGAGAAGGGAGCTGGCGAGGGCGCGCGCCTGGGCATCTGGGCGCCGCGTGGATTGCGCCTGGAGGGCGAGCTCCCGGCGTCGCTGCTGGTGGGAGATGATCGGGCGCTTGTACGGGCGGTGGGGTTCGGACGGTGTTGCCATGGTGTGTCACTGTACGTGCTGACGTGCAGCCGCATTCTAAGTAAGGTTCCAAATTGTTGTAGTAAACACACGTGGGTCTCCTCTGATATGTACGGAGTTCGTATGATTCTGCAAAACCGAGGAGGATTGAGTTGAATAAGATTCTCGTTCTTCACGACAGAGTCTGAGAGTGAATTCTGCACTAGTTTGTGGATCCCGAATCTAGGACTGGAAAGCGCGACGTGGATGCGATCGACCATCAAGGGCCCCCGTGGCCGCCTATGCAGCTCGCCGCAGCTGCCCGCCGGCGCGCGTGAGGTGAGGTCTGGCCAAGGATCGAGGCTCGTCGGCGTAAGAGTCGTGTGGCGAGACGTGCTGGACGGCTACGGCTAACCCCCGGCACCCACGGTGAACAGCGAGGACGCGGCCACCGGGGGCGCGCGCTTCGTCAGGGAGAGCAGACAGACATGTTTGGTAGAGCATTCACCAGATTTAGCTCCTCTCACAGAGCCCGTGGGAGCAGGTGAAGCCACTGGCTTGCTTGGCTTCGTAAAAGGAGAGAAAAAAATAGCTCCTATGAACCGGGCATGAACAGTGAATGCGTTAGAGAAGTTAGAACCGGTGGGAGCTCTTCCAAATGGGGACTTAAGGCTTGTTCTGCTGGTCATGTTTCGACTTGTTTCAACTTATTCTTTCTCACAGAACACTGTTCAATCAGCCGAAATCAACTAAAATTCTACCAGCCGAACACAGCCTTAGTGCGCCTCGATCCAACGATCCAGGATCCAGGATTTCCCCACTGATAGCTACTCTGGTAGTCTGGTTCATGAGGATTTCCCCGCCGATACCTGCTGCTTGCACGGAGGAGAGCAGAGAAAGATGGCGGGTTCTATGACATATAAGAATAACACCAAAGATAAAATGGATTAGTTTAAACAAAATTAATTTGTAGAAAATACGCAGAGATTCATTAGGTTCGATAAAAATAGGGATTTGCTATTTATCTATCAATGGATTTTTCTCAACAAATCTATCAAATTTATCGCCTCACGATTCAGTATAAAGATTCGCATTACACTTCTCCTTCATCTTCATCAACTTCGGTGAGCGCACGTGGGGGGTGTGGGTTGTGTGGAATGATAAGACAAGACAAGCGTGACGGCAAAACAGGGAGGCTGTTGGGAATTTAACTTCGTCTAAAAAAACTCAGGCCCAAACTTTAGAGTAAAAAAGATATAAAAATATTCTGATGAAATTCACTTGCAGAAAAAATACAGCGAAGAATGTATTTTGACTTCGCCGCCAAGAATTCAACTTCGCCTATCGACTTCGTCGTCAGAAGTTCAACTTCGCATATCATCTTCGTCGCCAAGAATTCAACTTCGCCTATCGACTTCGTCGTCAGAAGTTCAACTTCGTATATCGACTTCGTCGTCAAGAATTCAACTTCGCCTATCGACTTAGTCGTCAGAAGTTCAACTTCGCATATCGACTTCGTCGCCAAGAATTCGACTTCACCTATCGACTTCGTCGTCAGAAGTTCAACTTCGCATATCGACTTTGTCGCCAAGAATTCGACTTCGCCTATCGACTTCGTCGTCAGAAGTTCAACTTCGACTGTCGACTTCGTCGTCAAGAATTCAACTTCGCAGAACAGAGAAGTGAACAAGAAACATAAGATGATCTGAAGAAAATAAATTCATTGAAAGAAAAGAGGATCGGATGCGAAAAAGAAGACTAAATTAGGAGAAAATGACAATTTCGCCCTTACGTAAATAAAGGGTTGTGAATAGTTAGGTCAGGGGTAAAATAGTCATTTTATAAAATACGAAGGCTATGGCCCTATAAATACCCCCTCTGACATGTATGGTATGATCATGAAATAAATGCAACTTTACATGCAATTTTGCCTTGGATAAAATTTTTTGATGATTGTGTGAATCGTGTCATCTGACCTGAACTTTTCACCCAACATCTGGCGTCCACCGTGGGTGCGTGCATCTAAAGATCTTCACGACCACAAGAAATAAAATGGCAAGATCAAACAAGAAAACCGTCAATGAAGAAACCGAAGATGAATAACCACTCGGAGAAGACAGAGGTCTTACAAAAGAAGTCTCTCAAGGTGCAAATTCTTCAAGAACGACCGAAGCTGAAGAACAAAGACTTAAAGAACTTGAAGAACAAGTTTTACGAAGGCAAAAAGAACTTAAATAATGTCGCACAAGAGCACGAGAAAAGACACTCAAACAAAAAATAGAAGAGGCCGAAGTTACCCTTCGCAATTTAAACGAGCAATTGCAAAATGCAAATCATGAAGTTATAAATCAAGAAGAATCACATCCAGCAACAAGAATCTCTCAAGAGAGAAATATTCAGAAAGCATTCATATCAATTGATACAAGCTCCTCACTATCAACAAATTTGCAGCTAGCTCAATGGCCTATAGGGTACAAGTTCAACATAATACCAACATTTGATGGTGAATCAGACCCAAGGCAATTCCTAATGAGTTTTAAAGCCGCAGTAATTGCAGGCGGAGGGGACGAAACCACACTTGCAAAGTCATTTGTCATGGCAGTAAAAGGTCCAGCACAACACTGGTATTCATCTCTGAAAGCAAGATCCATACATTCATGGGAACAATTAAAGATAAATCTACTTGTTGACTTCCAAGAATTTCAACCAACTGGTCTTACAGACATGGATTTATTCAACTGCAAACAACAGCCTAAAGAACCTCTAAGTCAATATTACAAGAGATTCATTCAAATCAAATCTCAAATCACAAATATCCCAGACGAAGTTGTCATAATTGCAGCAATCAAGGGACTTTGGGCAGCACAATGTGCAGCACACCTTACTCGAGAAAAGCCAACTTCACTGGCTCAGCTTTACGAAGAAATCCAAAAGTACTGCAAGTCCGATGAAGATTATAGAAAAAGAATTGAGGAAGAAAACAACTTCAGAAATCAAAACAAAAGCAACAATTTTCAACCCCCAAAGCAAAACAACTTTGAGCGAAGACACTTCACCCAAGTCAATCAAGTTGAAAATAGCAATTCAGCTACTGAAAACACTTTCTCACCTCAAAATCAGTACAGCAGTCAGTACAACCAAAGGATATTCGAAAGAGGTGGCTTCAATTCAAGAGAAAGAGGAGGACGAGGAAGAGGAAGAACACCCCTAAGACCAGAAGACATGTGTTGCATCATTCATGGCAAAGGGGCTAGACACACATAAAAAATGTGTCCAAAAGTAAAGAAAAGCATCGAAGAAATACAAGAAGAAAACAAAATCTCAAGTCAATCAAAAGTTGTCAATCATATGATTCAAGGCCAACAAAACTCTTATTACCCAATTTAGTCTGGACACTCCCAAGCAAGGATCCTAGGCTCATCATCATATAGCTACGGACCAGTGGCAATATACGACCCAAATCAATAGAGACAAAATCAGCAACAAACAAATTTTCAAATACAGCCTGAATCCTCTGTGTCAAATAGCAACCCACAAGGAAACAACAACACAAGACAACTCTCCATCAACTTCAATGGCAAGCAAAGGAAGAATCATGACAATCATCGGAGGAAACAGTATTGATCATGAAAACAACAGTTAAAAGAAGAATTACTTTCGAAGAGTAAACTCTATCTCAACAGAAGGCCTATACAAAATGACAAGATGGTCTCATCTACCAATCACATTCTCAGAAAAAGATTTGCAACTGAAAGACTATCCACACACGGATGCAATGGTAGTTGAAGCAAATATTGATGGATGGGCTGTCTCAAAAATTCTAGTCAACGGTGGAAGTTCTGCAGATATTATATTTACAGCAACAATTGATGCCATGAAAATTGATCGTAAATTTTTAGGAAGAGCTGAGCACCCACTCTACGGCTTCGGTGGGAAGCCAATTCACTCAATAGGAAGAATAGTTCTTCCTGTATCATTTGGAACAGTAAACAATGCAAGAACAGAGCAAATTGCATTTGATGTGGTGGACATCCATTATCCCTATAATGCACTTTTTGGAAGGGGAACTCTAAATGCATTTGAAGCAGTAATAAGCTACTCTTACTTATGTATGAAGATGCCTGCAATCAATGGAGTTATCACAGTCCATGGAGATCAAACCGAAACAAGAAATATTAAAAAAGAATACACTCCTAGTCGGAAAAATGTTCATACAATCAAAGAAGAAGAGAAAGAAGAAACAGAAAATGTGAAACCACAAGAAAAAGCTCAAGCAATCGAAGAAACAAAGAAAGTACCCCTTGACTCATTAGTCCTAGACAAACAAGTAATCATAGGGACATGACTTTCTCAAGAAGAAGAAACCAGACTCATAGAATTTCTTCAAAGTAACAAAGATGTCTTCGCATGGACATCCAATGATTTAGGAGGAGTCAGCAGAGATATAATTGAGCACAAACTCGACATCAATTAAAATTTCAGACCCAAAAAATAGAAACTGAGAAAATGAGCTGAAGACAGAATACAAGTTGCAAAAGCCGAAGTCCAATGGTTGCTAGATGCAAAAGTTATAAGAGAAGTCCAATTCACAACTTGGCTAGCAAATATCGTCATGGTCAAGAAAAAGAACGGAAAATGGCGAATGTGTATCAATTTTACAAATCTCAACAAAGCATGCCCAAAAGATAATTTTCCACTAACAAGAATCGACACATTAGTTGATCAAGTGGTTGGAAGTGAAATGCTAAGTTTCCTAAATTGTTTCTCAGGATGTCATCAAATCTGGATGAGAAAAGAAGATGAAGAATTTATAAGTTTCATCACACCATTTAGAACATACTGCTTTGTAAGAATGGCAGAGGGGCTTCGCAATGCAAGCATAATGTAACAGAACCGTCCAAATTATAAGAGCACAAGTACAAAAACAATCACCGAAGTGATCAAATTCTCGCACTTGAGCCCATATAACTCCGGTAGTCCAATGAAATCACGAGGGATTTCAAACCAACCAACATACCAGCCAAGATCGTAGTGATTCAACATAACAAGTCATATGTTACAACCATTTCACAAGTAATTGAATATACATCGGAGTTCAACAAAGTTATTACAACTTAAGTTTAAAAGTAGCGGAAGCAAAGTAATTTGAAACTAACAACACCCTTATTTCAAATACATGCCAGTACGAAGGTCGACTTCCAACAAAAGTATTAGAGAGAAGATAACTCAGAAGGATCATGCCCGTGATCACACTCTGCCACTACAGCAGGAGCCAACCAACTCTTGCAGTCGCCAAGATACAACACAACCTGCAACAAGTGGGGATAAAACCCTGAGTACAAGGAGGTACTCAGCTAGACTTACCCGTCAAAAACCAGAAATAAGGTGACACCAAGGATCATGCAAGGCTGATATAAAGTGGGGCTAGCTTGACTACATTTTGCATAAAAGCTTATTACGGATAAGTAATCATTAATGCTTAAGCATCAAGTTAATCATCATTAGTCTATCATCTATATTAGCACCTGTACTAGAGCACTCACTTTATTAGGAGCAAACAATATTAACCATAGCAGGTATAAATTGAGGCATCCTTTCCATCGTGATCCAATTAACCATCCGTTCAATTTAATGGAATCTACGTTGCCGCTGCTCAAGTCAAGTGCTCACTAACCGGGAGCGACAGCGATTCGAATCGAATTCCTATCCAGCTGGAGGGGTATTTCTAACACTCACCGCGCAGGCCCCTGCCAGGGTCGCACAAGCCACCTTTTCATATGATTCAGGAATCGCGGGTCCGAATGATGTCGCGACCCCAAGGGCGACACTCTGCCAGGTGATAGGGACTCTAAACCCCCTTGGTCTCACGCCAATGTCCCCAAGCACATCCTTTCTCTCCTCCAAGAAGCAACCTACCATTCGATTCCTGGCCTGAATCACATTACTCGGCTTCGCGGTCGGAACGACTTATCCGGCCAACTAAGTGTTAGACTGCGTTCAACATGACTCAAGGACGTACAGCGAATCGGTCCTTAAACGACTCAGATGGGGATAGATTCACACCCAAGACCTCCATGCCTTGTTGCTTCACTATCGTCATCCCGCCCGGTCTCATTTCATTTTATTAACACATGGTTCCATTCCACGATAGCAAATATAGCCAACCGTGCCATATATGAATATCCCTATATCTCGCAGGTGACAGGAAATCACCTGACTTCTACCGCTTAAAGCAGGGCTAAGCATCTACTCGATCCTAGTCTATGTAGGATTCAAGGATTCATATATCTGGACAAGGAATGATATAATGCAGCAAGGTTTTCAACCAACTCCTACCACTTAATGCAACAATACTTATAACATATATAGAATTAATTGCTTTGAAGGTAGGAGGCTTATAATGCTCCGAGGCTTGCCTGGGATCCGACTCAAGTTAGAGTATGTCAAATGAAACCCGCTTGGTGAGCACCCCCCATTCTAGCACTTGTCCCGTCCTTCTATCTTCAGGATAGGTCCACCAAACACCGTCTTCGGGTTTGACTCCAACACCACATCACGTCCTTCATGTTTTTCAGCTAGCGCACCTAAATGAAATGCAAGATACAAGTGCATGAATACAAGAAAATGCAATAGATGATGCATCACACGTTAATCAAGGCAAGTATAAGGTTATAGTAAAGACACGTAAGCACATCACATTACTTAAGTAACCTTACACAAACAAACATGCTTAAATAGCAAAGAAAGCAATACCAAGCATGACATAAGATTTACAAAGTTTCAGGTGTAATAGCTTAATCACCAAAGACATGAATCACACTTAGCAATACACAAACAAAGTAACCAAGCAATCATGTATTTTCAACAATTCTGGACATACATGCAGTAGCAAGGTAAATCAATCATATCTAAAGTTCTACAAATCCAAATGACTTGTAAGAAGACATCCTAGAAAGTTTATGAAATTTTCCACATTTCATTTATAAACATCTAAACCTGATTCTAACATTTACCAGGTCTAAATACAGAAGGTACAGAATCTGTCCTGAAAGGACAGAGAGCAACATAAATCTGAACCCAACTTAGAACAGCTGTAGTTTCTAAACCATATGGCCAAATGCCACCAAATTTTAACAGCAGCTAGATACATAAATTATCTACAACTTTTGTATAAATAAGTTCCACAACAAAGCATATTATCATGAAGAACTTTGCTAAGTTCCCAGATCTGTCTAGAAATCTCATTTGCAAGAAATAATTATTAACTTATGTTGCAAACATATAATTGGACAAAACTAACTTTACCAACATTTCACACATGACTAATGAACACCAGAAAACATAGTGTCCTTTCCTAAATAAATTATTTTAATACATTTTCTTAATTTATTTAGATAATTAGGTGGAATTATGAACACCTATCAAAAGTGCACAATAAATTCTACCAAAATTATAGTGGCCTAAATATGCTCCTAATAGTTTACTGTACAAATTTCAAACCATTTGGAGTTGTATATCAACCCCTATAAAAAAGACAAATGGCTAATGCAAGAATTCATGTGAGAGCAAGATGAATCAATAACTCACTCATACTACAACTAAAATTCATGAAATTTTTACCACACATCAAACATCCTAGGAGTAGCACGCCACAAAAATTTCACTTCATTTGGCGCCCTACATTGGCAGTTATGAAAATGACAAATAGAACTAGCATTGAAAACCTAGAAGCATAGATCTATTTTTACAGCTAAAAATCTAAACTAAAACATGATATATTATAGATCCACTGCATATATAATTTCACAAGGATTCCAAAAAGTCCTCATTTGCTATTTTAGGAATTTCCTATGATTTACTATGTATTTTCAAAGTTTCACCCGATTCACCACAAATAGGTCCCTCGAGGCACTATTCATATGAGTCTATGACATTGCAGTTAGGCCCCTTCTTTGAGTCAAATTGTTGCATGCAGTCCCTGGTCGCGATTTTACAGGGGAGGGGTCGCCGGAGCTCGCTGGTTCGGTCGGAGGAGGCCACTCCGGCGTCGGCTGAGGGGCGGGGGAGCACGCCCGGACCCTGGTGCTCCAGTGGGTGGCCGCAGCTTGCACCGCGGCGGCTCGACGCGGGCAGGCCGCGTGTGCCGGCGGTGACAGCTTGACAGGCACCAGCGGCGACAGCGCACAGCGGTGTTGGAGGTCGGGGAAGAGGGGCGACTCGCACGGGGTGGCTCGAGGAGCGCGAAGGCGAGGCCGGTTGGTACTGGGGAGGCTCATAGGTGGGGTACCGACGGCAGCCATGAAGCTCCACTGCTCGTCCATGACGGAGCGCGAGAGGAAGCAGGGGACGGCTTTGGGTCGGTTGGCTTTGGCCAGCAGGTACCGGCAGCGCCGGGAAGCTATAGTGGAGGTAGTGGCGCGGCCAACGGGTGGAGGAGGAAGAAGGAGCAGGGGCGCCAGGCACGCTGTGCCGGCAGCCATGGTGGCCGTAGCCGCGAGCAGCAGCAGCACAGCGTGAGGGAGGAGGAGAATGGAGAGCGAGGGCGTCTCCAACTTTTCTTAAAGGGCCAAAGTCTAATTCGGCATTCTTTGCAAGATACAAAGCATCAAACGTGGGTACCTCAAAACCGTTCGCTGCAGTCCGGTTTGCAAGTTGACTGAAACTCTCATCTTTCCCCTTCCCTATCTCCTTATCCGTGCACTGATTTGATCAATAAATTTCACCATAAGCTAGACCTACATGAGTACTCAAACTTTTCTCAAAGGATCATAGTCTAATTCGGTTTGGTTTGCAATGGATAAATCACCAAAGAAGGGTAAACGAAAACTGAAACTCGTAAATGCAGTCATCCTAGACTTAGCCAAAATTTTCGTCCCTGAAAACAGCACAAGATTCGATTTTGCGAACCCTAATTGACCAAGCTAGGCACAAAATCAGCTCTTGCTCATTAAACAAAGTTTGTAGTACTCAAACTAAACTACAATTATTATTTAAGGATCAAGGTTTGAATTAGCTTGTGTTGCAAGATATAAAGCTCCAAAGTAAGGTACATGAAACTGAAATTCGACCCCAACACTTAGAAATTTTCAGGATGGCTAACAGCAGGGAATTTCTGGGTTGTTAGACATTTTTGGACATGTTGTGAACCTTTTCAAGATTTGTCACCTTTACAACTTTTGTTCTTTATAAAATTTTCTACAACTTTGCTAAAGGGTACACAGCCATACAAAGTTGTTAAGTCACACTTTTGAAATGATCAAACAAAAGTGTTCCAGGGTCCATACAAGGTCAACCATCACTTAGAAGTACAATTAGGCAAAATGATCAACATGAACATTGTTCCATTATGTGTCCTAAGTGTAGTTAAGGTGTTGTAGAGGCCAAACATACCCACCATGCATAGGTTGCACAAAAGTGTAGGCCTCACATGCCTCGAAACATAGAACTCAAGTGAAATGCTATAGTTGTTTCATGTGGTTGTTTCAAGATACATGCTACACATGTTCCACTAGGGTGTTCCACATGTGTCCAAGATGTGTTGCACATATTGCATTTGTATGTTGCACAACACTAGTTCCCATGGGACGCAAGGCAAGTTTTAGTTATAATCTAAACAAGCATATAACTTATCATTTCATGTGACTTTTTGATTCCAAACTTCATAAAACTTTTCCAAGGATCAATATAGATAGGTACCAAGGTGAGACACATGAAGATATGGCAATAACACCACCCAAGCATACATTTTTGAAAAGGCATATATGTAAAGCAATGGTGCATCATCCAACTTTAGGTTAGACTCATCTCCATAGGTTAACCTTGATATCGTCATCTCTACTCATGTTTGAGCTTAAATCCACTACTTAATTGGTGATAAACACCTGGGGTGTTACACATAACATTTGTCAGAATGACTTCAACAGTGCTCAAAAGTCAGATTGGCAAAAACTTGCTAGCTTATGTCGACGATATAGTTGTCAAGAGCAAGAAAAGACAAGATCATATTCAAGACCTTCAAGAAACATTCTTAAATCTGAGAAAAAAAATTTAAAACTAAATCCTGAAAAATATACCTTCGGAGTACAAAAAGGAAAAATTATAGGCTGCATTGTATCAGCAAAAGGGATAGATCCAAATCCAGACAAAGTTCAAGCAATTTTAAACATGAGAATTCCTGCAAATATAAAAGATTTTCAAAATTTGACTGGAAGACTTGCAGCTTTAAACAGATTTATCTCAAAATCAGCAGAACGAAGCTTACCAATATTTCAGGCACTCAAAGGATCCAAAAGAGACTTCGTATGGGGACCTTCACAGCAACATGCATTTGAAGAGATAAAAAAATATCTACTGCAGCCAAATATATTGATTTCACCAACACCAGGAGCAGATTTGCTATTATATGTCTTAGTCACAGAAACAACAATAAGTGCAGTACTAGTCCAAGAACAAGAAACAAATCATTCAAAATATCAAGTACTAGTCTACTATGTTTCAGAAGCATTATCTGGATCAAAAGTATACTACTCTGAGATTGAGAAAATCGCATACACAGTTTTAATAGCATCAAGAAAGTTGAAGCACTACTTTCAGGCCCACAAAATCAGAGTTCTCACAAATTACCCTCTGAAAGAAGTATTATAAAGTTACAGAACAACAGGAAGATTGGGAAAATGGGCAGCATAATTATCTCAACATTTCATAGAATTTGAAAAAAGAACATCAAAAAAATCCTAAGTCCTAGCAGACTTTTTAGAAGATTATACACCCTACCAAAGTTTAAGAGAAGACAAGAAGCAACCAGAATGGACAATATATTGCGATGGCGCATGGGGGCTTCGCAGGGGCTGGAGCAGCTGCAATAATCACCTCACCTTCAGGCATAAAGATGAAATATGCTGCAAGACTAGAATTTCAGTGCACAAACAACATAGCAGAATACGAAGCCATTTTACTGGGACTTCGCAAAGCAAAAGCAATGGGAATCCAAAGATTGGTAATCAAAACAGATTCACAAATTGTAGCAGGACATATTGAAAAAGACTACAAAACAAGAGATCCAGAATTAGCAAAATACTTGCAATTTCTCAGAGATCAAGAGAAACATTTTAAAGGTTTCACAGTCAAAAAACATCTCAAGAAATGACAATTCAGAGGCAGGACGAACTAGCAAAAGTACAGCACAAAATTCAGGTCTCCCTCAAGATGTTTTCTATCAAATCTTGAAACAAACGTCCATCAAATCATTGCAAGCTTCACCCAGAGAAGTCCATATAATACAAAGTGAAGACTGGAGAGCTCCAATTATGGCTTACCTTCGTGGGCACTATGAGCCTAAAAATGAAGTCAACAACATAAGAATGAAGCAAAGAACAAGAAATTACAAGATCATCAACAATCAACTATACAAACAAGGAATATGTGTACCATTACTCAAATGTATATCAGTAGAAGAGGGAAAAAAGCTATTATCAGAAATACACGAAGAAATTTGCGGCACACATCCTAGAGCAAGAACAATGGCAGGAAAAGCATTCCGCCAGGGATTTTATTGGCCATCAGCCCAAAATAACAGCAAAGAAATTATCAAATCTTGCTATAATTGTCAAATGTCTGCAAGCAAAGTAAAGGCTCCAGCAACAAATTTATAAACAATAGAACCAACTTGGCCATTGGCGAGATGGGGAATTGACATCATTGGAAAGCTACCTACAGCACAAGAAAACTGTAACACCCGAGGTGTTTGCCACCAGTTAAGCAGTGGGTTTGAGCTCAAACATGGTAGATTAAATGGTGATGAAGATGTCAAGGTCAAACCTATGGAAGCGAGCCCCAACCTAAACTTGGATGTTGCACCCTTGCTTTATATATAGGCCATTTTCAAGGTATATGCTTGGGTGGAGTTATTGCAATATCTTCATGTGTCTCACCTTAGTACCTATCTATATTGATCCCTGGAAAAGTTTCCTGACATTTGGAATCAAAAAGTCACATGAAATGATAAGTTATATGCTTGTTGGAATGACTTTACTAAGTGCTAGAATTGCATTATTAAGTGGATGGAAATATAGGTTATCAACCAAACCTTGCAACCTTGCCCAAATGACTCTATATGGACTCTACAACAAAAGTCGTAAAAGGTTCGTATTGAGCAAATGCCCCAAAAATGCTCCAATTGATCAAAAAGGATAATTTAAGCTTTATCGTGATCCTACTTTGGTCAAAGTATAACAGCAGTTTCTATATCAGTTTTGAGGTTGAACCTTCAATGAGAGTTGTAGTTCACTTTATGTAGAAAAAACTTTGTTTTTAGACCAAGAGCTAGATCAACTTGGAAATAAGTCAAACAGAGGCTCGAAGATTGAATCAGCGGCTGTTTGCAGACTTAGAATTTTTCTAAGTCCGGAATTCATCATCGTCGACGTTGGCATGTCACGTTCTCATGTTTTTGTTAAGCAACTTGAGTTGAGCCAAAAATAAAAGTTGGAGCTTACATCTTGGAGAAGAGCATGCAAAAAGTTGGATTAAGTTTGATTAGGTTTTGACCTCCGAATGCGAGTTTCCGTGACCTCCGTCAACATGTTGGCATTGTCATCTTGGCATGATTTTCTCTCCTAATCTTTTGGCCCAGTGACCTGGGCGCCTTAACGAAAAACGTAGAGCTTCATGTGGGCTTCAAACTTCGTTTTTGCTCCGAGGTCCAAATTGTGGCAGAACCGCCTGAATTAACACACTTTTAGAGGCGCTGTCTTCCACTAGACACTAAGCACCCCAAAAGTGAGCCAAGTCAAGCAGTTCTGTCGAGCACACCCAACGGGAGAACTCGAAGCGTTCCACAATTTTACACCCGGGATCCAATAATGAGTACAAGCTTACAATACTTAATCCATTTCATACAATAAAGAGTCTCAGAAATTCTTTATTACAGTACCAAAGTTCAGAGTGCGATAAATTAAATAGCGGAATAAAACAACATCTAGCGGAGCGGTATAAGGATCCGTCTGTGCCCACCAGAAGAATCCTCCACACAACAGCTAGCTTCTCAAGCAGCACCTGCAACAAGGGTAAATAAACCCTGAGTACACAATGTACTCGCAAGACTTACCCGACTAGGAATATATTTTCCCGACTCTCAAGGATTATGATAGGCTTTATGGCTTGTGGGTTCTTGTTTGCGGAAAGCAATACTAAAAGTGAGTCCTTATTTCATTAAATTATTAACAGCCATGTTAAATTCATTATCCAACCTGCTATGTAAGCACCTATTCTATCATCAAACAAGGGTTGAGCAATCAGAATCATTTTTCCATCTTTCATATGCCAGTTCTTACTACGGTGCCAGAGTGCAGTCAAGCCGTACCGTCACGTAGAAACGGCGATTCGCGAATCAATGTGCCCAGCTGGGTACCCCGAAAAACACACGCCTCGCTTGTACCCCAGGCACAAGCAAGACCAACCCGTTCCCCTCCTGTCACAGGTTTCCAGGTCCCCGTCCAAACTTGGACTCCTAGCTCCCGTACTTGAGGCCCGGCCTCAATACGGTGCTAAGACCTCCACCTATCCCCGCCTCCAATCAGTCGGTCCGGAAAGAGCCGGAGCCCATGACAAGAGAGTAACAAGTCTTCCTAGCCCCCATCCGCTAGTATATGCTCGGGATAATAAATCTGTGACTTGACCGGGGATCCAGTGCAACGAACGGTCCTTAATCGACACGGACAGGGAAAAAGTGCAACCAAGCTATGCCCCGTGGCCGCGGGACATAACCTGTTACACCCACCAATACCCATACCATATCCCTGCCCGGTCACCATTTCCTTTTCCATCATTTCATCATTAGTGTAATAATAATAATAATAACCACCTATTGTGAGTAACGACAGGTTACTCACGCTACCGATAAACCTAAGCAAAGCAGCTACACGATCCTGTACTAGTAAGACTCATGGGTAGATATATATATATGCATGTGGATATCATAAAACTCCTGCAACGTAAATGCACAACCTATATATATATATATATATAATAATTTGTAAAATAAGGGTTATGCACCGGGGCTTGCCTTGGGCAGGCGCGGTGTCAGCAAAGTCAGTGACGGGTGGCTCTGGAACGTCCTCCTGCACGAGGATCTCCTCGTACTCTTCGATGACTTCGTCGTACTCCTGCTCGCCGAATGTCACGATCTCCAGTGGCTCGTCCTCTATATGCATGCAGTGATGATGATGCAATAATTAATATATAGGCAACCGCAACTCTTAAAATAAGAATACATCTACCAAGCTACAAGCTAACTCTAATGACTAATACGCAAAGTTACCTATTATTCCCACTAAACAAGTATGAAACATTTCATGTATTATCTTAGCAACTAAAGGCATCCTTATTGTTAAAATCAATTTACTATATATATAATAAAACCAGGAGCGCTAGTTACCACGCATCATAAAAATTTATTCTCTAAACAACCATAATAAGCATTTCAAAATAATAAAGTAACCCTAAAGGTATCACTGAACTATACGAACTAATTACACTAACAGATAGATCATGAATTTAGGAACCTAACAAAATTTATTTCATGATAAATGCATAAATTCAAATGAGCTCTAGAGATGAAGAAAATGGTATTATTGGAGGAGGCTAATCACGCAATTGAACTTGTTGACTTGCACATGACTGTGGGTCTAGAATTACTAGATGAGACCACGGGTCAAGAAAATAATAAAGAAGAAGAATGAAGGAATTCTTACAGGCTAGCTACCTCAGAATTGAATGAAGTGCCACCTACGGTGATCGATGTGCGGAGGCAATGCAAGAGGAGAGACACCAGGGAGCTTAGCAAATGCTTGCCCTGCGTGGAGTGGAGCAGAGCCATATATAGCACTGATCGTGGGTGGTCATGACAGGCTAAGTAGTCTGGAAGCACGAAACGAGTTGACAGGGTTGTCCTCTGGCTCCGTGCCGTGTGCGGTGGTGAGGTCTTGGTCATGAGAGAATTAATTCAAGGATTGAACTTTGAGTGGTCTTGGACTTACGAGCATGTCAGGACTAGGGTGGGCTTTGGGCTGAACGTGCTCAGCGGTGGGGTGCTGGTTCATTTATGCAGGTCAAGGAATTAATTGAGGAGGAGATCACAGGTCAAGGAAACATTAGAGAATAAGAAGATCAATTGTAAACTAGCTACCTCAGCTGATGATAGCTCGGGGAGAAATCGATAGACGCAGCTCTCTCGGGCAAGAACAGAAGAACTTGATTTGAGAGGAAGAAACAAGTGAGCAGCGGAGCGAAATAGCTCGGCGTATCCTTTTAAAGACAGAAGACGCAGGAATAGAGAAGCGAAGACATGACAACGACGCGTCATAAGGTTAGTAGCTAAACTAGCTTGCTTAAAGGTAATAAAGCGCCGCGGGAACGACGTGCTGCATGGACAAACAACATTTTCCACTGGCTAGGTGATTTTTCCACGGATGAACAGTAACTTCTGCGTGTGAACAGTGATTTCCACGCGTGAACAGTGCTTCCTGCACTGCTACAGTATCGACGTATGGAAAATCTACGCTTCTGCAGTCTGTCGTGTTTGAAAAAAAACTTCACTGCTGCATTGCTAGTGAGAAAAGTTTGCTCTGGTACCGTTCTGACATGTTGAAACTCCCTGCTGCTATAGGCTGGCGTGAGAAAAGAGTACGTGCACCGCGTTTGCAGAGCAGTGAGCGAGCGGCATGCTCGCCGGCCGAACTTGTGAGTGAGATTAATGCGTAGCGTGTGCGACACACTATGGCAGTGGTAGCGCGTCGTGCACTGATGATTTTTTTTTTTTTTTGGTGATTAGCAAGCGAAGTAAAGGCGGGATAATTAGAACAACGAGAGATGACAGTGGCGCGTCGCGAGATTGATAGAGATAAAAATCTTACCAAGTGGTATGCTAATAATTAGCGAATGACAATAATTTGTCATTTGACTTTGTGGCTAAGGAGCTCTCACGTGGAGAGAGATGACGTGCGGCTGGAAGGACAACTTGGACAAGGAATAAATTAGAGCTCAAATTAAGAATTAGTGCAACAAAATTTAATTTCTCATTTTGCCACAAACAATAATACATAAACATGATGCTCATGACATGGTTTAGTGATTTGTTAACGCGGTAACACCGAGGGTGTTACAGCTCAACCCCCCTAAAAGAAAATCTCGACCCGAGATTTCACGTGCCTAGTGTGAGAAAAGAGATAGAAATAAATTTTTAATCTCGATAATTACATTGATGAGCTAGGAAGGAGATGAGGATAATTCTTCAAAATATAACTCTCAAGTTCCCAAGTAGCTTCATCCTCCGAGTGATTCTGCCATTGGACTTTGTAAAATTTCACCACATTGTTTCTTGTCACCCTTTCTTTTTCATCCAAAATTTTGACTGGATGCTCAACATAAGAAAGATCAGGTTGGAGAGGGAGTCCTTCGATCTCCACTGCCTCATCAGGAACTCGCAAACACTTTTTCAACTGAGACACATGAAAAACATCATGGACGGCTGACAATATATCTGGGAGCTGGATGCGGTAAGCAACAGTACCACGCCGTTCCAAAACCTTGTAAGGCCCAACATAGCGAGGAGCTAATTTTCCACGGACACCAAACCTATGCACACCTTTCATGGGAGACACTTTAAGATACACATAATCACCAACTTCAAATTGCAAAGGCCTTCTTCTCTTATCCGCATAGGTTTTCTGGCGGTTCTGAGCCGCCTTCAAATGACTCCGAATAATTCCGACTTTCTCTCTTGCTTCATGGATAAAGTCAGGCCCGAAGTAACCACGGTCTCCTACTTCAACCCAGTTGAGCGGTGTCCTACACTTCTTGCCATACAAAGCCTCAAAAGGTGCCATTCGAATGCTTTCTTGATAGCTATTGTTGTAAGAAAACTCAGCCAATCTCAAGCACTCATCCCACTTCTCTGGGAAAGAAATGACACAAGCTCTCAACATATCTTCCAGCACTTGATTGACTCTTTCTGTCTGGCCGTCGGTCTGCGGATGATAAGCTGAACTTCTGAGAAGACTAGTTCCAAGGCATTTTTGGAGTTGAGTCCAAAAGCGGGACATAAAGACCGATCCACGATCAGAAACAATAGTGAGAGGGACTCCATGGAGAGTTACAATGCGGTCAAAATACAACTTAGCATATTGCATGGCTGTATACCTTCCATCCACAGGAAGAAAATGGGCAGACTTTGTAAGACGATCCACAATAACCCAAATAGAATCATGCCCTTTTACTGTGCGAGGCAATCCTGTAATAAAATCCATAGAAATATCCTCCCATTTCCACACTGGGATTGGCAAAGGCTGTAGGAAACCAGGCGTACGCATATGGTCTGCCTTCACCCTTCCACAAATATCACATTCTGCAATATACTTAGTGATATCCTGCTTCATATTTGACCACCAATACAAGTGGCGCAAATCATGGTACATCTTGTTACTTCCCGGATGAATGGATAGCCTGGAACTATGGGCTTCCTCCAAAATCTTTCTTCTAAGCTCATCACTTCCGGGAACCACCAACCGATTCTTGTATCTCACCACACCTTGTTCATCAATGCTGAAATGAGGACCACGTCCTTCAGCAATCAACTTCTTGATATGAGGAATCTCCAAAACATCCTGCCTTTGCTCAATGATAATTTGCTCCAATAAATCTGAGACTAGAGCAATGTGAGCTAAAACTGCAGAGTGAGAGAGAGGTAAGGACTCTTCATCTTTCTGATGTGACTTCCGACTCAACGCATCAGCCACCACATTGGCTTTTCCAGGATGATAATGGACTTCTAGATTATAATCCTTGATTAACTCAAGCCATCTCCTTTGCCTCATATTTAACTCGGGTTGAGTGAAAATATACTTGAGGCTCTTGTGATCCGTATAAATATGCACCTTGTTTCCCAATAGATAATGCCTCCAAATCTTTAGAGCGTGCACCACTGCAGCCAGCTCTAAATCATGGGTGGGATAATTCACTTCATGCTTCTTCAGTTGACGAGAAGCATAAGCTATCACCCGTCCCTCTTGCATAAGCACACAACCAAGACCTGTCTTGGATGCATCACAATACACATCAAATGGCTTGTCAATATCCGGTTGGGCAAGAATAGGGGCAGAGGTAAGAAATTTCTTCAAAGCTTGGAAGGCTTCCTCACAGGCTGGACTCCACACAAACTTGGAGTCTTTCTGAAGCAACTTGGTCATAGGCTGAGCTATCTTGGAGAAATCAGGAATGAAGCGTCGATAATAACCGGCAAGACCAAGAAACTGACGGATCTGATGTACCGATTTTGGAGAATTCCAACTAAGCACATCATGCACCTTGCTAGGATCTACCGATACACCTTCAGGGGTCAGAACATGTCCCAAAAACTGCACCCTATCCAACCAAAACTCACATTTGCTGAACTTGGCATACAGCTTGTGCTCCCGCAGTCGGTTCAGGACTGTGCGAAGGTGTTGTGCATGTTCTTCTTCATTCTTGGAATATATCAAAATATCATCAATGAACACCACTACAAACTTATCTAACTCCGGCATAAAGACTGAGTTCATGAGGTACATGAAGAATGCAGGAGCATTGGTGAGACCAAAAGACATGACTAGGTACTCATAAAGCCCATACCTAGTAGAGAAAGCTGTCTTTGGTATATCTTGGGGCCGAATTTTTATTTGGTGATACCCAGAACGAAGATCAATTTTGGAAAACACTCTAGCACCAGCCAACTGATCAAACAAAGCATCAATGCGAGGCAAAGGGTACTTATTCTTGATGGTTACCGCATTGAGAGGGCGATAATCCACACACATCCGCAGAGTGTCGTCCTTCTTCTTCACAAAAATAGCTGGACAACCCCATGGAGAAGAACTAGGACGGATAAACCCCTTCTTCAGCAATTCCTCTAATTGCTTCTTCATTTCTGCTAGTTCTGGTGGAGCCATGCGGTAAGGACGCCGTGAAATAGGAGCAGTGCTAGGCTCTAACTCTATGATAAACTCCACATCTCTATCTGGTGGTAACCCAGGTAAATCTTCAGGGAAGACATCAGGAAACTCACAGACCACAGGAATAGAGGCAAGATCAGGAGAAGCTTCAACATTAGCGGCGACTGGTGAAGCAGAATTTAGAGAGATACGGAGAGACATCCTATCCTCAGAAGAAGGAAGTCGTAACTCAACAACTCTCCTCTTAAGGTCCAAGACTACCCCATAAACCTTCAACCAATTCATGCCCAGGATTGCATCAATGCCTTGTCCAGGTAGCAACATGAACTGGAGACGGTAAGTGTGAGTGGCCAGCACTAAGCTGACTGTGTCCGTCCGGGTATTTATGCACATCTGCGCACCCGGAGTGCTAATTTTATAGGCAAAAGGAATAGCCATAAGAGATATATTGTGTCTTTCTGCAAACCCCATGCTCATGAATGAATGTGATGCTCCAGAATCAAATAACACAAATGCTGGGTGGGAGTCAATGGTAAACATACCAGCCATCACAGGCTCATTCTGTAGGATCTCCTCAGCCTCGGTGTAGTTAACCTGTCCCGAGCGACTCACTGGCACCTTTTTCTTAATAATCGTCCTCTTGATCAAGCGAGAGTTGGCAGACGGCTGGGAAGGCTGAGCCGCCCGATTCTCGGGACACTCCCGAGCAAAATGGCCCTCCTTGCCACACTTGAAACAAGCAGTAGACTTGATCATCTGCCCCTGACGAGGCGGAAACTGCGGTCCCTGGGGCTGCTGCACCTGCTGAGTAGGTGCACGGTACTGAGTCGGCGGTGTTTGCCGAGTCTGCTGAGGCTGCCGAGACGGCTGTCCACCTGGGGGATGGTAGGACATCCTCTTGACAACTTGCATCTTTTGTGACTGCGGGTGACTAGAAGACCCAGAGATTCCCCGCTTGCGCTTCCACTCAGCCTGAGTGTCACGCTGCAGTCCTTCCATAGCAATGGCAGCATTCATCAGAGTACCAAAGGTCTGATAGTTCCCAGTATAAAGCTCTTTCTGCAAAATACAAGAGAGGCCACGATAGAAGCGGTCCCTCTTCTTCTCATCTGTGTCAACATGAGTCCCAGCATACTGTGCCAGATGGTTGAATTTATTGGCATACTCCATCACAGACATGCTCCCCTGTTTCAGGTCTAAGAACTCCGAGAGCTTCCTGTTCAGAACACCCGCAGGAATGTAGTACTCTCGGAAGGCAGTGGTGAACTCCTGCCAAGTCACAGGATGACCCACCGGCTGCATGGCATTGAAAGTATCCCACCATGCGCTAGCAGATCCCAAAAGCTGTTGTGCGGCAAAGCGCACCTTCTGCTCATCGGTCACCGTGAGCAGCAGAAACTTCTGCTCCAGCACACGAAGCCAATGCTCCGCGTCTAGAGGCTCTGCAGTCGGCGTGAACGTGGGCGGGTTGGTCTTCAAGAAGTCCTGATAAGAACAGGGCCTCTCAAGACCGCGGGCACCACCCCCGTTCCCGCCGTTGCCACCGTGGCCTCCACGGACGAAGCCACCAAGAGCCTGTGCCATCATCTCCAAGGCACGGGCTGTCTCCTGACGTGAAGCTAACATCTCTGCCATCATCTCCGCAGGAGTCATCGGAGGTGGTGGTGGTGGTGGCGGGGAAGGAGGACCCAAGAGTGGGGCCTCACGGCTCTGTCCATTGGCATTGTTGTTGCCATTGTCGCGACCACTTTCACCATGACCTTCACCAAGGCCACGGCCCGCACCGGCACTGGTGCTCCCACGACCAGACCCAGTGCCCACACGACGGGACCTTAGATCCATCTGCGACCAGATAGTAGCCAACCATTAGGGAACCTCCAGACTAGGAACAAGAGACTTAGAGAAATGACAAGGCTTTTACTAAGGATTGAAGTATTTCTTTTTATTTATTACCCTATCATCTTAACTATCCAAAATTATACGTGAAGGGGGTTTAGCTTAACAGAGTTTCTTCTTATAATGCATGCATCGGCCTATGCGTTCACTCAAGCCGGAATATAGCGGCACTCGTTTGAATTTTTGGCACATCGTACACTCCTTTCCGAACACTAGCGCTTTCTTACGTAGCGTAAGTTAGTGTACCTGCAGAAAATGGTTAGATAAAACCAGTGCCACTATCCTAGATAGACCATATTGTTAGGGCTTATACTTATTTACGCAGATTTTACCGCATCCTACTTTTCGCAAAGCTTTTGTTGGTCAAAGTTTTAAGTTTTTTAAAAGGTGATTAAGCTCGTGAACTCATTATTAGCTCTGGTACCAACTGTGGCAGAACCGCCTGAATTAACACACTTTTAGAGGCGCTGTCTTCCACTAGACACTAAGCACCCCAAAAGTGAGCCAAGTCAAGCAGTTCTGTCGAGCACACCCAACGGGAGAACTCGAAGCGTTCCACAATTTTACACCCGGGATCCAATAATGAGTACAAGCTTACAATACTTAATCCATTTCATACAATAAAGAGTCTCAGAAATTCTTTATTACAGTACCAAAGTTCAGAGTGCGATAAATTAAATAGCGGAATAAAACAACATCTAGCGGAGCGGTATAAGGATCCGTCTGTGCCCACCAGAAGAATCCTCCACACAACAGCTAGCTTCTCAAGCAGCACCTGCAACAAGGGTAAATAAACCCTGAGTACACAATGTACTCGCAAGACTTACCCGACTAGGAATATATTTTCCCGACTCTCAAGGATTATGATAGGCTTTATGGCTTGTGGGTTCTTGTTTGCGGAAAGCAATACTAAAAGTGAGTCCTTATTTCATTAAATTATTAACAGCCATGTTAAATTCATTATCCAACCTGCTATGTAAGCACCTATTCTATCATCAAACAAGGGTTGAGCAATCAGAATCATTTTTCCATCTTTCATATGCCAGTTCTTACTACGGTGCCAGAGTGCAGTCAAGCCGTACCGTCACGTAGAAACGGCGATTCGCGAATCAATGTGCCCAGCTGGGTACCCCGAAAAACACACGCCTCGCTTGTACCCCAGGCACAAGCAAGACCAACCCGTTCCCCTCCTGTCACAGGTTTCCAGGTCCCCGTCCAAACTTGGACTCCTAGCTCCCGTACTTGAGGCCCGGCCTCAATACGGTGCTAAGACCTCCACCTATCCCCGCCTCCAATCAGTCGGTCCGGAAAGAGCCGGAGCCCATGACAAGAGAGTAACAAGTCTTCCTAGCCCCCATCCGCTAGTATATGCTCGGGATAATAAATCTGTGACTTGACCGGGGATCCAGTGCAACGAACGGTCCTTAATCGACACGGACAGGGAAAAAGTGCAACCAAGCTATGCCCCGTGGCCGCGGGACATAACCTGTTACACCCACCAATACCCATACCATATCCCTGCCCGGTCACCATTTCCTTTTCCATCATTTCATCATTAGTGTAATAATAATAATAATAACCACCTATTGTGAGTAACGACAGGTTACTCACGCTACCGATAAACCTAAGCAAAGCAGCTACACGATCCTGTACTAGTAAGACTCATGGGTAGATATATATATATGCATGTGGATATCATAAAACTCCTGCAACGTAAATGCACAACCTATATATATATATATATATAATAATTTGTAAAATAAGGGTTATGCACCGGGGCTTGCCTTGGGCAGGCGCGGTGTCAGCAAAGTCAGTGACGGGTGGCTCTGGAACGTCCTCCTGCACGAGGATCTCCTCGTACTCTTCGATGACTTCGTCGTACTCCTGCTCGCCGAATGTCACGATCTCCAGTGGCTCGTCCTCTATATGCATGCAGTGATGATGATGCAATAATTAATATATAGGCAACCGCAACTCTTAAAATAAGAATACATCTACCAAGCTACAAGCTAACTCTAATGACTAATACGCAAAGTTACCTATTATTCCCACTAAACAAGTATGAAACATTTCATGTATTATCTTAGCAACTAAAGGCATCCTTATTGTTAAAATCAATTTACTATATATATAATAAAACCAGGAGCGCTAGTTACCACGCATCATAAAAATTTATTCTCTAAACAACCATAATAAGCATTTCAAAATAATAAAGTAACCCTAAAGGTATCACTGAACTATACGAACTAATTACACTAACAGATAGATCATGAATTTAGGAACCTAACAAAATTTATTTCATGATAAATGCATAAATTCAAATGAGCTCTAGAGATGAAGAAAATGGTATTATTGGAGGAGGCTAATCACGCAATTGAACTTGTTGACTTGCACATGACTGTGGGTCTAGAATTACTAGATGAGACCACGGGTCAAGAAAATAATAAAGAAGAAGAATGAAGGAATTCTTACAGGCTAGCTACCTCAGAATTGAATGAAGTGCCACCTACGGTGATCGATGTGCGGAGGCAATGCAAGAGGAGAGACACCAGGGAGCTTAGCAAATGCTTGCCCTGCGTGGAGTGGAGCAGAGCCATATATAGCACTGATCGTGGGTGGTCATGACAGGCTAAGTAGTCTGGAAGCACGAAACGAGTTGGCAGGGTTGTCCTCTGGCTCCGTGCCGTGTGCGGTGGTGAGGTCTTGGTCATGAGAGAATTAATTCAAGGATTGAACTTTGAGTGGTCTTGGACTTACGAGCATGTCAGGACTAGGGTGGGCTTTGGGCTGAACGTGCTCAGCGGTGGGGTGCTGGTTCATTTATGCAGGTCAAGGAATTAATTGAGGAGGAGATCACAGGTCAAGGAAACATTAGAGAATAAGAAGATCAATTGTAAACTAGCTACCTCAGCTGATGATAGCTCGGGGAGAAATCGATAGACGCAGCTCTCTCGGGCAAGAACAGAAGAACTTGATTTGAGAGGAAGAAACAAGTGAGCAGCGGAGCGAAATAGCTCGGCGTATCCTTTTAAAGACAGAAGACGCAGGAATAGAGAAGCGAAGACATGACAACGACGCGTCATAAGGTTAGTAGCTAAACTAGCTTGCTTAAAGGTAATAAAGCGCCGCGGGAACGACGTGCTGCATGGACAAACAACATTTTCCACTGGCTAGGTGATTTTTCCACGGATGAACAGTAACTTCTGCGTGTGAACAGTGATTTCCACGCGTGAACAGTGCTTCCTGCACTGCTACAGTATCGACGTATGGAAAATCTACGCTTCTGCAGTCTGTCGTGTTTGAAAAAAAACTTCACTGCTGCATTGCTAGTGAGAAAAGTTTGCTCTGGTACCGTTCTGACATGTTGAAACTCCCTGCTGCTATAGGCTGGCGTGAGAAAAGAGTACGTGCACCGCGTTTGCAGAGCAGTGAGCGAGCGGCATGCTCGCCGGCCGAACTTGTGAGTGAGATTAATGCGTAGCGTGTGCGACACACTATGGCAGTGGTAGCGCGTCGTGCACTGATGATTTTTTTTTTTTTTTGGTGATTAGCAAGCGAAGTAAAGGCGGGATAATTAGAACAACGAGAGATGACAGTGGCGCGTCGCGAGATTGATAGAGATAAAAATCTTACCAAGTGGTATGCTAATAATTAGCGAATGACAATAATTTGTCATTTGACTTTGTGGCTAAGGAGCTCTCACGTGGAGAGAGATGACGTGCGGCTGGAAGGACAACTTGGACAAGGAATAAATTAGAGCTCAAATTAAGAATTAGTGCAACAAAATTTAATTTCTCATTTTGCCACAAACAATAATACATAAACATGATGCTCATGACATGGTTTAGTGATTTGTTAACGCGGTAACACCGAGGGTGTTACACAAATCGGCCCAGATCTAGCCCAAATCGCTGCCCACCGTGCTCCACTCTGCGCCCACCACGTGCTCGACGCTCTGTCAACGTGGTCACCGTGCATGCACGCCGCGTGCCACCTCCTTTGCCACGCGTCCCTGCCTTGCTGCCACGCCCCTGCCGCTCCAGTATGATGCCAAGCTGCCCGGCGCTCCTCACTCGTTGTCTGCTCGCCCCTCGCCTGGCCAGCAACGCGTGTGCGCACACCTAGAGCGCGTCCGCCATGGCCAGCTTCCGAGCCGAGCTCGTGCCACTGTCGTGTCCGCTGATGCGCTGGGTCCTGAGCCGAGCGGACCACCCCACCTTACTCCCCGTGTCACGCCGCCCCTCAGCGTCCCTTCCCCGACCGTCCAGCATGCCGCAGCGTCGCCTGCCCTGCCGCCGTCGCCGGCAATGCCGCTGGCGCACGTGGCCAGTGCGCCTCGGGCCGTCTCCGTTTCAACCGAGCAGTCCCACGGGTGCGCCTCGACGTCGTGAAGCTGCTGAGCCACTCCACCGCCGCCGTAGTCGCCGGAGTCGACTCGCCGCCAGCCGTCGTTGCCGCAAGCAGCAGTCGCTCGTGGCCGGGCCACCTAGGGCCACCTCGAGCCGAGCTAGAGGCACCAGCAGGTGCGCGAGCATGCCCTGGTGCTTCCCCGCGCTTCCCCCGCCGCCGACATCCACCCTACCGGCCTCCCCGACGAGCTCCTCTGCTCCAAATCGTGCCAAGGACCTCCTCTGAGAATTCGACAAAAGTGAAGGGCCTAACTGCACTGTCATAGACTCAGATGAATAGTGCCGAGAGGACTGTTTTGTGATGATTTTGCAGTAACTTTGGAAATTCATAGTAAATCGTAGAAAAAATGGAAAATGAGTACTTTTTGGAATCCTTGTGAAATTCTCTATGCATTAGATCTATAATATAGCATGTTTTAGTTTAAAGTTTGCTCTGTAAAAATGGATTTGTGCAGCTAGGTTTTTAATGCTAGTTGTATTTGTCATTTTCATAACTGTAGATCTAGGGCTCCAAATAAAGTGAAATTTTTGTGGCATGCTACTCATATGATGTTTAATGTGTGGTAATTATTTCATGAATTTTGTTTGTCATATGAGTGATTTATTAGTGTATCTTGCTCTCACATGAATTCTTGCAATAACAATTTGTCTTTTTCATAGAGGTTGATATACATGTCCAAATGGCTTGAAATTTGTACAGTAGACTATTGGTTGTATATAAGAGCTACTTTAATTTTTATAGATTTTATTATAGACTTTTGGTATATGTTTATTATTTCACCTTGCTATCTAAATAAATTAAGAAATGCATTAAAAGAATTTATTTAGTGATGAGAACTATGCTTTTTGGTGATCATTTAACATGCACTTTATGATGGTTACATTGGTTGTGGCCAAATGTATGTTTGGAATATAAGTTAATATTTATTCTTGCAATTGATGCTTTCCTGGACAGTTTCTGGGACTTTGGTAATTGCACTATGAAAATGATGTTTGATGAGAAACATGCTTATAAAAAAGTTGTAAATAACTCATTAATCTAGCTTGTGTTAAATTTTGGTGGCATTTGGCCTTATAGTTTGTGAGTAATGACTATTTCAAGTTGGGTTCCAGAAATAGTTGTTCTCTGGAATCTCTGGACCAGATTCTGTAATTATGCATGTTTGACTTGGTTAACTTGATAATCATGTTAAGATGATTAAAGATGAGTTATAGACAATTTCATAAGCTTTCCAGAATATCTTGTTGCATTGCTATTGGATTTGTATAACTCCAGTTATGATTCAAACATGTAGATGTTGTTTGCAGTCCAGAAATTGTCAGATGCTAGTCATGGTTGTTTACTCCATGTGTTGCTAAGTGTGGCTTATACCCTTGATGACGGTCAAGTTAAGATACTTGTGATCTTGTTAAACTTGTGTTATGCTTAATGTGCTTGCCCTCTTTAATTGGTTATGTGATGTATCTTGTGTTACTATTCATCATATTCATACGCATGCATCTTGCATCTCATTTAGGTTCGCTAGATGCACCACGTGAAGGATGAGATGTTGAAGCCAAACCCAAAGACGGTGTTTGGTGGAACTATCCCGAAGATGGAAGTACTCAGCGAGTGTCATCTGACAACTATTGACTTGTGTCGGATCTCAGGCAAGCCCCGGAGCATTTTAAGTCTCCTATTTTATAAAAGTTGTTCCTTACTACATGAACTATAGTTATATATATAGTTGCATTAAGTTATAGGAATTGAGTGAAACCGTTGTTGCATTATTACCTTGCCACCGGATTATCTTTCACCCTGTTAGGTCAGGATCGAGTGAATTGCTTAGCCATGCTTAGACCGGTAGAAGTCGGGTGATTTCCTGTCACCTGCGAGTCATAGGTGGATACCGGGTTATGGTTAGCTGTAATTGTGATCATAAAAAGTAACCAAGTGTTAATGGATAAATGAAGACCGGACGGAGTCTTATAGGGTTTTGGACTATAGTGATTCCGTCTGTGTCGATTAAGGACCGATCGTTGCTCGTCCCTCTTGTTATGTTGAATGCATGCCTCACATTTAGCTGGCCGAATAAAGTACCTTTCGACCACAAAGCTAGTGACACTTTTCGAGCCGGGATAAACTCGGGTTGGCAGACTGGTGTTGAAGTGGGTGTAACGGGGACGCGAAGAGTGAGCCCAAGGTGCGCCCTGGCAGTCGGGCGGTCCCTGGGTAGTGCGATCCATGATTGTTATCCCGCGACTTCTTGGAAAGTGTCATTGGTGATCTACGCGACCCTGATGGGGGAAGCAGGGTTTGTGTGAGGAATAAATCTCCAGCTGGATAGGAATTCGATTCGAATCGCCGTCGCTCCCGGTTAGTGAGCACTTGACTCGAGCTACTGCATCGTAGTAATGATTATGGAACATGGATGGTTATGTGGATGATGTTGGAAAGGCTAAAACTTGAAATGGTAACCTTTGATGTTAATGGTTAATCAAGTGATTGCTTTAGCATAGGTGCTTTCCTAGATTGAATAGGTTATAATAAAGATGATGCAAAAATACTTAAATTAGTTTATTCAGGATAACTTATGCTTTTTGCAAATGAGTCAAGCTAGCCCACTGAAAGAAAGCCTTGCATACTCCTTGGTGTCATATTATTTCTGGTTTATGACGGGTAAGTCTAGCTGAGTACCTTCTCGTACTCAGGGTTTATTCCCACTTGTTGCAGGTTGTGATATAACATAGCTACTGCAAGAATTGAAAGACTCCGGCTGTAGTGGCGGAGTGTGATCATGGGCATGATCCGTCTGAGCTATCTTGTCTCTCTTGCTTTTATGGGAATTTGACCTTGGTACTGGCATGTATTTGAATTAAGGTGATATTAGTTTTCAAACTACTTTGCTTCCGCTACTTTTGAACTTGAGTTGTAATAACTCTACCGAACTCCGATATATGTTGAATTACTTATGAAATGGATGTAACATATGACCTGTTATGTTGGACCACTACGATCTTGGCTTGTATGTTGGTTGGTTTGAAATCCCTCGTGATTTTATTGGACTACCGGAGTTATAGGAGCTTAAGTATGGGAATTTAATTGCTCCGGCGATTGTTTTTATACTTTTGTTCTTATAATTTGGGCGGTTCCGTGATAGCTGGTATCGGAGCAAGGTTCAACACTAAACATGTCATATGTGTATTGAAAAACAAAGGTTTTGTTTGCAAAAATTAGTTTTTGACAACTTATAGCTACTACATATATAGGTTTGTTCAAATCTGAATTTTAAATCTAAGTATGCCAGTGGTCATTTCCTTTATGCCCAGTTAAGGACCCTTAGGTGGCCTAATTAAGTACTAACTTGGGGGTTTTTAAAATTTTGCATCTACACCCAAGCCAAGGTATGTATGAGTGATAACTTGACCGCACTGTTACCCTTTGGTCGAATGGTAGTGGTAACCTTCATATATGAAATAGCCATATATGTCGCTAGAGTTACATTCTTACAACGTCGCACCTACGCCAAGGTAAGTGTGAGCTGGGAGAGCATGACCGTTCAACCATCGATCTAGGGGAGAGTTAGCTATGGTTACTGACATAATTACATGTTTAACCATGTAATTATGAAAGTACTTAATTGTGGGTATATTTGTTGGGTAGTTATGATACCGAAGTATATGCATTAGGGGATGTATGTATGGAGAGTATTTAGTTTACTGCTTTTATTGTGTGCTATATTGAGAATTGTTGGGCTGCAGTGAAATTTTCTGCAGGTACGCTAACTATGAATGCGTAAGTTGAATGTAGCAGGCGACTAGCTCTATATCGAGAGAATGCGTGTTATGCCACCGACATAGAACGTGATTGCCACCTTAGGCTGGCAATCTTGTGAGGACGAATAGGACGAAGCATGCATCATTATGATTGTTACTTTGTGCATATAACTATGCTCCTCCCACCTTTGTCCTAATAAATAAGTAACTTGTGATTGATGTGTATGCACTAAGTTGATTACTTTAGCATGCTTTTGTTTTAGCTAAACTTGTAGTTAGTTCTTGTTGGATAAATTCTTGTTAGGTGAGAGCCTTCTGCTTAGTATTGAATGCTTAAGCTAACCTGACTAATAATCTCAAGTGTCCGCTTAAAACTGTGACGCTGTGTAGATGCTTGTTATCTAGGTAGTGTCATAGTTGACCTCTCTTTTGTCCTCGGTGAGCATATGAGTGTTGAAGATGCTTTATCCTAGAACAACGCTCATGTTACGTAATCGCATGGTTGTCGTCTCTAATTAGATTCTCTCGTAGGAGCCAGAGCCTGTAGACGTGGTTGCTAACCCTTGAATGTTTGTGTATCCATGCCTTGTTTGAACCATAGGCCCTAGCGTAGTTCCCTATATGTTTGCTTAGGCCTTGGACATCCGCTACCTTTTGGAGAATGCCCTTGTCGATTGACCAACCAAGTTAAGTCCTAACGAACGTCGATCTTAACCACAGTTTTTGCTTGCCAAGTTTTGGAGACCATACCCAGTTCCATGTTGGACCTCCCGATTGTCTCTCCTACAGATGATCCGAGCAACACTAATCTCTCGTTGTCTGATCTAGAAATCTTTGCTTGCGAAATCAGGTGGCTATCTTATCAATTCAGTCTCTGCTCGGTGTATCATTTTGTTCTAGAAGTCTGCTAAAGTCCATCTCAACTTCTAACGTCTCTCAACGTTATTAATCTTGATCTCATGTTGTTGTCCAACGTGACCGAGAACCCTTGCTCAGTTATCTTCGGTAATTACGCTATTTTCTCTTACGCTATGTTTTAATCTTCGAATCGCCTCTATGTTGACTCTAAACCTTGTGACTACCCTTGCTTGCTACTTCTCCCTTGTCTGGTGCTTGTTCTTACCACCTAATCGGTGCCACTTGAAATTTCACTTTGTTTGTGCGTTTAATAATGGTGTTACGATTAGCATTTTATGGTGCCGCGACGAAACCGAGAGCCTCCTGTGGGCGCGCACACAAGGGTGCTGCTCGGCACACGCTGGTATCAGGGTTGCTATTCATGATCTATTATGAAACGACATCCGATGTGTTATTTCTCGTGACCGTTTTCCTTGGTTATCTCCCTATATCTTATCTGAAGATTCATATCTTAGGCCTGATGTAGTAGATATCCCTTGAAGTTGCTAAGAAGATGACCTTTGAAGAACAGTCACCGGCATAAGCATTAACAGACTGCAAGAGGTGGTAGACAAGTGACTCTCCCTATGTGTCCTTGTACGACGTCGGTCATCGAGTGAGCAACGTATGCCATCCCTGTTGAATCGAATGGGCACCTAACACTAAATGATTGGACAAGTTATCCATTGGGAAAGAACCAATCGTCACATGGTGCATATGACCTAACTATCAATGTCTTGATCCTTGTGTGGATGACAGTCATACAGATGAAATCAACTCTCTCTGGTGTGACTCCTTATCTGTAGACTTCAATGTCGACCACTTGTTTGTGCCTCGACTGTAATTATTATGGTGGTCAAGAGTAAAGGTTGGAACTTTGGGAATTGAGAGACAACTGATTATTTGCCAGTAAGAAGGTTAATCTCTAGTCAAGTAACGATTCCTCGATAACTATGATGGTTATGTCCCGACGAACAATAGTAAGCAAAGAAGCCATGAAGCCGGTCAGCAATGCAAGTGCTACTTCTTCTCCAAATGTGCTATCAAGTCAATTCCATCTTGGACAATCACGTATATAGTGCAAGATGTTGTATTAGCCATGTGAAGAACTAGAGAAAGCATGTCCATAGTTTTGATCTACATCATTGTGCCCTTAAGTACCACGAACAGTTTTGGTTCAAGGTTCTATTGGAGGAAATGCCAGAAAATATTTAGAAATGGTTCCTTATCTACGTAGGGATGCCCTCCATGTGGAATAATGTTTGGTGCTCTACGAAAATAGCCATAAGTCCAATGCTTGTGCATCATCAAGTTACTGTCTAGATCAACGGTTGAAATTGTTCACTGAGAAACATGTCAGGAAGACTTTTGCCTCCATCCTCAGCTAGAGAAAGGCTTCTGCTACTATGAGAAAGATCAGAGAGTGCAAAACACACACCTCAACATGTGAAGCAAAAGAAAAGGAAGAACACGAAATTTGTCCAGAATTTTGTGACACTACACCGGTTATCTTCAAACTGATGGTTAGTGACTCAAACGAAGTTGGATTGACCCAAACTTGGTAACCTCATTCCTTGCTTAGGACTCTTCCATGTCTTAAGTTGGTATGAGTATTGGTTGAGTAAAACATAGGATTTGAGAGATGTCTTGTCAGCTTGGTTTGTTGCCATTTCAGAACAGAGCTATTTTGGTGGATGGGTTGTTGGATAGTCAAACGGTGTCCGTTTGAGCTCAATTTTGGCGAGTAGTTAGAAGACCCATGGATCTATATGCCCACCAATATTTGTGCATATTGGAGCAGTAGTTTATGTGATATGAACAGAAAACAAAAGGGTACAGAATCGGTGATTTCTCTGTTGACTGCGATCATCCTTTACATTTGAAGGTTATGTTTGTAATGCATGCCAAGAACTTGCAATTGATAGGTATCTTGTTGTTAGACAACCCTCAGTACCCTTGGAAAGACTAATTGCACCCCTATGTGCCTTTGTATAAGAGAATCTTCTTAGGTAACAGTTGGCAGAAATCTAGAACCGACAGAGTTAGCTATCACACTCATTGTTCCCTCAGCAGACTCAAATAATACAGTGTTGGCATCAGAGAAAGAGAACTGCACACGTGGAACAATATGTAGTTTTCCATCAGTTGGCGTCTGAGTGAGTAAATTAGTCCATGCTCGCAGTACTCTCCGTGCACCGTGAACAAAGTACCGTATTGTCTTGGATTCCTCCCAAAGTAACAATGCTTCATGGAAGTCAGTGAAGGAAATTATCCAGACCAAAGTTTCTACTTAGAGCGAGTATCAGAAAGTTGTCTTCCAAATTAGCCTCTCTGATGCTTGAAGCTAAGTAGCCTGATGCGCTTGCAGATGTTGGAATTGGATAACATGCTTCTCTTCCCTTAGAAAGTTCTTCGCACCGAATCTCGAGACGCGATTCTTTTAAGGGGGGAGGGCTATAACACCCGAGGTGTTTGCCACCAGTTAAGCAGTGGGTTTGAGCTCAAACATGGTAGATTAAATGGTGATGAAGATGTCAAGGTCAAACCTATGGAAGCGAGCTCCAACCTAAACTTGGATGTTGCACCCTTGCTTTATATATAGGCCATTTTCAAGGTATATGCTTGGGTGGAGTTATTGCAATATCTTCATGTGTCTCACCTTAGTACCTATCTATATTGATCCCTGGAAAAGTTTCCTGATGTTTGGAATCAAAAAGTCACATGAAATGATAAGTTATATGCTTGTTGGAATGACTTTACTAAGTGCTAGAATTGCATTATTAAGTGGATGGAAATATAGGTTATCAACCAAACCTTGCAACATTTCCCAAATGACTCTAGATGGACTCTACAACAAAAGTCATAAAAGGTTCGTGTTGAGCAAATGCCCCAAAAATGCTCCAATTGATCAAAAAGGATAATCTAAGCTTTATCGTGATCCTACTTTGGTCAAAGTATAATAGCAGTTTCTATATCAGTTCTGAGCTTGAACCTTAAATGAGAGTTGTAGTTCAATTTATGTAGAAGAAACTTTGTTTTTGGACCAAGAGCTAGATCAACTTGGAAATAAGTCAAACAAAGGCTCGAAGATTGAATCAGCGGCTGTTTGCAGACTTAGAATTTTTCTAAGTCCGGAATTCATCGTCGTCGACGTTGGCATGTCGCGTTCTCATGTTTTCGTTAAGCAACTTGAGTTGAGCCAAAAATAAAAGTTGGAGCTTACATCTTGGAGAAGAGCATGCAAAAAGTTGGATTAAGTTTGATCAGGTTTTGACCTCCGAATGCGAGTTTCCGTGACCTCCGTCAACATGTTGGCATTGTCATCTTGGCATGATTTTCTCTCCTAATCTGTTGGCCTAGTGACCTGGGCGCCTTAACGAAAAACGTAGAGCTTCATGTGGGCTTCAAACTTCGTTTTTGCTCCGAGGTCCAAATCGGCCCAGATCTAGCCCAAATCGCTGCCCACCGTGTTCTACTCTGTGCCCACCACGTGCTCGACGCTCTATCAACGTGGTCACCGTGCATGCACGCCGCGCGCCACCTCCTTTGCCGCGCGTCCCTACCTTGCTGCCGCGCCCCTGCCGCTCCAGTATGATGCCAAGCTGCCCGGCGCTCCTCACTCGTTGTCTGCTCGCCCCTCGCCTGGCCAGCAACGCGTGTGCGCACACCTAGAGCGCGTCCGCCATGGCCAGCTTCCGAGCCGAGCTCGTGCCACTGTCGTGTCCGCTGATGCGCTGGGTCCTGAGCCGAGCGGACCACCCCACCTTACTCCCCGTGTCACGCCGCCCCTCAGCGTCCCTTCCCCGACCGCCCAGCATGCCGCAGCGTCGCCTGCCCTGCCGCCGTCGCCAGCAATGCCGCTGGCGCACGTGGCCAGTGCGCCTCGGGCCGTCTCCGTTTCAACCGAGCAGTCCCACGGGTGCGCCTCGACGTCGTGAAGCTGCTGAGCCACTCCACCGCCGCCGTAGTCGCCGGAGTCGACTCGCCGCCAGCCGTCGTTGCCACAAGCAGCAGTCGCTCGTGGCCGGGCCACCTAGGGCCACCTCGAGCCGAGCTAGAGGCACCAGCAGGTGCGCGAGCATGCCCTGGTGCTTCCCCGCGCTTCCCCCGCCGCCGACGTCCACCCTACCGGCCTCCCCGACGAGCTCCTCTGCTCCAAATCGTGCCAAGGACCTCCTCCGAGAATTCGACAAAAGTGAAGGGCCTAACTGCACTGTCATAGACTCAGATGAATAGTGCCGAGAGGACTGTTTTGTGATGATTTTGCAGTAACTTTGGAAATTCATAGTAAATCGTAGAAAAATCATAAAATGGAAAATGAGTACTTTTTGGAATCCTTGTGAAATTCTCTATGCATTAGATCTATAATATAGCATGTTTTAGTTTAAAGTTTGCTCTGTAAAAATGGATTTGTGCAGCTAGGTTTTTAATGCTAGTTGTATTTGTCATTTTCATAACTGTAGATCTAGGGCTCCAAATGAAGTGAAATTTTTGTGGCATGCTACTCATATGATGTTTAATGTGTGGTAATTATTTCATGAATTTTGTTTGCCATATGAGTGATTTATTAGTGTATCTTGCTCTCACATGAATTCTTGCAATAACAATTTGTCTTTTTCATAGAGGTTGATATACATGTCCAAATGGCTTGAAATTTGTACAGTAGACTATTGGTTGTATATAAGAGCTACTTTAATTTTTATAGATTTTATTATAGACTTTTGGTATATGTTTATTATTTCACCTTGCTATCTAAATAAATTAAGAAATGCATTAAAAGAATTTATTTAGTGATGAGAACTATGCTTTTTGGTGATTATTTAATATGCACTTTATGATGGTTACATTGGTTGTGGCCAAATGTATGTTTAGAATATAAGTTAATATTTATTCTTGCAATTGATGCTTTCCTGGACAGTTTCTGGGACTTTGGTAATTGCACCATGAAAATGATGTTTGATGAGAAACATGCTTATAAAAAAGTTGTAAATAACTCATTAATCTAGCTTGTGTTAAATTTTGGTGCCATTTGGCCTTATAGTTTGTGAGTAATGACTGTTTCAAGTTGGGTTCCAGAAATAGTTGTTCTCTGGAATCTCTGGACCAGATTCTGTAATTATGCATGTTTGACTTGGTTAACTTGATAATCATGCTAAGATGATTAGATATGAGTTATAGACAATTTCATAAGCTTTCCAGAATATCTTGTTGCATTGCTATTGGATTTGTATAACTCCAGTTATGATTCAAACATGTAGATGTTGTTTGCAGTCCAGAAATTGTCAGATGCTAGTCATGGTTGTTTACTCCATGTGTTGCTAAGTGTGGCTTATACCCTTGATGACGGTCAAGTTAAGATACTTGTGATCTTATTAAACTTGTGTTATGCTTAATGTGCTTGCCCTCTTTAATTGATTATGTGATGCATCTTGTGTTACCATTCATCATATTCATACGCATGCATCTTGCATCTCATTTAGGTTCGCTAGATGCACCACGTGAAGGATGAGATGTTGAAGCCAAACCCGAAGACGGTGTTTGGTGAAACTATCCCGAAGATGGAAGTACTCAGCGAGTGTCATCTGACAACTACTGACTTGTGTCGGATCCCAGGCAAGCCCCGGAGCATTTTAAGTCTCCTATTTTATAAAAGTTGTTCCTTACTACATGAACTATAGTTATATATATATAGTTGCATTAAGTTATAGGAATTGAGTGAAACCGTTGTTGCATTATTACCTTGGCCACCGGATTATCTTTCACCCTGTTAGGTCAGGATCGAGTGAATTGCTTAGCCATGCTTAGACCGGTAGAAGTCGGGTGATTTCCTGTCACCTGCGAATTATAGGTGGATACCGGGTTATGGTTAGCTGTAATTGTGATCATAAAAAGTAACCAAGTGTTGATGAATAAATAAAGACCGGGCGGAGTCTTATAGGGTTTTGGACTATAGTGATTCCGTCTGTGTCGATTAAGGACCGATCGTTGCTCGTCCCTCTTGTCATATTGAACGCATGCCTCACATTTAGCTGGCCGAATAAAGTACCTTTCGACCGCAAGCTAGTGACACTTTTCGAGCCGGGATAAACTCGGGTTGGCAGACTGGTGTTGAAGTGGGTGTAACAGGGACGCGAAGAGTGAGCCCAAGGTGCGTCCTGGCAGTCGGGCAGTCCCTGGGTAGTGCGATCCATGATTGTTATCCCGCGGCTTCTTGGAAAGTGTCATTGGTGATCTACGCGACCCTGACGGGGAAAGCAGGGTTTGTGTGAGGAATAAATCTCCAGCTGGATAGGAATTCGATTCGAATCACCGTCGCTCCCGGTTAGTGAGCACTTGACTCGAGCTACTGCATCGTAGTAATGATTATGGAACATGGATGGTTATGTGGATGATGTTGGAAAGGCTAAAACCTGAAATGGTAACCTTTGATGTTAATGGTTAATCAAGTGATTGCTTTAGCATAGGTGCTTACCTAGATTGAATAGGTTATAATAAAGATGATGCAAAAATACTTAAATTAGTTTATTCAGGATAACTTATGCTTTTTGCAAATGAGTCAAGCTAGCCCACTGAAAGAAAGCCTTGCATACTCCTTGGTGTCATATTATTTCTGGTTTATAACGGCTAAGTCTAGCTGAGTACCTTCTCGTACTCAGGGTTTATTCCCACTTGTTGCAGGTTGTGATATAACATAGCTACTGCAAGAATTGGAAGACTCCGGCTGTAGTGGCGGAGTGTGATCATGGGCATGATCCGTCTGAGCTATCTTGTCTCTCTTGCTTTTATGGGAATTTGACCTTGGTACTGGCATGTATTTGAATTAAGGTGATATTAGTTTTCAAACTACTTTGCTTCCGCTACTTTTGAACTTGAGTTGTAATAACTCTACCGAACTCCGATATATGTTGAATTACTTATGAAATGGATGTAACATATGACCTGTTATGTTGGACCACTACGATCTTGGCTTGTATGTTGGTTGGTTTGAAATCCCTCGTGATTTTATTGGACTACCGGAGTTATAGGAGCTTAAGTACGGGAATTTAATTGCTCCGGCGATTGTTTTTGTACTTTTGTTCTTATAATTTGGGCGGTTCCGTGACAGAAACCTTCAATATGCAGTAGTAGCAGTGGAATATTTCACTAAGTGGATCGAAGCTAAACCAGTGACAAACAAGTCATCTTTCACAATGAAGAAATTTCTTTGGCAAAACATCATTTGTCGTTTCGGAGTTCCAAGACACATAACAGTAGATAATGGAACTCAATTTGACAGCCAAAATTTCAGAGAATATTGTGAAAGTCTAGGAATTCAATTATGTTTCGCATCAGTAAAACACCCACAGTCAAACGGTGCAGTCGAACAAGCAAATGGAATTATATGCATATGTATATCAAAATGCCTCGTGGGACTACCAAAAGGCAAATGGATGGATGAGTTACCTAAAATTGTTTGGGTACATAACACCACAGTTTCAAGATCAACAAACTTCTCCCCTTTCAAATTGCTTTATGGAGAAGAAGCGATGACACCTGAAGAGATATAATTTCAAGGACCAAGAATAAATATTGAAATAAAAGATGAAGACCAACAAATGACAAGCAAAGATTTACTAGAGGAAGAAAGAATGAAGGCGATTCAGAACCTTGAGAAATATCAAAAGGAAACAGAAAGTTGGTACAATAAAAAAGTCAAACCAAGACAATTATCAACAGGAGACTTTGTCTTGAAAAGAAAAAGAAATGAAGACACAGTCGGAAAATTTCAGCAAAAATAGGAAGGACCGTTCCTCGTTATAAGAACCAACAAGCCAGGAGCATTTCACTTGGCAGATATGAGTGGAAAGGAAATTGATCACACATTCAATATTCAAGACTTACGAAGATACTATCCCTAGAATTTGCTTTCATCTTTATACAAAATAGATTAGCTTTTACATTCTGATAAATTTCAATTCAAATGTAAACGAGCTGCACTCTTTTTTCACTCAAGGGGAACTCTTCGGAGGGTGAGTGATTTTTTAACGAGGTCGTCTCCATTATAAATTCTCATCAAAGTATAAATGAGAAAGCTAGTTCCCCTAAAAAATAAATTTTATCAACGGCCGAAGAGTATACTTTAAATATACTCATGTATCGGTAAAACAACCAAAGTAGGTAGCATCAATTTTCGAACAAGCAAAAAACGATGCTAACCTATCAAAAGAATCATAAAATACATTCACTAAGGTGAATTTCTTCGCCAAAAGAGCGAACAATATTTCAAATTCACTAAGGTAAATTTCAACTTCAAAAAAGAAGTCTGCATATTTCTTCGCCAAAAGAGCGAATAATATTTCAAATTCACTAAGGTGAATTTCGACTTCAAAAAAGAAGTCTGCATATTATCTTCGCCAAAAGAGCGAACAATATTTCAAATTCACTAAGGTGAATTTCGACTTCAAAAAAGAAGTCTGCATATTATCTTCGCCAAAAGAGCGAACAATATTTCAAATTCACTAAGGTGAATTTCGACTTCAAAAAAGAAGTCTGCATATTATCTTCACAAAAAAGAGCGAACAATATTTCAAATTCACTAAGGTGAATTTCGACTTCAAAAAAGAAGTCTGCATATTATCTTCACCAAAAGAGCGAACAATATTTTAAATTCACTAAGGTGAATTTGACTTCAAAAAAGAAGTCTGCATGTTATCTTCGCCAAAAGAGCGAACAATATTTTAAATTCACTTAGGTGAATTTTGACTTCAAAAAATAAGTCTATATGTTATCTTCGCCAAAAAAGAGCGAACAATATTTTAAATTCACTAAGGTGAATTCTGACTTCAAAAATAAAGTCCACATGTTATCTTCGCCAAAAAGAGCGAACAATATTTCAAATTCACTAAAGAGAATCTTTGATTTAAAAAATGAAGTCCGCATATTATCTTCGCTAGAAAAGATCAAATAAGTATTTTTAAATTCACTAAGGTAAAATTTAACTTTAAAATAAAGTTAGATAATTTTTTACTAAAAGTGAAATTTGAATTCAGAAAATACGAAGTCAATTCATCGCCTTCGCTTAAAAAGTAAGGGGACGGTGTTTTCAAATTTACCAAAAGTGAAATTTGATTTCAGAAAATACGAAGTCAATTCATCGCCTTCGCTTAAAAAATAAGGGGACGGTGTTTTCAAATTTACCAAAAGTGAAATTTGAATTCAGAAAATACGAAGTCAATTCATCGCCTTCGCTTAAAAAGTAAGGGGACGGTGTTTTTAAATTTACCAAAAGTGAAATTTGATTTCAGAAAATACGAAGTCAATTCATCGTCTTCGCTTAGAAAGTAAGGGGACGGTGTTTTCAAATTTACCAAAAGAGAAATTTGATTTCAGAAAATACGAAGTCAATTCATCGTCTTCGCTTAAAAGTAAGGGGACGGTGTTTTCAAATCTACCAAAAGTGAAATTTGACTCCACAAAATACGAAGTTTAAGCATTGCCTTCATTAGAGTATGATGTTCTCAGATTCACCAAGGAAAAATCTGACTTCACCAAATACGGAGTCAACACACTGCCTTTACTTAAGACTGTCTTAAAAAATAATAACAAAGTATATAAGTTGCCTTCGCTTAATAAAAAAAACTGTGTTTCGCCTTCGCTAAAAAATAAAGGAAACATCATTCATTTCAATTAATAAATCATATTACATAAAAATGTCTGTACAAATACACACATAAAATTTATTTTTATTGTGTCAACAAATATACCTATCAAACTTTTTCTAAAGCAACAATAGATGCTGCTTCATCAATCAAATCTTCAACAACTTTATCTAAAACTTGATCTACCTCCGAACTAATATAGTCTTCGAAAATAAAGCTTGGCGAAGCACTTGAACACGAAGACTGAAAACACACAAGGAAAATGCTATTAAAATTCACTTTACAAATGTCTCCACATCACAACAAAAGCATAAATACCTGAGAAAATTTGCTGCAATAAAAAACACGAGGCAAACATCTCCCATTTTTAGCAACAGAGAAATCAGTCTCAAATTCTAGAAACAATCACGTCCAAATCAGGATATATATATATAAATCACAAACAAAAAAATTATGTTTACTTACGTTTCACAAACACATCAAAAGAAGATTTCGCTTCTTCAATACCATACTCCAACCATAAAGTAGGCTCAGCAATAAAGTTACCTTTACACATTAACAAGGGCATAACCATAACTCCATCCTGTCCAAAGTTCAATATTTACAAAAACGTTAAAGGATTATCAAGACCTAACCCCTCGAAGCTAAAATCTAAACTACGACAAACTAAAGTACATGATCACGAACATCATCGTCCCTCGCCCTCTCTTGTTCAATTCTATCTTGCCTCCTCTCCGTCTCCATATCAGAAGCAATCCTCTTTTCAAGCTGCTACAAAACAAAATAAAACAACAGATAAAAAAATACAAGGAAAAAACAACGAATCAAAAATCACATATAGATAACATACTTTTTCCATATTTTGCTTAGCTTTCATAAAGGCATGCTCCCTTTCACCTTGGTTCCAGTATTCATGAAAATACTTCTTGCAAAGCATTTGAGTACGAGAAGAAACTTGGTTAAGAGATTTCACTGACGGAAACTTGTAACTCTTATCATACAGTTTCTCATACAAGGGATCATTAGCCTCCTTCATCAAGTGAAAAATAGCACGACTTGAATACATACAGCTTAAATCAGCAGAAGTCTATAAAACAGTTGTCAAATCTTCATATTGCCGACAAAGCCAAGCAAAGAACGGATCGAATTCTTCAACCTCCCAACAAGGATCTTCTGGCTTCGCACCAATTTATCATAGCAATTTTTGCAAAGTTCCCACAAACGATTACACTTATTATGAAAATTCTGATCCTTTTCAAGAGATTTCTTCTCAAGATAATTCTTCTCTCTCATAACTTTCTCAATATCTTTCTTCAAATTATCGTATTCTTCAGTCTTCGGTTCAAGTTTAGCTCCAACAGAAATACATCTAGATTCCATATTATGAAGAGCTTCAACTGTCTCTATTCTTTCCTTCTCCTTAGCAACAAGTTGAGATTTCAGAGAATTAATCTCTTCAACCAAACTTTTTTCACGAAGTGCAACATTTTTTGCATCATCTTCAATTGACTTACGCAAACTCCTTTGCAAAAGTGCATTCTACATGCGAAGTCAAAAATATATTACAAATCGAAATAACAAATCTAAAAAAAATTAAGCAAAAAAGATGAAAATTCAAAATGATCCAACCTTGTAAATCATTGAAACACTGGCATCAGCCAATTCAAGTGAAGACTTGCCAACAAGTTCGGCCTCCGCATCAAGAACTGCGAAGGCATCATCAATGCACTTTGACAATTTTAATTCTGGTTTCTTCGGCATAATACGAAGTTTATCCAAACCAATCCCAACAAATTTGAAAGTATCTAAGTTCACACCTTGAGTCTGGCAGTACTCCATACAACGTTTATAAGCTTCAAGATTTACACCATCAGGAACTGTTTCCAAAACTTCAGCTGGAGTCGCAGGTTCCTAGGCAACTTCTTTCATCTTTCCAATATCAACAGTTGCCTCCCTCTGAGAAGAAGAATTAGGGAAAAATTTCTCTGTGAAGACAAACATCAAAACATTAAAAGAAGACAAACAAAATAAAAATACGCGAAGTGAAAAAAAAACTCACCTGTAGAAACACCTTTTTCAAGCTGGAAGGACACCCTTTCACCAGTAATCACATTGATAGTAGACTCAGAAAGGCGAGAAATACGATCATGTTCAGCCTCCTCGTCATGAACTTCATCATCAGATTCATCAAAATCAAGGGCGAGAGTTGTGGTACCCTTAATTTTTTGTGCCTTCGCAACAGGTACAATAACTTCAGAAGCACCTTTTTCACCAATAACTGTAGCATCTTGTTCGACCCTCAAAACATTCTCTACTCCAGACGAAATCACAGCTTCGATCTCATCATTAAAATTTCCTGCCTCATCTCGGAGAGTTTCAACATAAAATCTTTGAGATGATGGCCCAGCAGTCTCCTGCGAAGCCAACACTTTACCTTTTTCTTGTGAACCACCAACAGTGGCAGCCACAGTAACCGGAGAAGAAACCAGATTAACTGGATCAGAAACAATATCTTCGCCAACATTTTGTTGTGACGAAGTCAAGATAGCTTCAACACCACCACCATGGGAAATGTTGGCCATCAAATTCTAAAAATAGTTATCAAGTGGAGTCAACATAGGAGGAGTCAACCCATCAGAATCAAAAACTAAACTAAACATTCTCACCTCTTCATCACAAGACATTTTCTTCAAAGCTTCGTCAACAAAACCTTCTAACAATTCAGAATCAGAAAAGCCAGCAGTCTTCGCCCTCTTCTTTGAAACTTTTTTAATAAGCGGAGGCTCACCCCTCTTTTTCCTTGTACATTATCGATACTAGGCTTCGCACTTCTAGCATAAGCAGGAGTTGACCTTTCACCATATTCTATCTGAGCAATATCAAAAACTCTATTCAATCTCTTATAATCCGAACCAAGGATTTTATCCATCAAATCCTTTTCTTTCTTCAAAAATTTTCCAAGAATTTCAACGGCTTTAATTTCAACAGCAGAAACAAATTCTTTGTCTTCGGTATATTTCTTTGGACGAGAAACTTCATTATCTAGAAAGATATAGGTTTTTTCTCCAACAACCTTTTCATGAAATCGAACAAAGCTCCAACCTTTCTTCAAAGGCCAAACCCGAGCAGTAATATACTCTTCGCAAAGATCTCGAGCACTTTGAATACTTGCAGCAAGCTTATAAAACTTCTCACAGGATTTAGAACTTCTTGAACTTTGAAACTCAGGTTTACAGTTAAAACTATTATTGTGCATCCTTGCAGCCAAAGGATATCTTCTAACAACCCTGTTAGCTTCATTCTTCTCTTCGACTAAAGGAACTTTATGATAAAACCAAAATCGATACCAATTTTCAACCCACTTATTTTTCAAAGCAGGAGCAATCTGTTTAGCACCACGAGCTAGCTTAAAACTGCAACATCTAAAATATTTGATGACACTTTTTTCCATCAACCATTTTACTCCGAAATTGAGTATGCATCTCATGAATAGAACAAAAAGCTCAAATATCCAGATTTCCTCTCTGAGATTTCACTGCCCAAATAAAGAGAGCGATTTTTGCTATACCATTTGGAGTCAAATGATGCATCTCAATGTTATAAGCTTTCAGAATTTCTTCCACAAAATCTTGATATGGCATACGAAGACCAGCCGCAAAATAGTCACAAAACATAACACATTCATCAGGTTCTGGCCTGGGAATTGTCTCATTCTATGTAGGTAATCTAACATCAGTTTTTTCAAGCATTCTATTTTTTTACCATCCACTGCAATTCAGACTCATCAAACAAAGATTTTCCAAAGATTAAAGACTTCGTATCATCACCAACAAGCTCTGACTCCGATGCAGAAATATTAGACAGATCTTCACCAGAAACAGAATGTTCAGTTTCAGCAGGTGAATTTTCAGAAGCATTCTTCTCCATGTCTGACATCTGAATACAAATATATATATACATTTAAATTTACATATGCAAAACAACATATAAACACAAATAAACATATGAAAGTACAAAACAACTTCACAAAAATTACCTTCGCAACAAAAGAAGAAACGAAAGAATAAAAGTGACTTCGACAAAAATCGACTTTGCGAAAACTTGAAATGTCAGAAACACATCCCCGTCTTCGACTACGTACCCTCAAGAAGGGAACACAACGCAGTATATATAGGCAGCTTCGGAAAATAACCGTTACAAATACTATTTATATCATAACGGTCATAAACGGCCAACTCCAAAGTTCGGGATGGTGTTTTTTGTGACTTCGCTTCATAAAATTCAAAATTCATGAATTTCAGACCTTTGGAGTAGGCCTTCATTTGCGAGGGGCTACTGTTGGGAATTTAACTTCGTCCAAAAAACTCAAGCCCAAACTTTAGAGTAAAAAAGATATAAAAATATTCTGATGAAATTCACTTACAGAAAAAATACAACAAAGAATGTATTTTGACTTCGTCGCCAAGAATTCAACTTCGCCTATCGACTTCGTCGTCAGAAGTTCAACTTCGCATATCAACTTCGTCGCCAAGAATTCAACTTCACCTATCGACTTCGTTGTCAGAAGTTCAACTTCGCATATCGACTTCGTCGCCAAGAATTCAACTTCGTCTATCGACTTCATCGTCAGAAGTTCAACTTCGCATATCGACTTCGTCGCCAAGAAGTCGACTTCGCCTATCGACTTCGTCGTCAGAAGTTCAACTTTGCATATCGACTTCGTCGCCAAGAATTCGACTTCGCCTATCGACTTCGTCGTCAGAAGTTCAACTTCGACTGTCGACTTCGTCGTCAAGAATTCAACTTCGCTGGACAGAGAAGTGAACAAGAAACATAAGATGATCTGAAGAAAACAAATTCATTGAAGAAAAAGAGGATCAGATGCGAAAAAGAAGAATGAATTAGGAGAAAATGACCATTTCGTCCTTACGTAAATAAAGGGTTGTGAATAGTTAGGTCAGGGGTAAAATAATCATTTTGGCTAGGGCCCTATAAATACCCCCACTGACATGTATGGTATGATCATGAAATAAATGCAACTTTACATGTACTTTTGCCTTGGATAAAATTTTTCTGATGATTGTGTGAATCGTGTCATCTGACCTGAACTTTTCACCCAACAGAGGCGGTGATGAGGCATCGAATGGCGAGGCGGTGAGGAGGTGACAAGGATGCAGTGAGGTTGGGCGCCGAGGAGACAACGAAGTGTTGGCAGCCAAAGGAGCGCCATCGGTAAGGCGAAGAAGGCCCTGAACAACGCTTATGAGGGTCCGCAACAATTTCGTCCCCTATCAGTCTTGCATCGACAATCTGAATCCACACTCGTCTCTGATAAAGCTCAAGCCCCACCGTAGTAACGAGTGTAGTCCCAAACTCACAAGAAACTCTACCTGAGGGCTGCTTAGAAGGAGTTTATGTATCATTACCACCACTAACAAGTCTCACATTACTCTTCGTTTAGGCCATCTGCAAGTACATTTTGAGGTAGCAAACATCACCAAGCATAAGCACGACAAGCAGACTATTCAAGATTAAAGTTAAACAACAATAACCTACCCTTGAAGGAAGAAACCAAAGGGCCTATCCAACCTTACCTTCATAAAGACCTTGGAGCAGGACTTCAACAAAAAATTCGCAATGAACCACACCCAGAACTGACGAAATCCAGATAGCCACCACCCAAGCCCATTATTTATAAGGAGGTGGAAACCCAGTCGTTGCAATATACAAATACAAATCCCAAAAAATCTCGGGTGCGCATCAGGGCAGGCGACATACATGCACGAAATCTCGATATCACATCGATCAACAAACTAATACAAAAGCAAAACAAAACAAAACAAAACAAAAGACAAGCATCCTAACCAGGTAGCTCACACGGGCGGCACTTATCCCGAAGATCCTCCAAGTCTCCCTCCGGTCATACCAAGGCGCTGCTTCGTCCCATCTGAGATGGCACAACACAAAGCTTCTAGGGATGAGGGGGTATTGTTGGGGAGGGCACCTTTGGTACACCGCAAGCGCTGCTTGTTCTCTTTATATCACACTTGGGTCCTCTCTTGTAGAGTCTACGTTGAAAGCCCCTGGCAAGGGTCATCGCACGACGGAGGTGCTCACCCCAAGGCATACTACGAAAGCGGGTCTGTGTGAGGGACCACCACCAGCGCATCTAAGCAGAGGCTGACATTGACCCGATCACCATCACTTAACACAGGTGGCCATCAAGGTTCCCACGCTTAGCACACACACCCTCGGCACGGAGGAGAGCGGTTGAGAATGAGAGGACCAAGGACCAACTTATACCCTTAGATATGTAAGAAATATGCCCAGTCAGTTGTAGGAGTTGTATAATAGGTTAAGTGTTGCCCATATCCCCTATAAATATCCCAATCCCACTTCAACGACCGTTCACGGGATTCAAATCCAACGAATGATTAGTAGTCCGCAACTTTTATTTTTAGCCAAAAAATCCTGCAACTTTCCTTTTTTGGAAAATTAATAAGTTATTATACACATAACTTCTATGCATAACTTATTACCACACTTATATATCATAAATTGTGTTTGATAACTTTTGTACATAAGTTGTGTTTCATGACTTTGGTGCTTCCAGGTTTTAGCATAAGTTATAAGTTAATTCGTTCTTTGTGTTTAATAACTTGTTTCTAAGTTTTAGTATAAGTTATTTTTTCCTCTGTGTTTAATAGCTTTTGTACTTAAGTTGTATTTTATAACTTTTGTGTTTCCAAGTTTTGATATAAGTTAATATACATAAATTGCTACAAGAATTATTATTTTTAAATATATGCAAGTGGGGTATAATTTTATTCATCTCGTCACGTAGAACACACCGGTGCAGATAAATTAAAAACGGAGACACCATTCAAAATTTACGTCAATTGGAAATAAATGTTTTGCTTTTTTCTGGCGCGTCCGGTGACATTAGAGCCTAGATTCCATTCCGCGCGTCTTCGAGAAAAGAAGCGCGTGTTGTCCGAAAATAAAAAGTAGCGGAGATTTGTTTTTTTTAAAGGAAACTATGGACGTGTCGGGATATCGTTCGCTGCGAGTGAATCAGGTGAGGGTTCGCCTAATAGTGTCCTCTAGTGCCTCATGATAATAACGAGATATATCGATGCCATTTACTATCGTGTCATCTTTTACATTTGGTTCACTAGCAAAGTTGCGATTGAAGGTCCCCGTAGCAGTTGTTATCCCAACGAAGGTTCACTAGCAAAGTTGCGATTGAAGGTCCCCGTAGCAGTTGTTATCCCAACGAAGTGCTACTTAACTGATGATGGATAGTTATTTTTAAGTTAAAAATGTGGCTATATGGTTTTCTCCGTAGCGAAGCACACGCATATTTTCTGGTTTTCGATTTCGATTTCGATTTCGAAACACACGTCGTTTTTTATTTCCATTCTTGTATTTTAAGGGAATTTTTTATTCTTTTTTTTTCAATTATCTTTGTTTTGTTATTGGGCTTTGTTCCAGTTGGGCCGTCTTTCATTGCCAGATTCCGGAGGATCTCTGCCGGCTGCCTTTTCCTCTTTTGCCGTCTTGCTTGATTATCCGACTCCGCCTTCTCTTCCTCGGCGCCCCTCATCTGCCCTGCATCTGCTCCCCCTCCGCCAAACCCTAGCCGGCCAGCAGAGCTTATTGAGGGCGCTAGGCGAGAGCAGCCTCCGCCGCCGCGCTCCCATGTCGGCGCCCAAACCGATCTGGGTGCGCCAGGCTGAGGAGGCCAAGCTCAAGTCCGAGGCGGAGACCGCTGCCGCCGCCAAGGCGGCCTTCGAAGCCACCTTCAAGGCCCTCGCTGCCGCGCCCGGCGACGACGACAACGACGCCGACCCCGCCCCACCCTCCCCGGCCGAGCCCGCCTCCCCCGAGTCCGACGACGATGCCCCGGCCCCGCCAGGCCCTGTCGACCCGTCCAAGTGCTCCGCCGCGGGGCCGGGCATCGCTGGCGGCTCTGCCGGAACGCCCTCCACCTTCACCGTCGTCGCCAAGGACCGCCACAGCCGGAGGCTCACCGCGGGCGGGGCGCGCGTGCGCGTGCGCGTCTCGCCCGATGCGGGAGTCGGCGGGGACGATCTCGAGGGCGCTGTCAAGGATAACGGGGACGGATCCTACACGGTCACCTACGTCGTCCCCAAGCGCGGCAACTACATGGTACACATCGAGCTCGACGGCGCCCCCGTCATGGGGAGCCCCTTCCCCGTCTTCTTCAGCGGCTCCACCGCCACACCATCGGCCGCTTTCCCCACCGCGCTACCCGCGGTCAGCTCTGCCTACCCCAACATGGTCAACCAGACCATGCCTAACATGCCCAATTACACAGGCGCGCCCTCCAGTGCCTTCCCCAGCCTCCTCGGGGTCATGCCTAGTTCCTCTGTTGGTTCCCCGGGCGGAGTCATCCTGCCAGGGGTTGGTGCTTCGCTGGGGGAGATATGCCGGGACTACATGAGTGGGAAGTGCACAAAGCTGGAGACTGACTGTAAGTTCATGCACCCACCGCAACAGCTGCTGATGTCGGTGCTCGCTGCCACGACTTCTGTCAATGCTCTTGGGCATGCACCCTTGGCGCCCTCTGCGGCTGCCATGGCAGCTGCTCAGGCCATCATGGCTGCACAGGCACTGCAGGCACATGCTGCTCAGGCCAAGGCCGCAGGTGGGGCTTCAGGTGATGATTCTTCCCAGACATGTATTAAGGTTTTTAAACTTGATTTTCATAGGTGATCCATTGTTGAACTAGTAATGGAAAGGAATTCATAACGTTCTAAATCCAGTGTTGAACTAGTAACGGAAAGGAAGGAGGCTGTTGTGCTCGCATATAGATTCATAATGTTTTAAGCTCATCAGACGGATCAACATGCTTAGTTAGTTTGTAAATAAATCTAGCATCTGACTTGTATATTATTGCTGTATTGCGACTGTTGCTTTGTGCTGCTAATGGTTGTTAGCTGTTGCTTTTTTTTCCCTGTATGTGCCATGGATAACTATATATCTTACACCTGACTAAGATGGTAGCCCTACAAAGCAAATTTAGTTGTGAGCTCTCTGCAAATTTGTTTCTTTTATTTAATTTAAGCTGCTTACTGAACATTCCATTACTGTAATTTGCAGCAGCTGAAATTATTTCAGTATGCAACTCTAAATTGAAAATGTGATTAACAGTTTATTTTTCTTGTCCATGGTCTTGTTGCTCACTTAGTCACTTGTATATTTTATCATTGCAGGCTCAATAAACAAAGCTGATGAAGCTGATGCCCTGAAGAGAACGGTTCAAATTAGCAACCTGAGTCCACTTCTTACTGTGGATTATATTAAGCAGCTATTTGGGTTATGTGGTAAAGTTGTTGATTGTACCACCACAGATTCAAAGCACATTGCTTATGTCGAGTACTCCAAACCTGAAGAAGCAACTGCAGCGCTGGAATTCAATAGCAAGAATGTTGGTGGTCGTCCATTGAATGTGGAGATGGCTAAATCTCTTCCTCCTAAAGCAAATAATAACTTGCCCATGATGATGCAGCAAGCCGTTCAGTTGCAGCAGATGCAATTCCAGCAGGCACTAATGATGCAACAGTCAATAGCAACCCAACAGGCTGCTGCACGTGCCGCTACCATGAAATCTGCCACTGAAGCAGCTGCAGCAAGGGCTGCTGAGATAAGCAGGAAGTTGAAGGCGGAGGGCTTTGGTGGGGACAACGTTGAAGGAAAAGATGCCAAAGGGAAGTCAAGGTACGTTTCTTACTCATCTTCAATTCTACCCTGATTGACAGTTACACATCTAGGATTTATATAACTTAAATAATTAAATAGTAGGGAGAAGTCCATTTTTGGCCATCCAACTTTTGTCCGAGTTTGTTTTCAGCCATGCAACTCTAAATCCGGGAATCTTTAACCATCAAACTATCAATACCAGACAAACTTCGCCACCTAGCTGATTTTAAGGTGGTTTTGTATTTTTTAAAAAAATGATAAAAAGTACATATTTTATAAAAGTACATATTTAGTCCACTTTAAATATGAATCCAGTACCCTTTTTTTTCAAAATACTAAATTATCTATTGGTCCTATATTTAGAGCTATTTGTATTTTATTTGTTCCTATTCCTAGTGTGTAATTGCTCGTAGTCATGTTTGTTTCTTATTAAATCATCATTTTGCACTATATTACACCCGGTTTTGGCCAATGGAATCCATAGCAGATACAAGTAAACAAAAGATCTGGAAGATGGCACAAACCTCGCAGGTGCCATGCCCCACCACATATAGATCATATTTAGGCATTGCAACTAGTATGGTATCGCTAGCCCTCCAAAAATAGTTTTCTTAATTTAACTAACATATTTGCTACTGTATTTGGAGTATGGATTTCTTTTGGTCAATCTTAAGTTTAATATAGCTGAGAACGATGATTTACATAAACAACGGGCATGACTGCGAGCTAGATATATTTTTAGAAAAATATTGGTACTGGTTTTCATATTTTTCTGATTTAAAATGAATTAGTCATGAATTTTTAGAAAATAAACCAGTTTTTATTATTTTCAGAAAATACAAATCCACCTTTGAAACCAGCTAGATGGCCAAATTTGTCCTGTATTGATAGTTCATTGGTCAAAGATTTCTGGTTGCAGAGTTGCATGGCCAAAAACAAAATAGAGTAATAATTGGATGGCCAAAAATGGACTTATACCTTAGTATCCCACCTTTCTGGTTCTGTAACAACTCCTGTTATTGTACATTTATTATTTTTGTCACAGAAAGATTGCATTCACTTGATTCTAGTATACACTTAAATTGAGATGGCACTAGAATGTCGGTCCATTTTTTGTGCAGGATGCTCTAGTCTTCCCTCTTTTGTATACATAGAGGTATGCATGAGATTTGGCATTTGCTATTTGAAAACTCATCCATCGTTCCGAAAGAAATAGATTTATGTGCTGTTTGGTTCTTTCGATGACCCACAAGAGATTCGTTGGGGCGTAACCCTCTTAGCGACGCGCTACATCGGAACCCGGGTGTGGTGTTAAATGGGCAAGGGCCGGGTCGTCATCCCCTTAGTGGCGCGTCGTATCGTGACCCGGGTACGATGAAAAATGAGCAAGGGTCGGGCCGTCGCAACCTTAGTGGCGCGCTACATCTACGCCCGGGTGTAGTGAAAAATAAGCAAGGGTCTTCGCACTTCCCTCGACGGGTGCGAAGGGTAAGGAAGCTAGCCGAGCCAACTAGGATTCGTCTAGGTAGCTGGAATGTAGGGTCCCTAACGGGTAAGCTAAGAGAGCTAGTCAATGCAGCAATTAGAAGGCGTGTAAATATTCTATGCGTTCAGGAGACTAAATGGAAGGGCCAGAAGGCGAAGGAGGTGGAGGATACTGGCTTCAAACTTTGGTACACGGGGACAACATCGGGTAGGAATGGTGTAGGCATCTTGATCGATAGGAGCCTTAAGGATGGAGTCGTTGATGTTAGGAGGCAAGGCGACCGGATTATCTTGGTCAAGCTGCTAGTTGGAGATTCGGCTCTGAATATGATCAGTGCCTATGCCCCTCAGGTAGGTCTTAGCGAGGGCACCAAGAGGCAGTTTTGGGAAGATCTTGATAGCATGGTTAGTACCGTGCCTATCAGCGAGAAACTCTTTATAGGAGGAGACCTCAACGGCCATGTTGGTGCGACTAATGTAGGTTTCGAGCGGGTGCACGGGGGGTTCGGGTATGGTAGTAGGAATCAAGAGGGGGAGGATGTTTTGAACTTCGCGCTGGCCTATGACTTGTTGATAACGAACACCCTCTTTAGGAAGAGGGAATCTCATCTAGTAACCTTTCGTAGTGGACAACACTCGAGCCAGATCGACTTTATCCTTGCAAGGAGGGAGGATAGACGTGCTTGCTTTGATTGTAAGGTGTTACCTGGGGAGTGTGTTGTCCCTCAACATAAGCTTGTGGTGGCGGACTTTCGCTTTCGGGTACGTGTCCACCGGGACAAACGGGCCAAGATTGCGAGAACGAAGTGGTGGAAGCTTAGAGGGGAAGCAGCGCAGACGTTTAAGGAGAGGATGCTAGACGAGGGACCTTGGGAAGAAGGAGAAGATGCCGACGACATGTGGCTAAAGATGGCAACATGTGTCCGGAAGGTGGCTTCGGAAGTGTTTGGCGTGAGTAGGGGAGGCAAACGGGAAGCGAAAGACACATGGTGGTGGAATGACGAGGTGCAAAGGGCTATTAGGGAGAAGAAGGAGTGTTTCAAGCGTCTCCACCATGACAAGAGTGTAGCCAACATCGAGGGCTATAAAATAACGAAGAGGGTTGCAAAGCGAGCTGTGAGTGTAGCAAAAGGTCAGGCGTATGATGACCTTTATCAGCGGCTAGGCACGAAGGAAGGGGAGAAGGACATTTATAGGATGGCTAGAATCCGCGAGAGGAAGACAAGGGACATCAACCAAATAAAATGCATCAAGGATGGGACAGATCGACTTCTGGTGAAGGATGAGGAGATCAAGGACAGATGGAGAGAGTACTTCGACAAGCTGTTTAATGGGGAGAATGCGGGTCCTGCCCTTGAGTTGGACGACTCATTTGACGATACCAACAGACGCTTTGTGAGGAGAATTCAGGAGGCAGAGATCGGAGAGGCTTTGAAGAGGATGAAGGAAGGTAAAGCGATGGGCCCTGATGGTATTCCCATTGAGGTGTGGAGATACCTAGGCGCCAGAGCGATAGTATGGTTAACTAAACTTTTTAACCTTATTTTTCGGTCAAACAAGATGCCTGAAGAATGGAGGAGAAGTATATTAGTACCTATCTTCAAGAGCAAGGGAGATGTTCAAAATTGTACTAACTACCGTGGGATTAAGTTGATGAGTCATACGATGAAGCTCTGGGAGAGGGTTATCGAGCATCGCCTAAGGAGAGTGACACATGTGACCCAAAATCAGTTTGGGTTCATGCCTGGTAGGTCGACCATGGAGGCGATTTTCTTATTACGACAATTGATGGAGAGATATAGGGAGCAGAAGAAGGACTTGCACATGGTCTTTATTGACCTCGAGAAGACATATGACAAAGTACCAAGAAATGTCATGTGGTGGGCCTTGGAAAAGCACAAAGTCCCAACTAAGTATGTTACCCTCATCAAGGATATGTACAGGGATGTGGTGACGTTTGTCCGAACATGTGATGGCGACACCAGTGACTTTCCAATTAAAATAGGACTGCATCAGGGGTCAGCTTTGAGCCCTTATTTATTTGCTTTGGTGATGGATGAGGTCACAAGGGACATACAAGGTGATATCCCTTGGTGTATGCTCTTTGCTGATGATGTGGTGCTAGTTGACGACAGTAGGGCGGGGGTTAATAGGAAGTTAGAACTATGGAGGCACACGTTAGAGTCGAAAGGGTTCAGACTTAGTAGGACTAAGACCGAGTATATGAGGTGCGATTTCAGCGCGACTAGGCACGAGGAGGGAGACGTTAGCCTCGATGGGCAAGTGGTGGCCAAGAAGGATACTTTTCGGTATTTAGGGTCGATGCTACAAAAGGATGGAGACATTGATGAAGATGTTAGGCATAGAATTTCAGCCGGCTGGTTGAAATGGCGTCAAGCTTCTGGCGTTCTCTGTGACAAAAGGGTGCCTCAGAAGCTAAAAGGTAAGTTCTATAGGACGGCGATTCGTCCGGCGATGTTATATGGTGCTGAGTGTTGGCCTAAAAAAGGCGACATGTCCAGCAATTGAGTGTAGCGGAGATGCGTATGTTGCGTTGGTGTTGTGGGCACACAAGGAGGGATAGAGTATGGAACGACGATATTCGAGATAGGGTTGGGGTGGCACCAATTGAGGAGAAATTGATTCAACATCGGTTGAGATGGTTTGGACATGTCCAACGGAGGCCTCCTGAGGCGCCGGTGCGTAGTGGAGTTCTAAAGCGGGCCGATAATGTAAAGAGCGGTAGAGGTCGACCTAAACTAACTTGGGACGAGTCCGTTAAGAGAGATCTTAAGGAGTGGAATATCCCCAAGGATTTAGCTATGGACAGGAGCGCTTGGAGATTAGCAATCAACGTGTCTGAACCGTGACATCTTTTGTCTTGTGCCCTTTATGTCCCTTTATGTGTCTCCCTGTTTCTCGTCTCTTTTGGGTTTCATCTCTAGCCTACCCCAACTTGCTTGGGACAAAAGGCTATGTTGTTGTTGTTGTTGTTGGTTCTTTCGATGGTCATGCAAATGGAAACAAAATTAGTTCAAATCACATGTCTTGCCATAATGTCCACAGCTCTAATTTGTTTCCATTTGCGTTACTGTTGACGAACCAAACAGCACGTTGGATTCAAATCATGTGTTTTGTCTCTTGGCATATGGTCTGCCATGTATATGTATGTTTTATGTTACATCACAAATTGGGCAGAGTTTGTGTGTACTAAGAATTTATCACTGAGTTATGTAAGGGATACTAAATCTTGGATTAAAAATTGATATAGCTGTAGAGGGAATCAACGTTATGTCCGAGTCTGGTGCCATTCTTGTCTCGTTCATTTGTGGTTTATATGTTCCCTAGTTATTCTGTTAGAATATCTTCATTGAATATAGTTTATGCAATAAAGTGAAAGAGACCTCTGCATAGGAATTTGCAGCAGTGTTGCTTCTGTAGTTTTGGTTTGGCTGCATTATTAGATGGAATTTTGCCTGTTATATTCTGTCATTCTAGTTGTTTCTCAACTTGAGGAAAGAAAGCTAAGTTTTGATTAAACCTCTGGGCAGTGTAGTGTGTGGTTGTATGGGTTTGTACCCTTTTCTTTCTTCTTAATATAATGATACACAGCTCTCTTTTGTGTTTGAATTTTAGGGAAGAAAGGAACTTAGTCATTGATTGTTTTTCCTTCCTATACATATTGTGTGCTGAAGCTGACCAGTTTATATGATTTACAGATCACCATCACCCCCTAGTCGCAGATCAAAATCTCGGTCAAGATCACCTATCAAGTACCGTAGGAGCAGGCGATCCCGCTCCTACTCCCCCCCAGTTAGACGCTCAAGGGAGCACCGATCACGATCACCATCAAGATCTCGCCACTCAAAGTATGGTAGTGATCGATCGCATAGGGATGATAAGGACCGGTATAGCAGGTCCGGGAGAAGGGAGAGTGAACGACCCCGTGATCATCATTCATCTAGTTCAAGGAGGAACAGAAGCAAAAGTAGAAGTCCAAGGTATAAGAAGCCCTCCAGGGTTGACTCTAGGTCACCCAAGAAACAAAGAGAAGAAAGTTTAAGCCCATCAAAATCAAGGTCAGTTCGGGCTGGTTCAAGATCACCACGACATCATAGGGGAAGCAAATCATCGCCAACTCGTGACCGTCATTCTCGCCATAGCCGGCATTCCAGGTCCAGATCTCCTGACAGAAAGCATCGTCACAGTGATAAAAAGGACAGCAGAAAGTCTGAGATTCAGGATGACAAAAGAAGATCTCATAGAGGTAGCAGACGTGACAAAGATGAAAGTTCAGTAAAGGATGAAGGGGAAAGATCTCATAGAAGCAATAGAGGTGACAAAGATGAAAGGTCTGTAAAGGATCCAGTGGAAGATAAAAGGGTGGATGCTGATGCTGTTGCACATAAGAGGAGCTCAACAGTATCTGAAGATGAAATTCTGAACAACAATAGTAGTAACCATAAGAAATCTAGACATGAAGTTGGTTTGGAAGTTGATGAAGCAAATGATGCGGGCTCTGCTGTAGCTGACCTTAATGGGAAACATGAAACTGGAGTAGATGGTTCTTTAGGGGGCGCTGCAGAATCTGCTATATGATGGCTGCTGTATCATTCAGTTGGCTGTTTACAGATTGATTGACGATGGAGAATGCTGAACTGGTGTTTATTATCTTCCTTTCTGATTTAGGAGTTTTATTTGCAGGGTATGAAGATCTTCGGAGAACTTTTGAGTGCTGTTCGGAGTGCTCATCTGATATATTAAAATGTATTCCTCGTTAACTCGAGTTTCGCTCCTTGGAGCAAACTTCTAAATGTAACGCTGGAGCTTGTAAGGCGATTTTATACAGTGAGGTAGAAACCAACCATATATTTGTCGTTTCAGGCTCATGATTCCATGAAGAGTTGTTGGAGCACATTTCTGGATGTCGGTTGAAGATACAAGGGAGTGCACACTTACTCAAGTAAAGTCCATATACAAGACTATAAACAACTCATCTTCTAGGCTCTTGCATTTGAATTCAAATGCTTTGGCTAGTAAAATGGTCCAAATATGCTTGTCTTCATACTGCAAACACCTTCTGATGCACTTAGTTTGCTTGAAGTTCTGTTTTTGTATCTTGTATCAGCAATGGTTCAAAAAGTTTGACTTGCTATACCAATACTTGTACTATCTTTTGACAGTCACATGGAATTGTGATGTAGGTTTTATCTATCGTCTTGTCTGCTGCTTAATTTTTTACCAGTCTACCTAAAGTTGATTTGAGTATATCGTCCCTGGCATTCATTATTTTTCGTTTGTTTGTTTGTTTGTTTTGTTTTCTCTCTTTTTGTTTTTTTCCCCTTTCTGGGTGACAGGGTTCTGCCTCAGAAGCCAGTGTAAGTGATTGATGTGAGGCAATTGATCCGTTATTCGAGTGGTGTGCCTTGATATCTCCAGAGATAAGCTGTGAATCTTGAAACAAATGCATTGTTACATCTTTCTATCTTGCTTCACTTTATTCTTTCTGCTTTTGTCAGCACTGTTTGTTGCACCTTACGCCCTTACCCTTTTGACTGGTGTTGTCATTACTGGAAAACCTGTGCAGGTTTTTCAAGGGGGTTGGCATTGGAGTATGTTTTGAGGGAAGTCAGTTCATTTTATGAATGAGGTATGAGTCCATGGATGTCGTAAATAATGCTATCCTCTTGGTTAGAGTAGCACCCTCAAAATGCCTACCTCATACTTGGTCATAAGTTCCCAATCCTTGTATTTGGCTATCACTACAGTATGTTGTTTGTTTGGACTACCTTTTTTTCCATCTGTTTTTTCCCAGTGCAGCTGGGAGCAAACTTTAGTTGTTGATGTTTTAGTTTTCACAGGTCTGGTATCTTGAGAAGGAACATTTCCTGTTCTTGCTGTTCCTTTTTCCCGGCTCCCCAACTCTGTTCGCTTTGGTCTTGGTTCTCACAGGATTATGTTGTGGATGCTCAATCGGTGGGGATCACATGCCCTCAGGAATAGAGACTGTTCTGCATCTGAGCTGCAAGTGAACCACGTATGACGTATTGTGCTTGCTGCATCTTGATTTTTATATCAACATGGGTCTCCCGGATAATATATCTTGCCAGTTGGAATATAGCACTGAGCTAAGCTGGGGGTGCTTTTTTGTTTTTTTTCTTCATCACCCATCACTAGGGATGAAAATGGATCGGATACGGACGGATATCACTGATATCGTATTTGTTTTCATATTTATGTCCGGATCCGGATTCGAATACGGATAGTATAAAAAATACCGGATATGATACGATTGGATATCGACATCATAAATATGTGATTTAAATATTCGGATACGAATACGGTATCGGATGTTAAATATTCGGACTCAGATATGGACGGATTAAAACTCCTCTAAACGGATTCGGTCTCGAATACGGTCGGAAAATATCCGTACCGTTTTCATCCCTACCCATCACCTTCTGTTCTTGACAAAGCTTACCCTTAACTCTATGTGAAATCCCTCCTCCAGGGCGAAGAAATTCACATCCTTGTTGCTTCAACCTTTATATGTTAATAAAAAATGGAGTTATTTCAGGTGATATAGTGTTAACACCCCAGAGTGTAAACGGTTCAGATTTACTCTACACGATAGCGAACCACACTTGTCACCATTCCACTTACGCCTTCGTCTTCACAACCTCGTTGCTTCAACCTTTATATGTTAATAAAAAATAGAGTTATTTCAGGTGCTATATTCTAACACCCCCAAAGTCTAAACGACTTAGATCTATTCTACACGCTTAGTGAATCACACATACCACTATCTCATTTACGCTTTCGTCTTTACTTCGCGTAAAACGATTAACCTAGGGATGGTGTCCCGGGATAATGGGATGGACTCTAAAAGCCTTATATGTTGGTCTATCTCATCTTTAACAACCAAAGTGTGACTAAGGGGGTGTTTAGATGCAAAAAAATGGACTTTAGCTACTATAGCACTTTCGTTTGTATTTGACAATTAATGTCCAATTATGGACTAATTAGGCTTAAAAGATTTGTCTCGTGATTTACAACCAAAATGTGCAATTAGTTATTTTTTTATCTATATTTAATGCTCTATGCATGTGTCCAAAAATTCGATGGGATGGAAAGAGAGTGTAAAAATTTAGAATTTGGAATGCATTTAAACCAGGCCTAAACTCTTCACAATATCTCATTAACATGCACATGGGTCACTATAAGCTAAATTCCAAACTAGGCCGAGTGTCACACGTATATATATAGTTGCATTTTTAGTTTATAAGTGCAGTATCCTGCTACTATAGTCACGTATATATCTGGAGGAAATGTGCATTAGCAATTTCGATGACAAAGATAAGGATTCCAATTCTACGAGCATTTGCTGCCGCGCTTTGTTAAAAGCAGGATCAGCATCGCCCTTGTTAAGTTGGATGGGAGCCAACTCATTACATTAGTCATTACTCCCGTTGCAATGTTTTTCCGGAGCTAGTGGGAAAAACACCCATAAACTCCAATTCCTTTTCTGAAAAAAATCCTTTCCTAAGGGAAAAAAAGAAACATACTATTCTGTTTTTGTGGTAAGAAGAATAAAATTAGGGTAGGGAGGTGCTAAGTTCTATGCGCTAGTTCTTCCCCCCCGCAATTTTCAGGTCTTCTTCACCCCATTTTGGCCACTGCTGCCCACCATCCATTCACCTGCCGGCTGCCGGCCCGCCTGCTAACTTCACTTTTTCTTCTTCTTTTGTGTATATCTTGCATGCCTAGAGTGGTGTAGGATGAAATATGACTGCATGCGTGTGCATCGGACAGAGAATTGTAGTCGCTAGGGCAGGGGAGAAGAAAATGATTTCGGGTCCCGTACTCAAATTTGTTTTTGAGCCGGCAGTCCCCAGAATCTTCACCTAACATATACAAAGTTCAAATCAGATCTGGTCGATGTGAATGCAAATTGTATAAAACTGACATGATCAATGACAGGGAATTAAAATCTGTAGTAAACAATTACATCTTGCCATCATCGCCGGTCCTTTTATACTTATACTCTTCCATGGAGTACAAGGCATCTCTGATGCAGCTCAACTGAAAGTGTTTACCAGATCCACATTAATTTATTTTGAATGTACCGACTAAGGACAACCTCAGCAGTATAATTACTAGTTTTAAGATATTTTTTTAGTGGTATTAACTTTTAGCGCATAGCTCATAATATGAATAACCTCAAATGATGGAATCAAGATGTTTTTTAGTTCTCTAGATTCTCTTTAAAAATGTTTCTCCGGTGAATCAAAATCACTTCATAGAACTGTTTGGCTAGCTCGCCCCGGAGAAACCAGTTTTTGGGTGTTTCTCTGGACCAGTAAAAGGACGAGAGTTAGTTTCAATTGATTCTTTTTGGAATGTTTGTCTCTTTATGGTGTTTGGCAATGATTTTAGTTATTTTAATCTAAAACATTTATCGCTGCTAACAGACGTCCTATTTTCTAATGTCAAGATCTCACTGACTCCTCTTTTTTTTTGTGTGTGAAATTCATGCTTCCCAACCAAGCCCTCTTTTAGGAGAATTTTTTTTCCTGTTCTAACGTACCTAGTTAAGGACTTCAATTTAGATGGTAAGATACTGGCACAAAGAATCTAACTACCTGAGCTATGCATACCGGACTTCTTTCATTATACTCGAAAGGGTACACACTTAGTCTGCTCCACATGCTGATTGAAAATCCATGAATTATGATATGAAGCAGTTTGATTGTGCATGAACCCAGGAGAAAGATTCCACAGCTGGTTTTGGTATCACCGTGCTATGTACGTATTCTGCTTAATATTTATTTATATATACTATGGTTATGGAGGCCTGCAGCGCATATATATTATAGTGCGCACGAGAAATCATAATCTAATTAAGGACCTACTCTCTCCTTTAATACAATGATGTTTAAAACAAACTCATAAGATCGCCACAAACGTCAGTGTTTGGAAAGAAATAAGATTCGAAGCATTTGCATTTTCATTCGTACGTGTCACTGTCAATGGTCCATGTTCTTTTTTAAAAAAAATAAATGGTGACACTATGTTCTTTTTTTAATGGAACAGGAACACCATGCAACCTCCCTGGATCTAGGCAGCTATATACAGCCAGGGCCAAATTAAAGATTTATTTTCTTTTTTTTTTCTTTTTCTTGTAGAGAACGAACATCATTATATATTATTATCGCTAATACCCGGACCCGGACTAAAATATTGGTCAGTGTTCCGGTGGGCAGTGGCTTGACGATGATGGGCGTGCCATACGTGTGTACCGGGTCGGCCGTATGTTGCGTGACGAAACATACCGGATACTCCAAAGAAACAGCCATGACCCTTACTGCACGCTATACTGAAAAAAGGTGCGCGTCTATATTTGTGCTGTTCAGCACACTCGCCGAACAAGAAACACATGCGCGCTGTGAGCTGATCCGCGGCAATGAATTACACGAGCTGTTTGGGTGTGCCAATGGAAACGCAAACGTAAATGAAATTGACCTGAGAATGTTACCGGCGGGAATGGATTTGAGCTAGCTGGCGAATGAAATTATTTACGTTTGCGTTACTGTATGAGAAACCAAACAGCTCGACAGATCCTACGATATATATTCTTATCTTTGTTTCACGGTGCACGTCCACAGCCATCATTGTGAACATACAGTTAAAACAAGCAACAATGCAAAATGTATAGTAAATCAAGCGCACAAAGAGTATACCACCCTCTGTCCTGAATTATAGATCGTTTTGGTTTTTCTATTCTAGGTATATGCTTTTGTTATGCATAATAAAAGTTGTGTATCTATAAAAAGCCAAAAACAACCTATAAACAGTGTACCCTCATGTCTCCTGAGCTGACTTTGATTATATTGTTAGATCCAATTAGTTTTAGCCAAACGAAAAGGCAGATGAGGGAAATTCTTACCTTTCACTTGGATCATTTTGATTGGATCCGGATCGCAAGATTAGGTTTGTTAATGTTCACCAATACACTTTTAGAAGGATCTCTTTTCTTTTCTTTTATTTGTTCTAGCTCATCTAATATACATTAATTTGTTTTGACATTTCGATATCTTAGTCGATCTAATGTACCTTGGACATGTGCTTTTGTTGGTAGTGGTAGCTTCGTTCTTGTAATAAGTGTGGTCCGATGCATCTTGGAAGAGGACATGTAAAGCTAGAATCTCATATATTTTCTGAAAATGATTTCTGTTAAATTATGCTATCCCAAATAGGTGTCATATATATGAATATCGTGAAAATCTTTGTAATGACAAGCACAGTAATGTTGACTTTATGTTCCCAATCAAACGTAGATTAGCCTTGCTTATAAATTTTGAAGACCTTTAAGGCAATACTTATGTCATCTTTGGATCCACCCCTAGTTTGTGAAGGATACTTAATATGTTGTTTCTTTATGCTTAAATCTCTTCGCTTAGTTGGTTGTGAAGAAAATTAAACACTTTCCCAGAAGCCCACAATATAAGAGGCAAAGGGGTTCTTATCGCCTATGCACAATAAGGCCATTTAACCAATAAAGTCGAAAGGCCTTTAGACTATGTTTGTGTTATGTTTTTTTTTTCTTTTACTTCTTGTTTGATTATATATTGTGTTGTGAGGTAATTTTACGATAGTTTTACCCATAAAACAAGGAATTTTTTTTTGGGGGGCACTCCACTTATGTGAAAAAATAGGTTGTGGGACACTGAAATATTTTTTTTCTTGGTTGTGGGACTCTAATTTCTCTGTTGTAGGACACCGCCGAGTGTACCAACGGCGAAGAAAAAAAGTACAGTGTTCTGCAACCAATTTCATGAACGACCACTGTCCTGTAGCAAAAAAATTTCCCTAAAACAAAAGAAAATAAGAGGACTATCACAGTGGAGGCATCTTTCACTGAAATAGGACAATTCTTTTTCACACTATGTTCTTTGGGAGACAAGAGTTTAAGGACTTCTTGGAATGCTAGACTCGAAATATGCAAAAATACAAAAAAAACAAAGAATAAATAGGAACACATATGGAAAACATATATTCGAAAAACACAGAAATATATTGTTGGAATAGGTGTTTGAATGGATGTAGAAAAACATAAATTTAATCAGAGAGTTAATTAACCATGCTCTTATATCCCTAAAGAAATAAACTTCATACAGAAAAAAAGATCACAACACAAAAGAAAACCAATACAATAAATAAGTTCTAACCTACAAACCAAACAAATCGTTAGCACCGATGTGGGAAGACAACCATCAGCACAGACGGGTAGGGATTTGCCTCGGTCCTCCGCTCGAGTCAAGAAACAATAAGTGAATATTTTTCCCATATTGTTTTATGTAGAGAATGCAATGGAAAATTTTGTCTTTTTTTCTTGCAAACAGTGGTGGAGCTTGAGGATAAATATCGAGGGGGCTGACAAAAAAATATGCATGGTTTAGGGAGTGTTGGGGTGGTAAATTTTGTCTTTTTTTTCCTTCTTGCAAACAGTGGTGGAGCTTGAGGATAAATATTTGAGCAAAAAATATCTCATCTTTCAGCGGGGCTGGAATACTATGTTTATATCATATGAAACAGAGCAATTTACACGCGACAAGTTTTTTTTATCAGAAAAAAATATCATATCTTTTACACGGTCACCGCTGGTGTGGTGGTACAACGTCTGTTTCGTACTGAAGGTGGGGCCTACTGTTTTTTGTATTATAATATCTTAGGGTGTGTTTAGTTTCTCGTTTCATAAAAAAAATAGATTTTAACCTATTATTTTGTAGAATGGAACTAAACAACATGCAAAAATTTTGAAAAAAGGATTCATTCTCCATTTTGGATTTTAGTCTCAAGAGGCAAAAAAAAAACCAAAAACCTCTCACCCATCTCATAAAAAATTCGGTAATGATACAGTGCATACGTCCGGACGCGGACGGACGTGCCGCGACGCAAACAACGCGCGCGCGACTCGCCCCGTGCCGTATCCATTCGTTGACCCCGCCCCGACCCGCCCAGCCCCACTCGCTCGCCTCCTCCGCTCCACACCGCTCTGCCTCCTCCGCGCGAAGCCGCTCGCGTTGAGCGCGCGCACTCCTCCTCTGTGCGCCGGCGAAGCTCCTCCTCCGTGCGCCGGCGAGCTCCCCCTCCCGGCCTTCCTCTCTCCCCCTCTTCCTCCCCCTTCCCGCTGCGCTCCCTTGGTGGCGGATCCTCAGATCCAGCGGCGCGGGGGCTCTTCTCTGTGGCAGAACCGCCTAATTTAACACTCTTCCGGAGTACTTGTCTTCCATTAGGCACTAAGTAATTCGAAAGAGCGCTAAACGGAGCAGTTCCGTCGAGCACACCGCGAGGGAGAACTCGAAGATCCACATTTTTACATCAGGATCGTGAATGAGGGAGTAAAGCTTATAAAGTCCTTAACCATTTCTTACATCACTTTTAGTACAACATCAGAGTAATTCATTATGTAATTATAACAGCGGAATCTAAAACATTATCAGAGTTCAGCGGAAATGAAACCATTTTAAACATTAGCAGGAAGAACATTTAAATGTATGAAATGATAACAGATTAATAGTATTTTCCTTGTAAAACTTTTTGTGAGAGTTTTAAGAATAACTCTACTCCGCATCGCAAAGGAAATCCTCGCTGAGCCCACCAGGAGGTTTCCACACACAATTGTCAACTCATCAGCATCCACCTGTCACCTGCAACAGGGGGAATGAAACCCTGAGTACTCAATTGTACTCAGCAAGACTTACCCGACAGGAGAAAAATAAACGACTCCAAGGATATGCAAGGCTTATCCGGCTTGCTGGTTTATTGCATTGCAGGAAGCATTACTACCTGTGCATCCTTATATTTATTTTTATTAGCAGTCGTCATTAGTTCATTAGCTATCCATTCTAGGTAAGCACCTGTTCTACTTTCAAGCAAGTGGTAAGCAATCAGAACCATTTTATCTTCTCTTCCAACAACTTTCTTGTTCCAGTTCTTACTACGATGCCAGAGCGTAGTCAAGCCGTACCGTCACGCCGAAACGGCGATTCGCGAATCAATATGCCCAGCTGGGTGCCCCGAAAACACACGCCTTGCTCGTACCCCGGGCACAAGCAAGACCAACCCGTTCCACTCCTGTCAAGGGGGTCCAGGTCCCCGTCCAAGCTCGGACTCTAAGCCCCCATCACTGCAGGCCCGGCCTCAGTATGGTGCTTAGACCTCCTCAACCCAATATATATAACCACCCTAAAAGCCGGTCCGGAAAGAGCCGGAACCCATGACAAGAGAGAAACAAGCCTTCCCGCTCCCATAAGCAAGTATATGCTCGGGACAATAAATCTGTGACTTGACCAGGGTCCATGCAACGAACGGTCCTTAATTGACACAGGCGGAACAAATGCAACCAGAGCCCTGCTCTGCTGCCCAACCAGGTCCAAGTCCCTCCAACCCATTCCGCCCGGTCTCCAATTATCCGTATACATTTATATACCATGAGATAGCAACATGATGATAGTAACAAAAAGATATTCCTATCTCTCGCGAGTGACAGAAAATCACTCGACTTCTACCGAATTCCTGTAGCATAGCAATCTACACGATCCTGACATGCTAGTAAGACTCATGGGATCAAGATATTTATATGCAAGTGGGTTTCATTCAAATCCTTTAAACTTAATGCACAAGCATAAAATAAAGTGCAGAATAATAGGGGTTATGCACCGGGGCTTGCCTGGGTAAAAGATAACCAAAAGTTAGTATTCCATCTCCGGGACCTGTTCGCCATGGTACCATCTTTGATTAAACACCAAGTCATTTGGTTGATCCATCGACCCATCAACCATCATCATCGTTCCTATTATGAAATGCAAAAATGCAATGCCTGCTTAAGCGGAACAAGCATAGCATCTACCGGTATAAATTTCTCTATAATTAATCATAGGAAAAATATAGTGCAATATTTTTCTACTAAAACATACAATATTATATATCTAATGCATAGAGATAAACACAAGGGTTCCAAAACATCTTGATTTTCTATTTTACGAATTTTCTATGATTTACTATGAATTTCTAAAAGTTCAATACATTTAAGAAAAGACAAGAAGCTAATGACATAATTAACTAATCACATAATTTCAAATTAGCTCTAAAAATCATGAAATTAATATGGAAGATAGAGTTTGATTTTAGATGAATTTAGGAAGAAGAATTCATGGAATCCAAGTTGATATGATGGAGATATAAAATTCGCAAGATAGCTGTGCAGGTAAATAAACACGAACTTTTGAAAGAGACGTACGTGAAGCTGAGCTTCGTGCTCGCGAGGCACGTCCGCCATGGATGACCGCTCGAGCTAGTGGATGCAAGTAATTAGAGGGAGGTGAGTGGTAGCTCGGAGCTCTGCTCGACCATAGCGGCCATGGCAGCGTGCTCTCTGGCGCGAAAAGAGAGCGGGAGCGAGTGCGGCAGAGGGGAAAGTGAGGCGCGCGAGGGGGCTCGGCCTCCACTTTGAGCGCGAGCGCAGAGGCAGCAGTGCGCCGCAGTGCTCCAGGCGACAGGACCACGTGCGTGCAAGGAGCAGCAGCGGCGCAGCGTGGACAGTGGCTAGGCTCAGTGCACCTGTGGTCCGAGTATAGCCCATGCACGAGAAAGAAAGCAGCATTCTCCATCTCCAGAAAATACTAAACTACAGTGGTGTGCTGTGCCACTTTGGGGTGCTCTGTTTTGAAACCATTCGATACATGCAATCGTGCATGCATGCCTGTGAGCGGGGCAGCAAGCGCAGCATAGCAGCAGGTGCTTTGAATGCTCGGCGTGCAAGGCAGCAGCGGCTCTCTCACTCTCGCGCTCACGGCCAAAACTAGCTGCATGCAAGCAGCTGCCAGGAGGGTGCAGAGAGCAGCGCGCGGCAGCAGAGCAGCAGTGCGCGCAAGCAAGCTGTGCAATAATGCAGCAACAGCAAATGGGCAGGCAAGGGACAAGAGTGCAGGTGCATGCATGTGTGCGTGTCGTGTGTGTTTGTCTTTTGAACTTTCTTTATCACTAATCTACATACATACATGCATATATCCAATGTATGTTCATATATATTTATATATCAGAAGCATGCTTATCAAATCAAATACGTAAGTGTATATATAGCTCTCTATACATTTTTATTTAGTTAGTTCACTATATATATATTTTTTTATTTATTTTCTAAACTAGCTACTAGCAATTCAACAATCCGACACATAATTTTTCAAGAGCTTGAATTTAAATTAGATTCAAAAGCTACGTCTATCTATGCAATGATATTAATATAGATTTATTCTTTTCTACGTTAACCTTGCTCTAGATCATCATTTACCTCAACACAAGCTCTACATTATTTTTGCTTGCCATAAATTTCCCAAAAAGGATGCGTTAAAACGTAAGCTCGAGCGTTGCCGACTCAACGAAAAAGGCTTAACTTGATTTTTATATTTTTATATTTTTATTATTATTATTATTATTATTATTATTATTATTATTATTATTATTATTATTATTATTATTATTATTAAGCGAGGTGCTAAGCGGCTCGTAACACCAGAGGTGTTACAATCAACCCCCTTAAAAAGAATCTCGTCCCGAGATTCGGAACAAGAATCAGACAAGGGGAAAACACGATTTCACTTCTTAGCAGAGATTACAATAGGAGATTACACGGCTTCGAAGACTACAACACTCGGGGATCTAGAGGCATCACGGCTAAGAACAAACTGATACAACTCACAACCTCTCTAGAAATCGACGAAGACGGGGACAGTGGAAAAGCAAAAGGAAAACGATTATCCAGAACATGGCGTAGGCCCAGCAGATCCAGAAACAAGAGACCGAGAACTCAAACATCGTGAGCCCGACAGCCTAACTAACCAGAGATGACTTTGAACTTCTTCAAAGGAAACCAGATCCTTTCCGCTGAGCTACCCCAACACCTTAGACTGTCAACCATAGATCTATGAGCAACGACTGGATCTCGTAGCCCTGCCTCCAACCACTTCCTTCCCAACTGCTCCCGAGCCCCTCCCACCTGAGCACTGCCGGAGGAGAGTGATTCTACGCGCTCTACTTCAGATCTGAGGGTGGGATGGAGGAGAGGCAAGCACAGGAGCATTTATAGCCTGGTGGACGGAGGTGGTGGCGCAGCGCACTGAAAACGGATGCGGCGTGGAGGGGGTCACCAGTGGGACACGAGGTGGGGAGGGCATCGGCCATGGCGCTCTCCCAGCGTGAGTTGGAGTGGGGGAAGAAGGGAAAGGAGGGGATGGGGTTCGCTCGACGAGGAGGCGTGCGGGCGACGGCGTCCAAAAGAAAACGAGAAGGGAGGGGGGGTCCGGTACGGGAGCAAGGGCGAGGCTCGAGAGCCGACACCGGCACAGGGAAAAAGAGGAGGGGCGCACTACACGAGAGGACCAGGCGAGTGCGGCACCACGCCGCGGCCACGCGGGAGCAGGGTGCTAGCGGGCCCCAGCACTGACGCCCTACACCGGATACGTAGCTACAAAAACTCAGCGCGCTCATCGCAGTCAAACTAGGCACCGGGACGACGTCAAATCAGGCATTCCGTTACTCCAGAATACCCGAGTACTATATTTTCTTGTAGCTTTTCTCTTTCTTCTTTTCCTTGCCGCATACGAGTTAGAAGAGATAACTTCATCAATATGTTGTGGATTTCCCGTTGGAACACAAGGATATAATTTTTTTTTTGAAGAATATATTGTTTTAGCAGGGACAGTACGATAGTGTAACTTGGTAAAGGCACTTGATCAATAACCTCGATACCAGCGCGCACCTAGCAGCACAACCATGTGGTCGCGATCCACAGGAGGCCCTCGGTTCCGTCGTGGCACCATAAGCCATTAACCAGGCGACTGTTATCAATTTACACGCAAAGAAGGCAGTGGGGTCATAGAATCAAATGAGTATTGCAAAGGAAGGTCCAAGCAACAAGGGTCTCTTCCTCAACAAGGAACGAGGAATGCGAATCCCACAACGGATTCAAGTGTTCTGTTGGGACATCCACAATTAACTGATATAGTATACTCCGCTAACCCACATCGTTGATCCACTTTTCTCTTGATGCTACTTCGAGAACCCTAAACAAAATACTGTGAGATTTATGAGTAACAAACATGATGATTAAGCAAGCACGTTTCCAACGTCCTTACATGGTACAACATACGGGCACTTGCTCTCGACACATTGCTTGCCTCCTCTGGCTAAACGTTCTCAACCGCAACAAACAACACACAACAAAAGGATTGCAACACTAGAGAACAACAAGGAGAAACACTACTAACTACAGATACATCTCCTCTAGGGCAACTACTCTACTTCATCGGGCCGAACGTCTTCATTCCTGCTCTGGTGGTACTTCTGCTGCACTGGGTTGCGGATCTGCGTCTTCTCCTGGTGGTGGCTGAGTGAGGGGAAGCAAGGGCTCCACTTCTGAAACCTCTGAGGGTGGCGGTGCTGGCGGTGCTGCTACATTGGTTCTTCTCCTTTCAGGCGGGTGGACAGGGATTCCCTCCAAGATCAAGGGTTCCAAACTTTCCCTGGCCAGCGTCCTACGCTTGGCGCTTGTGACGAGATAGGCGTCCTCCAACTCCTGGGCATGTCGATCTCTATCCACCTGATGGGCTTCTGCCAAGGCAGCCTCTCGACTTTCTGCATTTGCCACGCTGGCGTGTGCTTCAGCAAGCTGCACTTCAAGCATCCGGGAGAAGATCTCGGCTTCCTCAGCTCGGTGGAGGCACTCCCTCAGCTCCGCAGCCTGGCGATCATACTGCTCATCCAGAGCCAGCAGGTACGTGGTCATATGAACCACGGTTGGGTTGTCTTCCTGTTGCCCCTGTCCATACAAAGCCTCCAAACGAGCCCTCCATACCTGCCGATTCTTGTCCAAAGGTGGAAAGAACCGCATGGGGGTACGGGCAATGGGCTCCTCATAGATCTGACAAAGGTGCCGCAAGGCTTTGCGGGCCACAACTTGGTAGGTGTCGACAAAGCGAAACCCAGTTGCAGTCACACTCCATGCTTCAGTGACGTCGGGAAACTCCTCACTCTTGCCAATGTAGACGGTGACTTTGCATCGCTCAGTGCCATGCTTCATGTACTCACGGCCCTCATACTCGGGACGCTCCCGAACACCGAGTCTTTGCAGGGTAGCATACAGGATTTTGGGAAAACCCTCGGTGTTCAGGCAGTAGCTGCTAACCCAGACTCCTGCCATCTCTAGTGGTGGTGCAAGGAAGGATCTGCAAGAAGCTTTGCACCAAGGAAGCTAGGTAACTAGGATACTCGGAGTGGCGGTATCGAGTGGCTGGCTAGGCCTTTTATAAAGGCAAAACGGTCAGCGATCCTGGCATAGTCTACCGTCAAGCTTGCACAGAACAACAACAGAGGATTGCCGAATTCACGCGACGATGGACACGCGAATGACCGAGGCCACGCGGGGATGTCTAGCACGGATGCAGAGGTGAACACGAAGGACCGAGGTCATAAAAGACTAGCACGACTGCAGGGTAGATGACCGACAAGAGCGCAGAGAGGGGTACGAAAGGGCGAGCCACGACAGGCGCGAAACACGGTGAACGCGATACACGAAGCCACAATATTATAGTAACTCTTGGACAGACTGATCGACCTACACCACAAATGCACGAACAGGGTATGCATGAATGCACGTCCTATTCGCCCTCACGTTATTGCCGACATATAGGGCAACCGCACACAGATTTTTGGCACATCGCTCTCTCTATAGCTAGTCGATGCTATCGAACTATGCCCGGGTTAGTGTACCTGCAGAAAACTGGATTAAGTCTATCCAAGTCAGCAGAGTGCCATCTATCCTAGATACATAACCATAGTAATAGGGCTATTTATATAACTTCACATGCAAACGTCCTAACTTTTTGAAAAGATTTTGTTGTCAAATTTTTAATTTAGAAGGGGTTTAAAAGCTTTATTTCCTCATTTACGCTCTGATACCACCTGTGGCAGAACCGCCTAATTTAACACTCTTCCGGAGTACTTGTCTTCCATTAGGCACTAAGTAATTCGAAAGAGCGCTAAACGGAGCAGTTCCGTCGAGCACACCGCGAGGGAGAACTCGAAGATCCACATTTTTACATCAGGATCGTGAATGAGGGAGTAAAGCTTATAAAGTCCTTAACCATTTCTTACATCACTTTTAGTACAACATCAGAGTAATTCATTATGTAATTATAACAGCGGAATCTAAAACATTATCAGAGTTCAGCGGAAATGAAACCATTTTAAACATTAGCAGGAAGAACATTTAAATGTATGAAATGATAACAGATTAATAGTATTTTCCTTGTAAAACTTTTTGTGAGAGTTTTAAGAATAACTCTACTCCGCATCGCAAAGGAAATCCTCGCTGAGCCCACCAGGAGGTTTCCACACACAATTGTCAACTCATCAGCATCCACCTGTCACCTGCAACAGGGGGAATGAAACCCTGAGTACTCAATTGTACTCAGCAAGACTTACCCGACAGGAGAAAAATAAACGACTCCAAGGATATGCAAGGCTTATCCGGCTTGCTGGTTTATTGCATTGCAGGAAGCATTACTACCTGTGCATCCTTATATTTATTTTTATTAGCAGTCGTCATTAGTTCATTAGCTATCCATTCTAGGTAAGCACCTGTTCTACTTTCAAGCAAGTGGTAAGCAATCAGAACCATTTTATCTTCTCTTCCAACAACTTTCTTGTTCCAGTTCTTACTACGATGCCAGAGCGTAGTCAAGCCGTACCGTCACGCCGAAACGGCGATTCGCGAATCAATATGCCCAGCTGGGTGCCCCGAAAACACACGCCTTGCTCGTACCCCGGGCACAAGCAAGACCAACCCGTTCCACTCCTGTCAAGGGGGTCCAGGTCCCCGTCCAAGCTCGGACTCTAAGCCCCCATCACTGCAGGCCCGGCCTCAGTATGGTGCTTAGACCTCCTCAACCCAATATATATAACCACCCTAAAAGCCGGTCCGGAAAGAGCCGGAACCCATGACAAGAGAGAAACAAGCCTTCCCGCTCCCATAAGCAAGTATATGCTCGGGACAATAAATCTGTGACTTGACCAGGGTCCATGCAACGAACGGTCCTTAATTGACACAGGCGGAACAAATGCAACCAGAGCCCTGCTCTGCTGCCCAACCAGGTCCAAGTCCCTCCAACCCATTCCGCCCGGTCTCCAATTATCCGTATACATTTATATACCATGAGATAGCAACATGATGATAGTAACAAAAAGATATTCCTATCTCTCGCGAGTGACAGAAAATCACTCGACTTCTACCGAATTCCTGTAGCATAGCAATCTACACGATCCTGACATGCTAGTAAGACTCATGGGATCAAGATATTTATATGCAAGTGGGTTTCATTCAAATCCTTTAAACTTAATGCACAAGCATAAAATAAAGTGCAGAATAATAGGGGTTATGCACCGGGGCTTGCCTGGGTAAAAGATAACCAAAAGTTAGTATTCCATCTCCGGGACCTGTTCGCCATGGTACCATCTTTGATTAAACACCAAGTCATTTGGTTGATCCATCGACCCATCAACCATCATCATCGTTCCTATTATGAAATGCAAAAATGCAATGCCTGCTTAAGCGGAACAAGCATAGCATCTACCGGTATAAATTTCTCTATAATTAATCATAGGAAAAATATAGTGCAATATTTTTCTACTAAAACATACAATATTATATATCTAATGCATAGAGATAAACACAAGGGTTCCAAAACATCTTGATTTTCTATTTTACGAATTTTCTATGATTTACTATGAATTTCTAAAAGTTCAATACATTTAAGAAAAGACAAGAAGCTAATGACATAATTAACTAATCACATAATTTCAAATTAGCTCTAAAAATCATGAAATTAATATGGAAGATAGAGTTTGATTTTAGATGAATTTAGGAAGAAGAATTCATGGAATCCAAGTTGATATGATGGAGATATAAAATTCGCAAGATAGCTGTGCAGGTAAATAAACACGAACTTTTGAAAGAGACGTACGTGAAGCTGAGCTTCGTGCTCGCGAGGCACGTCCGCCATGGATGACCGCTCGAGCTAGTGGATGCAAGTAATTAGAGGGAGGTGAGTGGTAGCTCGGAGCTCTGCTCGACCATAGCGGCCATGGCAGCGTGCTCTCTGGCGCGAAAAGAGAGCGGGAGTGAGTGCGGCAGAGGGGAAAGTGAGGCGCGCGAGGGGGCTCGGCCTCCACTTTGAGCGCGAGCGCAGAGGCAGCAGTGCGCCGCAGTGCTCCAGGCGACAGGACCACGTGCGTGCAAGGAGCAGCAGCGGCGCAGCGTGGACAGTGGCTAGGCTCAGTGCACCTGTGGTCCGAGTATAGCCCATGCACGAGAAAGAAAGCAGCATTCTCCATCTCCAGAAAATACTAAACTACAGTGGTGTGCTGTGCCACTTTGGGGTGCTCTGTTTTGAAACCATTCGATACATGCAATCGTGCATGCATGCCTGTGAGCGGGGCAGCAAGCGCAGCATAGCAGCAGGTGCTTTGAATGCTCGGCGTGCAAGGCAGCAGCGGCTCTCTCACTCTCGCGCTCACGGCCAAAACTAGCTGCATGCAAGCAGCTGCCAGGAGGGTGCAGAGAGCAGCGCGCGGCAGCAGAGCAGCAGTGCGCGCAAGCAAGCTGTGCAATAATGCAGCAACAGCAAATGGGCAGGCAAGGGACAAGAGTGCAGGTGCATGCATGTGTGCGTGTCGTGTGTGTTTGTCTTTTGAACTTTCTTTATCACTAATCTACATACATACATGCATATATCCAATGTATGTTCATATATATTTATATATCAGAAGCATGCTTATCAAATCAAATACGTAAGTGTATATATAGCTCTCTATACATTTTTATTTAGTTAGTTCACTATATATATATTTTTTTATTTATTTTCTAAACTAGCTACTAGCAATTCAACAATCCGACACATAATTTTTCAAGAGCTTGAATTTAAATTAGATTCAAAAGCTACGTCTATCTATGCAATGATATTAATATAGATTTATTCTTTTCTACGTTAACCTTGCTCTAGATCATCATTTACCTCAACACAAGCTCTACATTATTTTTGCTTGCCATAAATTTCCCAAAAAGGATGCGTTAAAACGTAAGCTCGAGCGTTGCCGACTCAACGAAAAAGGCTTAACTTGATTTTTATATTTTTATATTTTTATTATTATTATTATTATTATTATTATTATTATTATTATTATTATTATTATTAAGCGAGGTGCTAAGCGGCTCGTAACACCAGAGGTGTTACATTCTCCGCCCTGGAGCTTCCTCCTCCAACTCGACGATGGCATGGGGGGCTCCCCCGTGGCGGATTCATGGTGCACCGAGCCGTCCACGGTGGATCCATGGTGGCGGTGCAGATCTAGTTGGGGGTGGCGCTTTCCACTCTTGCACGCCTCGCTCACCTCGACGATGGCTTTGGCGAGCTCTCCTGGTGGTGGATCCATGCAGCAGCGTTGCCCCTCGTGGTGGATCCATGGGGGCGTTGCAAATCTGGCGGCCTTCTCCCTCTCTTCTTCCCTTGTTTCAGTAGTTTTTTCTGTTGTTTTATTTGCTCGAAAGGTATGTTTCAGTAGGCAATCTAGGATGTTTTTCTGGTTGTTTCAATAGTTCAAGTTGGGTGTTTCAATAGTTGAAGCTAGATGTTTTAGTAGCCAATCTAGGGGTGTTTTCTGGGTGTTTCAGTATTCAATCTGGGGTGTTTTCTGGGTGTTTCAGTAGTTCAATATGGGTGTTTCACTAGCTCAATTTGGGCGTTTCAACAGGAGGATTTCAAGTGTTTCAGCAATCCATCAGTAATTCAATCTTGGTGTTTCAATAAGATGTTTTCAAGTGTTTCAATATTCAAAACTGGGGTGTTTCTGGAGTGTCTCAGTAGTTCAAAACTGGGTGTTTCAATAGTTCAAAACTAGGTGTTTCAGTAGCATGTTTTAATTGTTTCAATAGTTATAGGATGTATGTTGCAACAGTTGTGTTTGAATGTTTCATAGGTAGATCTAGGTTTTTGCATCTCTCTCCTTCCCACCTTTGTTGCATCTTCTCTCCTAGAGTTTTTTTTTTGCATCATACGTCGGTGCTGGGGGTTGACGAGGTTGAGGGCGGGGCAGATCCGTTGCGCGGGGTGGTGGAGATGGCTTCCTTTCTTCGTCCATGTGTGGTGGGGATGGGGGAGGCGTTGGTTCGCTAGTTCCTTCCGTTTTTATTTTCGTTGAGACGGGGGCGGGCCGTTGCAGTGGGAGGCGGGGTGGTTTGCTGTAGCGTCCGGCCGCTAGCGTCCAGATCCTGACGTTCGGGAGCTAGCAACGCCCTAAAAATTTAATATTTTAGATGGAACTAAACACACCTATAAAAATTTTAGCATTTTGTATTCCGTGGGAACTGAACACAGCCTTGATTAAAGATACATTTTCTTGGCGGTTGGCGCTTAATAGCTGCGGAAAGCAAACCGTCGTCCGCACCCAAAACCAAAACCAGCGAGCGCAACGAGCAAGCGAAGCCCAGCAAGGAAACCACACATGCCCCACCTCGCCGCCACTCCCCCCACTTCCTCCGCCGCCGCCGCGGTCCCCACCGCGCAGCCCACGGCGGCCGGGGGCCGCGTCGCGTTCCGGCTCCCGTGGAACACACCGCGCCTGCGCGTGCGCGCGCGGGGCGTCCGGCGTGAGGACGGCGGCGGCGGCGGCGTGCGCACGGAGGGGCAGGAGCAGGAGCGGACGGCATCGCGGACGTTCTACGACCTGCTCGGGATCTCGGCGGAGGGGAGCCCCGACGAGGTCCGGGCGGCCTACAGGCGGCTGGCGCTCAAGTACCACCCGGACGTGTCCCCGCCGGGCGCCGCGGCGGAGAACACGCGCCGCTTCATCGAGATGCAGGAGGCCTACGAGACGCTCTCCGACCCGAGCCGCCGCGCCAGCTACGACCGCGCGCTCGCCCGCGGCGTCTGCCGCCTCGCCTTCTCCGGGCGCCGTTCCCAGTCACACCGCGCCTACTACCAGCACGACCACCACCAGGTGTGGATCACTGCTCTCCTCACTTGTTACTTGGGTACTACTTGGTGTTTTTTTCATGGCGTTGCATTGCGTGCCAATCCGATTGGTAGAGATGTGATCTCGTAGTCAGTAGTCAGGATTACGATTCTCGTAGTCAGATTACGATTGATTTGTGGCGTTGTTGGATTGATGCTGGGACCTTTAGCTTCGTTTATTTATGATTATGTTGAACTGGAGAGGAACCTACTCGCATAGTCAGAGGAAAAATATGTGTTGTATTATACCTAATTATACGTGAAGCGAATTTGCTGGACTTTGCTGAGCTCGAACGTTCAGCAAACGTCTCCCAGCCTGAAATCTGTCCGTATTCTAATCGAGGCCACAGGGGGTGTTTGCAGACTTCAGATCCTTGGTCTGTACCTGAGAGGACTCATCATCAGTTCTTCAGGGCTGTACAATCTGGCTCATTTTAGTAATGAATCTGTCATTTGGAAAGAAATCTAGTTGTTTCAGCTACTGTCCTTGATAGGAGTTCAAACATATGCATCATGAGTGAACTGCAACCTTTACAAACTGTGGATCTGGATGCCCCCTTGATTAATGTGTTTGTTGAAGCATGGCTTTCGCATTGATGCTTGTAGTTCATAAATAATTCCCTGTTTGGCCGGCCAATAGAGTCATATTTATGTTGACTTTAGCATGATGATCTTCTGTCTATGCAACTTTAGACACTCATCAACATATTATTTTCATGTCATGGCATTGGCATGACATTTATATGTGGATTCAGAAGATCGACATAAGATGACTGATTCATCCAACAGTGAATGACTGAATTTGATTACAGTCGTGGATTCTTTAGGAACATCTCTTATGGTTTGTGACTCACTGTGAATATTGGGTGCTCAAAGGCTGCCTTTAACTTTACGGTGCTTCAAAGATTGGCGAATTAACTACTACAGACAAAAAATAAATATGAGCCAGGAGTTACCATTTTGTTTCACATAAAATCAATGAACATAATTTTCTCTGATGCGAGATACTTATGAATAGGGAACGGCCAGGAATTTTCCGTGATACAAAAACAGTACAAATAGGACGTGGATAATGAGTGGATCGCAACATGCAGAAGAGTTTGGAGAAGTCGTTTTCAGCGTGTCACACAAAAGATTATCTGGGAAATAATTCAAAAGGCGCTGCCTTACATGTAAGACTGATAATTGCTGTAGCAAGCTTATCTTCCTGTGTGTTGATGGCTTATGCAAAAGTCGCACAGGAGAATCATTCATGATGTGAAAGGCCATTGTTTGTAATTCTGTTTTCTAAGTTTCCAGCCCCAGAAGCTCTGTTTTGGATTTTTCCTCACAAATCTGTTATCCATGTGGACCACAGGGGCAGGAAGAGAAATCTGGCTGGAGAAGGTCCTGGGAAGACCAGATTGCAGAGCTGAAGAGGAGGAGCACGACAAAGGATTCAGAAGAGAACCTGTCCTGGGGCGCTCGTATGCGGAGAAGGGCCGAGGCATCATCAGCAGAACAGCTATGATAGTAGTAATCCTTCCAACTCAATAATACTCGTATGTAGCATCGGAACCAAAACCGACTATATTTTTGGGTAGGCACGATTAGAAGGGTGTGGTCTGCGAGGTTTTGGATCTAAGATGGCCAGATTGGCCTGTGGAAAACCTTGCTGTGACCTGTTATGGGAAATGCCTAGTAAGTAATATAGCAGTAGTAGCTGTAGCGGTGGCATCTGCCAGGATTGAGAAACAGCAGCACCTGGAGTGTGGTGGCTGCAGACTGCTGACCAACATCCATGGCCCTGGCGTATATAGTTGATGAGTTGCTTCCCGCTGCCCTGCTGGGATGTACGTAGAAGACTCAACTATGTTACTCCTTGAGTCCAGTACATTTCTGGCTAGTCCAATGTAAATGTAAATGTAAATGTAAATACTACAGACATCAATTACGAAGAAGCCAGCTAGCTGTTGTTCCAATATTCAGGCTGTTTCCTTTCTGTTTTCCTTTTCCTTTTCCTTTTCCTTTCAGAAGTTCATTTCCTCTGTTTTTTTTAAAACGCCTCTCCTAAAGCTCCACAGGTGCACACACATCGCACTCATACTGTGGCCTTATGCGGGAGAGGCAATGATTCTTATCTTTAGGAGCATGCCTCGGTGAGACACGAGGCGGCTCATCGGTGGGGGAACCATAAACCTGTTCTGCTTTGCTGCTCTGTTTTCGTATGCTTTCTGCGACTAGAATGCTCCACCATATAGCATTAGCATGGGTAGTATTTTTCATGTCACTGTCACCTAGGAATTTATTGTGAAAAGTGTGGATAGGAGCTGCGCTGTTGCTTTCTGATATCTGTTCACAGATCACAGGGTCCTGCTCGCCACTACAGCTTGCTACTGGTGAAGTGGTGGAGTGGTGCAGTGTCTGGTGAGGATGATGACCGAGTTGATATGCTGCAATGTTTCTTAGTTTTTCTGACCTGGAAAGATTGGTAAGGATGGCTGCTTGGGGTAGCTGCGGCGGCTGGATTTTGATGCGTGGCGACTCAGACGTCTCTATCCGGACAGAGAAAGGTCAGATTTGTGTTTGTCCATGCTGGGGGTAGCTGATGGCTTGCCTTGTCTGCTCTGTTAGCTTGAGATTATCAGCCAGATTAGTCAGTCATTCAGCAGTGTTTTTCTCTTAAAAAAACAGCTTGATCAGCCAGATTTCAGCTCAAACGAACAGGCTGAACTCACCCTTCTCATCTGCCCACTTTCTTCATTCATCACTTAATAATTCTGCACTCCAGTGGCTCAAAGTGAAATCGTCTCCCCGTCCCCGGTGACCTGTAAAATTAGCCGCCACCCTAGGCCCATGCTGTGAATCAGTCGCTTCCAACCAGTAATATAATAACAATCATTTTTCGACCCCTATCCAGTTTTGCATTGGCTTTGTCGACCATGATATAATCAACTGACCATTAAAAATTGGCTTTGTCGACCATGATATAATCAACTGACCATTAAAAAGGAACATGAAGGATTGGATTGGGTTAGAGATACTTTGTTTGTTGGATCAGCCACAGCCCACAGGTGCAGCGGTTGCTGGCCTTCTGTGTCGATTAGATGGGCCGTTACTGACCCCAGGCGCGTGAGGGGATGGGCCTATGTGGAGACATAGACCCGTATATCCTCATGGCTCATCATGGGCCGCACCGGACAAGGTGGCCCAATAAGCTAAAAAGAGCCGCGCGGATCTCCGAACTGCTCGGCGAATCGTGCAGAGAAGCAGAAACTACTTGACGATCAAGGAAACCTAGTCAGTTAGAATAGATATCGTATCCTCCATGGATACCGTAGTTGTAACCGATTGAAACTAGATTCCTTAGATCTGGAACCTTACCCCCGTACTATATAAGGCGGGTAAGGACCCCCCTCAAAACATATCATCACGCATCAATACAATCTATAGAGACGCAGGACGTAGGGTATTACGCAGCTATTCGCGGCCAAAACCTGGATAAAACTTATGTTCATCTTGTGTCACCATCTAGTTCGCTGTCTTACGCACCTCCACCGATAATCTACTACCGTAGGCATACCCCTCGGTAGACTGCCGACCACATCACGTCGACAACCTCCCGCCCCGTCTTTTTTGTTTTTAGACCTTTTTTCGAAAGATTCTCACAAATACGTCCCTGGCAGTAAGATTTCAAAAAATGGACCATCCTCTTGGTGCCATTGTTATTGGCGCCAAGATCAAACGTCTCGGCGCCAGCCCAATTGGCGTCAAGCTCTTTGCCCACGTCGACGTCGACGCAGAACTGGTGGTGACGTGACAGCCAGCTCGGCGCCAATTATATTGACGCCATGCTTGGCGCCATGATCATTGACGCCATGCTTGGCGCCAAGATCGATGGCGCCAAACTCCTGTTTTCAAACTTATAGTCACTATTTAACCATGTTTAAGACTGATTTAGGTTTAGGTCCAAAAGTAAAGTTTGTTGTAGTCAATTCAAGCTACAAGTTCTATTAAAGGTTAAACTTCATATCTAAAAAAGAAACTATAGTTTTACTCTGATCAAAATAGCATCATGAAAAAAGGGTTAACTATTGATTCAACACTTAGAAGCATTTTTACGCTGGTTCATGAACATAAACCCTAGATCATTTTTATCCTAAGTATTTCTAGGTTGTTTTAAGTGATTAAATAGAAAGTCATTGTAAAAACTCTAGAGTTTGCCACATTTCTCAATATCCAAGTCATGGTAAAAAAGCCATTTTTTCATATGTATATCCCATGGTAGTTGGTATTCTAACATATCCAAGCCACGGCAAAAATCCAGACTATATAATTTTACCATGAGACGGACATACAAAGCTCTAAATTAACATGACTTGGACCCTAACTTTACTATGAGATGGACATACAAAATTTTGGCAAAATCTTGATATTTACCATGTGTTGGGCAATCTAGAAATTAGAGGATATTAAGGTTAAAATCAGAGCTCGGCGCCAATTGTATTGGTGCCAAGCATGGCACTATGATATTGGCGCCAATACAATTGGGGTCGAGCTAGCTGCCATGTCACCGCCAACTCTGCGTCGACGTCGTCATGGGCAAGAAGCTTGGCACCAATTGGGCTGGCGCCGAGAGGTTTGATCTTGGTGCCAATAACAACGATGCCAAGAGGATGGTCCATTTTTTAAAATCTTACCGCCAGGGGCGTATTTGTGAGAATCTTTAAAAAAAAAGAAGGGAGGGGCTTAAAAAAAAAGACGGCCTCCCGCCTCCTGGCCTGCTACGATCAAGCCCACCGCAACTGAAGCAGCTCACAAGTAGAGCCAATTTTTTTTTGGTTTTCTTACTTTTGGGGTTGAGAATGCATGTGACGTCAAAACATGTGATGTCCGTACTAGTTCATTCTACTATATTATATTATTTGCATGTTACTAGCGTTTTCTATGACTGACAAGATCTACAAAACTAGATCCACATTGTATATATTTTTAAAATATATTCATGTCTAATGGTAAGTTTAGTGCAATGGTGCTTGCAAGTTATAAGTAACCTTGATAGTAAAATTTCTACACCAAATACTAATGATTATTGTTGATATACAAATTATTGATTAAAGCTCATTCATACAAGAAATCTCTTGTATGCAAATCTTAAGCTATCACTGGCGGTTCAAAACCCCCCTTCACTTGTGGATTTTAAACCGCCATAACCAACTCGGCAGTGATAAACTGATCACATCACTGCCGGTTATGCCAAACCGGCAGTGATAGCTTGTGTATCACTGCCGGTTCGTGTTACAAACCGGCAGTGATACTTGAGCAATCACTGCCGGTTTATGTTACAAACCGGCACTGATAGGCTATAAAAAAACAAAAAAAAGGGAATACATGCTCGCTGGAGCATGCTCGTTGCTGCAGCCACCGCCATGTTTGCTGGCCACCGCCGCCGCTCCATCAAGCAGTTCATCCAATAAAAATTCGTGCATCACAAACAAAGGAGGAGGGATTCAACACATCACAAATCAACTCACCCACAAAACGATTCGTACATCACAAAGGAGAAGGGTTCAACATCACAAAGGAGAAGGACATGTGACTGAAAGATAATGGATAGTACCAAAATGGTAACCTTAAGTTAAGTACATTTTCATTGGCGCTAATTGCACAAGAACATGTGGTAAAACCAAATACAAACTATGATCTTAGGATCTTAGCATTCTTGGTAAAATATACTGATTGCATCATGTAATGATGTAAATGGATGTCAAAACTTTAGCTAACCTTGTGCTTTGGCACAATCATACTGACCCAGCGATTGACAGTGGGCAACAGTCCTAAATGCCCATCAATTCAAACATGGCAGATATTGCAACTGAACACCACAAGCTGCAGAGCAACAAACATGGATACAAAATACAAAAGGGGTTAGTCAGCCTGTGTGATGTGGCTTGTTAAGAACAGTGACCAGGCAGTTTCACTTACATGCTCAAGGTACTAAATACCAGTTTTGATAGCAAGGGCTTGCAATATGGGTAAATAGAATAACTCATTTTTCTTCTGTACAGCTATACCCAATACACGGTATAGTTGAATATCTGGATAAACACCAACAGATAGCATGATCGGTACGAGCATCAAAGCTTCTTTGGTGAACTGTCTTTTGCATAGTCGGTTGATTGCTGCACTGAAGTCTTCAATAGATGCCTCAAACCCTGCATCTAGAAGCTTGCCAAACCACATAATGGCCTTGTAAAGCATCCCTTTTGCACATTGAGCTTTGATAAGTGTTGTGTATGCAAATTTTCTCAGCTTGTCACCCTGTTTTCTGAAGGACTCCAGTTTCATTTCAGCGTGAATAACTAGTCCCTTTGAGCACAGCACATTAACCAACAAGTTATAAGTAACAGGTGTGGGCATCACTCCACGAAATACCATTAGTTCATACACACCGAAAGCATTTTTGGCGTCCTGCGTTTCACAAAAACCTTGTATAAGCGTGTTGTAAGGTATTGGATCAGCATCAAAACCTTCTCTACACATATCATCGAGAACATTCTTGGCATCATGGAACATGAACTGCTTACAAAGTCCTTTAATAACTACACTGTAAGTTACTGCATTTGGTTTGATACCTTTTCCAGTCATTTCTTTAAAAAGACTTAGCATGGAATGAACTTTCCCAGCTTTAGAGAGTGCATCCATCAAGGTGGTGTATGTAACTGTTGTTGGCAGCAGATCACTTAACTGAATAGCCGTAAAATAGCTCTCTGCCATATGCAGATCCCCAAATTTGCAGTAACCATATAGAAGAGAATTGCATGTTACAATGGTTGGGCACATACCAGCCATAATAATCGCATCATACAGCTGAACAGCATTACCAATATCACCCACTTTTGTATAACCATCAATAACTACATTTTGGTACTATCCATTATCTTTCAGTTACTTAAGGTTAGCATCACAAAGGATTCGTACATCACAAATTCAGTACATCACAGACAAAGGAGAAGGATGCAGATGTTTCTGGGATTGGGAAGGAATACACCTGACACACCTTCTTCCTCCTCCCAATCCAGCCCGCGTCCACTGTCGCCGTGGCCGGGTGCACCTTCTTCCTCCTCGCCGCCGCTGGATCTAGATCCACCTCCATCGGGCACCAAAACTCCGGATTCGGGTGAGGAAGGGGTGGGCACCATGAGGGAGGTAGGTGGGGAGGGGCGAGCAGCAAGGGAGGCCCAGGCGAGGGAGGGGCTAGCAGTGAGGGAGGTCATCCGGGCAGGGGAGGAGCGAGCGGGGCGCGGAGGTGCGCGACGGGGGAGAAGTCTGCGGAGAGAGAGAGAGAGCGGGGAAGTCTGGGTGCGGACTGGACGTGAGTTTAGACTTAACCGGGATACATAAAAATTACGTGAGTTTAGACTACTATTCTGTAGTAGTGTTATCACTGCCGGTTCCAGCCACGAACCGGCAGTGAAGCTCATTATCACTGCCGGTTCCAGCCACGAACCGGCAGTGAAGCTTCACTGCCGATTCCAGCCACGAACCGGCAGTGATAATGAGCTTCACTGCCGGTTTGACCCCTACCCCAATCATTTGAATGTCTGTCAGAGTTTGAACCGGTAGTGAAGATTTATCACTGCCGGCCCAATACAATCCGGCAGTGATGGGCCGGCAGTGATGTTTGAATCTGCAGTAGTGATAAGTTCCTACTAAATATTTTGACTGAAGTTACTACCTAAGTAAAAACTGGTCACACACAGTTAAGTTGCCTAAAGGAAAAATAAGGGAAGCTGGAACTCAAAAGTTATAGAACGATTTGCAAGTTTTAAAAGTCGACCTAGAAGACATTAACTTGGCAATACATTTTCACATCTTCCCAGTTCCTTTTTAGCTAGTTTTCTTTCCGAAAGTTGTTTCTCCTGAAAACTGTTGTTGGTTAATAGTAACTTTTATGTAAATTGCAAGTAAACTTTGTACAGAAGTTCATGCTATGTTTACATATAACTTGCTACTGAGTGATCGTCAAGATAAATATGAAATTATATCGGGTTTGATGATGACAAGAAAACACATTGATGCCCCTCATCCTCATGCAGCCTTCACGAAGCAAGTACTTCGAGATATCACTCATCGAGGACAAAAGCTGGTAAGAAAAATACCATTTAGCACCAAAAAATTATTATTAGGCAAATAACAGGTAGAGAAATTGAAAGTTTTGTTTCTTTGGGTGACTGAACCAGGACATCTACAACATCTATAGGGAATGAAGTGACAGCCCCCAATGAGCCATTGCACCATTAAATGTGCCAACTAATTAGCGACCTTCCAATTAACACAAAGATTATGGTACTACTCCCTCCACTTAGGAATGTAAGCATTTTTAGCAGGAAAAAATCCTCCACAGGCATAAGTATCTCTAGCTGTTTTTTTTAAATAATTTAGTGTCGGTCATTTCTGTCAAACACTAGCACTTATCAGATCGCCGCATGAGGCCATCAACATCGCTTCATCCTCCGCCCTCCATCCCCCGCGCTCCCCGCCAAATTCATCACCATGTGAGCGAGCTTTAGCATGTAGGAACGGATCGAGATCCTCAAATTGATAGTGCTCCAACTCTAATGGGCAGCGGAGGTGGTGATGGTAGGTAGGACGCCTCTTTCCTTCCTCTCTCTTTCTATCAAACAGGGGACATGATGGTGGCTGGAGTTGAAGATGAATAGTTGGATTTAGGGTTAGGGCCTTGGGGTTAGGGATTTGGGGTGTCTGGCAATTATAAAGGGATGTCCTCAATGGTGGGCGATGAGGTGAGGAGAAGCAACAAGGGCACCGTCAGCCACGGTGAGTTCCACCGCTTTCTCACCGGCGTGTCCGTTGTCCCAATCCCAAGGCGGCGGCGGCGAGCCGGCGGAGAGAGCACGTCAGCATCATCCGCGGAGGCCAAGGCTCGGGATCGTGTCACGCAGGGGCACGCGCGTGATCGAGAACCAGGCGGCCGTGCCGCAGCTCGCGGCATCGGTCAGGTTCGACGTCGACGTCCTGGAGTCGGGCAACGCCATGGCGCCGCCGCCGCCGCCGCCGCTCTCGGCGGTGTACGCGTGGGTGCGCGCGCACGACGCGCTGGTGGGCGTGCACGGCTCGGACCTGACCAGCTTCATGTTCCTGCGCCCCGGCAGCGGCGCGCTCGCTCAGATCGCGCCGCTGGGCGTCACCCAGCTCTCGCGCAACCTATTCGGCACGCCGGCCGTCAGGATGGGGCTGCACTACGAGCAGTACGACGTGCGCGGGCGCGAGAGCTCGCTGAGCCGCAGGTACTCGCCGGAGCACGTCGTCGTGGTCGACCCGGAGAGGGCGAAGCGGAGGCAGGGGAGCACAGACGAGGGGGACTGGGACTGGGACTTCATCGGCCGCGCGTCTACCTCAACGGGCAGAACGTGAGCCTGGACCTGGCCAGGTTCGGGGAGACGCTGGCCAGGATGCACTCTCGACTGCTGCGGCAACGACAGAGGGAGGGCCCCGAGTAGACGTGTTACCTTACCTCAAAAATTGACTTATGTTGTACTTTCTCCCATTCCAAACTTCAAATTTCAAATTGTGAGCCATTTTGTTTTGGACACTTCTAGGGCAGCGCACGGCACGACCGCTTTGATTTGGCCTGGGTCCTTCTTCCTCCTAGGCGTGCTCTTCCTCCACGTCTCTGGCCAGCGGCTCTCGACCCCGTCGTCCTCCTCTCCGGCGCCTCTCCTCCTCTCCAGCGCCCCTCGCACTTGCCGCTACCCACCGCCCTGTCGTGGCATGCTAGGGTTTTGCCCGTGGAGCTCCCACGAAACCCTAGCGTGCCCGCGGCCGTCACCTTCTTTCCCTCCCCCTCCGGTCGGCGCCATGGCCATGGGCGCCCCCGCCCGACCTAGCCCGGCCACCTCCAAACGCCGCCAGGACCCTAAAGCCGCCCTCCCGCTGCCCCACCGCCTATCTGGCTTGCCTCTCTCGAGCCCCTTGTCTTCTAAGCTCGCTGGAGTTGGGGAAGAAGGGGGTGAGGGCGTTGGGTGCGGGCGTTGGCCACTGGAGTTGGGGAAGAAGGGGTGGGGCGAGCAGGAACGCAGGCATGAGCGCTGCGGGCGTCGGGACATGCAAACGGGAAAAAACGATCGGCTGTTATGAAGTCATTACCTTCTGTGTTTGTCCTAAATCAATGTTTAGTAGCTTTTACCAAATTTATATAAAAAAGTCACAAACGTCTATAATTGCAATAACCAATAAGGATGAAAGTTGAAAACTAATATATAGATTTATAACATCAGATAATAGATGGATACAATAAAAGCTAATATAACTTAAACTTATTTTTCGACTAAGTACATATCGAAAACTCATTAGATGGAAAGTAAAGGGTGACAACACATACCACGATATTACTAATTGGAGACCCTCAACATATTCTTCACAAATCTAACAAGATGTGTTACATTAAATATAAGTTCTTCGATTATTGTGATAATTAGATATATTGCTAGACTATGTTTTCTTAAAAAATTACCAATTTCTGCCATTATATAAAAACATAAATAATCCCTTAACCTACAAAACAACTAGCAATCTATATATGTAATTATGAAAGATGATATTAAGTAACCCTTTAATTTGCATCTAAATTATTCACATATGTCACTATAATACGTGAACTAAAATATCCATCAAATCTATGTTTAAATTAACAATAAAAACTATTATTATTGTTGTTGCTGCTGCATAAAGAGATGCTACTTGTGCAATAAGATTCTGTTTGGATCCTATGGTTTAAAGTCTAGCTTTAGACTACTTTAGCTCTTGAGGCTCCAAACATGTGGTCTAAAGTGTTGTAAGTTTATTCAAGCTCACAAAAAAATTTAGACCACACAAGTGAGGTAAAGTGGTCTATAATTTTAGTCTTCAATTCTAGTGAACTAGATACTCTCGATCACCTAATGTAAGGTGACGTTTTGATCCTAAGGATTTGAGAATAAGGATAAAAAGAATCCCAACAACTTTATTGGATTTCGAGATTCTAAAAATTTGTGAGTTAAAATCCCTATAAAATCTAGACCGTTTGGATGAGAATCTAGGATGTGAGATTTTTTTAATCTAGATTCTCAAAATCCATGGGGTCCAAGGTCTAAGTATAAGAGTAGTCTCAGCCTAGAAACTATGGGATAATTTTCATATTTGCGAATTAATATTGACATATGGAAAGTAAGTTGCTAATAGATAGTTTCTACTCCGTTCGTTCCAAATTATAAGATATTTTAACTTCTCTAAATATGTAAGTTTTGCTATACACTTGGATATGCATTATATCTAGATACATAATAAAATCAATATATCTAGAAAAGTCAAACGTCTTATAATTTATAATGGAGGGAGTACAAATAAAATGTTCATCCAATCAAATCTCTTTATATATGTTTCGGTTCATGTGTATATAGACATGGTTTTCTATATAACAAACCATTCACTTCTCTGTCTCCAATACAACTATAGCGATGTATTTGTTGTCAAAAAAAAACTATAGCGATGTATTAGCCTTTTGCTTAGTTGGTACACAAATTGATGGCTATAGAAATCATATAATTTCTGGATTGGAAGTGTACTAATATTTGGTGTATTTTTTTGCTACCAAGACAAGTGCGCATGTGCATCCTTGGACGATGTAAAAACAAAAATTGGACACCTGGAACCGGAAGCAACGTGGGCTGGCGGCCGCCCTCATTTATCGTGGCGGTGGTGTTGATTCCGATTCCATGAACCAACGTACTATAATAACGAGATATACAGACTGATAAACTTTTTTTTTGGGGGGGGGGGGGGGGGGGGGGGGAAGCGACTTTGACCTTGTTTCAACTTTTCGAGAGTGAAATAAAGAAACAAAGAGTAGCATCTCGAGTCTGGTCGAGTAGAATGCGCGGGACTGCGAAGTTAGAAAATTAGGAAGAAAATTCCGTGGACAAGGCTCCAAACTCCTCCCATGCGACTACAGTTGGGTTTTTAATTGAAGATATACAGAGAACTGAGATGCACGGTTGGCTACCCTCTCGCTTAGGGCAGTCCCAACCTGAAACCACATGTAGTTTCCATAGCATTAAATACCCTGTTAATTAAGCAAAAACGCTGATGTGGCACCTTAGTTAAGGAAGAGAGAGAGGAGAAAAGGTAGAAACCGTTTCTCATATGAGAACGTCCTCTCGTGGCCCAAGGCGGATGGAAACGATATTTTTTGCATTGGGCCGGCCCGCATCGTTTCCTCGGCTGCCGTCCGGATCCCCTGCAACTCGTCTCTATCCATCGCCGCGCTCTTTTTCTCCCCTCCTCGCGCGCGCGAAGCTGGCTCCCGCGCGTCCTTTTTCCCGCGCAAATAGTCAACATGCAGTGTCACCAGCTGTAAATGTTTCAATGCATACTGGTTTTGTTGGTTCAGCGGATACAGAACTTATTGACATCGATGGCGATGAGACTCCCCAACCTAATAGGTCTGAAGTTCGATTGAATTGGACACATAAAGAAGATGAAAGATTGGTAAGACAACTACATTTTATTTTCATAACACTTGTATGATAGTCTGATGTAATCTGCGATTGATTTTTTTGTTTGTTCATATGCTTGTTGTAGGCTAGTGCCTGGCTGCTTTGTTCTAAAGACCCAGTTGATGGAAATGATAAGAAGTTGGATCAGTATTGGGGAGATGTCACTACGACATACAACAATACAACAGTTAGTAATAGAACAAGGAATCGTAACCAGTTGAAGATTCGTTGGGACCGCTTAAAGAAATCTGTTAGTGAGTTTCATGGCTGTTGGACAAGAATGGACAAAGTGTATGCAAGTGGAATGAGTGACGATCAAATAACTGATCATGCAATGGAGCTGTATGCTTCTGAACATAATGACAAGGCTTTTGTACTGCAGCATGTGTGGAAGATACTGCGCCATGAAAGGAAGTGGTCTGCATATGTGAGAAAACTAGAGAAGGAGAAGGAGATGGAGAAGCAGAAGAATAAAAGGGCAAATCCATCAAGTGTCCTGAATATTGAAGATGATGCATCACAGCGTCCTGTAGGTCATAAGAAAGCAAAAGAAGAAAGAAATGGTAAAAAGAAGACATCAGATGGTATATCTGCAATAAGTGAGAAGCTTGAAAAATTTATTGAAGCAAGACAGATGGCTGCTAAAGACCGTGAGAAGATGGTTGATGTGCAAGAAAGTTTGGCAAATAAGAAGTTGGAAACAGCCAAGCTTGCTCATAAAACATCATGAGAGAAAACAAAGTGCAAAATGCTAGAGATGTACAAAGATTTAATGTTTTCAAGTACAAGTCAGTTAAGTGAGCAGACCTTAGCTGAAAGAGAAAAGGCAATGGAGGCCATGCGGCTGAGTTTGTTTAGCAAGGATGACTGAGGTATGTCTCTTATCTAAATACTATTTTTTCTTGCTGCTATAGTGTGAACACTTATTCTTGCTGTTGGTAAAAATTAATAGTCTAAACACATGCTGCAGTAGTCTGAATGTGCATTTGGAATAGTCTGAACCCAGAGATGGAAGAAGTACTAGAAAGAAATGCTAGAATTCATGATCGTTCTATTTATAAGCAACTTCAGTTAGACTTGATTGAACATATTTGGCATAAGTATGGGAATTCTAATTAGGTACTTAAAATATTTTGTTGAATAAACTGATATGAATGATTTAATTGTTGTCTGTATAAATGTTCATTTGTTTTACTGAAAACTCATTGTTTGACTATTTTCATTGTAGATAATTGCTTTTGGAGTTCTTTGTGGCATCTGCGGAGTTACATTGCATCACTGAAGTACAAGCACTGCGAGAGATGTATGGATGATGACTATTCTATCTAATTATATATACTATGCATTATCATTACCCAGCGAGATCTGACTGGATGATGGATGCCTATCTAGTGTGTGTATATATATATATATATATATATATTGTAATGCTTATGGATATGGCTTATTTGGTTACCTATTCTGCTATCTATTATTTATGGACTGCTATTATATATAGTTTACTATCAACGTGTTTGGTATTATTTATATTTGCTATCAACGTATACATGTGCTGTGCTCAGTGAGTGTTTCAGAGATGGATACATGGGCTGTGCCAGTGCCACAGCTGATCCAACTCGTTTTTATGGTGCATTTAAGTTTTTCTGTGTATAGAAACTGCTATAGGACTCATGGGTTGGGAAGACTAGTTTCTAAGGGTGATTAAATGTGCTATCTTTTTCTTGGAAACTGTCCATGGAAACCATGGGTTGGGACTGCCCTTAGGAGTTAGGATCTAGAGAAGGTTAAGACGTGTGCATTGTGGGACTGGGACCACATCGATCTACACATGAGATTGGTAGATACGCTAGATGCCTACTCCAGATGGGAGGAGTTTGGACTCGTGTCAACACAATTTTGTCCCGAAAGTTGTGCACATGCATGGACCACGATGTGATCGCGTGTACCAGACTTAATTACGGACCTGGATCCGATGTTGAATGCCGTAATCCGGAGTCAAATCGGCGAGATCTGGGGAGAGACTGTGGGCGGGGCGCCAAGGGAAAGAGTGTCCACCTCGACTTTGACACTCCATGTCCTAGGGAGTACGTTTGAGTTTTGACACAGGCGTCTTACTGCTCCTGACACGCTATGTACCACTGGCACTGATCGATGCGGCTGCTCATTCAGCGTGTGGTAGTTTGACACGTATTCATTGACCATAGTAAGACACCTGTAGGCACACATGCATCATGCATGCGACGTGCTACACTGCTACTAGAAGAAGGCAGCAGGCAGGGACGACCCCCATCGCACATGGCCTTCCGGGACTTCGGCCCGTGCTCAAAACAAAAGTCTTGTATCTGGTCCTTCGCTGCTGCACACATCATCTTCCTTCTTCCATGCTTACACCATCGTGTAGGACGTACTGTAGGGAGTAGAGACAAAACACGGCAGCGTCAGTGATCCGTCGCACGCGAAGCGAGACCCCGGTCCCCGGCCCGTTCTGATATTAATTCCGTTCCACACCGACCCGATCGACGAGCAGCTCGCAGAAATCTAGCATGGCGGCGGCCACAAAGGCGTCGTCCGGCCTCAAGCCGCCCGCCATGGACGACGCAGCTGCTGCAGCAGCCGTCAAGGCCACCAAGGGCGGCGGCAGAGGGCCGTTCCTCGTCCACGTCTTCCTCGTGCTCTCCGTCGTCACCCTGTGCGCCATCGTCTACGCCCCGCGCTTCTTCGTCTCCGGGCCCGCACCGTACGGCGCCGCCATCGTCGCCATCTCCGCGCCCAGGCCCAGCTCGACGAGTCGTACGTCGTCGTCAGCACCACCACTCGGGCCGCTGGAGCACGTCGCTGGCCGCGGCGATGCAGACCAGGAACGACACGGCGGCGCGCGGCATCAGCATCAGCAGGTCGTTCTTGACAACCAGGTGGGATCCCCGTGCGCGTCCCTGCCCAACCACACCATCTGCTGCGACCGCTCCGACTACCACTCCGACGTCTGCTTCATGGCCGGCGACGTGCGCACGGACGCCGCGTCCCTGTCCCTCCTGCTGTTCCCGCCGCCGCGAGCATCGTCGTCAGCGCCGGCGGAACCCGTGGAGGAGGAGCGGATACGGCCCTACACGCGCAAGTGGGACGCCTACATCACCAAGACGATCCACGAGGTCCGGCTCCGCCGGGTGGCCCGGCCGGGGGAGGAGGCCACGCACCGGTGCGACGTCAGGCACGACGCGCCGGTCCTCGTTGTGACGGCGGGCGGGTACAGCCACAACATGTTCCACGTCTTCAACGACGGCTTCCTGCCGCTGTGGCTGACGGCGCAGCACCTCCGCCGCCACGTCGTGCTCGCGGTGCTCGCGTACAGCCCGCGGTGGGCGGGCACCTACGGCGAGATCCTCGCCGGCCTCTCGGGGTACCACGTCATCGACCTGCTCAGGGACAAGAGGACGCACTGCTTCCCGGGCGCCGTCGTGGGGACCCGCTACCACGACTACCTCGCCGTCAACTCCACCAGGCTCCGGGACAACAGGACCATCGTCGACTTCCACCACTTCCTCGCCGGCGTGTACGACGACGGCATCAGCAGCAGAAGCAGGACGGAGGAGACGCCGCGGGAGCGGCGGCCACGGCTCGGGATCGTGTCGCGCAAGGGGAGGCGCGTGATCGAGAACCAGGCGGCCGTGGCGCGGCTGGCGGCGTCGGTCGGGTTCGACGTGGAGGTCATGGAGACGGCCACCGGTGCGCCGCTCTCGGCGGTGTACGCGTCGGTGAGCTCGTACGACGCGCTAGTGGGCGTGCACGGCGCCGACCTGACCACGTTCCTGTTCCTGCGCCCCGGCGGCCGCGCGGCTCTGGCGCAGATCGCGCCGCTGGGGATCACCATGCTCTCGCGCAACCTCTTCGGCGTGCCGGCGGCCAGGATGGGGCTGCACTACGAGCAGTACGACGTGAGCGCGCGCGAGAGCTCGCTGAGCCGCAAGTACCCGGCTGACCACGTCGTCGTGGCCGACCCGGCGCGGGCGAGGCGGGAGCAGGGGAAGCAGGAGTGGGAGCTTGTGGAGCACGTGTACCTGCGCGGGCAGAACGTGAGCCTGGACCTCGGCAGGTTCCGGGAGACACTGGCGAGGATCCACTCCCGACTCGAGGAGCGACAACAAAGTCACGTCGCCAGTCCAGATGCATCACCGCAAATATAGGCTTGTACGTATACTGCTAGAAATCCTCACTCCCTCCGTTTCTACGCTTATTTGGTGCTATAAATATTGATATTTTTACTTATAAATTTAGTGATATAAATTAATTTATTTAGAGCTGAGGAAGTATTACTTTACTTGATAATAACACCCTCCCCGTATGTTTACTTGTACAACTAAGATCTGGTTTAGATGCACTTGTATCTGCTTGTGTTTTGAAGTGAATTATGGTGAAACTTAGTTTAAATTTTATCACAATTCACTCCAACGCATATGGATTAGGATAGATATAAGTGTATCAAAACGAACCAAAAGTGTTTGTTTTCTAGGTGTATGATTGTAGTATGTTCCTTTAAAACAGTGACTAAAATCACTAATACATATAGTTTGGTTCGTTCCATTATTTTCTTTTGATTGTAGTATGTTCCTTTAAAACAGTGACTAAAATCACTAATACATATAATTTGGTTCGTTCCATTATTTTCTTTTCAATACACATAGAAGTTTGTATATCTGTTGGACAATGTGGGAATCATTCGGGAACTAACAATAACTCAAGCCTTGTTTGGATGCCCATGTTGACTGTGGTTTGTAGGTCAATACATGGGTGTCCAAACAAGGCCTCACCAAAAATTGCCAAACCACAACCCCGCCCTAACTCGAAACTCGAAGTATGTCGGGAAGGAAGAGGATGTATCAAACACAAATATTATTGTTGATTGAAATATTAGGTGTTTTACATATTTTCCCCCACTATAAATTTGGTACAGGTCGTGTCTCCATTCGATTTTTTTTTGAAAATTTCAAGATTTTGAATACCAAAATCTGAGAAATTAAAATGAATATTTGAGACCATAACTTACTTCAAATTTAAAAACTAGTCATCCTCATAGTTGCAGATCACATTGACCACCGCAACTTCGATATCAATCTTGTCAACATTTGAGTCCGTTTGAATTTTTTAAATTTAAATTTCAAAGTCTACGAGTTTAAAACATATATTTGGTGCTTTAAATTATTATTTTTTAAATAATTGTCAACTACAAAGTAATAGATTGCATTGAGAAGTACAATGGTGTAGTCTATGTTAACATCTGAGGTTGTTTAAAATTATAGATGTTAAATTACAAAATCTAAGAATTTAAAATTATTTTCTGGACTGAAAATTACAAGTAAAACAATTGTCAACTACACATTTATAGGTGACATCAAGCTCAAAAATTTTCGTATAACATTCGTCTCCATCCGGCTTTATATAAAAAGTTATGGATTGTTTTTGTGACAACTATTTCTAGCGGTGGTCGTTTTATTAGTGTTGCCTCTATTACCTGTTTTATAGACCGCCTCGGTAGAATGATGATTAACAGACGTGGCCGCCTTGGTACGCTCACCTGTGCAAATGCACGGTCAACAGAGACGAGCATTTACTTGGATCCGTCTCGCCATGTTTAGAGGCAGTGCCAAAAAAAATGCCTGCAACTATTACATTGCTACCTTTATCTCGTTTCAGAATGTGTGGGTTTTGCAACACATTTTAGGCTCCGTTCGTTCGCTGAAAAGCCATAGCTGAAAATATTGTTCGCTGATTCGTTGTGAGAGAAAAACACTGTTCCAGAGTACGGATTATAAGAGAAGCGAACATGTCCTTAATGGTAAATATGCAATCAATTGTGCCTTTAGTAAAGGTAGATTTGCAATGATGATTTAGAAAAATTACAACTGGTAATACTAGTTTAAAAATGACACTATAGCAGTTTACACGGCCATCTTATTTGGAATAGTATTGCCGGTTTGGAGAAGAGAACCTGTACGTGGCCAGAGAATCATTAACCGCACCGTGGCCCTGCAATGAACCTGTATTAGGAGTTATCACTCCGGCAATCATCCATCATCACTCACCGTGGCAATAAGCACCAAGATCAGTGTTAACTTACGTTGCTCGGCCTCGGTGCCGCGACAAAATGGACGGATCTACGGCGTGGCGACGACGGCGAGCTCTCCTCTGCCGGAGCACCGCCGTATCCGCACCTCCAGAACCGTGCCCGACCCATCCCTCTCGGTCTCGCAACAATGCCGCCGTGGTGCCTGGAAACATGCTTCGATCGCTCAATTCCTGCAGAATCCGAGAGGATCGAGGGAAACGATCGAGCTGATGATGATGCGGTGGTTAGTGATCAATTACCCGGTGCCAGTCACTAGGGTCCATCTTGGGCGCCAGCACCCTGACCGTCCGAACCGCGGCAGCCGAACGGAAGCCAGGCATGTCGCACTCCTTCTCCAGCGGCTTCCCGACGGCGTGCCTCGTGTACTCCGTCACGGTGGCCGCCGCCGCCGCCGTCTCGTTCCGGACGCCGCTGAGGAAGAAGGTCAGGGGACGGGCGCACGCGCTGTCAGGCCTCCAGGGCCGGGTGTTGAACACGAACAGCCCGTCGGCCGTCTTCTTCCTCAGGGACTCGAACGTCTGCAGCGGGGCCTCCAGCTCGTGCGCCGGAACGGCCCACGGGTACACCTGCGCAGTGTAGCCCCACGCGACCGAGACGGACCAGTTGTGGCCGCGGCCGTCGTGGTGGTAGCAGACGGTCTGCTGCAGCGTTCGGGCCGGGTCGTGACGGTACGCGTCCATCAGCGACCGCACGGCGTCCAGCGAGGTCCGCCCGTGCGGGCTGATGGGCTGGATCAGGTCCAGGTGGTGGAGCGACACCAGCGGCGCCACCGGGTGGGCCGCCAGGAACCCATACGCGTCGCCGCGGAAATCCAGCTGGTGGAAGCCCGGCTCGCGGGTAAGCGGGACGCCGAGCTCGCTGAGGCAGGCATGGACGCGCTCGTCGCTGCCGAACAAGTCCCTGTACCGGTCGAGACAGCCGCCGCCGTCGCGGTCGTCGAAGGCCTTGGCGAGCTCCGCCGCGGCCGGGTAGCTCACCGCGAACCCGCCACCGCCGAACGCCATGCCGTACGAGTGCGCCGCGTCCTGCGCCACGCTCTCCGACGGCGCGCCGACGTAGTACATCTCCTCGTGGTCGTACTTGCGGAGCACCGTCACCAGGTTATCCGGGAAGAACACCGTGTCGTCGTCGCCCATCACGAACCACCGCACCTCGCCGCCGCCGTCCTCCCCTGCTGTGCCGTTCGCCGCGGTCACGACGGCCGCGAAGGAGTCCGCGACGATCCTGACCATCCGCGACGCCGACGCCCGGCGCCCGAACCGAACCGGGACGCGTCCGCCGAGACGCGGTACGGCGGGCTCGTGGCCGCCGGCCACGGGGTCGCCGGCTCCTCGTCGAGCCAAACGTGGCCGCGCGTCTGCCCGGGCCGCCACCACAGCTCCACGTACCCGCGGCGGTGGCCCCACGTCCGAGCCGCGCCGCCGATGCCAAACACGATGTGCGACAGGGACGTCGGCGTGCGAGCGGCGACGACCCCAGACCTAGCGCCGTTGCCGACGTGGGTCCGGATGAGCTCGCCAGACGACGTGCCTGCGGAACCCTGCCACCTCCACCACTGGTATAGTCCACCGGCGGCGGCGCTACCCGGGACCGGAGTGTTAGTTGATCTCCTCCTGACTCGGTCCGACGACCAAGTCAGGGCCTTGTTCCATCCTGATCAGGGTGTCCAGCCGTTGAACTGGCTGGTGGGCCTCCGTCGCGCAGCACTATAAGAGAGGTGGGGGCAGAGGCTCAACTAACGAGGTTCGCCGCCACCCCACCAGAAACCCTAACCGATCTAGAGGGGAGTGTTGTAAGCGACGGGAAGTCCACCGCCGTCGCCACTGCTCATCACCGTCATCGTATTTCACCGTCCTCTACCTCATCTGCCAAGACCGAAGGTATGACCACTTCATTTCTCTTCTCCATCTTTCTCTCTCTCCAGTTAATGTTCCATGTGGATTATTCCAAATAGAACAGTTTTCCCCACTGATCTACTACTCTAGTTAATCCTAAAAGTACAACATTGGTACCGGAGCAAGGTTGTTTCTAGCACGTAGATCTAGATTATGGGGTAGAAAAGAACAACAATCAAAGATGTCGATCCGTTTTGAATCGGATCGAGAAAGAACAATCACAAAAAAGAAAAGAATATGACGGATCTCGATCCGGACAGAGACAGTAGAACCTCTAACCCTAACCCTAGAAAAAGGGGGAAGAAGAGCAAGGAGGTTTCTACCTCACCACCGCCGGACGTCGCATGGACGCCGAGCAGGAACTCAACCCGAGCAGAGAGGGCTTCGAGGGCTCGCCACCGTGCGGTCTTCATCTCGGGCAAAGGGCACCACCGCAGTGCCACTCGACAGCGCCGCGCGCGGCTCCGACCGCATGCGTGCGCCGGCGAGGGGACTGCAGTGGCGCCACCATCCCCTCCGTCGGGTGCTCGTGTTGTAGTCGTACGGTTCGCCGGCGGCTACTGCTGCTACTCCCTATGGCGCGTGGAGAAAAGCTGAGAAAGAGAAAGGGAGGAGCGAGATAGGGAGTAGGCTGGACCGGCGGCGCCCTTTTCTCCTCACCGGCGCCGGCGGCGGTGCCATCTCCAGAGCCGATCCCTCTGCGTGCAGCTAGAAAGGAAGAGAAATGAGGAACTAGGGTTCAAGGTGACGACGACTCCCGGTTTTTGTTCCAGCGAAATTGAAGGGTGACCGTCGATCTCGTTCGGACGGTGCAAAGCAGCCGGACTGGCTTTTGGCCCAGGCGGGGCTCAGCTTTCCCGGCCTAGGCCCAGGTTGCGGCCTGGGCGCGGGGGAGCGAGTGCGCGCGCTACGCAGGGCGGGCCGCAGGAGTGGCCGTGGGCCGCTAAGCGAGGAGCAGGGCTGGTTTCGTAGTCTGGGCCACGCAGGTGGTGCGGGAGCAGCTGGGCTGCGACTGTTTTTTCGTGAGCTGGGCCAGAGAGCAATGCATGCGCACGATTGGGCCGCTCAGCAGGCCTTCGGGTCAAGCAGGCTCCCAGACCGAATAAAAGAAAAGTTATGGGTTTTTTGTTTTATTCCTTTTTCAGAAGCAATTTCGGATGATTTTGAATCTCTATTCAATTTTGAACCAACGGGATAAATTGTCTAGAGAGGAGATAAGTAAAAGATATGCTTCTGATCAAGAACAGTTATAGAATTAGTGTGATTATAGTTATTCAGTAATGATAAAAGGTTAATCCTCCAATTAAAATTAGAACAGTTGGGAAAATTTTAATTGGAGGAATAGTTGTTTCATGCTTAGAGTAAATTATGATATTGTTATTTTCTGACCAATGTTGATGATAACAATATTATAATTCTATGAGTTTTTTATTTAAAGTTTAAATCTCTGATAAATTTTGCTCAAAGTGACCAATTTTAGAGAATAGATAAGCAAGAGATGCTCTAGAGCGAGCAGAATGTAATGTATTTTTATGTTTCCGCTGCAATAATTATGATGATCTTCAAAATTAAATTCGAACTAACGGGAGAATTTAATTTTGAAGAGGCCTATAAGATAATTGAGTTTTCATATGTTAATTCCATTTCTGCCTAACGGTGATGTGAAATTGATGTATAAGAATGATAGTTTTGTTCTATTTCTGCCCAACGGTGATATAGAATGGAACTTAAAGATTTAAAAGTTTAATGTGCATGTCTTTAACCAGACCAATATAGGGTTATTTTCATGCTTATTATTGTTGATTAATGTTTTCAGACAAAGAACTTCATGTCTTTATTCTTGAAGGGTGAAAAGGAAATGAGTTGGGTACTTGTGACCCAGAAGATGAAAAGTGCAATTTTTGCAGAAAGAAGACCATTGTGTAAGGGACTGCGGTCTCTTTAAAGAATGACTTCAAAAGAAAAGAATTCTAGGATATTGATCCAAGCAAAGAAATAGAACAATAAGAGTTTAGTTTAAGAGTTTATTTTAAAAGATGCCTTTTATGTACTCTTTATAATAATAATAATAGTAATAATAATAATAATTAGTTTTTAGTTTTTATCATCATGATATGAAATGTAATAAGTGACAAGCATGTTTAATTGGACCAACGTCAGATTAAGCATGTGTGTTAAAGAGTATTTGGATTTATTTCTAAATTTGATGATTGAATATGAGCCAATATTGACATTTATGTCCCTTCAAGAAAATTATCTCGCATGACGGGAAAAAGTTTGTGATAGTACCCGCATGACGGGAAAAGTTTGAGAAAATACCCGCATGACGAGGTGAAGATGGCATAGTACTTGTATTAATTAATCCTACATGGCGGGAGAAGTTTGACATAGTACTTATCCTGCACGGCAGGAGAAAGTTATGATGACTCATGTGCTTGACAGTGCTCTTCTATTGTGTCATAGTAATTAAGCACTCAATGAGTTTAAGGAGAACATAAAGTTATAGACGAACCTCGAGATAAGAATGACATGCAAGTGTGACTTGCGAAAGTATTAATGATAAAAGACTCTGTTGAGTTTTTGAAGTGAAATAAGAAAAAAGTACTCCCATACGAATTAAGAAATAATTTCATTTGCATGACGTAATCATATGGGTGAAGTAAGTAATCAAAGTTTCCTCATTCACAAGAGTTCTGAATAGTTTTGAAATTGTGGTAGAAAAGTTCGTACCACATTTCGACGGGGAGAAAGGTGAGATCAACTAAGAAAGACAATTAAGAAAGATAATTCCCCATAATTCAGACAATGTGATGCATACTAAAGTGATCTATAAAAGATGAATGTGATCGTCAGGGGAGTAAGACGATCATAATATCGATACCCCTAAAGTAAAGAAATAGCTAAATTCATGGACTTTTTACAGTTCCAATATAAAGATAGCATAGTCAGTCAGTATTCATACTGGACGCATTTAGAGTTATTAAGACGGTGCTAAACGCGCCATATGAGTTTCAGCAGATTAAACCCAAAAATAAGAAAGTTTAAAGATGGGACAATCTGGGGGAGCATGGTACAAAGAGACCTAACTCCACAAGGAGGATGAATAATATAAACAAGGATCTTATTATACAGGACCTTGTAGAATCAATTATCTTTTGACAATAAAGATCAAAAAATGCTAGTAGCTAAGGCTCTAGAAAGTCTCAAAGAATAAGAAAATCAGATATTTCTGATGACTATAAAGTCTATATTAGTAAAATTCAAATGGAGGGTAATCCCACCTCATTTGAAGAAGCCATGAGAGACGTTCACTCGTCTAAGTGGCAAGAAGCAAAGAAAGATAAAATGAAATTGATGATACCAATAATAGTTTAGGATTCAGAATAAATTTCTAAGGAGCCAAAATAGTAGGCTATAATGGGTCTACAAGACAATGTAACTCCAAAGGGAATATGTAAAGATGTAGAGCGCGACTTGAATCAAAAGTTTTGCGCAAACCGAATGAATAGATTACAATGAGTGCTAGTGACACATTATGATCTGAGTTACATCAGATGAAAGTAAAGACGATATTTCCCAAACGGAATTTGTATGAAAATGATTACGTGGCACAACCTAGAGGTTTTGTCATGGAAAGAAAAGAACGTAAGGGATGCCACCTGTAGGAATCTCTTATGGACTAGAGTAAATCTTTAGACAATTGTAACACTCCGGTGCTACGCAAGCATTTGCATGACAATCATATGCATGGCATTTCATATCATCATAATCATACATGTTAATATTATAATTTGAGTGAAATAAAAGCTTAGAAAGTGGTATTTGAGATGTAATATATTAATGTGCTAATCACATTCCATCAAAATTTTGCAACTACAAATCTTATATCACTTAGAACTATAGTTCAATTTTTGGAAGCAACTATATGACTCAAAGTTTTGTCAAAAAAAAACTTGTTCAAAAATATTAATTAAAATATTCAAAAATACTCCCTATTTTAGCTTTTATTCTTCAATTCAAAATCTATTTCTGAATTTTTAGTTGGCCCCTTAATCAAAGTTGTAGAGAATTAAATTCTAAGCAACTTTTATTTTTGAGTCAATTCCAGAAAATGTCTTCTTCTTGTTCAAAATGGGGTTTGAAATCTGTGTTTGAATTTGATTTGAAATGAAAAATTTGAAAAAGATCAAAACCAGCTTAGCAGGCCGCCGCCTCGGATTCGGCCCGCTGGCCGAATCAGCCCGCGCCACTCCCGCGTGCGCGCACGCGTCCGCCTCCGCCGTGGCCCGGCCCAGCCAGCCCCCTCTCCTTCTTCCCGCCCGCGCGCGCGCACGCTGGCGCCCCAGCAGCAAACGCCCGCCGCGTGGCGGCCGCATGCCGGTGACGCCACCGCGTGGCCGCTGTGGACCCCGCGCCCGCGCTCCACTTCAAAAACGACCGGGCACCTGGTCTCCCTTCCATTTCCTCCTCGCCTGCTTCCTTTCTTCCTCCCTCCGGTGAAAACCGCAGCGGAACACCGCTCGCCACCGAGCTCCGCCACCGTCACCGCCCTATTCCGGCACCGGTGGACCACCTCCGTCCAATTGCCCGTGCACGAGGCTCCGCCCCATCCTTGCCTCCTCCGAACGAGCGCCACCACCGCCTTGCTCACTCCGGTAGGACACCAATTTGGCTTCCTCGCCGCGCCACCGTGACGGAGCCGCCGCGCTTGCGCTCCGGCCACCGTCGCCTCCGCTCCTCCCCATCTCTCTCAAACTGCTCGACTATGTTCACCGTGTCTCCGCGACAGTGTTGCGCGCCTCGCCTTGCTCGCTCGGGCACGGAAGCGGCCGTTGGCCGTCGGCCACCGCCACGCCGTCGCGGTCCAGAGCGCCGGCGAGGCCGCCCTCTGTTCCTCCCCGTCGGCTTCACTGGGCCACCGCCCTGTGGGCCGCGCCTCCGAGCGGCCTGCTCGCTCGTTTCCCCCGCGCGCATGGACCAAGCCGAGAGCGGCCACGGGCCAGTTTGATTCCACGGGCCGGCCCAGTGCCGTTATGAAAAATTCATTCCCATTTTCTTTTATTATTCTTGATGAAAATGCTTTGGAAAATATCTTAGCAGTCGTTTGAGCTCCAAAAATTATGAAATAAATTTATCTAGATTCATTGGAACTAGATCTACAATCTAAAAATATTGCATGTCATTTTTGAAATACTTTTCTGTAGAGCTTTAATTAATTCTTAATATTGCTGATATCTTGTAAAATGGCTAGTAAATCCTATATGTATCAGAAAAATATGATTTTAAGTTTGTTAATCTTCATATATCTTGTACTTCCTAAGAAAAATATGTTTCATGCATGTGCTATGGAAAACTTTGGAGAAGTAGTTCAAGTACCTTTAATGGCTGATTTTTGTTATTTTTGCTAGAGAGCAAACTTTGTATAAAACATGCATGTGATAATTTTTGTACAGTCATAGTATGCTATGAAGAACCTAGGAAAAATATTAATTCTGTTGTTTGACACTTTTCATAGTACAAAGTAATTTCATGCTTATTTTTATGCTATAGCTTGTCATTTTTGTATAGGATAGTTTACTTATCCAAATGCCATGAAATTTTTATGGTAGTCTGTTTAGAGTAGTATTATGCTACTGTAATTTTCTTAGATTTCTAGGAGCATCAGAAATATATGTTGCTATTCAAACCTATTATTACTTAGGGTTTAAGCAAGTGTTGCTTTAAGTGTGATTAAGAAATTAGTAAAGCTTTGGTGTATCTTTGAAGCATTTCATAAGATAGGTTAACTTAACATAATAGTAGTAGAAGAGAATGCAGTAGATGACATGTGCTTGTAGTGTATAGTTTCTTGGATGATGTTGACTACCTTGCATTTCAACATATTCATTGCATTCATCTTCTTCGATGCACACTTGCATAATCACTTACGCGCATTGCATCATATAGGATCGCAAACCGAGAACCTAGTCGTCTTACCCGAGGAGCCAGCGGAGCAGATCGAGGTGCAGCAGCAGGAGGTGGCAGAAGCCGAAGAAGAGGTCGGTGAAGATCTCCCGGAGTGCCCCGATCACCGTCCGAGCTCCTTCGAGAGAGGCAAGCCCCGAAGCATTTCTCTCCCGGTTTGCAAATAATTTATTATTAACTTTACTTAATTTGATGCATTACGTTTAGGAGTTGTTTGTAAACGTTGCTGCATTATACCTTGCTTACCTTTGTTATACCATATCCTTGTTACCCTGGTATCCGCAGTCGAGTCAATGCTTAGCTGGCTTAGACCGGTAGAAGTCGGGTGATTTCCTGTCACCTGCGAGCTATAGGTGGTTACCTGGATCTGTTTGGATGACTATGAGGTCATGGTATAACTAAGTGTGAAATGAATTTGAGACCGGGCGGAAACTTGCAGGGTTTCGGACTGTAGTGTTTTCTGTCTGTGTCGGTTAAGGACCGTCCGTTGTTGTCCCTCGGGTCATGTTGAACGCATGCCTCACATTTAGCTGGCCGGATAAAGTACCTTCCGACCGCGAAACTGGGAGATTATTCGGGCCGAGTGAATTGCCCGCAACGCACTGTACCGGAGCAGTAGTGGCAGGATACGGGGGTGCGATGATAAGGCCAAAGAGCAGTCGGGCGGCCCCCGGGTACAAGTGGTTCCTGGCAAGCTCGCGACTTTACCTAAATGGTTGACTCGGTGACCAACACCTTACTTTAGCGGGTGAGTGAGGTTTGTGTGAGGAATAACTTACCAGCTGGTTAATAATCGATTCGAATCGCCATCGTTCACTGGATAGTGAACACTTGTGTCGGTACCAACAGTACGGGGGTACCACAGCTATCACCAAAACACTAACAAAAACCGAAACCAGTATGAAAGATAGCCCGCTCGACGGGGCGCCTCGACCGCGTCCCGCCTCCGACTCGTACGAGGCCCGCTCGACGGGGCGCCTCGACCGCGCCCCGGCTCCGACTCGTACGAGGCCCGCTCGACGGGGCGCCTCGACCGCGCCCCGGCTCCGACTCGTACGAGGCCCGCTCGACGGGGCGCCTTGACCGCGCCCCGGCTCCGACTCGTACGAGGCCCGCTCGACGGGGCGCCTCGACCGCGCCCCGGCTCCGACTCGTACGAGGCCCGCTCGACGGGGCGCCTCGACCGCGCCCCGGCTCCGACTCGTACGAGACCCGCTCGACGGGGCGCCTCGACCGCGTCCCGGCTCCGACTCGTACGAGGCCCGCTCGACGGGGCGCCTCGACCGCGTCCCGGCTCCGACTCGTACGAGGCCCGCTCGACGGGGCGCCTCGACCGCGTCCAGACTCCTCGATACCCTTTCTTTACCTACCCAGGACAAAAGCCATAGCATTCAATGCGGTTACCTACTACCACCGACCGGCATGGCTACGGCATGGGTCAACGCGGGAACAATACCCACGTCAAGTCTCACTGTTTTACCGCCCATCCCGTGATGGGAGGTGAAAGCCGTCACTGTATCCACCATACCGCGCACTATTCACCATCAGTCACCCTCGAGGGAGGATAAGACAAGGTCCGTCCCCCGCGATACCGGGGATTCGGCCTTATCCATCCGACCTCGACCCAGCCTCGACCCGGCCCCAACGCTCGACTTAGCTCGAAGGACGGTATGGCCTGGCACTCTGGGTCATTTCACTCTCTGGTCCCGCACCACGTCAGGGTACCCAGGGATGGCCGGCCATCCCAAAGCCACGTCGCTACAGTCAACTCAACAGGAATCGACGAAACATCGCCTCAAGCCTCCCCTCGACTTGGTCACCTCTCGCCCTATAAAAGGGCAGGCCAGGACGAACGAAGGAAGGGGGGACGAAAGCGAAGATCACGGAAAAAACGCGAAGCAACCATCTTTCTCCTTTTTCTCTTTGAGACTTGGGCTCGACACCCTCTCTCGCCTGCTTGTAACCCCTACACGAGCACCCCGGTGCAAGGAAATACAAACCTCTCTTCCCCGATGGACGTAGGGCCTTCTTTTGTCCGAACCAGGATAAACCCCCGTGTGTTCTCCTTGCATCACCATCCAGGAAAGAGTCACGCAGCATTTACTCGTTGGTTTAGGACCCCCTTGGTCCGAACACCGACAGTTGGCGCGCCAGGTAGGGGTACGCTGCGTGCAAACCTCGCTTTGTCGCCGTTCTTCCTGGATGGCTAACCCCGAACGCCCGATCCCGTTGGGTACAGTGATCTGGTTTGGGAGTTTGGAGTTCATGTCGCTCGGCTCTGGCTACGACATGGTCCTACTCCCACCCAGGCACCCAACCGACGAAGATTACGAGCTCTCCCAGCTCGGGGGAGCAGTCAACCGGCACCGTCGCTCCAGGCGGTCGCGGGCCGCCGGGCGACGGCGAGCCCGGCACAGCTACCGTCTCTACCTGACGGAGGGCGATGGGATCCCCCGGTCCGGCACCCCCCAGACAGGCGCTAGCCCAGATCTCCTTTTGGAAGATTTGGGAAGGATGAGCCTGGCCGAGGGTCGCGTGCCAACGAGGAATCCCGCCGCTCCCCCGTCCGGTGAGACACCACTGTCCGTAGCATCTATTTCGCCATGGGCAGTGACGTCCCCATCACCATTCCCGTTTGGACTAGACTCGGTCGTCCGGGTGTATGCATCCTCCGTGAGCACTCGCATGAGCGCTTATGAGGAACTCCCCGGACACCATCTACGCTCCACTCTGGACCTCGTTGCGTCCACGCCGGTTTCTGATTATCGGGACTCTACGGAGACACCGGAAACAGAACCCCGTGTGACTGCTTCTCCACGTCACCACCTCGGTGATGGTTGGCATCGGCCACACATTCCCCCATCATATTACTACTTTGGCGCACCTGACTCCGACTCGGCCGACGACACCTATGATCCGACTCGTGAGTGCTTCAACATCGACGTTGAAAGCACCTCGGAATCAGAGGACGAAGAGCTGGTCGAAGAAAGGCACACGCCCCCTCATGTCGAGCTTCCTGCCGAGCGAAACGAGCCCCAGTTCCTTGCGGATCAAGGAGCGCAGCTCGGACAGATTCGTGAGTTGCAGGACCAGCTTGACGAGGAACGCGAAAACCTGGATCTCCTCCAGCAAACCCTCGAGCGTGAGCGTGCGGAACACGCATTTGGCGGGAGAGCTCGTGAGAGGGCTCGCGACGTCAACCGTCGCATCGACGAGGACCGGGCGGTCGACCCCCCGGTTTTCGCTCGAGCCAGCCAAAACGTTGTCGCCGCTGCCATGCTCCTGCGCAACATGCCCGAGCCGTCAAACCCTGACGCCCGTCGGGCTCGAGACGAAATCCGAGGGCTCCTCGAGACTGCCGCCATGCAGCAGGCCGAGAGCTCTGCCTCGAGGCGGCGCGAAGCAGCCTCGGAGCGGACCCTCGAGCCTTCCCGACAGGAGAGAGAAGCCTCGGTTCATCCCGAGCCTGCCCGGCGAAACCGGGTAGCACCTGCCCCTGAGCCCATCGCCAACGACCGCGAGCCTCGAGACACCCGTGGCAACATCGTCGAGCGTCACACACGCAAACACGGTGACGGTGTAGCTCGAGGCTACCACGTCCACAGGGGCGGACGCTACGACAGCTCAGAAGACCGTAGCCCTTCACCTGAACCTCCAGGCCCTCGGGTGTTCAGTAGGGCTATCCGTGAGACGGTGCCCCCGGCTCGGTTCCGTCCCCCCACGACTCTCACCAAGTATAACGGCGAGACCAAACCCGAACTTTGGCTCGCCGATTTCCGCTTGGCGTGTCAGTTGGGCGGGGCCACCGATGACCGGGCCATCATTCGGCAACTCCCCCTGTTCCTCTCCGACACCGCCCGAGCCTGGCTCGAGGATCTCCCACCTTGGCAGATCCACGACTGGGACGATCTCGTGAGGGTGTTCGAGGGTAATTTCAAGGGAACCTACATGCGCCCCGGCAACTCGTGGGACCTCCGGAGCTGCAAGCAGAAACCAGATGAGTCCCTCCGGGACTACATCCGGCGCTTCTCCCGGCAGCGCACCGAGCTCCCCAACATCACCGACTCCGACGTGATTACGGCCTTCCTCTCCGGTACCACCTGTAAGGAGTTGGTCCGGGAGTTGGGCCGTAACACCCCGCTCACTGCCAACGGATTGATGGACATCGTCACCAACTTCGCCTCCGGCGAGGAGGCGGTTGGTGCGATCTTTGGCGGCGAGCCGGCGAGGGAGGAGCAGAAGGTCGACGACCCCGCGAGTTCCACCCGAGGCCCCAAGAGAAACAACCGCAAGAAGAAGAAAGGCCAGCAGGGCAAGCTCGAGGCCCCGGCCGACGAGCTCGTCGCTGCTACCGAGCACAAGAAACCTCGAGGCCCCACCGGCGGGGGCATCTTCGACAAAATGCTCAAAGAGCCGTGTCCCTACCACAAAGGACTCACTAACCATAACCTCGAGGATTGTCACATGCTGCGCAGGTACTTCGGGGGTGCCGGCGCCAAGAAGGACGACAAGGGGGAGGACCCTAAGGGTGACGACAAGGACGGGGAATTTCCTGAGATCCGCGACTGCTATATGATTTACGGAGGACCCTCGACCTGCCTCACCGCGCGTCAGCGCAAGCGAGAACGGCGCGAGGTCTTCTCCGTACAGTCGGCAGTACCCCGTTTCCTTGATTGGTCTGCGGTGGCCATCACTTTCGACCGTGATGACCACCCAGACTACGTCCCCAACCCGGGGGTCTATCCACTCGTCGTTGACCCCGTCATCGCCAACACACGCCTCACCAAAGTGCTCATGGACGGCGGAAGCAGTCTTAACATTATCTACTCTCAGACCCTCGACCTCTTAGGGGTCGACAGAGCGCGCCTCCAGCCTAGCGTCGGGGGCTTCCACGGAGTCGTGCCAGGGAAACGGGTGGAACCCCTCGGGCGGGTCGTTCTGCCTGTTTGCTTTGGCACACCGGCCAACTTCCGAAAGGAAACTCTCACTTTCGAAGTGGTCGGATTCCGTGGAACGTACCACGCTATCCTGGGACGCCCATGCTACGCCAAGTTCATGGCGATCCCGAACTACACCTACCTCAAGCTCAAAATGCCTGGCCCAAACGGTGTCATCACTGTAGGGCCCTCGTTTGAACATGCCTACGAGTGCGACGTCGAGTGCGTCGAGCACGGCGAGGCTGTTTTTGGGTCAGCGATCTTGGCCGCAGACCTCGACGGTCTAGCCAATGCGATCCCCGACCCAAAACGCCATGTCGGCAGCTTCGAGCCCGCCGAAGACGTCAAGCTCGTACCCCTCGACCCCGCTGATCCCAAGGGGAGGGCGCTGAACGTCAGCGCCACCCTCGATCCTAAATAGGAAGCAGTGCTCGTCGACTTTCTCCACGCGAACGTCGACATCTTTGCGTGGAGTCCCTCGGATATGCCGGGCATACCCAGGGAAGTCGCCGAGCACGCCTTGGAGATCCGGGCCGGAGCCAAACCGGTGAAGCAACGCCTGCGCCGCTTCGACGAGGAGAAGCGCAGGATCATCGGCGAGGAGATACACAAACTGCTGGAGGCCGGGTTCATCAAGGAGGTTCATCATCCCGAGTGGCTAGCTAATCCTGTCTTAGTTAGAAAAAAGAGTGGGAAATGGAGGATGTGCGTAGACTATACTGGTTTAAATAAAGCATGTCCGAAAGTTCCCTTCCCTTTGCCACGCATTGATCAAATCGTTGATTCCACCGCGGGATGTGAAACTCTCTCATTCTTAGATGCATATTCCGGTTACCACCAAATCAAAATGAAGGAGTCCGACCAGCTCGCGACTTCGTTCATCACCCCATTCGGCATGTATTGCTACGTTACGATGCCCTTCGGTCTCCGGAACGCGGGGGCAACGTACCAGCGATGCATGCAACATGTTTTTGGGGGGCACATTGGGTCGACCGTCGAGGCTTACGTCGACGACATCGTGGTCAAAACCCAACGTGCCGGCGACCTGGTCAGCGACCTCGACGTTGTATTCAATTGCCTCAGGGCAAAAAACATCAAACTCAATCCAGAGAAATGTGTCTTCGGCGTCCCACGAGGTATGCTTTTAGGGTTTATCGTATCTAAACGTGGCATCGAGGCCAACCCTGAAAAAATCTCTGCAATCACCAAAATGGGCCCCATCCGAGATCTCAAGGGCGTACAGAGAGTCACAGGTTGCTTGGCGGCACTCAACCGTTTCATTTCGCGCCTCGGCGAAAAAGCACTCCCTCTGTACCGTCTCTTGAGGAAATCGGACCATTTTTCCTGGAACCTCGAGGCTGAGGAGGCTCTCACAAAACTGAAAGCCACCCTCTCTAGCTCACCGATCCTTGTCCCTCCGACCCCGGGGGAACCACTCCTACTCTATGTCGCAGCGACATCACAAGTTGTTAGTGCTGCCCTGGTTGTCGAACGGGCCGAGGAGGCACACACCTTGCTCGTCCAGAGGCCGGTCTATTTCGTTAGCGAGGTGCTCTCAGAAACAAAGTGTCGGTACCCACAGATCCAGAAACTGCTGTATGCTGTCATCTTGACACGGCGCAAGCTCCGACACTACTTCGAGGGTCACCCGGTTACTGTGGTTTCTTCTTTCCCCTTGGGAGAGATAGCCCAGAACCGGGAAGCCTCGGGTAGGATTGCCAAATGGGCGGTCGAGCTCATGGGCGAGGCATTGTCCTATGCGCCGCGAAAAGCTATCAAGTCACAGGCGTTAGCAGATTTTTTGGCCGAGTGGACTGACACACAACTCCCTCCTGCACAGCTCCAAGCGGAGCTGTGGACCATGTACTTCGATGGGTCATTGACGAAAATGGGAGCAGGCGCGGGCTTGCTCTTCATCTCACCCCTCGGGGTTCACATGCGCTACGTCATCCGGCTTCATTTCCCTGCGTCTAACAACGTCGCCGAATACGAGGCACTCGTCACGGGGTTGAGAATCGCCATCGAGCTCGGGGTCCGACACCTCGACGTCCGAGGCGACTCTCAACTCGTGATTGATCAGGTGATGAAGAACTCGAGCTGCCGCGACCCCAAGATGGAGGCCTACTGCCAGGAAGTACGGCGCCTCGAGGACAAGTTTCACGGCCTTGAGCTCAACCACATCGCACGCAGGTATAATGAGGCCGCTGATGAATTGGCAAAAATCGCGTCCGGTCGAGCCACGGTTCCACCGGACGTCTTCGCGAAAGACCTTCAGCGCCCATCCGTCGACCTCAGGCCAGATGGGGGGGTCGACGAGGCGTCGATCGACCTTCCACCTGAGGCAGAAGCCCCCTCGACCGGGGCTGAAGCCATGCAGGTGGAAGACTCGACGTCACCGCCTGACCTCGAGCCTGATTGGCGCGTCCCGTACCTCGACTACCTCATCCAGGGGGACCTCCCCTCGGATAGGACTGAGGCTCGACGGATCGCACGTCGGGCCAAAACTTTTGTGATCATGAGCGACAGCAGGGAGCTCTACCGTCGTAGCCCTACCGGTATCCTCCAACGTTGCATCACGAAAGAGCAAGGCAGAAATCTGCTCGGCGATCTTCACTCGGGGGCTTGCGGTCACCACGCTGCGCCTCGAACCCTTGTCGGAAACGCCTTTCGACAAGGATTCTATTGGCCGACCGCGGTCTCCGACGCTGTCAAGCTAGTACGCTCCTGCGAGGGTTGTCAGTACTATGCGAGACAGACTCATCTTCCGGCACATGCCCTACAGACTATCCCCATCACATGGCCGTTCGCCGTTTGGGGGCTCGACCTTGTCGGACCACTGAAAAGGACGACCGGCGGCTTCACCCACTTGCTCGTCGCAATCGACAAAATCTCCAAGTGGATCGAGGCCCGCCCTATCACCAGCATCAGGTCCGAACAAGCTGTACTCTTCTTCACTAATATTGTTCATCGCTTCGGGGTCCCCAACTGTATCATCACGGACAACGGCACCCAGTTCACTGGCAAGAAGTTTTTGGATTTCTGCGACAACCACCACATCCGTGTGCTCTGGTCGGCCGTGGCTCATCCAAAAACAAACGGGCAAGTGGAACGTGCCAACGGCATGGTTCTACAAGGCCTTAAGCCCAGAATCTTTGACAAACTAAACAAACATGGCAAAAGATGGGCTGCCGAGCTACCCTCGGTCCTGTGGAGCCTAAGAACAACACCGAGTCGAGCCACGGGGTTCACTCCGTTCTTCTTAGTCTACGGGTCTGAGGCTATGCTACCAACCGATATAGAATACGGGTCCCCAAGGTTGAAGGCATACAACGAAGTACACAACGACGCCACAAGACAGGACGCCCTCGACCAGCTCGAGGAAGCCCGAGATGTTGCTCTGTTGCATTCTGCCAGGTACCAGCAGGGTCTCCGACGCTACCACGACAAATACGTCTGCAAGCGTGACCTCAACGTTGGTGACTTAGTGCTACGGCGGAACCAGAACACCAAGGGACGGCACAAGCTCACACCACCATGGGAAGGGCCGTACATCATCGCAGAAGTACTAAAGCCGGGCACCTACAAGCTATCCAACGAGAAGGGCGAAATCCTCACCAACGCTTGGAACATCGAACAGCTACGTCGCTTCTTTCCTTAAAAAGCCTCGAGGCTCTGTATTTCCTTTTTCGTCAATAAAGAATACAGCGATGTTCAAAATTTCTCGTTTCGTAGTGAGGAAGGATCGACCCTGCACTCCCAGCGTCGACCCTCCCTCGGGGGCTGGCAAGGGGGGAACCCCCGGTCCCCGAAAAACCGAAAAAACTTGTGCTCTTTTTTAAATTTAAGAACCGTTTCTTAGATCGACTTCGCTGAAAGAGCACCCTAAGGTTTGAAAGGGCTCTCGAGCCTGGAGCATCACCTACGCCTCCGAGGCTACGGTACCTCCACTCGACCCTTGCGCCTTTTAGAGGTACGCCTTCACGCTGAGAAGATCTAAACAACGGTTCCTAAAATTAAAAAAGAACATACCCCCTGTCGCTTAGATCAGGCTCTCACATGATTTACTAGGCCGCAACATCACCCTAAAGCTCGAGGGTAGTCGAGCCGCGAGATCACTTACGCCTCCGAGGCTACGGTACCTCCACTCGCTCCCTTACGCCAAAGGATGTAGCTGCGCGCTAGGTAAATCACGCGAGAACACGATCCGTGCGATAAGGGGAAGAAAAGCTCGAGTAAAACTAAATCAACCGCGAACCGGTTTATGTTTCGAGTCTTTTAGGCCTCCGCGGCCACCGCGATCAAAATTCGAAATACTAACTTATTACATGGGCCTTCATGCCCAGATTTGGCTCACAGGCCTTCGTCGTCGGCAGGCGGAACCACCTCGGCTTCAAAAAGCGAGGCCAGACGACTCCCAGGCTCTTCGGCGGCTTCGATCAGCTCCACGCAGGCGTCCTCGTTCTCCTCGTCCGTCCGATCGGGGTCTGTGATGAAGCCCTCGGCAACGAGTCTCATGTCAAACACAAACCCTGAACGGAAGACGGCCAGCGCCCTCTTCACGCCGTGATGGAGGCCGTTCCGTATCTTCTCCCGGGCAAGGCGGCCCAGCGCCACCATCCGTCGGACGAAGGAGTTCCCCGGAACATCTTCCCCGGTGTCGGTGTCGGGCTCGACCCCTAGGCCATCACACACAGTGGTGATTGCGCCCTGGAGAAGTTGGGTCCTCCGGACCTCGGCTTCGAAAAGGCTCTGGAAGGAGTTGGCGCACGATTGGGCCTCTCGGTTCTCTCTCTCCAGCTCTGAAACACGACAAACAAATTAGTGCCCAACGCGGGGCCTTCAACGTCGTGACTATAACAACCATACTTACCCTCGACGTGGGTCTGCAGGCCCACGACCTCGTCGCGGAGCCCCCCACATGTTCGCTCGAGCCCCAGGAAGGCGCTGTCCTTGTCACGGATGGCTGCCTTTAGCGCCTCGACCTCCTGCCGAGCAGACTCGAGAGCTGCGTCCTTCTTTTGGACGGCTCCCTGCAGCGTCGTGACCTCGGTGTGAAAGGCGTCGTGCTGAAGACTGACCTGGGAGACATCCTCCTCGAGCTCCTTCACCTGCGCAGACAAGGGCTCGAGGTCCCTGCGCGCCTGGGTAGCCTCCTCCCGAGCCTTGTCCAGGCTTGTGCGCATCACGACCTCGGCCGCCCATGCCTGCGCCGCCTCTTCCTTCAATGTGGCGTATGCGACGCGCAGTTCAGCCATCTCGGCGTTCCGATCGGATAGCTGTTTCTGGGCCTCCTCGACCAGAACCCGTTGCTGGGACAGCGCGCCCCACACGCCACTCTCGTCCCGGATGAAGAGCGACTTGCGGCGGGAGTACTCCTTCAGCTCCTGAACGCGATTCGAAAAGGTCACAAATCCGAAGAAAAAACAGCCTATCAAGCGAGCCGACGGGTCGATCATACCTCGGTGGCATCCCCCATACTCCGCACAGCGCCGGACGCCACTCGAAGCAACCGGTCGAGATGCTGGCGGACGCCCTCGAGGTACTCCCATCGGTGCACCTCATCTTTGTCGCTCAGGACAAAGACGGGCTCGGCGTCGGGGTTCGTAGCGTCCCTGAATTCAAGGGACGGCCCCCCCCACTTCGGCAGCTCTGCCTCGACCCGCGCTATCGCCAGCGCGGCGATGTCGGGCCACGAGGAGGATGACCCGGCCGGGGCGTCTCCCGGTCCCGCGGAAGGACCGGCCTCGCCCGTGGTATCCACATCTCCAACAGCCGTCGCGACACCGGCCTGGTCCGCGACCTCACCCCCCTCGACCCCTATCGTTTGTTTTCCCTTGTCCAGGGAGATGTTGTCGAGGGGAGCGTGAGGGCGGGCACTTACGACCGCCGGCGCCTCCGGAGCCGGCGCCTCGACCGACGACGGCTCCGGTACCCGCGCCTCGACCGTCGGCACCGCCGGAGTCGGCGCCTCTTCTTCGGGTGCTCCGGGTAGGGGCTCGACCGCCCCGATCTCCACCATGCCCGCTGGCTCTGCCAACGGGCCTTGTCGCGGCTGCGACCCCTTCGCTAGGACCATCTCTTGCCCTGACACCGAAGCGACCTCCTCCCTGGTCACGTCAGCACCCGCCCGCTCCGCGTCGCGGACGGGTGCCTCACTCGTCGCGATCGCAACGGCAGCCTCGGCCGTCCCCAACGGCCTGGGCTCCGCCTCGACTACGTCAAGAGCCGCCGCCTTTGCCGGTTCGGCCCCCTCGACGGCGGACTCCGGGCCGGCAACCGCCGCGGCGTCGACTGACCCTTGCTGATGTCGCAGGCGCTCTTTCGCGGCCTCGACCTGACGGACCCAGGCCGCGTCCTGCTCCGCCGTCCGGTTGAGGACAACGGCGCTGGCTCGCAGCGACTTCACAGGGGTAGGCCCCATTGGCTCCGCCTTCCGCTTCAGCCTGCGAAGTGAGAAGAATTGTCAGCCGACGGACTTTGGGAAAGGCAGGACAACCAAGTTGAGATACTTACCCGGAAATCGGCACCAAGTACCTCGACCCTGCGCGGCTCGAGCCTCCCGGGACGGCCGCTGGTGGCCCCGCGGCGGCCTCACCAGCGGGCCGAGCGCTCCTGGGAGCCCCGGCCGACACGCCGCCCTGCGCCCTTTGTGCTCCCGAGGCCAGCTGGCCTCGGGTCCTTACTCCTACCGGTGCCGCCGCTGATGACGACGCCGGTACCACCGTCTCCGCCCCTGCCGGAGCTTGCGAGGCCCCGGCTGGTGCGGACGTCCCCGACGACCCCTCTCGCCGGGTCCGGGGTAAAATGGCCCCTCCCCTCGAGGGGCCAGATCCCTTCTCCACCTTCTTCCCCTCGACCTCCTCGACCACGACGACCGAGGAGGACCCCCCCCTGATGGGCTCCAGTAGGGGGCGAATGTCGGGGAGATCCCCAAGCCTGGTCGCAATCTCATACCGCGACAGGGCATCTTCATCTTCATCGCTGCTGCCGTCGTCCTCCCCCGAGACTGTCTCGGAAGGCGACGGTGACAGGGGCACTCCGTCGATGGCTTGCTGGCGCCGGCGCTTCTTCAACGCCTCCGCCTTCTTGGCCTTGCGGATCGCCCGCTTCTTGGCCGTCTCCTTGGCCTGCTTCTTCTGGGAGGCATGCAGGCGTCGAGCCTCCCGGGCGGGCCGGTCCTCCGGGACTGGTGGGCGCGTTTCCCGCAACGCCGACAAATCCTACACGCCGGCCTCGACCACATCAGCGAAATCCACAGAAAAACAAGAAAGGCAACACCTCAGCCCCGGGATACGTACCACGGATTCGCACCCCTCGGTAGGCCTCATGGGAACCTGATTGGCTTCCTCCGCCTTGAAGTTCCCGACCATCCGGCGAGCCCGCCGGAGAACCTCCTCAAGGGTGAGGGATTCATGGGACATCCGGGTTCCCTCCAGGTTCGCCTCCGGAGTCATCTGGTCCAGGCGGAGACGACGCTGGCACAACGGCATCACTCTACGGCGATGGAAGCCCGCAGCCACCGCCGCAACCGTCAGGCCCCGAAGGCGAAGCTGCTGCAGCGCCGCCAGCAGCGGATCCAAGCGCGTCTTCTCGGCCTCGGGCACTCCGTACGACCAATGCTCTTCTCGAGCAGTCAGCACGCGGCCGGTGTACCTCGGCAACTGATTTTCATCATTGCGGAGATAGAACCAACCCTCGTGCCACCCACTGTTCGAGGAGATGAGTCGGGCCGGGATGTATAGATCCGTCCGACCCGATCTCACTTGCAGCACGCAGCTCCCCACTCGGGCCGCGGACAGGACGCCTTTCTCCCCTGCCCTCTTGGCGAAGAGCTCGGCCTTGAAAAGGTGAAGCCACAAGTTCCACTGTGGCTCCACCCCAAGGTAGCCCTCGCAGACCGCCGCAAAGATGGCGGCCTGCGCTACGGCGTTGGGGGAAAGGTGGTGCAGCTCCACCCGGTAGTAGTGGAGGAGCGCACGCATGAAGACCGACGCCGGCACGCCGAACCCCCGCTCATGAAAGCTGACGAAGCTCACCACGTACCCTTCGGGGGGCACCGGCTCCTGGTGGGCGGGGGGCGGTGCCACCCACTCCGGCCGCGCCGAGTTCGTCCTCGGCCGCAGCAGCCCGTCCTCGACCAACTCCTCCAACCTCCTCTCCGTCACCAAGGAGGCGGCCCAGTCGTCGGCGGGAAGGATCTGACTCTTTCCTGCCATCGATGTCGTCGAAAGGGGATGGAAGAAAAGGATGCGGTGGCTGCGGCAAGACGGGCGGAGAACGCGATGCGGCAGGGGATGTCTAGGGCAAAGGATTGCAGGGATGCAAGTAACTGGTGGGGAACGGAAACCCCAAGGCCTTAGCTTTATATGCTCGGACGGAAGCCCAACGGCCGCGCGAAAAGTAAGGAGCAGTTTCTCGCGATAAAACCGCTCGCCTAACTGTTTCCTTATATCTCGCAGGAACTGAGCACGTGGCCGCTCCCCACGTCGTAACCATACGCCGATAACGCGCCGGTCTCGCCTCCCGAAAAAACGCGCCCGGACAACGAAATATCTCCAGGTATGTCTTAAATGGGTGCGAAGCCCGCAATAAGTCTCGAGGGAGCGAAAGCTGGCCCTCGAACGGGGTTCGACAGCTGCCCTCGAGCAACAGAGTTAGGGACGACCCAGGGTGCGCCCGTACATGGCCAAGGGCTCGAGCCACGCTCTCGAGGCACCCCAGGACGTATTCGAGGCCGAAGGAGAAGGTTGTGGTAGGAATCCCTCCGGGGGAGGCATCGAGCCCTCGAATCCTGTCGAAGGGAATCGAGATCCACACGACCGCTTCTTAGCATTTTTGAGGGCGCCTCCGGGCCACTAGCCGACCCCTAACGAACGGGGCACGGGTTCTCACTCGAATTCCCCCGCTAGCAGCTCACCGGAGATCGTCGTAACTCGGGCCCAAACGAGGGTAGTGCGACATTCTCCACCCCTCCTCCTTTTTTCGAAAAAGGAGCGTGAGGGTCGCGAAAGACGGCCGGGACTCTGATCGACCTCGTGCGTGCGAGGCTCGGGGTCCCGACCGCAAAAATGGGTGCGAAGCCCGCAATAAGTCTCGAGGGAGCGAAAGCTGGCCCTCGAACGGGGTTCGACAGCTGCCCTCGAGCAACAGAGTTAGGGATGACCCAGGGTGCGCCCGTACATGGCCAAGGGCTCGAGCCACGCTCTCGAGGCACCCTAGGACGTATTCGAGGCCGAAGGAGAAGGTTGTGGTAGGAATCCCTCCGGGGGAGGCGTCGAGCCCTCGAATCCTGTCGAAGGGAATCGAGATCCACACGACCGCTTCTTGGCATTTTTGAGGGCGCCTCCGGGCCACTAGCCGACCCCTAACGAACGGGGCACGGGTTCTCACTCGAATTCCCCCGCTAGCAGCTCACCGGAGATCGTCGTAACTCGGGCCCAAACGAGGGTAGTGCGACATTCTCCACCCCTCCTCCTTTTTTCGAAAAAGGAGCGTGAGGGTCGCGAAAGACGGCCGGGACTCTGATCGACCTCGTGCGTGCGAGGCTCAGGGTCCCGACCGCAAAAATGGGTGCGAAGCCCGCAATAAGTCTCGAGGGAGCGAAAGCTGGCCCTCGAACGGGGTTCGACAGCTGCCCTCGAGCAACAGAGTTAGGGACGACCCAGGGTGCGCCCGTACATGGCCAAGGGCTCGAGCTACGCTCTCGAGGCACCCCAGGACGTATTCGAGGCCGAAGGAGAAGGTTGTGGTAGGAATCCCTCCGGGGGAGGCATCGAGCCCTCGAATCCTGTCGAAGGGAATCGAGATCCACACGACCGCTTCTTGGCATTTTTGAGGGCGCCTCCGGGCCACTAGCCGACCCCTAACGAACGGGGCACGGGTTCTCACTCGAATTCCCCCGCTAGCAGCTCACCGGAGATCGTCGTAACTCGGGCCCAAACGAGGGTAGTACGACATTCTCCACCCCTCCTCCTTTTTTTCGAAAAAGGAGCGTGAGGGTCGCACAGCGAAAGACGGCCGGGACCCTGATCGACCTCGCGCGCACGAGGCTCGGGGGCTTGACCGCAACGAAATGTCCCCCAATCGAACGCGAACAAGACCTCGGAGGAGTCTCCATACTCCACCGAGGCCTCGGGGGCTACACCCGGCGGGTGCGCTCGCGCGCCCCCACCGGAAAAATCACGACGCTACGACTCCAGTTCTGACTAACCTCTGGGAGAGTGATCACACACTCACCCAAAGGCTCGGGGGCTACTGTCGGTACCAACAGTATGGGGGTACCACAGCTATCGCCAAAACACTAACAAAAACCGAAACCAGTATGAAAGATAGCCCGCTCGACGGGGCGCCTCGACCGCGTCCCGCCTCCGACTCGTACGAGGCCCGCTCGACGGGGCGCCTCGACCGCGCCCCGGCTCTGACTCGTACGAGGCCCGCTCGACGGGGCGCCTCGACCGCGCCCCGGCTCCGACTCGTACGAGGCCTGCTCGACGGGGCGCCTTGACCGCGCCCCGGCTCTGACTCGTACGAGGCCCGCTCGACGGGGCGCCTCGACCGCGCCCCGGCTCCGACTCGTACGAGGCCCGCTCGACAGGGCGCCTCGACCGCGCCCCGGCTCCGACTCGTACGAGGCCCGCTCGACGGGGCGCCTCGACCGCGTCCCGGCTCCGACTCGTACGAGGCCCGCTCGACGGGGTGCCTCGACCGCGTCCCGGCTCCGACTCGTACGAGGCCCGCTCGACGGGGCGCCTCGACCGCGTCCAGACTCCTCGATACCCTTTCTTTACCTACCCAGGACAAAAGCCATAGCATTCAATGCGGTTACCTACTACCACCGACCGGCATGGCTACGGCATGGGTCAACGCGGGAACAATACCCACGTCAAGTCTCACTGTTTTACCGCCCATCCCGTGATGGGAGGTGAAAGCCGTCACTGTATCCACCATACCGCGCACTATTCACCATCAGTCACCCTCGAGGGAGGATAAGACAAGGTCCGTCCCCCGCGATACCGGGGATTCGGCCTTATCCATCCGACCTCGACCCAGCCTCGACCCGGCCCCAACGCTCGACTTAGCTCGAAGGACGGTATGGCCTGGCACTCTGGGTCATTTCACTCTCTGGTCCCGCACCACGTCAGGGTACCCAGGGATGGCCGGCCATCCCGAAGCCACGTCGCTACAGTCAACTCAACAGGAATCGACGAAACATCGCCTCAAGCCTCCCCTCGACTTGGTCACCTCTCGCCCTATAAAAGGGCAGGCCAGGACGAACGAAGGAAGGGGGGGACGAAAGCGAAGATCACAAAAAAACGCGAAGCAACCATCTTTCTCCTTTTTCTCTTTGAGACTTGGGCTCGACACCCTCTCTTGCCTGCTTGTAACCCCTACACGAGCACCCCGGTGCAAGGAAATACAAACCTCTCTTCCCCGCTGGACGTAGGGCCTTCTTTTGCCCGAACCAGGATAAACCCCCGTGTGTTCTCCTTGCATCACCATCCAGGAAAGAGTCACGCAGCATTTACTCGTTGGTTTAGGACCCCCTTGGTCCGAACACCGACAACTTGACTTGAGCTACTTCATCGTAGTAATATTGATGAATCACTTGGATAGTTATGTGAAAGATGACAAGATAACTACTGTTAATGATCAATGGTAATCCTTACTTGCTTAATTACATGTTACTCTAGCACCATTGCAAACATAGTTGGCAGGGTAATAAAGAATTAATTACTGCATGCTTTTGGAAAGGAATTGCTAAGTTAAAAATGATTTTCTTGCAAATGAGTCAGCTATCCCACTAGACAGCCTGTCATGATTCCTTGGTGTCTCTTATTTTTTGTTTATGACGGGTAAGTCTAGCTGAGTACCTTCTCGTACTCAGGACTTTGTTTCCACTTGTTGCAGATGGACAGATATACTATGGCTATTGTATCAACTGTCTCTATCCTGCAATGGGCGAAGCATAGGACCATGGGCAATGGTCATTCGCTACTTCTCGTCTGATGCTTTTGCTGGAGATGATCACAAGCTGGCACTTTATTCCAAAATGTTGTGTGTGTGCGTGATTTGAACTACCGCTTCCGCTACTTTTATTCGAACCTGTTTTGTAATAACTATGTTTAAACTCCGATGTATTTTATGCCGCGAACTTTTATGTAACTTATGATGGTAACCGTTAAACTTAGTATGATCTTGGCTGTTGTGAGAAATGGTTTGAAATCCGTCGAGATTTCACGGACTATCGGGTTATACGGGCTTAAGTTTGTTGAATTGTCCTTCTGTTGGATAATTTTTCCTACTTAATTTCGTATAATTGGGCGGTTCTGTTACAGCTGGCATCGGAGCATGGTTTAGTGTGATTACTGTTTATAAGTGTATTTAAAACCAAATTTTATTTAAAAAAGTGTGATTTTTAAAACTAAATGTGTGCCAGTGGTCATATCCTGTATGCCCAGTTAAGGACTCTATGTGGCTATTTAAGTACTAACTTGGGGTTCTTGCACCATATTTCTCTTTCGTTGCTCATACGGCGTGCTATTGTATGAGTGCCACTTAATTGAGTGGTAATGTATGGATCAGTTACCTCTACGCTTTGGTAAGTGTGAGCTGTGAGAGCATGATCGGATACACCGCCGATCTAGGGAGAGTGTTTTATATGATACTAGAATAATTACATGTTGTACACATGTTTTTATGAAAGTATCGCATGTGTGGGTGTTCCGTCCGTTGAGACGATGCCGTCAATAGGACGATGTGTGTGGGTAGTTACTACCGTTGTACACGTATCTGGGGATTCGTGTAGAGCGCGTAGGTAGATTTACTGCTTTCATGCATTCATGGGGAATGGGCTGAAATGAATTTTCTACAGGTACATAACATTGTTTATCGTGTAGATCGAATTAGTTACGTATATGAGAGATCGTTTGTATGCCACCGAATTCATCGTTAGATGTCTTTATTTTCTAAGTTTGTGAGAACGTAAGACTCGCGCATGCATCATACTGCCTGAGCATTTTATTCATAACCTGCATTCCTCCCCTTATAAAAGGATTATCCCAGTTTGATAAAAGTGACATCAACTTAAAATATGTCTCACCGGGTAATTTAAAACTTGTGCTACAGATGGCCCGCACGAAGAAGACTGCCCGTAAGTCCACTGGTGGAAGAGCACCCCGTCACCAGATGGCCCCGCGGGAACGCCGCAGCACGGACACTTTTCTAAGTGAGTTTGGCATGCCCACCTTGCTTTGGAGAGTGCTCCATGATGTGGGGTACCCAGAGGGTCAAGAGCCGGTGTACTCTTGGAATGAGAGCCAGTTAGCTGAGGATGGACTTGCAAGAGTGGAGATCACCGTCCCTGCCCTTGGTGATGCACCAGAATGGGATGGTTGGCATTTGGAGTTTGAAGGACGCACTCCAGTTGAGGGTGCAGAGGGTGCAGCCTTTCACGTCATCCGAGACATAATGAGTAGGTTTCCTAATGAGTTGGCAGCAGCTTTGGCAGGTACTTTCCCGAGAGATGATCCTCGTGATGCCATTTGGGTGCAACCGCAAGGAAGTGCCTTAGTTAGAGGCCCAAGTGAAGGACAGGCTAGCGACAACCACACCATGAGTGCCATGTATGCAGCCATCAGAGCATACCAGGGTCTTGAGAATACCTATTGGACCTTGACTGGTCTAAGAGGTGATGATCGGCTTGAAGCAAGGAAGCAGAAGAAGAAGCAAGCACGTGCTATAGCTAGCTTGCAGGAGCAGTTGGCCGACATGAGCTTGCAGCGAGATCGGGCTCTCGAGAGAAGTGAGGGTGCTATGCAGCGGGTGCAGACGTTGACTCAGGCCAACAGAAATGCAGACCGCATGATGGGACAGCTAGTGCAGGAAAGGAATGAAGCCTGGAACGAGAGGGACCTTCTCAGGCAAAGGGTCGAGGAGTTAGAAGGGTATAATGCCAACTTGCATGAAGAGTTCCATGCCCTCTACAACGGGATATGCCCGTATGCTCCTCCGGACGCCGCCCAGGTGGACGTCGACGACGACGCCGCTACTGATGGTAGCGATGGTGACGCCTCCGACCTCGACGACGACCCCAAGGAGTAGGCTAGTTGCCTTGCGTTAGTGATAGGCTTTATCGCGATGGCCTTCTTTTGGTTCCCATGTATCGTGTTGTATCCTGCTCGATCTTGAGACTGGCAATCTTTTGGATCTTGGTTGTGTATGTGATGCTTGAACGCATGAAAGTCCAGTGTATGTATGCTGGCAACGTGGTTGTATGGAACACGATGTTGCATTCGAAGTAACTTAATTAGTGATGTGTTTTAATTGGAATGTGATTGTTGTGCCTCTGTCTTATTGCATGACTTGTTCTCTCCAATAAATTCAGTATGGCATGATTGTTCATTCGGATACAATTACTACCACTTCGCTCAATTATTACTTGTTGCTGAAATATGCAGATGGCAAACACTCGCCGTGCCACATATGAGGCCGCTGAAACTGGTGGCAACGGTGCAGGGGCTGGTGGGGGTGGTGCAAACAACGTCAACCACTAGGAGCCACAGCCAGAGCCACAATTGCCCCCTCCTCCACCGCTCACTGCAGAAGTGTTCTTCGCACAGTTCCTTGGAAGCCAGCGCAACGCCGAGCAGTCACAAAAGAATATGGAAGATTTTCTGCGTACCATTGCTGGAAATGTTCAGAGAGGAAATAATCAAGGTGGTGGCCATGGAGTGAACCAGTACAGCAATTTCAAGGATTTCATGGATACTAGGCCACCTATTTTTAAGGAAGCAGCTGAGCCACTCGACGCTGAAGAATGGATCAACACTATGGAAGATAAGTTCCGTGTGTTGAGACTGATAGAAGTCCTAAAAATAGAATATGCTGCACATCAGTTACAGGGACCGGCAGGGATGTGGTGGAAGCATCACCGCACCACCTTTCCTCCCAATGCCCAGATCACTTGGAGAGAATTCACTGAAGCGTTTAAGGGAGCTTATATTCCCCCAGGGTTGGTTGAGATGAAGCTCGGAGAGTTCTTGGCCTTAAATCAGGGTACCAAGACTGTAACACAGTATTTGCATGCATTTAACAACTTGTGCCGCTATGCTCCAGACATGGTCGACACAGATGCAAAGAGAATTGCTAGTTTCAAGAGAGGGTTAAGTCCGAAGATGATGAAGCATGTGGGTACCAATACCCGCGCCAGGTTCAATGACTTTGTCAGTGATTGTTTGAAACAAGAAAAGAACAACAACGCCTACACTGCATCCAAGAATCGCAAGAGGGTGTTTGAGTCAGGACCATCACAGTCTAGAGTTGTCACTGCAAATCGTCTTTCTTATCGTCCGTCCGCACCTGGTGCAAGGTTCAGGCCTCCACAGCATAAAACTCAGAACTACAAGAGACCACAGAAGCCGTACAAGATGGTTGTGCCACCAGCAAAGATCACCGCAGCTGCAGAACAAAGCAACTCCAAGGGAGCAATAGGATCTGCTGGTACAGTGAAGGGGCCCTGCTACAATTGTGGTCAGCCCGGCCACTTTTCAAAGTTCTGCCCTTATCCGCCTAGAAAGAAGCAACAGACTTACACTGCCCGTGTACACCATACCACCGTTGATGAGATTCCTGAAGGAGAATCTGTAACTGCCGGTAAGTTTCTTGTTAACCATCACCCTGCAGTTGTTCTATTTGATTCTGGATCCTCGCATTCTTTTATGAGTCAAGCATTTGCACGGAAGCATGAACAACTATGCACAGAATTGAATTATGGTTATCGCATAAGTTCGGTAGGGGCTGATGTGCTAACCAATAAGATGGTTAGAGGGGCAACCCTTGAGTTAGATAGTCGGAAGTTTCGAGTGAACCTGATAGTTATGTCGGGACTAGTTTTGGATGTAATAATAGGAATGAACTGGATGAAGAACTGGGGGGCAGTCATAGATACAAGCAGTCGATTGCTTACCCTTAAGGATCCGCAGGCAGAGGGTACTTTTCAGGTACCATTGCCCAAAAGAACAGACCTTGTGAGTGTGACCTGTGCCATGGAAGTTGTTCCTATCCACCAGATCCCGGTAGTGTGTGAGTTCCCGGATGTGTTTCCAGAAGAGTTACCTGGCCTTCCTCCAGATAGAGATGTTGACTTTGGAATCAAGTTGATCCCCGGAACAGCTCCTATTTCGAGGAGACCCTATCGGATGCCTCCGGATGAGTTAGCTGAGTTGAAAAAGCAACTGGAAGAATTGCTAAAGAAGGGGTTTATCCGACCAAGTAAGTCTAAATGGGGATGTCCTGCCTTGTCCGTGAAGAAAAAGAAAGAGGGTACTCTAAGAATGTGTGTGGATTATCGACCTCTTAATGCTGTAACTATCAAGAATAAATATCCTTTGTCTCATATCGATGTTTTGTTTGATCAGTTGGCTAAAGCGAGAGTGTTCTCCAAGATAGACCTAAGATCAGGGTATCATCAGATAAAGATCAGGCCACAAGATGTCCCGAAAACCGCCTTTTCTACCAGATACGGGTTGTACGAGTATCTTGTTATGTCCTTTGGCTTAACAAATGCTCCTGCATATTTTATGTATCTGATGAATACGGTTTTCGTGCCAGAGTTGGACAAGTTTGTAGTTGTCTTCATTGATGACATTCTAGTATACTCTGAGAATGAGAAAGATCATGAAGAACATCAGAGAATTGTCTTGACCAGACTAAGAGATCATAAGTTGTATGCTAAGTTCAGCAAGTGTGAGTTTTGGTTGAAGAAAGTTCTTTTCCTTGGTCATATTCTATCTGAGAATGGGGTTTCGGTAGATCCGAGCAAAGTGCAAGAGGTTATGGATTGGAAAACTCCAACCACAGTGCCAGAAGTCAGGAGTTTCCTAGGGTTAGCTGGTTACTATCGCCGCTTTATCCCAGACTTCTTGAAGATTGCTAAGTCGATGACAAGTCTGTTACAGAAAGATCATAAGTTCGTGTGGACAGAGGAGTGTGAGACAGCTTTCCACACCTTGCGGAAACTGTTGACCACTACTCCAGTTCTTGCACAGCCAGACATCGAGAAACCTATTGATGTGTTCTGTGACGCCTCAAAAACAGGATTAGGCTGTGTTCTAATGCAAGAAGGAAGAGTCATTGCTTATGCCTCCCGTCAGTTGAGAAAACATGAAATCAATTATCCGACACATGATCTTGAGCTTGCCGCCGTGGTGCATGCCTTAAAGATTTGGAGACACTATTTACTTGGTAATGTGTGCAATGTTTTCACCGATCACAAGAGTCTCAAGTACATTTTCACCCAACCAGAATTGAACATGAGACAGCGAAGATGGTTAGAACTAATTAAAGATTACAACTTGAATGTACAGTATCACCCTAGGAAAGCCAATGTGGTAGCCGATGCTTTAAGTAGAAAGTCGCATTGTCTGAATATGCAACCCTTACTCGAAGATGGTTTTAATCTAATGCACCCTGTCGTGTTACATAGTATTCAGATCAGTTGCACCTTGGAGAGTAAGATAATAGAAGGTCAGAAAGCAGACAAAGGGATATTCCACATCAAAAAGAAAATTAAAGAAGAACCTTCAAAACACTTCAGAGTGGATGAGCAGGACGTGTTGTGGTTCGACAACCGTCTTGTTGTTCCAAAGGATAGAGAGCTTAAGAATAAAATTATAGATGAAGCTCATCACTCTAAGTTATCCATTCATCCTGGCAGTAGTAAAATGTATCAAGAGCTGAGACCTCGCTTTTGGTGGACAAAGATGAAGAAGAAAATTGCAGCTTATGTAGCCCGATGTGACACATGTTGTCGAGTGAAAGCTATTCACATGAAACCTGCCGGATTGTTGCAACCTTTATCAGTACCTAGTTGGAAGTGGGATGATATAAGTATGGATTTTATCACAGGTTTGCCCACTACTCAGAAAGGCCATGATTCGATTTGGGTAATCGTGGATCGTCTTACCAAGACCGCTCACTTTTTGCCTGTCAAGACAGTTTATAGACCACCTCAATATGCCGAGAAGTATATTGTGGAGATTGTGAGATTGCATGGCATACCGAAGACTATAGTGTCTGACAGAGGGTCCCAGTTCACTGCTCACTTTTGGGAGCATTTGCACAAAGGTTTGGGGACTAGTCTGATTCGTAGCACTGCCTATCATCCTCAAACAGATGGTCAGACTGAAAGAGTTAATGCTGTTTTAGAAGATATGTTGAGAGCTTGTGTGTTGTCTTCCAGAGGTTCATGGGAGTCGTGGTTACCTCTAGCAGAATTCGCATATAATAATAGCTATCAAGAAAGTATCAAATTGGCACCTTTTGAGGCTTTGTATGGACGAAAGTGTAGAACACCTTTAAACTGGATTGAGCCAGGGGAAAGAAGGTATTATGGTATTGACTTCGTGGAAGAAGCCGAAAAGAAAGTTCATATCATTCAGCAAAATATGAGAGCAGCTCAGTCACGTCAGAAAAGTTATGCGGATAAAAGAAGGAGACCACTTGTGTTTGAAGTTGGAGACTATGTTTATCTGAAAGTCACGCCAATGAAGAAGAAGCGGTTTGGAATACGCAGAAAGCTTGCCGCTAGATTTGTAGGACCCTACAAAATCTTAGAAAGAAAGGGTCCAGTGTCTTACAAATTGGAATTACCAGAATCAATGGGTGCTATATTCCCAGTTTTTCACATATCGCATCTCAAGAAATGTTTGCGCGTTCCAGAGGAAATAATTGACCCCGAAGCATAAAACTTAAGTCAGATCTGGTGTATCGTGAGCAGCCAATTCGAGTTTTGGATTCCAAAGAAAGGGCTACTCGGAACAGTGTGGTGAAAACATATAAGATACAATGGAGTCATCATGATGAGGGAGATGTATCGTGGGAAACGGGTGAATACCTACAAAAAGCATACGAAGATTTTTATAATAAATGGTTCGTAACCCAAATCTCGGGACGAGATTTTTATAAGGGGGAGGGCTGTAACACTCCGGTGTTACGCAAGCATTTGCATGGCAATCATATGCATGGCATTTCATATCATCATAATCATACATGTTAATATTATAATTTGAGTGAAATAAAAGCTTAGAAAGTGGTATTTGAGATGTAATATATTAATGTGCTAATCATATTCCATCAAAATTTTGCAACTACAAATCTTATATCACTTAGAACTATAGTTCAATTTTTGGAAGCAACTATATGACTCAAAGTTTTGTCAAAAAAAAACTTGTTCAAAAATATTAATTAAAATATTCAAAAATACTCCCTATTTTAGCTTTTATTCTTCAATTCAAAATCTATTGAAAATTTTTAGTTGGCCCCTTAATCAAAGTTGTAGAGAATTAAATTCTAAGCAACTTTTATTTTTGGGTCAATTCCAGAAAATGTCTTCTTCTTGTTCAAAATGGAGTTTGAAATCTGTGTTTGAATTTGATTTGAAATGAAAAAATTGAAAAAGATCAAAACCAGCTTAGCAGGCCGCCGCCTCGGATTCAGCCCGCTGGCCGAATCGGCCCGCGCCACTCCCGCGCGCGCGCCCGCGTCCGCCTCCGCCTCCGCCACGGCCCGGCCCAGCCAGCCCCCTCTCCTTCTTTTCGCCCGCGCGCGCGCACGCTGGCGCCCCGGCAGCAAACGCCCGCCGCGTGGCGGCCGCATGCCGGCGACGCCACCGCGTGGCCGCTGTGGACCCCGCGCCCGCGCCCCACTTCAAAAACGACCGGGCACCTGGTCTCCCTTCCATTTCCGCCTCGCCTGCTCCCTTTCTTCCTCCCTCCGGTGAAAACCGCAGCGGAACACCGCTCGCCACCGAGCTCCGCCACGGCACCGGTGGACCACCTCCGTCCAATTGCCCATGCACGAGGCTCCGCCCCATCCTTGCCTCCTCCGAACGAGCGCCACCACCGCCTTGCTCACTCCGGTAGGACACCAATTTGGCTTCCTCGCTGCGCCACCGTGACGGAGCCGCCGCGCTTGCGCTCCGGCCACCGTCGCCTCCGCTCCTCCCTATCTCTCTCAAACTGCTCGACTATGTTCACCGTGTCCCCGCGACAGTGTTGCGCGCCTCGCCTTGCTCGCTCGGGCACGGAAGCGGCCGTTGGCCGTCGGCCACCGCCACGCCGTCGCGGTCCAGAGCGTCGGCGAGGCCGCCCTCTGTTCCTCCCCGTCGGCTTCACTGGGCCACCGCCCTGTGGGCCGCGCCTCCGAGCGGCCTGCTCGCTCGTTTCCCCGCGCGCGTGGACCAGGCCGAGAGCGGCCACGGGCCAGTTTGATTCCACGGGCCGGCCCAGTGCCGTTATGAAAAATTCATTCCCATTTTCTTTTATTATTCTTGATGAAAATGCTTTGGAAAATATCTTAGCAGTCATTTGAGCTTCAAAAATTGTGAAATAAATTTATCTAGATTCATTGGAACCAGATCTACAATCTAAAAATATTGCATGTCATTTTTGGAATACTTTTCTGTAGAGCTTTAATTAATTCTTAATATTGCTGATATCTTGTAAAATGACTAGTAAATCCTATATGTATCAGAAAAATATGATTTTAAGTTTGTTAATCTTCATATATCTTGTACTTCCTAAGAAAAATATATTTCATGCATGTGCTATGGAAAACTTTGGAGAAGTAGTTCAAGTACCTTTAATGACTGATTTTTGTTATTTTTGCTAGAGAGCAAACTTTGTATAAAACATGCATGTGATAATTTTTGTACAGTCATAGTATGCTATGAAGAACCTAGAAAAAATATTAATTCTGTTGTTTGACACTTTTCATAGTACAAAGTAATTTCATGCTCATTTTTATGCTATAGCTTGTCATTTTTGTATAGGATAGTTTACTTATCCAAATGCCATGAAATTTTTATGGTAGTCTGTTTAGAGTAGTATTATGCTACTGTAATTTTCTTAGATTTCTAGGAGCATCAGAAATATATGTTGCTATTCAAACCTATTATTACTTGGGTTTAAGCAAGTGTTGCTTTAAGTGTTGCTTTAAGTGTGATTAAGAAATTAGTAAAGCTTTGGTGTATCTTTGAAGCATTTCATAAGATAGGTTAACTTAACATAATAGTAGTAGAAGAGAATACAGTAGATGACATGTGCTTGTAGTGTATAGTTTCTTGGATGATGTTGACTACCTTGCATTTCAACATATTCATTGCATTCATCTCCTTCGATGCACACTTGCATAATCACTTACGCGCATTACATCATATAGGATCGCAAACCGAGAACCCAGTCGTCTTACCCGAGGAGCCAGCGGAGCAGATCGAGGTGCAGCAGCAGGAGATGGCAGAAGCCGAAGAAGAGGTCGGTGAAGATCTCCCGAAGTGCCCCGATCACCGTCCGAGCTCCTTCGAGAGAGGCAAGCCCCGAAGCATTTCTCTCCCGGTTTGCAAATAATTTATTATTAACTTTACTTAATTTGATGCATTACGTTTAGGAGTTGTTTGCAAACGTTGCTGCATTATACCTTGCTTACCTTTGTTATACCATATCCTTGTTACCCTGGTATCCGCAGTCGAGTCAATGCTTAGCTGGCTTAGACCGGTAGAAGTCGGGTGATTTCCTATCACCTGCGAGCTATAGGTGGTTACCTGGATCTGTTTGGATGACTATGAGGTCATGGTATAACTAAGTGTGAAATGAATTTGAGACCGAGCGGAAACTTGCAGGGTTTCAGACTGTAGTGTTTTCTGTCTGTGTCGGTTAAGGACCGTCCGTTGTTGTCCCTTGGGTCATGTTGAACGTATGCCTTACATTTAGCTGGCCAGATAAAGTACCTTCCGACCGCGAAACTGGGAGATTATTCGGGCCGAGTGAATTGCCCGCAACGCACTGTACCAGAGCAGTAGTGGCAGGATACGGGGGCACGATGATAAGGCCAAAGAGCAGTCGGACGGCCCCCGGGTACAAGTGGTTCCTAGCAAGCTCGTGACTTTACCTGAATGGTTGACTCGGTGACCAACACCTCACTTTAGCGGGTGAGTGAGGTTTGTGTGAGGAATAACTTACCAGCTGGTTAATAATCGATTCGAATCGCCATCGTTCACTGGATAGTGAACACTTGACTTGAGCTACTTCATCGTAGTAATATTGATGAATCACTTGGATAGTTATGTGAAAGATGACAAGATAACTACTGTTAATGATCAATGGTAATCCTTACTTGCTTAATTACATGTTACTCTAGCACCATTGCAAACATAGTTGACAGGGTAATAAAGAATTAATTACTGCATGCTTTTAGAAAGGAATTGCTAAGTTAAAAATGTTTTTCTTGCAAATGAGTCAGCTATCCCACCAGACAGCCTGTCATGATTCCTTGGTGTCTCTTATTTTTGGTTTATGACGGGTAAGTCTAGCTGAGTACCTTCTCGTACTCAGGGCTTTGTTCCCACTTGTTGCAGATGGACAGATGTACTATGGCTATTGTATCAACTGTCTTTATCCTGCAATGGGCGAAGCATAGGACCATGGGCAATGGTCATTCGCTACTTCTCGTCTGATGCTTTTGCTGGAGATGATCACAAGCTGGCACTTTATTCCAAAATGTCGTGTGTGTGCGTGATTTGAACTACCGCTTCCGCTACTTTTATTCGAACCTGTTTTGTAATAACTATGTTTAAACTCCGATGTATTTTATGCCGCGAACTTTTATGTAACTTATGATGGTAACCGTTAAACTTAGTACGATCTTGGCTGTTGTGAGAAATGGTTTGAAATCCATCGAGATTTCATGGACTACCGGGTTATACGGGCTTAAGTTTGTTGAACTGTCCTTCCGTTGGATAATTTTTCCTACTTAATTTCGTATAATTGGGCGGTTCTGTTACAACAATGGCATTTAAAGTTGAAGAGTCAATCGAAAATTTTGGGTTAAAGAGAATGAGAGGACAATTGTATTTGTACAAAGTTATAGAATGGGAAATTTATTTTCTAATTATGTATATGTGGATGACATCTTACTTGTTAGTAGTGATGTCAATCTACTACATGAGAAGAAGAAGCTCTTGTCCTCAAGGTTCAATAAGAAAGTTCTCGGTGAAATGTCTCTCGTTATAAGGATTGAAACTCACCAAGATAGAAGAAAAGGGGTATTAGAACTATTGCATAGGCATGCTAAGAAAAGTTTCTAAAGAAATAATGTACCTATGCGGATAAACCTACGCCTGTTCTCATGGTCAAGGGTAATAGTTTTGAGAACTTTAGTGTTCCAAAAAGCAATGTGAGATTGTTATAGATGGACGTCCTATATGCTTCAGCTGTTGGAAGCTTAATGAGTATAAAGATAAGACTTTACCCTGACACAGTTCACATATCCGGATTGTTTTGGCAAAAGTCTAGTTCAGATATAGATCACTGGAATGGAGTTAAGAATGTCGGTCTCATGCTAAGAAAGAAAGAACGAGTACTCTCAAGTAGTTGTGGGTACAAATGTTAAATTTTAGCGAGATGTTTAGTGAAACCCACATAGTAGCTAACACTCGCAGTTGGAGTTTTATTGTGTAAAAGCTCCAAAGAAACAGTTTTAGTATCATCAGTGATGCAAAGTTATAGTATAGCATGATATAAGGCTGAGGGATAGGCAAAATGGTTAAAGAACTTTACCCAAAATTGATAATGGTTGTCAACAGCAATAACCATTTAAGTAATTTACTCCTATGACAATGAGTCAAGTGTGCTGCCAAACACATTGACATTAAAGTTATACGTTGTAAAGGAGAAAGTCCAGAATCATACTAAAAGTATTGAACGTAAAAGTAACAAGCAAGTGCTTTCGGATCCGCTTACCAAAGGCTTACCACCAAGTGTGTTCAGAGAACACACAATCGACATGGGTTTATGGTATAGCCTATGATTTCCGGACAATAAAGGGCCCAAAGTTAAAGAATCTGTTTCAGATCAGATATGTGTATTGTAGCTGTTAAATCTATCGGCGACTGACCGTGACAATGAGGCATGCTCTATACACTAATTTGTGATGGAACAAATAAAAGTGAAAGCAATTAAAGTCAAAGTTTAAAGTTAAAGTATAAAATGAGATTAAGGGGGAGAATGTTAGTTGATCTCCTCCTGACTCGGTCCAACGACCAAGTCAGGGCCTTGATCCACCCTGATCGGGGGTGTCCAGCCGTTGAACTGGCTGGTGGGCCCCTGTCGCGTAGCACTATAAGAGAGGTGGGGGCAGAGGCTCAACTAACGAGGTTCGCCGCCACCCCACCAGAAACCCTAACCGATCTAGAGGGGAGTGTTGTAAGCGACGGGAAGTCCACCGCCGTCGCCACTGCTCATCACCGTCATCGCATTTCACCGTCCTCTACCTTATCTGCCAAGACCGAAGGTATGGCCACTTCATTTCTCTTCTCCATCTTTCTCTCTCTCCGGTTAATGTTCCATGTGGATTATTCCAAATAGAACAGTTTTTCCCACTGATCTACTGCTCTAGTTGATCCTAAAAATACAACACGGAGAGCAGGCGACGTACGCAAGGAACGCCAGCGTGGCCGAGACCAGGATGAACAGCGACAGCGCCCCACAATGCCGTGGCTGGTGGTGGTAGTCTCCCCCGCCGCCCATGGCGGCGGCCTTCCATTTGCACGCCATTGATGAATCGATGTAAAGCAGCCCTTGCCGTCCGTCCCTTTCACAGAAACAACGGCGTACGCATGTAACAATGGCCGCACGCTACGTGTACATTAGTACATACGCCTTGCTCCACGCTCCTGCTTTTCGAGTTGCAATCGAGGCGGCTAAATACACATGCACGTACATACACGACGTGTGTAAGCGTGAGAATCCATGCATAAATGATGTAATTTGTACGCCACATTTTAGGACGCCGACCAAACTACAAAACTATGCATGGCGTGAACGTGAGAAAAAACGGGACCAGACGTGTAACAGAAGGTGTATAATATAGAGAGTTTTGAAAGCAACCAGCGTATGGGTGTTTTATGCCAACAAAACACACAAATTCTAGAAAGCCAAAAAAACAGTGGGTTTTTTTTGGGGCCTAGCACCCAAATTTGAGCAACCTAACCAACACAAGAGTCCCAGCAGAAAAAGGAAAAACCATATGTTTTTTCTTGAGTAGCACACGAAAAACATGCAGAGGAAAAACTGTGTGTTTTAAAAGAAAATAGCGCACATATTTTGTTGTAATTGTTATCTCTTGCAATTGTAATTTGTTGGAGTTGTATTCTGTCAGAGAGCAACAAATCTGGAGTAGTAATTGTACAAGTGAGTGTAGAAACCTGACGACAAAAAGGCCTATATTATTAAGTGGCATATATATTCTGCATTTTCTATATTCCTCTTCTAAATGAATTACCAAATCTGAAAGATAAAATTGCAGATTTCAAATAGTGCAACTAGTATTTCCTATTAATGTAATTATTCTGCTCATGCAAGTATTCATACCACTAGGACTATCAATTCAATTAGCAAGTTTTTGCATACATGACGTGAACCGGAGAAAAAAATGGTGTCGTCTAACAGAAGGTGTACTCCATAAGAGCTTTGGTTACCTCGATTCTACATAATTGAGGCTGGAGTTGACTTTTAGTACTTCAAAAAATGATGCGTTGATGCCCATTGAGAACAGCAGTTTAAGTTACGTAACCAAAGCCGCCCAAATTATTTCGACTAAGATGACACTTAAAAATGATGCCTTGGTCAAACTGCTAATCTCCAAAATGAATTTACAAGCTAAATGAATTATCGTACATGTTCTCCTAGTTAAAAACACTATTTATGCGGTGCAATAATACTAGACATAATAATAGTGCGAGTGTCATCGGTCTTAAGGGCACTCACAATGCAAGACTCTATCATAGAGTCCAAGACTATTTATTACACCTTATTTATGATATTTTACTGATGTGGCAACATATTTATTGAAGAAAGAGGGAGAAAAAACAAGACTCCAAGTCTTATTTAGACTCTAACTCTACAATATTTGAGATAATAAATAGCTTTAGACTCTATGATAGAGTCTGCATTGTGAGTGACCTAAGGCATCACCACCATAAACTCGATCGGGCTCCAACCAGTCAGACTGCTTTGTCGGCTCTGGTGGGATAGCATGGCCGGCCAATTGTGTTATATATACCTGCAAAACAACTTAACTTCAACGCCAAAAGTGTAGTAATACTAGGGATGGAAACAAACATGATGGGTCGGAATCCCTCTTCCATTTTCACTATTACATTTTTATATGGAAACGAAATTGAAATCCGGAAGGCTGGACACGGGACGAAAACAGGATTCACCGAAAATAAAAAAAACAGATCAATTCAAACGGAGACATGTCAACCGTCTTTTTTTTTTGTTTTCCGGCCCTTTTTTCGAAAGATTCCCACAATTATACTTCTGGTAGTATGATTTTGGAATCTGGACCCAGGGCTTGACGCCATCTTCACTGGCGCCAAGGTAACACTGCTTGGTGCCAGCAGAAAATGGCGCCAAGGCCCTGCACCACGTGGACGAAGAAGCTGACGTGGCGAGGCTTGGCGCCAAGGTCCCACAATAAGGCAGTAACTTGTCTTTCTTTGCACTTCGCGTCTCGCACCGTCCGCGCGCCGTCACCCGCGAGCCGCCGCTGCCGCCGTCGAGCCGCGCCTCCCCACCCCGGTCGCGCGTCCTCCCCGGCCACGGCCCGGCCGTGCCGCCACGCCCGGCCTCTCCCCCTCGCACCGCCCGCGCGGCTGCCCGGTCGGGGCCGTTCGCCGTGCCGCCGCCTCGTCATGCCCGGCGGGCCGCCCAGCCCCGGCTGGCCGCGCCGCCGCGTCGCCCCGCATCTCCCCCTCGCACCGCCCGCGCGGCTGCTCGGCCAGGGCCGATCGCCGCGCCGCCGCCTCGTCGTGCCCGGCGGCCCGCCTAGCCCCAGGTGGCCGTGCTGCCCCAGCTGGCTGTGCCGCTCGTCGTCCTTGAAGGTAATTTTTTTAATTTGTAAATTTAGTTGTTAGTTATTTATATAGTTAGATAATAGTTAGATAATTAGACATAGATAATTAGACAATTTAGTTGTTAGTTATTTATATAGTTAGATAATAGTTAGATTTGTAGTTAGACATAGATAATTAGATAATAGTTAGATAGTTAGATAATTAGATAGTTTGAAAGATATGAGTTTATCGATACTTAATTAGTTTATGTATATAGTTATTACATAATTGGATAGTTACATAGATATAAATGTAGTACCTAGTTAGATAGTTAGATATTGGATAGGTACATAGATATAATTAGTTTATGTATATAGTTATTACATGTATATAGTTAGATAGTTAGATAATTAAACAAGCTGAAAAGTACTGATTATAAGAGAAGCGAACATGTCCTTAATGGTAAATATGCAATCAATTGTGCCTTTAGTAAAGGTAGATTTGCAATGATGATTTAGAAAAATTACAACTGGTAATACTAGTTTAGAAATGACACTATAGCAGTTTACACGGCCATCTTATTTGGAATAGTATTGCCGGTTTGGAGAAGAGAACCTGTACGTGGCCAGAGAATCATTAACCGCACCGTGGCCCTGCAATGAACCTGTATTAGGAGTTATCACTCCGGCAATCATCCATCATCACTCACCGTGGCAATAAGCACCAAGATCAGTGTTAACTTACGTTGCTCGACCTCGGTGCCGCGACAAAATGGACGGATCTACGGCGTGGCGACGACGGCGAGCTCTCCTCTGCCGGAGCACCGCCGTATCCGCACCTCCAGAACCGTGCCCGACCCATCCCTCTCGGTCTCGCAACAATGCCGCCGTGGTGCCTGGAAACATGCTTCGATCGCTCAATTCCTGCAGAATCCGAGAGGATCGAGGGAAACGATCGAGCTGATGATGATGCGGTGGTTAGTGATCAATTACCCGGTGCCAGTCACTAGGGTCCATCTTGGGCGCCAGCACCCTGACCGTCCGAACCGCGGCAGCCGAACGGAAGCCAGGCATGTCGCACTCCTTCTCCAGCGGCTTCCCGACGGCGTGCCTCGTGTACTCCGTCACGGTGGCCGCCGCCGTCTCGTTCCGGACGCCGCTGAGGAAGAAGGTCAGGGGCCGGGCGCACGCGCTGTCAGGCCTCCAGGGCCGGGTGTTGAACACGAACAGCCCGTCGGCCGTCTTCTTCCTCAGGGACTCGAACGTCTGCAGCGGGGCCTCCAGCTCGTGGGCCGGAACGGCCCACGGGTACACCTGCGCAGTGTAGCCCCACGCGACCGAGACGGACCAGTTGTGGCCGCGGCCGTCGTGGTGGTAGCAGATGGTCTGCTGCAGCGTTCGGGCCGGGTCGTGACGGTACGCGTCCATCAGCGACCGCACGGCGTCCAGCGAGGTCCGCCCGTGCGGGCTGATGGGCTGGATCAGGTCCAGGTGGTGGAGCGACACCAGCGGCGCCACCGGGTGGGCCGCCAGGAACCCATACGCGTCGCCGCGGAAATCCAGCTGGTGGAAGCCCGGCTCGCGGGTAAGCGGGACGCCGAGCTCGCTGAGGCAGGCATGGACGCGCTCGTCGCTGCCGAACAAGTCCCTGTACCGGTCGAGACAGCCGCCGCCGTCGCGGTCGTCGAAGGCCTTGGCGAGCTCCGCCGCGGCCGGGTAGCTCACCGCGAACCCGCCACCGCCGAACGCCATGCCGTACGAGTGCGCCGCGTCCTGCGCCACGCTCTCCGACGGCGCGCCGACGTAGTACATCTCCTCGTGGTCGTACTTGCGGAGCACCGTCACCAGGTTATCCGGGAAGAACACCGTGTCGTCGTCGCCCATCACGAACCACCGCACCTCGCCGCCGCCGTCCTCCCCTGCTGTGCCGTTCGCCGCGGTCACGACGGCCGCGAAGGAGTCCGCGACGATCCTGGCCATCCGCGACGCCGACGCCCGGCGCCCGAACCGGGACGCGTCCGCCGAGACGCGGTACGGCGGGCTCGTGGCCGCCGGCCACGGGGTCGCCGGCTCCTCGTCGAGCCAAACGTGGCCGCGCGTCTGCCCGGGCCGCCACCACAGCTCCACGTACCCGCGGCGGTGGCCCCACGTCCGAGCCGCGCCGCCGATGCCAAACACGATGTGGGACAGGGACGTCGGCGTGCGAGCGGCGACGACCCCAGACCTAGCGCCGTCGCCGACGTGGGTCCGGATGAGCTCGCCGGACGACGTGCCTGCGGAACCCTGCCACCTCCACCACTGGTATAGTCCACCGGCGGCGGCGCCACCCGGGACCGGAGAGCAGGCGACGTACGCAAGGAACGCCAGCGTGGCCGAGACCAGGATGAACAGCGACAGCGCCACACAATGCCGTGGCTGGTGGTGGTAGTCTCCCCCGCCGCCCATGGCGGCGGCCTTCCATTTGCGCGCCATTGATGAATCGATGTAAAGCAGCCCTTGCCGTCCGTCCCTTTCACAGAAACAACGGCGTACGCATGTAACAATGGCCGCACGCTACGTGTACATTAGTACATACGCCTTGCTCCACGCTCCTGCTTTTCGAGTTGCAATCGAGGCGGCTAAATACACATGCACGTACATACACGACGTGTGTAAGCGTGAGAATCCATGCATAAATGATGTAATTTGTACGCCACATTTTAGGACGCCGACCAAACTACAAAACTATGCATGGCGTGAACGTGAGAAAAAACGGGACCAGACGTGTAACAGAAGGTGTATAATATAGATAGGTGCCTATCTACTCAAAACTCGTGTGTTTTGAAAGCAACCAGCGTATGGGTGTTTTGTGCCAACAAAACACACAAATTCTAGAAAGCCAAAAAAAACCGTGTGTTTTTTTGGAGCCTAGCACCCAAATTTGAGCAACCTAACCAACACAAGAGTCCCAGCAGAGAAAAGGAAAAAACATATGTTTTTTCTTGAGTAGCACACGAAAAACATGCAGAGGAAAAACTATGTGTTTTAAAAGAAAACAGCGCACATATTTTGTTGTAATTGTTATCTCTTGCAATTGTAATCTGTTGGAGTTGTATTCTATCAGAGAGCAACAAATCTGGAGTAGTAATTGTACAAGTGAGTCCAGAAACCTGATGACAAAAAGGCCTATATTATCAAGTGGCATATATATTCTGCATTTCCTATATTCCTCTTCTAAATGAATTACCAAATCTGAAAGATAAAATTGCAGATTTCAAATAGTGCAACTAGTATTTCCTATTAATGCAATTATTCTGCTCATGCAAGTATTCATACCAGTAGGACTATCAATTCAATTAGCAAGTTTTGGCAAGATTTCACAAATACAACCAACATGCTGCTACATGGCTTTTGCAATCAAACCAAGTTTAAACACCTAATGCCAGCTTTTGCACAATATTAGGTTCAATGCATGGAGGAAAGGTGGTGCTCTGCTCACGCAAAGCAGGGCAAAGGGGCAGAAATCAGATCGAAGAGCAATTGTTACAAACCTATAATTAAATAATGCCTAGACCAAAAATTGTATATGCTCAGAACTACAATTGCAGTGCCCAATATATGCAATTTACATTATCAGTGATTGCAAATGTGTAACTAAATTTTATATTTGTCTTGTTTTCATCACCAACAGGTAATAATAGTAATAGAGCACTTGAAAAATTCAGTATATGTTCCCCCTGCAGGCACAAACATGTTTGCCAGGACATTTCTTATTTCAGAACAGACTTGCTTTAGTATGGGGTTATGAATGTAGGACATTTCTCATTTCAGGGCAAACTAAATGACTGCAGACTAACAAATACTAACCTTATTGTTGAAGTTCCATCTACCATTGTGAGTAAAAATCTCTTCACCATTCAATCAAGGCTGCCATTGAAATCAAACATTCAATTCTCTTCAGCACAGGTCTAAAAGCAGATAAAAGTTCTGAGAAATACAATTTATAATTTTTTTCTTCGTGCTAGCACAATCACAGAGAGGGGGGGAGGACCAGCACAATCACAAAAGACAAGGGACAATACTAAATGTTTTCTAACACAATCACAAAACACAATAGACAATTTTTTATGGAAGGACAATTTATAATTTTTTTCTTCATGCTAGCACAATCACAGGGAGAGGAGGAGGACCAACACAATCACAAAAGACAAGGGACAATACTAAATGTTTTCAAACATAATCACAAAACACAACAAACATTTTTTTATATGGAAGGACAATTTATAATTTTTTTCTTCATGCTAGCACAATCACAGAGAGAGAGGGGGGAGGACCAGCACAATCACAAAAGACAGGGGACACTATGCAAGAACAAATAACAATACTCAATGTTTTCAACCACAATCGCTAGCAGAGGTGCTCATAATTCACCGTTCTCAGACATGTAGTAGATAGCTTCGTATGCAAGCAACAGTAATACTGAGATATACATATACACACAGACATACAGTTGCTACTCATTAGAAAACAGAGTTGTGAATGGTAGGCAGGCATGACAGGACACACACAGCATCAGATATTCAGATTGCAAGCAATTCAATGACAGAGAAGCAGAGCAGTGCATGTTCAGTGTTCGGTGCTCATGATCATAGCACAAAAACAGTATAGAGAAACAAGAGTAAGCACACATTGGTTCTACTTGCCGCTAACAGAACCGATGTGCCACACACCCCCAGCAGTCGCCCCTACCGCAACCAAATCCCTCACAACCATTTCAACCAAAAGCACACTACAACAAGGCCATGGTGGTGTGTACAAACAGGCCATATAGTTATTGCACATGTTTTAAACTACAATTGCAGAACTCATTCATTGCAATTTCTATAGATGCATTGTGTAATTTTCAATACAACAAGCTTGTACAAAAATCACAAGATAACAAATATGTGGTGTGTACTAACACAAATCACAATGAACAATTTTTTGCTATGTAAAGATAAGGACAAAAAAACTTTGTGTCGACACAATTCACAACAAAAAAATGTGGTGTGTACTAGCACAAAAATAAGCTCTATATTGACACAATTCACAATATAACAAATATGTGGTGTGTACTAGCACAAATCACAATGAACATTTTTTTCTATGTAAAGACAAGGACAAAAATAAGCTCTGTGTCGACACAATCAATATTACTTCAAACTTACTGTGGAATAAATTTGAGTCAGGCATTAAAGGTTACGTGCAATTTTAGAGAAGATGAATGTACCTGAGATCCATTAGAGTTAATTCTACTGTTTGCCTGAAAAAAGGGAGAGAAGTACCAAGTGTTGATATATTAAGACAGAAGCTAACAAATATGCTTTGAAGAAGAAATGAAGTGCTATTAACCAGCTATATGCTTTAAAGAATAATTTTAAATTTAAAAAGACAGCCGATGAACATCATCATTCATGAAAAAGAGATCTTGGACAGACAGGTAATCTACCAGAAAATGATGTAGAATAATAGAGTGAAAATACAGAACATGAGGAAGAATGATAAATAAAACAAGAACTATCGAAATTGGCTGATAAAATGGACAGATTACAGAATATTTCCTTAAAAAAGGGAACATATAGCACATTGATGCAAGATCCCATAAATTAAACACATTCATGGTAAAGGGGTAGGGGGCCTAGTCATTCATTATGCCCATATGACGATGCCCATAAAAAAGAGTAAAAAGTACATGTGTAACACTATAGGATGTTGGATATACAAATCTAACTACACTTAGTCCAAGCAATAGATCCAGTGCAAACAAAGAAAAATTATAGAAAAGTATCTCCTCACAACATTTCAATTGAATGTCAAGGTGAAAGAAAGAGTACCATTGAGAACAGTCCAGGCCTTGTATGCTTTGCAATAAAATTTTCATCATCTATTTTGGTACCATAGATTGATGTGCATCCAATACCATCATTCTGCAGGACATAAAACATGAGGCTTTAGTTTATATACTGAATAGATCGGACAAACACGGCCTACAGATCTCGGTTCCGAGACCAGATCGAACAAACAGTGGTTATATACCTTAATGTATGAATAAGGCAGAGGGCGACCAACACGGCCTACAGATTTTCATCAGGCTCTAAAATGTCCCACCAGCATAAGTTTCAGTCAAGCCATATCCATACGATATTTGAGCCCTGCAATAACACGAGTGTAAAATAATCAAAGTTAGCAGGCATAATGCATGCATATACACTTGTAATCATATCAGATGCGAGTAGCATACAGAACCAAAGTGAATAGTATACAGACAACATGTATTTCTTCTGTAACCTTCTGACCTAAATAAGCATTTACTATCAGGTCCAAATGTTTACATAGTGCAAAGGAATATATATTTCAGTGAAACAACTCAGAAAAGATTCAAATTTTTTATAAAAACACATAACACACTACCACTCATCCACAACAATAAATTTATAAGAACCAAAGCAAGTTGTTGGTGAACATTCACACTACCACTCACATTAAGTGCCTCTACCTCAAGTATATAATATTACATATGGGCACCTTATAGCTAACACAGTAACCAATGAAGCATTTTACCACTACTAGTTCAATGGATACAAACACTACTTAGAATCTAAGTCACTGAGCTAATAACAAACTCTATGCAGCCAGTTCACCTCTCATCAAAAACTAGAATCTCAAATCTACCTTTAGTAATCATCTAGCAGGTTAGCACAACACCTGAACAAACCAATACCACAATATTCATAACCTAGGGCAGCTAAGCTGAAAAAATTAAAACATTAATCGCCCATCGCTAACCAAAATGAGAATGCTCAGAACCAAGTCAAATCACCTCGCCCTGCTCAGAACCAAGTCATCACCTCACCCCCTTAATGATGCCTCTTTAGAGGCTTCAGACAAGCAAATTGACCGATAACAAAATCTGCATGTCTGGTTTAGCAAATCAATACTCCCTAATCCAAACATAGCATTCAACAAAATCAAACAGATCAATAGTCGATTTTCACACCAAATCCATCTTGATGTAAATATTAAGTCACAATATTATACAATTGCAAATTTCAAGAGACCATTACGTGGACATACAAGTGAAAAGGTCAGAACAAGTGTATACCACTGAGAAAAGAAGACTCACCTGACTTGTCTATGCGCTCTGATCCAGCCAAGTCGACAACTACAAGCTTACTTTTCCTAACAATAGACGGTCTCAAAGACCCATCATGGATGATGAATGTCCATTTTCACCAGAAATGTTGACATCCATTTTAGGTCTACCTTTTACAGACCTCCTGACATTCACCTTCACAAAGGATTTCATTTCATAATATCATTTACCAGAAATATTATAGTTGTAAAGGCATACAGATAGGTAAACAAACTCAAGAAACATAAGCATACCACGAAGATCGCATGACTTCGTGATGATTCTGTGTTTAACTTTGTATTTGCAGCAACACGATGAGCCTCACCCACCCTTAGAAGGTCCACAAAGCTTTTTTGATCTCTAACTTCAACTATTATGGCTCCAGTATACATTGTTACAACATCCCAAAGGCACTAGACTAATACATACAACCACAACCACAAATGGTCCACCATCACAAACCTGAAGGTATGATACTGAGACAGAATCAGTCCCAGGTGTTATGTCTGCTAGAATGTCCTCCATTGCACGAACCAGCAATGAGATACTCGATCAAATCAAAATTGCCAGAAAGCAAACAATGACATACCTCTAGCTGAAGTTCAACACAATCACCGAAATCTGCATCTGCCGCCAACTCTTCTGCATTCCTAGGCCTAAGCCTTACAGCAACCCTTACTCTACTAGAAACTGCAAGGACCAGGGAGGAATAGATTCTTCAGTTGACCAAAAATATAGATACTCGATCAAATCAAAATTGTCAGAAAGCAAAACAAGAACAGAGAGCTCTTTATAATTTCAACATTACATAATGCCAACCAACAATTCAATCCTCAAATATTTGGAACCGTCATATTAGGAAGTACTTGTCGTGGAGTTAAAAATATTGCAATATGAAATTTAACCGTCTATGCACTAGCAGAGTAGTTATCAAAATTGCAAGATGCAATTTAAATATTTATAACAGCTTACGCACTAGCAGAGTTGGCACGGACCAACAATGAGAGTAAAAAAACTAAGAAATGAGACACATTAATCAACCCAATAGAAGAATTACTAGGAATTCGATCTTTTCTGTAATAATTCTTCTATTGGGTACATTAAAGAAGACTCAGATAGGAATGATCATATCACAGCATATAGGAAAGCAAAGTAGGCATAAAAAAGACGACTTTAAACTACTACTCAATATCATTACTGCTGAGTAGTTCTTCTGAAACATCTACTATCGTAAAGCAACTTTCTGTAGGGTACTTTTCCAGGCATGATAGTAGAGTTAAGTATTTAAACAGTCGTGCACAATCTCACAGGCACGACAAACTGACTGAACACCACATCCGCACACACACACACCTAGTGTACAACTTCCACCATAAAGATATTTATGGTCGAAATTAATAAAGATATCAAGTTGAAGATTTTAATCTAATGTACAACTTCCACCATAAAGAAACCTACCTAGCGAAACTACAACTTAATTCCATATCACTACATACTTAAAAGTGGGAGGGAACATTTCTTGAATCACTTAGTTTTGATGGGATAGGAGGCTACATAACGCCTAAAAAAGAGGAGGAAACATTTCTTAGATCACTCTAGTGTCAGTGATGGGGATAGGAGGCCACATAGCGCCTAGAAGGTTGCATACATGACGTGAACCTGAGAAAAAAAAGGGTGTCGTCTAACAGAAGATGTACTCCATAAGAGCTTTGGTTACCTCGATTCTACATAATTGAGGCTGGAGTTGACTTTTAGTACTTCAAAAAATGATGCGTTCATGCCCATTGAGAACAGCAGTTTAAGTTACGTAACCAGAGCCGCCCAAATTATTTCGACTAAGATGACACTTAAAAATGATGCCTTGATCAAACTGCTAATCTCCAAAATGAATTTACAAGCTAAATGAATTATCGTACATGTTCTCCTAGTTAAAAACACTATTACGCGGTGCAATAATACTAGACATAATAATAGTGCGAGTGTCATCGCTCTTAAGGGCACTCACAATGCAAGACTCTATCATAGAGTCCAAGACTATTTATTATACCTTATTTATGATATTTTGCTGATGTGGCAACATATTTATTGAAAAAAGAGGGAGAAAAAACAAGACTACAAGTCTTATTTAGACTCTAAGTCCACAATATTTGAGGTAATAAATAGCTTTAGACTTTATGATAGAGTCTGCATTGTGAGTGCCCTAAGGCATCACCACCATAAACTCGATCGGGCTCCAACCAGTCAGACTGCTTTGTCGGCTCTGATGGGATAGCATGGCCGGCCAATTGTGTTATATATACCTGCAAAACAACTTAACTTCAACGCCAAAAGTGTAGTAATACCAGGGATGGAAACAAACATGATTGGTCGGAATCCCTCTACCATTTTCACTATTACATTTTAATATGGAAACGAAATTGAAATCCGGAAGGCTGGACACGGGACGAAAACATGATTCACCGAAAATAAAAAAAATAGATCAATGCAAACGGAGACATGTCAACCATCTTTTTTTTTGTTTTCCGACTCTTTTTTCGAAAGATTCTCACAATTATACTTCTGGTAGTATGATTTTGGAATCTGGACCTAGGGCTTGACGCCATCTTCACTGGCACCAAGGTAACACTGCTTGGTGCCAGCAGAAATGGCGCCAAGACCCTGCACCACGTGGACGACGAAGCTGACGTGGCAAGGCTTGGCGCCAAGGTCCCACAATAAGGCAGTAACTTGTCTTTCTTTGCACTTCGCGTCTCGCACCGTCCGCGCGTCGTCACACGCGAGCCGCCGCTGCCGCCGTCGAGCCGCGCCTCCCCACCCCGGTCGCGCGTCCTCCCCGTCCACGGCCCGACCGTGCCGCCACGCCCAGCCTCTCCCCCTCGCACCGCCCGCGCGGCTGCCCGGCCGGGGCCGTTCGCCACGCCGCCGCCTCGTCATGCCCGGCGGGCCGCCCAGCCCCGGCTAGCCGCGTCGCCCCGCATCTCCCCCTCGCACCGCCCACGTGGCTGCTCGGCCGGGGCCGATCGCCGCGCCGCCGCCTCGTCGTGCCCGGCGGCCCGCCTAGCCCCAGGTGGCCGTGCTGCCCCAGCTGGCTGTGCCGCTCGTCGTCCTTGAAGGTAATTTTTTAATTTGTAAATTTAGTTGTTAGTTATTTATATAGTTAGATAATAGTTAGATAATTAGACATAGATAATTAGATACTAGTTAGATAATTAGATAGTTTGAAAGATATGAGTTTATCGATACTTAGTTTATGTATATAGTTATTACATAATTGGATAGTTACATAGATATAAATGTAGTACCTAGTTAGATAGTTAGATATTGGATAGGTACATAGATATAATTAGTTTATGTATATAGTTATTACATGTATATAGTTAGATAGTTAGATAATTAGGTAGTTAGATATTTAGTTAATTAGATAGTCAATAATTTGTTAGTTAGATATTTAGTTAATTAGTTAGTGAATAGTGTATATTTGTGTATTTTAATTCTAGAGACCTTCACCTTAGTAGTTAGTGTTTAGTTTGGACTAAATGGAATGTTTTTCGTTGTATGTATGCACTAGATGGACAACCTAGTGAGCATATATCATGGAAGTACCTTGGAAAGAGATCGCTATGGATATGTTGAATTTGTTGACATGCAAAGTGTGCCTGTGTTATTCGATGAGAAGCCATCATTTAGTGAGTTGGTTGCAAGGGCTTGGAAGGAGGTACATTGCCATGAAGATGATGACATCGCAGTTGAGGGTGTACTTCACCTAGGTTCCCCTCCTAACCTGCTAAGAAAGATGATCCCAATTGGGTCTGCATATCAGTGGGAGAAGTATGTGAGATCTGCTATGAAGAGACAATTCCAAAGTTTGTACGTAGTTGTGCAGCGGGTGTTAGTTGATCCGATCCCTCATGGATTTTCCCGGCGCCAATGGCACAACAGGCTTACTTTGACCCTCCAGCCTTTGCTATGGAAGCGGAGGTTGCATCTACGGTTCCCGATGCCCAATTTGCTCGCAATGAGGTCCATGTCGCTATGGCAGTTGTAGATGCTAGTGGGTCTCATGATGTTGTGGCAGAACCTCCTCAGGAGATCCCTTTGACACAGAATCATCCGAGTAAGTGTCTTTTTCGCATCGTTTCTTAGGCAGTTACCCCCTCTGGTCATCTATTGATCTCATTATTTCCTTATATTTCAGCTTATGCTGCAGGAGACATTCCCGACAATGTGGATGCTCCTCCTGGAGCAGGATTTCGTGCCTCCAATAATGTTGATTTAGAGCCATATGAGATTGCAATGACAGCTGATTCTGATGATGATTGTCCTGTTGGAGAGATGACGGAGAGTGATGTTGAGATGCTGAGACATGTGTATTACGGCCGTCGTGATCCTAGAGTTCATGAGTTCAGTGATCTTACTCTTTCGGATCAGGCGTGTGTAGAAGGACGTGATGATGAGCTACAGGAATCTCCAGAGGCTGGTCTGGAAATGACAGTTGAGAAAGGAAGGGTTTTCAAGGACCTCCCTGCATTGAAGAGGTGGTTGCAAGTGTTTGCAGTGATACACAAGAGACCTTACAAGGTCCTGCATTCCTATGTGGAGCGGCGTTACACAATTATGTGTGACAAACCTCCTTGCCCATGGAGGGTTTGTGCAAGGAAGCAAAAAGTCGATAGAAAGTGGAAGATCACAAAAGTTGTCGGGCCACATAATTGTGCTTCACATGACCTCAACACAAAGCATCAGCAGTTGACATCTACCCTCATCGTAAGCGGTTGTTGGTGATATTGCAGGGAGAGCCCAACATGAAGGTCGCTACCATTATAAGGATAGTTATGGATGCGTTTGATGGTTATAAGATAACATATGGTAAAGCCTGGAGGGCTAAGCAACGGGTATGGAAGATGATATATGGGGATTGGGAGAGGATGGGTATGAGCAGCGTCCAATACTTCTCAATGCAATCAAGACGGTGAATCCAGGCATGCATTATGAGTACATCCCTAGACCGGATGCATGGAAGTATGGGAGGCTGATTTTCTTTTCGTGCTTTCTGGTGCTTCCCTCAGTGTATCAGGCCTTTAGGCACTACCGTTCGGTCTTCTCTATTAAGGGCACATTCTTAATTGGCAAATACAAGGGCACACTTCTGATAGCCATATCCATTGACACAAACAACAAGCTGGTTCCTTTAGGCCTGGAAGGGAGGTTGGCATCATATCTGATAGGCACCAGGGCATACTTAATGTCGTGCAAGAGGAGATACCGGGCTATGCACCTTTGCATCATCATTGGTGTACTCGACACCTTGCTGAGAATCTACTCTGGAAGGATTATGTGAAGGATAACTTTGATCTTTTTCAGGAGGCAGCTCGACAGCTTGAGGATAGGTATTTCCAGAGAGTTTTGGACAAGGTCAGAACTGCATCAAATGCAGAAGGTAGACAGTGGCTCACGGGGCTTATGGGAGATTTGGAAAAATCGACAAGAGCTCACAATCTAGGTGGATGGAGGTATGAGTTTTAATGCAAAAACATGGCCGAGTCCTTCAATAAGTTGCTACTAGGGATAAGGGGTATGCCCGTGAATGCTATTGTGCAATTCACCTTCTATAAGCTAGTTGCCTGGTTCAACGAAAGACACACCCATGCATTGCACTTGCGGAGTGAAGGAAAAAGGTGGCCTCCAAAATAGCAGGCTTTCCTAGATAAGGCAAAGCAAAGGGCTGCCACACATGAGGTTATGTGTATTCACCACCCCACAGGGAGATATGAGGTCAAACATACTAGCGGGACAACATCCGACGGAGAGAGACAAGAGTCGAGGATTCATGTGGTTGTCCTCCAAGATTTCTCGTGCACTTGTGGTGCACCAAGGCAGTACCACTTTATATGTTCCCATCGGATGGCAGCAGCTAGGCATCGCAACTATGACCTCGAGGGACGGATACCTCCTGAGTTCACTGTCGACACGCTTGTGCAGACATGGAGCCCCCAGTTCCAGTCTTTCCGGGACCCTAGAGAGTGGCCTCCATACAACGGTCCAAAGTATGTAGCAGATCCAGCTTACAAATAGAACAAGTGTGGATCTAGAAAGAGGTCGAGACACAAGATGGTTATGGATGAAATACCCAAAAGAACGAGACGTGGGAGAGCCACCCCGTTTCTTACTGCCCCCGAGCAGTACGAGTGTGGCAAGTGCGGTAGACTTGGTCACAATTCATGCACCTGCCATTGGCAGATTAGTGAGGTGCAACTCATGGTTTTTTACATTATTTCATACTTATAGAAATGCTTGTAGTAATTATGCATACCATTAAATGTGAGCTTTGCTTGTACATTTCTTACTTTAATTTGCATTGTTTTATGAAATTCTAACTTTGTGACTATCTTAAATTTGTAGGATGGCGCAATTCCACCTGCTGGGCCAGGTGTACAAGGAGACACACCGAGGGCATCTCATAGTGGAGGGGTAGCTATTAACCTATGTGTCTTGTTAAAATTCTTGCATTTAGAACCATATATGTGTATGTAACTAACAGGAGATTATGTTTTTTCCATGCAAGACCTTTCGCCCCTTCATCCTAGAGGCCACGATGGCTTCTAGAAAATGCAGTACGATGATAGGTACACTCCTTTCCTAGAAAGAGCTGGCCTAGATGTCGTCTCTTTTCAGGTTTCATTGGTTGCCCCCATTCAACCATGCGACCTTGATTGCGCTGGTTGACAGGTATTATCTTTATTCACACAAACTCATTTCACCATAGTTTGTTCACGTGCTTGCCTCTGACATGAAAAATTGGTCTACCTAAAATGTAGGTGGCGACCTGAGACCCCCAACTTTCACATGGCTTTTGGGGAGATGACTGTCACGCTGCAAGATAGTCAGAAGTTGCTAGGTCTATTCATTTGCGAGAGGGCAATGATAGGGCCATGCAGATCAGAGGGATGGAAAGAAAGAGTAGAGGACTTTCTTGGGCATGAGGTTGGTGACACTGGGGCTCGCACTACTGGAGTCCTAATCACCTAGCTTCGGAGAGAGTTTGGACGGTGCCCTCAGTTTGCAGACAACGCCACTGTTCAGTACTACTGCAAGTCCTAACCAACAGTGCATATAGGGAGTACTAGGCTTGGTATGAAGGAGTGACACGTTCGAGGACTAGGCTACAGTGGACACAAGCTGACTATGCAGACATCGAGTCCTCTAAGACGAAGACACGACGTACGATCGTACTACTCGTGTAGGAAGAAAGGTGGAGGCAAGACCAGTCTTGGACCTAGTGGTACGTCATTTGTCTTTGTTCTCTACATTGACTAACATTCCAATAAATTCTAACTCTAAACTTTGTTGCAAGGCAACACGCTCAGATTCTCAGTCGAAGACATTGAGCGCTTTAGGCCGAGAGTGAGAGACGACGACACGCGGAGCTTCCTGGATGTAAGAAACTAAACATTCTTTCAACCGTAATACTACTACGTTGAATTCTTTAAGTTAACATGATTTTGCACAACAGAGACTGCGCGACACGGCTACGCCATGCGGCTGCACATTGTGGTTGCAGGACAGCTACATCGCAGGATGTGTACGTTCCTTCGTCGTCTGGAGGAGGCGGAGGCTTGTCTAGCCATGGACATACAAGGTCCATAGGCACTCTGTACGAGGATGAGGATGACGAGGACGTGGACTAGAGGTAGGGGGAGATTGGCACGTCACAACTACACGACGCTCCCTCGACTCAGCCTACGCAGCAGGTAGGCACCAGGCGACGCTGGCCACCCTAGATTTTCACTCCAGGCACCGACGCTCTTGGCCATAAGGGTAAGGGTAAGCCTAGAAGGCAGTGAGGGATGTGGTACAGTTTGTGGTAGTTGTTATTCTGGACTATTCCGGACTTTGTGGACTTTCATTATGCACTATTATGGCTTGTATGGACTATTGCTATGGACTGTATGGACTACTATTATGGATTGTATGGACTACTATGGACTTTATGAACATTATTGAACTCTATGGTTATTTAGTATGCTTATGTATATGGTTTGAGATGAATGTGGTATATATTCGATGATGTTATATATTAATGTCATATTTGTGTATGGATTAAATCAAAAAATAGGGAAAATTCTGCCAAAATTTTCTACCAGAAGTACACTAGTATAGTACACCTAGAGCATCTAGCCTTTTTAGTGACTCATCATGTCATCGTAGTATCGTACACAGATGAATTGATTGATCGCAACGTCCCTTCTCAAATAGGCTTTTCAGAGCCTTTTCAGTGACTTTGGAAATAGGCTTTTTAGTGATACCTACTAGGCTTTTTAGAAGCACTTATTACACATTACAACGGCTACTAAATCTCAGGCTGGCTATATATACGTAGTGGTGGAGGTCTTGCTACTCACTTAAAAAGAGTCTTCGGTTTCGTTGGAGTAGAAATGTCTGGAGGGTCGTCTAGAGGAAAGGGTTGTGGGGTGGAAAAGGAAAAGGGGGACGAAGGGTGAACCTATTCTGTGGGAGGGTTCTATTGGTCCCAAGATCTTTGAGGAAGCACTATATGAGATGTTTCTAGTTGAGAGCAAAAGTGATTTCAATAGAGATGCACCACTGAGAGGATACGATGACCGTAAAGAAGAGTGACCAAAATGCATGCATGGTGAGGACTGCTTAGTGCAGATGTACACCGAGGGATAGATGGAGGTTGTTGTTTCTTCAAATGCCCGCGAGCATGGGTAATTGATATTAAATTTTGTTGCTTCAATATGTTACTCTTGTATAGTACAACTTATACGACACACTTATTGCAGGCTTCCTGGTCCGAAGATAACTGTGGGTTCACCAGGTGGGTCAATCCTAGACCTATTCATCCGCATGCGGAGTATATCTTCTACCTGCAGGACCGTATCTTCGATTTAGAAAGGAAAGTTAGTAGTGGTTACAAGGACAATGAAGAGGATGACAACAACAATGGTGCCGGTTCACAGGACGCACTATGCAATGATCCATACTGCACCTACCCTAATCACAAGAACCAGGGGCCTCTTCCACCACCCTCGCCACCCTCACCACCAATAATGGGAGGATACTACGGAGAAGGCGCAACACAATTTGCTATGTGGCCACACTATTAGGTCATAACAGTCTCATATGTTCGTTGTTTGGTTAAACTACCTAAGGCATGTTAGGGTTAGTCCAAAGAACTATGTACCCTTGTTTGGTACATATTCTCACATGCTATTTCATGTGCTTGTTGTTGGCTTCAATTACCTAAGGCATGTTAGGTTTAGTCCAGGACCTCTGTACCCTTGTTTGGTACATGTTCCGACATGCCATTTCATGTGTTGTGTGGTGTGCATTATGTCATCATGTACTTTGTTAGATTTCATTTGCACTACTTCGACTCGTTTCACTGCCTCTGCATTATTGAACTTAATATTACGACTACAAATATTAAAACAATCTAAGCGCATAACAACACTAATGACAGGTCCAATAACATTTCAAGTACATGATAACAAACTAAATAATGCAGAATATGCCATAGTACGCCCATACTAAAAGCGCATTACATGACAACACACTGCAAAGTCCGATACTAGACAACATTGTTCATGAATAAACCACAGAGCTAGCAACTCATGCTAACTACTGAGTGCAACGAGGCTACTTTCCCTTCCTCAGGGCATCGGGATTCTCCTCCATCGTTGCCTTCGCGTGATGCACATGCTCAAGCCTCTTCTCTCTCCTCCCTGTACGCAGCAGCATGCCTCCTTTCCTCCTCTTCATTGTGCTCCTTCTGTGGAGCCTCCTCTCTGCATCTCTTCTCCAATCCCTTCGCAACCGCTGCATCCCACTGCTTTAGACCTTGTAGAAGTCGCTTGTCCTCCTCCTTTATCTTAGTGTCGATCCACTGCTCAAAATCACAGAGAGGTGGAGGGGTCTGCAACAAAGACAATTGTTACAAATCAAATAAATCATGCAAGACTTCGTATGACACAAAATACTTAATGCACAATAAAAAATTATCACAATGAATGTACTGCGGCGCTGTTTCAGCGTAGGCTCCCATGCAAAATTGGGACACATCCAATACCTCTATCTATAGGTTTCCTCATTTTCAGAAATTTCTACCTTGCAAGGATCACCACAAAAGCACATTGGTCTTGGAACACAGATAGGGAGAGGCTTTAGCTCGTAAGGACTTCCGATCGTCCGGCTATAGCTACAATTGAAACAATTTCCTTCTATTAACCGAACCAAACAACATAAACCCTAAACCTAGGGTCTACAACATAATGCACAACAATGAATTCATACCTTAGTTTGCTAGTATTTCCATGCCTAGACATTCTACGGGTGCATATTACATACAAATTTTAAAATGAACATTAAAACCCTAAGTAGTGATGATTCTAAGGTTCTAAAATACAACTAATATATACTGAATCAATGCGAAAGAAGCTAGCAGGGGAGAGAGGGTACCTTGCTCTCGAAGATCTACGGATCAAATCCAAGTTTTCACGGTTGAAAATGCGGATTCGTGAGGTAGGGTATAGTGGTGAGACCAAAAACTCGAGAGGACGAAGGAAGAAAAGAAAGAAGGCTCGGGGAGGAAGAGGGGCTGGTCATTCATTTAAATAGAGTATTGGCGCCACGCCAAGCTTGGCGCCAAAGCTGATGGCGCCAAGGGGCCGCCACGTCAGCTTCGTCGTCGACGTGGTGCAGGGTCTTGACGCCATTTCAGCTGGCGCCATTCCAGATACCAAGATCATAATACCAGGGGTATAATTGTGAGAATCTTTCAAAAAAAGATAAAAACAAAAACAAAAAACAAAAAAAGACGGACATGACAATAACGGTCGGGATATGGACAAACAAAATGGGAACGTCAACACATAGACAAGAAATATGACCTACCGACATGGCATGACAATACTGCCAACATATAAATAACTGTAATGCATACCGTGAGGTTCATAAGATGACAAGAGTATATGAGTGCAAAACTATAAGATGACAAGGCTACTACGATGTGGAATAGATGTCTGTGCTATATTATTGCACTTCCTAAAACAAGATATCCTATACGAACAAAAGCAGGTTATTTCAACAAAAAGTAGAAAAAGAGAAAACTGTTGAAAAAACAACCATATTGTTTTTCGCCCATTTTCAGATTTACCAAAAATAGAAACACTTAGAATGACCGCAAATATGAATTTGAGTGGGTTAAATGTAGAAATCAAAATGGAACGGATTTTGTCCCAACCGTTTTCACCCCTATTATAGTACTCACATACGGACTACGTTACAAGGATTTCTGCAAATCTAATTACCAGATTCGGTAGATGCAAAGCTAAACATGGCATAGGTAAGTGAAGTGTGTAAATGTTTAAATTAAGTTAGTTAGGCAAAGACATAGTATCCACTATCCATTAGTATAAAATTTGATTTTAGGAGACATATATTTTTAGAGGTGAACATGGAAAAAATGTCGTTTCTATTAATAACTAGAGACCCCAGTCCGGGTGGGCGGAATGGGTTGGTTGAGAGACTAAGAGTTTTTGAACATTTTGTAGAAAAACTTCCCCTCAATCCGGGTGTCCTTTTCAATAGCTATTGCAATAGTATCGTGAGATTTTAGAATTTTAACATCTTGAATATATCGATATAATGACTTATATAAATGAAAAATTCAAACAATCATAAATAAGTACCATGCCATGTTTTTTAATGTTGAATTAGGTCGTCACAATTTATCGAGTTATATTTTCACTGCATATTGAATTAAGTCCCTAGAACTGATAAGTACGGATGCATCAATTTCGTCCCCGCCTACCGACATGGGACCCACATTTCACCCAGGCCCCGTGCTCAGGCCACAGCTTACACAGCCCGCCCTTCTCCCGCCCCTGCTACTCCTTTGGCGCCAAAGGATTCGAGTTTTTGCCGCCAAAATCCGCCGCTTCTTCCCCCCACCCCTCCGTCTCACACCCCCATTCAGACGCGGACGCCCCTAGCCTAGCGCGCGCGCGGACGCAGCCAACATGCCGGGCCATCCAACCCCTGCAGCCGCGCGCCTCGGCGGCGTCACATCCCGCCGCCACGCGGAGCTGCTCCTCCACAGCGGCGTCGACGGCGTCTCTGTCAAGGACCTCCGCCTCCGCCGCGTCGTCCCGCCCGCCGCCGGCTCCCTCGACACCTCCCCCGAGTGCGTCGCACCCGTGAAGCCCGGATCTGTCGAGAGCACGCCTCCGGAGGCCGTGTCGGCTGCGGCGGCGGCCGGGGACCTTGACCGGAAGTTGGTAAGTCGGGCGCCCGTTTCTTGATTTATCTGGTGCCTGCTTGCATTACCTTTTCTGTGATTTCAGCATCTGATATCTGGATTGGTTCCCCGCTGGATCAGGTGCCCCCGCGGTCCAAGCTCGTACGCGACCCGCGCTCGTTTGGGTACCGGCGCCTGCTGCCTTTCCTGAACGAGATGACGAAGAACGGTAACATCCTCCCCGTCTCCCCCTGATTCGTCTTCGTTTGGTCCGGCTTGCATTCGTGTGCTTACGCTGTCTCCCTGCACGCCCGTGTCCTGGTGGTTCAGATAGCTCAATTGGCAAGGAGGTGCTCCCGCAAGACACGGCTGCACACTCAAAGGATGGGCTCGGCGGATCTGATTCTATGTTGGCTGATGGATCTGTAGGCGTTAGCCACTGCGAACCTGAAGCCATGGATTCTGTGGAGCTGGTGGTGGTGAACACCGGAGGAGACACCGATGCGAAGGATGCCTGCAACAATGTCAGGGAAGAGATGAAGACTGTCCCTCATGACCTAACCAACAAGCCGGTGAGTTTGATGTTGGAGCATCTTCATGCCCATATTTTCTACTAGCTGTTTTTGGCAGCAGGATATGGTTTTGCGCGTGGTTTTCTACTAGCTGTGTAGGAACACTATGGTGCTGCTACTCAGCTAGTTTCGCTATCACGTATAAGCTTGTGAACAGTATAGGAGGATTAAAACCTTGGGGGATGACCATAAGTCCAAAACCTTGTAATTTCGTTTCTTCTGTTATGAAATTGGGGTTTGTCTGCTGTGGGAAAAGGCATCATATTTTCAGATTGCTCCAGATTCCGTTATGAAATTAATGGAGAATATATGTTCTTATGTGTTTCAGTTGCTTGCCCGATGCACAAGGTCGAGGTTTGTTCATCATCCAAGCTCGTTCAGCTACAAGCGGATGCTGCCATTTCTCATGGAGAATGGTAAGATACCTGCTCGGGGTTCAATTGAAGGTGATTAAGTGGTACCTCGTTTAGATTTCGTTTGCCTCACTGTATGCTGTTGCCTTGCTGTTTCAGAAATCTCTGCTCAGGAAAGTGACAGGGTCAAAATTCGAAAAGTTGCAGAGGAAAGGCAGCCAGCATCAAATGAGAATGATGCCTCAGCCACTGGGCAGCAGTGCCTTGTTGTCTCTGATGACTCTTCTCAGGAATGCAACAGAGCTCAAGCTGAAATAATGGAAGAAGAAAAGCCACCAAAAGCAGATGTGAATCATGTTCTTGATGACAGACAGCTTCAGCCTCCTGTTATAGAAGCGTCTCCTCCTGATTGCAGTGCAGTTGAAGTGCAAAATGTCATGCAGCAAGAAGCTTTAGCTTCAAGTCAAGGCCCCCTTACTTTTGAGGGTGAGTTAACATCAGATGGGGAAAATGTCCAGGCCATGGAACAACATCAGCTTGTTGTATCAGAAGAGTCTCTAGAGGAATGCAAAAGAGATGAAGTCAAAAGAAGCAGACACGATGAAGCAGTAAAATCAGATGGGGGCTATGCTCTGGATAGCAGAGAATTTCAGCTGGTTGCATCAGAAGTCTCTTCAGAAAACAGCATGGCTGAAGTGCAAGGGGCTGCACAAGGAGAACTGTTACCTTTAGATGGAGTTGAGGAAAATTCAGACAAGGATGACTACGTTTCCAAAGAGCAGGTTCAGCTCTGTGTCACAAATGAATCCTTGGCTGCACAGCTGCAAGATAATGGTGAATTCGCTGAAGTACCGCAGTGCCAAAACTTGGACTCAGGATGTCATGATGTTGGATTTGGTAGCCCTACCAAGAGAGTAATACCATTGTTGCATCGGCATTGTGCTTGTGCACAACAACCTCAGGATTCTGTGGTTTCTCTTGATGATCAGCTTCTTGACGATGACATACAAATGGTCTGCAGACCTTCTGAGCCCTGTGCTGTTGACAGATCCTTATCAATGGAGGAGATGTCTGGATGTATTCTGTTCACTGAATCACCATCAAGAAAAGCAGGCATATCACGGCCAAGTGGTGCCCATGCAATGGGAAAAAGAGCTCTGTCTCCTAAGAAGCTTTCTCCAAAGAAAGGAATACTCAAGAGGAGTACAAGGGGGTGTAAGGGTATCTGCATGTGCTTGGACTGCTGTACGTTTCGTCTACATGCTGACCGAGCTTTTGAGTTCTCTAGGAAGCAGATGAAAGAAGCAGATGACATAATAGGCAACTTACTGAAGGAGGTGGTCAGTCTTAGGAGTCTGCTGGAGAAGCCTGCTAGCCAAGTAAGTATAAATCCGTGCTTTTCAGATTTTGTTTCTTTTTCCTTATCATGAAGTTTTTCTGCAGTTAGGAATGCTATATCCACTCTTCACTAGCATGATGAGTTTTACATTGGCTTGTGGTGACCATCTAATCTGAACACTTTGTTAGGATCAGGACCTATATCTCCTAGGATATGTTATATTAGAATTTTGTTAGGCTTTTAGGAATATTTTTTCATGATAACCCCACAACACTAGGTTTTTGTCTTCTGCGCCTATGGAGTTTCTTGCTAACATGGTTGTTAGCATAATTTTGGGCAGCATGGTTGTAGAATACGTCTGAATCTATGTGTTTGGCAACCATAGAATTGCAAGGATGCATTCCATGCCAGAAATTTTAGCCAGAAATGATCCAACAATTGTGATCATAAACTGTTATTTATGAATGGAACTAAACATTTTTTGTTGGTCACTGGTGACATGTAGACATTGTACAAGTCCATATCAACCTTACTCTAGCTGAATAGCTGTTTCAAGTACAAGGTGATTTCTACCCAGTACCCACACATGTATTGTAAAACCTATGGCCTAACTGCAATATTTATGCCTTATATATTTGTGGTTTGTGTTAGTCATGTATGATCTGTGGGTTATTCTAGGGGGGAAATCGTAATTGTCACTTGTCGAACTATTTCCATATTGCGTATCGTCTAATAAAATTGCAGCAAAGCTTTTGCTGCCCTTTCTAAAATAAAAAAACTCCATATTGAGAAAGATCTGTTACATGTTACAATTGAGTGAACTTGGACTCGTTACATGGAAACTCATGCTGTCAAGTGACAAAGGATTATAGCTTTGGACTGTCCTCAGCCCGAGCTTCCCAGCTCTTTCAGTGTTTGAAATTCGCTTTGAATATGCTTGCTAACGGCACACAGTTTTGTATCCACCAAAGTTCACAAAATCCTCAATTCTTATCGTCATTTCAAATTGCAGCGAGAATCAACACAAGCAGTTTGCAGACAGGCCTCTCGAGTGGAGGAGGTGGCCAGAAACCGTTGCCAGCAGATGTTCGTGGATCTGAATTCCCACTGCAGAATCCCTGTGAGTAGTTGCTGTGCCCTGAAACTACTGAATGACCTAGTTTTGCTTGACCTGACCAGGCAGGCAAATGTGAGCTGATCCATGGAAGCTAACTTGTTGCTTGAACTCAGGGACCAAGGGTTAGATTCGCCGAATACGTTGAGGAAAAGAAGGCCTCATCATCTCCACGCAGGAGCAACAGGAGGTGACTGAACTTCAGAAGGTGGTGGTGACCTGACCTGCTGGCCTAGGCATCGTGTAACTGAATTGTTCAGTACAAAATTTGTGCTGCTTGGTGAACCTTGCGCATGCTTCAATCTCCGGTCTTTTGAATGCAGTGTGATGTGCTATGGACAGTGATGGTTGAGTGGTTGTCCTAGGCACAGAAGGAAGACTGAAATGAAATGAAATGTGGCTGGAGTTTTTCTCTACCTTAATACAGAGACGCGTAAACCTTTTGTGTGATCTGAGAAAAAAAATGTGGCTGGAGTTTTTGTGAACCGGAACATGTCTTTGCAAACTTTTAGTGGTGAATTGGTGGTGCCTTGGTTGTAAGGAGGCCGGCTTGCGTTGATGTTTGTACTAAATACTATGTACTCCCTATATTCCAAATTGTAAGTTGTATTTACTTTGCTATATATCTAAATATATAGTATGTCTAGATACATAGCAAAAGTCATGTGTCTGAAAAGCCATAGCGACTTGCAATTTGGAAAGGAGGGTTTAAATTTATATATACATAGACAATTGCTTCAGATTCGTTCAGTTGGCCAGTAAAGCATGAGTGCTGGTTTGTTTCAGGCCTTATGGCCTGGAAATATTGGTTTGTGAGGCGGAGACTCTTGCGACCCAACTGCAAGAGAAACAGAACAGCGGGTTGGCCGTGTGAGATGAAATTGAAGAATCTCGAGTTGAGTTGAGATGAAATTGCAAGTGAAACTCTTGTTACTACAAGTCTCTGAAAGTAAACAATCGACTGCAAGTCTCTGAAAGTAAACAGTCGGGTTTCTTGCTCCTTCATTGAACAGCTAGATTACAGCCATAGAAACACTTGCTAGTTATATTCACAGGGGTACTGAGTACTGATACAGATACTGACTGACTGACATAAAGCCTACGTACATATATAGTAGATGGTAAACAAGAAAGATCCCGGGCGGGCAGAGAGGCCAAGGCCAGACCGCCAGAGGTTAAGGGTCTGTGGTGATGTGCACCCCGATGGCGATGAGGAAGACGGCGGCGAGCGCGAAGAAGAGGATGGCGTGGACGAAGATGGAGGCGCCGCTGGTCTGGAAGTTGCCGAACTCCACGAAGCGGCCGCCCTTGGCCGGCAGCTGCAGCAGCAGGCCCGGCGAGAGCAGCACGAACAGCACCACCGCCACCACCACGGGGCCCCAGTCGGCCATCTCGAGCTCTGCTGTTTGAAGCGGATGCAGGCCGGGGAGGTGGCCGTGCGGTGCCTATAAAAGCAAGGGAGGGGCTGCTGATCACTGACGCCGACCGAGACCGACTATATATGCTCCCAACCAAAACCAAACCAAATCAAAGCAGCTGGTTTAAATTTGCCCTGCAGCTTTGGCCTTTTGGCTCTGGTGGAGACCAAATGCAACGCTACTTGTATACACTGACTGCTGCCATGGGCGGACATGAACTTGTGTGGGCACGCTTTGTGGACCAGCGGTGCGTCCGTGCGTGGCAGTGGCAGCGGCAAGCACGAGCTTTCTGCGCGGAGGAAGTTGGGACGTTGCCATCTCATCTCGCCTCGCGTCCTCGTCTCATCTGCCCGTGACGGCTCCGTGCATCCGTCCACTCACTGTCTCACGCCACCACCTGCCCACTCCGCCCCGTCATTCATTCACCAGTGCCTTGTGTCGCGACGTGACTGGCGGAGCTGAGAGGCGGCTGTTTAGCTGGCAAATTTTTCGGCGAAACGTTACAGTAGCAGTTTCGTTGTTATTTGACAAATATTGTCCAATCATAGTCTAATTAGGCTTAAAAGATTTGTCTCATCCATTTCGTCTAAACTGTGTAATTAGTTTTATTTTTTATCTATATTTAATGCTTCATGCATGCGTTCAAAGATTAAATGTGACGGAGAATCTGAAAATTTTGGCAAAATTTTTGGCATCTAAACGGTGCCTGAGCGTCTTTGCGACTTTGTGGTGTGTCGTCGTAACATCCATTTCCATCTTGCCCACTGCCGGGCACGCCTGTCGTCGTAACATCCATTTCCATCTTGCCCACTGCACCTTTTGTTTTTTAGTGCAAAAAATTATCTAAAAATTGATTAATTAGACTCAAAATGTTCGTCTCGCAAAGTACAACAAAGCTGTGCAATTAGTTTTTTTTATTTCATCTACATTTACTACTCCATGCATTTGCCGACATTTTGATGTGATGGGGAATCTTCTTTTTACATAGTGAAATTTGGGGATGGAATTGGGAACAAAACAAGGGCCTTGTCGACTACATACGCGTCCCATCACGGTCATTACAGTTACAATGGAATCGATCAAGCCAGGCTCGCTGCAGCTGCAGGCTGCACAACTCTTGCATCCCATATGGCTAAAGGCTGATCGATATTGTTGTTGTTGATGGTTTATATTGGTCGATGGCCTACTACATATATTAGTGTTAGGTTTGCTTTAGGAAACTACGTACTGACGTCGATTATATACGTTCACACACCAGCCGGAGCTACCACGCTCGAGTCCGCACATGACCAAGCACGCTGTAGAGAAAACTCAGACGATGTCAAGCCATCGGCTATTTTTTGGTGGCACCATGAGAGCCAGCAGATACTCGGCACCGCCGAGAAGAGGCTCCTGCGTGGGAGTGGGTGTGCTCTATAATCGCCATCAGGTCTGCAGGTGCGGCATAGGATATGCGATCCCTACTTAGGCTTGCGTCAACGGTGGCGTGTGTGCACTTGTCGACTCTGGGCATGCAGCGATGATGGGGCACAACAACGATGGTTGGCCATGGCGACCTGCTGTGGCATGTTCTCCAATACGCAACAGCTCCATGAGCCTAGCTCATGAGCTCCGTGTGGTGGTGGACGGCTGGTAACTTCACCTGGCTTCGCAAAATAAGTTGTGTTTGGCCGCACACGTCGGTCTCTGACCACACTCCGCAACGCTTGTAGGACCGACTAATGAGTAGTGGTGTGGCCCTTTTGTGTAGGTGGCGAGGTGGAGCGCTGGGCGACTGGTGTTAACCGGACCCGAAGAAGGCGACACTTTAGGTGTTGTTGTTCCCTTCCTTTGAAGTGTCATCGAGGCGCCTCCCCTCATCCTGCTGGGTTCTTCTGAGAAAAATCCACATAAGGTTCATAGGCCACGACGATTCTCAACATCGTATGATCGTATCCTCCGTGAAGGCGTCACCTTGAAGATCCTGCACTGCCTTGATAGATGTTGGTCCGTGTGGGATGTTTAATGCTTGTTTGCAAGCCTCGAGTTTTTGACAAGGCTCAGCACTCTCTAGTTCTCTACTTTCTTGTGGCACATATTGGTCCTTCTAGAGTGGATCTATACAGGGCAGTGGTGAAGTCAGAGTTGCTTTGGTTGTGGGGTATGTTGAGATTCGTTGTTCGTTGGTTCGTTAGATCGGGTACGAATAACAGTAGGAAGTGGTCGAAACCGATTTACAGTAGGCGCACGAGATCTAAAACAACTATTACCACGACTTCTAGTAAGAGGAAAAGGGAACAGTGGAACAGAGAGAAGTAGGAATCGCAGACCATCGAGAGCCGGAGTCGTAGCAGTGGGGTTGGACGTCTCGTTCGCCGGCGGTGCCATCTGCGTGCCGGCAGCGACGGTCGGTGGAGATGAGAGTCAACGCAGTGACGATGGTGGCGCAGTGAAGACGGTGGCGGCTTCCTGTCACTGGCTGCGCCCCTTCTCAGATCGGGATCGGGAATATCGGTGGGGAGTGGCGGCTCAGGTGAACCTCGTCTAGAGCCAGCCGGCCCCCACCTCTATATATAGCGCAGTGTGACGGGGGCCCACCAACCATGTAGGGTTGGGCGCCCCCGATCAGGGCGCGAGAAGCAAGGCCCAAAAGGCCGTTGGACCTAATGGTAGGAGATCAAAACCCAACATTCTCCCCCTTGATCTCTCATCATTTTCTTCGTTCTTTAATTTCATACTCAAACTTTTGATTCATATTTTTCTTGTTTCTATCCTATTCCATCGCAGATTAGTGTATTGAACTGTTTCATCGTCACAGCAATTAGTGCCGTTAGACTAACAGCCACAACACATTTCTCTGTTTGGAATGAAGTTTCTTCTGGGCCCTTCGTATGTTCGGGAATCATAGGCCTTCCCTTAAACCCATGCCGGCTACGTGTTCTCTGAACACGTTGGGTGGTAAGCCCTTTGTGAGCGGATCCGCGAGCATTTTCTCTGTACTTATATGCTCAAGATTTATAATATGATCCCGAACTTTATCTTTTACAACATAGTACTTTATGTCAATGTGTTTGGCAGCACCACTTGACCTATTGTTGTAAGCATATTGTACTGCTGGGTTGTTATCACAATACAACCTCATTGGTTCATTTATATCATCAATCACTTTCAATCCGGGTATGAATTTCTTTAGCCAATTCACCTGCCCCGTTGCCTCATAGCATGCTACAAACTCGGCATACATTGTCGAGGATGTAGTTACGGTTTGTTTGGAGCTTTTCCACGATATAGCCCCTCCTGCGAGAGTACATATATATCCTGACGTGGATTTTCTTTCTTCTCCCGCATAATCGGAATCTGAATATCCCTCTATCTTCAGGGAATCAGATCTTCTATACGTTAGCATGATGCCTTTCGTACCCTGCAAATAACGCAGGACTTTCTTCACCAATTTCCAATGTTCTATTCCTGGATTCTTTTGATATCTGCCAAGTAACCCGGTGACAAAAGCCAAGTCAGGGCGTGTACACACTTGAGCATATTGTAAACTTCCAACTGCTGAAGCATACGGTACCGCTTTCATTCGGTTAATCTCATATTCATTCTTGGGACATTGATGTTCCCCATATCTATCGCCCTTGACAATAGGAGCAGGTGAAGAACTGCACGCATGCATACTAAATTTCTTCAAAACCTTTGCTATGTATGCCTTTTGTGACAGTCCCAGTACCCCTTTCTTCTATCTCGGTGAATCTCTATTCCCAAAACAAACGAGGCCTCACCGAGATCTTTCATATCGAAGTTTGAGGACAAGAATTTCTTCGTTTCCATTAGTAGACTGACATCACTGCTAGCAAGCAGGATATCATCCACATACAGAATTAGGAATATATACTTTCCATTCTTGAATTTTGCGTAAACGCAATTGTCCTCAACATTTTCCTTAAACCCAAAACCTTTTATCGTTCTATCAAATTTCAAATACCACTGTCTTAAGGCTTGTTTCAATCCGTAGATTGATTTCTTTAGACGGCATCCCATATTTTCTTTTCCTTTTACAACAAAACCTTTCGGTTGTGCCATATAAATATTTTCTTCCAAATCCCCGTTAAGGAACGCCGTTCTTACATCCATTTGATGTAACTCCAAATCATAGTGGGCCACAAGTGCCATTATAATTCTGAAGGAATCTTTACATGAGACTGGAGAAAACGTCTCATTGTAATCAATCCCTTCTCTTTGCGTAAAGCCTTTCGCCACAAGTCGCGCTTTAAATCTTTCTATGTTCCCTTGGGAGTCATATTTTGTTTTGTAGATCCATTTACAACCTACTGTTTTGGCTCCCTTAGGAATAATTTCCAAGTCCCAAACTTTGTTGGTACTCATTGATTTCATTTCATCTTCCATGGCCTTAAGCCACTTTGATGAGTGGTCGCTTCTCATGGCTTCTTCAAATGAGGTGGGATCATCCCCCATCTGAAATTCTTCTGTTTCATAAACTTCATAGTCATTAGAAATAGCTGACCTTCTTGTTCTTTGAGACCTTCTAGGGGCCTCTGGCACTTGTTCCACATTGGGCTGTTGTTGTTCTTCCTCATGTGCGACGTTTGGTTCTATGGGGTCCTCAAGCACAGCCTCCTCAAGGACAGGTTCCTCATGTTCATTTATTATCGCCACGGGAGAACTTGCAACAGGTGTTGGCTCTACAGTGTCCTGCACTGTCGGCTCAACAGCAACAGGTAGCGTAAAGAATGGTTCTTCAACCATCGGAGTGGGTACATGTACCTGTTTCTCCTGCAGGCTTATTTCTCGTGCTACCATGCTCCCCCTGATCATGTTATCCTCCAAGAACACAGCGTGTCTTGTTTCTACAATCTTCGTATGTCTGTCAGGACAATAAAATCGATATCCTTTCGACCTTTCTGGATAGCCAATAAAATGGCAGCTGACTGTCTTGGAGTCTAACTTTCCTATGTTTGGGTTAAACACTTTTGCCTCAGCTAGACAGCCCCACACACGTAAATGGTTAAGTGAGGGTTCCCTTCCTGTCCACAATTCATACGGTGTTTTAGGCACCGATTTGCTTGGTACTCGATTAAGTATGTGAATGGCGGTTTTCAGTGCCTCCATCCATAAACTAATCGGCAAAGTGGAGTAACTTATCATGCTTCTTACCATATCCATTAGAGTACGGTTACGTCTTTCAGCCACTCCATTCTGCTGAGGCTCCCCCGGTGTGGAGTACTGAGCGACTATGCCATTTTCCTGTAGAAACTTTGCAAACGGTCCAGGAATTTGGCCATATGGGGTATGTCGCCTATAGTACTCTCCACCTCGGTCTGATCGTATTATCTTTATTTTCTTATTGCGCTGATTTTCAACTTCAGCTTTAAATATTTTGAATTTATCCAATGTTTCCGATCTTTCTTTAATTGGATAGATATAGCCATAACGAGAGTAGTCGTCTGTGAATGTTATAAACAAATCATAACCATCCACACTTTTCACAGGAAATGGACCACATATATCAGTGTGGATTATTTCTAAAGTTCCTGCGCTTCGTTTGGCATTTTTCTTAATTTTCTTGACATACTTTCCTTTGATGCAATCAACGCATTGTTCTAAATCTGAAAATTCTAAGTGCGGAAGAATTGATTCTTTGATTAGCCGTTCCATTCTCTCCCTCGAAATATGGCCCAAGCGACAATGCCATAATTTCGAAGAGGCATCATCAATTCGCTTCCGCTTCTTAGTTACATTCGCAGATGGAGAATCATTCATATTCTCATCGCATACATTGTTCGCATTTTCATCAAGAGATAACAAATAAAGCTTGTCTTGTCGGAAGGCAAGACCAACACATTTATTGTTAACGAGTATCTTATATTTGCCATCACCAAAATGGCAATCAATTCTGTCATCATCAAGTTTTGAAACATTTATCAAATTTCTTCGCAAAGAGGGAACATAAAGTACTTCTTTAAGTTTAAGTACAAAGCCGTTGTTCAATTCTAAAGATAAATCTCCAATCGCTTCAACGTCGGCTTGTACTCCATTTGCCACTTTAATCGTTCTTTCTCCTCTTTGCAAGGTTCTCGTCCCACTTAACCCCTGTAAGAAATTTGCAACATGAGTAGTTGCTCCTGAATCAACCCACCAAGTGGATTTAGCATAACATAAATACAGGGATTCATCTACAAATGTAATAAATTCATCACCTCTTTTTAGTAGAGATTTCAGGAAGTCAGGACAGTCTCTCTTGTAGTGTCCCTTCTTAAAGCAGTGCTTGCATTGATCCTTTTCAGCTCCACCATAGGAGTTGCTCTGCTGATTTTCAGGTTCCTGGGGTTTCTTTCCCTGTGAGTTTGAGGAAGCGGCCTTGTCCCACTTGGGATTTCCCCTGTGGTTTAGAATTCTTGCTATTAAAGTTCTTTCTTTTATTATCCTTCATAAAATGGGCGGACTCATTCTGTGAGGATTTTATCCTCTCCTCTTCTTGAGCACACATTGAGATAAGTCTTTCTATGCCCCATCTTTCAGGCTGCATATTATAGTTCACAATGAAAGTATCATATTCTTTTGGCAGGGAAGCAAAAATCAAATGAATCAGAAAATCTTCCTTCAAATTCATCTCTTTTAGCTTAGATGCCGTGGTGTTCATCTTCAAAATGTGCTCTCTGATGTTACCACCAGTATATTTTTCATTCACAAGCTTCTTTATCAGTGAACTTGTTGTGGCCTTGGTAGACCCAGTAAACTGACTCTTGATTTTATCAAGATATTCTGTGGCAGTAGCACATTCAGGGATTGAGCCCCTTATCTGTTCTTCTATGGTGGCCTTAGCTACCAATAAGCACTTGCGGTTGGAGAGGGTCCATTGTATATGTTCAAGATCATATTTCATTCTTATCTCAGCATGATCACGCTTTCGAACAGTGAAATCAGCGTCAGATTTATTTTCTTCTCTCACCGGATCCACTGGTTCAGTGGGACACGGTGAGATGATGGCAAAATCGACCTCTCCCAACGTAAGTTCTAGTTCATATTTCTCCCACCACACACGGTAATTGGTCCCGTTGAGTGTCGGAATGTTCGCGATGTTCACAATGCTTTTGCCTCCTGAAACCACATCAGAGTAAGTGAGAAATATTTATATATGGAATCATATGCTTTAACTCAACGTTGGTCAAATTGAAACATATAATTCATCTATGCAATAATTTTACATCACCGTTGGGCAGAAATAAAATTAATGCACAATTTTCATGAATCAAAATTATAATATTGTTATTAACAACGTTGGTCAGAAAATAACAATACTACAATTCATCTTTAATTATTATTCATTTTTCAAAACCAAATTATCCCGTTGGTTCGAATTTGATAATGAAAACAATTATATCAAGTACGCAGCGGAAACAATAATAAAAATTTCATAATGTTATTTTCCAGAAGCACTAAAAAAATTTCATTATTTTCTGAGCAAAATGTCGTTGGACAATATTGCACGAAAGTTCATATCAAAATTATATTCAAATTCATTCAAATATTCATCGAATTCATATAAATATTGCTTCTGAAAAAAACAAAAATTCATTTCCTTTAACAATTTGGCCCGAAGGCCCTTTCTTTTCTCGCGGCCCAGCCAGCCCAGGCAGTGGCGCACGGCCCAGCGGCCCAGCCAGGTCAATGCCCTAGGGTTTCAAAAGTGCGGCTCAATCCTGGCCGTCCGTTTGATCCAACGGCTGAGCTCACTTCTCGGCTGAACAAAACCCCGCCGGCCGGCCGCCCCTCTCAAAACCCTAAGTTCATTTTTTTTCATTTCTCTGTCCTTCTCAGTTCTTCTACTGGGAGAGCCGTGCATGGCCGCCGGTTCCGATGGAAACCCCGACGGAAAGATTCAACGCCGGAGCAAGTCCTGGCGGCTTCCCCTCTTCTTTCTCTCTTACTTTCCTTTCTCAGTCGCAGCCGGCTCCGCCCAGTTCCTTTGCCGCGTGCGCTCGGCAGACCCGAGCACCGGCCACCGTGGCCCGGTCCTGAGGGAGGAAGATGGCGCCGCCGCATGGCCCTTGCCGGTGTGCGCGTTCCCCTCCGGGGTTGAGCGCGCCGCCGTCAAGATGCCGTGTGGGTGGTGCCTCGGGTTTCGTGCCACGCCGGCGAGTCCAAAACTCGGCCGAGCAGTGGCCTACCACCAACGGTGGCTTTCTTTCCCCCTTCCCCACGCGACTTTCTTTTCATGTTTCGATTCGTTCCTTCTCCGATCTGAATCGGATTATTTTTTATTATTTTTATTTCTTTATTTCATTCCCGATTTAGAATCGGTTTACCCGATCTAGGGTTCTTCGTTCATAACCATGGCTCCGGTACCAATGATGGAGTTCGCAGTTCATAGGTTCATTAGATCGGGTGCATTTCGTCATAGGAAATAGTCAAATAATGATTCACAGAGAACACACAAATCTAATATATGATCTACCGCAAGGCACAGAGGGAAAAAGGGATAGGTGGAGCGTAGATTTGCAAACCATCAGTAGGAGCGGGAGTAGCCGATCCGGAGGAGGCGCCGGTGTTGGGGTCATTCGCCGGCGCCATGGGTTCGGTGAAGACGGAGATGGCCGGTGCAGTGGCGTCGGGTGGCGTTGCCGGCGTCGGTGGTACTTTCCGTCGCTGGCAACGCCCCTTCTCTCGAGCCCCGGCCCCCACCTCCTATTTATAGCGCTGTGCGACGGGGCCCACCAACCATATTGAGTTGGGCGCCCCCGATCAGGGCGCGAGAACAAGGCCCCAAGGCCGTTGGGCCTAATGGAAGGAGATCACTTGTAACAGGGTACACCAAAGCTTGGTAACAATACACATTGCGTTCTTTTTCTATGGAGGTCGCGACTTGTTGCGAGTGAGTGGTGGCATGTTGGAGGCTTTGGCTAATATTTGTCATGGGAAGTTGGAGTTGCTTATTGTTGGAACTTGTGATAAGCTCGACAACGATGATGACGTGCTGTGGGCTCCATCAGCTGTGTGCCACCTTTGTGTATAAATGTGTTGATTAGGGTTATCCATCTTGGTTGTCATGTTTAGGTTTTTCGCCGGTTTTCCTTTAATAAACTTTGCGACTATAAGTTTTCAGGTCTGGTTTCCCTCATAAACTGATTCTCAATTAAAAGACAGGCCCGATGCCATTTCGTTAAAAAAAAGTTCAGAATAAAGCTATGGAAGCTCTGAGTGATCACGAAAACTTTCTAAATCCCTACTAGATCTCAACGAAAAATAGATAACCAAATTAACACTTCCTTGAGGTCGATAGAGCCCTCTGTACTCTTCTCTTGACCTGAAATGTTGTGAACTAAACCTCAACGAGTGAGCGAGCAAGCGAAGTGCGCGTGGGAGAGAGAAGTTGAAGCGAGATGAAACCACAACAACAAGCCCACAAGACACAAATATTTATCTTGAGATTTGTCCACGCTACCAAGGTGTGCCCATGTCCTCGTTAATGAGGTGACCACAAATTTACATCCAAATCACTACCATCTACTACTATGAAAAAGTTTAAATAACCATAAAAACAATGCAGATATATTTTCTAAATTGCCAACTTCTACCACTACTAATATATGGTCTTAATTTAAACCTAAATGTTGTGCTATTGTGCAGATCTAAGTATATATGCATGTATCAGCGGTAACTATATATTTCTTTATTTCAGCCATAATGAAAAATGCTCCTTTAATGCCTCACATACCAAGAATTCAATAAAATTACACAATAATCTGTGTAAGTTGTTACTTAGATAAATCTAAACATTTTGATTCTAATTATTATGACATATCTATATTGATACTATTGTAAAGCATTCTATTTTATAAAAAATACTGCCAAACAAATAAGTTTTTAATAGAGAAAATTTAGTATCTTAAGCAGTGGATGATGTTAGTATAGGATAAAGGTGGATATGCCTACCTAGTTTTTGAAATTCCTTAGGAGCAAACAATGATTGTTAAGCTTAAATATTAATATCCTCATAAGGTTAACATGGTTAGCCCATGCAGCCATCCTAGATGTCACTTCAAGCTCCATTGCCTATCTTAAACAGCGTGGTGCAAGCTTAAATGGCCATTTATGTCATTGTAGTAATGAATAGTTTAGAGTAGGTTGTAATACATCGTCTATTTTATACTCCTTCCGTCTCTCAAAAAATCAATTCCTAGAATCCGTGTCAGTCAAACTTTTTGAAATTTGACCAACTTTATAGAAAAGAATAGCAACATCTATGACATGAAATGGGCGTATTATGAAAATATATTCTAAGATACATCTAATGATACTAGTTTGATATCATAAATCTTGATGTTTTTTCTTATAAATTCGGTCAAAGTTTGAAAAGTTTGACTTAGGACAACTCTAGAAATTGATTCTTTCAGAGACGGAGGGAGTATAAAATATGTAAAGAGAGTTTTGAATAACAGGTATAATAAGTACAATAGTTTGAACTTATCATGGATTATAGGAGCTTGGCAATAGATGTTATGCAACAAATATCTAGGGACTAAACCTCTAGTTCAAGTCCAGTGAAAGAGTGGAGATTCTCATTTTTGGGCAAGTCTGATGAAGGTTAAACGGGATTTCCTTAGATTTTGAACATTCTTCATTAAGGAGGGATCACAAGTAAGATTTTGGAAAGATAGATGGTCAGAAAATACTATACTTTGAGAGAATAGTATCCCCAGTACGCAACCACCTAATGTATCCTAGCGCAGAGACCTCTTAGGCGACAAGTTAATGATGTGGAACAATCTTCTTTCACATCTTACTTCCGTTGTTTAAGCCAGGAGGAAGACTAATTCCTCTGGAATTTAGACCAAGAGGGTGAATTTTTAGTAAAATCACATTATCTTGGTCTCATCCACCAAAACGTCCCTAACCTCAACAAGTGACTTTGGAAATTAAAAACACCTACGAAGATCAAAATCTTCCCGTGGTACATTCAGAGAGGTGTCATCTCCTAACCAAAGATAATTTAGCCAAACAGAATTGGCAAGGTAGTAAACAATACGACATTTGTTTTTAGATTGCCGGTTTGCACGCCTGGATTGGGCCACCGTGTATGCAGCCTAGGGACTCCCTAGACCTCTTACTGTGTCCATTATGTTTAGGAGAGCTAGCTAGACGGGCTTAGAAAAGACCTAAAACCATTGGTTCCTTTCTGCAGGTCATTTACTCAACTACGCACTGGCTCTGTACGTGGTCCATCCTACAAAAGCCTACTTCCTAGGAGGTGGTTGTAGGAGCTTCTCAATTTTTGGCGCAGGTGGCTAAGGACTTTTTTTACCGGGCATATGGGTGGCGGTCTAGTCTACAGATTGATAGTCAGTAGGGTGTCCTGGCGATGTTTTCTGTCTCTTTCTTTGGGCTGTGTGCCTTTTAAGCAAGATGATTTCAAGATGTTGTATTACCTCGATGTAACATTCTTGAAATTAATAAAGCTTCCCTTTTCGAAAAAAAATATTCATGCGTCTTGAGGTATGAGCTGGAACAAGAGTTACTGGAGCCGTTCGGCTGGAATTATAAGCTGGCTGAAAAACACTGTTGACTGATTTTTTGTGAGAGAAAAATATTGTTTCGGCTGAAAAAACAAGCTGAATAAGACGGATTATAAGCCAGATGAACAGGGCCACTATTAACTTAGGCTTGAATTTTAACTAAATACACATTGAAGACACACTGAGAGCCATGCAGGGAGAGAAATACTTAGTTGTAGCCTATATGTACACGTTCAGATATTCTAAAAACGTCATCTGATATGGAACGGAGGGAGTAAGTTGTAGTTGTAGCCTTCTTCTAGATACTAAGCACGAGATTTAATACTTAATAAGTATTCTAAAGATGTATAGCCCATGCAAAGAGTACAGGAGTAGGTAGACTATGCTATAGCAAATGTATTGGTATTATCACCGGTGACTAGTGGTACTAGCTAGAAAACTAGCATGAAAAAAATGTAGCGGCAAACAAAAAATACATATGGGATGAATAATCAAACGTGCACTGGATCGATCGGGATCGATGAACCGGTGCCCCCAGCTAGCTAGCCGGCGTAGAGGTGGACCCCGATGGCGACCATGAAGATGGCGCAGAAGCCGAAGAAGAGGAGGGTGTGGACGAAGATGGCGACGCCGCTGGTACGCATGCTGTGGAACTCCGGGACGCCCCGGCCGCTGCCGGGGATCTGGCAGAGCAGCCCCGGCGTGAGGAGCACGAAGAAGAGCACCGCGATCAGCACGGGCCCCCAGTCAGCCATCCTCCTCTTCTTCTTCGACTCGGCCGGCCGGCTCCCTTCTCTTGATCTCTTCTGTTGCAACTGCGGTAAATGGTCTCAGAGACCAGTGGCGTATATATAGTGCACCGTACTGTGTATATTTTATATATCTGCATCGTCGCCGGTCGCCGGCCAGCCGTCCGCCGCGGCTACTATGTCAAAGCAAGTCCGGCTACATGCCAACTGGTGATTTTGGAAGCTCCTCCTTGTCAGTGCCGAGGCAGCGTAGGAGTACGTGTGTTTACTTGACCTGATCCAAAGAGAAGTGACCGCCGGTACGTGCCAATGAGGCTGTAGAGAAAACGGAGGTGCGTCCGTCGCTTGTTCTGAGACTCCAAGGCGCCGCCGCGCTAGTCACATCAGACTTGTTTTGTTTAAAGAGAAAATGAACGCAAGTCAGGGAAGATTTGTTACACGTACGTAGCAGATGCCTTATGTTGTGTTTGGTTCACACTTCGCGGGATGTTTCGCCTGACCACCGTGAACCCACGTAGTCACCTGCCCCTGTCTGTGTATGTCGCGCCGCGGATGCATCTGCCGGCTTCAGAAGCCCGCATGGTGACCCACAGTGGCGCCCAAGCAGCTATAGCAGACGGCGGCAGATGGGTCCTATTGCAACATATGCGACATCTGATCTACTTTTGCAATATTCAGATGAAACACTTGCAACATACGTCTATAACTCTTGCAAAAACACCAGAGAAAACTTGAAAACACGTGTGTAACCATTGCAAACATATGTAAACATCCAGATGAAACACTTCCAACGTACATATGAAAACACCTGAAACACTTGATATATCCAACATTCAAATCTACTTTTGCAATGTCCAAATGAAACACTTACAACATACGTTTGAAACAGATAAAATATTTGGAACATACACTTGAAATATACGTGTATAGCTATCGCGACATTTGCAACATCGATATAAAACACTTACAACATACCTCTGAAACATATAAAACACTTGAAACATATGCTTGCGAGATCGACGCCGGCACGAAGTGGGGGGGGGGGAGGGGGGAGGTAGGTAGCGGATGCGCGGGTGCAGTATCCGCGGCGAGCGACCCCCACGCTGGAGAAGGCCGTGGCGGGTGGGCGGTGCGGTGCCTGCAGCGTGGCGCCCCTGCGCTGGAGAAAGGCGCAGAGGAAAGGGATTGTGCGTTGTCGGCAAGAGCGAGCATCACGGGTGGGGCACGAGCATCACAGGCGTGGACAGGAGCGAGCGGCGCGGACTGGAAAACACGACTTCCGGATGGTCGGACGCCCTGAGGAGAGCATTACCGTCCAGAAAAAAGAATAACCACATCAAAAGAAATTCTAGAGAGTAGAGACATTGGATGAACAGTCCCTAAAAATCTATTGGATGAGCTCATCGATACTTTCTGATCTTGATCATATATTACTATATAAATTAAGAATTATTAATATGTTATATTATGATGACAAGATTTATTTTCATAAGTGCTAATATGTTGGTTAGTGTAGGATTTATCATTACAAAATTGGTGTTAGTGTATACTTAGTTAATATTATTTTAAGGGACAAATTATACACTAATAACATGACATGTCAGATCTAATGTGTCCCTTAGATCTAACATTGCAAATTTAATGCTATACTGATTGCTGACTCCACGTGACATGTTAGATCTAAGGGACAAATGGGTGAGCATGGACAAACCATTTAAAAGGTTTATAGATTTTGAGGTTGAATTAAAGGGTGCGACGAAAGGTATGAACCTGTGGTGAACCGCTTAAAGAGTTCGTGGACTTGCAAATTGAGTCTAAGGGTCAAACAAAAGGGTATAAAGGGGTACCTGCGGTGAACTACTTGAGAAGTTTACAGACTTGGAAGTTGAATTTAAAGGTCAAATAAAGGGATATGCATCTGCGCTAAACCACTTGAAAGGTTTGTGGACCCAAAAATCAACTTTTAGAGTTGATGGACGTAACCGAAATCCGTATCTAAGTTAATAGACCTCATTTGCATTTAACTCAAAATATAATCAGTCAAGTCTATATTATCATCTCATCTGCTCTTATCCATTGTAACAGACACAAAGTAGTTGTTCCATCATCCATCGTAACTATGTCCCGTCCAACTTTACTCTCAAAGCAGACACACCGTCCCTTCAATTCGCACGACGACAGCCGCTAGCCAACTACTCCTGCTTCCGAATTCCGATTGCAATATCCACCAGCCGCTGTGCCTCTGCACTTCTGCAGGCAAGAGCAGGTAGGTTTTGGCAAAAGTCCCCCGCACCCATACACACGCTTCGACCAGAGAACGACAGCAGCTGTTCACTTTTCTGAGTCAGCTGAGAGAGCGAGCCGGAGGCCACATGCTAAGCGGCGACCTAAAGCCTAACAATTAAAACGAGCAGAAACAATGAAACATTAGTCGAGCTGAAGAGCACCGCATCGGATTGATCGATCTGTCAGTCAGTCCTAGATTCAGAAGCAGCCGAGATGGGTAACTAATCAAAGCACCTTTAGTTCGCCTCGGATCATATATAACTCGGAAGTCGATCAGAACTGATGAGTTTCAGCTTCAGATACCAGCAACCAGTTGGGCCTAGCTGACCTGCGGAAAGGTAGCTCCTAGGAGGAGAGGTCCGACTCCTAGCTAGTTAACGTCTTAATTAACGAGAGCAGACACACGCACACTTCGTCTTCTTGGAAGCAAGGGACATGCCAAATAATGAACATGTGGTACATAATTACATGCACGCGTCTGTCGATCAGTGGTACGGTGATCAATCCATAGGATAGGAGGATATGCTAGCTGCATGCACTGCAGGTATAGTAGGTGGCCCAAGCCTAACGCTACGGTTAGTTCAGTTGCGTCACATCAGCTGGTTCGCAGCTCCTGGTTTACATTGGCCGTTCAATTCGTCCGTCGGGTGAGCACTGAGCAGAAGAAGCTATATCATCCACAACCACATCACCACATGCATCATATCCCAGTATCCCATAGCCAGCATATCTCATGGAACATGGATCACAGACGATGCCAAATAATTTGCAGCGATATCCCTCCAGCTCGATCTCGATGGCAGGCAGACTAGGCATGGCATTCGTATCTTATGGGACTGGGACTCCTCCCGTCCTGTATCAGCCTGGTGAACACACGATGTTCATGTTCACGATCTAGCTTGATTGCGGCGTATCAATTCCTTTTGTTCTTTTGCTACGCCCATCATATCGCCCACGCTGCGACCCGCCACCAACAACCTGTTCGTTTCGCTGGTTTATTGTGCTGAAAGCACTGTCCGCTGGTTTGTTGTGAGAGAAAACACTGCTGGATGGCTGCTGATTCTGCTGATAAGTCCAAACGAACAGGGCGCAAACTCTCTACTATGAGTAGCTAGCTACTACTCCTACTCCTACTCACTACTACGTACACCTACAGTACGTACCGCCATCACCCGGCGGGTAGCTTAACTGTCCTTTCAGTACGTCTTTCATTCAGATCATATCGATTTGATCCCCTGCAGCAGCATCTTCCAAAGTTGAATTCAGAGAGGAGTAGGACACTGCGCGCGGGAATTCATCAGAAATTAATAAGCTTTATCGTAGTACATGCTTGTAGTTTGCAACTCTACTGGCACCTCTAGATAGTTACAGGATTAGGGGACACACTAAAGTGATGAGCATTGGATAACTTTTTATTTTTTAAAAAAGTGAGCATTTGATTATTCACGCTGAGTCCATGAGTAATAGAATATGTATGAGAAATAAAGTGCGGCTGATAAATTAAAGCTGGCTATGTAACTTTTCGTGGTGCATAGCGAAGTTCCAGATAAAACGGCGATGCTGTAGCATCAGCAATGCATTGGGCTGATCGAGTTGGGATGCATCGTGCAAGTTATGTTAGTTCACCGTAACGAGACTAAAAGCGATTGACGGAATCGGTGAATTCAGATGATTGTCTCTTCGTCGATCTGATATATATCATCATGCACGCTACAGTTCTGAACAACGACGCTAGCTAATCAATCAGAAAAACTAAAGAACTGAATTCATTTCTGAATTAGAAGACAGAAATAAACATGGATCATACGTACATTATTATGATTATTACATGTATAGAGAGAAAGAGAAGCCTCAACTAGAGCTGGGCAGCATACTTAGAGAGTAATACTAGTAGCTTAGCTCCTGCTAGGTGATCGACCATCGGCAGGCAGGCAGACAGTCAGGAATTGAAGGCATGATCAAGCTACGAGCCGAGGTACATGTGCACCCCGACGGCGATGAGGAAGATGGCGGCGAGGGCGAAGAAGAGGATGGCGTGGACGAGGATGGAGATGGCGCTGGTCTGGAAGTTGCCGAATTCGATGACCCGGCACTTGCCCGGGATCTGGAACAGCAGGCCCGGCGACAGCAGGATGAAGAGCACCAGCGAGATGAACACCGGCGCCCAGTCTTGCATCTTCGATTCCTTCCTGCTCTCTTCCTTCTGATCTTCCTCTTCTTGAATCTTTCGAGGAGATGCTGCTGCTGCTGCTGCCGCCTAGCTATATCTATCTATCTCTTCTCAACCAACAATCTCAATATATCTCTTGGAGATGGACTGCGTGGCTTCACAGATGACACCTCTCCACATATATGTAACTTCTCACGCTCGTCCTGCTAGGTAGCAGGTTCCATTTAAGCGGTACAGAGTTATATAGGTGCCCTACGACCCAAGCCGTCCAGTGCAAGAGAGGTTGCAAGTTGCAACAGAGCTGTCATGCACATGCCTGCATGCCTAGCTTTCCAGGGCAAACTGGAGCTGGGGTAATTTTAAACAGCAGCAAAGTGCGGCACCAAATACTACTACATACTCTATTGGGTTGTATAACTTTCAGTTAGGACTGATCTTCCACCTGACTTTTGGTCTGTAGCCTTTGGATTTTCTGGACAGTTACATAACTACCTTCACATGTACTCTGAAGAAATGTCACTAACTACCAGCACCAGATAGACATGAAGAATAATCATGATTCAGAATCCTAGATGGATGTTATATATACCGGCGCGCAATGACTGGCTAGAGAAGGGAATAGGAGTTCATATAATTACAGTACTGTATGTGTTTGCAATCAAATCATGCTACTGGAACAGCAAGCTTGAATTAAGAGCGAAACGCAAGGGTTTATTACTGTGCTTTGGTACAGGAAGCAGCTTGCATTTGGGCCATTTAAGAAGCACCGAAAGGTCCAGCGCAGCACTGCAGCTGGTACTAGAAGCTGAGACGATGGCGGTGGCGTACAGGACATGTGGGTCATCAAAAGGTTTAATGTCGCCAACTCCGCTGTTTCCCGCCGTGTCGTACTTCATCTCCTCTGATCTGATCCACTCCATTCCACGGGGAAGTTTCTCCCAGACCCAGAGATAACTGAGAAGTTGAGAAGAGAACCGTCCGTGAACTGCTCCCGCGCCCGGCCGTCTCCTGCAGTGCCAGTGCTGCATGTGAATGACGGGCAATGTGATCTTCGTTCTCAACTTGTGAAAGCATGCATGTGGTGGTGAAATGCTGTGCTGGGCATCACATGACAGTTAACAGCAGTGGTGGTTGTCATCGGCTTGGCTTATCTCTCCACGGCATCCGAAATCATCCAGTCCGATCCGGCGCATGTCCTCGTCGTCGTCCCCGGCGCTGCTGCAGCTTATGGAATTGGAAGGATGGGCAAGGAGTAGCTAGCTACTCCCTCCATCTCAAATTATAAGGCATTCTAAGAATCTTGGAGAGTCAAAGAATCTCAAGTTTGACCAAATTTATATGATAAGATAATAATACTTATGACAAATTAAGTATCATTAGATTCTTTATTAATTATATTTTCATAGTATACCTATTTGATGTTATAAATTTTTGTAATTTTCTCTATAATTTTAGTCAAACTTAAGATGCTTTGACTCTCCAAGATTCTTGAAATGTCTTATAATTTGGCATGGAGGGAGTAGCTGGGACTGGAGGAGGCTAGTGGGTACCAACCAGTCCAGCAGCAAGGAGCAGGACACCTCAACAGCAGGTGCCACTACCACAAAGCCACTCGCACTCGCACAAAGCCAAACGGCACCTCTCTAACACTGACAGGATCGTTTCGTTTCACCTACTGCTGCTGCTGCCTAAACCGAAATGCAGCCCCATGACGATATCAGGCTTGTACGGTTGGTCGGTTGCCACCGGAACAGGAACTGATGAGCTCCTCTTTGGTCGCCGAGAGCGAAATCTGCTTGGTGATTAATTGAATCCGATATGGCGCCGCGCGCTTTTGTACTGTATGTTTTCTGGTTTGGCCTTCCTAATGATCGGAGCTGCGCCGAACATCGTTGTGTGATTGTGATTCCAACCTTTCTAATCTTCAGCTGCTTAATTCAATGACACGCGGATAGAAAAAGAAGCTTTCCGTGTGTTCCTGAAACCCGACGATGGTATGACTAAAGGCTAGCCATCGCATGTTTTCTTTTCAGACAGAGCGTACCAGTGAGATGTCAAAGTCAAGCCGAAAGGGAGGAGATGGGAGGGGGACGCTTCGATCGATTGCCTAAGTCCAAATCTAAAACTAAAGGTATTCAGATTTGACCTGATCGATGTTGATCGATCTCATCCTAGGCCATGTTTGGTTTCACCGGTGGCGGATCCAGGATGAGATCAAGGGGGGCTAAGTAACGGAGATTGTGATTAACAACGAAGGTTTAAGGATAATTTAGAGCTAATTGCAACAGTGATCCTATGGGAATTTGAGACTGCCGCCCACTAAACTTTAGTGGCCATTAAACTTTAGTGACCCCACTAAAATTTACTGATCTTCGTTTGATTTCACCCATTAAAGCAGTTGTCTCATATACTCCATCCATTCTAAATTATAGGACATTCTCATATACTGCTGTGGGCCTGTGGCTGCAGGGGAAAGGCGGGGTACCTCATCGCACGCACTTCATGCACGCCAAGGTGCGACACGTCACACGTCATACTTGCTTTATTTAAAGACATGTTTGGAACCCAGAAATTCAATTGCAGTCATATAGAATTTTTCACAGAAAAAAAATATGATTTAGAGAAAATTTACGTGTTCCAGACATGGCCTTAGTTAGCCCTTAGATTAGTTACCTAAAGCTTAGCATAAACCGAACATAACAAAAACATTGTGACAGCCCAACCCTGACCTTTTGTTCTCTCTCCCCTTTTAATTTAGTACTAGATACAAACAAACTACGGATATATTTGTTATTAATTTGCATGGTGCTATTCTTCCGTCGGTAGGCAACATATGCTCGTCAATAGCGACATTCCTATGATGACTTTAGGAATCTCGCGACTTGCTAGCTCAATCTCTTGGAGACATAGAGTGTGTGCCCGTACCACATTATAAGGGGCGGGTCGAGAAATAATTGCATTTTTCCAACGTTCCATACTTCATATGATCCTGATCTCGATTATATATTCAGAAACTATGTCCAGACGGTGCCACGCACGCAAGAGAAAGAGTCTGCACCGTCTATTTTTTTGTGTGCCCCACCGCGTGCCCCCCTCCACCCCCCCCACCCCCAATGTCTGTGCTCAGTTTCTCTGCGCCCCCTTGGCGGTGCCCCATAGCAGGCCCGTGCCGCCCCAGATGTCACCCTACAACTGCATCAGGTATCTGCGACAGGTGGATCTCATTGCAACATGTGCAAAAACATGTGAAACATACGTTTAAAAACAGCTGAAACACTTGCAAAACACCTGAAAAACATTCGAAAGCCATTACAAACATATACAACATCCAAATATACTTTTGCAACATCCAGATCAAAACATTTGCAACATACGTCTGATACAGATGAAACATTTGGAACATACACTTGAAACATACGTGTATAAACATTGCAATTTATGCAACATCCCAATCTACTTTTGCAACATCGATATAAAACACTTGTAATACCTCTGAAATATCTGAAACACTTAAAACATTTGCAACATACTCTTCAGCGCAACATCTCCTTCTACTTCAGCACTAGCAAGTCCCTTATATATTATACTTGTTTCATTAATACGCCTGGCGGGTGCAGTTGCGCATGCAAAATTACACCCGTAGGGTGTTAAGAGGATAGGTGTAATAAAATGTTACGAGTCCTGTAGCGGCATGTTTTGTTTCCACCTATACCTCACCTGATCTGCTGCCATCCAATGTAACTCTGTTTGGCACGGTGGCCTTTAAAACGTCTTATTTATTTCAAATTATGGTGTGGTTATTAGTTCCAACTATATCTTTTCTTAGACGTAAATCTTTAGCGATGACAAGTTCACTAGACTTAGTAAATATTCTTCTTCTAAATAACGAGATCCCACGTCACAAATTCACAATAACCGCGGACAGATCTTAGCTACCTGGGCTTCACCACGTGTCTCTTGAGATTTCAAAAGCCCAATGGGCTATTTAGTCCGTGTAGACCATGGCACATTGACACTCCATGGAGAAAGAACGCTAAACCTGATCCCGAAAAACAAATCATGCATCTCTCAGATCACACCATTTCAGATCTATCTGTGTGAAAGATGCACATGGAACTGCACTACCAAACGCCCTGTCCTGTTTCTAAAAGACAAGCAAGAAACTCTTCAAAAGCAAGCTAACCAACAAGGAAAAAGATCAAATCACCAAAGGTATTCGATATGTGATATATAACACTCCATGTTCCATTTCATTATCTAATAAAAAAAAACATATATGTAACACACTAACACTTCCGTGTGTTCCTCTAAAACGTATTCCAAGATCAACATGATGCGCAACCGTCAATCTACATTTGAGCTCAACATTTCAACATAAAATTCTTATACACTTATACTACATTGGTAACAAAACCTATATATAAAGGCTCTAGCAGTTCCCTATCCGGTTATAAACATTTCAGAAGCAATATACATTATGCTGTGGATGCAAATCCATATCTGTTCACTAGCTATGTGTATTAGCAGATTGAATCAGTTCAAGGGCTTGATGAGCTTGTGCTCTTACTTGTCAGAGACGACCTCATTGTCACAATGGCAGATTCGTTTGCGCCCAGCCGCACCGCCTGCTTGCTCGCCTGCAGAAAGCTCGTGATGGCTCGCCGCACATATGCATCGGCCTGCTTCACTGTCATCTTCTTCTTCCAGCTCTCTTGCGCAAGGCTCGTCAGCATGTAGTCGCCGTTCAGGAAGCTCGCGAACTCGACGAGCTCGCGCTGGAAATCCGAGAGCCAGCCGTGTTCTTTGGGTGGAGTTGGTCTCTCAAATGGCACTTCTGGCAATGTCTCTGAAAGAGTAATAAAGGGGTAATTAAGCCCTGCATTGTGTTCATGTCTTCAATCAAATTTAGTGCTCGAGCTCCATGTTGAGACGTTGATGGTGAACGGAATTGGAATTCAGATGGAAGAGTTCCTTCCTGGTATACCTGGGCAATGTGTTCTTGGTTGGTCGAGCTCAGTGAAGATGTGCTCGAAGGTACCGGCCCACGCGTCTCTCTTGGTGAGGAAATCGGACGAGAGGTTGAAGATCTTCTTGATGGTGGCCGGGATGGATGAGTGCTCGAACTCGGAGGTGTCCGTGGGTCCGACGGCGCGGCCGACGACGGTGCCCTTCTTGATCCACGGCGAGACCATGATGGTGGGCACCCTGACGCCGAGGCGGTCGAACTTGAAGAAGAAGGGCGGCGGGCCCCGGATGCCGTCGGGGCTGGGCACGCCGGCGGTGGGCGTGGCAACGTGGTCGTAGAAGCCGCCGTGCTCGTCGTAGGTGACGATGAGCAGCGTCTGGTTCCACTGCGGGCTGGCCCGGAGCGCCTCGTACACGTCCTTGACGAGGCGCTGGCCGTTGGCGACGTCGTGCGCCGGGTGGTCGTCGTCGGCGGGGGTCCCCGTGAGGTCGAAGTACCTGGGCTCGATGACGGAGAGCGCCGGGAGGACGCCGCGGCGGGCGTGGTCCTTGAAGGCGGCGTCGTAGCGGTGGAAGCCGCGGGCGGCGTAGCGGAGCGCGCGGAGGCTGCGGTAGAAGAGCACGGTGGGGATGGTCTTGAAGTAGACGGCGAAGTCGTGGCCGTCGGCGGCGAGGGACTCGAAGATGGTGCGCTGCGGGTAGCCGAGGAGGAGGTCGAGCTTGTCGTGCGCGACGGCGCCGCGGGAGGTGGCGGAGTAGAGGAACAGCCGGTTGGGCTGCGTGGGGCCCGGGATGGAGGAGAACCAGCGGTCGAAGACGGCGAAGGCGGGGGCCAGCGCGGAGAAGGCCGGGAGGAGGGAGGGGCGGAAGGCGCGCATGACGGCGGAGGAGAGCAGCGCGTTGACGGAGAGCGCGCTGCGGACGAAGCCCGACATGGAGGGCTGCGCCGCGGCGGCGGAGACGTTGCCGAAGACCTGCTCCAGGACGTCTTCGAAGGAGTGGCCCGGGTCGTCGGGGACGACGAGGTCGGCGTCGGCGGACACGCAGATGGAGGAGGAGGTGGAGTTGGAGTTGGTGTTGGGGTTGCACTCGGCGCCGGTGAGCCCGTCGACGGGGAGGCCCAGCAGGCGGCGCATCCAGCCCAGCATGTGGTCGAACGACCGGTTCTCCAGCGCCAGCACCACCACGTTCTTTATGGGGCTGGTGCTGGGCCGGGCGGCATTGGCGCTGCCGTTGACGGCGAAGAGGAGGAGGAACAGGAGCAGGAGCGACAGAGGACGGCGGCGGGGCGATCCCGTTGCCATGTCCGGCACGGCGCGTGTTCGACGAAATGCCAGCCGTGTTCGTGCGGGTCGAAGAAGAGAAGATGGAGCCGGGACGGGAGGTGGTGGGCATGGGCTGTCGTCCTTTGGCGGCATTCGCCTGGCCTCCGTTCTCTGTATCGTCGGCCATGGATGCATCCAAGCGCCTGTGACTGGAGTGGCCCTGGGTGGGAGATTTTGGCAATTCAACCATAGTCGAAAACGGTTTCACAGTTTTACTATCACACAAAGTGATTTCGCTCGTTTGCCATTATAAACCTGACGTAACCCGCTGAATTGCTATTTGAGGAGTTTTAACTTATGAAAAAGGGAAAGAAGACCCATCCTTTCACCTCTACCCATGCCTGTCGTTCTTAATCAAAACAGATCGACAAAGAAAATGGATTGGCCCTGGAACACTTTCGTCTCCCGTTACTCCCTCCCCTCCCACGGCCGACCGACGGGCAGCGCCGCTCCATCCCAGCGCCGTCCTCCTCTCAGGCGAGCTCGCCGATGACAAGATCAGTACCAACACACTCATCTCGACCTCGCGCGCACATCTAGGGGGTTAGGTGGCCGAATTAAGGCTCGGCTCGTGCTCGCCGGCGGCTATGGCGGCCCGGCGATGCGGCGCTCGCTGCGCCGGCCACCAGGGCGCGGTAGTGGCACAGTTGAGGGGCTAGCAACGTCCAGAGAGCTTACCGCGTGAGGTTCGGCGCGGTGGTTGGGATGGAAACGAGGCAGAGGTAGCTTGTTGTCGTTGATGGCGTCTCGGCGGCGTGCTCCAACGAAATGATGGTGACGCTCCGGTCGACCTTGAACGGTAGAGATCACCGATGAGCACCAGGGAAGCAAAACGGAGTAGAAACGCGAGACGAGAGGGGAAGATATGCTCCGAGGTAACCTGGCCACGGCGAGGTACCTCACGGCAGCGCTCCGGCGAAGCTGAGAGAAGAACCGCGCGCGTGCACCACTCCAGCAAGGCGAGGCTACGCGAGCGGGCTCAGGAGGTGCACAACAGCGAGGTGAACACGACTGCACGGTCAATTGGATGAAGATGGTGAGTGCGCGATGAATTTCGCCGTTGACAGAGAGCTCGACGGCGGCGACGAAGAAGAAGAAAAGAGAAAGTCCGTAGGGTCGAGATTGGCGGACTAGACGGGTGAATAGTCCTTTCTAAAACTTAAGCGTGTTGGCTAACAAAAACAAATGCGGAATTAAACTTATCGGTCTAGCCAAGACTTCACTCCTCTAACTTAGTTCACAAGCACCTCACAAAGTTCCTAATTAAGCAACTAAGGTGCTTTCCTTAGCCAGAGCTCTTCTATTTAGTTCTAGAGCAATGTCACACAAACCTATGCACTAGTACTTTGCAAGCAAGAGGGAGCTCCTACACAATTCTAGTAAGCAAAGCGCACAAAGCCTAAGCTCACTAGCAATGCTCAATAACAAGGCAACTAATGCCAAATTAGAGAGCGCAAATCACTTAGCTACACAAACTAAGCAATGTGACTAACAAGGTTACACAAACCAAATTAGTCACGCAAGGGGAAGCTTCTAGCTACACAAGCAAGAAGACAACTAGCAAGCTACACAAGCCAACTAGTTACGAGAGCAACTACACAAGCACAAGTATATGAAAGTAAATACAAGCTTGTGTTGCACGAAGGCAAACCACCGAGAAGAGTAGACAAAGTTGACACGATGATTTTCTCCCGAGGTTCACTTGGTTGCCACCAAGCTACGTCCCCGTTGTGTCGACCAACACTTAGATGGTTCCTCGGTGTGACCCTCAAATCACTTGCCCCTCAAGGCACGCCCCGCAAGGCACCGCAAGACACCACTCTCAAGTGAGGTAACTCAATGACACGCTCAACTAGAGTTGCTCTTCGCGATCCCCGCGGGGTGAGCACAATCCCCCTCACAAAGCTTCTCCTGAGCCTCGCACAATCTTCTTGCGAGCTTCGACGGAGCCACGAGCCACCAAGCCGTCTAGGAGGTGGCAACCTCCAAGAGTAACAAGCACCACCGGCTTGCAACACGATCACCTAGTGCCACTCGACGCAACCTCACGATGCAATCGCACTAGAATCGCTCTCTCACTCGATTCGATGAACACTATCAAGCATGAGTGAGTTAGAGGGCTCCCTAGCACTACCACACAAGCCACCAAGGCTAAAGTGTGCTCAGCTACCGGCCACGGCCGGCCAAGGCATCTATTTATAACCCCACGGTCAAATAGAGCTGTTACCCCTTCACTGGGTCCTTTTTTGGGACGACCGGACACGCCGGTCATAACTGACCGGACGCGCTCAACCGCGTCCGATCCTCCAACGGTCACTGACCCCAACGGTCAAACCAACGACCGGACGCGCCCCAGGCAATGACCGGACGCGCCCGTCAAACGACCGGACGCGCCGCTTCAAATGACCAGACGCGCCGATCGCACTGAACCGCGCGCCCGCGAAGCAACGACCGGACGCGCCCCTCGCAACGACCGGACGCGCCGATCGCACAGTACCGCGCGCGCAACGACATGACCGGACGCGCTCCTTGCGATGACCGGACGCGACAGTGCCCGCGTCCGATTAGAGTCCAGTAAGCTCCCTCAACGATCGGACGCGTCCGATCGTGTGTGACCGGACGCGCCGCGCGTCCGATCGTCCTTGCGAACTGCAGATTCCTCTGGGTGACTGATCGGACGCGCCGGTCCCGCGAGTGACCGGACGCGCCGGTTACAAACCCTAACACCCGCGTCTGCGCTTGAAAGCCCAAGTTTGGTTTTGGTAATTAATGACACCAAGTTGCTAATGCTATTGTATCAAGTGTGATTAAGCTAGGCATAAGCAACATGTGATGGAGGTGAAAATGGCATGGAGAGATGGCCACAAGACCACATGATTTGGTGCATGAAATGATGAGCAAGATCATGGTGGAGATGCACATGAAATAATGGACATGATGATCAAGTGAAGGAGAAGGATCTAAGAGCGCAAGGCAAAGGTATAACCATAGGGTTTCCCTTTTGCCGGTCTAAGATGAGTAGAGAAGTGATTGACCGGGTTTAGGATACATAGCCGACTATCAAGAGGGGCAATCACGGTTAGCTCGGGAATCAAGTGCCACTAGATCAATGTCTTGAGCATATGCATTTAGGATCTAGTAAAGAGCTAACATAACGCCTTGTAAAATGTTTGTGAAAATGCTAACACACGAGCACAAGGTGGTGAACACTTGTTGGTGTTAGCACATTTGCGAAGGCGGTGGAGTTTAAGTGGTAGAGAGGGGTTTGGGTTCCTCTCTCCCTCCCGCCGAGCTTGCGAGGCGGGATTCGGCGCTTTTTGGAGAAGTGAAACGCCTATTTTCTATTGCACCGAAAGTTGGAAAAGAAACGGAGGCGAACGGAGGTCACTGCGTGCACCGGACGCTGCACCGGACGCGGTCACTGAGCGACCGGCGCGTCCGGTCAGGCGATCAGCGGTTCACGAGGACCACCGGACGCGGTGCGCGTCCGATCACGGGTCACCGGACGCGTCCGGTGGTCCAGGGAGCTTACTGGACTCCCACCGGACGCGGGCACTGTGGCGTCCGGTGGGTCCTTCGGCGCGTCCGGTGGTTGTTTCGCGGTGTGCGGCTCAGTGCTGACCGGCGCGTCCGGTGGGTCACGGGACCGGCGCGTCCGGTCGTCACCAGCGCGTCCGGTGGCTCGGTCGAGCGCGTCCGGTCAACGGTAACGGCTAGTTTGAACGGCACTATTCTCGTCTGTCGCGTAGTGACCGGACGCGTCCGGTCACCCGGACCGGCGCGTCCGGTGCTCGCGATTTCAACTGCGTCGCTTCTAACGGCTAGCTGCGTACCCCTTCGTTATAAATAGATGGTGGACGGGTTTTGAGGGCAACTCTTGCACATTCTGAGATATAGAGACATACTTTGAGCTAGAGAACAACCCCTCCACTCATCTCTTTGATTAGTTGCACATCTTGAGTGAGATTGAGTGAGATTCAAGTGCATTGCTTGAGAGTTGCATTCTAGAGGCACTTGATCTTCGAGTTGCTGCGGATTTCTTGTTACTCTTCCGTGTTTCCCGACACGGTAGACGGCTTGGAGCAGCGGAGGTGATTGAGCTCGCAATTGGAGATTGTTGGAGCCTTCACCAAGTGTTGTAAGGGGTTCTTGATCCTTCCCCGCAGGAGTTCGCGAATTGGATACTCTAGTGGAGCTCGTGGCTTGGAGGATCCCCATCTTGTGTGCGGTTGTGCGGTGCCCGCCGAGGGCTTGACTCTTGATAGTCGATTAGCTCGCGAACCGACAAGTGGGTGTATCGCCACAACGGGGAGTAGCTTGCCGGGAAGCAAGTGAACCTCGGGATAAATTCTTGTGTCATTCTCTTCCCGAGGATTTCTCTTATGTGATTAATTAATTGGTACTTCTCATCTCTACACGGCGGTATAATCACTTGAAGCTCTTCTCTCGTATTACATCTTGTATCTAGCTTGTTGTTGTTGTGTTTAGTGGATAGCCTTGCACTAGACTTGTGTAGGTGGCTTGCTTAATTAGTTAAAGCTAGTGTATTTTGCTCCGCCACCTTTTATACTAACTTGTGGTTAAGTAATTCTTGTAGAAGTTTTAATTAGGCTATTCACCCCCCCCTCTAGCCATTCGGACCTTACAAGTGGTATCGGAGCCGAGGCACCGTTTATTTGAGGCTTAACAACCTACGGTGAAAAAGAAATGGCTCAATTAAGCTTGCACATCAACAACACCAAGAAGGCACCTCACTTTGATGGTACAAATTATGCATATTGGAAGGTTAAGATGACCGCACACCTAAAGTCAATCAATAGAGAAGTGTGGAAGGTCACCGAAACAAAATTTGAGGTTGCTAATCCGGAAGCACCTACACCGGTGGAAGAGAAGAAGCTCCAATGCAATGACATTGCCATTAGTGCTCTTCATGAGGCACTAGATGACAAGACCTTTGAGCAAGTGAAGAACATTGAGATCGCTCATGATGCTTGGGCCAAGCTAGAAGAAACATTTGAGGGCACCGAAGGCACAAAGACCGCTAAAGCATATATCTTGCAAGAAAAATTTTCAAGCTTCAAGATGCAAGATAATGAGAGTGTACCGGAGATGTTTCATAGATTACAAGTCATTGTCAATGAGCTCAAGGCACTTGGTGAGGAAGTCAAGGACAACCAATTCTCTATGAAGTTCTTGAGAAGCTTGCCCAAGAGGTTTGATACATTGATCACCGTGCTAGTGAGGACTACATTGAAGGATTCAACTCCTCAACAAATATTTCAAGAAGTGATGACCGATGATTCATATAGAGAAGATGATGAGAAGGATGAGTTGGTCAAGAAGAAGAAGGAGAATGAGAAGAAAGATGATGAAAAGAAGAAGAGTGTGGCATTCAAAGCCACCACATCCAAGGGTAAATCCAAGATTGAATCATCAAGTGAAGAAGACTCAAGCTCTTATGATAGTGATGACATTGATGAGAAGATGGCTCTCTTTGTCAAGCAATTTGGCAAATTTATGAAGAAGAAGGGCTATCGTGCAAGAAGGAGGAAGAACCCATCTAAGAAGAATGAGCATACCATGAGATGCTTTAGATGCCATAGCAAAGATCATCTCATTGCAAAGTGTCCTTATGATAGTGATGATGAAGATGCTATCAAGAAGGAAAGGAAGAAGCAAAAGAAGAAGCAAGAAAAGAAGGAGAGCTCTCATAAAAAGAAGAATGATTCTCATGTTGCTACATGGGATAGTGATGATTCCTCAAGTGATGATGAGGATGACTACAAGAGCAAGAAGAAGGGACATGCTAGCATTGCCATCCAAGAGAAGGTCTCCCTCTTCGACACTCCATCGTGCTTCATGGCTAAGGCCGCTAAGGTATCATCCGATGATGAGAGTGATCATGATAATGTTAGTGATAGTGATAGTGATGAAGAGGAATTCACTAAAGATGAACTAATCACTATGCTAGAAGATTGCACTCAACATTATAAAGAATCTAGGAAGGAGTGCAAGGGCTTGCTTAAGGAAAAGAAAAACCTTATGCAAGAACTTGATGAGCTTAGGGCATCTTATGAGAGTCTAAAGGTAGACCATAAGAAGCTTCAAAAGTCTCACACCAAGCTTGAAGAAGCTCATTCCTCTCTAGTTGAAAAATGTGAAAACATGCCAACTAATGTTGAGAAAGCTAAAACTTGCAACATAGGCATATCATGTGATATAATTGATGAATCTTTTCTTAAGCCTATTGTTGTTGCTCCCACTAACCCTTCATGTAGCACATCTACATCATCCTCATCTAGTAGTGATGGTTTCACTTGTGACTCCACACTTATAGTTGAGAATCAAAATCTCAAGAAGGAGGTAAAAGAGCTCAATCACACATTAGCTAAGGCTTATGGTGGTGAGGACCGCTTGCTTATGTGCTTGGGTAGCCAAAGAGCTTCTCTCTACAAAGAGGGATTGGGCTATAACCCCAAGAAAGGCAAGGCCGCTTTTGCTCCTCACAAGACTCGTTTTGTGAAGAACAATGGTAGCTATTGTAAAAGTTGCAAGCAAGTTGGTCACATAGAGCAACATTGCATGAACAAGAAATCCAATGCTAAAGTATCCTCAATTAAGTTTGATTCTTTCTATATGCTTACTAAGGGTACAAATGGTGTTCATGCTAAGTTCATTGGTGCACCATGGATGGGCTCAAAGAAGAAAGCCATTTGGGTACCAAAGAGCTTGGTCACTAACCTTGGAGGACCCAAACAAGTTTGGGTACCTAAAAGGAATTGATCTTGTCTTGTAGGTCAATTACAAAGCCGGAGGAAGGCATTGGGTGCTTGATAGTGGGTGCACTCAACATATGACCGGAGACTCTTGTATGTTCAATTCAATTGATACAAGTCAAAATGGTGGTTTTGATGCTATCACTTTTGGCAACAACAAGAAAGGCAAGGTCAAGGGGCTTGGTAAAATTGCTATCTCAAATGACATGAGCATATCTAATGTGTTGCTAGTTGAGAGCTTAGATTTTAATCTTTTATCGGTGGCACAACTTTGTGATCTTGGCTTCAAGTGCATATTTGGTAGTGATGATGTTGAAGTCATAAGTGTTGATGGATCAAACTTGATATTCAAAGGATTTAGACATGGTAGCTTATACTTGGTTGACTTCAATGATAGTGAGACACAATTAACATCATGCTTGCTTAGTAAATCTAGTATGGGTTGGTTGTGGCATAGAAGGCTTGGTCATGTTGGAATGAAACAATTGAACAAACTTTTGAAGCATGACTTAGTTAGAGGCTTGAAGGATGTTACCTTTGAGAAGGATAAACCATGTAGTGCTTGTCAAGCCGGCAAACAAGTTGGAAATACACATCCTAGTAAGAGTGAAATGAGCACATCAAAGGCATTTGAGTTATTGCACATGGACTTGTTTGGGCCAACAACATACACTAGCATTGGTGGCAACAAGTATGGTTTTGTGATTGTGGATGACTACACTAGATACACTTGGGTGCTCTTTCTTTATGACAAGAGTGATGTTTATGATCTATTCAAGTCTTTTGTCAAGAAAGTGCAAAATGAGTTTGAGACTACCATCAAGAAGATTAGAAGTGACAATGGTAGTGAATTCAAGAACACAAGAATTGAAGCTTTATGTGATGGTCTTGGTATTGGACATCAATTCTCTCCAACATACACTCCTCAATCCAATGGTGTAGTTGAAAGGAAAAATAGAACTTTGATTGACATGGCTAGATCAATGCTTAGTGAATACAATGTGAGTCATTCATTTTGGAGTGAAGCTATCAACACGGCTTGCTATTGTAGCAACCGTCTCTATTGCCATGGGAAGCTTGGGAAGACACCATATGAGCTATTGAATGGAAGAAAGCCTAACATTGCATACTTTAGAGTGTTTGGTTGCAAGTGCTATATTCTCAAGAAAGGCACTAGATTGAGCAAGTTTGAAAAGAAATGTGATGAAGGGTTCTTGCTTGGTTATTCTACCACAAGCAAAGCATATAGAGTTTGGAATTTCACAAATGGCACCTTGGAAGAAGTTCATGATGTTGAGTTTGATGAAACCCAAGGATCTCAAAATGAAACTCAAAACCTTGATGATGTGAGAGGAGATCAATTGTCAAATGCAATGAAGAATATGGACATTGGTGATGTTAGGCCAAGGCAAGTTGATGATGATGATATTCATGTGATCAACCAAAGTGTGCAAATTGATACAAATCAAGCAAGCTCAAGTGGTACTCATAATGAAGCTCAAGATCAAGGTCAAGCTAATGGAAGTAATCAACTCCCAATACTCCAACCTACTAGTATTGCAAGAGATCATCCATTGGACCAAATCATTGGTGGAATTCAAAGTGGTGTTCAAACTAGATCAAGGCTAGCATCCTTTTGTGAGCACTACTCATTTGTGTCACTTGAAGAACCTAAGAAAATAGAAGATGCATTGAAAGATTCCGATTGGGTAAATTCCATGCATGAAGAGCTAAACAACTTCACTAGAAATCAAGTTTGGGAACTTGTTGAAAGGCCGAAGAACTATAATGTGATTGGTACTAAGTGGGTCTTTAGAAACAAGCAAGATCAAGATAGTGTAGTTGTGAGAAACAAAGCAAGATTGGTAGCACAAGGTTACACACAAGTTGAAGGTCTTGACTTTGGAGAAACATATGCACCGGTTGCAAGATTGGAGGCTATTAGAATCTTATTAGCATATGCTTGTGCACACAACATCAAGCTCTATCAAATGGATGTCAAGAGTGCATTTCTCAATGGTTACATCAATGAAGAAGTTTATGTTGAGCAACCTCCCGGTTTTGAAGATGACAAGAAGCCCAACCATGTTTACAAGCTAAAGAAGGCATTGTATGGTTTGAAGCAAGCACCTAGAGCATGGTATGAGAGATTGAGGGACTTTCTTCTCTCTAAAGGGTTCAAGATGGGAAAGGTTGACACCACCCTCTTCACCAAGAAGCTTGGAAATGACTTGTTTGTGTTGCAAATCTATGTGGATGATATCATTTTTGGATCAACCAATCAAGATTTTTGTGAAGAGTTTGGAAATATGATGGCTAATGAGTTTGAGATGTCAATGATTGGAGAGCTTAGTTACTTCCTTGGACTTCAAATCAAACAAATGAAGAATGGCACTTTTGTAAGTCAAGGCAAGTACATCAAGGACATGATCAAGAAGTTTGGATTGCAAGATGCTAAGCCAATGAGCACACCAATGGGCTCTAATGATCAATTGGGTATTGATGATAGTGGAAACATGGTAGATCAAAAGCAATACCGGTCCATGATTGGAAGTTTGCTCTATGTCACCGCTTCTAGGCCGGATGTGATGTTTAGTGTGTGCAAGTGTGCAAGATATCAAGCTTCACCTAGAGAAAGTCACTTGAAAGCAACCAAGAGGATATTGAGATATCTTAAGGGCACTCATGATGTTGGACTATGGTATCCCAAGGGGTCTAATTTTGAGTTGATTGGATATTCGGACTCCGACTATGGTGGATGCAAGATTGATAGAATGAGCACAAGTGGCACTTGTCAATTGATAGGAAGGTCTCTTGTTTCATGGTCATCAAAGAAACAAAATAGTGTTGCACTATCTACCGCCGAGGCCGAATACATTAGTGCCGGTAGTTGTTGTGCACAATTGCTTTGGATGAAGGCCACTTTGAATGACTTTGGAATTAAATTCAAGAATGTGCCTTTGTTTTGTGATAATGAGAGTGCTATCAAAATGACACAAAATCCGGTTCAACATTCAAGAACAAAGCACATTGACATAAGGCACCACTTCATAAGAGACCATCAACAAAAGGGTGATATTAGCATTGAGAGCATTGGCACCGAAGAACAACTAGCTGACATCTTTACAAAGCCACTTGATGAAAAGAGATTTTACAAGTTGAAGAATGAATTGAACATACTTGACTTCTCCAACTTGAAATGAGTGTACCCCCACATTCTTATATGACATGCCTCTCCTCCAACATAGCAAGGTAAAGTTGTTTGGCATATCATTCATACTTTGCTAAGGACATGATTAGAACATATAGACATATTTGCATGACAAATAAGCTCACTCATGAAAATCAAATTATTTTGATGTATATATGGTACCACTATTGCTTCTATGTTTGATTGGTCTAGTGGTAGCATATGACATGTTTGTGGGCTTGCAAACCTAGTGTTGAATCTAGAAAATGAGCTCATGATGTGTAATTCAACATGGTCAAGATAACCCTTATACTTTATGAGGTGTGAAAAAGCTTGTCCTTGGATCAAACCGAATTACATATTCTAGGCAAGTAATCTAGATTGAACCATAATTTGGACTCCCTCATAATTGATTGACTTATCTCTCACTAAATTGGCACCTTTTTGGTGATTGTTGACAAAGGGGGAGAGAAAAGTCACAAAGGGGGAGAAAGATATAGTAAAAGGGGAGAGAAAGCATAAGATAAGACTTTGGAAAGGAATCAATTAAATTTGAGCACACAAGTAGGGGGAGCAAGCTCATGAACTATTTGTTGCATTTGTATGCGCATTAACATGATGATTTGTTGCATTGCAAAGCTTAAATTCATATTCATACTTGTGTGGTGATTGCTAGAATTAGAACTTGAATGATGACTTGTTAAGAGTAACTTTTTAAGTGGTATCTAGACACCCTTTGCTTATAATGTTGATCTCACGGGGTACTTTAGTGTTTATGATCTTTACAAGTGATGAATTACAAGTGGTGTCTAGCTACATCGATGCTAAGGATGGTATATAAAGGCAACTCCGATTGGTATCACGCTTCAAAGGTCCATTCTATATACCTTAGCATCAATTTGATAGTAGTAACTCTCCCAAAATTCGAATCCATACATATGTGCAAAATTGAACCAAACTCATGAAAGCACATATGTAGGGGGAGCTAATACTATCAAAATTGAAAATTGATTTCATTTCATATCTTTGTGATAGTTGTCATCAATTACCAAAAAGGGGGAGATTGAAAGCCCAAGTTTGGTTTTGGTAATTAATGACACCAAGTTGCTAATGCTATTGTATCAAGTGTGATTAAGCTAGGCATAAGCAACATGTGATGGAGGTGAAAATGGCATGGAGAGATGGCCACAAGACCACATGATTTGGTGCATGAAATGATGAGCAAGATCATGGTGGAGATGCACATGAAATAATGGACATGATGATCAAGTGAAGGAGAAGGATCTAAGAGCGCAAGGCAAAGGTATAACCATAGGGTTTCCCTTTTGCCGGTCTAAGATGAGTAGAGAAGTGATTGACCGGGTTTAGGATACATAGCCGACTATCAAGAGGGGCAATCACGGTTAGCTCGGGAATCAAGTGCCACTAGATCAATGTCTTGAGCATATGCATTTAGGATCTAGTAAAGAGCTAACATAACGCCTTGTAAAATGTTTGTGAAAATGCTAACACACGAGCACAAGGTGGTGAACACTTGTTGGTGTTAGCACATTTGCGAAGGCGGTGGAGTTTAAGTGGTAGAGAGGGGTTTGGGTTCCTCTCTCCCTCCCGCCGAGCTTGCGAGGCGGGATTCGGCGCTTTTTGGAGAAGTGAAACGCCTATTTTCTATTGCACCGAAAGTTGGAAAAGAAACGGAGGCGAACGGAGGTCACTGCGTGTACCGGACGCTGCACCGGACGCGGTCACTGAGCGACCGGCGCGTCCGGTCAGGCGATCAGCGGTTCACGAGGACCACCGGACGCGGTGCGCGTCCGATCACGGGTCACCGGACGCGTCCGGTGGTCCAGGGAGCTTACTGGACTCCCACCGGACGCGGGCACTGTGGCGTCCGGTGGGTCCTTCGGCGCGTCCGGTGGTTGTTTCGCGGTGTGCGGCTCAGTGCTGACCGGCGCGTCCGGTGGGTCACGGGACCGGCGCGTCCGGTCGTCACCAGCGCGTCCGGTGGCTCGGTCGAGCGCGTCCGGTCAACGGTAACGGCTAGTTTGAACGGCACTATTCTCGTCTGTCGCGTAGTGACCGGACGCGTCCGGTCACCCGGACCGGCGCGTCCGGTGCTCGCGATTTCAACTGCGTCGCTTCTAACGGCTAGCTGCGTACCCCTTCGTTATAAATAGATGGTGGACGGGTTTTGAGGGCAACTCTTGCACATTCTGAGATATAGAGACATACTTTGAGCTAGAGAACAACCCCTCCACTCATCTCTTTGATTAGTTGCACATCTTGAGTGAGATTGAGTGAGATTCAAGTGCATTGCTTGAGAGTTGCATTCTAGAGGCACTTGATCTTCGAGTTGCTGCGGATTTCTTGTTACTCTTCCGTGTTTCCCGACACGGTAGACGGCTTGGAGCAGCGGAGGTGATTGAGCTCGCAATTGGAGATTGTTGGAGCCTTCACCAAGTGTTGTAAGGGGTTCTTGATCCTTCCCCGCAGGAGTTCGCGAATTGGATACTCTAGTGGAGCTCGTGGCTTGGAGGATCCCCATCTTGTGTGCGGTTGTGCGGTGCCCGCCGAGGGCTTGACTCTTGATAGTCGATTAGCTCGCGAACCGACAAGTGGGTGTATCGCCACAACGGGGAGTAGCTTGCCGGGAAGCAAGTGAACCTCGGGATAAATTCTTGTGTCATTCTCTTCCCGAGGATTTCTCTTGTGTGATTAATTAATTGGTACTTCTCATCTCTACACGGCGGTATAATCACTTGAAGCTCTTCTCTCGTATTACATCTTGTATCTAGCTTGTTGTTGTTGTGTTTAGTGGATAGCCTTGCACTAGACTTGTGTAGGTGGCTTGCTTAATTAGTTAAAGCTAGTGCATTTTGCTCCGCCACCTTTTATACTAACTTGTGGTTAAGTAATTCTTGTAGAAGTTTTAATTAGGCTATTCACCCCCCCCCCTCTAGCCATTCGGACCTTACAGCCCATTACTGACCGGACGCGTCCGATCATACCATGACCGTGTCCGGTGCAGCGTCCGGTCACCTCTGTGACCTCCGCTCGCCTCCGTTTCTTTTCCGACTTCCGGCGTAGTGGAAAATAGGCTTTTCAACTCCTTGAAAACGCCTGAATCCCGCGCTCGCAAGCTCGGCGGGAGGAAGAGAGAGACCCAAACCCTCTCTACCGCTCAAACTTCATCGCCTTCGTAAATGTGCCAACACCAACAAGTGATCACCACCTTGTGTACGTGTGTTAGCATTTTCACAGACATTTTCTTCGAAGGAATTAGACACTCAACTTGCCTCGCCACTCGATCCTAACACGTATGCACAGTTAGATCGCTCAAGTGGCACTAGATGACCGATATGCAAACAAGTTTGCCCCTCTTGATAGTACGACCATCTATCCTAAACCCGGTCATAAACTTCTCTACACACCTATGACCGGTGCAATGGAAATACCCTAGGTTATACCTTAGCCTTGCGTATTCCACTTCATCTCCTCTGATATTGATGCAACACATGCACCAACCAATCACCAAATGATATGATTCACTTCATATCATCATGTGACCGTATTGGTTCATCGATCTTGACCTCACTTGCTCTTCACCGTTGCATCGGTCCGTCGGCGCCAAGTCTTGCTCAAGCTTCACCATCGTATGGTCCTTCGCTTCAAAGCCTCGACTTGCCCTTCACCTTCACAACCGGTCCATCGAGCCAAGCCTCATATTGATCTTCTCCACCTTGGTCACATGACTCCATGGCATGTCTCATATGCAATGAGCTCCTTCATGACACCATCACCTGTGGACTAATCTCCTGTGTATCTCACATAACCACATATTAGTCCATCTAAGTTGTCACTCAATTATCAAAACCAAACAAGGACCTTTCAAAGTCGAAAACTGGCGCTTGTCTTTTATAGAGCAAGAAAAAAAGAGGTGAGGTGGCCAGGGGCATCGCGACCTTGGCCAGATGGTTGGCCGCGCGCGCCGACGCGAGAAGGCGCGTGCCGTCCACGACGACGCCGGCGACAGTGAGACGGGAGAGAGAGGAGAAAGGAAAACAGAGGACGTCATCTACTGTAGCACTAAAACCACCTCATTCTTTCGTTTTTCTTTTTCAATATTACTCACAATTTCATATGGAGACTTCAAAAACTTGCAACATGAAATGAAAGTTGTTTAAAATAATGAGAGCTACAACTTTTTTTTGAACCATTGCCAAATTCCAAATATTTTTGAAAGTAGAGTTTTGACCACGAACGGGAACAGTGACCATCGTATAAGGAGAAAGCAGGGGTAGAAGTGAAAAGATGGGTCTTCTTTTTATTTTTTACAAATTAAAACTCCTCAAATGGTAATCCAGCGAGTTACACCAGGTTCGTAATGGCAAACAAGCGAAACCACCTCGCGGGATGATAAAACTGCGAAACCCGTTTTTGACTATGGTTGAATCGCCAAAATCTCCCTGGTGGCGATGGCGCACAGGCGGCGAGTCGTGTCTTGTCGTTGCGCGTGTGTGTACGCGGACATGTTTGTGCGGCTGTGTCAGCACAATCCCAGGTCGCTCCACCCAAGATCATTCTAGCAGTCGGTGAAATTACACGCTGCAAAAAGTTTGGTGGCTCGATCCACAAGTTCAGTGGCAACACCATTGGCACATTGCACAAGCTCACCAGTTAATTAATAATGTGTTCAGTTGCGACACCAACTGAGACGGTCAGATCGCCTAGCTCGGCGTGCTTGATCGCCGACCATGGCTGGCTCTTTATCTATCTTTTCGATTTTACGAGCACCACGCATCGATGCCTCGCCAACCTAAATACGTGCGTGCACGTGCGGGCTGGTTTTTGCGGCCCATGGACTCACAGTTCGTCACGAAATTCCAATTCTTCCCGACAAAAAAAAAAGAAACAAGAGGTTAACCGGCCTGGCCCATTATTGCATACGGTCCGGTCCAATTCCAAACGAGTGGAGCGTAGGGAGGAGAGATAAGACCGTTGTCGTGATTCGTGAAGGGCCGAGGGCGGCGACTAGAGGCCGGGAGAGATGTCGCCGGGCACAACTGCTCCGGCGCCGCCGCTCGGTCCTCCGCGGGCTCCAGCAGCGGCACCGATCCGGACGCGGCTTCTCTCCTCCGTCGCGAAGGTAGCGCTCACGGCCACGCTCATCTGCGGCGGTGGCGGCCCCGCTGCCGTCGTCGTTCCGGCCGCCGCTCACGCCGTCCTGTTCGTCCGTCCCCCTCCCCTGCAGGGAAAGCCCTTCGCCGCCTCCACTCCTTACGCGCAGTCTCAGAAGCTGCCGCTTGGCCTCGACAAGCTCGGGTTCGTTTCTACTAGTATATTGCTTGCCACTTATTCTTGACATTTGCGTGCATGGCGGAATAATTAATATGAATGATCTTTACTAATTACCACTGCAATTGGAGATGTTCTGCTACTGATCATGCAATGAAAGACGATGGTTGAGCTTGCTGTGTATGGTGATGATGGTGCAGAAAGATCAGGGCATGTCCGTCCACCAACCCGGGGTGCGTGTCCACCAACCCGCTGGGATCCTCCGGCTCCTTCGCCTCGCCGCTGCTCATCCCGGAATCATCCGCCGGGGAGAAGGCCGCCGTCGTAAGCCGCCTCACTAGCCCGATCTCGATCTGAACCTATTCCACGTACTTCTCCTTTCCACAGACAAAAATGCAAATAGTGCTATGCAATTTCTAGCTTGCTCTTTGATTTCCAAATTAAACGTAACGTCGATCATGCCATGCTTGCTTTCGCATCTCTTAATTAATCTCGTGTTTTTTTGTGCTTGTGGTGGGGTGGTGGCCGGCGTACCTGCAAAGTCGTTGCGGCAAGCCATCGAGAAGACGCAGAGTAACGTGGACTTGAAGGTCGACCAAGACACTCCATATGGTCAGCATGCATTTTGATACACAAAACGCATGCATTCATTAATCATGATTCATGGCTTCAGTTCTTCTAAAGTATCAGTACGATCGAACATTGACGAGCATATGCGTGCGTTCAGGTCACTACATCGAGGCGGAGATGGACGGCGGCGTTGGGCGGGACGTGATGGAGTTCCTGGTGAAGAAAGACGCCGGCGTGGTGGCGTACCGGTGCATGGCCACCAAGGTCACCTTCGTCTACCCCTTCACCACCGCCGTCGGCGACTCCAAGGGCCAGAAGCAAAGGATTGCGGCCATCTCGCAGGAGCTCGGATGGTACGCCCCGGACATCCAGTCCTCCATGGACTCCGACGACGTCAACTACGTTCCGTGAAGACCGTGTAGAACGAATCATCGATCGGGAGCAGAGGTAGTGGCGGAGCTGGTTGATTTTCATGCCCAGCAGGGTCATTATGTAAGTAAGCATCCGTACAGAGTCAAATAGTACAGACATAACATAATACTCCACGCTTAATTAAATGTACATTTGTAGAATATATTTCAATTCCACGCTTAATTAAATCTACAACATACTTATGAAAACATAAAAGTGTTGTAAAAAAACCTAGTTAATGATGATTCGGTATTTCGGTCCATTGTCACCTCTCATGTATCTTTCATCAGCAATAGCATGTGAACCTAAAGCTATACATGCAAGTTGGGCATTAGTTGTATAATTGCCGTTGGGAGAGGAGAAGAAAAAAAATGGATTTGCTAAAATCCAGGCGCCTGAATTTTAGTTTCCTTTCGGGTGACGGTTATTGCATATATTTTATACTAAAATTACAGATTTTATTTATTGTAATTTCTGTAAACGCAATCTGCAATTTTCAAAACCAAGAATAAAAAAAACCGTTACATAAAACCACAAACCCGACAAAATCTAATTTGTATTGGCACAAAGACAATTAACATTTTACAATTATTTTCTATAGAAAGACAAGGACACAATTTAATATGTTATGACACAAAAGACAAAAAAAAAACAAAACGCAAAAGTTACAATTTACTATACTCGTTAGATATACAGGAAATATAGGAGAACTGACTACCATACTAGTACTACTCAACACGTCACAAGTTCACATCACCTAAACGGACTGAGAAAAACCAGGCAACAGTGAGATAGGAATTGTGAGAAAAAAAAGGATTTATGCGTATTCGTCCTGTACATTGTGTAATTCTACAACTTAAAATGCAAGAAACACACGTACTAGAAAAAACTTCCAATGCTTGTAGTAAGGGTGTGTTCACTTCGCGAAAAGTAGGTGAAAAGTTACTGTAGCATCTTTCGTTGTTATTTGGCAAAATTTGTCCAATCATGGACTAACTAGGCTCAAAAGATTTGTGCCGACATTTACAGACAAACTATGCAATTAGTTATCTTTTTTGCCTACATTTAATGCTCCATGCATGCGTCGAAAGATTTAATGTGATGGGTGGAAGAGGAAATATTTTGGGTTGGGATAGGGAAGTGAACAAGGCCTGAGTGTATCTTTAAAGCTTGGAAGTGTGTTGACGTGGGAAAGCGAGGCATGCCGGGTCATTGCCGATCATAGCAAGTCATCACGTGCCTACCTTCATGCCGCGTCGGTCCAACCACAACTATCAGAACATATTTGTTTTGTTTTCTTCGTTCGACCGTGACAAAAAAAACCCGAGTAAATTAGACTGTCGTTGAACTTACTTTACACACTTCACTCTTTACACTTACATGCTGAGATCCCTAAACTTATTTTTAGTTCTCATTAATGATCTAGAACATGCAAATCACACACTCAGCTCCCTAAATTTGTATATTGTCGTACCCGCACTGCCATGCCAGATCCTGCTAAACTCCGTCGTCGTGGCCCTCCTCATCCTTTCTCAACTGCGCTCCTACTCTATTTCACCACAGCACCGGGCCACGCGCCATGACAATCACACTTGACACCAATACCCGTACTCTGGGGGGCACGCGGATCTAAGGGGGGGGGGGGGCTGGAGCCCAGCCCTAGCAAAAATCTCAAATCACCATTAAATCTTCATGCAAATCAACATCTCCATTGTTTTAGCCCCCTTGATTCTTATCCTGCATCCGCCACTGCTCTCCCCCACGGTGTGGCTCTTATGCTCGTCATCTCCTTCTGCACGCTATGCACCCTCCTGACTTTCCTCCTTTCTGCTGTGATAAGCTCATCTCGCATGACATGGTTGCCTACACTAACGTGAGTAGGTGAGGTGCCTCGGCAGGGGCACAACATGGTAGCGCACGTGTGCAGGTGTGTAATTGCAGAATGCCAGGGCGAGTACAACGCACGACGTGTGCAGGCGCAACAAGTCCTAGTGTGGCAGCGTGGGTGTGGCATCATGCCAACACCAACGACATAGTCCATCGCACGAGGGTTGCGAAGCGAGGGTGGTCCGGTGGTGCAACGCGGACTAGGTGTTCGGGGTCAGGCAGCACAATGCGGGGGAGGGGTTAGACTACGATGAGCAGTAATATAAGTTTATGGAGCGAGTGTGTAATTTACATGTGCTCGTATCGGGATGATAACTCAAGACAAGTTTAGTAAGCCAAGTGTGCAATTAGCAAGAGACAAGTTCGAGAACCACCGATAAAATTTACTCTAAAAATATATTTTGCACGTACCATTCTCGTGAAAAAACAAGGATTTTTATATTACATTATCCAAGAATTACAGGAGATGTGGCTAAAATAATAACACAACGAAGAGTGTACTCTGCAGCCTATCAATGCACAAATGGTGCGTCATATGTAGACAGTGCATAGGAGCGCCGGGAGAGCGCGGATCCTGAATTCCTCTGGTTTTAGAAGGATAAATTATCGGATATTCTATTTTAAACATCAAATAATATGCATAGAATTTATAGATAAACCATGTCCCTTGATTTTGCTAATTCCATATCCTACCCCGCATATAAACACAATCAGATTCGGATTATCCGTATCTGCATGAATACTAAAAGTTCTTCCATGTATCCTCAAAATTGAGATTTGGATCAGAGAATTATCAACTCCACTTTCACTCATGTACTATGCTTGTACCGGTTGTTGGCCCAAAGGCGAAGCTGTGCATGCTCTAGGGGTGCTTAATGCAGCTTGATATGGTAGGATCTCCCAAATTACACTTGTCATTCTTATTAAAACTCTTATCATGTCATAAAAAATGTTTACATAGCAAGCTATTAAATTCGGATAAAACTCAGCTTTTCACTTAGACCGAATTTTGCAATTGTATAATGTTATTCCCTTCATTTCTTTTTATAAAACACAGCTTGATATGGTACAATCTCTCAAATTAGACTTTAACTATTTATTTTATGTTATATTATGTTACTTATAAATATATGATGATTAGATATTATATTTAATTACAAAACTAACTACATTATTTTTATATTATAATAATTAAAAATTGTTAGCTAAGTTATTGGTGTAAGATTTTAAGAATGGACAACCCAAGAGTAGCTAGAAAGACGGAGAGTTGAGTTGGTGCCATTAATGAAGATTCTACAAAATCCAGGGTCGTAATGGGTAGATGGTAATAGTGGTCCAGCTGGCTCCCACGTCATGAGACCAGCCAGATCAGCCAGCAACGGTCACTTCTGCGGTGCGCCGGCGGCACAATCACCACAACCACTCACTCCTCCCCACGTGGCCACCTACCTCTTACCCAACGGCTATTTCACCATTTCCCCAGCAGCACATCGCCGGCGTCCCGCGTCTCCCCCACGCCTGTCGCTTCTGACCGCAAAAAAGAAAGCGAAAAAGAAAGAAAGAGCGCGCCACCTACCAAGGAAGAGGAAAGGGGGAGGAGGAAGAAGCGGAGGAGAGAGAAACCCTAAATCGAAATGGGCAAGCTTCTCTGCGACCCATCCGCCGCCGCCGTCGCCGAGGCCCTGCCGCCGTCCCCAGCCCCGGCTCCGCCGCCGCCGCTCCTCGCCTGGTCCTCCCCGGCCCCCTCCCCCGAGCCCTCCACCTCGCCCACGGGCTGGGACGCGGTCTGGGCGCTCGAGGACCAGCAGCGCCGCCGCCTCCACCGGATCTGGGAGCGCGGCGTCGCGTGGAAGCCCTCGTCGCCGGGCTCCGGCGAGGCTGCGGCTGCGCCGGCGCCGGCCGTGGTCTTCCGCCTCGACCACGGCGGGGAGGTCGACGCCGATGGCAACTGCCTCTTCACCGCCGCGCGGACGGCCGCCGCCGCCAAGGCCGACGCGCGCGAGCTCAGGCACCGCGCCGTGCGCCGGTTCGCCGAGGTCTACGCCGCCGCGGGGGAGGACGACAAGGCCGCCGTCGACGCCGCCGTGAGGCACCTCTACGCGCCGGATCTCAAGGCCGGGTGGGGCGTCCACGTCGTGCAGGAGATCAAGGTGCTCGTGCCCAAGGCCCAGCGCGACGCGCTTGATGCTGCTATCCAGGAGCTCGTTGATCTCGGCATCCAAAGGTACCACGACTCGCGGATCTGCCCTTGCTCGCTGCTCTTGCTCAAATCTTTTATTTATTTGATTTTCTCGCCACATTAGGATCTAAAGGCCTTGTCTTTTCCGTATGCCTTGCTGATGATTTCGCCATTCTTGCTCTTGGTCTAATCAGACGCTCACAATGTCGTTTTCTTGCCACCTTGAAAGAAAATATCCTGTCTTTCCCCGCCCAAATAGTGTTCTTGGCTTCTTGAGATTATTAAAGTTTATTTGTTTTAGCCAATTTACATATAGCAGTTCGTGTCTCTTTAGCTTTTCCTGAATTTAATAATACTCACAAGCACGGATTGATGCAATCTTGTGGGCTTTGGCATCATGGAGATGCAGGACATCGCCTCACAAGGTGTCTGCGTTGTATCCTTGAAATAAAAAAGGTCAATGAAGGATGGAATCGTCTTGTTAAGTATTGCGACGCAAGTGTTGATGTAATGGGAGCCAACGCTTGTCCACCCTGTTATTTCCAATACATCATTTAGTACTCCCATGTTTGACCTTAGGGGGTGTTTTGTGTGAGGAGTTAAAGTTTAACAAACACTGTAGCACTTTCGTCTTATTTGACAAAAAGTTTCTAATCTTGGACTAATTAGGCTTAATAGATTCGTCTCGTAAATTACTCATAATCTGTACCGACATGCATGCAATTAGTCTACATTTAGCACTCCATGCATTTGAGGGAACATTGATGTGATGGGAGTTAAACTTTAACAAAACCAAACCAAACGGGGCCTTAATTAATCAAAGAATCTGAAGTTGTTTAGTACTAATCAGCTTAGGTTTCCTGTACCTGTTCAGTTGTGACACCCACAGAGGCTGGCTACTAGCCCTCTGTGCCTCCAAAATCCAGTTATGTGCTCATATATCATGTCTTCCTTTCAGGGAAATAGCAGCTGAAACTATCTACAAGGAAAGATGTATCACTGTAGACAATGGGGATAGTTGGACCAAGTACATGTCCATTTCTGGTTCTGCAGAGGATGAGCATGACATTATCACCCTGCAGTACACAGAGGAGGGATTACTGACAATAGATGAGAACCGAGATGGCCGTGCAGCTGCATTTGGTGATGATATTGCCATTGAATGCCTAGCAACTGAGTTCAAGAGAGAAGTTTACGTGGTAATTTTTTTTAACACATGAATATGATATGTTGCCCAATTATCACTATAGAAGTGGCCACTCTGAAATAGCCTTCGTAATATGATTTTGGGCCATTTTCTTTGTGCCTTGATAGGTGCAAGCTCATGGAGCGGATGCAATGGTTGACGAGGATAACTGTGTGTTCTTCCTCCCACATCGTCCTAGAGGAGAAATTTGTGAACCACCAATTTTTCTTTTCATGAAAGGAACAGGTGTGTTGCAGATGCAAACATGGCTGTGCCTTCATCAAATCAATATAATCTGCAGAATGCACATCAATCTCTATTCCTGTGTTTCTATTTAGTGACACATCCATACTTAAGTAGACTACAAATTTTTACTTGCAGCATGGTGTGGTGCTGGTGCCGACCATTATGAGCCTTTGATCTCCACTGTCCTCCAGCATGTTACTCCAGACAAGGCAGCTGTTGTCCTTTGAGAATGACTGCAGTTTTTTTTTCCACCCCCCTTAGTTTTTAGTCAGCGGCGGAGTTGAGACAATTTTGTTATTGGAGCTAGATTGCTGAATTGAGGAGCAACATCAATGCCCAAGAGATTAGAGAGACGGCCAATCTGAGTATCTGACTTTGTTGCAGGGTCTTGCCTGCTTATGAAGCTGTGTACTGTAATTTGCAGTGTTTGGCAATTTTGTTGTTGTATGTTTATGAGTAGGTTCTGACTAGCGAGGATATTCTGCGTGGTAGAACACTGAATCTAGATTTTTGGGGGGTCTGATGTTGTTTGCCATTGTCGGACGGCATTTTGTATTGCCTATGGTGAGGGTTTTTTTTTGGTTGCCTGTTTCTAGACATCATTTGGAATGCAATCAATTCCTTTTTGGTGTTGGGTTAACTCTTATCTGCCAATATTTGTTATTGCACAACGTAAATTACTGAAAACTTGTTGCTGCAAATTTCATGTTGGATAGTTAAGGGTGCCCTTGGTTCGACAAAACATTATATAAATCTGCATGTGTAAAATGTAGATGTATGTAAATCAGATCTCCATATGTAATCATATCCTGTGTGCCTGTAGGTTTAGATGGAAAACGAGTGATTACTTGACGAATCTGTAAATTACAAAAGTGATGGCTGATGCCTGTGCCTGGGGTTTCATCTTGTCGATTCTTCTATTGCTCTTGTTGGTCATTGTTCTCGTTTGTTTTCAGAGCTGTACTTTTGAATGTCATCACTCAGCATTTGCCAGGTGCAATTCAACCAAATTACAGCACGTTTTATGCCAACATGTGGTAATCCTTAATTCCTAATTATTGTTTTTCAACACGTTACTTCTGACTGTAGTTAAAATTGATGCCCATCCAGCAATAATCAGGATACTAACATGTTTTTTTTGGAAAAATTAACTACTACACAGATCGAGTCCACTCGTTTATTTGCTGAAAAGGAGTTCCAGAGTTAGGGTGGAAACTGAGATGGTACTCGCAACCCTTTATATTTCACCCAGAAAAAAAAAACAGAAATCCTGTAAACAAAATCATTTTTTCTGCGTAAAAAATTCACAATGTTGTTTGAGCAAAGAGTACAGGCAGTTTCCAAAAGCAACATAAGAATTTCAGACAACAAATGAGGTTCTCCACAGTACAAGTCTTAATTCCAATCAAATGGTGGCTAAGACAGCTTTTATTTGGTCTTCACCTTTTCAGCTTGAAATGCTGCGCATATTTTCTTCCAGGATCTTATGGCAATGAGCATCGGTATCCAAATCCAGAAACTGTTTGCGCCAATGAAATATGCCCAGAAGTAGAATGGACCGACCCAGAAGTTGAAGCCATCCAAGTATGCGGTGATAAAGTAAACCAAGCATCCGTAGAGCTGACCCAGACAAACGGTGAACTGGAGAATATGGCTGAAGGACTTCTGGGATGCAATAGCATAGCTGCAAGCAGGAAAAAAATGGTGAGACAAAGCAAAAGCTATATTATGAATCCAAACAGTGTTTTCAAGTCTTCTATAGTTGCCTGGGCAGAGACTAGCCAACTAACCGCAGCTAGTCATCGCTCATCGCCTAGGACTGATTAGTTGGTTGGCTTGTTAACCAAGTCGGGCATATCACCTCCCTAGTCGGTTGCCGCTGCTGTAATACCCATATATTGAGGGCATTAACTTCGAAAGCATGTAGCAGGCAATAGAGACTAGAGAGAATGCAAATGGGGCTAGTCAAAAACCAAGTTGCTTTGTGTGTATACATAGGCGGCTGGAACTATCAAGCCTGACTACTCGTGACTAATAGACGATTAATTGATTGGTTGGTCAACTAACCAAACTAATTGATTTGATGCACCTGGTCAATGTCCAATGACCAATTTCTCGACTAATCGTGATTAATCAGACGATTTGAAAACATTCACACAAGAACAGTTCTTCACTAAATCTCATGTTACAGGTAACATGTTCGCAGTTTGGCCCTGGATACAGTTCTTACTAGACAAGTATAAAGGACCTTCCCAATTGTACATTTATGTTCCAACTATAAAAGGTGTCAAGATGAGTTTTTTCTCTGCTTTTTTCAGATTTGAGCAAAAAAAATCACTAGAAACAATATACTGGTAGACATTGCTACCATCTCATGTCCATTATGCTTTGGTTGGATCAATTTGATCTAAGAAAATCTGAAAATACATGAGAATTGAAGCCTTTACTGATGCATCTAATTCCTAAACATCTAGTGTAAATCTCCAACCTAACTAGTGTCTCTAGACTCTAGGAAGTGGGAAGAACAATGAGGAGATGATCAGTAATAGCATACGGTAATTACTATTTCCAAAATCAATAACCAATATCAAACCAAGTTTATGAATCTGTAAAGTTACATGCAGAATTTGTGAAAGCAAAAATTGCAGTATGCACAATAATTCTTCAGTTAAAATAGGTTAGTTATGTTGTTATGAATGTTGTTGGGATCGAGAGGAGAGAGTCGAGGGGAGCGGTGGCAGAGCTATGGCAGAGCTACAGTACCCGCGGGTACTGTTCACGTGTGAGAGAGGCAGAGGGCCGGCGATTAGGGCTGTGAGGGGCGCTGGGAACGCCGGCCGCGGGGCTTCGCCTACGGCCGGCAAGAGAGAAGGTTTTTCCTTCAAATCTCTTGCTTGATTCGATTGATACATCTCCTCTCTTTATATAGAGAGGTTTACTTGACTCCTAAGCAAGCGACTAATTAACCCTAACGGGCTAAGGCCCAATAGGCCCTTGACTCTTCTAACACTAGCTGCCACCGCTTCCGGCTTGGATCGCCGGTGCGGCGCCCTCGGCCTCCGCACAGGACCCGCTGCCGGCGTCGGTGCCCTCATCTACGGGCGCGCAGTCGGCGGGCCTCGTCCTCGGCGTGCCGGTGCTTCCATTCACAGGTGCACAGCCGGGCGATCAGATCGCCACTGCGGCAGCAACCGTGCAAGTGGCGCTTGCGCAGAAGAGTGACTGTCAGTCTGCAACGGTGCGATTACAGGCTGCAGCACGCGGCATCCTAGCGCGGCGCCGACTGCAGGAGATGCACCGGCAGATGCATGAGGCGGCCTTGACGGCGATCGACCTCGGCAAGGGGGGGCACGACCTCGCCCCGTCGAACGGCCAACAACAACCGTGCCGACCCGTTGCTGTCTCCAGGCGCGAGCATGGTGCTGTTCCCGTAGGCGGCACACTCCAGTTCTATGGGAGTGATGATAGAAGAAGCACACTCCTCTTTGTCGCCGGCGGAGACGCACTGCCTAGCGCTGCCGCGTTTCGCTGTCGGCCGCCACGAGGTCGTATCCGCTGGTCGCTGTTGCGATTGATTCCAGACAGTCGTACTCGTGCAACCCTCTCGTTTCGATGGTCTCCATGGGATCCAGGCGGCTACACGAGCCTGTCCAGCACGCAGAGAGTGTCCGCCGCATCTTCAGGATTCAAAAATAAAGAGTCGAGTTTATTTGAAATAAGCCGAGATGCAAAAGGCTTGTTCTTAGGTATTCATTTTGTGTCTAGTGAAGCCATAGTTAGCATCATTGTTAGGTCGCAGCTCGAGGACGAGCTGCATGTCCAGGTGAGGTGTAGTGTTAGAAGAGTCAAGGGCCTATTGGGCCTTAACCCGTTAGGGTTAGTTAGTCGCTTGCTTAGGGGCCAAGTAAGACATCTTCTCTATATAATGAGAGGAGATGTATCAATCTAATCAAGCAAGAAATTAGAAGGAAAAACCTTCTCTCTTGCCGGCCGTGGGCGAAGCCCCGCGGCCGGCGTTCCCAGCGCCCCTCACAACCCTAAGCGCCGGCCGTCTGCCTCTCTCCCACGTGAACAGTACCCGCGGGTACTGTAGCGCCGCGGGAACTGTAGCTCCGCCATCGCTCCCCTCGACTCTCTCCTCTCGATCCCAACAGCGTCCATAACACAACAGCTGCTGCTGGGACGTCGGCATCGATGCATGGAGGTACTGGAGGATGGACTGCATCGTCAGCCGCATCTCTGCCATGCCACTGCTGAGATCGACGATGGCCGCCGTCGTTTGTTCGGGCGTGAGGATGAACCGCGGGGCAGCCGGCGCGCCCATAGGCAGCGACGACGTCGGCACCATCGCCGACGTGGAGGAGAACGCAGGTGGCGGCGCGGCGGTGGTGGCAGGCAGCAGCGCCGACGAAGACGTTGGCGGCAGCGGGTGGACAAGATCGAACCAGAGAGCTCCGATACCAGATGTTATGGACGTTGTTGGGATCGAGAGGAGAGAGTCGAGGGAGCGGTGGCGGAGCTACAGTTCCCGCGGCGCTACAGTACCCACGGGTACTGTTCACGTGAGAGAGAGGCAGAGGGCCGGCGCTTAGGGCTGTGAGGGGCGCTGGGAACGCCGGCCGCGGGGCTTCGCCCACGGCCGGCAAGAGAGAAGGTTTTTCCTTCTAATCTCTTGCTTGATTAGATTGATACATCTCCTCTCATTATATAGAGATGTCTTACTTGGCCCCTAAGCAAACGACTAATTAACCCTAACGGGCTAAGGCCCAATAGGCCCTTGACTCTTCTAACATATGTGGTCATGATTTACCCCTCTAGATTCAATCAAATCTATATCACACGTTTCACAGGGCAATAAAAATACTCATCGAGAAAGCCCATGAACATGAGGCTCCGATTGTTCATGATCTCTTTGATTCCTAAGCATCAAATTTTCTTTGGTGCTCTTGAAAGGAGGATGATGCTCTAGCATGAAGAGCAAGCCCTAAACAACAATAACCAAAGCCTTTTAGTCCCAAGCAAGTTGGGATAGGCTGCAAGGAAAGAAAAGGTAAATAGTCAAATATCTTAGTGCCTCATTTCCAACAGGAAAATAAGGCATCACAGCACACCCTGAAATCTTAACCCCATCGCAGAGCCAGGTTTGATTGAACTTTGTAAACAACAGCTGACTAGACAGGACATGTTGGACAAGAAACAAAGTACGCAGCATATGAAGAAGTAAGTCGAGTGGGAGATAAGAAGACATACACAGCAAGCAGTGATGCAGGGCCTTCCAATACAGCGGTGATCCCTTCAACCGTAACAGTTGCGGCATCCCTAGCAACATACCTAGAGTCCCCCTTACTATACTCTTTCCCTGAACAAGGCAGAAATCAGCCACTGTCATTTCAGCTCAACCACAATATACTCCGAGTAGATAAATCTCTTTACTGGCGATGCTAGCAAGAACTTACAAACTTCATCGAAGAAATTGGGGTTCTCCTTCTTGAAGAAATCAGGAGTGAAGACGAAGGGCCCCTCTATCATTATGTGGGTCAACCCTGTGAATGCCCACCAGCACATGAGCACACGGTCAGTCTTGGTTAATCTGCCACATCTTCCTGCAGGCAATGACACAACATGAGCTCGATATCATACAAAATTGTTAGAGATCTGTTGGTCTGAAGTCACGCACATGTCAGTTTTTATAGCCCTTGATTTGTTGGACTGTTGAACTTTATTAGATGTAAATTTCTAAGTCATCTTGATGAAGGCACGCCCAGATTGTTAAAGAGCAGAGTCGAATCATGTCATGATACAGACAAGGTAATCAACAACAACAACAACAACAACATAGCCTTTTGTCCCAAGCAAGTTGGGGTAGGCTAGAGATGAAACCCAAAAGAGACGAGAAACAGGGAGACACATAAAGGGACATAAAGGGCACAAGACAAAAGATGTCACGGTTCAGGCACGTTGATTGCTAATCTCCAAGCGCTCCTATCCATAGCTAAATCCTTGGGGATATTCCACTCCTTAAGATCTCTCTTAACGGACTCGTCCCAAGTTAGTTTAGGTCGACCTCTACCGCTCTTTACATTATCGGCCCGCTTTAGAACTCCACTACGCACCGGCGCCTCAGGAGGCCTCCGTTGGACATGTCCAAACCATCTCAACCGATGTTGAATCAATTTCTCCTCAATTGGTGCCACCCCAACCCTATCCCGAATATCGTCGTTCCGTACTCTATCCCTCCTTGTGTGCCCACAACACCAACGCAACATACGCATTTCCGCTACACTCAATTGCTGGACATGTCGCCTTTTTGTAGGCCAACACTCAGCACCATATAACATCGCCGGACGAATCGCCGTCCTATAGAACTTACCTTTCAGCTTCTGAGGCACCCTTTTGTCACAGAGAACGCCAGAAGCTTGACGCCATTTCAACCAGCCGGCTGAAATTCTATGCCTAACATCTTCATCAATGTTTCCATCCTTTTGTAGCATCGACCCTAAATACCGAAAAATATCCTTCTTGGCCACCACTTGCCCATCGAGGCTAACGTCTCCCTCCTCGTGCCTAGTCGCGCTGAAATCGCACCTCATATACTCGGTCTTAGTCCTACTAAGTCTGAACCCTTTCGACTCTAACGTGTGCCTCCATAGTTCTAACTTCCTATTAACTCTCGCCCTACTGTCGTCAACTAGCACCACATCATCAGCAAAGAGCATACACCAAGGGATATCACCTTGTATGTCCCTTGTGACCTCATCCATCACCAAAGCAAATAAATAAGGGCTCAAAGCTGACCCCTGATGCAGTCCTATTTTAATTGGAAAGTCACTGGTGTCGCCATCACATGTTCGGACAAACGTCACCACATCCCTGTACATATCCTTGATGAGGGTAACGTACTTAGTTGGGACTTTGTGCTTTTCCAAGGCCCACCACATGACATTTCTCGGTACTTTGTCATATGCCTTCTCGAGGTCAATAAAGACCATGTGCAAGTCCTTCTTCTGCTCCCTATATCTCTCCATCAATTGTCGTAATAAGAAAATCGCCTCCATGGTCGACCTACCAGGCATGAACCCAAACTGGTTTTGGGTCACATGTGTCACTCTCCTTAGGCGATGCTCGATAACCCTCTCCCAGAGCTTCATCGTATGACTCATCAACTTAATCCCACGGTAGTTAGTACAACTTTGAACATCTCCCTTGTTCTTGAAGATAGGTACTAATATACTTCTCCTCCATTCTTCAGGCATCTTGTTTGACCGAAAAATAAGGTTAAAAAGCTTAGTTAACCATACTATCGCTCTGGCGCCTAGGTATCTCCACACCTCAATGGGGATACCATCAGGGCCCATCGCTTTACCTCCCTTCATCCTCTTCAAAGCCTCTCCGATCTCTGCCTCTTGAATTCTCCTCACAAAGCGTCTGTTGGTATCGTCAAATGAGTCGTCCAACTCAAGGGCAGGACCCTCATTCTCCCCATTAAACAGCTTGTCGAAGTACTCTCTCCATCTGTCCTTGATCTCCTCATCCTTCACCAGAAGTCGATCTGTCCCATCCTTGATGCATTTTATTTGGTTGATGTCCCTTGTCTTCCTCTCGCGGATTCTAGCCATCCTATAAATGTCCTTCTCCCCTTCCTTCGTGCCTAGCCGCTGATAAAGGCCATCATACGCCTGACCTTTTGCTACACTCACAGCTCGCTTTGCAACCCTCTTCGCTATTTTATAGTCCTCGATGTTGGCTACACTCTTGTCATGGTGGAGACGCTTGAAACACTCCTTCTTCTCCCTAATAGCCCTTTGCACCTCGTCATTCCACCACCATGTGTCTTTCGCTTCCCGTTTGCCTCCCCTACTCACGCCAAACACTTCCGAAGCCACCTTCCGGACACACGTTGCCATCTTTAGCCACATGTCGTCGGCATCTTCTCCTTCTTCCCAAGGTCCCTCGTCTAGCATCCTCTCCTTAAACGTCTGCGCTGCGTCCCCTCTAAGCTTCCACCACTTCGTTCTCGCAATCTTGGCCCGTTTGTCCCGGTGGACACGTACCCGAAAGCGAAAGTCCGCCACCACAAGCTTATGTTGAGGGACAACACACTCCCCAGGTAACACCTTACAATCAAAGCAAGCACGTCTATCCTCCCTCCTTGCAAGGATAAAGTCGATCTGGCTCGAGTGTTGTCCACTACGAAAGGTTACTAGATGAGATTCCCTCTTCCTAAAGAGGGTGTTCGCTATCAACAAGTCATAGGCCAGCGCGAAGTTCAAAACATCCTCCCCCTCTTGATTCCTACTACCATACCCGAACCCCCCGTGCACCCGCTCGAAACCTATATTAGTCGCACCAACATGGCCGTTGAGGTCTCCTCCTATAAAGAGTTTCTCGCTGATAGGCACAGTACTAACCATGCTATCAAGATCTTCCCAAAACTGCCTCTTGGTGCCCTCGCTAAGACCTACCTGAGGGGCATAGGCACTGATCACATTCAGAGCCGAATCTCCAACTAGCAGCTTGACCAAGATAATCCGGTCGCCTTGCCTCCTAACATCAACGACTCCATCCTTAAGACTCCTATCGATCAAGATGCCTACACCATTCCTACCCGATGTTGTCCCCGTGTACCAAAGTTTGAAGCCAGTATCCTCCACCTCCTTCGCCTTCTGGCCCTTCCATTTAGTCTCCTGAACGCATAGAATATTTACACGCCTTCTAATTGCTGCATCGACTAGCTCTCTTAGCTTACCCGTTAGGGACCCTACATTCCAGCTACCTAGACGAATCCTAGTTGGCTCGGCTAGCTTCCTTACCCTTCGCACCCGTCGAGGGAAGTGCGAAGACCCTTGCTCATTTTTCACTACACCCAGGCGTAGATATAGCGCGCCACTAAGGTTGCGACGGCCCGACCCTTGCTCATTTTTCATCGTACCCGGGTCACGATACGACGCGCCACTAAGGGGATGACGACCCGGCCCTTGCCCATTTAACACCACACCCGGGTTCCGATGTAGCGCGTCGCTAAGAGGGTTACGCCCCAACGAATCTCTTGTGGGTTTCAAATCCATGAGAGTGGCTGTTTTTTTACTGTTGGTTTGCCAGACCTTAACACACCCTCCTCCTTTACCCGGGTTTGGGACCGGCTATGTTGAGACGACTTAAGAAAGTCTTTCAGTCAACATAGGCAGAGTTATACAGACAAGGTAATCAATTTAAAAATAAAAATTACGCTCAGTCTCTCCAATCTTGGGTCTTGCTGTACATCTCTAAAGTTCCCCCCCCACCCACTATCACTGCCTGTAAAATCAACGAGAGCACTAGGCAAGATTCCAACTCTGGATACCGGAATTTGAATTTCAGTTCGAAGAGGAAGGACTGGAATCCTAGGAGAGGCAACGGAGGAACAAGCAGGAGACTGATACATATACATGAGCGTATAGAGTAGTCGTACCGGAGACGAGCCAGACGGCGAGGAGGACGAAGAGGGAGGCGCCGAGGTAGGACACGAGAATCTCGGCCTGGGACAGCTTCAGCGGCACGAAGCCCGGCAGCTCTAGCTCGGCCGGCGCGTAAGGGTGCCCCATTGACGCCGCTGCGGCCTTGCGTCGGCCGCCGATCTGGGTAGTGAGTCACGGTGTCGTCGTCGCAACAGCAGCAGCGACAACTAGGCTTTTACTGGAAGTACAGTAACACGGAGGGCTGCTTGAGTGCTTGACATGTGGGGACAGGCTGTGATATACTACTCGGTCCCAGAAATAGAGTCGCCGTGGGAAGCGTGCTGGTCAAACTTTCTCAACTTTGACTACGTTTGTAGAAAATGCGTGCAATATTTATATCTCCAAATAAGTTTATTATAAAAGTATATTCAAAGATCTATCTAATGATGCTAATTATGTACCATAAATATTAATATTTTATTAAATATATTTGGTCAAAGTTAAAAGCTGTTGACTTTTTGGGAAGCGAGAATGACTCTTTTTTGGGACGAAGGGAGTACAAACTAAGAGTAAGGATAAGGCTGCTTGAATTGCTTGTTTGTCATTTTCTTGGTCGCGAACTCGTGATTCATGGATTTAGGCCCCGTTCGGCTGTGCTGATAAGGTGGCTGAAAACACTGTTGGCTGATTTGTTGTGAGAGAAAAATGTGGTTTCGATTGAAAAAACAAGCTGAAAAATACGGATTATAAGCCTGATAAACATGGCCTTAGGCGCTCTTTGATGTATCAGGTGCTAATATTTAGTTAGCTCATTCATTCTAAATTATAAGACAATTTGACTTTTCTAGATTTATGATTTTTCTATGTATTTCCAAAATAATAATTGTTTCTCCTAAATGAAGGAGATAACCATTGTCTTCTATTCCTAGGTACAGTAAGCTGCTACATCAGTGTTGTATTATATTGTAAACTGATTTTAAGGTACTCTTCTAAAGCAATATTACATTATATTGTATATAGAACTGAAGATATTTAATTTCTTAGACTTGAGAAAGATCTTGATTGAAAGCAACTTCAAAGAGCTCTTTATATCCTTTTTTAATTGATAGAAATACTAGAGATTTTGATGAAAAAAGCTCCCCAACAGTTTCTTTAATTAAATATCCAAATATTATCGCTATTTTTTTCCGGATTTTTCTAGCCAAATATGGAGAGTGAGATTAACTCTCTATGGTGTACATAAAATATAGAAAAATTATTGGAGTTTCTGGAAAACCTCATCAGTGCAGGGAGATCGAGGTGAGGAGCTACCGTTTCCATTGTTTTTTTTTCTTTTTTTATGTTGGCATGAATTAATTTTTTATTGTCTTGGTCTTAGTTGTTGCTGGTACAATGTGATGTGATAGTTCATAATGACCTTTTATTATAAGAATTTTTTTAACCGGAAATATGCAGTTATTACGGGACTGAGGGAGTATAGGGAATTGTATTCAAATGAATATCAAATGATATTTTAGAAAGTGAGTTTAAAGAGAAACTTTTTGAGATGCTTTAAGATCTCGTTTGGAGGCCTGGAGCAAAGGTTTCTTCTAAAGCTAAGTTTTTTTCCATGTGAAATTGAATTGGTATACACGTGAAATGAAACCTAAGAACTTTTTTTTGACGAATGTAAATTGGATTGGTACACGTAGAATGAATGCTGTGTTCTTCGACACTACTTCAGCAGTATTTTTCGACGAATGAACAATATTTTTCTTTCGTAACAAATTTACATGAGCATCAGCATAAACTAAAATTCAGCTGGACGAATAGGGCGAAGCCTAAAACCTGTGGATGGATCTAAGGCGTACTATGCCTGGTAGAGACCAAGGCCCTGTTTAGTTAAAAAAAATTTTACAAAATTTTTCAACATTTCTCGTCACATCGAATCTTTAGACGCATGTATGAAGCATTAAATATAGATAAAAAATAAAATTAATTACACAGTTTAGACGAAATAGACGAGACGAATCTTTTAAGCTTAATTAGACCATGATTGGACACTGATTGCCAAATAACAACAAAATTTGTTACAGTTCCATTTTGCAAAAAATTTTGTAACTAAACCAGGCCCAAGAAGGCTGGCTACACTAGGGCGTACCATGCCTGGTGTGTCGCATTTGTACGCGGATCGATGGCTAGAAAATAGAAATCGGCACCTCTAGCCGCAGCTTTTGACCGCACCAGTTCACTGCCCGTGTTCAGTTCCAGAGTGTGTTCACTTCGCGAAAAGTAGCTGAAAAGTTACTGTAGCACTTTTTGTTGTTATTTGGTAAAATTTGTCCAACTATGGATTAATTAGACTTAAAAGATTCGTTTCGAACTTTACAGATAAACTATGCAATTAGTTATTTTTTTTACCTACGTTTAATGCTCCATGCATGCGTCGAAAGATTTGATGTGATGTGTGTAAGAGGAAATATTTTGGGTTGGGAGGGGGAAGTGAACGCGGCCAGAATTGGAGCCGCCGAATTGGTACCGTGCGCATTAAATGCGCACTGTATCAATTCGTTTGTATTTAGTAAAAATTATTTAAGGCAGTGTTTAGATCCCTTCAAACTTTCAAAAATTTTACAAGATTCTCCGTCACATCGAATCTTTAGACGTATGCATGGAGTATTAAATGTAGGTAAAAAAATAACTAATTACACAGTTTGTCTGTAAATGTCGAGACGAATCTTTTGAGCCTAGTTAGTCCATGATTGGATAAATTTTACCAAATAATAATGAAAAGTGCTACATGAATTTTACACCAACTTTTACACCATCTAAACACTACCTAAATTTTGACTAATTAGACTCTAAATGTTCGTCTCGCAAAGTACAACAAAACTATGCAATTAGTTTTAAATTTTATCTATATTTAGTACTCCATGCATGTTCCGACATTTTGATGTGATAAGAATCTTCTTTTTGCATAGTGAAATTTAGGGTTAGATTTGATAACTAAGACAAGGGCACTGCCATCCGCGCACGCCGCAGGAGGCAGGACCCCCCCCAACCCAAGGCGGTGGCCGCGCCGCGTCGGCTCCAGCCTCCAGCGCGATACGACCGATACAACGGCTGTGTTTACTTTAAAAAAATTTAATGTACAAACAAAAGATTTTCCGTCACATCAAACTTACGATAAAACATGAAGTACTAAATGTAGATGAAATCAAAAACTAATTATACAGCTTGGTTGTACTTTGCGAGACGAACGTTTTAAACCTAATTAGTCAACGGTTAGACACTATTTACCAAATAAAACCAAAACATACTGCAATACTTTTTTACGCCTTTTCGCGTAACTAAACACAACCAACAACGAACTCCGCCTCCTCCTCCCTCCCGGCTCCCGGGCCCTCCTCCGGCTTGTGTCCTGCGGCTGCGGGCACTTCGCCTTCGCCTGTTCGTCCCCGAGGGCTCTGAGACGGCCAGACGGGGAAGAAACCCCGTACCCTAGCGCGCTCGCCCCGCAGAGGGAGGGGAGGGGAGGGGAGGGGAGGGTTCGGATTCGAGGGGGAGGGACGGACGGACGGACGAGGGAGGCAGGCATCTGGAATTCTCAGCCCCCGTCTCCGCCGCGGCCTCCTTCTCCGTACCAAGCAGCACGCGAGGCCGCCGGTACTCCGCCGTGGACTCCCTCCCCCATCCGCCGGCCGACTCGGATTGGATTGGGTTACTACTGGTGGTGAGTAATCCACCCACCCATCCGTCGGCCCTCGCTTTGTTGCTGGTGCATATCTTCTGACGAATTCGACTGGATTCCTTGCCTCCTCCCTATTCAGATCCCAAAAGCCTGGGGCCTGGGGCTCCACTTTGCCCCCTGCTACGCGCGCGCGCGCGGGAGCCTTGTGCCTCTCGTCTCCGACAGACGCCATGGACCAAGAGGACGACGACCAGCGCCTGCTGCACAGCCTCGGCGTCACGTCCGCCAACATCGAGGACATCGAGAAGAGAATCCTCTCGCAGGCAAACCCCAGTGCCTTTTCCTCCTCCTCCTCGCGCGTTCCATTCCTCTCTCGCATCTCACCACCACAGCTTTGAGTAATCCCCCCCACCTACAATCTGCTCACGTTGCCGTTCTCTATGTGGTGTGCAGGTCCAAACCGAACCCAAGCGCGACGATGAGCCAGGAGCAGCCGTCGATGACCCCAGCAGGAGCAATGATGCGCCCGAGTCTGATGCACAGGCCAAGCTGCACCAGAAGCTGCGCTCCGTGCAACTCGAGATCGACGTCGTAGCTTCCACCATTAAAAGAGCTAAGAACGCTGCTGGTAAGAAGGTCGACAACTCGGACAGCGCTGATGGACAAGATAAAAAGAAGCAGAAGCAAGCCGATCACACTTCTCAGGATGAACCTCATGGAGGAGCGCTCCAGCAGGCGCTCGCCACCGAGCGCCTTAAAAGCCTCAAGAAAGCTAAAGCTCAGATTCAGAAAGAGATATCGCAGTCGGACCCTTATCCATCCGGCTCGGATAACCGGAAAGATAAAATGCTGGCCATGCTGGTTGAAGACGAGCCGAGGCGTAAGAAGTCGCTATTGCCGGCTCGAGGGCCTAAGCAGATGTCAACACCTAGACTGAAAACCATGAGTTATAATGACGATGAAGACTTTGACGCAGTGCTTGATGGGGCGTCTGCAGGATTTATGGAAACAGTGAGCTACTACTCCTTGGGGCTTCTTATTTCTTGTCTCATTTGCTATATTTCACTGCTTTCTGATGTTATACTCTATATGGTGTAGGAAAGGGAAGAACTAATCAGGAAGGGCTTACTGACACCATTTCACAAGTTGAAGGGCTTTGAGAAGCGTGTTGAGAAACGTGTTGAGCTACCTGGACCTTCTCATAGGCAAAATGATCCCTCCGAACAAGCTGAAGAAACAATTGAAGCTTCCAGGATTGCTAGAGTCGCTCAGTCAATGCAGCAGATTGCACAAAGTCGCCCAACGACCAAATTGCTTGATCCAGAATCTTTACCTAGGCTGGATGCACCAACTGCTCCATTTCAAAGGCTTGGAAGGCCTCTAAAGCGTCCTGTATCTCCTAGTTCAGAAGAACAGGAAAGGAAGAGACAAAGGAATAAGACCAAGAGGCCCTTGCCTGACAAGAAATGGAGGAAAACCAATTCAAGGAAGGAATCACTATTGGAAACTGACGGTATGTCGAGTTTGGTTTACAGTTTCTAAGACTGTAGGCTCTGCTATTATTCTGTTTCTATATGCATATATCAAATTCCGATGTAATCCTTCTTGCCATTTTTTTTTGTAAGTCCCTAGGGCAATACTCATCGCTCCACACCTTCGGTGGCCTCTTCCTATTATTCACCGAAACACAAAATAACCATCAGGAAGGAAAAAAACTTTCGACAATAAATCCTAAACGACTATCACCCCAATCCCCATACCCATCCTCATTGTTCCTATGACCCAACAAAATAGAACACATCTCCTAATGAATTATTTGTGTACTCACAGATGAGGATGTTGGGGACTTCACAGCATCAGTTTCTGAGGAAGATGATCAAGCAGCAGAAAGTTTTGATGGGTTATCTCCTGTTATCCTTGAAGGTGGTTTGAGAATTCCTGGCACAATTTATGAACAGCTATTTGATTACCAAAAAGTTGGAGTGCAGTGGCTGTGGGAGTTACACTGTCAAAGGGCTGGTGGAATTATTGGAGACGAAATGGGCCTGGGGAAAACTGTGCAAATCTTATCATTTCTTGGTTCTTTGCATAACAGCGGTATGTACAAGCCCAGCATCGTTATTTGTCCTGTAACACTTCTGCAACAGTGGCAAAGGGAGGCCAGTAGGTGGTATCCAAAGTTCAAGGTGGAGATCTTACATGATTCTGCAAATGGTTCAAGTAAAAAGAGCAAGGCATATAGTGATTCTGATAGCGAAGGTTCTTGGGATAGTGATCAGGAAGAGGTTAGACGTGCAAAGCCTGCAAAGAAGTGGGATGACTTGATTTCACGGGTTGTAAATTCGGGATCAGGTTTGCTTTTAACCACATATGAGCAGCTAAGAATCTTAGGGGAGAAGTTGCTTGATATAGAATGGGGATATGCTGTGTTGGATGAGGGTCATCGTATAAGGAACCCCAATGCTGAGATAACGCTGGTGTGCAAGCAACTGCAGACTGTGCACAGGATAATCATGACAGGTGCACCTATTCAAAATAAACTTTCTGAGCTCTGGTCTCTTTTTGATTTCGTGTTCCCTGGAAAACTAGGTGTGCTGCCTGTATTTGAGACTGAATTTTCTGTGCCAATTACTGTTGGTGGTTATGCTAATGCGACACCATTGCAAGTGTCAACAGCATACAGATGCGCTGTTGTTCTGCGTGATCTTATCATGCCATACCTTCTTAGACGGATGAAAGCTGATGTCAATGCACAGCTCCCCAAGAAAACAGAGCATGTTCTTTTCTGTAGTCTAACTCCAGAGCAGCGTTCTACTTATCGTGCTTTTCTTGCTAGTTCAGAGGTGGAAGAAATATTTGATGGCAATAGAAATTCACTGTATGGTATAGATGTCCTAAGGAAGATATGCAATCATCCTGATCTACTTGAGAGAGAACATGCTGCTCAGAATCCTGACTATGGAAATCCTGAGAGAAGTGGAAAGATGAAAGTAGTAGAGCAAGTTCTCAAAGTCTGGAAGGACCAAGGCCACCGAGTTCTTCTGTTCACTCAAACTCAACAAATGCTTGACATTTTAGAGAACTTCTTGACGGCCTGTGACTACCAATACCGAAGAATGGATGGACTAACACCAGCAAAACAAAGGATGGCACTAATTGATGAGTTCAATAACACAGATGAAATCTTTGTTTTCATTCTGACCACAAAAGTTGGTGGATTGGGTACAAACTTGACTGGGGCAAACAGGATTATTATTTATGATCCTGACTGGAACCCTTCAACAGACATGCAGGTGCAGTTTATTATGAGTATTTGTGTCTAGCTGATTTGTATTTTTTTTATAAATGTGTACCTATTAGCCTTTAACTTTTTTCTTTTGTGTACATGCATTAGTGTGACTATCATTGCGATTGTTGTACCAGACCTTAAAAAAGGCTGACATGAAAAACTGGATGCCAGTTGAGTGATGACTTGAGAGATGAATAATTTTGAATCATTATCTGCTTATAAATTTACAAGCATAATCTCCTGTTTATTATGTCCTAACTCCTAAGCTATGTGCACACTTTCACTATTCTTTCATAAAGTGCTCTGCAAGCTTGCATCAATATCTGATCAGCACTTACCTGATTAAACTTTTTGTGATGTAGGCCAGAGAACGTGCATGGCGAATTGGGCAAACTAGAGATGTAACGGTTTACAGACTGATCACACGTGGGACAATAGAGGAGAAAGTCTATCATCGACAGATATACAAGCATTTCCTTACTAACAAAGTACTGAACAACCCTCAGCAGAAGAGATTCTTTAAAGCCAGAGACATGAAGGATTTATTCACACTACAAGACGACGAAGGGAACGGTTCAACTGAAACATCAAATATTTTCAGCCAGTTGTCTGAAGATGTGAATATTGGGGTTCCAAATGACGGTCAACAAGATCAGGCACATATTGCTTCGGCTTTGTCAAGCACCAGTGTAGCTGAACCATCTAATGGAGGGGAAGGGAGAGTGGACATTAACTCTGACCAAGCAGATGAAGAATCGAACATTTTGAAGAGTCTTTTTGATGCTCAAGGCATTCATGTAAGCAGTATTTTTCTCATCCCTAACAAAACTTCTTGTGCAATGCTTCAATTTTCTGAGTTAACATCCTGTTTTCTGAACTCTGTCAGAGTGCTATCAATCATGATGCCATAATGAACGCTAATGATGACCAGAAAATGCGCTTAGAAGCAGAAGCTTCACAGGTGGCACAAAGGGCAGCTGAAGCTTTACGTCAATCACGGATGCTCAGAAGCCGTGACAGTTTTGCTGTTCCCACATGGACCGGAAGATCTGGTGCTGCTGGGGCACCCTCCTCTGTTCGCAGGAAGTTTGGGTCCACAGTTAACAGTCAGTTGACCCGTTCCTCACAGCCATCAGAAACTTCCAGCAGCAGGAGTCAAAAGTCTTCCAGTGGGTGCTCTGAATGGCAAGGCACTGTCATCTGCTGAGCTTCTGGCTAAGATTCGTGGAACCCGAGAGGGAGCTGCTTCAGATGCATTGGAGCATCAACTCAACGTAGGATCAGCTTTCAATCATATATCAAGTCCATCTGGGAACGGTGGCCGTGCATCTAACCCTTCTAACAGAAGCATGATCGTGCAACCAGAAGTCCTGATCCGCCAGTTGTGCACCTTCATACAGCATAACGGCGGGTTTGCCAGCTCCACGAGCATAACGGAACACTTCAAAAGCCGCATTCAGTCCAAGGATATGCTTCTCTTCAAGAACCTGCTGAAGGAGATAGCAACTTTGCAAAGAGGCGCGGACGGTTCTATGTGGGTGCTGAAACCTGATTACACATGATTTTTAACTGTAGTTCACAGGAGCAAAATTTTGGTCTAGGAGTCGTTTTCGATAGGGATCTTTTTTTTGGAAATTCGATAGGGAGATCTTTTGGTGGCTTACTGACTGATTCTTTTTTGTAAGGAAGGACTTAACACGAAGAAATCTTAGGAGGTGTTGTGAATACAAGAATAGGATATCCCAACATGCTATGCTCTTCTTCCAGTCTAAAAAATCTTGGAGAAAGGCTAGCAGATTTTACAGGCCACAAAGGTTAGCCTGGTGCTGAAGTTTTTCAACAGCTTTTTCTTACCTCTGGATTAGTTGGCCAGTAATTGTTTCCATCTGAAATATTGTGCTTGTTTAGCGGAATGTGGTATTTTGCTATGTATAGGATCGGTTAGACTTGTGCAGTACTGTCCAAAAGAATAGACAGAGCAATCTTGGCTGGTGCCTGCAGCAAAGCAATAGCCAAACCGGCTACCTGGAGAGCCAAATCTGGATGGTCCCTGTAGCAAAGCAATAGCCAAACCAGCTAGCTACCTGGAGAGCTAAATTTATCTGGTCGGAGGGGTTCACCAATCCAACATTTCCATGAGCACAGCTAGGGCCAATGGTCATTTAAAGTTGCTTTGCTTCAAAACATCATTCTTTTTCTACCACTTTCATAAAATCAAAAGTTACTACATTAAGCTCCTAGAATCACGATTTTTCTGCTAATAGGATGAATAACAGAGAATCCATTCTAATTGAATTCAATTCAAAACATCTTACCAATTCTAAATTAAAATTCCTCAAAGTGGACTGTTTTTGTAAGTTATTTGAACTTTTAGGGTATCGGTTTAATTCTAAAAATCAATAGAAATTTGGTTCTATGTTAAAACTAATAAGAAATTTTAATTTAAAATAGGTTCTATGTTATTTATCCCATCATCATGTTAAAAATAGGGACGACTTTAGAAGCTTGATATAGTGAGATTTCGAATAATTTTACAATTTTATGAAAGAGAGGAAAAGGGGCGAAGTTTTGAAGCAAAATGACGTAAGCAGACACTGGCCCTAGCTGTCGTCAGCGTCAGCCCTCAAGGAACGGAGGATGGCGAGGCACGCGGCCACGCGGGGCGGCCAAATTTCGCTGCCCCGCACTCGCGCGATGGCACATCAACAGGGGCGTCGACGCCGTTGGCTATTCTGCCTGAATTCTTGTGCCATTGCGATGGCGAGCCAGATACCGTTTGTGCTGGAGATGGTCCGAAGATGGCGACGCTTCATGGATGGTAACCTTACAGTTCAATGCAAAGGCTTAATGAGGCTCTGTATATTATGCATGGTTGATGGTAACGATGCCGCCTGTCCACACGGCTTCAAGGATGATATTCAGGTGTGTTTAAATTCAGGGAGTAAAGTATAGGATGTTACATAGGTGTGTTATATAAGAATGTTTGGATAGTAATAATAAAATAAATTATAGAAGTCCTCGGTAATCCGCGAGATGAATTTATTAAGCCTAATTAATTTGTCATTAGCACGTGTTTACTGTAGCAACACATTGTCAAATCATGGACTAATTAGGTTTAAAAAATTCGTCTCGCAAATTAGTCGCAATCTGTGCAATTAGTTATTTTTTTGTCTTATTTAATATTCCATGTGTCAAACATTCGATGTGACGGGGAATAAACTTTAGCGGGAGAAAACTTCCTAAATGATTTAACTTTTTTTTTTCTCTTTCTCTTCTGAGGGAAAACACTAGTACTCCTCTTCAGCTGGGTTTGAGCTTGTAAGGCTGCTGTGTTCGCCCGCAATGCAAGGTTCCACAGGGAATGGCTTCGGCCGCGTCCAGGGGATCTCCCGCCGAGTCGTCCGCGGCTCCGCGCCGAGCTGCCGCCGCCACCGTTTACGCTGGAGGAAATCCACCAGACGCCGTGGGATCGTCTCGCCATGCTCACCCAGTCACCCTCAACTACATCCAGGACGCCAGGACGGCGTCCTTTTACCCAAGCCCGAGTGCGCGCACAGCCACCAGCCGGGCGCCGTCGTCATCGTCGACCGCTTCGCGTCGGCGTTCGCCCGCGCCCTGGGCCGCTTCTACCCGTTCGCCAGCCGCCTGGTCCTCCTCGGTGGTGAGCGCGGCGCCGACGACAACGGCTCCACTGCCACCGTGCCGCTGCGGTGCACCGGCGAGGGCGCCGAGTTCGTCCACGCGGCGGCGCTCGGCGTCACGGCCTGGGCGCCGCTGTGCATTCCGCGCGAGCTGGTGTCATCGTTGTTCCCGCTCAATGGGCTGCTTTGCGTCGACGCCGCCTCATCGGAGCCAGACGCGGACGGCGGCTCCCGACGGGCGGCGCCGCTGCTGGCTGCGCAGGTCACCGAGCTCGCGGACGACGTGTTCGTTGCCAAAACATGGTGAACAGCAAAGAAAGATCGAGAAGAATATGAAATAAGCTCGATGTTGTTGAGATGGAAACATTGACTATTTGGATGAAGAACAATATGAAGACCATGATGTTCCGCAAGACTCTATTTTTATGATGTCTGACTTGAAAAGATACTGCTCCCTCCGCTCTAGAAAGAACGTACATAATTCTAAGTTTTAGTATCTTGAGTTTGACCAATTGAAGATGAAAAAGTATTAATATTTACGATATCAAATAAATACCATAAGATTAATTACGAAATATATTTTCATAATAAATTAATTTGAAGCCATAAATGTGAATCTCATTTGCTAAAAACTTGATCAAATGTGAATCACTTTATATGGCACGCAACTTATGACTGCATTCTTTTTGAGACCGATGTAGTATTTTTTTAGCTCCTGTTCAAATAGGAGCTCTATGTACTCTCTTGTGCCAATGTCATGATGGTATTGATCGTAATCTTAGCGTGGTGTTATATGTTGGAGAATAGGAGGATTACGGAGATGACGGATAAGACTAATCCTAGTTGTTATATGTTGGAGAAGAATAACAATGTCATGACGGATAACAATATCTCTTCCGATAAAATTGGAATGATACAAAGGAGATTAGCATGACCCCTGCGCAAGGATGACACGTACAAATCGAGAAAAAAAGAGAAGAATAACAATAAGAGAACACAAAAACTGAAAAAAGATGAAGACCAAAGGGAGATCAAGAAGAAGAGGAAATAAGCTCGATTTAATTGAGACGGAGACATTTAAGTGTTTCGGTGAAGCGCAATATGAAAATATGATGTGGGTGAGTGCACTGAGATTCGAGCTATAGGTTTGTTAGAAACGGATGGCAACGGGTGCGGCGATGAGTAGATGGTGAAACTCCTAAAAAAAGGTGCACTTTCGGTTTCTAATTTAAGATCTCGTGTTTTATTTTTTGCTTCTTACTATTTGGCAAGATGTTGGGGGAACACTAGTTGCATGCAAACTGCTTCTCGACTGCCCTTGAAGCAAAGCTGAACCGTTTTTTTTTTCATGTATTTACAGCAACCGCCAGGACTTGCATCAGCGCTGCCCTTGAATGCGCTTTGTGTACTCTCACACGCTTGCTTTCTGATTCCATTACCTCACGTCTATCTGTTGCTATCTTTCCCAGCTGCCATATCAATTGGGTTTTCTGAACCTGGGGTGTGTTCACTTCCCATGCAAACCAAAAATATTTCATCTTTTACCTATCATATCGAATCTTTAGACGCATGCATAAAGCATTAAATGTAGGTAAAAAAGATAACTAATTGCATAGTTTATCTGTAAATGTCGAGACGAATCTTTTGAGCCTAGTTAGTCTATGGTTAGACAAATTTTGCCAAATAACAACAAAAATTGCTACGGTAACTTTTCACCCACTTATCGCCACCTGAACACACCCCTGGTCTTTCGGTTGACTTGATTACATGCATAATCTGCCTCTCACTCGGTCTCCTAATTTAACGCATTATTTTAACACGCAAAGATACTGCATCTGTGATATTATTAATTAATTTAAGGATTTATTTCCATACAATATATGTATGGTACACGTGAAATTCTATACTCAACTGTTATACCGAAAAAAATCAGTACTGTTCAGTAGTCGCGTGTCAGTATTATTAAGTGTTTCGTGGTATCTGATGTAGTCCTTACTGATACTGAACGTGTGCAACAGTACTCAGTATTTTTTCTGATTAGTTTTGGCTAGGTGGTGTTATAGTAACTAAAAACATGCCATGTCATCATATGCACTGTAAAACACCCATGATTAGGTTAACTATGTTATGCATCAACTAAAATGAGTTTACCTTCTTAGGTTGGATGTGTTTCTAGTTGTGTGACTCGAATCCAAAAACTATAATTTCGAATGTCACCGCAAATACGTAATTTGAGGTGTATGACTGTGTTATATACTAGTGCCAAGTGTAGGGTATGAGCTCAAGTTCAACTTATAAAATAAAGCTTCAAGTTTGAGTTTTCTTTTGGAGTCCAAAACTTGATGCAAGTTTTTCCGATTCGAATTTGAATTCAAATTTGAGGAATTATTAAAAGAATTTCTAAAGTCAAACTGGTCAACCAAGAGTGACATTTGGTCAAATATGTGATGCTTGACTCAATGATGCCCTCGGGTGATGGTGTGATCACTAAATAATCACCAATTAATAGAGTATCAAGTTTCAATTTGAAATCTTTCCAAAAACCATAAAAAGGCAAAACCCTAATTTTACCCCTTTTTGAATAAATCAAAATATATGCAAAATTTGGGAAAAAGTTTAAAACCAAGTTTGTAGATATTTTCAAGGGCTACAAGATTGGTGTTTTCAGTTTTCAAAGTTTCAGTATAAAATTTGGAGTAATTTTGAAAAGATTCAAATCTTAAATTTGACCCCTTTTCATCTCCCCAATACAATTTCAAAATGGAGGCATAATTTGAAAATGTTTTTAATAGAAAAATTGTAGGTCTTACCTATATGTACAACTTTGGTATTTTAAGTTTTTGAAGTTTCAATATAAAATTCAAAGTAATTTTGAATTTACAGATTTCTAGAAAATGTCCCCTTTTCAATTCAAATTCAAATTTCAAAATCTAGGCCAAATTGGAAAATGGTTATATTGAGAAAGTTGTAGAACTTTGAAAATTGAGCAACTTTTGTATTTACATATTTTCAACTTCTATAGAAAATTTGAGAGTAATTTGTAAAAATTCACCAGTGGCATTTCTGCAAATATTTCAAAATCGTCACCAACAGCAGGGCGACACCTCCCGCCCGACGCCGGCGAGCTTCGAACGGCTTCCAGGCGCGCCTTCGATCGCTAGCAGCTGCTTCGGCATGGAGAGCTGCCCTCACGTGTCGCCTCCCCGTGGTCTTGACTCGTCTATAAAGCCTCCGGTCGCCGTCTTCGACTTCTTCTCCGCTGCTCGCCGCCGTTGCTCCTTGCCGTGCTCGCGAAATTCGTCGTCACCGTAGCATCTCGCGCTCCCTTGTGTTGCCACCAACTCCACCTCGCTGCACCGCGACACTTGAGCCTACCAGCGCCAAACTTGGCTGTCCGAGCTCTTTCTCGCGCCACCGTCTTCCTCGCTGCTGAGCAGAGGGCCGCCGCGATCGCCTCACAGTGGACTGGCAACTCCAGCGTGTCTCTGCCTTCACCAAGCTCGTCACCGTGTTCGTTGTGAGCTCCTGAGCGTGATGCTCATTTCGCTTTAGTCGCTACCTCGTCGGAGGCGTGTTTTTGCCTTCGCGCCGCCGGGCGGGTCGCCACCGTGGTCGCCATGGCCGCGGTCAAGCCTCCTCCGGGCTGAGTCAGGTTCGTTTGTTGTCGTGGTGGTGTTTGCGAGGTTCGGGTGAAGCTGTTGGTGCAGTTCTACCGCACTGGGAGCTCGACGTCAGCGAGTTCGCTGTCGGCGGTCACCGCGGCACCGTGGCGCGCGCGAGAGAGAAGAGGGAGAGGGCGCGAGCGGGCCGACCTGGCTTGCTGGGTCGGGCGGAGGGAGCAGGCCGCGCACGCGAGAGAAAGAGCGAGGAGTGCGGGAGCGAGCAGGCCGCGCGCGTTCGGCTGGGCCGAACGACCGGAGAAAAGAGAAGAAGCGGCCCGAGTTGGTGTTTTTCATTTTTCTTTTTTCCAAAAAATGTGATTAGTATTCAGTTTTATTTATTTTGTTGTAAATTATTTAGAATTCCTAAAATAGTGAAAATTTTTGTGTAACCTCTCTGTACTGTGTACTATTTAAGAAAAATATTAAATGCCAATTTTGATTACTTTTTATAAGTAATGTAATTAGCTCAATTAATTATTAAATGGCTTTTCCATAATTTTCTAGGCTTAAATAATTGTCCAAAAATCATAAAAATTGTTTTACCACTTAGTTATGATATAAGCTTCCTAAAATATAATTTTGAGCTTAATTAAACAAAGTTGATTTTGTTCTTAATTTATGCTTTATTAATTAATTAGTTAATCAATTAATTAGGGCTTAATGATTAGGGTTGTTTGACTTTGTGATTGAGTGTTGACTTTGGGTCATTAACACTTAATGACCTTTAGTATTCTTAATTGATTGTTTAAGCTCTCTTAATTATGTTGTTAAGTCTTAATTAGTGTTATTTCATGTGGTAAACGAAATTTCTTAATGAAGTAATTTAACGTAATCGAATCCTAGGTTAGGGTTAGATTAGAAGCCTTTGTTTTTCAACTATACCGCGAAAGAAAGTTGTACTCAAGTTGTTAACCTTGTTATGCATCCATCGAGCATCATGTTTATTACTTCATCATCTTAAGCATACCTTATCATCGCGTGTAGTCCCCGTGAACGAGGAGGTTGCTGAAGTCGAATCCATTCCCGAAGAAGAGCCGACGTCCGTGGAAGTGGGATTTGACATTTGCGGTACCGACCCAGAGCCCAAATTTCCCGTCGACCAAGGCAAGCCCCGGTGAAGGGTCGAGATGGCGGACTAGAGGGGGGGTGAATAGTCCTTTCTAAAATTAATCGCGTCAGCAAACCGAAATAAATGCAGAATTAAAACTATCAGTCTAGCCAAGACTACACCTCTCTATATAAATTCACAAGCACCTCACAAAGATCCTAATTATGTAACTACGGTACTTTCCTTAGCAAGAGCTCTCCTAAACAATTCTAGAGCAAGGTCACACAAACCTATGCACTAGTACTTTAGCAATGCCGGGGAGCTCCTATACAATTCTAGTAAGCAAAAGCACAAAGCCACCTATGCTCACTAGCAATACTCAATAGCAAGGCAACTAATGCCAAACTAGAGAGCGAAAATACTTAGCTATACAAACTAAGCAATATGACTAACAAGGTTACACAAACCAAATTAGCCACGCAACGGGAGCGACTTCTATGCTACACAAGCAAGAAGGTAACTAGCAAACTACACAAGCAAACTAGTTACAAGAGAAACTACACAAGCACAAGTATATGAATGTAAATACAAGCTTGTGAATCAAAAGCAAACCACCGAGAAGATGTACACAATGTTGACACGACGGTTTTTCACCGGGGCTCACTTGGTTGCCACCAAGCTAGTCCCCGTTGTGGCGATACACCCACTTGATGGATCACGAGCTAATTGACTATCAAGAGTCAAACCCTCAGCGGGTGCCACATATCCACTCTCAAGATGGGGATCCTCCAAGCCACGAGCTTTACTAGAGTTGCTCTTCACGATCCTCGCGGGGTGAGCACAATCCTCCTCACAAATCCTCCTCCGAAGCCACACACAATCTCCACGCGTGCTTCAACGGAGTCGCAAGCCACCAAGCCGTCTAGGAGGTGGCAACCTCCAAGAGTAACAAGCACCACCGGCTTGCAACTCAATCACCTAGTGCCACTCGATGCAATCCTCACGATGCAACGTACTAGAATCACTCTCTCACTTGATCGGATGATCACTATCAAGCTCAAGTGAGTTAGAGGGCTCCCAAGCACACCAACACAAGCCACCAAGGCCTAAGGGTGCTCAGCTACCGGCCATGGCCGGTCACAACATCTATTTATAGCTCCACAATGAAATAGAGCCGTTAGTCTTCTCACTAGGCAAGTTTCGGGTCGACCGGACGCACCGGTCAAACTGATCGGACGCACAGGTCATTAGCGTGCTCCAACGGCTAGTTTTTGCGCATATAAACTTGTATTGACCAGACGCGCAGGTCACTAACGGGACCGGACGCACAGGTCGTAGCGAAACAACGAACAGAGAGGTTCCAGTAAGCTCCTGATGCGACCGGACGCGTCCGGTCATCACTGACCGGACTCGCTGCAGCGTCCGGTCACTTTCGCCCGCGAAAAACACTGACCGGACGCGCTGACCGGATGTCACAGAACCTCTTAATTATGATGGCTCACATGTACCTATCATCGTCATAATGACCTCTGACAACCGTACTTATGTTCCTCATAACTAAAAGGCCTGCTGTCCTCCAAACAGGATCTAATCATAGGAGTATTGCAATATTACAATAGTTTATTCAAAATACCATCAGAGTAAAGTAGCGAAAGTCTTACAATAACTTAAGTTTATAAACCACAGTTTCCAAACTTCAAACCTTATATAACATTATTACAAACCGGTAGTAGAGAAGTATCTGTAGTAACTTTATTACAATCACACAAACGAAGTGCCTTGCCCAAAGGCCACACAGTCTACTCGTCGTCACTTTCTTCAGCCACAACGGTCATGCAACAAGGCTCAAAGCAGACTTGTTCATGAACCGCACCTGCAACAAGGGGTTTAACAAACCCTGAGTACGAGAGTACTCAACAAGACTTACCCGACTAAGAAAAGACTCCAAGGGCTTGCTAGCTTTAGGGAATCAAGGTACGGGTATTCAAGAATCAAAATTTCTTTTGCAGAAAAGCTTACTAAAGTAAGTCCTTACCTTCATTATTTTACTTTTACCATTGATGGTTCATTAACCAATTCTAAGTTATCCTAGTCTAGATCAAAGTAATTCTTATCAAGACATTTCTCATTCTTTCTTTTTAATTCCAGTTCTTAACTACGATGTTGGTGCAAGGACACGACTCTTTTCTCGTGGAGCAACGATGATTCGAACCGCTTCATTTACCTAGCTAGGGATTCCTAACCACACGACATATGTAGAACCAAATCTTGCATATATCAACTCTTACCCGAGTAACCCAAAACCAGAATGTAACGGAACCGTCCAAATTATAAGAGCACAAGTACAAAAACAATCACCGAAGTGATCAAATTCTCGCACTTGAGCCCATATAACTCTGGTAGTCCAATGAATTCATGAGAGATTTCAAACCAACCAACATACAAGCCAAGATCGTAGTGATTCAACATAACAAGTCACATGTTACAACCATTTCATAAGTAATTAAATATACATCGGAGTTCAACAAAATTATTACAACTTAAGTTCAAAAGTAGCAGAAGCAAAGTAATTTGAAACTAACATTATTCTTATTTCAAATACATGCCAATACAGTACCCCGGTCGACTTCCAACAAAAGCATTAGAGATAAGGTAAATAAGAAGGATCATGCCCGTGACCACGCTCTGCCACTAAGGCAGGAGCCAACCAACTCTTGCAGTCGCCATGATACATCACAACCTGTAACAAGTGGGGATAAAACCCTGAGTACGACAAAGTACTCAGCTAGACTTACCTGTCAGAAACCAGAAATAAGGTGACACCAAGGATCATGCAAGGCTGATATAAAGTGGGGCTAGCTTGACAACATTTTGCATAAAAGCTTAATATGGATAAGTAATCATTAATGCTTAAGCATCAAGTTAATTATTATTAACATATCATCTATATTAGAACATGTACTAGAGCACTCACTTTATTAGGAGCAAACAATATTAACCATAGCAGGTATAAATTGAGGCAACCTTTCCATCGTGATCCAATTAACCATCCGTTCAATTTAATGGAATCTATGTTGCCGCTGCTCAAGTCAAGTGCTCACTAACCGGGAGCGACGGCGATTCGAATCGAATTCCTATCCAGCTGGAGGGGTATTTCTAACACTCACCGAGTCACGCCTGGCGAGGGCTGCTCAGGTCACCTTTGGTACAGTTCAGGAGCCGTGGGTCCGAATGATGTCACGACCCCAAGGGCGACACTCTGCCAGGTGATAGGGACTCTAACCCCCCCTTGGTCTCACGCCAATGTCCCCAAGCACATCCTTTCTCTCCTCCAAGAAGCAACCTACCAGTCGATTCCCGGCCTGAACTGTATTACTCGGATTCGCGGTCGGAACGGCTTATCCGGCCAACTAAGTGTTAGACTGCGTTCAACATGACTCAAGGACGTACAGCGAATCGGTCCTTAAATGACTCAGACGGGGATAGATTCACACCCAAGACCTCCATGCCCTGTTGCTTCACTATCGTCATACTGCCCGGTCTCATTTCATTTTATTAACCCATGGTTCCATTCCACGATAGCACATATAGCCAACCGTGCCATATATGAATATCCTTATATCTCACAGGTGACAGGAAATCACCTGACTTCTACCGCTTAAAGCAGGGCTAAGCATCTTCTCGATCCTAGTCTATGTAGGATTCAAGGATTCATTTATCTGGACAAGGAATGATATAATGCAGCAAGGTTTTCAACCAACTCCTACCACTTAATGCAACAATACTTATAACATATATAGAATTAATTGCTTTGAAGATAGGAGGCTTATAATGCTCCGGGGCTTGCCTGGGGGTCTGACTCAAGTTAGAGTATGTCAGATGAAGTCACTTGGCGAGCAACCTCCAATCTACCACTTGTTCGATCCTTCTATCTTCGGAATGGATTCACCAACTCCATCTTCGGGTTTTGCTCCACCTTAGGTCCTTCACGTGCTTTAGCTAATGTACCTAAATGAGGTGCAACAATGCATATGTATGAATGCATAGAATGTGCAATAAACAAAGAAACCAAACAAGCATACCAAAGTTCTCATAAACACCTAGAGCTAATTAACTTAATCCACAATAGGGCATAACATAGAAGATTGCAAATACATCAATCAAGACACAAGTCTTAAAAGATCCTAGGGTACCAAACCAAGTACCAACAAAGACATGCGTCACACTTCAATACACAAGCATGGCAAAGTTAATCAAAGCACTACAACCAAAATCTGTCACTTTCTGGACATACATACAGTAGCTGAGTAAATCACTCACATCTGAAGTTCTACAGATCCAAATGACTTGCAAGAAGACATCCTAGAAAGCTTATGAAATTGTCCATATTTCATTTATAAACATCACAGCATGATTCCAAAGTTTAATATGTCGAATCTACCTAAACACATAAACTGGTCTAACAAGACAGAGAGCAAGCAATTCTGTAACTCAACTTTCAACAGCTATAACTCCTAAACCACATGGCCAAATGCCACCAAATTTTAACAGCAGCTAGATATATAAATTATCTACAACTTTTGTATAAACAAGTTTCACAGCAAAGCACATTATCATGAAGAACTTTGCCAAGTTTCCAGATCTGTCCAGAAACTTCATTTGCAAGAAATAATTATTAACTTCCGTTGCAAACATATAATTGGGCAAAACCAACTTTACCAACATTTCATACATGACTAATGAACATCAGAAAACATAGTGTCAATTACTAAATAAATTCTTTTAATACATTTTCTTAATTTATTTAGATCATTAGGTGGAATTATGACCACATCATAAAGATACTCAATAAATTCTACCAAAATTACAGGGGTCTAAAAATACTCTCAAAAGTCTACTGTACAAATTTCAAGCTAATTGGACATGTATCTCAACCTCTATGAAAAAGACAAATAGCTATGACAATAAATCATGTGAGAGCAAGTTAAACCTAAAACTCAATATTTTCTGTGAACATAAGGCCATATTATGAATCAATATGATAGAGAAACATCATACTAAGGTAATGGAACAATATTTTCTATTTTACCATTTATATATTATTTATAAGCTATTTATCAAGCTATAAACAAGTTAAATCAATAACTTGAGCATACAGTAAGCAATGACCATGAAATTTCTACCACAGTACATTCATAGCATGGAAAGACTACCATAAAAATTTCACATCATTTGGAGCATCACAACTCAAGATATAAAATGACAAGTAATAAAATATAATTTTCCTTATTTAACAAGGTCAAATCAAAACCCTAAGAAAACAGTGAACAACTAGGGTGTTTAATATTTTTCCTAGCAAGTACATGTCATCACAAAATTAACAAAACAAGAATCACTATTTTTGGAGTTCTAAAACTCTAGATATGGCTCTGCTCAAGATGATAAGCATTTTTGAGAGCATTTTTAAGGCTTAAATAAAGACATCAGAAATTATCTACAAACATATAGAATTTTATGACTCTACTGCATAGATCTCTTCTCAAGGTTTCCAAAAAGTCCCCATTTACTATTTTTGGAGTTTTCTAACATGAGATATGAATTTTTGAAGATTTAAATGAAATCTGAAATTCAAACATAGAATTACTCAAACCCTATTGAACTTGCTAGGCGCACACGAACGTTTACCCCATCCCTGCCATTCATAACCGACACGTGGGACCCCTGGTTCAGCCGGGCCCACACGTCAGTCACCCAGAGAGATACTGAGAGAGAGGGAGGCATCAGTCGTCTTCTTCATCTCGACGCCAAGCGGGGAGGTGGTGGTCCGGCTCGGCCGGCCAGCATAGGGCGGCGCTGGTGGCGAGGAAGCGGCCGGTGAGGTTCGCGGCGTCGAGGTGCATCCAAAGGTGGCCGTGGCTCGGCGTGAGGTGGTCCATGGCCTCTTGGCCACGGATGCAGGCGGCTGCGGCCGCGACCATCGGCGGTAGGCGAGCACCGGCAGCGGCGGGCCGAGGGGAAGGGCAGCGCGAGCACCGGTGAGTCCACACGCGTCCATGAGACTGAATGGCTCAGCTCAAAGCGACCCAAGGTGGCTTGGCCACATGAGGGCGGCAGTGCCGGCATGGCCGTGCCGGCGGCGGCGACCACCGGTGGAAATTGGCCGCGACGAGCCTACGCGAGAGAGGAAGGGAGGCAAGGCGGGAACGGTGGCGAGCTCTACTTGGCCTACGACCGAGTCATCAGCGAGAACGTTGGTGTGGACACGAGCTTTGCTCGCTCGTCCATGGCGGACGCCCGTCCGCGCGCTGTGCATGCACCGAGGGCGAGAGGCAGTGGGTGAGGTGAGGGAGGGACTCAGGCGTGCAGGGGGTTGCTTCTCTTCTCGATGGGCAGCAGGCAGCGGCACTAGGACAGCCACGGCGCGTGGCGCACACGCGGCAGCAAGCAAGGCGCATGTCGGCCACGTCCCAGGGCACGTGTTCACCCCTCAGGCATTTCCCCGAATACGTGGCGGGTGCCAAAGTGGGCATGGTGGGCATCAGTTTTGGGCCATTTCTGGGCTAAATTTGGACATGGGCCCAATACAAAATTTGTTATGTTGCTAATGCTCTATGACTTTGATTAAGGGACCATAGGCATTAGGGCCCTGGATTAGGAGGTAATTGGCTCCAAAGTTTGTACTGTCCACGAAATAATAGCAATGAGAAAATATCCAAATTGAGGGTCAACATGAAATGCAACTGGTGCCATCTTCTTGTATGTTCTTCCCCATCATGTAAGCTCCAACTTTTACATTTGGACCTACTCAAGTGACTTAACAATTTTTGGAGAACGCGACATGCCAATCTCAAAGTCATTGGAGCGACAAAGTTGCAGACATGCTGTTTTAGCAACTGATTTTGGAGATCCAAATATACTCCAAATGTGATGACACTTGATTCATTGTGTTCCCCATGAACAGTACTCCAACTCATATTAAGGAACCTAATTGAGCCACTATATGAAATTGGAAGATAAAATGTCGTGAACATGTTGACTTGATGTTGCCGATTAGGGGACTTAGAATATGCTAAGTGCTGGAAACAGCCCTCAATCTGACTTGTGGGCCCTCTTTGAGCACTTTCCACCCATTTTCATGACTTGACTCTTAAACAAAGTTTGTTCCTTATAAAATTCTCTAGAACTTTGTAAAAGGGTGCACAGTCATGCAAAGCTTCTAGGTCAGACTTTTGAAATGGTCAAACGAAAGGGTCCTAGGGTCCATACATGGTCAACCATCACTTAGAAGCACATTTAGTCAAAATGATCAACATGAACATTGTTCCATTAAGTGTCCTAAGTATAGTTAAGGTGTTGTAGAGGCCAAACATACCCACCATGCATATGTTGCACAAAAGTGTAGGCCCCACATGCCTTGAAACATAGAAGTCACTATAATTGTAGTGCTTGTTTCAAGGCCATATTTCAATTGTTTCATGTGTTTGCTTCAAGATACATGCCACACATGTTCCACTAGGTCGTTCCACATGTGTCCACGATGTGTTGCACATGTTACATTGTATGTTGCACAAACACTAGTTCCCATGGGATGTAAGGCAGGTTTTAGTCATAATCCAAACAAGCGTATAACTTATCATTTCATATGACTTTTTGATTCCAAACTTTACGAAACTTTTCCAGGGATCAATATAGATAGTTATTGATGTGAGACATGTGAATATACTTTGATAACAAAACCCAAGCATATATCTTTTAATTGAGCCTATATGTAAGCAAGGGTGCAATATCCAAGTTTAGGTTAGGGTTTATTTCCATAGGTTTGACTTTGGCATCGTCATATCCACTAATCTATCATGTTTGAGCTCAAACCCACTGCCTAATTGGTGATAAACACCTAGGGTGTTATAGCCCTCCCCCCTTAAAAGAATCGCGTCCCGAGATTCGGAATGGAAGACCTTTTAAGGAAGAGAGACACGTTATCTAGTTCACAACATTTGCTATAGCATTCAGCTACAAAGCTTCAACATCGGTGAACAATTTGGTCAAAGGCACTTTCTGATACTTGCTCTTAATGGTAAAATTTGTCTGAAGAATTTTCTTCATTTACTTCCATGAAGCATTGTTACTTTGGGAGGAATCCAAGATAGCACGTACTGCATTCTCAGTATACGGAGATCATTTGGTTCATGAGTGAACCACTCATGAGTATCTGACTCTCTAATGAGCACAACATAGGCCATATGAACTTGACACTAGACCGAAATAATCAGAAGTATACTCGTTAAAATGACTCTATGTTCACAAAGTTTGAAAAGCAGTCCTCTACCAAAATGGCTTGAGCACAACCTTCCAAAAGGGTGAGATCATAGACGACAAATATACTCTAAGGCTAGAGGATACTGACTAACCAATAGACAGGGTCTATGTTGGTCGTAAATGTTCAAACATTCATATATCAACTAATGGAAAGCTACTTACTATTCCATGCGTGTAGTTCTCTTTCTCTGATGACAACACTGTATTATCGGAGTTCATTGAGGGATTAGTGAATGTGATAGCTGACTCTGTCGGTTTCGTATTCCTGCCAACAGCTATCTAAAAGATTCTTTTATCTGAATACAACAGTTATCTGGGTTGAATCAGATGCAACCTCTTGGTAAAAACATGTATAAGGTACCAAAGTATGTCATCATTGGAAAATAATTCCCAAAGAAAGATGTAACGAGGCCTTAAGGACAACAAAAGTTATAATATTTACTAAACCGCGGGAAGTAGTCTACCACCAAGCGGTTGAGTAAAATTTTCCTTTGTGACTTAGTTGCACTATAAGTTGAGTTGACTTGCAGCATAACAACTTTGTCAGGCCAACTTTCACCGTGAGGCTTCCTTTTTAGGATCAAACAGCAGCTCTAAGATGGGAAATCTGTTGTTTGACACTTTTCAAATTGCTTTTTATTCACGATGGTATAATTTGATTTGCAGAAACCAAGGTTGCTCGTACTTTGGGGATACGAGAAAGCAAAAGCAAATGAAAGAGTGTAAACTAGTATCTGTGAGACTTCAAAAGGGCCATCCAATAGCAGACCTCGACTATTAATTTACATATCAATCCGAGGATGCACACGCTTTGAACTTGCAGGTTACTTTTGCAGGGCAAAATGCATACTCCGCCTAGAGATCATTCCTCGACACTTCGTCCAATAAAGTTATGGACAAACCGTTGGTGGTACCTATGGGTACAAGGATACAGATCAGAACTAAGGACATGTTTTCTCTAATTCTTCACTTTAACTGATAGAACACCTTACACTATCTGTGTGATTGTCCATGATGGAATTGACTTAATCACAATGGCTCTAGAAGATAGAGCATCACTCAAGTTGTTGGCTAGTTGATTAACTTCTTGTTGGTTATTACATTGTAAGACATAGCCTTCATAACTACCAAGGGGTCATTACCTAGCTAGAGATTAACCTTCCTATTGGTAACTAATCAGTTGTCTCTCAACACTAAAAAGTTCCAAATCTTCACTCTTGACCACAACAACTATGGTTGACGCAAAACGAATGGTTGACATCAAAGTCCGCAGATATGGAGTCTCACCAGAGATGATTGATTTTGACGGTGTGGTCATTATGCATACAAAGGTTAAAACTTACATATTGTAACGATCGAGTCTTAGCCAACGGATGACTTGTCCAACGTTAAGTGTTGTGTGTCCTTTTTATCCAATAGAGCTGAGATACGTGCTTACTAGATGACGTTCGTCAATAGTATGACAACTAAGTTGAGTCACTTGTCTACCACCTATTGCAGTTTGTTAATGTTTATGTCAGTAACCTGTTCTTCAAAGGTTATTCTCTTAGCAACTTCAGGAGGAAGCTCTACTACTTTTGGTTCGATATAAGGGTCTTTTGATAAGATATGGGAAAACAACCAATCCCAAAAGCATAAGGCTCACCCAAAATAAGCATTCATCTCAAGCATGAACTAACTACAAGTTTAGCTCAAAATAAACGCTAGCTAAGGTGACTAACTTAGCGTGGGCACAGAATCTGGACAGTAGCATAGTAGTTACTTGTTTCAACCATAACTGAGGTTGCAGACCTCCCATAAAGGTGATCCTAGACTTTCTGGAAAGCTTAGGAAGTTTTCCACATTTTTGTTATTCATACCAAAAGTTAAATCATAGGTTAGCATGGTCAAACATGCTGATGTTTCAGATCTGTACCAATATGGACAGAAAACTGACAAGAACTTCAACAATGCATAATTAGAGTTCTAGAGACACAACAAGGCTGAGCCTTAACTTTATGTAAATCTTATTAAGTTGTCTATAACTTTCTTATTATCATATTTAGATGATTCGATAGCTAACAAGGCCAAACAAGACAAAGAAGACATCTCTGCCCAGATTTGGACAGATTCTGTCGTTCCATTTTGCAAGCTCATAACTAGAGATTTATACAACCACAATTAGTGCTATAGGACATTTTAGAAAGCTTAGAAAAATAACTACACTTCTTCTATTATCTCCAAGACATGATTCCATATGCACATAGGTCAAACAAATCAAACATTCAGGTCTAATCAGAGCATAAGCAAAACCTGACAGTAAACTTCTAAAATTCATAACTCCCAAAACATAAGGCCTAGTGTCATAAAATTTTAGGACAAGATAGATAAGTAAGTTAGCTACAACTTTGGTATTCTCTATAACTACAGAAAACACCATTATGATCACAAAAGTATCACTACAACAGAAACCGTTCTAGCAGCCAACGTTTAATTAGCAAAACAAAGCTTGCCTTTGTTCTACTTAACAAGAGAGCACACCAACATGTTATTCTAGTAGCTCTAAATTTTGTTACCTTAGACCAGCACTAATATAATTCATTCATGAGAATCCATAATTATTTCTAGCAAGGCTAAGCACACACTTTTATCAAGCATTTCCTATTCAAGCAACATGGAACAAGGCATTCTTGTTTGACTCCACACACGGAAGATAGTGTCACATCAATCACATGTTACTTGCTATAGAATAAGGGTGAGAGGAGCAGAGCTATGCATAAAGCAACAATTAAGATGATGCATGCGTTGCCCTATTCGTCCTCACAAGATTGCCAACCTAAGGTGGCAATCACGTTCTATGTCGGTGGCATAACACGCACTCTCTCGATATATAGCTAGTCGTCAACTACATTCGACTTACGCATTCGTGGTTAGCGTACCTGCAGAAAAGTTTCATTGCAGCCCAACAATTCCCCAAATATAGCATACAATGAGAGCAGGAAAGTAAAATTCTAAGTACTTCCATGTACATATACCCTCGTATATATACATGTAGCACCAAAACTACCGAATCATTCGATCACCCACAATTAAGTACCTTCATATATACATGTGTGTAACATGTACATAATCCAGTAACCAAAACTAGCTCTCCCCTAGACCGCAGGTTGTACGGTCAAGCTCTCACGACTCACACTTACCTGAGCGTAGGAGCGATGTTACATAAAAGTAAACTAGCGACATATATGACTATCTCATATATGAAGGCTACCACCAATCTAACACACCGGGTAGCATAGTGTGGGAGAGTCATCACACATACATACCTTGGCCTGGGCGTAGATGCATAAATGAAAAACCCCCAAATTAGTACTTATATAAGCCACCTAATAATCCTTATATGGGCAATAAGGAAATTGACCACTGGCATACTTAGGTTTAAAATTTAGATTTGGCAAACCTATATATAGCTATAAGTTAATAAAACTGATATTATAAAACAAAACCTTTGTTTTAAATACACATACGACAAGTTTAATGTTGAATCTTGCTCCGATACCAGCTGTAACGGAACCGTCCAAATTATAATAGCACAAGTACAAAAACAATCACCGAAGTGATCAAATTCTCGCACTTGAGCCCATATAACTCCGGTAGTCCAATGAATTCATGAGAGATTTCAAACCAACCAACATACAAGCCAAGATCGTAGTGATTCAACATAACAAGTCACATGTTACAACCATTTCATAAGTAATTAAATATACATCAGAGTTCAACAAAATTATTACAACTTAAGTTCAAAAGTAGTGGAAGCAAAGTAATTTGAAACTAACATTATTCTTATTTCAAATACATGCCAGTACCCCGGTCGACTTCCAACAAAAGCATTTGAGATAAGGTAAATAAGAAGGATCATGCCCGTGACCACGCTCTGCCACTACGGCAGGAGCCAACCAACTCTTGCAGTCGCCATGATACATCACAACCTGCAACAAGTGGGGATAAAACCCTGAGTACGACAAAGTACTCAGCTAGGCTTACCCGTCAGAAACCAGAAATAAGGTGACACCAAGGATCATGCAAGGCTGATATAAAGTGGGGCTAGCTTGACAACATTTTGCATAAAAGCTTAATATGGATAAGTAATCATTAATGCTTAAGCATCAAGTTAATTATTATTAACCTATCATCTATATTAGAACATGTACTAGAGCACTCACTTTATTAGGAGCAAACAATATTAACCATAGCAGGTATAAATTGAGGCAACCTTTCCATCATGATCCAATTAACCATCCGTTCAATTTAATGGAATCTACGTTGCCGCTGCTCAAGTCAAGTGCTCACTAACCGGGAGCGACGGCGATTCAAATCGAATTCCTATCCAGCTGGAGGGGTATTTCTAACACTCACCGAGTCACGCCTGGCGAGGGCTGCTCAGGTCACCTTTGGTACAGTTCAGGAGCCGTGGGTCCAAATGATGTCGCGACCCCAAGGGCGACACTCTGCCAGGTGATAGGGACTCTAACCCCCCTTGGTCTCACGCCAATGTCCCCAAGGACATCCTTTCTCTCCTCCAAGAAGGAACCTACCAGTCGATTTCCGGCCTGAACTATATTACTCGGATTCGCGGCCGGAACGGCTTATCCGGCCAACTAAGTGTTAGACTGCGTTCAACATGACTCAAGGACGTACAACGAATCGGTCCTTAAATGACTCAGACAGGGATAGATTCACACCCAAGACCTCCATGCCCTATTGCTTCACTATCGTCATCCCGCCCGGTCTCATTTCATTTTATTAACCCATGGTTCCATTCCACGATAGCACATATAGCCAACCGTGCCATATATGAATATCCCTATATCTTGCAGGTGACAGGAAATCACCTAACTTCTACCGCTTAAAGCAGGGCTAAGCATCTTCTCGATCCTAGTCTATGTAGGATTCAAGGATTCATTTATCTGGACAAGGAATGATATAATGCAGCAAGGTTTTCAACCAACTCCTACCACTTAATGCAACAATACTTATAACATATATAGAATTAATTGCTTTGAAGATAGGAGGCTTATAATGCTCCGGGGCTTGCCTGGGGGTCTGACTCAAGTTAGAGTATGTCAGATGAAGTCACTTGGCGAGCAACCTCCAATCTACCACTTGTTCGATCCTTCTATCTTCGGAATGGATTCACCAACTCCATCTTCGGGTTTTGCTCCACCTTAGGTCCTTCACGTGCTTCAGCTAATGTACCTAAATGAGGTGCAACAATACATATGTATGAATGCATAGAATGTGCAATAAACAAAGAAACCAAACAAGCATACCAAAGTTCTCATAAACACCTAGAGCTAATTAACTTAATCCACAATAGGGCATAACATAGAAGATTGCAAATACATCAATCAAGACACAAGTCTTAAAAGATCCTAGGGTACCAAACCAAGTACCAACAAAGACATGCGTCACACTTCAATACACAAGCATGGAAAAGTTAATCAAAGCACTACAACCAAAATCTGTCACTTTCTGGACATACATACAGTAGCTGAGTAAATCACTCACATCTGAAGTTCTACAGATCCAAATGACTTGCAAGAAGACATCCTAGAAAGCTTATGAAATTGTCCATATTTCATTTATAAACATCACAGCATGATTCCAAAGTTTAATATGTCGAATCTACCTAAACACAGAAACTGGTCTAACAAGACAGAGAGCAAGCAATTCTGTAACTCAACTTTCAATAGCTATAACTCCTAAACCACATGGCCAAATGCCACCAAATTTTAACAGCAGCTAGATATATAAATTATCTACAACTTTTGTATAAACAAGTTTCACAGCAAAGCACATTATCATGAAGAACTTTGCTAAGTTTCCAGATCTGTCCAGAAACTTTATTTGCAAGAAATAATTATTAACTTCCGTTGCAAACATATAATTGGGCAAAACCAACTTTACCAACATTTCATACATGACTAATGAACATCAGAAAACATAGTGTCAATTACTAAATAAATTCTTTTAATACATTTTCTTAATTTATTTAGATCATTAGGTGGAATTATGACCACATCATAAAGATACTCAATAAATTCTACCAAAATTACAGGGGTCTACAAATACTCTCAAAAGTCTACTGTACAAATTTCAAGCTAATTGGACATGTATCTGAACCTCTATGAAAAAGACAAATAGCTATGGCAATAAATCATGTGAGAGCAAGTTAAACCTAAAACTCAATATTTTCTGTGAACATAAGGCCATATTATGAATCAATATGATAGATAAACATCATACTAAGGTAATGGAACAACATTTTCTATTTAACCATTTATATATTATTTATAAGCTATTTATCAAGCTATAAACAAGTTAAATCAATAACTTGAGCATACAGTAAGCAATGACCATGAAATTTCTACCACAGTACATTCATAGCATGGAAAGACTACCATAAAAATTCCACATCATTTGGAGCATCACAACTCAAGATATAAAATGACAAGTAATAAAATATAATTTTCCTTATTTAACAAGGTCAAATCAAAACCCTAAGAAAACAGTGAACAACTAGGGTGTTTAATATTTTTCCTAGCAAGTACATGTCATCACAAAATTAACAAAACAAGAATCACTATTTTTGGAGTTCTAAAACTCTAGATATGGCTCTGCTCAAGATGATAAGCATTTTTGGGAGCATTTTTAAGGCTTAAATAAAGACATCAGAAATTATCTACAAACATATAGAATTTTATGACTCTACTGCATAGATCTCTTCTCAAGGTTTCGAAAAAGTCCCCATTTACTATTTTTGGAGTTTTCTAACATGAGATATGAATTTTTGAAGATTTAAATGAAATCTGAAATTCAAACATAGAATTACTCAAACCCTATTGAACTTGCTAGGCGCACACGAACGTTTACCCCATCCCTGCCATTCATAACCGACACGTAGGACCCCTGGTTCAGCCGGGCCCGCACGTCAGTCACCCAGAGAGATACTGAGAGAGAGGGAGGCATCAGTCGTCTTCTTCAGCTCGACGCCGAGCGGGGAGGTGGTGGTCCGGCTCGGCTGGCCAGCATAGGGCGGCGCCGGTGGCGAGGAAGCGGCTGGTGAGGTTCGCGGCATCGAGGTGCATCCAAAGGTGGCCGCGGCTCGGCGTGAGGTGGTCCATGGCCTCTTGGCCACGGATGCAGGCGGTTGCGGCCGCGGCCATCGGCGATAGGCGAGCACCGGCAGCGGCGGGCCGAGGGGAAGGGCAGCGCGAGCACCGGTGAGTCCACACGCGTCCATGAGACTGAATGGCTTAGCTCGAAGTGACCCAAGGTGGCTTGGCCACATGAGGGCGGCAGTGCCGGCATGGCCGTGCCGACGGCGGCGACCACCAGTGGAAATTGGCCGCGACGAGCCTACGCGAGAGAGGAAGGGAGGCAAGGCGGGCACGGTGGCGAGCTCTACTTGGCCTACGACCGAGCCATCAGCGAGAACGTTGGTGCGGACATGAGCTTTGCTCGCTCGTCCATGGCGGACGCCCGTCCGCGCGCTGTGCATGCACCGAGGGCGAGAGGCAGTGGGTGAGGTGAGGGAGGGACTCAGGCGTGCAGGGGGTTGCTTCTCTTCTCGATGGGCAGCAGGCAGCGGCACTAGGACAGCCACGGCGCGTGGCGCACACGCGGCAGCAAGCAAGGCGCATGTCGGCCACGTCCCAGGGCGCGTGTTCACCTCTCAGGCATTTCCCCGAATACGTGGCGGGTGCCAAAGTGGGCATGGTGGGCATCGGTTTTGAGCCATTTCTGGGCTAAATTTGGACATGGGCCCAATACAAAATTTGTTATGTTGCTAATGCTCTACGACTTTGATTAAGGGACCATAGGCATTAGGGCCCTGGATTAGGAGGTAATTGGCTCCAAAGTTTGTACTGTCCACGAAATAATAGCAATGAGAAAATATCCAAATTGAGGGTCAACATGAAATGCAACTGGTGCCATCTTCTTGTATGTTCTTCCCCATCATGTAAGCTCCAACTTTTACATTTGGACCTACTCAAGTTACTTAACAATTTTTGGAGAACGCAACATGCCAATCTCAAAGTCATTGGAGCGACAAAGTTGCAGACATGCTGTTTTAGCAACTGATTTTGGAGATCCAAATATACTCCAAATGTGATGACACTTGATTCATTGTGTTCCCCATGAACAGTACTCCAACTCATATTAAGGAACCTAATTGAGCCACTATATGAAATTGGAAGATAAAATGTCGTGAACATGTTGACTTGATGTTGCCGATTAGGGGACTTAGAATATGCTAAGTGCTGGAAACAGCCCTCAATCTGACTTGTGGGCCCTCTTTGAGCACTTTCCACCCATTTTCATGACTTGACTCTTAAACAAAGTTTGTTCCTTATAAAATTCTCTAGAACTTTGTAAAAGGGTGCATAGTCATGCAAAGCTTCTAGGTCAGACTTTTGAAATGGTCAAATGAAAGGGTCCTAGGGTCCATACATGGTCAACCATCACTTAGAAGCACATTTAGTCAAAATGATCAACATGAACATTGTTCCATTAAGTGTCCTAAGTGTAGTTAAGGTGTTGTAGAGGCCAAACATACCCACCATGCATAGGTTGCACAAAAGTGTAGGCCCCACATGCCTTGAAACATAGAAGTCACTATAATTGTAGTGCTTGTTTCAAGGCCATATTTCAATTGTTTCATGTGTTTGCTTCAAGATACATGCCACACATGTTCCACTAGGTCGTTCCACATGTGTCCACGATGTGTTGCATATGTTATATTGTATGTTGCACAAACACTAGTTCCCATGGGATGTAAGGCAGGTTTTAGTCATAATCCAAACAAGCATATAACTTATCATTTCATGTGACTTTTTGATTCAAAACTTTACGAAACTTTTCCAGGGATCAATATAGATAGTTATTGATGTGAGACATGTGAATATACTTTGATAACAAGACCCAAGCATATATCTTTTAATTGAGCCTATATGTAAGCAAGGGTGCAATATCCAAGTTTAGGTTAGGGTTTATTTCCATAGGTTTGACTTTGGCATCGTCATCTCCACTAATCTATCATGTTTGAGCTCAAACCCACTGCCTAATTGGTGATAAACACCTAGGGTGTTACACAGAACGTGTCCATCGCCACCTGAGAGCACAGTACTCCTCGAACCCGACCCAATTCTAGCCCCGAGGGTACACGCTACTCTCGTCATCTCTCCACTCCCAGTGCGAGGTTAGACGTTCTCGTAATAGAATAATCAAAGTAAGGCTTACCCGACATGGGTACATGGCTAGTACTAATAAAAACTCCATGACGTGAGGGCCAACAACGTACGGTCCTTAACTGATAAGGCGGAAATATTACATTGAGACTCCTTTCCCAATGCAAGTTAGCAGTGGCCAAACCACCCGCCCGATCTTACAAGTTTATTCTCATATTTCAATATTTATCAACTATGCCATCATGGCCAGGTAAACATTCGTTTTAAAAGCTTAACTCATAAGCATAGCGAAGCATACTACGTATTTTCAGTAAAACAGGTATCAAGGATGATATTACAATAATCAAGGATGACAATGCAGCAATTGGGTTGTCACTCAACTCCTAATTACTTAATGCAGTAACCCAAGTATAAATAATAAAGATTTGTAAAACTCAAGGTAGGGTTTAAATGCACCGGGGCTTGCCTTGCTCTGACGCAACGACTGACTCGAACTCAAAGACTCTGACTTCCGATCCGGAACCCACCGACAACAACTCTTCTCCGAAGACTTGCTCGCCAACTTCGACTTCCTCGAAAGCGGGAACTACACGAGTATATAACATGTCTCAACATGATGCGGTGATAAACATGATGCTTGATGATGATATGCCATGGTTTACAACTTGAGTACAACTTTCCTTCGCGGTACAGTCGCAAAACAGTAAAAACTACTAACTAATAGTGATAACTTAAGCGATACTAATGTTTCTTACCAAACATGTTACTAACGAGCTCAATCATAAAATTAAGGTGCCAAGGATCACCAAGAATTAGTGACCTAAGGTCATCACTCAATCAAAAAAGGCACACAACACTTAAAGTTAACAATTTATCAATTATTTAAACATTTAATTAATTAGGGCATAATTAATAATAAATCAAACTTCATCTAATTGAGCTTAAACTTTTTCTAAGGATTAATCATGGCCTAAAACAGTGTCAGAATAAATTTCATAATTTTTGGATTAATAATTTAATTACTAAGCTTCATGGAAGTTGCATTTAATATTTAATTGAACTAATTAAATAACTTGCAAAAAGTAATCAAATCTAGCATTTAATATTTTTCCTAAGTAGTTTACATCTTGAAAAGCTTACACAAAAAAAATTCACTATTTTTGGAGCTCTACAGAATTTTTAATGAAATAAATAAATACTATTACTATTCACATTTTTGAAAAAGCAAAACAAAAACTTCTTTTCGGGCTGCCTCCCCTTCCTTCCTCCGGCTCGGCCCAGCCGAACGGCCCAGCCGCAACGCGCCCGCACCCGCCTGCGTTCGCTCGCGCCTGCGCGTCCCAGCATCGCGGCCCATCCACGCGACCTGTTCGCGCGCGCTCTCCCTCTCTCTCTCGCTGACACGTGGCCCCCACTTGTCATCGCCTTCCTCCGTCTCTCTCTCTCTCTCCCTCGACTTGGCCATGCCCGCACGGTGGCCGGCTGGTGATCACAACGTCGGTCGCCCAACCGAGCTGCTCAACGGCATCACCACTTCACGGCGACACCATTTTACTACCTAGCGACTACGCTACCACTTCGGGAGGACCCTCCCGATGGCCATGGCGGACCGACGGTCACGGTGACCGGCGTCCCGGCGGTTTACTACGGTAACGTCTAAAGCAAAAACACGGGGAGCAACAGGAGCTCACAGTGGTTGCAGCGAAGCACACGGGAAGCTCGGAGCGGCGGTGGAGAGAGCTGGCCACGTGAGGGCGGCTCGGTCGCCGGAGTTGAGCACGGGAGATGGTGGTGTGGCGGTTCAGGCGAGGAAACGGCTAGCTCAGGTGGACCAACAGACGCGCGAGAGCGAGGCGAGCTTGATGGTGCGATTTGCGTGGCTGGTGGTGGCTTAACGGCGGCAGCGGCGAGCGGCGGAGCTAGCGGCGGCGGTGACAAAAACAGAGAAGGAAGAACGGTTCACACTGAGCTCGATGTATTTATAGGCACAACCACAGTGACGGTCACTGAAAGGCGTGAGACGTCGCGCTGGCGGTCCTGGCGCGCGCGAGAAGGTCGTGGAAGCCACCCGGCGGCTCGCTGGCGCCCATGCCGCGTGGTGCCCTGCTCTGATTCGCCGAGCACTGTAGCTCCCCCCAACTTTTGTAAATTCAAACTATTTTAACAAATTACTCCCAAATTCATGTAGCAATTTGAAAAATTCCCAAGATATGAAATCTTCAGAATTTCAAGCTCTACAAGTTTTGTATTTTTTCAAATTCGAACTAAAATTTGAAATTTGAGTTTACATTCAAAAGGGGACACTTTTTGGAAATTTGGTAATTTAGAAATTACTTTGGATTTTATATTGAAACTTCAAAAACTCCAAACACCAAAGTTGTACATCTAGCCAAGACCTAGAACTTTGCTACTCAAACCATTTTCAAAATCTCCCTCCATTTTGAAATTTGAGTTTGGGGATAAAAAGGGGTCAAATTTGAAATTTGCTTCTTTTCAAAATTGCTCCACATTTTACACTAAAACTTTGAAAACTCAAAACACCATAGTTGTAGCCCTTGAAAAGTTCTACAAACTTGGTTTTAAACTTTTTCCCAATTTTTGCTTAGATTTTGAATTATTTCAAAAGGGGTAAAACATGGTTTTGGATTTTAGGGTTTTCGAAGGAATTTTCAATTGAAATTTGTTGCTACCTTAATTGGTGATTATTTAATGATCAAACCATCATCCATGCCGCCACCACGTTGCACCCGGTTGGCTAGGGTTAGAGATTTAGGAATGGGATTATAGAATTGCCTCGTAGTCATGATTCGCTTACTCGCACTAGAGAATGCTTTATTATATATTTATACATATTAGTAAAAACGGATGAAATAATTTCTTCTCTATTTTAATACTAAATATATAGGTATAGATATTGATATACATCATTGGTGTTGCCTTTAGGAGTTCTAAAAGAAATAAAGATATACTTGGACTTTTTTTTGAACTAGGGCACAGTGTCCCCATTCCCATGCACTGCATAGAAATACGGTGGGCGCCAGGTTGTGAACCCGGGTGGTGAGCACAGGGCTCCTGCTACTCTACCAAATGAGTTACTCGCTCGAATTCCATGGTGATACGTGCTTCGACATGGAAAGGAGTTTGGAAGCAAGATAGGATATGGACTTGGATATTTGATGAGATAACTTTGAGTCAATAAGTACATGAATTGAAAACAAATAATTAGTTTCTGATTTGCAAAACAACAAAAATGGGCCAGACTCGGCAAGAAACAACTGAATGAACATAGAAACTAACGAAAAAAAGAATATAGGAGGGATAGACTAGACAAATGAAATGAGGAAGAAAATTTAGCTCTTTAATATACAATATAAATATATTAGGTATAATAGATATAGATAAGTATATACTCCCTCCGTATCGGATTTAGAAGTCGTTTATGACAGCGACACGGTCTCCAAAACATAACTTTGACCTCTTGTTTTTATAAAAAATATTTATGGAAAAGTGATATATGTATACTTTTATGAAAGTATTTTTCAAGACAAATCTATTCATATAATTTTTACATTTGTAAACTCAACAACTTAAAAGTTATTGATGATTTATATTCCCAATGTTTGACCCAAACCTTGTCCAAAACGACCTCTAAATCCGATACGGAGGGAGTATATATATATATATATATATATATATATATATATATATATATATATATATATATATATATATATATATGGGAGCGTATGCTATGGAAACTAGCTTCTTGTGGAAACTATGAAAACTTCAATCAAGTCTACAGGATTCTAATCCGATGGCCTCAGCTGAAGGTGGGTTGTGCTTCATCTGAGATCATCGGATTAGAATCTTGGTGGGAGGGTTTAAGTGAATAAATGACCCACCTTCATATGAGACCATCGGATTAGAATCCTGTGGACTTAGATTAAAGTTTCCATAGTTTCCACAAGAAGCTAGTTTCCATAGCATACGCTCCCTATATATATATATATATATATATATATATATATATATATATATATATATATATATATATATATATATATATATATATATAAGTTAGGTATTCTTGGGAATACCCTCTGTATCCGCCTATGACCGGAACATATACATAAACACTGAAAAAGGAACCTCCTAACACGGCAATTATTGAGCATGTTATTGTTTTCCATACAAACATAACTAGTACGTACATACTATCGTTGATTTAGGGTGCGTTTAGTTCATTCAAAATTCCAAAAAATTTACAAGATTCCTCGTCACATCGAATTTTTAGACGTATGCATGGAGCATTAAATATAGGTAAAAAAATAACTAATTACACAGTTTTGTTGTAAATCATGAGACGAATCTTTAGAACCTAATTAGTCCATGATTGGACATTAATTACCAAATACAAACAAAAGAGTTATTGTGCTTCCAAAAATTTTACACCTCCATCTAAACACACCCTTATGTGATAAATAACATGACCAGTAATATTGAATTTGAAAAGCTGACCAATAAAATATAAACATTGAAACATAGACCAAATAACCAAGAGCCGTAACAAATAATTGTGTGTCATGTAAGCTCAAGGTTAGAGGACATTTATGGGTATTAATATGCATGCAGTATTTTCCAAAATTTAAGAATATCGGCACAATATTTTGACCACGAACGAGTACTTTGTCATGTTTTTAGCATGCACGAGACTAATACCCTCAGTACTAGATTATTATTACATGGTTCTTAAGCACGGTGAGGTAAGAATAGTGGAGCAACGAGATGGTCCAGTCAAATAAAAGAAGTGAGTTCTACGACTAGTAGGTCGATGTGTACGGCAACAGTCGAGTGGAACATGGGGGCGACTGAACTCAGGCCATGTTTAGTTTGCATCAAAATGCAAAAAGTTTTCAAGATTTTTCGTCACATCCTATATGTCGGCACATATATGAAGCATTAAATATAGGTAAAAAAATAACTAATTGCACAGTTTGTCTGTAAATATCGAGACGAATTTTTTGAGCCTAGCTAATCCATGATTAGACAAAGTTTGTCAAATACAAACGAAAAGTGCTACAGTGCTTTTTCAAAAAAAATTTTGCAAACTAAACCTGGCCTCAGACAATAAAAACGAGCTGACGGTCTGGTGTTGAGCAAATGGTGGGCCAACTGGCTACAAGTGCTGCAGCCATGAAGCAAGATCAGGTACTGCCTGGGTTGCACTGTTTGCTTGCGGCCTCTGTACTACGCCCGTGTTTAGACTAGCCGCAGTGGGTACTCTAAAACGATACTCTAAAGCTTTAGAGTATGAATATAGAGTAAAAACTGCTGTACTGGGTACTCTAAAACGATACTCTAATCTTTCTCTTACTCTATATTTAGAGTGGTACAGTGCTTACTCTATACTCTACAGTGGCGGGCCCCCACTAGCTAAACAAAGAAAAAAATGCTATAACTCACGAACCAAAAATCCAAATTAAATTTCGATTGCACCATTAAATTCGTCTCAATAAATCCTTCAAAACTAGATCACACATAGATATATTTAGATAAAGTGACAAGTGAGTCCCACAGTGGATAGAAGATGATATAGAGGATGGATGGGTACGGGAGAATTGAGTATAGAGGAGAGAATCTTACTGACTAGGACGTATAGAGGATGAATATAGAGGTCCATGAGTGCGGGTAGTCTTAATTCCCGATTCAGGCGTCCCAAGTTAGAACAGTGACCATTAAATGCGCACTGTAGCATTTCGTTTGTATTTAGTACAAATTATCCAAACTTTGACTAATTAGGCTCAAAATGTTCGTCTCGCAAAGTACAACAAAACTGTGTAATTAGTTTTTAATTTCATCTACATTTAGTACTCCATGCATGTGCCGGTATTTTGATGTGATGGAAATATTCTTTTTGTATAGTGAAATTTATGGGTAGAATTTGGGAACTAAACCAGGGCTAGCAGCATCTCCAGCGGGAGCAGGAGAAAACTCAAAAAAAATAGTTATTGAGGAAGATACAAAACATATTTGAGAATTTTGAAGATCTTCTTTCCCGAACGAGAAAATCTAATCCCCAATAAGAAAAATAGTGGATTAGGGGAGGAGATGTCTCTTTTTTATTTAATACGTGGGAGACTATGATTTGAGAGACTGAGAATTTTTTTTCTCTTTAGGGTTAGGTTTGTAGAACTGTTGGAGCTACAAAATCTTCAAAATAACAGTTTTTTTTTCTTTGGTGGTTAGGAAAAAGAGTCTGCTGGAGATGCCCCAATGACTGGTCCCACGAAGAAGACATGAGCAGGTTCGGTAATTTTTGAAAATATCACAGGAGGGCTCATCCGGGTGTCTACAAATTTTGTACTGGAGTTTGTATTTCTGTATGCAACGGCTACTACAGGAGGGGTCGTCCAGGTAATCATCAAGTATTATTAAGCATGTTCTAATATTGCATGCGCATGAATCATAATTTGGGAATGCTGGGTGTTTGAACAAAGGAGATTAACCATTACGAGGAAAAAAAACTCCATTTATGCTAAAACAATGAGTACAACCACACGGGTTTCATTACATCAATTTCGGAACAAAGCTTTGAGAGAATTAATATTCAGGAACCTGTTCGAATTTCCCTGGGAAATATAGAATTGAAAATTGCCCTAAGTGGGCCAAGAAAAATCAACACATGGGCAGAGAAACTAATGTACAGCCCACATAAAAGACGCATATAAATGTCATACTTATGATACAAATTATCATATGCACACAAAGTATTAAACCCCAAATCTACTGGGGCCCACATATTTGTTCTATCATTACAAATCGAAACAATATCAATATTATACTAGTTTTGTTTGTTAAATTATAAGGAACACACAGGTGAAATTAGATTATCAAATTGGATAGTGCTTCAACGGAGAATTGTGTTGGGAGCTGCTACGGATGCAGGGGTGATTGGATCCAGGGGCAAAAGTTTAGTCTGTGTCACGTTGTCTCACGTTTGGATGCTAACTAGGAGAACTAAACATGAGCTAATTATAAAACTAATTACATAGGAGTAGACTAATTAGCAAGATGAATCTATTAAACCTAATTAATCTAGGAATCTATGATTAGCACATATTTACCGTAGCATCCACATTATCAAATCATAAACTAATTAGGCTTAATAGGTTCGTACAGTAAATTACTTTTAATCTATGTAATTAGTTTTATAATTAGTCTAGGTTTAATACTATAAATTAACATTAAATATCTGATGTGACAGCAGTTGATCCAATGGGCGCAGCAGGCTTTATCCCAGTCTGCCATCAATGCTTTTCCAGGGTACCACTACTCACCGGTGAAACAGTGACAGCCGCACTTGAGCACAGCAGTCGGACCCTGCAGTAGAGTTCCATTCAGCAATACCTGGGCACCGTTTGGATGCCAAAACTTTTGCCAAAATTTTCAGATTCTCCGTCACATCGAATTTTTAAACGCATGCATGAAATATTAAATATAGATAAAAAAATAAAACTAATTACACAGTTTAGACGAAATGGACGAGACAAATCTTTTAAGCCTAATTAGACTATGATTAGACAATATTTGCCAAAAAACAACGAAACTGCTACAATAGCGTTTCGCCAAAAATTTTGCCAACTAAACAGCCTCCTGAACACACTTTGCGAGTCAAAATTTTGCCAACTAAACAGCCTCCTGAACACACTTTGCGAGTCGTTGGACTCGTTACTGCCGTGACTGTGTGGATCCTTTCACTCGTAGAAATTAAAATCTACTTAATAAATTAAGTTATTGGATTTAGAATTTGATATTTCACACTATTCTATGTTTCTACTTTTAACTTATAACACACTTCTCAACTCGCTCCTCTACGGTAAAAATTCAATACATAAGTATATCTCTCGTATAGCCAACAATAACGTACAAGTACAATCTATACACAACCATATTAGCTTAATTAATATGTGTCTAAATTATAATTATTAAAATAAATTTAATTCTAAGGACCTAAACGGGGCTTAAGGTTAATCTTAGTTGGGAAGGTACAAACATGACTAATGCGTGCATGCGGACGTAATTATTTATCCGACACTCTAAATTATAAAATCCCTATTATTGTTAGTGAGAATTAGTTGTTCGATTGATGGTTTCTACGGTTAATAAACCGGCTAAAGCTGATTTATTATGAGAGAAAATTATTATATCATATTATATCATAATTGATAAGCTAAGCTGATAAGTTCGAGCAAACACAGAAGAACAATGTTAGGTGCACAAGTCTCTCGGATCAGTGAGCGATAGTAGCATGAAATGACAAGACAGCGCGAGAACCTTGAGATGAAACTGACAACACAAATCAGAGTATGGGCATGTCTGGTTTGGGGTGTTAAAGTTTAATAAATACTGTAGCACTTCGTCTTATTTGACAAAAAGTTTCTAATCTTGGACTAATTAGGCTTAATAGATTTGTCTCGTAAATTACTCCTAATTTGTGCCGACATGTATGTAATTAGTCTACATTTATTACTTCATGCATTTGCCGTAACATTGATGTGATGGGAGTTAAACTTTAACATGTGCAAACCAAACAGGACGTAAGGGAGGTAAACCGGAACCTACTACCTCCGTCAATAAATAACTATCGTTCTCGCTTCCTGAGAAATAATTTTGACTAATTTTATAAAAAATATTAATATTTATGGTACACAATTAATATTATTAGATAAATCGTTAAATATATTTTTATAATAAAATTATTTAAAAATACAAATATTACACGTATTTTCTATAAATTTAATCAAATTTATGACACGAAAACGAAAAACGGCAGTTATTTAGAGACGGAGCACCAGCATTATGCTAGGCCTTATTTACTTCCCAAAAAAATTTGCCTTCTACAGTAAAAGAGCATGTTTGGACACAAGCATGAAGTACTAAATATAGACGAAAAAAACTAATTGCACAGTTCTCGAAAAAATCGTGAGACGAATCTTTTAAACCTAATTAGTCCATGAAAAACCTTAAAGTGCTACAGTAACCCCACATGTGCTAATGGCATATTAATTAGTATCATTAGATTCGTCTCGCAGTTTTCTGACGGGTTCTGTAATTAGTTTTTTATTAGGCCCAGTTTAGTTCCAGAAAATTTTGCAAAATTTTTCAAGATTCCACATCACATCGAGTCTTTGGACACATGCATGAAGCATTAAATATAAATAAAAACAAAACTAATTACACAGTTTAGTCGTAATTCACGAGATGAATCTTTTAAGCCTAATTAGGTCCGTTCGGCTGTGCTGATAAGCCGACTGAAAAACACTGTTGGCTGATTTGTTGTGAGAGAAAAATACTGTTCTGGTTGAAAAAACAAGCTGAAAAATACGAATTATAAACTGGGTGAATAGGGCCTTAGTCCATGATTGAACACTAATTGCCAAATAACAACGAAAAGTGCTACAGTAACATTTTACAAAAAATTTTGCCATCTAAACACAACCTTAATATCCGAAAATCTCTCCCGACATCCTTCTATAAGGTCCAAATAGCTATAGGGGGGGTGAATAGCCTATTTAAAAATCTACAAGCTTCACTAAACAACCACGTTAGTATAAAAGATGGCTAAGCTAATTCTAGCACTAACTCAACTACTTAAGCAAGCCACCTACACAAGTCTAGTACAAGGCTATCCACTAAACACAACAACTACAAGCTAGAAACAAGAAGTAATACAAGATAAGAGCTTCGAGTGATTATACCGCCGTGTAGAGATGAGAAGTACCAATAAATCAATAACACAAGAGAAATCTTTAGGAAGAGAATGACACAAGAATTTATCTTGAGGTTCACTTGCTTCCCGGCAAGCTACTCCCCGTTGTGGCGATACACCCACTTGTCGGTTCGCGAATTAATCAACTATCAAGAGTCGAGCCCTCGGCGGGCGCCGCACAACCACACATAAGATGGGGATCCTCCAAGCCACGAGCTCCACTAGAGTATCCAATTTGCGAACTCCCACAGGGAAGGATCAAGAACTCCTTACAACACTTAGTGAGGGCTCCAACAATCTCCAATTGCGAGCTCAATCACCTCCGCTGCTCCAAGCCGTCTACCGTGTCGGGAAACATGGAAGAGTAACAAGAAATCCGTAGCAACTCGAAGATCAAGTGCCTCTAGAATGCAACTCTCAAGCAATGCACTTGAATCTCACTCAATCTCACTCAAGATGTGCAACTAAGCAAAGAGATAATTGGAGGGGTTGTTCTCTAGCTCAAAGGATGTCTCTAGGTCTTAAAATGAGCAAAAGTTACCCTCAAACCCCGAACATCTTCTATTTATAGTGAAGGGGTACGCAGCTAGCTATTACCGGACGACGTAGTTCAAAACGTGCTGACCAGACGCACCGGTCAGGGTGACCGGACGCGTCCGGTCACTACAGGACAAGCGTGAACAGTGCGCGTCAGAAGTTACCGTTGCTGTGACCAGACGCGCTCTAGCGATTGACCGAACGTGCTGCACCTGGCGTCCAGTCGGAGTCCAGTAAGCTCCCACCGCGACCGGACACGTCTGATCGCACGTGACCGGACGTGCCGCGCGTCCGATCAGCACTCCGCTGCGCTCTGTCCCTCTGAACGCCTGACCGGACGCTCCGGTGCCATGAGGGACCGGACGCGCCGATCGCGCGCTCTGCTTCTGCGCACAGGTGAACTGACCGGACGCGCTGGTCAGGCCAGACCAGCGTCCAGTTAGAAACCCTAACACCCGTGTGCCTGACAACTGCTGAGAACTGACCGGACACGTCTGGTAAAACCGCGACCGCGTCCAGTCTCCACAGTGACCGCCGTTCGCCTTCGTTTCTTTTCTGACTTCCGGCGCAGTAGAAAATAGGCATTACACTTCCCCAAAAAGCGTCGAATCCCACCTCGCAAGCTCGGCGAGAGAGAGAGACAGGAACCCAAACCTCTCTTTATCGCTTAAACTCCATCGCCTTCGCAAACTATGCTAACACCACCAAGTGTACACCACCATATGCATGTGTGTTAGCATTTCACAAACATTTTCAAGGCGTTATGTTAGCTCTCTACTAGATCCTAATGCATATGCTCAAGACATTGATCTAGTGGCACTTGATTCCTGAGCTAACCATGATTGCCCCTCTTGATAGTCGGCTATGTATCCTAAACCCGGTCAAGCACTTCTCTACTCATCTTAGACCGGCAAAAGGAAAACCCTATGGTTATACCTTTGCCTTGCGCTTTTGGATCCTTCGTTCCATGTCCATCTCCTCATGCTTGATCACCATGATCATCATTTTATGTGCATCTTCACCTCTTGTGATCTTGTGGGCATCACTTTATGCCACATACTCCTTCATCACGTGTGTTGCTCATGCCTAACTCATTTCACTTGATACAATAGCATTAGCAACTTGGTGTCATTAATTACCCAAACCAAACTTGGGCTTTCAATCTCCCCATTTTTGGTAATTGATGACAACCATCACAAAGATATGAAATGAAATCAATTTTCAATTTTGATAGTATTAGCTCCCCCTATATATGTGCTTCCATGAGTTTGGTTCAATTGTGCACATATATATGGATTTAAATTTTGGGAGAGTTACTACTATCAAATTGATGCTAAGGTATATAGAATGGACCTTTGAAGCGTGATACCAATCGGAGTTGCCTTTATATACCATCCTTAGCATCGATGTAGCTAGACACCACTTGTAATACATCACTTGTAAAGATCACAAACACTAAAGTACCCCGTGAGATCAACATTATACGCAAAGGGTGTCTAGAAACCGCTTGTAAAGCTACTCTCAATAAATCATCATTCAAGTTCTATTTCTAGCAATCACCAAACAATCATGAATATGAATTTAAGCTTTGCAATGCAACAATTCATCATGTTAATGCACATACAAATGCAATAAATGATTCATGAGCTTGCTCCTCCTACTTGTGTGCTCAATTTTAATTGATCCCTTTCCAAGGTCATTTGCTCCCCCTTACTATAACTTTCTCCCATTTGCAATTATCTTTGTGACTTTTTCATCTTTGTGACTTTTCTCTCCTCCTTTGTCAACAATCACCAAAAAGGTGTCAATTTTAGTGAGAGATAAGTCAATCAATATGAGGGAGTCCAAATTATGGTTCAATCTAGATCACTTGCCTAGAATATGTAATTCGGTTTGATCCAAGCACAAGCTTCTTTACACCTCATAAAGTATAAGGGTTATCTTGAGCATGTTGAATTACACATCATGAGCTCATTTTCTAGATTCAACACTAGGTTTGCAAGCCCACAAACATGTCATATGCTACCACTAGATCAATCAAACATAGAAGCAATAGTGGTACCATATATACATCAAAATCATTTGATTTTCATGAATGAGCTTATTTATCATGCAAATATGTCTATATGTTCTAACCATGTCCTTAGCAAAGTATGAATGATATTGTAACGGATCAACGTAATTATACGAGATTAATTAAGAAAATCTTCCACCAAGGCGGTTAATTTATCAAACTTAAACCCGTATAACCCAAGATTCCGTGAAATCACGAGGGATTTCAAACCAACCAACATACAACCAAGATCGTACTGATTTAGCAGCCACAGTTCACATGATACATAGAGTTCACAATAAAAGTGAAGTACATCGGAGTTCGGAATAAAAGTTATTACAACATAGTTCAAAATAACATAGCGGAAGCAAGTAGTTTTACACACACGCTTAGTTCAAATACAGTGCCAGTAGATAGTCATGGTCCACAAAAACATTAGATAAGACGAACAGAGTGACCCTTGCCCAAGGTCCTAGTTGTCGCCCATCGCCAGATACAGACAGTTGGAGCAGTACCCATAGTACATCTGACCATCTGCAACAACAATAGGAACAACGCCCTGAGTACGAGAATGTACTCAGCTAGACTTACCCGTCATAAACCAGAAATAAAGAACACCAAGGATCATGCAAGGCTTTAGAGATTGGACTGGCTTGACTCATTTGCGAAAAGCATAAGTTGTTATGAAAAACTATACCAGTACTTTTTGCAGCACTTTTAGTATAACCTATTCAAGCTAGGTAAGCACCTATTGCTAAAACAATCACGTGATTCATCATTAACAATCTAGATTACCATATCAGGTTTAGCATTTTCAACATCATTCACTTAACCATCAGTGTTCCATTAATATTATTACGATGCCATAGCTCGAGTCAAGTGCTCACTAACTGGGAGCGACGGTGATTCGAATCGAATTCCTATCCAGCTGGAGATTTATTCCTCACACAAACCCTGCTTCCTCCGTCAGGGTCGCGTAGATCACCAATGACACTTTTCAAGAAGCCATGGGATAACAATCATGGATCGCACTACCCAGGGACCGCCCGACTGCCAGGACGCACCTTGGGCTCACTCTTCGCGTCCCCGTTACATCCCCTTCAACACCAGTCTGCCAACCTGAGTTTATCCCGGCTCAAAAAGTGTCATTAGCTTCACGGTCGAAAGGTACTTCATTTGGCCAGCTAAATGTGAGGCATGCGTTCAACATGACAAGAGGGACGAGCAACGATCGATCCTTAATCGACATAGACGGAATCACTATAGTCCAAAACCCTATAAGACTCCGCCCGGTCTTCGTTTAGCCATCAACACTTGGTTACTTTTTTATGATCACAATTACAGCTAACCATAACCCGGTATCAACCTATAACTCGCAGGTGACAGGAAATCACCCGACTTCTACCAGTCTAAGCATGGCTAAGCAATTTACTCAATCCTGACCTAATAGGGTGAAAGATAATCCGGTGGCCAAGGTAAATAATGCAACAACGGTTTCACTCAATTCCTATAACTTAATGCAACTATATATATATAACTATAGTTCATGTAGTAAGGAACAACTTTTATAAAATAGGAGACTTAAAATGCTCCGGGGCTTGCCTCTTTCGAACGAGCTAGGATGGTGGTCGACGCACTCTGGCAGCTCCTCGCCTGACTCTTCCTCCTCGGGCACCTACTGTGCCTGGGGCTCCTGCTGTTCCGTCCAAGCCTGCTCCTCCTGTACTGCTACCTGCGACTCTTCCTGCGATCCTGTATGATGCAAGTGCATAAGTAAACATGCGAGTGATGCATTAGATTGTGGTGGAGTGCTTTGATGACATGATATACAGATGATCATATGGAATGAGCAGTTTGAATATAACTATTTCTTCTACAAGATAGTCCACATCATCCAAGAACATATAGCCTAAAACATGCACCTTATTCTTCTATTAGCTAGCCTATCATCTACACATACAAGTGAACCTAAGCTACCAAAGCTTACCAACCTAACTCAACCACAACATTAGCAAGGCATAATGATGCTTCAAAGATACACCAAACATATTTTATTTCTCTTAATTTCTCATAAAGAATAATCTTTTATTCCCTATTTAACTAGGGTTACACAGCAACACCTATTTCTGGTGTAGATAAAAATCTACAAACATTACAGTAGATTACTCTTACACTAACTAACCTACTACTAAATTTTCATGAGAATTGAATATGTAAAACTATCTATACAAAATAAACAAGTTATAGCATAATAATGAGCATAAAATTATTTTGTACTAGAAAAAGTATCAAACAACAGATTTCACATTTTTCCTATGTTACTAACAGTAAACTAACACATTACAAAAATTATCACATGTATGTTCTATACAAATTTAGCTTTCTACTAAAAATAACAAAGATTATCAATTAAAAGCATTTGTACTACACCTTAAAAATTTCTCACAAAACATGCTTCACTAATATTTTTCCTAGAAAGTACATCACTAATAAAGATTAAAGCAACAAGAATCACATTTTTCCCTTCATTATTTTATTTACTACATATTTTCTAAGATATCAGCATTTATAGCAATTAAATAAATTTGCACAGTAAAGTGTTACAAAAATAATATGAGATATTTTTAAACTGTAGATCTATTCAAGAGCAACATTTCAAAATTTGTTTTCATCATTTTTGGAGCTATAAATCTTGAGATATGATTTTTCAAAGCTGTTTCATAATTCTGAGAAATCATTTTCCTTATTTTTTTTTAAAAATTCGCCGGTGAAAACGCTGAATACACCCGGTGCAGTGCACCCACACGCGTTGACACGCGGGACTCACAGGTCAACGGACCCACCGGCCAGCCAGAGCAGCGCGGGGGAGGCGCTGACCGGTGGCGAACTCGCCGCCGGTGAGGTCTCCGGCGACGGGGAGGGCACCAACGTGCTCCCCGCACCGAGACGCACCCAGCGCACCAACTCCGAGCGGCGCAGGAGCTCTAGAGGAGGCTCATCGGCGGAGATGGCGGCACAGCGGCGCTGGAGCTCGCCGGCCGGCCAATGCAGGCCACGGGGGCGGCCGAGAAGGCGAGCGCGAGCACCGCTAGGCGAAGGGGAAGCAGATGCTCAAGACCGGAGGAGGCATGAAGGGCCAGGGAGCTCCGGCCATGCGCGCCGACCAACGGCGGCCATGGCGGCAGTGGAGGAGGGGGTGGCCAATTGGCCCTCACCTGAGCTCGAGCGGCGGAGTGGAGGCGCGCACGCGGTGGAGGGAAGCGAGGCGGAGCTGAGGCCGGGAGGAATCTGCCGGAGAAGCAGCCACGAGCGCGAACGGCGGTGGCGGAGCTCCGGGAGCCGGTGATGGCGTGGCGGTGCGCTGCTGCTGCTGGCGGGGCGAGAGGAGGGAATGGAGGGAGCAGCCGAGGCGGACGAGCGCGCGGAGGGGGGGTAAGCGAGCGCGGTGCTGCGGGGGCCACAGGGGCGCGTCTCGCGGCGTCGCCGTCGTCCGGCCACGCGGCGGCCGAGTCCTGCCACGGCGTCGGGCGTGGGCCGGGCTGCCAGCGCTGCTGGGCTGAAAGGGAGGCCGCGGCCCACTAAAGTGAAAACCGATTTTTCTTTATAAATAATATTTTCAGATTTCCTTATTTGTTTCAAAATTGAATTTGGAGATGAAAAAGAGGTTTTCAGAATTCTGGCCCAAAATAAAAGTTGTTCAAAATTTTATTCTCTACAACTTTCATGTAGGGCATTTTTCAAAATTCTCAATAGATTTTGAATTTAGGATTTAAAGCTAAATTGTTAATCAAAAATTTATTTGTTTAGAATATTTTTTAAAACAAAATTTGAGAAAAACTTGAATTCAAGAATTGCTCCAAAAATCATGTTAATTTATTCTAGATTATTTAAAATTGCTAATACCCAAAAGTATACTATCTTTTTGGCACTTACATCAAAGTTAGGGTTCTAATTATATGCCTTTCCAGTTTAAATTTAAAAGAGCTATATTTCATGCAATGCTAGTCATGAAATGATGCTGAATGTTTTATGCTTTGAAATGCTAATGCATGCTTAACACCCAGGGGTGTTACAGCCCTCCCCCTTATAAGAATCTCATCCCGAGATTTCGAGTTACGAACCATTTATCGTAAAAATCTTTATACGCGGTTTGAAGATATTCTCCCGTTTCCCATGAAGCATCACTCTCATCATGATGGCTCTACTGAATCTTGTAGGTTGTTACCACTCTATTCCGAGTGACTCGGTCCTTAGTATCCAGAACTCAAACCGGTTGTTCACGATATTCTAATTCCGCCTTGATCCGAATACCCTGCGGTTCTATTCTCTCTTCCGGAACACGTAGACATTTCTTCAACTGGGATACGTGAAAGACGGGAAAGATCGAACTCATCCCTTCTGGCAATCGCAACTTGTACGCCACGGGACCCTTTTTCTCTATGATCTGGTATGGTCCGATATATCTAGCAGACGGTTTCTGCTTGATTCCAAACCATTTCTTCTTCATAGGGGTAACCTTCAAATAGACATAGTCACCCACTTGGAAATCCAATGGTCTCCTTCTCTTGTCTGCATAACTCTTCTGACGGGACTGTGCAGCTTGCATGTTTTGCCGGATAATACGGACCTTCTTCTCTACCTCATCTACAAAATCAATTCCATAAAACCTTCTTTCTCCAGACTCTACCCAATTTAACGGTGTCCTGCACTTCCTGTCATATAAAGCTTTAAAAGGTGCCATCTTGATACTCTCTTGGTAACTATTGTTGTAAGCGAATTCTGCCAACGATAACCAGGATTCCCATGAGCCTCTGGATGATAGTACACAAGCTCTAAGCATATCTTCAAGTACAGCATTAACTTGTTCTGTCTGCCCGTCTATCTGTGGATGGTAAGCCGTACTACGAATCAAACTAGTACCCAAACCTTTATGAAGATGTTCCCAAAAATGAGAGGTAAACTGTGAACCACGATCAGACACGATCGTTTTTGGTATACCATGTAATCGAACAATCTCAGCAATGTACTTTTCTGCATATTGAGGTGGTCGGAATATTGTCTTAACTGGCAGAAAGTGAGTTGTCTTAGTGAGACGATCTACTATTACCCAAATAGAATCATGTCCCTTCTGTGTGGTGGGAAGACCAGTGATGAAATCCATACTTATATCATCCCATTTCCAATCGGGTACAGAAAAGGGTTGCAGAAGTCCTACAGGTCTCATGTGAAGAGCTTTAACTCTACAACACATGTCGCAACGAGCAACATATGCTGCAATTTCTTTTTTCATCTTAGTCCATCAATAACGGGGTCGAAAATCTTGGTACATCTTACTACTTCTAGGGTGAATAGATAGCTTAGAATGATGGGTCTCATTCATCAACTTGTTCTTAAGCTCTCTATCCTTAGGTACCACCAGGCGATCCTTAAACCATAACACTCCTTGGTCATCCAATCGAAAGTGTTTGGTGGGTTCCCTCTTCATCTTCTCCTTGATATGAAAGATTCCCTTATCTGTCTTCTGACCTTCAATGATCTGGTTTTCCAGAGTACAACTGATCTGAATATTATGCAACACAGTAGGATGTAACAATTTTAACCCTTCTTCAAACAACGGTTGCACATCAATAGCATGTGATTTTTTGCTCAGTGCATCTGCTACTACATTAGCCTTCCCGAGATGATAATGCACGTTTAGATTATAGTCCTTTATCAGCTCTAACCATCTTCTCTGTCGCATGTTCAACTTAGATTGGGTAAAAATGTATTTGAGACTCTTATGATCTGTAAAGAGATTACACACATTACCCAGCAGGTAGTGTCTCCAAATCTTTAGAGCATGCACTACTGCTACAAGCTCCAAATCATGTGTAGGATAGTTAACTTCATGCTTCCTCAATTGACATGAGGCATAGGCAATGACCCTTCCATTTTGCATTAGTACACATCCTAACCCATTCTTAGATGCGTCATAGAACACATCAAATGACTTTTCTATATCTGGTTGGGCCAGAATAGGAGCAGTGGTCAACAACTTTTGCAAGGTGCAGAAAGCTGCCTCGCACTCCTCTGTCCATACAAACTTATGATCCTTCTATAACAGGCTTGTCATTGGTTTGGCAATCTTTGAGAAATTCGGTATGAAGCGACGATAGTAACCGGCTAAACCAAGAAAACTGCGAACTTCATGCACTGAGGTTGATGACTTCCAGTCCATAACCTCTTGCACCTTACTAGGGTCTACGGAAATGCCATTTTCAGACAACACATGGCCGAGAAAAGGAACTGTCTTAAGCCAGAACTCACACTTGCTGAACTTCGCATACAGTCGATGTTCTCTGAGTCTAGTCAAGACAATCCTGAGGTGCTCTGCGTGATCTTCTTCATTCTCTGAATATGTTAGAATGTCATCAATGAACACAATCACAAACTTGTCCAACTCTGGCATGAAAACAGAATTCATCAGATACATAAAGTATGCAGGAGCGTTTGTCAATCCGAAGGACATGACAAGGTACTCGTACAAGCCATATCTGGTAGAGAACGTAGTCTTAGGCACATCTTGCGGCCTAATCTTTATCTGATGGTATCCTGATCTCAAATCTATCTTAGAGAACACTTTGGCTTTAGACAATTGGTCAAACAAAATATCAATCCGAGGAAGAGGATACTTGTTTTTAATTGTCACTACATTCAGCGGTCGATAATCCACGCACATGCGTAAGGAGTTATCCTTCTTCTTTTTCACAAATAGAGCGGGGCATCCCCATTCAGACGAGCTGGGATGAATCAAACCTTTCTTTAGTAAGTCCTAGAGTTGCTTCTTCAATTCGGCTAACTCATTGAGAGGCATCCGATAGGGCCTTCTCGAGATCGGTGCTGTTCCCGGAATTAACTCAATGGCAAACTCAATATTTCGGTCTGGTGGAAGTCCAGGTAACTCATCCAGAAACACATCTGGAAACTCATAGACCACTGGAATCTAGGCTAGCAGAGTAGTTTGGACCGCACAAGTCATGCTAGCTAGGTCTACTTTCCGAGGTAGGACCACTCGAAAGGTGCCTTCTCCACTTGGTTCCTTAAGAGAGATACTCCTTCCTCCAATATCGATTACTACTCCCATCTTATTCATCCAGTTCATATCCATGATCACATCCAAAACTAACCCTGGCATGACTATCAGATTAAGCTTATATTGTCGGTTTGATATGTTTAGGGTTACTCCCTGAACTATCTGATTAGTCAACAGATCAACCCCAGCTGAACTAATTTTATATGCACACTCTAATTCGACTATCCTTTGCTCATGCCTCTTAACAAATGTTTGACTTACAAAGGAATGAGATGATCCGGAATCAAACAAGACTACTGCAGGATGATTGTTGATAGAAAACATACCAGCTGTTACCGGTTCTCCTTCTGGAATGTCATCCACGGTGGTGTGATGCACACAAGCTTGATACTGCATCTGTTGTTTCTTAGGGTAGGGACAAAACTTTGCAAAGTGTCCGGATTGGTTGCAGTTGAAGCACGGTCCCTTCACTTGAGCCACAGTTCCAGATGAACTGCCTTGTCCTGTCTTCGCCTGAGGCAATGCCATCTTAAATGGTTTCTGGTTCCTCTGGGGTTGCTGAGTATTCTGATTCTTCCTTTACGGTGGCCTAAACCTTGCACCTGGGGCAGGCGACCGATAAGCTGGACGGTTGGCCACTGGGGCTCTGGACTGGGACAGACCTGACTCGAAAGCTCTCTTACGGATCTTGGAAGCAGCATAAACATTGTTGTTCTTCTCTTGCTTCAGACAGTCACTAACGAAATCATTAAAACTAGTCCTCATATTTGTACCCACATGTTTCATCATCTTGGGATTCAGGCCCATCTTGAAGCTAGCGATCTTCTTGGCCTCAGTATTCACCATATCAGGAGCATAACGGCTCAGGTTATTGAATGCATGTAGATATTGAGTTACAGTCTTCGTGCCTTGATTCAGTGCCAGGAATTCCCCAAGCTTCATCTCGGTCAGACCAGGTGGAATGTACGTTCCACGGAAGGCTTCGGTGAACTCCCTCCAAGTGATGTGAGCGTGGGGAGGAAAAGTGGTGCGGTGATATTTCCACCACATTCCTGCCGGACCTTGAAGCTGATGAGCTGCATACTCAGTATTCAACACTTCAGTCATTCTCAAGACACGGAACTTGTCTTCCATAGTATTAATCCACTCTTCTGCATCCAAGGGTTCTACGGCTTCCTTGAAGATCGGTGGACGAGTATCCATGAAGTCCTTGAAACTGCTATACTGATTTGCTTCGTGCCCACCCAGGTTTATCCCTCGACGGGTGTTATCTGCGATACTGCGCAACGCAGCTTCCATATTCTGTTGCATGCTCTCCATATTACGTTGGCTTCCAAGAAATTGTGCGAAAAACTGTTCCGCAGTGTAGGGTGGAGGAGGCAGTGGTGGATCACGGTCATCACTAGCAGCTGCACTGCCACCAGCCTCAGCGGCACCATACACGGTACGATGAGTGTTCGACATCGGCATGTTTCAGCAACAGTAATTATTAGGTGATGTTGTAGGAATTGCGACCGAATGAAAAATCATGCCGAACTGAATTTACTGGAGAGAATAATTTCATACAATAAAACAGGGGCAAAATAAGTCATTCCAATTAACACAACATCACTAATTAGATTACTTAAAGCGCACACATCGCGTCCATTACAACCAAGTTGCCAGCATATATACACTGGACTTTTTGACGTTCGGATACCGCCACAAACACATCCAAGCTTTCCAACATTACATCAAAGCCTTAGTCTTTCTACTCATTATTACAAGCCCAACGTGCCAACAAAGCAAAAGATCATGTAAAGGGAACCTAGTAGCTAGCGCAACAACTACTAGCCTACTCATCGTGGTCGCTATCTAAGTCCGAGACGTTGGCGTCGTCGCCATTAGCAGCATCGTGGTGCTCCCCAACTGGTGCTTCGGGCTCTTCAGGATCTTCATCTTCATCCAAATCCATCTCTGTCGCACCAGGAGGAACATAGGGGTTGAGTTGATTGTTCAGCCGATGAACCTCCTCATGCAGATTGTCATTATATTCCTCTGCATATGCTAGCTGTTGCTCTAGCTCAAACTGTCTAGCCCTCAACACATTCTTTGCGTACTAGGCTTCATTCCTCTGATGGAGCACATGAGTCAACATGCACTCAGCGTTCCTATTGGCGGTGGTCAGTCGCCCAACCTGCTCTCTTAGGGCACGTACATCTCCCTCAAAAGCCACAGTCCTCTGGGTAGCCTAATCTCTCTGACGAGTCAACTGAGCCATCTCTGTGTTGAGCCTCTCAATCTCGGTGTCGTGATCTCTCTGAAGCTGATGGCGGTCATCACGAGCCTAACCAAGAGCACTAGACACACGTCTCAGGCTACCTTCCACTCCATCAAAGGCCCTCATCACTATGAACATGGCACTCATAGCGGGGTTGTCACTGTTCTGTGCTTCTGCGGCGCTAATGTCCAGATATCTTCCTCTTGCCTGCTGCCACGAGTCAGTGAAGGGGTTGCCCCTCAGAAAGACTCCAACTATAGCTGCTGCCAGGAAAGCGATCCATGATATCCCTCAGGATCCCAAAGGCTGCCCTCTCAGTGGCTTCTTCAGGGGTCCTGCCAGTTGACTCAAAATGCCAACCGGTACACTCAGAACCATCACCTCGGGGACGAACTACTGCTTTCACAGTCACCAAAAGTCCTTCCCCCAACCGCCCATTCGACCAAAAGTAGCGGGGCTCCATCCCATCAGGATATCCTACATAGCTAAGTACTCTCCACAAGAGCGTAGGCATCCCAAACTCTCCAAGAAAAGTGTGGCGCTGACGAGTGCGTGGAGCAAGCTGATGACGGGGAGCTCTGCCGGTGGACTTGCAGACTGTCTGCTTGGTATGTGCCATCTGTAGCAAAATTTTATTACCATGGTGAGAACAGATTTTTAAGTTGGCATTTTTATCGAAATGAGATAATCAACTTATAAGGGGAGGAACAATGCCATGAATGAAATGCACAACATGATACATGCACGTTCCGTACGTCCTCACAAACTTAGAAAACTAATAACTACTAACGGAATAAATGGTGGCATACAACGATCTCTTGCAACGTAACTAATACGTACTACTCGAAAGCGTTGTTATGTACCTGCAGAAAGTCACTTCAGCCCAAACCTCACAATATGAAAATATGCAAGAAAGCAGTAAAGTAAGTTACTCGCTCTACACGCATCCCCAGACACGAGTATAACGGTAACAACTACCCGAATCATCGTCCTATTGACGGCATCGTCACCACATGATGTAAGTCCCCACCATTTGAATACCCTCATACGAACATGCGCATGACATGTAAGTATTTCGGTATCACATAAGCACTCCCCTAGATCGGCAGTGTATCCGACCAAGCTTTCACAACTCTCACTTACCAGGGCGTAGAGGGAATTGATCCATACATTACCACTCAATTGAATGGCACTCATACAATAGCACGCCGTATGAGCGATGAAATTTAAAATATGATGCAAACCCCCAAGTAAGTACTTAATTAAGCCACCTAGAGTCCTTATTGGGCATAAAGGATATGACCACTGGCACACTCTTAAATTTAAAAGCTTAGTTGAAAACATAGTTTTGTTTTTAAATACCCATGTGAACAGTAACAAGCCAAACCATGCTCCGATGCCAGCTGTAACGGATCAACATAATTATATGAGATTAAGTAAGAAAATCTTCCACCAAGGCGGTTAATTTATCAAACTTAAACCCGTATAACCCGAGATTCCGTGAAATCACGAGGGATTTCAAACCAACCAACATACAACCAAGATCGTACTGATTTAGCAGCCACAGTTCACATGATACATAGAGTTCACAATAAAAGTAGAGTACATTGGAGTTCGGAATAAAAGTTATTACAACATAGTTCAAAATAACATAGCGGAAGCAAGTAGTTTTACACACACGCTTAGTTCAAATACAGTGCCAGTAGATAGTGATGGTCCACAAAACATTAGATAAGACGAACAGAGTGACCCTTGCCCAAGGTCCTAGTTGTCGCCTATCGCCGGATACAGACAGTTGGAGCAGTACCCATAGTACATCTGACCATCTGCAACAACAATGGGAACAACACCCTGAGTACGAGAATGTACTCAGCTAGACTTACCCATCATAAACCAGAAATAAAGAACACCAAGGATCATGCAAGGCTTTAAAGATTGGACCGGCTTGACTCATTTGTAAAAAGCATAAGTTGTTATGAAAAACTATACCAGTACTTTTTACAGCACTTTTAGTATAACCTATTTAAGCTAGGTAAGCACCTATTGCTAAAACAATCACTTGATTCATCATTAACAATCTAGATTACCATATCAGGTTTAGCATTTCCAACATCATTCACTTAACCATCAGTATTCCATTAATGTTACTATGATGCCATAGCTCGAGTCAAGTGCTCACTAACCGGGAGCGACGGCGATTCGAATCGAATTCCTATCCAGCTGGAGATTTATTCCTCATACAAACCCTGCTTCCCCCATCAGGGTCGTGTAGATCACCAATGACTTAACAGGGTGAAAGATAATCTGGTGGCCGAGGTAAATAATGCAACAATGGTTTCACTCAACTCCTATAACTTAATGCAACTATATATATAACTATAGTTCATGTAGTAAGGAACAACTTTTATAAAATAGGAGACTTAAAATGCTCCGGGGCTTGCCTCTTTCGAACGAGCTAGGATGGTGGTCGACGCACTCTGGCAGCTCCTCGCCTGACTCTTCCTCCTCGGGCACCTCCTGTGCCTGAGGCTCCTGCTGATCCGTCCAAGCCTGCTCCTCCTGTACTGCTACCTGCGACACTTCCTACGATCCTGTATGATGCAAGTGCATAAGTAAACATGCGAGTGATGCATCAGATTGTGGTGGAGTGCTTTGATGACATGAGATGCAGATGAGCACATGGAATGAGCAGTTTGAATATAACTATTTCTTCTACAAGGTAGTCCACATCATCCAAGAACATATACCCTAAAACATGCACCTTATTCTTCTATTAGCTAGCCTATCATCTACACATACAAGTGAATCTAAGCTACCAAAGCTTACTAACCTAACTCAACCACAACATCAGCAAGGCATAATGATGCTTCAAAGATACACCAAACATATTTTATTTCTCTTAATTTCTCATAAAGAATAATCTTTTATTCCCTATTTAACTAGGGTTACACAGCAACACCTATTTATGATGTAGATAAAAATCTACAAAAATTACAGTAGATTACTCTTACCATAACTAACCTACTACTAAATTTTCATGAGAATTGAATATGTAAAACTATCTATACAAAATAAACAAGTTATAGCATAATAATGAGCATAAAATTATTTTGTACTAAAAAAAGTATCAAACAATAGATTTCACATTTTTTCTATGTTACTAACAGTAAACTAACACACTACAAAAATTATCACATGTATGTTCTATACAAATTTAGCTTTCTACTAAAAATAACAAAGATTATCAATTAAAAGCATTTGTACTACACCTTAAAAATTTCTCACAGAACAAGCTTCACTAATATTTTTTCTAGAAAGTACATCACTAATAAAGATTAAAGCAACAAGAATCACATTTTTCCCTTCATTATTTTATTTACTACATATTTTCTAAGATATCAGCATTTATAGCAATTAAATAAATTTGCACAGTAAAGTGTTACAAAATAATATGAGATATTTTTAGACTATAGATCTATTCAAGAGGAACATTTCAAAATTTGTTTCATCATTTTTGGAGCTATAAATCTTGAGATATGATTTTTCAAAGCTGTTTCATAATTCTGAGAAATCATTTTCCTTAATTCTTTTAAAAATTCGCCGGTGAAAACGCTGAATACACCCGGTGCAGTGCACCCACACGCGCTGACACACGGGACCCATGGGTCAACGGACCCATCGACCAGCCAGAGCAGCGCGGGGGAGGCGCTGACCGGTGGCGAACTCGCCGCCGGTGAGGTCTCCGGCGACGGGGAGGGCACCAACGTGCTCCCCGCACCGAGACGCACCCAGCGCACCAACTCCGAGCGGCGCGGGAGCTCTGAAGGAGGCTCGCCGGCGGAGATGGCGGCACGGCGGCGCTGGAGCTCGCCGGTCGGCCAATGCAGGCCACGGGGACGGCCGAGAAGGTGAGCGCGAGCACCGCTAGGCGAAGGGGAAGCGGATGCTCGAGATCGGAGGAGGCATGAAGGGCTAGGGAGCTCCGGCCATGCGCGCCGGCCAACGGCGGCCATGGCGACAGTGGAGGAGGGGGGTGGCCAATTGGCCCTCACCTGAGCTCGAGTGGCGGAGTGGAGGCGCGCACGCGGTGGAGGGAAGCGGGGCAGAGCTGAGGCCGGGAGGAATCGGCCGGAGAAGCAGCCACGCGTGCGAACGGCGGTGGCGGAGCTCCGGGAGCCGGTGATGGCGCGGTGGTGCGCTGCTGCTGCTGGCGGGGCGAGAGGAGGGAATGGAGGGAGCAGCCGAGGCGGACGAGCGCGCGGAGGGGGGGTAAGCGAGCGCGGTGCTGCGGGGGCACAGGGGCGCGTGTCTCGCGGCGTCGCCGTCGTCCGGCCACGCGGCGGCCGAGTCCTGCTGCGGTGCCACGGCGTTGCACGCGGGAGGAAGCCGGCGCGGGGCGCGGGCCGGGCTGCCAGCGCTGCTGGGCCGAAAGGGAGGCCGCGGCCCACTAAAGTGAAAAACCGATTTTTCTTTTTAAATAATTTTTTCAGATTTCCTTATTTGTTTCAAAATTGAATTTGGAGATGAAAAAGAGGTTTTCAGAATTCTGGCCCAAAATAAAAGTTGTTCAAAATTTTATTCTCTACAACTTTCATGTAGGGCATTTTTCAAAATTCTCAATAGATTTTGAATTTAGGATTTAAAGCTAAATTGTTAATCAAAAATTTATTTGTTTAGAATATTTTTAAAACAAAATTTGAGAAAAACTTGAATTCAAGAATTGCTCCAAAAATCATGTTAATTTATTCTAGATTATTTAAAATTGCTAATACCCAAAAGTATACTACCTTTTTGGCACTTACATCAAAGTTAGGGTTCTAATTATATGCTTTTCCAGTTTAAATTTAAAAGAGCTATATTTCATGCAATGCTAGTCATGAAATGATGCTGAATGCTTTATGCTTTGAAATGCTAATGCATGCTTAACACCCAGGGGTGTTACAGATATGTCAAACAACTTTACCTTGCTATGTTGGAGGAGAGGCATGTCATATAAGAATGTGGGGGTGCACTCATTTCAAGTTGGAGAAGTCAAGTATGTTCAATTCATTCTTCAACTTGTAAAATCTCTTTTTATCAAGTGGCTTTGTGAATATGTCGGCTAATTGATCTTCGGTGCCAATGATTTTAATGCTAATATCACCCTTTTGTTGATGGTCTCTTATGAAGTGATGCCTTATGTCAATGTGCTTGGTTCTTGAATATTAAACCGGATTTTGAGTCATCTTGATAGCACTTTCATTGTCATAAAACAATGGCACATTCTTGAATTTTATTCCAAAGTCATTTAAGGTGGCTTTCATCCAAAGCAATTGTGCACAACAACTACCGGCACTAATGTATTTGGCCTCGGCGGTAGATAGTGCAACACTATTTTGTTTCTTTGATGACCAAGAAATAAGAGATCTTCCAAGCAATTGACAAGTGTCACTTGTGCTCATTCTATCAATCTTGCATCCACCATAGTCGGAGTCTGAATATCCAATCAACTCAAAATTAGACCCCTTTGGAAACCATAATCCAACATCATGAGTGCCCTTTAGATATCTCAATATCCTCTTGGTTGCTTTCAAGTGACTTTCTCTAGGTGAAGCTTGATATCTTGCACACTTGCACACACTAAATATCACATCTATCCTAGAAGCGGTGACATAGAGCAAACTTCTAATCATAGACCGGTATAGCTTTTGATCTACCATGTTTCCACTATCATCAAGACCCAATTGATCATTAGTGCCTATTGGTGTACTCATTTGCTTAGCATCTTGCAATCCAAACTTCTTGATCATGTCCTTGATGTACTTGCCTTGACTTACAAAAGTGCCATTCTTCATTTGCTTGATTTGAAGTCCAAGGAAGTAACTAAGCTATCCAATCATAGACATCTCAAACTCATTAGCCATCATATTTCCAAACTCTTCACAAAGTCTTGATTTGTTGATCCAAAAATAATATCACCAACATAGATTTGCAACACAAACAAGTCAATGCCTATCTTCTTAGTGAAGAGAGTGGTGTCAACCTTTCCCATCTTAAACCCTTTAGAGAGGAGAAAGTCCCTCAACCTCTCATACCATGCTCTAGGTGCTTGCTTCAAATCATACAATGCCTTCTTGAGCTTGTAAACATGGTCGGGCTTCTTGTCACCTTCAAAACCGGGAGGTTGCTCAACATAGACCAACTCATTTATGTACCCATTAAGAAATGCACTTTTCACATCTATTTGATATAACTTGATGTTGTGTGCACAAGCATATGCTAATAAGATTCTAATTGCCTCCAATCTTGCAACTGGTGCATATGTCTCTCCAAAGTCAAGACCCTCAACTTGAGTGTATCCTTGTGCTACTAATCTTGTTTTGTTTCTCACAACCATGCCATCTTGATCTTGCTTGTTTCTAAAGACCCACTTAGTACTAATCACATTATAGTTCTTTGGCCTCTCAACAAGTTTCCAAACTTGATTTATAACAAAGTTGTTTAGTTCTTCATGCATGGCATTTACCCAATCAGAATCCTTCAAAGCATCTTCTAATTTTTTAGGTTCTTCAAGTGACACAAATGAGTAATGCTCATAAAAGGATGTTAGCCTTGATCTAGTTTGAACACCACTTTGAATTTCACCAATGATTTGGTCCAATAGATGATCTCTTGCAATACTAGTAGGTTGGAGTATTGGGAGTTGATTGCTTCCACTTGTTTGACCTTGAACTTTAGCTTCATCATGAGTACCACTAGAGCTTGCTTGATTTGTATTAATGTGCACACTTTGGTTGATCCCATGAATATCATCATCATCAACTTGCCTTGGCCTAACATCACCAATGTCCATGTTATTCATTGCATTTGACAATTGATCTCCTCTCATATCATCAAGGTTTTGAGCTTCATTTTGAGACCCTTAGGTTTCATCAAACTCAACATCATAAACTTCTTTCAAGGTGCCATTAGTGAGATTCCAAACTCTATATGCCTTGCTTGTGGTAGAATAACCAAGTAAGAACCCTTCATCACATTTCTTGTCAAACTTGCTCAATCTAGTGCCTTTCTTGAGAATATAGCATTTGCAACCAAACACTCTAAAGTATGCAATGTTGGGTTTTCTTCTATTCAATAGCTCATATGGTGTCTTCCCAAGCTTTCCATGGCAATAGAGACGGTTGCTACAATAGCAAGTCGTGTTGATGGCTTCACTCCAAAATGAATGACTAACATTGTATTCACTAAGCATTGATCTAGCCATATAAATCAAGGTTCTATTTTTCCTTTCAACTACACCATTGGATTGAGGAGTGTATGTTGGTGAGAATTGATGTCCAATACCAAGATCATCACATAAATCTTCAATTCTTGTGTTCTTAAACTCACTACCATTGTCACTTCTAATCTTCTTGATGGTAGTCTCAAACTCATTTTGCACCCTTTTGACAAAAGATTTGAATAGATCATGTACATCACTCTTGTCATAGAGAAAGAACACCCAAGTATATCTAGTGTAGTCATTCACAATCACAAAACCATACTTGTTGCCACCAATACTAGTGTATGTTGTTGGCCCAAACAAGTCCATATGCAATAGCTCAAATGCCTTTGATGTGCTCATTTCACTCTTACTAGGATGTGCATTTCTAACTTGTTTGCCGGCTTGACAAGCACTACATGGTTTATCCATCTCAAAGGTGACATCCTTCAATCCTCTAACTAAGTCATGCCTCAAAAGTTTGTTCAATTGTTTCATTACAACATGACCAAGCCTTCTATGTCACAACCATCCCATACTAGATTTACTAAGCAAGCATGATGTCAATTGTGTCTCACTATCATTGAAGTCAACCAAGTATAAGCTACCATGTCTAAATCCTTTGAATATCAAATTTGATCCATCAACACTTATGACTTCAACATCATCACTACCAAATATACACTTGAAGCCAAGATCACAAAGTTGTGCCACCGATAAAAGATTGAAATCCAAGCTCTCAACTAGCAACACATTAGATATGCTCATGTCATTTGAGATAGCAATTTTACTAAGCCCCTTGACCTTGCCTTTCTTGTTGTTGCCAAAAGTGATAGCATCAAAACCATCATTTTGAATTTTATCAATTGATTTGAACATACAAGAATCCCCGGTCATATGTTGAGTGCACCCACTATCAAGCACACAATGCCTTCCTTCGGCTTTGTAATTGACCTACAAGACAAGATCAATTCTTTTTAGGTACCCAAACTTATTTGGGTCCTCTAAGGTTAGTGACCAAGCTATTTGGTACCCAAATGGCTTTCTTCTTTGAGTCCATCCATGGTGTACCAATGAACTTAGCATGAACATCATTTGTACCCTTGGTAAGCATATAGAAAGAATCAAACTTAATTGAGGATATATTAGCATTGGATTTCTTGTTCATGCATTGTTGCTCTATGTGACCAACTTGCTTGCAACTTTTACAATAGCTAACATTGTTCTTCACAAAACGAGTCTTATGAGGAGCAAAAGCGGCCTTGCCTTTCTTGGGGTTATAGCCCAATCTTTCTTTGTAGAGAGAAGCTCTTTGGCTATCCAAGCACATAAGCAAGCGGTCCTCACCACCATAAGCCTTAGCTAAGGTGTGATTAGGCTCTTTTACCTCCTTGAGATTTTCATTCTCAACTATAAGTGTGGAGTCACAAGTGAAACCATCACTACTAGATGAGGATGATGTAGATCAGCTACATGAAGGGTTAGTGGGAGCAACAACAATAGGCTTATAAAAGGATTCATTAATTATATCACATGATATGCCTATGTTGCAAGTTTTAGCTTTCTCAATATTAGTTGGCATGTTTTCACATTTTTCAACTAGAAACGAATGAGCTTCTTCAAGCTTAGTGTGAGACTTTTGAAGCTTCTTATGGTCTACCTTTAGAATCTTATAAGACGCCCTAAGCTCATCAAGTTCTTGCATAAGGTTTTTCTTTTTCTTAAGCAAGCCCTTGCACTCCTTTATAGATTCCTTAAAATATTGAGTGCAATCTTCTAGCATAGTGATTAGTTTATCTTTAGTGAATTCTTCTTCATCACTATCACTATCACTAGCATTATCATGATCACTCTCATCGTCGGATGATACCTTGGTGGCCTTAGCCATGAAGCACGATGGAGTGTCGAAGAGGGAGACCTTCTCTTGGATGGCAATGCTAGCATGTCCCTTCTTCTTGCTCTTATTGTCATCCTCATCATCACTATCCCATGTAGCAACATGAGAGTCATTCTTCTTTTTATGAGAACTCTCCTTCTTTTGTTGCTTTTTCTTTTGCTTCTTCCTCTCCTTCTTGATAGCATCTTCATCATCACTATCATAAGGACACTTTGCAATAAGATGGTCCTTGCTATGGCATCTAAAACATCTCATGGTATGCTCATTCTTCTTGTAAGAGTTCTTCCTCCTTCTTGCACAAAAGCCCTTCTTCTTTATGAATTTTCCAAATTGCTTGATAAAAAGAGCCATCTTCTCATCAATGTCATCACTATCACAAGAGCTTGAGTCTTCATCACTTGATGATTCAATCTTAGATTTGCCCTTGGATGTGGTGGCTTTGAATGCCACACTCTTCTTCTTCTCATCATCCTTCTTCTCACTTTCCTTCTTCTTCTTTTTGACCAACTCCTCTTTCTCATCATCTTCTCTATATGAATCATCGGTCATCACTTCTTGGAATACTTGTTGAGAAGTTGAATCCTTCAATGTAGTCCTCACTAGCATGGTGATCAATGTATCAAATCTCTTGGGCAAGCTTCTCAAGAACTTTATAGAGAATTGGTTGTCCTTAACCTCCTCACCAAGTGCCTTGAGCTCATTCACAATGACTTGCAATCTATGAAACATTTCCGATACACTCTCATCTTCTTGTATCTTGAAGCTAGAAAACTTTTCTTGCAAGATATATGCTTTAGCGGTCTTTGTGCCTTCGGTGTCCTCAAAAGTTTCTTCTAGCTTGGCCCAAGCATCATGAGCAATCTCAATGTTCTTCACTTGCTCAAAGGTCTTGTCATCTAGTGCCTCATGAAGAGCACTAATGGCAATGTCATTGCATTAGAGCTTCTTCTCTTCCATCGGTGTAGGTACTTCTGGATTAACAACCTCAAATTTTGTTTCGGTGGCCTTCCACACTTCTCTATTGATTGACTTGAGGTGTGCGGTCATCTTAACCTTCCAATATGCATAATTTGTGCCATCAAAGTGAGATGCCTTCTTGGTGTTGTTGATGTGCAAGCTTAGTTGAGCCATTTCTTTTTCACCGTAGGTTGTTAAGCCTCAAATAAACGGTGCCTCGGCTCCGATACCACTTGTAAGATCCAAATGGCTAGAGGGGGGTGAATAGCCTATTTAAAAATCTACAAGCTTCATTAAACAACCACATTAGTATAAAAGATGGCTAAGCTAATTCTAGCACTAGCTCAACTACTTAAGCAAGCCACCTACACAAGTCTAGTACAAGGCTATCCACTAAACATAACAACAACTACAAGCTAGAAATAAGAAGTAATACGAGAGAAGAGTTTTGAGTGATTATACCGCCATGTAGAGATGAGAAGTACCAATCAATCAATAACACAAGAGAAATCCTCGGGAAGAGAATGACACAAGAATTTATCCCGAGGTTCACTTACTTCCTGGCAAGCTACTCCCCGTTGTGGCGATACACCCACTTATCAGTTCGCGAGCTAATCAACTATCAAGAGTCGAGCCCTCGGTGGGCGCCGCACAACCGCACACAAGATGGGGATCCTCCAAGCCATTAGCTCCACTAGAGTATTCAATTTGCGAACTCCCGCGGGAAAGGATCAAGAACCCCTTACAACACTTGGTGAGGGCTCTAACAATCTCCAATTGCGAGCTCAATCACCTCCGCTGCTCCAAGCCGTCTACCGTGTTGGGAAACACGGAAGAGTAACAAGAAATCCACAGCAACTCGAAGATCAAGTGCCTCTAGAATGCAACTCTCAAGCAATGCACTTGAATCTCACTCAATCTCACTCAAGATGTGCAACTAAGCAAAGAGATGATCGGAGGGGTTGTTCTCTAGCTCAAAGGATGTCTCTAGGTCTCAAAATGAGCAAAAGTTACCCTCAAACCCCGGACATCTTCTCTAGCTCCAAGCCATTACCGGACGACGCAGTTCAAAACGTGCTGACCAGACGCACCGGTCAGGGTGACCGGACGCGTCCAGTCACTACAGGACAAGCATGAACAGTATGCGTTAGAAGTTACCGTTGATGTGACCGGACACGCTCTAGCGATTGACCGAACGCGCTACCTGACGTCCGGTCGGAGTCCAGTAAGCTCCCACCATGACTGGACACATCCGACCGCACGTGACCGGACGCGCCACGCGTCCGATCAGCACTCTGCTGCACTCTGCCCCTCTGGACGCCTGATCGAACGCTCCGATGCCGTGAGGGACCAGACGCGCCGATCGCGCGCTCTGCTTCTGCGCACAGGTGAACTGACCAGACGCGCTGGTCAGGCCAGACCAGCATCCGGTTAGAAACCCTAACACCCGTGTGCCTGACAACTGCTGAGAACTGATCGGACGCGTCCGGTCAAACCGCGACCGTGTCCAGTCACCATAGTGACCGCCGTTCGCCTCCGTTTCTTTTTCGACTTCCGACGTAGTAGAAAATAGGCATTACACTTCCCCAAAAAGCACCGAATGCATGTGTGTTAGCATTTCACAAACATTTTCAAGGCGTTATGTTAGCTCTCTACTATATCCTAATGCATATGCTCAAGACATTGATCTAGTGGCACTTGATTCCCGAGCTAACCGTGATTGCCCCTCTTGATAGTCGGCTATGTATCCTGTAACACCCCAGGTGTTTATCACCAATTAAGTGGTGGGTTTAAGATCAAACATGATAGATTAGGGGAGATGACGATGTCAAAGTCAAACCTATGGGGATAAGCCCTAACCTAAACTTGGATATTGCACCCTCGCTTACATATAGGCTCAATTAAAAGATATATGCTTGGGTGTTGCTATCAAACACATGTCTCACCTTAGTAACTATCTATATTAAGCCCTGGAAAAGTTTCATGAAGTTTGGAATCAAAAAGTCACATAAAATGATAAGTTATATCCTGGTTAGAATGGTTTTACTAAGTGTTTGAATTGCACTATTAGGTGAGTGGAATTATAGATCATCAACCAAACCTTGCAAACTTATCCAAATGACTCTAGATGAACTCTACAACAAAAGTCATGAAGGGTTCATGTTGAGCAAAAGTCAAGAAAATGCCCCAATTGGCCTAAAACCCTAGTTTAGGCTTTACCGAGTTGATACTTTGACCAAAGTGAAAGTTTGACTTCTGTACCAGTTATGAGGTTTGACCTTAAACAAAAGTTGTAGTTCATCTTATGTACAACCAACTTTGTTTAATGGTTAAGAGTTAGTTTGGCCTCTAACCTAGTCAAATAGAGCTCCCAAGATTTAATAAAGTGCTGTTTTGGATCTCAGAAAATTTGGCTAAGTCATAATGGAGTTTAGTCTCGGGTATCCCACTTTGGAGCTTTGTATCTTGCAACCCAAGCTGATCTAGACCTTGAGCCTTAAATGAAAGTTGTAGCTCAGTTGGTTCTCTGCAAATAATGTTTTTGGACCAAGAGTTAAATTTCCTTGTAGGTAAGTCGAACCATGGCTCGAAGTTTGAATCTGCTGCAGTTTGTTTCAGACTTAGAAATTTTTCCAAGTCTGGGAATTCCAGCACCAATACCGGGTGGCACGTCGCGTTCTCGCGTTTGTGCTAAGCAACTTAAGTTGAGCCAAAAATAAGAGTTGAAGTATACGTCTTGAAGAAGAGCTCATAGAAAGTAGGATTTGATCTGACATGTTTTGACCAGCAAATTAGAGCCTCAACCGAGCCAAGCTTAGTCCTTGTTTAGTCGTTGACACTGTCATGTTAGCAGCTAATTAACTGCTGACCCACTGTCCGAATGGCTGAACAACCTTAATGAGTTTTGTAGATCATCATGTGGACAACAACTTTTCTTAAGGCATCTAAGACCAAATATGCTTGGAAGATGCCATTTTTGTGACCCGAAGTTGGGCACTCTGTCACCCACCAGCTGTTTGATGAAAGGGGGCGCGTGGCCACCATGTAGGGCAGTAGCGCCCCACCTCCACGCCGCGTGCCTCTACCTTCTCTCTCGCGTCGCTGTGGTGGCAGATGCTTTTCCCTCACTCGCCTCACCCTCCCTTTCCCCTTCCTCGTTTTCTAGCGCCGCGCACGCGAGCAGAGCGCGGTCGCGCCATGGCTGGGTCGGCTAAGCTCACTGCCTCAGCGTGGTTCCGCTCCCCCAACGCTCCTCTGACTGAGCCACCCACTCTAGCATGTCCGCCGCACCTCACCGCACCTCCTCCACCCTTCCTTCGCATTCCGTGGCCGCCGGAGTGCTATTGCCTGTGCAGCTTCAACCGACGGACCGTCAGTCATCGTGGCCTAGCCACCTCGGGCCACTGCGAGCCCAGCTGCCGCTTTCCGTGGAAGCGTACAAGGCCCCTAGAGCTTCCCCGCCCCTTCCCGGCCTCTCTTCGCCACTGTAGCGCGTGGCCACCGGCGCCATGGTCGCCGCGGACACCGTGCGTGCGGTCAGGCCAACCTGGGCCACCTCCGGCTGAGCTGGGCAGCTCCACGCGAGCGCGCAGGCCCCCTGTTGCTCCGCCGCCACCCCGTCGTCGCCGACGAGCCCCCTATAACCGTAACCGACGACCTCCGGTGACCTCCCCCTCTGTTAATCACGGCAGGGGCCTCGGGCTTGAATTCGAGAAAAGTCAGGGGGGTTTCTGCAGAACTAGTGACTCAAGTGAATAGTGCGGTTAGGACCTATTTGCTCGGTTTAAATAAAGTTCTTGCAGGGGCCTCACTGAGAAGCCTGTGACTCATATGAACAGTACAAGCAGAGCTCGGGTTGATTCCTAGAAAGTCCAGGGGTCCCGAGGCGAAAGTGGTTTCCTTTTTCCTTTTTCTTTTTTTTTTACAGATTTTGGCTAGATCTTTGAAAATTATTATCTCATCCTAGGAAGCTCCAAAAATAGTAAATGAGGACTTTTTGGAAACCTTGAGAAAATATCTTTGCAGTGGAGTCATAATATGTTACATGTTTGTAAATGTTTTCTGATGTCTTTATTTAGGCTTTAAAAGTGCTCTAGAAATGCTTATAAACTTGACCAGAGCCATATCTTGAGTTTTAGAACTCCAAAAATGGTGATTCTTGTTTTGTTAATTTTGTGATGAGATGTACTTGCTAGGAAAAATAGTAAACACACTAGTTGTTCACTGTTTTCTTGAGGTTTTGATTTGACCTTGTTAAATAAGGAAATCTACATTATATTGCTTGTTATTTTCATATCTTGAGTTGTGTTGCTCCAAATGATGTGAAATTTTTATGGTAGTCTTTCCATTCTATGAGTGTACTGTGGTATAAATTTCATGGTCATTGCTTACTGTATGCTCAAGTTATTGATTTAACTTGTTTATAGCTTGATAAATAGCTTATAAATAATATATAAATGATAAAATAGAAAATTTTGTTCCATTACCTTAGTATGATGTTTCTCTATCATATTGATTCATAATATGGCCTTGTGTTCACAGAAAATGTTGAGTGTTAAGTTTAACTTGCTCTCACATGATTTATTGCTATAGCCATTTGTCTTTTTCATAGAGGTTGTTATACATGTCCAAATGGTTTCAAATTTGGATAGTAGACTTTTGGGATCATGTGTAGGCCTCTGTAATTTTGGTAGAATTTATTATGCACTTTTGATATGTGTTCATAATTCCACCAAATTATCTAAATAAATTAAGAAAATGCATTAAAAGAATTTATTTAGGAATGGACACTATGTTTTCTGGTGTTCATTAGTCATGTGTGACATGTTGGTAAAGTTGGTTTTGTCCAATTATATGTTTGCAACATAAGTTAATAATTATTTCTTGCAAATGAAGTTTCTGGATAGATCTGAAAACTTGGCAAAGTTCTTCATGACAATGTGCTTTGTTGTGAAACTTGTTCATACAAAAGTTGTAGATAATTTATATATCTAGCTGCTGTTAAAATTTGGTGCAATTTGGCCATGTGGTTTAGGAGTTATAGCTGTTGAAAGTTGGGTTACAGAATTGCTTGCTCTCTGTCTTGTTAGACCAGTTTCTGTGTTTGTGTAAATTCGACATGTTAAACTTTGGAATCATGCTGTGATGATTATAAATTAAATGTAGATAATTTCATAAGGTTTCCATAATGTCTTCTTTCAAGTCATTTAGAGTTGTAGATCTCTAGTTATGATTAAATTACTCAGCTGTTGGTCTGATGTCCAGAAGGTAGCAATTTCTAGTTCTAGTACTTTAATTAACTTTGTCATGCTTGGGTATTGAAGTGTAACTCATATCTTTAATGATACTTGGGTGGTACCCTGTGATCTTGTGAGACTTGGTTCTTGATTGATGTGCTTGCCCTCTTCTATGTTATGTCTTAATGAGGATTAAGTTAATTAGCTCTAGGGTTTATGTGAACTTTGGTATGCTTGCATGATTGCTATAGTTATTGCACTTCTATGCATTCACACATGTGCATGATTGCATCTCATATAGGTACACTAGCAGAAACATGTGAAGGGTGTGGCATTGGAGCCAAACCTGAAGACGATGTTTGGTGGATCCATCCCGAAGATAGAAGGACCGAACAAGTGTCAAATGAGGGAAATGCTCGCCAAGCGAGTTTCATCTGACAAACTCTAACTTGAGTCAGATCCCAGGCAAGCCCCAGAGCATTATAAGCCTCCTACCTTCAAAGCAATTAATTCTATATATGTTATAAATATTGTTGCATTAAGTGGTAGGAGTTGGTTGAAAACCTTGCTGCATTATATCATTCCTTGTCCAGATATATGAATCCTTGAATCCTACATAGACTAGGATCGAGTAGATGCTTAGCCCTGCTTTAAGCGGTAGAAGTCAGGTGATTTCCTATCACCTGCGAGATATAGGGATATTCATATATGGCACGGTTGGCTATATGTGCTATCGTGGAAAGGAACCATGTGTTAATAAAATGAAATGAGACCGGGCGGGATGATGATAGTGAAGCGACAAGGCGTGGAGGTCTTGGGTGTGAATCTATCCCCATCTGAGTCGTTTAAGGACCGATTCGCTATACGTCCTTGAGTCATGTTGAACGCAGTCTAACACTTAGTTGGCCGGATAAGCCGTTCCGACCGTGAAGCCGAGTAATGTGATTCAGGCCGGGAATCGAATGGTAGGTTGCTTCTTGGAGGAGAGAAAGGATGTGCTTGGGGACATTGGCGTGAGACCAAGGGGGGTTAGAGTCCCTATCACCTGGCAGAGTGTCGCCCTTGGGGTCGCGACATCATTCGGACCCGTGATTCCTGAATCATATGAAAAGGTGGCCTATGCGACCCTGGCAGGGGCCTACGCGGTGAGTGTTAGAAATACCCCTCCAGCTGGATAGGAATTCGATTCGAATTGCCGTTGCTCCCGGTTAGTGAGCACTTGACTTGAGCAGCGGCAACGTAGATTCAATTAAATTGAACTGATGGTTAATTGGATCACGATGGAAAGGTTGCCTCAAATTATACCTGCTATGGTTAATATTGTTTGCTCCTAATAAAGTGAGTGCTCTAGTACAGGTTCTAATATAGATGATAGGTTAATAATAATTAACTTGATGCTTAAGCATTAATGATTGATCATCTATATTAAGCTTTTATGCAAAATGTTGTCAAGCTAGCCCCACTTTATATCAGCCTTGCATGATCCTTGGTGTCACCTTATTTCTAGTTTCTGATGGGTAAGTCTAGCTGAGTACCTTCTCGTACTCAGGGTTTATCCCCACTTGTTGCAGGTTGTAAAGTATCATGGCTACTGCAAGAGTTGGTTGGCTCCTGCCTTAGTGGCGGAGTGTGATCATGGGCATGATCCTTCTTATTTACCTTATCTCTAATGCTTTTGTTGGAAGTCGACCTTGGTACTGGCATGTATTTGAAATAAGAATAATGTTAGTTTCTAATTACTTTGCTTCCACTACTTTTCAATTTAAGTTGTAATAACTATGTTGAACTCCGATGTAAATTGATTTACTTGTGAAATGGTTATGACATGTGACTTGTTATGTTGAATCACTACGATCTTGGCTTGTATGTTGGTTGGTTTGAAATCCCTCGTGATTTCATTGGACTACCGGAGTTATATGGGCTCAAGTGCGAGAATTTGATTATTTCGGTGATTGTTTTTGTACTTGTGCTCTTATAATTTGGACGGTTCTATTACAGCTGGTATCGGAGCAAGATTCAACATTAAACTTGTCATATGTGTATTTAAAACAAAGGTTTTGTTTTCTAAAACCAGTTTTATCATCTTATAGTTATATATAGGTTTGTGAAATCTAAATTTTAAATATAAGTATGCCAGTGGTCAATTTTCTTATGCCCATATAAGGATTATTAGGTGGCTTATATAAGTACTAACTTGGGGGTTTTTCATTTATGTATCTACGCCCAGGCCAAGGTATGTATGTGTGATGACTCTCCCACACTATGCTACCCGGTGTGTTAGATTGGTGGTAGCCTTCATATATGAGATAGTCATATATGTCGCTAGTTTACTTTTATGTAACATCGTACCTACGCTCAGGTAAGTGTGAGTTGTGAGGGCATGACCGTACAACCTACGGTCTAGGGGAGAGCTAGTTTTGGTTACTGGATTATTTACATGTTACACACATGTATATATGAAGGTACTTAATTATGGGTGATCGAATGATTCGGGTAGTTTTGGTGCTACATGTATATATACGAGGGTATATGTACATGGGAGTACTTAGAATTTTACTTTCCTGCTCTCATTGTGTGCTATATTTGGGGAATTGTTGGGCTGCAATGAAACTTTTATGCAGGCACGCTAACCACGAATGTGTAAGTCGAATGTAGCTGTCGACTAGCTATATATCGAGAGAGTGCGTGTTATGCCACCGACATAGAACGTGATTGCCACCTTAGGTTGGCAATCTTGTGAGGACGAATAGGGCAACACATGCATCATCTTGATTGTTGCTTTATGCATAGCTCTACTCCTCTCACCCTTATTCTATAGCAAGTAACATGTGATTGATGTGACACTATCTTCCGTGTGTGGAGTCAAACAAGAATGCCTTGTTCCATGTTGCTTGAATAGGAAATGCTTGATAAAAGTGTGTGCTTAGCCTTGCTAGAAATAATTGTGGATTCTCATAAATGAATTAAATTGGTGTTGGTCTAAGGTAACAATGTTTAGAGCAAATAGACTAACATGTTTGTATGCTCTCTTGTTAAGTATAACAAAGGTAAGCTTTGCTTTGCTTGTTAAATGTTGGCTGCTAGAACGGTTTCAGTTGTAATGATGCTTTCGTGCTCATAATGGTGTTTTCTATAGTTATGGAGAATACCAAAGATGTAGCTAACTTACTTATCTAGCTTGTCCTAAAAATTCATGACCCTAGGTCTTAAAGTTTGAGAGTTATGAAATTTAGAAGTTTACTATCAGGTTTTGCTTATGCTCTGAATAGATCTGAATGTTTGATTTGTTTGACCTGTGTACATAGGGAATCATGTCTTGGAGATAATAGAAGAAGTGTAGTACTTTTTCTAAGCTTTCCAAAATGTCCTATAGCACCAATTGTGGTGGTCTAAATCTCTAGTTATGAGCTTGCCAAGTGGAATGACAGAATCTGTCCACATCTGGGCAGAGATGTCTTCCTTGTCTTGTTTGGCCTTGTTATGATAATAAGAAAGTTATAGACAACTTAATAAGCTTTACATAAAGTTAAGGCTCAGCCTTGTTGTGTCCCTAGAACCCCAGTTATGTATTTTTGAAGTTCTTGTCAGTTTTCTGTCCATATTGGTACAGATCTGAAACATTAGCATTTTTGGTCATGTTAATAGATGAATTAGCTTTTGGTATGAATAACTAAAGTTTATTCATCTTCCTAAGCTTTCTAGAAAGTCTAGGATCACCTTTTTAGAAGGTCTACAACCTCAGTTATGGTTGAAACAAGTAGTTACTATGCTGCTGTCTAGATTCTGTGCACATGTTAAGTTAGTCACCTTAGCTAGCGTTTGTTTTGAGCTAAACTTGTAGTTAGTTCATGCTTGAGATGAATGCCTATTTTAGGTGAGCCTTGTGCTTTGGATTGGTTGCTTAAGCTCAATCGTTTGAATTTTCTCAGATGTCTGCTTGACTGATGTTGTATGTATGAGTGTTATCTAGGTAGTGCCATAGTTGTCACCTCGTTTGTCCTCGGTAAGCATGCGAGTGTCGAATAGCTTTATCTTAGGGCAACACTCGAGTTACATGAAATGATCTCTTGGTGTTGTCTGCAATTAGGTTCTCTCTTAGGAGCCTAAGCCTGTAGACTTGATGGTTAGCCCTTGAATGTTTGTATCCATGCCTTTGCTTAACCGAAAGCCTAAAGTTTAGTTCTCCTATATGTTGTATAAGCCATGGATGTTTTCCAACCCTTTTTGTGAAGACCCTTATCGACTGACCAACCAAGTTAACTTTTATCAACGCTAGCCTTTGACCATGGTTCGTACATTACCAGTTGTGGAGACCGCACCTAAATTTATGTTGGACCTCCCGGTTGCCTCTCCCAAAGGTTAGCTAATGCGACGAAACGTCTTTTTGTTGTGACCTCTAAATCGTGTGCTTGCAAATTCGTGCATCTACCTTATCAACTCAATCTATGACTACATATCGGTTTTTGCCCTGAAAATTTTGCTTAATCTGTCCCCAACCTTCCCAAGTCTTAAGATGTTCATCAGTCTTGATCTCATGTTATTGCTCAACATGATTGAATCTTCTGTTAATCTTTTATTTGGTACTCCCCTTGGTGAATGCAAGTCGTACGTAGAATTTAAGCAAGAGCCTCTTGCTCAGTTATCCTTGGCAATTGCGTGATGTTCTCTTGTGCTATATTTTGATCTTCGGATCATTTTCGTGTTGATTTTAAACCTTGTGACTACCTTTGTTTCCTATCCCTTCTTGGATGGCGCTTGTTCTTACAGCCCATTGGTGCCACTTGAAATTTCACTTTTCGTTATGCGTTTCGTATTGGTGTTATGAGTAGCCGCTGATGGTGCCACGACGAAACCAAGGGCCTCCTGTGGCTGCAGACACATGGCTGGCTGCTTGGCACGCGCTGGTATCACGGTTTCTAGTCATGATCCATTATGACAGTCGATGTGTTATTTTCTCGTGTCCCTTGGTTATCTCTACAGATTGTATCGTAAGATCCATATCTTAGACCGAAAGTAGTGGCGTTTCCTTCTGAAGTTTCTAAGAGGATAACCTTTGAAGAACAGGTCACCGATATAAACATTAGCAGACTGCAATATGTGGTAGTCAAGTGACTCTACTTAGTTGCCCAAGTATTGACAACCATCATCTAGGGAGCCACGTATCTCAGCTCTATTGGATAAAAAGGACACACAACACTTAACGTTGGATAAGTCATTCGTTGGATAAGAATCGATCGTCACATTATGCAAGTCTTAACCTCTGAATGCATAATGACCATACCATCGCAATCAACCATCTCTAGTGTGACTCCTTATCTACTGACTTCGATGGCAATCATCTGTTCTGTATCAACCATGATTCTTGTGGACAAGAGTGAAGATTTAGAATTTTTAGTGTTGAGAGACAACTGATTAGTTACCAATAGGAAGGTTAATCTCCAGTTAGGTAATGACTCATTGGTAGCTACTAAGGCTATGTCTTACAGAGCAATACCCAACCAGAAGTTAATCAACTAGCCACAACTTGAGTGATACTCTACCTTTCAGAGCCATGGAGATCAAGTCAATTCCGTCTTGGACAATCACACAAATAGTGCAAGGTGTTCAATCAGCCGCGGTGAAGAATTAGAGAAATGCATGCCCTATTTTCGATCAACATCCTTGTGCCCTTAGGTGCCACAAATGGTTTGTTCATAACTTTATTGGACAAAGTGTTGAGGAATATTCAAAAGCAATTTGAAAAGTGTCAAACAACATATTTTCCATCTTAGAGCTGTTGTTTGATCCTAAAAAGGAAGCCTCAAGGTGACAGTTGGCCTGACAAAGTTGCTACGCTGCAAGTCAACTCAACTTACAGTGCAACTAAGTCATGAAGGAAAATTTTTACTCAATCGCTTGGTGGTAGACTACTCCCCATGGTTTAGTAAATATTTACAACTTTTGTTGTCCTTAAGGCGTCGTTACATCTTTCCTTGGGAATTATTTTCCAATGATAACATACTTTGGTACCTTATACATGTTTCTACCCAAGAGGTTGTATCTGATTCAACCCAGATAACTATTGTCTTTGGATAAAAGAATCTTATTAGATAACTGTTGGCAGAAATAGGAAGCTGACAGAGTCAGCTATCACATTCACTGACCATCGATAGACTCAGATAATACAGTGTTATCATCAGAGAAAGAGAACTACATGCATGGAATAGTAAGTAGCTTCTATTAGCTGATATATGAATGTTTGAACATTTACGACCAACATAGACCCTGTCTATTGGTTAGTCAGTATCCTATAGTCTCAGAGTATATTTGTCGTCTATGATCTCACCCTTTTGGAAGGTTGTGCTCAAACCATTTTGGTAGAGGACTGCTTTTCAAACTTTGTAAACATAGAGTCATTTTGATGAGTACACTTATGAAGATTTTGGTCTAATGTAAAGTTCATATGGACTATGCTGTGTTCACTAAAGAATCAGATACTTGTTAGTGGTTCGCTCATGGACCAAACGATCTCCATACATTGAGAATGCAGTACTGTGCTATCTGAGATTCCTCCCAAAGTAACAATGCTTCATGGAAGTCAATGAAGGAAATTCTTCAGACAAATTTTACTATAAAGAGTAAGTATCAGAAAGTGCTTTTGACCAAATGGTTCTCCGATGCTGAAGCTTTGTAGCTGAATGCTATAGCAGATGTTGGGAACTAGATAACGTGTCTCTCTTCCTTAAAAGGTCTTCCATTCCGAATCTCGGGACGCGATTCTTTTAAGGGGGGAGGGCTGTAACACCCCAGGTGTTTATCACCAATTAAGTGGTGGGTTTAAGATCAAACATGATAGATTAGGGGAGATGACGATGTCAAAGTCAAACCTATGGGGATAAGCCCTAACCTAAACTTGGATATTGCACCCTCGCTTACATATAGGCTCAATTAAAAGATATATGCTTGGGTGTTGCTATCAAACACATGTCTCACCTTAGTAACTATCTATATTAAGCCCTGGAAAAGTTTCATGAAGTTTGGAATCAAAAAGTCACATAAAATGATAAGTTATATCCTGGTTAGAATGGTTTTACTAAGTGTTTGAATTGCACTATTAGGTGAGTGGAATTATAGATCATCAACCAAACCTTGCAAACTTATCCAAATGACTCTAGATGAACTCTACAACAAAAGTCATGAAGGGTTCATGTTGAGCAAAAGTCAAGAAAATGCCCCAATTGGCCTAAAACCCTAGTTTAGGCTTTACCGAGTTGATACTTTGACCAAAGTGAAAGTTTGACTTCTGTACCAGTTATGAGGTTTGACCTTAAATAAAAGTTGTAGTTCATCTTGTGTACAACCAACTTTGTTTAATGGTCAAGAGTTAGTTTGGCCTCTAACCTAGTCAAATAGAGCTCCCAAGATTTAATAAAGTGCTGTTTTGGATCTCAGAAAATTTGGCTAAGTCATAATGGAGTTTAGTCTCGGGTATCCCACTTTGGAGCTTTGTATCTTGCAACCCAAGCTAATCTAGACCTTGAGCCTTAAATGAAAGTTGTAGCTCAGTTGGTTCTCTGCAAATAATGTTTTTGGACCAAGAGTTAAATTTGCTTGTAGGTAAGTCGAACCATGGCTCGAAGTTTGAATCTGCTGCAGTTTGTTTCAGACTTAGAAATTTTTCCAAGTCTGGGAATTCCAGCACCAATACCGGGTGGCACGTCGCGTTCTCGCGTTTGTGCTAAGCAACTTAAGTTGAGCCAAAAATAAGAGTTGAAGTATACGTCTTGAAGAAGAGCTCATAGAAAGTAGGATTTGATCTGACATGTTTTGACCAGCAAATTAGAGCCTTAACCGAGCCAAGCTTAGTCCTTGTTTAGTCGTTGACACTGTCATGTTAGCAGCTAATTAACTGCTGACCCACTGTCCGAATGGCTGAACAACCTTAATGAGTTTTGTAGATCATCATGTGGACAACAACTTTTCTTAAGGCACCTAAGACCAAATATGCTTGGAAGATGTCATTTTTGTGACCCGAAGTTGGGCACTCTGTCACCCACCAGCTGTTTGATGAAAGGGGGCGCGTGGCCACCATGCAGGGCAGTAGCGCCCCACCTCCACGCCGCGTGCCTCTACCTTCTCTCTCGCGTCGCTGTGGTGGCAGATGCTTTTCCCTCACTCGCCTCGCCCTCCCTTTCCCCTTCCTCGTTTTCCAGCGCCGCGCACGCGAGCAGAGCGCGGTCGCGCCATGGCTGGGTCGGCTAAGCTCACTGCCTCAGCGTGGTTCCGCTCCCCCAACGCTCCTCTGACTGAGCCACCCACTCCAGCATGTCCGCCGCACCTCACCGCACCTCCTCCACCCTTCCTTCGCATTCCGTGGCTGCCGGAGTGCTATTGCCGGTGCAGCTTCAACCGACGGACCGTCGGTCATCGTGGCCTAGCCACCTCGGGCCACTGCGAGCCCAGCTGCCGCTTTCCGTGGAAGCGTACAAGGCCCCTAGAGCTTCCCCGCCCCTTCCCGGCCTCTCTTCGCCCCTGTAGCACGCGGCCACCGGCGCCATGGTCGCCGCGGACACCGTGCGTGCGGTCAGGCCAACCTGGGCCACCTCCGGCTGAGCTGGGCAGCTCCACGCGAGCGCGCAGGCCCTCTGTTGCTCCGCCGCCACCCCGTCGTCGCCGACGAGCCCCCTATAACCGTAACCGACGACCTCCGGTGACCTCCCCCTCTGTTAATCACGGCAGGGGCCTCGGGCTTGAATTCGAGAAAAGTCAGGGGGGTTTCTGCAGAACTAGTGACTCAAGTGAATAGTGCGGTTAGGACCTATTTGCTCGGTTTAAATAAAGTTCTTGCAGGGGCCTCACTGAGAAGCCTGTGACTCATATGAACAGTACAAGCAGAGCTCGGGTTGATTCCTAGAAAGTCCAGGGGTCCCGAGGCGAAAGTGGTTTCCTTTTTCCTTTTTCTTTTTTTTTACAGATTTTGGCTAGATCTTTGAAAATTATTATCTCATCCTAGGAAGCTCCAAAAATAGTAAATGAGGACTTTTTGGAAACCTTGAGAAAATATCTTTGCAGTGGAGTCATAATATGTTACATGTTTGTAAATGTTTTCTGATGTCTTTATTTAGGCTTTAAAAGTGCTCTAGAAATGCTTATAAACTTGACCAGAGCCATATCTTGAGTTTTAGAACTCCAAAAATGGTGATTCTTGTTTTGTTAATTTTGTGATGACATGTACTTGCTAGGAAAAATAGTAAACATACTAGTTGTTCACTGTTTTCTTGAGGTTTTGATTTGACCTTGTTAAATAAGGAAATCTACATTATATTGCTTGTTATTTTCATATCTTGAGTTGTGTTGCTCCAAATGATGTGAAATTTTTATGGTAGTCTTTCCATTCTATGAGTGTACTGTGGTATAAATTTCATGGTCATTGCTTACTGTATGCTCAAGTTATTGATTTAACTTGTTTATAGCTTGATAAATAGCTTATAAATAATATATAAATGATAAAATAGAAAATTTTGTTCCATTACCTTAGTATGATGTTTCTCTATCATATTGATTCATAATATGGCCTTGTGTTCACAGAAAATGTTGAGTGTTAAGTTTAACTTGCTCTCACATGATTTATTGTTATAGCCATTTGTCTTTTTCATAGAGGTTGTTATACATGTCCAAATGGTTTCAAATTTGGATAGTAGACTTTTGGGATCATGTGTAGGCCTCTGTAATTTTGGTAGAATTTATTATGCACTTTTGATATGTGTTCATAATTCCACCAAATTATCTAAATAAATTAAGAAAATGCATTAAAAGAATTTATTTAGGAATGGACACTATGTTTTCTGGTGTTCATTAGTCATGTGTGACATGTTGATAAAGTTGGTTTTGTCCAATTATATGTTTGCAACATAAGTTAATAATTATTTCTTGCAAATGAAGTTTCTGGATAGATCTGAAAACTTGGCAAAGTTCTTCATGACAATGTGCTTTGTTGTGAAACTTGTTCATACAAAAGTTGTAGATAATTTATATATCTAGCTGCTGTTAAAATTTGGTGCCATTTGGCCATGTGGTTTAGGAGTTATAGCTGTTGAAAGTTGGGTTACAGAATTGCTTGCTCTCTGTCTTGTTAGACCAGTTTCTGTGTTTGTGTAAATTCGACATGTTAAACTTTGGAATCATGCTGTGATGATTATAAATTAAATGTAGAGAATTTCATAAGGTTTCCATAATGTCTTCTTGCAAGTCATTTAGAGTTGTAGATCTCCAGTTATGATTAAATTACTCAGCTGTTGGTCTGATGTCCAGAAGGTAGCAATTTCTAGTTCTAGTACTTTGATTAACTTTGTCATGCTTGGGTATTGAAGTGTGACTCATATCTTTGATGATACTTGGGTGGTACCCTGTGATCTTGTGAGACTTGGTTCTTGATTGATGTGCTTGCCCTCTTCTATGTTATGTCTTAATGAGGATTAAGTTAATTAGCTCTAGGGTTTATATGAACTTTGGTATGCTTGCATGATTGCTATAGTTATTGTACTTCTATGCATTCACACATGTGCATGATTGCATCTCATATAGGTACGCTAGCAGAAATGTGTGAAGGATGTGGAATTGGAGCCAAACCCGAAGACGATGTTTGGTGGATCCATCCCGAAGATAGAAGGACCGAACAAGTGTTAAATGAGGGAAATGCTCACCAAGCGAGTTTCATCTGACAAACTCTAACTTGAGTCGGATTCCAGGCAAGCCCCGGAGCATTATAAGCCTCCTACCTTCAAAGCAATTAATTCTATATATGTTATAAGTATTGTTGCATTAAGTGGTAGGAGTTGGTTAAAAACCTTGCTGCATTATATCATTCCTTGTCCAGATATATGAATCCTTGAATCCTACATAGACTAGGATCGAGTAGATGCTTAGCCCTGCTTTAAGCAGTAGAAGTCAGGTGATTTTCTGTCACCTGCGAGATATAGGGATATTCATATATGGCACGGTTGGCTATATTTGCTATCGTGGAAAGGAACCATGTGTTAATAAAATGAAATGAGACCGGACGGGATGATGATAGTGAAGCGACAAGGCATGAAGGTCTTGGGTGTGAATCTATCCCCGTCTGAGTCGTTTAAGGACCGATTCGCTGTACGTCCTTGAGTCATGTTGAACGCAGTCTAACACTTAGTTGGCCGGATAAGCCGTTCCGACCGCGAAGCCGAGTAATGTGATTCAGGCCGGGAATCGAATGGTAGGTTGCTTCTTGGAGGAGAGAAAGGATGTGCTTGGGGACATTAGCGTGAGACCAAGGGAGGGTTAGAGTCCCTTTCACCTAGCAGAGTGTCGCCCTTGGGGTCACGCCATCATTCAGACCCGCGATTCCTGAATCATATGAAAAGGTGGCCTGTGCGACCCTGGCAGGGGCCTACGCGGTGAGTGTTAGAAATACCCCTCCAGCTGGATAGGAATTCGATTCGAATCGCCGTCGCTCCCGGTTAGTGAGCACTTGACTTGAGCAGCGGCAACGTAGATTCAATTAAATGGAACTAATGGTTAATTGGATCACGATGAAAAGGTTGCCTCAAATTATACCTGCTATGGTTAATATTGTTTGCTCCTAATAAAGTGAGTGCTTTAGTACAGGTTCTAATATAGATGATAGGTTAATAATAATTAACTTGATGCTTAAGCATTAATGATTGATCATCTATATTAAGCTTTTATGCAAAATGTTGTCAAGCTAGCCCCACTTTATATCAGCCTTGCATGATCCTTGGTGTCACCTTATTTCTGGTTTCTGATGGGTAAGTCTAGCTGAGTACCTTCTCGTACTCAGGGTTTATCCCCACTTGTTGCAGGTTGTGAAGTATCATGGCTACTGCAAGAGTTGGTTGGCTCCTGCCTTAGTGGCGGAGTGTGATCATGGGCATGATCCTTCTTATTTAACTTATCTCTAATGCTTTTGTTGGAAGTCGATCTTGGTACTGGCATGTATTTGAAATAAGAATAATGTTAGTTTCTAATTACTTTGCTTCCGCTACTTTTCAATTTAAGTTGTAATAACTATGTTGAACTCCGATGTAAATTGATTTACTTATGAAATGGTTATGACATGTGACTTGTTATGTTGAATCACTACGATCTTGGCTTGTATGTTGGTTGGTTTGAAATCCCTCGTGATTTCATTGGACTACCGGAGTTATATGGGCTCAAGTGCGAGAATTTGATCATTTCGGTGATTGTTTTTGTACTTGTGCTCTTATAATTTGGACGGTTCTATTACATATCCTAAACCCGGTCAAGCACTTCTCTACTCATCTTAGACCGGCAAAAGGAAAACCCTATGGTTATACCTTTGCCTTGCGCTCTTAGATCCTTCGTTCTATGTCTATCTCCTCATGCTTGATCATCATGATCATCATTTTATGTGCATCTTCACCTCTTGTGATCTTGTGGGCATCACTTTATGCCACATACTCCTTTATCACGTGTGTTGCTCATGCATAACTCATTTCACTTGATACAATAGCATTAGCAACTTGGTGTCATTAATTACTAAAACCAAACTTGGGCTTTCACCTTCCGACATGATACCCAAAAATTTTCATCTCTCTAGCTAAACAAGGCCTGAGGACCGAGCGATAGCTCGGTTGGTCCGCTTCCCAGGTGCGGGAGCGACCGCTCGCGGGTTTGATCCCTAGCTGGAATGAATCCTGCACGCCTCACCAGGAACAACAGGTTCCTAAATAATTTCAGCTGCCACGTACGTGGATGCGCCATAATGGTCAGAATGATGTGCCTGTCATATGTGAAGTCTCGGACACTTTGGATACCTCTCAGTCACGTGCAAGTCTCTTCGTATAGGTGTAGATCTAGCTTACGCACTAGGGGTGTGTGTAAGTTTGTGTGTGGATGGTGTAAGTTAGCCCTTGTTTAGTTCTTAAAATATTTTGCAAAATGTAACTGTAGCGCTACTATAGCACTTTCGTTATTATTTGACAATTATTGTTCGATCATAGGCTAATTAGACTTAAAAGATTCGTCTCGTGATTTATAACTAAATTGTGTAATTAGTTTTATTTTTTATCTATATTTAATGTTTCATGTATATGTCTAAAGATTCGATGTGACGGGAATCTAAAATATTTTATAAAATATTTTGGAAACTAAATAAGAGCTTAAGTTGTGTTTAGATGAGGGTGTAAAATTTTTGGAAGTACAATAACTCTTTCGTTTTTATTTGACAATTAGTGTCTAATCATAAGCTAATTAGGTTCGAAAGATTCGTCTCGTGATTTACAAACAAACTATGTAATTAGTTATTTTTTTTACCTATATTTAATGCTCCATGCATGCGTCTAAAGATTTGATGTGACAGGAAATCTTGTAAATTTTTTGAAACTTTGAAGCATCTAAACAGGGCCTTAGTGTGTGAGGCCTTGTTTAGAAGGGCAAAAAAACCCAAAAAAAATTGCACAGTACCCGTCACATCGAATCTTTAGACGCATGCATGGAGCATTAAATGTAGATAAAAAATAACTAATTGCACAGTTTATCTGTAAATGTCGAGACGAATCTTTTGAACCTAGTTAGTCCATGGTTAGATAAATTTTACCAAATAACAACGAAAAATGCTACATAAATTTTTCCCAAAAAATTTTCGAAACTTAAACGGGGCCTGAGTTCAGATATGAATAGTTGAGGCTAAGGCCTGTTTAGTTGGCCAAAGAGGCCAAAAAAAATTTGTGCAGTATCCGTCACATCGAATCTTTGAACGCATACATGGAGTATTAAATGTAGGTAAAAAAATAACTAATTGCACAGTTTGTAAATATCGAAACGAATCTTTTGAGCCTAATTAGTCCATAATTGAATAAATTTTATCAAATAACAATAAAAAATGCTACAAGAATTTACCCAAAAATTTTTACCATCTAAACAGGCCCTAAACAAAAACTAAACCAGGCCTAAGCAGTCCGCTGCAGCGGAGGCAGGGAGGGAGCATGGACTAGAGCTCTATTGCACGCACTGTAGCAATTCGTTTGTATTGGGTAAAAATTGTTCAAACTTTAACTAATTAGGCTCAAAATGTTCGTCTCGCAAAGTATAATAAAATTGTGCAGTTAGTTTTTAATTTTATCTATATTTAGTACTCCATGCATGTGCCGACATTTTGATGTGACGAGAATCTTCTTTTTGCATAGTAGAATTTGGGGATAGAAATAGGAACTGTAGCACTTTTCGTTGTTATTTGGTAAAATTTGTTTAACCATGGACTAACCAGGTTCAAAAGATTTGTCTCGATATTTACAGATAAACTGTGCAATTAGTTATTTTTTTACCTATATTTAATATTCTATGCATGTGTCCAAAGATTCGATGTGACGGATACTGTGTAATTTTTTTTTCCTCTTTTTAGCATCTAACGCCCAGTTTAGATCCAGAAAATTTTGCAAAAGAACAGTAGATTTCCCGTCACATCGAATTTTTGGACGCATGCATGAAACATTAAATATAGATAAAAAATAAAACTAATTACACAGTTTAGACGAAATGGACGAGACGAATCTTTTAAGCCTAATTAGACCATGATTGGACAATATTTGCCAAATAACAACGAAAAAGCTACAACGCCCATTTTGCAAAAAAATTTTGCATCTAAACCAGCCCTAAACGGGCCTAAATAAGGCCTCTGTTCTGTTCGGTTCTGCCATTGCTGCTGCTTCGACTGTACCATATTTATTGCACGTACTGTTTTCCAACAACTACGGGTTCATATCTGTTTTTATATTCCTTCTTCCTCACGGCAACCTCCTGTTCGTCTTGACTACAGTAGTCTTCCTTGTTTGAAACGCAACCAGTACTCTGCTACAGCTCCAACGTTTCTCAGTCCCCGCCAAATCTCTTAGGGCTCCTTTGGATACGCTAAACCCGCCGGTCCGCGTATGATGAAACTCGCCGCGAATTTACTTCCCCGTCTACCCCCGGCACCCGTTTGGATAGGATCGAGGGCGAGAGAAACGCGTGCCTTTTCAGCCCTTCCACGTCGATTCACGGGGGTCAGAAAAAACGGCTGTGACCTCGTGTTTCTCTTTCCCCGTCCCTTCGCGTTCTCTTTCACGCCGTCGTGCGTGCGGCGGCGTCTGCTCCCAGATCGAAAAGAGAAAAGAGAGAATGGAGAGATGGAAAGGAGAGAAGAGAGAAGGAGAGAAGGGGAATGCTCGGCGACGAGAGGGATAGAGAGAGCAGAGGCGAGCGGGCGGCAGTTCACGACGAGCTCTGGCTTAGGCTGCGGCGCAGCGGATGGCATCCTCCGCCCTTCCCTGTCGTCCGCGCGCAGCAGCAAAGGAGAGAGGGCAGAGCGGAGCAAGGCGAGATGGGAAGAGGGAGCAGGGGAAGGGAAGGAGCAGAGCTGAGCTTGGCAACGGCGGCAGCCTCGACAAGGCGCTTGGCTCCGGCAATGCTCCGACGCGGCGGCTAGCTGGACGAGCTCCTTGCTTCTTCGTCGTGCCCTCGCGAGCGCGGCAGTGCGGCTGCGCGCGGCGTGTGGCGGTGCGCCGCCCGTGGTTCCGGCCTTCACGCAGTGCGCAGTGGTCAGGACGCGCCTCGCCGTCCTCGGCGGCTAGACCCACGCACCTTCGAGCCGGTCGCGGACGTGCACGTCCTGGACGCCGCTACGGGCCAGTGGCGCCAGGACGCGCAGTCCTTCTTCACCTCGCATCGCAGTGGTAAGACATGGCTTCTGCTCTGCTGCTGCTCTGCACCGCACCGGGTTACAGTCAACGGAGTGGGAGGGGATGTCATGTGCAGGGTCAAAATCTCCTTGGTGTTGAAATCCACGTGCGTTTGCCCCCCTAACATCCAAAGGAGCCCTTAGGGTTTCTTTCTAACCACGCAGATCCGCAAGTTTCTTTGCTACTAGATTCTTTCATGATGCAACCAAAAAAAAAAAAGATTCTTTCATGATGGGCCGGGCCAAGAGGGTGAAAAGAGCACCTGCACGAAGTGGGAAATCATCTTGCCATCCAACTCGTGATTCTCTTAGCAATCGCTTGACTCCCTCGCCTGAAGCTGCAGAGGTATTCTACATTACATTACAATTTTCTCTTTTTTTCGTCTCCGTTTTAGCTTATACCCTTTTTTTATCGATTAGCACAGACTTTTTTTTATGAAATCTAGGTTTGCTGTTGGTATACTTTGATCTGATATGATTTGGCACCGCATCTTGCTAATTATTCTGCTCCTTTTGTGTAGTGCTGAAACCTATTTCTCTTTTGTTCCTGCGATAGCACTGTCTAATTCTATCAATTTCACACCAGAATCCTCTTCACATTTACTGAGCTGCACTGTATACTCCCGTAGGATTTAATATTATTACGATCGATATCGATCATTTTATCTCTTTGTTTACCAACTCTCTTTCTAAATTGTAACTAACTGGAGACAAATCACGCCTGTGCGTCCTTCCTCATACTCCGATAGATTTTTTACTTCTATAGAGTTGAACTCAACTTTCTTTGAATTATCACTGTGACTTGTTTCATAAATGTTTTTTTATGGAATCTCGCACTAATGTGTCAACATTTTTGACAAGATTCTATTAATTTTGGTTTGTTCTTATTTACAATGGACCCAGGATGATTATTGTTTTCCTGTGGACGCTGCACGATTTGAGTCTGGATCTTTTGCCTCGAGGTGTTCAGTTAGATTGATTCATGAAGTTGTATCCAAGTTTGATTTGAAGAAGAGGGATCTTGTAAAATCTACTGGTTTTGAAGGCATATTACATTTTCCTTGTATCAAGCAGATAAACAGAAAGTTTGGACTTTGGCTTATGAGTTATGTTGACGAGTCGTCCCAGACACTTGTCATCGGTGATAATATCAGGATCAAATTTTCTAAAGAAGATGTTGGAAAGGTTATTGGAATACCCTGTGCTGGCAAGAGGATATTAGACAATCGGTTATCTACATGTGATGCAAAACACAAGGTTTTACAAGAGTATCTTGGTTATGAATTCAAGGATCAGAGGAGTATAAAACAAGTCCAGGAAATTATTGAGCGTTCTTATGACCATCCTATGACCAAGATACAAGAAAATGCCTTTAGAATTGCATTCGTTGTGTTTGTTGTTTCCAATCTTCTCTCGCCATCGGCTAAGCATGATTATGCATCTATTGATTATTGGACGGCTATTGAGAGTGCAGATTCCATTATCAGTTATGATTGGTCTGAATATGTTATCATGAGGTTGTTGGATGCTGTTACTAAATTGAAGCAGGATGTGTCAAGTGGTATAAAATTCCCAAATGTTACAGGTTGCTCCATATTTTTGCAGGTATATTCATAACTACTATCTAGTTCCCTGTTTCTACTTTTATACCCTGTATGATTGTCTTTAGTTTTATATTCTTTCCCTCGTTTTCAGGTATTTTACTTAGTGTTGACCTAGGCGACCTGTCAATGGTACACAGTTCATTTCCTAGGATAAGGGAGTTTTCGTACGATAAGCTGCGTGTCATGATACGTGCCGATAAGAATTATTCCAAATATCTTAATGCAAATGATGGTGCCCCGCATGGCAAGGTCAGTGTTTGCACGCCTGTCTTATGCCATGGATTTTTTTTTCTAGTTGAATGGTTAAATGGTTTCAATTTTCTGGAGCTATGTAGTATATATATCCTTTATCATGCAAACAATTGACTAGTAATTGGTATTGTTCATTGCAGCTGAGGGATGCAGCTGAATGTTACTATTATTGGGCTGCACATTCTTCGCCAGGTTCTGACGTGTCTAGAAGCGACTGTCTTTTAGCCATTTGGGAATCTTCAGTTGCTATGGCTCGGCTGTTAGACATTCCAATGGAGGTAGTGTGGTGTTGTCTATATTTCAAATGTCCAAATTTTAGATTGAAACTCTGACATCGCATGGTAATTCTTTTTTTTTGTTTTAATCAGCATACAAAAAAACCAATTCACCCTGAATGAAACTCTTCACCATCTAATTTATGTGATCTTCAAAACAGGCCGCCGGTCCTTTGTTTGTCGCAGCTGCCGATTTTCAGGATCAGATAAATTCTGGCCTTTCTGTATCCGGTATTCACGCAATCAAGTTCATGACAGTGCTTGTTTCAATCATGCTGGCGTACAAAGATGGGTTTAGCTATCAATTCACTCTTGATGATGAACATATGAGAGCTGGTAAGTCCGGCCTGTTTTCTTTGTTGTTTGATTCATCCCCAAATTTTTTATCATTTGTTGCTTGTGAAACCTTTTTTTTCCATTTTTTAGTATATCTATTTCAACTATGTCATCTACAATGATACCTGTAATTATGTTGTATGTACGAATTATTGTCCCTCTTTCCTAAATCAACATGCCTCTTTGCCTCAGTAACCATATACTCTGTCAACATAATCTGTTGTGTCTGATAACAATGCTACCTTATCATGATTGTGGTCCTGTGTCATTTTTAAGCCAATCATATTTGTTTCCTCATAATATGAAGTAGTCAATGGTGTAAACAGACTACAAACATCTCACAAAATCATTGTTGGCATCTATTTAAACTCGATGTCCTTGTACCTTTTCAAAGATTTGTCTAACTTCGGTCTTTTTTCATAGTTGGCTCCAGCCCTGATGTGATTGCATCCGCAGTATCAAGTGGTATACGACTTATCTCTGTTCCTATTAGTAAGAAGCGGAAACATCTTGACAGCTCGGTTTCATCTGCAGAGGTCAACAACCCTCGTGCTAACCCAGATTCTCATGCTGAACCATCTAATTCCCATGATGCATCTTCTTCTAAACAAGTCCACCGCAGTTTGCATCATAGGATTATTGGTGACAATGTGCAAAGGTCATTTAAAGCTGCTATGTCATCGCTGGATGACATGCCACACCAGCTGAATGTGAACCTTCGTGTAGGCACCGTAATGTCTCAGTTCTATTCATTGGTTAGAAGGCTCAAGTTGCCAACAGATATTGATCTTAATGCGATTGATTTTGATGATTCGAATGCTTCACATGGAACTAAACAATTTGGAACCAGTACTTTTAGTTCACCGCCGTCACCTTGGGCTCTTGGATATTCGTGGATGACCAACGACATGAACGCGTCGGATGTTTTTGCCAAGCTCCACTGTGTCCGAGATGATGAAGGGTATCACTTTTTTGCGTTCACATAATGCATTTCCTTTTGGGCCTCTGTTCATATGTATATGTTTGTTTCCAACTTTCTTAAGATACTCACCGGTAACGTGTGTTCCTTTTTTTCTGTAGCTTTATTATTGTACACAGGAATCCCAAGCACATACAAGTTTCTGTCCGTTCTTTCCGTTCTCAGATTTTAGGCATGTCTGAGATGGAATTGGACTTGTTTGATGCGATAATTCGCCTTGTCAAACAGGATGATGATGCACTATATCAATCTGTATCTAATATGAGATGGAGGCATTTCTTTGAGTCAGACTTTATGGTACCTTTCTTATTATTTACTCAGTCTCTTTAACATATTGTACTTTAGTATTTTTTATAAGTGAATGCAAAAGGAAATCAACTCAAGCTTCACTGTAAAGTTCCTATTATTCTTTCTTAGAGTTATTTGAATATGTTGTCCATCTGATCCAATAGCAGACATTGTATCACGGGCAATTAATATTTTCTTTTCGTACTCTTATCTTCCTTTGATTTTGTACCATGTTCTTTTTGGTATAGGAGTCAATTATGTCCGGATCTTTTGACTTGTCTGCTACCAAGCTCCGCCATCACTTCTCACTGTCTAACATGTCATATGATTTAAGCAATTGCAAACTTGTAAGTCATACAGATACATTTATTTCTAGTTCTCGTTCAGCTGTACTTGTCCAACCATAACTTCACTTTATTGTTAGCAATATGCATCTCTTAACGCCCAATTCCAATGTGCAGCTCTTCTTTCCTGCCCTACTGCAATATCGGTGGGTATGCTATGTATGGTGTCTGGAAAACAACGTTATATTTGTATTTGACCCGAGCTATGCTATGTCAACTCCTGATAGTACGGTTGAATCACATGAACGAACATGCTACTTACTTAAGCTAGCGATGCGCACAGTCTCTCGAACAATGTTTCAAGGATGGCACAATGAATGGACCTCTGCAGAATTGCGAATTATGACGTGGTTGGACTGATCTGTTCCATGGTGAGCATTTTATCTCAATACTTCTTGGCCAGCCAATGTTTCAAATCTAACCTATTGTTCTTTCCATTTGTGTTGTATTTTTATAACTTCTGTATTTTTCACTGAGGACATGTTTGTTTTCAATGTAGTTCTAATAGAACTGGAGCGCTATGTGCTCTTTTCTGTCGTTGTTTTGACGGTGCTGATCTAACCCCGAGCCTGAAATCGGTATGATATCTTATAACTAATCTTTCACTACATTATTTTGCATTGTATACGGACCATACACTATGCATGTAAATGAACAGTATTTTTTATGATGCGACCTATAGGCCGTTCCTTTGCCAACATGTTGCATGATTATTTACACTTGACTGTGGTTTATACTCTTGTCTCTTAGGTCGACGCAGATGCCATTGCCGCAAAGCTAACTGGAGAAATTGGGCAGCTTAAGGGCAACATAGGCAGAATTCCACCATCTTTAACATAATAATTGTAGCAGAATGCCTACTTCAGTTTTTTTTTTCGAAGACAATGCCTACCTCAAGGTAATTTATGTCAAATGCGCCTTCTTTGTAAATACTCATTTGGATTTATGCCTAATCCTGCTTGTAAATTGAAAGAATGATTCTGAAATGGTGACAAAGTTGTGCTTTCTGATGATTTGTGTTTTCTCTTTTGTGAATATGTTGCCCCATTGCAGGTTGACCGCCAGATGGTGGAGGCAAACCTTTCTCAACAAGCTTGAAAGCATCAGTCCCTACATCACACATGCAAGTACCTTCTAGGTTTGCCATGATCATTAGTGGACTTATATGTATCATACAATCCTCTATTTGTCTTAGTAATTCTAGCTAGAAGAAGTGGCTAGACATGAAGCCTCCCGGCAGGCACCGGTCATGTTGCCATGAGATTTCATTCTCTCAAAAACAGATTAATTTACTTATTTCAAACTTGCCTTGAGATTTTATTCAGTGAAAATGGATTAATTTACTTATTTCATGTTTGCCATAAACTATGACTAGTGGCAGGCGCGCGCCTTCGCGCGCAAATGCGGACACAAATTCGAAGACATACAAACGTATACTGGACATTGCATGGCATGCAAAATCTAGGATAACACAGTAATGTGTTCAACATTAACTGTACAAATATTATACATGAAGGTAATTATGCAGTGTTCGGTAGGAGCTTAGCAGCACATGTTTTTTTGGGCCTTCTTGTATACAGAGAAAGACCTGGTTTGCTAAACCACGATATGCAGTAGGCATATCAAAGCATTATAGTTTTTTGGGTTCAAATATAGTACAAACGCGCGCCGTTGTGTGCGAACAAAGTATGGTTGTTATATAGAAAAAATATACATATAATGTTTGGTTCATTGTCCAAAGATGAGATAAAAGCGGTATCCAAATACATAGATACATAAAGATTCAGTATAGTACATAATAGACGGTGTGTTAACATATGGATAGAATTATGTGGCATAGAATTGGTTAGTCGCAGACATAATATACAAACACTGAATAGTTTTTTTGGTTTAATTTTCACAAAGGGTGCCATTTTCTCTAAGGAGTCGTTATATGTACCATCTTGAGATTGTGAGGTGACGATCAAGGTCTCTGACATAGCAAATCTAACCCTTTCCATTTGCTTCATCGACCATAGTTGTGGGGCACCGGGATGGGGTATGTACTGCACAGCAGATAACTAGGCATACTCTGACCTGCTAAAACTTCATAGCATCTTCAATTAGAGAAATTAGAAACTATCAAATCAAATAAATAACCAAGAGAATGTGAGATTATATCATTGACCTTATAATTGTGGAATTGTTGGTTTGATTTTTATAGACAAAGTGGCAAATTGAAGGCAATAATGGGGTATGTGCAGGGAAATACAGCAATGTCAATTTCAGTTTTAGATTCGCTAAAACCAAACATATATGTGATTTTAGATCCCTAAGGCAATATTTGAAATGGTAGAAAATATATGGCATGTAAATTTGAGGCAATGCTTTTTCTTCTTATCTTTGATGCCAAATATGAAATCACAATAGTAACAGAATATCATGTAGAGAATGATTGATTTTTTTTGTTTACCTCCCATTGCTTGATGATAACCAGTTTGAGATGTGCAGCCATCTCCCCAGTCTGAGATCTGCAGCCATCTAACCGGGCAGGAGTTCCTTATGAGTCCATCATCATTAGCATTCTGGTCTCAGGACTAGAGAAATAAAATAGAGCATGCAACATATCCTGTACGAAATTTCAATTAGATCATTGGACCATTCCTTATTAAATTCATACGAAAGTTTCTCGTTTTATCTCATACCTGGCAGAATGCAAGAAAAAGCAAATTGGTGACATTAGCAGTTATCTAATTTGTTCCGAACCAAAGGAAGGGTAGGTCCTAGTTCAAGCCAGTTGTAATCATCGCGTGCGAGGGCAAAGCTTTATGATCAGAAGACCTGGTCATTCTAACCAATAGGCCAACATTCTAAAAAAAAGAAGGCATCTAACCTGAAATAGCACACACAAGAGTAAAAAATAAGCATAAGACAAGGCATGAATGGACTAACCAAATGTTGGAGGACTCAGGTGCAAAGGACCCACCCAGACCTCAATCTCATATGTTTAAGACTTGCATACAGCTTAGGAAAAAATAGCTAATTGGGCATCAAAAAAGAATGAGCACTGGCAGCAGATTATGGCAAAGAGGAAGGCTATGATGATAGCTATGTTGTATATGGGCATATGGAAATGTAATAGCTATTGATTCAGGCAGCAACCGGATGTTACTCAGAAATAGAGATATCTGTGAATCCTAGTAGTAATTGATTTAGGTAGCAACCGGATGGTACTCAGTAATGGTAATAGTTGTCAATCCTATTGGGTCCCCTACTGGTTTGGGGGGGAGGAAAATGACCTGACCATAATCAATCAATGCAGTGCTTTCATCCATTCTGTAAGACATTGTCTTAGAGAATATCTTCATTGCAGATATCGTCTTGGTGCGAGTCTACAAACAGTTGGAATTATGGGGAAATATGAACCATAAATATCCATGCCTTTTTATAAACCACATATTTATATACTGTATTACTTGAAATATATAGTACGCAGAAAATAACAAAAGAAAGTAAATTTGGATAAATCAAAGGTACTGAATGTATAGCAAGCACTGAATTAACGACAATGCATGATCCAAACGTAGAAGAACCATCTGTTACCTTCCGGGGATGCGCCATGAGGATCGATGCATAAGCATGGCAATGAGTTGGGTTCTAATATGTTTGCTTCATTGGTGGAGCATTAGGTATGTATACAGTATTGATGGAAAACTAATAAAGCATGGAGAAATGTTGCACCGAACTCGCCCCAAAACTGATAGCCGTTGCTGTTAGGTCTCGCTTTTTTCAGCCACTGCAAATGAGTGCATGACCATACAAAATTGATAAATAGTGGGAGGATCAGCAGCCTGGCCCACATGAGTGAACTTGCATAATATAAAACCTGATCATATAAGGTATTAAGGGGCCTCGTCTTTACTCATGATCCTATAATGTATTTAAGGAATTTTCAGCCTCTGTTAGAACACATAAGATGTTTGAACCAGCATTTGGGTATGTAAGAAAGGTTCAGTTTGGTGATATAACCAGAAAAACAGTTAACCATCCATGCAGGCATAACATTTTGCTTGTGATGTAACCGGATTCAAGTATATGTGATTTTGCACGTATTCAGAAACTCAAAAGAAGTTTGTATGGGATGAATGTACACATTAATTAACAATGTATCATCCAAATGACTCCCTAAGCAGTAATTAGAGCAAAGGTTCTCTTCCTATAACCGGATCTGCCACCGCTCGCTTGGTAGAGAAAGGTTAATAATATTCGAAACTGTAATGTGCGTTACCTACCTGCCACAATGGTAGACCATGATTAAAAAAATGTGCATGTATGTTTTTTATAATTCCATACCAACCATGCATATGTGCGCATAGATATAGGATTATGAAGACCAATAATGTGTGGATCAAAAAATATAGGCGTGGCATAGATCAAAGGAGGAAGGATTGTGTATTATAAAACTAACTAAAGATTAAAAACAACATTTGCTTACTGAATGGCAGCCATCACGAAAAGCGGCAAATATCAAGTTGTTTAGCTACTGCTAGTTGAAGGCGCTGGTTGAAAATGTCATGTATTTCCTGTAGGAGGGATTGACAATAATTAAGCGATTATGGTAAACAGTGATCACGAGAAGCATACAGTGCTTGATAGGAGCTTCGTGGCGGTTGATAAAAATCTAGATATGCAGCTAAAAGTTAGGAATTTGAATATAGGACAAGAGGTACACAGCTTGTGGTAGGAAACATTCGACAACAGCTTACGGAACCATACAGGACAGCAAAGAGTTCATTGTAGTTTTTTAAGACAGTAGGAAAAAATAATGATATGGCTGCTGAAATCATGATTAGCAAACCATCGAATCATGAAATTAACGATACTCAGATTATTACCTTGTCGCAGCCAGCCTCGAAGCTGAAATAGGATTGATCTATTTTTTCCAGCATGCATTGTCTGATCATGCACCCAATAAAACACCGTGTTTCTGAAGATTAGCTATCTGAAAAAATAATAACTATAGTGCCTCATCATAGCAGAAGAAGTGGGCTTCAGTTGTGTCCTCCGCTCCGGTAAAAGAGAGCTTGTATCTGTGCAGATGTTGACAAGCAGCAACAGATAAGAGCTAAAATGTGGTAACATTGGTTATTCAGCTCTATGTGCATAAGAGTTCAAACATGCAAAATGGTACCTATTTCTCAGTCGTCTGCAACCACATTTGCTGCAGATGAATGGAGTGGAATCATCGGTTGGTTTTTTTGTTGCATTTGTCGCACCCGATGTACCACCACTTGTTATTATGTGGAATGTGCGGGATTGCGACAGTGCACTCGCAGGCTTGTACCTGTAGATAGGAGACATCTTAGATGAACTCGTTCCTGTAGAGAACAGGCATTTAAATACTGAGAATGTATAGATGAATGAACTAATAGCGCAGGCATGCATTTGCAATCCAAAACTGCAAAGTTCATTATTTGTCTGTTGTGAATATGAAAATAGATAAGAATAATAAAAAAGGACGAAAGTTTTTTTTCCTTCTAAAAAAGGATGGTCTAAATTGTTTGAACCCATCTTGCGAACAAAAAAGAAAAACCAAGCACCGCAATAATGAAGCATGGACATGGCAGATGTGAATTTTGAGCAACAGGCAACCAATGCTAAATGTAACATGTAACGCTAATAGTGGGAGTATATATCTGATAGGAGCTGACACACAGCAACCCGAAATAAATGGCAGGAAGGTAGCCAAAATGAAATGGTAAACCACCTTGCTGATCTAAGCCGCATTTGCGATTGTGGGTATTTCTTTTGACACTCAAAAAACTGAAACATGGATACCTAAAGCACCCTAAAAGGAACCCTGGCATGTTTACGCAAGTTTATATTTTCCTTGAAATTCACCCTAAACACGTAACGGACATCAATGAACCTATAGGTGTTTGGTACACAGTGGAAATTGTGGCCATTCAAGTAACCTGGAACTTACCATTGTTTTGGTTTTTTATTTCTATCAGTTGTCTAAGACCAGCAGCAAAAGAAAATAACCAAAAGAAAGGAGGTTTTTAAATGTTTCGTATTGATCATGGAAGAAGGAAGTAAGCAGGTAAACATATCGAGAACTATAAGAAAGAAATATGCAGTACAAAATATGTCTAATATTGACACAAATTTTGGTTAAAAGATAAATCTCTCAAAATTACGGAACCATAAAACAAAGAATATATGAACTTAATAGCAGGATGATGATGCATCTTCTTTACAACGATATTATGTAACAGCATAACTTAAAGCATCTTCTCTTCCCGCCATCACTATGTATGATTGTACTTATGTTTTCATTTGCAATATTGTTGAAAACATATTAGCACAAGGAAAAATTATATAAGCCTAGTTCAAATTATGTTTGAGATTAAGCTATATGGTTCTAAAAATTTCTATTTAAATTATGGTACACGCTTAAATGCTTTGGGCACCCAAACATGAACGAACTAAAATAATATTGCAGCAGCATAACCAAATTTCCATTAAACCTTGGTAATTCAAAATAGCATTTATGACTGGAAACAGAACACAAAGGACAAATGAGCAGAACTGAGCAAGGATGGACAGATAAGCAGCAAGTAACTAAGATATTAAAAATAGATTAATCATTATTTTTTTGGTTAGCAAATTAATTTAGCAAACAGCATAACTCAAACGATCTTCTGTTGCCATCTTCACTATGTATGACTGTATTAACATGCCCATTTGCATTACTGGGAAAAACATATGACAACAACAAAAAATATAAGCTTAGTATCAGATTATGATTCAGAATAGTTAAGCTGTGGCTGTAAAATTTCAGTAGCCATTTCTAAGCTATATCTATATGGTTCTTGATTTTAATAAACCTATGGTACACGCTTAAATGCTTTGGCGTCCCAAATAATAAGTATAATGCAGTAGCGTTCGAAATAAATATATATACAATCTAATTGTATCACCCAAAAAAAATTCAAGGAACCTTGTTAAATCCAAATGCACTGCATTGACATTTGTAGTTAATATCAGTTTTCATAAGCTTATTAGGATTCATGACTGGAAACAGAGAATAGAGGACAGATGTAATCCAGAAATTTCAAGAAACCTTGGTTATTCCAAGTCCACTGCACTGTCATTTATACTTAATATGTTTGTTTTCATAAGACTAATAGAATTCATGTTTGGAAATCGAGCACACAGGACAGACGAGAAGAAACGTCAAGGGATGTAAATTAGAATTTATGTTTGGAAATGGAGCACAGATGACATACGTGAAGAAACAACCAAGGATGTAAATTCCACAATCATTTGAGGCTATTTCATTTAAGTGGAAATCACATAGGCATCGACAAAATCAAAACTACAAAATCCAAATAGATGAGAACGTGGAATTGGTACACAAGCCCAATCAAAACATGTTAACGAACCTGCTGTGGTTACAAAGCACTCAAATGGTGCAATGCTTCTCTTCACAGTTAAAACTGAAACAACAGTTTTGATTTGTTTTTTTTACCCAGGAAGAAGATATGCGAACAACAAATCACAATGTCATACATACTTATGGAAGGGGGCAGCCTCACCGTCAACCACCGGCAAGGCTCGCTCGGTCGCGTCGTGCCCAGGGACGGCGGCCGTCAGGGCCCCCGCGGCGGCGGGTGGCGAGCCGCGCCACCGGCACAGCACCCGGCGGGGGGGGCACAGTCGCTCTCCGCCCCTGCGGCGCGGGGGGGAGGGGCGTGGAGGAGGAGGAGGTGCTGAGGGCTGGAGCCGCCGCCGGCGAGGAAGAGGCAGCTAGGGTTCCGTCGAGCGCCCGTGGATCGCCGGGAGGATGCAGCGCAGGGGATGCCGCCGATCCGGTCATCCGGCGTCGCTGGGCCTGGCATGTAGGGAGAGAGGGAGAGGGCGGGGAGAGGGAGGAAGGAGGAGGACGGCCGCCGCCGCCGCCGCTCCGAGGACCGGCTGCCATCGCCGTGGGCGTTGCCATCGCCCGCGTGACGAGAGAAGGAGGGAGAGGGAGCGGAGAGCACGAAGAGAGAGACGAGTTTTTTTTAGAAGTGTGGAGAAGCTGAAGCAGGAGCCGAGTATATATTTGTTTCTCCCGGATTCTGATGAGAAGCAAGGGAAAAACCGATGATTATAGAGCGAAGCTGGTAAAAGGTAAACAATAGTTGATCCGGGAGAATCTTGTGGGAGGAATGAGAGGCGTCGATCATGCAGATCCAACGGACGAAAAGATTTTAGGTGACGTGGCCACGGGTTCCTTCTTAGGAGCCCGCAAGGTTTGTAGAGTTTAAAGCCTCACAGCAGGCGTTGGTCCCTAATGGTACTGTTCATGTAGCCAGGACATTTCATTCTATCAAAATGTATCAGTTTACTTAAGTTACACTCTTATTATTGTCTTAGTAATTCTAACTAGGAGTTAAATATGTTCTATTGTCTTCCACCCTCGTCATTTTCTTATGCACTGTACTAATAGCTTTTGCACTGCTCATTGTTTGCAGTTGCAGCTAATGACGCCGTTTTCCAACAAGGGTTTCGCTTGCGAGCTACTAAAGAAGTCGTCCCTATCAGTCCATGGATGTTAAATCGGCGCTCAATAAGGCTTTCATTTCAATATGTCATGATTGCCTGTGTGCCAACTTTTGTTCTATTAACTTTCCATGGCTCCACTCATAGTTCGTTTCATTCACCAGGCATTCCAAGTTTGCTTAGGTTTAACTAATGGTACTGTAATTTCTCTAGCGGACCCTCTGAAAGCTACTGCTTTATTGTTGGAAGACTATGTACTGAATTTGTTTGCTTAATGCTCTATGACACTAAGTATTCAGATCCCAAGATGTTGTCTTTATGCTTTCCTTCAACTTTCAAAACTTCAATTTTATTTTATTTTTTACTTATTTCATAGGTTTTTTCTCAATTTTATTTCAACTACGTCTGTCGCCGTGCAAATGGTTATTTCGTGCATAGGTGTGCAGTACATACATTGAACCATATTGCAGTTTCAGTTAGATCGAGTGCAGTTATCTGGTGGTCTCACCATATTTTCCTCTAGGTGCACTCTGCTGCAGTTTCTTGGCTCTCTTTTTGTTTGCTAATACCTACTTTCTCTGTTTCAAAATAGATGTCATTCTCACTTTCCGAAAAGTCAAACACTTTTAATTTTGACTAAATATATCTAAAGAAATATTAATATTTATAATGCATAATTAGTATCATTAGATAGATCATTGAATATACTTTCATAATAAACTTATTTGAAGATATAAATGTTATATGTATTTTCTATAAACCTAGTTAAAGTTGAGAAAGTTTAACCCGCACGCATCCTATAACGACCTCTATTTTGGAACGGAGGGAGTATCAGGCTATCACCATAAGTTTGTTGCTATCAGCTAGCCTAGAATGAAGTCAGTGTGTAGTGTTTTAAGCATAGTCAAGATTGTGCAGATTAGCATCTGGAATGGAAACCTAAGTTAATGTTGCTTGTACCTATTAGCATTTGTGAGTACTCAATGGATATGAAAACTACTGCTAGGAGCTGGTTCAAGGACTGCTATGCACTTTTCTTAAGAAATATAATTTCTATGCTGTTGAAGTGAAGAGCATTTAGAACTCCCATTTCAAGAATCCAATCATGCAAATGTAAAATTTCAGTACACTACAAAAATTTGTCTTATACAGATCTTTGGTTCCCCATTTACTGAAGTTTATGCAAGCTCAATAATGGAGCCACCTCAGTTTGAAGTTCACCAGCAACTTTATTTTCCTCTCCGACCATAAATATTTTATGAGAGTTGAGCCTAGTGCTTCTCTATGTGTCTTACTATTTCCTGTCTTCTATTGTCAGCTATTATTAGCCTAGTATTAGAAATATGCTCATGTGCTCAGCATCCACTTCAATGGTTAGGAATATGGTGGAGCAGGTAGACCATCTGCTATATAGGTAGCAGTGGTGCTGGACCTTCTTGTATCCCAAGTTTTGCTTTTCAATTCCAACAAGTGGCTAAGGCCAAGCTGCCCTCAGGCAGTTCCTATCTAAGATATCTAAGATCCATTTTGTGAAGTTCCCTAGCCAACAATTGGTATCTAGAGCCTAGGTTTGGGAGTAGTTAGCCACCATGTCCAACCACTCCGGTCTCTCTGGAGGATCCGTCGGCGCCAGAGCTCGTGTCGCCGCCGCCGCTGGCGCGATGCCGAACGTCGTTACGTGGATCATAGCCGCGGAGGCAGCAGCCACTCGAGCGGCCAAGACGGCCAGACAGGCAGCGGCCGTAGCCCAGGCTGCAGCGGCAGCTGCCGAGGCTCTGCGAGCGGAGATGCAACCACCGCCCGCCACCAATCGCGGTAACTAGAGCGGCGTCATGGGCGACATAACCGATCACCGATGGTGTAGACCGTCTACCAGGATTTGGGAGCGGGGACGTCGTGGCCGATGCTCACCAAGACGAACTACCACGAGTGGAGTCTCCTGATGAAGGTCAAGATGCAAGCGAGGCAACTCTAGGATGCCATCAAAGTCCGAGGAGTCGACTTCCATGACTTTCGGCGGGCGCTCAAGGCTCTCCTCATCGTCGTACATGTATCTCCCTTAGAACAAAATGATCGATGTATACATCGCCCTTAGTCGCTGAATAGCCAATGAGTTAGGCATCGTTGCTTTTCGGTTTTGAATTGTGTTTTCAAGTTCATGATTTCATTCACCTAAAAACAGGGGGCATATGTTGACACTTGACACTCAAAAGTGTCTCAACGTGGTTCATGAGCATCGCCAACAAATTATAAACATTATAGGCATGTTAGAAACCAAATGGCAAGAGAAAACAACAAGCAAGACACGCGAGGAAGAAGGCGAGCCACCTCCAGTCGGCTTAGCCGACCTGCTTGCCCGTCGGCTTGCCCCTGTGCCGGCTGAGCCCTAGCGTCCGAGCCTGTAAAAGTCGGCTAAGTCGACTTCATGCTGGAAACTGCGACTCGGTTTGTTTCCAAATTGGTTTCTGACCTATTTTGGACGTGGAAAACATGGATATCACGATTTTGACTTGTTTCCTACTAGGATAAAACCACCTTCTCTCTCTCTCTCTCTCTCTATATATATATATATATATATATATATATATATATATATATATATATATATATATATATATATATATATATAATCACGCCCGATTGAGTATCCCAATTCCAATCGTCAAAATCAATATGCCCCCTTTTCAACCTCTTGTTGTTCGTCACATCTCTTGGCGAGATTTGGTGGCATCTTAGGCGACATTGCTGGTCCTAAGGCAACCTTCACGTGCTCCCCGATGGGTCTTATCAGGAGAAATTCGGAAGTCTGTCTAGGCGAAGAACGGGCTCAACATCGGCCTAACCGGTCTCTAAATCGGTTTATTCGATCACACTACGTTCTTGTTGTGTTGTGGGCTGTGTGTAACCCATTAGGCGTGCTAGCCCCTACTGATGTGTGATCCAGACACTCTCTGGCGTCAACACTCTCCAATCATCCATGACGCCTCTATGTTTTCTTCGGCCACGCGCCTCCCGTGGTTCCTTGCACACACCACGTACTCCTCTCCTTGCGATCTCCAATCTTCCATATCACTGCGATTGACCATGGGAACCACCGCCGGTCGGATGCAGACCTCCTTACAACCCTCTTTCTGGGAACCACCGCGGGTTGAACCACCGGCTGTAGGATGAAGACCTCGTCACAATCCTCTCTATCCAAACTGTACGTTCCAATCCCCCAATCAAGACTAGGAAACAATCTTGGAAGCCAATACTGCATCTCCAGTTACATACGCAGACGTTCACATACATGAGCGCACACTCACCCCTTATAAATACACGCACGCACACCCAAGCCCTAGGAACACCTCCAAAGAACAGAGTTAGACCGGAAAATCTCTAGATTGACGAAGTCACCACAGACGCCTTGCTGTCGACGGACACGTCGCCTACCATTGAAAGAATAGCGCCGTTAAACCCTGGAATAAATCTAGGAAAATACGATCACCTATTTCAAGTCGGGGACTTGAATCCAGGTAGGCAGATTCCACCACAAGGACCAGCTACGCTCAGTTCGCTCAATAAATGCTACCTGTAACCTCTAATTTTTAGTTTGGAATATAATGTAAGGGTTCACTCACACCGCATTACGGTGTCCACCTCCTTAAATCTGCTTCATAAGGCCTTTACTTCATGGCCGTCCGATCAGGGGGGACACATCCCCCGAGGCACTACATGCCTGTTTGGTTAGAGACTTAAACTACTTGCCTGGCAAAAAGTGTGGTCTCAGAGTTGTCTGGAAATTTGATGGAATCTGCCTGGCTAGGCAAATAGCAAGATGTCTGTTTGGTTGAAAGCCTGTGTCTAAAAAGACTAATAAATAGAAAGAATATGTATGCTAGTCTAAGGAAGAGGTAGCAAGTTCATTAGCTCAATTAATGACATGCCTAATAAATATATCATGATGACAATAATATTACTTAGTGATATAAAATATACTAATAGCATTATTAAAATATGAAAATAAATTATTTATGTATTCTAATGGTACGCTTAAAATATAAAATATATATGGTTAATGTGCACTCTTAAAGTCTAATTATCAAAATAAATTATTATTGTTATTATTATTTATTTTCTAAAGGTTAAATGTTTTCCTAGGAAATCTAATATGTTTTAATAGTAAGCTAGCATATTTAATTATAGAGTAGGAAGAGCAACCAAAAGCAAATATATCTTTTACAGGTATTTTTATTGTGTTTACAGAAGCGTGTGTTTGTATTTTAAAAAGAAGAGTTTACAGCGCCGGACCAAGTGATTATTATATTGGATTATATACGTATAGCGATCTTCACAAACCCAGGCAAATCCACGTTACACCCAGGCTCTCACTTTTGTACGCCTGGCTCTGGCTGGAGGCACCCGTTTCCTGGTGCAGGCAACATATCAGGGTTGTAACCAAACAGCATACAAGCAGGTATGGATGCTGGCAAATTAAGTCCGCGTCTCCCAGGCTCGTCGCCGACGACGAGTTCATGGACGCGGTGACCGTGAGCTGCAATGTCTCACTAAATTTGCGTCACTACTCACTAGTCGAATATATAAGACATTATTGTTATGATATTATTTCAGAATCTGAGATGGTGACTGACGTAAGAATTTTAAAAATCCAATAAATCAATGACTTAGATTGCTTTGAAGTATTACCTCTAACCAGGTAATGGATGTATCGTAGCATTGCCCATAGATAGATAAGTCACATTTGATGCACCCGATGTGTCAATCGAAGAAAAACATCAGACATTGTAACCGATCGGATATCAGTTGACCAACAGGCTGAAAAGTATTGTTCGCTGATTTGTTGTGAGAGAAAAACACTGTTCGCTTGACTGATAAGACAAGCGAACAAGGTTGATAAGTCACCTGCGACTTGCATCAACCATTTTTAAGTATTGATATAACATATCTTATATTTTTCAAAGAACAAAATAAGAATGCAATAATAATATGCATCGCTGCATTAAATATTACAAGACCTCAAATCAAATTATCAAACTTACACAAATCAAATAGAAGTAGGGGAAAAATCACAGCCCTGCATTTTACTGTTCATGTAAAAGGTTGAAAAGTTCTGATACAAAAAAATCATACCTTGTTAGGTTTATAGGTGGTTGCTTGGAGCTTAGTAATTCAGTATTGAAATTTAATGCTTTGGTGGCTACATCTAAGTTAGATTTGCTTAACTCTTTGTGGCATAATAGTTTTTTTAGTAGTTGAAATAAATTACGCTACAATTTTTCAAAAAAGAAATAAATTACGCTACCAATGGTTCTGATAGAAATAATATTTTGTAGTAGTTGAAATCCAGGCAAATTTTTTTCTAGTCTTTTTATCTAATAATTTTAACAGCAGCGCCATAATTGAATTTTCAGCTCATGTCAATGTGCCTGTGTGCCTCTTCAACTTGGTCACATCGAACCTCTTAAGGTGAATCATCTCAGTTTGCTCTGCCAAGTTAAAGATTTGTGGCAAAACATGGCGTGACCCAAAAGACTATTTTTTTTGAGAAAGACACTCGAGAGAGTGCCTCATATCTAACATATATCAAGGAAAACAATAGTTTATACAAAAAAAACAATTTAACACAAAATGACATCTAAAAAAATTAATAAGAGTACATTGAAGTTCAAAACGGTCATCTTCTTCTTTTGATCATCCATTGCCTGTCGAAGATTGAAGAACACACTGAAAAGGCGGCAAAGGAAAGGGACACCTGCAAACACCCTCGCTATACAAGGCTTTGAAGACTGTAAAATCCACTCGCCGCTAACGACAAGATCTAGTACCCACTGAAAGAACATCGGCTGGAGAAACCCTCCAAGGAGCACAGGCTTACAATCCTTCACCATCAAGACAGAGTATTGGAGATGCCAGACCTTGCAATAGAACAAACCACAAGAAAAGGTTGAAATCGCCGTAAAGAAAGCCATTTGACTGCTTCCCTCGATAAACACAACCACCACAACTGCCACCAAGATCCGAAGGGAACCAATAGATCTGATAGACCAAACACTCACTGGCCCTTCATCAACGCCGGATCGAACGTCAACGCAGTAGAGAGAGGCCAAAGAGACCTTATTCCAGTACGTCATCGTCGCCACCACCTCATCGACGATACTAGAAAACAAACCTAGAAGAACCAGGATCAAATAAAAACTAAAAGCTACGGATGGATCAGGTCCTCACTCCTCTGGCCCACAGTGAGGTCGCCGGATGGGAGAGAGGAGGGGGGCCAAGAGGATCACGTGGGGAAGGGCGGCGGCAGTTGTTTTCTTGGCTGAGAAAGACGACGCAAATCTTGAGATGTTAGTTTATATACGTGTTGTTAGTTACACTTTAAATTTAAGAAGGCTAAATTAAAATTTTGGTCAAGTGAGCATCTCCAAGAGTTGTGGACTCGGCATTTTGGATGGCGAGCGGCGCCCCCTCGCCAATTCTACCGACCTACAAAACCGGAATTGTGGAGTCGGCATTTTGGAAATCGACCTAGCGATGCTGTTGGAGGCGTTTTTTCCCCCAAAAAACTCAAAATCTGACTGCATGCAGAACTTTACCGAGCTTGGATGGCAGTTAGACCTTAGCACGCACTCAATTGTGTCCATTGGCTCTCTTGCTGCAGGGAACACATTACAAATCGGTTGTACTAGCGTAGTTCCACAGCACTGCGTTCCATCTTCTGACATTGTAATTTAACCCTGTTCGTTTCCCTAAAATTTGGCTGATGCTGCCAGGGTTAAAAAAACCGCTCGGTAAACCGCGGTTTACCGCGGTTACCGGCCTAACCGGGCCGGACCGGTTCCGGTTCGGTTAGGTATTCCCCAAATTCAAATTTAAAATTTGAAAAAAAAATGCTGAAAAAATTCCTAAAAATAGTTCATGATTTATAGAAGCCAATGGTGTAAAATTTTTTCAAATTCGAGTTCGTTTAGTATTTATTTATACGTATAGAAGTTTAAAAAAAAGAAAAAAAATCCCGGTCCTGCCCCGTTAAGGCCCCCAAATTCAAATTTAAAATTTGAAAAAAAAAAACAAAAAATGCTGAAAAAATTCCTAAAAATAGTTCATGATTTATAGAAGCCAATGGTGTAAAATTTTTTCAAATTCGAGTTCGTTTAGTATTTATTTATACGTATAGAAGTTTAAAAAAAAAGAAAAAAGAAAATTCCAAACTCAAACCGAGCGGTAAACCGCTCAAACCGAGCGGTTACCGCTCCAAACCGCCCGGTAAACCGGTGACAAACCGAACCGAAGGCGCGTTTGAATTCAAATTCAAATTCGACTGGTTACCGACCGGTAAACCGGAACCGGAGGGCGGCGGTTTGGGGTGACCGGTCGGTAAAAAAAACCCTGGATGCTGCTGCTTATACTGATTTGTTTTGAGAAGAAAACGATGTTCTTTCGCTCAAAAATACTAATATCATCAGTACCATTTCATCTTGGTTTCTACTACATACAGTCGCAGCTGACACAACCCAATACAGACATATATACAATTATACATACATACACACACCCTTGGCCTTGCTTGGCTGCTGTTATTCTGTACGTACGCACGCACGCTAGCTCCCATCCCTGGTCTCACTGTGAGACCAATTCGTTTCTGGACAGACATGGATGGATCTGGCAGGATTCAGGCGTGCGCCAGCTCCCTGGAGACGCCGTCCAGGTACGGCGCCTCGCAGAACTCGCCGCCGAGGTCGTCGCACGCCTCGCCCGGGAACACCCTGCAGTTCAGTCGATTCACCACGGTTACAGTTAGTCACCGGCGAGTGTGGTTTGCTCGATGAATCGTCAGTGCAAGAATGCATGGTGATGAAGTTGGGTTCTCGCTTACGTTTTTGGATCGTCGTAGGACAGGTAGTCCCTCTCCACCCCGTCCACCCTCCTGCTCGCCTCCGGCGCCGCCGCGGCAAGCTTGGCCTCCGGGTACATCTGCCCGATGCACGCGTCGCCGCCGAGCAGGTCGCAGGCCTCCATCGGGAACACCCTGCAGCATCACCAACACACACGTGCACGTCACCGATCCGAACTCTAACCATCAGAACTTACGAGGACAAGCTCGAGCTCTACACCGACCGATCTCTGATCAAGGCTAGGGAACACTTACGAGAATCTCGAGCTGTAGTCGACCTGCGTAGGCTCCGCCACGACGACGGCGGCGGCAGCCGCACGGACGCTCCTCCTAGTGGCAGGGACACGGGCCACCACCGTGCTCCTCGCCGCCGGCCGGGCCTTGGCGGGCAGCACGGCCGAGAACCCGATGGCAGTAGCGGCAGCCTGCATTTTCTGATCTGAACTTCCTGTGCGTGATCAAGTGGTCTGCTGAAGTGAAGTGGCAGCTTGGTTCAGTATGATCTGGAGGGCTTATCTATCTTGTGTGGAGCTTCCAAGCCTGCGTGAGCCTCCCTTATATACTGCAGGGCCACTGGGGGTCCCTGGTCTGGATAAGATCTCTGGTATGTGGTAACCCCTATTGGTGATCAGAATTGTTCTGGGACCAAGGGGAAGGGGGACCCATCCTCATGCCTGATCTTTTGAACACTTGTGTGCACCCTTGTAAAGATATTTCTACTTCTGATCCTGATGGTTATCTTATCTCGGTTGTTGCAAAAGGATGTTGTTGGTAGCAAAAAGGATATTGTATTGCAAGAGGAGAACAGCTTCTACGATACTCTCTCTTCAGTCTTCTTTTCATTCTGCTTACTTGTCTTGAAGAATTATTGGTGTGTATAGTGATTTTTCTAGTCTAGAACAAAATTGGTGTGTAGTGATGTGCACTAGCAAACAAACACGGCTCAAGTGACAGGTGATAGATGAAAATTCGAGAATGACAAAAAGGCATCATCAGGGACAGAAGGTGATTAACCTGTTGCAGTTACTCTACGTTAAACGGTCACAATTATATTCAGCATACTCTTAGCAAGGGAACCTGAAAGGTCAGCAGCGACAGCAAGTGCAATAAACTGAAGCATTACCACGACGAAAAGAGGGATACATCAGATTGTTCAGACTCAGACACAAACAACAGAGTTTTCACATCAACTTAAAATCAAGGTACAAGAATATTTCTAACTGCGAAGTGATGGTCGAGGCACCGCTGGCAATCCTAGCTCATCCTCCTGCACGTCGAAGCAAATAACCCTTAGTACCACCTCAACCAAGCAAACTTCTAGCTGAATAAGTGGTAAAACGTGTTGTTTTGGCAAACAAACATTTTCTTGATGGCAAATGCAATGAAACATCAAAATATATCTTGGTAAATCATGGTGTGCTTTACTCAAACCACTACTGCATCAGATCAAAGATATTTTGAATTTAATGTTGGTCCATTCCCAATGGGGGGAAAAATCAGAACCACACGACGTTAAGAATGTTGTGCAAATAAATCACCTGCAGCCCGCCTGCTGGGACTGCTGCAGGGCGAGTTGGTGCAGCAGGTAAGTTGAGGTCAGCATCAAAATCAGATTCTGGTTGAAGATATGAGGGGACTGCAGCTGACTCAAACTCCATATCAGACTCCAGAGCATCCAGCTCTGCAACGTCGAAGGAAAAAAAATCGTAAGAATAGTAAACTGAGAATCCTCTCCAAAAAGTAGGCAATAAACATCACTAGCTAGATGGTAAGGAAGAAAATTTAGGACATTTAGGGTATGAATATATGTGATCAATTAGAGTTTTAGGCCATTAGTAAATAACCATACTGCCAAGTGATGTGCCAAAAAATATGGAATATTTAAATCCAGAATTTCGAGATATAGATGTCATATTGCCAAGATGAAATTGCGGCTTCCATACCCCCCATCAGTTCTTCCTCATCAACGTCATCAGGGATGTTGTAGCTTCTGCCAAGAGTTTCTTGTATCTCATTGCTCACGTCCATCAGATCTGTCATTTCATCTTGCATATTCTATGAATTGCAGGAATGTGTAAGTACAACTCAAGGTACTGAAAAAAAAGGATGGAAGAGTAAGCAACAGCAAATACAAAAGGCATTCCATCAAGCATTCCCCCACCATCTGGGTGATTTTTTTTCCCGAACACGCAGGAGAGCTGCGTGTCATTATATTAAGAATGAAAAATAGGGCAAGAACCCTTACAAACACACCATCTGGGTGATGTTACAGGCTTTGACGACTGTATGTCTATTATATAGATACTAAATCACTGAAAAAGCTTCAAAGAAAAGGTTGAGTGTAAACTTAAGGGTGATAGGCAATCTAATAAATTTTGTTCTGCCTTTGATCAAAAGAAGAGAACAAAAAAATTTCAAAATTATTTTATGTACATGGACACTGCTAGGTCATCTGATCCTAAAATAACCAATCCGTATCATTAACTCCAAAGATAGAAGGATCCTTGAGTTTGTTATAAGTTATTCAGTCATTTGATGTGGCCTGCATTATATGCCCAAACAAAGCTAAACAATCCCCGCATCCCCTTACTCCATCAAGCATTTTCAGAAACTTTTGGCAATGAATCAGAAATGAACAAAACCTTAAAGCGCTGGGAGCAATAGAAAGGGTACCAACAGTGTTGGTCCAGCATTTCCAGAAACTATCAACAATGAATCAGAATTCAGAAATGGATATAATAACAGAATCTGAAAGTAGACGGGGATAGTTGCATAGGACAAACTCAAAAGCCTCTATATTTCAGGACACAGGTAGTATAAGTTATTCAGTTATTTGATGCTACGCCTGCAGTATGTGCCCATAAGAAGCTAGACAATGTCCTTCCCCTTAATCAATCTAGCATTTTAGGTAACTTTTAACAATGAACCAGGAATGGATATAACAAAATCTGAAAGTGCTGAGAGCAATTGAAGGATAGCAACAGTGCTCACCAGCACATTTTTTCCCCCAATGAATCAGAAATGGATATAAAAGAAATCTGTAAATGTTGGGAGCACAAGACAGGTAGCAACACATACATCAATTTCATCAATTTTGACGGTTTTCATCATTCCCTTGAGCTCTTTGTTTGCTGCCTTCATTGCATTCATCTGAGAGAAAAGGAAAGAAAAAACACTCGGTATAAAAATGGGCGTTACGAACATGAATGAATGAACTTGCTAGATGAGAGATTTGAGGACATTACAGTCTGCTGAGCGTCCTTGAGGCCATCGGCAGCAAAGGCAACTTGGTCGAGATTGTAGGTTTGGTTATACAACATGTTGCGCTGCTCCTCGTACCTGAGAGGCAAATGAGCAATCTCGAATTGGTATAGTATAAATGGATAATGGCTGCATGCTGCCACTATTTCCGGTGGCATGGCAACTAATAAGATGATAATATGAATTGGGAACAGTAAACCAGCAACAGGCAAATAACAAAGCCCTTGTTTAGTTCCCCCAATTCTCCCCCAAATTTCACTATGCAAAAAGAAGATTCCCTGTCACATCAAAATGTCGGCAAATGCATGGAGTACTAAATGTTGATGAAATCAAAAACTAATTGCACAGTTTTGTTGTACTTTGCGAGATGAACATTTTAAGCCTAGTTAGTCAAAATTTGGATATTTTTTACCAAATACAAACGAAATGCTACAGGAATTCTGATACAGTGTTTTTCTCCCCCAATTCACCGAACTAAACGAGGCCAAAAGTGAAAATGATTGTAGCAGAAATTGAAGGGACCGAAACGGGGAGATAGGGAGTAGGGCACGAACATGCGCTTGTGCTTGAGGAGTCGGATGGCGCGCGCCTTGATGGCTTCCTGGGACGGGCCGGGGCGGGTCTTGCGGATCTGCTCCTTGTACCTGGCTAGCTCCTCGTCCAGCTTCTTGATCTTCTCGTCCACCGTCTCGCCCCTCTTGTTTATCTACCGGATCGAATGATGCATCGCACATTGGAGACCAGACCATCAGAATAAGGTTAGATTAGTTTGCCTGTTGCCCATGAACCAATGCAGTTACTGCTACGATATAGAAGGGGGGCAACAGGAACAGGGTCGCAATAGCAGCTGATTGGTAGAGAGAAAACACTGACTCGCTCGGTGCCGTCCTGGATGGAGAGGGGCGGCCCCTTGTCCTTCTTGGCGCCGAATATCTTCTTCATCGCCGCTCTCGCTCCCGCTCCGGTTGGTTGCTGCCGCCTTGCCGGCGCCGCCGCAGGAGAGGAAGGGTTCAGGGCTCAGGGGCGCGTGCGGGGCGGGGCGTAATTCGAAATCGAGATGTTGACAGGGGCTAACAGTCAAAACGATTTCATCTTCTTCTTTTTTTTGGTGTTTGTTGGAATGCCATCGGCCGAACTTCCCGTTGGTAGTGGGCCCGCCACTCTGTCCAGCATTTCAAAATGGGCCAAACCGGAACGGAGCGAGCCCATCAGAATGCCTTTAACAAGCCAACACCTACTATTCTTTGAAATGAGTACATTTAGGCCCTTTGATGCAAATTATTTTTAAAGTATTATATAAATACTATGTTTTTAAATATGTTATTACTTTGGTACTAAAAAGCTTATATGGTTTTGTCAAAATTATAATCTTTTTAAAATTTTAAAACTCCATTCATGATTTTTTTTAAAAAAAACTACAGTTTTATATGTCTTTGGTTTATAAAACCACGGCTTCACAATAGCACAATTTTCTAAAATTGTGTCCTCCAAATAGGCTCATAGCCTACAAATAGGGCATCCTGAAATGAATTATATTAAAACTCTAATATGAGAATGTTAGCTGCAGAATTTCTAGACCGGAGGTTTGAAAAGTCCTAATGGCTAGAGGGAGGGTGAATAGTCTATTGAAAATTTCTACAATAACACTTAGCAAATATATTAGACAATTAAATGACGAAGCGAGTGTTGTGCTAGCCTACTAAAAGAGCAAGCCACCTACCACAATTCTGGTGACTATGATCACTAAGCACACAATTTGCTAAGTCGCTGCATTAAATTAGTGAGCTCTCAAAGGCTAACTAAAGAGCCTCACTAACTACTAGACTTGATGAAAGCTAGCTCTCAAAACTAATTACACTAAAGAGCTTAGCTTACACACTAGGAATGTAATACAAGAGAGGATGGCGATGATTATATCGACGTGTCGAGGTATGAGCCAATCACAAGATGAAGTCAATCGATCAATCACAATAAAACCAATGAAATCCTCGGACAAGGTGACAAAAGATTTTTTACCGAGGTTCACTTGCTTGTCGGCAAGCTAGTCCTCGTTGTGGCGATTCACTCACTTGGAGGTTCACGCGCTAATTGGTATCACACGCCAATACCCTCAATAGGGTGCCACACAACCAACACAAGATGAGGATCACACAAGCCACGAGCAATCCACTAAGGTACCTTTTGGCTCTCCGCCGGGAAAAGGTCAAGAACCCCTCACAATCACCATGATCGGAGCTGGAGACAATCACCAACCTCTGCTCGACAATCCTCGCTACTCCAAGCCATCTAGGTGGCAGCAACCACCAAGAGTAACAAGTGAATCCCGCAGCGAAACACGAACACCAAGTGCCTCTAGATGCAAACACTCAAGCAATGCACTTGGATTCTCTCACAATCTCACAAAGATGATGAATCAATGATAGAGATGAGTGGAAGGACTTTGGCTAAGCTCACAAGATTGCTATGTCAATGCAAATGACCAAGAGAGTGAGCTTGAGCCAGCCATGGGGCTTAAATAGAAGCCCTACGAAATAGAGCCGTTGGGCTCAGAGAGCAGCCCAACTCGTGGTGACCGGACGCGCCAGTCGATGTGACCCGACGCACCACCTTTAGCGTCCGGTCGCTAATCCACTGCCACGTGTCCCTCACTTCGAATGCTGAGCGTCGGATCCTAACGGTCGAGTTCCCGCGCGTTTAAAGCAAGACCGGACACACCACAGTACGTGACCTGACCTGCCCCCCAGCGTCCGCTCAAGCGCGCCTTCGCTCGGCCATCACCGCGACCTGACGCGCCGAGGGGAATGACCGGACACGCCACCACATGGTGTCCGATCACTTCCAGAGAGGTCATCGAGCCCTTTTCTCATGACCTGACGTGGCAGGTCTTCCATGACCGGACGCGCGGTGGCGTCCGCTCCTTCTCCTCCTCTCTGCGCGCCAAAGTTCAAACTCCACCGCTGCCACGTGTCAAACGACCTGACGCTGCACAGTGTCCCACCAGCGTCCGATCGCCACGTCACCCTGAGTCCGCTCGCGTTTCAAAGTGACCGGACGCGCAGGTTCAGCGTCCGGTCCTGCGTCCGGTCCCTGTTTCACAGTGACAGTCACCTCTATCACTTCACCAACTTCACCATCTTTGCTCAAATGTGCCAACCACCAAGTGTATCACCTCGTGCACGTGTGTTAGTATATTTTCACAAACATTTTCATGGGTGTTAGCTCTTCACTAGATCCTAATGCATATGCAATGAATTAGAGCATCTAGTGGTACTTTGACAACCGCATTTCGATACGAGTTTCACCCCTCTTAATAGTATGACTATCAATCCTTAATGTGATCACACTCGCTAAGTGTCTCGATCACTAAACTAAAAAGCTCCTACCACTTATACCTTTGCCTTGAGCTTTTTATTTTTCTCTTTCTTCTTTTCCAAGCCGAACACTTGATCACCATGGCCATCACCACCATGATCTTCATCTATTTGCTCCACCACTTGTAATATCTGCCAACATATCTCACATACACTTAGAGCACATAGGTTAGTAGTTAGGGTTTCATCAATTCACCAAAACCAAACTAGAGCTTTCAAGGTTGCATCGCTCTAGATAAGTTATTCCATTTTATCTATGGAGATGTGAGAGCTTCAATTGTGCATATCGGGGAGGGACCACGGGTACGATGAGTATGTATATAGAACTATCCTGCGTTTTCAAAAAAAAATGTATATAGACTATAGAAGTAGATAAAATGGAATAACTTGTCTAGAGCACACCGTCCCCGGCTCCCCGATATGCGTGTATAGTATCAAAGACAATGTCCAAGAACAACTCGCATATTGCTCTAACGCTACGCAGCATCGTAATCATCGTAAGGTATACATGTAGCAAGCCTTAACACGTTAGTATAAGTTTACAACTATTGAACAAGCTAGAAGTCCAGAAATGAACAAGAACGTACTTAATATGATATTAAAACATGAGAGCTGGTAGAGGCTAGAAACTTTCCATTATCTAAAAAATTAAAACATGAGAGCTACACTTTGCAAAATGAGAGTATCCTATAGGTTGGACCTGAACTATGCAATTTTCTGAAAGAGGTCTACCAGAGCGGTTCTCAAATTGAATTACAATTAGACAAAAAAAAGTGCTAAGTGATACTCCGAAAAGGTGGCTATCATCAAAGTTCAAAGAAAAGTTGAATTCGATTCTGTCTAGAGGAAACATCATGCAAATAGAAATATTTTTCCAGCGGACACAGTGCCTATTTAGGTTATGTTTCTGGCTAGAGAAGATAGAGCAACATATGGTAAAATGTATCTTTATTGGCACACGGCCCTGACGGCCCTAGACGGGGGTCATGGGGTGCGACAGCCGAGGGGCCAGGCGGGGGAGGGGCCTAAGCCCAGTATAGAAACCCCCCGGCCCTATAGTCCATTAGGCATCAGCAAACTAATGAGAAGAGAGGCAGAAAATGGCTAGCCGGTCCAACAAAATCGTCGGCCTTTTTGGCTTTCTTAGTTTCTTTCCCAGTATTAACTACGGCCCTCAGGCAGATCGAGAGGAGGCGAGGAGCCGCGTCGTACTCTGATCGTGACTCGCGACGCGCCGACGCCCGAGTGCCCGGCGCACACACTCGGAGCCACCACACCACCGCAGAGAGGTGGACTGCCGGAGAACGGCGCACGACGGCGGCGACCAGGCAGGGCACCACCTCCACGATGACGACATCTTGGTTCTTGCCTTCTTGCGAATTGCGATTGCCAATCAGTTGTTTTAGTTCATGTCTAGGTCCTAGGTATTTTTTTCCTTGTTCATATTTTTAATCCAAACTGATTATTTTCTATTCTTCCTTAAGGTAATCATACTAGTTCTAGAAGTACAAATATATTACTTTTTTAGTCTACATTGTTCCTTGATAAATTTCAGATATGTTAAATTAAAAATATATTATTGGATTTGCTCTCGCTTTGCAAGTAAAATTAGTGCTTATATATTATAAGATTTTATACATGGTTTAGAGGGGCCGTCGCGACGATTTCGCCAGAAGGCCCTCAAAATCCTAGGACCGGCGATAGACCCTCTTATACTTCGTACCGCTTTTGATTATGACCTCTAGACACGTGAGGCATGTTGGGTCATGCCGGTATGACCCGGTAAGTCTTTGCTTTTGCTCAAGCACAACCCATGACACGTCGGCACATCTTCGTGTCATGCTGGTCCAAGCACGATTCTTAAAATATCTTTATAAGCTCGTGGCATACGAATGTATGTTACTATTTTCAAATGGAAGTTTCAACGATTTTCGTAATTCATTCAAGAACTAGATAAGATACAGTATAATGAACACTAGGAGATTATATTGTAGCGTTGTATCTGTAGATGTGTCCATGTACCATTTCGTGTCGTATCAACCAAGCACAGTCCGAAATACGGGTTGGACCGAGCAATCCATCGTACCAAGATCCGAGACACAGCTCACGTTCATATCGTGTCGACACAACCTAAAATATGCTTTTGGCATGCAAAAAAATCATGCCACGATCCCCCCTCAAATGGAAGGGACCAATCCCCAACTCTACTTTAGTCCTTCAAGTCATTTTTATCTCTTACTTCTTCTCATCTCAGGGCCCCGGCCCACATCCACGTCTCCTCCTCTTGCCCGCGCAGCCAGCCCCCTGTCCTGGGCGCCATCATTTCCAGTTACGCGCGACGCGAGCCATCAAGGTTGCGGCCGAGTCGGCGGCGCTGCGCTGGCACTCATCGTGCGTACGACCCAAAGGCGGCTGAGTGTGCTGCCGTTCTGGTGAAGGCTAGACTACTACCTTACGCTAGCCGATAATGGACGATGAGCAGCGTTTCGCTTGCTCGGAAATAGGAAGACGTTACACGACGGGAACAAGAGACGGTCCCTGTTGACAAGGACGCATGCAAATGGAGAGGGAGATACACGTTAACGTCTTCCCTCTTCCGTGATGACCCGGACATTCCCAGTCATTTGAGTCCAGCCCGCACGCGCCCATGCCCGCTGCAGCCTGCAAGCCGCGCGCGCGTCGGCACTCGTCACTCGTCAGTGGCTTTGTCATTGTCAGGGCAGGGCCACCTTGGGGTCGAGGGAAACAAGGAAGGGATCGATCGACACTTGAGCCAAGGCAAGGCCATTCCGTGACGAAATTGAAGCCGGGAAAACGCCGCGACGACGCATTTAACCGGTCGCCTGCTGCTCCCGTCGTGGACTCGTCGTCGCGGACTCGTCTTCCTCTGCATCCCTCGCTCGGTCGTTCCTCCTGCACCCCCAGAATTAACTGAGCATGAGAGGGGGCGTTGGTAGGTGGGAGACTCAGCGGTCGCCGTCGCACCACACCTCGGGTGGGCGACGCCCGGCCAGTAATGGCGTTTGGCGATGGCGGCCGCTGGAAGAAACAAATTAATGGCGGTCGGCCTCCTCCGATCCCGATCCTCTTCTCTGGCCGGCATGCATGGTGTTCGCCCTGGCGGCTGGCGGGCGTTTCCATCATGCATTCATGCATTCCTTGCCCCCCAGACGTGGCGCGCGCGTGCGCGCCCACCACTCTCCTCGTGAACCTGTGTCCATCTCCTCTTCACGACTTCACCCTGCCGCCACAGGCGTTGGGCGCGCTCCGTGGCTCTAGGGCCTTATTTAGTTCCCAGAAAATTTTGCAAAATTTTTCAGATCCTCTGTCACATCGAATCTTTGGACACATGCATGAAACATTAAATATAGATAAAAAATAAAACTAATTACACAGTTTAGATGAAATGGACAAGATGAATCTTTTAAGCCTAATTAGACCATGATTGGACAATATTTACCAAATAACAATAAAAAGCACTACAGTACCATTTTGCCAAAAATTTCGGATCTAAACCGGCCCTAGCTATCTCTGCAGCAGCACGAACACGGCACAGCTCGATGGGATGGTCCGATGAGGCTACCAGCAGGCCACTGTGCTGCTGTCCCCTGTCCTGTTCATTAACTCCCCCGCCGTGATCGGAGAGACCACCCGATCCCAGGGCCGATCCGATCCGATCGGATCAGCTTGCTTGCAAAACTGAGGTCTGAAGTGCGTGATTAATAAAACTGATGATTATTCTTAAATTGGTTCCAAAGCTAGCTCCCACCACGTAGTGACGTAGCTAGTGGAGCCTTAACACTCCACACACTTGGTTCGCACTAGCAGAGTAGCAGTGGTAGTTTTTACAGGTGTTGCCAAGCGGGGGCGAGGCCGCGAGTGGAAGCTCCTTTCTTCTAGCGTTGTTTTTTCTGTCGTTCGTGGTGGTAGACTGGCAGCAGCGGATTTGCGATCGATCGTCATGGGTCGGCTACTCGGATCATGCGATCGTTGTGGCTCCGAGATAGTCCCGATCTCGCCGTACCTAGCAGGGCAACTACTTGGGTGGCGCGCGGGCGGCTCGCTCCCTGCGTCGAATCATTAGTCAGCCGCGCTCGCCGCCACGCGCGCTGTCCACTCGGCTCTTGATCGATCACCCACTCTGTCCACTCGAGCCCCCTGTTTCTGGCGGGTGGCGGCTGGCGGTGGTGGCCTGGCGGGCCTGCCTCTGCCCTCTCGCGGCTATCATTTTTTGGTGGTTGGAGCACGCACACTGCTCCTGGCGTCCTGGACCTGGACGTGGACCGGCTGCGGCTGGTGCACCTTGTTGCTGCCCATCCTGCGCGTTCAACCACCACCACACCACACCGCGCCGTTCAGGTTCAGGTGTGCTGCCTCCTTGTCTTCTTCCTCGATCTGGAAGAGGGAAAAGCGAAGTCGAGATCTGCCACCAGGCCTACCCTGCGCTGAGATATTTTTAGTTACTGCAGTGTGCAGCGCGGGAACGGGGGACTGAGGAGGAGGGTCCCCGTTACCTCGTCGTCCCACTTCGTCCTTGTCGCGCTTAACTGACTGCTGCCTCCTCATCCGTGCTGGCGAGCTCCGGTAATAAATGCAAGCGTATCTGTGTGCATCGCTGCAGGAAGGACTGCGCTGCAGCTCCCGGTGACGACTGACGACGCCCACTTGTTCGGTTGTTCCTGCAAGGCGGCGTCGGCGGCTGCTGCTGCCGATCAGGGCTTCTCATCCCCTGTTTGGCTGTTCCTGCAAAGATTTGATTGCTTTCGCTCGGATGGCTCCGGCGTCTGCGATGGAGCTGGAAGCACCGCCCCCGCCGGCGGCGGCCAAGGAGATCAAGTCGCCGGAGGTGCTGCCGGAGCCAGGCTCGCTGTCGGCGCTGCAGCGCAAGAAGCTGGGCGCGCACTTCCTGGAGAGCGACGAGCGCCGCTTCTCCCGCGGCTGCAGGACGCCCCTCGGCGGCGGCTACGACGAGCCGCCCTCCTCCGCCGCGGGCGGCGGCACCACGCCGGTGAACATCCGCGGCGAGCCGATCCGGGACCTGTCGAGGACCGGGGGGTGGGTGGCGGCCTTCTTCATCTTCGGCAACGAGATGGCGGAGCGCATGGCCTACTTCGGCCTCTCCGTCAACATGGTCATCTTCATGTTCAAGGTCATGCACCGCCCCTTCACCAGCTCCGCCAACGCCGTCAACAACTTCCTCGGCATCTCCCAGGCCTCCTCCGTGCTGGGCGGCTTCCTCGCCGACGCCTACCTGGGGCGGTACTGGACCATCGCCATCTTCACCACCATGTACCTGCTGGGCCTCATCGCGCTCACCGTCAGCGCCAGCGTGCCGGCGCTCGTGCCCACGCAGGAGGGGTGCGACAAGCTCGCCATGCTGCTGGGCGCCTGCGCCCCCGCCGCGCCCTGGCAGATGGCCTACCTCCAGACGGCGCTCTACGTCACGGCGTTCGGCGCGGCCGGGATCCGGCCCTGCGTCTCCTCCTTCGGCGCCGACCAGTTCGACGAGCGCAGCCCCGGGTACAAGCGCCGCCTCGACCGCTTCTTCAACCTCTTCTATCTCGCCGTCACGCTCGGCGCCATCGCGGCATTCACGGCCGTGGTGTACATCCAGATGCAGCACGGCTGGGCCGCGGCGTTCGGCACGCTGGCGCTCGCCATGGGCGCCTCCAACGCGCTCTTCTTCGTGGGCACACCGCTGTACCGCCACCGCCTGCCGGGGGGAAGCCCGCTCACGCGGGTCGCGCAGGTGCTCGTCGCCGCCTTCAGGAAGCGGAACGCGGCCTTCGACAGCGGTGACTTCGTCGGCCTCTACGAGGTCGCCGGCGCCAAGTCCGCCATCCGTGGTAGCGCCAAGATCGACCACACCGACGACTTCAGGTACGTACGTACGTAATTCCCCGTCCGTTGGATCATTGGATGCGCACGCAAACGAACGAACGCTCAGGATTCAGCCACATCCATCCAAGTCAGCGAGTGATCATGCCTCATGCGTCCTCAATGCATCCAGATGGCTTGACAAGGCCGCGCTTCAGCTGGAGGGTGACCTCGCCGGCGGCGAGGACGCCGTGAACCCGTGGCGTCTGTGCACGGTGACGCAGGTGGAGGAAGTGAAGATCCTGCTGCGGCTGCTGCCGGTGCCGGCGTGCACGGTGATGCTGAGCGTGGTCCTCACCGAGTTCCTCACCCTGTCGGTGCAGCAGGCGTACACGCTCAACACCCGCGTGGCGGCGCTGCACCTGCCGGTGACGTGCATGCCGGTCTTCCCCTGCCTCGCCATCTTCCTCATCCTGGCGCTCTACTACCAGACCTTCGCCCCGCTGGCGCGCCGCCTCACGGGCCACCCGCACGGCGCCTCCCAGCTGCAGCGCGTCGGGCTGGGCCTCTTCTTCTCCATCCTCTCCGTCGCCTGGGCGGGGCTCTTCGAGCGCTACCGCCGGGGCTACGCCGTCCGCCACGGCTACCTCGCCCTCTTCCTCACGCCCATGCCGGACCTCAGCGCCTACTGGCTGCTCATCCAGTACTGCCTCATCGGCGTCGCCGAGGTGTTCTGCCTCGTCGCGCTCCTCGAGTTCCTGTACCAGGAGGCGCCCGACGCCATGCGCAGCGTCGGCTCCGCGTACGCCGCCGTCGCCGGCGGGCTTGGCTGCTTCGTGGCGTCGGCGATCAACACCGCGGTGGATGCCGCGACGCGGAACGATGCGGAGGGGCGGCCGTCGTGGCTGGCGCAGAACATCAACGTCGGCAGGTTCGACTACCTGTACTGGCTGCTCGCCGTGCTCAGCACCGTCAACCTGCTCGTCTTCGTCTACTTTGCCAAGCGGTACAAGTACAGGGTCAGGGTCGACGCGCAGCAGACCACAGTTGTTAATAAGCAGTAGCTAGCCATTAGCACAATGATAAGGATCTGAGTTTGGATTTCGACCATGGATTTGCTGCAACAAGGGATTACCGGGAATACCATAACATCAGATCATTTTTTGCAAATATAGTACTTAACCAAAAAAAAATATCATAATAGGAACACATGCTAATCTCCGATTCGCTGAAAAAAGTTTACACTGTCAGGTGCGCCACAATTTGCCGTAGTCGATATTTCTAGATATCGGTCTATCCGAAAGGGGTTCGAATACTAAATAGACAATCTATATTTGAATCCAGACATTCAATATCCGCACAGTATGCAAATCCAGATGTTCAAAGTTAAACACATGATACGTATATGAATGGGTATCAATAAGAATTAAGATGCATACCATGCTATCTGAATCCTAAAAAGTTTACCTGAATTCGTATGAAACATATTTAGTATCCGGTCCGTTTTCATCCCAATTCCCCTGTCGAGAAACAAGAGTGAAAATTGAATAGATTTCATCTGTTCACAAGGTCCAGTTGAGACATGGACTCCAAGGACCATGGTGATACATGCTATGCGTTCCTGGCTTCCTGCTTAAGTCCTGAAGCTGCAAATCCAATGCGATGCCACCGTCGCAGCAACAGAAACAGACCAGCTGGGACTGGGAGCTTGGGCCTCGATCTGGAGATGCAATCAAGCGGGCACCGCATCCTTGAGATTCAAGTATCCAGTGACTGTCAGCTCAGGGACGAGTTCTCTTCATGCTGATATTAGCACGCCATCTTGATGGAATCTGCAGGCATGGAGGTAACAGAGACAAAAACATCAGGATTAGATAATTCAAAGGGCTTCTGATTCACAGAACAGTGTGCAGGCACAAAAATTGTATCAACTTTTGGAGCTGTTATTGAATAGTTTCCTCAGAGCAGTCAGCGGTTCAGTATGAATGCATAATGATACAGTCAAAGCAAACAAAAAGTATGAATGCATAATAATACAGTCAAAGAATCAGCTCATAAATGGTAAGTCGATCTAGACAAAATACATACACCCTGATGATTAGCTATCTGTATCTCGTTCAAACAGCACCATATTCTGACCCCTTGGACTCAATTCAGCATTTCATTCACTGGCAATGCTACTTGTTATCGGTTCATAGCCAATTATATGCTTGAACTGAATATTTCACCCTTAAGTACACAATATGCAAGTGGAGTGATATTACTTTGTATGTATTTGATCTTCCTTAAATATCTCTCGAGAAATATATGTATGGGATAAGCATAATAACAGTTTAGCACAAAATAATGTGTGCGGAAGAGTTCATAATCTCACCACATCAATGATGCAAAATTTGGTGGCACGGAGATGTGGATGATAGTATGACAAACCACCATCGTACTGCTGACTGTTCATCAGTCATTCCCCAATTGCTTCAGCTTACTATTTAGCGGTCATTTCCCAATTGCTTCAGCTTTGCTGCAACCTGCCTCATTGATGGCCGAACTGCTACAGACTCTGAAGTACATGATAGAGCAGTATTTAGCATTTCAGTTAACCTATCCTTTCGTGCAGTATCCAGAAGTCCTCGAGAGAAAAATCCACTGGTGTTGTCCTCCTGAATCAGCATCCGTCCCCATGATACAATTGTAAAACCATTGCCAAACTGTGAGAATAAGGGATCCAAAGACCTCTTGCCTGACATCAGCTCCAGGAGAACAACTCCAAAACTGTAAACATCAGCCTTGTCAGAGACTCTGCAGGTGGTTGCATACTCTGGTGCGACATACCCAAATGTACCAGCAACATCGGTCGTGGTATGTGTTTGTGTAACTTCTATCAGTCTCGCCAAACCAAAATCTGACAAGTATGCGTTAAGATGCTCATCAAGGAGGATGTTGCTCGGTTTGATGTCTCGATGAATTATCCGGGGTGTGCAGGAGCCGTGAAGGAAAGCCAATGCCTGTGCAACATCCACAGCTATCTTGTGGACCTCGGTCCAGGTCACCTCCCTGTTACCCATTTCATGTATGAACTTCTCAAGGTTCCCACCAGAGAGGTAGTTGTAGATGAGGAAAGTGTCTGATTCTCCGAGATGATACCCGATAAGTGTAACAAGATTTCTATGTCGGATTCTCCCAAGAGTTCTGATTTCTGCATCAAACTGCTGAAGCCCTTGGAAACGCCCCATGGCTAGCCTCTTCACTGCTACAAGAAAACCTGGAGCCAATTCAGCCTTGTAGGTGGCACCAAAGCCACCTGTTCCAATCAAGTTCTGGATGCTGAAGTTGCTTGTTGCTCGGATGAGGCTTTCGTAAGTAAGCTCAGGAGGTGCATCAGTGAAAGTCACAACCACTTTTGTCCTCAAATTTGAAATCTTTGCCCGTTTCCTTCTTTCACACACAAAGAAGATAAGGATCACAAGAAGGAAAGATATTACAGCAGCCGCAGCTCCAACTAAAATCACGATTAGAGACTTAAATCTAGTCACTTGGCTACCCCCTTTCAAGGAATTGATTGCTTCAGTTGGTGGTAGAGATGCATGTGTACCGAAACATTGGTACAGTAGGGAATTGCCAATGAAGAAACCACAATCAGCAGGGTGCCTAAGATTAGGAATGACGCCTGATAGATTGTTGAATGAGACATCAAGAACTGTCAGCTGGGCTAGTTCACTGAAACTGGAAGGGATGCTTCCTGATAGCCTATTATGGTCAAGCCTCAATACTTCAAGGTGTGAAGCATCAGCTAAATGTAATGGTATGCTGCCTGACAGATAATTCCTTGACAAATCCAGCAACTCCAGAGCAGCCAAATCACCAAATTGCACTGGAACCTGACCTGTCAAATTATTACCCTTCAGGACCAAGCTCTTCAGCAAATGCAGAGCAGCGATTCCAGCAGGTATGGACCCACTGAACATGTTATAACCAGCATCGAAATTGTGAATAGTAATACAGCTTGAAAGCATGTCAATACTTCCTGACAGTTGATTACTACTCAAATTGACTGCAATGCCAGTTGCGTCTTTGCAGAATCCGAAAAATCCATCAGAAAGCGTGGTGTTGAACATATTACCGTTAAGCCACAAGCCATACGAGTAGTTTCCTTGTCGACTCAAGGTAAGAAATGGCAACGTCCCACCAAAGCCATTGTTGCTGAAGTCATGGAGAGTGACATTAGAAATGCCCCCAAACTCAGAACCAAAAGGATTTCCAATCAGGGTATTACCAACCAATTCATCATAGTACTGCATTACAATATCGTCAGTGCTCAAACGGTTTGAGCATTTGCTCTCCTCAGATGAAGGAAGCGGTCCTGACAGATGGTTTCCGCTGACATTGAGGTAAGTCAGACATCCAATTGACAATTCTGTCGGCATTGAGCCCCCGAAGCTGTTCGAGCTCAGATCAAGAAATGTCAAGTCCTGACACTCCCCTAACCACCGGGGCACAGCACCACTAATGTAGTTCCGCCCCAGATTCAAAGCAAGAAGGCTGCAGGTACCATTCCTGGACAATGGCAACCGGCCATCAAGGTTGGCCCTAGGCGCCCAGAGAACCGCCAGTTCCGGGATGGCCAGCACTTCCGCCGGCAGCCCCTCAACGAAGGCATTGAACTCCGGCTGCTCCCCAGGCGACGCTGTGATATTTGTGAGCACGAGTACGGCGAGCTTCCTGCAGCTGGCGAGCTCCACCGGGATCCTGTCGGTGAGGCTGTTGCGTGAGACGTCGAGGACGCGGAGCGCGGCGAGGCGGCCGAGCCTCCGCGGGATGGCGCCCTCCAGAACGTTGCGTGAGAGGTCGAGGACGCGGAGGGATCGGCATTGCGCTATCCCCGCTGGAATATTGTTGACGAGGAGGTTGCCGGCGAGGCGGAGGTGGGTGAGCGCGGCGCAGGGGGGCGACGAGGAGTTGGCGAGAGCGGGCGGAATTCTGAGTGTTCCCGACAGGCTATTGAAGCTAAGATCGAGGTAGAGGAGGGTGGTGGACGCGAGAAAGGCGTTCGGAATGGACCCTGAGAAGTTGTTGCCGGCGAGGTCGAGGCGGCGGAGGCGCGGGGAAAGGGGCAGGGAAGCGGGGAGCGTGCCCGAGAGGGAGGAAGCAGAGAGGTCTATGGCGGCGACGACCGAGGAGGAAGGGTAGCAGTTGACGCCTCGCCAGCGGCAGTAGCTGGTGGCGGAGGCGGCGGACCAGGCGGAGAGGACGCCGCCGGGGTCGTGGGCGACCGCAGCCTTGAGCGCGAGGAGGGCAGCAAGGTCGGCGGCTGAAGAGCAGGCGAGCGGGATTGGTAGGAGGAGGAGGAGGAGGAGGAGGAGGAGGGGTGGGCGAGGGCGTGGGGCCGCCATGGCGGCGGCCGGGCAGGCTGGCGGCGGCGGAGGGAGTGGAGTGGAAGTGGATGGAGAGAAGACGAGGAAGGCAAGCGTGCCGTGCCGTGCCGTAGATTTTAAAATTTCTCCAATTATTTTTCCCCTTTTTATGTGTGTTCAATTCGTCTTTTTTTGACCATGGACCAGGGTTATTTTTGTAAAAGAGTAATCATGGTTAGTTGGTTTAGAGAACGTTTAGTCTCGGCCTGCTTAAAAGACACGAGTACTTCAGATATATCAGCATAGATTTCATAGAAAAGCTATAAAAATTAGTAGAAGAGAAAATGTACATTTAAATTGACTACTTGTTATTTGTGCTTCAACATTCCTCCTCAAACCTTAGTCTTCGGATGAAAGAAGTCCTCACTTAGAAGAGTAGTATTCTACTGTTGCTTTACTGTTTTCTCCATGTCATATTGTCATTTAGACGGGGGTTTAATATGTTTTCCGAATTTTGGATGACAATACTGGTGTGTTAGTGTTATCTACTTGTCTTTGAGTGATACATTTCTATCTTTGAATTGATGATGAGATTGTTTCACGGTATTATGATTTCATTTTGGTACATCCCACTCCCATAAGTTACAAAGGCTGAAAAAAAATCTTGTGATCCATTTTATAAATGTGCTATTGACAATATTTTGTTTACCTGTGATTCTCTTGACAAAAAAAACAACATTCGGATAGACGAGAACAACAAACCATTTAGAGTGAATAATAAAAACCACCTTGACCTGCAGTCCTGCACCACCTCATCAATGTAATCTTTTGATTATTTAGTTCGCATCTTGTGTGAGATTAATGGTACAATCTAAAATTCGAGATATGTTGCAAAGCACGAAAGGCAAACCGGATTGTTTCAGTTAATAGACTTTTTTTGTATAGTTCGAAGCAAAATAAAACATGGACTAAGATTGGAGAAGCCACTTGTCATTCACGGGTTTACGACCACCCGTGGAACCCATGGAATGCATGGTCCATTTGGTTGTCATCGCTATCTCAGTTTCAGAGCCGTGTTGTTATGGATTTTGCTCTGAATTTCTAGAACCCAAAAGTTCATACTACAACATCGACCTAATCAGACTGGTATTGAGAAAGAAAAGAAAGCCAACCACTGGTATTGAGAACGGAACAAGTGAGATAAACTAGGAAGGTGGTTCAACATTAAAGAAAACTTCATGTTTTATGTTGAACTAGTTTGTGGATCTTTTGCTTATGTTTCAGTAGAGTATGCAATAGTGTTGTCTCCTTAATTTCCTTGAAAAGCATGAAGCCGTGATTAAAATACATGAGTACTTCAGATATATCAGCATAGCTTTCATAGAAACATTATAAGAATTAGAAGAGAAAATGTACATTTAAATTGACTACTTGTTATTTGTCCGTGAACATTTCTCCTCAAATCTTAGTCCTCGGATGAAAGAAATCCCCACTTAGAATAGTATCCTGCTGTTGCTTTACTGTTTTCTCCATGTCATATTGTCACGTAGACAGTGTTTAACATGTTTTCCGTAATTTGGACGACAATACTGGTGTGTTAGTGTTATCTACTTGTCTTTGAGTATACATTGTTATCTTTGAATTGATCATGAGATTGTTTCACCGTATTGTGATTTCATTTTGGTATATCGCACTCCCATATGAGTTACAAAGGCTGAAAAAATCTTGTGATCCATTTTATAAATGTGTTATGTGCTATTGATAATATTTTTTGTTTACCTGTGATTCTCTTGACAAAAAACAAGTAACATTTGGATAGATGAGAACAACAAACCATTTAGATGTGAATAATAAAAAACCACCTTGACCTGCAGTCCTGCACTACCTCATAGATGTCATCTTTTGATATTTGGTTCGCATCTTGTGTGAGATTAAATGGTACAATCTAAAATTTGAGGACTGTAGCAAAGCATGAAAGGCAAATTGGATTGTTTCAGTTAATAGACATTTTTTTGTATAAGTCCGAAGCAAAATAAAGCATGGACTAAGATTGAAGGAGAAGCCACCTACTTGTCATTCCTGGATTTACAACCACCAGTGGAACCCATAGAATGCACGGTCCGTTTAGTTGTAATCGTTATCTTAGTTTCGGAGCCGCATTGTTATGTATTTTGCTCTGAATTTCTAAGACCAAATAGTTTAGACTACAACATAGACCTAACCAGACTGGTATTGAGAAAGAAAAGAAAACCAACCACTAATAGTGAGAACGGAACAAGTGAGATAGAGTAGGAAGGTAGTTCAACATTAAAGAAAACTTCAAGGTTTATGTTGAACTAGTGTGGATCTTTTGCTTATGTTTCAGTAGCATCTCTGCAGTAGTGTTGTCTCATTCCTTTCCTTGAAAAGGATGAAGGATTATCTTTTATTTACTTGTTTAAAAACAAAATGCTTAAGCGGGGAGGTGGCAGAATTGTGCAACGCAAGTACGCAACGATGATCAGGTTAGGCCGTGGACACGAGACGTCGAGACCTGACCCGACCGTTGTCGCTTCCGTGTGACTGAGGGAGGGCCAGTCAACAGTCAACACACCTGCTCCGGGGACCGCACTCTCCGCAAGTGCAAAATCGCTCCCATTGGCTGCTCAAGTAAAAAAAAAGTCTGCTAAACTACCGTTCAAAAAAAAACTCTGCTAAACTATGTTCATCCTCATCCCATGTAGAATTAACTATTTAGACCAGGAATCCTGTTGGTCAAATGATACTCCGCTCGTTGCACTTTGCACGAGGGACCTACCTCTATTTGCTCTCCTTTTATTTATTTTTATCTTTAATAAGCCCGCATCATTGCCCCGGTGTTTGACTGGCTGAATATTAATGTACCGTTGGCATTGTTTCAGAAATAGGAAAACCAGAGTCATGTCAGTCGACTCAACTTGACTAATAGCCAAAGCTTTGATTTTATTATTAAGAGCTTGTTTAGTTACCCGAATCGGGAGGTCCCGATTTTGCACAGTGCTACACTATAGCGCTGTAGCAATTTTGTTTTTATTTGCTAATAATTGTCTAAATATTGATTAATTAGGCTCAAAATGTTCGTCTCGCAAAGTACAACAAAACTGTGCAATTAGTTTTTGATTTCATCTACATTTAGTACTCCATGCATATGCCAGTATTTTGATGTGATGAGAAATCTTCTTTTTGCATAGTAAAATTTAGGGGTGAATTTGGGTATCTAAACAAGGCCTAAACTTGCTCTAAGCAACAATAAAAAGTTGAAAAATAGACAACACAAACTGTGTATGTTTGGTTTGAAGACGTTCTCGGCGATGAAATATATTGCCTCATTTTGTGTTTGGTTGAGAGAGATTGGGTTTTCTGTTTGATTACGTGCGGTGACTATTATTTGTTGGCCCTACTTGTCATCCTCACATCACCTCTCTACCTCCTTTCGATTTTTTTCTTCCATCTTAGTATGCCGCTGCTCCCGGAGAACTCTATCCGGGTGAAAGTCCCTAGCTTGGTTTTGGCTAATTGATGAAACCTAGGACTAACCTTTGTATCTAAGTGGATGATTTAGATAAAGGTGGCCATTGAATATGAGACATGACATTGACTCATGTGACCAAGATGATGCTTGGCTCGATGGACCAGTTGTGAAGGTGAAGGGCAAGTCGAGGCTTCGAAGCGAAGGACCATGCGATGGTGAAGCTTGAGCAAGACTTGACGCCGACGGACCTATGCAACGGTGAAGAGCAAGTGAAGTCAAGGTCGATGGATCGAGACGGTCATGTGATAATATGAAGTGGATCATATCTTTTAGAAAAACAAAATGAGCTCAAGGCAAAGGTATAACCATAAGGCCATTTTGTTTTGCACTCAAGACACCATAGAGGGTGTGAGTGGTTTAGGATCGATAGCCGAACTATTAAGAGGGGAAGTCTTATTGGTTATTCGAAGCGAGCGCGGGATTTAGGCGCTTTTGAGAACTTGAAATGCCTATTTTTCACTACGCCGAAAGTCGAAAAAGAAACAGAGGCGAATGGAGGTCACAGTGGTGACCGGACGCTGCACCGGACACGGTCACGGTTTGACCGGACGCGTCCGGTCAGTTCAACGCAGCAGTCAGGCGCGCGGGTGTTATGGTTTGCAATCGGCGCGTCCGGTCACTCGCGGGACCGGCGCGTCCGGTCGGGCACCCAGAAGTGTAGCGCGTGGCGTAAAGCTGATCGGACGTGCGGCACGTCCGGTGACACGCGATCGGACGCGTCCGGTCGTTGAGGGAGCTTACTGGACTCGAACCGGACGCTGACACTGTCGCGTCCGGTCGTTGCCTGGAGCGCGTCCGGTCGATGCTTCGCGGGCACGCGGTACTGTGCGATCGGTGCGTCCGGTCGTTGCATTTGACCGTTGGCGCACAGTGACCGTTGGAGGATCGGACGCGGTTGAGCGCGTCCGGTCAGTTTCGACCGGCGCGTCCGGTCATCCGAAAAAACGGCCAGTAAAGGGGTACAACGGCTCTATTCGTTTGAGATGCTTTTAAATACTTGTTGGCCGGCCCTTGGGGAGGTCTCTCGTGATTTCTAATACTCTTGTGCATCCTTTGAGCTAGAGCTTCTCCCTCCCACTCATCTCTTTTGCTTGATTGAAAATCAAAAGTGAGATTGAGTGATCCCAAAGTGCATTGCATAGCTTGAGGACGTCTAGTGGTACTTGTGGGTGGTTTAGCCGGTGGATTTCTTGTTACTCTTGGAGAGTACCGCTCCTAGCCGGCTTGGATATTGTTAGAGGCGTTGGCAAGAGAAGGAGATTGTTCTTGGCCACCTCCGGTTGATTGTAAGAGGTTCTTGTGCTTTCCTCGGCGGAGCGCCAAAAACAACTCTAGTGGATTGCGCGTGTCATTGAGTTACCTCACTTGAGAGTGGTGTCTTGTGGTGCCTTGCGGGGTGTGCCTTGAGGGGCAAGTGACTTGAGGGTCACACCGAGGAACCATCTAAGTGTTGATCGACACAACCGGTGACGTAGCTTGTCGGTGCACAAGTGAACACCGGGTGAACAAAAATATTGTGTCTCTTGTCTCCCGGTGATTGGTCTTCATATTGTGTTGTTGTCAATATTGATTGATTGTATATCATCTTGGTGATTGGCAACATCTTCACTTCACCATCGGTATAAGATTCACAATCCTCTCTCTCGCATTTACATTTACTAGTTATCTTGTGTAGCTCTAGTGGTAGCCTTTGCTAGTAGTTATTAGCTTGCTCACTAGTGTAAGTTTAGTGACTTAGCCCTTGTGTGAACTAGAGATCATAATCTACTAGACTTGTGAATAAAAGACTTGCATCACAACCGTAGGCTAAGCAAAACTCGCTTTACGCCGTTTGTTATTCTAACAAGTTTGCTTAGTGTTTATTGTAGATTTTTTTATAGGCTATTCACCCCCTCTAGCCATCTCGGACCTTACACCGGGCCGAGGGCTTGGCTGGCATGCCACCCCGTTCCACGCCGCCCCACCTGTCATCACCTCAATGACGGCCACCCTGACCCACGCCGCCCCACCTATCGTCACCTCGATGGCGGCCACCCCGACCCACGCCGCCCTTGCCTGCCCATCAACGACTCAATGCGGCCCGCCGTCACAGTGAAATGACGCGCATGATGGAAACAGAAGGGGATGCCCATGTTCCTTCGTTTTCTAAGGACATGATGAATCCATATTTGAACAAATATTTCTATCCGAGGACGGTTCCATCCTCTTCGTCCCGGGATCTAGTAGCAGATCCAGGACGGAGGTAACCACTGGCGGAGCTACGTGCAGGCCAAAGAGGGCCATGGCCCCTCCTCGCTGATTGAAAACTCCATTAAGTTGCTATTAAACTGAAGATTAAAATTAATAAGTATGCATAGTAAGTAAGAAATTCGTGCTGATGCCCCCTCTTGTTTCCACATCAAGCTCCGCCACTACAGGTAACCTAGGCGGTGTAACTGTGATCTCCTAGTACACTACTAGCCCTCAGCCCCAGATAAGCATGCTCAGCAAATGGGCATGTACCGGGCCCTAAGAGATTAACAGGAGAGGAGCTCGAGCAAGAAGGGTCGTCAAGCGGTCCAGGTCCACCCCTGCCGGGATCAAACCGTCTCCAAGTTGGGATCGTCCCATTCTATCGTCGTCGTCCCACCAACTGAAACACGTGTTATTAAGGGATGGCAAACACCAAGAAGCAGTACTCGTAATTCATCTAGATAGATCCAGTCGCGTTTGCTGTAAAAGTGCTTAGACGATGGCTGATGGTGATGGGAGTGGAGCAGGAAGCGTGGAGATGAAGCTAGCAGCAGGCAGAAAGAAAGAACATATAAAGAGGCCTAGCCAAGCTTTAATAATCATTCAACCATACATGCAGTACCATGCAGACGGGAGCTATTGGCACTTTTGCTTGCTTTTCGTCCCTTTTTGTTTTTTGAAAGGTTTGCTTTTCGTCCCTAGATCGATCCAATCCAAGTTCATCGAATATCTCATCTCCAGACTCCAGAATACACAGTAGGGCACTCCGCACATGAAAAATGCAGAGTTTCGAGCCCGTGACTACTCGAGGCATGGCAATGCATATGCATATGGTCGCAAGTCGCATGGAGCCACCGCTTGCAACACGTCGGTTGCGTGCGTGACAAATGACAAGGAAACCGTGGCATTGTTTGCCCAGGACGGCCGGCCGAACTGACGGGACGCACACGCACTGCTGGTGTTTGACACCACGCGCGTGCACAATCCAGGGCAGCAATGATACGTACACAGTAGCAGTAGAAAGGAGCTTTGGGGAGTTTGGCGTCCGGAGCCGGCCGGCCGGGATTTGCGGATGGTCGGCAGGCAAAACAAAACAGCTGACACCGTCCCTCACCAAACGACCTGCTAGCAGTCAGTGTAGTAGGCGTCGTCTAGGATCTAGCAATCCAACAAACACGAGGGATGGCCGGATGGCGAGCCATCGACGTGGACTCACGTGCTCCTGCCGTCCTGAGTCTGTGTGTGCGTGGGTGGGTACATTAGGATGTGCACGGTGCATGTGATCTAGGGGAGCCATCACTATCAATATTACCATCAAAGTGTTTTATTTGGTTAAGTTGGCTATGTACACGTATACATAACATATACATTAACATTGAGGTATGAAGTTGAGATGGCCGAGTTGGTCTAAGGCGCCAGATTAAGGTTCTGGTCCGAAAGGGCGTGGGTTCAAATCCCACTCTCAACATTTATTTTGTTCCTTTTATTTTATTTTATTCCTTTTCCTTTTTATTTTTTGTTGAGACATATTTTTTTTAAATAAAAATCCCACTCTAAACATCAATTTTTCTTTTCCTTTTTATCTTTTTGTTTTTTGTTGGGACATATTTTTTTATACAAATCCGACTCTTCGCATCAAATTTTCTTTTTATTTTCGTTTGAAACGTATAATACCACTCTCAACATTTTTTCCTTTTTATTTTTTATTGAGACATATTTTTTAATAAAAATCCCACTCTCAACATCAATTTTTCTTTTCCTTTTTATCTTTTTTTGTTTTCTGTTGAGACATATTTTTTTATATAAATCTGACTCTTAGCATCAAATTTTCATTTTATTTTTTTTGTTAAAACATATTTTTTAGTGGGTTCAAATCCCACTCTCAACATTTATTTATATTTTTTCTGTTGAAATATATTCTTATACAAATCCCACTCTCAACATCAAATTTTTCTTTTTTGTTTTCTGTTGAAACATATTTTTTTAATACAAATTCCACTCTCAACATCAATTTTTATACAAAGTAACACCATTCCAAACATGAAAATAGTGGTCACTCAAAACATACCTATATATCTTATATTTTTAAATCCCACTATAAGTTTTATCTCAATATATAAACTATCTAACTATCTATATATATCATCTCCCATGGATGCCACGTTAGTCTACTAATTTTCAACCCACTAATGCAAGCCATCCACATCACCTTCGCTGAGTGCAGTTATTCTCCACATCATTTCTCACACATATGACTATCTACATCATCTAGCACTAATGCCAAGTCAGTCCACTAACTTTCAACCTATTAATACAAGGCCTCTACACCACCTCCGCTAAGTGCAATTACTATTTTCACTATATAAGAAATATACAAGGTATGCATATACTTTTATTTATCTTTTTTGTTCCATCATCTTATAATCGATCTAATTATTTTAGTTTTCTATTGAATTATTTCATCATGTAGATGTAACTCATATGTACAACAATTCTATTTTTTTAAAAAAAATCCCACAGCAACATGTAGAGCAAGCTTTCAGTATCTTTAGGTTTGGACAACCTTTTTTTAAGAGTTTAGATTTAGATAATTTTAATATACAAAGTAACACAATTCGTGGACAACCTTTTTTTAAGAGTTTAGATTTAGATAATTTTAATATACAAAGTAACACAATTCGGAACATGAAATAGTGATCGCGTTGTAGTGGTCTGATAAAAAGTAACAATACCACTCGAAACATGGAATCCTCGCGTTGGAGTAGTTGCTAAATAGAGAAAGTAACTTCAGTCCAAACGTTGATCTGTGGTCGTGCCGGAGGGGTTATCGGGCATGACTAGAAATCATGTGGGCTCTGCCCGCGCAGGTACGAATCCTGCCGACCACGTTTTTCTACTTTTTCATTTCCTTTATTTATCTTTTGATTTCTTTCATTTCTCTTTACCTTTCTTAGGCTATCCGCACCGCACCACTCTCTAAATACATCTCTAAAGGAATATTTTGTCTTAGTCATCTAGGATTCTCACCTCTATACCAACTCCTCCCGCACACATATTTACTCTATATCAACAGCTATCTCATATCCTCTCTCTTTTCTCTTTCTCTCTCTTTCTCTCTCCTCCTTCCCTTTTACAGGCGCTCACGCACGAACGCTACCTGTGGCGTGTTACAGTAGTAAACGCAGCGGTTGGGGGCGTGATAGCATTCACCGGTGTGTGCGTTCCAACGCTAGATTTGGCGTTGCGTTCATTTTACCGTGCAGCGCTGCCGATATCCTTATCCTGTGACTGGGCTAAATGGCTAGATCTACCTACTAGCATTACCATGATTTCCAAAACTAATTGTATATAACTGTACTTTTTTTTCATTCGTAGCATGATTTCCCTTTACTTTACTTTTTTGTTTTCAATTATCAAACATTGTTCCTTGGGCTCCTAAGGCTAACTAAATCAACCTAGCACTACAATTATTTGGACAACTAATTTTATATAATTTTATACTCCTTTTCTTATTTTTAGTTATCAAACATTATTCCTTTATTTCCCTTTGCTTTCGTATCCTGAGCTAAATGGCTAGATCAACCTAGCATTACCATGATTTCGATAACTAATTGTATATAATTGTATACTCCTTTTTTCAATTATCAAACGTTATTCCTTGCGCTCCCAAGGCCAAATCAACCTTGCACTACCATGATTTTGACAACTAAATGTATATTCCTTTTTTGTTCCCAATTACCAAACATTATTCCTTGCAAACTCCACCACTACCAATCTACCATGATTTCGACAGGGCTGCTTGCTTTTGCTGCAGCAGCTGCTGCTTGCGAAAGTAAATACTGTAGCAACAGTGCGCACTTGCAGCTTAAAACAGGCAGCCGAACATTGCCAAATGTATGTACTCCATTTCTGTTTCTAATTATGTAACACGATCCCTTGCCCTCTACTGAGTAGTTTTTTTTTTAAAAAAAACTGTTGTTTCCAGCTTGGTGGGGGAGGACATGAGATCCATAGATCAATGATAATTGACTTAGGCCTTGTTTAGATCCCTTCCAAGTTCCAAGTTTTTTTCACTCTCTCTTCATCACATCAATTTTTAGACGCATGTATGTAGCATTAAATGTTGGTAAAAAAATAACTAATTGCACAGTTTGGTAGTAAATCACGAGACGAATCTTTTAAGCCTAATTAGTCCATGATTGGATACTAATTGTCAAATACAAACGAAAGTGCTACAATAGCTAGAGCTGAAAAAATTTGCAATCTAAACGAGGCCTTAGTAATGGCCTGTTTGGTTTGAGGAGCAGCCCATCAACACGTGTGTATGAGGACCAGCCCATCAACACGTGAGGTATGGGCTCACTCCTGTCACTGTGCTAGGATCAACGCACTCAAGAGATGGTGTCGTCCGACTGTTTCTGGAGGAATGGAATGAGTCGATTCTCCCTTGATAACCCGTCCAAGGAACCACTGGCCACGTCGCCTCCAATATGTTCTGCCGTTGGATTTTGAGGCCGTTTAGTTGGCAAAATTTTTGGCGAAACGCTACTGTAGCAGTTTCGTTGTTATTTGGCAAATATTGTCCAATCAGTCTAATTAGGCTTAAAAGATTTGTCTCGTCTATTTCGTCTAAACTGTGTAATTAGTTTTATTTTTTATCTATATTTAATGCTTCATGCATGCGTTTAAAGATTCGATGTGACGGGAAATCTGGAAATTTTGGCAAAATTTTTGGCATCTAAACGGTGCCTTTGTATCCTATAGTTCTCGGTGTCTGCAGCTAATTCTGACAGGATTGACCGTACCGTCTGCTCACCTGTTTGGTTCCGTTTAGGTGTGTTCACTTCGCGAAAAGTATGTGAAAAGTTACTGTAGCATCTTTCGTTGTTATTTGGCAAAATTTATCCAATTATGGACTAACTAGGCTCAAAAGATTCGTCCCGACATTTACAGACAAGCTATGCAATTAGTTATCTTTTTTACCTATATTTAATGCTCCATGCATGCATCGAAAGATTCGATGTGATGGGTAGAAGAGGAAATATTTTGGGTTGACATGGGAAGTGAACAAGGCTGCGTACTGGTTGGCTTCCGGCTTCTTGATTCCTCCGCCGTGTCCACCGAAGCAGGGGCGTGCTCGGGCTCGTGCGGGCAGTGTGATCGAACAGGGGCCCAAAAATAATGGGCTCCAAGATTTACTAAGTATTCTAAGTATATATAATAATTTTGAGTTTTGTTTTAATTAAAAATCAACCTAAATTGTCTTCTTTGGCTCAAAAATGGTCTGCTGGAGGTGGAGCACAAGTCACGATCGTGACTTCCTTCCAGAGACAGAGCCGTCGCGGCGATTCCAATTTTTTAGGTAATCCTTCCGCCTTCGTCGCCTGGAGCCCTAGACAGACTTCCAATTCCTCAGCCTTGCCCTTACTGTTATTCATTGTTCGTCGCAATCCAGACCAAATCGGAGACACAGATCATCGGGTAAATTCCATGTCCAGCCCCTATTTTATATTTTTATTTAGTTAATCTTGGTCTATGCTGCTATACTTCTCGAGTGATGGTTATATAACCAGTATAATTCTTGGTCTATGCTACTATACTTTGTAATATAAGTAATACATTGATATTTGTCATTTTTTTTGTTTTGGCACTAGATATTAGGCCTCCACTTAGGGCCTGTTTGGTTTCCAGGAGTTAAAGTTTAACTCCCATCACATCAATGTTCCCTCAAATGCATGGAGTACTAAATATAGACTAATTGCATGCATGTCGGCACAGATTAGGAGTAATTTACGAGACGAATCTATTAAGCCTAATTAGTCCAAAATTAGAAACTTTTTATCAAATAAGACGAAAGTGCTACCGTGTTTGTTAAATTTTAACTCCTCCAACCAAACACCTCCTTAGTGTTTTGAACTGCGCCTCATATTTTCTCGGGACGCGCCTGCACCGAAGGTCCAGCCAAAATAGGGGGAAAAAGAGGCAGGGAGTCAAATGACCTTATCTCTTCTTCTTCCTGTCGCTCTCTGCCCGTGTTCCTCCCCTTCGACGTCGTCGTCGCTGCCGCTGCTGTTTCTGCCTCCGCTTGCGCCTTCCTTGTCTTGCCTCTGCATTCCATGTTCCGGTTTCTCTTACCATTCCTTGTTTTTCTTCTTGCTTCGTTGTGAGCTCCTCCTTTGCTGCATTCTGTGATTGCTCCGCGCTGGTCTGCCGTTCGTCTCTACGCCCACTTGCCTGCGGCCGCCAGAGCTTGCGTGCCGCCGGTTTGGGGTCACGGATTCGGCTCCCTAGGGTTCCTGCTGCCATGGCAGGGGCCTCCTTTGGCGTCGTCGGTCCTGCTGCGGCGTCCACTGAAACCCTAGGTCTGGCTGCCTCTCTCTCCGGTGATTTTGATCTGCGGTTAGTTGTGTCTACCTTAAGATCGCCGTTTAGACTCATTGTGAGCTCACATGGGAAGTGTTGTACTTTGGTTTCAGCTGTGGTTGTCTCCTCTCCGTGCAAGGGGTCCTTACGCTGCTTGGCCTGTTCTCCGCGGTTGGTTCGGTCTCCCTGTGTGCACAGACGGTAAGTTCGCCAGTTGTTTGTCGTCCTTCTGCTTTACGGTCTCAGTTCATGAAATTCCATCGATACTGACTGTGTTATGCTGCTTCCCTATGTTCTCGCAGCCATGTACGACCTTTAATTGTTAGCTGCTGGTGTTCATGTGCTCTGGGGATTCCTCATGTTGTTACTATTCCCCCAACCGCTCCATGTTTGAGGTGTTAAGGATTGCATTGTTTACATTGCTTACTTTGGTATTCAGCATTTTGCCTGCACATTATGCTGCCTTATCTAACACACCTCGTTTCGTCTCCTTTTTCCTTTGTTCCTTACCAAAAAACAACAACAAAAAACGGTTCGTCACTTCATAAGTAGCTCCTTATACACTGAGCTCATCTCATAGCACACTGTGCTGCCTGATCTAACGCACCTCGTTTCGTCTCCTTTTCCTTTGTTCCTTACCCCCCCACACAAAAAAAACATTTCTCCACTTCATAAGCATAACACTTTTATGTTGGTGAAAACTACACCCCTGCAACAAACCAAGCAACATGTTTAGGATCGGATGGCTCCGCATGGTGCCACTCCATGAACCAAACACGTAGTTGACTAAATTATTAGCATTTCCTTACCATTCATGCCGAGATTTTAAGCCTTGGCTTTCTTCCATGATCACTTTTCCGGCTATGTCACGTAGTACTCTCTATATACACTGAAAACACGACAAAAAAAATGAACATTTGCTCTACAGCTTTGTTCATCACATCGTTGGCCTTTTTTTTTTCTCGATCGGGCCATTCATCCGTTTTTATTAAGAGGAAAAACAGTTAACGGTACAACCGTGCTCGGTCACACAAGCGAGGAGCCTTCGTGACACAACGCATACCTTGCCATCTAGGCACTGGATTCACTAAGAGAAATTACATAGAAAAGGTGCTTTGCGACCAAACGGCAAGACAAAAGCGAGCGACTATCACATCGTTGGCATGTCTATTGCTTTCGTCTTAGATCTATAACCATAATATTTCATCATCAATACCCGGTTCCAGCACAGTAATAATTTATTTATATGCTGAAAACAGCAAAAAAAAAAATTAAACACGGCTTTGTTCTTCACTACCATTTGCCTCGTCTTAGATGTACAACATTTCATCATCCCTTGAGCACCTAGTTCCACCGCAATAAATTAGACTACCATTTTCATTGGAGGTTCAGTTGATAAAAAAAGTTTTAAGATAGTAATAAACAAGTTAAGGTGAAATAGTTTTTTTAGCGATATGAAGCAATGCTATTTACTCCCTCCAACAAGTTAAAAAAATTAAGTATGTTGATTTTAGACTATGGGTGTGTCACACGCCCAACGCAGCCCCTTGGCGAAATAAACGGGCTAGCGAAGGCCCAAGAGGAGGAGGCGCCGGGCGCCCCAACCTCGTGCCCTAGATGGGCCGCGCCTGAGGGGGGGCGTGCGCGCCGTGGCCGCCGCCGCCGCTGCGCCGTCATCGCCATGTCATTGAATTGCTATCTAGTTACCTTAGTGAGTTCTAGTAGATTTGGAAAGGATTGAGATTGTTAGGAAAAGAGAATCCAATTACTATAAGGATCTCCTAAGATTGCTTAGGGGCCAAGTCTCCAGGACTATAAATACAAGGGAACATGTAACCATTGCAATCAATAAGAAAATAGCCGAAAGGCCTTATTCCTCTCCCTCGCCGTCGCCGCCTCTCTCCTCCCCTGTGCCAGCGCCGCCGCCCGCTCCCCCAAACCCTAGTCACCACCACCTGCCAGCACCATCGCCTCAAGCCACGCCGTTGACCACCCTCCCCGCCGTGCGTGTTACACTGGTATCGCGAGTCCAAATCGATCCTTCGGGCATCCATGGCCTTCAACACCGCCACCATGAAGGAGTTGTTCCAGGAGTTCTCCACCAGCCTCTACGCCAAACTGGATGAGATGCACCAGTAGGTCATCGGCGTCAACACCCGCATCCACGACATCGAGCAGGCATAGATCCAAGGAGGACACGTCATGGACGAGCATGCAAGGCTCAACCATGAGGCTGCCATGGAGGAGCTAGTGGTTGAGACGAGATGCGTCATGATCGCCGTCGACAGATCCTACCTCTGGAGCCAGCTTGAGGAACCCATCTCCTCCGACGCTCCGCAGATCGTGAACAACGCCACAAACACCTTGCTTCCGGCAACAGACGTGCAACCGATGCAAGGGTTGCCATCTCAGGAGCACTGACCTGCGACTTCTCCGACAACTCCATTGGCACCGGAACTACCTCAACCCGAGGTGGTCCTCGCCCTGGTAGCTATCCTATCGTCGGAGGTGCCATCACCATAGCAGCACCTAGCCGCAAGCATATGACGACGTACAACCTGTGCTACCAGTCACGCCACCACCCCGAGCAATCTAGCTCGCACCGGCAGTTTCACCGGTGGCCACGCCAGAGGTACCAGATCCGATGACCCCTCCACCATTGGAGGTGCCACTATAGCAGCAGCTCGACATGGAGCCACAGGTTTGACATGCTGTTCAATCTATTACTCTAGTAGTACCCGTAGCATTTTCACACCATCCAGAGCATATCCCTGTCACGACCAGACTCACTGCCCTGACATATGATGGCTTGGAGGACCCAGCACCATGGCTGGCACGTATGGAGCAGCTCGCCCGCATATGCCATCTGACAGAGGAAGAACGCACCTGGTACGCGGTTTTTCATTTGACAGGCAAGGTTGGACGTTGGTATATGCATACCACAACGGAGGCGCTAATGATCGAATGGACACGGTTCGTCGACAGCCTCACGTGCAACTTCGGCACCAACCGCGACGTCAACAGTGACATGGCACCACCCCCCGACACGATGGCCATGTGAACAACTACATCGACAACTTCATCGCCTACACTCGACGCATCAACCTCGACAGCGAGCAACACCAAGTCAGCCTCTTCGTCCATAGCCTATGACACGAACTCCAAGAGGCGGTGATCCGCCACCTCCCACGATCCATGGAGACAGCCGTCAACCTCACCCGCAACCTGGATGGCACGATAGCTATCCACGCTACCGCTACACCAGCTTCAGCTCCAGACCAACAACGCCACGGGGACGCCCAGGAGGACGGGGCATCGAGACAGCAGTCGACCTTGACGACGACACCAACACCATAGGCGCACGTGCTAAGAAATGGCTACACCTCCCTAGCCGATCTCAAGGATCATCGGCAACAACGACCAACTGCCACAGCAACATCATCAACAACATCGGATCATCTTCAGGCCTCAAACTCACTTCAGAAGAACACATCTGAGGACGCTCCACACAATCCTGACATCAGCGACATCCTCGTTCGGCTACGCATGGCTAGCGGGGACGAACGTGAATTGCAAATCATCTATGACACCATGTAGTTCAGACAGCAGCCCTAGCTTGGACAACCCAAGAAGGCATCATCTACTACGACAACCGCCTCTACGTCTCAGCCACCTCACCACTACTTCAGGATGCCCTGGAGTCACTCGATATGACAGCTCCCAACCTTCTTGCAATTGGCTTTCATTCAACAGCTTCGGATCCAGCATTGCAAGCTTTCCTGACTAACATCCTCCTCTTGGAAACATGGCCGACATAACCACTGCCATCAGCAACCATTGTCTTCTTCGACAACAACGGCCAACAGTTCATCTCCGTTAACGATGTCAACATCAATGTCCAAGAGAGTGGCTACCCACTCATCTCACCAGCCTATGACACCACGGGAGACACACTCTTTTGTATTATGAGGCAATTTGACATTACTCCAACATCCCAGGCGCTAGCTACAGTATGCAGACACTTCAGAGGCATTTGTCAATGCCAGACAGGTAAACTCGTTCCCACGACCTCCTCGGGTCATGAGAATGCTTCACTTCATAGGGATCCTAGCTCGCACTGCTTTGGCTGATGCACTCTACAACCACGGATCGTGAAGGGATGACACGACATACGACTACATCATCTCCGACTACTTCGGTTCCTTCCACTACTCTTTCATCTTCGTCACCGACGACAACGACGGGGAGCAGGAGTATAGATCACTTGGACATGTGATTGTCCAATTGATGGAAATTCCCTAGGGCAACCATCAACCGATGATGAACTCCAGTGCATGGCGGATGTTTCCGCGCGAGGACGCGCTGATCGGAGAAGGGGGTACTGTCACACGCCCAATGCAGCCCCTTAGCGAAATAAATAGGCTAGCGAAGGCCCAAGAGGAGGAGGCGCCAGGTGCCCCCAACCTCGTGCCCTAGGTGGGCCACGCCTGAGGGGGAGGGGGGCGCGCGCCGTGGCCGTCACCGCCGCCGTCATCGTCACGTCATCGAATTGCTATCTAGTTACCTTAGTTGAGTTCTAGTAGATTTAGAAAGGATTGAGATTGTTAGGAAAAGAGAATTCAATTACTATAAGGATCTCCTAAGATTGTTTAGGGGCCAAGTCTCTTAGGACTATAAATACAAGGGGACATATAACCGTTGCGATCAATAATAAAATAGCTGAAAGGCCTTATTCCTCTCCCTCTCCTCTCTCCCTTGCCGCCACTACCTCTCTCCTCTCTTGCACCAGTGCCGCCGCCCCCTCCCCGAAACCCTAGCCGCCGCCTGCCAGCACCGCCGCCTCAAGCCACGCCACCGACCACCCTCCCCGCCGTGTGTGTTATAGGGTGCATCTTCCAATTTTTTTATCAGGTAGACTAGCTTTTGGCTAAACATAGCAGCTAGCAACAACCTTTTCTTTTAGTTACACCGTGCCACGGGGAATCAAACACCTCTGCCTATCATCGTGATCAGTCAAGTGCACATGGTTGATAATATTCCAATGTTCTACAAACTTGACCATTAGCTGTGATACCCTTGATCTACGCATGCGCTCCTGACGATAGCGACACACGGTTTTCTCCTTCTTCCCTCCTTTTCACTATTCTTCTTCCTCGGCTGCCCCGCCACCACCTCGACCGCCGCCTAGGCCGCTAGTGACATCACCGCCCACATCCTGTCGCTGCCGTTGCAGCTAGCAATGAAAACGGATCGGATACGGACGAATATCACTGATATCGTATTTGTTTTCGTATTTATGTCCGAATTTGGATTCGAATACGGATAGTATAAAAAATGATGGATAGGATAAGATTGGATATCGACATCATAAAAATGTGATTTAAATACTCGGATACAAATACGGTATCAGATGTTAAATATCCGGACTCGGATACAGACTGATTAAAACCCCTCTAAACGGATTCGGTCTTGAATACAGTCGGAAAATATCCGTACCGTTTTCATCCCTGGCTATAGTCCCGCCCTTTGCTAACGTTATGGCAGGTCGCCCCCGCCACCTACACCGCCTACTGGATGTCCCCTACTGTCACTAGCCCAACCATCGCCCCTGATTGGCCAACCATCTCTCTAGGGCCGAAGGAGATTGAAGGTTTCTTCAAAGCTCCAACCCTAACCCTAGCCTATCTACCCCGCTCCGCTTGCCTCCCACCCGTCCCTCGCGCCTGCCGCCCTTCCCTAACCAAGAGGAAGACGTCATGCATCGTAACAGGGCGCACGCGTGCCCAGTATGTGTGCGTTGGTTGGAGCGAGGTAGAATGGAATGGTTCTGCTCATGATCTAGGGATGGAATGGTTCTATTTGGTGTTTGGTTGGAAGAACAGAGTGGTTCTATTTTGGTGTTTGGTAGGAGGGATATGAGGAAGCGGGATGACAGATCTGTTAGCCTCGTCACTATGAGTCCCACCCATCAGTCAAATTATACCTTATCTTCTTCCTCCGGCCATGGATGACTGCCCTAGCTCTTGTCGCCGTCGCCGGCCCCCAGCTCGCGCAAGCGCCGCCCCCTAGCTCGAGTTGCCGCCACCCGCCCGACCCCAGCACGGGCCGCCGCTGCCCGCCCCCAGCATGGCCTGCGAGGTCATGCCGCCGTTGCTGCCAGCCCACGGCCTACGAGCTCGTGCGGTTGGTTGGCCGCGCTGTGCCCACCCGCCCCCAACACGAGTCGCTTGCTCGCATCGCCGCCTGCCCGCGTGAGCCCGCACGTCCGTCCGTGCGAGGTTGTGGGAAAGAGACGGCACCAGACGGGAGTGAATGGGAGCGAGCACGTCTGGTAGATTTTTAGGAGCGGAGGCGTCTGGCATCTGAAGGAAATATTCCTAAATTGGGATGGCTCCATTCTCCTGTCCATGAACCAAACAACCTGGAAACTGGGATGGAATGGCTGCATCCTACCCCATCCCATGAACCAAATGAACTTTGATGTTTGACACTAATTAGAAGTATTAAATATAGACTAATTATAAAGCTAATCGCACAGATGTAGACTAATTTGCTAGATGAATCTATTAAACCTAATTAGTCCATGATTTGACAATGTGGTGCTACAGTAAACATGTGCTAATGGTGTATTAATTAGATTTAATAAATTCTTCTCGCAATGCATTAATTAGCTCATGTTTAGTCTTTGCTAATTAACATCGAAATGTACTAAACTTTAGTCCTGGATCCTTTAAAACAAACTTTAGTCACCGCCTCCAAACGCTCTAGATCTGCGTGGAATTGAATCCATCCTCCAAAGCCCGCGCGTTCAGAAGAAACGTTGAGAAAAAAAAATACGCCGAAGGAAAAGCGATCTAGACTCTGGCCCGCTCTTACTCAACCAGGACCCACCTGTCTGTCCTCTGGATTCCACTGACTTGTGGGCGCGCACCACGCGCCGCGGGCCCTTTTTTTTTGTGAATGCCGCGGGCCCTTCTTGCGTCAGCGTCGCACCCGCCCTTACCCTCCCTGTGGGCCCGGGTGTTTGTTAAGGGCTGCCCGGAGGCGGTGCGCCGGTGGTACTACTAGCCTAGTAGGGTAAAGGCAACCGTGGTCGTTCTCTACTCCGACTCGGCGCGGATCGGTTCGGGTCGGGCCGGGGCGTGTGGCTGCCTCGCCTCGCGTCGGCGATTCTTCCGGCGAACCGACGGCGCCAGCCACACCCGAGCGAGCGGCGCAGAGAGGGGGCGCGTGGACGACGCTCGCTCAGCCTTACGGATCGAGAGGGCCCTTCCGTCCGCGTGGCTTCTCCTCTGGTTTCGGCTCTCCCACCCGTCCAAGGTGAGGAGGGGGGATTCTTTCCCGCGCGCCGAGTTCTTGGCCCGTTGGTCGTTTACTCGTTTTGCAGTTTATTATCCGGTTTCTTCCCCTTCTTGGGATTTTATTGATCTGCGATTCGCTTGCATTTGGGTCATTTCTTGGGAAATCTAGACCGCAGGTACCTCTGTTCTAGTTATTCTCTTCTCTAATAAAGATGCTCTGCTAATTTTGATTCGATTTGAAGGGCATCAGAGACCTACTTGTCTCTTTGGTTGATTCAGTTCTTCCATCCAGAGATCCTATGCCAGATTTCTCAGAGAAACACTTTCTTCGATGTCGAGATTTTGCGAATTCGTGCTAGTCTCATACGTTTCAGCCCTAAAACTCCATTCTTTCTCGTCGCTAAAGATTTTCACCACCTCTCACGCTACTGCCTCAAGATCTGTTTGGATTAGGTTATTATCGTATACAGTTTAAGAACTACAACCCTCATGAAAAAAGGGCGGAAATAGAAAGAAACACGAGAATGCGTCTCGTTTCCGTGTAGAAAGGCGACACCTTTTGGCACCCAGCATTTCCTTTCCTTGTTTTCCAATTGGAGGAATACAATGCCGTAACGAAATAAGGAAGGCTCTTCTGCATCCCTTTTTTGGGGGCCATTGCGGTGTTGATAAGGAAAGGCGATAGCTTCCTGACTCCCTGTACCAGTCCTGTTTGGATTTCCTCCACGGTTTTGATTTTTTGTACGCGCATTGGTTGCTCTTCGCTGGCTCGCTCAATTGCAATCGCTTCCTTCCAATCTAGCGGACTCAATTTCTCCTGATCTGGGTTTCAGGAGGCCGTGAGCGTCAGGCATGGAGCACTGCTATTTGAGGCAGCCGATCTCGAGGGCCGAGGCAATGCCCGAGAGGAGGTCCAGGTTCTGGCAGATGGATGCACCGCCGCCACCCCGGGCGGAGGTCATCTGCCCCCAGCCTCGCCGCGCCACCCGGATTCCCTTCGCTGTGGAAACTGTGAACAAAGCCGGCCCCAAGGCGAACGGGTTAGTTCTTTGATTGTCTTATTACGTTGTTCTTTGTTTACTGCATGCAAGAGGTTTGATTAGCTGTCCAGTGGCAAGTCTGATGGTGGCTAAAGTGCAAATTTGCTGCAAATGTCCTGGTGTATGTGGATCTGATTAGTTTTCATGTGGGCAGTACCAGCAATTTTCGGTGGCACCATCACCATGACAAGTATTTGGATTTGAATGTTCTATGGGTTATTGGGTTTATTGTGCAATTCTTGACATATGTGCTAGTAAATGTGTAGTATTTATTGAATTAGAGAATTAACATACAGAGGCAATCTTCTTCTTTATCTGATGCATGATACAAAGCTCAAGATAGAAATAGAAAATGATTCACTGCAATGCACATAGCTTTGTCGCACAAATAAGGGGCACTGGTAGGACTACCACACTATGTCTGGTTTCTTGTGCCTAATTTATTGAAACAAAATACGTTACAAGCGTAACTGCATGTCTAACTGTATCTATTTATCCTGATGGATTTATTTCAATGATAATGATTAGTCTGGTACTAATCATGACTTTGAAACAAAATACGTTACAAGCGTAACTGCATGTCTAACTGTATCTATTTATCCTGATGGATGTGTTCAATGATACTGATTAGTCTGGTACTGATCATGATTTTCTTTGCTTAACGTTTACTCTCCACAACTGCAGTGCATTTCCGTTGTACAGATCAGACTCCACTGCTGATATACTTGACCTTATCCTCAGTAAGGTAATTATTGGAAAGTTCGCTCATTGATTGAATGAGGTAACATAAACTCCCGTGCATGATTAAATCTTGATAACCGAATTTCTGTTTTTCAGAATGACTCAGATGGAGATTCGAGCAGCCAGGTGGGCTTTTTATGTGGCTCCCCTCCAGTACGCACTAACAACCCTGTTATCCATGATCCACAGTTTGGTATAAGAGTGCCATCCTTTTCTCCTTTAGGGAGCTCATATGGCAAAGCGCCAACACTAAGAGTTGAAGTAGGCTCGCCATCTTGCGGTGTTAGCAGCAGCCCGAAAGTAAGAATCGAAGGTTTCGACTGTGGCAACTCCGAGACCCACTATGCAGTTACCTTTGTCTGAGCATTTCGTTGTTATGTTCCTGATTTTGCCCTCGGACCGACCGCTCCTTGTCAATCACCGTGGTGGCGTGCAGGATATAAGTAGTACCTTTAAGCTAGCCTGATTAGTGTCGCCTTTTGCCCTTCTGACTGGCATTTGAAACTGCACAATTGCAGTGAGCAGTAAGATGTATATAAGTGAGGTCCCCGCATATGTAACCATATGATGTATGTGTCTAGTAAATGTAGCCGGAGTTCTGGTATTTCATGGATAATGAGCCTGTGAATAGAGCGTTTTTTTGCATTCGGAAGTAAGGTGCAACATGGAGTTTTCAGTTATTATAATACATTGAATGCATCTTTGTTCTGTGTCACTTGTGGGGAGCTTTTTTGCCTATGAATTACCAATTTTCCTTGCAGTTTTGTTTTGGTGTTACACATGCTTATTTGTTGCCAGCTGCCTGTCAATTTCCTAGCGTGCAAGCTGGAATATCAGTTCTGAAAAATATTTATGTTATTATAGCCAAACCATACGGGCAAAAATTCAGCTTCAAATAACAATACTGCTTTGTGGAGGAACTGATTGTTGACTGGGTGAGGTGATATGGAACAACGATGTTTACAAGTGGGGTTTTCAACACGAACACTGCCAAACTGTGGTCATAGCAGGTTTTATTTATTTATTTTTCACCTTTTTAGCTTGAAACGCTGTGCAAAATCTTCTAACTCACGGTGATGAGCGATGATATTGAAATCAATAAAGTTTGCGGCAATGAAATATGCAGATCAGGAGGCAACTGGTAATCGATCCATGTGTATGAGTCAAAAGTCAATGACAATCGACACGGGTCCAGGCGTAACTGAGAAATGAGCAGCAACCCTACTTCTAATAACTGAGGAAAAGGGGGGAAAAAAGGAGCAGCATAAAGTGTTTCACTTTCACATCGCATCGCGTTTACACAAAGTGACCACAAAGAAAAGCTGTTTTCCAAAGAGGTTACCACAATGGGTGTTGTAAACAAAACACACTTCAGTATCAGGAATTCATTTGCCCACGGTACAATCAACAACAACAACCAAGCCTGTCAGTCCCAAGCAAGTTGGGGTAGGCTAGAGTTGAGACCCAACAAACACCGTCAGTTACGGTTCAGGAACGTCAATAGCCGTTTTCCAAGCACTCCTATTCAGACATAGGTCTCTAGGTATATCCCATTCTTTCAAATCTCTTTTTATTGTCTCTTCCCAAGTCAACTTTGCCCACGGTACAATGAGTATTTAATTTGTTATAAAACCAAACTAGCACCAAACTTCGGCCAATGCAGCCTTATTTAGTCTTCTTCGCCTTTTCAGTTCGAAATGCTGCGCAAATCGTCTTCCAGCTCCTCATGGCAATGAGCGTTGGTATCCAAACCCAGAAGCTGTTCGCCAAAATGAAATATGCCCAGAAGTAGAATGGACTGATCCAGATGTTGAAGCCATCCAAGTACGCAGTGGTGAAGTAAACAAGGCACCCGTAGAGTTGGCCCAGGCAGACGGTGAACTGGAGAATATGGCTATAGGACTTGTGGGATGCAATGGCATAGCTGCAACCAGCAAATTTGTCGTCAGATAGAATAAAAGCAGCATTATGATTCTAAATCACACATCTGCGGCTGACCGTATCTTGGATTTGGATACAGTATTTGCCAGATAGAAGGCAAATGATACTGCCATATGAACATCAACAGAACATAAAAAATGAGGCAACACACACTTCATCAGATTCAGACATTTCACCTTTGGAGCAAATTCACCAGAAGAAATATCACAACATTGTACTAGATAACCATGGAAGAAAAAGCTCAAACTTTGTGGACGCATTCAATTGCCAAGCACATAAAGATGTTGGCTAAATTATTCAATCATTTTACTTAGAGGGTGTTTGGTTTGGGGTGTTAAAGTTTAACAAACACTGTAGCACTTTCGTCTTATTTGACAAAAAATTTTCAATCTTGGACTAATTAGGCTTAATAGATTCGTCTCGTAAATTACTCCTAATCTGTGCCGACATGCATGCAATTAGTCTACATTTAATACTCCATGTATTTGAGGGAAGATTGATGTGATGGGTGTTAAATTTTAACAAAACCAAACCAAACACGCCCTTACTATCTGTTAAGAACACTCTGGAAATGAATTTGTTAAACCAACAGATGCTTATGTTAGGTAAAATCAACAAGAATATTTGGATTGAAGAATAGTAACCATAACGATTCTCTCTGAATTTAGTTGCATCGTCACCATGAATGTTTATTCAGTCTATTAAGAACTACAATGAAGACCAAGAATGCTACACCACGCTCTATGTTTTCATTATTCCACTGGTATTTGTGCCCTGCAATTTCTCTTGGACCACACTCCTCACCGCTTAAATGCTTTATTGGTACATGTGGGATTAGTTCGCTGCAGAAATTTATGAACTAGATGCATGCTAGTTCAGAGGGTGATGCTCTGACTGTTGTTGCATCAATTGTACTGTGTAGTAGCATGGGGTGACAACAATAAAGCGCCTAGTCATTGCAGCACCATATTTGATCTAACTTGGCAAAGAAAGGATAATCACAGAGAAATGATGATTCAACAAAATGTAGAATGCATTTTGTGCGTGTGTCAAGAGATGATGAGAAGCAAGTCATACACTGCAAGCAGTGACGCAGGGCCTTCTAGCACAGCTGTAATCCCTTCAACCGTGACGGTCGCGGGGTCCCTAGCGACGTATCTGGAGTCGCCTTTGCTGTACTCCTTCCCTGAACAGCGTGCGAGTATTTGGTCTGTCAAGCACCAATTCGACACACAACATGATGATAGAGCGATGGTGAGTTCCGGAGGGAGAACTTACAAACTTCATCGAAGTAGTTGGGGTTTTCCTTCCTGAAGAATCCGGGGTTGAAGACGAAGGTCCCCTCGATGACGATGTGGGTGAGGCCGGTGAACGCCCACCAGCACATGAGCAGACGGTCGGTCTTGGATAATCCGCGACACCTTCCTGCAAATCAGCAGTCACCAGTGGCATGAACTGAGGATCACGCAGAGAAAAAAAAGTGAAAAAATTGAGGTGATTTTGAATCGAGAAAGTTTGACTCGGTACCCAGTTTCAAAAACCGATCAGGAGGCACAGCGAGGATCTAGGCAACCTTGTGCAGCGGAATTACGTTAGCGAGCGAGGGGATGGGCGGGCTTGCAGTTGCAGTGACGGAATCCGAAGGGACGAAGAAGCAAGAGCAAGCGGGATGGTTGGATTGGTGGGTTTTGGGCAGGGCAGCACTAGTTGGCGGTAGAAGCGTACAAGAAGTGGCGGTCATTGCGTTACCGGAGACTAGCCAGACGGCGAGGACGACGAAGACGGAGGTGCCCAGGTAGGGGGCGAGGATCTGGCCCTGCGACAGCTGCAGCGGCACGAATCACGGCAGATGCAGGTCCGCCGGCGCGTACGGGTGCCCGTCTCCCCCCATCGCCGCGGCGCCTGCTGCTCCTCGAGACGGCGAGTGGGTGCCATGTCACTTACACCTGATCATACAGTCAATTTGTACAGTGAGCCGGCTGAGAGGTGTCCTGTAATAAAAATACAAGCATTTAATGTCAACATATTTTTTTTGAACAGTAATGTCAACGTGCAGAAGCTCATGTACAAGCCATCAGCTATGATAGATATCTGTGTAGCCATTTACCAAACAATAATAATATAACGGAAATAGATGGATAAATGAAAAATACTAAGCCAAGACATGACTGTATACTGAAATGAGATCCACGTAACTTCAGAGAATTTTTTTTCTCCAACTAGTGAAACAACATCAGCCATCAGTTGTGATAGATATCTTTGTAGCCACTCACCAAACAATAATAATATGACGGAAACAGGTGGATAAATGAAAAATACTAAGCCAAGACATGACTGTATACTGAAATGAGATCCACGAAAGAGAATTTTTTTCTCCAACTAGTGAAACAACATCAACTAAGCCATACTAAATAAGTTCATTAACTAGCACATTGATAAGTTCAAGCAAGAGTTCGCTAGCACATAGATCATTAACTAAAAACAATACTAAATAAGTTCATTGGCACACAAGCCATTAACTAAAAACAGTAGTAAATAAGTTCACTGGCACACAGGCCATTAACTAAAAAGAGTAGTAAAATAAGTTCAATGGCACACATGCCATTATTTATTGATAATCTAGACGACGGAGATAGAAGCAACTTCGGTAGAATGGAGTAGCCAGCACATTTGCATCAAGTGACAACACTGCAAACATAATAAGTGTCAAAGTTAAACATATGGGTCCTGAAAATTAGCTAGAAAAGTTCAAGTTTGTGGACAAGTGTGGATAAAATACGTTCAAGACAACATGTTCAGAATTTTAGAGTGGATACCTGCAAGTAGCATCTGCAGCATTCAGCACACCATGCCCAATCTTGATTCCTAGAAAAATACATGCAAGACATCATGTTAGTTCTCACTATGAAGGGAAAAAACAACAGAAACATGCAGGTTTTAGAATTCTACCATGACCAGTTACGTTGCCTATTTCCGAACTTGCGCCAAATGTGCTCAATGAGATCATTTTTAAGCTGGGTATGCTGTGGACGATCTCGGATAGCAGCTTTTCTACGCATGACATCGGCAAAGCGTGGATTACGACTAGTGTTCACTTCAGGAGGTAGAGCAAAGGATGCCCCTGGAGAATCACACAAGCTAGCATGATCCTTCCAATAATCTTTCTCTTCCATAGGCGTGCAGGACGACGAACAATGCAAAACGGGACTGCAATACCCCAAAAGCACGCTCCATATCTTTCCTTGCCCCTTTTTGATGCTCAGCAAACAACTGATGCTTCTCTATTTGGGGAAGTGTTATTGACTTCATGAAGGCTACCCATTCTAGATATATACCATCAGCAAGGTAATAATCAGTTCTATATTCATTGCCATTGACTGAAAAACTGAACTTGAGAGGCTTCTCCTTTTAAGGCATCAAGAAAAAGTGGGGAGTGGTTCAGCACATTAAGGTCATTGTTTGACCCAGCAACTCCAAAGAATGCATGTCAAATATGAAGGTCATGGAAAAGCAACAACTTCTAGGATTATAGTTGGAACTCCATAATCACCACGGGTGAATTGCCCCCTCCAAGCTAAAGGACAATTCTCCCAACGCCAATGCATGCAATCTATGCTACCTAGCATTCCAGGGAAACCACGAGACTCGTTAACCTGGAGTATTCTCTCAACATCCTCACGTGTGGGGTGTCGTAAGTACTCCCCACCAAACACCTCAATCACCCCTCGTGCAAACTTTTCCAAGCACTATAATGCAGTGGACTTCCCAATCTTCAAGTACTCATCAAGAGCATCTGCAAGACTGCCATAAGCCAGCATGCGCATGGCTGTTGTACACTTCTGCAGTGGTGAGAGCCCTATTCGACCAGCACAATCTGTCCTATAAGTAAAATAGGGATTCCACTGACCAAGGGCATCCACAATTCTTAGGAAGAGACGTCTATTCATACGAAATCTAGTACGGAACATACTCTCGGAGTAGAGTGGTTCTTCAGCAAAGTAGTCCGCTACAAGACGCTCATGGGCACCTGCATGATCTCTCCGGATGCTCTTTCTAGGACCATATTGTCGCTGAGGTACCCCACCCGAGAAGGCAGCCTTGAACTTCATTGTAAGACTCCTAGCAAAGGAGTCGAGGACGCTCTGCTCGGCAACATGCTTTTCAAGGATTTTGGAAGGGGCTAGCTCATCAGAATCATCTGAGTATAAGTATGAATCTGACATGGTTTGGGCTGAGTAGGAAGATCAGAGAGCGTGAGGAGAGAAACTCAGTTTTGCAGCCAGAATAGAAAGATAAGGGGATTATATAGAGTGTTCTGATACATGTTGTAGTTCTGCACTGCATTGTAGTTACGTGCAATTTAATTATAGTATGGTTATCTGGAGTATTGACTACGTGTATGGGTATCTGGACTGCATGCTTGAAAGCCCAAGTTTGGTTTTGGTAATTAATGACACCAAGTTGCTAATGCCATGTGTTAAGTGTTTTGAGTTAGGCACAAGCAACACACGTGATGAAGGAGCATGTGGCATGGAGTGATGGCCACAAGATCACAAGTGGTGGAGATGCACATAATATGGTGTACATGATGATCAAGTGAAAGAGAAGGATCTAAGAGCGCAAGGCAAAGGTATAACCATAGGGTTTTCCTTTTGCCGGTCTAAGATGAGTAGAGAAGTGATTGACCGGATTTAGGATACATAGCCGACTATCAAGAGGGGCAATCACGGTTAGCTCGGAAATCAAGTGCCACTAGATCAATGTCTTGAGCATATGCATTAGGATCTAGTAGAGAGCTAACATAACGCCTTGGAATATGATTGTGAAAAGCTAACACACATGCACATGGTGGTGTACACTTGGTGGTGTTAGCACATTTGCGAAGGCGGTGGAGTTCAAGCGGTAGAGAGGGGTTTTGGTTCCTCTCTCCCTCCCACCGAGCTTTGCGAGCACGGGATTCAGGCGTTTTTGTGAAGTTGAAATGCCTATTTTCCACTACGCCGGAAGTTGGAAAAGTAACGGAGGCGAACGGAGGACACAGAGATGACCGGACGCTGGACCGGACGCGGTCTCTGTATGACCGGACGCGTCCGGTCAGTGTTCAGCGTATGCGCGGTTTTCAGTTTGATGATCGGACGCGCAGCGCGTCCGGTCACTGACGACCGGACGCGTCCGGTCATCAAGGGAGCTTACTGGACTCTAACCGGACGCTGGCACTGTTGCGTCCGGTCAGTTCAACAGCGCGTCCGGGCAGTTCTCCTGAGCGAACCAGAGCGCACGACCGGCGCGTCCGGTCCCTCACGTAGCCGGAGCGTCCGGTCAGGCGTCCAGAGGGGCAGAGCGAAGCGGTGTGACGATCAGACACGCGGCACATCCGGTCACGTGCGATCGGACGCGTCCGGTCGCAGCTGGAGCTTACTGGAACGCGACCGGACGCTGGCACTGTCGCGTCCGGTCACTCGGTTGAGCGCGTCCGATCAGGGCAACGACTAGTTCTGACGCACACTGTTCACGTTTGTCGTGTAGTGACCGGACGCGTCCGGTCACCCTGACCGGAGCGTCCGGTCAGCGCGTTTTTCGCTGCGTCGTCTGTAACGGCTAGCTGCGTACCCCTTCGTTATAAATAGAGGTTAGCCGGGGTTTAAGGGTAACTCTTGCACATTTTGAGATATAGAGACATACTTTGAGCTAGAGAACAACCCCTCCACTCATCTCTTTGATTAGTTGCATATCTTGAGTGAGATTGAGTGAGATTCAAGTGCATTGCTTGAGAGTTGCATTCTAGAGGCACTTGATCTTCGAGTTGCTGCGGATTTCTTGTTACTCTTCCGTGTTTCCCGACACGGTAGACGGCTTGGAGCAGCGGAGGTGATTGAGCTCACAATTGGAGATTGTTGGAGCCTTCACCAAGTGTTGTAAGGGGTTCTTGATCCTTCCCCGCGGGAGTTCGTGAATTGGATACTCTAGTGGAGCTCGTGGCTTGAAGGATCCCCATCTTGTGTGCGGTTGTGCGGCGCCCGCCGAGGGCTCGACTCTTGATAGTCGATTAGCTCGCGAACCGACAAGTGGGTGTATCGCCACAACGGGGAGTAGCTTGCCGGGAAGCAAGTGAACCTCGGGATAAATTCTTATGTCATTCCCTTCCCGAGGATTTCTCTTGTGTGATTGATTGATTGGTACATCTCATCTCTACACGACGGTATAATCAATCAAAACTCTTCTCTCGTATTACTTCTTGTTTCTAGATTGTAGTTGTTGTTGTGTTTAGTGAATAGCCTTGTACTAGACTTGTGTAGGTGGCTTGCTTAATTAGTTAGAGCTAGTGCTTTTGCTTCACCACCTTTCGTACTAACTCGTGGTTAAGTAATTCTTGTAGAAGTTTTAAATAGGCTATTCACCCCCCCCTCTAGCCTACTTAGACCTTACAAGTGGTATCGGAGCCGAGGCACCGTTTATTTGAGGCTTAACAACCTACGGTGAAAAGGAGATGGCTCAATTAAGCTTGCACATCAACAACACCAAGAAGGCACCTCACTTTGATGGCACAAATTATGCATATTGGAAGGTTAAGATGACCGCACACCTAAAGTCAATCAATAGAGAAGTGTGGAAGGTCACCGAAACAAAATTTGAGGTTGCTAATCCGGAAGCACCTACACCGGTGGAAGAGAAGAAGCTCCAATGCAATGACATTGCCATTAGTGCTCTTCATGAGGCATTAGATGACAAGACATTTGAGCAAGTGAAAAACATGGAAGCTGCACATGATGCTTGGGCCAAGCTAGAAGAAACATTTGAGGGCACCGAAGGTACAAAGACCGCTAAAGCATATATCTTGCAAGAAAAATTTTCAAGCTTCAAGATGCAAGATGATGAGAGTGTACCGGAGATGTTTCATAGGTTGCAAGTCATTGTCAATGAGCTCAAGGCACTTGGTGAGGAGGTCAAGGATAATCAATTCTCTATGAAGTTCTTGAGAAGTCTACCCAAGAGATTTGATACATTGATCACCGTGCTAGTGAGGACTACATTGAAGGATTCAACTCCTCAACAAATATTTCAAGAAGTGATGACCGATGATTCATATAGAGAAGATGATGAGAAGGATGAGTTGGTCAAGAAGAAGAAGAAGGAAAATGAGAAGAAAGATGATGAAAAGAAGAAGAGTGTGGCATTCAAAGCCACCACATCCAAGAGCAAATCCAAGATTGAATCATCAAGTGATGAAGACTCAAGCTCTTGTGATAGTGATGACATTGATGAGAAGATGGCTCTCTTTGTCAAGCAATTTGGCAAATTTATGAAGAAGAAAGGCTATCATGCAAGAAGGAGGAAGAACTCATCCAAGAAGAATGAGCATACCATGAGATGCTTTAGATGCCATAGCAAGGACCATCTCATTGCAAAGTGTCCTTATGATAGTGATGATGAGGATGCTATCAAGAAAGAGAAGAAGAAGCAAGAAAAGAAAAAAGGCTCTTATAAGAAGAAGAATGATTCTCATGTTGCTACATGGGATAGTGATGATTCCTCAAGTGATGATGAGGATGACTACAAGAGCAAGAAGAAGGGACATGCTAGCATTGCCATCCAAGAGAAGGTCTCCCTCTTCGACACTCCATCGTGCTTCATGGCTAAGGCCGCTAAGGTATCATCCGACGATGAGAGTGATCATGATAATGCTAGTAATAGTGATAGTGATGAAGAAGAATTCACTAAAGATGAACTAATCACCATGCTAGAAGATTACACTCAACATTTTAAAGAATCTAGAAAGGAGTGCAAGGGCTTGCTTAAGGAAAAGAAAAGCCTTATGCAAGAACTTGATGAGCTTAGGGCATCTTATGAGAGTCTAAAGGTAGACCATAAGAAGCTTCAAAAGTCTCACACTAAGCTTGAAGAAGCTCATTCCTCTCTAGTTGAAAAATGTGAAAACATGCCAACTAATGTTGAGAAAGCTAAAACTTGTAACATAGGCATATCATGTGATAGAATTGATGAAACTTTTCATAAGCCTATTATTGTTGCTCCTACTAACCCTTCATATAGCTCATCTACATCATCCTCATCTAGTAGTGATGGTTTCACTTGTGACTCCACACTTATAGTTGAGAATAAAAATATCAAGAAGGAGGTAAAAGAGCTCAATCACACATTAGCTAAGGCTTATGGTGGTGAGGACCGCTTGCTTATGTGCTTGGGTAGCCAAAGAGCTTCTCTCTACAAAGAGGGATTGGGCTATAACCCCAAGAAAGGCAAGGCCGCTTTTGCTCCTCACAAGACTCGTTTTGAGAAGAACAATGGTAGCTATTGCAAAAGTTGCAAGCAAGTTGGTCACATAGAGTAACATTGCATGAACAAGAAATCCAATGCAAATGTATCCTCAATCAAGTTTAATTCTTTCTATATGCTTACTAAGGGTACAAATGGTGTTCATGCTAAGTTTATTGGTACACCATGGATGGGCTCAAAGAAGAAAGCCATTTGGGTACTAAAGAGCTTAGTCTCTAACCTTGGAGGACCCAAACAAGTTTGGGTACCTAAAAAGAATTAATCTTGTCTTGTAGGTCAATTACAAAGCCGGAGGAAGGCATTGGGTGCTTGATAGTGGGTGCACTCAACATATGACCGGAGACTCTTGTATGTTCAATTCAATTGATACAAGTCAAAATGGTGGTTTTGATGCTATCACTTTTGGCAACAACAAGAAAGGCAAGGTCAAGGGGCTTGGTAAAATTGCTATCTCAAATGACATGAGCATATCTAATGTGTTGTTAGTTGAGAGCTTAGATTTCAATCTTTTATCGGTGGCACAACTTTGTGATCTTGGCTTCAAGTGCATATTCGGTAGTGATGATGTTGAAGTCATAAGTGTTGATGAATCAAACTTGATATTCAAAGGATTTAGACATGGTAGCTTATACTTGGTTGACTTCAATGATAGTGAGACACAATTGACATCATGCTTGCTTAGTAAATCTAGTATGGGTTGGTTATGGCATAGAAGGCTTGGTCATGTTGGAATGAAACAATTGAACAAACTTTTGAGGCATAACTTAGTTAGAGGATTGAAGGATGTCACCTTTGAGAAGGATAAACTATGTAGTGCTTGTCAAGCCGGCAAACAAGTTGGAAATTCACATCCTAGTAAAAGTGAAATGAGCACATCAAAAGCATTTGAGCTATTGCACATGGACTTGTTTGGGCCAACAACATACACTAGCATTGGTGGCAACAAGTATGGTTTTGTGATTGTGGATGACTACACTAGATACACTTGGGTGCTCTTTCTTTATGACAAGAGTGATGTTTATGATCTATTCAAGTTTTTTGTCAAGAGAGTGCAAAATGAGTTTGAAATCACCATCAAGAAGATTAGAAGTGACAATGGTAGTGAGTTCAAGAACACAAGAATTGAAGATTTGTGTGATGATCTTGGTATTGGGCATCAATTCTCACCAACATACACTCCTCAATCAAATGGTGTAGTTGAAAGGAAAAATAGAACCTTGATTGATATGGCTAGATCAATGCTTAGTGAATACAATGTTAGTCATTCATTTTGGAGTGAAGCTATCAACACGGCTTGCTATTGTAGTAACCGTCTCTATTGCCATAGGAAGCTTGGAAAGACACCATATGAACTATTGAATGGAAGAAAGCCCAACATTGCATACTTTAGAGTGTTTGGTTGCAAATGCTATATTCTCAAGAAAGGCACTAGGTTGAGCAAGTTTGAAAAGAAATGTGATGAAGGGTTCTTACTTGGTTATTCTACCACAAGCAAATCATATAGAGTTTGGAATCTCACAAATGGCACCTTGGAAGAAGTTCATGATGTTGAGTTTGATGAAACCCAAGGGTCTCAAAATGAAGCTCAAAACCTTGATGATGTGAGAGGGGATCAATTGTCAAATGCAATGAAGAACATGGACATTGGTGATATAAGGCCGATGCAAGTTGATGATGATGATATTCATGTGATCAACCAAAGTGTGCAAATTGATACAAATCAAGCAAGCTCTAGTGGTTCTCATGATGAAGCTCAAGTTCAAGGTCAAACAAGTGGAAGCAATCAACTCCCAATACTCCAACCTACTAGTATTGCAAGAGATCATCCATTGGACCAAATCATTGGTGGAATTCAAAGTGGTGTTCAAACTAGATCAAGATTAGCATCATTTTGTGAGCATTACTCATTTGTCTCATTAAAAGAACCAAAGAAAATAGAAGATGCATTGAAAGATTCCGAGTGGGTAAATGCCATGCATGAAGAACTAAACAACTTTGCTAGAAATCAAGTTTGGAAACTTGTTGAGAGGCCAAAGAACTACAATGTGATTGGCACTAAGTGGGTCTTTAGAAACAAGCAAGATCAAGATGGCATGGTTGTGAGGAACAAAGCAAGATTAGTAGCACAAGGATACACTCAAGTTGAGGGTCTTGACTTTGGAGAGACATATGCACCAGTTGCAAGATTGAAAGCAATTAGAATCTTATTAGCATATGCTTGTGCACACAACATCAAGCTCTATCAAATGGATGTCAAGAGTGCATTTCTCAATGGCTACATCAATGAAGAAGTTTATGTTGAGCAACCTCCCGGTTTTGAAGATGATAAGAAGCCCAACCATGTTTACAAGCTAAAGAAGGCATTGTATGGTTTGAAGCAAGCACCTAGAGCATGGTATGAGAGGTTGAGGGACTTTCTCCTCTCTAAAGGGTTCAAGATGGGAAAGGTTGACACCACTCTCTTCACCAAGAAGCTTGGAAATGACTTGTTTGTGTTGCAAATCTATGTGGATGACATTATCTTTGGATCAACTAACCAAGACTTTTGTGAAGAATTTGGAAATATGATGGCTAATGAGTTTGAGATGTCTATGATTGGAGAGCTTAGTTACTTCCTTGGACTTCAAATCAAGCAAATGAAGAATGGCACTTTTGTAAGTCAAGGCAAGTACATCAAGTACATGATCAAGAAGTTTGGATTGCAAGATGCTAAGCCAATGAGTACACCAATGGGCACAAATGATCAATTGGGTATTGATGATAGTGGAAACATGGTAGATCAAAAGCAATACCGGTCTATGATTGGAAGTTTGCTCTATGTCACCGCTTCTAGGCCGGATGTGATGTTTAGTGTGTGCAAGTGTGCAAGATATCAAGCTTCACCTAGAGAAAGTCACTTGAAAGCAACCAAGAGAATATTGAGATATCTCAAGGGCACTCATGATGTTGGATTATGGTTTCCAAAGGGGTCTAATTTTGAGTTGATTGGATATTCGGACTCCGACTATGGTGGATGCAAGATTGATAGAATGAGCACAAGTGGCACTTGTCAAATGCTTGGGAGGTCTCTTGTTTCATGGTCATCAAAGAAACAAAATAGTGTTGCACTATCTACCGCCGAGGCCGAATACATTAGTGCCGGTAGTTGTTGTGCACAATTGCTTTGGATGAAGGCCACCTTGAATGATTTTGGAATCAAGTTCAAGAATGTACCATTGTTTTGTGACAATGAAAGTGCTATCAAGATGACACAAAATCTGGTTCAACATTCAAGAACCAAGCACATTGATATAAGGCATCACTTCATAAGAGACCATCAACAAAAGGGTGATATTAGCATTGAGAGCATTGGCACTGAAGATCAACTAGCCGACATATTCACAAAGCCACTTGATGAAAAGAGATTTTACAAGTTGAAGAATGAATTGAACATACTTGACTTCTCCAACTTGAAATGAGTGCACCTCCACATTCTTAAAATGACATGCCTCTCCTCCAACATAGCAAGGTAAAGTTGTTTGGCATATCATCCATACTTTGCTAAGGACATGTTTAGAACATATAGACATATTTGCATGACAAATAGGCTCATTCATGAAAATCAAATGAGTTTAATGTATATATGGTACCACTATTGCTTCTATGTTTATTTGATCTAGTGGTACCATATGACATGTTTATGGGCTTGCAAACCTAGTGTTGAATCTAGAAAATGAGCTCATGATGTGTAACTCAACATGCTCAAGATAACTCTTATACTTTATGAGGTGTGAAGAAGCTTGTGCTTGGATCAAACCGAATTACATATTCTAGGCAAGTAATCTAGATTGAACCATAATTTGGACTCCCTCATAATTGATTGACTTATCTCTCACTAAAATTGGCACCTTTTTGGTGATTGTTGACAAAGGGGGAGAGAAAAGTCACAAAGATATTGCAAAGAGCAAGAAAGATATAAAAAGGGAGAGAGAAAGCACAAAGATAGAAAAGTCACAAAGAGAGAGAAAGATATAGTAAGGGGGAGAGAAAAGATATAGTGAGGAGGAGAGAAATTAAATTTGAGCACATAAGTAGGGGGAGCAAGCTCATGAATTATTTGTTGCATTTGTATGTGCATTAACATGATGAAATGTTGCATTGCAAAGTTTAATTTCGATATTCATGATTGAATGGTGTATGCTAGATATAGAACTTGAATGATGTTTTGTTAAGAGTAACTTTACATGTGGTATCTAGACACCTTTGCTCATAATGTTGATCTCACGGGGTACTTTAGTGTTTGTGATCTTTACAAGTGATGTATTACAAATGGTGTCTAGCTACATCGATGCTAAGGGTGGTATATAAAGGCAACTCCGATTGGTATCACGCTTCAAAGGTCCATTCTATATACCTTAGCATCAATTTGATAGTAGTAACTCTCCCAAAATTCAAATCCATACATATGTGCATAATTGAACCAAACTCATGAAAGCATATATGTAGGGGGAGCTAATACTATCGAAATTGAAAATTGATTTCATTTCATATCTTTGTGATGGTTGTCATCAATTACCAAAAAGGGGGAGATTGAAAGCCCAAGTTTGGTTTTGGTAATTAATGACACCAAGTTGCTAATGCCATGTGTTAAGTGTTTTGAGTTAGGCACAAGCAACACACGTGATGAAGGAGCATGTGGCATGGAGTGATGGCCACAAGATCATAAGTGGTGGAGATGCACATAATATGGTGTACATGATGATCAAGTGAAAGAGAAGGATCTAAGAGCGCAAGGCAAAGGTATAACCATAGGGTTTTCCTTTTGCCAGTCTAAGATGAGTAGAGAAGTGATTGACCGGATTTAGGATACATAGCCGACTATCAAGAGGGGCAATCACGGTTAGCTCGGAAATCAAGTGCCACTAGATCAATGTCTTGAGCATATGCATTAGGATCTAGTAGAGAGCTAACATAACGCCTTGGAATATGATTGTGAAAAGCTAACACACATGCACATGGTGGTGTACACTTGGTGGTGTTAGCACATTTGTGAAGGCGGTGGAGTTCAAGCGGTAGAGAGGGGTTTTGGTTCCTCTCTCCCTCCCGCCGAGCTTTGCGAGCGCGGGATTCAGGCGTTTTTGTGAAGTTGAAATGCCTATTTTCCACTACGCCGAAAGTTGGAAAAGTAACGGAGGCGAACGGAGGACACAGAGATGACCGGACGCTGGATCGGACGCGGTCTCTGTATGACCGGACGCGTCCGGTCAGTGTTCAGCGTATGCGCGGTTTTCAGTTTGATGATCGGACGCGCAGCGCGTCCGGTCACTGACGACCGGACGCGTCCAGTCATCAAGGGAGCTTACTGGACTCTAACCGGAAGCTGGCACTGTTGCGTCCGGTCAGTTCAACAGCGCATCCGGTCAGTTCTCCTGAGCGAACCAGAGCGCACGACCGGCGCGTCCGGTCCCTCACGTAGCCGGAGCGTCCGGTCAGGCGTCCAGGGGCAGAGCAAAGCGGTGTGACGATCGGACGCGCGGCGCATCCGGTCACGTGCGATCGGACGCGTCCGGTCACAGCTGGAGCTTACTGGAACGCGACCGGACGCTGGCACTGTCGCGTCCGGTCACTCTGTTGAGCGCGTCCGGTCAGGGCAACGGCTAGTTCTGACGCACACTGTTCACGTTTGTCGTGTAGTGACCGGACGCGTCCGGTCACCCTGACCGGAGCATCCGGTCAGCGCGTTTTTCGCTGCGTCGTCTGTAACGGCTAGCTGCGTACCCCTTCGTTATAAATAGAGGTTAGCCGGGGTTTGAGGGTAACTCTTGCACATTTTGAGATATAGAGACATACTTTGAGCTAGAGAACAACCCCTCCACTCATCTCTTTGATTAGTTGCATATCTTGAGTGAGATTGAGTGAGATTCAAGTGCATTACTTGAGAGTTGCATTCTAGAGGCACTTGATCTTCGAGTTGCTGCGGATTTCTTGTTACTCTTCCGTGTTTCCCGACACGGTAGACGGCTTGGAGCAGCGGAGGTGATTGAGCTCACAATTGGAGATTGTTGGAGCCTTCACCAAGTGTTGTAAGGGGTTCTTGATCCTTCCCCGCGGGAGTTCGTGAATTGGATACTCTAGTGGAGCTCGTGGCTTAGAGGATCCCCATCTTGTGTGCGGTTGTGTGGCGCCCGCCGAGGGCTCGACTCTTGATAGTCGATTAGCTCGCGAACCGACAAGTGGGTGTATCGCCACAACGGGGAGTAGCTTGCCGGGAAGCAAGTGAACCTCGGGATAAATTCTTGTGTCATTCCCTTCCCGAGGATTTCTCTTGTGTGATTGATTGATTGGTACATCTCATCTCTACACGGCGGTATAATCAATCAAAACTCTTCTCTCGTATTACTTCTTGTTTCTAGATTGTAGTAGTTGTTGTGTTTAGTGAATAGCTTTGTACTAGACTTGTGTAGGTGGCTTGCTTAATTAGTTAGAGCTAGTGCTTTTGCTTCGCCACCTTTCGTACTAACTCGTGGTTAAGTAATTCTTGTAGAAGTTTTAAATAGGCTATTCACCCCCCCTCTAGCCTACTTGGACCTTACAATGCTAACAGTCCACATTTTCAGCATAGACTACATTAACTGCAACACATAAATCAGTAATCCATATTTTTAGCATAGACTACATTAAGTGCAGCACATAATTCCGTAATCCATATTTTCAGCATAGACTACATTAAGTGCAGCACATAATTCAATGATCCACATTTTCAGCATAGTAAAACATTCAGTAAATTGAACTTGTTTAAGCATAGTAATCATTCAGTATAATAAATGGAACCGTAAGGAATACCTTAGTCATTTTTTTTAAATAAGCTCTCCCTCAGGCACCTCAATGCCAACACATGCTCGACTTTCACATCTTCATCCATTCCAGTTGTGTCTTGCATCAGTAATGATCGATATGTTTCTAACATAACTGCCTCCTTGTTTTCTTTTGCTGCAAGGTGAGCCAGCCTCCGAGATTCAAGCTTCTCACTAGACACACGCCTTTGTGTTTCTAACATCTATGTACGTCCTTCATTTGCAGCTTTTTGAGCATCTAAAAAATTGTGAAGCTCATCTTCGATATCTATTATAGAAGGCTGGTCCTTTTTCTTTTTCTTGCGCAGCTCTTTAGCTTTCCTGCCCCCTATTGGTCGTTCATCTCTAACATCATCCAGAGAGAACTGCTACTTCACTTCCTCATCAACACTAAACTTTCTCTTCTCTGGCTCTAGATCTATAAGGCGTTACAAATAGGCTTCCCATTTTGGTTCCTTGAAAAGAACTTCCCAACAATGCCTATACGCAAATGGACCATCTTTTTTGTGATCTTCTTCGTAACTTGCCAGTGCCTTCTTCATTACATCATCTTCTGATTCACCACTACCCCACGTAGAATCAGCCTCCTTCCAGTTACCACAAAATCAAGCAACCCTTAGCTTAATTCTCCATCAATGATCCTTTACTTGCTTAGCTGATCTGACTCGATTTTTTTTAGGATGGTTCTATTAAAACCTTCAGCAACACCATTCCAGTACTGATCATTCTTCTTATAATTGGCTTGGATGGGATCATTTGAATTCATCAACCAAACACTAACCTGCAACATTATCAATAAATGTCAATTGATGTGTGTGCTAGCAAGACACACGCAACACTCTCCCCATTTGGCCATACCGGCACCACGTGCCATAACATCATAATCCACCACACATCTCATCAAGTTATAAAGCGTAGTAGAAGTATTATCAGCAGTAATAAATGATAGCAATGTGTGGCTAACCTAATAGCAGGGTGAGCAGGAGTAAGATTGCGTCAAGGTATTGGCTTTCAAGCAATCTAACATGTAATCCTATTCCAATTCATCATCATATATAACGGGAAGTAAAGCACTGGCAACTTTAATATTTACAATGCGTAATAGGATCTACGAGGTTGGGTGGGACGTGGCACCTTTAGAGTAGTCATCGCCTAGTTCCTCCTGGTAATCACGGTCATCCTCCTCACGGTCCTCCTCTGACTCTGAAATCAAGACAGTTATAGTCGCATCAGCAACTCATATAGAATAGCACAAAGAATGAATAGAAAATTAAAAAGATCCAAATACACTCAAACATAGGTTCATTGTGTAGGTTTTGATTTTTGATGAATTTTGGGACTTGAACCACCATTTTTTGAGCTCGTATGAATTAGTTATAAATTTTCGAAGTTTTAATCCGATTTATAAAAAAGGCCTTCATTCTGGGGGCGTGACACGTGTCAGCACGTGGTTGGATGGACTGATGCAGTGCTAGTGCAAAGCTGATGTTGACGTGGCCGATGTTGACGTCAGCATGACATCATGTTGACGTCATCTTTCTAGGTCGGTGGGCCCATCTGGGTTGGATCTGGGCCTGGCGGGCCAGACTGGGCCTGCCGAGCCAGACTGGGCCTGCCACATGTCATTCTCTGGTGGAGCCACGTGTCTTGCTGTTTTCTTACCGGGCCAAGTCCACGACAATGACTTTTGGGGCTGGCTCATGGACTCTGGTTCACGATCTACAGACCGATCACACGGTCTGCTGTGGAGTACGTCCACCCACTCCTTCTCCCGTTTCGGTTCACGTGGACCAGGTGCATGGGCTCGGCTCTCCTCCTCCGATCTCCTCCTCTGCGTGCGCGGTGGCCTGCCCGCCGGCGGCGAGCTCGCGCAATTGCCGAGTGCGACGGCTCCGGTGAGCAATTGGCAGCTCGCGAAGCTTCGCGTGGCAGTTAGGGACTCGTTTGTGTTCATGTCAGGGCCAGAGGAGGCTCGGGGCGAGGCTAGCCGCGGTGGCGTGCTCGCCAGATCGACAGCTGTCAAAGCTGCGGCGTCGGGGCTTGTCTTGGCTCCAATTGGTCACCAAAACGGTTTCAACACGATCGCGTGGCGGCGAGGGTTAGGAACCCCAGAAGAGGTCCGGGGCTCGGCTTTATAGCGGGGAGGTTGGCTATGGCGGCGTGCGGACGGTGATCGTGCGTTCATGGTGATCAAGCGTCTGGGCACACTCCGGCTGTCCACGTTTAGGGTTTAGCGGGGTCCAGGTGTCAGCGAAATTGGCCGTTGGCTTGGCTGCCAAGGAGCCGGAGGGAGAGCAGGTAGGCGGCAAGAGCATGTCCTCTGTTCCCCGACGGCGCGCGGTGACAGAGGTCACGCAATTCGCGTGACCCGTGGGGCCCTTGGGGGGCGAGGTGGCGCGCGGTCGTCCATCGATCTCTGGGCGTCAGACATCGAGTGGCGGAGCGGGCTGCGTGAGGGCAACGCGCGCACGGGCGGTCCCCTGTCTACTTTCCAGCGTGGGCGCGAGGTGGGGGATGACAAGCGGGGGCCACCCGTCAGCGAACGCGAGGAAAACGGGCGAGTGGGAGGCGGGCTGACGTGTGGGACCGGGCTGCAGCGTCACAGTGCGGGGGTGAGCGGTGCGCGTGTGTGCGGCGCGGTGCTGGGCTAGGTTGGGCCGTTCGGTCCAGTTCCATTTATGATTTTCTATTTCTTTTCCTCTTTTGGTTCTCTATTAACACTTGGTTAATTAGCCACTAATCCTAATTAGTTAAGGTGGCTAGGGTCATAAAAGGGGTCAGGGCATTAGCTAAGGTCCAAGAATAATATTTATCATTTATTCATTATTTGTTTCACTTAATTTACGAAGCCATAAGTATATGGTATGTAATATTTGATGATGTTCTAATTAATCAAGCAAAACATCCAAGGAAGATCCAAATCATAACACCATAATTATATTAATGATAGCATTTGCAAGTGTATAATTATGCTAAGGGTTTTATGCATGACATGTATAAACAAGATTACAAGTGTGCAAGAAAAGATGATGTGGTGCACATGCATGGCTTGGGTTGACACATCATCACATGTTTTGGGAAAAATTTTGTGGTTGGGATTTTTGGGTTGTTACAGACGATCCCCCAATAATCACAATGGCCATGCCGCCATGGCAAGGTCGGGCTCTTCTGCAGTTGTCCTTGTCCATGATGTAGATTGTATGGAAGCCAAGCTTGCGTCGCGGCTTTGCAAGCGGCCTCAAGCCATGGCTTGGAGAGTATCATTCTGGAGACGGACTCAGCGAACACGGTGAAGGCACTGCAGTCAACTGAGTTTGATCTTAGTCCAGCCTCTGTCCTTTACAAAGAAGCTAGGGAATTAATTCGCTTACATTTTGCTTCAGTTCAAGTTCTACATATTTCTAGATCATGTAACAGTTGTGCGCATGATATAGCTCGTTTGAATCTTGGTTGGGACCCGGATCAACCATATGTTTGGCTTGCCTCCCGAGTTTTATATATAACTTTGTGGTTCGCGATTATGCTGCGGGGACGACAGACGACGGCGAGCACAATCCACCACTTGCCTTTGCGTTAACGACCCAACAACGACGGTCAAATCCGGGCTCCCTTCAATATGCACGGACGTATCCATCGGTTACTGTTCGGGTGTTTGCTGGTTGGTTAGCTAGCTAGCTTCTCGTACACGAATCTCCTCCCCCGCCGCTCGCGTTCATAAGCATTTATTTATAAAATGTAAGGAGGACTTCGCAGTTACTCATCAGCAAAAGATCATCAACACGCAAAAGAAACCCTCTACAACTGAGCAGCGGGTCTGTGCACCGCTGAGAAGACTTCTTGGTAGACAATGGTCTGTGTCTCATCTGTACAATTACCATCGCCATCCTCTATTAGTATTTTAAGGCCACTCTTAGAAGTGACTCGTGAAATGGCCACATACAATTGACCATGGCTGAAAACAGGAGTCTTTAAATAAACACCGACATGTGACAAAGTCTGTCCCTGGCTTTTATTAATTGTCATTGCATAGCAGACTTTAACAGGGAATTGGCGACGTTGCAGAGTAAACGGTAGCCTCGCATTCTTAAGTGTTAAACAGATTCTTGGTATATGTACAATATTGCCGGTGTGTGTTCCAGTTATAATTTGGGCCTCTATTAACATTTCACCAATGTTAGTAACAACCAACCTATCTCTCGCCAATCTAAACTCCCTAGCCAAAGGATTATACTCATCAAGCATCTCTAGCAATCCCTGAACAATAGACGGTTCCAAAGGCTCAGAAGGGCGCTCGTCTGGGTTTAATGCATGCAGCCTGTTTCTGACCTCGTTCGCTGTATCGTATAAAAGCTGAATAAATTTCGGGGGCTCACCGAGAGCAGGGATAAGAGATCCTATACGATGGTGGACCTGACCACATATTTTAAAGACAGGGGGTCCACGGCCGTCATTCATAGACCTGTCTATGTGTGCGCCCATAGACGTGAAAGCAAATAGACAGTTGTACTGTCGTATATGCTTCAAAAAGCGCCTACAGGCAGCGTCGCCATCAAATCTGGCCAACGATTTTAACGGTTCAGGACGCTCTCTAAAAGGGGGTATGTCAACCTTGCTGGACCTGCAGCATCTATTGTAAACGATCTCACCATCCCTGAAGCTGGAGCTTTTCCGGACGCACTCGTTCAACCAAAATATAGCACCGCAGTATCTACAACGATACTCTGGTCCGCCATAGCTAGAACGACCGGGATAAGTGGCTGGTCATCAAACAGTCGTCGAAGCAGGAACACATAAAACAAACAAACACAGAAGCACACATAATCAGCAGCAAGAACGTTCCTATAAGAAAAAGGAGACACAACATTAGCCTAGCCCTACAGCAAACAAACCTTTTAACGCCTCGATGTACTCCTGAGTGAAACGGCCACATCCCATCGAAGCAGAGAAGGCACCTAAAGAAGCTAACACCTGTCCTCCTCTTACCATTTTTCTCTAGTCTAGATATTTCTTTCTCTTATGACGAGCCTCGGCAGGAGTGAATTTCAGAGGCGCATAGTAGGCACCATCGGCTATGGAAGGCAAGGAAAAAAAACCCAACCGATCACACGTGGATTACGTCTATAAACACAGGCAACTACACTCACAGATTGGACCATATGGCACATACACTTTCTCTTTCTCGGACGCTGCACGGTACCCATAGCTGTCGACGACGAAGAAACTATTAACGCAAAAAGGGGAAACATTATCAATATAAGCCGAATTGAAATGACACAGGAGGTCCCTGGAGGTCTGAAGGGTCGAGATGACGGACTAGAGGGGGGTGAATAGTCCTTTCTAAAACTTAAACGTGTTGGCTAACCAAAATAAATGCGGAATTAAACTTATCGGTCTAGCCAAGACTACACCCCTCTAAATAAGTTCACAAGCACCTAACAAAGATCCTAATTAAGCAACTAAGGTGCTTTCCTTAGCAAGAGCTCTCCTATTTAATTCTAGAGCAAGGTCACACAAACCTATGCACTAGTACTTTGTAAGCAAGAGGGAGCTCCTACACAATTCTAGTAAGCAAAGCGCACAAAGCCTAAGCTCACTAGCAAGGCTCAATAACAAGGCAACTAATGCCAAATTAGAGAGCGCAAATTACTTAGCTACACACACTAAGCAATGTGACTAACAAGGTTACACAAACCAAATTAGTCACGCAAAGGGAAGCTTCTAACTACACAAGCAAGAAGACAACTAGCAAGCTACACAAGCAAACTAGTTACGAGAGCAACTACACAAGCATAAATATATATGAAAGTAAATACAAGCTTGTGTTGCATGAAGGCAAACCACCGAGAAGAGTAGACAATGTTGACACGGTGATTTTCTCCCGAGGTTCACTTGGTTGCCACCAAGCTACGTCCCCGTTGTGTCGACCAACACTTCGTGGTTCGGCGGCTAATCGGTCACACACCGAGCCTCTCAAAAGGCACCGCAAGAACCCACCATAAAGTGTGGTAGCTCAATGACACGCTCAACTAGAGTTGCTCTTCGCGATCCCCGCGGGGTGAGCACAATCCCCCTCACAAAGCTTCTTCGGAGCCTCGCATAATCTTCTTGCGAGCTTCGACGGAGCCACAAGCCACCAAGCCGTCTAGGAGGTGGCAACCTCCAAGAGTAACAAGCACCACTGGCTTGCAACACGATCACCTAGTGCCACACGATGCAATCTCTCAAGGCAACGCACTAGAATCGCTCCCTCACTCGATTCGATGAACACTATCAAGCATGAGTGAGTTAGAGGGCTCCCAGGCACTACCACACAAGTCACAAAGACTATAGTGTGCTCAGCTAACGGCCATGGCTGGCCAAGGTATCTATTTATAACCCCCACGGTCAAATAGAGCCGTTACCCCTTCACTGGGCAGATTTCGGGACGACCGGACGCACCGGTCGTAACTGACCGGACGCGCTCAGCCGCGTCCGATGCTCCAACGGTCACTGACCCCCAACGGTCAAACCAGTGACCGGACGCGCTTCTCATAACGACCGGACGCGCTCCTTGCGATGACCGGACGCGACAGTGCCCGTGTCCGGTTAGAGTCCAGTAAGCTCCTTCAACGATCGGACGCGTCCGATCATGTGTGACCGGACGCGCCACGCGTCCGATCATCCTTGCGTTCTGCAATTCCCACTGGGCGCATGACCGGACGCGCCGGTCCTGCGAGTGACCGGACGCGCCGGTTACAAACCCTAACACCCGCGTCTGCGCTGTACTGACCGGACGCGTCCGGTCATACCATGACCGCGTCCGGTGCAGCGTCCGGTCACCTCAGTGACCCCGTTCGCCTCCGTTTCTTTTCCGACTTCCGGCGTAGTGGAAAATAGGCATTTCATTTCCCCGAAATCGCCTGAATCCCGCGCTCGCACGCTCGGCGGGAGGGAGAGAGGACCCCAACCCTCTCTACCGCTCAAACTTCATCGCCTTTGTAAATGTGCCAACACCAACAAGTGATCACCACCTTGTGCACGTGTGTTAGCATTTTTATAATCATTTTATCGAAGGAGTTAACCACTCAACTTGCCACGCCACTCGATCCTAGCAACGATGCATAGTTAGATCACACGAGTGGCACTAGATGACCGATATGCAAACAAGTTTGCCCCTCTTGATAGTACGACCATCTATCCTAAACCAGGTCATAAACTTCTCTACACACCTATGACCGGTGAAATGGAAATGCCCTAGGTTATACCTTTGCCTTGCGCATTCCACTTCATCTCCTCCGACATTGATGCAACACATGCACCAACCAATCACCAAATGATATGATTCACTTCATATCATCACGTGACCATATTGATTCATCGATCTTGACCTCACTTGCTCTTCACCGTTGCCTCGGTCCTTCGGCGCCAAGCCATCACACAACTTGCCCTTCACCCTAGCAACCGGTCCATCAAGCCAAGCCTCATCTTGATCTTCTCCACCTTGGTCACATGACTCCATGTCATGTCTCATATGCAATGAGCTCCTTCATGACACCATCACATGTGGACTAATCTCCTGTGTATCTCACATAACCACATATTAGTCCACCTAAGTTGTCACTCAATTACCAAAACCAAACAAGGACCTTTCAATCTCCCCTTTTGTGGTAATTGATAACAACTCTACAAAGATATGGAAATTAAGCTTTTTCAAGCTAGCACTTCACACAAAGTGTAAATTGCTAACTTGTTTTGGATTTAATGTTACTTATCCAACTTTTAAGCTCTATGTTAGAATTTGGATAAGCACCATAAAATCTGACTTGGTAGTGATAACTCCCCCTACATATGTGCTCAAATGGTTTGGTTTCAAGCTTGCACATATGCATAAATATGAAATTTGTGGGAGGGTTAGCACTACTAAGTGATGCTAAGGTGTATAGAATAATCCTTTGTAGCTTGATACCAATTAGTAGCGTGATACCATTTGAAAATCACAAGTTTGCCACCATCCTTAGCATCATGAGTAGCTAGACATCAAAAACACTAGAAACCTCGTGAGATCAACATTATAAGCAAGGTTCTAGTTTTTTCATGATAATCACAAGTCTAGCTAATATCCTATGCATGCTAGTTATCAAATCATCATTCAAGTTCTATAACTAGCATACACCACACAAGCATGCATATTGAATTTAAGAACTTATGCAATGCAAGCAAGCACATAAATTATGCACATATCAAATGTAATCAATCAAAGTTCATGAGCTTGCTCCCCCTACTTGTGTGCTTCCTTTGTCCAAGAATGTTTGATCCCCTTACATTCTTCAATGTTACTCCCTCTTTGTCCATGTCCATGTCCAATCTTTCCAATCTCTTCCCAAAGCTCAAAAAGCTTTCATATCTTTGTCCAACTTCTCCCCCTTTGTCATCAATTTCCATAAAAGGTGTTCTTCTCAATTGATACAATGGCTTGTATTGGGGTAGATGGTTGAGACTTGAATATTGCATTTTTGATGGACATTACCACATATGTTGGAATGACAAACTTTATGGTTTCTCTTGATATACCACATAGGATCTTTGACCTTGATACCAATCGGTGGGGCTCCTCCCCCTATGTCATAGCATGTGTCATTCACTTGAGATATCACTTGAAGATGAGGGTAGCATTTCTTGATTTGATCACTTAAGGTTGAGGATCACTTGGGAAACCATCGTCTTGCATGAATGATACCACATGAAGATACCATGAGTAGAAATGTGATACCATTTGAAAGAATTTTCTAGTATGGATTCAATTTGAAGGATTTGGCAATAATATTCACTTCTTGAACATTTTCTATCTTCATGAGTACCACTTGTAAGATATCACTTGTAGATCATGATCTAGACACCACTAGTGAATACCACTTGGAAGATCAATTCGAGTCTAGATACTACTTGAAACAAACTAGATATCTATTTTCATTGTTGTCTTGTGCTTGTACTCTTATCATTGTCATGAGCTTCTAATGTGTCTTGAACTATTTTTCCTTGCATAAGCTTACAAGTCCGGTTTGATCCAATGACAAGCTTCTTCACACCTCATGCTAAGGGTTATCTTGCCAATGTTGTACTTGTCACTTGTTATCAATCCAAACTAGGTCAAGTACTTGGGTTCACTAGCTCATGAACAAATTCATACACATACCACTAGACCATTTAAACAATTCAAGCAATAGTGGTAGACTATGAATTTAAACTTTTCATTTGATATGCATGATCCTATTAAGCATGTACTATATGCACTAACCGCATACTAGTAAGGGATGAAATGATCATGCACATTACAATGATACCTTTGCTATATTGGAGTGGAGGATAGTCACATAGATTCTAAATTCATTACTCCAATAGCAATGTGAAGTCCAATTTATAAGCTTGGTGAAGACCAATCATCATAGATAAATCCATTCTTCACCCATATGAAATGAAAACCACTTATGATCAAGTGCACTATCTCTTGAGTTGTGGTTGGCTTGCTTCATCTTTTTGATCAATGCTTGCATGAGAGAACTACTTAGAATACCACTTGAAATATATGACTAGCTCTCTTTTGGGTGTTGCTTGCTTTTCTTGATCAACCCTTTTGATTGCTTCAACTAAGCATCACAAGTTCCTTGGATCACCACTTCCATGTTAGCCTTCCAAGTCCCAAACTTGGTTTCACCTACACACGGCGGCAAGCCCCTCACTAGGGAGAAGTGGCCTTTCTCCAAAGAACCACTCTTGATACTTACTTGAAATGATATAATTTGATTGATCCAAATGATGAACTCAATCTTGATGAATAATCCTTGAATCTACATTTGAGTCCAACTCTTTCTACTTGTTTAAGTCCTTTTCTTTCTACCAAATGATCTCTAATCATCACTAGAACTTAAACTTCATCTTCATCTTAAGTTTGATCTTGATCTTTAAATTTGAGTACTGAACATGTATACCAAATACATTCCACAATCAAATGTTCTTGTACTCATTGCTCTTTATACTTCTAGATCAATCCAAAACCAAACTTAGGTTCCTCAACCACTTATAAACATGTTTCCAACTTGAGGACCTTTCAATCAAAGTGACTCTAGATTAATCCAATGATTGTCACTTTTCTGGCAGATTCTGTACCCTTCAAAGAATAATTCATATCTCCTAATATACAGATCCAAATGCCATAAAATTTGGTGGAGATGTGATTCACTAAGTCATCTAGCAGCTGTAAAAATTTGAGATTCATTTGACATCCAGATTGCTACCAGATTTCAAATCTTCCACCACTGCTACATGCTGAAAACCGCTGCACTATAGCTGATAAGATGTACTCCAAAGTCAAAGCATCTCTTATCCACTTCTCATGAAATTTCTACAGCATCTTCTTCCATAAGTGCAGAGCATGTATACCAAATTTCAAGCCAATCCAAATAGATTTGATCACTCAAACATGGCTAAGATCACTGCTAGCTCAGATTTTTAATTTTGGACAGATTTCAATACATTAAGCAATACTTCGTCAAATATGAATCAAACTTGAAACTAACTTGTTTGAATACTTTCACAAGACATATATCCATCCAATCCACTTACTAAATGTCATCTCATGAAATTATCCAACACAAATTAATTCAAACTTGATTACTTAAGCATTTAATCCATTCAAACATCTCATAGCAAGCAACATTGCATACATATCCAATTCAATCAACTCATATGCACCCAAGTGAAATGATCAACAAGAGATATACCTTGGTTAGCTCATGATCATCCAATAGCAAGCTTTCAACTTGAATATTTGCAAGCCATCAAATAATTCCAACAAATCATCCACAACTTGAATGTTGCACTTGTATGTTGTAGCATTTGGACTCCACTTATTTTGACTTGGCATTGGGATAGAATATGCACTAAGCTTTAAAACTTGATTCAACATATGATGACCAATATGAATCCAAATAAATCAAGCCTCCAATGCCGATGGTACCTACAAACAATCATCCACTTTTTGATGGTACCCAAACAAGTTTGGGTCCTCTCAAATTAGGAGCAACATACTTAGGCAAAGCCTTAGTATGGGTAGCGGGATGTTTTGCAATTCCACCAAATGAGGTACCATTGCCATCCTTTCTAAGCATGTTAGTATTATTAATTGAACTAGGCTTAGGATTGTTACCTAGGGGACATGAATGAGCATTGTGTCCCCTTTCCTGGCATAAGTAGCACATTCTCTTTGCTTGAGCCTTTTCTTCCTTGCTCATATTGTGCTTCCCATTGCCTAGCCTCTCATGAGTTGCTTGAGCCTTCTTCTCAAGCTTGGTAGGACACCCCGAGGTAAAGTGTCCTATATCTCCACACTTGAAGCACTTGATGTGAGCATGTACTTTTTTCTCAATTTGATTCTTGCTCATCATCTTGGCATCTTGGATTTGCATTGGATACCTTGCTCTACCACCCCTTCTTGTTTTCTTCTTCTTTATCATCAAGTCACTAACATCTTCATGATTGATCTTGACTTTAGCTTGGGGCTCTGCTTTTGGCTCAACTTGAGACTTCTTGGTAGGGCAACACTTGGCAATATGTCCTACTTCATGGCATTGGTAGCACATGAGTTGGGATAGCTTCTTTGCATCTTGCTTCTTCATAGTCTTGCCCTTGCTCTTGTTGTAGCCAATACCACTCTTATCACCATATCTTCTTTGATTGGTCATGATATACTCAATGGCGATTTTAGAGTTATAGCACCTCTCCAACTTGTTGCTCAAATTCTTCACTTCACTTTTGAGCTCATTGTTCTCCTTCAAAAGGTTAGTCTCACAAGACATAGAAGTAGAACAAGCATTTAAATGTGAAGAACATGGCTTATCTAATAAATCATCATAAGAGGTGGATACATGCTTCTTGCCTACATCACAAGGGTTAGTCAAATGTGATTGATCATTTGACCCAAATGATGAGCTCTCACTAGATTTGGTTTCTTCATTAGAAAGCTTCTTAGTGAGTAAAGCATGTTCTTGTACCAAGTTATCATGAGCAACACTAAGTTCCTCATGAGCCAATTTTAGCTCCTCATGTGAACAAGTAGTAACATAAAGTAGATGCTTTTGTTGTTCACATGTGGTCTTTAGAAAAGAGTTTTCATTTTCCAATTTACTTACTCTTTTCATTTCCCTTTTCAAGGCTCTTGAGAGTTTATATAAAAGCTCTAAATTTGGATCATCACAATCCACAACAAAACCACCAACATGTATCTTAGTGTTACCATGTGATGATGTTGAAGAGCTTCTTGAAGCATCACTCTCATAGCCATCATCTTCACCATCAAGTGTGCATGAGGTAGAATCAATGCGTGCATCACTTGTGACATTATCATTCTTCTTGTCAAGTGATCTTGTGATATGATCATCTTTGTCATCACTTGACCGTGAGGTGGAGCAATCCTCCACAACCACCTTGTTGTGGTCATGCTCGACATCCTCATGTACCTCCATCACTATGTGATCATCCTTCTTGAATTTTCCATCATCCCAAATTGAGGAGTCACCATAGTGATGCTTGAGCGCCGTCCACATGCTATGTGCACTTGAGAGACCCCTCACCTTGTCAAAAATCTCATCATTCAAAGCTTTGATTAGATAAAACTTAGCTTGTGCATCAAGTGTTCGGCAATCCTTTTGAGCTTGGGTACGGTTACCACACCCATCCAAGTCATGAGAAAAGCCAACAACTATGATCCACCAAAACTTAGGGCCAAGAGCACGAAAATGATCAAGCATGTGATTTTTCCACCGTGCATAGTGAGTGCCATCAAAAATGTGTTCCACACAATCATCTAGCGCATAAGCCGCCATCCTCTCGGGTCGGTGAAGACCACAAATGAGAGACCTTGCTCCGATACCAATTGAAGGGTCGAGATGGCGGACTAGAGGGGGGGTGAATAGTCCTTTCTAAAACTTAAACGTGTTGGCTAACCAAAATAAATGCGGAATTAAACTTATCGGTCTAGCCAAGACTACACGCCTCTAAATAAGTTCACAAGCACCTCACAAAGATCCTAATTAAGCAACTAAGGTGCTTTCCTTAGCAAGAGCTCTCCTATTTAATTCTAGAGCAAGGTCACATAAACCTATGCACTAGTACTTTGCAAGCAAGAGGGAGCTCCTACACAATTCTAGTAAGCAAAGCGCACAAAGCCTAAGCTCACTAGCAAGGCTCAATAACAAGGCAACTAATGCCAAATTAGAGAGCGCAAATTACTTAGCTACACACACTAAGCAATGTGACTAACAAGGTTACACAAACCAAATTAGTCACGCAAAGGGAAGCTTCTAACTACACAAGCAAGAAGACAACTAGCAAGCTACACAAGCAAACTAGTTACGAGAGCAACTACACAAGAATAAATATATATGAAAGTAAATACAAGCTTGTGTTGCATGAAGGCAAACCACCGAGAAGAGTAGACAATGTTGACACGGTGATTTTCTCCCGAGGTTCACTTGGTTGCCACCAAGCTACGTCCCCGTTGTGTCGACCAACACTTCGTGGTTCGGCGGCTAATCGGTCACACACCGAGCCTCTCAAAAGGCACCGCAAGAACCCACCATAAAGTGTGGTAGCTCAATGACACGCTCAACTAGAGTTGCTCTTCGTGATCCCCGCGGGGTGAGCACAATCCCCCTCACAAAGCTTCTCCGGAGCCTCGCACAATCTTCTTGCGAGCTTCGACGGAGCCACAAGCCACCAAGCCGTCTAGGAGGTGGCAACCTCCAAGAGTAACAAGCACCACTGGCTTGCAACACGATCACCTAGTGCCACACAATGCAATCTCTCAAGGCAACGCACTAGAATCGCTCCCTCACACGATCCGATGAACACTATCAAGCATGAGTGAGTTAGAGGGCTCCCAAGCACTACCACACAAGTCACAAAGACTATAGTGTGCTCAGCTAACGGCCATGGCTAGCCAAGGTATCTATTTATAACCCCACGGTCAAATAGAGCCGTTACCCCTTCACTGGGCAGATTTCGGGACGACCGGACGCACCGGTCGTAACTGACCGGACGCGCTCAGCCGCGTCCGATGCTCCAACGGTCACTGACCCCCAACGGTCAAACCAGTGACCGGACGCGCTTCTCATAACGACCGGACACGCTCCTTGCGATGACCGGACGCGACAGTGCCCGTGTCCGGTTAGAGTCCAGTAAGCTCCTTCAACGATCGGACGCGTCCGATCATCCTTGCGTTCTGCAATTCCCACTGGGCGCATGACCGGACGCGCCGGTCCCGCGAGTGACCGGACGCGCCGGTTACAAACCCTAACACCCGCGTCTGCGCTGTACTGACCGGACACGTCCGGTCATACCATGACCGCGTCCGGTGCAGCGTCCGGTCACCTCAGTGACCCCGTTCGCCTCCGTTTCTTTTCCGACTTCCGGCGTAGTGGAAAATAGGCATTTCATTTCCCCGAAATCGCCTGAATCCCGCGCTCGCATGCTCGGCGGGAGGGAGAGAGGACCCCAACCCTCTCTACCGCTCAAACTTCATCGCCTTCGTAAATGTGCCAACACCAACAAGTGATCACCACCTTGTGCACGTGTGTTAGCATTTTTATAATCATTTTATCGAAGGAGTTAACCACTCAACTTGCCACGCCACTCGATCCTAGCAACGATGCATAGTTAGATCACACGAGTGGCACTAGATGACCGATATGCAAACAAGTTTGCCCCTCTTGATAGTACGACCATCTATCCTAAACCCAGTCATAAACTTCTCTACACACCTATGACCGGTGAAATGGAAATGCCCTAGGTTATACCTTTGCCTTGCGCATTCCACTTCATCTCCTCCGACATTGATGCAACACATGCACCAACCAATCACCAAATGATATGATTCACTTCATATCATCACGTGACCATATTGATTCATCGATCTTGACCTCACTTGCTCTTCACCGTTGCCTCGGTCCTTCGGCGCCAAGCCATCACACAACTTGCCCTTCACCCTAGCAACCGGTCCATCAAGCCAAGCCTCATCTTGATCTTCTCCACCTTGGTCACATGACTCCATGTCATGTCTCATAAGCAATGAGCTCCTTCATGACACCATCACATGTGGACTAATCTCCTGTGTATCTCACATAACCACATATTAGTCCACCTAAGTTGTCACTCAATTACCAAAACCAAACAAGGACCTTTCAAGGTCCCACTGAGGGCAAGTCTGAACCGTAAGAATCTACGGGGACCAGTACCAAATAAGCCTATTTGTCTCTATAGCATACAACCCGAAAAAGCAGGCGGCACAAACATTGTAAAGCCTACAACGACAGCACATAATAAAATATTTGTCTGAGGTAATCACATAATAAAATTGAGCAAGGAAATTTTCTTGGCAAAATATTCAGACTGCATTGTCTACCACCACCGTAAGGATCTACGGGAATCAGTACTAAATAGATTTATCTGCCTCTCTAGCATACAAGCCAAAAAATTGGAAGGTACAAATACTCTCTAGCCTACAATGGAAGGCATTACATAATAAAATTGAGCAAGGAGACTTTATTGGCCAAATATTCAGACTACAACTGCATTGCCAAATCCCGTCGTTCTCTAGCTATCCTACTCAGGATGTCGGTTGCGGCTGCAGCAACAGAAACCGCATCATGAGCAATCCTACTGTATAGGACCACACCCTGGAAGCTATAGTCCACAACCACAAATCCATACAGCCTCTGCAAGAACGCTATGGCCTGCAATGCAGCCTGCTCGTACCCCCCGGCCGACAGTTCTCCTGGAGGTGCCCAGAAGAAAAAACTCCGGCATGCCATAACAGCACCGGCGCAGGGCACATCGACCTCAACTCCATAGGCAGGCGACCCATCTCCTGCCACCTCAAACACGATGGAGGCGTACGGCAAGCCACACTTGGCCGCGACAGTCTGTAGCAGGGAGAGGTAGGACGCGCCAATTGCGAACATCGACCCGGCCTGTAAGGATCCAGAATGCGGAATGCATCCCCAAAATAAACACGACAAAAACAAAGACGGAAGAACCCAACACGGCAAAAGGCCACAGGAGGTGAAACCAGGAGAAAAATCCCCACGAAAAGGGAAAAAATCGAGGACGTTAGACATTTCATCGAGTGTTAGTGTGAGTACTAAACTGGGGATGCCATAAAAGGGGATTCGGGAGGCCGTACCGCGGAAAGGAGGACGCAACGGAGCGAGAAGCCGCGGGCACGCAGCAGCAACGACCCCGGCGCAGGTGGACCGCCCGCCCGACGCAGGCCAACCGCCGGCCCTGGCACAGCTCGCCAATAGAAACAGATCCAGCAGGCGATTCTTCCCGCAACACCCTAAAAACGAAGCGAAGTTAAAATGTCGTCGACGGCAGCAACTCCGTCGACCAAACCAGAGACCAAAATCCAGCGCAGGGAGCAAGCGAGGGTTCACCCACCTTTCGGAACCGACGGAGGGGAAGGAGAAAGGAAAAGTGAGGTGCGAACCGCGTCTTTATTATCCAGGGAACAAGCAGAGGAGGGAGGCTGACGGTGAGCAGCACAGCGCGGTGCGGCTCGTTGAAACGACGCTGACACGCGGGACCCGTCAACAAGAAGGCCCACCAGGCAGCGACGGCACGCAGCGCAAGCGAACACCCACTCTACCCATGGGCCGACCCGCAGAAACCGGCGAAAAGCAGCCTTCTGAGACGAGGCTGGCACTGGGACCTCCCTCTCCACCCAACCGGCGGTCGACAGCGGCCCAAAGCAGCCAATGCGCGGACGACAACGGCAGCTGACCTCTGCGAACGCCTGGCCCACTAAGGCACGAGCTCCTGTTCTAGCGGTGTGAGCACGGTCAGCGCAGAAACATGGTCAGCGCAAGCACCACCATCGGCCACCAATCCGACGGCCTACGTTTTTTTTTGCCACCGTGGCCTTGCTCTCCCACCGCTGTGGCCACCAGATTGCATATCTTTAGATTTATCTGTTGATGGTCTTCTGAGGGTAATCAGGCAACGTCAGCATTCAGCAGCAGTGTTTAAAAAATTTCAGGGTCCCGTCGACAAATGTCACCTTCGTGCCATCATTGTTGAATTGAAACCCATGCATGTGCTACGGGGCTACTTTCGCATGCAGAAAGTATAGTTCTCTTCTTGGGGACATCGAGTGGAAATGTCATCTGGGTGAAATTATGTGTTCAATTAGATGGCGTACATATATTGCTTCTGGAGTCTGAACTGAATACAGAGAAGGGTCTTTTTATAAATTGCAAGTCAGTAGGATAACACATGGTCTTCACGCTCGCCGTTCCTTCGCTGAAACAGTATGGCTCATACGACAAATCCATCATTCACACTAGATATTTAGAAAAAAACAACTTTCAGGGTGTGTTCACTTCGCGAAAAGTAGGTGAAAAGTTACTGTAACATCTTTCGTTGTTATTTGGCAAAATTTGTCCAATCATGGACTAACTAGGCTCAAAAGATTCGTCCTGACATTTATAGACAAACTATGTAATTAGTTATCTTTTTTACCTACATTTAATGCTCCATACATGTGTCGAAAGATTTGATGTGATGGGTGGAAGAGGAAATATTTTGGGTTGGGATGGGAAGTGGACAAGGCCTGATTGAACTCCCGTTTGCTCTCTCGAAATAGTACTGTAATACTACTGCAAGAAAGTACAAATGGATAGGACGTGTCTAGCTTGCAGCTACAAGCAACCTAAAGGTCAAAGCGAGTTCGTTTTACCTTCTGCATAAAAAATGGTTTCGTCGTCATATCCTCTGAAATGGCCGCGAGAGACTCTCAAAGTCTCGAATCAGAATGACTCAATGGCAGTTTAGTTCCTTTAAAATTCTAAAAATTTTACAAGATTTCCCGTCACATCGAATCTTTGGACACATACATAGAACATTAAATATAGGTAAAAAAATAACTAATTACACAGCTTGGTTGTAAATTACGAGACGAATTTTTAGAACATAATTAGTCTATGATTGGACTCTAATTGTCAAATACAAACTAAAGAGTTATTGTGCTTCCAAAAATTTTTACAGAGACAACTAAACACACCCAATGATAAGTTGATGATCACTCACATCGATCGATCGCCCATACCCCTTTTGGAGACAGTCAATGGCTGCAAACCTCGGGCAAGGCAAGTGGTGTGTGGTGACCCACTTTTTTTTTCTGCTAATGTGTGGGGATCATCATTAATCAGGACGCCAAGTCATGGGTGAGGTCATGGCTTTGTATATGCCGTCGGGTCTCCTGTTGTAATCGATGCCGTTATATCCTCGGTGATTGTACTCTGCAGTGTGCTGCAGGCTTAGCTTCCATCTCTAGAAGGCCGTCGCCCTCGGCGCTTCTTCGCCGTCACAAAGCAACTTCCTACTCTAACTAATGCACTTCACAAGATATTTGTGAGAAACTCAGGCCATGGATAACGTTAGCATCAACATCACCAACAGTTATATGATGACGTACACGTCAACCTGATTTTCTGAGAAAGAAGTTTTTAGCATAAAATTTAAAATTATTATTTCGCATGTTTTTGGACAAACTGATGCAATTGCGTGTGTATCCCGCATATACATACATATCAATGTGTAATGTTATAGTCATTTATTTGGACTTCTTTCAGCGTTACTCGATTATAAAGTATATCAAATCTGATAATATTCTGCTAAGTGTTTTTTAGAGAGAAAAAATATCTTTTTCAGGAAATACCAACTCTTTCACATTAGTGCTAATATATGCGTTGAACATAAAATGGTACTTACATAGGGCCCGTTCACTTCACATGCATACTCAAAATATTTCCTCTTCCACCCATCACATCGAATCTTTAGACGCATGCATGGAGCATTAAATGTAGGTAAAACAAATAACTAATTGCATAGTTTGTTTGTAAATGTCGAGACGAAACTTTTAAGCCTAATTAGTCTATGGTTGGAGAAATTTTGCCAAATAAAAACGAAATGTGCTACAATAACTTTTCACCCACTTTTCACCAACTAAACACACCCATACTAATCAACACAGCTACTCCCATAAACAAATTGTAGAGTGTTGACTACCCTACAAGGCACTAAAAAGCAGAGCTTCCCAAGGAATATTTCAGTGGTTCGGCCAATGGCGGATCTAAGATGAAAGTTTAGGAAGGCTGAAGTTGCGAGTTTATCGTCATCTGTCAAGCACATTGTGCCGAGCCAAGCTTGTCACCGTATGGTCGACTGACCACGACTCTGGCGTCACTCGTGATCGCCGCCGCCGCGCCGCTACCAAGTGCAACAAAACCGGTCGCACTCCCCCCTCAACCCCCCCCATGCCCGGGCTCAGGCCCCTGTGGCGCCGCTAGGTGCGACAACACCGGCTGCGCTCGTTGCCCCCTCTTCCCCATGCCCGGCCTCGCCGCCCCCACGCCACTACTGAGCAGGAAGAGGCCGGCCCTGCTCGCTGCCCCAACAACACCAGCGATGATGTTGACCACGCTTTTAGATGGAGGCGGTGGCATCGAGCATTTGCGCTCTGCCTCCAACGCTTTTCCTCACTGCTTTTCTCTCAAAACAGCCATGGTACAAATTCTTGGAGGGGCTCTCTAGGCGGGCTCCATAGGGTCAGCGACGGTAGGGAGGCTTGAGCCCCCAGCATCATTATATTTTTTTAATGAAAGCTTCATTATATTGACCAAAAAAAAGAGCAATCTATATATTACAAGAATAAGCGCTCATACACAATTAAGCCGCATATATATCACTGGCGTATGAGCTGTGTGAATACACTGTACACAGATCACTGATATATAGGCCTTGTTTAGTTCTCAATTTCACCCCCAAATTGCACTATGCAAAAAGGAGATTCTTCATCACATCAAAATGTCGGCAAATGCATAGAGTACTAAATGTAGATGAAATCAAAAACTAATTGCACAGTTTTGTTGTACTTTGCGAGACGAACATTTTGAGTCTAATTAATCAATTTTTGGATAATTTTTTGCACTAAAAAATAATAGCTGCTACAGTGTTCCGACAAAGTGAGAGAATGCGAAGCTAGTTAAAATATCACCCAGTCCTTCCGTTTCCTCGCATGGGAACTTCATAGTGGCAAGCTGCTGCTCTCTAGGAGCATGTCCTTCCAGAAAGCATCTTCGTCGTCCTCCGGAGAGCACATGCTCGGCATCTCGATGGGCTCCGTCAGAAGCTCGGCAAAACCCTGCACCGGCCTGTCAGCCGCCGCAGCTGCCACTTCCTCCGGATAAGCCGCAGACACCAATGCAGCGGCCAGCGGCTCTGCATACGCGCCGCCGATCACCGGAGCCGAAGAGTTGTTCAGTCGCTTCACTACCACGTCGTGCTGCTGCTCTGCAAAACTTGCCATGTTGCTGAGATGATCAGATGACGCGTAGTTCGCGTGAGACACGAGCAGGTTCCTCTGGTCCTGTAAGCTTGGAACGATGCTACGACTCGCGTTCAGAATGGCGTTATCTGCGGCTGCGTTGAGGCTGTTAGGGATGAGACCAGCAGCAGCAGCGCTTCCTCCTCCATTGACGGCCTGCAGCAGAAGCTGCAGCGCCTGCACCTGCATCAGAGCGGTGCTGAGGCCTCCCAGGCTCGCCGCCGCCGAGAGGATCGCCGCCTCGGGGGAGGCGATGTCGTCGGGGGGTAGACGCTGGTGCGTGACGGGGTCGACGCCCATGCGCAGCAGCTTCTTCCGGATGTGCGTGTTCCAGTAGTTCTTGATCTCGTTGTCCGTCCGCCCGTCCAGGTGCGTCGCGATCGTCGACCACCTAACGCAGGACAAACAGCGTACGCGCGTACCGTGTCAGCGTGTAATTATTACTCCCAAGACTAACGAAAGCAGGTGGCCGGCGGCGGCTATGCATCCATGTGTGTCATGGTGATGGTGACCACATCATCATATCAGTGCGTGACGTGAGTGGGTTGACGTTGATCGGGATCGTACTTGTTGCCGAGCTGGGCGTGGAGGCGGATGATGAGGCTCTCCTCGTCGGCGGTGAAGTTGCCGCGCTTGATGTCGGGGCGGAGGTAGTTGGTCCAGCGGAGGCGGCAGCTCTTCCCGCAGCGGTTCAGCCCGGCGGCCTTGGGCAGGTTGCGCCAGCTGCTGACGTGCCCGCCGTGCCGCTGGATGTGCTCCACCAGGGCGCGGTCCTCCTCCTCCGTCCACGGGCCTTTCTTCACGCCGGCGTCGTGGCAGCAGCACGGGGACCTCCCCATCTTCTTCTTCCTGCAGTTCGATCGCTACTGTTCCTGCAAAGTTGCAAGCTTGGATGTCCGGCCGGCCGGGATGCAGGAGCTGGTAATATGCGGTCCTGTGCCGGAGAATGAAGGTACGGTGTATTTATAGGGAGAGGGTTAGCTTGCAGTGGATGTTTCGTGCATGGCAACATTGAATTTCTATTTTTACCCGTCGTTTTTGCTTCGTCTGTGGATCTTACCGAAGTCAAAGAGGGCAGGTGCTGGAGAGATCTCGCACCACGTAAGACTGAGGTAGTGTTTAGATGATGTAAAAGTTGGTGTAAAGGTTCTGTAGCACTTTTCGTTGTTATTTGGTAAAAATTATCCAATCATGGACTAACTAGGCTCAAAAGATTCGTCTCGACATTTACAGACAAACTGTGCAATTAGTTATTTTTTTACCTACATTTAATACTCATGCATGCGTCCAAAGATTCGATGTGACGGGAAATCTTGTAAAATTTTTGAAATTTTGAGGGAACTAAACACTGCCTGCTAGGCTGCACATGTCTAAGAGGGTAGGCAACAGATGGACAGCTAGTGGCTGCGGACAGCCATGTTTAGGTCTAAAAATTTTTAAGATTCTCTGTAACATCGAATGTTTAGACACATGTATAAAGTATTAAATGTAGATAAAAAAAAACTAATTACACAGTTTGGTAGAAAACTACGAGACGAATCTTTTGAGCCTAATTAGTCTATGATTAGACACTAATTGACAAATACAAACGAAAATACTATAGTTGCTAAGCCAAAATTTTCACGAACTAAACACACCCTAGTATAGAACATCGAAAAGAATTTTCTTTGTTTCAAACTTTCAATCTAAGGTCCACCTTTTCTTGCAACATAATTGAAGCCGTCATGTTTCTTTTTTCAGATGAGACGTGACAGAAGGAAAAACAAAACATCCGACACTGATTCGATGAACTCTTAACTCTACCTCTAGCTAAGCTAGTGTTGCTATCTTTGCATCGAATAATCAGTTTCACTTAAGGCCCTGTTTGGACGTTGTTGTATTCGCATTAATCCACATGTGCTGAGGAGGATTGGAGTGGAACTTAACTAACTCAATCCACTTCAACACATATGGATTAAGGTGAATCCGATAACATCTAAATAAGACCTAAACAGTTACACGGTGGCCAGTGGCCGGGGTGACTCCCTAGATGAAAATAATAATAATAACATGGCATGTATTATGTATAGACACATCTATATATGGTCCTGCATGAGAAGAAAAACCAAGACAAAATTTTCTCTGCTAATACTTTAAAAAAGGTCAATTTTAGTTGATAGGTTATGGCAACGTATCTGGTGCAAACTAACCTCTTCGTGCAACCATGCAAACTTTTAATATGGGCCACATGATGTTGATCCAAGGGGCGCATTGGGATTGTGTAATTTTGTGCTTAACCGCCCGCTCCTAATCACAATTTTGCAAATCCCCCCTCCCACTCCCCCCTGCCCCTCTCCCACTCCCCCCTGTGCCCCCTTGGATCAACATCATGTGGCCTAGATTAGAAGTTTGCACGGTTGCACAAAGAGGTTGGTTTGCACAAGATACGTTGCCTAGTTTTATGGCGTTATTTCCAAAACAATGAAACTTGGATGAAACACCCATTCTTAATGCATAGTTTTATTCTATAGTTTCATATGCATTTAATTCCATTACTATAGGTGGTAATCGTGAAAAGAGAGTTTCATCTCATTTCTTCTCTCTTATTAAATACACTGTCATGTCATAAACAATATGTGGTAATCTATTTAATGCAAATGAAACTCATAATGAAACTTACGCTGAGATTGGCCTAAGTAGTTGGCCACCCTAAGGTGTGGTGCGGTTCAATCCTAGGTGTCGGATCGACGACAGATGGCTAAGATCGAGCCACGTCACCAGAGCCTACCCTCTTCGTTTCGATAGGCTGAAAAGAGTCTCACTTAATGCACAAAGAAACAAGATTAGTACGTACTATGATAGTGTATTATTATAGCATCATCGGGTGTCAAATGTGCATGCAGGCGGCATTAGCAGCCCCTCAGAAACCGAGGAAGCGAACCTTCCAAGTGTTGATTCGGCGATGTCGACTGTCGAGAATGCAAGGATGATGGCCGTTGGCCGCAACACAATACTTACTATATATAACTAATAATACTATACTGTATTGTGCTATTCAAATTGCGTTGTTGCTTTGACCTCTCGACGCAATAAGTACATATAAATAAATCCATTGGTAGTCACGGCCTGACGTGTGTGTATATATATATTAAATCCGTTTTAAATTATAGTTTGTTTGACTTTTTTAACCTTAAGTTTGACCACTCATCTTATTCAAAAATTTATGTTAAATATCACTTCTTTTGTTGTGGCTTGCCTTATTAACAAAAGTTCTTCAAGAATGACTTAAATTTGATTATATTTGCACAATTTTTTTGAACAAGATGAGCGGTAAAACTTGAAATAAAAAAGTCAAACAATCTATAATTTGGAACGGAGAGAGTACTAAATCCACGGAAAATGTGGTGTCCTCCGTAGCAACCTGATGTGCAGGTTGGGCTTGAGGTTCCAGGAAATGATTCGGTCGTGAATCCGGTGAAGAATCCACTGAATATAGATGGGAAATGGCGCATACCGAGAGATTATTGCCGAGTCACGTTTTTTTGTCAAATGGGGGGAGAGTCGTTGTTCCTCGAGCGCCAACAAAAATGGGGAGAGTCGTTAGCTAGCTATAGAGGCCTACTATGGCTTGACTGATGGCCGTGTTTAGATCCGGACTTCGGTGCCCTAAATTGGCCTCTGCTGCTACAGTGTTCCTAGCAGCTTTTATTTTTTTTAGTGCAAAAAATTGTCCAAAAATTGATTAATTAGACTCAAAATGTTCTTCTCGCAAAGTACAACAAAATTGTCCTATTAGTTTTTAATTTCATCTACATTTAGTACTCCATGTATTTGCCGACATTTTGATGTGATGGGAAATCTCTTTTTGCATAGTAGAATTTAGGGACGGAATTGAGAACTAAACAAGGGCGATGTTTTCCGTGTTCCAAGCACACGGCCGGTGCCGGGTTCAGTCCACCGGCTCTCCTCTGCTGTCCCCGCTACTGCTGCTGGCTGCGAGCTGACCTGACCATGCCAAGGCTGCTGCAGCGGCAGATGCCTGGCGTTCCCGGCCCGCCGCCCGCACCAGCTCCGTGGAAAACCACCTCTGCGGCCGCAACGCCGTTCCTCTCGGAAAGGCAACGCAAGCAGCGGCGCTGGTTCGGTGGTTTCGCGGGCCTCTACTGCTACTGTTCGGCGCGCTGCTGCTACAGTACGCTGTTTCGGACTCGCGGTGTTGCTGCTATGCTACCCCCTGCTGGCTTTGTGACCGGAGCGTGCGTGCACCGCGGAATGGGCCCAATGGCCAATGGGAAGCTTTTTTTTTTTGGAGAAGAATGGTCAGTGGGAACTGACACGTCCGTCGGAGCGGGCGAATACGGGCTGAGAAGCCCATCAAACTGCCGCCCTGGGCTGAACGCGGCTGTATAGGTTGGGCTGTTGTTGGCTTGCATTGGCTGAGATTGTCCGGACAACGTCCTGTTGCTTCAGGTAAAGCACATCCTCCACGACCACGGTGAACCTGCATTAGGTTCTACGGTGAAAATCTTTTTGGAAGACGATGCAACGTTCGCTTCTTTGTTGCGAGAGAAAAATACTATTTTTTTCTGAAAAAGTACGGCTAAAAAGACATAGATTTGAACTTACATATTTAATCCTAAATTTATCTTTGATTCCTTTATAGTCTTTCCGTTACTTTGGCTCTCTAGCGGTGTTGAGTGGGGGCAATAAGCCAACCAGACTATTTTGTCATTTATTAGGGTCCACTATATCTGTTATCTATTACACCTAAAAACTAAGTAGGGCTTACGTCCAACTCCAATTTCGTGCACGCGCCTGCGACAGCCGCTACCGGCGCTCGTTCCTTCGTCCCGCTCCGTTGGCACCGCTACTCCAAATCAGAATCGAACAGCCTGTTCGGTAGGCTGGAATATGGCTTGCTAGACTAGATGTGCTGGGCTTTCCAGCCTAGCCGTTCGGCAGCCCTGCCCCAGCCAAACAGCTAGAGTATAAGCGGCACCAGCGTACCATAGCTGCTCCTTCCCTCCCTCATTTCCCCATCGCGCAGTGTGGCTAGGGTTCGCCGTGGCCTCGCAGCTCGACCTGGTGTGCTCATTTACCAGTTCATACAACAAGGCATGTATATGTGAGTTCAGAGCATGAGTATGAAATGCAGTCCATTGTTTGACCAGTTTTTGGTTTTTAGCAAGGTGAAAGTTCGAGCTTGTCTATATGCTGATGCAAGCTGTAATAGAACCAACCAATTATACGAGATTAAGTAAGAAAATCATCCACCGAGTAGACGATTTAGCAAACTTAAGCCTGTATAACCCGGTAGTCCGTGAAATCACGACGGATTTCAAACCAACTTACATACCAGCCAAGATCGTAATAAGTTCAGCGGTCACCATCACAAGTTACAAAAAAATTCGCGTCACAAATACATCGGAGTTTAAACATAGTTATTACAAACCAGTTTCAAATGAAAGTAGCGGAAGCATTTAGTTCAAATCACACACTCACACAGAGTTCAAAATACAGTGCCAGATTCAGAATCATCTTCCAACAAAAGCATCAGGCGAGATGCAGTGAATGACCATTGCCCATGGTCCTAAGCTTCTCCCATCGCAGGATAAAGGCAGTTGATACAGTAGCCGTAATACATCTGCCCATCTGCAACAAGTGGGAACAAAGCCCTGCATACGAGAAGATACTCAGCTAGACTTACCCGACAGAACCAAAAATAAAAGACACCAAAGATCATGACAGGCTGTCTGATGGGGTAGTTGACTCATTTGCAAATAGACATTTTTAGCATTTAAATAATCTTTACAAAAGCTTTGTATCAAGTTAAATCTTTATTAACCTGTCAACTACATTTGCACCTGTACTAGAGTAACATGTAATTAAACATGTAATGATAACCAATAATCATTAACAACTCCCATTATGTCATATTTCATATAACTGTCCAAGTGTTCCATCAATATTACTACGATGAAGTAGCTCAAGTCAAGTGCTCACTATCCAGTGAACGATGGCGATTCGAATCGATTATTAACCAGCTGATAATTTATTCCTCACACAAACCTCACTCACCCGCTAAAGTGAGGTGTTGGTCACCGAGTCAACCATTCAGGTAAAATCGCGAGCTTGCCAGGAATCACATGTACCCGGGGGCCGCTCGACTGCTCTTTGGCCTTATCATCGCGCCCCCGTATCCTGCCACTACTGCTCCGGTACAGTGTATTGCGGGCAATCCACTTGGCCCGAATAATCTCCCAGCTTCGCGGTCGAAAGGTACATTATTCGGCCAGCTAAATGTAAGGCATGCGTTCAACATGACTAGAGGCCCAACAACGATCGGTCCTTAATCGACACAGACGGAAAACACTACAGTCCGAAACCCTGCAAGTTTCCGCCCGGTCTCAATTTCACATTAATACTTAGTTATTCTCAGATGACATACTTTCTCAAGCAGATCCAGGTAACCACCTATAGCTCGCAGGTCACAGGAAATCACCCGACTTCTACCAGTCTAAGCAAGCTAAGCAATTACTTGACTGCGAATGACAATGTGACAAGGATAGGGTAGAACGGAGTAAATAAGGTATAATGCAGCAACGGTTGCAAACAACTCCTAAATATAATGCAACAGTTAAAGTAAAGCATTAATAAAATATTTGCAAACCGGGGGAGAAAAATGCTCCGGTGCTTGCCTCTCTCGAAAGAGCTTGGACGGTGGTCTTGGCACTCTGGAAGATCCTCACCAACCTCCTCGTTGGCCTCGGGCACTTCCTGCTCCTCGGGCTGCTCTTCCGGCTCCTCGAGAACTGCTACCGGCGTTACTTCCTGCGATCCTGTATGATGCAATCGTATAAGTGCTTATGCCTAGGTGCATTGCAAAAATGACATGTAATGGTCATGATGAATGAAATGTAGATAAATAGGTTTACTTTATTTCATAAAGTAGGAATACAATTTTTCTACAAGGTAGTCAACATCATCCAAGAACATATACTACAAGCACATGTCATCTACTGCATTCTCTTCTACTACTATGCTAAGTCAACACATCAATCTAAGATGCTTCAAAGATACACCAAAGTAAACCTTATTAACTAGTCATGCATTAACAAGGTTAATTAAACCCTAATTGCAACTAGGTTTGAACAACAACACCTATTTTGGTAGCACAGAAAAATCTGAGAAAATTACAGTAGCTTTCTATCATCTAATCTGGCATACCATAAAATTTTCATTGCATTTGGATTACTAGAAATGCCTACACAAAAATAACAAGCTAGGGCCTAAAAATGAGCATAAAAAATACTTTATACTATGAAAAGTATCAAACAACAGATTTAACATTTTTCCTACATTCTACACAACCAACAATCACCATAGAAAAATCATTACATGCATGTTTTATTCATCTTTTTCTCTCTAGCAAAAATAACAATTATCAACAATATTAAACGCTTGTACTACTACTCAAGATTTTTCTACAGAACATGCATGACATATATTTTTTCTAGAAAGTACATCACAAAAGAAAATTAATGCAAGTGGAACCATATTTTTCTGAACTTTCTATGATTTATTACATATTTAACAAGAAAACAGCAGTTTCAGTGATTAAATAAAACTCTACAGAAAAGTATTTCAAACTTGACATGCAATATTTTTCCTAAGTAGATCTGATGATAAGGAACCTAACAAAATTTATTTCAACAGATTTGGAGCAAATTTGAGTAGTCAAACATTTTCCAAACCATTTCTATTTTCAAATAATAAAAGAAAAACGAAAAACCATTTTTCTTATCGCTAACGGGCCGGCCTAGCGAAGCCAACCGGCCAGCTACGGATTTCAGCCCGAGCGCGAGCGCGGGGGCAGCAGGCGCGCCGGCCCGGCTTGGGCTTCGGCCCAAGGCCGCCTTGGCCCAACGAACAAAGAGGGGGAGCGGGGCGTGTCCACGGTCGGGGCATCCCGGCGACCGAGACCACGGCGGTGCAGTGGCCGCCAACGGCCAGTGGCCGTTTCCGATCGCGAGCGGGCAAGGCGTGGCGAGAAAAAGGACTGCACGGAAAAGGCGAACACGATAGCGTGATGCAAAGGGAGAAAGAGAGAGCGAGGGCGCCGGTGGCGGAGCGCAAGCTCGACGGTCCGACTCGGTGGCGCGTGCGGGAAGACGCTCAATTGAGCCTCACCGTCGACGAGCAAAGCACCCGGTGGCCCGTTCGGAGGAGAGTAGGCGGTGGCGGAGCGCGTGGCAAGACGAATCGGAAGGAGATGCGTCCGTTGCGCGGGAACGGCGGCTCGGAGGTGGGAGGTGCCGGTAATGGCGCGCGGTGGCGGAGTGATGGCTGTGCGAGGGAGAGGAGGAGCGCGAGGGCGAGGAGGTGAGCAGCGGGCAGAGGAGATGAAGGCAGAGCAGTGGGTGGCCAGGTGTGGGGTGAAGACCAGCTGAAGACGCCACGCGGCGAGCTCGTCGACGCATGGCCGCCACGCGGCGTGCGCGACCTGCCGCGGCCGGTCGCGCTGTCGCGGCGAGCGCGAGCGGGCGAGCGCGCGGGCGAAGGCAGGCGCGGACGCGGGCGCGGGCGTGGGCGCGGGCCGGCTTCCGTTGTTGGGCCGGAAGTGGGGCGGCGGCCCGATAAGGTAAAAAATTCCTTTTTCTTTTCTAAATATATTTCTAGATTTTAAAATTTGATTCAAATTCAAATTTTGAAGATGAAAAAGACATTTTCACAAATTTCCTCCAAAACAAAAGTTGTTCAAAATTTTATTCTCTACAACTTTCATTTATGGCAGTTTTCAAAATTCTAAATAGATTTTGAATTAGTGATTCAAAGTTAAATTTTTAAATGAAAACTCAATTTTTCTGAAATATTTTTAAAAGCAAAATTTGGGGAGATTTTGAATACAAAACTTGCTCCAAAAATCATGTTAATTATTTCTAAGTTATTTAAAGTTATAGCTCAACAAATTTTTACCACTCTTACCTAGGATTTTTACTAATTCAGAGTACAAACATGTTTATCACAGTTTAAATAAATTCTAACTTAATTTGCATGTGATGATGAACATGTATGAAATGCAAATGCTCATGATTTAGGATGTGAATGCATGCTTAACACCTAGAGGTGTTACAACCTTCTCCCCTTATAAGAATCTCGTCCCGAGATTTTGGGTTACGAACCATTTGTTATAAAAATCCTCATAAGCTTTTTGTAGATATTCACCCGTTTCACAAGTTGCATCTCCTTCATCATGATGACTCCACTGTATCTTATATGTTTTCACCACACTGTTCTGAGTAACCCTTTCTTTAGAGTCCAACACTCGAACCGGGTGCTCACGATATACCAAATCTGACATGAGCTTTATGCCTCAAGGTTCAATTCTTTCCTCTGGAACACGCAAACACTTCTTGAGATGCGATACATAAAAAAACTGGGAATATAGCACCCATTGTCTTAGGTAACTCTAACTTATAAGCGACTGGACCTTTTTTTCCAAGATCTTATATGGTCACACAAATCTGGCTGCAAGCTTTCTGCGTACTCCAAACCTTTTCTTCTTTATTGGCGTGACTTTCAGATAAACATAGTCACTAACCTCGAACACAAGCGGTCTCCTTCTTCTATCTGCATAGCTTTTCTGACGTGATTGAGCGGCTTTCATATTTTGCTGAATGATATGAACTTTCTTCTCAGCTTCTTCTACGAAGTCAATACCGTAATATCTTCTTTCTCCTGACTCGATCCAGTTAAGTGGTGTTCTACACTTTCTGCCATACAAAGCTTCGAATGGTGCCATCTTTATACTTTCTTGATAACTATTATTGTAAGCGAACTCTGCTAAAGGTAACCATGACTCTCATGAACCTCTGGAAGATAACACACAGGCTCTCAACATATCCTCTAAAACAGCATTAACTCTTTCGGTCTGACCATCTGTTTGAGGATGATAGGCAGTGCTATGAATCAAACTAGTTCCCAAACCTTTATGCAAGTGCTCCCAAAAGTGAGCAGTGAATTGCGACCCTCTGTCAGACACTATATTCTTCGGTATGCCATGCAATCTCATAATCTCAGCAATATACTTCTCGGCATATTGAGGTGTCTATAATCTGTCTTGACAGGTAAAAAGTGAGTTGTCTTTGTAAGACAATCCACAATTCCCAAATCGAATCATGTCCTTTCGGAGTAGTGGGCAAACCTGTGATGAAATCCATACTTATATCATCCCACTTCCAACTAGGTACAGACAAAGGTTGCAATAATCCGGCAGGTCTCATATGAATAGCCTTTACCCTACAACATGTGTCACATTTGGCTACATATGATGCAATCTCTTTTTTCATTTTTGTCCACCAAAAACGAGGTCTTAGTTCTTGATACATCTTGCTACTTCCGGGATGGATAGATAACTTTGAAAGGTGAGCCTCATCCATAAGTTTATTCTTAAGCTCTCGATCCTTGGGAATAACAAGACAGTCATCAAACCATAGCACGTCATGTTCATCCACTCTAAAGTGCTTGGATGGTTCTTCTTTAATCTTTTCTTTGATATGGAATATTCCTTTGTCGGTTTTCTGGCCTTCTATTATCTTACTTTCCAAAAAAAACTAATTTGAATACTATGTAACACGGCAGGATGCATTAGATCAAAACCATCTGCGAGCAACGGTTGCGCATTCAGGCAATGTGACTTTCTACTCAAAGCATCTGCCACTACATTGGCCTTTCCAGGATGATATTGCACATTCAAGTTGTAATCTTTGATCAATTCTAACCATCTTCGCTGTCTCATGTTCAATTCAGGTTGGGTGAAGATGTACTTGAGACTCTTGTGATCGGTGAAAATATTGCACACATTACCAAGTAAGTAATGTCTCCAAATTTTTAAGGCATGCACTACGGCAGCAAGTTCAAGATCTTGCGTCGGATAGTTGATCTCATGCTTTCTCAACTGATGGGAGGCATAAGCAATGACTCTTCCTTCTTGCATAAGAACACAACCTAATCCTATTTTTGATACGTCGCAAAACACATTAAAAAGTTTCTCAATATCCGGTTGCGCTAGAACTGGAGCAGTGGTCAACAGTTCTGCAAGGTGTGGAAAGCTGTCTCACACTCCTCTGTCCATACAAACTTATGATCTTTCTATAGCAGACTTGTTATTGGCTTGGCAATCTTCGAGAAATCTGGTATAAAACGACGATAGTAACCAGCTAAACCCAAGAAACTTCTGACTTCCGAAACTGTGATTGGTGTCTTCCAATCCATAACCTCTTGCACTTTACTCGGATCTACAGATACTCCATTTTCTGACAGAATGTGACCAAGGAAAGGAACTTTCTTCAACCAAAATTCACACTTGCTAAACTTAGCATACAACTTATGATCTCTCAGTCTGGTTAAGACAATCCTCAGATGCTCTTCATGATCTTTCTCATTCTCAGAGTATACGAGAATATCATCAATGAACACAACCACAAACTTGTCCAACTCTGGCATGAAAATTGTATTCATCAGATACATAAAGTATGCAGGAGCATTTGTTAAGCCAAAGGACATAACAAGATACTCGTACAACCCGTATCTGGTAGAAAATGTGGTTTTCGGTATATCTTATGGTCTAATCTTTATCTGATGATAACCTGATCTTAAATCTATCTTGGAGAACACTCTGGCTTTGGCTAACTGGTCGAACAAAACATCAATGTGAGGTAAGGGATACTTATTCTTGATAGTTACAGCATTAAGAGGCATATAATCCACACACATTTTCAAAGTACCCTCTTTCTTTTTCTTCACAAACAAGGTAGGACATCCCCATTTAGACTTACTTAGCCGGATAAACCCCATGTTCAACAACTCCTCTAGTTGCTTCTTCAACTCTGCTAACTCATCTGGAGTTATCCTATAAGGTCTCCTTGAAATTGGAGCTGTCCCGAGGATCAACTCAATTCTAAATTCAACATCCCTATCTGGCGGAAGACCAGGTAACTCATCTAGAAACACATCTGGAAACTCACACACAACCGGAATCTGAAGAATCGGAATGACTTCCATAGCACATGTCACACTCATAAGGTCTGTTCTTTTGGGCAATGGTACCTGGAAAGTACCCTCTCCTTGGGGATCCTTCAGGGTAAGTACCTGACTTCCTGTATCTATAACTGCTCCCCATTCCTTCATCCAATTCATCCCTATGATGACATCCAGAACTACTCCAGGCATAACTATCAGGTTTACTCGAAACTTTCGACTATCTAACTCAAGGGTTGCCCCTCTAACCATCTGATTGGTTAAAACATCAGCCCCTGCTGAACTTATACGGTAACCATAACTTAAGTCTATGCATAGTTATTCATGTTTCCGTGCAAATGCTTGACTCATAAAAGAATGCGATGATCCAGAATCAAATAGAACAACTGCAGGGTTTTGGTTAATAGGAAACTTACCAGCAGTTACGGGCTCTCCCTCAGGAATCTCTTCCACAGTAGTGTGGTGCACTCGAGCATTATAAGTCTGTTGCTTCTTTCTGGGCGGATAAGGACAGAACTTGGAATAGTGGCCTGACTGATCACAATTGTAACATGGCCCCTTTACGGTACCAGCAGATCCGACAGCTCCCTTCGAGTTACCCTGTCCCGCAGTTGCGGCTGTCCTTGCTGGCGGCACGGCCATCTTGTATGGCTTCTGCGGTCCCTTGTAGTTCTGGGTCTTATGCTGTGGTGGCCTAAACCTTGCACCTGGTGTAGACAGACGATATGTCGAACGATTAGCAGTGACAACTCTTGGCTGTGACGGTCCTGACTCAAAGGCTCTCTTGCGAGTCTTGGATGATGTGTACACGTTGTTGTTCTTCTCTTGTTTCAGACAATCACTGATGAAGTCATTAAATCTGGCGTGGGTATTGGTACCCACATGATTCATCATCTTCGGACCTAACCCTCTCTTGAAGCTAGCAATTTTCTTAGCATCTGTGTCAACCATGTCGGGAGCATAATGACACAAGTTGTTGAAGGCATGCAAATACTGTGTCACGGTTTTGGTGCCCTGATTTAAAGCCAAGAACTCTCTCAACTTCATCTCAACCAGCCCTGATAGAATATAAACTCCACGAAAGGCTTCGGTGAACTCTCTCCATGAGATCTGAGCATTTGGAGGGAAGGTGGTGCGATGATGCTTCCACCACATCCCTGCTGGTCCTTGTAACTGATGTGCAGCATACTCTGTCTTCAGTACTTCTGTCAGCTTTAACACACGGAACTTATCTTCCATAGTGTTGATCCATTCTTCAGCGTCAAGTGGCTCGGTTGCTTCCTTGAAAATTGGCGGTCTAGTGTCCATGAAATCCTTGAAGTTGCTGTACTGATTCACTCCATTGCCACCACCTTGGTTGTTACCACGTTGCACGTTGTTGGCAATGGTACGCAGAAAATCTTCCATATTCTTCTGTGACTGCTCGGCGTTGCGCTGACTTCCTAGAAACTGTGCAAAGAACACCTCTGCAGTGAGCAGTGGAGGAGGCGGCAAATGCGGCTCCGGGTGTGGCTCGTTATGGTGGACGTTGTTTGCACCACTCCCACCTGCCCCGGCACCATTTTCACCAGTTTCAGCAGCCTCATACGTGGCGCGATGAGTGTTTGCCATCTGCATATTTCAACAATAAGTAATGATTAAGCGAAGCTGTAGTAATTATGAGTGAATGAAAAATTATGCCGTGCTGAATTCATTGGAGAGAATAAAGTCATACAATAAAACAGAGGCACAATAATCGTATTCCAATTAAAACATCATCACTAATTAAATTACTTCAAATGCAAACCTCGCGTCCAATACAACCACGTTGTCAGCATACACACACTGGACTTTATGCGCTCAGGTATCGCATGAACAACCAAGATCCAACATTCTACCAAGTCTCAAGGTTCGAATGAGATACATCAAGATACATGAAGCCAAAAGAAGGTCATCGTGACAGGGCCTAGTAACTAACGCAAAGCAACTAGCCTACTCCTCGAGGCCATCGTCGGGGTCGGAGACGTCACCATCGCTACCATCAGTAGCAACATCGTCGTTGTTGGCAGGTGTGGCTACGGGCTCGTCCTCGTCGTCGTCGACGTCCATACCGGCGGCTTCTGGAGGAGCATACGGGCCAATCCCGTTGTAGAGCGCATGAAACTCCTCATGCAAGTTGACATTGTACTCCTCTAGCTCCTCGACCCTTTGCCTTATGAGGTTCCTCTCGTTCCAGGCTTCATTCCTTTCCTGAACCAACTGTCCAATCATGCGGTCTGCATTATTGTTGGTCTGAGTCAACGTATGCACCCGCTGTAGAGAACTATCACCTCTCTCTAGAGCCTAGTCTCGCTGCAAGCTCATGTTAGCCAACTGCTCCTGCAAACTTGCTATAGCACGTGCCTGCTTCTTCTTCTGTTTTCTTGCTTTGAGCCGATCATCACCACGCAAAGCAGTCAAAGTCCAATAAGTGCACTCAAGACCCTGGTATGCTCTGATAGCTACATACATCGCACTCATAGCATGGTTGTCGCTAGCCTGTCCCTCGTTTGGGCCTCTGACTAAAGCACTTCCTTACGGCTGCACCCAAATAGCATCGCGAGGATCATCTCTCGGAAAAGTGCTAGCCAAGGCTGCTGCCAGCTCGTTGGGAAATCTGCTTATTATGTTCCGGATGACACGGAAAGCTGCTCCCTCTGCACCCTCAACCGGAGTACGTCCCTCAAAATCCAAGTGCCAACCATCCCACTCTGGAGCATCACCAAGAGCAGGGACGGTCATCTCTACTACTGCCAGTCCATCCTCAGCTAACTGGCTCTCACTCCAAGAGTACACCAGCTCCTGACCCTCCGGGTACCCCACATCATGGAGCACTCTCCAAAGCAAAGTTGGCATGCCAAACTCGCTCAGAAAGGTGTCCGTGTTGCAGTGCTCAACGCGGGGCCAACTAGCGTCGGGGTGCTCTTCCACCTGTGAACTTGCGGGCAGTCTGCTTCGTGCGAGCCATCTGTACCAAGAGTTTTGATTACTCGGTGAGAACATATTTTAAGTTGGTATAATTTTTATCGAAAGGGGATAATCAATTTATAAGGGAAGGAATGCATGGCATGAATGAAATGCACAAGCAACATGATGCATGTACGTTTCGTACATTCTCACAAACTTAAAAAATAAATGATATCTAGCGATGAATTCGGTGGCATACAGGCGATCTCTCATATACGTAACTAATACGTTCTACACGAGAAACGCTGTTATGTACCTGCAGAAAATTCATTTCAGCCCAAATCCCCATGCATGCATGAAAATAGTAAATCTATCTACACGCTCTACACGAATCCCCAGATACGTGTACAACGGTAGTAACCACCCAAAACACCGTCCTATTGACGGCATCGCCTCAACGAACGGAACAACCACACATGTGACACTTTTGTAAAAACATGCGTAAAACATGTAAGTACTCTAGTATTTGTAACAGAACCGTCCAAATTATAAGAGCACAAGTATAAAAACAATCACCGAAGTGATCAAATTCTCACACTTGAGCCCATATAACTCCGATAGTCTAATGAAATCACGAGGGATTTTAAACCAACCAACATACAAGCCAAGATCGTAGTGATTCAACATAACAAGTCACATATTATAACCATTTCACAAGTAATTCAATATACATTGGAGTTCAACATAGTTATTACAACTTAAGTTCAAAAGTAGCGGAAGCAAAGTAATTTAAAACTAACAACAATCTTATTTTAAATACATGCCAGTACCAAGGTCGACTTCCAACAAAAGCATTAAAGAGAAGATAACTTAGACGGATCACGCCCGTGATCACACTCCGCCTCTACGGCAGGAGCCAACCAACTCTTGCAGTAGCCATGATACTTCACAACCTGCAACAAGTGGGGATAAAACCCTGAGTACAAGAAGGTACTCAGCTAGACTTACCCGTCAGAAACCAGAAATAAGGTGACACCAAGGATCATGCAAGGCTGATATAAAGTGGGCTGGCTTGACAACATTTTGCATAAAAGCTTAATACAGATAAGTAATCATTAATGCTTAAGCATCAAGTTAATCATCATTAACCTGTCATCTATATTAGCACCTGTACTAGAGCACTCACTTTATTAGGAGCAAACAATATTAACCATAGCAGGTATAAATTGAGGCAACCTTTCCATCGTGATCCAATTAACCATCCGCTCAATTTAATGGAATCTACGTTGCCGCTGCTCAAGTCAAGTGCTCACTAACCGGGAGCGACAGCGATTCGAATCGAATTCCTATCCAGCTGGAGGGGTATTTCTAACACTCACCACGTAGGCCCCTACCAGGGTCGCACAAGCCATCTTTTCATATGATTTAGGAATCACGGGTCTGAATAATGTCGCGACCCCAAGGGCGACACTCTGCCAGGTGATAGGGACTCTAACCCCCCTTGGTCTCACGCCAATGTCCCCAAGCACATCCTTTCTCTCCTCCAAGAAGCAACCTACCATTTGATTCTCGGCCTGAACCATATTACTCGGCTTCGTGGTCGGAACGACTTATCCGGCCAACTAAGTGTTAGACTGCGTTCAACATGACTCAAGGACGTACAGCGAATGGGTCCTTAAACGACTCAAACGGGGATAGATCCACACCCAAGACCTCCATGCCTTGTTGCTTCACTATCGTCATCCCGCCCGGTCTCATTTTATTTTATTAACACATGGTTCCATTCCACGATAGCAAATATAGTCAACCGTGCCATATATGAATATCCCTACATCTCGCAGGTGACAGGAAATCACCTGACTTCTACCGCTTAAAGCAGGGCTAAACATCTACTCGATCCTAGTCTATGTAGGATTCAGGGATTCATATATCTGGACAAGGAATGATATAATGCAGCAAGAGTTTCCAACCAACTCCTATCACTTAATGCAACAATACTTATAACATATATAGAATTAATTGCTTTGAAGATAGGAGGCTTATAATGCTCCGGGGCTTGCCTGGGATCCGACTCAAGTTAGAGTATGTCAGATAAAACTCGCTGAATACTTCCATCTTCGGGATAGTTTCCCAAACACCGTCTTCGGGTTTGGCTCCACATTATGTCCTCCACGTAGTGCATCTAGCGTACCTAGATGAGATGTAAGATGCAAGTGTATGAATACATGGAAGTGTAATAAACAAAGTAATCATGCAAGCATACCAAGTTCACATAAACACCTAGAGCTAATTAACTTAATCCTTATTAGGGCATAACATAGAAGATTGCAAGCACATCAATCAAGACACAAGTCTTATAAGATCCTAGGGTACCAACCCAAGTACTTTCAAAGGTATGAGTCACACTTCAACACATTAGCACGGCAAAGTTAATCAAAGTACTAGAACTAGAAATTGCTACCTTCTGGATATCAGACCAACGGCTGAGTAATTTAATCATAACTGGAGATCTACAACTCCAAATGACTGGCAAGAAGACATTATGAAAAGCTTATGAATTTCTCTACAATTCATTTAATATCATCGCAGCATGATTCTAAAGTTTAACATGTCGAATTTATACAAATACAGAAACTGGTCTAACAAGACAGAGAGCAAGCAATTCTGTACCCCAAATTTAAACAGCTATAACTCCTAAACCACATTGCTAAATGCCACCAAATTTTAACAGAGGCTAGATACATAAATTATCTACAACTCTTGTATAAATAAGTTTTACAACAAAGCACATTATCATGAAGAACTTTGCTAAGTTTCTAGATCTGTCTAGAAACCTTGTTTGCAAGGAATAATTATTAACTTATGTTACAAACATATAATTTGACAAAACCAACTTTACTAACATTTCATACATGACTAATGAACACCAGAAAACATAGTGTCAATTACTAAATAAATTCTTTTAATCCATTTTCTTAATTTATTTAGATAATTAGGTGGAATTATGACCACATCATAAAGATGCTCAATAAATTCTACCAAAATTACAGGGGTCTACAAATGCTCCCAAAAGTCTACTGTCCAAATTTAAAACCATTTGGACATGTATATCAACCTCTATGAAAAAGACAAATGGCTATTGAAATAAATCATGTGAGAGCAAGTTAAACCTAAAACTCAATATTTTCAGTGAATATATGGCCATAGAATGAACCAAAATCATAGAGCAACATCATAATAAGGTGATGGGACAACATTTTCTATTTTATCATTTATATATTATTTATAAGCTATTTAGCAAGCCATAAACAAGTTAACTCAATAACTTGAGCATACAGTAAGCAATGGCCATGAAATTTATACAACAGTACATCCATAGCATGACAAGCCTACTATAAAAATTTCACACCAAAAGGAGCAACACAACTCAAGATATAAAATGACAAGCAATATAATGCAGATTTCCTTATTTATCAAGGTCAAATCAAAATCTTAAGAAAACAGTGAACAACTAGTGTGTTTAATATTTTTCCTAGCAAGAGCAAGTCATCACAAAATTAACAAAACAAGAATCACTATTTTTGGAGTTCTAAAACTCTAGATCTTGCTCTGGTCAAGTTTAAAGGTATTTAAGAGCATTTTTAACACTTAAATAAAAACATCAGAAAATATCTACAAACATGTAACATATTATGACTCCACTGCATGGATATTTTCTCAAGGTTTCCAAAAAGTCCCCATTTACTATTTTTGGAATTACCTAACAGGAGATATAAATTTTAGAAGATTTACATCAAATCTGATATTCAAAAACGAAATAAAACAACCCTAACCACATTCGCTAGGCACACCCGATTACTTACCCAACACAGCCACTTACTTAAACTGTCCCGCGGGACTCGCTATTCACTTGGGCCCGCTGGTCATACAAAGAGAAATCGCACACAAAGTTTCCCCTTCTCCTTCCTTGGAACGGTACAGAGGAGGGGGAGGTGCGGCTCTGCCAGTCTCCGGCGAGGAGGTCGCCGGCGGTGAGCGGCGGTAGAGGAGCAAGCTCAGACTCCGGCGCATCCGATGAAGGGCTTGGTGCGGCTAGTGGCAGTCCGTGGTGGCGTGGCCACGGGAGCGGATGGCTCGCCGGCGGGTGCTCCGGCGGCGGCTCACTGCAGGGGCGAAGACGGCGAGGCGAGGAGCTCCAGAGAGGCGGCGTGGTATGGGGAACACGATGGCGCGTCTGGTTCGGGTGGAGGGAGGCTGGAGACAAGGAATCGCGGGGCAGCTGGAGCTCGGCCATGGCAGACATCGCGGCAGCGCGCTCCGGGCGGAGCTGAGCGAGGGAGAGAGCGAAGGAGGGTGAGCAGTGGGGAGCATGGCGCGTCTGGGAGCGGCTCAGCATTCAACACATGCGAGGAGGCAGGGCACGCGGCAGAGAGAAGGACGCGCGGCGTCCATGGAGGAGACGCACGGCGCATGACTGCCACGCCCATCCCTTAGGGGACACCTGTCGAGCACGTGGCGGGCTTCGGTGAGACCATATTGGGACGCCATTTTGGGCTAGCTACGGGCCGAACTGGAACATGGGCCCAAAACAAAATCTGCTCTCCTCCTAAAGCTCTACAACTTTGATTAAGGGTTCTTGGCCATTAGGCTATTGGATTAGCAGATAATTAGTACCAAACTTGGTAGTGTCAGCGATTTGACAGCGACAAGCAAACATCCAAAATTGAAGGTCAACACTAAGTCAAATTGATGCCATACTTTTACATGTTCTTCTACACCATCTACACTCCAACTTTTATATTGGGACCATGTGAAGTTGTTTAACAAAATCTCGAGAACACGGCATGTCAACATGTCAAGGTCAAAAAGTGATAAAACAACTTTTTGCTATTTTGGAAACTCTTATAGAAGGTCCAACTAAGCTCCATTTTGAGTGACACTTGATCCATTGTTTCCATCATGAAAAGTACTACAACTCATATTAAGGAACCTAATTGAGCTACCATATGAAATTGGGAGATAAAAATGTCGCAAAGTAACCAACTTGCTGCTGTCACAACAAGGACTTAGAATATTTTTCTAAGTGCTGAAAACAGCAGCTGATTCCATATTGTGATCTCTATTTGACTAGGTTAGAGGCCAAACTAGCTCTTGACCATTAAACAAAGTTTGTTCTACACAAGATGAACTACAACTTTTGTTTAAGGTCAAACCTCATAACTGGTACAGAAGTCAAACTTTCACTTTGGTCAAAGTATCAACTTAATAAAGCCAAAACTAGGGTTTTAGGCCAATCGGGGCAATTTCTTGACATTTGCTCAACATGAATCTTTCATGACTTTTGTTGTAGAGTTCATCTAGAGTCATTTGGGCAAGTTTGCATGGTTTGGCTGATGATCTACAATTCCATTCACTTAATGATGCAAGTTCCAATAGGAATGGAACTTATCATTTCATGTGACTTTTTGATTCCAAACCCCATGAAACTTTTCCAGGGATTAATATAGATAGTTACTGAGGTGAAACATGAGAAGATACTTTGATAGCAATACCCAAGCCTATATCTTTTAATTGATCCTATATGTAAGCAAGGATGCAATATCCAAGTTTAGGTTAGGGTTTATTTCCATAGGTTTGACTTTGGCATCGTCATCTCCACTAATCTATCATGTTTGAGCTTAAACCCACTACTTAATTGGTGATAAACACCTGGGGTGTTACAGTATTATATAAGCACTCTCCCTAGATCGGCGGTGTATCCGATCATGCTCTCACATCTCACACTTACCGAGGCGTAGAGGCAACTGATCCATACATTACCACTCAATTAAGTGGCACTCATACAATAGCACGCCGTATGAGTAACGAAAGAGAAATATGGTGCAAGAACCCCCAAGTTAGTACTTAATTAAGCCACCTAGAGTTCTTACTGGGCATAAAGGATATGACCACTGGCACACTTCTAGTTTGTAAATCATGTTTTTCAAACAAAATTTTGTTTTAAATACACTTGTAAACAGTAAACACGCTAAACTATGCTCTGATGCCAGCTGTAACAGAACTGACCAATTATACGAGATTAAGTAAGAAAATCATCCACCGAGTAGATAATTTAGCAAACTTAAGCCCGTATAACCCGGTAGTCCGTGAAATCATGATGGATTTCAAACCAACTTACATACCAGCCAAGATCGTAATAAGTTCAGCGGTCACCATCACAAGTTACATAAAAATTCACGTCACAAATACATCGGAGTTTAAACATAGTTATTACAAACTAGTTTCAAATGAAAGTAGCGGAAGCATTTAGTTCAAATCACACACTCACACAGAGTTCAAAATACAGTGCCAGTTCAGAATCATCTTCCAACAAAAGCATCAGGCGAGATGTAGTGAATGACCATTGCCCATGGTCCTAAGCTTCTCCCATTGCAGGATAAAGGCAGTTGATACAGTAGCCGTAATACATCTGCCCATCTGCAATAAGTGGGAACAAAGCCCTGAGTACGAGAAGGTACTCAGCTAGACTTACCTAACAGAACCAAAAATAAAAGACACCAAGGATCATGATAGGCTGTCTGGTGGGGTAGCTGACTCATTTGCAAAAATACATTTTTAGCATTTAAAGAATCTTTACAAAAGCTTTGTATCAAGTTAAATCTTTATTAACCTGTCAACTACATTTGCACCTGTACTAGAGTAACATGTAATTAAACAGGTAATGATAACCAATGATCATTAACAACTCCCATTATGTCATATTTCATATAACTGTCCAAGTGTTCCATCAATATTACTACGATGAAGTAGCTCAAGTCAAGTGCTCACTATCCATTGAACGATGGTGATTCAAATCGATTACTAACCAGCTGGTAATTTATTCCTCACCCAAACCTCACTCACCCGCTAAAGTGAGGTGTTGGTCACCGAGTCAACCATTCAGGTAAAGTCGTGAGTTTGCCAGGAACCACATGTACCAGGGGGCGCCCGACTGCTCTTTGGCCTTATCATCACGCCCCCGGATCCTGCCACTACTGCTCCGGTACAGTGCGTTGCGGGCAATCCACTCGGCCCGAATAATCTCCTAGCTTCGCGGTCGAAAGGTACATTATTCGGCCAGCTAAATGTAAGGCATGTGTTCAACATGACTCGAGGCCCAACAACGGTCGGTCCTTAATCGACACAGACGAAAAACACTACAGTCCGAAACCCTGCAAGTTTCCGTCCGGTCTCAATTTCATATTAACACTTAGTTATTCTCAGATGACATACTTTCTCAAGCAGATCCAGATAACCACCTATAGCTCGCAGGTGACAGAAAATCACCCGACTTCTACCGGTCTAAGCAAGCTAAGCAATTACTTGACTGTGAATGACAAGGTGACAAGGATAGGGTAGAACGGAGTAAACAAGGTATAATGTAGCAACGGTTGCAAACAACTCCTAAACATAATGCAGCAGTTAAAGTAAAGCATTAATAAAATATTTACAAACCGGGGGAGAAAAATGCTCCGGGGCTTGCCTCTCTCGAAAGAGCTCGAACGGTGGTCTGGGCACTCTGGAAGATCCTTACCGACCTCCTTGTCGGCCTCGGGCACTTCCTGCTCCTCGGGCTGCTCTTCCGGCTCCTCGAGAACTGCTACCGGCGTTATTTCCTACGATCCTGTATGATGCAATCATATAAGTGCTTATGCCTAGGTGCATTGCAGAAATGACATGTAATGGTCATGATGAATGAAATGTAGATAAATAGGTTTACTTTTATTTCATAAAGTAGGAATATAATTTTTCTACAAGGTAGTCAACATCATCCAAGAACATATACTATAAGCACATGTCATCTACTGCATTCTCTTCTACTACTATGCTAAGTCAACACATCAATCTAAGATGCTTCAAAGATATACCAAAATAAACCTTATTAACTAGTCATGCATTAATAAGATTAATTAAACCCTAATTGCAACTAGGTTTAAACAGCAACACCTATTTTGGTAACACAGAAAAATCTAAGAAAATTACAGTAGCTTTCTATCATCTAATCTGGCATACCACAAAATTTTCATTGCATTTGGATTACTAGAAATGCCTACATAAAAATAACAAGCTAGGGCCTAAAAATTAGCATAAACAAACTTTATACTATAAAAAGTATCAAACAACAGATTTAACATTTTTCCTACATTCTACACAACCAACAATCACCATAGAAAAATTATTACATGCATGTTTTACTCATCTTTTTCTCTCTAGCAAAAATAACAATTATCAACAATATTAAACACTTGTACTACAACTCAAGATTTTTCTACAGAACATGCATGGCATATATTTTTCCTAGAAAGTACATCACAAAAGAAAATTAATGCAAGTGGAACCATATTTTTCTGAACTTTATATGATTTATTACATATTTAATAAGAAAACAACAGTTTCGGTGATTAAATAAAACTCTACATAAAAGTATTTCAAACTTGACATGCAATATTTTTCCCAAGTAGATCTGATGATAAGGAACCTAACAAAATTTATTTCAACAGATTTGGAGCAAATTTGAGTAGTTAAACATTTTCCAAACTATTTCCATTTTCAAATAATAAAAGAAAAATGAAAAACCATTTTTCTTATCGCTAACGGGCCGGCCCAGCGAAGCCAACCGGCCAGCTACGGATTTCGGCCTGAGCACGAGCGCGGGGGCAGCAGGCGCGCCGACCCGGCTTGGGCTTCGGCCCAAGGCTGCCTTGGCCCAGCGAACAAAGAGGGGGAGCGGGGCGTGTCCACGGTCGGGGCATCCCGGCGACCGGGACCGCGGCGGTGCGGTGGCCGCCAACGGCCAGCGGCCGTTTCTGGTTGGCACAAACAATTCTAGTTCTAGCAGATATGCACCATGGACGAGTGAGCCATGAACTTAAGAAACATGAACCATGGTTTGATGGATGCATAGGTGCTATAGATGGCACTCACGTAGAAGTTGAGGTGAACCACGAAGAAAAAGCTGACTTTTTAAATAGGAACAGAGAGACCTTAATAAATATTTGCGTCATTGTGATATGGATGGCTACTTCACCTTTTGTCGGTGATGGGAAGGTGGGGGCGTGTCATGACGTGGCGGTCCTACAAGAATGTCAGAGAGATGCACGGTTCCCTCTTCCGCCACCAGGTTCGTGATGACTTGCAAATGAATTCATGATGCATGTGTGTAGAAAGTTGGCTGCACATTGATGTCAGTAAATGTTTAATGGCTTCAATTGATGTAGGTCGATAGTACCTAGGAGACGTGGGATACACGTTGGAGAAATGATACATGACGCCATACCACGACACAAGGTACTATGCGGATGAGTTTAAGGGAGTAGACTTGCATACGTTAGGTCGTGAGGAGAAATTTAACCACATTCATGCGAGGCTGCGCAATGTCATTGAACGTAGATTTGGGGTTTTAAAAGAAAGGTGGCATATTCTGGAAAAGGTGCCCTTCTTCAGAAGGGAGAAGCAAGCGATGATTATCATATCATGCTTTGCAATGGATAATTACTTGTGGCTACGTATGCATGGAGCTTATCCACCGACGTATCCTATGTCGGAGTGGGTGGAGGCAAATCGTGAAACTGGCATTTCTGTAGTGAGGGATTGGATCTCAACGGTTATGTGGGGTGCAACATTAGATGACTAAAGATGAAGTAATGAACTTAGTTTCTGTGAACTGAAGTTAGGGTTGTCTAGTATGCAGTTGGTTTGACACTTATACTGCGTGCAGGATGATGGACTATCTGATGTCTGTGCGAAGGTGATGCAATTTTCCTTCTTCGGTACTTCAATTCAAGGTAGATGTTTTTGCTATGCAGTTTGTGTCATACTTGTACTGGTTGCAGCAGTTGGAAGGAGGACGGTGTATATGCAGCTGCAGATTGCATGGAATTGTGCAGTTTGGTTAGTGGGGTGAAGAAGTCCACAAGTTGTGTATATGTTGCATATATGCCTAATTAACCGTAGTGCTGTGAACTAATAGATATGAAGTAGTCATGGACTGGTAGGGAGCAGTGAAGTTGAAGCATGTTTGCTATGAATTAGAAATGGACTGTAATTTGTTGTAAGCTCGCAGGGAGCAGTTTTTTTTAGAGAAGTTGTAGGGAGCAGTTAAGTTGCTGAACTGTTAGGTCATAAATTGTGAGTGGACTATTATTAGCATATGCATGGTGCTATTTGAAGTTGTCATTCTAATTGTGCTTCTTGCTGTGTTGGCGCCATATTTGAATGAATGTGTGTTGTTGTTGGCGCCATTCTGTGTTTGAATGAGCCAATGGTGTTGCAACGTTTTGAATTTGAATTGGCTAGGTGCTGGCTGGTTGTAGCCAGGGGCGGATCCAAAAAATTGAGTCATTGATGTCATAGTGTAATAATCTTACTAAAATCATAGTATCATCTCTTGCACAAACAGTGTTTACAAGGTAATTTGTCCAAGTTTATTGCTTAAACTGTGGCTTCACCCCTGGTTGTGGCTGGGTGCTGGCTGCAGCTTGATGGCTGGCTGGTTCAGCACCGGCGCCAGCCAACCAATTCATCCCTTCCGAAAAATCGAAAAAGGAAAAATATCAAATCGGTGGCGGCGGCGTTTGGCGGTTTCAAAGAGGCCGAGGCCCCGACTGAGGCTGACGCTCCTCCAAATCGGAATCGAAAAATCCAGCACCCGGCATGAGAACAGCCTGGCCGCGTCGATGCCGACATAGGAGAAGGTGACGACGTGGCTGCCATGGCCGAGCGAGATGGACGCTCCTCCAAATCGGAATCCAAAAAATCCAGTGCGTGGGCTAGGCCGCCGCCGGCGCCGGGCGCGGGCTCGGCAGCCGCCACCGCCGGTCGTGGGCGAGGCCACCGCCGCCGGGCGTGGCCCACATGCGGGCAAGAACAGACGTCGTCGCCGCCAGGCAAGGGCCCCATGCGAGCAAGGCCAGGCGCGGCCGCCGCCGTCGGACACAGCCCACACGCGGGCAAGGCACGGATGCCGTCGCTGGGCAGTCCCTACACGGGAAAAGCAAGGCTGCCTAGAGCCTGCGGCTGCCGGCGAGGTCGAGGAGCAGAGGAGCACGACTACAACCATGGATGAAGAAAGGGCTGTGGCCACCGGAGCCAGTGCGGCCGTGCGGCGAGAAAGAGAGAGGAGAGGCCGCTGGTGCCTTGCGGCTTCTGGATGCAAGTACCCGTGAACGAGCAAACCGACGGGACGAGGAAAAAGATAGCAAAAGGCAAAGCAAGGATAGTAGTAAAATAGATATGACAAGTGGGGTCACATTTATTTTGGACAGAATGCTAAAGTAAAAAACTGTTGAATTATGCCTCGTTTACTTTCCAAAAGTTTACGTCCTGTCCCAGTCCTATCCCATCGAAGATTTGACACATGCATGGAGTATTAAATATAGACTAAAAAAATAACTAATTTCATAGATTGTGACTATTTTGTGAGACGAATTTTTTAAGCCTAATTACTCCACGATTTAATAATAAAGTGTTACAGTAACACATGTGCTAATGACGGATAAATTAGGCTTAATAAATTTGTCTCGTGGTTTACTGACGGATTCGATAATTTATTTTTTTATTAGTATCCGAATACCCCACGTGACACCCCCATATGACACTCGATATAACATCCTAAAACTTCACGTTTAGCATTCTTTTATACCTTATACAGCTATAACATGATAAGTTATAGAAAGAAGGAACAAGGGATGTTTCAAAAAAATAAGGATAGAAGAAACAAGGGATGTCTGCATTATTGCTTGCACAGGGTCCAACTCAAATAGACAATGGGAGAGCAGGTGTGGGGTTGCTTCAGTTCTGCACTGCAATTCCACCGTAGTTTAAGGAGAAGATTAAAAAATAGTTTAGGATTCTCACTGTAAAATCATGTACTAACTTTTTATTTTATTATTTTCTGAGAATGATTAAATGAGCTTAAACTACATAATATAGGTGATAAAAATCATGAAATGGCCTTTGTATTTTTTATGTAGTTAGATTTGTAAATTTTTTTAATATGTGTCATCATAGACAGAGGTAAATTTTTGCTACCCATACAACGCACGGGCATAAATCTAGTGAAAAACTAATTGGAAGACAATGTAAGTACAAAATACTTTCCGTTACTAACATGGTAAATAAATATAGAAAATCAAGAATATATCGGTTGGAGCCAGAGGAGCTCTGTCCGGTTTTCCTGCACCAGCAGCCCGAGCCAAAAAAACAAAAGATCCAATTTTCAATCAAATGAAGTCCAACTGACTTGAAGTTTTGCACAGACCTTTTCTATGAGGAAGTGAAGATATATGCAAAGTTTCAACTCCAAAAGACCAAAGCTTGGGTAGCAAATCTAAAACAAATCTCTTCAAAATGGAGGTTTCTCCATTTTCAAACAAAGTTGATTTCTATGTGCTCATGGAAAAACTATTCGAACTGGTGGCTATATATGTTTCCAAGGGGTCATAGCACCAGAAGATCAACCCAAAACAGCACCAAACCCTCGGATCGAAGAACTCCCAAAGATCTCCCAAAAACCAACCGAAAACAAAGAAAAGAGGAGAAGAAAATGATTAACTCAAAATTTCAGAGGACAACTTGATTGATTAATCACAAAAGCACCTTTACAAGACCAGGTCTAGTATACTCCTAGTATGAAAAAAAGCACCAAAGCATGAGGAAGACAACAAAAAAAAGACGGATAATAAAAAACCGAACGGGAAAAATAAAATGAATCACACACGGACAAAAAAAAAATAGACCAGGAAAGCCAAGCGTGAGGGGAAAAAAAGGCGGACAATAAAAAAACAGATTGAGAAAAGAAAAACAGAATCATGCACGGATATCAGAAAAAAAACAAAACACGGACGGAAAGAAAATCATGGATGGAAAATAAAAAAGGGAGCAAGATCAAGAAATTCTTTGTGGTTTAATATTAGGGTAATATTTGAGTAATTTCTACTTTTATCCTTTTCTATTTGGATTAGGATTCCTATTTGGCTTACTTCTCTATTTGGATTAGGATTGCTAGCCATCCAGGTTACCTTAAACCTGTGTCAAAGCAGTGCCATCTCTATATTCATGGAATTAGATAGAGGAGATGGAGCTAAAAATAAAATGAAATTTTGGCTCTTGAATATTGAATCGGCACTACGGGCTCTCAGACGTTCGGATGGACGCCCACGGCTGCTGTCCGTTTTCCTGAGTCCACGCATGGGCGCGCGCTGGCCGGACATTGCTCGCACCGCCTGCGTCTCGCGACCATTCGAGGTTCGCACCGGCGAACGTCACCTGTGCCGCAGGCGCTCGCACCCCCCCCCCCCCCCCCCCCCCCCCCCCCCCCCCGCTTCTCACGCGCATCTTATATGCAACACGCGATCTACTTTTGAAACATTCATATGCAACACTTGCAACATATAAAAAAGACAAATAAAACCCTTAAAACATGTCTCTAAAACACTTGCAAAAACAGTTAAAAAACATTGCAAACATATACAACATCCAGATAAAACACTTGCAACATATGTGCGAAACATATGCAACATCCAAATAAACACGCTTGCAACGTACGTCTGAAAAACAGATGAAACATTGGAGACAGACTCCTGCAACATACATGTACAACCATTGCAACATATGCAACATCATGATCTACTTTTACAACATCCGTATGAAATGCTTGCAACATATCTCTAAAACATCTGAAACATTTGAAATGTGAGCTTGCAACATTCATCATATCCCAGTGCAGCCTGCTCCGCCGTCTGCATCGAGGCGTCGTAGCTGTATGTAGCAGCAGGCGAGGCCAACGGCTTCCACGCCAGGGCCTGACGCATCTTCTTGCGTTGGCGGCACGTGTCGATGTCGTCAGGGCGGGCGGGTGGCGGAGCAGGAGCGGCAGAGTAGCGGCAGGAGTAGCGAGACGGGCGCCCGAAGCAGGAGCACGAGCAGCGGCAAGTGCAGTGGCGTGGGTACGCAGAGGAGCAGCAGTCGCGGGGTGAGCGGCGGAGGAGGAGCAGGAGCAGCGCGGGGTGGGCGACAGGAGCAATGGAACAGGGCAGGCGGCAGGAGAAGCAAGAGCAGCGCGAAGCAGGCGATAGGAGCAACGGAAGGGGACGGCCGCGAGGTTTATTGGGCTGGTCCGCAGGCCCAAGCGCGGGACGTCTGGGCGGGACGGACGGACGTGTACTATCATTATTGATATTGGATAGTATAGATAGATTTTAAGTTCGGAAAGGCTAGCGCCCGGATGTCCGGATGGTTGCGCACGCCCGAATGCCCGCGCCTGCTTCGCCTTGGTCTCTCGGCTTCGCGCAACGCCCGCACAAGCTCTGCTTCCCGCCCCCGCGTTCGGACCGCTCCCTTCCGTCCGCTGCCCACGCCGCCAGGATGAAACGGCCCCGTCTCTTCCACATCAGCGCCTCGCCAGCCTCTTTCACACTGTTTCACGCCCACCTCTTCCATACCGCTCTGATGACTCCCCGCATCTTTCACACCGGCGCTGCACGGCCTACGCCTCCTCCCCATCGACACCGCCATGGCTCCAGCGTTTGCCCTTTCTTCCTCGCTCAACAACTCTACATTCAGATCTACTTTTGCAATACTCAAATGAAACAGTTACAACATACATCTGAAACAGATAAAATATTTGGAACATACATTTGCAACATCCAGATAAAACACTTGCAACATGTGTTTGAAACAGGTGAAACATTTTGAATAAACTCTTACAACATACGTGTATAACCATTGCAATATCCGAAAACTACAATTGCAACATCCTTATGAAACATCTGAAACATACCTCCAGAGCACTTTAAACATGTGTTTTGCAACATAGGGAAGGTTGAGGCCGGTCGATTTCCGGCACCGGGGTGGGTGCCGGCGGCGAGCAACGCCGCACGAGCGCCACCAGCACTAGCGGCGCCGCGCGAGCATCACCATCGTTAGCACCACTTGCACCGGCCTTGGCTCAGCCGGGCAGGCGGCGCGCGCAATGTGTGCGCGCACGTTGCGCGTGCGACGGGAGGGAGGGAGCGACCGAGCGAGCGGAGTGGGGCAGAGGGGGCGTGACGCGCGACGTGGATTTAGACGCGCAGCACAGGTGAGCGACGTGGGTGAGTTGGTCCATCCGTCCGGACGAGCGTATCATTATCGTTTTAAGTTGATAGCTAACTGGCCGTGATAGACCGGCTGGTGGAGAAGGCCACGTTCACCGCGAGACGAAGAGACGAACTTCCGTGAACTCACACCCCTGTATCCCGTATCCGTCGTCCGGCAGGCTCTGCCGACAGTCCGTGACGTAACACCCCATACTTGCCCTGCTCTCCGCGTAAACTCTCACTCGCGCTATCGCTACTCCGCGGAGCGAAAGGGACACGGTCTTGTTTAGTTTTCAAATTCTTCCCCAAATTTCACTATACAAAAAAAAAGATTTCCCATCATATTAAAATACCAGCAAATGCATGGAGTACTAAATATAGATGAAATCAAAAACTAATTGCACAGTTTTGTTATACTTTGCGAGATAAACATTTTGAGTCTAATTAATCAATTTTTGAACAATTTTTTACACTAAAAAACAAAAGCTGCTACAGTGTTCCTGTAGCAGCAGCTGCCAATTCGGGGCAGCCAATTCGGCATCTAAACACGGCGCAAGTGTCTGCCCTGTTGGCCACTTGGTTGGACAAATTTTACACTAGGCCATCACGTCAAAAATATCTCCAACGAACTGATTCTATCGCATCCACTCATATTGCTACAAAAACCTTGTCCAGAAAAGAAAATTTTGGCGTTAAACAAGGACCACGTAAAAAAAATGCCGGCTTTCAATCAGTGCCGATATTTCTAACGGCAGATATCATGTCTCTCCACCATCAAATCCAGAATAGTAGCTTTCGATCGTTCTAGTGCCCAGCTCTTCCTCTAATCGTCTTTCGCCTATAAAGCTAGATAGTAGCTAGCTAGTGGCGTCCTCACTATCTGCGCCTCACTCACCGCAGCTCTGAAGTCTGAAGCAAAAAAGATCTGAGCAAGCAGAGAAGCTATCCAATGGCAGAGGGCAACAACTCCGGCAACCTGTTCTCCAGCGGCAAGCTGGTCGCGGAGGCCGCCGCGTCGGTGTTCCAGCAGAAGAGCGCGGAGAACGTCGACAAGAAGGAGGTCGCCGGCGCGGCGTCCGAGATCCTGCACGCGGCGTCCACGTACGGCAAGTTCGAGGACAAGCCGGCCGGGCAGTACATCGAGAAGGCCGAGGGCTACCTGAAGGAGTTCAGCACGGGACACGCCGCCGGCGCCGAGCAGCCTGGCGACGCGGCGCCGCCGAAGCCGGCGGAGGCGGAGGCGACCAAGGAGCCGGCGGTGCCTGCGCCGGCCGCGGATGAAGGCGGCAAGTCGTCGGAGGGGTTTGGCCTCGGCGACGTCGTGAAGGGCGCTGAGCAGCTCGTGGGGAAGCAGGGCGGCGGGGAGGAAAGCGCCGGCGGCGGCGCCGCCGGTGGGCTGTTTAAGATGGCCCAGGGCTTCCTCAAGTAGATGGAACTCGATCAAAGCTCCATCCACGCACTGCACTTGATTTCTCTGGCCAACGTACGTGTAGCTGTGTGTCTGTTATGTAATTAACTTCAAATAATGTTGCCTTCGCTGTGTGTTCTTCAAGTTGTCTGTGTAATAACCGAGAACGTTGTAGCAGTGGTGGCAGTGTGCTTTTCGACCTGTCTTTTGATAATTAAAAAGACACTGTATGTTGTATAAGCATTCATACTGCAGCCAAAATCAGCCAACCATAAAATAATATTTTTCTCTCACAATAAATCAGCATCAGCCAAAAATACAGCCAGCCGAATAGAGCCTTGGTTTGTCAACTTCTAACCGCGGAACCTTGTGCCCGTACCGCTTTGGTCAAATCCCGTACTTCATATATGTCCAACGCAAAAGTATTTGACGATCAACATAAATTAAAATAATAACTTGTCCTATCCAATACAAATCTAATCTAATGTTACAGTTTATATGACTCCTCACAAGAATCGCAAATGAAAAAAAATGTAATGTACAGTTTTGCTTAATGTTTCCAAGTGAAAACACACTAATATCGAGTGAACTTTTCATATTATTTTCGTAAAGGACTCATCTCATCCGATAAGCACAAATTTTCATTAAGGATTCTCTACAACTAAAAAAATCACAGAACAATCGTACCCGACTCCCCTCGCTTCCCCGCGATACTTTTTACCCGCTCGCGTACCCGCCCGGTGGTTCCTCAACGCTCGCTCCCTCGCAGGCCCGCCCGACGCCAATCACGCTCGATCAAAATCACGCCCAATAATCCCGCCAGGCTCTCTCTCTCTCGTCCCTCGGTCTCTCGAATGCCGACTCCCCGCATCTCTCTCAGACTCGACCAATCCGAAGAAAATTGGATATGGATACTTGGAACTCAATCCACGTCGCCACCGCCCCATCTACATCCGCTTCTGTCTACAACTACGGGTACATGGGGGAGACGAACGAGGTCGGCAGCGAGGATCTCCATCGACCGCCGGAGTAAACACCACCGCCCGCAGCACCAGGGTCACGCTCATCTCGCTCGGGAACGGCGCCCCGTGCTCGCGCCAACACGATCCACCACCGGTCGCCACCGCGTGTTCAGGTATGACTCCTTGAACCCCCTTGTCCCCCAATTAAATCCGCACTCGCCCGGCTAAAGTTGTTGGTGCGTAGATTGGTTTCACAGTCGATTTGATTTCAGTCTCATCGTTGCTTTCCCCAAATTTCAAGGCTCCTCAATGGAGCAACCTGCCGCCTCTGACTCGGCCAGGAAGTGCGAGTGGCGGGAGGAGCTGCGGCGGCAGCAGTCCCAGGTGGACATGCTATGGGAGCGGCTCGTCGAGTCTGGTTCAGGTGCGCCGCATCTAGAGACTCCAAGCCCAGCACCGATAAGCCTATGTGGTGTGATGTGAAATAGAGCTTAGATTTGAACTAAACACGTCAGAAACACTTTGTGGTGTGGTGTGAAAGAAAAAAAACCATGAATGAGTATCGAAAACCCTATAGAGTAATTAGTAGCTAAAGCCTATAACAACAATGGATAAAGATTACAAGGCATGTGGTGATCTTTAAAAAAAGTCATCATGTTATGGTTTTGCTTCCCGTTTCCGTAATAATAATGACATGGGATATAAACAAAAATATATGGCAGAATAAAACCATGAAACGGCAGAGCACATGTCAATTTGCTCAAAAAGAAATAAGACCATTGCATATATGACTGACTGCACAAAAAAGGGGCAACATAGTACAATTTCACAAAGATACAGGTTTACTTTTACCAAGAAGATGAGAATCCCAGTTTCATGATCAAACGATCATGATTTGCCCATTCTTGCACAGCATGCATTGTACAGTACCTCCAAATAAACTTCCAAGCAATGGTAAACGCACGGCAGGACACAGGAATGCAGGATTATCTGGTCTTGATCTTCTCAGCTTGAAATGCTGCCGAAATCTTCTTCCAGCTCCTTGTTGCGATGAGAGTTGGTATGATCACCCATGAACTGTTGGAACCGATGAAATATGACCAGAAGTAGAACGGACTGATCCAGAAGTTGAAGCCATCCAAGTATGCGGTGATGAAGTAAAGCAAGCATCCGTATAGCTGGCCCAAAGAAACGGCGAACTGGAGGATGTGGCTGTACGACTTCCGGGACGCAATCGCATAGCTGCAAGCAGCAAGCAAAGCATGTGGTTACATAGAACAAATAAGCCACCTCATCTTACTATTACTAATTATAAACTTCTTTTAGTAGTTGTTACAAAGAAAGAACTCTCATCAATGGGCTTAATTTTATTTTCCAAATAAATAACCACACCTCTGCCACTACGAGGAACAGTAGTAGTTGTTAGAATGTACATGCTTGCGTAGATCTCCTCTCCCCTATATATATGTGTACATAGGTCCCTCAATCAATCTAATCCAATATTATTGCTTTCAGTAGTGACCCTATGAATCTATATTTAAACTACACATTCTACCATTAGGAAAAAATAACTTAAAGTGACCAATTTTGCGTGCTTGGAAAGAGATGAGAATCAGCTCCGCCCTTACACTGCAAGAAGTGATGCAGGGCCTTTCAACCCGATCGTTATCACTTCAAGTGCGAGGACTGCGGTGTTCCGAGAGGCGTATCTGGAGTCACCTTTGCTGTACTCCTTAACTGAAACAGCATTCGCATTTGCTCTGTCAGTGGTTAGTCAAACAATAATACATGACCATAAAAAATTAACAATAATACACTATATCTGATTTCAAAACTACGACTGGCCAATTGGCACAGCGATCTGGGATCGACCGGATCGTAGCGGCGCCGGAGAACTCACACGTCTCGTCGAAGAAATTTGGGTTTTCCTTGCTGAGGAAATCGGGGGTGAAGAGGAAGGGTGTCTCGAAGACGATGTGAGTCAGCGCGGTGAACACCCACCAGCCCATGAGCAGGCGGTCGGTCTTGGATAATCTACCGCCGCCGCATCTTCCTGCGAAGCGCATGCAATGCAATCACCCTCACTGATCTGGATCCACACCTGTGCAGAGGATCATCGGAAGGAGTGGAGGCAGTGGACGGAGTTAGTTACCGGAGATGAGCCAGGCGCCGAGGACGGAGAAGACGGCGGTGCCCACGAAAGGCGCGAGGATCTGGCCCTGCGACAGCCGCTGCGGCACGAACCCTGGCAGCTCCAGCTCCGCCGGCGAGTAAGGGTGGCCATGTCCGCCCATAGCTGTCGCCGCTGCCTCGTGTTCTGGACTGCCCTAAGCAAACCTAAGGCTCCCTCTGCTACGCTATGGAGGTGGAGCAAGATGACGAATTGACGATCCGTCGCTGCTACAACAGCTACTTCCTTATAATAATAACATAACCTTGTGGCGGATCCGATGAGCGCCGCGCTGAGCGGGATGGATGGGTGATTAGCTAGGTCGTTGACCTCGTTCCTCGTGGTGACGTTTAAGCTGGAACAGCCGGGAGTTTTTCGACTGCAGAGCCGGAGCGTGGAGACGAAGGCGCGAGGAAGCCGCGGATACAGAAGAGCGGGGGAGTCAGGACTGCATCTGCAGTGCATGGTCTGAACTGAACTTTTCAACTGCAGTCTACTACGAAAGAACAGAAGAAGGCAACTACCCAGATGAATTGCAAAGTTTTGTTTTGCCCAACGGAGTATCTGGCGCCGGGGCGTCCGGCGGACAGTGTGCGTCCGGACGCCCGGGTAGGCTGCTGCGCCCCACCCGCAGATACGGAGATGAGCTTCGTCCGGCGTCCATCCCGCACCAGCACGCCCACCGGTGTCCATCCCACACCAGCGCCCCGCGTTCGGATGCAGCGCCGCCGCCCGCATCTCACCATGCCCCTGCCCCGTGTCCCATCTCGCTGCAGCGCCGCTGAACTCCGCTTCGAGGACGAGCTCAAACTGTTGCAGCGAGATCAAGAGAAGTGAAGGGAAGGAAGGGGAGGGGAGGGGAGGGAGAGGAGAGGGCGAGGTGCGCCGTGCGCCGTGCGAGGTAGGAGCTGAAGCTCTGCGACAAGCCACTGTCCGTAAGTCACCGGCGCTATTGCAACATGTGTAAACACCTCCGATCTACTTTTGAAACATCGAGATGTATCAATTGCAATATACGTTTGAAGGCACATGAAACACTTAAACATGCTTTCGAAACACCTGAAAAAAACACCTGAAACACACTTGAAAACCATTGCAACAATACGCAACATCCAAATAAAATACATGCAACATATGTGTAAAACATATGCAACATCCAGATAAACACAATTGCAACATGCGTCCGAAAAACACAGATGAATCATACCTCTGAAACATCTGAAACACTCAAAATATGTTATTGCAACGTGCCTCTGAAAACAATTGCAATATATGCAACATCCTCCGATCTACTTTTGCAACATCCATATGATTCAACCGCAACATACCTCTGAACCTTCTGAAACATACAACTGCAACATAGGGTGAGGGGAGAGAGAGAGCCTAGCGTAGGGAGCGCCATGGCTGCCGGGTGGGAGGAGCTCGGTTGTCAGGGGTGAGAGGGTGCCACCGGGGGTGGGAAGGACGCTGCGCCTTCCACCACCGTGCCTTGCCTCGCCCGGGGGTGGGGGAGGGCGCCGCGCTGGGGGTGGGGAAGGGCAACGCGCGCTTCGCCGTGGGTGGGGGAGGGCGCCGCGCCGGGGTGGAAGGGTGTCGCGCGCCTCTTCGGGGTGTGGGGGAGGGCGCCGCGATGGGGGTGGGGATGAGGGAGCACGGAGCGGGAGTGGACGAGGGAGGCGGATTAAGAATTACCGCAGCCGCAACGCCAAGTCGGTCCGTGGGTGGGTCTGTCTGGACGGAGCATACACCCGGTAGGAAGAATTACCATTTGCCCAAAGTTTCAGGGCAGATTCGTCACATGCAAATTGCAACACAAAGCTTGTCTTCTCTAATCTCTAGTGTATATATATACCCCTTGATTTGGTCTTAAGACGTGCAATGTTTATATTGGGTGCAAATTTTAAACATTTTTTTAAAAAAATAACAGAATTGACCCAATCCGTTTTTCCACGCCGAGGCATCTTGAGCATGTTTATGTCCTAGCCCGTTTTGGGGCCTGATGTATAATCTGCTAATCCCCTGTCACTCAAACCCACTCATCAACGTTTCAAAAAAAAACTCATGAACGAAGTGAAAAAGGGGAAATTTATCTGTTCCTGCACAAATAAAAAATACAATTAGGTTACACAGTAAAAACTCTACTACCGGGAAATTTTGCTACTGCAACAGTCCAATTAGGTGCTTTATCGTGAAAGAAGGAAAGATCATCCTGGCCGTTCTTCATAAAAGGCTTGTAAATGTGCATTACAGAGTCATTGTACTGATGATCTAAACAAGACCGTCTTGACCTCCACTCAGCGTGCCAGCAAATGAGAAGTTCGTACGTACCAAAGAGGAAAACTACAGAGACAACGCGGCACCCCGATGCCTTAGTCTTCGGGTATATACATCATCTTCAGCATGTCCATATATGTGTGGATTCCCAGGCGTACTTCTGGCCTGGCAAAGCTTTTGTAGCACCTGGGACAACTCCTTGGCCACGCTTTCAGTAACCGACTCGTCAAAAAATACCCTCGTCTTTTCTACGGATGTCGCCCAAATGAACAGCTGCTTCACAAAAGTAACTTCATGTTCAGATCCTCTCATCCGAGCGACTTCTACTTCTTCGAGGCGATTCAACAACAGGTGCTCGGTTTCCCAGTTTTGGTGCTCACCGCAAATGCAATCCGGTGGGCATGTAGTTTGTGCCTGGAACAAGAAACACATTATGTCAGATTCACTGATATTGTTGGGCGGAACTGGTACGGCGCACCTTACTGCGGAGGAAGTATGGAGGGGAGAAGGCGTGCCGTGGTTTGGCAGGACGGCGGCACGACGACGCCGTGCTGTAGTCGAGGGTTTGGGGTGAGGTCGACAAAATGATGACGATGAACAGTAATGCCCGGGGGCCCAGGGGGAGAATGAATCTCAATCCCAGGCTAACCTCTTCCCTCATTCAACGGTTGGCCATATAGGCACTTACAAGCATGCGCTAACAAACACTAACAAACTCCACAAATTACTCCTGTGATCTAACAAACTGACTGACTCAAATAAATCAAATAAATCAAACTAACTGACTCAGATAAACTACTTGTGACTCATCCTTCCGCAGACTCATCCTTCATCCGCCTCAGCCATTGTGCAGGCCCTGGTGCAGCCTACTCAGCCACTGTTGTGTCGCCTCTTGCGTTCATAGGTCCGGCCGACCATAACATCCCTCCCCTCCTTCTGAAACAGCTCGTCCTCGAGCTGGAATGAAGGGTGGGCAGCCCGAAACTCATCCACCAGCTCCCATGTGGCGTCAGACGCAGCAAGTCCGCCCACTGGACGAGCACATGCCACGCACCACGGCGAAGGCTGGCTCGCAGCACGCGGTCTAGGCGCAGAAGAGGACGTCCATGGCGAAGCGGTGGCAGTGCTGGTACCACTGATGGGGGCAGACCGCGGAGCGGTTTGAGTACCCCTACATGAAACACATCATGAATTCGAGCACCTTCCGGCAGTTGTAGACGGTACGCCACCGTTCCAATGCGCTCGAGCACCTTGAAAGGCCCAGCATACTTGGGCCCAAGCTTGCCATGGCGACCCGGAACGAGAGACTGGGCAGGGTGGTGAAGACGAAGCCACACCCAGTCCCCAACCGAGAACTCGAGCGCGCGGTGTTTATTGTCGTAGTGGCGGCGCGCGTACTCCTGTGCCTGAAGAAGCCGAGCACGCACCTCGGCTAAGAACTCGTCCCGGTTGGCGAGCATGGCATCGACGACGTCGGTCTGTGCCTGGCCAGGCGCATAGGGCAGGAGCTCCGGTGGAGGACGGCCATAGACCACCGTGAACGGCGACGTCTGGAGCGCGGTGTGGTAGGCGGTGTTGTAGCAAAACTCCACCCACGGTAGCCAGTCGAGCCAGTCACGCGGTTGGTCGCCCGTGAGACAGCGGAGGTACATGGCGATTGTCTTGTTCACCGCCTCCGACTGACCGTACGTCTGTGGATGGAAAGCCGTGCTCATGCGGAGCTGTACCCCAGCCTGTCGGAACAGATCGCGCCAAATGTTGCCGGTGAAGACGGGATCACGGTCACTGACGATGGAGTCGGGGAAGCCGTGAAGCCGCACTATGTCGTGAAAGAATGCGCGCGCGACGGAGGACGCCGTGTACGGGTGGCCCAGCGGGATGAAGTGGGCGTACTTGGAGAACCTGTCGACGACGGTGAGGATGACGCTCTTACCATGGACCCTCGGAAGCGCCTCGACGAAGTCCATGGCAATGTCCGCCCAGACCCGGGACGGAACCGGCAGTGGCTGCAGCAGTCCCGCCGGGTGCAGCGCCTCCATCTTGTTACGCTGGCATGTCGTGCAGGCGAGGACGAAGTCCCGGACCACACGGCAGTCGTGCTCGACGAAGAACTCGGTGCGGAGTCGCTGTAGCGTCTTCTGTATGCCCTCATGTGCCGCTGTATGAGCCAGCTGGAGGACATCGTCGAGGACGGCCGACGAACTGGGCACGAACACGCGTCCTTTGAAGAGGATGAGGCCGTCCTGCACCCGCCACTCGGCGCCATGCGCGCCAGCCGCGACGTCGTCCCGGCGGGAACGTAGCTCGTCCGACGAGCTGAACTCCCGGCGCAGGTCTTCGAACAAATGGAACGTGGGCACCGAGATGGCTGCCAACGCCGGAGCCTGAGCTGGAAGCGCGGACAGCAGAGGGTCATCACCATCCCGGCGTGAAAGAGCATCAGCGACGGTGTTGAGGCTGCCCGCCCTGTACTCCACCCTGAAATCATACCCAAAGAGTTTGCTAATCCAATGGTGTTGGGGTATTGTAGACAAACGCTGATCGAGCATGAACTTGAGCGCATAGTGGTCGGTGCGGACGACGAAAGCCCGGCCCCAAAGGTACGGCCTCCAGTGGCGGACAGCCTGCACGAGGCCGATGAGTTCCCGCTCGTACGCCGCGACCTTGAGGTGGCGCGCGGCGAACGGTCTGCTGAAGAACGCGACTGGCCCGGCGCCTTGATGTAGGACTGCCCGAAGCCCGAGCCCGACGCGTCGCAATCGACGGTGAACTCCTTGCTGAAATCCGGCAGGTGCAGCACAGGAGCCGCAGATAGCGCCTTTTTCAGGCCGTCAAATGCCGCTGTTGCGGCCTCCGTCCACCGGAACCCGTCCTTCCGTAGGAGTTGGGTCAGTGGCGCTGCGATGGTGTCGTACTCCTTGATGAAGCGCCGGTAATACCCGGCTAAGCCGAGAAATCCCCGCAGACCCCGGGCTGAGCACGACTGCGGCCATGATTGGACAGCTTCCACCTTGGTCTTGTCCATGGCGACGCCAGCCTGCGAAATCACATGGCCCAAGTAATGGACCGAAGACGTGGCGAAGGAGCACTTGGAGCGTTTGATGTGCAGCCGGTGCGCGCGCAGAATGTCGAGGACGGCGCGCAGCTGCTGTAGGTGCTCGGTCCATGTGGCGCTGTAGATGAGGATGTCGTCGAAGAACACCAAAACGCAGCGGCGAAGAAACGGCCTGAGGACGAAGTTCATGAGACCTTGGAACGTCGACGGTGCGTTGGACAGGCCGAAGGGCATGACCAGGAACTCAAAGTGGCCATGGTGGGTGCGGAACGCCGTCTTGGTGACGTCCTCGGGGTGAACCCGCACTTGGTGATAGCCTGAGCGAAGATCGAGCTTTGTGAAAAATTTGGCGCCATGGAGCTCGTCCAGCAACTCCTCAACAACCGGAATAGGGAACTTGTCTTTGACTGTTGCTGCGTTCAGAGCACGGTAGTCGACACAAAACCGCCACGATCCATCTTGTTTCTTGACAAGCAACACCGGTGCCGAGAACGGTGATGTGCTGGGTCGTATGATTCCTTGCTGGAGCATCTCCTCACATTGCTTCTCCAGCTCATCTTTCTGGAGTTGGGGGTACCGGTAAGGGCGTACCGCGATGGGTTCTGTAGCCGGCTTCAGATGGATCCGGTGGTCACACGGGCGGGCTGGTGGCAGCCCCGCCGGCATGGCGAAGACATCGGCGTAGGAGTCCAGCAGGCGCTCGAGCAGGACCGGTTCCGTGCCCTTGGCTGTGAATAGGCGACGAGCTTGGAGGCGGCCAGTGGGAGGAATATCAGTGCGCATGGACCTGATCCCCTTCCAAAGCACCCGGCGACCATTGTGGTTGAACGCCATACAAAGGTCGTCGAAGTCCCACAGGATGGGCCCGAGGGTGCGCAGCCATGTGGTACCAAGGATCATGTCGTAGCAGTCGAGGCCGATGGAGTAGCAGTCGATCGTGAAGAACTCGTCGCCGATCCGGATTGCGACATCCCGTGCGAAACCACGACAGGGCACGCGGTCACCATTGGCCACCGTGACGTGGGCACCCCCACTGTCGTGGAACCGAAGGCCGGCGCAGCGAGCAGTTGGCAGGCTGATGAAATTATGCGTCGAGCCAGAGTCGATCAGCGCCGTGAACTCCTGGTCACCCATGCGAACACGGATCTGCATTGTGTCCTCCGTGCGGATGCCCGTGATGGCCGAGAGGGAGATCAGGGGCGCATCAGGGTCGAACGCGGGCGGCTCCTCGCCCGCGGCCGGTGCACCCGCTGGTGTGACGCCGTCGTCGTCCGGCTCCTCAACGATGTAGTCCTCCGCCTCGAGGTAGAAGAGCCGCGCGCACTTGTGGTCGCGGACATAGGCCTCGTCACAGTTGTAACAAAGGCCTTGCTTGCGACGCGCTGCCATCTCGTCCGGGGACAGCCGCCTGAAGGGGCGCGGGGGTGCCGTCGTCGATGACGCAGCCGAGGTCGGTGTGCCCTGGGGGACTGCTGTGGCTGGCAGGGCAGCCTGGGGCCCTGGAATACGCCGTGGCGGCCGTGCCTGGAGAGCGAGGAGGTTGGCCGCATTCCGGCGTTCATAGGCACGTGCCAGCCGCACGGCCCGCTAGAGATCCTGTGGCTCGTGAAGCTCGACGTCGACGCGGAGAGCCTCAGGCAATCCCCCAGTGAAGAGTTGGGCCTGTTGTAGTGGCGCGAGGCGACCGGCATGCGCCAGCCACGCCTAGAACAACTCCAGGTAAGCCTCGACTGTGGAGTTGAACGGCAACCGGGCCAAGTCCGCCAGGTGATTGGTGCTGATCGGCGGTCCAAATCGCTGGTAACAGAGACGCTTAAACTCGTCCCAGTCAGGCTCGCCAGCGTCGCGCTCCAGGGTGATGTACCACTGTTGCGCCGTGCCGCCCAAGTGGTAGGAAGCGAGCCAGACACGGTCAACGGCCGGAGTCTGCTGGGCGCGGAAAAATTGCTCGCACTTGTTGAGCCACCCAAGCGGATCCACCTTACCGTCAAAGGTGGGAAAGGAGAGTTTGTGGTAGCGTGGCAGGGTATGGCCCTCAGGCCCTTGTGGAACATGAAGGCGCGGCGGCGTGCAGTGCATGGTGGCAACCGGCAAGGCTATATTCTGTGGTGTATAACAGCCACCGTGAAGGATGGTGGACAGAGATGGCACAGGGGATGGCGATGGGGGAAATGATATCTGGGTGATGGGAACCCCCATCGATGACAGCGAAGGCAAGGATCCGGTCGCCATGAGTAGGGCGGACGGGGCCGGTGGTGCAGATGCAGTGGACGACGCCGGTGGCACCGCCAAGGTGATCGGCGCGGAGGGCGGCAGCGAAGGGATGCCGCCGTAGCCGGGCAGCCCGTACTGGAACGGCGATGATGAGGACGGCGAGCGGCGCTCGAGGGCCTCCATGCGTAGCGACAGGTCGCCCGGCTGGTGTTGTATATGGTAGATGGCCACCGTGAGGGCGTTGAACGCCTCGGCTGGGGACGTAGGCGGCGTGTACAACTGCTGAGCGACCGAAGTGGTCATGATGGCGTTGGTAGCAACGGGTGTGAATGGGTTGATGGTGATGGTGGGAGCAGATTGGTTGATGGTGGTGGCGGCAGCGGATGGGTTGACGGTGGCGGCGGCGACGGCGGTGGTTGGCGCGGTGGGGGCCGAAGACGACATGGTCTCTGATACCAGGTTGGTACGGCGCACCTTACTGCGGAGGAAGTATGGAGGGGAGAAGGCGTGTCGTGGTTTGGCAGGACGACGGCGCGACGGCGCCGTGCTGTAGTCGAGGGTTTGGGGTGAGGTCGACAAAATGATGACGATGAACAGTAATGCCCGGGGGCCCAGGGGGAGAATGAATCTCAATCCCAGGCTAACCTCTTCCCTCATTCAACGGTTGGCCATATAGGCACTTACAAGCATGCGCTAACAAACACTAACAAACTCCACTAATTACTCCTGTGATCTAACAAACTAACTGACTCAAATAAATCAAATAAATCAAACTAACTGACTCAGATAAACTACTTGTGACTCATCCTTCCGCAGACTCATCCTTCATCCGCCTCAGTCATTGTACAGGCCCTGGTGCAGCCTACTCAGCCACTGTTGTGTCGCCTCTTGCGTTCATAGGTCCGAACGACCATAACAGGAACATTCAGACAGAAAATTCCAAAAATTGTCTTATTACTGAAATATGTTAACTGATTCATCTGGATATCACTTTGAAGCCAACAGATTGCAGCAATATGACTGTTTTGAGCGGAGATACAGCGGTATACCGGACATGATTATGAGGTCAAAATGTCCAGAGATTTTTACGGACCACAGGACTCATGTTATCCAATGGAAGTATGGAACTTTCGCAAACTGGGGGCATTTACAAAATTGGTACTGCTTTTATGTACCAATACCCACTCCTAACCCCTAATTGTCAAGGTCAAGTTCCAATGTAAATAGTCAGTTACTATATAGCACAGTGTTGTCATTAGTGTTACAGAATGCAACTCAATTGTATTGCATAGCCCCAAGGGGGATGAGAGGTATATGTACAAATGCTGAAAAGTCTGCCATGGACAGTCACAAAAAAATGAAAAGAAGGATCATACAAGACAGTTGGAAAGAGACAACAGCATCTCATCTTAAGTTGTTTTAATAAGGTGGCCATTGCTGTTACCATGCAGGAAGTGGTCATTATAACTTAACTGCGAACATGAATAAAATTACATGGCTAGTTCTAAGCCAGCAAAAACCAGTCTCAAGCAAGTTGTATATCCTCACATTTTGTGTTGGACAAACAGCCAACCAGGCATGTCAAGCTGCGTTTTTTTTCCTAATTCTAACAATAAAGGCTTAAATATTCAGTACTTAATTTTATCTTCCTTGTCAATGCAAGAATATTGTTGGACGGAATAAACAAGAAGGAAATTGAAAATGGTCTGAGTGCCCAATTATGCAATCAAAGGTAGCATAAGATTTGCAAATGGATGTGTCCCGGACATTACTTTGAAGCCAACAGATGCAACATGACTGTTGTGAGCTAAGAGAAAGTGGCATAGCAAACATGATTATGATGTCAATAATGTTCAAGAAGATTTTCATTCAACCATAGGGCTCAGGTTATCCAATGGAAGCATGGAACATTCTACAAATTAGGGGAATTGCAAAACTGCTACTGGTATATTATTTACCAACACTTACTGATATCTCCTAACTGTCAAGATCAAGCCTCCCATGCAACAACTCAGTTAACTTTCTGCTCACTGCCATATATATGTTTTTTTATGAAACAATGCCAGACGGACAATAATTCAAATAAAACAAATATTTTGCAACCTAAATAGTAGAACACTCAGTCAAAACCGTAAAATATAGAAATATGAGCCATAACTTTCAGACAAAATATAAGAACAAATGCCTAGGGACACTAATCAGGCCATGGTAAGCCAAGAAATACAAATGCATATTCTATAAAAAATGATAGCCTTACCTCCGCCACAGTAGGAGCAAGAAATGCCAGCATCAGCTTCCTTATACCAGAACACATCCTGAGAACATGAAATGCACTGGCCCCAAAAGCATGTTTGTTCGCCAATATATTCAGGTGCAAAATTGTGATGTCCGGGAACATTGTCATATCTTCCATCGCATATTGATAGCCATCCATGTCCTGCGTGTCCATGGGAGGTCACAAAAAAAGGGATCATATATGACAATTGTAAAGAGCCAACAGCATCTCAAGTAGTTCTAATAAGGTGACCATTGCTGTTACCATGCAGGAAGTGGTTAATATAACTTAACTATGATCATGAAGAACAAATTGCATCGCTAGTTCTCTACCAACAAAAATCCTTTTTAGTCCCAAGCAAGATGTATATCCTTTTTAGTCCCAACCAGGCATGCCTTACTTGAAGTGAAGCTAATTTTTTTTCTAGTTCTAATAGCAAAGACTTAAATCTGGCATGCCTACTTAATTTTATCTTCGTTGTCCATGTTATGTTAATTGCATTGATACCTTTGGAGACTGCTTGCTCTGATTGCATCAATGCCTTAGTCTTCAAATCCGTGCACAAACAAGGAAAACATGCATACAACAACAACAACAACAACAACATAGCCTTTTGTCCCAAGCAAGTTGGGGTAGGCTAGAGATGAAACCCAAAAGAGACGAGAAACAGGGAGACACATAAAGGGACATAAAGGGCACAAGACAAAAGATGTCACGGTTCAGGCACGTTGATTGCTAATCTCCAAGCGCTCCTGTCCATAGCTAAATCCTTGGGGATATTCCACTCCTTAAGATCTCTCTTAACGGACTCGTCCCAAGTTAGTTTAGGTCGACCTCTACCGCTCTTTACATTATCGGCCCGCTTTAGAACTCCACTACGCACCGGCGCCTCAGGAGGCCTCCGTTGGACATGTCCAAACCATCTCAACCGATGTTGAATCAATTTCTCCTCAATTGGTGCCACCCCAACCCTATCCCGAATATCGTCGTTCCGTACTCTATCCCTCCTTGTGTGCCCACAACACCAACGCAACATACGCATCTCCGCTACACTCAATTGCTGGACATGTCGCCTTTTTGAAGGAAAACATGCATGCACTGAAAATTCGTGTAAGAGAGGTACTGGACTTGCCCACGGATAGCCCAGTGCGAGTATAAGACATTCGAGGATTTGAAACGCCGCAAGAGACTTAAACAAGATTGATTGTGTGGAGCTGTCAGGCCCATAAACAATAAAGAAGAAAGGCCTCAGTAATCGAAGACGTTTCATCTCGCCAAGATGGACGGAGCTTGGATCATATGGCTCCGAATGTAGAAGAAACAGTGTGTAACTTTCAACTCCTCAAGAGCCGGCGTCACAATGTTGAGCTGCCGCAAGCAGTGGCGGATCTACAGGAGGGGCTGGGGAGCTCCAGCCCCCCTAATGGCTTGATTTACCACTAAATTACTATAGCAAAAACCTTAAATCACCATTAAATCTTAATGCAAATCAACATCTCCATTGTTTTAGCCCCCCTTAATTCCCATCCTGCATCCGCCACTGGCCGCAAGCCATGCAGACCAGTGAGCTCCACTTGACGGAGAGAAACGGAATGGATGGCGAGGTTGTCCAGCCCCCTGGCGTCACGGACTGTGAGCTTCTGCAAGCACGGGCATCGCGGCCAGGAAACAGCGTCACCGTGATCCCCCGGGCCGTAGAGCCGAACGCGATCCAGGCACAGCCCGGTGAGCCGAGCGAAGACGCCGGCAGGCGGCACGGCGAGGCCGAAGAATCCTAGATGGAGCGAGACCTTGGTGGCGCGCTCCACGCAGGGGAGCTCAAAGGCGCCCCTCTGCCCGGCCTCCTCGCCGTCGTCGTGGCCTTCCTGGGCGCTCCCCTCCGGCTCAAGATTCTGAAAGAAGAGGAAGCCGGAGAGGCGGCGGGCGGCGACGGGGAGCCAGGCCGCCACGGATTCGGGTCCCGCATCCCGGCCCGACGAAGAGGCACCGAATTGCGGCCTCGTGGGCCTGGATGGCGGGTCCGATCTGGTGGGGTTCTAGGGAGAAGAGGAAGTGGAGCTCTGGGAGGAGGGCCCAGACGAGGCGCCAGCGGCGGGAGAGGACGCTGGTCCGTGCGGCGGCGCGGGTGCTGAGGTGGCCGAGGATGAGTACCAGGATGTCGTCGGGGAGCGCGCTGAGGTGGTCCTCGCTACCGGCGCCAGCGGAGGCGTCAGTGGAGAGCTTGGCACGCGTGGTGGCGACCTCACCGTCGCCGCCGCAACAACTGGGCCCCATGGAGCGGAACGGTGGGGATTGGATTTGCTTGGCGGCGACCTCGCCGTCGCCGTCGCCACCGCAGCTGGGCCCCATGGAGCAGAGAGGTGGGGATTGGATTTGAGTCTCGTACGGTCGCATTGAAAAGTCGTTCACCATTTGTCCATTTTCATTTTCATTAACATAAATGTACGAGACTTTTCCTGTATGCCATTATAAAAGATCACAATCCTCTGTGTGCCCCTAAAAAAATTCAGCGGTCTTCAGTGCCACTGCTCCAACTTTTTCGTGTCCTCCATGCCACTTCCGTCAGTTTGGGCTCTAACGTTGTTATACTGCACGTGTGAAAAGACGAAAATACCCTTAAGTCTAAATATGTTATTAATTTTTTTGAGCATCTTAACGACTTCAAATGAAAAAAAAACTCAAAACTAGAAAGTTGTAGATCTTGTCGAGATCTATAATTTTTATATAAAATTTATTTTCATTTAATTCCGCAAAAAAATATGATTTTTCTAAGATATATTAATCATATCAAATCATATTTTTTTTGCGGAATTAAATGAAAATAAATTTTATATGAAAATTATAGATCTCGACAAGATCTACAACTTTCTAGTTTTGAGTTTTTTCATTTGAAGTCGTTAAGATTAGGGATGAAAACGGATCGGATACGGACGGATATCACTGATATCGTATTTGTTTTTATATTTATGTCCGGATTCGGATTCGAATACGGATAATATCAAAAATGTCGGATAGAATACGATTGGATATCGACATCATAAATATGTGATTTAAATATTTGGATACGAATACGGTATCGGATGTTAAATATTCATACTCGAATACGGACGGATTAAAACCCCTCTAAACAAATTCGGTCTCGAATACGGTCGGAAAATATCCGTACCGTTTTCATCCCTAGTTAAGATGCTCAAAAAATTAATAACATATTTAGATTTAAGGGTATTTTCATCTTTTCACATGTGCAGTTTGACGGCGTTAGAGCCCAAACTGACGGAAGTGGCATGGAGGACACGAAAAAGTTGGAGTAGTGTCACTGAAGACCGCTGAATTTTTCCAGGGGCACACAGGGAATTGCGATCTTTTATAATGACACGCAGGGAAAAGTCTCTAAATGTACCGGGCGTTTCACTAACTGTGTTTTTAATAAAGAAAAGAACTTCCAACTATTTTTCGAATTAAGCAAGAGTAAGAACAATCTCCACCAGAAGCCCAAAATCAGGTCCCTTATTTTAATTAGAGTTTATTTTAATTTTGTATGTCTAATTTTTCTAAGTTAAACTTCACCATTAGCCTCAAATCAGAGTGAGACTTGTCTAACTATTTTTTTATTTTGTCTTCCTTTCGATATCTCACTCTCTCCTAGACCTCATCCTAATCGATAACCGGCTCCTTGTTATCATCCTTCTTCGTCCCAACTAACTTAGAGCACAATAGTTTATTTCCCGTGCTAACGCTACGGATCACATTAAATCTAAAGTTAATTCTATCAAATATATTCCAAGCAAGAAAAAACAGCAACAAAGAGTGTAAAAACAATAACCAGAATGCCAGCGAGGAGCAAAATTATCAAGTTACTCCGGAAAACAATAAGAAAGAAAAGAGACGTAGGCAATTGGTTTATAATAACTTTGAAACAAGCTTAAACAAGCAATACTGGCAGTAAGAAAGCACTTGTAAATAAATAGAGAAAAAATTGAGAGCATATTCTCTAATGCAACAATGTCAATCATCCTGCAAAGGTCCACGTGATTCTTCAAATTTTCATCTAATCTCTTCTCTCCACATGTGCGTATAATTTTATTGTTTTCCGGTAAGTAGTTTAATCAGTTTAGCTGAAATTTATAACAATTAGGTCAAAATCAGAGGGAGCACTTGCAATTTCAAGATTGGACCAGAATAAGAATGCAATATTTTTCTGTATCTTCATATAGAACCCTAAAGCACAATTAGAATTCCAACAATCAAAGGGTGAGGGTGAGAATTAGGGTTGGAGTTGACAGTGTCGCTAACAGTTAGGCTGCCACATTGCAATCTAACAGTTACTGATTTTTTTTTCAGCCGTTCAGTACTTCAGTGGAAAGGAAATAGCTAGAACAACCAGCAGCTAAATTTCCAGATCACCTCGTCGTCGCTGATTGCCACGGACTCATGCACGATGTTGCCAATCATTGTGACCTTTGTGTCGAGGGCGCTCTCGGCCTCCTGCACCTCAACTTCTTGGCTGCCAACCTATTCTTAATTTCGTTTGTCCTCTCCATGACTCTGAGCTTGCTGATCTTCTTGCTAGTAGCATTGAGCTCCTGCCGGATGTTGTCCAGATCGAACTTCCCTGCAGCAGCGACGAGAACCAGGGGAGTCAGAAACCGGCCGGGGATCCGGAAGACGTTTGAGGGAGAGGGGCAGGGTAATGAGGAGAGGAGACACTTTCGTGCCATGTGTTGTCAAAGGCGATGACCTCGTTGACGAGCTCGAGGGAGGCGAACTGGCTGCGTTGGGAGTCGCGAATAAGGTCGGGCAGCCTGGTCTCGGCCCGACAGCCACCCGGAAGAAGCCACCTTGGCCGCCATTGATCGGGCGCTCGCTCGAGTCGAGCGCCTACACCACCCTCGCCGAATCGCCTTCGAGGGGCGCCTTCCACGAGGCAAGCCGAACTTCTGCTATGGGACCCCGTCCAAACGGGCTTGCTGTGTAAAACGTCGTTGATTTTCACGAAGGGAAATCCACAGAAACGAAGTGTAAAATGACGAAACAATCCGTCAATTTACCCAAATCTCAGTGATACATAAAATCATACACGAATATCAGAGTACAATAGAGAGTTTTACATAAATTATTCTCTTCGTCACGCAGGGCGGAACACAGTCACACATAGCATCAAGAATAGCATCTGACGAAGATAGCAACGGAAAACAATCTCCTGGAACCAGCTCGAGCGTAGAACAGACCCTCTAGTCCTCCCAATCATCTCCCTCGTAGTCGTACTCGGGCTCAGAACCTGTCAAAAATCTATCAGTACACTTGGTACTGACCACGCATCGCCCACCCTATGTTTGCATTGCTTTATGAAAAGTAGAATGCATTGAGGGAAGTAGAAAGAAACCTATTTAGACTGTGGGTTTCCTATGCAAGTAGTTAATATTTTAATAATAAGATGTTTGTCAGATTTTAACCCATCTTATTCACACGTTTTTCCTAAACCCATCGCACACATCACATCTCATCTCACTCTCTCTCTCTAGGCGACGAGATCGACTCCCGCTCAGATCTCGCCTCAACGGCCAGAGCCGGAAACCAACACGAAACTCGGAGAAAAGCTAGAAAGGACTCATCTCTCTAATCAAGTGGGAATGTCCATATCCGCGGACGCGGCTATACGTATAGATCGATCAACTCTGCAGATCGTGTACACCTGGTAATCCATAAGATCGCCATCCTCGATGATCCGGCTCGTTTAGGCTGATTCCAACTGCCTCCCAATCGGTACAGTACCACTCTACCACTCAGCCCTAGGCCACCCCGGAGTCCACCGAAATGCTGAGACTGTGAGACGTAGTACCGGCCCCCAAGGTCACTACGCTGTCTTAGGAGGGTGTGGGTCCCTATGCCCGTATCTTTCTACACTATCACCTTCCAACCTAGTAGTAGTGGTATCGCCCTAGTCAGTCGGGTAATCGTCCCCCGCCCATCGAGAGCGAGTGGTGTGCACGAAGGTCCCATGGTTCCGGTTCTCAAGACATACCAGTCCTTAGGGGGACCGGACAGGATATCTTCTCAAGAGGGGATCACCAACTCCCCCGTGCCACGACAGCACCTTCACCAGGGATAACTAAACCCCAGTTCACCTCACAACATACCCGCCACAGGTAACTCTCGTGAGGGATGCTCAGGTCGCACTCCTCCAGCAAGACTTACCCTAAAGACTCGTCGTAGGATCCTGTCCGATCGACTCAACCCTCGCCACTCATCCAAAACGCACGCCAAGATCTCCCCAGTTCTTTTATCAGATTTACCAAGTTCTCAGCATTGTGTGCCTTATACATATATGCCTCTCACTCACCGGCATCACATCACAGATATAATGCGAGTAAGAGTAAAAGCAGTAATATGTAACATGCGAGCATCTAGCCTAACAACAGGATGAGCAGGGGTAAGGTTGCAACAAGGAAAAGGGCTCAAAGTAAAGCATCTACCATGCAACCTATCATCATATTATTGCATAAAAAGTAAAGCACTAGCAATTCTATATTTGCATGCATAATAGGTTCTACGAAAGTGGGTGGGGCGTGGCACCTGGCAGGTCATCACCTAAGTCCTCGCTGTAGTCGGGGTCGTACTCCTCAGTCGGCAGGTCCTCCGGCTCTGTTAAACGTAACGTAAAGTCGCATTAACGACTCCTATAGAGGTGCACAAAGAAGCAACAAAAATTCAAAAGATCCAAATGCACTCAAACACAAGCCTATAACATAAAGCTCTTTTTTAGAGAAATTTAGAAACTGGTTTGGTATTTTTCTGAGTTAAAATGAATTAGTTATGAATTTCTAAAGATTAAATGATTTTCTAGAAAAAGAAAAAGAATAGGAAATTTCAGGCAGTGACACATGGCAGCATCCGATTTGCCAGAGATACATGTGAGGCTGACAGGTGGGTCCCGTTGACCAGTCAATGGTCAACGATCAACTTTGACCGGGCCTTAGATGGGCTTTGATGGGCCGGGTTGGGACGGTCTGGGTCGGGCTAGGCCCGCCACGTGTCGCACGCATGTGCGTCCACGTCACTGAAAGTCCTATGTTTGGTGTTGGTAATTAGTGACAATACCTAAGTACTAATCCTATGCCTAAGTTGTATGTAGCATATGAGGATTAGTACATTCCAAGGTTGGTGGCAAGATGGACATGGTGATCATGATGGCCACACTTGGATTTGGATGCAACCCTATGTGATCAAGGCAAAGGTATATGCTTAAGGGTTGTGTTTTAGTAACCAAGACACCTAGTGGGTGTGGTTACATTATAGGATAGATAGCCGTACTATAAAGAGGGGAATGACGCGGCTATTGAACTCCTAAGTGCCTCTAGATGTGCATTTCATGATCATATGCATTTGGATAGAACTAATATCGCCACGAAAAATGTTTGTTGAAAAGGCTAACACACTCACACATGATAAGATCACTTGGTGGTGTTAGCACATTTGCGATGGCGGTGGAGTTTAAGTGGTAGAGAGGGTTTGGGTTCCTCTCTCCCTCCCGCCGAGCTTGCGAGGCGGGATTCAGGCGTTTTCGAGAAGTTGAAACGACTATTTTACACTACGCCGGAAGTTCGGAAAAGAAACGGAGGCGAACGGAGGTCACAGAGGTGACCAGACGCTGCACCGGACGCTGCACCGGACGCGGTCATGGAATGACCGGACGCGTCCGGTGAGTGTTTAGTCTCTGCGCGGTTTTCAGTTCGATGATCGGACGCGAGGCGCGTCCGGTCACTGATCATCGGACGCGTCCGGTGGTTCAGGGAGCTTACTGGACTCACACCGGACGCTGTCACTGTCGCGTCCGGTCTTGTTCTTCAGCGCGTCCGGTCCTTGTTTCGTTGAGCGCTGCTCAGGCGACCAGCGCGTCCGGTCCTTCACGGGACCAGCGCGTCCGGTCGTTCCCGGCGCGTCCGGTCGTTTGGACCAGCGCGTCCGGTCTTTGTTTCGCAGATAGCCGTTGAGCGACCAGCGCGTCCGGTCCTTTGGACCAGCGCGTCCGGTCAGTACTTCAGAGTTAGCCGTTGGGCGACCGGCGCGTCCGGTCAGTTGGACCACCGCGTCCGGTCTGCCCGATTTCGGCTGTTTAAGATTCTAACGGCTATATTCGAAGGGGTATGTCTATAAATACTCGTTGGCCGGCTCAAGGCTCCATGGCTCGGATATTTCTCGATCATTTGACATACGTGTGAGCACTTTGAGCTAAGCAACTCCCCTTCCACTCATCTCTCTTGCTTCTTTGCATATTCGAAGTGAGATTGAGTGATCCAAGTGCATTTGCATTGTGAGATAGCATCTAGTTGGCACTTGGTGGTTGATTTGCTGCGGGATTCTTGTTTCTCTTGGTGGTTGCCGCCACCTAGACGGCTTTGAGCAGCTTGGAGGGGTTGGCAAGAGTTGGTGATTGTATCTTGGCCACCTCCGGTGATTGTAAGGGGTTTGTGCCTACCTCGGCGAAGAGCCAAAGGCAACGCTAGTGAATTGCTCTTGTCATTGCAACCTCTTGCCATTTGGTAGGTTCTTGTGGCGCCTTTTGACAGGCTCGGTGTGTGACCGATTAGCCACCGAACCACGTGGTGAAGAGGGACACAACGGGGACTAGCGTGCCGGCAAGCACGTGAACCTCGGGATAAATCTTCGTGTCATCACTTTCATATTGTGATTGATTGATCCCGGTGTTTGGTTATCTCGGTATTCATCTCTTGATCATATTGATTGGTTGGCTCAATACTTCGCCCCTCGGTGATACCCTCCTAACTCTCTCTTGTATTATTTTCTTAGTTACCTTGATAGCTTGTTAGTGTTACTCTTAGCTTGTGTAGTTAGCTAGCTCTAGTTGTAGTTACCTTCTCGGTTTAACTTGTGCAGTTGAAGTGCAAATACTAGAATTGTGAATTGGATAGGTGGCTTGCAAACACCCCATAGGCTAAGCAAAACTCGCATCTCGCTAGTTGTTATATTGATAAACTTGTTTAGCTTGTCTTTGTAGAAAGTTTTAAAAAGGCTATTCACCCCCCTCTAGCCATCAAGACCTTTCAAGTGGTATCAGAGCAGTGGTCACCGTTTGTAAGGCTTAACAACCTCGGTGTAAGATGGCTCAAGTTATGTTCAATCATGTTAATGGCAAGCCTCCATTCTTTGATGGCGTCTCTTCCTTTGATCATTGGAAAAGGAAGATGAAGCAATATCTAGGCAATATACATGAGAAGGTTTGGGATGTGACCAAAGAAGGATACGTCATTCTTGATGAGGAAAACCTCACTCCCAATGACCGCATCAACAAACAATGCAATACGGCGGCACTTGACACAATCTATCGTGCCATTGATGATAAAGTATTTGAGCAAATCAAAGATCTTGAAAAGGCAAATGAGCTTTGGATAAGGCTTGAAGAAACATATGAAGGCACTTCAACGGTAAAAAGTGCCAAACTATATATGCTCAAGGACAAGTTCTCCACATTCAAGATGAAGGATGATGAATCCATCCCAGAGATGTTCTATAGGCTCCAAGTCATTGTCAATGATCTCAAGGGGCTTGGGGAGAAGGTTGAGGACAAGGACTTCTCACACAAGTTCTTGATGTGCTTACCCAAGAAGTTTGCCACCTTGAGAAGAATAATCTTTAGAGAGGGATTGGACAAGGTCAAACCAACCAATGTGCTTGGAGATATAATGACCGATGCCCAATACAATGATGATGAAGATGAGGTAGAAGAGAAGAAGGAAACCAAGGTCAAGCAAGAGAAGCCCATTGCATTCAAGGCTTCATCCTCTAAGGGCAAGAGCAAGGTTGTTGATGATGATGATCCATTTGATGATGAGATCATGGCCCTTCTAGTGCAAAAGATGGGTCGGTTCATGAAGAAGAGAGGCTATGGTGCAAGAAAGAGAAGGGACTTCATGAAGGCAAAGGAGGTGCTTTGCTACAATTGCAATAGCCCCGATCATGTAGTGGCAAAGTGCCCCTATGAAGACAAAAGATATCATGATGGGGAGTTGAAGTTAAAAAAGAACAAGAAGGAGAAGAAAGCAAAGAAGAGCTTCACATTCAACAAGAAGAAGAAGGGTGGTGGTTATGTAGTCACTTGGGATAGTGACAACTCCGATAGTGATGATGATGCAAGCTCTAGTGATGATGAAAGGACCACTCGGCGAGCCATTGCAAACATCGCCCTCTCCAACAAGCCATCCATCTTCGACACTACATCAACATGCCTTATGGCCAAGCCTACCAAGGTAAAACATGATGATAGTGATGATGATTCTTGTGCTAGTGATGATTGTAGGAGTGATGATGAGGAGGATGAGGACTACTCCAAGGATGATCTATTAGGCATAATAGATCAAATGAGCAAGGGCTACAAGAGGACAACCAAGAAATACAAAATCTTGGAACAAGAGCTCATTGCCAAGAGCAATGAAAATGATGCCTTGATGGAGGAGCTTGTTGCTCTCAAAAAGAGTAAGGAGTGCAAAGGAATTGAACAAGAGCTCAAAGCTCTTAGGAAATCCTTTGATGAGCTAGAGGCTTCTCGTGAGTGTCTAAAGGAAGACCACGAGGATCTTGAAATTGCTCACACTAGGCTTAAGGAAGCCCACTCCACTCTACTTGAGCTCATCAAGGAAAAGGACCTTAAGTTGGAGAAGTTCATGAAGGAAGCTAAGGAGGAGCAAGTGATTGTCACTTGTGATATTGGACTAACATGTGATATTATTGATGATTCTTTATTTGTTAGTCCTACTAATGCTTCATGTAGCTCATCATCATCCACCACAACCAACTCTACCTCTACTACTAGTGATTCATCACTTGTGGTTGAGACTCTCAAGAGAGAGGTGGATGATCTCACCCGCGCATTAGGCAACGCCTATGGTGGGGATGCCCGCTTGCTAAAATGCTTGGGTAGCCAAAGGTTCTCTCTTAACAAAGAGGGATTGGGTTATACTCCTAAGAAGGGCAAGGCGGCCTTTGCTACTCCAAAGTCTCGCTTTGTGAAGGGCAATGGTCGTTATTGCAATAGATGCAAGCAAGTTGGGCATCTAGAGATTAATTGCAATAAAATGAACAAGAACAAGAAAAATGCTAATGTACCTTATATTCCTTTTGATTCTTGTTATGTGCTTACCAAGGGTGAGAAAGGTGTGCATGCTAGGTTTGTTGGTACACCAATTGTGGGCCCAAAGAAGAAGGCCATTTGGGTACCAAAGAGCTTAGTGACTAACCTCCAAGGACCCAAGCAAGTATGGGTACCTAAGAAATATTAATTTGTTTTGTAGGTAAATTACAAGGCCGGAGGAAGGCATTGGGTGCTTGATAGTGGGTGCTCTCAACATATGACCGGTGATTCAAGAATGTTCAACTCTCTCAAATCAAATGATAGTGGCATTGATAGCATCACATTTGGTGACAATAGCAAGGGTAATGTAAAGGCTCTTGGAAGGATTGCAATCTCAAATGATCATAGCATTTCCAATGTGCTACTAGTTGAAAAGCTCAATTTCAACTTGTTGTCGGTTGCTCAATTGTGTGATCTCGGTTTCAAGTGCATATTTGGTGTTGATGATGTGGAGATAGTTAGTGTTGATGGCTCTAACTTGATCTTCAAAGGCTTTAGATTTGAGAATCTATACTTAGTTGATTTTAATGCTAGTGACACTCAACTTTCAACATGTTTGCTCACCAAATCAAGTATGGGTTGGTTATGGCATAGAAGACTTGGTCATGTTGGCATGAAGCAATTGAACAAGTTAGTAAAGCATGACTTAGTTAGAGGCTTGAAGGATGTCACATTTGAGAAAAATAAGTTATGTAGTGCATGTCAAGCCGGAAAGCAAGTAGGCAACACTCATCCATTGAAAAGCATTATGAGTACTTCCAAGGCATTTGAGTTGTTGCACATGGATCTATTTGGGCCAACTACATATACAAGCATTGGTGGCAACAAGTATGGCTTTGTGATTGTGGATGATTTCACTAGATACACATGGGTATTCTTTCTTATGGACAAAAGTGATGTATTTGACATATTCAAGAAGTTCATCAAGAGAGTGCAAAATGAGTTTGAAACCACAATCAAGAAAGTGAGAAGTGACAATGGAAGTGAGTTTAGAAACACAAGAGTTGATGAGCTATGTGATGAGCTTGGAATCAAACATCAATTCTCGGCCAAGTATACACCTCAATCAAATGGCCTAGTTGAGAGGAAGAATAGAACCTTGATTGATATGGCAAGATCAATGTTGAATGAGTATAATGTGAGTCATTCATTTTGGGCCGAAGCAATCAACACGGCTTGCTTCTATAGCAACCGCCTCTATTGCCACAAGTTTCTAGAGAAGACACCATATGAGATCCTAAATGGAAGAAAGCCCAATATTGCATACTTTCGGGTATTTGGTTGCAAATGCTATATTTTGAAGAAAGGCACTAGATTGAGCAAATTTGAGAAGAAATGTGATGAAGGATTCTTACTTGGTTATTCCACTACTAGCAAAGCTTATAGAGTATGGAATCTATCTAGTGGTTTACTTGAAGAAGTACATGATGTTGAGTTTGATGAAACAAATGGCTCTCAAGATGAAGAAGATAACTTGGATGATGTGAGAGGAACTCAATTGAGTTATGCTATGAAAGAGATGGACATTGGTGATATTAGGCCAAAGCAAGTGATTGATGTAGATGACAACAAAGATCAAGTGCTCCAAAATCCAATTACACAAGCTAGTGGTTCTCTAATGCAAAATCAAGCTAGTACATCATCTCAAGTGCAACAAGATCAACAAGTGGCTAGTTCATCATCTCCAACTCATGATCAACATCAATATCCAAGCAATCAAGTCCAAGTACTTCAACCAACTAACATTGCAAGAGACCATCCATTGGATTCCATCATTGGTGACATACAAAGAGGAGTTCAAACTAGATCAAGATTGACATCATTTTGTGGTCACTCTTCTTTTGTGTCAATGGAAGAACCCGAGAACATTGATAGAGCATTGAGAGATCCGGATTGGGTAAATGCAATGCATGAAGAGCTCAACAATTTCAAGAGAAATGAAGTATGGGAATTAGTTGAGAGGCCTAAGGATCATAATGTCATTGGAACAAGATGGGTCTTTCGCAACAAGCAAGATCAAGATGGGATAGTAGTAAGGAACAAAGCAAGACTAGTGGCTCAAGGTTACACACAAATAGAGGGTCTTGACTTTGGTGAAACTTATGCCCCGGTTGCAAGATTGGAAGCAATTAGGATCTTACTTGCCTATGCTTGTGCTCATAATATCAAGCTATATCAAATGGATGTGAAGAGTGCATTTCTCAATGGGTACATTCAAGAAGAGGTGTATGTGGAGCAACCTCCCGGTTTTGAAGATGACAAGAAACCCAATCATGTATATAAGTTGAGAAAAGCTTTGTATGGATTGAAGCAAGCACCTAGAGCATGGTATGAAAGATTGAGGGACTTTTTGCTATCCAAAGGATTTGTCATGGGCAAAGTTGATACAACACTATTTACCAAGAAGATTGGAAAAGACTTATTTGTGTTGCAAATATATGTTGATGATATCATATTCGGTTCAACCAATCAAGATTATTGTGATGAGTTTGGAAAAATGATGGCAAAGGAATTTGAAATGTCAATGATTGGTGAACTTAGTTTCTTTCTTGGACTTCAAATCAAACAAATGAAGGAAGGAACATTTGTGAGCCAAACCAAGTACATCAAAGATATGCTCAAGAAGTTTGGCATGGAAGATGCAAAGGGCATTACAACCCCAATGGGCACTAGTGGAAGTTTGGATAGTAACAAGAATGGCAACATGGTGGATCAAAAGCTTTATAGATCAATGATTGGTAGCCTACTCTATGTGACGGCATCAAGGCCCGATGTGATGTTTAGTGTATGCATGTGTGCAAGATTTCAAGCCTCACCAAGGGAAAGTCATTTGAAGGCAACAAAGAGAATATTGAGGTACTTAAAGCATACACAAGATGTTGGATTGTGGTATCCCAAAGGTGCAAGTTTTGAGCTAGTTGGATATTCGGATTCCGACTATGCCGGTGACAAAGTGGAGAGAAAGAGCACTTCCGGGACTTGTCAATTGTTGGGAAGATCACTTGTCTCATGGTCATCCAAGAAACAAAATAGTATTGCACTATCTACCGCCGAGGCCGAATACATCGCCGCGGGTAGTTGTTGTGCACAAATCTTGTGGATGAAGGCAACATTGAAGGACTTTGGAATCAATTTCAAAAATGTGCCATTGCTATGTGACAATGAAAGTGCCGTGAAGCTAACCAACAATCCGGTTCAACATCAAAGAACAAAGCATATTGATGTTCGCCATCACTTTATTAGAGATCATCAACAAAAGGGTGACATTGCTATTGAGAGTGTGGGCACCGAAGATCAATTAGCCGATCTATTCACCAAGCCACTTGATGAAAAGAGATTTCACAAGCTAAAGAATGAGTTGAACATACTTGACTTCTCCAACATGAGTTGATGCACCCCATATATGACATGCCTCTCCTTCGAGCCCCAAGGTATAATTGGTTGTCATGTCATACATTCTATGCTAAGGACTTGTTTAGTGCATCTAGTCATAATTTATATGTTCTAGGCTCATTCATGAAAATCAAATGAATTTGAAGTTTATATGGTACCACTATTGTTTCCATGACTTGTATGATCTAGTGGTAGCATATAACTTGTTTAAGTAGCTTGTGATCCTAAGTATTTAATCTAGAAAACTTGTCTAAATATTTGCTTCAACATGGTGCATGATAACCCTTTTAGTGAGGTGTGAAAAAGCTTGCCCTTGGATCCAACCGAAGTATTTTATTTATGCAGGCAATCTAGATTGAAACATAAACTTGATCCTCACCCCATAATTTAATATGATAATCTATCTAAAATTGGTCCCTTGTGGTTATTGGTGCCAAAGGGGGAGAAAATGTAGTTCACAAAGATAGAACTCAAAGGGGAAGAAAAATGTTGTGGGGGAGACAAATGTTGGTCACAAAGATAATTTTGAGCACACAAGTAGGGGGAGCAAGCTCTTAAGCATGAATGATGCATTTCCATGTGCAATTCATATGTATGATGCATAGTTATGCATTCCTTTTTTCTCCGATACTTTGCTTGTGTGGTGACTTGCTAGTATAATTTGAATGATGAATTGAAGTACTAGCATGAATTGGAAGTAGTTAGATTTCTCTTGCTCCATGTTTTTCATAGTAGTACTAGAACCTTGCTTATAATGTTGATCTCACGAGGTTTCTAGTTATGTTTGTGTTTTTCCAAGTGGAATCTAACTACACAAGGTGCTAAGATGGTGTTTATCGCTACTCCGATGGTATCACGCTTCAAAGGTCTATAATCTCAAACACTTAGCACCTATTGGTAGTCAATGCTCCTATATTTTCCTATCTAAACATGTATGCTTCCAATATCCAAACATATAGCATACATGTAGGGGGAGCCATTGTTATCAATTTGAATTCATGATCATATGTCCATAATGCTTACACATGGTAATATACTTGGACAATGTGACATGGGTTCAATCAAAAATTTTATCATAACATCTTTGTGAAAGGGTTGTCACCAATTACCAACAAGGGGGAGATTGAAAGTCCTATGTTTGGTGTTGGTAATTAGTGACAATACCTAAGTACTAATCCTATGCCTAAGTTGTATGTAGCATATGAGGATTAGTACATTCCAAGGTTGGTGGCAAGATGGACATGGTGATCATGATGGCCACACTTGGATTTGGATGCAACCCTATGTGATCAAGGCAAAGGTATATGCTTAAGGGTTGTGTTTTAGTAACCAAGACACCTAGTGGGTGTGGTTACATTATAGGATAGATAGCCGTACTATAAAGAGGGGAATGACGCGGCTATTGAACTCCTAAGTGCCTCTAGATGTGCATTTCATGATCATATGCATTTGGATAGAACTAATATCGCCACGAAAAATGTTTGTTGAAAAGGCTAACACACTCACACATGATAAGATCACTTGGTGGTGTTAGCACATTTGCGATGGCGGTGGAGTTTAAGTGGTAGAGAGGGTTTGGGTTCCTCTCTCCCTCCCGCCGAGCTTGCGAGGCGGGATTCAGGCGTTTTCGAGAAGTTGAAACGACTATTTTACACTACGCCGGAAGTTCGGAAAAGAAACGGAGGCGAACGGAGGTCACAGAGGTGACCAGACGCTGCACCGGACGCTGCACCGGACGCGGTCATGGAATGACCGGACGCGTCCGGTGAGTGTTTAGTCTCTGCGCGGTTTTCAGTTCGATGATCGGACGCGAGGCGCGTCCGGTCACTGATCATCGGACGCGTCCGGTGGTTCAGGGAGCTTACTGGACTCACACCGGACGCTGTCACTGTCGCGTCCGGTCTTGTTCTTCAGCGCGTCCGGTCCTTGTTTCGTTGAGCGCTGCTCAGGCGACCAGCGCGTCCGGTCCTTCACGGGACCAGCGCGTCCGGTCGTTCCCGGCGCGTCCGGTCGTTTGGACCAGCGCGTCCGGTCTTTGTTTCGCAGATAGCCGTTGAGCGACCAGCGCGTCCGGTCCTTTGGACCAGCGCGTCCGGTCAGTACTTCAGAGTTAGCCGTTGGGCGACCGGCGCGTCCGGTCAGTTGGACCACCGCGTCCGGTCTGCCCGATTTCGGCTGTTTAAGATTCTAACGGCTATATTCGAAGGGGTATGTCTATAAATACTCGTTGGCCGGCTCAAGGCTCCATGGCTCGGATATTTCTCGATCATTTGACATACGTGTGAGCACTTTGAGCTAAGCAACTCCCCTTCCACTCATCTCTCTTGCTTCTTTGCATATTCGAAGTGAGATTGAGTGATCCAAGTGCATTTGCATTGTGAGATAGCATCTAGTTGGCACTTGGTGGTTGATTTGCTGCGGGATTCTTGTTTCTCTTGGTGGTTGCCGCCACCTAGACGGCTTTGAGCAGCTTGGAGGGGTTGGCAAGAGTTGGTGATTGTATCTTGGCCACCTCCGGTGATTGTAAGGGGTTTGTGCCTACCTCGGCGAAGAGCCAAAGGCAACGCTAGTGAATTGCTCTTGTCATTGCAACCTCTTGCCATTTGGTAGGTTCTTGTGGCGCCTTTTGACAGGCTCGGTGTGTGACCGATTAGCCACCGAACCACGTGGTGAAGAGGGACACAACGGGGACTAGCGTGCCGGCAAGCACGTGAACCTCGAGATAAATCTTCGTGTCATCACTTTCATATTGTGATTGATTGATCCCGGTGTTTGGTTATCTCGGTATTCATCTCTTGATCATATTGATTGGTTGGCTCAATACTTCGCCCCTCAGTGATACCCTCCTAACTCTCTCTTGTATTATTTTCTTAGTTACCTTGATAGCTTGTTAGTGTTACTCTTAGCTTGTGTAGTTAGCTAGCTCTAGTTGTAGTTACCTTCTCGGTTTAACTTGTGCAGTTGAAGTGCAAATACTAGAATTGTGAATTGGATAGGTGGCTTGCAAACACCCCATAGGCTAAGCAAAACTCGCATCTCGCTAGTTGTTATATTGATAAACTTGTTTAGCTTGTCTTTGTAGAAAGTTTTAAAAAGGCTATTCACCCCCCTCTAGCCATCAAGACCTTTCAGTCACGCATCTGGATTCCCAATGGGCTTGCGTCCACGGCATCTGGCTCACGGTGAACCAGCAGGTGTGGCTCACAGGTCGCTAACAGGGTCTACGGTGGACCATCTCCACCCTCTCTCTCCTTCTCACGGTGCACGGTGCACCAGGTGCACGAGAGGTGCCGCAAGTGCACCCTTCTCCCCTGCTCTTCACGGCGGCGCTACGCCGGCGGCGAGCTCACACACCAGTGCATGATGCCGGCTCGAGATGGCTACTAGTGGGCTCTACGGCCTCGCGGGTACACCAGAGAGCCCCTCGGCCCGTCCTCGTCGAGCGAGGTGGCCGGTATGGCTGGGAACGCCCTTGACACCGAGGCGCTCTAGCGCACGACCCGCCGGCAAGGCTTATGCGCACATCGTCCCCTCCTAGCTCTCTTCCTTATTCTTGTTGCGCGTGGCGTGTTTCTTGCTAGGGCGAACCTAATGGCCCTCCTTCGCTTACCTCCATCGGCCTATCATAACAAGAACAAGTCCTCACCATGGCAAGCTCTAGCCATGGCGGGCATGCTCTGGGCGGCGCCAAGGCGTCCGCGATCTCGAACCGGTATGGCTCGTCGAGTCCGTGATGTGCTTGGGTGCGTGCGAGTGCGAACGAAGCCTAGGCACCAACCTTGGCCATCCCCAGTGCAGGAATTGCCGCGACGGCACCAGCGTGCATGATGATGGCGAGCGGGGTGATGTAAGCGGCTCATCGGTGGTGGCAATGACGAAGGCTACTGGTGTAGGGCGAGACGGTGTCATGTAGCTAGGTAGCCGTGCAGTGCAGTCTCCCGGCGTGGAAGAAGACGTCGACGTCTTCTCCTCCGGCGCACTCGAACAACGACGTCGGCTTCGGGTTCCCGGTTCCTTCCCTCTTCCCCTCCTCCTCTCCCCCTTTTCTTTCCTTCCAGTGGTGTGGTGTGGGCTGTGTGCCACCAAGGCAGCAGCGAGCGGAATGGGAGGGGCTAAGGCACCAAAGGTCACCGTTTTATTGTGGAGGAACGTCCATGGCGCTCGGTGGACGGTGATGGGAGGGGTCGAGCCACGTGGCGGTGATCTAGGGGCCTTGGCTAGGGTTTAGGGCGATTGGAGTGGTGTGGTTCGAATTGGCGATGCCAATTTTTGGAATCGCAGGCGATTGGGCAGTGTCAGGTCGTGGCAGTGCGCCTGCGGCCATGGCAACCTCGCGCGTGTGATGTGTGGGAGAAAAGTGGGGCACGTGCGAGCGGTGGCATGGTGCTTGCAGAGCGGGGCATGGCAGCTTGGCGTGCAAGGTGACCAGTAGGGGACAGGGGAATCTCCTCTCGCCGTTTTCATGTCCCTGCTCCCTACTCTGTTTTTCGTTTGGGCAAAGCAGGGGAAAGCAAGTGGGAGGTGGGTGATGAAGGCGGGTCCCGCCCGTCAGCAAGCGAGAGAAAGGGGACGCGGCGTCCTCTGTCACGTAGCAGGCAGCGTCACGGGCTGACGGCCGCACGGCTTTGCTGGACCGGCTCGCGTGGCGAGCACGTGTGCGGCCACGTGAAGACTAGGGCGCGGCCGCGAGTTGGGCCAGGCCAGCATTGGAAGCTGGGCTAGAAGGAGTTTCCCAGCTCTCTTTTATTCTTTTAACTTTTCTATTTTATTTCCTTGCTATACCAAGTAATGCATTACTTATTAGTGTATATGTGTGAGTTGTTGTCGCAAGCAACCCTAGTGGTTCCACTCAGAAGTGTTTAGTTTTGTGACTAAATAGTCATGGATTCTTTTACACTTTTATCTAATTAGTTAAGCATTAATTAAATAAAAGTGGTTGCTTTTAATTAACATTATTGAAAGCCCAAGTTTGGTTTTGGTAATTAATAATACCAAGTTGCTAATGCCATGTGTTAAGTGTTTTGAGTTAGACATAAGCAACACATGTGATGAAGGTGTATGTGGCAAGGAGTGGTGGCCACAAGATCACAAAGAAATGGTGCATGGACATAAAATGACGATCATGGTGGAGATGCACATAAAATGATGGACATGATGATCAAGTAGAGGAGAAGGATCTAGGAGCGCAAGGCAAAGGTATAACCATAGGGTTTTCTTTTTTGCCGGTCTAAGTTGAGTAGAGAAGTGATTGACCGGCTTTAGGATACATAGCCGACTATCAAGAGGGGCAATCACGGTTAGCTCGGAAATCAAGTATCACTAGATCAATGTCTTGAGCATATGCATTAGGATCTAGTAGAGAGCTAACATATTGCCTTAAAAATGTTTATGAAATGCTAACACACATGCACATGGTGGTGTACACTTTGTGGTGTTAGCACATTTGCGAAGACGATGGAGTTTTAAGCGGTAGAGAGGGGTTTGGGTTCCTCTCTCCCTCCCGCCGAGCTTGCGAGGTGGGATTCGGCATTTTTTGGGAAGTGAAATACCTATTTTCTACTGCGCCAAAAGTCAGAAAAGAAACGGAGGCGAACGGTGGTCACTGTGGTGACCGGACGCTGCACCAGACGCGGTCATGGTCTGACCGGACGCGTCCGGTCAGTTCTCGCAACAGTCAGCGCGCGGGAGCTAGGGTTTGCAACCGGCGCGTCCAGTCCCTCACAAAACCGGAGCGTCCGGTCATGCACCCAGAGGGGCAGAGCTAGACGTAGAGCCGACCGGACACGCGGCGTGTCCGGTCACGTGCGATCAGATGCGTCCGATCACGGTGGGAGCTCTCTGGACTCCGATCAAACACTGGGTGCAGCGCGTCTAGTCAAACGCTGGAGCACGTCCGGTCACGGCAACGGCTACTTCTAACGTGCACTGTTTTTGCTTGTCCTGTAGTGACCCTGACCGGTACGTCCGGTCAGCACATTTTTAACTGCGTCGTCCGGTAACGGCTAGCTGCGTACCCCTTCGCTATAAATAGAAGTTGGCCGGGGTTTGGGGTAACTCTAGCACATTTTGAGACCTAGAGACATCCTTTGAGCTAGAGAACAACCCCTCCACTCATCTCTTTGCTTGGTTGTACATCTTGAGTGAGATTGAGTGAGATTCAAGTGCATTACTTGAGAGTTGCATTCTAGAGGCACTTGATCTTCGAGTTGCTGCGGATTTCTTGTTACTCTTCCGTGTTTCCTGACACGGTAGATGACTTGGAGCAGCGGAAGTGATTGAGCTCATAATTAAAGATTGTTGGAGCCCTCACCAAGTGTTGTAAGGGGTTCTTGATCATTCCCCACGGGAGTTCACAAATTGGATACTCTAGTGGAGCTTGTGGCTTGGAGGATCCCCATCTTGTGTGCGGTTGTGCGGCACCCGCCGAGGACTCGACTCTTGATAGTTGATTAGCTCGCGAACCGACAAGTGGGTGCATCGCCACAACGAGGAGTAGCTTGCCGGGAAGCAAGTGAACCTCGGTAAAAAACCTTGTGTCATCTCTTTTCCCGAGGATTTCTCTTGTGATTGCTCATTGTGATTGATTCTTCGAGTGCATTACTTCTCTACATCGTTGGTATAAGAATCAAGTCACTTGCTCTTTACTTTCTTGTACTAGTCCTAGTGTAGTTTGCTTAGTGTAGCCTTTATCACATAGGAGTAAGTAGCTTAGTGACTTAGTCTTGTTGGTGTGTATTAGAGATCATAGCCTTGCTTTACTAGAATTGTATAGGTGGCTTGTATAGTGTAGTTGAGCTAGTGCTAGAATTAGCTTAGCCATCTTTTATACTAACGTGGTTGTTTAGTGAAGCTTGTAGATTTTCAAATAGGCTATTCACCCCTCTAGCCATTTGGACCTTTCAATTATAAAGAACATAAAATCCAACTCAAGCATAATTTATTTAAATGCAAAGATGCAATTAACTAATTTAGGTGCTACTTGTGCAACTAGGTTAGGTTTCCTATATGACACCTCACCATTCATGGTTTTATTAGAAAATTTTTTTGTAGTTGTGGTTTTTGGTTTCCTGGAAATTTCTGGGTTGTTACACTATGCCGCCACCGAGGGGCGTCGTCCGTGGGGTCGGGCATCTTCCACACAAAGACAGTGCAATGGTGCCTGGGTAGCGTGAGCGCTGGCAGCGAGCGATCGCGGCAGGGGGTGGCGATGCCTGGCGAGTGTGAGCGTTAGTGGCGAGCCATCGCGGCAGGGGGCGATGGTGCCTGGCAAGCGATCACGGCAAGAGTGAAAGGTCTTAATATGGCTAAAGAGGGGTGAATAGCCTATTAAAATTCTACAAGATCACTAGAGCAATTTGATTAGTATGATAAATGGCGTAATGCAATTTTCTCTAGCTCTGCAAGGGTTGCAAGTCACTTATTCAAATAATTCTAGTTGATATAATCACTGAGTATACACAAGAGCTAAGTTGCTACTCACTAAGAGCTCTCAAACTTGCTACACTAAAGAGCTCCACTAGATGAACTAAAACTACAAAGCAAGCTCTTAATTCTAGCTACACTAAAGAGCTTACTATAACTAGTTTGCGGGAAAGTAATGGAGATGGTGAGGTAATTATACCACCGCATCGAGGGATGAACCAATCATGATGTAGACAACCAATCACTGGGAAAAATCCAATTAATCACAAGATGGACACAAGATTTTTCTCCCAAGGTTCACGTGCTTGCCGGCATGCTAGTCCCCGTTGTGTTGACCAACACTTGGTGGTTCGACGGCTAAGAGATATAGCACGAACCTCGTCCACATGTTGGACACCGCAAGAACCGACCCACGAGTGAGGTAGCTCAATGACACACGCAATCCACTAGAGTTGCCTTTGGCACTCCGCCAGGGAAGGCACAAGAATCCCTCACAATCATCGAGAGGTGGATAAGAACAATTACCAACTATTGCCATAACTCCTCCGCTGCTCCAAGTCATCTAGGTGACGGCAACCACCAAGAAAAACAAGAAATCCGCAGCCACAACGATCTCCAAGTACCACTAGATGCAATCACTCAAGCAAATACACTTGAAATCACTCAATCTCAATTTGAATTCGCAATCAAACTAGAGAGATGAGTGGGAGGGAGTTTGCTCAACTTAAAGGATGCTATCACAAGTAAGAATGACCAAGAGAGTGAGCAAAGGCCGGCTAACGAGCTTATATAGATGTTCCAAGAAAATAGAGCCATTGGCCCTCTCACTGTGCTAATTTTCGTACTAACCGGACTCACTACAGTAGCGTTCGGTCGCGAACAGAGAGGTTCCAGAGATGATTTTTATCGACCGAACACGTCCGGTCGCTCTCCCTCAGCTTTTCCAGGCCTCGAACAGTGGCACAGACGCGTCCGGTCATGCCCCAGAGCCAGAGTCTGGTCGTATCCATAGATCAGCCCTCTCAGCGGCACTGACCGGACTCGCTACAATACGACCAGACTCACTACAGTAGCGTCCGATCGCAGAGTCTGGTCACAGACGTTCGTTCGCTCGAGCGGCCGTAACTCTTATCTCCGAACTCCGAATTCGATGATCTTGGATATTTTAGAAAGCTTATTCAGAGGGATACACAACCCACATGAATACTTGATCCAAAGCATAATAGATCAATACAGTTTTCCAATCCAAGAGCCATCCCTTCTCTTTTTTAACTCAAGTTCCTCCAAAACTTCTCTAACTTCTTCTTCTTTGCAAATGTGCCAACACCATCAAGTGTACACCACCATGTGCAAGTGTGTTAGCATTTTTCAAGCATTTTACAAGGGTCACAAGTTAGCACCTAGTGGCACTCGATAAACCATTTAGTAAAAGATTTCTCATCTTTATAGTACGACTATCGATCCTAAATGTGATCACACCCTTTATGGTGCCTTGATCACCAAAACCAAGACTCTATGCAATACCTTTGCCTTGATCTCCATCGAGTTTTGTTTTTCTCTTTCTTCTTTTTCAAGTTGAGCACTTGATCATCATTTCATGTCCACCTTCCTCACTATGGACTTGAATCTTGCTCCACACTTGGATTGTACCAACCTCATCTAATTCACACACTTAGCATAGAGGTTAGTACTAAGGTTTTATCAATTAGTCAAAACCAAACTAGGGCTTTTAATCTCCCCCCTTTTGGTAATTGATGACAACCTTTTTCACAAAGATTTTCAATAAAAATCTTTTAGATTCATGTTGCTTGGCCAAGCATTTTACCATGTGTAAAGGATATGGACAAGTTTTATAAACCCGAATTGGTAGCAATTGCTCCCTCTACATATGTGCTAAGAGTTTCGATTTGAGAGTTTGCACATATGCTTAGATAGAAAAATATAAGAGTCAATTTCTACCAAATGATGCTAAGGTGTAAAGAATGAACCTTTGAAGCGTGATACCAATCGGAGTTGCCAATATACACCATCCTTAGCATCATTAGTAACTAGACATTCACAAAAACTAGAAAACCCCGTGCGATCAACATTATATGAAAGGGTCTAGTTTTTACAAGATAAGCACTAGTTTAGTTACTCTACCAATGCATGCTAGTAATTTATTTCATCAATCATATTCTACTACTAACATACACCACACAAGCATGGATATGGGATTTTAAGAACTTGTGCCATGCAAGCAAACATATGTAATGTACATACAAATGCAACATACAAGTTTATGAGCTTGTTCCCACTATTTGTGTGCTTTAAATTTTAATTGATCCCTTTTCTTTTACCTATCTTACTATCTTTGGTTTCTCTCCCCCTTTTGCTTATCTTTGGGAATTACTTTCCCCTTTTGTCATTAATGACCACAAAAGGTTAACTCAAATTTTAAGGTAGTGTAAAACCATGATAAGTGAGGATTATCTTCCTAAATCTGGTTCAATCTAGATTACTTGTAAAGATATTTAACTCGGTTTGAACCAAGGACAAACTTTGTCACACCTCTAAATAAGGGTTATCATGCACCATATCGAGTTAAACACTTATAGCTCATTTCTTAGATCAAACACTAGGTTCATAAGCCAACAACATGTCATATGCTACCACTAGATCATTTCAAGCATACAAGCAATAGTGGTACCATACAAGCATCAAATTCATTTGATTTTCATGAATGAGCCTAAGACATGATAAGAATGACTAGATGCACTAAATAAGTCCTTAGCAAAGGATGAATGACATGTCAAATAACTTTACCTTGCTTTACTCGAAGGAGAGACATGTCATATAATGGGGGTGCATCAACACATATTTGAGAAGTCAAGTATGTTCAATTTATTCCTTAGCTTGCAAAACCTCTTCTTATCAAGTGGCTTGGTGAAGATATCGGCAAGTTGATCATCGGTGCCCACATTCTCAATTGAAATGTCACCTTTTTGTTGGTGATTTCTAATAAAATGGTGGCGAACATCTATGTGCTTTGTTCTTGAATGTTGAACCGGATTGTTCATGGCACCGCACGTGAATCGCGACGTTGCGAGGCTTGCCTTTTGCTCCGTGTGGAAGGATGAGGAGGTTGACACAAATGATCTCGAATGTTTGATTTGAATAAGGAGAGAGAAGCCTTGAAAGTAAATCTAGATAGTTCGTTTTAAGATATTTTTCTGGATACAATTTTCTAGGTGGACTAAGAGGGAGCTTCTCAGCGGGAGACCTTTTTGTGTGGATCTAGCAAAGAAAAAGATGGTAAATTAATAGGATAGAATAGTGCACCTGCACTCAAGCATGGTGACGGGCATATGCGATGGACCAACTAGAGAAGGGCATGTGGATAGACGGATAGTGAAGGTGGTCGAGGAAGCGGTGTAATTGAGGAAAGTGGTCGGGAGGTTGCGCAGGTAGTGGAGAGGGAGGGGGCCATGGCAATGAAGGATGATGGGGGACAGTTCTGGCCAGTGAAGATAGAGTGTGGCGGGCCTTGATAGCGGTTGAGTAGGATCTGAACTAAAGTGGGAGTGGTATAGTGAAAAAAATGTCTAGAAAATAACTCCTAAAAATAAGAGCTAAGAATTTGAGAAAAATACTATTTTAAAGTTTGCCTTAGAGTAACAGCACTTAAAAAAACTCGATTCGCGGGGAATGACGTCCCACCGGGTAATTTATTAAGAAGAAGATCTTCTCACGCAGATTGAGAAAATTCTTGAACTCCGGCCCTACCCATACACATCGACACCTTCTCATGCAAATTGAGAAAATCCCTGGCCCCACCCATATACAACAGCACCGCATTCCCGTGAGACAGGACGACTACAGACCAGTATTTTGGCATGGAACAGACGAGGGGATTTTTTATCCGCAGGCCTAAAATTCGCTCTCGAGGGGGTTTGAACTCATGACCTGAGGAGTGCCGCAGGAAGCGTCGACCAACTGATCTAGCTTCCGTTGGCAACAACACTCAAAAATATATGTATGAGAGAAATAAAACTCAAATGTATAATGGAAACCACTTCTTGGCTCTCGTGAGCACACCGGAACGATGGCTGCGCGGTGGGCCTATTGCAATCTGCCTATCCTATCTCTCAAACCCATTCAACAAAGTGGAAAAGCACTTTTCAAAACAAAAAGGAAAAGCTAATTTTATTTGTCCCGCGCATATAATAAATGTTTTTTCAGATCCTTAAAAAATTATAAAAATGGATTTTCTAAACACCCCACAGGTTGTTTTTCACACAAAACACGGAAGAACGATTTGAGTTGTATTACTAGAAAAATAAAATTTTACTGTTGAAAAAGTTTGCTACTGAAACAATTAAATTAGATTAACCGAACAATTTAGACCATTTAAAATGGCTACAGCTCGTGAAAGACCATCCGATTATTATTCATCAAACCGCTGGTAAATGTTCAATTACAGAGTCATTGGAGTGATGATCTGAATGAGACTGGTTTCCACTTTTCAGTAAAGGCATCTAAATGTAAAATGTGCAATTACAGTGGAAGTCATTTGTATTCTAATCCCCAGTAAGAAAACTAATAATTGTTTCTAGCCGGAACTAATCTCTTTTGTGTTTGTTTACTAGGGTTCCTAGTGATTTTTAAGTGGAATTGAAACTGATTTACCCAAAAGATTGTGTTACTCCATATGTTTAACTTTTATAGATATAGACTATTTAGTAGTATTGTTCTGGGTTAAACTTCTCTAATTCTAAAAAGTTTCTAAAAAATACATTAAAATATATGATATCAAATAAATATATTGCCAAGACATATTTAATTACGAATTTAATAAAACTAACTTAGTGTATTATTCTTTTATAAACTTGAGATGTTCGAATTGTACGCCTAAAAACCCAAAGCCCGTGGGATCGGGGGAGGGAAAACCGTAGGATCAATATCGAACGTCGTCGTTCTGACTCTCCCTGCGGCGGCGCGGCAAACCAAACACACCACTCCGCCATCGCCGTCGTCGTCGTCGATGGAGTTGGAGCGGATTCCAGCGGCGTCCGCCATGGACTGGAGCATCGACCTCGACAGGAGTCTCCGCTCCCGCCAACCAGGTAGAGTCGACCGTCCCAATCCCCCTTCTCCATCTCTTTCCTCTATCCCCTCGCTCACCTCCGCTCTCGTCCGGCCGCAGCAACGCGCGTCCGCGCCGTCGACGCCGCCGGCCCACGCCTCCGCCAGCTCTGCACTTGCGCCATCGCCCCCGCGCCCGTCGCCTCCGCGTACGGCGTCCTTCCCGGGGAGGCGCGCGTCTTCGCGGAGACCATGCTCCTCCGCCTCGCCACCGAATTCAGGACCGCCGACGGCGCCATGCGGGCCCGCATCGTCAAGACCCTCCTCAACACTGCCACGGGGCCAGGGGCGCTAGCCGGGGCGCGCGTCGCGGAGCCCGACCAGTTGCTCAGGAGGGTCAAGGTGGTTTACGACACTGGGAACAAGCGGGACAGGGCGCTTGCACTGCGCGTGTTCGGGTGTTTCGCCGACATCGCCAAGGACAGCGTGCACGTCCGCTCTCTCATACTTTCCAGCTTGGGTGCCTCCAGTGCTTTGGAGGTCAGTACCTTTCTTTACCACTCAGTAGCGCAACGAATGATATGTCCCAGACACACTTCCTGGAGAAAATTGGATAAATTGTAATTGCCACCAAGTGTTTGCAAGCTGGAGGTTGTCCATTTTTAAAGATTAACAAACATGCTTGTCGATTGGCAGGTCAAGGCTGCAATTTTTGCGGCTGGCTGCATTTGTCATCTGTCAGAGGACTTCTCAAGGATCATTCTTGAAGTGTTCAGAAGATTGATATGTTCTCAGACATCAGAGCCACAAGTTATCATGGCAGCAATTAAGGCTTTCTGGAAGCTTGATTGTACGTTGGCTGTTATCCATAGAGTTCATGAGGTGTTTATGGATATACATTTGTCGCTTAAACACAAAATTTATCCATTTACTTCAATTTTGTCAACATCTGTGCTGCCTGTGCAAATTTTACATATACATGATTGTTCGCCCACACATATTGAACTAAAGTTACGCTCATGGCCAAACTAACATACATGTCATTGATAAAAAAATACCAATAACTGATACAGGGGATTTTTGAAATGGAGAGAACTAGATAATGTTACATTCTGCTTTCACATTCCTATAAAGGAGTTATTCTTCATATTTTTGTATGCCGTTGTTTTCACTGAACTTTAAGAAGACATTTTTATTGTCAACCTTACAGGTTGGAAAACAGATGGTTCTAGGCACACTGGAAGATGTCTTCAAATCTGAAATGCTCTTTTCGCTCTCAAGATTGTCATCCAAGTCGATCATTTTGTTTTCTGACCAGGTAGCACAATGCTATCATCCCTGCAACTGTGTTTCCTATTATGTCATGTTAAGCATATAGTTTTATTTATTGAAAAGATTCAATTTAAGTGACATATGGTCCCAAATTTCTATTGGCAATTGCATTTTTCCTTTTTCAAACAATATTAATTGTCCCATACGTAGGGCTGGTGAGTCTGAGTGGCTCCTTGAGCCAGCTCAAGCCGGTGACCCGGGTTCAATCCCCGGCGTTGGCACCAGGAGGCCCCTCCTTTGGCCTTCCTTGTGAATTTTTCCCCATATACTTCATCCTTTGTCAGTTTACTGGAATACAGCTTCTTCTTTGTGCTTTCTGTAAAGTAAAAACACTGCTAGATAAGATTTACATTATGCAACATGGGGTCCATGATATACACAGCTTCATAGTTCTTGGAGGTTACCTAAAAAACCTCCTTCCCTTCTTTGGCGTTAGCATTCATATTGCACCCTCTGTTTTATATGCCTGCAAACTTCTATATAATTTAAAAAGCTATTTATTTATCTGATTCTCTGGATAAGAGACCCTCGGGGCTAGCAATGATCCACAAATATGACTATTCTCCACTGTTGAATGATTTTGAACTAACTTTATTTCTTTGATCAACTTTGTATTGCAGGTGGATTTACTGTTACTGTTTATGGATCAAGATTCCTCTTCTGTGAAGTCTATGGCGTTAAAATGCATGCGTTTTATGTTTTGCAGAAATACCTGCCATTTTCCAGTTATTAGGACTGTTTTGGGCAGATTGTTGCCACTAATTGATGACGAGGATTTTCCACTTGACTGTAAGAGTGATGTGTTAAGGATTCTGCAGAAGGTGATGACTAACTGCCTCTGTGCTTGATTTATACTCCATTTTTTCTCTTATCTTATTGTAAAAATACGTTTTCAGATTGTAGAAACACCGCACACCCTAATTAGGGGGGGTGACCTTCATTATATAGCCTAATAGGCTAGGGTTACAATGTACATGGGCCAATGGGCCATACGCCCAATATGGGCTGTTACAATTACATTCTAACACCCTCCCTCAGTCTAAGCGGGAGTGTCACGAACACAAAGACTGGACCTAAAGTCAGTGAACAACTGTACAGGTAACCCTTTGGTCATAATGTCCGCGAACTGATGAGATGATGGAACATGGAGCACCCGAACCTGTCCCAAAGCAACCTTCTCACGGACAAAGTGAATATCTATCTCAATATGCTTCGTACGACGATGATGAACTGGATTGGCGGTCATGTAGACAGCACTAACATTGTCGCAGTAGACGATCGTCGCCGAAGAGATGGGTGCGTGGAGCTCCTGAAGTAGCTGACGAAGCCAACAAGTCTCAGCCACAGCGTGTGCAACAGCACGATATTCCGCCTCCGCACTCGAACGAGAAACCGTAGTCTGTCGTTTAGAGGACCAAGAGACTAAGTTGTCGCCGAGGAAGACACAGTATCCTGAAGTGGAGCGCCGAGAGTCGGGACAGCCAGCCCAATCAGCATCAGAGTAGGCAGTCAAGCTGGTGATACTGCCCGTGCCGATGTGAAGTCCGGTAGACAGGGTGCCTTTAACATACCGCAGGACACGCTTGGGCATTGCAAGATGAGGCTCGCGCGGGTCGTGCATGAAGAGGCAAACCTGCTGAACTGCATAGGCAAGGTCCGGACGAGTCAGCGTGAGATACTGTAGAGCACCGGCGAGACTGCGGTACTGAGTGGCATCCGCCACCGTAGCGCCATCAGTAGCGGAGAGCTTGGCGTGAGTGTCAACAGGAGTCGCCGTAGAGTGACACTCAGCCATGCCGGCGCGCTGAAGCAAGTCCACAGCGTACTGGCGCTGAGACAGAAAGAGGCCATCAGCAGAACGCGTGACAGAGATCCCGAGGAAGTGATGAAGATCCCCGAGATCTGTCATGGCGAACTCGGAGTGAAGAAGCTCGGTGAGTCGTCGAAGAAGCGAGGCTGACGAGGCTGTCAGCACAATGTCGTCGACGTAGAGTAGTAAGTAGGCGATGTCGGATCCCACTTTGTAAACAAAGAGGGAAGTGTCGGAGGCCGAAGCTGTGAAGCCAGACTGCCGGATGAAGCCAGAGAACCGCTGGTGCCACGCCCTGGGTGCCTGCTTGAGCCCGTACAAGGACTTTTGCAGGAGGCATACGTGGTCGGGAGCCGCCGGGTCGACGAAGCCGGGCGGCTGCTGACAGTAAACCGTCTCGTTCAGATGGCCGTGAAGAGAGGCATTCTTCACGTCCAACTGATGGATCGGCCAGGAACGAGAGGCGGCGATGCTGAGGACGACCCGAATGGTGGCCGGTTTGACAACCGGACTGAACGTCTCGTCGTAGTCGACGCCGTACTGCTGCGAGAAGCCACGAACGACCCATCTGGCTTTATGACGAGCTAGAGAACCATCAGCATGATACTTGTGCTTGAAGACCCACTTGCCGGTGATGACGTTGGCTCGAGGTGGGCGAGGGACAAGACGCCAGGTGCCATTATCCATGAGGCCCTTGTATTCTTCAGCCATTGCTGCGCGCCAATTCGCATCAGCAAGCGCGGCGCGAGTGGTGCCTGGCAACGGAGAAGCCAGACTGGAGGCTGCCGCGGTGAAGCCGTACCGCTGCATGGGCGGCGGCAGGGAGCCCGTCTGGGAACGAGTCGCCCGCGCAGGAGCCTCCTGCGGTGCTGGATCCTGCGGTGCTGGAGCCGTGGGCGCCACCTGCTGCGTTGGTGGAGATCCCGAAGACGCCGCCGGTGGCGGCTGCGGTGCCGGCGGCGGAGCTGGACGACGACTGTAGTGGATGCCGAACCGCTGCGGCTGCGGAGCTGGACGACGACTGTAGTGGATGCCGAACCGCTGCCGGGCAGGGACAGGGGTGACAGCACCTACTGGCGAAGGAGGTGCTGGAGATGCGTCCTGCCGAGGAGCCGAAGACAGCCTGTGAGCCGCGCCATGCCACAGGATGGCAGGGTCGAGGCCGACGGGATCGCCAGCATCGTCAGCGTCGTCTGGGCTGGACGAGACAGGCGCCACCGAAGTCCGCGAGTGCCGAACGTCTGAGGGAGACGGGGCAGACGCGGGAAGTAAGTCCTGTATCAAAAAATCAAGAGTATCCGGTCGAGGCTTTGAGGCCGCAAACGGAAAGTGAGTTTCATAAAAAACGACATGCCGCGAGATGATGATCTTGCGAGTGGAGAGGTCAAGACACCGGTAACCCTTCTGTGATGGAGGATAACCGAGAAAGACACATGCCGTGGAGCGAGGAGACAATTTGTGGCGAGTCGTGGCACTAAGATTAGGGTAGCATAAGCAGCCAAAAACTTTAAGAATGGAGTAGTCTGGCATCTTGTGGTGGAGGAGATGATATGGTATATCGTTATGTGTGGACGAGGATGGCCGCCGGTTCGTGAGGAACACGGCGGTGGAGAGAGCTTCGACCCAATAGGATGGAGGCATGGCGGCATGAATGAGAAGCGTGCGAACACCATTGTTCAAAGTCCGGAGCATACGCTCAGCCTTGCCATTCTGAGCGGATGTGTAGGGGCACGAGGTGCGAAGAAGAATGCCGCGGCCAGCCAAGAAGGTGGCGGTGACATTGTTGAGGAACTCGGTGCCATTATCTGCCTGAAAACAGCGGACAGCAGAACTGAACTGTGTGTGAGCGTAAGCAACGAAACGAACAATGTGTTCATGAACTTCTGATTTATGACGAAGAGGAAACGCCCAGCAATAATGTGTATAATCATCAACTAACACAAGATAGAATTTATAACCAGAAATACTCGCAACTGGAGAGGTCCAGACATCACAATGAACAAGTTCAAAAGGTGCTGATGTACTAGAGACCGAACTAGCAAAAGGCAGCCTAGCGTGTTTACCGAGCTGACAAGCATGACAAAGACGACTAGCTGCTTTATTACACTGGATAGCTGATAGTTTATTTAGAGTAGCGACGATAGTAGGTGCAGGATGACCAAGGCGGGAGTGCCACAGCTCCGGAGAGACGACAGCGACATGACAACGAGGTGGCATGCGATGTGGAATGGTGTAGAGGTCCCCGTTGCTATTGCACCGAAGGAGGACCGTCTTGGTCTTGAGATCCTTAACAGAAAAACCAGAGGCGTCAAACTCAATTGAACAATTATTGTCGCGAGTAAGCTGTCGAACGGATAACAGGTTACGACTGAGGTGCGGAGCGACAAGAACATTATCAAGATGAAAAGAACGATCAGCTATTTGTAAGGAAGATGTGCCACGACTAAAGACAGGAATAGATTGCCCATTACCAACCGTAATGGAGGACGGTGGTGACGGGAGACGGGAAAGAAGTATACCGTCATTGGAGGACATGTGGGATGTCGCTCCGCTGTCCACGACCCAGGGGGAAGACCCCTGTACCGCCATCTGATTGAGGGCAGCGACCAGGCTGTTCGCGTCCCAGGATCCGTACCCGTGTCCTGGTGGTGCGGTGGAGTACTGGGCTGGCGCGAAGACAGTGTGCGCCTGCGCCTGCGGAGGGGGCGGCTGCACGCCCCACTGCTGCTGCTGGACGGGTGGCGCGCCCCACTGCTGCTGCTGGACGGCCCAGGGGTTATAGCAGACCCAAGGACCGGCCGGCTGAGGAGCGTGACGTCCGCCTGGAGCGCCCTGCTGGGCGCCATGCTGCTGGTTGCGGCCGCCGCCTCCGTTGTTGCCGTTGCCGCCACGCCCTCCTCTGCCTTTGCCCCCCTTGCCCTTGCCACCGTCCCCACGGTTGGATGTCGCGGGAGTGGACCTGCAGGATGGCGAGGTGCAAGAAGAGGTGGAGGAAGCGACGAGTGCTGATGCCGAAGCCTCCTTGCCCTCGGAGCCAAGACGGAGCTCCTTAACGCGGAGCATGTTGGTGGCAGACTTGAAGTCGGGAAGCGGCGACGTGTTGGAGATGATGTCGGCGGTGTTGGCGAAGCGGGGGTTGAGGCCGCGCAGAAGGTTGAGCACGAGCTGCGCAGGGGAGACGGTGTGACCGACCTCCCGGAGAGCATCAGCAGTGCGCTTCATCTGCTGGGCGTAGGCGTCGATGGAGAGGTCGCCCTGGGACAGGTTGTGGAACTCCTGCTCGAGGACGACGGCGCGGGACTCCTTGTTTGCCTGAAACAAGGCCTCGATGGAGACCCACAGAGCGCGTGCATCATGTGCAGGCTCCATGGCGAGGTCGAGGACGGCGTCGTCGACGGAGCCGTATATCCAGCCGCGAATGCAGGCGTCAGGCTGGGACCACTGGGGGTCAGTCGGGCGCGCAGCCGTCGTACCATCGATGTGGCCGAGCAGCCCGTACTTGCCGCAGAGAGCGGTGAAGAACGCCGTCCACTTGGAGTAGTTGGGGCGCTCGAGGCTGAGGGCGACGGGGACGTGCTGCTTGACGTTGACGGCAGCATAGGCGGCGTAGAAGGCAGGGGCAATGGCATCCCCCAGGGCGCCGGAGTTTCCGGAGCCGAGAACGCCGGAGGTAGCAGAAGAAGTCGTCGAGGACGTCATGACGAAGACGACGCGCGGCCTGTAGGGGTGTCGCGCGCGGAGGGCGGCAGCGGCTGTGCGGGGGCTGCGGCGGCCCTGGCAGCGACTGTGCGAGGCGGCGGCGGCCCTGGCAGCGACTGCGGCCCTGGCGGCGGCGGCCCGGTGGCGGCGGCGGCCCTGGCAGCGGCTGTGCGGCGGCCCTGGCGGCGGCGGCCCGGTGCGGTGGCGCGTGCCCTAGAGTTAGGGCACGCGGGCAGCGGAAAAGGAAAGGGGAAATCCCGGGATCAGGCCCCCAGAACTCGTGATACCATGTAGAAACACCGCACACCCTAATTAGGGGGGGTGACCTTCATTATATAGCCTAATAGGCTAGGGTTACAATGTACATGGGCCAATGGGCCATACGCCCAATATGGGCTGTTACAATTACATTCTAACACAGATGTTATGCAGTAAAGCGTCAAGTAATCATCATGCCAATGGTTCTAAGTTATCTAAGCTTCTTCTAGCTGCTGAAAGTTCTTTAGATTCTTCTTTGGAGATGCAAGGTACCGCTCTGGAAATTCTTGTGCAAATCTTTTGTATTCTCAAGGAAGTGAGGTCAGATAACATATCAGTTCTTAAGGGTTCATCATTTGCTTACGCTGAGTGGCAAGGAGTAATGAACAACATACCATTAACTGAAGAAAATAGTATGAACGGACCTCTGTGTAAGCTAATTACACTGATTGTGAATCATATTTTATCTCTGGTCAAGGAAGTTGCTAGCAGAAATATCTGCATATCATCTGAAGTGGATAAGGCATACAAAACTCCTTTCAGACTTATGCTGAAGCTTGTTTCATGCTACCCTTCTGCTGCTGCTGTAGCTCTTGATATACTGAAAAGCCTTGTAAAAGAACTGTTTCTAATTAATGGAAGTGATTACGCTGAAGTTTCTGTTACTTCTGTTGAACCATTCCAGACAAGTGTTGCCCTTGAAGAATTGAGCAATTCAGATGACAATGTTCAACTGTTAGCTAAAACCATTGAAGCTTCCTGCACTGAACCAGATATTGGCAATGGAAAACTGGATTTTCTCAAATTTGAATGCAAGAATAGAAAGTCCATAATGCATGACCTAATTCGTTGCACGCTCAAATTTGCAAATGCTTGTCATGAGGTGCTCTGTGAAACATCTGGTGCTAGATACAATCCTCATGGTAGCATCAAGGGTCTAATCAAGTATGTGCATCAGGATGCCCCTCAGCAGTGGAGCACATATGAATCCTTCCATTTGATAATGTGTGCTTGTGTTACCCGGAATACTTGTAAAATCAGCGGTGGTAATCAAGAATCTGGTGATTCAAAAGAGCATCCTAATACTCTTTTTGCTCCTTCTGTTTGGATAACTCAGGAATTATGTGCACTTCGAATGACCAAAATGCTTATAAAGAAGCAGAAATACTGGGAAGCTTATAGGTCTTCTATGTACTGTTGTCGTAAAGGTCTCTGGTTCACAGCTTCTTTTGTCTTCAGAAAACTGGCAGATGCTTTTGAAGCAGGCTCTTTCAGTTTTTGGCTCAAATCGTTGTTACTTCTTTCTGCTGGTGAAATTGAGATGAAACTATTGATTTTTCCATTAGCAACTATAAAGTTAGTTGGTGAGCTAAAAACGGTGGGTGATTTTAGTGAGGATCTTTTCTGTACTGAAACGGATGCTGATAGCACCCTCAGTAGATCATCAGAGTTGCATGGTTTCCAAGCAAAGATATCTGATATTTCTGGCAGAACATTGTTAGCAAATAATGCTCTTGCATCCAGTGCCTCTTCAGATCATGACTTCTTATTCCAGAGGTGGTTCATCAGCCTTAGATCATCATTTCTTGAGGTCCTAACAAATGTTCTTGATATCCTTAGTGCACACTCTTCTTATGAAGCAAGAGGAGACCATTTAACTTTATCTGGAGAGTTTATCAAAGACCAAGTACTTGCTTTGGATCATTGCTCTCTAAGATTAAGTGACTTGGCAAAGAGTTATGATCTTCTTGCCGCATCCCATATGGACCTGGATCAACATAGCTCAAGTAGTATAGCCAGGCTTGCTTTCATGTGCTCACTTTTGGCATTTTGTACCGCATATTCTGTTTATTTCTCAAAGGCATGTAACTACGTAGAATCCTGCAAGCTTCCAAAGAGGTTTTCCCATGCTTCAATCCTACAAGATCTGCATGGAAGAGTAGATGGGTCTGACTGGCAAGTTGTTTCCCAGCTGCGACAGTTCATGTCTACTTCTTTTGATGAACTTGACAGCTTACAGTCCAGCACGCGGATCAGTTGTACATTTAATCTCGAGAAGGATATGTACTCTCTTTGTCATTTTGCTGTGGCATCTTTGCTTGGTGTATGTGGTAGTGCTGAAGCTGAAGAAATACAAAATGGAGAGGATTGTTTATCTGCTTTGCAAGGAGGCTTGCAAGTGTTGTCCAGCATCTTACAGAAGTATATGGAATTGCCTTTCGTGGTTCCCAAGTACTTTTTCAGAGTAAGGTAAATATGTTGTTTCACCATGCTGGATGAATTATATACGAAATGCTATTTTTATATTAGCAAGTGTTTAGCATTGTTTAGAAATAGAAAGAAAAGTTACTGTTATTAGTATTAAATTGTTACTTTTGCAGCAGGAGATGCTTTATCTTGCCTATTTATGTGATAATAATGTTCCAAACACTACACTAATGTTTGTGCAAATGGAGTTTCCAAACATGATATGCCATTTTTCTTTTTTGGCATGTATGCAGGCCTTGCCTTGGTGCCGAACTTTACATGTTTGATTCAAATCCTGTGAATGAAAAAGGAATATCAATAGAGCCTGGTTTCTTATTGTCTCTAACCCTCTGCATGAACTGGAAGCGCATGTTAGAAAGAAGCACCATTCGCGCCATGAAATTGTACTGCATTTTAGCCACAAGCTTAGAGACCTGCTTGGACACAACAGGGACGAGAAGCAAGCAGTTTGATCCGCGCAGGACTGCTGAACTGGTCGAACTGAATTCCAAGCTGCTGCAGTACATAAAGAGTGATTTGAGGAAGGCCAAGAACGAGAAGACGAAGAATTCCCATTGTGGCATGGACATGGTGACTGCCTTTGCGTGCTTTGAACCAACAGATAGTGGGAAGGGGTTCTCAGGCTGCCTGCTGGATGTCTCCTCGTTCCCTGAAGGCTCATATCAGATAAAGTGGCACGCGTGCTGCGTCGACGAGAATGGGTCCTATTTTAGCCTCCTGCCCCTGAACAATGGCTCCATGTTTTCTGTCCGGAAGTCCTGACCTGAATGCCTGCTGCAGTGACGGGAATGGAAGATGGAACGTACTCTTGTTCACTGTCTGTTCTTGAGTTCATTTGTATGCCCACAGAGGGCTTGTGTGGCTGTGAAATACCTATCAGGTCTGGGTTGAGATGTTCACTCTATTGCTTGTGTTGTGGCAGTAAATTACAGAGGCCTGGTGCTGAGGCCTGTAGGCAGCATGAACTCATGAATGAGCAGAATTCGCTGCTGATCTTCGGCTTGCTGCTATTCTGAAAAGAATCAGCACTATTAGAGATAACATAAGACTGCTGGATGAACTGACACAGGTGTAGCTTCAGCTTTTTCTATTCTGAATCTGACTTTCTCAGGGCTTTAGTTGAGTTTGAATTTGTGTAGAAGCAGTACAGGTTCCAGTTCTCCTGTAGGGTCTTGTTTAGATGCCTTTCAAATTTTAAATTTTTACACTCTCTCCATCACATCGAATCTTTTGACACATGCATGAAGCATTAAATATAGATAAAAAAATAACTAATTGCACAGTTTGGTTGTAAGTCACGAGGCGAATCTTTTGAGTCAAATTAGTCCATGATTGGACACTAATTGTCAAATACAAACGAAAGTTCTACAGTAACCTTTTTTTTTTTATCTAAACACCCCCTAGTCTAGAGAAATATAGTACTATAGTGCTACTCCTACAATGCTGGCAATGGGTCTGGGCTTCTGGCAGATCAAGCACGTACTTATATGTTGCTTTATGATTTGTGCCTCTGGAGATGAAGTGGACCGAGTCGGTTCGAATGCCTATTCGTTTCGTTTAGCCCGCCACCTGTCTACATATCCCGTTTCGTACTTTCGTTGCGTAGTACGGGCGCGGAGCGTGCTCTGCAAGGCACCGATTCAAATCCACTCCCCGCGGCGCGGCGGCGGGGCGAGGCGCTGGTGAAGGCACCTCGCACGCGTCGCCAGGTCGCCGCCGGCGCTGGAGAAGAAGGCTACCGAACAGGCGACTTCATCAGGGGTGGACGCATGTGTGCCGGCGACCATGGCGCTGCTCTGCTTCCTGCTGGACCTGCGCAACATCCCCCCTGCCCTGCTCCACCGCCTCAAGGAGGTACGGTACCCACCACTGCGCCCGCCCGCTCACGCGCTCCCTCTCCGCCGCGGCTCCGCCGCATTTTCATCTCTCGAGCTGAGCTCCCAGCCCAAACTAACTATGTACGGTTTGCCGCTCGCGTGCAGTGCCTGCTCGACCTCGCCAACCTCTACGCCGCCACTACGTCACAGCCACACGCAGGGGCCGCGTCCCCCGCCGCCGCTGGCGCGCTCCCTGATCGCCTGGCCCTCGGCTACGTCTACGCTCCTTCATCCAAACCGTCCTCCTCGTGCTCCTCTTGGCCTGAGGTCCGTATCCATCTATCCCTGCTGCGAATCTGTTTGTTTAGTGTTGCGTGCGTGCACAGCTGCTTGCTGATGCCAAATTAACTACATCACCAACTGCCGATCGACATGTAGTGGTCCCTCCCTTTGTTTGTTTGGTCCCGAATTGGACACTGATACACACCACTGATGCTCGATTGCTCTATATGCAGTGCTCCCTTTCATTCGCACATGGCAGAACCGGTTTGCCACCTTCTGTTTACTAGAAATGGGAACCAATTTATCGCTCTTATTATACAAATGATTGTGGGTGCTGTCAATTATATAAGATTTGGGATTACTTGAATCACTTCTATGTCAGCTTTAGCAGCCACTGAGGCAGATGTTTTTTCAGCTGGTTAAAGTGAGATGCATATGCATTTGCTGTCTCTGTGGACAAATTAACCGATGACATTCACATTGTACATGCATTACTTGCGAACATAGAGATATGTTCACACAGCTCATCCTGTTTGTAGCGCTTTTTTAATGCAGATACTTCCGTGCCTTCTACTGTTCTGACACTGTCGTATTAGTGTTTTCTAACATCTGAACTTTGTTCAGCTAAAGATTGGGTATAGGCCTGGAGAAAAATTCAGTCTACGAGATTTCCATCATGCAGTAAATAACATACCTCTGGATGGCTTTCTTGCTGACCAACATGGTGGATCTCTGCCTACTGGAGGTAATGACAGTTATATTGGTTCCATGATCTTCCTGTTTCATTGTTTGGTGGGTACAAGATCAAAACAAACTCAGAAGCACATAAATATTGTGAATATGCATGCATTTTAACAGGATAGTGACCTTCAGATGGAAACTTGCCTGATCCTGTTCTTTATGCACAGATGTGTCACTAACAAACCTTTTTAGCAACAAAGCCATCTATTCTTGGGCTACTGATGACATCTCCAAGAAAGTGATTGCTATATGTATGTCTGCACAAAATACAGAAGCTCTCCGAAGATCTCTTATGGTATTAGCATAATAATTTGTATTTTTTCTGAAAGGGGTTGAGTGATGCTTTCCCCTCATTAACTCCTTGATCTTTATGATAGCATCCTCTGATCACTGTCTTGTATTATCATCAGAATGCAGCAGAACAGTGTGTTGCAGTGGATTTTATAATGTTGGAGGCAGCTGCATTCATGTATGGTGGTGCTTCCGAAAATGCCAATTCTTTTGTAAACAGAATTTGTGATCTTGAAAACTGTGTGGTACGGAGATACAGTCCTGGTAAGGAAGTCTCATGATATTAGTCATCGTTTACTGGTTTTGTTGTTTATGTTAGAATAATAAGATGATCTTTCATGATCAACCTACAAATCATAACATGGTCATGCTATTTAGTTGGTTTTCTATGTCATTTAAGATCATACTATCACGGAATTACATTTTGAGATGAATGACTTACACAATTATCACTGACATATTAGGAGTTCCTTACACTCAGGTTAACATTCAACACTTCTTACATGTAAGATAACCTAACACTATATGTGTTTGCTATATATTTGGAGCTGCAGAGACCCAAGTTCTGCATGGGCTAGTGAAGAGGTGGTTAGAAGAGCTAAAGGATGACAAGGAGGATACACTGCAAGCTGTATTTGTGTTCAGAGATCCCATTATTGATTCTGTTAAACACATATATTGCAACCTGTATGCATCATCAAACCAGATAACTGATGGTTTTCCACCTTGCCAGGTGATGAGTGATTTTATAACACCACTCACTATTTAATTCAAAAAGTTCAGTGACAGAACATATCTGAGTCTTATGTTTCCCTTTCACTGCTCAGTGTTCATTTTTGTGACTTGCAAGCATTGAGTTTGTTCTATATCCTATTTATTAGTGGAAGAATATGACTGATAAAAGGAACTTCTGCGTATATTTTTGGTGATTTATCATCGTTTTTTTCAACTTTTTATTTCCTTCAGATAATGGCAATTATGTATCCATGATTCCTGTTCACAGTTCTGTAGCCTCTTCAACAGCTATGCTAACGCAGAACACATTGACTGAACAGGCATGCAAGTGCCATGGTCACCCTATTGACCTTGTCACCCCAAATAAGGCAAAATGGACGTGTCCAACAACTAATCGACAGCTTGCAGCTTCTGATGTTATTGATGCTGTTGTGAGGATTGGAGAACAAACAGTATTGTTTCTGCCTACTTCAGAAGCTAGTGCAAACTTGTGGCGAGTCTCTACTTCCATTTCTTTTGATGTAATTGAGCGAACTGAATTAGCCTCAATGAATGAAGGTACCCACGACTGCTTTCTGTTCAGATACAAATATTTTGTAAATTAAAATGATAACATGTGTAAACACATTAACAGGTGTCATAATGGGGAGATCTCATGTTGTGATTCCCAGTTCAAATGACGTTGAGGCTTCTCTAACTGATGAGAGCTCAGATCAGAACACCCAAAGTTAGTATTGCAAGTTTATGTACTCCCTCCATTTTTTTACATGTCACATTAGCTTTATCCTAAGTCAAATATTACTATCTTTGGCCATCCATTTCAAAAAATCCTTATAGTTTCACAACATATGAATTATAGATTATGAAAGTATTTCTCATAGTGAATCTAAAAACATAAATCTTATGTCATGAACTTATATAAATTTTTTAAAATCGATGGTCAAAGATACAAATGTTTGACTTAGGACAAAGCTAATATGACATGTAAATAGAAACGGAGGGAGTATGATGTATCTCTAGCTTCTCAAACAATACTGATATGTCAATATTATCTATGCTGTGCAGTTTTCTATGGTCTATGTGAAACTCTTTTCAAGCTTGACCAGGGACTTGTTTGCTCCTCATCATGCAATATTGAAATAATGAAAATTGGAACTCTTCAGTGTTACTATCTTCTTCAACCATCTGAGAAAGGACCAATGCTTCTGAGGGTATAGGCAACACTCCCCCTGTTCTATTTTGACTTGTGATGTAGTCAAAGGCAAATTTCACCACTTGTAGTAGCCTAAACCATATTGGATTGGATTCCTAATGCTGAATAACTATCTGTCATAAAGCTTCTACTTTAGATGCTTATAAGTTGCCAGACTAGAAAGTATTTTGTGGTCTGTTATCGGCTTGCGTTAATGATTGGAACACATCATGCTGCAGAGACTTGCTGGATCTGAAGAGATATTGCCTCTCCCAGACATGACTCGAGATTGCAGCTCTAAGATTACCATGGAAATCAAGAAGTCAATCGAAACCTCTTTGTCTAAGGTATGTCGCTGGATCACTAATTTTTTCTTTGTTGCGACTCGCCATCATCGAATAATTTTCATTCTGTGTTCTCTATACAAATAGTAGCTTCCTCGCTTCATGCCTCTATAAACTTGTTCCGCATACTATTAGCAGCTTCCTTACCCTCACATTAACTAATATCTGGCAACTGATTTCTTCAGATTATGCTCAAGGATTACAACCCTCTACATCATGAAAGAGGCTTCCATTCAGAACTGAATCGCCTGGTGAAGGACAGCCTGCAATTTGGGTACCTCCTCATCGGTTGCTGGTTATTCAACATTTTTTGTTCCTTCAGACACATGGTTTCAGTTATTTGCTTGTTTTCTGCTGCTTTCTATCATGATCGATCCTGGAAACAATGGCCAAATAAGATGTCCATGATTGGACCGACTTCATTTTGCAGATCAATTGCTCCATCCTGTACCCCGAAGGACCCTCACAACATTGGTTCGTTCAGCGAACCTCAGATACCAACATGTCAGGACCTGGAAGAAAGCATGTTCCTGGACCAACCTGAGGACGCGGCTGGAGGTCTGAACGACCATCTGCACTCGTTCAGCGAGCCTCTGACATCAACATTCATAACTCCAAGCAAGAACAAGCTATCGATCCAATCCAAGAAGGGGAAGGCCTCTCCCAGCATCAGTGAGGAGTGGGAGAAGCTCATCATCATCGACGACGACTTTGCCAGCCCCTCCCATCCCAGGCCTGCTGTTGACAAACCTCCCCGCCCCAAGCCACCGTCTCTAGTGAAGCCACTGGATGAGAAGACTTCAAGGATTCTGGAGAGGCTGGAGCCCCCCAGGGCGAAGAAGCAGAGAGCGAACATCAGCAAGGCCAGCACAGGCGCGGCACTGGCACCTGCCAGTAAACAGACCAAGAAGCCGTTGCTGCCGCGTGAGCCGAGCGCAAGCCAGCCGCTGCGACCTTCCTTCAACAGGCTTAGGAGAAAGCTCCCTACCTGACCTGACCTGACCTTGGCGCATGCTCATGCTTAGCTACAGCTAATTGTGAACACACTTTCGCACCTGGGAGGCTGGGATCGTGAATACGTAGAGATGATAAATGCACGTGCAGCCCCTGAATGTCGATACTGGTATATTTTTGCTGTGAAATGTAAATATGATAGAAACCAAACTGCCAGTTGTGTAGATAGGAAGTATTACAGGCTACTGGTATTACTCTGTCAAATACAGATGGGTTGCTTCTTCAGACTTCACAGCATAGGCCTAAAGCTTCTTTAGGGCACTACACAAAACCCATGAGATATGTAGCAGATTAGAGGTCAACCTGAGTACAAATGACTACAACTTACCCCATCACCATTTGGGGAGACTAAACTACTGATTAAGATAATGGTGGCTCTTGGGTCATCATACACTCATAAAGAATGTGCTACCACCTACAGAGTGCTGATTGAAGCTGGAGTACATAAAAGGTAATCGATTTCTAGCAGCATATTTCAGCGAGGAGTCCGGACCTCCAACGGCAACATTGGAGATGTTGCGCTGGTGCTCGTCCCACTCCTTAGATGCTGCTCAGACGCTGCAGACTTCAGTTCAAGCTGCTGTAGTTGATGCACGACATGCGACATCCTTGGGCGCACCGAAGGGACATGCTGGGTGCAGGAGTAGACAAGATCAACAACCTTCTGGATAACTCCTGTATCCGGCAATTCCTGGATGTGTGGATCTAGCAGATCAAGATAGCGATGAGACTGCACTAGAGGAGTTGCCCATTCAAATATGGTCTGCCACCCAACAGACTCAATTGACTGTGCAGGGCGACGACCGCTGATAATTTCTAGGAGAAGCACACCAAAGCTGTAGACGTCGCTCTTTGTTGTCAACTCGTTCCTGTATATAAACTCAGGAGCAAGGTAGCCATAGGATGCGGCCTTGACAGTTCTCTCATGCATCACTTCCCATGGCACAAACTTTGAAAGGCCGACCCCCATCAAATGTGAGCCAAATTCCTCATCGAGTAAGACATTACTTGCACGGATATCACGGTGCACCACCTGTGGCTTTACCTTGTCATGCAAGAATCTGCATTAAATGACCAGTAGTAAATAATAAGATATAGAACACTGATTGCAGTGAGTAGGGAATACTTATATAGTAAGAAAGTAAGGCCTCAGATAAAAAAAAAGATACAAACAGCTCGCATATTAAGTAACTTGAGCTTATTGCAGTTCCGATAGAAGGTAAACAAAACTTGTGAATCAAAAGTGTTTAGTGACTGCACAAATTTTCTGTATCACTCACCACTACAGAACACGTGTCTTGTACTGTAACCATTATTTATATAGGTTATAGTAAGTTAAAAACACGTATGCCAAACGGTCTTCCAATGCATGGTAGCTTGTAAATGTTAAGCACCATAAATACAATAATGAATTTAAGCCATAAATAACAAAACAGAACCTAGTATGGTGTTGGTATATGTTTCATGCAATATGGTAAAACCAGTCACAAGAGTGCGGTCAGAGGAGTGTTCCGTGACCCCAAGGCATCGTAACAATACGAGGGTTGGGGTTGCACAGGGTTGATGCCGCGGGGTCGTCAGCTCCAGCTAGAGATGCTGGGAGAAGCTGACAACAAACAGAAGGTGGAGCTAGACATGCTAGAGATGATGCAGCGAATCATGAATGTGATTGAGTGTGGGGCGCTGCTGCCTTGGGGACAATGGGAGGTGGAGCTGCAGTTAAGAATTAATGGGGGAACCTGTGCTGCCGGCTTCAGAGGCGATGGGAGCTGGTACTGTTGTGAAGGAGTGAGGAGGCGCGGGGCAGTCCCTTGTGCTGTGGAAGACTGGAAGGAGAGATTCAGAGAACAGCAATGGAGTGATGAAATGGAGGAGGTTGTGTGTGCGTGGGAGATTCAGTTTAGGGTTAGATGGGAAGGCAATGCAAGGTAGAGATGGACTGGATGGTACTGGCACATGAAATGTCTGGCCAACTATCCTTTATATTCATTTTACTTTTCTTTATTTTTTCCTTCAAGGCATGTGATTCATTTATCTGTGGGTTCACGGCATGGATCTTTGCATTTCAATCCTGCTTCCTCCTGGGGTCAGCAGCACAGAATACCTAGGATCACATACCATGTCCATAAACTATCGCTCTTAAGGAGGTATATCCTCTTCGTATGGTACTTTTATCAAGTGCCAACCCATGTTCCGGTGACACCGTTCCTCCACCCGACTGATATAGATATCTAGTGACTATGGGTAAAGCAAGCCATCCAATAATACCAGACCAGGTTATGAACTAGTGTGGACCAACACATCCTTTTTCTTTATGCGAGCGTTATGTAAAATCTGCATGAACACTAGTGCACAGAAAAATATATTCATAAGGTATGCATGGGTCAAATGTTGGTGGATATTATAAAGTGATATTATGGAACAAAAAAATTGGATAACAAAAACAAATCCAGCTAGAACATAAGAAGCCTAACACATTCATCGATCACTATTTCAATGTCTTGGAGGGAAACAACCTAAGAGAGTTCATAGTAAGAACAAAGTATTTCCTGGAAGGATGACTTACGCAATCCCCTGAGCAAGAGTTGTGGCAGCTCTCATTCTCATTGCCCAATCAAGGCTCCGCCCTCCTCTGGGAATATGATGCAGCCACACATCCAAAGGACCATTTGCAACAAACTCATAGACAATGAACCGATCACCATGATCATAACAACATCCTTTTACAGCCACCAAATTAGGATGATATAGCTTTGAGACTCTCCGAATTTCAGAGTAGAAGTCCTTTTTCCTTTGCAGGCTGGATCTCTTAAGTCTCTTGATTGCTACTTTGGATCCATCTGGTAAGATTCCACTATAGGTTCCGCCTGTCTTTGCGTTACCAGGAAGCCTGTTTCCCTCGCTGAAGTTCTTTGTGATTGATCTAAGTTCTTCACTAGTGAATACTTTCCATTGTGGTGCCACCAATGCAGCAGCTGAAGCACTTAACACTTCTCGCGATCTTCTTCTTTTCTTGCTTCGCCTGTAGACAAGTAGCCAAACCACAACGGCTAGAGTGGTTGCCAGAATGAAACCACTCACAGCTATAATGGCTATGAAATACTCCTTGTGGCAGTGATCATGGTAGCATCTGTCCACTGATGACAAAAATAGACTGTCAGTGCAACTATATCTGAATGCCATGAAAAGCAAACTACCATTTTTAGCGAAATGGGTAAGCCTTAATAAATTACAGACTCACCGTGGTTCATCATGCAGATCATACCATGGGACTCACTGCACCTTTTTTCCGTAATAATAATTGAAGCCCGACCATTGGTCACCAAAGTACACAAATCACTGCTGGTGGCTACTTTGCATGCAGGATAACTGCAGTTGGCACGCAATGGCTCACCAAGAAAGACAGTCACGTTCCAAACAGAGGAATCATCAGACCATTTCCAACCGTTACCAGTACTAGTGCTGTAGTGATGCCCTCCAACCCAGCATCCCGAGGACGATGATCCACAGAGAGACTTCACAAAGTTTAGCTCCTGGACTGATGATAATGCAGCCAGATGCCCACTGTAGTTATGGCAGAGAGCCTCGGATCTATCCCAGGAAAGGGAGGTTGATATGTACATGAAGCATTTGTTCTGAACAGGGCCGGCTTGCCAACCATCAGGGCAAGATGCTGCACGAAATTGAACTTGCTGATGTCAAAGCACAGAAATTTACTGATAGGAGCAAGTGAATTAGAAACTAAAGACAGCCACATGATGATGCACACGAGCCGCATAACGAATTGGGAAGTAGAAAGTTGTATTTTGACAAATATAAATAATATCTTAGCTTAGGTGTGGACAGAAAATTGCGAAGTCACGGCCAGACCAAAATGTAAAGAAGAGAGCTAAAGAGGAAAGTGAAGTAAGAAATGGTTGTTGTCTATGTTTGCTCTTGTAGTCTCTGTGTGGTGTGGTGAGGCAAAATCCCCATCCGAAACTAGAAGACAGATTGCATCTCCAAATTTCTCGAGAATTAGCAGGTTACAGCATATATATATAGTACATACATGATGGCAAACAAAATAATACATCCGGGCCGATGACGCAAGCAACGAAAGAAACCAGCAATCGCGGCTCGTTTTAGAATCGGTAGCTAAAACAAGAAACGGTGGATCTAGCTGCCTTCGAAGGCAGAGGGAGAAGGGAGGGCGCGGAGGCGGAGCGGCAAGGAGAGGGCGACTCACGGCTCCGAGCCAGCGCAGGAGCGGCGACGGAGAGCAGGGAGGCAGCCAGGAACATGGGGAAGAAAAGCGCGGGGGCCGCCATGGCCCTCCCACGCCGTCGCCGCCGCCGCCGCAGCAGGAGGCCGCTCGCTAACCCCGTTGCCTCCACTGGAGAGGGGAGAAAGCTGTGGTCAGTCGCCGCAGCATAGGCCGACGCGGCGACGCTTGAGACTTGAGAGGGGAAGAAGTAGGGGAAAAAAAAATCTGACGATGACTGAAGAGTGAAGACTGCGCGCGTCATAAATGAGGGCGCACCAAACCAAAGGCAGAGGTGGGCCAGCCACTCGCACTCAGCCCGCCTTGACTACCGGGCCAGGAGGGGCAGCGCATTAAACCCTGCTGTCCTCGCTGTCTGCCGCCGGGGCCCGGGAGCAGCGGCAACCCGGAGGAGCCCACGCCCGCCAAATGGGCTGGGCCGACCTTTGTTTCTCTTGCAGTCCAGCCCATGGTCCTTTCTCTCTTTTTGTGCGAGAAAAAAAACAGAGACAGTAGTAGTACACGTTAACGGTGGTCGTCGGATCATCCCACGTGGCACACATCTAACCGTTGGATCCCCCACGACTCCTGGCGCTCGTGGCCGCTTTCTCTTCTTTCGCCTTTGCCCGAAAATAGCAACCTCCAACCTCGTTCACCTCAAAAAAAAAAAAAAGAAAGAAAGAAAGAAAAGAAACCAACAACAACCAGAATATCGCCGTCGCGTCGTCGTCGATCTCCCCGCCCCGCCCCGCCCGCGCCGCGGAATCTGACCTCTCTCTCTCTCTCTCCGAGGACCGGGCGCCCTTACATCCACGCCGCCGCGCGAATCGCCGTCCCGAGCCCTCGCGGTCTCTCGTCTCCCCGTGCGAGAGGACGCCGGCGGTAGCGGCGGGCCAGTGCGGTGGCAGGGGGGGAGGACCGGAGGCGGCAGCAGGGCTTGCGCCCAGAGGTGGACGGCGGGCCTGTTCTTGGCGTCGCGTGGGGAGGTCCGCGGGGGAAGGCGAGTAGCCGCGGTGGGTGATTCTCGCCCTCTTCTACCTGGCTGGAGTTGAAGTTGTTTGTCCGAAACTTGCTCGATACGACTCAAACTTTGAAATCTTAGCTTAGAAATTTGTGTTCCAATGCTCAAACTACTCTGTAATGCACTTGAAATTTACTGAACTTTGAATTTCACATGCCTTCGTTTTCAACTTCCTTCCATATTTACTCGTAATGACCTCCCCCACACATTTGTGCCGTTAACCAACCCAATTGCAACCAAACGCCTCAATGCTTGCTCGCCTCAAAGTCCCCAATTCCATCGAATTGAATTGCTCCTGTTATCATTTGGATCTCTGAGACTTTGCTTGCCCAACAACAGTTTTGTGTAGTTTACTCTTCCTATTGTGTAGTTTACTCTTCCTGGCCGACTAGATCGATAATTTCACTCTCACTCTCACTATGTGGCGGGAGCCAACCCTAGGGATTTAATTCCAACAATCTGCTTCTGCACCAATACCTGGACTCTACTTACGCACACATACATATGGAATTTCTGTTGCACTATCATATGATAAATTTGGTGATCCAAATCTGCAACTTCATGTTTCTTATCCCATTTTCTGCAGGGAAGGACGAGTGAATAATCATGAGCTCGCTCTGCCCTTTCGCGGGAGCCACCACTGGTGGCGTATGCCCTGTGAAATCCGATAAGAGCAACGCTGGGGTGTGCCCTGCAAAATCTGACAAGAGCATCAGTGGTGTATGCCCTGTCACTGGAAATGATCATGGTAGCGAGCTCAAGGAAAGTAGTGACCATGGTGAGGAAAAGGGTACTGATCCTCGTATGGTGCCAGCAAAATGCCCATTTGGCTATGACTCCAACACGTTCAAGCTGGGTCCGCTCAGCTGCATTGTCTGCCAGGCACTGCTCCATGAAAGTAGCAAGTGCAAGCCGTGTGCCCATAAATTCTGCAAGTGTGTCTCGTACCTCACATCCAGATCAAGTGCACGTCATGTTTCATCCCTTGCTTCAATAGGTTCTTACTGGATTTCCTTGGCAGGGCATGTATATCACGCTTTAAAGACTGCCCACTATGTGGTGCTGATATAGAGGGTATTGAGCCTGATGCCGAACTTCAAGCTCTTGTTGACCGCTTCATTCATGGCCATGCCAGAATCAAGCGATCACATGCTACAGGGGATGTAGAAGCAGCAGGTGGCAAGAATAAAGTCATATATGAGGATGTCTCCATGGAGAGAGGAGCTTTTCTGGTGCAGCAAGCTATGAGGGTCAGTAATTAAATCAACTTCTTTAGCCTCTTATATTGAACACTAGATTCTTGAGCCTGCAAAATTTGAACAATTAATTGTTCTCTATTATTCATGGATCTATTTAAGATATTGAATTGATGTTATAGTAATGCCCTAACTGTTGCGTCTCCAGGCTTTTCGCGCCCAGAACATTGAAAGTGCAAAATCAAGGCTTACTATGTGTGCGGATGACATCAGGGAGGAGTTGAAATCTTCAGAAGCTAACCTAGACCTATGTTCACAGCTTGGAGCTGTATTAGGAATGCTTGGGGACTGCTGGTATGTCTGTTTGCCCTTAACTATTTCCCTTAAGAAGTTTTTTCCACTTCCGCAGACTAAGAAAATACTATGACGAGTTAAACAGGATTAGAAAAACAAAAGACACATAATATTGTTTTAACACACCAGATCTTTCTACCAATTAGTTTCTTTTGCTACCCCTTCTATATATAGTAGTGTGTTGGTGTAGGCTCTAAAAGAATGCATTCTGGTACAAGGGAGCAAATATGTTTATTTTCTGCAGATGTTACATTGATATTTTAACTGTATATTGAGCTAGCTTCCTGCGTAGTTGTGCTCATCCAAAGAGCAATTCTTGTTTGTTCTTTCATGTATCAGATTGTTCTAAGTTTTAACTACCTGAAATCTTTTCCATTTAAGAAAAGTAAAGCCTTACTGTTCCTTTTGCTTTCATGTATCTGATTGCTTTGATGTATCTGATATGTTTCTGAATCTGTGGTGATTTTATTTTGCTACTTATCATTAGTGAATGTTCACTCTATCACTGTTATAGTACCATGCCTTATTCAGTCATTCTCCATATAATTATCTCGTACTTCATTCAGCATTGATAAACATAATTTTGCTTATTTTGTTAATCATTTAATCATGGAACTCATTCCACACTGCATCCTTATCATTGTACTATGTTTTCAGTCGGACCTTGGGAGATGTTCCTTCAGCAATCACTTACTATGAAGAAAGTGCTGAGTTCCTCTCGAAACCCCGTGCAAAAGATCTTGAGGTTATATTCAATTTTAGTGTAATTGTAATAACATTGAAAATACATTATGTTGATTTATCTTTTACATTCATCTGCAGCTGGTTCATACTCTCTCTGTTTCACTAAATAAAATTGGTGACCTTCGCTACTATGATGGCGATCTCCAATCTGCAAGAAACTACTATGCCCGTTCATTGGATGTTCGCAGAAATGCAGTAAAAGAACACTCTCCAGTGGCTTCTCAGGTACATTGTGGGGGACCTGTACTATTCTTAAACTCTTGGGTGATGTGGGACAGGAATGCTGTTGTCTTGCACTGCAAAGGATTTTGTACTTACGGGCATGCACATCATGGAAATAGTACAATGCGAAGTATAATATGGGTGTGAGGAGATGGGGGGGGGGGGGGGGGGGGGGGGGGGTTGTTGGGGTGTGTGGTGTGGCAGGGAGGGGGTATGCGTCACTAAAGATTTCACATGATAAGTAAGGATTTGTCTGACAAGCATGCTGAATTGAGAGATATAGTATCAGAAACCAGATATTCGAGAGCCATGGGGGATGAAGGAATTCAAAGGGTTTGGTAAACAGACACTGAACCATACACTTGATATCGGGTGCTGCCAAGGCGACAGCGACACCCAATGACCCAAACCCAAGGTTTGGTGTAGAGGGTGGATTTCTCCTGATAATTCTTTGCTTAATTTTGTGCTACACTACAACCTATGTCAATCTTTATAGATTAGGCGCCTCATTGCCCTTAGCCAACCAGCTGGCTTACTTGGTAACAAACTAAGAATATGTCAAGGACCTCAAATCCTCGGGTAGCTGGCCCTCGACTACGAAGTTCGTAGTCTCCTGCCGTGTCTTCCAGGGACGGAGGTTTTACCCCTCACGATCTGCTGGGCTTGGATTGAAGAAGATAGAGAGAAGTAGATTGATTTGATATTGCTTAATATCTCACGTACGGGTTACAATGAATATATATGGCCGGTGGCCTTAATCTAAAATAGGAAACAGACTCCTTTAATCTAGGAACTAATAATAGAATCCAACTCTATCTTTCCTGGCTAGCCACGAACGTCGGTTGAGCCAGCCTCGCTCCTGGCCGCGATCACCGAGCGATCGGCGCGTTCGTCGGCTCGGCGTACGTCGCGGGCCCGCTTCCTCCTCATGTAGGCGCGTCCCCACATGACATCTCTCCCCCCCTCGAGGGCCAGCTCGTCCTCGAGCTGGAACGCTGGATAGCGCTCATGGAAAGTGTCAAGATCCTCCCAAGTAGCTGAAGCTGCAGTCTCCCCCTTCCAATGAACGAGCACCTGCTGAACTCCCCGGGCCAGGCGCGTGCGCGTCACACGCTCGGGCTCGGGCTCGAGCGCACCGTGATGGATGGCCGGCAGGATGGGTGGTGCAACCGGAGTAGGTCCGACATACTTCTTGAGAAGACTGACGTGGAACACATCATGAAGCTTGGCGCGTGGAGGCAACTCGAGACGGACGGCGACGGGGTTGATCAGCTCGACGACACGATACGGCCCGAAGAAGCGGGGCTTCAACTTGCCCTTGGTGACCTGAGGCAGCGAAGCTGGAGCGCGATGACGAAGGCGAAGGAGCACAAAGTCGCCCACAGCATATGAAACTGGACGATGATCCTTGTCGTAGTATTTCTTCTGGAGGGCCTGTGCTTGCTCCAGGCGGTAGTGGACATCTGCCAAGAACAACTCGCGTTCCGCCATGGTGCGGGCGACAGCGGCCACACGAGTCTCACCCGGCTCATAGGACCGGATGGTGGGCGGATCACGACCATAGACCACCCTGAAAGGCGTGTCCCGCAACGATGTTTGGTAGGCGGTGTTGTAAACGTACTCCGCCCAAGGGAGCCAGCGGACCCACTGTCGAGGACGGTCGCCGGTGAAGCAGCGAAGATACATGACGATGACACGGTTGGCCGCCTCTGTCTGCCCGTCGGCCTGAGGGTGGAAAGCGGACGTCATATGTAACTTAGTACCCATGAGCCGCATGAGTTCCTTCCAGAACGCGGAGGTGAATATCGGGTCGCGATCAGACACCATGGACTGCGGTACGCCGTGCAGCCTGACTATGTCGGTGAAGAAAGCTTGCGCGACGGATTCGGCGGTGTAGGGGTGAGCCAGCGGAATGAAGTGGCAATATTTGCTGAACCTGTCCACCACGGTGAGAATCACGGACTTCCCACGGACGCGCGGCAAAGCCTCCACGAAGTCCAGACCAATGTCAGTCCAAACACCCTGCGGCACCGGGAGGGGCAGCAGCAGTCCGGCCGGATGGAGATGCTCGGACTTGTAGCGCTGGCACGTATCGCACGCGCGCACGAAATCCTGCACGATGCGGCGCATGTCGGAAAAGTGGACGTCGCGGCGAAGACGATGAAGCGTGCGCTGCACTCCCTCATGCCCGTCGTCGTGAATAGCCGCCATGATCTCCTGGACGAGCGGGGACGCAGGCGGAAGGTAGAGGCGGCCACGGAACTGGAGTACGCCGTCCACGACCTTCCACGGCTCGCCACGAGTACCTGCGCGAATTTCATCATGAATGGCCACTAAGGCCGGATCAGCAGCTTGAGCTTGACGGAGACGCTCGACGAAGTCAAATCGTGGCGCCGAGATTGCCAGTACAGCCCCCGTGTCCGTGTCGCGGCGGGAGAGCGCGTCAGCCACCGTGTTCGCCGCGCCAGGCTTGTATTCCACTGTGAAGTCAAAGCCCAACAGCTTCCCCACCCAATGGTGTTGTGGGATCGTCGAGAGCCGCTGGTCCAGCAGGTACTTGAGGCTATAATGATCAGTCTTGACGACGAAACGGCGTCCCCACAAATAGGGCCTCCAATGGCGAATGGCGTGGACGAGGCCAATCAGTTCCCTCTCATAGGCAGCGAGAGAGCGGTGTCGAGGCGCGACGGGTCTGCTGAAGTAGGCGATCGGGTGGCCCTCCTGGATGAGGACGGCGCCAAACCCATGCGTCGAGGCGTCACACTCGACGACGAAGCCCTTGTCGAAGTCGGGCATAGCCAACACAGGGGCGGATGTGACCGCGGCCTTGAGATCGGCGAAGGCGGAGGCCGCGGTGTCAGTCCATGAAAAGCCGTCTTTTTTGAGGAGGGCTGTCAGAGGCGCAGCGACGGCCCCGTAGTTGGCGACGAACTTTCGGTAGTAGCCCGCCAAGCCGAGGAAGCCTCGCACGGCACGAGCGGACCGGGGTACCGGCCAGTCATGGATGGCCTGCACCTTGGCTGGATCCATGGCCACGCCCGCTTCAGAGATGATGTGGCCGAGGTACGCCACAGCCGTGACCCCGAACGCGCACTTGGACCGCTTGACGAAGAGGCGATGGAGACGAAGGAGGGCGAGGACGGTGCGAAGATGACGCAGGTGATCGGCCCATGTCCTGCTGTAGATAAGTATATCGTCAAAGAAAACCAAGACAAACCGGCGCAGGTAGGGGCGGAGCACGTCGTTCATAAGCGCCTGAAATGTCGCCGGGGCATTGCACAGCCCGAATGGCATCACAAGGAACTCGTAGAGCCCATCGTGAGTGCGGAACGCCGTCTTGTGTATGTCCTCCGCCCGCATGCGGACTTGGTGATAGCCCGATCGCAGATCCAGCTTGCTGAAGAACCGCGCGCCGTGCAGCTCGTCGAGCAGTTCGTCCACCACCGGAATGGGGAACGCGTCCTTAACGGTGAGGGCGTTGAGGGCGCGATAGTCCACGCAGAAGCGCCACGTCCCGTCGGCCTTCTTGACGAGGAGGACCGGCGACGAGAACGGCGAAGTGCTGCGGCGAACGACGCCCTGCTCCATCATAGCGGCACACTGCCGCTCCAATTCATCCTTATGGGACGCCGGGTAGCGGTAAGGGCGAACCGCGACCGGCTGCGCGTCGGGTTTCAAGATAATGGCGTGCTCACGGCCTCTTGGCGGGGGCAGGCCGACTGGTTCAGCGAAGACATCCGAGAACGCGGAGAGCAGCTCGTCGAGGAGGGAGGGGGTGGCCGTGGCGGACTGGACGCACGGCTCGTCCGCCGAAGGCACGCCCGTCCAGCAGACCTCGCGCCCATGGCGCTGGAAGGACAGGGTGCGGGCAGTGAGATCCCACACGATCGGCCCCAATGTCTCCATCCAGATCGTCCCCAGAACCATGTCGTAGGCGGCCAGTGGCATCATGTACAGGTCGACGTTGAAGCGTGCGCCCTGAATGGTGATCGGCGCCTGCCGCAGCACTCCAGGGCAGGAGATGCGCTCCCCGTTGGCCACCGTGGCCGTGAGACGTGGTCGTTGTTGCGGTGGCAGGCCGGTCCGGAGTGCAGCAGCCTCCGAGATGAAATTATGCGTCGATCCGGTGTCGAAGAGGGCCGTGAGGACCTCGGAGCCCAACTGGACCCGGACTTGGATGGTCTTGCCAACGCGGACGCCCGCCACGGCGTGCAAAGAGAACACCGGCGCGTCCGCCGCGGCGGGGCCGTCGCCACTGCCCTCGGCATCGGCGTCGTCGTCTTCTTCGATGCTGTCGAGGACGAAGAGCTTTTTGCAGACCCGGTTGTGGCCCCGCCCGTACTTCTCATCGCAGTTATAGCATAGGCCGAGGCGGCACCGTTCCTCCTGTTCCGCCTGGGTAAGACGTTTCACCGGACGCCCCTCGATGGTGACCGTAGGCGTGGGTGCCTTGGGCGCCGCTGGCTGGAGTGCGGCCTGGCGCGGCGGTGGTGCCGGCAGGATGGCGCGAGGGGCAGCCTTGGCCGGCGCGGCCTGGTACTGCTCCATGAGCTCCATCTGCCGAGCGAGACTCATTGCTGCTGCGAGGGATTGCGGGTTCTGGACCTGTACGGCGAGGCTGAGCGGAGGGAGGAGCCCGCCGGTGAAGAGTTGGACGCGCTGGATCTCGTCCAGTCGGCCGGCTCGGGGCAGGAGCGCCTGAAAACGTTCCTGGTACTCCTCGACGGTCCCCGTGCGACGGCAGTCCGCCAGCTCGAAGAGAGGCGCAGAACGTAGCGGCGGTCCGTACCGCAGGTTGATCAACTCCTTAAAACGGCGCCAAGACGGTGTGCCTTCGTCCGTCTGGACCTGGATGTACCACATCTGGGCGCCGTCGACGAGGTTATACGACGCCATCCACGTCTTCTCTTCCTCCATGATCCGCTGCTGGAAGAAGTACGACTCGCATCGGTTGATGAACGCGAGCGGGTCGGACTTGCCGTCGTAACGCGGAAAATCCATCTTCTGATGCTTGGGCGGCCGGTCCTGGAAGTGTTCCCCAGACGGGGCCTTGCTGCCTGATGAAGACGAACGATCAGCCGAGAGGGCAGCAATCGCGTTAGCCTGAGCCTCCATCGTCTTGGCATTAGCCTGCGTGGTAGCTTGCAGGGACGCGACAGCTTCAGCAAGCTTCTCCACGGTGGACTTGAGGGCATCGAGATCACCCATGGCAGCCGTGCACGAACCGGTGGACAACGAGGCGGGTGAGATTGGAACGGCGGTTGCAGAGGTCTGGCGTGGTGGGGATGAAGACCGGGAACGAACGGATCGCCGGGAACGTGATACCAAGTTGTCAAGGACCTCAAATCCTCGGGTAGCTGGCCCTCGACTACGAAGTTCGTAGTCTCCTGCCGTGTCTTCCAGGGACGGAGGTTTTACCCCTCACGATCTGCTGGGCTTGGATTGAAGAAGATAGAGAGAAGTAGATTGATTTGATATTGCTTAATATCTCACGTACGGGTTACAATGAATATATATGGCCGGTGGCCTTAATCTAAAATAGGAAACAGACTCCTTTAATCTAGGAACTAATAATAGAATCCAACTCTATCTTTCCTGGCTAGCCACGAACGTCGGTTGAGCCAGCCTCGCTCCTGGCCGCGATCACCGAGCGATCGGCGCGTTCGTCGGCTCGGCGTACGTCGCGGGCCCGCTTCCTCCTCATGTAGGCGCGTCCCCACATGACAGAATACTACCCCCTCAGTTCCAAATTATGAGTCGTTTTGCCTTTTATAAGTAAGTACATAGGTTTTGCTATGCATCTAGATATACGCTATGTCTAGATAAGCCAAAACGACTTATAATTTGGAATGGAGGGAGTAGCTTATCTCTATTTGTATGGAAACCGTAATCCTAAAGATCCTAATCACATGTAACTAGCTTGCAGGATAAAATTGATTAGTTATTGGTTATGTCGACTTCAGACAAAGAAGTTCTGAAAAGGAGAAGGATATGACTGTATTAATCTTGTTTGATCTGATTTTTTTTGTTTAAAAGAAAACATTGTACAAAAGACATCTAGCTATACATTAACATGAACATTGATGTCTTATTTTTGGCCTGATGGTGGCATTTGCACAAGACAAAACATTAAAATTTTTTGTGACTTTTTCTCGAACATGCAAGAGAGGTGCGTATCATTATATTAAGAAGAAAAAATGATAAAAGAGTCCATACAAAGCCACACCATGACACCAACATACACCACTAGATTTATACAACAGAAAAGACGTGCCTTTTATACATACAAAAGAAACGACCCCTACTAGAAATCAGTCCACATTCATCCCTTGGGCTAAGAGGGAGTTGACTTCTCATGCCACAGCCATCTCCTAGAAATGAAGCTCCTCATTGGCGAGCAACAGGGCTCTCTGGCCAAGTTAGGAGAATCACCATAAAGACTAAGCAGTTGCGAAGATTCTACAAGGACCAGGCCCCTAAGATGATAATAGAGATGAGACCCTTTCTTAAATGGTCAGCCAGCACATTAGAGCTTTTGTCCCACCAATCATCAAAAGAACAGTCATCAGGTTGGGGAGTGGGATTTCACAAGCCGACCCAACTCAGGAGAAAGAACCAAAATTCACGAGCAAAGACGCAGGTTGTCATTAGGCGTTTTATATCTTCTTCCTGGTCACCGAGAGGCAGCAGGCCAGATGTGGAAGACCTCTCCTTGCAAGCTGATCAGCAGTCCAGCACTTATCACACACTACTAGCCACATGAAGAAATGACATTTGCCGGGTGCCCAAGATTTCCAAATTCTTTTTTTTCCTTGAACATCAATATATTAAGAAGAAAAGGGTTCAAGAAACCCAAGGTACAGCCAGGTTTTTAAGGAACCTAGCAGGAAAAAACAGAAAGAGAAAACACCTAAAGACCAAGAGGGATAGGACCTGACCCAGAAAAAACTCCTAACAGAAATTTAAACCTGCAAATGGGGCAGGACGAGGAGATAAGAGACGCCTCTAGCTCCAGCCACGCTCCATAGGCGCATCTCCTCTATCAGAACTGACAGCACTCCATTGATGTTAGGGGAAATCCTATCAAACACACACCTATTTCGGTGAATCCAGATTGACAAGGCCCCAAGAATGATGATGGAATTCAGGCCTTTTTTAACTTGACTTTCTACTCTATTGCTTGCTGCATCCCACCAGTCATCAAAGGAAACCTCTAGCTGTGGGGTCAAAGCTTGCAAGCCGACTCTCTGCAGTACACAGAACCAAAATTGTCGGGTGAAGACTCGAGAGACAAGCAGGATTTCCAAATTCTTTCATGTGGACCAAATAGAACAGTACCCTGAAACATGCTTTTGTAGGCCGAATTTTGGTGAATAATGGCCATCACAAGAGAACCTCCAAACTTGAAAGTCTTCCACATCTGGCTGTACCGCTGTAGAACAATTTCAGAGATGTCCCAAAGGGGAAGTATTCAGAAAAGAACTCAGCACTCAGCAGACAGGGCACCCTGAATGTAGTGCACCCAGGCATGATCACTCATCAGTGAGGCCTGTTCCTCTTCCTTGTGGAAACTAAGGCCAGAACATGAGGGGCAAGATCAGCAATGCTTTGGCCAAATATCCATCTTCCTGTCCAAAATAGGGTCGCAGCACCATTACCAACCACAGAAACGACCACAATAGAGAAGAAGGCTTGGACAGATTTTTGGACTGGCATATTGAAACAGTCCAAGGACGATTGGGATATGTTCCAACGCACGGGCACAGACCTAGATATCTATGTGCATTTAGTACTGATCAAGTGGCTTCTATATATATATATATATATATATATATATATATATATATATATATATAACTATTACCCTACAGCTGGCTACAAAATAACTTATTCTGTAGCCACTTTGAGTTACGATAATTGTTATGCTAATTTACGAGATTATAGTAACTCCTTACTATGTGATTTACTATAATATTATGGTAAATATCCCCATGTACTATAGTAATTCAACTATTGTAAATATATACTGACATTGTCGTAAATTAGTATACAAAATTATCGTAAATAGAGGTGGCTACAAAATAACTTATTTTGTAGCTAGCTATAGAGTATACTCTCCCTATATATATATATATATATATATATATATATATATATATATATATATATATATATATATATATATATATATATCCGCGAGAGGAAGACAAGGGACATCAACCAAATAAAATGCATCAAGGATGAGACAGATCGACTTTTGGTGAAGGATGAGGAGATCAAGGACAGATGGAGAGAGTACTTCGACAAGCTGTTTAATGGGGAGAATGAGGGTCCTGCCCTTGAGTTGGACGACTCATTTGACGATACCAACAAATGCTTTGTGAGGAGAATTCAGAAGGCAGAGATCGGAGAGGCTTTGAAGAGGATGAAGGGAGGTAAAGCGATGGGCCCTGATGGTATCCCCATTGAGGTGTGGAGATACCTAGGCGTCAGAGCGATAGTATGGTTAACTAAGCTTTGTAACCTTATTTTTCGGTCTAACAAGATGCCTGAAGAATGGAGGAGAAGTATATTAGTACCTATCTTCAAAAACAAGGGAGATGTTCAAAGTTGTACTAACTACCGTGGGATTAAGTTGATGAGCCATACGATGAAGCTCTGGAAGAGGGTTATCGAGCATCGCCTTTATGTGTCTCCTTGTTTCTCGTCTCTTTTGGGTTTCATCTCTAGCCTACCCGAACTTGCTTGGGACAAAAGGCTATGTTGTTGTTGTATATATATACACACACACACCTTCAGGATACAAAATTTTGTTCTCGTGTCACTCCTGATAGAAAATTTTCAACAGCCCTGCATTTATCTGTAGTTTGGGTTCTTAAATAACGTGTAGAGAAGATCAGATGCTGTAAGGGGTGATTGCCACTAGATGTCGTGCAGGCTGGTTGGCTAGCAACATGGACAAAGGAACACACTGGCACGCAGCAAGGCATGACAACATATTCGCAGCAACACAACGGCAGCAGTATACAAGTATACATGGGAGGGAAGCACATGCACATATGGCAGAACGTTTAGTTAGAATGGAGGATTATCTGTGAAATGCTACGTGGAAGTGATGTGATAGGAAAGAGGGGAGCAACAAAACTAATGATCTGGAAAATTGGCACAATAGTACTTTTACTGTTCTTGTGGAGAAAATGTTAGTCTGTCGTAATTGGATAGTAGCGTACTTTTTGTACTTTTCTGACCTATTCTTTTTGAACCGATGGCCTAAATCACTAATTTTCAGTCAAACCATATGAAAACTGCTTCACTGCAGATGTTTAGTCAAATTCTGTCCTTGCTAGGATCCAAATATGTCTCTTTTGGGTCAACCTGCACTACTTGAATTTGAACTTTGTGTGTGTGTGTGTGTGTGTGTGTGTTTTGGGGTGGGGGGGGGGGCGGTGGTGTTAGGCGAAACTTTTCTTTTCGAGAATTGTTTTGTTTGAACAGGCTAGCTTGATTTTAGCTGTTTCTATTAGAGCTAAGCTGTTGCATAGAATGGTCACATGGTTCAGAGAGTGGTTTGCTTCTACATAGTGTGCTATGGTATTTTAATTTGCAATATTTGGATATAGGTCATTGATCTAGCAACTTCTCTTGCCAAAGTCGCGGATGTGGATAGAAATCTTGGGAATGAAAGTGCAGCTGTTGAGGGTTTTGAGGAAGCAATTCAATGCCTTGAGAAGTTGAAGCTGGATTCTGAACAAGCTAGCCTTGAACAGCGGGTAGCTATTATTGATCCCCTTTATTCCTCCTCTCAGCTTGTATCTATTTTTCTAAACTAACCTTCATCATGCACATTTGCAGCGCCTCTCGGTTCTTGACTTCTTACACAACCAACTGGCAGATAAATAAGGCATGGTCTTCTCCTAAGAATACACCAACAACAGGTGTCTTCTCATGGTAATGTTCAACTCCACTACTTAAGGTTCCCTTTGGAAGGAGTTGGCCTAGAAGCAGCGATCAGTATGTGTGTTTACCACCGTTTGAAACTTTTGTCACTGCACAAAATAAGTACTCCTGCACTGTACATGTATCATATATATAATGCTGATCGAGTACTCTTGATGATTGCCGATATGGTTCGGTAGTCTAAGCACTCTAGGTTGTCAATGTCATAGCCTGGAGCAGCGCGTAAGATGTAACTTGTGGGAAGTTCCATCTCGCTTTACCGTGTCATGTGTGAACACTTATCCTGTTGTATATTGACAATAAGGCTGGGAGATGCCAATCAAAAGCATGGCCCATTGTTTCTTTTTTAGAGAAGATTCCCGGGTCAAGCTGTTTGCATATTTTAGGTGCGTCCCTGGTAAATCTGGGCCAGGAATCCCAAAAGTCAGAAAAAATTCGTGCCTTGATCCACCATGTATTTCTTGTGAGAGACGGTTGTTTGACTGGAAAGCCAGGTCTCGCCTGGCGATCGCAGATCTGTAGCTGGCGCAAATTTGACTTGTGAAGAATGTAGTGGCGCACGTTTTTAAGTGTCCACTTTTTTTTTTCTTTTTTTGGTGCTCTTTTCTGCAAGTGCCCGTCTGCAGGCTGTGTTGAATGTTTTGGAACTGACATACACTGATGTCGTTGATGATTACTTTCCCTGGGCTGATTTAGCTCGTTTTTTTTTTTTTTTTTTGCCTCACCCTTCGATTACAAGCTATAGCATCTGAACTTACGTACTAACTCACACCACACGCACACACTCACACCCCTAGTGTGTAAGCTAGACCTACAACTTATATCTAAGGCTAGAAGTACACGGCTGATAGATATGACAGTGGTGCCACATCCGTGCGAGGCAACGAAATTTATTTGGGAACTACTGTTCCCGGTGGGAAATCACGCGGCCGAGCGAGCTCGAACCCGTGACCGGTGGCCTCCGCTCCGGGAGCGCTCACCACCCGAGCTACGAGGTTACCTTCAATGTCGTTTTTACGTACGTGTTTCCATTGTCATGTTTGCATTAGGCTAGCCTGTGATTCTTTTCAGCCTAGCCAACTAGTACTAGCTTGCAAATTTGTACTACTACTAGTGTGCCTCTGCTGATGGTCACGTCGAGCAGGTAGGATCACTAGTCCTTCGTGGCATTAGTGCACTAGAGTGGATAACGAGAGAGAGATAAGACTGGCTGCACCGGGTCCTCTATATATGGATCCTGTAAACTCATAGCGTAAAAACATATTGCACCGGGTCCTCTATATCGATCCTGTAACCGCTCGCGTCCGGCAAATTAAGAGGAACTCGCGTCGCATAGAGGACATCCGCAAAAGGACGCTGGGTCCCGCGCTCGTGGCTGCTGGCGCGTTCATCAGAGAGAGCAAGTGGGCAGAGGAGGGAATCTTAGCGGGTCTCACTTTTTAACACTCAAAAAAATATATAACTCACAAATAAAAAAACCAAATTAAATTCTGATTGCACCATTAAATTCGTTTTAATAAATTCTTCAAAACTAGATCTCACATGAATATATTTAGACAAAGTGACAAGTGAGTCCCATAGTAGATAGAGGATGGATGAGTGCGGAAGAATTTAGTATAGAGAAAAAAATCTTGATGACTAGGATATATAAAGAATAAATATAGAGGTCTATGAGTGCGGATAGCAAGTTGATGGATGGTGACTGCACGTTCATAGTCCAGTCTTGGTGCAGTGCTTCTCCTTGCGGCGGCTAGCCGGCTACTCTGCTCTGGATAATTCTGAGGTGGACGCTTTGCGCCAGCTGCCCGATGCAATCGCGGTAAAATCACGTTCCACACCATCTTCTAGTTCCAGTGGTGTATTTTTTTCCAGTTGGTACGATGAGCGATGCAGAGATGTGTCTTGTCCACTTGGTCGGCTTTACCTTTTTCTTTTTCTTACAGCAGAATTAGGACTGACCCATGACCATTTGAACTTTTTTTTTAAAAAAATAGTCGAGCCTGCGACGGTGGATTTTTCTTTTTTTTTTTTTGCAACTGCTCCAAGAAAACTGGAGGATCAGATCTAATTGGCCTTACATCATCGTGCAGATCTGCAGACGCAAGCAAGCAGGAAACATATGTGCAGCTAGCTAGCTAGCTAGCCGACTTGGACCGGACTTTTCGCCTCACTATTATTACAGTATAATAACAAGTTAACAGCCGTGCGTGAGTTGAATCGAATAAAGTTTTTTGGGGGCTTATTCAAAGATTTCTTTGAGCTTTTTCAACACACGTGTGATCTTTGTCGAAATGGAATCATCATCACTCACGTACGCACCTACACTGCTGGGCTGGGCCGTCCGTCCCTCATATCACATGAAATGGAGCACGGGGGTACAATATGAGGGCCAAATTATATTAAAATTCTCAACTGATTGTGTACTTAATAACCTTGCTTTTAGTTAGCTTATTTTTGAACTAATGATTAGGTTAGCTTATCATTCATATCATGCTTAAAAAAAGCTCCGATGGAGCATCATGTTGTTCCTTGTACAATTCTGAATTTATTCACGTGTTGACACCCGTACGTGCGTCCGATCTAGTAGTTGGCTCGCAGTAAGGAGCCTCCATCCATCTGATCCGCCAGTCAGTCATACATATCGCCAAACCGTACCTGGCAGGCACGTTACACTCGCTCCTTTTGACTGGCATGCAAGTGTTGCTTGCCACTGCGCCCAACTCAACATATATCGTCGACGATTTAAATTCAATTTAATTTAATTTAATTAATTTACGAGGCCAGATATGTGTGTGCTCTGTTTGCAGACGTACGTACCTGAAGCTGCAGGTCCTCCGGCTGGTTTTTTTTCCCTGTTCTACTACACTATTTTAGCAGTACTTTTCAGCGAACGAACAATGCTTTTATCTCACAGCATTTCAGCACGAGCTAAATTTCAGCGAAACGAACCGTGAGGACCTCAACTACTCCAAAGCACTGTTAATAATGGATCGACAGGTTTTCAGTTAACAATGATTGGATGGTTTCTCTCTGATGATCGAGCTGCATACGTGTACGTACGTGGTCACATCATTGTGGCATATACGAGTATGCTTTGAGGGAAAGAAACGGAAGCTAAAGCTAGCTATGTACGTCGCCCGAGCGGCCGGTGGATGGAAATCGAGCTCCACCGGATTCTTCTTCATCGTCCCGTCGCCATCTCGGCTGTCCGTCGGAGTCGCCTTGGCACGTACACGTATCCAGGTGACAGATGGCAACCGCCACGTGCCAAGGCCAGGAATGGCCACGTGGCACCTGTTACCACGTGCATATGTATGTAGTAGTACCATCTATATATGGAGGTGCACTTTGCTTATGTTGTAAGTAAATTTAATTTCTTCTAGAAGCAAAAACTACACAAACACCTTAAAGCCTACAACTGTAGAGTATAGTTTTGGCTCTCAACTATACGTATGGAACACTTCATTTTTCAACACTTTTTTCTCGATCACGCAAAAGGTTTGCGCGTCTTTGTATTAAGATAGAGAAAAAGTTTAATACAACACGCCTTAGCGGCGCTCTAGGGGGTCAACAGAATTGTACATGGACGCTCAGATCGACCCTAGTGAATTGAAATCTATGGTGTTACATTGGGAACTAATCAACTCGAAAAGAGGCGCCGGCTAGGAGGCCTATGCCTGCGCAGCCGAGCGGCGGCAACGCCGCTTGCACGCACCCATGTCGTCGTCTGGGGTCACCGCCGTAGATTTCTTCGTACACTTTTATGGCCGACGTGGACGGAGTCGACACCCCATTGGTGAGTCCCAGGCGCTTCAAGACAAGGTGCTCGCCTCGCTTGGCCATGGGATGTGGGACAAGCTTTGCGCCGCTTGCCTCATTTTTCAACACTTAACAATTAATTGTTAGTACAAATGTTTATTTTTTTCAACCTTGGCTCGTAGTTGTTTTTGTTGGACATATCATTACGTACATGGCTGCGATTAGTGACAACTAACCTGGGATACATTAGTTTTGGCATTTGAAAGAGATGTAGAGTATTTTAAATTTGCATAGTATATTTAGTGGGTTATAGGTATATACATTATGTATAGTACAGTAGGTTATAGGTATAGTTAAGTTTCAATTTGCAATTTTGCTTATCTTATTCATCAGAAAACAGCATCCCATGTAGCCACACTGCAGCCTTACCTATCAGCTCACCTGACCACCCTCAACGGCCCTTCTGGCTTTAGGACCGCATCCTAGCCCCGTTTCCTTCCTCAATCTATCAACTTGGGAGGCAAAGTGCTAGAGTCGCGAGGCGGAACCCTAGCGCCCACCTAACAAGAAGCGGACGCTCGGCGAGCCCCGGACCACCCTAGAACCCTAGCACGGTAATGCCCCAAGAGCGCAGACATGTAGTGCTACAGTGTATCCATCACTCCAGCAGCTTAGGCACTCAGCATGCGTGCATCCATAGCTTGGCTGTGGGCCGGCACCCATCCAACCAGGTGCTAGCGGTTAGTAAGGCACGCCGGTCGCCACACACACCACATGCCCACAAAAGTAGTCGGAAGAGCATACCTTAATTCGATATCTTTCTTAACAAAATTCAGAGATATATCTCAAATCCATGCCTTTACTTAATTTATGATATATTTTTTTTGATTTGGACATAACCAACTTTAAAATCATGGGTCTATCACTGAACTAAAATATTGTCCTTGATGACAACCTATATATCTTGAGTAAGGAAGACTCGCCATGCGTGTGTGCCGTGTGCGTGCTTGATGACTCGACGTAGGTACGCATCGGTGTGTGAGTGTGCACGAACAGACAGATGGGCGGCCATAGTCGGTGAGAATTTTTGGGACCAACATGCTTGCAGGCAGCAAGTTGATGGCAACGTGCTCCTACCTAGCAAGCAAAGAACCAAGGAGATCTAAGAATAGACGCGTCGGCCCCTCTGTTGTATGTGTGCACGTGTGTTAATCATTGAAATGCCTGCACACTGGGTTGGCCATTCGAATCTTCGGTCCTGTCAAACCTATTAAAGTCAACGGTAGTGATTGTACTTGTACCATACTAACAGTAGCCTCATATTGCACTGAAGTTAAGTTATATATGCACCTCCCAAACAAATTTTTTTTCTTCCGTTCAGATTATTATATCAGTTACTCATTAAATTGTCTCTCTACTGTTCATTTTCTTTGATGACCATTTGTTCTTGGATAAACCATGTCAACTCGCCTCTGCCTCCGTCCCTGGCCGGCGGCGAGCAGCCCTTCGCTCACCTAGCCGGCGTTGGGGAGCCGCCAGTGTCCCACCCCTGCCCTCTCCTAAATCCAATCTAAGGAGAAAATCTTGCCACCTTGCCAACTACCGCTAGCTTTTCGCTCACCATCTCGCAACCCGTCACCACCGTCGGACCAGCCACTGCTGCCGGGCCTCTCACCTGGTGGTGGATCACTGGCTCGTGTGTGCTTGTCCAAGATGACACTCATTTTTTTTCCTGAGATTACACGGTATAACGTAGACACTCACAACGTAAACACGCAAACCATGCTCCTATGAGCATTTTTTGAAGACTAGGCTAAAAAATTCTTGAGATTGACGAAGTCATCATAGGCGTTTCATTGTCGACAGGAACATCGTCTACCACTAAAAACACAACGCTAATAAATTCTGGAATATTTGCTCCCATGGGAAGAATCGAACCCAATATCTGAGGTGCCACTAAGGCTCTTACAATAACCACTAGGAATTATACAATACAATTTTTATTAGCTAGCTTGCATTATGCAAGCATGCAATTGCTTTTCTTTTTGGAACCACATCATGCAGGTAATTATATATATGTTGTCGTCACCGATCAGTACGGTCATTCCAGTTGTTGGAATCGCAGCGCTTTAATAAGTTTTTCTCGACCGATGGGGTGATGGATTGGGTAATGTATGCACGCATATTCTTGTGGAGTATGAGTGGAAGAAAACCTTTTGTGCCAAGTCTTCTGCGATTCTAGACGCAAACTGATTATTGCGTTGTTCTAGTACTACTAACAAATGGTCAACGCAAGCACTACAAGAAACGTGATATATATTTTCCGGCACTTTTTCTGGCTGCGCAATAATTATTTTCGAGTTTTAAACAACCCATCCCCCAACCCCCACCTAAAAGCAGTGTTCAATCTATAGTTCGTCTATAATACTTCTCTGTTTCAAATTATAAGTTGTTTTAACCTTTTTTACATAGATTCTTTTATGTATTTAGACATATATTATATCGATATAACAAAATTGATGTACCTAAAAAGTCAAAGTAACTTATAATATAGAGAAGAGAAAGTATAATTTTGCATCTTGAGACGCATTTCATCAAATCCCCAACAAGATAATTACCCACTGTTATTGTAGGCAGTTATCCAAATCCAAATATATTAGAGAACATTGACCGCTTACAAAACAAGAATGTTGAGAAAGATATCAATCTTGTAGTGAAGCTTGAAAAATAGTAAAATTTGGGGAACACTGATAAACATCCCATGCTCTATGCTTTTTGTGGGTTATGAGTTACTTTATGCTCGAACATAACATTATTAGCTTTTTTTTGTGGAAATCAACATTATTAATTTGTTGGTTTAACTTTTACATGTGTGCACAAGAAGGTGTATTTTCAAGGTGATCAAACCAACAATTTTCTTTTTTAAAAAAATTGTCTCGGCTCCCTCTGAATCGACAAGCATATATAGTCATTTCCGTAAGAGTCAAAGAGGCACACCTATCGGGGTTTCACGTAACTCAAAATCTGACGCGTGAACATTTCCATATGGGCTAGGCTTTAGAAATCGTCGTGAGGGTCGGCCGACAACCAAATTTTGTTTCCTTATAACCGAGCCATTCCTCAGGGCTGACTTTAAGCTGTCAAGAAAATTATTTGTGGAAGTTATTTTTGGGAGATACCAGCGTTTTGACGTCCGAATAGAAGCACGTGTCCGGACACCCGCGCCTCATTGTCATGTACACCTATGGAAAAAAATACCGTGCCCGTGCCTCCTCCGTCACGCGCGCCCACGGGAAACGTCGCGCCTGCAGCTCCTCCCCCCTGACCCCTCCTCTCTCTCGGCACGGGTGGGACCCAGTTGCCAGGATGAGGACGCGCACGCCCTGTCCGCAGGCTCCCAGCGCGCCCCATACGCCGGCCCACGACTCGAGCACCCCATCCTCGACGCTCAGGCCGTGCCTCTATGTTTCTCTCTGAAACATGAAACACTTGAATGCAACATAGATCTGAAAGTAGATGAAACATTTATAACATACACTTGAAACATATGTGTGAAACATACGCAACATCCAGATAAAAACACTTACAACTTGCAACATGAAAACCCTTACTGCAACATAAGACTGAAATGACTGAAATATTTTGAACATATGTGTGAAATATATACAACATCCAGACCAAAACGCTTGCAACATACGTTTGTAAATAGATGAAACATTTTGAACAAAATCTTGTGACATGTCTTTAAAACACTTGCAACAAATGTAACATCTTGATCTACTTTTAGAACATCCATGTGAACAATTTGTAACATACATCTAAAATACTTGAAACGAGCATTGGCAACATGGGGGGGGGGGGGGGGGGGGGGGGGGGGGGGCAGGACAGCGGCAGCGGCCTGCGGCGGTGAGGCATCCCAACAGCACTAACTAGGTTGGGGAATAGGCTGGGGAGGCACTGCGTGAATTGAGTGAGGAGGCTGCGTGATCGGCTTGGGTGGAGGATGGAGGCAGCGGTGGCGGTGTGGGGCTCTGCTGCTACTAGTGGACTCGAAAAAGAGACCGAGAGATGGGGAGGACGAGACGCAGTGGGGATATTTTTTTCTTGAGAGTGGTGGACGAGGCGGAGTGGGAAGCCACGTATGAACGGACGTGGGCGGATGAACACCTGTGCCAAGGTTTTTTCAGAAGTTTTTTTTTCCTATTCCCTCTTGGGTTTCTATAGCCAACAAACAATGAACAGGGAGATTTCCATTTCTAGCTAGTGCGTGGGGGCTGCCGGAGACAAGCAAGAAGACCATGTCGAGCACGAGTGAACTAACTTGTACTATAAAAACATAACAATAAGGCTTCACTATACTCCGTGTGCGCAGGCTAAGAAAATTCCACCCGCGCGCCTCTTCTTTCTCGCCTCGCGCACCTTATTTTCTTCCTCCAGCGCTCCCCCGCCACCTCGTCACCCCGCCCCGCTTTGGCGACGCCACCCTCAACCCCCTCCAGATCCAGCGCGAGTGCCCTCACCCCCCTCCCCCACCCCTGCTCGCGATGACCTCCTTCTTGCCCTCCTCCTCCCGCATGTTGTCGCGAGCTCCAATGACCTCCTTCTTCCGCGGCGAGCTCCGGTCATGGGCGCCCTGCCCTGTCCAGGTCTGGCCGCCTCCACCGCTGTCAGGACCCTAAAGCCGCCCTCCCGCTGTCTACATTGCCTGGCCGGCTTGCCTCCCACCAACTCCTTCTCTTCTAAGCCTGCTGAAGTTAGGGAAGATGAAAGGGAGAGTGGCCCCTGCCGTCGGAACTCTAGCCGGAGTTGGGGAGATGGCGCACCGCATCCCGAACTTGGGGAAGAAGGGGCGGCGGTGCGATCGGGCATGGGCGTCGCACACTTGCGCGTCGGACAGCCCACGTGTGTGCGCACCAAGGGACGCAAGCGCGCACTCGGAAGTAAGCATTTCCCTAACAATAATATCACGAGTTCACAACCGAGCACCGACTGCACGAATGAACGTGCACGAGATCGACGCGTACGTTGCATGTCGGTATATTTGCAATTTGATACGCACGGCACTGGCACTTCCAAGTGCCGACCGATCGAGAGATGTAGTGCACACACGTACATACGATGGATCCGTGGACACGTGCGCGCCCATATATGCCCATGCATGCATGGGTCATCGCTGTCGTCACGCCTCGCGCACGTGCACGGCGTCGGCCGCTGCGCCGGCGGTGTGTCCCCTCAGATAATCCGCCGTCGCCTGCTGCATCCAACGGCGGGTTCGAAATATCCGGCGCAGTTAAAAAAAATCGCATCTGTTGTGGCATTATGCCGCTACTAGGCAGCTGCCTAGGTAGCTTCGTCTTCCTTAAGCAACCGCCCTTCCTCCCTCCCCAACCTTCCTTCTATATAACATCCCCGACCCCCCACCTCGCAAAATTTCAGGTCTCTCGCCATTCCACCTTCTTCCCTCGCTCGCTCACCCTTCTTAACAAGACACAGCTAGGTCCGATCCGTACGGCTCGATCTAGTAGCTAGCAAGTGTTCGTACGTGGTCTCGTGGATCGATCATGATGACAATTGACCTTGGCCTAACTGCGTCGGCGGCGTCATCGTCCTCCGGGGGACGACGCGGCGGCAGCGTGGCGAGCCCGTGCACGGCGCTGCCGCCGGGGTTCCGTTTCCACCCAACAGACGAGGAGCTGATCCTCCACTACCTCCGCAAGCGCGCCGCCGCGCCGCCGTGCCCGGCCCCCGTCATCGCCGAGGTCGACATCTACAAGTTCGACCCATGGGACCTGCCAGGTTATTATGCCATCGAATCGATCTTCATGTCTTTCGTGGAGAACTGCATGTGCGCATGTCATCGTGCTCATTCATTATTCATATACCTGCCATTTCTTTCATGCAGCCAAGGCGGTTTTCGGGGAGGCGGAGTGGTACTTCTTCAGCCCGAGAGACCGCAAGTACCCCAACGGCGTCCGTCCCAACCGCGCCGCCGGGTCCGGCTACTGGAAGGCCACCGGCACCGACAAGCCCATCACGCTCTCCGGCGGCGCCGCCGGCTCTTCCGAGAGCAGCAGCAGCCGCGCCATGATCGGCGTCAAGAAGGCGCTGGTCTTCTACAAGGGCCGGCCGCCCAAGGGCATGAAGACGAGCTGGATCATGCACGAGTACCGCCTCGCCGAGGCGCTCAACGCCGCCAACACCTACAGACCCATGAGGTTCAAGAACGACTCCATGAGGGTACGTGTATCATGCATCTATCTATCTACACCATCGAGCTACCTCGCACTGCACCTTCCTCCACACAGTCGCTGCTGCCTAGCTAGCTCGTAGTGGACTCGTAGAGATCCTTCGTGCACCCGCCAGTTTATTATCCAAAATTAACTAGCTAGAGATTGTGAAAAAATGAAGAACAGAAAAAATGTTACTTTATTATTAATTTTGAGTTTTGAGAGGAGGGACAGCCGTGCAAAATTGATTCTGTTTTCATTATACGGTCGTTGATGACAGAAGCCTGCAGTACTGGAATCTTTTTTTTTCCTTGTTACTTTATTATTAATTTTGAGTACTTTTGAAAGTTTTCTTGCTGTTGCTTGTGGATGCCAGTTTAAGCAAGTAGTTCCCGAGGTCAATCAACCACTACACTTCTTTAACCCCTCAGATGCTCTCTCTTGTAGTCTTCTCTCTTCTCCTTGATAGAGAGAGACGTCAATTCGCTCGAGCGATAGAGACCAACTTAAATGAACCATCACAGACGACACACACTTCATCCGTGTGGCTTTTCTCCACTGCCAATTATTGGCGTGTTGATCGCGCACACCGGTCACTTTTATTCCGAGCTTCAGTCAAGGACACGTGTTCGTCGTAACGATATCGATCGATCGAAAGCCCGAGCGATGAGCCGATCACTGACATGATCACTGTCGTTTGGTTGTCGATGCATGCAGCTGGACGATTGGGTGTTGTGCAGGATCTACAAGAAGACCACACCGCAGCTGGCGTACATGTCGCCGCCACACGAGGAGGCGTCGCCGTCCATGGACGGCGGCGGCTTCGACCACGGCCTGCAGCCGGACGACTCCGTCTCCGCCGACGACATCGTGGCGGCCACGTCGTCATACGCAAGCCGGCTGCCGCGCCCGGCGTCCATCTCGGACTACCTCGTCGACTACTCGGCCGTGTCCGAGCTGTTCGAGACCCTACCTCCGGAGACGACGACGACGACGACGCAGCCGGGGACGGACACAGCGACGAGGTTCTACTTCGGTATCAGCGACCCTGCTGCTAGTGCCTCCTCCGTAGCGCAGCAGCAGAGCCCACTCAAGAGGCGGTCGATGGAGGAGGATTACTCAAACAGTGGCATGAACATGCTACACGCGTCGTCCACCAGCAAGAGGGTGATGAGTGATCATCATCATGCATCATCCATGGCTGCCAACAACGCCTTCTCCGTGTTTGAGCCCGCCGGACAGACTACGCTGCAGGACAGAATATGACGACGCAGCAGCAGCACTCGCTGCTAATTAGGGCTAGGAAAGAATACTGCTACTGATTATTTGATTAGTATTGATGCAGACGGAGGGAATTCAACATTCATGGATTACATATATGTAGTGTACACACTAAAGTATATATTGTACTATTGTGTAAAAATAGATTGATTAGGAAATTAAAAAGGAAAGTATAGTGATGATTTCACTGGTTAGATCTGATTTTAGATTCCTGCTAATGTGTGCAACTAGACAGGTATACTAGGTTGTAACATGTAAGATAGAACACATTTGTTGAATAAAATCCCATGATATATATACATAAAACTCCGCTTTCATTACATATGTGCACATCTGAAATTTGGGATGGATATTTTCACTGAGGATATATAAGTATTTCCAATACAATGATGTTTAATACACACAACAACATATTGTGAATTCCTTGAGTGTCTTTTTCCTTAGAATGGACAAATAAAGTGACAAAATTGGAGTGTCAAACCAGCTGAATCGGAGAGCAATGTATTGTCATTTACTTGTTTTGTTGCCTGAAAGCTTGGGTTCCTCCACAGTTCATTGCACCAAACAAGGGAAAAGTAGATAGATGATGCATGGAGAGAGACATAGCTATCGCAGCAATGACAAGTTGGAAGAAGAAATCCGGCCTTATCCATAAATGGCGATGGATCGGACACTACTACAGACACGAGCTTTAGCCGGGACTAAGAAATCGGGACCTTTAGTCCCGAGTACACATAATCGGGACTAAAGCCCGTCCTCGGGTGAAAAAATAAATGAAATTCTAGAGGCCTATTTTGTGGTACGTGAGAATCGAACTCAGGACCTCTCACCTCGCGTGTAGATTCCTTACCAACTCAACTGAACACAACATGTGACAAAGTCTTTTGCGCTCTTCCTTTTAATTTGACTCATGGGGGACCTTTAGCTCCGGGTCGGAGACCTTTAGTTCCGGTTCGTAACACCAACCGGGACTAAAAGGTCACCCTTTAGTCCCGGTTGGTAATACCAACCTTTAGTCCCGGTTGGTAATACCAACCGGGACTAAAAGTTGGAGGACCTTTAGTCCCAGTTCGTAATACCAACCGGGACTAAAAGATGACTTTTAGTCCCAGTTGGTGTTACGAATCGGGACTAAAAGTGGTCCGGCCGTTGGGCAGGGTACCAACCGGGACTAAAGTCGTTTTTTTGTCCCGGACATAAATTTCGTCGGGACTAATACCCATTTTGGATATCAACGAAAGGTCTGTTCTCTAGCAGTGGGACACCCTTGACTTTTGTTGCAATGGTGAAGATGGGAGTAGTTTATTAACTATATTATATGCATTCTTCCACATAAGAAATCAAAAGTTAATCACAAAGATAGCTTGCTCTACAGGTAGAAAATGCAAGAGAAATTGCAATGAAATGGTTAGTGGGCAAAACATCATCCACAGTGGACAGCTGTACTGATGATGAACTGTCTTACGTTCTTTTCGAAAGTTTTGAGAAGGGCATTCGTCAGGAGATAGCCTTAATTTGATTGAGAAGTATGAACTACCAGCACATATACCGTTCAAAAAAAAAACTACCAGCACATACGTCATGGGTGGCAATACAATGAGATAAGCAACGGTGTATCATCGACTCTATCGTTTATATATGAGTATGCAACGACAAAAATAGATTTGTATAGTCATCTTTTATATGGATGAAAGTGTACAAGCATAGAGGTCAAGATTGTGCCAATAATTGAGTTTTCAGCAAGATAACACATATATATGTTGTCGACTCCATCTCCATGCATGTCACTCCACTCCAGGCACTACAACGTAGAGTATTCAACATAAACCATTTTTAGATAACTTTTTTAATAAATCACCTCTGAAAAAAGGAAGGTATCTCTAAAGGTCATTTCTATTAGTGATGGTTAGTAGTGTAGGTAACTCTGGAGAAATATCTCGAGACTAGAAAAACCTTTGCTATTTGGGGGAAAAAAATCTACAGATCCAAGACAAAAAAAAACACTTGGTTTATTTGTATATAAGGTACACAACAAACATTCGGTGGTTAACTGCAAGGCCGGAATATTGAATATGTTTGTTGTGTACTCCCTCCGTCCCAAAAAAAATAAAGTTTCTGACTTTTACACATCGTGTTTGACTGTTCGTCTTATTTAAAAATTTTATATAAATTATAAAATAAATAAATCATTATTAAAGTATCTTTAATGATAAAATAAGTCATAACAAAATAGATAATATTTAAACAAAAAATTGAATAAGATGGATGGTCAAACAAGATGGCTGGAAGTCAAAAATGACACTTTTTTTGGGACTGAGGGAGTACCTTATATACACGTCGATTTAATTTTGGGCTGTACGAATGTCCCAAATTCTAGTGATTTAAATGCTATATATGCAGCGCGAGGATTTTTCAATAACCATAATACATTAGCTAGAAGAGAGTGAGCCATGTGAAAATGGCCTAACTATTTGATGATGTGAAACAAACAATACTACTCCCTCCATTCCAAATTATAAGTCATTTCAAGAATCTTGGAGAGTTAAAACATCTCAAGTTTGACCAAAATTATAAAGAAAATTATAAATATTTATAACATCAAATAGATATACTATAAAAATATAATTAATGAAGAATCTAATGATACTTTGTTGGTATAATAAATATTATTATCTTATCATATAAATTTGATTAAACTTGAGATCTTTTGATTCTCCAAGATTCTTAGAATGACTTATAATTTGGGACGAAGGGAGCACGTGCTAAACTGCCCTAATTAACCTTACTGTTTATATGAAAATAATGAAATTTATGTACTACTTGCCCTTTTTTATTTTGACCGCGTCGTACACAAATATTTATCCCTTTTTTTTGCAGCATCAATGATTCTGCAACAACTTATTATAAAAAAATGATTCTGCAACGTAATGCGAATTTAACTTTACTTGTGGAACATGCGTTACGTATTTGTGAAAGCATCAACTTTATCATCCTCGGCATAATATGTCGATTGAGCCACAAAACTAAAGAATATTCTTCTGTGTGTGCTGACTAGCTGCAAGTAGCGTTGTTGTTGCTTCCTAAGCTGAAACAAAAGGCGTACGTACGTGTGGATTATTATGTTATGTTGCTACTTAACACCCTCCTAATCAACCAGTAATAAGTAATTCATTCATGAAGTTGAATTGGGGCCTACCTTGTACTCGAAGCAAAGCCCATGGATTTATTTATTTATACACATCGGACGTGTAGTGCTATAGGATGAGTGCATACATAGGTCTAGTAGGCCATTGTCCCACAAGTTATACGAATGACGTCAAAGCAGCAGGGATCAACGATTATATATTGGCGATGTCTGTGTCATATAATTAAAATTTTTATAAAGTACTCCATCTCTGGTCATCAGCTAATTTGACCATTCAACAAGTGGCACAGAGTTGACAAATTATCGACAAGTCGTGTGCTTGCTGCAGCAAAGGGCGCACGCATCAGGGCCGTTGATGGGGGTGTGCGAGATGATCAACGGAACAGGGCCCCTTAATTTGATGGGCCCTCAAATGGCAGCATTTTACTTTCCGTAAGTCCTAATACTGGCCTGCCTGTGACAATGAATCTATGATTCTTTCATGGACAGGATGGAACAGGTAAGTTAATTAGACCTACAGTATACTGGCGTGCTAGCAAATTCTTAATTTAATTATTTCTGCTTGCTGTTGTCGGCTGATTTGATTTGTTTATGTTTTATTTTGTTCTTATTAGAGGGAAGGGCTGAAGACATTAGACATTATGCATAGGACTTGACTTAACACATATTCACTATATGAATTTATTTAAATTAATTCAATCACATGATGTCTACTAGAAATAGAAAATATGATTCTTGAGGTTAGTAATATTTTTACTATATTTCTACATATGGTACGAAAGAATACATATTAAAGTTATAAATTTAAGTGAAAGTACCTCTAGAATACATGTTAAAGGCATATATATTTCACTGAAGCTATGATTTGATTTTATTAAAGATACAACTTGTATAAATTCTTCTTGCAAAAAAACATATAAATTTAGGCCCCAATTCGTCGTTCGCTCCTGAGCCCCAAATTTCTGGAGACGGCCGCATTATTTGGAATGGTAATGGTAACATATATTTAGGGCTTACGCTCGCACACCCTATGTCTCTAAATATCTGTCGTTTGCGCTTCCTGAGAAATAACTTTAATTAAATATATATTAAAAAATATTAATATTTATAGTACATAATTAGTATTATTGGAAAAATCTTTGAATCTAGTTTTTTAATAAATTTATTTGGAAATACAAATATTGCACGTATTTTCTATAAATCGAGTCAAACATGTGGTACGCACACCAACGACGACAGATATAAAGGGACGGAGTGAGTACGTCAGATCACGAAATCCTTGGTGACATGGCACGTATAAATGCTTTGATCCATCCGTTTCCTTAGAGATACAGTTTGCATATACTAGCTAACAGCTTGCGTCATCTGTTTTAATACGTCTTAAAAAATATATGCAATTTGCATCATATGTTCTAATATGCATTGGAATAAGATTATATATGACGAATAGACGCGGCTATGCTAACTTGTATGAGCACGAGTCGTAAGCTCCAGTCACAAACAGGACAATAAATCAATTATGTTCGGGGTGGGGAGTGGAGGGACAGATGACCGGAGGAGATAGTGAAGGGCGAAAATTTGAAGGAGAGAAAAAATTTACTCTTTATTATTACTAGCAAACATGTATGTGCATTGCGAATGGCACTCTCTCCGTCCAGGAAAGAATGCAATTATGGGATCCGTGCCGGTAAAATAGGCATAAGTTTGACCAAATTTATAGTAAGTAGTATTAGTATTTATGTCTTTAAATAAATTTATTATGAAAATATATTCTGTAACTAATTTAATGATACTTATTTTATATTATGAATGTCTGTACTTTTTCATAGAAATTTAGTCAAAGTTCAAATTGTTTGACTTCTCGAAATACGAGAATTGCATTCTTTTGTGGACGGAGGGAGTACTACAATTTGTTATACAATAGGAAATAATTATGTCATATGTTCTAATAAAAAAAACTCGGGCTGTGGAGGTAGATACCCCTAGCTATTTTACCTTAAGGCAGATGACTTCTTACCCAACCCGATAAAACCTCCGAACCATATGCTCCGCCTGCACACAGGGGCCTGTTACTCGGTGAGGGAGCCGGTCTATTTTACCTGTGCTTTGAAAACCTGAGACGGGCAAGGATTTTTTTCCACGCTGCCAACCAAAAATTCGTCTAGCCAAGAATTCGAACTATTGAAATTAAACGCTGTATGGTGGCTAGACGTGTGTTGTTCGAAACGGGAACCCGTGTTTGACTCATTTAGTTGAGACGTGATTAATATAAGTGGACGTACCTCTTTCCAGGGCTCAGCGTTTGACTGATTTAGTGCCACATATGGGCCCCCGTGTTGAGCAGATTTTGGGCCAAAACCAGAAGCGCCAGGAATCTTAGTAGCTTGCTTTTAACTGTTCCGTTTCATATGAAAAAGTCCAATTTACCTTTCTCAGTTATCATGGTCGTTCAATTTTTCTCTCAACTGCAAAACCAATCTTTTGAGGAAAAAGTCTACTTAACCCTCTGAACTATCAGCTAGTGTCTAACTTACACCCCTAACTATAAAACCATCTGTTTTACACCCTAAACTTTTCAAAACCGTTCAAATCACACCCTGGAGTGGTTTTGGACGGCGGGTTTGCTACAGTAAAACCATGGTTACTGTAGCAAAACCGCCGTCCAAAACCGCTATAGAGTGTACTTTGAACGGTTTTGAAAAGTTCAGGGTGTAAAACAGACGATTTTATAGTTGGGGGTGTAAGTTAGACACTGACTGATAGTTTATGGGGTTAATTAGACTTTTTCCAATCTTTTGATATCACTCAACTTTTATAACCAGTTTTTTTTACCTTGGGTAGTTTTGACAATGGTTTTGCTGATGCGGCGTCACATAAGAAAGAATAAATCAGACTAAGCCGAAAGTTCAAGAAGGTAATTCAAATCGTAATATTTTAAAAAATATCAATAAATCATAGAAATAAAATTTCAAAAATTTAGAAATATTTTACATGGAAAAATAATGCAATTAAAAATCCTAAAATCATATTTAATCTTACAAAATTCATTAAAAATACCTAAAAAAATTATGAAACTAGTTTCATGTTTTTTAATTAATAATGCTCTATCTTATGGCGCCTAGCTTGATGGGCTTGTTTTAATGCTTATTTGCTAGTATGTACTCTCATTATCTTTATAATTAGTCAATGTTGATCGTGTGACTACGTAGAAGCGCTAGTGAAGTGTCGTTAAGACTACGTATGTGTGACGGGTGGGTGCTAGTCGTGTGTCCTGAATAATTTTCAATGTATATTGTGTTTAGTTACTCTAAAAATGTACTATGCAAAAAGAAAATTTCCCGTCACATCAAACTTGCGATACATGTATGGAGTACTAAATGTAGATGAAATCAAAAACTAATTGCACAGTTTGGTTGTACTTTGCGAGACGAACGTTTGGAGCCTAATTAGTCAACGGTTGGACAATTATTACCAAATACAAACGAAATGCTACAGTGTAGCTACAGTAGTTGCGTTAGCCTCCATGGTTTTGCATGAACCCTGCCGCACGTATGTAGTCCTAATGGACATTCCACTGGTGCTTCTACATAGTCAGACGATTAACATAGACTAATTATATAGATAATGAGAGCTTCTACTGGCAAATAAGCACCAAAATAAGTCCATCAAGATTCAAACAATTTTAAGCTAGTCACCATAACATAGAGCATGATCTTAGAAAAATATATGAAACTAGTTTCATAATTTTTTTAGGTAAACAAATTTTCTATGAATCTTCTAAGATTAAACCAAATTTTAGGATTTTTAATTGTATTATTTTTCTATGTAAACATATTTGGATAAGTTTATGAAAATTATTTTTTATGATTTTTTGGATATATTTTAAAAAATATTTCTACTCTGATTTACCTCCCTAAACGTTGAGCTTAGTCCGATTTACCCCCTCTAACGTGGCGTCACGTTAACAAAATCACCACCAAAATCATCCAAGATGCAAAAAAAATTAAAGTGGGTTTATAGTTTAGGGAAGAAAATCGCATGACCACAATAGTTAAAGGAGGTAAATTGGACTTTTTCTGCATTTGTATGCACGCTATTGAATTTATACCGGAAAAAGAAAACTTCGCGTGTAAGTTTTTTTTGGGGATTTTTTATATTAGAACTGAGCATAGTATATCCCAAATAATATATGAAAGAACTTAAAATAAAAATTAATATTCTAGCTACGTGTTGTTATTGTCTTCTTTCCCGGTAGTCTTGTTCCAGCCTATGCTCTAACTGAAACATTGAACAATGAAGTAGGAGTGTAGTCCTCATGCTGATTCACTGATCCTTGTACATGTCACATGATCCAACGTTCTGACAGCAAGTCAAAATGTATCTAAATAGATGAAGTAGCATATGTAGTTGAATCGTTAGGTACAACACAGGATGCAGATTTAGCAAGTATAATCCTTGATGTATCAAGTTGGACATATAGTTTTCTCTTCGCAGCCATCAATGATGAGGTTGATAATTTGGAGTTAATATCCCCACTAGAAGTGTGCATGAACATTCTTACCCTTGTAGATAGTTACCACAAACTAACCTCATATCGATGAAATTGACTCCTGTAATGGTGACCTCACTATGGCTATCGTCAAAGTCATCACAACTAACAAGCTTCTAACCAAACATCAATGATGATTACATTGATAGATTTACTTGGACTAAGTCTTGATGAATTTGCTGAACTATAAATGAAGGATGATGCTCTCTCGAAGTCTCCTTTTTTTGCCAACGATGACCTAACAGAGAGAGGAAGGAGGGGTCTCTAGACAGCGACTTGGGTGCCCTGATGATAGCCATGGCTTGGAGCCGGTAGGACAACCCCAACACGACGGCCACCACCGTATGCTTCATCCAAAAAGTACAGGACATGTAGACATGGGGCACACTGGACTACCGATTTTACAATCCAAGCCAAACAACTATAGTAAAAGCGTCACTTCATCATTCAACCTTTTGTCAGCATCTTTTCTTGTTCTTCCTCTCAACCTTTGAAAAGGCATGAGCTAGTTCTGCTGCTCTATCGCCCACAACGCATGCTTGCATTGGTGCCTAAAACTTTTGTCTACAGGCAACTATAACCTGTTGTGAAACCCACTACTAGATGATATGGACCTCGTGTGCAGATGTGGAAGACGGGGCTACTGGCTAGATTGGCGTGTCAGGGGTGGCCTTAGGAGTTAGAGCAACGACTACTTAATGGAAGGGTTAATGGTTGAAATTAGAAAATGTGGGCCAGTCCCTTGTTTCTTAAAGCCAAAGATACGGTGCTGCAATGTATGGGACAAGTTATTTAAGCCCAGCATCAATGTTAGCCTAAACGTTAAACGATGAACGATCGGTCACCCATCGGTTAGCAAAAAGTCGATATACACGGCCATTTAAACGGCCTTTTAAACGGTCAAAACGGTTTTGCACGGCTTTACACGGCTAATCGGCTTACACTGTTACCCATCAAGTAGCATTTACACACCGTGTAAACGACCTACATGGCCGTGTAGGCAAACAGTGCCCAGCATACAACATGCAAGCTATCTACATCATCTCCCACTAGCTATCAGCATCATCTTCCATTAATAGTCATGGTATTCTACTAACTTTGAACCTCTTAATATAAGCTTTCTACATCATCTTTACTTAATTTCATTCCAAATTCTTTAGCACCGCGTGGGGTTGTATCTTCTAGTTTTTACTATCTTAAAGTGCATTATTAGACATGGAGGATGCACAGATGAGACTCGAGTACCTAATGAAGATCACGAGTGACTTGAGCAGCTAGCATACCCTTTTATGTGATGGATGACAAAAGAGAAAGAGAAAGAGAAATACAGATAAATTTGTAAAAACTTTCTCTTTGTGAGTTATTTGAAGAAATTGAATTGTAGAAAACTTATATTTACATGTTCATTAAAAATTAGAAATAAAAAGTTTATAAAAAGAGCATCTATCTATAGAGATAGCGATTCTTTGTTTTTGGTGATGGTTCCTGTAGTTACACAGTAGCCATACAGTGCGCATATCGCGCTTCTTTGTTTATCAAGCCATGGTTTGCATTTTCATGGATGTAGGAATGTTTCAATGCCTCAAAGTAAACAACAAACCAGGATTGCTAATTTGGTTTTCCATTTTTGACCACGCACTCTTTTGTCTAAGAATGCATATGCCTCACACTTTTTGCATTCTTATTACTTTTCACGTGTCGCCTTCGTCAGTAAGCTACAAATGGACAGTTATTGTTTTTGAAAAGACCACCCTGCTCAACTAAAAATTTTGAGGAGATATATATAATACAAATGGCCTGGTATTCTCACCACACTCAATTTCCTTTAGCACCTACCAGCTCTAATTGTTTATTCTCTAATGCAGGTCTTACTATTTCAGGTTTCCTCTACATTATCTGTCATCCTCATGTAAGAATTGCACAGGCTGTGTGCAACCTCTAGATTGCCGCTTTTGATATGATCTATGCTACTAAACGGCTCCCTGCTTATAGGGTAACAATTTTCCATCTAATAGTTATACTCAGTTTGGCCAGGTGTTATCACTATAGTTATTTTTTCTCTAGCAGCAATCGGCTCTAATACAACTATTTCTAATTCAGGTTCTATCTATATTGTACGGACCCCTTATATTCCATGGTCTATAATACACGCCTCAGATCTTATAAGGTAATGAATTTTCCCTCCACAGTTGATTTACAAATCCTTAAGGTTGCTCTTCATGTTTTGCTCTGCTACATTAATTTGCTCTTGCCATGTACAGTGCTAAGGTCTTCATCCATTTTTGCCTGTATATATGGACACTAACTTTTCTTTTCTCCAGTCATTGGAACAAAAAGTATCCGACAACCATGACCATAACATAGTAACAGCTCAGCTCCTTGCTTGATATTTCCATATAAGATGATTCTATTTCCATATTTCATAAAGAATATTGCATGCTCTGTTATTTCTTTACCCTTTCGGAGACTGTGTATCCTTCCAATTCATAAAATTGAATTGAGATTTTAGAAATTTACTAAATAATGTAACATCTTACATGGAGCGCTACCTATTGAATATGGATTGCTTGGTTGCAAGAACATCATGCAAGAGGTTCTGAAACTCTGGAGCTGTTGTTTCCATTTTGTGATCAGCAAACCTGCTCCATGCTCAGCGTGTGCGTGATCTAAGCAAAGGAGTTAACTGATTTCTACAAGAGCCAAGGTATTGTTGTTGCTGAATCACACAACAAATATTGTTGCCATCCTATAATTGTATGATTGTTTCCTCAGGACAATTTCTTTATTACTATATATAGTCTTATGCTACATAATACTTTGTATTGCCTATAAAAGATCATGTGCACTTGCCCCTATTCTTCTATAAGTTATGCCACTTCAATGCTTTTGCATTACTATTTATTCCTTCCACTGAAAAGATGAAGTGGAGGAGGAAGGTGCTTCACATAAAAAACTGGAAGCCCATTTGCTACACTACACATGCCATGTTGCCCTGGTGTTTATGAGAAACACATGCTCACATTTTGCTGATAGTAAGCAGGTTGAAATGCTAATAGTAAACAATAGACCGTGTTTGCTAATGTAGTTTTGCATTTCTTTCAGTCATGCAGTCCTTCTGTTGCAAAATGTATATCCTTGGAACTTGTTGATTGTTTTTAAGCTGCCTAAAAGAATGGAATATTATATTCGAATCACAATATGGCTCACCCCTGTGACTGCTTTTTGTTGCATGGCTATATTTTTGAGGACGTGCTATATAATTCCCATTATATCTATAAACTTTAAGGGTACTGACGCCAACTTTTTTTAGGAATTCATATTAGGACTATAATACATGTGAATTGTGATCAGTTCAAATGGAAGCTTTTTCAATGTACATGCCATGCTTGCCCTGATGTTTATGAAAAAACACATGCTCAAATTTTGCTGATAGTAAGCAGGTTGGAATACTTCATAGTAAACAACAGACCATGTTTGTTATTTTAGTTTTTCATTTTTTCTCTCATGCAATCCTTCTGTTGGCAAACGTATATCCTTGGGACTTTTCATAGGCTAATTGTTTTCCAGCTACCTAAAAGAATGGAATACTATGTCCGAATCACAATATGGCTCACATCTGCAACTGTTCTTTGTTTCATGTCTACATTTTGGAATCCATGCCATAGATTTCCCATTACATCTATGAATTTTAAGGGTACCGATATCAACATTTTTTTACGACGAATTCATATTATGGCTATAATACCTGTGAATTGTGATTCGCTTGAGATGGATGGTTTCCAATGTAGCTACGTAGTTCCAGATTCCGATTGTTTTATTTTTCCCCTAACTAATCATCTTTTATGATCATGCCCATTCTGGTGGAACACATTCCCTGGCTTGACAAATGTGCATTCTTGCAAAACATTAGGTGTGGATGAACGCCTCATGTCTTAACAGGCAATGAATTTTCCCTCCACAATTGTTCATAACATGATCCATAGCTATTTTGTCAGTACATAACTATTCTTTTACCTCAAATTGTTTTTACCATATGTTTTCAGAGATGTTTTCAGGTATCTACATAACAAGCAAATTGCCATGGGTCCAAAGAACAAGACATTCATGCGCCTTTTGCCAAACTAACATACTTTTTAAATATTTTGCCTGAGACAGCAGTTGCCCCTGACAGAACCAATAATTCTGACTATTGCAGTGCTGCCACTGTATGCAAAGAACATACTTTCCCTATAATATTTACACATATATGGTTCATTGTCAGATACCGCTATACGACTCCAGAACTATTACTGAATGGTTACGTACCAAACTTCTTTACTTCTGTGTGACCGCATCCAAATATAATAAATTCATGCATTCCTATCACTCATATCTACCCGCGGGGGATCTGGCTAGTATGGCGAGGTTCTTGGTTGTTTGAAGGAAAGTAATAGCAAAAGTATTTCTTCGATGGAAAGGTTAGGGGCTGCTGGGAATAACGCACAGATCGATCAATAGACCACGTCAATTTTAAAAATAGCTCGAGCTCTCCGAGCAGCCAGATAGACTGAGGACGGAGATTTGCATGGACAAGCAGACAGGGAATCAGATCGGATCAAAGGAACATGCTTGTGTAAAATGAAAGAAGAGGAAAAAATGGGCTGGCTAGCGCTCGGACGTCCACGCCTACAGACCAATTCTCATGCCATTTTGCACGACCATGTGGGGCCCGCGCCATCCCGAATGTCATTAGCATTGGTGAAAGCATCTAGGCCCCGGGAGTTGATTTTGGCAATTGATGACAACGCATTATTAACATGACTAACATGTGTTTTGCAGAAACTTTGATAAGTTAGGTCATGGGGTTGATAATTGCTTTGGGCACTATGGTATTCATGCCCCTTAATGGAAATCGTTTCAGTTTTCAAAGGATCAACGACAAGATTAAGGACGGTTAGTTTCGGATGTCAAGGTGTTGAGTTACATCCGAAATAGTCGTTAGGATCTTCGCTTTTTTCCTTTGGCCGTACTATAAAGGGGGGCATGAGCGAGTAGCTTGACCTAGGTGAGTCTTTTGTTTAGGTGTGATGCACACTTGTCTAACTTAGCACTAGGTAGCTTAGGAAAAGCTCAAAGTTCAGTTGGAAGCAACTTGGTTCAAGTTACGTCGCGTTTCGAAGTCGTTTAAGCTGTTTACCCTTGACCAGACGCGGTCTCTGTCACGACCAGACGCGTCCGGTCAATACTAACAGTCACTGCGTTTTCAACCTGGTTGATCGGACGTGGTCCCCACGAGGACCAGATGCGTTGATCAGTCTAACACATGTTTCAGAGGGTAAAAGTCTAATCAGACGCAACTGGAAAATGATCGGACGCGTCCGGTCACGTTCTAGTAAGGTACTTAGCTGACCTGATGCGTCCGGTCATCGCTGATCGGATGCAGTCAAGCGTCAGGTTAAAGTACAGTAAAGTTCTTACATGATCGGACGCGTCCGGTCACCCCTGATCGGTGCGTCCGGTCACTCAGCGGTATTGTTCTGGTTTTCGACCGTTACACTCGACCGGCGTGTCCGGTCAGTGCGTGTTTTGCTGAGTTGGCTGGTAACGGTTGGATTTGACTGTGGGGGTGTATAAATACATTCCCTCCACCTCTTTTAGAGGTCCCTTGCTTATTTGTTCAGCTGAGAAACACCTTTCAAGTGCAAGGGAGTGCAAGAGCCCTAGTGAGGGTAGTGATTTGAGAATTAAAGCTTGAGATCCCTCATTAGTGACTAGAGAGTAGCAAGTGTGCATCCATCTTCTCATTAGGCTTGTTGTGGTCAAGTGAGAGTTTTATCTTGTTACTCTTGGTGATCGCCATCACCTAGACGGTTTGGTGGTGATTGAGAGTTTGGTGATCATCCGGCGAGCTTGTGGATGATCCAACTCATCTTGTGAGTGGTTTTGGGCGATTCACCGTGACGGAGTGTCGAAGAATCAGCCCGTAGAGAGCACTTGATCCTTGCACGGATCAAGGGGGAGCTACACCCTTGCGCGGGTGCTCCAACGAGGACTAGTGGAGAGTGGTGACTTTTCGATACCTCGGGAAAACATCGCCGTGTTCCTAACCCTTACTTTCAAGCATTTACTTTCGTGTATTACTTTCATTGCTTATTTACTTTCCTAGAATTGCCATGCTAGACTAGGATTGGAACTTAGGGTGCAAAACTTTTATCGGTAGAATCACAAGGAACACTAGTAGGCACTTGGGGTGAAGTTTGGCTTGTAGGATTTAATTCTTGCAATTAATTTTTAGAAAAGCCCAATTCACCCCTCCCTCTTGGGCATCTTGATCCTTTCAATTGGTATCGAAACCGAGTTGCTCCTTATTTAGGCTTCACTGCCTAGAGCAAGATGTCTAATGAGGAAGGACCACCTCCCACCTTTGAGGGAGTTGATTTTCCATATTGGAAAATTCATATGGAGGCGTACCTCGAAGCCATAGATGTTGGGTGCCTTAGAGCCACAACCGAAGGGCTTCCCGCTATCAAGGATCCCGCCAACCCAAGTGACGACGAGGAGAAGTACGACCAGTGGAATGCAAAGGTAAAAAATACACTCTACCGGGGCCTAGGCAAGGATATCTTCAATCATGTGTGTAATGCCAAAAACGCTCATGAATTATGGGAAAACCTTTGTGCTCTCCATGAGGGAACTAAGAGTGAGCGTGAGGAACACTATCATATTGCTTTAAAGAAAATTAATTCTTTTGAGATGCTTCCCAAAGAAAGTGCTAATGAAATGTACACTCGATTGAATGTTCTTGTAGAGGATCTCAATGCTCTTGGACTCACTCAAATGAGTCAATCGGATTTTGCTAGGAGGATCTTGAGCGTTCTTCCCGTTGAGAAGTATGGTCACATTGTCACCGTGCTTCACCAAAGTGATCTCTCCACTGCAACACCGACACAAGTATTGGGAAAGATCAATGCACATGAGATGTACATGCACATCACTCCGAAAGAGGGCTCATCATCTTCCAAGAAGAAGGACTTGGCTTTCAAAGCTAGCCATGACAAGAAAAAGAAGAAGGGCCAAGCCATGATCCCAAAGAAAGTGCAAGAAAGCTCAAGTGAAAGTGATATTGATGATGCATCACTTGCACTCATGGTGAGAAAGACCACCAAGATGCTAAAGAAGCTCAACAAGAGTGGCATCAAGTTTGATGGCAAGAAGAAGAAGTTCTTCATAAGTAGCAAAAGGAAGCCAATATCCGAGATGGATTGCTACAATTGTGGTGAACTTAGCCACTTAGCTCATTAATGCCCTAAGCCTCCAAAAGACAAGTACAAGAACAAGAACAAGGGCAAGAGAAATGATTCAAGTGATGAAGAAGATGAGAAGAAGAACAAGCCATACAAAAAGAAAGATAGCAAGAGAAAAGAGTTTTACAAGAAGAAGGGAGGCAAAGCTTACATTGTTGGTGATTGGCTCATCGACATTGAGTCATCATGTGAGTCCTCCGACGATGAGAGCGACGATGAGAAAGAGAAGGTCGCCGCATTTGTGATTGGGCCATCATCATCTTCACCGACATCTTCATCACCACCTTCACCGCCACCTTCACCATCATCGTCCACTTCTCACCTATGCCTTATGGCCAAGGGTGAATGAAAGGTACAAAACAATGAGAGTGATGATGATGATAGTGATAGTCATGATGAATATGATGCACCTTCTTATGATGAACTTGTAAAATTGTTGAACAAATACTCTAAAATCATAAGAAGAACTAGAAATAAAAATGATGAGCTCCAAAATGAAAATGACTCACTCTCATTTAAGCTTGAGAATGCACATAAGACTAGTGATGAGCTCAAAGATCAAAATGAAATTATGTCTTCTACTCTCAAGGAGCTCAAAACTTCTAACAAAGAGCTTAGAGATGAACATGATAAAATTGAGAAGAAGCATGATGAACTCATCACTAGGCTCAACTTGCTAAAAGATAAATATACTACATTGAAAATCAATTATGATAGTCTTATTGTTGCTAATGAGCTTGCTATTGAGACACATGATGCTACTAACCAAGTTGTTAAGATTGATATAGCTACATCATGTGATGACTTGATTATTGAGAACATTGAGTAAGGCTCTAGCGGCAAAGGCAAGAATGTGGTTGAGTCCGACAACTATGATGACTATGTCAAGCTCAAGAGTGAAAATGAGATGCTTAGAAATGAGAACAAGAAGTTGATGGCTCTTAAAAAGCAAACATCAAATGAGTCACTTATTAAAGAGAACAAAAAGCTCAAGCAAGAAAAAGAGCATCTCAAGACCGGCCTAAGCAAGTTCACAAGAGGCCAACATTTGCAAAGTGAGCTACTCATGAACACCGTAATGAAGATGGATAGAAGTGGCATTGGTTACTTGGCAAATCAAGAGAAGAAGGCTAAAGCTCAATAACAACAAAGCAAGTCAAAACCCAAGCCAAAGAGATGTGTTGAGTGTGGGCAAGAAGGTCATTTTGCTCATGAGTACAAAACTCCACCACCATAACCCTTGCCCAAGCATGCTTGACCCTTTGCTTTCAATGCTCATTACATGCTTAGAAAAGATTCAAGTGGAAAGATGAAAGTCATGTTCTTGGGTCCCCCTAACAAGAATAGGCCTAAGAAAATATGGGTTGCCAAGTCACTTGTTGAGAAAGTCAAGGGTCCCTCTCAAGTTTGGGTCCCTAAACAAAAAGCTTGATCTCTTGTGTGTAGATGAACTACAAGACCGGTGGATCTTATTGGATTATTCATAGTGGTTACACTCAACATATGACCGGTGATCCTCGTATGTTCACCTCACTTGAAGAGAATGGGGTATGTCAAGATAAGATCACATTTGGGGACAATTCAAAGAGCAAAGTCAAGGGTATAGGCAAGATTGCAATATCAAATGATCACTCTTTTTTAAATGTGCTCTATGTTGCTTCATTGAGTTTCAACTTACTATCCATTGGACAACTTTGTAACCTTGGCTACCCATCCTTGTTCACTCCTAATGAAGTGGTAGTTACAAAGATAGATGACAAGCAAATAATTTTCAAAGGCTTTAGATACAATAATCTCTATCTTGTTGACTTCACCTCCGAAGATGCAAACTTGATGACATGTTTGTTCACCAAAACTACACTTGGATGGCTTTGGCATAGGAGGCTTGCTCATGTTGGAATGAACACTCTCAACAAGCTATTGAAGAAAGAACTAGTAAGAGGCTTGAAGGATGTCAAGTTTGAGAAGGACAAACCTTGTAGTGCATGTCAAGCCGGCAAACAAGTTGCAAATACTCATCTAACCAAAGCTTACATGTCAACATCAAGAGTGTTAGAACTTCTACACATGGATTTGTTTGGTCCTACAACTTACAAGAGTTTGGGTGGAAATCTCTATTGTCTTGTGATTGTGGATGACTACTCAAGATACACTTGGACCTTCTTCCTTCATGACAAATCCGAAGTGGCCAATTGCTTCAAGAAGTTTACAAAGAGAGCTCAAAATAAATTTGAAGTCAAGATAAATAAAATTAGAAGTGATAATGGCAAAGAATTTGACAACACAAACATTGAAGCTTATTGTGATGAGATTGGAATCAAGCATGAAGTTTCATCAACCTACACTCCTCAATAAAATGGTGTAGTTGAGAGAAAGAACCGAACTTTGATCACACTTGCAAGAACAATGCTAGATGAGTACAATACACCGGAGAAATTGTGGGCCGAGGCAATCAACACCGCATGCTATGCTTCAAATTGCCTCTTCCTACAAAAGTTTCTTGGCAAGACTCACTATGAGTTGCTAAATGGGAAAAAGCCAGACGTCTCATTCTTCTGGGTGTTTGGTTGCAAATGCTACATCTACAAAAAGCGTCAACACCTAGGGAAGTTTCAAAGACGGTGTGATATTGGCTTTTTTGTTGGTTACTCATCAAAGTCCAAAGAATATAGAGTATTTAACTATGCCACCCATTTGGTTGAAGAAACATATGATGTGGAATTTGATGAATCTAACGGCTCCCAAGGAGCAATTGAGAATTGTGATGATGTAGGTGATGAACCATTGAGGGAGGCAATGAAGAATATGCCGGTGGGAGATATCAAGCCTAAAGATGATGAAGACGATGTACAAATTGTCAATCCACCATCTTCATCACATGTGCCTCAAGATGATGATAAGAATGAGAGAGTTGAAAATGAAGACACTCATGTCTCTCATGAACAAGCCGAGGCACAAGCTCAAGATGTTGATGCTCCCCAACCATCTCCTCAAGTGGTTGATAGAAGAAACTCACCTCTACTTCAAGCACATCTAGAAAGATCTCATTATAGGAAGTCCTACAAAGGGTGTAATGACTCGATCTCAAAAGCTTGCTTCATTTGTTGAACATCACTCTTTTGTCTCTTGTCTTGAACCTAAGAATGTAGAAGAAGCTCTTTAAGATCCGGATTGGGTGAATGCTATGCACGAAGAATTGAACAACTTCACCCGCAATCAAGTTTGGACACTTGAAGAGGATCCAAAAGGTGCAAGAGTCATTGGAACCAAGTGGGTGTTCCGCAATAAGTAAGATGACCAAGGCGTAGTAGTGAGGAACAAGGCAAGACTAGTTACAAAGGGGTTCTCTCAAGTTGAAGGTCTTGATTTTGGAGAGACCTTTTCACCCGTTGCAAGACTTGAAGCCATTCGTATCCTACTTGCATATGTATCACATCATGAAATGAAACTATATCAAATGGATGTGAAAAGTGCATTTTTAAATGGCTTCATAAATGAACTAGTTTATATTGAACAACCTCTCGGGTTTGAAGACCCTAGATATCCTAATCATGTTTATAGGTTGTCCAAGGCACTATATGGGCTCAAGCATGCCCCTAGAGCGTGGTATGAGCGCCTCCGGGACTTCCTCATTGAGAAGGGCTTCACTATTAAGAAGGTCGACACCACACTATTCACCAATAAGCTTAATGGGGAGATCTTTATTTGTCAAGTCTATGTTGATGATATCATCTTTGGATCAACAAATGAAGATTATTGCAAGGAATTTGGTGAATTGATGTCGAATGAGTTCGAGATGTCAATGATTGGTGAGCTAACATTCTTCCTTGGTTTTCAAGTCAAGCAAATGAGAGAAGAGATTTTCATCTCTCAAGAAAAGTATACCAAGGATCTTCTCAAAAGATTCAAGATGGAAGAGTGTAAGCCAATCAAGACCCTAATGCCATCTAATGGACATATCGACCTAGACGAGGGAGGTAAACCAATTGATAAAACTCTCTACCATTTTATGATTGGTAGCTTGTTGTACCTTACCGCATCTAGTCCCGATATCATGTTTAGTGTGTGCATGTGTGCTCGCTTTCAAGCGTGTCCTAAAGAACCTCACCTAAGTGCCGTAAAAAGAATCTTAAGATATCTTAAGCACACCCCAAGCATTAGTCTTTGGTACCCCAAAGGAGCTAGATTCCAACTAGTTGGCTATTCCGATTCGGTTTATGCCAATTGCAAAATTGATAGAAAAAACACATCCAGAAGGTGCCATTTGCTTGGAAGGTTTTTAGTATCTTGGTCATCTAAAAATCAAAATAGTGTGGCTTTGTCCACCGCCGAGGCAGAATACATTGCCGCGGGGGCTTGTTGTGCACAAATCTTATACATGAAACAAACCCTCCTAGACTATGGAGTTGGTCTTGATAAGGTGCCACTTTTATGTGACAATTAAAGTGCCATTAAAATTGCTAATAATCCGGTACAACACTCACGCACCAAGCACATTGATATCCGCCACCACTTTCTAAGAGATCATGTTGCTAAAAATGATATATCACTAGAAGGTGTAAGAAGTGAAAATCAATTAGCGGATATCTTCACTAAACCTTTGGATGAGGCTACCTTTTGTAGGTTGAGAAGTGAACTAAATGTGCTTGATTCTAGTAACTTTAAAAATAAGCTTGTGTTGTCCATTGCATTGCATTGTATCATATGTCATGTTTAAATTTCTGCAATGCATCTAGAACTTGTCTAACACGGTTGCGATAACCCTCCTTTGGAGGAGTGAAGAAGCCTAACCGTGGATCAAACTTGACAAGCAACCTAGTCTTCCTTTCTCGCTTTGCATTGCATATGCATGGTTGTTGCCTTGTCATTTCTTTTTGGTTTTGCTTTGAGCAACCTCTGTGTTCGTCCATGAATAGAGAGAGCATTTGACGCTCCCAAGGTTTCATAAACTCTATTGCATGGCCATACGTTGCTCCTCGGGTGTTTATTGCTTATTTTCTTAAAAAATAATACTAGCCTAAGGCAAAATATTTTTGAAAAACTCGAGGGTTTGAGAGAGGTCCCTCATATCAGGTTCCAATTGGTATTTATTTGAGTCTTTTTGAATTAGAACTTGATTGGGAGAAGTCGCGTCGAAGATCGGATTGAAGAAAGGTGCTTTACAGCGACCGAACGCTGGACCGGACGCGATGCTGCTTCATCACTGCGTCCGGTCCCGGCGACCACCGGCGTGTCCGGTCATCCCGAAGACCATCTCAAGGATCTATGACCGGACGCTGCACTGGACGCGACGTTGTGACCACCGCGTCCGGTCCCGGCCACCACCACCACGTCCGGTCATGCGTGTTGGGTTCCCAGGTAAACTCTGACCAGACTCTGTCAGCGTCCGATCATCCCTAACCAGACGCGTTCGGTCGCGCCAGGAGCTTACTGGACTCTGACCGGACGCTACTCCATCGCGTTCGATCAGTCGACCGCCGCGTCCGGTCATCGCGTGAAAAGCGGATCTAAGTCTTCTTAACCGTACATCCGTCGCCGTTTTCAATCCGCCAAACCCGAACCCTAGCCGCCTCCTCGCCGAGTTCTCCAGCGCCGCCACGCCTTCTCCACCACCTTAGCTGCCCCGCGTACCGCCGCAGCTGCCCCACGCGCCGCTGCAGCCGTCCCGCGTGCCGCCACAGCCGTCCCGCGCGCCGCCGCGCTCTCCCGCGCAGCCGAGCCGCCGTAGCTCTTTCGCACAGCCGCGCCGCCGCCGCTCTCCCGCACAGCCATCTCCTCAGCCGTGCACGCTGCCGCAGTCATGCCGCTTTGACCGTCGCACCCTACGACCTAACCCTAACGGTCGCGACGTCTTCGACTTTCTCCGGCCGTTCTTCGGCAAAGGACTTTCGCACGAGTTTGACTCCGCAAGCGCTTGTCCATCGTTTCCGAGGAACCCTAGCGTGTCAAGGTCACTTTCCTTTCATCGAAGTTTCGCTCATCCGAGGTAGCTACCGTGATCTATTCTTTTCATATCTCATATGCTTACTTTCATAAGGACCTTGCTCGTCTGTTAGTTAAAATATAATGCTTAATAGTAGCTCTATCTATTCTATCTTTACAGAGAGTCTTGTCGGTGCTCTGTGTGTTAGGTGATCAGCTGTGAATCTGAGACCAAGCCTGCGGATATGGATTGAGGCCAAGCCTCACGAGTGTCAGTACACCATCTTGCCTTTTAGGGTTTTCTTAGTTACATAGTTCTGTCAGTATGGTTTGCTGCAAGAATGTTGGTGGTGGACCGAGTGACAGGGACGAAAGTCCTCCTAGGGTGACAGAGGTAGCCCGTGGCAAACACAAAAAGTTAGCCATCAAGAAGAGAAAGAGGACACCCACTAAGGCAGAGATTGCACAGGCCGTCGCTGATGCTGCAGAGCGTGCAAAGAGGGGTGGCAGAGGCAGTGGGATTCACATTGGCGAGCGTCGCTTTCATCTTGATGATCGACAACTCGGTACTAAGGCCATAGAGGGCACAGAGGACCCAACTATAGAGCAGCCCATAGAGGACCCACCTGCAGAGCAGCCCACAGAGGACACAGAGGAGACAGAGGAGCAGACCGCCTAGACTCCACCGCGTCGTCGCTTAGGACGTACGCGTGCTTAGGTGACTCCTAGGCCGAGGGTCAGCATCGTGGAGGTCGTCCACCTCCCAGGGCTTGAGGTCACCCCCCAGTCGAGCACTTTGACCTCAGGGGAGCTACAACACAACAGGTACATGCTCTCAGGTTTGTCGAGGTTAGTCGGTGGTTCCCACCTCAGCGGGATCCCCGAGCCTCAGAGGGCTTCTACACACCTCTGCATGAGGATTTCTACAGAGCCTACGTCGACAGCGGGATTGCCTTCAGACCTCAGAGAGTCTATCGACTTGAGGCTTTAGTTGAGGTGGTTGGTGAGTAGCTTCGTCCACACTTGTCCTTTCTACCTGGTCTGCCAGACTTTCTAGGATGGACTAGAGCTTACTGCGGGACTTGGGTCAGAGAGTTCTAGTCCTCACTTTGGATTGACCCTGCTCATGAGTTTATACACTTTGCATTCCGAGGCCGTGACTGCAGACTGTACAGCACCAGGGTACGGGAGATTCTTAGACTCCCTTCTTCAGAGACGAAGATACACCAGCTGTGCTTTGGACAGACTTCACCACCGAGACGTCCTCACAGAGGTACAGTACCACCCACAGATTTGATAAGACCTTGCTTCCATGAGCCGTTTGGCGAGGGGTCCAGACGTACACCTGCTAGCTTGACACCCCTCGCCAGAGTACTAGATGCTATTGTGAGGCGGACTCTTCTTTCGAGGCTAGGATACAGAGAGGGCCTGACATGGATGCAGCTCTGGGTTGTTCATCACCTCATCTCACAGACACTGTTTGATATTTTGGATCTGATGCTATGTGAGATGGAGGACACTTTAGCAGAGGGCTTCAAGGGTCACCGGCAGCTACCTTATGCTCATTGGATCTGTTTTATTATTCGATCTGCATGTGACCTGCCTGCAGAGATTAGAGCTGAGATATCTGATACCACTACTGCTTTTTTAGAGTATGATATTCGATAGTTGTGGGCTTTAGTGACTAGAGAGCAGACACCTAGGCCAGGACAGCGTCAGAGGCTAGAGCTTCCAGAGACAGCAACTGAGCAGGACGGGACCGTTGAGAGTCTTGCTGAGGCCGAGCTTGCAGATCTTGATACTTAGCCAGCTGATCCAGTTGAGGATGTTGCCACTGATAGCACTGACGAGGATTACCAGCCCATCCCCCGGTACCACTCTCCTCGGTCTCACGACCATGAAGCCGGTGGTTCAGGATCAGCCTCCTGCTCAGACCCAACCATGGTGGCTATACTTGAGAGGCTGACCCAGGCCTAGGAGAGACAAGAGGTTTAGATGCAGTGACAGGCTCAGGACACAGCTGCCGTATTTACTCAGATTCAAGCTCGTCAGGATGAGTTCTAGAGGCAGCAGCTAGAGTTTCAGAGGCAACAGTTTGAGATGCAGAGGCAGCAGGCAGCCACCCAGCAGCAGTATCTTGAGCTCCTGCGACACCTCGTCACTGTTGGGGTACCTCTACCACCGTCTGTCCTTACTCCAGCACTACAGTCCATTGGACTTCAGAGTCAGGGACAGCCGAGCTTTCAGTTTACCTCTCCCCAGCAGCAGGTGCCTCAGACGTTTCAATCCCCGAACTACACTCCTATTCAGACAGGGTTCACTCCACCAGCTCAGCCCAGACCTCACCTTCTCTCGGGCACTCCTTTCACTGACTTGAGTGCCTCCTACAGCGAGCTGACTGGTCAGCCAACACCCTCGTACACCACTGTTGTGACTTCTTCAAGGATGTCAGCTTCCGAGACTGTGGTTCCTCCAGTGTCAGGGGCCAGGACTACAGAGACTGTGCCGTCATCAGTTGCCTCGACAGATCCTCCCACTCTTGGTGTTTTTCAGGCTCAGGTGACAGAGACTGCTCCTATTGTTGCTACTACATCTTCAGTTCCTGCACCTGCTCTACAAACCCAGACTGCTTCTCTGCCATGTCTATCTATAGAGGGTCAGCCTGACAGTTTAGAGTCTGAGGAGGACACTTCGCAGTTTGTGATCACACCACGCTCCTCAGCACCCGACACTGCTTCTGTTCTCCCGTCGGATCCTTAGTTTTGTTTTTGGCATTTGATGCCAAAGGGGGAGAGAGAGTAGATTCAGGGGGAGTGTTGATAGAGGGTTTCGTTTTCTTTGTGTGCTACATTCATGCATCATGTTTAATTTCTCGCCCTGTATTTTGTGACAAGTGTGCTTGTGAGACTATTATATATCATGTCACTTAATTGTTTTAGCTCATAAGGTTGTGCTTTCATGCCTTACTCCGATTTCATATGAGCTATGTTTTATATGTACTAACTCTTCATGTTTTATCTTGTGAGTACACTCAGTTGGCTTGGAACACATAAGCAATTCCTAACCCCTTGTGCTTATAGCTTTTTGCTTATATGAACCAAGCATGTTCAAAAACCTCAACTCTTAAATCTTCTGAATCTAAGTGTTGTCATCAATCACCAAAAAGAAGGAGATTGAAAGTATCTAGGCCCCGGGAGTTGGTTTTGGTAATTGATGACAACGCATTATTACCATGACTAACGTGTGTTTTGTAGAAACTTTGATAAGTTAGGTCATGGGGTTGATAACTGCTTTGGGCACTATGGTATTCATGCCCCTTGATGGAAATCGTTTCAGTTTTCAAAGGATCAACGACAAGATTAAGGACGGTTAGTTCCGGATGGCAAGGTGTTGAGTTACATCCGGAATAGTCGTTAGAATCTTCCATTTTTTTTTCCTTTGGTTGTACTATAAAGGGGGGCATGAGCGAGTAGCTTGACCTAGGTGAGTCTTTTGTTTAGGTGTGATGCACACTTGTCTAACTTAGCACTAGGTAGCTCAGAAAAAGCTCAAAGTTCAGTTGGAAGCAACTTGGTTCAAGTTACGTCGCGTTTCGAAGTCGTTTGAGCTGTTTACCCTTGACCGGACGCGGTCTCGGTCACGACCGGACGCGTCCGGTCAGTACTAACAGTCACTGCATTTTTAACCTGGTTGACCAGACGCGGTCACTGCGAGGACCGGATGTGTTGATCAGTCTGACACGTGTTTCAGAGGGTAAAAGTCTAATCAGACGCGACTGAAAAATGATCGGACGCGTCCGGTCACGTTCTAGTAAGGTACTTAGCTGACCTGACGCGTCCGGTCATCACTGATCGAATGCGGTCGAGCGTCAGGTTAAAGTACAGTAAGGTTCTTGCACGATCGGACGCGTTCGGTCACTCAGCGGTATTGTTCTGGTTTTCGACCGTTACACTCGATCGGCACGTCCGGTCAAGTCGACCAGCGCGTCCGGTCAGTGCGTGTTTTGCTGAGTTGGCTGGTAACGGTTGGATTTGACTGTGGGGTGTATAAATACATCCCCTCCACCTGTTTTAGAGGTCCCTTGCTCATTTGTTCAGCTGAGAAACACCTTTCAAGTGCAAGGGAGTGCAAGAGCCCTAGTGAGGGTAGTGATTTGAGAATCAAAGCTTGAGATCCCTCATTAGTGACTAGAGAGTAGCAAGTGTGCATCCATCTTCTCATTAGGCTTGTTGTGGTCAAGTGAGAGTTCTAGCTTGTTACTCTTGGTGATCGCCATCACCTAGACGGTTTGGTGGTGATTGGGAGTTTGGTGATCATCCAGCGAGCTTATGGATGATTCAACTCATCTTGTGAGCGGTTTTGGGCGATTCACCGCGACGGAGTATCGAAGAATCAGCCCGTAGAGAGCACTTGATCCTTGCGCGGATCAAGGGGGAGCTACACCCTTGCGCGGGTGCTCCAACGAGGACTAGTGGGGAGTGGCGACTCTCCGATACCTTGGGAAAACATCGCCGTGTTCCTAACCCTTACTTTCAAGCATTTACTTTCGTGTATTACTTTCATTGCTTGTTTACTTTCCTAGAATTGCCATGCTAGACTAGGATTGGAACTTAGGGTGCAAAACTTTTACCGGTAGAATCACAAGGAACACTAGTAGACAATAGGGGTGAAGTTTGACTTGTAGGATTTAATTCATGCAATTAATTTTTAGAAAAGCCTAATTCACCCCCCCTCTTGGACATCTTGATCCTTTCAATTGGAAAGAAGGGGAGGGGTAGGCGGATGCCTAGCTGGCACCGGGAGGTGGGGGAGACATCGAGGCGACGCAGTAGAAAGCGAGGAGGGAGATGCAACACACGATCTACTTTTGAATATTGAGATGCAACACTTGCAACATGTGTCTGAAGGCATTGAAACATTTAAAACATTCATCTGAAATACTTGCAAAAACCACGCGGGCTCATGCCACCCTGAATGTCACTGGCATCGAGAAGAAGGGGAGGGGCGGCGGATGCCCAGTCAGCGTTGGGAGGAGGAGGAGGAGACAATGTGGTAAGGCAACAGAAAACGAGGAGAGAGATGCAACACCCGATCTACTTTTAAAACATCCAGATGCAACACTTGCAACATACGTCGGAAGGCTGATGAGACACTTGAAACATGCATGTGAAACACTTGCAAAAACAAATGAAAAACACTTAAAACCATTGTAAAAACATACGCAACATCCATATAAAACACTTGCAACATATGTGTAAAATATATGCAACATCTAAATAAACATACATGTAACATATGTTTAGAAAAAAGATGAAATATTAGGAACAGAAGCTTGTAACATATGTGTACAACTATTGCAACATATGCAACATCCCAATCTACTTTTGCAACATCCGCGTGAAACATTTGCAACAATATCTGAAACACTTAAAATATTTGCTACTTGGAAGAATATAGGCTTGTCGGGTATAAAGTTCACCGATGTAGAGCTCGCCGGTAACACGGAGCTTGCCGCTCCGGTAAAGAAGGCCGCGGCAGGCTGGCCGTCGCGAGGTGCGCGCGTGCGAGTTCTACCCTAGGCACGACGAGCTGGGTAGGCGAAGCGCGAGATGTGTGCGAGCGGGCTCCGCCCAATCTGCGGTGAGCTACATGCGGGCGAGTTCTGTCCCGGCTGTGGTGAGTTAGGCATCCTCCTCCCCCGCCAAGACGTGTGGGTGGAGTTGTGCACAGCCGAGTTGCGCTGCGATTTTTTAGAAACTACAGTAACGAGTGAACAGGAGGAGGTTATTTGGGCTGGCTTCACGGTCCACTAATAGAAGTGTCGGACGAACGCCCGGTTTCAGGAATTACCCAAAAAATAAAGAGACAAGCCCCGTTCGGCTGTGCTGATAAGTCAGCTGAAAAACACTGTTGACTAATTTGTTGTGAGAGAAAAATACTATTCTAATTGAAAAAAAAACAAACCAAAATGTACGGATTATAAGCCGAATGAACGGTGCAATAACGAAGGGATTGAGATGGGCCGTGATGTGGGGTCGCATCCGACGTGGTCGGTGCAATAAGCGGAAACCATGTCACTTGGTGGTCACTGCCTACCATGATTATGTTCGGGAAAATCCGAAAATAGCACGTGAGCAGCAACATAGCACATTATTGTACCAACGTCAACGTGGCAGGAAAATTGGAAGCTTGACAAATACAGGAAGATCGACCACCTGGCACGATGTACACGTCACTGATGGAGAGGGGCAGACCCAAAATTGACTAAAGACTAGAGCCATTACATTAGACATAAGTGCTAATTGAGCTTGGCTATAGAAAAAATAGTAATTTGTCCATGGTACTTAAGTGTTAAGACGAGGGCCATGGCCCTAGTGGCCCTAGCCCTAGATCCGCCACTTGGAACACGTTACACGGGAGTACTCCGTCTGCACCTCGCGACGCGGTACACGGGAGCCACCGAGCCACAGAAGCCTCCCGTCCGATCGGCCTGGGCCGTCGTCGGTGCCACGTCGCGCTCGTCCCCTCTATAGATCACGACGCGCATCGAATCAAATGCCCGTGTTCCACGCGCCACGGCTCCACCCCACCCCGGGTCAGCCTCTTCCACACCGGGTTCGACCGGACCGACCAGATCAGACCGGCCCCATATAAGCGACCCTTCGCCTCCGGCCCGATCGATCCATCCATTGGACCATTTCCCACCCGATCGCCAATCATGGAGTTCCCGCACCACCACCACGGCCACCGCCGCGACGACGACGAGGACGACCGCCGAGGCCCGCCGCCCCCGGCCTACGGCGGCTACGGCCAGCCGCCGCCACCCGACCCTTACGGCCATCCCCCGCCACCCGACCCTTACGGCCGGCCTCCGCCCCAGCCCGCGTACGGCGGGGGCGGGTACGGCAACGTCGTCCACGTCGCGCACGAGGCCGGCGACGAGAGGCCGCACTACGGCGGCGGCGGCGGCCTCGGTGGCGTGTACGGGGGAGGCGGCGTCCCCGAGTACGGCCACGAGGGCCGCCCGCACCACCACGGCGGATCCGAGTACGGCCACGAGACACGCCCGCACCACGGGGGCGGGGGCGGGGGCGCCGCGCCGGTGAGGCAGCAGACGTACAGGATCTACTGCAAGGCTGGGGAGGACCAGTACAGCCTCGCCGCCCGCGACGGCAAGGTCTGCCTCGTGCGCACTGACCGTGACGACGACGCGCAGGTAACGATTACGGTGGCGCCCTGCCTAGCCGAAGATATTTGTTCCATTTTACTGTACTCTGCTCTTGCTGTTGGGTGTTGATGTAAACGTGGCCTGATCCTGATCATGTTGAGTTTGAACTGCCCCAAATCTGAGTTCTGATCGCGGGGTCTGGACGAAGATTCCCTTCCCGGGCTTGCTCGGAAATTTGGCGGCTTCGTTGATGCGATCCTGCCTTGTCTTTTTCTTTCTGGGGATTGGGGAACGCACAAAAGGAATTTAGGAATTCCTCAGTTTGACATTTGTTTCCTTGCCTTGTGGTGACGTTATTCAACTTTGCTTATGATGCAGCACTGGATCAAGGACATGAAGTACAGCACCAGGGTGAAGGATGAGGAAGGCTACCCTGCCATTGTCCTCGTCAACAAGGCCACCGGAGAGGCTCTCAAGCATTCCCTTGGCCAGTCACACCCTGTAAATCTCTCCGCACGATGCTACCATCTATGCTTCTTCATTTGGCTAGTTTTAACAGTCATCTACCTATTATATAATCACAAATGCTTGTGGAAATGTACTCTGTGCGACCATCGATCATATATGTACAACTTTGAGACTCCTGCTAATGGCACACCCAAACTTCGCTCGCAGCATTCCTTGTGCTGCCGCTCCGTAAGATTGAACTTGGATTTCCTTCAATACTCAAATAGTATCAGAAATGAACATCAATGCTGGAATTAGTACAGCTAAACTTAGTGCAGAATTAACGCACGCCTATCTCTTGATTGCGAGTAGTATTTTGAAGCACAACTCTTTATCTTGGTTATCAGTTAACTAAGATTCTGTTGTCTGAAGTACCATAAACATGCAGGGCTCGCTTGATTTGTTTTTTGTCCTAATTTCAAATAATGTTTGATTAACCATTGTCATGTACTTTAAATATTGTACAATTAGATCAGTGTGCTGTAGTGGTTACCTTGTCCATAGTTTAGATCTGCATCTGTCCTTGGTGTTTGACATCCGCATCCATGTGCATATCACGGTGCTCCTATGGGTGTCCATGTGCACATCACGCTGCATATTGTGTCATTTGTCCTACAATAATTTGGTAATGTTAGTCGTGGTAGTATGGTTGTGTCCTCATGCATTCCCAATTGCACAATGAAATGTTTATGAGATTTGCTTGATCCTTACCCATGTTATCTTCAATGGACTATTTTTAGGTTCCACTGACCCGCTATGATCCAGACAAACTGGATGAGTCGGTCCTGTGGACAGAGAGCAGGGACGTTGGGGATGGATTCCGCTGCATTAGAATGGTCAACAACATCTACCTGAATTTTGATGCTTTACATGGAGACAAGGACCATGGTGGTGTGCGCGACGGAACGACCCTTGTGCTGTGGGAGTGGTGTGAGGGAGACAACCAGCGCTGGAAGATTGTTCCTTGGTGTAAGTTCTCTAGAATTTGGGCTGCACATATATATAGTTTCCTACTGCAACATTATTTTCATCCATATTTTATGCACCAACCGTCTTTATTGGAAATTCCAAAAGTTAAATCACTATCAGTAATAATTGATTTTTGCAACTACTCGTCAGTTTGATTTATTGCATATAAACAACCATCATTAATTGTTGAATAGTTTGATTTGTTCTTGAAAAGCTCTTAAACAATTGTGTTGATATTATTTCTGTTCACACCATCAAAATGAATAAGCTTCTTATAAAAGAAAATCGAATAAGCTGTTCATGATCTGAGATGTTGCAAAATCTCATCATTGATGTGTGGACTAATCTGACCTTTTGAACTCAGTAATAGCATCATACTCTGGTTTGTAAGATGGGTCTGTCAACTAATTATGGTTCCTTCTGTTGGCAGGAACAAGAAAATGTGTGGCTGAGCCGCACCAAGGAGCTCCTGTCGTAATAAGGGAAGTGATTGGTACTGAAGTTTCTGGAAATAAGAGGTGCTTCTGAGATGCCTGTGTGAGTATTGTGTTCCATTCCGTTTTCATGATATATATATATATATTTTGTAATGAACCCATTATTGTTGGACTAAGTGTGACGAGTGATGTATGAACCTTTGCTTGGTGCATAAGCTCTGCTGCTCCTTCCGGTGGACACTGACGAGTTGATTATATATCATGTAAGAAATGCTTCGTGTTATGCATAAACGTAATTCTGGCGGTAGCTAAACCTGGGAGCTGGGAGCCAGAGCATGAACTGAGCCTCATCAATCACCATGCTTCTTCTGCTCGTGTTTCACCTTTCACGCACGGTTACTGAGGATGTCGAGGACGATGGAGACGGTGCATTATTGTGTTCATCCCTGCAGCATGATGCGATAGCTGTGGCTCCTAGCTTAATCCAGTTCTGTGCATACGTGTAGTCGATGCTGCACCTAGTTGGCCCGAAAGCTTGATCCACTAGAAACTGTCGGGAGGGCCGGAGGTACATGCACCTGCCGAAAAAGATGCCCGTTTTCGTACTCTTTTGTGAACTGCTCGAAGATATCATCCCGTTCGGCGGATGGATTCTGCGGCTGATAGGTCAGCTGGTGCTATTTTGTTATGAGAAAAATATTGTATCATGATAAATCAGGCTGATAAGTTGAAGCGAGTAGGGTGATTTTTTGGGCAGTATCATGCGTTCATTTTCGAAGATTGAGATTTGATGCCTCCCGAATCGTTTGCACACGGGCCAGGACTTGTATAATAGAGGCTGCGATACGTTTAGTTGGTTCATGAATTGAAAATTAGAGACCAGAGCTGTTTCTGTGGTTTGGCAAAACAGACCGTTTCTTTCTGGCAGGACAACAGTAGCGCTTAGCGACATTTGGGCTTCGATTGATCCTGTTTCGTCAGTGTTAGGAACTGAAATAGGGAAGGGATTGGAGAATAGATTGAGGACGCGAAGAAGAACACGCAAGGAGATGGCCAGATGAGGAACAGAGTTGCATTAGTTTGTTTCTTATTTGTATTAGGCCACGTTTAGTTTCCAAAAATTTTCAAGATTCCCCGTCACATCGAATGTTTAGACATGCATGGAGCATTAAATGTAGACGAAAAAAAACTAATTACACAGTTTGGTAGAAAACCACGAGACGAATCTTTTAAGCCTAATTACTTCATAATTGAATACTAATTGATAAATATAAATGAAAGTGATAAAATAGTCAAAGTCAAAAATTTTCGTGAACTAAACACATCCTTTTGTTTCTTGTCTTCCACCCCTTCCACCTCCTGTCTTAGTAGGGCCCATGTATTGCCCACTTGGGCGGGTGGCACGTGGTGAGCAGCGCGGCCCCTTGCCTGTGTCTGCAACTCCAGACGCAGCACAGTGTCATTGTCTTCAGAACCCTGTGTGTCCTCAGTGCTAACAGTCAGCTAAACTGGACCTAGAGATATGCCTGACTCATCAGTCATCACACAGTAAGAAAAATGGGACTAACCTATAGAAACATGTTTCTAATAAGAAATATATATATAATCAATATAAGAACAAAAGTACTCCAGTCGCTTATTGGCTCCTTCAGTTTTTAAGTTCCAGTCACCGTGCCTCAACCAGCTCCTTCCGGACATAGCAAGCCCTTGTCCTCCTTCAGCCGAGCCCTTGTCCTCTACACCGGGAAGCTGCTATGCTCCTTCTGGCAAACAAATCGACGCCATGTTCGGAGTTACTGTCAACTCAGTAATTTCCACTTAGCAAGGGATTGAGAGTGCATATCTACCAACAGGAGTTCCACGCCAATAATAATATGACGAGGGTTAAAGTGTAATATCCCCTCCCGCTATGATTTTCCCATGGTTTGATTTACGTGCCCATCAGTGTGGATTGGCTTGACACCATTTTGGATGCATTAATAATAAATATAGCAATTCCCATAATTGAAAAGCTTAGCTTTATGATATATATCGTATTTTTTAAAATTAAGTATAGGCCAATCTTATGGCCCTGACGGAATCCTACGCCAACAAATTGGTGGGACTAGTCACAACTCATGGCATGTCATCTTTGCTTCTCAACTAAGCCAAGCGGCAAGTGCAGTGCGCTGTAACGATGGCTGGATGCACATTTAGTACAGTACACTTTTAGCTAGTCGCATGGCAACAAAATACAATACGACGACAACTAAGGAAATGCGGCATCCAAATCTTACTATCTAGAAAAGATGGTCAAAAAAGGTTCTACTGAGGCGACTACATTCGTCTCTGCCTGTTACAACGCGCATCTCTGATAATCTCAAAAGTACAGGCGGGCAAGACTATTAAAAATGGCTCTACATTGTTGCTGGGTCCGATATGTAGCCCGCTCTCTTGAGCAGACTATCAAGCCCATCGTGGAGATCCAATCCGCCATGTGGCCCGATGCTACGGAGCCGAGCGCCATCACCTTTCCTCCGAGCCCTCCTCCTTTGGTACTAGCAGATTTGGGTTCCTCCATGCTAGATCGGGCCTCCTAGCCAGGTTTAGAGACAAATTATTAACATCCGATGGTGACAAATATATCTTACTTTTAGTTTGTATAGTAACATGAATGAGCGAATGCCAACATAGGAAAAAGAGTGATGTTGGGTATGTTTACCATATCTAAAGTGCGGTTGTGGTAGCCTGTGTGTGGTGAACTCGTGATAGATACATTGATTGCTTCTAGTAGGGACATGTGATTGTCAATTGTTTATATTTAGTATAACAATTTTACCATAAACAACTCGTGATTATTATCAATGGAGTCATATATCAACATAGCTCCATAATTTCCATTTAGCAATGGATGGAGAGTGTTAATGTGACGCGGGTTTAAAGTGTCTTACGTTACATAGCACCATAATCTACCAACTGGAGTTCCATGCCAATAATAATGTGACGAGGGTTAAAGTGCCTTACGTTACAGTTTTGGCCTGGTTCAATTTGCGTGCTCATCAGGTGTGGATTGCCATATATATATATATATATATATATATATATATATATATATATATATATATATATATATATATATATATATATATATATATATATATATATATATATATATATATATATATATATATATATGGAGAGTATACTCTATAGCTAGATACAAAATATCTTATTTTGTAGCCAGGCCGGTTGATGCAACCAGCAGGGCGTTCCTCGTTTTCATGACCGGTACGGTTGGACCTGCATGCACAGCTACTGCAAATTAACGATCTGTTACTGTCCTGTCGCTATTTTCACGGCAAATTAATTACGGTGATTTCGGATCTGCTGTGTTCGTGCATGCATGCCTGCGGAACGAGTGGTTACGAGAATACATGAATTAGCGTACACATGGATCTCGTAACTTCATTTTCCTAGTACGGTAACAGGTGGCGTACATGTACATGCTAGTATGGTAATTAGGATGTCGATACTTCATCTAGCTCCTTGATTTGCTGACGTTAATTTTGGCAACTCTAGTTACTATAATTAGCACATATTCTGGTTACTATAATTAGCACATATTCTAGTTACTATAGTTAGCACAAATTTACGAGTTCTTGCAGAAAGAATATTTACGAGAACTTTTAACAAGTATTTACCACAATTTTGAACTATGAACAAATTTAATTTACTATAACATCAGTATAAGCTAGTACGTCACATTCAAATCTCTCAAGATGATAATTAGGATAGGAATTTGTAGGACGAGAATTTATCAGAAATTGACGTCAAATGGTTTATGATAACTAGTTACTATAATATCACGACCATTTTACGATAAAACTAGTTACGATATTTGAATGTCTCGAGATGATAATTTGGGTCAGAATCTACCAAAAGTCGACGTCAAACGTGGTTTTCCTGATACTAGCTACTACAATATCAAGATGATTTTACGATAAAATAGTTACTATTTGGCCTCAAAGTTTGAAAGCACCAATTACTACAATGCATCAAAAAAATTACAATAACCACCACACGTGAGCTTAGTAGAAGAGAAGGGGTGGAGGGCGGCCGGTGCCGGGAGAGGTAGCCGGCGTCGAGGTCCACGCGCAGCGCTTCGTAGCGCTGATGTACCGGTTGGTCCGCTACCGCTGTGCCAACGCCCGCCAACGGAGAGGGCGCTGGTGAGGGCGCTGCACAGGCCAACGGAGAGGGCGCTGTGCCGGAGATGACGAATGAAGACTGGGAGGGGCCGTCCGAGCCCAGTGTCGCCTTCACAGGGGAGCGGGGCCGCCGCCGGTCGCTGCGCAGGGGAGCAGAACCGCCGCCGGTCGTCGCGTCGTGGAGGTTCCAGGGCCGCCGCCGGTCGCTGGGGAGCCGGCCCGCCGCCGACGAAAGGATTGGGACGTCTCCTGGAACTAGCGATGAAAAGGAGCGGGTTCTATCTGCGGCCCGGTGAGCGTTGGAATTTTGTACGTGCTTTTTGCGGGGCGCAATTTGCGGGAGATCGAGACAAGCAGTGCGCTAATTAATGGATGGACCATGCGGTGGATCAATGGGCGGGCAATGCATGCAGGCATTACTGCGAGGGGACCAGGCCACCATGCCAAAGCCAAGCACGGTGCACTGGAGGCGCTCGGGCTCGTGAGGTCTGGTCTGGCTACAGAATATGATATTTTGTAGCCAGCTATAATGTAACAGTTCTATATATATATATATATATATATATATATATCCTATTGATTTTTATTAATTGTGGGACAATCTTAAAGCACCGGTGGAACCATACGCCAATAGATTGGTGGAACTAGTCACGCCTCTGGCTTGTCTTCTTTGCTTCTCAACGAAGCCAAGCCACTGTCGCAAAAAAATGAAGCCAAACCACAAGTGCAGCTGTGTCGTAGTTATGGCTAGATGCAACGTCTACCACACTACACTTTAGCTAGTTGTGGTAGCAATATACAATACGATGCAACTGAGCAAGGTGCAGGACATGCATCCAAGAAATCTCACGTCTCTGTTAATCCAGAAAGCAAAGGCAGGAGATCCAACCAGCCGTGAGACCTGATACCGAGCCCAGTGCCATCAAACCCTCCTCCCTCTGATCGATGCATCACCATATCCTCCTTGGGCGATCCAGGTTCATCCACAACGGATCGGTCCTCCTCACCGGGTTTAGAGACATACGATTAACTTCTATCCTATGATGACAAATATATATATGCTACTTTTATAGTTTTTATACTAACATAAAATTACACCCTGCTGATGAGACAAGTTTGCCAGAAATAGGAATATGAGTGATGTTGGGTATATTCCCTGATACCATATCTAAAGTGCAGGGCTCCCAAGGGCGATAAAACCAACTGGGTGATGCATGAGTACAGGCTCGAAGGCAGTGGCAGGCTCCTCGGCCCCACATCCGCATCTAGCTCAGCCGCCAACACCGCCAAAACCATGAAAGCTTCAACTTCTGCTTTCAAGGTGCGTGGTAGTGGTAACAGCACCGATATAATGCATCCATCTGCTACTTGCTTTATTTGCTTACCCTAATCTGATTTTGCTCTCGGTTTACAAATGAAATTCGTGCAGGATGAGTGGGTGGTCTGTCGCGTGTTTGAAAAGACCACTAGGATCAAGAAGATGACTACACCAGCATACCAGGTCGCCATGGCCAGCGCTGAGATTGATCAAAATCAGAACAACATCCCGGCCATCCCCGTCCCCATGCCGTTGCAGCTACCGCTGTCCGTGCCGATGCCCATGCAATTTCCCATCCTACCAGACTTCAGCATGGACCCAGTGGCTCCTTACTACCCTAATGCTGGCGCAGGGATGCCAACGATGATGCCGCCTATGGAAGGTATCAATGGCGCTGGCGGGCTCCAAATCAACAGCGCCATGTTCGGCAATCCGATAGCTGCGCCGCCGCAGATGAACATCTACCACCAGATGAGCATGGGGGCTGCAACTGGCCAGATGGACATGGGGGGTTGTAGCTGACCAGATGGGCATGGGGGCAGCAGCTAGCCAAATGGGCATGGGAGCAGCAGTTGCCCAGATGGACATGGGAGCAGCTGGCACTGGCGGCTTTGATGTTGCTGCACCGGAGAGTAGGCCATCCTCGATGGTGTCACAGAAGGACGAGCATGCTAATGCAGCTGAGATCTCATCGATGGTGTCCGTGGCCGGCCCAAGGTCCACAACCACCACCATAGAGATGGATGGCTTATGGAAGTACAAATACTGAAGAAGCGAGCATGGAGGGTGGAGGCAAAGACATGACTTCGCATAAATATGCATGTTATATTTATATCTGCATTGCATTTGCATGGTTTGTATATTTTCGTAATAACTAGTCGGTAAGCTATGTGTGTATGCATGTACTAGTATATGCATCGTACCATTGCATGTATGGTATATGTGTGTCTTTTGGTCTTACTAATCTAGGGCATGATGGTAACCATACTTGGATATATGACATCTGCTTGGTCGTGCTGATGGTTGTATTGTAAGAAGCAAATTGGAGTTTGATACAATATTATCATGAACCTATATATTATAGACATGCCAATTATAGTATGTTGTTTAATTATATGAACTTGATTGCCAAATGAAATGTTAAACTGTATGCATTTATATTGTGCTCTTTTTGTTAAGACTACTTACCGAATATGCATGTGATAGTTGTCATGCCTGCACACCTCTACGGTTGTCGCATAGGAACAAAACAAATCTTGTGGTGCTGGATCAACCTTATATTCGTTTCCTATCAATAACAGCTTGCAACATGGTTTTCTCGCTCCCCCCAATAACCCCACCTCTTATCCGTGCACTCCAGATCTAAACCATGGGTGCCTCATGAGGTAGGTTGTCCTCCTCCATATTTAAGCATGGCGATACTAGGGTTCTCATGGTTATGGACTGCATATAAATTTAACTTCAGGAAGGTCGGTTCACCAGTAGTTGAAGAGGCGGTGTGAGGGGGTGAGATTGGAAGTAGTCTGTATTGGTGTCGGAAGAGGATATCGATGGTTTGCCTCTAGAGCTGTGCAGGATCGGGTGTGGTAGATAGCGGTGAGCGGCCTCTGTGGTTAGTGGATTGGAGGGCGGTCTGAAGGGCCTATGGTGGGCAGTGGCGGAGGCCGCCGGTAATAGGGAATACAAAAAAATAATATTATTTATATCCTAATCATTTCTTTTTTTGTTTATAAGGTGTGTGGTTGTGCATTATAAATACATCCTTCTAGAAAAGGCCAATTGTTGGGGGATGAGCCATTTCATTTGTTTGTCCTCCTCTGTTTCTCTTTTGTTTCCACTCGAAGGGCTGCTGCAGCCAGTGACCATGAAGCCGCAGGCACCGACAATGAGCCTGACCACTGGAATCGCCACCCAGGCAATCCATAAGGTGCGTCCCATTGCCCTCCCTTTCCTCCGTGCAATTCTTGATAGCATAATTTAACACATATCAGAGAAGGTATTGTGCTAATGGAAATTGGCGCAAATGGGAATGTCATCAACACCAAGGCATTTTGATGCTGTGAAATTGCACATGAAGATGAGATATTTCAGAGTCATTTAAAAGATATTTGATTGAATATCTACAATTGAAATATCTGCAGGTGACATAATTTTCTATCTTTTTAGAACTATCATATAATGTTTTTACCTCTTCTGAAACACAATGCCCTATGTGACCGTGTCCATAATTGAAGAATTCAACACAATAGTGATAAAAATAAAGGGGTCACAAGAAGTCAGGCCTCTTTAATTTTGTTATCCATACTCATGAACTTAGAGAAATTCCCATCAATGATGGTAAGTACACATGGAATAATAATCCAACTTATCCTATACTCTTGAAAAGTTGGATAGAGTTCTAATAACCAGGGAATGGGAGGATCTGTTTCCTTTGGCAAGAGCTATCAAGATTGTTAGGCAGATATCTGATCACAACCCTATTATTATAGATAGTGCAACAACAAAAGCATCTAGAATTCAGATTTGAGCTATTCTGGCTTAAGGATCCTAAATTCTTTAAACATGTAAGATTAATTTGGGATAAGTGTGTCTATCAGAGCTAAGACAACTCTTGGTGGAATCCAATCCAAGCTTAAGGCTTTCAATTTTTATTTCAAATGCTGGGGTTTTAATAGTTTGGGTAATAAGAAATGGAAAAAAGGAAGGGAATATCAATCTAAACTAGAGCTTCCAGAACACTTGAAAGAAATTGTTGATCTAGTTCAGGAATAGCTTACTAGAAAGGTAGAGATTCAATCAGAGGTTTTTAAGTTGTTGGATTATGAAGAACTTTATTGTCTTAGAAGATCACATGAAACCTGACTTCTCAAAGGTGATATGAATTCTGAATTCTTTCACGAAGTTGTCAATGTACGTAGGAAAAGAAATAACTATATCCTATTTTTCTAGGATGATGAAAATAAAATTGAGGGAGACGAGAACATCATTGCTCACGCCCCTAAATACTATAAAAACTTACTTGGGTCAGCACCTAGAAACATAATTTCAATTAAATAATCATTTTGGGAGACAAATGAGGTGGTAAATTCTCAGGACAATGAGGATTTATGTAAATCTTTCACTAAAGTGGAAGTAAAAGATGCTCTATTAGAAATGAAAACCAACAAAGCTGCTGGACCTAATGCTATTCCTATAGAGTTTTATCAGTCTTGTTGGGATATAGTTAAAGGTAAATGTCAGTAGAATTAACTATAGGATCATTACCCTGCTTCCTAAAACAAAAGATGCTTGTAAGCTTCAGCAGTTCAGGCCTATATGTTTGTTGAATTGCTTATAAAAGTTGGTTAAAAAAACTCTTGACACTTTGAATAGAGAAGGTAGCTGACAAGCTTTGAAGAGTCGAGATGGCGGACTAGAAGGGGAGTGAATAGTCCTTTATAAAACTTAATTGCGTTGGCTAACCAAAACAAGCGCAGAATTAAATCTATCGGTCTAGCCAAGACTACACCCCTCTATCTATAACTCTAGCACCTTACAAAAGATCCTAATCAAGCAAATAAGGTGTCTTCCTAGCAAGCGCCCACATAAACAATTCTAGCTTGCAAGGTCACATAAACCTATGCAACTAGTACTTCAAGCACTGGAGAGCTCCTACACAATTCTAGTAAGCAAAAGCACAAAGCTCCTGGGCTCACTAGCAATGCTCAATAACAAGGCAACCAATGCTAAATTAGAGAGCACAAATTACTTAGCTACACAAACTAAGCAATGTGACTAACAAGGCTACACAAACCAAATTAGCCATGCAAAGGGGATACTTCTAGCTACACAAGAAAAAGATATCTAGCTAGCTACACAAGCACAACTAGATACAAGAGCAACAACACAAGCAAGGTATATATGATGGTAAATACAAGCTTGTGTTGCACGAAGGCAAACCACCGAGAAGAGTAGACAATGTTGACACGGTGATTTTCTCCCGAGGTTCACTTGGTTGCCACCAAGCTACGTCCCCGTTGTGTCGACCAACACTTCGTGGTTCGGCGGCTAATCGGTGTCCACAACCGAGCCTCCCAAAGGCGCCGCAAGAACCTACCGCAAGTGTGGTTGCTCAATGACACGCTCTACTAGAGTTGCTATTCACGATCCCCGAGGGTGGGCACAATCTCCCTCACAAAGCTTCTCCGGAGCCTCACACAATCTTCTTGCGAGCTTCGACGGAGCCACAAGCCACCAAGCTGTCTAGGAAGTGGTAACCTCCAAGAGTAACAAGCACCACCGGCTTGCAACTCGAACACTTAGTGCCACTCGATGTAATCCTCACGATGCAACGCACTAGAATCATACTCACTCGCAATCGATTCGCACTCTTGCACGCACAAGTGAGTTAGAGGCTCTCCTAGAACTCCCAAAGCATGGACACTAAGTCCCAAGGGTGCCAAGCACCCACCAAGGCCGGCCAAGGGGCTATTTATAAGCCTCCACATGAAAAGAGCTGTTGTACTCCTTCACTGAGCACAACACGCGTCGACCGGACACGCCGGTCGAACTGACTGGACTCGCTGCACCGCGTCCGGTCGCCCTGCGTCATCCACGTGGCCTCCCAAAATCAACCACGGCCGCCCGATCCTCCAATGGTCACTTGCACGCCAACGGTCACCACGACGACTGGACGCACTTCACTGTTTGACCAGACGCGCAGTTCGCACACCACCCGCGCGCAAAGTATGACCGGACGCACCGGTCCCATGACCGACCAGACGCGCTGGTCAAACCGAGCCGCACACCATGCGCCAAGACCGGATGCGCCAACCCTTCGCACCTGACGCCACAGTGCCAGCGTCCGATCATTTGCAGTAAGCATCCATGTGTGACTGGACGCGTCAGGTGCACTACGACCGGATGTGTCACCGCGTCTGTTCACAACACTGAGACTACACGCACACAAGGAGCACTGACCGGACGCGTCTGGTCATGCTGAACCGTGTCTGGTTCAGCGTCCGGTCACCCTAGTGACCTCCATTTGTCTCTGTTTCTCGCAACCGGTGCTAAGAAAATAGTCATTTCAATTCCTCGAAAATGTCTGAATCCCGCCTCGCAAGCTCGGCGGGAGGGAGAGAGGGCCCCAAACCCATCTCTACCGCTCAAACTTCACCTCCTTTACAAATGTGCTAACACCACTAAGTGTACACCACCATGTGCATGTATGTTAGCATTTTCACAATCATTTTCTTCAAAGGAGTTAGCCACTCAACTTGCCACGCCACTTGATTCAGCAACGATGCAAAGTTAGATCACTTGAGTGGCACTAGATGACCGATATGCAAACAAGTTTGCCCCTCTTAATAGTACGACTATCTATCCTAAACCTAGTTATAAACTTCTCTACACACCTATGACCGGTGAAATAGAAATGCCCTAGGTTATACCTTTGCCTTGCGCATTTCATTCCATCTCCTCCAATGTTGATGCAACACATGCACCAACCAATCACCAAATGATATGATCCACTTCATATCATCACGTGACCGTATTGGTTCATCGATCTTGACCTCACTTGCTCTTCACCATTGCATCGGTCCATCGGTGCCAAGTCTTGCTCAAGCTTCACCGTCACACGCGGTCCCTCGCTTCAAAGCCTCCGACTTGCCCTTCACACTTGCAACCGATCTGTCGAGCCAAGTAATGTCTTGATTTTCTCCACCTTGATCACATGACTCCATGTCATGTCTCATATGCAACGAGCTCCTTCATGACACCATCACCTGTGGACTAATTTCCTGTGTATCTCACATAAACACAATTAGTCCACCTAAGGTTGTCACTCAATTACCAAAACCAAACAAGGACCTTTCAAGCTTTTTCATAGAACTCTGTTTACTTTTATGAAAAATAGAAATATCATGAATGAAGTCCTTGTTTTACATGAAACTAAGATAAGTAACTCTCCTGAGCTCATTTTGAAGCTAGACTTTGGAAAAGCATATGATAAGGACAATTGGGCCTTTCTTTTTGAGGTCCCTTAATATGAAGGTATTCTGCAATTGATGGTGTTCTTGGATAGAACAGGTGGTAAAGCATGACACTATTTGTGTTAAAATAAACAATGAGATGTGGGCCCTTACTTCACTAGCTCCAAAAGTGGTGAGTCAACGAGACCCTTTGTCACCACCAAGGTGTTCAATTTTGTTGTGTACGTGCTTACTAGTAGGACGATTATTAATGCTCAAAACCAAGGGAACGACAATGGTGTATTCTTGTCTGGCAGCTCGGCTGTGGCACGAGAGCACGCGAGGAGTCGGTAGAACTGTGGCGTGGAAGAGGAATTCTGTGGAGCGGAACGGAACAGTGGTGACGAGATGCATGTGACTTGCTGCTCTTTATTGGGCTCTTAGTGTGTAGGAGGTGAAAGGCCCAATTAAAAATGACATGAATGGTCCAGGATGGAGCTTTTTGGGGTAAATTGAAATTAGATGCAGCAATTTGCATCAGCGTTAATGTGATTTTAAGGCGGAAACTTACTACATGATGGGTTGCGCTATTGGGGAGCACGCGACCAGTCGCCCTCCTCGCGCTCGCCTCCTCCTCCCGAGCTCCTCCCTCCCCTCCCCTCCCCTCCCCTCCTGCGCTCGCAACCACACTCATGCCAGAGACGAAGAAGACGACGCCGACGGCTAGGGTTCTGGTGACCTCACCGGAGACGAAGAAGACGACGAGCTCACGCCTCGCCGGTCTCTCCCCCTCTCCTTCCCAACTCTAGTAGGTATAGCAGGGCCCGCCCGGGGGGAGGCAGGCCGACCAAGCGGTGGAGAAGGAGGCCATGTGGCTTAGGGGATCCCCTAGTGGTGGTGGCGGCGGCCGAGCCAGAGAGGGGCGGGGGCGCCATGGCCGGAGGGGGATGGAAAGAAGGTGGCCGCTGCGAACACTAGGGTTCGTCGGAAGGGTGGTGGCCGGCAGCAGGGGCGAGGAGGAGGAGGTCGAGGACAACGGCCGGTGCTCAACGGCTCCAAGGGAGGGGACGGCGGAGGAGGGGAGTGGGAAGAAGAAGGGGTGTCACAGGGGATTCCGTCACGCGAGGAAGACGACGGAGCACACGACTTGTCGCGGCATATCTGCCTCCATTTTAAGGAGGGTTGAGTGGGGCTTCAATTTTGCGAGATTGTGTCAACAGAGGTGCTGCGCTACTGATACGAAGCACTGGGGTGGGGGGTGTGAGCTCTGGTTGGCGTCCAAGGCTGTTAGGCGAACAGGCGAGGTGTCGTTAACTGGAAGAGATGGAGAGGAACAACGGGCAAACACACATGTTGATGGGCTGGTTTGACGACAGCCCATAATTCGGCCTCACAAACACCCACGTCGGAGAGAGAGAGAGAGGGGGGGAAAGTAGCTGCTGCCTGTTGTGTTCTTGATGACGTATTTGTTGAAGCATGTATAAGTGCATTGCGCACTTCTTCCTGATAGCTTAAGTTTCTAGGTTGAATCGGTCAGTGCGTGCAACTTAACAGTATTGACGAGATTTTTATACTGGTTTAGAAGACTGGGATTGGAACATAAAAAATAAATAGATAGGCCAGAAAAAAGAAAACACAAAAAGAGAAAGCCTGTTTTATTAGTACTACTAGTAGAACGTGTGATGGCCTGGTTGTTTCCTAGCTAGTTGAAGTGATCTCACGTGTAAAGGATTCCCTCCTCCGGAAGGTTTTATGAAGATGAACGTGGACGCTGCGAAGGCGAAGGGATGTAACAGATCTTGAGCAGTTTATGTCATTTGTAGAGATCAACGAGGAGTTTATCAGGGCTTTTCTGCTGTCGTCATCAGTGGAATTTCAGACCCAGCCACTTTATTTGGAAGCTATAGCGTGCTGTGAAGCTAGCTTTGTCACTGGAAGTAGATTTGAATTTGCAAAGAATTTGCATTGCTTCAGATGCTTTAGTCGTCGTGAAAGGAGATCAAAGCTTGTGCCATTACAACACAATTTTGAAGGAAAACTCAAATAGAAGAAGACGGTTTCAACAGGCTATTTTTGTGCACGAAAGGAGGTCAACACTGAAGCTCACAGTTTAGCTAGATGTTCCTTATCCCTAGATGTAAGCCGACATGTATGGCTCCTTTAGCCCGTTGATAATTATATTGTACCCTTAATCATCAATCAATAAAGTCGGTCTTCCACCGTCAAAAAAAATGACGATGGCTATTCCATCTACCTAATATTAAGGTCAAAAGGGTATTCTTCGTAGACCCCTTTTTTCACCATAATGCCCTCATGCACCTCTCTGACTTATATGCGATATAGACATATGATCCATGCTCAACGAGTAAGAACAATGCGCGTTTAACCATGATACATGTTCAATTTCAAGCTATATAAGTAACTGCTCATGTAGTTCAAAGTGTCCATAGACTGATATGTTTCTTTACTATGTTGTACAGAAAAATAATAAATAACTATCAATATATCATTTACCTCTTTTATGAATAGATCTGCTATGAATCTCAAGCTCAATAGGATGGCTCTCAGTTGTGTTTTTTTGGCTTGGGGCATCGATTGATGTGGTAGCATTGGTGGGGCTAGGTCGGGCGACCACTGGGCGGGCCCTGGCTGGCCTCCTTTGCTGCACTTGCTTCTAGTGATCATAACTTGATAAATTTACATGTTTACACCTGCACAAGCTAAAATAAGGAATTACAAGTGGAACCACATTATTTCAAAACAAAAATGTTACTATGGTGTTGATTATACCTTCACTTTGGTGATATGTCGATGGAAAAATTGGTATTTAGTGACAATCAAGAATCATAGTACATCGTTCTCGAGCGATTTCGCAGTAGCATAAGTAGTTTGGCCTAGCTAACCGTGGCTATGAACCTGACTTTGCTACAACTGGAGGAGTTTGAATGGGTTTGGAATGTGAAGCCGACATAGTGGGCGTAGCCGTTATCCATGGAGTTGGACAGTTTTTTGGGGTGATAGGTCTGTCCTTGACGTGAAACATGGGGCCCACCGCATAGGAGGGAAGAAACCTGAATAGGAAAGTTGGTTCAATTACAGTTCACTTTGCCTTCCTTTGGTTATGCATTAGTGCTCCTGCTTTTCAGCAGTACTTTTCAGCGACGGAACACTATTTTTCTCTCACAGCAAATCAGTATCAGCAGCCAAATTTCAGCGAAACAAACAGGGCAGCATACCAAGTTTGCAATCCTTGAGACATAGCTCGCTTCATGTCACTCAATCATCTTTTTATGCTGCTATGTGAAAATCTTCTGCAAGTAGCATACCACGTTACTCAATCCCGTAGAGTTAGGAATTTTGTGAACTCACTAAGGAAAAAATGATGCGAAGTAGAAAGCAGTTTCAAGACTTTTCAGAAGAGATACCATATACTCCCTCCGTCCCCAATTAAGTGTCGTTTCCGGTTTTTGTGCCAGCAAGTTTGACTCGATCTGTATAAAATACGTGCAACATTTGTATCTCCAAATAAATTTATTAAAAAACTAGATTTAAAGATCTTTTCAATGATACTAATTATATACCATAAATATTAATATTTTTTAATATATATTTAATTAAAGTTGTTTCTCGGGAAGCGTAAAGCGACAGATATTTAGGGACGGAGGGAGTATTCATTATGCATGACATCGAGTAGTGGTGAACACATAAGGATTCCACGAGGAGAATAAAATGATTGATTTGCCCCTTGCATTAATCTGCTCCGCTGACGGGCAATCATAGGAGATGGAGTTGCTTGCTTTAGGAAATGGAGTAGGGCCAGATGGATCATGCAAGAGGCTGGATCCGCGTGTGATCTGTATTCTACGCTTTTATTTGTCAGCTCTTGTAATGCAGTTTCTAGACAATTACCGCTAAGTTCTAATGCATTCCTAGATAGTAATGTAATCCTTAATACAATAGCTTCATTTACCAGTAAATAAAAGATGCTCTTTTTATCGGCAGCACTAGCGTCCGGACATTCGGACACCAGTGGCTGCTCCGCCCCGTCCGCTCGGATTCACGTATTGCCCGTGCCAGCTCCGTTTCCCACGCTCGCATCCAAACCACCCGCTTCAGATCCACTGTGCCCACGCTGCTCGGATGACTTGCTCCTGTCTCTTCCACACCGGCGCGGCGTCCGTCTCTTTTAGGCCACCCGAAAGACTCGCCCTCGCCTCTTTTGCAACAGCACTGTGCGGCCTGTGCCTCCTCCCCACACTGTCGGTGTGGCCTGCGCCTCCTCCATGCGTTGGTGGCCGCGGCTTGGCCCTGCCAGCCCTCATGGACACCAATGCCGGTGGTCTGCACTTGCAACATGAAACACTCGAATGCAACATACATTTGAAACAGATGAAACATTTGGGACACACGCTTGCAATATGTGTGTGAAACATATGAAACATCCAGATAAAGTAATTGCAACATAAAACAACACTTACCACAACATAAGACTGAAACAACTCAAATATTTGGAACATATTGTTGCAACATATGTGTGAAAACATATGCAACATCCAGATAAAATAAATTGCAACCTACATCTAGATTCAGATGAAACATTTTGAACAAACGCTTGCAACATGCTTCTGAAACACTTGCAACATCCCCCGATCTACTTTTGCAACATCCGTAAGAAACAATTGCAACATACCTTTAAAATGACCAAAACACTTGAAACATATATTTACAACATAGGGGAGGGAAAGCCTGGGCCAGTCGATTCTAGCCGACGGGTTCGGAGCCGGCGGCGAGCAGCGGCGCATGAGCACCACGGCCTCTAGCGCCACCAATACTAGGCTTGGCTCGGTGGCAAGGGGGGATGGGGGAGAGGAGCGCCACGGCCACCGGGTAGGGGGAGCTCGGTCGCTGGGGTGAGAGAGGGTGCCGCCGGGACTGGGGAGGGCGTCGCGCCGGGGTGGAGGAGAGCCATCCACTCCCATGCAACACCGCCGCGCCACCTCCATGGATCTCGCTCCTACTCCATGGGTCTCACCGGGGTGGGTGAGAGGGTTGTCGGTGGGCGTTGGGGTCTCCCAATGGGGAGGACGTCGGGTGTTGGTGTGTTGCGGCACGGGATGAGGAGCGCGGAAAGGGTAAGGGCAGGAGCGGAGCGAAGCGAGACGTGCGGGAGTTGATTTTGTTTTTTTAGGTGAGCGACGTATGCGGCAGTAAGTGGAGCGAGGCGTCCGACCTTCCGAGCGTCTTAATGGTAGCATTATCGCTTTTTTATTCATGACATTAGGAGATGTTACTCTCCCTCTCTCCATAAAAAATGGAAATATCTTTTCTCGAGAAGTAAAAAATATTAAATTTAGTTAGGTTTATAGAAAATAGTATCAATATTTATATTATGAAATATATATTATATGATTAATCTAATAATACTTATTATATTAGAGAAATATATTTCCATTATTTCTTGGACAGACGGAGTACTAAAAAGTTACGGTATCTTGGATTGCTTTTCTTCATATCTAGACATGGATCCCATGACTACTAATCGATCATTTTTTATGTTGTATTATTTTATTGTAAGTCAAAAAAACCATTTTTGGACACCAATTTTTTTTAAAAAAAGACCATACAATACCACAACATGTAAATTAATATTATGGAAGTAATTACCATAGTGAATCTAAAACATAAATCTTTTGTTGTTAGTATAGAGAGAGCTTTTTAAATTGATGATTAAAGTTAGAAATGTTTGATTTAATACAAAGCTAATGGTGTGTGTTGACGGTAGTTAACAACCATTATAAATCGTCAATATAACTTGTATAAGGACATGAATATGATCACCAACAAAGGTTTAGGGGTTTAAACTAACAAATTCTACGAGTTTTGATGAATTTGTATTTTCTGTAGGATTTATCTAGAAAACTGTCAAGGTGGACCTACATGTCAGGATTAATTGCACTTATCCACAGCGAAACGAACACCAGAAGGTTCTAGAAGACTCGAGAGGACACTACACCGAAGTGGAGACCGAGGTGCCACTAGGTGGGGCCGGCCCGCCACCTGTCAGTCCCCTATTGCTATGTCAGTTCTCCACCGCCTCCTAGGATGCATCTACGTTGTTTATTCAAGTTGGTTTGATCCGATGACTCAGGATTGACGCTCTGGCCTATATATACCAGCCCTTGCCACCTCCAGGCATAACTCCGTTCATCAAGTCATTTGAGAAGATAGAAACCCTAATCATTCTTGGCGCTCCACCATATTCTAGGGCATAGATAGTTAGGCTAGGTCTAGAGGGTGGCAAGCAGGCTTCGCTTGGATTCCCAATCGTATCAAGATCGTGGTTTGGTATAATCTTTGTACCCCTCTCTTTTGTATCTCTCATTACTTTTATATGTTTGCTACGATTGTTATGACTTTAATATCCATATCGTTCATGTTCCTAGCTATCATGTTCATCGTCACTTAGTATAGCTAGATTATCAACATATTTATGCATAAGTCGTATAGCGTCGCTCTGGTGTACACGGGGTGAGTGGTCGACATTGTGTAAGGGTGGTGCTTATACGTTGTTTACCTATGGATACACCCTATATTCCAGGCCATGTGGTAGATCACGGATGTGACACTCCCGTTGAGTCCTTTGTAGTCCACTCCCTGAATATAGATTTGCAAGTAGGATCCGGTTACGAAGGAAGACGAGCTTTGTTCTTAATCTTCCTTAGTAATATCCCTTATGTGTAGATATGAAGTTGATCTTAACCATGACTACTAGGTATAATTGCACTAATCAATGTATGCTTTGACTTGTAATTAAGAATGACTTATGAATTATTCCTCTAATATTCAACTTAACCATGCTAATGCTATAGAAAGGAGTACTCTGAGTGATCAATGATTAGTTATTATGCACCATTCATATTTACATTTATCTCTTGATTTACCCCTGTTGTGAGTACAATATTGGCTATGGTATATTTCTCCATCAATAGTATAAGTTATCAATACATATGCTTGCCAGACCTTCGCTATGGTAAAAATATAAATAACGATACCTAAAATACTCTTGAGTGAAATGCTACAATGGTATATTATCTGTGCGCTTGCAGATCCTTTTCATTCATATATTCTTTCTAGTCACATAATATAGTGAAGAACTACTTAGTATCGTTCTAGTAGTGATATTAAATAATACCAACAAGTATCTCTGACATCATCACTAGGGATGACAACCTAGTAAGCAATGTGAGGAGATATAGGTCTACAATATATTGCTACTAAAACAAGTGACAAGTTAATAAATACTAATAAGCATTTCTGGCACCGTTGTAGGGGACTAGATTCAACTCTGTCCTTAGTAGCGACGCTAAGGAATGTCAACCGTGTGTTTGGTACAACTTTTGATGTAGTTTTATAAATTATAGAATGATTTTTAGTTTCTGCTGCCAAACAGGTTCAGATGAAACTAGAGAAGTTGTTTTTCAACTCCTCTCATATGCACAGTTCTCTAGGTGAAGCTAGGTAAAGCTGAAAATACTAGTTTCTTCCAGCTTTCTCTCTGCTATAGCTGTTTTACCAAACGTTTATGAAAACAACTTTAGTTTCACAAGTAAAGCTGCTTTATGGAACCAAAGCCATAAAAACAAATATTTCACTAATAAAGTCGAGTTGTACCAAACAAGCTAATAAGAGACAACAAATGTGAGTCGGAGCATAGAGGAAAGTGTCATGGATGGGCGGACCCCACTTAGATTTTGCACACAAAGGAACAAACCATCCAATGTGCATGTATGTGTGCTGAGATACCGTCGAGACTCAGCCGGAGTGTCGGCTAAAGCAAGAAACCATTGACGGTCCTCGAACTTGGCGTGGGGTGTCATCCAGGTCCCTACACCTGTGCCTCTGCTGAATTGCTGATTCAGAACATGGCGCTAGCATCTCCCTCAACCCACCCTGACTGCTCTCTGTTTATCTCCCTCAACTCACCCCGTCTCTCTCTCTCTCTCTCTCTCTCTCTCTCAACCGTTGCCATCAACCTACCCCGACCGTCACTGCCCCCCTCCCATGCATGCCACCCCTGTGGCCCTAGATCTCATTGTCATCCTAGATCTCATGTCTGGAAGATCCGGGCCTTATCTTGGCATATCCGTGGAGGAGGCGCACCGACCACTTTTGCGTGGGCAAGGCCATCGTCACTACGTCCAACTAGCTTTAGGCGGCAACCCCCCTACTCCATGGCACCACAGTGGATGGCCTCATCGAGTACATCGCGAACGGCGAGGCAGAACAAGCCGAAGAAGCATGTCTCTGTGTGCTTGAGGTCTGGGCAATCCCATAGATATTTCTGCCCACCACTCGTCTGGTGTGGTACATCTTCGTCTCAATAGCACAGGTGAGTATGTCTTCATCAGCTTCCCTTGGCTTTCTCTCCTCCCTCCTAGCTACATTGATGCTCCTTTGCATGAAGTGAAGGAGGTGGAGGGCACGACGAAGGAAGGGCGCACAGGCCTGTGTCATTGATTTGCGCAGGAGGTGTGCTTTCCCATCGTGTGCATCAAGGGGGTTTTGACGACTAGCTGACTGGGTCGAAGGCGAGACTCGGTGGGCTCAGTGGCGGAGATTGGCTTGGTGGTGAGCTCATTTTTCTCAAGAAATTTTCAAAGGCGGACATCGTCTTAAGCACCCTACCTCTAGAAATATGAATTACATAGGTGGCAAAAGAGCTTGCCTCAGTTATTTTCCCATTTTCACATCATATAAGTTGATGGTGGAAAAGCACATCATATAAGGCAAGCTCTAAAATCTACCTCCGAAAATCTGAATAACATTGGCTACAGAGGAGCCCTCCTCTGAAAACTGGATTTGTTAGCTTCAGAAAAGCACTCCCGTTATAGCGAAAGACTCTAACCTACCATGTACTATTGTCATAAAAACTTGTCATTAAGATAGTTTTAGTCAAATATAATAAAAAATACAAACGCCAACATAAACAACATGCGCATTCTAAAGACATAGTGGCGGCCTGCTCCATGAGCTATGAAAAGTTATAGTAGGATATGACTAAAGCTTTTTTTATTTTGTGGTTTTATAGTGAACATTAAAATTCTTAATTAATTATACACGCCATGTGTTAAATCAATCAGCATACTCATGACTATAATCAACATTCATATCAATTTAAAATTAAACAAACAACTATTCAATAGTTATTCAGTTGTTCATGTTATCATTTATTAAGTAAAGAACACAATAGAAAGGCATACGCTATAGTCATCTAGGGCAAGAAATAAATATTTGTCTCAGTCAGGATTAATGGTGCTAAAAATATTTTAGGGCCAAATCAAATAACAACGTTTACCAGAGCTATAACGTTATTAGCGGCAATAGGGGAACAATTGATAATATTATAGCGCTTGACCCCATGAAAAAACTTTAGCGAGACTATATCAACCTATTTAAAACCATGCATTATTTTAGTTCAAAAGCATGCATATAAGTTATGTGTGTCAATTTGTCATTCAAATTATTTCTAATTGTTATAGATTGCACAGTGGATCCAGCTTGCAATACTCACAAGTTAGCTCCATGCAAGGCTTTGATCCATCGAAGCCCACAACCACTTAAGACCCTGAACCTAACTCGACACTAAACATAGCCTGATATGTGACGGTTTCTCTCGCCTCGTATGATGTGCTCTTCTACTGTCAACTTCAAATGTAGGACTAAACCTAATAGTACCGGAACATATTCTTTGTTGCATAAGAAAAACTATTCCACGGAAAGAGCTAGAGTCGGAGCTATTTTAGAAGAGCTACAGTATGACCTGTTTAGATCTTATGGTCTAAACTTTAGTTGGCTAAAATTAAGGTCTAAACTTTAAACCAGTTTAGCTTACCGGTGTGGTCTAATGAACTAATAGTCTTTTTACGAGCTTGGCAAAACATAAGACTACACTTTATACCCATCTGTTTGGAGCCTCAAAAACTAAAACAGTCTATTAAACTTTAGACTAAACAGGGTCTAAAACTAATTGTATTCTTTCGGACCAAGTACATTAGGTTGAGTGGCTGGTTTCAGCTATTAGTTTGGTCGGTGCCCACAATACGAGGTGCTGAAAATCGTTCAGATAGCATGGACATAGATGGGAATAACTTCCACTCTTTTTATCTTTATAAACACACGCTTTGGCTCTTTTAGACCTAGCTAGTGCTGAAAGTGGAAGGAAGCTCCAGCAGTCACTGCTCGATCAGACCTGCTGATGGACTTTTAATCTGTTCGAAAGCAGGTTCCTATTGTCATTTAGGAACAAGGTTCCAACGCGAAAATTCTCCATGCATGCATCATTCATTCAAAAGAATGAAACCTCAATCTCCTTCCCGCGCATATATACACTACTACGGCAGGTTGCTGTAGACCGTAAGAGAAGGCTGGAGCCGGCAGATTTGATACAAGCATCTGGAAAAGCTGGGATAGCACAAGCGTTTGCCACAGCCTTTTACCCTGTACCTGTACGAGCTCCTCCACGAGAAGGCTGCAGCCTTGCTCGTGAGAAGAAAAGAAAAGGCTCGATCGACGATCACTGGGAACGACGATCGAACAGGTAGCTAGGCCGGAAGCAGATTCGATTCCACGGTGCAATCAATCTGTCAGCCAGTCAATGGAAGATTTCTAATTTGATCACCATGGATCTAGCTCCATGTGGACATGATCGGACTGAAAATTAGACGGATCTATATCTGTCTATCTATCGAGTATCTAAGCTAGCTCTCTCTAGCGGCTGCTACTAGCCGACGATTTTGTTTTGACTTTGTTTGCATTCTAAGATCGAGTAACACTAACAATACTTAATAGACCGGGTAGGGGCTCACCGGATCGGATAAATTGTTGTGGTCAACCGAATCATGCAAAAGCAAATGATGCAAAGACACGAGCCAGCGAGAAGGCAATGAAAAATGGAAGAATTTGGTACTGCTAGTACCAGCTTGGGAGTATTTTGTATCTCATCACTTGCAAAGATGCACGCATCCACTAAACCTTTTCTTGATCCAGAAATGAAAAGAATCCTTCCGTTTTTAACAATTTGGGGGTTGTGAAATATCAACAACTTTGTCTCTCACCCATTACGTTCTTTAATTTCGTATGATAGGGTATACGTATGATCGGCCGAATATAACATGTGTTCTGTTATCAGCAAAATAAAATATCGATTGATGCTGAGTGCTCAGCTCATACCTCACTATCTCAGTGAGAACGAAAGGGATGTGACCAGGTTTATTGGGCAATCAAGAGCAGTATCTGCGGCCTGTCAGTGTCAGCTCAACAACTCCAGCCACTTCGCCCGCAAGATGATTTCCACTCATATCATATCGCCATATGATTTTTCTGACGTTTTCTTTCCTTCTTTTAAATAATAAACGACGACCATGATTCTCTAGCTTAATTACTAGTACATGTTTATTAGAGAGACAGACAAAAATATGCACAGTGAGAGCAGCTAATCGATGACAACACAAATAGGAGCTCATCACCCATTGATTGATATTACTATTGTATCGGATTGGAGCGCATACAGGCATGATTATGAATTTATGATCATCAGCAGATGATCTTTCATTCAACTCTACTGACCGGAGTAATTAGTACTCATGACTCATTTTCTGATATAGCATGCAGAATGCATGGTGAGCTAAGCATGCAGCCGGATGATATATAGCTCAGCTGAGCTTTGCGTCCACGTCGGTGTCCTTGAGGAATTCGAGGCAGCAGTGCTGGAATTTGTCGGCGGCGGCCTGCGGGACGGAGAGGAGCACGGTGACGCCCTGCGGGTCGCCCATTACAGGGAGGAAGACGCAGTAGATCTCGCTGGTGAGCGGGCCCATGTGCGCGGCCTTCCCGGTGCCGAAGTCGAGGTCCTCCAGCCCCAGGCGCGTCCACGCCGAGATGACCAGGCTCGCCGCGAGGTCCGGCCGGGCGCCGCGCCGCTCCTCCAGGAGGTCCACCATGGAGCGCACGTAGCCGTCGTCCACGCACTCCTTGGCGTCCTGCACCAGCCGCACCCCGTAGATCGCGGCCGCGGAGGAGGACGGAGAGGCCATCAGCTGGGCCGCCGTGGACTCGGCGCACCCGAGCACGAAGCCGTTGCCGTAGTAGCCCCGGGGCAGCTCGGGCTTGAGGCGACGCCGCACGTTTACGGAGAAGAGCAGCTTCACGCGGAGCGCGCCCGGCGGGTCCAGGGCGCTCACCCACGCGCGCCACACGTGCGCCGCGAGCGCCTCGAAGGAGGTGCACTTGAGCGACAGCGCGCACTGCCGCTTGAGCCGGGCGAGGTGCGCCGCCGTGAAGGTGAGCGACACGGGCGCCAGCGGCTGCTCCAGCAAGCGCGCCAGCAGGCTCGGCGCCGCCTCGTTCGCGTTCGCGTTCCCGTTGCCGTTGCCGTTGGCGACGGCGGCGCTGATGCCGCGGGTGCTGTACTCCGGGTGCGTGAACGCGACGCGCGGCGGGCAGCGCGGGCGCAGGGCGCGGCGGTCGTGGAACGGCGGCGCCGGCAGGGCAGGGTCGTCGGTATCGGCGCCGGCGTCCGGTGCGTCGTGGCCGCCGCCGCCGCCGCCGCCGCGCACGGCGCGCGCCCAGGCGTGGAGGAACTGCGCGGTGCCGATGCCGTCGCAGAGGCAGTGGTTGATGGCGGTGCAGAGGACCATGCCGCCGCAGCCGAGCCAAGTGACCTGGGAGCGTGTGAACGTGCCACGTCATGCCGTCATCAGCATTTGATTTGTTTTTAGGTAATCACCAACAGTTGATTAATAACGGAATAAATGCGCGTGCTCATGCCACTTTGATGAATTCTGATTAATCCTAGTTACGTGACGTCCCAACATTCGAGAGGGAAGGGATTATCAAGCAAGAAACAGTGATGAACATCAGCACACTACAGCACTAGCAGCACACACAATGCAGCGATCTTTCAGGCTTGTTTAGACCCTCACTCTGTTCGCTCGTGCTTATCAGCGTTTATTAGCTAGCCATTCAGCAGTATTTTTCTCTCGATACAAATTAGCATCAGCTAGCCGGAAATCATCCAACGAACAGGGTGTCTATCCCATCGAATATTTGGACACATATATAGAGTATTAAATATAAATTAAAAAATAACTAATTAAATAGATGGTAACCCGATGTGATAGCAAGAACCTTACACCATGAAACAAGGCCTAGTCGCCTGAAAGCTACAGATGTAGGGAGCAGCATTACATCATGCCACATGCATGCAGCGCCAAGTGTAAGATCACTAAAAAAGCAGGCAGGCGGGCAGCAGGGTCTATGAATTCTGAATTGAATTTAATATCAGACTATCAGTGTAGCCCTGTTTAGTTGCCATGCAAACCCAAAATATTTTCTCTTTCACCCATCACATCGAATTTTTAAACGCATGCATGGAGCATTAAATGTAAGTAAAAAATAACTAATTGTATAGCTTGTCTGTAAAGTTCGAGACGAATCTTTTGAGTCTAATTAATCCATAGTTGGACAAATTTTACCAAATAACAGAAAAGTGCTACAGTAACTTTTCACCCAAACTTTCTCAACTAAACACAGCCGTACTGTGATTCTGCTGAATTACAGCAGGACTATACGTGACCTGCAATGCACTGCGGTCTACAGTAATTGCGTTCATGACCTCTCTGGTACCACCATCACTGTAGACTGTGCTATGGGGTACTGAAGTTGCAGATCAGTACGTATGTATGACAAGGACAGGGCATGGTAGTACAATGGCATTTTGAAGGGCACTGGGGGAAGATAGTAATAAAGATCATAATATTCTCATCTGATCTGATTTTCCTACTAGAGCATAGCTTTGGGGGATCGGAGAAGATTATGCATGCAGCATGGTATCAGGATCGATATAAAACTTCACTCAAGTGGACAAGGAGATTTCGGATGGACAAAGATACAGCCTAGCCATATGCTTGTCTGCCTAAAAAGGCCTTTTGAGAAAGGGTGGAAGCAAGGGTTGGACTCTCCTAACCCTATCCCACCCTTTTGCTATCTTTATTTAAGAATTGCCATCACTTGCCCAAAGCTGTGGCACTGCAGGGGACAAAAGCTTGATCCTAGCACAAGCATGGAGTGCATGATAACATAAACTAGATCGATATGATTATTTATGTTTAACCATGAGAAGATTAAGCAAGTGATCAAGAAAAAAGTGACAGCTAGTCGCATGCCATGTTGCTTCTAGTGACCTTTTACATCATCTCTACTGGAACCATCTCAAGCACACCAAACCAAAGTGACGACAAATCTTTTAGACTTCAAACAAGGTGGTAATTTTGCTTAAGTGGTGGCAACTGGCAAATGATGATTAGTTGTTTCTGAATCCAGAACTTGTTTAATTGGTAATAAATAAAATAACTGTGCATGATTAACCAAGAGAAGAATTTAGAACAACCAAACAAATTAAGAGACAATAATTAATTATTGGCACTAAGTAAAAGAGAGAGCCCCCACTCACCTGGACGACGAGAGGTGGCACGGCGACGAAGCTCTGCGCCTCCACCCTGTAGTGCAGCTTCCTCCAGGACTTGTGCGGCCTGGCGCCGGCGCGGCCGCGGAGGAAGTCGGCGGCGGTGAGCCCCGGGAGGCACCCCTCGGCGAAGAGCGCCCCCTCGGCATTGCAGTCCACGACGAGCTTCCCCTCCTCGTCGTCGCTGGGGCGGAGCCGGCCGGCGAGCGGGTAGTAGTCGACGAGCACGCTGCCCAGCGCCGCGCGCAGCGCGTCGGCGGACACGGCGGCGTGGGCCGCGAAGACGTACAGGTACTTGATGGAGAAACGGAGGAACCGCTGGTCGTCGAGGTTGGAGAGGTGCAGGGTGTGTCGCGGCGTCGGCTGGCTCGGCCGCACCACCACGGGATCCCCCGCGTACTGGCACTCGCCGGGGATCTCAAGCTCCGCCGCCGCCTCCTCGTCCTCCATGGCTGCTGCCCTGCCGCCGCGTTAATCGCATGGGTCTGCTTGCCAGCGGTTATGTATATAGAAAAAAAAAAGCGTGCTGTTTAGGAAATGGTGCCCCTCGTTAGTGCAACCCATTTTATAGGACTCCTTAAGTATTGCTATGGTTACTTTGGCAAGGCCAAAGGCTCCTCTGGTTGCTGCAAAGAGTACGAAGGCTAGAGCCGGCAGAGATTTGACACAAGCATCTGGAAAAGCTGGGCTAGCACAAGCGTTTGCCACAGCCTTTGACCCTGTACCACGGCCCAGGGGCGGGGAACTACAGGATGCATTTCAGCCCATCGCTACATCGGTACGAGGCCAGTCTCACAATGGTTTCATGTACCATTTTTTAAGACCGTTTTGTTTCAAATAATTGAGGCTGTGGCGCAGTCCATCCCAACTTATGCCATGTCTTGTTTTTGATCTCACTAAAGGTTTATGCGATGAATTGAGTAGTATCATTGGGCGGTACTGGTGGAGCCAGCAGGATAAAACAAATAAAATACACTGGATTAGTTGGAAAAAAAATTAACCATGTCAAAGAAAAAGGGGGGTCTTGGTTTTAGGGACCTCCATTTATTCAACTTGGCTATGCTTAGTCGACAAGCATGGCGGTTGCTTACTGATCCAGACTCATTGTGTGGACAGGTACTGAAGGCGAAATATTTTCCACATTCAGATATTCTCCATTGTTTAGCTAGACCTGGTATATCATACACATGGAGAAGTATTCTAAAAGGGGCTGCTTTGCTGAAAGAGGGGATTATTTGGCGAATTGGTAATGGTGAAATGTGAGAATTTGGGAGGACCCATGGCTACCAAAGGGTATCATAAGGAAACCAATCACACCACGGGGAGCTTCTTTATTGACTAAAGTGAATGAGCTTATTAACCCAGTGACAGGTGAATGGGATGAGCAACTTGTTAATGATTCCTTCTGGCCACAAGATGCAGAGGAAATACTCTGGATTCCAATTGATTAGCATATGGAGGATTGGCCAGTATGGCATTTTGATGCTAAAGGACTATTTTCAGTAAAATATGCCTGTAAACTTGTTGTGACAATTAGAGGTGCTAACAGAGGTGACGATGCATCATCATCAAAGAATGAAGTAGGTGAAGAAGGTCATTTTAATTGGCTTAAAATATGGCAGCTCAATGTCCCCAATAAAATTAAGATGTTCATATGGAGACTAGCCCATAACAGCCTACCGGTAAAGAGTAACGTGGCATGACGAGGGGTGCTACTTGACACTATATGCCCAATGTGCAACAGACTAGATGAGGATTGTGGCCACCTATTCTTTAAATGTAAGTATGTGAAGAAGTGTTGGCGCCTCATGAATCTAGAGGGTGCTAGAATAGAGTTAATGAAATGTCAGTCGGAGAAGGAAACTATACAAAAAATATGGGAACTGGACAAGACCATACAACTAAGTGTCATTGTCTTATTATGGAGATGGTGGTCAGCAAGGAACAAAGTCAATAATGGAGGCAGGATGCAGAGTGAGGCCGAAATTCAAAATTCGGTCACCTTTTTCTTGATGGAATTTGAAAAAATGAATGATGTTGGAAAGAAAATGCATCTCACGATCACACACTCATGGAAACCTCCGCCTGATGGCTTCTATAAGATTAACACTGATGGATCATATAATCTGAATAGCAGGTCTGGAGGATGGGGATTTGTGATAAGGGATACAATTGGAGATGTATGCTGGGCAGCGGCTGGTAATATCACCCGGGCAGCATCTGCTTTGCAAACCGAAGCAATTGCGGCACTCAAGGCAATTCAGCAGGCTGTTCAACTTGGATGACACATATTCTTTTAGAGATGGATGCCTTAGTGCTGGCTTCAACTCTTACCTCAACAAGATTTGACAGAAGCGCTGTGGGATGTTTAGTTTGTAAGATTCAAGATCTCATGTAATTAGAGTTCTTGTCTTGTAATGTTGTGAAATGCAATAGACTTTGTAATAAGGTCGCTGATTGTTTAGCAACCTATGCAGCATGTTTGTTGGCTTCTGGCTCCGATGTGTTTTGGTGCCAAGCCCCAGAGTTTGTAACAGAACTTGTTAATGGCGATTTGCCTGGACGCCATGCCTAATGCAGTTGTATTTCCTTATCAAAAAAATTGTCCTCTTAAAACTCATTTCATCCCATAAAACTTTATCATCTCTTTCTTCGTACTATACTATGTCATATTAATTTATTTATTAATGTCATGAAACTCTTGTAAAACTCTATCGAGAGACTGGTCTAAGATTAATAAAAATTTTGATGCTTCATCTGCCTCTGTTTGTGACTAACGAGTCGTGATCCCATCCCAAGCGCCACACTACGGCTTGCCTACGCTTTGCCTTCTATCCTGTTCGCTCGAACTACTTCAACAATACTTTTCAGCGAACGCATAATATTTTCTCTCATAATAAATCAACATAAACATCAACATAAGCCAAATTTCAGCGAAACGAAGCCTTGTTAGCGATTCGCGAGTCATGATCCCACCCAACATCCAAGTCGCCAAGTGTCGCGCCCGCACCTATTGTCTTCGTCGTACGGTCATTGATGTTGTAACAAAGCTACCACCCACCAAAAGAGCCACGCCGGCAGCGTAGACGACGTTCAATCAGGTGAATATCCCAACCTTTACAATGCAGAGCCTAATTGGTGTTAATTAGATCTGGGTCAGGATTTGGGTAGGAGACAGTAATGAATCAACTAGACCAATAAGATTTTTTTTATTTTTAATCCTTTTTTAACATTATTTCTAAAAATAACTATGTTGGGGTTTTTTTTTGAAAACTACCCCATTTATCATGCCAATATCCTTGTCATGGCCAAACTATTGCAACGCGTCATTTAGGCTGGCACGGCAGGGGCGCTAGCATGGCATGTCAGCAAGTTGCTTACCGACCGACGTGTCAGCGCTGCCACGCCACCGACTCCGCGGGCAGCACCTGCCGTGCCAACCTGCCTGGCGTGGCATGTTAGCATACAGAGTCACGCAGGATCTCTTCCTCCCTCAGTTCCCAGCGCCCATCAGCCGTCACCGCCTACCGCCGTGCTTGGTTGGGATCGCCCAAAGCTAGAAAAGTTCTCTTTCTCTTTAATACCAAGCCTGGGCCATGGTTGAAGAACTAGAGAAAACGGAAGAGGAGGTCCAAGTAGATATAAAACTAGCTAGGCTGCAAAGGGAATGACACCAAGACAAGAATAAGTTTTGGAAAAAAATTTGTATTTTTGCAATTCAAACATAGCTTGAATTGTGGTTAAACTCGATGTGGAGGAGCTCGCCACAGTATGCATGCCTAACGACGGCTCAGGGCAATCGGTATAAAGTGATAATTCAGTTCGGTTCTTCGGTTTACAAAAAAATCAATTTTGAAAAAGCTTGCAACTGATTGGTTCTAAAGAAAAAGAGAAACCAACGATTTCGGTTTCGGTTTAATCAGTTTGGTTTTTGGTTTCAACTTTCAACCGAGATGCCAAATTAAGAACTCTCTTGCGCCATCCTCTTCCGCCGCTCGCAGCTTGCCCATTAGCGCTACCCTGCCCCTACTCGCCGCTCGAATGCACGGGCGCGACGCTCTGCTCGTCACTGGCTTGAGCAGTCATGGTGCCCCATTTGCGACTTGCACGCACAACTGCGTCACCCTGCTCGCCGCCTCGCCAGTTGCACGCGTTGCTTATAGGTTTGAACGGTTATTCGGCTTAGTTTGGTGGGAAAACAAACACCGAACTGACAACCGAAGCTCCTAGATGTCAAAACCGAAGCCGAACTGAGAAACCAAAAAACTAACATTTTGGTTTGATCCTCGGTTTCGGGTAAAATGTGCCTACCCTGGTAGGTCCAGCTCCTAGTCATACACCTGAGCACCTATGCCGCTGCTCCTATGCTCCAACTCCTGGCAGTGGACCTACACCTGCACCTGCACCGATGTTCTTCAACTGCGGGCACCCGCAATGGTATAAGTTAGTTACTAGCTCTTAGCTGACTTGTTCAATGGTGCTCACCTTTAGCATATAGCTCATAACATAGATATCCCCACATGACACTCTCACATGTTATTGGAATATGTGTATGAGCCTAGCTCTTGACTAAGAACTAACTTTTCTCTATCTTCTATTAAAATATAAAAAAAATACTTAGAGCTAACTTATGAGTCAGCCATTGCAGGTGTCCTTCTAGTGGTATTGCTGCTATGCTTCAACTCCTAGAAGCAATGCAGTCTGTAGGAGGGCTAGGTTGACAGAAGAATCGCAACGGGGGCGGCAGTGAGCGAGGAGCAAAGAAAAGTTTCACAAAGTGGACCAACCTACCTCGGTAGGCACAAATAGATTAGCGATAATGATACTCTCAGGGCTTTCGTCCTTTTCGGACAGGACCGACCTGCCTGCCCCCGCGCCTCGGGCCCCCGCGTCCCACGTTTCATGTCGTGGACCCTCGCTCGTGCCTCGCACCGCGTGCCCCCGCTCGCCCTCGCGCCTCCCGCCACAGTCACGATCCATCCGCCTTTCAGCCTGGGCAACCTCAAGCTCCGTGCCAGCATCAAGTTCCGCGTCAATGAGCCTCCGTTGGGGGCTAGCAAGTAGACGAGCACATGTTGCAACCGTATATTTTATGCGTTTTAGATGTATGTTCTATATATGTTTCATCTTGATGTTGTGCAAAAGTAGATCTGGTGTTGCACATGTTGCAATGACTATACACGTATGTTGCATGTGTATGTTTCAAATGTTTCAGCTATTTCAAATGTATGTTGCAAGTGTATGTTTAAAATGTTTCAGCTATTTCAAACGTATGTTGCAAGTGTTTTATCTAGATGTTGCATATGTTGCAAGTGTATGTTTCAAATGTTTCACTAGTTTTAAACGTATGTTGCAAGTGTTTTTATCTAGATGTTGCATATGTTACAATGTCCATACACATATGTTGCAAGTGTATGTCGTAAGTGTTCCATGAGCAGGCGCGACAAGGAGGCATAGGCGGAGGTGGTCCCTTCGGACATAGTGGTCCCCGCGTGCGCGCAGGAAGCGAAGCGAGCGCGGCAGCAAGCGCGGAGCACAAAGCTGTATCCATGGGTGTGGCAGCAAGCATGGAGCACGAATCTACATCGATGGACGGGCAGCAGGCATGGAGCAAGGCGAAGCAAAACACGAAGCTACATCTATGATGGGCGGGCAGCAGGCGCGGAGCACGAGATGAAGCGGAGCATAAAGCTGCATTCATAGACCTAAGGGTATCACGTATTATTATTGAAAACATGCGGCCAGCAGGGCGTCCGAGCGGACGTAGCGGCGCGAGTCTCTCCAGAGTAGTCTTCGATTTTCTCTCTCCTCCACGTCGGATGAAACCATGTCAGTTGAGAGGGATGCAAACGATCAGATACAGACACAAATACGATTCTCACGTGGAGGATTGGGCGGTACAAATACAATTCCTAGCCAATCCAGGCGTATATGGACGCTGTCCCAAATGATCCATAGGAATCAAAGGATTGAGCCCGCCACCTGGGAGGGGATCAACCCAATCCACGATAGTAGGGCTTGGGGTCTGATGGGCCAAACATTGATGTTTGGCAGGCCATACTAGTTTTTCTCCTATTCTTTTCCCGTGAAGCCCATGGGTATCTTACAAAGGCGTGGGCCTGGGCCGTTCTAGTAACTGGGTCGGCCGCCCTTTCCAGTACCAGCTCAAAAAAAAACTAACGGAGAGGACTGGGGTGGGCCTCCGTCGTCGTTAGCAGGTCACACAGTGACGAGACAGGCATTCATGCACGGTTTCAGTTTGACTAGTATGTAGTTTAACGCTTTAAACTTTGTGATGAGGCGGTCCATGGGATGGTATCAATACAAATCACTGAACTCATTGGTAACTTGCGACTGTACTGACTGTATATTGTTCCGAGTACTCCCATGGATTTATTCAGCTGTGTTCTTCGTACACTGCACGGTACACTGAGCCGTAGTCGTAGAGCTAGTAAATGGCGTGGCTGCATTCTGGACTGATGAATTTTGTGGATGCTCGAACATATAGTATATGCATGGTGTTCTCGATGTGTGCCAAGAAACTCTGGGTATGGGACTAGGACCACTGACCGATCGAGAGTCTTTCTGCCATAACCGAATATCTGAATAATGGACACTGCAACTTGTTCTCTTCTGTAGGATCGGAAGTACTATCGGCAAGTACTAGGGTATCAACCCATGGTCTCTAAAACAACAATTTTATTAGCAAATATCAGCATAGAAATGCCACTATAAATAGAAAGAATTATATAGTATATCTGTATAAGCATTTTTCATGATCAATCTATTAACATCAACATTATGTTATCAATAATCTATACACTTCATTTATTTGGTGTTGCTGGTCAGTGTTAAAAAAAAGTTCTCTTTGCGCAAATCCGTTTCTTAATCCTTTCCATAGGGTTCTAACCCTAGGGATGCTACGTACTAAACTAGTGTATTCTAGTAGTGTCAACCAAGGGAGATCACAGAGGGCGATCGGGGCAAGTCATTAAAGATCTTCTGTTCAGTACGTAGCCAAGCAGCTTTAGTGCTTTGGTCGTCGGGTAATAATCAATTTTGCGCAGCCTTTGGATCGATGGTTCGATGATGCAACCGGCATCGTCTATAATGGAGGCTACCCAGACCTGACGGCGCCACAGGGAAGGAAGATGTGCAGGCAAACGAAATGTCAGAAGGCAGTCGTCGCGAGCGAGCGGCGGTGTTAGTGTTACTTCTCTACTTGGGCGGCACGGTGGCTGCCGACGTTGCGCCCTGTTCGTCTGAACAAATTAGTTATAGTACAGTGTTTTTTTCTCTCACAATAAAACAGCCGCGGCCGGCTTATCGATCAGCTGCAAAAACTATGAGCCAAACATGCGGCGGCTGCCTTGCTTTGAGTCTCCTGACCGGCGTCGGTCACGCGCATCTGGTGTCGTCGTAGCTTTTCCCAGCCTGTCGCCCAGCTTCTGGTTTCTGCAGAAATGCAGATGCTTTTAACTCGATCGACCAAGCACTCTTGGGCTCTTGGCCGAGTCGACAAGCTGATAAATGGCCATTGCAACTTTCTTGCAAGCAAAGGTTCGGTCCAAGCGTCAGCAAGCCAGCCAACCTGATGATCGAAGCCTGCTGGGTCTGACTCCATCTGACGGGGGTTTGGTTGCCACAGGAAGGACGCCGAGCAGGTTAGTCTACATCTATCTATTGCGGGCTGGACCAAAGAAACCCGATGTTTTGGGCCCTGAACTTCATACCCAGTGTTGCTGGATTCGGGCGGGGCTCGGTCTAGGCCCCGAGCATGCCCAATACTACGAATCCAAGTTTACGAGCAATTCATTTTATTTGTCGAAGAGATATAAGGGGCCAGATCCTGCCCAATGATTTAAAAAAAAAACTTATAGTTTTTTTGAGATTTTAAAAATAATAGTTAGTAGATATATACACATATATGATATAGTTAATTAACCTTCATAATTGCTCCTCTCTCCATCTTATTCATCCAAATACATAGCAGCCCACATGGCCTATTTACCTATCATCCCCACCTATTCCCCAACATGGGATTAGCAAACCTACCTTTACTTGCGATATAGGGCTAATACGAAGGGTTTTTTTTAGCAAAATAGGTACTGTGAATGAACTCATTCCATTAAAAGAATATTGACGACATATGTCAGTATCGGACTATAGAGAGCTTATTCCAGGCCATTCAGATTGGTTTGGCTAGATAGTCAATCATCCCAAAATAATGATTTAGAGTGGCCAGTGAACCTAAGCCTACCTCTCTTTGTCGATGGCCAGCTTAGGAGGAGCCATAAGAACCAATCCATAATCATCCATCGGGGATGACGACCCTCTATATATCTAAATTTATTGATACATTCCCTGACAAAGAGTTTCTGAATTCTAGCTAGCTCATAGAAATCGTGGTACCAACTTTATGTATTTGTTATTTGAATTTTTCCCATGACTATGTGGTATTGATCCTTCTTGTTATATATTTTTAAATAATTAACGATGGTACTCCACATGAATATTTTTTTACAGGTGTTTTCCTTCTTAATCCCTATGGGAACTACTAATTTTACATAATGTTAATTAATAATTTGGATATTTAGTTGAAAGGTTTTTTTTTTGCACATCGATATTTAGTTGAAAGGTTAGATCTTGATGTTAGAGGATGCCAACTAGCTAGGAATGTCTGCCATTGCATGTTGCATATGTCAGGGGATATTTGGCTGATGCAGCAGTACTGGTACGCTGCATTTTGTACATGTGAGTATGCGTGGTTTCAGTACGTTTACATTGTTCTACACTCCAGGTATACATATCCCGTAACGTGTATATTATGCTGCATTTTGTACGTACCTTGCATTGTATAGGGCGGTGAGATGAACACATCCATCAGAGTCATCACTATACGACATACATACGTATGTGCAACAATGCAAAGCCGGTGAACGAATATGCAGTTGCAGCGGTTAGCATATACAGTACTCCGTAGGAGTATGCAGTACGTGGCGCAGGTTTGCTGCCAGTGAACGAAACAATGATTGAGCGTAGCAGCTATAACCAGTGGCGTGCCTGCAGTATCCGATCCAGACCAGAGTATGGGAAGCGCAGGGTTCAGGGCTTGAGCACCTAGCCTAGCTCGATCGCATGCAAAATAGTTTACGTACTGTGGTATGAATGAGACAGCGAAAAATGCAAAAGCAGGCACGTACGCACGCAGCAAAACTACAACAGCTAGACGACGAAATGATGAGCTATAGAGCTGCACCGCAGTCGCATAAAAGGTAACAAACTTACGTCTCGTTTGGTTCGGAGGAGTTAAAGTTTAACTTCCATCATATTAATGTTTTCTCAAATATATGGAGTACTAAATGTAGATTAATTGCATATATGTCGGCATAGATTAGGAGTAATTTACGAGACGAATCTATTAAGCCTAATTAGTCTAAGATTGAAAACTTTTTATCAAATAAGACGAAACTGCTACAGTATTTATTAAACTTTAACATCCAAACCAAACGAGGCCTTAGGCTACGGATACATAGGAGTACTGTATATAGCTTGGAGTTGCAGAGCACATCTGCTGATCCGCATGCATTATGCATACCGGTAGCAATAAGCTCACAGCAGCAAGTCATGATCGAGATGGAGAGATGTCAGTTGTGGGATGGCTTTTTTACTACCAAGGAGTGCTGTGCTGTCAAGCAAGGAACTTGAGGTTTCGACCGGGTGGTTGTTACGGGCCGGGCGCGCGTGCTACTGCAGGGCAGGGCAGGGCTAAGCAATGCGGCTTCAGTCAGTAGCGCAGTGCAGTGCTGCGCTATTGCATGCAGCTTGCAGGGTGCAGGCTACATCTGCGTGACCCGGCAAGCCGGCCAGCCGGGAGAGCGTATAATTGAGGAGTGCCCCGGAAAGCCTGGGTGTTGGTCGGCGCGTTTGGGGCCCCGGCCGTCCAACCTCATCATCATGGTCATCTTTCCGTCGTCCGACCATCCATTTATCCTTACTACTAGTACTACGTTTAGCTGGTACAGTACTACTTCCTCGTTTGCAATTCTAGCACAAAGTACATCATGATCAATTATAGATAAAAAACTATAAATACTTATAACATCAAATAAATATCATTAGATCAAATATGAAATATATTTTTATAATAAATTAATTTAGAGTCATAAATACGAATATTATTCACTAAAAACTTGGTCAAACGTGAATAATTTTATCTGGCACGTAACTAATAGTTGCACGTTTCTGGCTAGTGTTTCAAATTTCCATCTAGCTAGCTTCCTCCAGCATTTTGAGCGATTTGTTTGCTGCCATATATCCATTCATGGATGTGCAAAGCATGCACACGACGTCCTTGCATTGCGGGCTTTAATTTGATTTTTCCATCGCCCATCGGCTTCAAATCACTATGGGAATCAGGCGCTTAAGCCATAAATACACTCGGCAAAGGTTTTGCCGAGTGCCGCACTCGGCAAAGAGTACACGACAAAAAATTTGTCGGCAAAGACCTCTTTGCTGAGTGTTTTTTGTCGGGCACTCGGCAAAGGCTTTGCCGAGTGTCACGACAGCACTCGGCAAAGAAAAGTTGCCGTGATGGGGGAGATAACGTTAACGGGTACTTTGCCGAGTGCCCCACCGCTGGGCACTCGGCAAAGAAATTTTTTTTAAAAAAAATTCTTTGCCGAGTGCCCCTTTGCTTGGCACTCGGTAAAAGAATTTTTTTTGAAAATTCTTTGCCGAGTGCCCTCTCTGTGTGGCACTCGACAAAGAGATTTTTTAAAAAAATTCTTTGTCGAGTGCCTTCCTCCCTGGCACTCGGCAAAGCTGAGAAATTTGCCAAAATTGGCTTGCTTTTCCCAGCTTTGTCGAGTGTTTTTGTGATTGCACTCGGCAAAGGCTTCCTTTACTGAGTGTTACACTCGGCAAAGTGACCAAAACCGCCCTATTTTTTTGAATTTTTACATTTCATCGCGACAAAAATAATATTTCACATATATATCAAATTCATCACATATATCTCACATACATCATAAATATCCCATATAGATCAGATGCATCACAACATATATAACATAAGTGCATCATAAGTCCAAATAGCTAACACAAGTTCATCACAAGTCCAAATAACTAATACTAGTGCATCACAAGTCCATCACCAAGTGAACAACAAATAGAAAGACAACTATCCAGATCCCCAAGCTCCCCACTGAGACTATGGTGTACCATGAACTAGATCATTCGATGGCCCGAGAGGTGGATTATTCGAACCCGTCGATTGAGGCTGCACAAAGGAGAAGACATTGCATGTGTCAGGCAATAATCCACTAGGCTACAAGTAGTGTTACGGTTTGACCCTAAGCATGAACATACAAACTTAAACAATCATATTCATACTTACAGGAGTAACGTGCCCTAAAGGTGGAGGTGGCGGTGTAACGAATAGCGAAGCTGGCGGAGCTACACCCGTCTTTTGCCCAAGAGATTGCATGTACTGGAGAACCTCCGCCATCTGCTGCTACTGCCTCTGCTCCATCGCAATGCGCTGGGCCTCCATAGCCTTCATCCTCTGGCGATCGGCCTCCCGCAGGGCCTCCAATTGCTCGATCTGGGTCTGCAATATTTCACCATAGTGTTTAAATAATGCAAAGCTAAGATATGTAAATATCAATGTATGACGAATAAAACAGGAATCACCTAGAGTGATAGAATCCGCTGTTGTGAAGTCTCTGGCCATAGGCGTATGGGAATGCTTGCGTCCGTGCTCCGTGCTCGAATTTGAGAGAGGGAGGGAGTAGAGGTAGCGTCGATGACGCCGTCACCAAGATAGTACCACTCATGCTTCTTGCCTCCTCCAATCCTCATGATGACCTCTGGATCAAAGTCCTGGGAGCTCGGGTCGTAGTCGTCTCCGTGGAGAGACCTTGTCGCCGATGTGTACTCATTGATGCGGGTGTAGACGGACGGGTTGTTGTACCCCTCGGGCGGGTCCTCCGAGTTGTAGGAGACATCGGACGTCGCCTTGCCCTTATGGGCCATAGCATATGCCATGAACGTGGTGCACTCCTGGCCCACATGTGACGCCGACTACGAGAAAGACAGCAAGATGATTAGAAATCAGGCAAAATTGAGCGTTAGAATAGAGAAATGAATTCGAGTGCCCATGCTTGTCTGTATGCGGTGAGGTTGCGACTGCCTTGATGGTGCGGTACACCTAGCATCAGCAATCGTCGGTCCTGGGCAGCGTTGTGCGCTTCGGTCCACTCGGGGCCGCACCACCTGTCCACTATCATTTCCCAGCACTCGGGATACGCGGCGCACCACCATGGACACATCTGCATGTCATCAAGTATTTGACATATAAGATGAACAAATTAAGAGTACTTAATGTCAAAAGGAATCAATATTAATGTTCTTTATCTACCTGTATGTACTGGTCCTGGGTCAGCGTCATGCTTCTTGCTTGTGGCTTCTTAACATCCTCTCCAAGGATCGACCTGTGGTAAGTGATGACAGCCTGGACGCGCGCCTCATAATGGATGTCCACGACGAGTTTTTTGCAGGCTTTGGTAAGCACCGCCTCTGTCCTAGCCTCAAATCCCTCCTCGCATCTGTAATAAAGTTGCATATAGACACGATGTATCTATTCATTATTTCAAGAAAAGTCTAATGAATGTGATGCGATGTATTAAGCAATGTGGTGCGATGAAGACTTACCCAAAAGTCTCGCTTCACCCGCACCATCTTGTTCTCAGCCTCCGCATTGGGGGCGTTGGCGTAGTGGTAAAAGGTGTAGGCTGGCTCCCTCTTCCTGACGTAGTCAACTAGGCCAGGAAAGTGGGTCCTGCACAAAAGACCTAGGATGCCATTGACATGGCATGCGATACCTCCACCCGACACAACGGTCCAGTTCCTGCATAATTAATTAAGAAAAAAATATTAGTTTCTATTTTAATTTTCAACATATCATATGAAAAAGTATTGATAATATATTAATTTACTTACTTTTGCCCTTCGGGACGAATCACCGGCGTCAATGAGTTGCCGGCGGAGGAGGGAGGCTCGCGGGACCTCGCAAGTAGACACTCGACGAACTAGAGGAAGCGGAACCCGTACCTACCGCCTCCTCCTCCTCGTCCAAGTCTCCACCCCTCTCCTCGTCCGTCTGCCGAGCCTGCTCCTCCTCGTCCCTGTCTCCGTCTCCGTCCTCGGCCTCCACCTCCTCCTCCACCTCGTTCTCCATCGGCGTGGGAGGACGAGCCTGCCTCCTGCTGCTGCTCCTTCTCCTGTCCAACGGCTCCTCTTCTGCAGCCGGCATAGGGCGTGTCCTTCGGTAAATCGAGAACATGTTCCTCTGACGGTTGCCCACCATCTTTGTTCAAACACCTGCAATTAGAAAGAATAAAAACGAGCTAATTAGAAATTAGAAAGAATAAACAAGAAGTAATTAGAAATAGATGCAAAATAAACAAAACATAATTATAAAATAACATTGTATTACATGTATTAGAAATAATCTGCATGATTGGGATTAGCTGGATCATAAGTCTCATCATCACTATCAACCATGTCGAAATAATCAACACTATCCGAAGGAGAAATGTTGTCTTCATTGTCATTGCCTAAACGTAATCGCTCAAGCATTTGTAAGTCCTTCACATCTTGCACGTCATCTCCATCATCCTCGTCATCAACCCAATCATCGTCTACATCCATTCCTATCGCTTCGGTTAAGTCTATCTCAAACCTCCCTTGTAGCCCCTCTTTTTGATAGAACTCCCTGTCATATGTGTTTGTGTTGAAGTTGTAATCTTCATCGTTTGGGACAGGTAGTTTACCGTGTGGTGATACCTTGTGCACAATAGACCAACCCTTAAGATGCTCTTTGGTTTGGCATGCGTATGAGGTATAATAAACATACGTGGCCTGTTGAGCCACAATATAGACATCATCTCCTGGATAGACAGAATCCTATCGAATTTCGACTAGCCCAAGATGAGGGGTCCGTCTCGTTACTCCAGGATCAAACCAATGGCATTTGAATATGATAGGACTAAGAGGTTTGCAACCGATGCCATTTACAAATGAAAGTTCGTATATTCCTTCAATTCTTCCATAATAGTCGAGGCCATCAGTGCCGGGGGTAAAAACTCCGCTATTTGTGGTTCTTCGGTTAGGCCGACTTTGCTTGTAGCTTGCTATGTGAAAGCGATATTCATTCACATCATAACCGGTAAATGACTTGACCCTATAGGCACAGCCGTTTGCAACCTGTCTCAGCTCGCCATTGATAGACGCATCGATTTGGGCCTGCAAGCTCGAGCAGGATAGATCATTATATTATTTCAACGTACGAGCAACTTGGAAGATCAAACTAAGTATGAGCTAAATTCGAAAGTACCTTGTTTTTGAACCAAGAAATAAAATCGGGCCTCCCTGGTCCCGCACCCTTTGAAAGAAGGGTATCAGCTTCCTACGGGGTAGGATCCCTTGATTGATTCCAGAAGTGATGAATAAATTCCCTGTACCAACGTAAAACAAGGGGTTGGATGAGGAACAGTGATGGCGTATTGAAACAAGTTCGTTGAGAACTTACCCAATGTATGGCGCCATCTCGTCAAGGTTGTTCAACACATATATCATGATGCAACACCACTCTTTATGTGTCAAGGTCTTAGTGGTTGATGCACTTGCGCTTCCGAGTTGCCCTTGGAAAAGGCTGAGTTTCGATTCATTTTCACCAGCATTGTAACGAGGGGGTGGATTATGCTCGCTAGAAAGGTTCTCGGCGTAGTATTTCTCTGTGAAGTTTGACACCTCCTCTAGAATGTATGCCTCTGCAATAGAAGCCTCAATTTTCCCTTTATTTCTACATTTTTTGCGAAGAGTCTTTAGACATCTCTCGATTGAATAGCACCAACGGACCTGCACGGGCCCCCCCATTCGTGCCTCATACGGGAGGTGCAATATCAAATGCTGCATCAGATTGAAGAAGCCGGGTGGGAAGATCTTCTCCAACTTACAGAGCAACACAGGTGCCTCGTTTTCCAAGTCATCAATCATGGTCCGAGATAACTCCTTAGCACAAAGCTGGCAGAAGGAGTAGCTTAACTCTACTAGCGCTAGCCACACATGCTCAGGGACATAGCCTCGAACCATCGCCGGAAGAAGCCGCTCAAGCCATATGTGGTAGTCATGACTCTTCATCCCGTTGACTCGCAGAGTAGATAAGTTCACTCCCCTCCTCAGATTCGCTGCATACCCATCAGGAAATATTAGCGTCTGCATCCATTCAAGTACTTCCCTCCTATATTTCCTAGCCAAGACGAAATCGGTCTTAGGCCTTTTCCATGTCTTGCCGCCTCTAGGAGGCTGCATCTCTTGCTTTGGTCTATCGCATAACGTAGCCAAGTCCACTCTAGCCTTAGGGTTGTCTTTTGACTTTTCGGTTTCCATGATGGTTCCCCAAAGTGCCTCAGCGACATTCCTTTTAGTGTGCATTACATCAATGTTATGTGGGAGAAGGAGGTCATCAAAATAGGGGAGCCTCGTCAACCCTGACTTATGAGTCCACATGTGTTCCTCACCATACCCCACAAAACCACCACCTTCTTGATTGGGCACGAGAGCATCTATCTGAGCATGAACCTCGACACTAGTCATCATTTGCGGTGAAGGGTCTTTCACTATGACACCTTTCATAAAGTTCTTGATGTCTTGTCTGAATGGATGGTCAAGAGGGAGGAATTGATGATGTTTGTCGAACGACGAATACTTGCCACCCTTCTGTAACTAAATGAACCTCAGACGTTCCTTGCATATTGGACATGGGAACTTCCCGTGAACACACCAGGCGCAGAATATCCCATAGGCCAGGAAGTTATGCAGAGAGTAGTGGTACCAAACGTACATTTTGAAGCTTGTCTTTGTAGCTCGGTCATATGTTCATACGCCTTCCTCCCAAACACTGACCAATTTATCAATCACAGGCTCCATGTACACACCCATATTACTCCCTGGGTGTCCAGGAATTATCAATGACAAGAATATATTCTGTCTTTGAAAGCATACGCCAAGGGGGAGATTGAGGGGGATAATGAACACAGGCTAACATGTGTATGGGGCAGCCATCAATCCATAAGGATTGAACCCATTTGTTGCCAGCGCAACACGTACATTACGAGCCTCATCTACTTTCTCACGATAAATGCAATCAAAGCGGGTCCATGCTTCACCATCAGATGGATGTACCAGTTTGTCAGCATTGTATCGTTTTCCCTTTTTATGCCATGTCATCTGTTTCGCGGATTCCTCGGTCATGTATAGCCATTGGATCCTCGGTACGAACGGGGGGTACCATAGGATCTTCACAGGGATCGTAAGCTGCCTCTTCTGGCCATCACCAGAGTCTACCTCCAGGTACCTGGATGATTTACACTTTGGACAGTAATTTGCATCCTTGTGTTCTTTCCTAAATAGGACGCACCCCTTCGGACAAACATGTATCTGATCATACGATATCTTGAGTGCACAAAGGAGTTTCTGTGACTCGTACATGCTCTTTGGCAGAATGTGCCCATCCGGAAGCAGGCTGCCAATCACGGTCAACATACTATCAAAGTGTTCTCGACTCATGCTATACTCGGACTTGAACCCCATTAAATGTCCAATGGCATCCAGTTGAGAAACTGTTGTCTGGCCGTGAAGGGGTTTCTGTGCTAAAGACATCATGTCATAGAACGGCTTTGCAGTTGCCTCCATCTCCTCCTCCGTACATCCTTTAGTGTACTGTCCTTCATAAAAGTCATCTAACATATCCGCTACCCCAGCAGCAGGATCAAAATCCTCGACGCGGGGTCTCACCACCTCCTTTCTCAGACAATGGGCTTCACCATGGTGGACCCACCGAGTATAGTTCGGCGTAAATCCATTATTCAAAAGATGTTTACCCATATCCACCTTGTTTTTCCTTTTTCTATTTGCACATCTCTTGCAGGGACACAAAACTAGAAACGCTCCTTTAGCAGACTCGCCAAATGCTAGTTCCAAGAAATCATTGGTCTTCATCATCCATTCAGTGGTGAAATCACTCTGACTTGAGTGGCCCGTGTACATCCACTCACGGTCATCCATCCTCTAACATATATACCAGCGAGCAAAGTAACCATCAATTGCAGCTACATGTCGTTCATACTATCTAATAGGTGAGGATAGGTCCTAATCCCACCCGCGGATGCGTAGATGAGGTTAGTTTCCATACTCTACTCCTATCGGAGACAGAATTTCGGCAGCACCTCCCCGCTGTTCTCCCGATACACGTCCTAGCAAGAAGAGTGTGTATCTGGAGAACAACAGGGAGATGATGCCGAAACTCTGTCTCGAATCAGAGCAGACCAAGGAAACTAACTCATCTATGCATCCGCGGGCTGTCCAAAATACATGGACAATCCAAAATAGATATGGTCATAGATATGTAAAGATCTGCATACCAATAATTGTATCTCTTTCGAACGGGAGACGCCTAACCGAGTTACGCGAGCTATGACTATGATAAGGAAAGGGGTTATACCTAGGGTGTCGGTGGAGTCAGGATAGCGGAGTCGTGGCGCGTCGGTGCAGTGGCGAGGCGACGCGGTGCAGGCAGACCCGCAACACCGAGGAAGACGATCGGCGTACTCCGGCTCCGCTTCAACGGGCTCTTCTCTGTAAAAAAAAGAAAGAAAAATAATACTGTCAACTAAAAATTTCGGCAGAACCTCCCCTGCATGGGGAGGTTTCGAATACCTGCAAAAAACAACGGTATGATGGCCGACATTCACATATGACAGCTTGATGGCCGACATCCACATACAACGGCTCGATGGCCGATATCCACATACAACGGCTCGATGTCCGAAAACCACATACAACGACAACACATACAACAACAATGACTACTGACACGACTATTTCACGCATTGCACGAATTGTATAGAAAAGGAATGGGCGAACCTAGTGTGTGCTCGTCGGCGGCACGGCAGCGCGGAGGCGGCGGGCGAGCGGCGCGGCCGTGCAGGGCGAGCGGCGCGGGCGCACGGCGCGGTGGTGCAGGGCGAGCGGTGCGGGCACGCGCGGCGGGTGCGGGGCGGGCGCCCGACGGACGCGGGGCGGCGCGGCGCGGCGGCGCGGGGCGCGCGGGCGAGCGGCGGGCGCGGGCGCGGCGCGGCGGGCGCACGGGCGAGCGGTGGCGCGCGGGCGAGCAGTGGCGTTGGCGTGCGAGCGGGCCTATCTGGAAGCAGAGAGGTATATATTTTACGTGCTTTGCCGAGTGCCCGCGATTCGGCACTCGGCAAAGTTTTTATTTTTTTAAAAAAAAATTGCTTTGCCGAGTGTCGGCGATCTGGCACTCAGCAAAGCCTTTTATTTTTTTAAAAAAAGTCTTTGCCGAGTGCATCGCCAGCACTCATCAAAGTTTTTATTTTTTTTAAAAAAAATTGCTTTGCAGAGTGCCGGCGATCTGGCACTCGACAAAGACTTTTTTAAAAAAATTCTTTGTCGAGTGCTCGCGATCTGGCACTCGGCAAAGAATTTTCAACGTTTTATTTTTTTAATTACTTTGCCGAGTGCCCACGATCTGGCACTCGGCAAAGAATTTTCATCATTTTTTTTAATTTCTTTGCCGAGTGCCACGAATCTGACACTCGGCAAAGAATTTTCAGCATTTTATTTTTTTTAATTACTTTGCCGAGTGCCAGGTATCTGACACTCGGCAAAGAATTTAATTTTTTTTGCACCCAAATTTTTTTCAGCCCTACTACAGTATTAGGAGCTAGGTTTTAAAATTTGGTATATTTTTTTATGTTTTTTGCTGCATTTAGTTAATTTGTATCATTTACTTGAATTTTTTCGTAAAAAGCAAATTTGAACTGCAGGTGCATGGAATAATAAAATTTATCCATTCAAAAAATGATATTCATGCTTTTGAGTGTATTATGAGGAGCTATCTAGGAACACACCCGAAATTTCGAACATCGTGTTCATGAAACATGGACATCGACTTGCGGGCGATTTGTTTTTAAATTCTATTAAATACAAACAAAGTCTGAAAAACACAAAAATTGCCAAGATGTCATGATATCGCATGTGGAGGCTATTATAAAAAATTAAGAATGTTTCGAGAAAGTTATGACGTACGTTGCTCGAAACCCAGACAAACCACATGTGATATACCGTTTGTGAGGTCGTCTTTGCCGAGTGTAAATCTTTGCCGGAAGCTAGGCTCTCGGAAGTCTTTGCCGAGTGCCCGACACTCGGCAAAGTGATCTTTACCGAGTGTCTTACTTTATCGAGAGCGGCGCTCGGCAAAAAGCCTCTTTGCCGAGTGTCCGATATTTGACACTCGGTAAAGCATAACACTCGGCAAAGATACTGTTTCCGGCAGTAATGAAAACTAACCGAGTCTGCGCGCGCGCGAGAGACAGCCCCGGCGCCCGGCCGTGCATGCATGCATGGCCCCTGCTGCCTCCCAATCCCATCGGAACCATGCGATGCATGCATGCATGCACGGGCCTGCACGGCCGGCCGGCCGGCCGGCCCCGTTCATGTCCACGCGCGTCACCTCCCTCAGGCCTCAGTGCCAGATGGAGTAGACCACTGCAGGTGGACCCCCATGCTGCCATGCACGACCCAAGGAAAATGCAACGACGACGGCGTGATACTACGAGAGAGAGCATGAACGTGATCCATCTATTTCAAGGCTGCGAAACCGGTGGCGGTTTCATTTTCATGCACTTTGCATCGTCTCTCTCCTCTTCGTTCGTCTGACGTGCCTTAGGCCCTCCACAGTGTGGTAGTGGTGACACAAAATTTATGGGTCCCACTCCAGAGAGTTGCAATGTGAGAAATGTTGGCCCCAGAGCCATCCAGAATCATCCGGACCCACTTAAAATAAAATAGTCTTCCAATTCTATTCCGTCAGCTTCATTCGCGCGAGGAAAAATCATCCCTTTCTCTTCTCCCTCCAGTCTAGCAAATCCCAGCTCGATCTATCTCACCCAAATAAAATCGATCTTCCTCTTTCCATATCTTGCTTCTCTAGCTGTTGTTTAGTTGGGATCTGGCACCATAGAAGGGAAGGCCAGCAGCAAGCAGCACGGAGACGAATAGCGGCATGGTGATGCAGTTGGTAGCAGCCACACTTGGAGAAGGCGATGGAGCCCTGCCAAGCCAGAGAGAAACGCGTCGTGGAGGCGAGTCACCAGGCGGGCTTGTGGTTCAAGTCAATGGCGCCGTCGCCGCTGCCCACGAACAGATCGAGGCGGAGGTGCTACCCACCGTGATGCTGTGCTGCTCGCAGACAGGTCACGGTCGATCTTGCTTCTCCAAATTCCTGACCACGCTGAGTACGGAGGCCGACGGCAGCGACGAGGATGACAGTCACGCCCCGATCGACGGCTTCTCCGTTCTCGGATGCGCTCCGGAGACCGACGACGGTTGAGGATATGAGCACAGAAGGTGCAAAGAAATCATTTTTTATTGATTGGGCATCGACGCAACTACTTGCGCTGCTCTGTGTTTTCTTGGCATCGCTCGAAACTGGCACCGCTGGCTGCAGTGGGGAAGAGCGGCTCCTAAATCATCTCTCATCTTCTGGCCATCACTTCAGCACACATTGTGAAGGGCCTCAGTTGTCTAGGGCTCTATGCATGTACTCCTACACTACTACGTAATCCCTCTGTCCTAGAATTATAGTCGTCGTACGGATGATACGGCAACCAAGGAGGACAAAAAAAGACCAAAATATCCCTACAATTTTCCTCTCCTGCTCTCCTCTGCATTCACATCCGCTTCCGCGCAGCCGAGCCCACGCTTGATCACCTCGCCGCCGGGCCGCTCCGCATCGAGCGTCGCGAGGGAGGCCGTGACCCGCACCACCGGTCTTCTCTGCGCCGCGCGCCATCAGGGAGGCAGACCTACTCGCCTGTTGTTGCTCAGTCCCAGCCGAATCCGGTGATTCAGGCTCCTCACCGATCCATCCCAACGCCTGGCCAGCCTCCTCCCCGCCTCTCTCTCGCGCCCTCTCCGCCCGAGCCTCCTCTCCACTGGCGCGAGGAAGGCCGCCGGTGAGGGTGGGAAGAGAAGAGGAGAGAGGGGCCAGATCTCTACTTCGGTGTAGCCTCACCACCATCGTCGCCTCCACGCCGACAGAGAAGAAGAGGAGCATGGGCGCCGGCCTCCTGCCAGCGGAGGAGAAGAGGGCGGTTGGCGGAGGAGAAGATGCGAGGATGGAGATGAAGAGGAGGGCATCTGGCGGAGAAGATGCGGGGGAAGAGGAAGAGGAGGGCGGTGGAAAAGAGGAGGGACAGAGAGAATCTCGAGTGGACCCAGGTCTAAAACGACCGTCTTTCTGGGACACATCTCAAATGCTACAATGACACTCTTTCTGGGACGGAGGGGGTACTCATCCGTACAGGCTCTATTCTTCTACTTCTACCTCTACAAATCATCAATTTGTAGAGGCGAGAGCCACCTCTACAAATCAATTTATAGAGACAACTGTATTTCAAGCCGCACTACAAATCGTTGTCTTCACGGTCGAGGAGGATCGAGTCTGCAACCTCACGCCTCACGCCTCACACGTTACTCCTGTAACAACTTCACTTCAAAGACACTTGTGTCCATATAGCATATTCGTTCTCATAGTATTATCTTCATCTGGTTTTGAAATGAGTTTGGAACCATAAACGAATTTAAATAAAAAAGTTTTCAATTGCAAAATTTTACATATCATCAAGATCTACAACTATGGTTTTGCTTGTTTCTCCATTCGAGATCGTTTGAAAATTTTGAATTTCAAATGTGAGAAATTCAAACATAATTTTCCTTGGATAGACGATTTCAAATAAAAAAGTTGTCAACTACGAGTTGTATAACTCTTAGAGATCTACACCTTTGGTTTTGGTCGTTTCTCCATCCAAGATCATTTGAAAATTTTGAAATTTACTGTGTAGCTCCTATTTTTAGAGGTGGCTCTATTTCTAGCCACCTCTAAAATCGATTTTTACATGCGCCTGGAAATAGAGTCTCTAAAGTTAGGGGCATTTGTAGAGATGAATAAAAATAGCAGCCGCATCTACAAATGTATTTCTAGAGACCGCTCGGTTCAGACCAGTTTGTAGAGGCAGTGGTAGATTGAGCCGCCTCTATAAAAAAAACTCTCGTTGCTAAAAATCATTTCTATAGTAGTGATATATACTTATTCCATCCGTTTTTATAAGTTTTTAGCTTTATCCTAATATATAAGTTATGTTTCTTTAATTTTGGTCAAGTTTATACTAACATACATAAACATGTGTAGCTCCACCGCCCTCCTTCGTCCATAAGTACCCCCTGTTCATATAGACTATAAATTGTCGGCAAACAACCGAACCTCGGAAAAAATCTTTGTGTCACTTACCTTCATTGGTTTGCATCCTCCAACACTTGCAATTTCATTTCATATATATTTGTGCTTGTATTGTTGCTTAGTGGCTCTAGCTAGCTCTCTAGTTTGTTTACTTCCTACCTCACTAGTGTAGTTGTAGAGCCTCTAGTTGTTTGTATGCTTAAGTGTTTGCAACTAGAATTGTGTAGGGGGCTTGCATTGCTTTGAATAGGACAGGCAAAGTGTAGGCTATTAGGTTCATCTTTTATACTAATCAACTTTGCCCAGTGTCTTTGTGTTTGTAGAAATTTTAATGTGTTATTCACCCTCTTAACCATCCCTGGATCCTTTCAACATGCAAACACCCTACGTATGGATTTCAATTTCGAAGTCCTAAGAACACATGAACTATGTTCTCATGGACGGTCTGACAATCATGCTCAGATGGTCCGAAAGACCACCAGGGACTTAGAATTTCTCCATGAACACATGAATATCCATGGTACGGTTTGGGAGGTCACTTGGACGACCCGAGGAATATTTCTTGCACAAACCCATGAGTACCAGGTTTGGATACACTCACAAATAGTCCAACACAACTCTCATACCATTCCAATAATTCATCTCCATGGTTCCAGCAGAAACTAGCAATTTCGGGTATGATCATGCGGACAGTATCCGCCAGTTTTGAAGGATGGTCCAAGAAACCCAACACTTAGGTGATTGCAACAACCTAGTTTCCTAGACGATTCCAGCCATTCAGCCTCATAGTCCAAGATTGCATGGATGATCTGGCACAACATCCTTGATGGTCCATGGTAGAACCTCAATAACACTAGTGCACTTACACTTTGACACATATGTCATATATACTATTAGCCCATATGTTGTACATCAATTCAATCATGGAACCTACATCATGCTTACTTCATTGTACTCCTACTCATCATGCATCTATAGGTGATGAAGAGTTGTGCGATGAGGAGACCCCAATCGATGAAACCTCCGATATAGAAGTAGAGCAACCACCACCCAAAGGCAGGCTCCTAAGCATCCCTAACTTTTTTGCAAATTGCATAATGTGACTAAATGTTAAGTAAATGCATGCTATGTTATAGTATGACTAGTTATATATCTAAACTACCTATTTGAGCTCACTACCTTGTGATTATTAATCCCTATGCCTTGTATCATCCTTGTTTACTTTCAATTATCATGTAATCCATGCTTAGCTTGCCTAGATAGTAGAAGTCGAGAAGGTATCTCCAGCGATGAGCGTGATATCCAAGACACATCACCGAAGGAGCATCATCAAGAACACGATACGCAAGACATGGCAATGAAGTCTTTTGAAACCCCAAACCCACACACCCGGGACGCACCCGTTGGGGGCGTGCAACGGTGATGGGATACCATAGTCGGAATAGTTGATCTAGAGCTTCAATGTCGTTGGACCATGAGCCATGCGGCAGCAACGAAGAACGAGAAGCAGTAGTAGATGGGACAATTAAAGAAAGGGTAAATGGTGTAGTAGATGTGTTTTTTATCAATTGGATAGATGGATACTCAATATGTCATGATTCTCTCATATAAATAGAGGTAGGTGGTCGTATTTTTAGAGGCAGGTGGTCGTATTTTAGTAGGAAACCTTTTCCATACATATTTTACATGTTTCTCATGAGATTAGATGATTTTCCAAGAAAAACATGATTTTGGGTTTAGACTTGCAAAACTGGCTCAGACCAGTTTCCAAAACTGGCCAGGGTTGTTTTCTACTGAACACCAGTGGCAATTTGCCAAAACCTTCTTGGGTATGTTTAGTCTACACAAATTGGCATAGGCTGGTTTTTCCTGGACAACACCAAAATAGCACAAATCGCTCCAAATTTGATTGTTTTTTTCTTTTCTTGTTTCCATGTGTTTTCCCATTCATCTTCAAGTCTCTAGTCATATTTTGGTCACCAAGAAAATGTTTTAGATATTTTCAGTAGTGACTTGACTCGAGTTTTAAATTCAAATCAAGGACTGTTGGCGTTTCTTAGCGTCATCACTAGGATTGGTGTTTCCTAACAATGACATGAGAAATGTCATGACGATATTTCTGAACACATGTAGAAATATTCCGCAAGTGCACGGATATATCGTTGTAGCATTTCATCCGGAAGTATTCGGGTATTGTTCATTTATATTTTCCCAAAGGAAGGTATGGTGTAAAAGTCACTAGTATGGACATGGTCAAGATAGCATGACTGTATAATAAACCAAAGTTCATAACAGGGGTAAGCCAGGATAATTGTTGGATAGTGTGACACACACACTCAAGCCAATCTTAAGGATAAAGATAAAAGAAAGAATAAAGAATAAAATAATATAACTAAACTGGAGCAGGCTTATCTTGTATAGCTATGTTAGGATTAGCAAATCATATAAATACATAAATTTCTAAGGGTAGAGATCCTAACTTAAGATAGCTTTGGTCACTATAAACTTACTTCGGGCACCGGAGTGCACCTGATCTGCTAGGCGAAACCGGCGTATGGCTATATGCCGTATACGAATGTGGAGGATTACGAAGGATGGACAGGGCTGTCACCACCTGACGCCTACCCCCTAACCGGAGGATACGAGGCAAACAAAGGTAACTTCTAACATAAACACCACGTCTATGCTATTGGTTACTACTCTAGTGGTCGCCAGGAACTTCCGTCTTTATTAGGAGTCCTCTTACTAGAGCATCCACCACGGGGACGGACGACGAACCTGTAAGCATATAATGACCAAAACTAATCTTAAAGCTACCTCAATTTAGGTCTTGGTCTAAACATGTATGTATGAAAGATTAAGGATAAAGTTCTATATGCTAAATGAATAATATAAGAACTTAGCTCTAATTCATAAGCATAACTATATTGATAGGATAAGAACAAGAACAAGATGAAGAACATGACATGAATCATAATGAAGAACATTGTATTGATCATACCAAATATCTTCAAAATGCTCTTGATCTCTAATTACAAGCTTTACCAAGCTCCTAACACTAAAAATAGTAAAAGATACAAGTGGAGGGAGAGAGGCTCAAATGTGGTGTGTGTTGTGAATGGAGCTCTACCCTTCTTTTATACTAGAGTGAGGTTAGTTTGGCGGTGGAAAATTAGGAAACTAGCCTAAACTGCCTCTAGGAGCATTAATGGCACCGCCTGAGGAAGCTGGGCCCGAGGCGTGTCGCCTAGGGTGCGATGAAAGAACCTTGATGTCGCCTAAAGGGGGGTGAATAGGCCTATTTAAAACAAACTCGAGCAGAAGTTAAATTCCACGTGTGGCACTGCCTCACTTGAGTGCGGCATTGCCGCACCTGCAGACAAGTTGGAGTGCACAATTCAAAAATTGCCTAAGGAAAAATAGATCAAGCAAATTACTGATGTTCCTAGGCTAGTGTAGAGCCTATTCCAACCACCTATAAGTTAGCGAAACCTTATGCACAAGTAGATCGAGACCAAACCCTAGAATCACCAATAAATAAGTATAGCAATGCAAATCACAAGAACACAAGTGAGACACTAATTTCTCCTGTGGTTCAGCTCGCCACTAAGGCTTGTCTGTGTCCACATTGTTGAGGTTGCCACAAAGGCTTTAGGTCTCTTTCAACCCTTTCCTCGTTCTCAAGTCAAGAGAAAGAACTCTTGAGATGAGGGGTGATTTCACTAGCTGATTGAGGTGATTACAAACCTCTCGGGGCTGCCACATAAGTTGGCAACCTCACGGGCGATGATCTAGCCGGCTAGGAGCAAGCTCCAAGAGTAACAAACACAATCCACCGGCTTAAACGTAAACCAAGTGTTATAGGAGATGAAGAACTGTTGGGGCTGCACTCTAATGCAGTTTGATCCTTGCTTGAATATCTTCTAGATATGAATGTTGAGATCAATCAAGCTTCAGTTTGACTCACATAGAGACATATATGGATCAACATCAATATGATTAAACCAATTCACGATTCCTTAAATCCTCTTCATTTTGGCTTGACACTCCTAACACTCACATCAATCTCTTATCTTCATACTTCTAGCTTGATCATATTAATGCAAAGTGATTTTTGAAATCTTTGTCCATACAAGAAGCCAATGTAGAGAACATCTCATATCCATTATACATTGTCTCCTTTGTCATTTCACCTTTGCTTGACATTTCCTCACTTATGCACTCTTGATTCATCTTCAATCCATGATCAAGGCTAGTTCACTGTCCAACTCTTCTTGTTCATGCAAAGCAAGCCATCATTGAGACCAATCCAAAATCATCAACTCATGTCTCATTTGCTATTTGCCAAATATGCATGCTTTTACATGATGCTAAGATATCCCATAACATAGACGCCATTTCATTTGATTCCATTTGCATTGTTGTCTTTTGCTTGAACTAGATTGTTTCCATAATCTTCCAATACAACAATACATAATTTGGCCTTCACAACATTATGTGGAATATCATCAAGTTTGCCTTCTTGTTGAACCTATATACACTTCTCATTTCACAATCCACAAGTCTATACAATAAACTCAATTTTCTATTCAACACTTAGCAAACTTGTTAGACCTTTAATGGTGTTGTCATTCCATTCACCAAAACCTAATAAAGGGCTAGATGCACTTTCATGCGGGCGCACCTAGGGTGTGGTCGCACCTTAGCTGGCTCGCCTGGCCACCGCCTTTGCCAGGTGGACTAGTGTGCTGGGCCTAGGCTCCTTCCACGTTGGTGCTCGGCCCTGATTCGTTTTGTAGTTAGGCTTTTGCTTTATTCTTTGGTGTAGGATGTGCATTGTGCTTTGTCTGATGGCGTATTTTGACTAAATAGTGAATCTCTAATACAAGTGGAAATATGTCAATATGAATAACATATGTGTGTAAGTTATGCTAGTTCTTCTCTTTTTGTTTCTTATTTGGTAGTTGAAATTGGTCGATAAGGACCGCCAACAAGATTCCCCAAGCTTACCCCTTGCTCGTCCCGAGCAAGAGCTAAGACATTGGTTGTTGATCAGAAGTTACTTCAATGTCGGTTACATTTCAAAAGTGCCATGCTTATAACAAAATATTCATCCTTGATTTGAATAAATTGGTGTTCTATCCACCCTTTATTATCTTGTTACCTGCGGGGTTTTTTAGCCTTCGCCAAGTCTTAGGCGGTTGCAGGATAGAACATTTCACAGAAATGCTTATCATTCATTCCTTTGATCGACTTTTTTTTTGAAGGTTTTGAAAGTTTTGCAAAAATAAAGTTAAGTTCCCCAAATGATTCACTCGGTCACTCAGAAGTGTATGATCCTCACCAAAGGTTTTTTATGTTTGCCTTTCTTTTCATCCTGCCAACTAAATGACTTATGTGGATCTTTTGGTAGGTATAAAAGAAGGCATACTTGCATCACATGATATTGCTAAGTCAAAAACCGGACCTCAAGGAAATGCAAGTCACACACTTTGATCAAGACGTGCAAGTGTGTGGAATTTTTATAAACTTCCTAATTCTAAAATATTTTTGTACCTCAATGATCATGACTCTATCTCTTAGGGATGCTTTTTATTTGAAAATATGGGCTATCTTATTTTTTCTTTATATATATATATTTCTTTTCTTTTCTTTCTTTTTTTAGCATAGTCCATACTTCTTTTTGCCATATGAAAAACTTTAGAGAGAGAGACTCATGATAAATGAATGGAGTAATTATTTAATGGATGGAAAACATATTTTTGCATAACTCTCAGTGTAAGAGTCAGTAGTTTTATTTGCGGGTGTACGTGTGCCTTGATCATGGGTGCATGAAAATAATCTTCAACAAGGGTCACAACAATTTGATAAAGCTCAATATGATAACAAGCAGCATATGACTAAGGTTTTGTATTTGTAAAACATGTCATATGGCTTTGGTACGAAGTTTAAATCACTGAGGAACTTTTTAATTTTAGTTTTTTTTAAAAAACTTCGGATGTCAAGTCTTTCTTAGAACAAAGTTTTGGCAAATTATATTTGCACCATATCATATCCCGCAACAACTTAGACTAGATTAAGTATTTGTAACCCACAAGTTTCAAGTTTTTAGGATGAGACATTTTTAGCCAATAAACTCAAATCTTGGGGAAAGCTAAGTTATAAACTAGGCACAGTCAAAATATAAGACCGAGCAACTGTTCATCATTTTAACAAAGGAGAAACTAACATTCTTACTACACATATGTGGAGTGAAATAAAATTTATTTTTCTTATTATTATTATTATTATATTTTTTAAATCAAGGTTCACCAAACAAGTTTTCATCTTTGTCGTCATCTCAAAGACTTACCCTCATGGAGTTGATAAATTCATGCAGGGGTTAGTCAATAAGATCAACCAAAATCTATACTAGCAGTTTCGAGTCAATGATCATACTAGACACCATGTCTAATTTGATCAAGGTAGGTGATTAATCTAAGCACCATGCTTAAATTAAGAAACCTATAGAAAGCATGATTATTACATCCAAATTTTAAACTAAGCACCATGCTTAATTTAAAATATGTATAACCAATACTCCCAAATCAAAAGATGCTAGCATAGAGAGAGGAAGCATTAAAGGATAAACAAGAATCATCCAACAGAGGTGAAAACATTGAATGGTATAATTTTTTCATTATTGTTATTATTATATCTATTTCTCTCTTTTTTATGCAAGGTAACGGAAAATGGTAAGAGTGCAAGATACACGTTACCTTGTGGGGGTCCTCTCCCAAGCTAGCTCAAGGCCTATGGTTCAGGGTTGTACCCATAGTTTTTTGGCTTTTCCTGCATGGTTAGGATATGGTAGATTATGAGTGGACTTACCATCTCTCATGATTACCGCATTGATTTTTTCAAATGAAATCTCGGGGTGTCCCAGGATCTTTTCAAAATCATATGCAGGAATTGAAGCGGCAATTTGAGCTAGTTGTGTTTCAAACATTTTATTGAGGCTTAATTGATTTTCAAAAGAAAAGTTTAAGCCTTCTAAATTTGAATTAATGTTTTCAAAAATTTCATTTCTAGAGGCAAGTTTCTTTGTCAAGTCTTCATTCATTTGAGCTTGCCCTAACATAAGATCTTTCAACAAAGGTTGATTTGCATAATTTGAATGAGCATATTTACCTTCCTGATTTTGCGGGTGTGACTGATTCCACCTTGGATCTCCTTGTGGACAGAACCCTTTCCACCTTGGATCTCCTTGTGGACAGAACCCATTATAGTTGTTGTACCACACATCTACCTGGGTTTCAAGGCATTCATTCCCCAAATGTTCGAAGTCTCCGCACATCTCGCATAGTATATGAGAATAGAGCGATTGGACGGTACCATAAGTTGCTCCTGTTATGGTACCATGCTTATCCAAGCGTTTTATTAGGAGATCCAATTTTATGACCAGCATATCCGTTTCCTCCACGGTATGCATGCCGTCTTCTTAGGGTTATAGTCTGTCTTCACTCCACCCCTGATTGGAGACCATCTTCTCAATAAGAGCCATAGCTTCGTTGACTGTGAGCGAGAAGAAGGCTCCTCCGACAGCAGTATCTGTGTGGGCTCTGGATGTGGAAGTTAGCTCGTTGTAGAAGTTCTGAAGAATCAACCAGTCTTCCATCCCATGGTGTGGGTAGGCAAGGATGTATTCTTGTAGCCTCTCCCACGCTTCTGGGATGGATTCTGATGCTGTCTGTTGGAAGTTGGAAATTCTTCCATGAAGGGCATTGGTTTTGCCCATAGGGAAGAACTTCACGAGGAAGGCCGTGGAACACTTGTTCCATGTGTTGACAACTTTCCGGTCCTTGTAGAACCACTGTTTTGCCCTCCCCAAGAGGGAGAACAGGAAGAAGCAGAGTCTGATTATCTCTAGTGCGACACCCTCCATGACGATGGTGTCGCACAGCTCCAGGAAGTGTTGGAGATGTGCGTTGGTGTCCTCGCTAGGCAATCCACAGAATGGATTTGCCTTCACCATCATGATTAGGCCGGTCTTTAGTTCGAAGTTTGCATCGCCCATGTTGACAGCGAGCCCAATGGCCACGTTGACAACAACGGGGATGGAATACTCGCACAGAGTCTTGTCGGCCATGGTGTTCGGTATGGATGTTGCTGGGTGACGGGCTTGGTTGCCGGTGGAGTAGCGGAAGGAGGATCGAAACAAGGTTGAGCCTTCTATAGGAATGACTCTAGATTCTTGATGAAGGTCGTCGGCAAGTCAAAACTGTCTTACACTATCTTGTTTTCATCCACAACAGGAGAAAACAAGCAAAGTTATCCTGTTATGAGCAATGGCTACTACACATGCATATTATCATAAACATGTCCTAAAAGATTCTTTTAACCAGTGTTATTTCCCAGTAATGGTGCCAAAAATGCTTGTTGGCATTTCTAAACGCAATCACCAAGTATGGAGTTTTTAAATCCATCCCTGGCAACGGCGCCAGAAATACTTGTTGGCGTTTCTTAGCGTCATCACTAGGATTGGTGTTTCCTAGCAATGACACTAGAAACGTCGTGATGATATTTCTGAATACATGCAGAAATATTTTGCAAGCGCACGGATATATCGTTGTAGCATTTCACCCGAAAGTATTCGGGTATCATTCATTTATATTTTCCCAAAGGAAGGTATGGTGTAAAAGTCACTAGTATGGACATGGTCAAGATAGCATGACTGTATAATAGACCAAAGTTCATAACAGGGGTAAGCTAGGATAATTCTTGATAGTGTGACACACACACTCAAGCCAACCTTAAGGATAAAGATAAAAGAAAGAATAAAGAATAAAAGAATATAACTAAACTGAAGCAGGCTTATCTTGTATAGCTATGTTAGAATTAGCATATCATACAAATACATTAATTTCTAAGGGTATAGATCCTAAGTTAAGATAGCTTTGGTCACTATAAACTTACTTCGGGCACCGGAGTGCACCTGGTCTGCCAGGCGATATCGGCATATGGCTCTACGCCGTATCCGAACGTGGGGGATTACGAAGGATGGACAGGGCTGTCACCACCAGCCGTCTACCCCTCAACCGGAGGATATGAGGCAAACGAAGGTAACTTCTAACATAGACACCACGTCTACGCTATTGGTTACTACTCTTGCGGTCGCCAGGAACTTTTGTCTTTATCAGGAGTCCTCTTACTAGAGCATGTGCCACGAGGACGGACGACGAACCCGCAAGCATATAATCACCAAAACTAATCTTAAAGTAGAACCTACTACCTCAATTTAGGTCTTGGTCTAAACATGTATATATGAAAGATTAAGCATAAAGTTCTATATGATAAATGAATAGCATAAGAACTTAGCTCTAATTCATAAGCATAACTATATTGATAGAATAAGAACAAGAACAAGATGAAGAACATGACATGAATTACAATGAAGAACATTGTATTGATCATACCAAATATCTTCAAGATGCTCTTGATCTCCAATTACAAGCTTTGCCAAGCTCCTAACACTAAAAATAGTAAAAGATACAAGTGGAGGGAGAGAGGCTCAAATATGGTGTGTGTTGTGAATGGAGCTCTACCCTTCTTTTATACTAGAGTGAGGTCAGTTTGGCGCTGGAAAATTAGGAAACTAGCCTAAACCGCCTCTAGGAGCATTAATGGCACCTCCTGAGGAAGCTGGGCCCAGGCCGCACCGCCTAGGGTGCGCAGTGCGGCCGCACCCAAGGTGCAGCCGCACCCAGGCTGGCTCGCCTGGCCATCGCCTTTGCCAGGTGGGCTGGTGGCTGGGCCTAGGCTCCTTCCACGTTGGTGCTCAGCCCTGATTTGTTGTGTAGTTGGGCTTTTGCTTTATTCTTTGGTGTAGGATGTGCATTGCACTTTGTCTAATGGCGTATTTTGACTATAATTCCCTTGTATTCAAGTATGAGTCTGCAAAACAGTAAATCTTCAATACAAGTGAAAATATGTCAATATAAATAATATATGTGTGTAAGTTATGCTAGTTCTTCTCTTTTTTTTAATCTTATTTGGCGGTCGAAATTGGTCCATCAGGACCACTAACAAGGACCACCAATGTTCTCAAACAAATCAGTGCACAATTGCACCAATGGTTCTGACAGAGACAGTTTTATCCCATCAGGTAGTGTACTATACGCAGTTACGCTTGGGGAGTCGTAGCATTTTGCTTGGAAAGCATATATATTCCCTCAGAACCCCTTTTGTCTTCTTCTCAATCACCTTTAGAGGAGCACAAGAACAAATTAAAGCAATGATCGACCCTTTTCTCAGGCCTGTGTTTGATACTGATAGCTAGCATGGGTGCACCCAATTAAATACTAGATACTGATGTTGTAGTAAATAGTAATTATTTAAACCTCCAACGTGATCGATCGTACTAACACAACCGCATAGACAGTAATTAAACAATCACAGATCTCGTGCCATGCATGCATGTCTTGGCTACGTGCAGCGATTTGATTCAGAATTACACAATATTTTTACATTCCAGTATGAAATTAGTTACCCCTACATATGTTATAATAAGAGTAAAATGTGCACGAGGAACGGGATGTTCAACTTATATATTCAAAGGCTTGATCATTTCACTCATGTTATTCAAATAATGAATTCAGGGAAGATGCAGTGAAAAACTTATTTAGTTTCAACAGTTCGGTTATAGTGCTTTTAAATATTGTAATATATATCATCGATCTATGTCCTATTGAAATTGACTTATTTACTTTAGGCTCTGCCTAAGCTACAAACTCTTGTAGGATTGGACTTGGACCTAAGCTGCATACTTTAGGCTCTGCCTATAAGCTACAAACTCCTGTAGGATATCAGAGGTTAAGTTTTAAGTACTAGCAGAAATTCAGATTTCCTATTTGTATACACAATTAAGCAACCCAGTCCAATACAAACTATAAATATTCAAGCTCTCCAAACAAAGCCTCTACGTTAGCTTCTTCATAGGGAGAAAAACAAACATCTTCTGAACGGCACAATTCTTCACTAACTTAAAATTAAGATGCAAAAGCTAGCTAAGACTAGCCAAAGAAGGAGAAGTCTATATAGTCTCTCATGCGGCTATAGCATGCATGTCTTAGGGACTTCCATTGCATTGGCTTTTTGCTAAGGTACGGACGTACGGTGTTGTTTTTGACGTCCAAAGAATCACCTACACTAAGATCTAAGGGTAGCAAAATCAACTTTTAAAGCTACCAAGTTGTAACCTATTGAATCATTCACTAGAACACTACTAAAACAACATTGCAATGCTATAATTTACTTTATGGCACATGCACTACAAGATATGTAATCTTTCATGTTGTTCAAAAATTTAATTAGTGTTTGATAGCGTTCTTTTATTTTTCTCATCTAGCCAAAAGCTTCCTAGTGTAACTGAAATAGCTTCGCCGATACATTAGACTGTTTGGAGATCTTAAAATTTTAGTGGTGATGGCAACAAATTTATTTAGTTAGAAACTAGCTAGCTACATACTGAAATAATAATTAGATTACCATGCCCTATGAGAAATAATAATGTTACAGAAATTATTACGGTTTGACCTTGCACTACTCTGGAAGACAGCATAATATGATTAGGTCATGATGGGTTAGAAGCTCCTTCAAAAAGTTTGCAATCATAGCATCAAATGGTACGTTTTTATTGCTCTGAGTCATGTTGATCTAACCATGTAATAAGTGTGCCAGGGACCGGTTTAATCGGACGACAGTCGAATTGCCCTTCCCAAAAGAACTCGTATGCACACACTTAAAGGCAGGCTTAAAAGGTCCATAGTCACATTTGAACCTTTTCAATCACTCTTTTCTTTTCTCCCGATGTCTTTCTGTTGGCTTTCAGCTCCTTTAAGGAAGTGTAGGGCTCTCTCCTCTTTTTCTATTGATGTGATGTTTGCACAAGACCCAATCGAGCTGGACTGGTGTGCCGGGAACATGCAGGTCGATGTGTGCATACTTTAACTCACGAGATTGTTGGCACCTGTTAATAAATAATTGAGATATATGCATGCACCAGGCACCACACGGAAGAATGTTTGCTACTCAATGTATTCAATAGGTATATATACGTAGCTAAGAAGTTAATTAAGCAGATAGTTGCGGTAGAGACCAAACACTACCTACTAATTAAAATTGTAGCTGGCTAAGAGCATCTCCAACAGTTTGAAAAATTTTATTTTCCAAATCTCGTTGTTTGCCAACTCCTAAAATAATATGAGGAGGAAAAAAGATCTCATCTCTAACAGTTTGGCAAATTTTATTTCCAAAAACCCAAAAACCCGCTAACGAAACGAAAAGACCCGTTAAGCGAACGAAGAGCTCCGTTAAGCGAACGAAGAGCCCCGTTAAGCTAACGAAGAGCCCCGCTAAGCATGAGGAAACTACGATGCACGGTCGGTGCCCCGCGCGCATATATGTGCGCAATCGATCGAGATTTGCCAACTTGCTAAAGATGCCAAACCCAGATACCAAATTATTTGAGAAGTATTTTTCTTATTTTGCCAAAAATTTTAGAATGCCAAACCTATATGCCAAACTCTTTGAGATGCTCTAAGAGCAACTCCAACGGTTTTACAAATGGGCTTTGCATTTCTGTTTTTGTAAAAAAGTCTACAAAACTCTTATCCAACGGTTTGGCAAATGGGCTCTGCATTTTTGTTAACTTGGCAAAATCCTGGGATGGATTGGCATATATGCAAGCTCGCGATCGGCTTGGCATTCCATCTCCCATGCTACTCCAGCGTGCGCTCTTCCCTCCCACGCCGCCGGGTTTTCTTTTTTGGATTTTGGCAAGTCAATTTTGCCAAACCGTTGGAGATAACATTTTTTCTCCTCCTCATATTGATTTGAGAGTTGGCAAACCCCATCTTTTGCCAAACAAAAAATGCAAAACCGTTGGAGTTGCTCTAAGGTTCGGCATCGCAAATTTAGTTGTCAACCAAAACAAGCCCAGAGTTGCAATAAGGATGTTACCCGACATCGACGAACCTTGCTGTTGGGTACAAACAAAATTTATATAGGCATCTATTCCCTCGGTTTTCAAAACACTACCCCAGATTTGGGCTTCACTGCCAGCGCCATCACTGCCAGAATTTGGACAACCGACAGTGATGTCTCTTCACTGCCAGTTGAAACCTAGAACCGGTAGTGATAGGTAGCTCGACCCAGCCAATAATTGAGGGAAGGCTTAAACCGGCAGTGATGTCAGCTATCACTACCGGTTCGTGTCAAAAACCGACAATAGCTCATCGGCAACACATCACTATCGGTTTTTGGCTTGACCCGGTAGTGGTGTAGTGTTATCACTGTTGGTTTATGTCATGAACCGACGGTGATATACTGACTACACAAAAGGTTGTAGCCCTTCTCTTCTTCCTCCTCCTGTCTCTGTCTTCCATCCCGAGAACACACGAGAGCGCGCGTTTGGGCCCTTTCCTCTATTGTTACGGCTGCTCTTCTCTACGAAGCTTGCTCTTGGATTTTGAAGAGTGGCTTGATATTTTTGCTTTAAAGTTAGTAACAAGCATCCACTCTCTTGATTTTGTTGATTAATTAGCTTTGTTTTCATGGCTACATTGCTTGATTATCATTCTAGTTCTTTCTCCATCCTAGAGAGCAATTTCCAATTGGACTTTGTGGAGGGCTTCAAGCAATTTGTTGAGAATCCATTGTCAAAAAGGTTGGGGGTCTATATATCATCAACCCATTTGAATTCCTAGCAAATTACATGGTTTGGTCAAGATGATTGTTAGTATGTGTGAAGGGTCAAGGTGGCGGACTAGAGGGGGGTGAATAGTCTTTTCTAAAACTTAATTGCATTGGCTAACCGAAACAAGTGCAGAATTAAATCTATCGGTCTAGCCAAGACTACACCCCTCTATCTATAACTCTAGCACCTTACAAAAGATCCTAATCAAGCAAATAACGTGTCTTGCTAGCAAGAGCCCACCTAAACAATTCTAGCTTGCAAGGTCACACAAACCTATGCAACTAGTACTTCAAACACTAGGGAGCTCCTACACAATTTTAGTAAGCAAAAGCACAAGGCTCCTAGAATCACTAGCAATGCTCAATAACAAGGCAACCAATGCCAAATTAGAGAGTGCAAATTACTTAGTTACACCAACTAAGCAATGTGACTAACAAGGTTACACAAACCAAATTAGCCATGCAAAGAGGATACTTCTAGCTACACAAGCAAGAAGATATCTAGCTAGCTACACAAGCACAACTAGATACAAGAGCAAAAACACAAGCAAGCTAAATATGAAGATAAATACATGCTTGTGTTGCACGAAGGCAAACCACCGAGAAAAGTAGACAATGTTGACACGGTGATTTTCTCCCGAGGTTCACTTGGTTGCCACCAAGCTACGTCCCTGTCATGTCGACCAACACTTCGTAGTTCGGTGGCTAATTGGTATCCACAACCGAGCTCTCCCAAAGAGCACCGTAAGAACCCTAGTTGCTCTTCACGATCCCCGCGGGGTGAGCACAATCCCCCTCATAAAGCTTCTTCGGAGCCTCGCACAATCTTCTTGCGAACTTCGATAGAGCCTCAAGCCACCAAGCCGTCTAGGAGGTGGCAACCTCCAAGAGTAACAAGCACCACCGGCTTGCAACATGATCATCTAGTGCCACTCGATGCAACCTCACGATGCAATCGCACTAGAATCACACTCACTCATAATCGATTCGCACTCTTACAAGTACAAGTGAGTTAGAGGCTCTCTTAGCACTCCCAAAGCATGGACACTAAGTCTCAAGGGTGCCAAGCACCAGCCAAGGCCTGCCACCACTTCTATTTATAGCCTCACAAACGAATATAGTCGTTAGCCCCTTCACTGGGCGTTTTTCGGGGGCACCGGACACGTCTGTCGCTAGGGCAACAGACGTGGCTCCCCACGTCTGATGCACAGGATGTAGCCACGTGTCCAGCACCTTCGAAGTTCCAATGGTCGACTCGCGTGCAATAGACGCGTCCGACGCTCCGTTGGCCTCCGTGTCTAACGAGCAACAGACGCAGTCCAGTAAGCACCCAAAACCGTCATCCGCTCAATAGACGCGTCCAACAGAAGGGCAACAGACGTGCCTCAGCATATGATGCTGCCCAGCGCCTTCGCCACCTCTGTGTTTGTTGACGCCACCGCCAACGGACACCGATGCCATGCGTCTGTCGTAGCACCACCAGCGCGTCCGACGCACACTCGCCAGCACGCGCCACTAAGGGCTACGCACCAGACACAGATGTCGTGCGTCTGTCACCCAACCACCAGTGCGTCTGGTGCTGACACACCAGCACAGCGCAGCTAGGATTAGGAAATAGACGCGGTGGTCGTGTCTGACGCCTCCGAACCCCGCGTCCGATGCCTATTTCTCAGCGAGAAACACTTCCACGAATTCGTCTCCTTTTTCATCCTTCGGCGCGGTGGAAAATAAATGTTTCATCTTCATAAGAACCCAAACCCCTTTCAACCGCTCAAACTCCACCGCCTTCGCAAATGTGACAACACCGCCAAGTGAACATCACAATATGCATGTGTGTTAGCATTTTTACAAACATTTTCTTCGAAGAGATTAGGCACTCAACTTGTCACGCCACTTGATCCTAACACGTATGCAAAGTTAGATCGCTCAAGTGGCACTAGATGACCGATATGCAAATAAGTTTGCCCCTCTTAATAGTACGGCCATCTATCCTAAACCCGGTCATCAACTTCTCTACACACCTATGATCGGTGAAATGGAAATACCCTAGGTTATACCTTTGCCTTGCGCATTCCACTCCATCTCTTCCGACGTTGATGCAACACATGCACCAACCAATCACCAAATGATATGATCCACTTCATATCATCACGTGACTGTATTGGTTCATCGATCTTGACCTCACTTGCTCTTCACCATTGCCTCGGTTCATCGGCGTCAAGTCTTGCTCAAGCTCCACCGTCACACGCGGTCCCTCACTTCAAAGCCTTTGACTTATTCTTCACACTTGTAACCGGTCCGTCGAGTCAAGCCTCATCTTGATCTTCTCCACCTTAGTCACATGACTCCATGTCATGTCTCATATGCAATAAGCTCCTTCATGATACAATCACTTGTGGACTAATTCCCTGTGTATCTCACATTAGACACAATTAATCCTCCTAAGGTTGTCACTCAATTACCAAAACCAAACAAGGACCTTTCAATGTGATGCTATAATTAGTTGTTGTTATAAGGAGTAGATCGAGTAGATTATTTTACAATTTTGATGAGCATTTGTAGCTACATTGATGTTTATGATCAAGTCTCCAATTTTAATTTTATTTAAAAAATAGTGTCTTCATTTATATGGCTAGGGCTGCCAATTTCAAATTTTCAATTGTTATTGTACAATAATGTTTTCCAAAAATGGTACTTTTGAGCTATAATTGTTGTTCATGAAGCTTGACTTCTTAATTCTCTGTAATTACTGTATCAATATTTTTTTGTGCAGCGATAGTTCGAGAGTGAATGTGTCTGTCCCGAACGGACAAGCGGTACATGCATGGCGTTAGCCAGTTTATCACCGATGCCAAGGGCCATGTTGGGAATGGGAACCCTATCTTCTGCCCATGCAAAGATTGTAAGAATCAATGAAACTTTCATCAAATTGAGTCTATACGATCGCACTTAATTACCAGGGGATTCATGCCAGACTATACGATATGGACTATGCACGGCGAGGTTGGTGTGGATGTTCCATAGGAAAACGATGATGATGTGGACATGCCTGACGTAGCCATCTATGATGCTGACGAGGAACCCGGTGTCAACACGGAACCTATGCTCATAGTTAATGATGTGTTTAGGAACACGCTAGCCGACGATACCGAGGATAACGATGGCATTTCGCAGTTGCTACATAATGTGGAGACCAGATGTCTCAATGAAAGACAACTAAGAAAGTTTGAGAAAATAAGATAGGATGGCAAAACACCATTATATAAGAACTGTCCAATGAACAAACTGGAAGCCAACATCATGCTGTTAGAGTTCAAATCGACAAATGGATTGAGCGATAAAGGCTTCGATAAGTTGTTAGATATAATAAGGAAACTGCTCCCAGAAGACAACAAGTTGCCAGAAAAGACATACTTGGCCAAGCAAATGATCTGCCCCATCGGCCTCGAGGTTGAAAAAATCCACGCGTGTTTCAATGATTGCATATTGTACCATGGAGAAAAATACAAAGACTTGGACAAGTGCCCCAAGTGTGAACCTCCACGTTATAAGGAAGGGCCGTCAAATGAGGGTACCAAGACCAGAGGAGGTCCCCTAAAGGTCGTTTGGTATTTCTCTATAGCTCCTCGGGTGCATAGGCTATTTGCATGTGCAAAGTCAGCCAAGCTGTTGCGCTGGCATGGCGAAGAGCGTAAGAAAGATACAATGATGAGGCACCCCGTCGATGGGCATGACTGGGGGACTATCAATACTATGTTCTATAAGAACATCAGTAGAGAGGTAAGGCACCTTTGGTTTGGTTTGAGTATAGATGGGATGAATCCATTCGACTAGGTTAGAAGCAATCATAGCACCTGGCCAGTGATGCTCTGTATATACAACCTTCCACCTTAGGTATGTATGAAGCGATCATACATCCAGATGCCACTACTGATCCAAAGGCTAAGACAACCTGGGAATGACATCAATGTGTTTCTTGAACCACTGATCGATGAACTTGTGAAGATGTTTGAAAAGGGTGTGTAGGATGTTTGGGACGAGTACAAAAATGAACATGTCACCATCAAGGCAGTACTTATCGCTACAATCACCGACCTGCCAGGGCGAGGTTCCTTGTTTAGAGAGAAGACAAAAGGCTATACTGGATGTGTCGAGTGCTTGGATGACACCGATGCGGTACAACTACCAAATAACTCAAAGATAGTTTATATGGGACACCGTAGGTTCCTACCTAAGGATCACCCTTACTGCAGGAACATAAAAGATTTCAATGGTACTATTGAGAAACGCTTAGCTCCAAAATATCGAGATGGGCCTGTGATACTTTGAGAACTCAACAAACTGGAGGTTGTTCTCGGGAAGGGGGAGAATGCAGTAGCAGCGCCTAATGGGAGCGTTTGGAAGAAAAAATTGATTTTCTGGAAACTATCTTACTGGCCATTTCTGAGTGTACGCCACTGTCTTGATCCCATGCACATCACTAAAAACATGTGCGCTAACACGCTTAACACCTTGATGGACACCAAGGGTACATTGAAGGATTCACTAGCCACACGTTTGGACATGCAACACTTGAGAATCAGAAATGAGCTGCATCCCGTGGAGCTAGAGAATGGTCAGTTCGAACTTCCAATTGCGTCATGGACACTGAAGAAGGCAGTGTTAGTGAAGCAATCACTGTCGGTTAGAATTAAAAACTGCTAGTGTTAGTAAAGTAATCACTGTCGGTTGCCAGCACAAACCGGTAGTGTTAGTGAAGCAATCACTGTCGGTTGTAACTTCAAACCGACAGTTTCTCAACTAACACAGCTGGTCAAGCCAAGACCCAGCAGTGTTAACTTAAATAACACTGTCGGTTGGTGCTTCAAACCGACAGTGTTGTGGATGAACCACACTGCCGGTTTGGCCTTCGAACGGCAGTGTATATTTGCTTTCACTATCGGGTTGGGCGAACCGGCAGTGATGTGTACCCCACGTCACTACCGGTATGGTACTGCCAGTTCAAAATCCGGCACTGAAGGGGGATTTTGAACCGGCAGTGTTGTAGTGATCTGGGGTAGTGAAATGTAAGATGTTTTAGGTTTGTCATAGATCAAACATCCACAAATTTGACTAAATTTATTTAAAAAGTAGCAATATTTCTAACACCAAACAAATATACTATAAAGCAATGTGAATTTAATGAAACTAATTTCATGTTATAAATGTGCTTTCTTATTTCTATAAGCTTGATCAAATTGAAGAAGATTGACTTAAAACAAAACTAAAATACCTTAAATTTTGGAACGGATGTAGTAGAATGAAAGTTAACACACATCTTGGGAGTTACCCAATAATAATACATTGAGATCACTTATTTATAGATCATGTTTTCTCAAGAAAAAAAATCATGAAAACAGGCGCATATGATGTCTGCTTAACTAATATGATAGCTAACTTCATCCATTTATATCTCAGAAAATCCTTTGGTAAACTTTTGTGTTTAGGGTAATATAAAGTCCATTTTTCAACCTCTAGATTGTATAGGACGGTCCGATTTTCAACCCTGAAGTACAAAATCGGGTACCGGACACCCTCCAACTATTGTAACCAAACAAATTTAGTTCTCTAGCTGGTTTCAACGGTGATTTTCTATATTATAAAAAATGGTTTAATTTCTAAAATGTCATAACTAATTTATCTTAAACCAAAAAATGAAATTAGTACCAATTTTATTTCTAAAAATGCTATCTATATGGTGGTTCGCTATTTGGAGTATGGATCTTATTTATTCATGTTCTTAGGGTTTCATTTCTTGTAGCCATGCTTATTATTTATTTAAATATTGTTTTGTGCTCTAATTTATGTCGACCGCATGACTAGTTGATTGCATGATTTTTGAGGCACTACCTTATTTGGAACCTACAACCTAATCAAGGAAAACAAAAGTATGCAATGTCTAAATAAGATCTATATATACCTATGGTGAAGCATGGCATCGATGAGGTCGGTGTCGTCTTCCACATCTTTCGATGTATTTTTTTGAGGGATATCTTCCTATGATAGTGTGCTATATTCTCTTTGTCAATCTCCAAGTTTGATGTAGTTTAAAATAATAATTTAAACAAACATAGCACAAATGTGAGCAATAAAATAATAGGGACAGAAGTTCTAAATAACTCTAAATAGATCACCAGCAGCTAGTTAACAGTTTTAGATACTATAGTTTCATATTTTTTCTGATTTATATAATAAATTTGTAATGAAATTTTAGAGATTAAATTATATTTTTAGAAAATAGAAAACTGTCTTTAAAACCATCTAGAGGACCAAATTTGTCTGATTCAGTGAGAGGAACTTTGGTACCTGATTTTATAGTTCACGGTTAAAATCAGACTTTATGCAAGTTGGAGATTGGAGAATGGATTTTACATACCCTTGTCTTTATCAATAGTTAAACCACCTCTCTCTCTCTCTGGGAAACTTTGCATGCACCCTAATAGATGTTCTAGAGTACGTGCATTGCATGTTTAGATATTGTAGCTAGCATGCTGCACATGCATTGATGGATTTCTTAAAGTCTTTTGATTAAAAGAATGAAGACGCAGTGTGCACAACTCAACGCGTTGTATATATACTGTGAAGTACTCCATCCGTCCATAAAAGAATACAATTCTCGCTTTCCGAGAAGTCATTCAGTTTGAACTTTGATTAAAATTATATAAAAAATACTAACACACTGGTGCAAAATTAGTATCATTAGATTATTCATAGAATATATTTTCATAATAAATTTATTTGGAGACATAAATATTAATACTATTTGCTATAAATTTGGTCAAACTTGAGCTATTTTGACCAGTACGGATCCCATAATTATATTCTTTCCACATGCACAAAAAGTTGATGGTGCTAGAGTACAGTATAATTAAGCTAACTCATATATATGTAAAGATAAAATGTAATACCACTCAATTCTACACTATATTTTAGGTGCCTGAAATTTTGCATCTAATCCGACAATGACTCTCATCCATTAGATCTAAATCAGATGACTTTAGAGCTTCTTCTTCCTTCATTTCTTTCATTCAGTTGCCAGGTGCCTTTGGCTCTTCGTTTTCAAGCACCTACACTCTAGGAAGCGTGATTTTGAAATGCAAGTGCCAGCTTCAATATATTCTTAAGTACTGTCAGTTACTATCTTGCATTTCTAGCAACGGCTAAGAAAGAGATCATGGTGAAATTAAAGAGAGTCCCCTCCCATGTGAAGAGAAATATATAAGAGTGATCTTGACATGAGAAACTTTACTTAACTTTAACACTCTTTTAGAGCTGCAGTAAAAAAGGACAGAGAGACAGTGAGTGAACGCAATACATGGGATCGAGAGGCTCGGGCGGTAAGGTATCTGCCGTGCCCATACTTGCATTGGCATCTCATCACAATCTCCTGGCCTGTGGCCTGGCTAGCTTCTCCCTTTTGTGCAGTGACCCCGCCCGACATGAATGGATGTGGGGCTCATCTGATCAGTCCTCTTGTTGGAGAGAAATTCACCGGCGGTCCCTGAAGTTGGTGGCAGGTGTCACTTAGGTCCCCGAACTTTGAACAGTGTAATTCTGGGTCCCTGAACTTGGCTTCAGGTGTCATCTAGGTCCCTGAACTTGGCTTGAGGTGTCACTTAGGTCCCCGAACTTTGAACAGTGTATTCTGGGTCCCTGAACTTGGCTTTGGGTGTCATCTGGTCCCTGAACTTGGCTTCGGGTGTCATTTAGGTCCCAATGCTGACGTGGCGTGGTCCTACATGTGGGGCCCACATGTCAGCCGGTTATATTTCTATTTCGGGGTACTGTAGCTACAATTTCTAAAATATTTCAAAAAATGTATCTTTTTCATATGATCTCGGATGAAGATGATTTTTATATGAAAAATGTAGCTCTCGACGAGATCTACAACTTTCTAGTTTTGAGTTTTTTAATTTGAGATCATTAAAATGCTTAAAAAAATAAACAAATTTTCAGCAGTATATTAATCGCGTACAAGCGCTTGTCGCATTGAAAAAATTATATCTTTTTTATATGCTGTCAAATGGAGATGATTTCTATATGAAAGTTGTAGCTCTCGATGAGATCTGCGACTTTCTAGTTTTGAGTTTTTTAATTTGAGGTAGCTAAAATGCTCAAAAAAATTTGTTTAAAATTTGTTCAAAAAAATTTGAGGTAGCTAAAATTTGAGGTAGCTAAAATGATTTCTAGTGTTGAAAATTTGTTTAATTTTTTTTGAGCATTTTAGCAACCTCAAATTAAAAAACTCAAAACTAGAAAGTCGCAGATCTCATCGAGAGCTACAATTTTCATATAGAAATCATCTCCATTTGACAGCATATAAAAAATATAATTTTTCCAATGCGACAAGCGCTTGTACGCGATTAATATACTGCTGAAAATTTATTTAATTTTTTTAAGCATTTTAATGATCCCAAATAAAAGTAGTTATAGGATATGATGTCGAATTTTCTCAATTTTAACTAGCACTACTACAGAAATCTTTTCGAGACGGTTGCTTTACGGAGAAGGGCAAAGCAACCACCTCCAATTAAAAGGTCACAGTTAACACTGATTAACCGAGACGGTTGCTTTGCTCGCCTCGTTAACCAATTAAATTTGAGATCATTAAAATGCTTAAAAAATTAAACAAATTTTCAGCAGTATATTAATCGCGTACAAGCGCTTGTCGCATTGGAAAAATTATATTTTTTATATGCTGTCAAATGGAGATGATTTCTATATGAAAGTTGTAGCTCTCGATGAGATCTGCGACTTTCTAGTTTTGAGTTTTTTAATTTGAGGTTGCTAAAATGCTCAAAAAACATTAAACAAATTTTCAACACTAGAAATCATTTTAGCTACCTCAAATTTTAGCTACCTCAAATTTTTTTTGAACAAATTTTAAATAAATTTTTTTGAGCATTTTAGCTACCTCAAATTAAAAAACTCAAAACTAGAAAGTCGCAGATCTCATCGAGAGCTACAATTTTCATATAGAAATCATCTCCATTTGACAGCATATAAAAAAGATATAATTTTTTCAATGCGACAAGCGCTTGTACGCGATTAATATACTGCTGAAAATTTGTTTAATTTTTTTAAGCATTTTAATGATCTCAAATTAAAAAACTCAAAACCAGAAAGTTGTAGATCTCGTCGGGAGCTACATTTTTCATATAAAAATCATCTTCATCCGAGATCATATGAAAAAGATATAATTTTTGGAATATTTTAGAAATTGTAGCTACAGTACCCCGAAATAGAAATATAACCGACTGACATGTGGGCCCCACATATAGGACCACGCCACGTCAGCATTGGGACCTAGATGACACCCGAAGCCAAGTTCAGGGACCCAGATGACACCCAAAGCCAAGTTCAGGGACCCAGAATACACTGTTCAAAGTTCGGGGACCTAAGTGACACCTCAAGCCAAGTTCAGGGACCTAGATGACACCTGAAGCCAAGTTTAGGGACCCAGAAATACACTGTTTAAAGTTCGGGGACCTAAGTGACACCTGCCGCCAACTTCAGGGACCGCCGGTGAATTTCTCTCCCTCTTGTTGTTACTTTGTTTTCTTTTCCGTTTAATTTTCCGGGTTTGTAGGACAGCCGGGTACTGCATCGATGCTGGGCATTCTCCGGTTTTGTTCTTGGTCTTGCTTGCATTGGAGGAGGAGAACTGGAGAAGGCCCAGGGACCAACTTTTTTGCAGCCCCTACCCCTTGCATTGCTGCCGTGGAATCATACATCACAATTACCGAGGCCACAGAAAGAGTGTTTTTCCTTGAGGAAAAGGGGTAGTCCCTTTATTCCAACCACACACATGCACAAAAAGTTGATGGTGCTGGAGTACAGTATAATTAAGCTAACTCATATATATGTAAAGATAAAATGTAATCCCACTCAATTCTACACTATATTTTAGGTGCCTGAAATTTTGCATCTAATCCGACAATGACTCTCATCCATTAGATCTAAATCAGATGACTTTAGAGCTTCTTCTTCCTTCATTTCTTTCATTCAGTTGCCAGGTGCCTTTGGCTCTTCGTTTTCAAGCACCTACACTCTAGGAAGCGTGATTTTGAAATGCAAGTGCCAGCTTCAATATATTCTTAAGTACTGTCAGTTACTATCTTGCATTTCTAGCAACGGCTAAGAAAGAGATCATGGTGAAATTAAAGAGAGTCCCCTCCCATGTGAAGAGAAATATATAAGAGTGATCTTGACATGAGAAACTTTACTTAACTTTAACCAAGCCCAACAACGTACTAGCTATATATTAGTATTATTAGTCCAAAATCATTCCAATATTAATGGTAAATGATTTTGTTAAATGAATCTGTACACCATATATAGTCCATTTTGAACTTGGTATCTTTTCTACTTCCATTTGGTAGCAACATGATTTGACATCTCTACGCCAACTCGTCAGACAGACAAATACTTATTGCAGACGACAAAGACAAATAATAATTGACATTACTTTGGCCGTTTTCTGTAGACCATTTTCTTTTCTCGAGAACAATTTGTACCATGCATTAGTACCAGCAGTAGTGACTGATCGATAAGGCGTTTTAGCCCTATATATGGCTAATACACCCGAGGGAGAAAAGACTTGTCTCTTTGGTGCCATATGCATGTTTTGAAGGCTATGCTTCGGGATCTAAAGGCCCAGATCCTACTAGCAGAAATGTTATAATGATGATATGAGAGAGAGAAGAGAGAGATCAGAGAGAGAGAGAGAGAGAGAGAGAGAGAGAGCTTTTCTTGGCTAGCTGGTGCCTTAAAAGGAGAGGAATGGGAACAAAGGTACCCAATGCAAGCAGATACATAAGGAGGGACGGACGAGTAAAGCGATGAAGCCTTATGGGCATCCCTATTTCTCTAACCCGATAGAGCTTCCATTGGTGGGGCGTGTGTTCTTGAGAGATTCTAAAAGCTCACCACCATAGAGCTATACTTTGTGCGACGACCTTTTCTTTCTCCCCTCTTGGAAGTAGCATCGATCGATTAAGATCCCCTTTACAACCACCATGATGGCAGCTTCGTCCTCCTCCTCCAACCTCAGTGATCATCTCGTGCAAGATGACCTCCCGTGGCCTGCTTCTTCTTCCTCCCTGCCATTTGCTCCTGCTCCTCATCACAGCGCCATTATTGGAGGCAACCAGCTATGGTGCCAGCAACCCCTAACTCTGTAAGCATCTGCAGCTCTAGCTAGCACTACTGCTGTTTCTCGCTTAATTATGTTTACAATTCTCAGGGCCAAAATTGAACTGTCTTGAAATGTATTTTGGTTTGTTCTTTATCCACTGTGTGTCATCCTATTGACCTATTCCCTTCCTCTCTCTCTCTCAAGGAAAGTATGCATTCATGTTCTTTGTTAATAGACTGGATTCTTCCTAGGATTTGGAGTTCTCCTCTGCATGCTTGTTCTCTCCCAGTCCCAGTCTCCCTCCCTGTTGTCTCTATGGAGTCTAGGGAATTGTAGCTCGGCAAAATGACAACTCTAGGCAGAAAGAGATAAATAGAACAGATGCAACTTATGTGTATCACTCCATCCACAAATTTGTTGGTTTCCTCCGCGACTCCTAATAAAGGTCGCTGTGCATTTTTCCTTTTGTCATGGACAGTCGCCATACTACGACATATACACACATACACGTACTTATTGTTTGGCCTGGCCAGGATGACTTCTTTATATATATATATATATATATATATATATATATATATATATATATATATATATATATATATATATATATATATATATATATATATATATATATATATATATATATATATATATTGATTCCTTTATTTTACTGCAGAAACTGTGCTGATCGCCATCACTGCGAGGAACTTGAGGTGCTCCTGTCAGCACAAGGCGGCCACCATCACAGCCACAGCCATCCTTCTCCAGTGATCCCTCCCCAGCTCAGCTCTCTGCTAATGATGCAGGACCTAGGGTTCCAATGGAGCAACTGCGGCGGCAGCTTCCTAGACACCTCGTCGTCCATGCCGCCCATGAACGGCCAGCAGCACGATGGCCACAACAAGATCAAGGAGGAGGACACGCTTATGAACTCATCAAGGTCATCGTGTGCGAGCACAGCAATAGCAGCTTGCCATGATGTCGTCCTCGACGGCGGCGACGGCCTCCCTTCCATGGCCGTCGCCGCCGATCTTGACGCCGCCACCGTGCTCTCGAGCGTCAACATCTCACGGACGACGCACCAGAGGCCGTTCCCGGCGGCGCCGCCACCTCTCCCGAGCGACGCGTTCGAGATACTGGCTTCGTCGAGGTTGTGCAAGACCCTGCTGCTTAGCCAAGCTTCTTCAGTGCTGCTCCATAATGGCATGACGCCTTTGTTGAGATCAGAGCATGTGCCCTATGGCCCTCCTGCTGCTGCTGCTCATCCCCATGGACCATCCATTGACAACTGCAAGCAGGTCAGTCAAATTAAAGTACGGTGTAGTAGAGCTTGCATATTCTGTAATAACGTCATCGTCCCATTGTTTTTCTTCACCTTCTTCCATTATAACACCAGCATATTCTGTACATACGTATTAAAATCTTGAGCATATAATTAGTTATATTAATTACACAACATGCAGGCATGCATGATAACTGATTAATTTACGGAAGCCTCAGAATTGTTTACATCTACTCTCTACACTCATTTTTGTAATTAAAATATTGTAAATTCCTCATTTACTAAATAAAAGAAATTAAATGAAAAAAATAAAATTCTTTTATAAATATCTAAACCATGAAATGTAGGATGAAGATGAGAGGAGAAAGAAGATGACGACCTTTACAACAGAAGAATTGATGGAGGCGTCGAAGAAATCGTTCTTGTGATGACTAGCTGGCTTGTTTGAGCAAGAACACACGAACGATGAGCAACGACGAAGAACAGAGCTCCAAATGGCTCTGGCGCGAGAGGAATGCAGGGCTCAGTATATAGAGAAACATTTACTCCCGGTTGTGCTTAAAAACCCAGACTGGAAGTCCATTTTTACTCCCGGTTGGAGCCACCAACCGGGAGTAAAGGTTCACTCCACCTCTACTCCTGGTTGGTGTCTCCAACCGGGAGTAAAAGTCTACCTTTACTCCCGGTTGGTGTCTCCAACCGGGAGTAAAGGTCCTTGCATGATGAACTGGTCGTTGAGTGTGGGACTTTACTCCCGGTTGGTGGCTAAAACCGGGAGTAATTGTCCCTTTACTCCCGGGTGCAATAAATACCGAGAGTAATTCCAAAAGTGATGCCGAGAGTGAAAGTCGGTTCTCTACTAGTGTGCATTGCTTTCACAGTTGTTTTTTTTCCCTCTGAGAGAAAAATCAAAGGAGAAGGATGAGGGTACGTAGTAGCTAGTTGCCTATCTAGCTAGTAATGAAGCTGTAGGGTTAACTAGGGGGTGTTTAGTTCAGGACGGTAAAGTTTTCGGGGTACTGTAGTACGTGTGTAATTATAGCAATAAGTGTCCAATCATAAACTAATTAGGCTTAAAAGATTCGTCTCGCAAAATACATGCAAACTGTGCAATTAGTTATTTTTTAGTTATATTTAATGCTCCATATATGTCTCCAAACATTCGATGAAACGGGGTATAAAGTTTTTTTTTGTGCGAACCAAACACCCCTAAGTGTATAGTTGCTTGTGCTAGCAACAACAGTATATCCAGCACCATAAATACTAGCTCTGATTCAAATTGAGGGGGTGTTTAATTCCTCCCTAAAAATTTTTCGCCCCGTCACATAGGATGTTTGAACACATGCATAGAGTATTAAATGTAGACGAAAAAATAACTAATTACACAGATTGAGATAAATTTACGAGACGGATCTTTTAAGTCTAATTAGTCCATGAATAGTCATAATTGCTACAGTAACACATGTGTGCTAATGGTGGATTAATTATGTTTAATAAATTTGTCTCGCTGTTTCTAGACGAGTTATGTAATTATTTTTTTTATTAGTATCCGAACACCCCTTCGACATCGCATGAAACATCTGATGTGACACCTTAAAATTTTTCACCACGTGAACTAAACACCCCCTGATCTAGAAATTTAAGAAACCTCAACCGAACATGCCTCGTCAGCTGCAGCTGCTGTTTTTTTTTCTGACCAACCGATGATACGTACGTATCCTGAAGTGTCTTAGAACTCAATCGGTAAGTGTATAGCCCTTTTTGCACTACTGTCTAAACATCTCTAATGATTGACTTCAGATATTAAATTTATAGGAGATAACTTAAATCATTTGAACTCTAAAATATAGCATAGAATCTTTTTTACTTTGATTATAATAATATTGTGGCATGTAAATAAAGGTACATGGTATTCCCTCCACCTCCACAAAACTATATGGTGACCTAGCCTGTTGGTTGCCAAGACAAAACGTGTTCTTTGAAAGCATGAACTATGTGTACAGTATAGTGATTATATACACATGCATCTACATAGAACCATACGCCCTCCGTTTCATAAAGTGCGGCATTCTCCCTTCCTGAGAAATGAAATATTTCAACTTTAACCAAATATGTATATAAGAAAATATTAACATTTATGGTGCATAATTAATATCATTAGATAAATGGTTGAATATATTTTCTTAATAAACTTATTTGAAGATATAAATGTTGCTAATATTTTTTACAAATCTAGTTAAAATTTATTGTGAATCCTATATATAGCAACACTGTTTTTGCGATAGAGGGAGTATATAACATGCAAAAGTAGGCGAGAGTTCAAGTCAATAACAGTTACTAGCTGGTAGCTAGCTGTACTATCTTATATGGGCTCGCATATATGCCTGTTTTGCTCATATTGTGTCTCTCTTTCTTTCTATACATATATGCGCTGCGCGCGCATGTCTTAGAGGAAAAAACAAATTTTATATCTATTTTATTTTTACCAACATTTAGCCAAACTATACTCCTATATATTTAGCACATATAACAGGATTATTATTCATTTTTCAATGTGTTTCCAGACTGTATTGTGGATTTTACTAGTTATAAACAAATAAATAATATTCTATTTGGAGAAAACAATAGTCAATCTAGCTATTTTTAAAGCCTAAAAATAAAAGCATATATATATATATATATATATATATATATATATATATATATATATGTGTGTGTGTGTGTGTGTGTGTGTGTGTGTGTGTGTGTGTGTGTGTGTGTGTGTGTGTGTGTGTGTGTGTGTGATAATAAATAGAACAACATTTGTATGCCAAAAGACATTGAGCTTTCAGTTTGAGGACCATTTATATTTAGCTGTTCTCTGATCACGGGCAGCAAGCACCATCAGCTACTACATATGGTAGGACGATAGATAGATTCTGATACTGATGAGATCGAGCTAGGTACCTTAATAGCTTATGGTCTCATTGCGTGCCTGCTACCAGCTACTACATGCATGATATGATGTCCTACTCCTCATGCATGCATGTCCTGATGTCCCTGAACCCTGATGGATCTGCAGTGTGCTGCCAGTGCATGCTCGCTCTCTCCTCCTGCCCGAAGCCCCGAAGCAAAGCTAGGCCCTGTGTAGTTCAAAAAAATTTTACAAAATTTTTTAGATTCTCCGTCACATGGATACTTTGACACATGCATGAAGCATTACAAAATAAAACTAATTACATAGTTTAGACGAAATGGACGAGATGAATCTTTTAAGCATAATTAAATCATGATTGAACACCAATTATCAAATAACAACAAAATTTACTACAGTATTATTTTGCAAAAATTTTTGCAACTAAACAGGCCCTAGGCTAGAGCAACTGGGAGGGGAGCAAGGCTAAACCAGGTAGGCCCCGCCCGGCCGGTCCACGTTGTACAAAGAGGAGAGTACAGGGTCTCCTTTTGCTCTGCGTCCACGCAGCTTTAGGATCGGAGTGACCGCCTGCGTCATCTTTTCCGCCCAAGATCGTACCACCCATACCAGCATATGCCCCTCCCCCTCGCTCGCTGCACTTGCATCTTCACTTAATTCCGCATCAGTGTTAGTAGATCTGTTGTTCACAGGCTTTATTTGCAGGACTAATAAAGCCATTTGCAGTGCTGGCGCCTTGTCATCATACGACTAATTACACACACATTATGCATATATGCCCTCCATAGTAGATTATATTCTCTAGTTGATCCAGAAATATATATATATATATATATATATATATATATATATATATATATATATATATATATATATATATATATATATATATATACACCCCTCCCATCAGAAAAAAAAAGTATGCATGGGTGGTGATGGGCGATACCGTGACCACAGTATTGCACCCAGTCACGCAAAAGAGTGGTGTTGTTGAAATACATTGGTATGGGATTTGGTTCAGAGACAATCTAAGGATGAGATGGTCATGTCTTTGATTTTAGGGATGAGATGATCCTAGATAATATTTCGTTAGGAGTAAAGCTAAACTTCACTCAAGTGATTCAATTAAGGCTTCCTCTCACTCGAATTTTACTGCCAATCCAAGAATACAACGTGGTTTTCTTCCCTAACTCTGGCAAGGTTAGGGTTAGGGTTCAAGGGCTTATATGAATATGGCGAGCTTAGAAGGATTGCTGGGGAGGAGGCCTGCCCGGCGGTGGTGGAAAGTGCAGGGGCAGCGTGGGGCAAAGCAGTTAGCGCCGCTCGAGGCAAGGGCAGGGGCGCGACGGAGATAGCTTAATGACCTCCATTGGGTTAGCGTGGTGGCGGTGAGAAGGGGGCCGCTAGAGCTAGCGGTGGTGGAGGGGGAGCTCGGTCGGAGATGAAGAAGATGACGAGGAGGAGGCACACATCTGATGGATTTGGGGTGAAGAAGAAGGGAATAAGATAGGTGGAGAGGGAGATTTGAAATGGGCCCTCTATTTTACATCTAAGCGCTAAAAAGACATCAAATGATGGTTACCCTAAGATCATTCAGTTGTATAGATAGACACGTTAGTTAGAGGGGGATGGGATGGTTCTTTCTGTTGTTTGGATGGATTTATGAGAGGATACTCCTCTTGTCTCCTGTTTTCAACATGCAAATTCAAAATTTTCCTATGCAAATAATTTCAAATTTTACTATACATCAAATTAGAAATAATTATTTTTCCACAGTATATGGAAAGTATTTAAGTGCCTTAGCAATTAAAGTTCAAAAGTATTCACACTTCATGAAATTTAATTTAAATTGTACAAGGGCTACGTGAGTGTTCATGACTGATGAGCAAAAGAAAATTAGAGGTACTGAAAATAATGAAAAAAAAACTAATAGCCCACCTGTCGTTTCTTTGTTTTTCTCTACTACTTTTAGCTACTACTAGTGCGTTCTCACTGCTGATGTGAGGGAGTATTGATGTGTGCGTTCTCACTACTGATGTACGCATGCGCGTGTGAGCTTTGCATGCAGATGGGTGCGTCGTCTTGTGTGGATGCTGCGGGAGGAGGCCGCCATTGGAGCGCGGAGCACGACGCGGCGTGTCAAAGCAGGGCAGCAGCACGCCCGGTGCCGTCGCAGGCGCCGTCGTCGAAGAAGCCTCGAGTCGAGCAGCGGTCCTTCTCCACCATCGTCCCTTCTTTCAAGGTACTCCAGTCTCCAAGCAGCAGGCTCTGGACTCTGGAGTACAGTATACTCCTGCGATGTCTGCAGATCTCGTCGTCTCGTCTCGTCATTTCCGTCATTTCGATCACCGGCACGAGCACAGCTGACAGTAGTATTCTATCCAAGCATATTATAACTCATGCTGTTCTCTGATTAATTAGGTAAGGAAAGAGAAATTAGGGGACCGAATCGCTGCTCTTCAGCAGCTCGTCTCACCATTTGGCAAGGTAATTAATATATATAGCAACATTTCTGCTGCCCGTCACGATTCAGCATTGTTTTGGAGGGCAATAGGGCTAACTGTATACCTGACTACTATGTGCAGACTGATACTGCATCTGTACTCATGGAGGCCATTGGTTACATCAAATTTCTTCAAGATCAAGTCGAGGTAATTAACGAACCGGCTTAATTATCAGCCACGCATAATCCATGAGTTTCAGTGTTTAGCCACGGTTGCAAACTGATAATAAGCATGATCGCCAAGAAATAAATACCATTTCTTTCCATGGACTACTGCTAAGCAAGCATTTGCGAGTAGGATTTTCTCCTGACAGCAGTTTTCATAACCCTCCCCTGCAGACTTTGAGCCGCCCCTACTTGAAATCCTCCAGAAGTAAGAAGACCAAGCCGACACAGCGGGTACACCATACATCTAAATCAAACTCGTTTCAAAATTTCAGAGATATTTATACTAATCCGATGTTGTGAACACCGTGGTGTGTGGTGTGTTAACCAGAACCAGGGGTGTTCAAACGCGAATGCTGGGGAGCAGGAGGAGACAAGGCTTGACCTCCGCAGCAGGGGTCTCTGCCTGGTGCCTCTGTCGTGCACATCGTACGTGACCAACGAGAATGGAGTCTGGGTGCCACCAAATTTTAGGGGAAACTAGGTCATGTCAGCTACTAGAGACACAACACAACAGTGTACCACGAACTAAACCACGACTAATCTCAGTTCATCTACGGTTAATATCAGTTCTCCGGGCGAAAAGTCATCCTCCGCTCTTCTGTTGTCTGTCTCTTTGGCGCCTTTATTTATTTATTTATTTATTTTGCTTAGCCGTAAATACCAGTCAGTACGTACACAATCTCTTCTCCTACACACACAGTCAGAGGCAGAGCGACTGGAGACGACTTACGAACGTCCAGACGGCTAATTTCAAAACGAACTGCAGCAAACACAGAGCCCAAGCTTCATACAAATTTGAGGTCTTAAATCGTGAGCGATCAAATATACAGAACATGGATAATCATACCATGTAATAACAACATTTGAGGTGAACTTAGTAGTACATGTGAGTTAGTTGCATATCCAGTGCGAACCCACTGCTGTGCTATATTATGAGCTACGACGCAACAGACGCAAGAAAATCTGTAGGTGGAGCCTGCAGACAATTTGCTACGCATTTACACTGAAAAACGCCTCATGACGTCGACCCTTTGCTGCCTGTAGTCATGAAAGATTCACCGCAGCCACACTCCCCTTTGGAATTTGGGTTTATGAACACAAACTCAGACCTACAACAGGAACTTTAGTTAGTAACTGAAAACTGATGAACAGGGGGCCAAAAATAACTGCGTAGTAGGAGCCATACTTTAACGGATCATCAACATAGTCCATCTTGGTGCCTATAACATGCATCAAAGCCTTGGGGTCGATCAGAACTTTGACTCCTTTCTCCTCGACAAGCTCATCAAACTTCCCCTTTTCATCTGAAATTAGAGTACGATGTACTTGAGCAAGAACAGAAGCAGCCAAGTGTGACCAGCAGCAGCAGACAGCAGTTACAGCAAAACAAAGTTGTTAGGTATTCAACACAATGCGATGATGCTTCAGCGCCCCTTTTAGATAGCATGCATGTTCATAACTGGTAAATCTCATTGCATGGACCAATTGATGTAGACAAAATCATAAAGGTACCTGTGACTCCACTTACACACCATAAGTTTCTACCAAATTTTATCTGATAGATTTACACTTGGAAGCTATAACTTTGCAGATATGGCCAGGGCACCAGGCTTTTTGCAGCATTGATAGAGGCTGATGCAATAGTGACAAAAAAACGGTATATGCTGGCAAAGTCCAATTGGGTATTATAAGTAGCTAGTAATTGAACATCGCAAACCAATATGCCATTCAGATTTTACAATATTACTTAAACATGGCACACCAATAGTAATGTTACACTAGGAGTTCGAGCTTTGCCGAGACGACAAGGGTTTTGTAGCATTGATTAGGCTGATACAATAGTGAAATAAGGGTATAACTTGAGCAAGTTGCAAGCATGACCAAACCATCCAATCCAATTGAGTATTATGAGTAGTCTGGTAAATATAAACTGGCACACCACTATACAACTAAATAGTGACGAAAATAAAAGGTAAATGGTAAGAACACTAAACATGGTATATGACTGAACATCATGATCCAACAGAAGTAACAATTTGCAATGAAGGATCTTATACAGAGTTCTACATATTAGATGACGGGGACAGTATTATCACTTTATTCATTTCCCTGCCCTTTCTGTAGTGGATGAAGTCGGATGTTATTAATGTGAAACGATGAAAAACTGATGCAGGAAGTTGATCTGTGCGACAAGGAAGCGGTAAGTATACCGGCATAGTTGAGCGTGTAGGAGAGGCCATTGCAACCTCGCGCTTTGACGCCAAGCCGCAGGTATGGCCGCTGCCTCAGGCTGAGGAGCTGCCGGATCCTGGATGCCGCGGTGTCTGTCAGTGTGAGGGCCTGCCTGCGAATGGCCCTGTCGGCTGCAGCCCTCAGCACAGAGGACGACATGGTTAACTGGTGGCGGCTTACACAGCAACCTCTTCTCCACGAACAAGCCGCGCCGCAGGGACCTAATGGAATCACGTAAGAAGGAGGACAATATGCCATTAGTTCAAGAATCAATCAAATTGAACCAAAATTGAGATCCTGGTAAGCAGATGTATTAAGATGTGTCCTCACAAAACTAGATTGGGCTAGAAACAGAAAACTGATTCGAGATAATAACTAACTAGATTGGGCTAGAAACAGAGAACTAATTCGAGATAACTACTGTTAGCGCCAAGTAAACAAAAATGATTGAAGACAATGCAGCCTGTAGACAAACTTTAATTAAAACTACTATCAAGAAGATGCCAGAAAGAATATGGCAAGGACAAAAAAAAATACTAACTGCTTTTGAATTCCTTAAATTCTTTAGATTTTGTTTCAAGATCTTTCATCTCAGAATTAACTTCTGAATATTTCTTTTCAGTTTATTCAATATCAGCCAAAACTGAAAGCTGTTGAATTCTTGTCATAGCTACCAAAAAACATGTTATTAGGGTGTCTGGTACATCTTTGGATGCCCTGTGATATCTGCGGGTGACGTGCATGCTAAGTGACAAACTGTGTATCACAGTCAAAAAGAGAACCTAAATTTTATTGTATATCATTTCCTACGACAGTAAGACACATAGTCTAGAGACAGACAGAAAGGTATATCCTTTTTCCATTAACTTACGAGTATACTCCCTCCATCTCAAAAATAGAGTCGCTACGGGAATCGTGCTAGTCAAACTTTCTCAACTTTTGACTAGGTTTGTAGAAAATACGTGCAACATTTATATCTCCAAATAAGTTTATTATGAAAGTATATTCAATGATCTACCTAATGATACTAATTATATACCATAAATATTAATATTTTGTTAAATATATTTGGTCAAAGTTAAAAGTTGTTGAATTTTTGGGAAGCGAGAATGACTCTTTTTTTGGGATAGAGGGAGCATACCGATAACTCTAGAATCATGAACATGAGTACTCCTCAGAAAAAAAAAACACTGAATGCACTAGAAAATCAGTCAGCATACACTACTACTATATTCAAAATAACAGACACAATAGGGAAACCATTACAAACTACATTATCCTATAAGCATAATACTTAAATAATAGATAATAGCACCTGGATCTCGATATCGTCACTGCTCCAAAGAAACAAAGACTGCTTTGCCAGGTAATAGCACCTTGTAGTGTTGGTTAATTAGGATCTCAATATCGTCACTGTTCCAGAGAGACAAATACTGCTTTGCCACCTATTTACAGAAAAAGAGAAAAACATAAAAATCACAGATGCAGAGTGCATAAAAAATTCCATGAACCTAGTGCTAAGTATTCACAGTAGATATAAACATTGATGAGAGCCAAACAAAGAAAAGGACACGAATAGAAAAAATGGACCAACCAAATATTCCATAAACTCATTTCTGGCAATCGGCATTCCTCTAATAATTTGATTTCTATCATATGGAACCACATTCACAGGAATATAAGATTACCATTCCTCTTTAACCAAGTGACAGTAAATAGGCTTCATGCAAAATTCAATAAACAAAGTATATTAATTGTGTATATTAAACAGGAATTGAAGCACATGCACTTAGTTTTATTCCATTGAAAACTAAAAAGGTAAAAGCATAGCTGTTCAAAATAGATATGATTCATTGACTAAATACTCCAATATCCCTAAATGCTCGAAGAGACAATTTTCTCTTAGGGGCCGTTTGGATCCTTTTAATTGGAGGAATTGAAATCTACTTAATAAATTAGACTATTTGGCTTGGAATTTGACATTCCACTACTTTCCAAAGTTCACATATAAGTCTATCTCAAATTTATAGGGTGGGAGATGAAAATTGATTTTATAGATTATCATCTTATGTTTCTACTCTGCAACTTATAACACGCTCTTCAACTCACTCTCCTATGGTAGAAATGCAAAACATAAGTATCTCTCACATATAGCCAACAATAGTATACAAATATAATCCATATACAACCATATTAGCTTAATTAATATGTGTCTAAATTATAATTATTAAAATGAATTCAATTCCAAGGATCCGGGGCCTTATAAATTTCTGATCTTATCTAAACTCTTAAGTTCTAAACATCCATAGAAAGAAAATCAAATGAAGTGAACACGTCTGCAACAAAAGGATCCCTTGTTTGTGTTGTTAGTGCCATTACCCAATTGACCAACTCTACCCTAACAGCTACAGTCATGGATCATTAGATGCACAAACTGATAAAATCCAATAATGGAGCCTACAATTATCAAGGCATTTTAAAGAGACCTGCTTTACTTATCTGGCATTTACATTAATGCCACTATTCAGAAAACAAACAAAACAACTGCACATGCCTTAGGACCCAAATAAAAAATGGCGCAGGGGCGTGCCCTGTTCCGCTGGGCTCGCGAAGGTGCTGGCGTGTGCGCTGGTCTCCTGCGGCGGCGGAGGTGCTACCCCAGCGTCCCCACGGCCTCCGCGTTGGCGGGTGGTGGGATCGGAAAGGCGCGGGGCGGAGGAGCTGGCGGCGGGATGGGAGCGGAGGAGCCGGGGGTGCAGGAGCGGATGAACGGCGGTGCTCAGGAGAGGAGCGGAGCAGCTGGGGCGCGGGGAAGGGGAACGATTCGAGAGGCGAGGAGAAAAGTGGAAGGGACGATGATCGATGAGAAACCGATGAGCATCCTCACCTGCAGATTCGGATCGATGGATGGATGGCCGACGGGAACGCCCGTACGCACGATTGGACTCCTTCTCCTTGGGCGCTTGCTAATTGGGTTGGGTGGAATGGATTGGGATGTTATTAGAGCGTTCCTCGCCGCCGCCGCCGCCGCCGCCGTGCCGTGCTGCTCCTCTTCTCCGAGACGCTGGGAGCCCGGGTTGGAAGCGTCTGGAAGACGAGAGGCGGAGAGGGATGACGTGACGACGAGTGTTTTTTTTTTTTTTTGACAAGGATCGACGACGAGTTTTGCTTGGTTTCGTCGACTCCACCGGCTTGCGCGAGGCCGACCCGCCCGAAAACGGCCGTGCTTTTCTTTCGGCCCACTCTCGGCCTAGGATCAGGCCCAACTCGATCCCTAGAATTTGGTGTGTTGTCTTTTTATTCCGTCGAGACATATTTTTGGTAATAATATCGAGAGTAAATTGCACTCACCCTCCAACAGCTATCCACAGGTGGCTTCACGTTAGTCCAACGTCTTATAGTTTGTCCAATTTAATACGCCAACTATACAGGTGGGTGCACATGTTGGTCCAACATCTTCTAATCTCTTTAATTTGATGCAAAGAACTTGGATTATGGTACATATACGGTCCAAGCATTGTAACAATGTGTCTTTGTACACTCCAAATCACTATCATCAGAAGCTACACACCCTAGCACGCTCATCTCATCCATCACTCGGCTTTGAATCGTTTACTATATTATGATATCAATTTCTGAATTTGGTCAAATATAATTTTGGACAAAACGGCATATAATTTTGGGGAATGAGCACACACATGAACTGCAGTAATCAATGTACTCCATCTGATTGATTCACTCTTAGGAGTGGCTCTGCTGTTACTTCAACAAATCAAGTAATGTGCCTGCCTGCCTGTCCGTCCTTCGCCATGCCAGCAATCAAGCATGGACGCCAATAATATTCTAGTAACAGCAACAGATTAGCAGGGGAAAGGTAACGGCAAACAATCAACAACGGGAGGCCGGATAATGGCCTCTTGCTCCTGGGTGGTGATACGAGTCTTTAGGAGTGCTGAGAGATACAACAGCTGGTGCAGCATGCAGCTAGCTACAGCTACAGCAGCATTAGCTCAGTTCTTGAGCTCGGGGAGCAGCAGGCCCCTGGCGTGCATCTGCTTGTACATCCACTGCCAGTTCTCCGGCCGCACCTCCCCGCCGAGCGCCCGCGTCACCGACCCGCCGCTGCACGCCCCAACCTTGCAGCACTCCTCCAGCGGCAGCCCCTTCACCAGCCCGTACAGGAACCCGCTCGCGAACAGGTCGCCTGCTCCAGTTGTGTCCACCGCGTTGCTCTCCCCGATGGCCGGCACTTGAACCACCTGCATCCATTCATCCATCATCGCGGTTACATACTTGTGGCCGATTTCTTTTTACCGCCAAAAACAAGGACACGTGGTCAGTGCTCAATACTTAACATCAGTTGAAAGTATAAAAAAATTGTATCTGCAACTAATCTCTGTGCATTTTTATTCTGGTATTACTATTGTTATTAGGTTCTAGTACTAAATACTCAGCCTGCTCATTTTGCCACGATTTTGGTATCGTGCGTCGTATCAACTGAAAAGATTAGCTGTCATTCTCCAGAAGATATATACCAACTAAAATGTCATTCTTAAGAAGATCATCATATAAATTGGGTGCCAACATTATTGACTGACCATGCAGACTACAAGTCTAAACTCACCTGTTTGCCATGCTTTGCCATGCATCCCTTTGAAGCAAGTGTCACCACAGCCCATTTGCAATATTTGCCCAAGAACGCAAGTGCCTCCTCTGGATCTGATTCCAGACCTCCCCTGCAGATAAAAGCAACAGATGAACTCCAGGCACATACCTTAGATTGGTTGCACTGTGCTTCAAAAGATGTGAACGGATATTTTTATCCATTTGAATTCACAAATCTTTCATTGCTTTCCTACTTAGATAGATGCATTAATACACGATTTTAGAAAGACTCACCCTATAACCTCTCTAGCTTCATCCTCATTGGCAAAGCAAAGGTCAATGTTACCAGTCTCCAAAAGGTTAATGAGTTCAGACCTAGAGTCACGAACCATCTGCATGTAGCCAATAAGAAACATGAGACCGTGTTTACAAAGTTGACTTCAACTGAGCCATACGGTCAGTAATAAAGATGCATACAGACCTCAAAACTGGCCAAATCTAATGATACTGAAAGGCCTTCCTGTTTCGCAATCCTAATAGCTTCAATAATTTGTTCCATGTTCTGTTGCGCATATCTCACAATAAGCCACTGCATCATAGCAGTGAAAACTCAGTCTTAACAAAGACATATGCTCTGAATGTTTCTCCTAAGAAGAATACATATATCACAAAATGAAATGTGCACAAAAAGGGGAAAAAGAAAGGCACCTTGGAGCCTTTGAAATCCTCCTTTCTAAATTCATTGGCCTGTTAGATGGACAAACGATCTCAACAATCATAATATTGTTAAGAGATATAAGTAACTCTATGTAACATTTAACACTATCAAATAAGGAGATACCTGTATCTTGACTGCGGTAGATAGGCATGGCCGCATGGTACGATTGCCGCTTGCATCGACCAAGCACACACACTATAATAGAGCTTTTCAGCCTTATCCACTATACAGTAAAATAAGGGCAAAAAAGATAAATTCTGGCTTCAGATATTAGGCTACCTGAGCGGTGTGCCCTTTTTTGGCCCTTAATCTTGTGAGATCTACACCACTAAAGCTCATATTGTTGACAAACAAAAGGCCCTGGTTGTCATCTCCACAAGCTGAAATTATTCCAGTTGATATCCCAAAACCAGCTGAGAGCCCACGGATTGTGTTGGCAACACTTCCACCGGCTATTGTAGTTACTGGAGTGAGATCATTGCGGGAAGGAAGGATGTGGGCATTCACTTCATCAAGAATATGATTCAGCTCCTCAATGGACACCTGTAAATAGAACCATTTGCAGATGAAAACTCTGAACCTAACACAATAACACAGTTTTGCTTTCCAACATCAATGATGTTACTATGCCAGGTTAGTTTCACTGTAGTAGTGAATCTTGATATCATATAAAACCAATCAAGGCTCCAAGGAATAATTCATGATGCAAATGCGACCACAAAAAAGTACAATAAAACAGACTGGATGCATGATTCTTCAACCTCCAAACAATAGATAAAAGTCCGCGGAAGGTAATCAACTAACAAAACATATAATTTCCACTTTTCTTGGGTAACTTTGCTTCCTAATTTATTTTCAATGGCATCAAAGAAGAAATAGCATAGTTATGTTCCTGCACATGTATGCATGTGCTTTTGCTGTGTTTACAAGCTAAAGCCAAATGTGTTCCTCTTGGAATCATACTAACCAACAGGAAGAAAATTTATAATATTGATCAACTGAAGAATCTTTGACTCTCAGATCATAAACAACAGAGTAAGTGGATTCGATAGATAAGAGGGAAAACCTCTAACCTATTCCACACAAACCAAAAGATATAGGTACATGGTTTAACATTATAAAACTAAGTGGGAATCTAAGCGTTATGAAATTATCATTTCATCTATACAAATAAAAAAAAAGAAATTGCAATATAGATATTACACAAGGACTCAGTAGTCACATCATAAGAGGGGCTAATTCTTATTTGGCTGAGTGTCTCGAGTCACATAAAACTGATATTAAGATTCAAGACCATTCCAAGTGTACTTTTCCTCCCTTGATAAATAAAGGGAACGCTGGAAAAGTTTTTTTTTTCGGATCAACGCTGCACAACTTTGTGAAGATCAAATATGACGATGACACATTTAAGTATCAAAAATTGACAAGTTGGATCTGCGGCTATATTTCTTTGCATAAAAAAGTCAAGGATCCCTATCGATAGTAGCAACCAGTTTCTTTCATTACAGAGTACAGACTTTTACCAACTCTGGGGCCTAAACAGTTAGGTGACAACAGACCAATCAATTTGAGAAACGTTAGTCCATGCTTGACCATTCCTGAAGTGTGCAGTGCAGATCATGCCAACCATCAGGCAGGCCCTTTTTCAGTGAAAGCAACAGTAGATTTTAATCAATAATAGCTGCAGTTAACTAAAGCACAGACCACGTCAAATTTAGGAAATATCTGCCTGTATGCCCCAAAAGTACTTGCCTTTTGAATTATTCTGTTCAAGTACTGGAAGAGTGGAACCATGTGGAACAAAAGAACAAGCAATTTATTGACAATTCAAGGGAGACAAAACATAACTCAGCAACTCATTCATTAGTCAGAGCATTTTTTTTCTAAAGAACCAAACAAAAATTAGCTGCAAACCATTTCAAGCATAGAGATACAGCAATAACGAATGAAATTCCAATTGAGATTAGACAGGTTGCTTTTGTGGCAGGGACTTAGTTTTTTTTTCGGAAAAAGATACAGTAATCCATCACAAAATTGAATGCATTAGATGTTGAGGAACAAGCGATCCAAACGTCATATACTCACATGGTCAGCCGACAACTAGGAAAAGGAACATGGTGGGGCCGGAATTAAAGCTAAAATTCGGCACTAATGCAAGAACCTACCTCAAGGGCTCAAACAGCCACATGATGGCAAACGATCCATTCTGAATGAAACCCAAAAGGGGAAGAAAAGGAAGGAGGGGAGGGTGTAGAATTCCGAGGATGTGTTGGCCCTTGAAATAGAAAGGAATCTCCGATAACAAACAACACTAAGAAGAAGGAGAGCATCTGGCAATCATACAGCAGTGTTACTCTACCAGACCGGGCATTGCAAGGTCGAATTGGGATTTCGATTTCGATTTTGTGAATAAAATGGACGATTGAACATGGAACAGTTGAAGCCAAGCGAATTATAGCTATACGGCCGTGTTGCGCGTGGATAGAGGGAGGGAGGGAGGGAAGGAGGAGAACGAAGTACCTGCTGCGAGCCGCCGCGGTCGCCAGAGACGCGGTCGAGAAGGGACCAGTCGACGCGCGCGACGTGGTCGATCAGCGCCGAGAGCTGCAGCCCCAGCACCGCGGGCGGCGCCGCCGCCGCCGCCTCCCTGCCGGGTCGGAGGGAAGAGGGAGGTTGCTGCTGCGGATGCCCTGCCTCCGCGCCCATATGGTCTCCCTCCGTTGGCCTGGCCCACTCCTCGAGCGGAGGAAAAAGGTCGCCGGCGCCCGGCGGTGTGGAACGAGGGCTCTGTCCGGAGCAGGATGGGATTGCAAGCCTCCGAGGGGAGGGCCGTCTTCGCTCCCGTTTTATAGGAGGTGAGACAGGGCGGACACACAAGCTTCTTGGGCACTCTTCATCACTACCCTTGCATGGATCTCGATGCATCATGCTCCATTACGTGGATAATAAATCTACCATTAATAAGCCTGGGCACAAAAAACCGAAACCGAGGAACCGAACCGAAAGAACCGGAACCGAAACCGAAAGAACCGAAACCGAAAAATTCGGTTCCTTGTTCGGTTCCTAATTTTGAGGAACCGAAATAACCGAAGAAAATTCGGTTCCTACTCTCGGTTAACCGAACTAACCGAAAGAACCGAATTACATGTATCATACTTCATCTACTCATATTTTGTAAGATTATTTTTGGTTTATGTGTGATATTTTATATTTCAAAAGCTATATATTTGTGTTAGTATATTGCTATTATTGCCTTCTAAATTATTATTAATAAAAATGGATATAGTGTTGCATAAATTTGCCTTGGAACATGTATATTTATTCTTGTCTTGACCTATGCTGAAAAATTTCGGTTAGTTCGGTTAGAACCGAAACCGAACCGAAATAACCGAGAACCGAAATTGTCGGTTCCAAGATTTTTTGGGAACCGATCGGTTCCTATTTTCTGAGAACCGAATTTCTTCAGGAACCGAGGAACCGAACCGAACCGAACCGAAGAACCGAATGCCCACACTGAACCATTAAGGTTCTAATAAGTATTTTTTTCTTGTTAATAATCAGCTTGGTGACCCAAGTGGTCAAGCCACACCACTGTTTTATGGAACCACGAGTGCACCACTTGTTACAATGCATATAAATAAACCCCTCAACCACCTGTGCGTGAGCAAAATTGTGAGCACCGAGGTTGAGGGCTTGTTTGGAAGGTAACCTGTGTGAAGGTGACGCCTGCCGCACCGCGCCGTGTCGTGATGCAGCAGACAAAAAGTCCGTTGAACTTTTGGTGAGCCCGCGCGTGAAAATGAATGTGGGTGCAAACGTGGACGGAGGGTGTGCCAAACCTTTGGCGAGTCGCGGCACGAAAAACACCTGTTGGAGAAAGTGCGGCTCACCAGGCTTGTTTGGAAGGCAATCCGCGTGAAGATGAGGCCTGTTGTGCCGTGTCATGAGTACAACAGACAAAAAGTTTGTTGAACTTTTAGTGAGCCATCGCATGAAAATGAATGGGGTGCAGGCGTGGAGCGAAGGGTGCACCGAACCTTTGGCGAGTTACGGCATGAAAAACACCTGTTGGAGAAAGTGCGGCTCGCCGGGCTTGTTTGGAAGGCAAACTGCATGAAGATGAGGCCTGTCGTGTCATGTCGTGAGTGCAGCAGACAAAAAGTTTGTTGAACTTTTAGTGAGCTAGCGTGTCAAAATGAGTAGGGGTGCAGGCGTGGAGCGGAGGTGTGCTGAACCTTTGGTGAGTTGCGGCATGAAAAACACCTGTTTGAGAAAGTGCAGCTCGTCGGGCTTGTTTAGTAAGCAATCCGCATGAAGATGAGGCTTGTTGTGCCGTGTCGTGAGTGCAGCAGACAAAAAGTTCGATGAACTTTTAGTGAGCCAGCACGTGAAAACAAATAGGGTGCGGAGGGTGTGCCGAACCTTTGGCGAGTTGTGGCACAAAAACACATGTTGGAGAAAGTGTGGCTCGCCTCTTCGTGGGGATGGTTCTAGTCAATTTCTAAATAGAACCTTAGATATGTTCAGCATATCTCTAGCTACAACCATAATAAATAGGTAAAACACCTAACTCTTGAATTAGGAATACTCATCTCCTCTATAATGGCGTCACTCTAGTCTTATCTTTCACATCTCATCTCCAACAATTTCCACCGTCGTATCCGTTAGGCTATCGCCTTAACCCTTCTCGCTTGTTATCATCCACCATCCTAACCAACAACCCTTGTTATCCCGCCCATAAACCATTTTTATTGTTGAGTTGACATTCCTCTCTAGCCTTTATCTAGCTTGACGATGGGAAAACCTCACTAGAGGCCTCAAATCCTAACCTAATGGTGTGACGCGATGTAGAAGCCACCTCTCTAGAAAATAGTGAAGCCCATCACATTTAGAGACTACCCCAAGATGGTGAACAAGAAAAAAAGTGTTAAGAGTGGATGAAACACACGGGAAATTTTGAGTGTTGAAAATGGATGAAACACTTAGTACATATTTAACTTTCCCAAACACATAGACATGTGAACTCTATTCGAAGCCTACGTATTATTCTAGTACAAAATTATAATTAAAAGGCATACTTCACTGGAGGGTAAGAATATGTGAAGCAAGACTATATAGTTAAAGGTAATGATTTGACCTTGACCCTGGCCCTGTTCGCTTGTCTTATAAGCCGCACTTTTTCTGCCAATAAATAGTATTTTCCTCTCATAACAAATCAACGAACAGTACTTTCAGTCATGGCTTTTCAGCAAAGCGAACAGGGGTCCGAGCAATCTACTATAGATCGGAGTAGTCGTGCTCTTGGTTGGAGTAGTCTGGTGGCGTATCTTTCATTACTGTAGCACCAGGTGGCTCCATCTATTCTTCTGGGCACGTTCTTGTTTGGCATAAAATGGTCAGGTGTCCTGTAGTTGCATCCACTAATCGCCTGACGCTCCTATGCGCCAAGCCATTTTCAATGCCACCTCTTTTTGACACCACCATATATATGATCCAACGGCTTCTCTTTTTCTTCTGTTCGTCCAATTATCCTATTCACATGGACTTTTATTTTCTGTGCGTCTTTGCTGATCTTCACCATATGATCCAGTGGTCTCTAATCAACTAATCTAGTGCATGTTTCTTTGCCGTTGCTTCTTGGATCAAGACCATTCTTATTTGTGTCCATTGGACTTTGTGAACATGTCTAACACATTGCAGCATACATGTTAGACCTATTGGGTCATCTTTGCTGCACAACAGTCACATAGGATCCTTTGAAAATTCATCGGCGCAAGGGGCGAAGCTTGGCCTTAATGTGTCTACGCTAGTGTGATTACCCTAATTAGTGATTTTTTTGTGCATGCTATTCTTGATTGTTTCTTCACACTGACGCGCATACATGTAAGTACACTTCTATAAATATGCATGTATGGACATTTGTATGTACACCCTCTCCCGTAGTCCCATAATCTTACTGATAGTGAAAGAAAGGGACCTCCACGAGGTGAGCTTGCTTGTGCCAAGAAGTTACACACTTACACGTAGTAGTTAAAACATGGAAGTCTATGGGACTGTGGGAGCTGACGTGGAAGCATTGGGTCCTCCCAGAGGCTTATACATCATAGATAGATCATCTTTGGCACACTTTAAATTAGTTTGCGGAAACATAGGAGCGATAAAGCGATATTATTTGGATCTTTCATCATACAGGCCTACTAGTATTTTGTTACGACACTACTGATTGTTACAATAACGAGAAAGACCACGTGCTACAGTGCACGTTCGACAAAAAAAACGAGAAAGACAAAGAGAAAGTTCAGATTTGTTTTATAAATAAAGCTTGACGGATCGGAGGTCCCCAGTCCCCTCTGTGGTTGTTCCAGTGTTTCGTGGGAGCTCAGAGGAAATAACCAAGAGCGTCCATCCGTGTCGCGGGTGACTGGGTGAGCGCCATCCACATTGGCTAGCTCTGCCGATTGGCCATCGACTTGCGTCGATCGGATCCACATCCACATCCACGGGAGGATTTTCTCGGCAGCTTCACATTCGGGCAGTCGCTAGTAGTGCGAGAGGTACTGGTTGGTACAGCATACAAGTGGGTGGCACGGACACAATTTGCATGTGCCAGGAAGTTACACACACGGATGGTGATTGGTGAAGGCCCCGCCGTTAAGGACAAATCGATCACAATCGCAAAGGGATGTTCCACTCCACTCAATCGGCTAATAATTATTGTACGCGTACCGTACTCCACGTAAGTTCCGCTGATAGCGGCACCCATTTTTCGATCGCTGTGTAGATACTACTGTGTATTAGCAGCATCGCCTTGTGAAGGATGCATGCATGCATGGTCCATGCTGCTTGACCTCGCTCTATGGCTCGGTCAATTCGTTGGAACCAAAGACAGACTGGATGAGTGCACTGTAATCTTCTCTTCATCGTACGTAGATAAATCAAATGGGGAACCTTCCCCCGTAATTGCCAGGAAAATAAAGAGGACTAAACCCAAAGATTCAAGATAAGCATTGTGTGCACTCTGAGGATACGATCTAGAGCACCGCGTGACAAAGATTAGGGTTGTAACGTAAGGGAGACGAAGAAGAGGGTAGACTTAGATGATAGTTTTGGGTCATGGTTCCCATGGTGGTGGTGGTGAGACAAGATTGTAGGGACACCACCAATCGAGTGACAAGGGATCTCCGGTGAGCAAGAATGGTTGGCGGATGAGCCAGAGAGCACATAGGTTAGGCCGTCTCCAGGGAGAAAGGCAGCATCCTTCGACCTCGACGTGGCATCTTAGTGAATTATTAATCGAATCAATTGTTGGAGGAAGCAAAAACAAGGAGAGAAGAACCTATTCATGTTTCAGATCCGATGCTCCGGTTACTCGTTCAGAGGTCGTGGCCGCCACCCATCACCGTTGAGGTAGTCACTAACATTGATCGGAGGCTGATGGTGGATGAGAGGAGATGCAAATCAAAGCATGAAGGCTACACTAGGCGCGCTCGGGATCTTTGGCACGATGACACATGGAGAACAGGGAGTCGAATCCTTTTCTCCAATTGATGATCCAGGGCCTCCATAGCAGAGACCACCAGTCGACGACGGAGCTGCAGTCTGAGCAACATTGTAGGGGCCGGCTTCTGAAGCACAAACAGTACGTGCCACCAAACTTGCCTAGAGAATGAGCATCGGATGAGACTGTGGTTGATGCTCTCATCTTCTTGGTCACACAGGTAGCATTCCCTTCTGGTGTCCAGGCCATGGCACAGCCTATAGTCTCCTGTCTAGTGACACTGCTTTGATCGCTAGCCACTGGAAGATAGGTACCCGGAGGGGCGCCCAGATGTTATAGATGATTCTTCCTCTGGCCAAAGGTATGGCTCCAATGTGCAGCGCCCGCTAAGCGGACATCACTGAGTAGGAACTATCCGGCGTCCACTGTCATACCGCTCAGTCACGAGGTGTTCGTGGAGAGTGAGGTGCCTGTCCTATGATGACCTCCTAAATTCGTAGGAATTCTGCAAACACTTAGACAGACAAGCCACCGGGGATATGATGAATCCACGCATGCAGCTGTTGTTGCGCGGTGTGATGACCAAAGCAAGAGCGAGCGACGAGGAAAGCTGTATGACTAACGAGGCCAGGCCACAAGGAGAGATGCGTACGTGTGTGTATGTGTGTTTTAAAAGATATGTGTAGCTTAAGGTGATTTTGTCCTAAGAGTCGATTTCTTCTTTGTGATGATGTAGCTGCCTGTTCATGGACGAACGAGTCGATGCACCGCTGTGGCCTGTGGATGACGAAGAAAAAAAAGTGAAGGAGACGGCGGTGGCGGTCAGATTCGCGGGTGGGACCGTGGGCGCGCGATGATTTCATTCATCGCTATCAGTGGGGGCCTAGGAGGCATCCTTGCATAGTGCTAAGCAAACCATAATTGTGTGCGCCGCGCTATGCCGTAAAAGGCTGAACTCATTTGGCATCAGGACGGCCAAAGAAAGCTCGCAAGTTGACACGGGGACCTGCCGAGGATGATCTGATTGGGAATCGTGGGATCCAACGCGGCCAATGGCGGGACGACAGCTTAGCCCCCCGGCCAAGCTCATGGGCCACGGCCATGGGCATGGGCCCGCGCTCTGGTGCCGCGGGACAGTGACGAGTGACCACCCAGGCCGGGGGCCAGAATCCCAGATAGTACGATAGATACGCTGAGCGCACGACCCTACGTCCGGCCTACTTCATGCTAGTCTGGTCAGTAGCCCTGCTCTGCTCTTGTATCTTGGTGTGCAGTTGATTTGGGTTTGATTGGTCAGAGTTTACTACTCTACCATGGTTGATGCTGCAAATGACCCAGCCCCAGACCCGGCATTCGACATATATAAACCGCCCGATTGACAATTTTTGTGCGGCTAATTATTAATAATAATAATTGGTGACGGTTATAACATAAACATACCATATGCATGCATGATGCCCATATGTCGGTAGCCAATTGGAAAATAGTAATCCGACGTGGGTTGGGAAACGGCTACCTAATAATTGGGCTCGGTGGTGGCGCGGCGCACATGGTGAAAAAGGCATCCGCCTGATCGAAAACGACGAGCGGTAGCTAGGCAGCAGGCGGCCAGGCGCATCGCATTGCAGGCAGGCAGGCAGAAACAAACAGAGGCCTGGTTTAGTTCCCCAATTCTCCCCAAATTCCACTATGGCTGTGTTTAGTTCCACAAAAAAAACACTGTGCAGAAAAAAGATTCTCCGTCACATCAAACTTGCGATATATGCATGGAGTACTAAATGTAGATGAAATAAAAAACTAATTGTACAACTTGGTTCTACTTTGCGAGACGAACGTTTTGAACCTAATTAGTCAACGTTTGGACACTATTTGCCAAATAAAGCCAAAACGTGCTACAGTACTTTTTTTTACACCTTTTTACACATCTAAACACACCCTATGTAAAAAGAAGATTCTCCGTCACATCAAAATATTGGCAAATGCATGGAGTACTAAATGTTGATGAAATCAAAAACTAATTGCACAGTTTTATTGTACTTTACGAGACGAACATTTTAAACCTAGTTAGTCAAAATTTGGATAATTTTTACCAAATACAAACGAAATGCTACAGAAATTCTAATACAGTGTTTTTCTCCCCAATTCACTGAACTAAACGAGGCCAGAGCAAGATGCGCGGTGACAGGCCGGGAGTGACATGGACCGGACGGACCACCTAGGGCCAAGATATCAGCTGCAGTGTCCGGTGAGCGTACGCAACTAGGCACCCGCGCGCGTCGTGAGTGAGGAGTGAGGACGGCGAGCAAAGCGATGCACGCCGCCGCCGCCGAAAATCAAAAGCACGAGACGACGACGACGACGACAGGGTTTCCGCCGCGCGCGGGGTAGGCTTTTGTCTTGTCTGTTTGTTCCGGCTGGAGCTGGACCTGGACGGCCGGCGGCGGGGCTCCACCGGCCGAAAGTGACAAGCCGGTGATCCGAGAGCGATACTCCATGCCCCCACGCGCGCATCATTGTGTTTGCCCTCTAGTAGTGTCGTCCTTGCTAAAATCTGCTGCTGGCCGGGCCTGGCCGCGGCTCCACACCCTCCGCGGCATGCCTCAGGTCCATCGACGGCCGCGCGCGATCCATGCATCGTCCGCTGCGCTGTCGATCGCGCGTCGCCCCCGGACGTCGTCGGCACGCTGGCCACGATTATTTTGCTGCCGCCCGCCTCAGGGCTAGCTAGTCTAGGGTAGTGTTTAGATGGTGTAAAAGTTGGTGTAAAGTTCATTTAGCACTTTTCGTTGTTATTTGGTAAAATTTATCTAATTATGGACAAACTAGGCTCAAAAGATTCGTCTCGATATTTACAGACAAACTGTGCAATTAGTTATTTTTTTACCTACATTTAATACTCCATGTATACGTCTAAAGATTCGATGTGACATAGAATCTTGTAAAATTTTTGGAAGTTTGAGGGATCTAAACACTGCCTAGGCTAGCTAAGCAACAAGAGGAGCGAGCAGAGGGCAACGAGTCCGGAATGTGTGATGCGCCTGCCATACCTGCCTAGTCGTGCGTAGTACTGTAGACGGTAAACTAGACTAGCCGCTCTCTGCGCGGCATGTGCTGTCATGCTGTGTGGTGAATTGGTGATGGTGAGCGACACGCCACGCCACTCGCCACCAGTACAGTGTATCCATGAGTTCACTGTTCACAGGGCTACTTGCAATTTATAGATTGCGAAAAAAAGAAAAATATACTTTTATCTTCTGACGTAATACTCATATTACTCGCGTGTTCTATTAATATACATCTACTATTGAAGAGCAAATTTTTCTTCCAGCCCCACTCTCTCATGTCTGTCACTCATTTCTCTTCCTGTCGACGCCCTCACTCTTAAGGCTTCACCAACGCGGGCAGCGGTTAGCATTAGCCTAAGCCAAAAGCTAATATACAGGTAGATGGGAGAGCATTCAAGGCTATAATTCTTTCAACGCGGGCATACAACACTTTTGGTCCCCTACATCTCTTCGTCTTTACTCTCTCACATGCTGTCCCTTTTCAGGCTGCTACGTAGATACTATTGCTTGGCTCCTTGAGTGTGGCCATGGGAGAAACGACGTCACGATGGAGCACTTCATCGCTTCAACGCTTTCCCCAGACCCTGCATCATGCTTTTTTCTGGTGAGGGCACCACAGCCTCTGCAGGCACACCTGACAACCTCCGAGACTACCAAGGGATATGACATGGCTACCAGCTGTTGACGTGGAAGTTGGGGCAACATGCCACGATGGAGCATTGGTGAAGCTCTTACTACATTTATGCCATCTCGCTTTTTATTAAGGATGACATGGATCCACGCTATGCAAGTTTGGACATGCAAAACCTGCGTTGGTGCCACACATTCATGTTGTGGCATGTGCGCATCACAGAGTGGGCGGCTCTCCTTTCACCTTCTTAAACTCTTCCTCGCTTTTACATGTGGCAAATATAGATCTGCTATGGGAGTTTTGACCTGCAAAACCTTGGCTAGCGCTCACTCTGGGCATTCGGTCTAACCGATTCGGTTCCTTGGTTTTTAAAGAAATTCGGTTACCTAGGTTTCACTGACCAATCGGTTCCTTGGAAAAAGAGGAACCAAGCAAATTCGGTTTCGGTCAATTCAGTTCGGTTTTGGTCCTAACCGGACTAACCGAGCTCCAACAGAACACATCCAAAATGAAGTCACGGAATCATCCCAAGAAGCACGGCGAATCAAAAATCAAGAGCAAATACAGATCACAAAATCAAAATCTGCTTGGAAGTATATGCGCAGGAGGATGTGACACCGCTTGAGGGAGGGAGGGAATGCGACACCGCCGTCGCCGCCGGTGATTGAGGGAGGGGGATGCGCCACCGCCATAGCCACCGGTGATTGAGGGAGGGAGGGAATGCATCACCGCTGCCGCCGGTGCTTGAGGGAGGGAGGGAATGCGCCACCGCCGCCGCTGGTGCTTGAGGGAGAGGATTCGTAGCCGCTGCCAGTGTTTGAGGGAGGGAGGGTGTGCCGCCGCTGCCGCCGGTGCTTGAGAGAGGGATGCGCGCGCTGCCGCCAGTGCTTGAGAGAGCAGAGCAGGGCGAGAGAGGGCAGTGGCGGCGGCGTGGGGCATGCAGGACTGCGGGGTGGGGGAGGAGGGTCGGAGCCTCGGAGGGAGCAGATGTGGGGCATGGGGGTGAGCGGGTGAGGGTGGCTTAGGGTTAGGCTGTCTTGGATAGTTGGGCCGCCTTCCTTGGGCCTCCTCGGTTGCTTTCCTTGGGCCAAATTGGATGCAGGACACAAGGATGTTGGGCTTCTTTGTGTAAAGTTCGGTGTATTCGGTTATTTCGGTTAACCGACACCTAGAACCGAATTACCCGAGATAAATTCGGTTCTTACAAACCAGGAACCAAAATTGGAACCGAAAAATTCGGTTCCGATTAGTTCGGTTTTGGTTCCGGTTATTTGGGTTCGGTTCTCGGTTCTCGATTAATTATGCCTAGCCTTAGCTAGTGCCATGTCCATTCATGTTGAGACTAGCTGCCTAAGCTAATAAGCTTGCTCAGCGCACGTCAAGGTGTGGGTACATGTACATGTACACACAATTGCCGCCCATTTAAAATTAGACAGTCACTTGTCAATTTTAGTACAAGATTAATGTTTTATTGCACTAGCATTTTTTTATACTAGCATTTGTTACAATTCTTGAAATTTGTTGGATTTAATGTTTGGGCCAAACCCAATTAAACCAACCAAAATACCTAGCTTTGGTGACTGAAGGCTAGCCGTGGCCAGGGTCAATTGGTGCTAGTTGTATCTGGCTGCCGATTTGGAGGTGGAGGAAGAAGGATGTGTGTGTGTGTGGGGGGGGGGGGGGGGGGGTGGCAGGGATAAGGGAAAAGAACAGGGTTTTCAAAGCAAATGTATAAGAGCGAAAGGAAGTATGAAAGGGGTCGAAGTCATTTGAAAATAGTTTGATGTTTTTGATGCAAAATTGTATTATCTTCTAGGAGCGCGATATTTAAATGGTTAAAGAAAAAAAGAAAATCAACAAATGCCTCATGCTTTTTTAGCGACTTGAAACATTCTATTTTTGGAAACTATATATATTGGTAAAAAGTCTAGGCTATGGCCGACGAGCACGGCGTGCGACGCCGCAAGCAAGTGCTCGCAACTCGCTAGTCTCCCAGCCGAACCGAGTGGGGTGACACGACCCTGTGTGCTGAATTGCTGATGTTCTAAAAAAAAAAGACCATGTGTGCTGAGGTAGGGCATCCACCTGAACCTGATTGATTGCCAGTGGACCGTGGACAACAAACTTCACATGGAAAGGACACGCCGATTTTTTTGAGGGAAAAAGGACACGCCGATTTGTTCTCGGCCCACGCCTGATTTCGTTATGGTTAGCTCGAGCAACCCACGGTCCACAACTTTCAAACTGGAAGCGGTCTCTAAAGGACACGACCCAGCCCAAATATCGACGGTAGGCATATTGTGGACTGGATTGTGGGCTTGTCACTTGTGGCCCTTCTTCCATTATATCTGGCATATATGAGAAAATTCCTTTAATGCTATTTTAATCTATAATAACCATATCTTATATGTGCTATTGAAAATTATGGTTTTTCTTCGTTGGCATCTATTTAGATTTTAGTTTCCTTCTATGTCATTGCTGTTTCACAATAGTTAGTTGGCTGTTAGTGGATGATGAAAAGACAATTGTGCCCTCATTTTTTTTAACGGTGATACTTTCCATGCCATCATGCACAACGGTCAATTTGTTGTCTACAGCTGCGCGTGAGCTGAGTAGCTGACACTTATGACTGTGTTGCATAGAGTTATGCTCAATGCTGTTGTGTTGCGAAGAAACTAGACTGGTATTCTTGTACACAAGGTGGACTACTCCCAGAGTCCAATGGCCCTGTTCGTCTGGCTGAAAAGTCATAGCTGAAAGTACTGTTTGCTGATTTGTTGTGAGAGAAAAACATTGTTCATTGGCTGAAAAAATACGGCTTATAAGACAAGGCAACAGGGCGCAAGTTGTCGATTTCGTCGTTGCTCCTCGTGCACCTGTCCGATCCGCTCGCACAGGCAAGGCACGGCACACGTCGAGCAGCTATACTGCAACCGGTTCGCGCACGGCGCATGTCGAGTTCTTCGTGGTGCACATCAAGCACCCCGTCGACATCGGCCACGCTGGCCACAAGTGGCGCGGTGCGGGGTCGACTGATTTTTGGCGTCGCCGCCTGTGTCTTGGGCCACGGCGAGCGCCTGGTATTGCGGCTGCGTGCGTGTTCTAGCTCGAGTGGCGCTGCGCCTCGCGATCGACTGCGCCGCGGCCGCCAGCCGCCCGCTGGACCGCGTGGTCAGGTGGCTGCGTCGTGCATCATGCATGTCCTGTCCGTAACTGAGGTCATGTTTACTTACCAAAAATTTTCAAGATTTCTCGTCACATAAAATGTTTGACATATGTATGGAGCATTAAATGTAGACGAACAAAAACACTAATTACACAGTTTGGTAGAAAACCACAAGACGAATCTTTTAAGTCTAATTAGTCTATAATTGAACACTAATTGACAAATACAAACGAAAGTGCTACAGTAGCCAAAACAAAAAAAATTCGCGAACTAAACACACCCTGACTTCGGGGGTGTTTGGATTCACCTCCTAAACTTTAGTCGTTGTTCTATCGGATGTTTAGACACATGCATGAAGTATTAAATGTAGACTAATTATGAAACTAAATACACAAATTAAGACTGTTTTGCGAGACAAATTTTTTAGCCTAATTAGTCCATGATTTGATAATGTGGCGCTACAGTAAACATATGCTAATGATGGATTAATTAGGCTTTATAAATTTATCTCACGAATTACTGACGGATTCTGTAATTTATTTTTTATTAGTATCCGAACACCCCGTGTAACACCTTCCGATTTTTAGTCGCTGCATTCCAACGCACCCCTTCGGCCCTTCTTCGCCACTTCGCGGGGTTGTTTCTGTACGGCCTCGCCGGGAACAGCCCCACGACGCCGCGCTGGCCGTGGAGGTGGTGTTCGCGTCACTCATCAACATGGCGCGCACAGGGTGGCTGGCTGCCGTGGGCCGTGGCCGGCCATGGAGGTGGCGGCCTACCCCCTCCAGGCCTGCACAGCCGCATCCCGCACTCGCACGGCATCGCTCGTGTCAAACGCACGGCACGTGTGTGTTGACAAGTAAAATTGACATATTTTAGATTAGCACTGCTTATATTATTCATATTCATCAAAGTAAAATGTGATTTGGCTGACAAGGCATTGATTGTTTAAGCTAGTTATTTAATCAGCTGAATTACATGACTACGTGATAGCTATTTTGGTATGGTTTGGACTCTTCAATCTGGCTGTTTAACTTGTCGGTCGAACACACGATGATTGAATTGATGATCGTCCAGTATAATTGGGCCTCGTTGATTGGAGTAATAAGTATTGGCGTGGCTACCGCCTGAACGTCCGGACGGATGCAGGCATCCGTGACGCTTGCGCAGCCCGCCCCCATCCGTCTTTGCCCCGCCCCCGTCCGACTCCGCCTAGCAGCGCTCGCACTCCGCCCCCGTCTCTGCACCCACCGCTCCTTCCCCTAACCCCCTCCTCTCTCTCCGCGCGAGTGGCACTAGGGAGCCGAGATGAGCGGCTGAGGACGAGCACACCCAAACGCGCCCTGACCGCAGCACCCCCGTCCCTGCCCCCCTCCCCCCACCCCGGCGTGCCACACGTCCCGTTCGCCGGCCCCCGGCTTCACCCCCGGCCAAACAATATAAACACTTGTTACGTGAAAATACATTTGAATGCAACGTACGTCTGAAAACAGATGAAACATTTGGAACATGTACTTGCAACATATGTGAGAAATACGTGAAACATCCAAATAAAACACTTGCAACTTGCAATATAAAAATCACTTGCTGTAACATAAGACTGAAACAGCAGAAACATTTGGAACATACTGTTGCAACGTATGTGTGAAACATATGCAACATCTAGATAAAAAACGATTGCAACGTACGTCTGAAAAAAGAAATAAAACATTTTGAACAAAACATTTGCAACATGCCTCTGAAACACTTGCAACATATGCAATATGTGCAACATCCTCCGATCTACTTTTGCAACACCGAGATGAAACAATTGCAGCATACATCCAAAACATTTGAAACACTTTGAACACAGTATAAGATGGGGAAGGTCAAGGTCAGTCGATTCCGAGCGCCGTGGTGGGAGCCAGCGACGAGCCGCAGCGTGCGAGCACCACCAGCACCGGCCGTGCTTGTGGGTGCCCTTGGCTCGGTCGAGGAAGACTTGAGGCGCCACGGCACATGCGCCCCTGAAAGATCCTAATGGCTAGAGGAGGGATGAATAGCCTATTTAAAAATTCTACAACAACACTAAGACAAGTGATTAGTAAGTAAGATGGCGAAGCGAATTTTGCGCTAGCACTACACTTATGTTGCAAGCCACCCCCAATTCTAATCTTTATGATCTCTAGTATGTCACACAATGGCAAAGTCACTAAATTACACCTAGGTGATCAAGCTAGCTATAGAACTACAACTAAAGGGCTACACTAGCTACAACTATCACAAGCAGTACACAAGGTAAATACACAAAGCAATACAAGAGAGTGGTAGAAGTGATATACCGCCGTGACAAGTGATCAATCAATGAATAGCAAAAAATACCAAGGAGACATGATGACATAATCAAAATTTCCTTCGAGGTTCACTTGCTTGCCAGCAAGCTAGTCCCCGTTATGGCGATTCATTCACTTGAAGGTTCATGCGCTAATAGGCATCACACGCCTAACTCACAACCGGGTGCCGCACAACCAACACAAGATGAGGATCCACAAGCTATGCACAATCCACTAGAGTTACCTTTCGTGAACTCCCACGGGGAAGGCACAAGAAGCCCTCACAATGTCGATGATCGGAGCCTGCAACAATCACCAATAGCCGCTCAACGATCCACCAATCAGCGAGCCATCTAGGTGTTGGCAAATACCAAGAGTAACAAGATCTCCACCAGCCCAAGTCGCCCAACTAGTGCCACAAGATGCTAGAACACTATGCAATACACTAGAGGCTCTCCAATCTTACTCAAGATGATGAAATCAAGTGTGCAAGTGAGTGGAGCGGTGTGCTCAACTCTCAAAGGATGTATGCAGCTGTTAGAAGTGCCAATTGATTGTCTAAGGCCGGCCACACCCTCTATTTATAAGCCTACAAGCAAATAGAGTCGTTACCCCCTTTGAGTCAGCTTTTGCGGGGGCACCGGACACGGCAGTCCAGTCACCGGACAAGGGGTGATGGTGCCCCTCCAACGGTCATCCATAGCCGTTGGGTCACCGGACAGGCGGCAGTGGCACCGGACAGGGGGTGGCGGTGCCACCCCGAGCCAGCCCCCGGTTTTCCCTCCTCTCTAGATAAATAGGGCGGTGCACTGCCCTAGGCACAACAGTGCCCTGATGGTGACCAACCCCACTTTGGCAGCTCTCGGGAGAAAAGGGACGGTAGCACCGGACAACACCAGGCGGTGCATCACCCCCACCATGGCGGTGTACACCGTCATTGACAGTGACCACCTCCATACTTCACTTTTCAGCCAAGTCCAGGTGGGCACTGCCCTAGGGGTGGCGGTGCCACAGGACAAGGGGTGGCGGTGCCCCCAGGGCAACCCGCTGCTCTCGGCCTCCAGCCGGTCACCGCCACAGGGGTGGCGGTGCCCCCGTGGCAGCACCCCAAGCCGAGTTTCACCTCCTTTTCTTCACTTTTCTCACCAACTTTACAAATGTGCTAACACTCCAAGTGTTTCACCATCATATGCAAGCGTGTTTGCATTTTCGTAAACATTTTTTCAAAGGTTAATCACTTCTCATTGATTGTGCACTAGGCCTAAAATGCAATGCAAGTATTCCAACACTTAGTGGCACTAGATGATCGAGTTGCCCGATAAGAGCTCCCCTCTTAATAGTACGACCATCTATCTTAAATGTGATCACACCCACTAGGTGTCTTGATCACCAAAACAAAATGGCCCTATGGATATCATCTTTGCCTTAAGCCTATTTTGTTTTTCTCTTTCTTCTTTTCCAAAGTCCGAAGCTTGATCATCACATGTGTTCGCACCATCATCATGATCTTCATTTCATGTGGCCATCTCCATCCATGAGTGCCACCTAGCTCCTTCACTTGGATTGGACCATCCTATCTAGTCACACACTTTGATGCAAGGATTAATCCAAATAGGTTTCATTAATTAGCCAAAACCAAACTTGGGCTTCTAGGCCCCCAGTGCCTCCATCCGCTAGGCCCCCGATGAGCCACGTGCCCCTATCTACCGGCTCGCCCCCTCTCCTCGGCCGAATAACATAAAACGCTGGAATAAAACACTTGCAACAACATGGAACAACTGTTACAACATAAAACTAAAACATGTGAAACATTTGGAACATATTATTGCAACAATTGTGTGAAGCATATGAAACACCGCTCGAATAAAACACTTGAAACAACATGAAACAACTGTTGCAACATAAGACTGAAACAACTGAAACACTTGAAACATATTATTGCAACATTTGTGTGAGGCATATGAAAAATCCAAATCAGAACAATTGCAACATACATCTAGAAACAGGTGAAACATTTTGAACAAATGCTTGCAACATGCCTTTAAAACACTTGCAATATATGCAACATGTGCAATATTCCCCGATCTACTTTTGTAACATATTGCAAGATGTAGCTCGATCATCTTTGAAGAAAAAGACTACATGCATTATATGTGTAAAACATACTTTTATATGAAGGATAGTGTCACGGCGGTAGATGACATCAGACATGCGGTCTGGGTATGTCTTCGTTGAGTAAACCGTCGAGAAACACATTCCAAAGTGATGTACATACATTAGAACAGGGATATCCCGTCTCCTTTCATAATGGAGTGTAAACAAACAGTGCTTGACAACAAGTCATGAGGCTTGACGACACATGGATGATTTTACAAGTTTCATACTTTCACCATAGGTAATCTTCATGGTTTAAAATAGTATATACTCTTGCAAAAATTGTAAGCCAAAGTATCATATAAATTATATATGGCCAGCGAGATAATTTGGCCACGCTTCTAATATGGCCAGTGAAATAGTTCGGTTCTTCATGCCACTTCACTTTTACCACACACATCAATTGATATATTAGGTTCTATTCGTGTTAACCTAGAGCTCAGTGTTGTATGCTATTACAAAGCAATGCTGCCTCTTTGTACAGTGCAACAGGACCTGAAGCAGTTAGTGGTTTGTATTTAATAAATTTCTGGGCTATATTGAACAGTTGCCCGGTAGCGCTATTTGAACAATTGGTGTCTGGCTAACATTTAAAAGTTCAGTTCGATTTGGAGATCGCCAGTAAACTGATACTGACATGTGCAGGGATAATTTTTTTTCCCAAAAACAGTTTTTAATTTCTGGTGTGATAATAAAAAGATCACCATGGTAGGTAAAAGTGTTGGGACCAAGTACATCACAAGTAGGCTAAAATTTGCAGTGCTGATTGAAACATAAATCGTCACCTCCTCAGTGTTGCAAATCTGACACATATAGAAGTCCTCATCAGATTATGTTGATTCATGATCTGACTCTGCTGCGACATTTATAGAATAGATAAATAAGTACATCAAGAAAATATTAGGAAAGAGATCATAACTATTATTCAAGCTGTCCATGCAACAATAGCAATAAACTGTTTCAACTTTCCAACAGCGTAGTATTATCAGAAGTTTTTACTTTCACACTACAGAAGTACAGAGGCCTGTGAAAATATTTGGATGCTTTGCTATTTCCATGACATTTCATCGCAATTATGTAATCATTCTTTTTTTCCTTTTATAATGTGTCTAAGGATTTGGACAAGACTTTAAAGTGTGTAATTTGACCATCGATTTCTCTTACAATATATCGCCAATTGCTACAAATCAATGTCGTATTAAAAGATTTCTGAACAGAATCTATTGATATAACTTTCATTCACTAAGCGTAAACATAATCTGAGTAGCTATTAGTCAACATTTATGAATTTGACCTTTTCAAATCCTAATACATTCTGTTCCTGTAAAAATAAACAGAGTAAATGTTTAAGCTAAGCACGTCCACTCGTCCAGACGACGTAAATAGATGCAATTATATGTAATGATCAAACCAGGTTCCATTGGTTCTAATTTCTTAACAACAGGTAAATCCCCATGCAACAAATGATTATCAGGAGAGGAAGAGAATTTGCCAATGACCACTCCTTGAGATGAGAGAATAAGCTACCTCAGCAAATGAACAATGGATCCCATCCTATGTAATTTACACCATAGTATGAAAAAAAATGACGTGGTTAAGAACATCCACTAATGGCAGATTTGTGGTTGTGCTACAGTGCTACTCTATGGTATCTAGGAGGACAAAGGAATATTTATCAGCTTGACAAATACTTTGCTCTCCTACAAAGATGCTTCAAAGTGGTAACTATATAAAAAATAGAAATACTTTTGCCATTATGCAGATCCTTAACCATTGATAAGTAAATCATTCATAAATTTCACAACTATACAGCCCCTAAGCACAATCCATAAGCATGCACAAAGTAATTTGAGAAATTGCAATCAACAAGGGGATGCACAGATGCACTCACTGATTAGCCAGTCTCTCTCTCGTGCAGCCGAATCCAGAGTGGATCCCCGCGCGCGAGAGAGACTAGGGAGCGGCGGCGATGCGGAGCACAACGCGGCCTCCTGGGAGCGCGCACGCGCACGCGACGGCAAGGCGGAGCGCGGGTGCGGGCGCAATGGAGAGGCCTACCGAGCGACGACGGCGATGCGGACCGCGGGCATCGTGGCGAGGCGGAGCGCGGGTGCGGGCGCGATGGCGAGGCCGCGCGGGCGCTGACGGCGATGCGGAGCACGGCGCGGCCTCCTCCAATCCTCCGTGCCTCCTCTGTGCGCGCGGGCGCGGGCCTCCTCTCTGTGGCTCGAGAAAATTTGAATTTTGCCCTGACGATGAGAGGGTTTCGCCGCCATCGAGTCTGTGGCTTCGCCAGAATGCCCTGACGAAAGGGTGTGCTTCACTCTATTTTACTATTTCTCATTTTTAGGCCTTTTCACTTTCCATGCCAATCCAAAATATTTCCTCTTTCATCTATCACATCAAATCTTTCGACGTATGCATGGAGCATTAAATATAGGTAAAAAAAGATAACTAATTACATGGTTTGTCTGTAAATGTCGGGACGAATCTTTTGAGCCTAGTTAGTTCATGATTGGACAAATTTTGCCAAATAACAACGAAAGATGCTACAGTAATTTTTCACCTACTTTTCGCGAAGTGAACACACCCTTAGCAACTTTGTAAACTTCTCAGCCTAAATTTTAAATAGTTGTGACCCTTTTGCCCATGGCTCCATCTCACCTTATCCTCTCCCCTCCTCTCTCGTTTCACGGTTAGAACGATCCCTTTTCCGTTCTTCCTTCTCTCTCCGTCAACGAGTGCCCGACGCCGGCCGTCGCCACGCACGGGCCGCACCTCCCCAAGCACGCTGCCGCTCCCCAGGGCCGCGCGAGAATGGCCCGCCGCCGCCCTTGGACCCGGACCCGAGAAATACCCCTGCCTTCCTCTTGCTGCTGCACGCGCGCCGTAGCCATGGCTACCGTTTGGTGGCGTAGCAAGCTCCTCGCTAGCGCGAGGCTCCGCTAGCGCCGCCCGTACGCCATCGACGCCCACCCCCGAGCTCTCCGACACTCGCTCCCACCTGCGGCGTGAGAACAGAGAACACACGGACGGAACGGAGGGAGGAGAAACGGATTGAGCGAGCGCTTCTTCTCTGAGCGGGTGCCCCCCGATGGCAGCGCCGCGAGCTTCCAGCGCTGCACCCCCATGACAGCGCCCCCACGCCAGTGCCACCCGCTCGCCTTCGTGGCCCTCCATGCCGGTGCGTGCGCAACAAGCGGCGGCTGCCCGTGCATGCCGTGTGATAGTGCGCAAATGAGAGAGGCTGCATCCTGTGCGGCGAGGCGCGGCCGAGTCCATCTAGAGACCCACGAGGAAGAAGAGAGCTCGCGCGGAGAAGAAGAGATGCCTCACCGCCGCCACGCACCCGGGCAGCTGCACTGGCGCCGGCACCTTGTGTGAGGAGAGGAGGCGGCCCCAGGCCTAGGCGGAGCACACCTGGGGATGTGCGGCCCGTGGGCGGCGACGGTCACCATCGACCTCCCGTACACCGGTCGAGACGGAGAGAGAACGAGAGTGAATGCCGTCACCGTGAGAAAAAGAGAGGAGACGATAAAGTGAGATGGAGCCAGGGGAAAAAGGGTCACATCAGGTCAAAATTTAGGTCGGGAAGTTTACAATGTTGCTAAAAAATGAGAAATGACAAAATAGAGTGAAGTACACTTTTGATAAAGGGCATTCTGGCGAAACCCACAGATTTGATGGCATTCCAGCGAAACCCCCTCATGAGGGCAAAATTTCTATTTTCTCCCGTGGCTCCGTGCGTGCGGAGGCGAGTGAACAAAGGGAGCTCTAGAAGAAAGATGCAGAGGTGAGGGAAGAAAGAAAGCTCTAGAAGAAAGGAGACTGAGGCCTCGTTCAGATGTCTTCCAAATTCTAAATTTTTACACACTCTCTCCGTCACATCGAATCTTTGGATATATATATGGAGCATTAAATATAGATAAAAAAATAACTAATTACACAGTTTGATTGTAAATCACGAGATGAATCTTATGAGCCTAATTAGTCTATGATTGGACATTAATTGCCAAATATAAATGAAAGTGCTACAATAGCCAAATTAAAAAAAAAATGCATCTAAACACCCCCTGAGTCAGGGAGGGGAGGACGAGGAAGACAAGGATGCGTGTGTGCGGTGAAGACTGACTGAGGGGGTGTCTAGTTTCCACCCAAAATTTTTTCACCCAATCACATCGAATGTTTGGACACATGCACGAAGTACTAAATGTAAACGAAAAAAAACTAATTGCACAGTTTGGTTAGAAATCACGAGACAAATCTTTTAAGCCTAATTAGTCCATGATTAGCCTTAAGTGCCATAGTAACACACATGTGCTAATGACGGCTTAATAAATTCGTCTCGCGGTTTCCAGGCGAGTTATGTAATTAGTTTTTTAATTAGTATCCAAAAATCCCTTCCGACATCCCATAAAACACCCGACGTGACATCCAAAAACTTTTCACCTCCCAACTAAATACCCCCTGAAGAAGATAAGTACGAGTAGGTTAGTGAATAGGGATTAGGGGGTAAATAAAGTAAAAATAAATATGAAAAAATGATGAAAGAATAAAAATATAAGGGTATTGCACCACCAGCTAAAGTAAAAAAAATCATTTTGCCAATGACGTACAGATGTATCCAACACACCTTAAGGTGCGTTTGGATGTTGGCATTGAAATTGCGTCAACGAATTGAGTTTCCAAATCAATTCCACGCTCAAATGGTATTGGACTGTGATTCCAATTCCAAACGTTTGGATGTCTTTAAATTGATCCCATGAAATCGAAATCTCCACCAAACCTCCGTCTTCCTCATGGCCAGCGAGTCCCTTCCTCTCCACCGTCGACGACCGTACCACCTCCACACACTCAAATCCACCGGAGCACATGCAGGCAAGCTTCACCCGAGCATGCGTCGGAGCCTGCCCTTTCCACATGGGCGAACTCGCGGAGTATCGCACACGCCCGCGAGGTTCGCCCCCTACACACCCAGGTACTGTGTAATAGAACCGCCCAATTTATAAGAGCTCAAGTACAACATCAGCGATTTCCCGCTCAATTTACATACTTGAACTCATATAAACCCGGTAGTCCATGAAATCACGAGGGATTTCAAACCTTTTCAAGCTTACAACCAAGATCATACATGATTCAGTAACCAAAGTCCACATGTTACATCAAGTTCACAAATACATCGGAGTGCAACATAACTTAGTGCAAACCCCACTTCAAAATAGAAGTAGCGGAAGCGAAATAGCTTGAAACCACTCTTTACACACACTTATTTGAAATTACAGTGCCAGTGCATAGTCATGTCCAACAACAGCAAATAGATACGATGTAAGAAGGGACCATGCCCATGGTCCACTCACCACCCAAAGTGGGAGAGAAGTCCAACTTGTCGCCACAGTAGTACGCCTTACTACCTGTAACAGGTGGGAACAAAACCCTGAGTACTGGAATGTACTCAGCTAGACTTACCCGTCATAAACCAAAAATAATATGACACCAAGGAGTATGCAAGGCTTTCTTTCAGTGGGCTAGCTTGACTCATTTGCGAAAAGCATAAGTGATCATGAATACACTATTTTAAGCACTTTTACATCATCTTTGTTATAACCTATTAATCTAGGTAAGCACCTATGCTAAAGCAATCACTTGATTAATCATCAACATCAAAGGCTACCATTTCAGGTTTAGCATTTTCAACATCATCCACATAATCATCCGTGTTCCATCATCATTACTACGATGCCGTAACTCGAGTCAAGTGTTCACTATCCAGTGAACGATGGCGATTCGAATCGATTATTAACCAGCTGGTAATTTATTCCTCACACAAACCTCACTCACCCGCTAAAGTGAGGTGTTGGTCACCGAGTCAACCATTTAGGTAAAGTCGCGAGCTTGCTAGGAACCACATGTACCCGGGGGCCGCCCGACTGCTCTTTGGCCTTATCATCGCGCCCCCGTATCCTGCCACTACTGCTCCGGTACAGTGCGTTGCGGGCAATCCACTTGGCCCGAATAATCTCCCAGCTTCGCGGTCGAAAGGTACATTATTCAGCCAGCTAAATGTGAGGCAAGCGTTCAACATGACCCGAGGCACAACAACGGTCGGTCCTTAATCGACACAGACGGAAACTACAAGCACCCCAGAACCCTGTCTGGTTGCCCAATACTTATTCCGCCCGGTCTCCAATTATCCATCAACACTTGGTTATTTCCGGGATATCACCCATTCCATAACTAAAGTATTCCCGCAACCACCTATAATTTCAGGTGATAGGAAATCACCGATCGCTACCGGTCTAAGCAGGGCTAAGCAGTTATTCGACCCTAAACCTAGCAGGGTAAGAATGTAATAAGGTAGGCAAGGATAGTAATAAGTGCATCAACGGTTTCACTCAACTCCTACAACTTAATGCAACAATACATATATAACATATATATACTCAATTGCTTTTATAAAGTAGGAGGCTTAGAATGCTCCGGGGCTTGCCTGGGATCTGACACCTAGTCAAGTCAGTTAGTTGCGCCGTCTTGCCGACACCTCTGATCCTAGCACGTGTCCAGCCTTTTCATCTTTAGGATGGTACACCAACACCGTCTTCGGGTTCGGTCCCACACCACGTGCTTCTCATGCACCTCGCGTACCTAAATGAGATGCGATAATGCCGACGTATGAATGCATGGAAGTGCGATAAGCGTACATGATGATAAGGAGTGTACTTGAAAGGTCTTGCATATGACATGATGACGTGAATGCGAGCATACATGCAAACATAGCCATATTTAGGTGATAAGCAAATTAACCCTATTTGACCGAGTAGTTGTGTATCTCTTTTCTCGTACTTACAACACATATTCATCATGATCAAGTAACATAAGACAAGCAACTTATTACTTGTACTAACATCATGTTTCACTTGGACTAAACATTTTGTAGCAAGCATCACAGAGCTACATGCACTCACAAGCAAAACATGCATGCTTACTAACAAGGTATATATACATACACCATTCAAGTTTGTACCCAAATATTCATGCACACATGAATGGCCACATGGCATTTCAAGTTGAACTAGGCCAAACACACCAGCAGGTTACTCGTGACACAAAAGTACATAAAAGTGCCACGAAGCATTTACATCACATGTAACAATTCATTTTAATTACAGTTATTGAAATGCATAGAACTAGGCCACATATTTCTAAAAGCTCCCAAAATTCTATAAAAATTACAGCAGGTTAAACATGCTCTCTGTACCCTACCATAAAAATACCATGCCAAAATGATAAGCATATTAACCTACACAAAAATGACAAATAGCTGGGCAGAGCAGGCATGAAAATACTTCGTACTATGAAAAGTGTCAAACCATAGATTTACTATTTTTCTTAGCTACTTCATAGTACATGAGCAGTCCACAATTTTTCTCAAGATTTATCTATGCACATTTTATTTACTAAAAATGCCACAAGAATCAACATTAAAGCAATTTAAATAATAAGTACAATTTATTCCATAATAACAGCACCTCAAAAATTTACCATAGATTCTACACCTCAAGATCTATCAAGCAAATCAAGTCTCACATTTTCTGACCCCTACTCTATTTACTGCACATTTCCAAAGATCATAAGCATTTAACACATTAAATAAAACTCTATATAAAAGTATCACAAAAATGCTATTTCACATTTTTAACAGATAGATCTAATCACTAGAAACACAACAAAACTTGTTTCACCAAATTTGGAGACCCACAACTCAATACATAAATTATACAAGCATTTCTTCTTTTCTGAAATCATTTTCCAAAAACCTTTTCTTTTTAAACCGGAAACCAACACTAAGTGCACCCGTGGCTGTACCCCAGATCCGTCCCTGAGGCATAGACAGCCGGGACCCATGGCCTGACCGGTCCCACCCGTCATACACAGTGAAGCAGGGGAGGGGCTCCAGGGCAACGCCGGCGGCGGGCAGGGGCAGGCCGGAGGCCGACAAGGGCCATGGCGTCGGCAGGGGGGTGGCGCGGGGAAGCTGCGAAGCCGGTGGCGAGCTCGGCTTGGCCTGCTAGCACGTGAGGCGGAGGAACGGCGACAGCGGTGCCGGCGGCTCGCCGCACACGTGGGTGAGCGCGGAAGGGGAGCAGCGGCTACGTGAGCACGTGAGCGAATCCGAGCTAAGGCTACTACGGCTGCATGCCATGGTGGAGCTGGCCAACAGCATGCCATGGCGGAGCTGGTGGCGACGGCGGCGCGAGGAGGCGGTGGCCCGGCTGCTGCTCGGCTACGCGAGGAAGCGAGGAGGAAGGCAGGGCGTGCTGGCGCGAAGTGAAGGGGAGGCGCTCCTGGACGACATCCGGACAGGCCTCTTGACGCGGTCGGAGGCGCGCCGGCCGCCCCTCGTCGCCGGTAGGCGCGCGCCACGCGGCAGTCACCGGCTCGGTGAGGCGGGGGTGGGAGCTGTGCGGGAGCGGGCCACGAGCGCTTGGGCCGGCTTCTGGCTGGGCCGAGGAAACGACGCGTGCGGCCCGATTAAGGTAACATCCCCTTTTTTTAAAAAAACGAAACAACATTGTATTTCTCCTTGTGAGCACATTTTAAGCATGTTAGAGACATTTTCATGAGTTGACCCAAAAACCACTTTTGTTCCTTAATAATTTATCTACAACTTTGGTTTAGAATGCATCAACAGAAAACTAATGTGACATACTTTTCATAAATGGTCAATCCAAAACACTCCACGGTCAACATTGAGTCAACTAATACTTAGAAGCCTAATTAGCCAAAGTCATTAACATGAACATGGTGCCATTTTATGTCCTATACATGAATCAGTATTGTTATAATCATAGGTGCACAACTGTATTATTAAAACTACAAAGTCCAATCATATATCATATAAAACATCACATTTGTACTACTGAAACATTTCAATTCTACATTTGAAACATTGTGTTGCAAAGGTTATAAATGCAATGTTTCACTTATTTCATTTTGCAACCCAACCATATCTAAGTGAGTTTAGTGACCAAACAAAGCAATCACTTGTCTTAACTAAGCATAATTATAAAACATATATACATTATGAATCATGAAATAACAAGCAATGTTTCATTAGCACAATTCACACGTTTCAGATGTTTCGAATGCATGTTTCAAGTGTTTCTTGTGTTAATGCTCATGTATGAATAAATTATGCTTATGCCCATGAAATGCAAGTGCAAAATGCATGCTTAACACTGGGGTGTTACATACTGATTCCAGCAAATACCGAGCTCATCCAATTTGTATTGGAGATGTGTTGTTTTGTGTTGTGACAATGCCATTTGGAATTGGGGGTCAAATTCCAAGATTGAATGCCAAAGCATCCAAACGCGTGATATTGAAGAGATGCAATACCAATTCCCCAATTCCAAGCTCAATACCAATATCCAAACGGGGTGTAATACTGCTCTAACTCCAGTTTAGGATCGGCTGCCAACTGCTTTGAAGGACGTGAACAAGAGAAGGGGAATTGAAAGGGGAAGAAGAAACTTTCATAGCATATATTCACGAAGAATATTGTATATAAAGAGGTTCTAACTCCATAAAAGTGGTACTATATCTCATTGATACATATTTTTTTCGAGATAGTCAACAACATTTTAGCTTTAAATATTAACAAACGGCTTATATGTAGGATACTTCCAACCCATCTAGGAGAACTGCAAGTGACTTGACTGTTGGTGCTTGCACGTCAATACCCTTATGGTGTTGTTAAGAAGGTGTGGTGTTAAGGTTCGTCAGAGGATACACTTAGTACATAATCCATCATCTTAGTTTCACCCAATGGTCTCCCGCCTCTGTGCTTATTGTATATTTATTTTGTTTGTGGTTAATAAATAGTTGATATACGTTGTCGAGCTCATCCAATATTGGTGTTTCGAACATCACGCTTGCAATATGTTTTTTAGGTAACAGTATAAGACACATTTAAATGTATATTATCGTGTCATTATATTTTTCCGTTACAATGCACATGCACCTATAATTTTATAGTATTATTATCTTATCGTGCGATCCGTATGTTTTTAGTACAAAAGTTTAGTTGTCCCGTAGCAACACATAGACACGCTACCTAGTTATTCTAATGATACTTATTTAGTATCAGAAATCATAAATCAAAAACATTAATATTAATATTAATTAATATTTTTATATAAATTTGGTTAAATTTAAAATTATTTAGTTCCCATAATAGTATTAGCATTTTTTTAATTATAGAATGGAGGCAGTAAAACATGATAACAACTTCTTTTGTAGCTGAGGGGAGACTTCAACGAGACACGTGGCAGGAATTTGTGCTCGGTTTGCAAGCAACCGGGTCACAAGGCTAGCAGGCATAGAAGACCTGGACAACAGGTCTGTCTATATTAGTTTGTTAAGATAACCTAGTATACATGTTCTTATTTGTACTGTTATGTTTTATTCTAACATATGTTTTGTTCAGTTTTTAATATTATTTGCACTAACTCTTTTTTTCGAATCTGAAACAGGATGCAGGAAGCTCATCCTCCGATGTGGCACCCGTAGTACCTCTCCTTGACTACAACTACGACAAGGACCACAGGGCTGCTCACATGGAGTACGGGTCTATGGACGAGCAGCTGCCCCTTCTGAAGCCGCGCACACACACCCGGCTGTTCAGGTGGGACGAGCGTTACGCGCCGTATATACGGCGTGCCAGTTTCCTCGAGCTTGTCCGCGTGGTCCGGGAAGGTCTTCCGCCCCTGAACCCCGCACTCTTAGTGCAGCTGTGGACAGGTAGCTTATTTTTCCCCTAACACAAGTGTTATAGAATGATATTTGAAGTATATAACTTTTTTTCCTAACACAGGTGGAGACCGAAGACCCACACTTTCCACCTTCCATGCGGCGAGATGTCCGTGACCTTGGAGGATGTGAAGGCAATACTTTGCCTTCGCATTGGTGGCAGTTGTGTGACTGGCGTAGTGGACAGCGATGGTTGAAAGCAGAAGGTGTACGAGTTCTGTGGCCACTACCCAAATGACAATGAGGAAACTAAGAAGCATAAGTAAGCTACTTACTTGCTTCCAAATATTTTTATTGCAGTCTTTGTTTAAAATCGATGGCCTCTAATTGTCTTTGCAAATTTCAGGAAAACTTCTGGTGTCACGTCACAGTGGCTCATAGGGCGCTTCGATAACCTCGACCCACATGCTGGGCCGAGTACCGTGGAGATGTACGCTCGGGTGTGGCTGTGGCACTTCCTTGATACATTTTTATTCCCCAACGCGTCGGACAACGTCGTCAGCTGGATCTTTCTGAACATACTACGTCAGCCGTGGAAGAACATCGCCCTGTTCAGTTGGGGCAACGCGGTCCTAGCGTGGATGTACAGGCAACTGTGAGCTGCTTGTCGTCACGGATCGGGCTACCCGTCGCTTGGTGGTTGCTCGTACCTATTGCAGATCTGGATCTGGTACCGGTGGCCTGTCGGGCGCCCCAGAATGGCCAGTTTGCCCGTAAGTAATTTACTACGAAACTAATTACATTAGCATTGCGTACGAAACTTTATTTTAGAAATGACTAATTTATTTTTGTGTACAATGCAGAATTGGGAGCCTCAGGACACAATGCCTACAGCCTTGTGGGTTTGGAGTGGGGCAGAGCAGGTCATAGGGAATGTAGAGTGCAAGTACAGGGAGTACACCGACTTGATTGACGTGCTAACACACATGCACGTACGTTGGGGTCTTTGATTTGCATCCTAATAGTTTATCTTGTCAATGTTAAAGACTAACTAAATTGCTATTTGCTAGGTGTATTGGCAACCCTACGACGATCCCGATCTGCTGGGCCACTTGAGTCCGAAGTGTTGGCAAGAGAACGACGAGTTTCGGTCCGACGTCCCACTTGTTTTCTTCCACGTGGTTGAGATGCACTATCCCATCAGGTTTGCAGGCAGTTTGGCAAACATACGGACATGCCACCACCTCTTTACTCCACGGGCAAGGAGCTGCACATGTTGGTTCGCAAAATCATATTTATGTATCAACTAATTTGGCATAAGTACGCCATTGCATTTATGTGCACTAACACCATCTGAACTTATTGTAGTGTGGACCGCAGGCTGAGGATGAAGCAGAAGGACTGACGTGAGATACATGCACAATACATTGAGAGGTGGGAGAGAAGGGAGAAGCAACCGCTATAGGATGGCCCGCCACACGACCCACACGCCTTCAACGAGTACCTACGGTGGCTTCACAGGTCGACCTGTGTGCAGGTGAGGCAGGCGTACTAGGGGGGAGAACTTCCCGCCGACTCCGAGGACGACATCGTCGCCGACGAATACGAAGATGCGACTATGCGCGAGTCACAGCCACAGAGAGCCCCCATTCAGAGATACGTGGTAAGATTCTGGGTCCATGCACTTTGGGTGGGTTGTATTCCAGTTTTAGTAAATTGTAACATAAAGGTGAAACCTCGTTTATGTATGCAGGCCAGACAATTGTCAATGATGTCCAACGAAGCAACGTTTTAACTACACGATTGCAGGAACAAAGGGCGAGGCGCGCTTGAGACATTTGTGCACGTAAGCAACATGTTAAAAATATCCTATAATGTTGTACGAGTCAAAAGATAGTCCTAAATAATATGAGTCCACACATATGTTTGCAGAAAATGAGCAGGAGTTTGAGGAAGCTAGCCCAGAAGTTGAGCTACATGGACACTTCGTGGGAGCCACCAGCAAACCCTCCGCGTTCCCAGAGCGCAGCTTAGGCTTCTCTGAGAACACTTGCGGGCTCTTCGGACCCCGTGACAGGGTCCACCTCCGGCGTGCGTACACCACCACACTGCCCTGACAAGGCCCCAATTGAGGTAGAGGACGACGAGGACGATGGCTCAGAGTCGTCTGACGAGGACGAGGCACCGAGCTTCGGCATACCACAGCACAAGCACCCTATGCAGTAGGGCCCTTCCCACCTCGATCCTTTCCAGCAGGGCTTCTTCCAGCAGGGTCCTTTCCAGCAGGGCTTCTCCCAGCCAGGCCCGTACCCGCAGAGCTCTATCCACCTCGGTCCTTTCCAGCAGGGCAACTTCCAGCACGTACCTTTCCAGCAAAGCCCCTACCAGCATAGCTCGTACCAGCCTAGCCCGTACCAGCACACCCCGTACCAGCACACCCCGTCCTAGCCCAGCCCGTACCAGCACATCCCGGTGGACCCTTCCCAGCACCAGGAGATTGGCATGTCGCAGCTCTTTGATGCCCCGTTGGGAACCCAAGGAGACAAACATGTAAAACTAAATAAGAAAATTTTCTTATTTGCCTAGCCCATGTTATGTAAGAATGCCACAATCTAACACTAATTTGTCTTTTTATCTGAGCAGGGGCCGACCTATGTGCAGGGGACGAGCCATGCGCAGGGCCAAGGACGGGCAGCACCGCCATCGAGACCACACGGACGTTGGCTACACCCCCAACGTGGTGCCTACCAATCCGAAGAGACGGAGGCGACCGAGGGAGCCTTACACTTCTGGGACATAGAGTGCATGTAAGCATAGCAATTATATAAGGATAACATTTCAACGATCAAAAAATTATCTATGTGTTACTTACCAATGTCATATATACTGCAGGTTCACTTGGTCATTTTCGTGGCATGATGAAGTTGGAGACCCTTTGTTGCACTCTATGTCACCATTTATGTATCCAAGTCATTTATCGAAGAACCTACTTAGTGTTGAACTTATGTGTCCTAGTAGTGTGTCGAAATAATTTGCAACCACATATATTTGGAACTAATGGATTTGAGCTTGTAATGTGATGTTTTATGTGTTGCAGTGAACTTATAATGTGCAACTTGTAATGTGCTTATATTTTACTTTTCAAGTTTACTTAAGCGTTCGACGACGTGTAACAATATTTTATGGCTGCCGCTCCCTGGCTGGGGGAGCAACAACTCTGCCGCACCCTGCCTGGGGGCCGTGTTTCCTGCTGCTCCGTGCTTTGATCGGTAACATCGACCACATGTACTTTTTTATAATACTAGGACATGTTGAAAATAAAACACTTGCACGATCGAGGGAAACATTAGGCACATGGTACACACTTATTACAAGGTTCAACAATTCCACTACCACTTGCTCCAATATAAACATAGTTCAAACTCAAACACTGATATTAACGAACTAAACAATGGCATGTTACAAACTAAACTTAGCATGCCTAATAATGGTACCATATATTGAACTGAGTTGCGCCTTCCCCACAGTAACCCCCATTGACGGCGGCGGTGGCGGTGGCGGCGGAGAAGGGGGCCGTGCTTCTTATGGTATGAGCACTGGCAGTATGGATTGTTGCATAGTGGCTCTTCTGCATTGTTGATGCTGTCGTCCTCTGACTTGTCCTTGTTACCACTTCCAGGACCATACTCTAGATCAAAGATGCGTCCCTGTAGATATGTGACGTATTGTTGATGGGGATAGATAGGAGGAGGATCGACCCATCGAGTTGTAACAGAACCGACCAAATTATAAGAGCACAAGTACAAAAACAAGCATCGAAGCGCTCAAATTTTCGAACTTGAGCCCATATAATCCCGGTAGTCAATCGAAACCACGAAGGATTTCAAACCAACTCGCTTACAACCAGGATCGCATCATTCAACATACAACATCATACGTTACATTTCACAAGTAGTTCCGAAATAAGTTTACACACACACAGAGTCGCAATTATTACAAACCAAGTTTATAAAGTAGCGGAAGCATAACACACACCAGTTGTTAACTACTGCCAGTCTTGATGATCAACAACCCAAAAAAGCATGAGGAAAGGACATAAAAGATGATCACGCCCAAGTGATCTAGTCTTCTTCACCCGCAGGGTGGAGATAAGTCTTGCAGAAGCCTTGATAGAGCATATCATCTGCAACAGGAGGGAATAAACCCTGAGTACTGGAATGTACTCAGCTAGACTTACCCGTCGAAAACCAGAAATAAGATGACACCAAGGATTATGCAGGGCTTACACAAGAGGCTAGCTGACATAACATTTTGCATAAAGGCATAAGTAATTGAAACTCTTATAACCTGTACTAGCAGTTATTTTTAGCATTTACCTGTCATCTATCTTAGCACCTGTACTAAACATGCACTTGATTATAATCAAACAATTATCATCATTATATCCAGAGCAGATATGAATTGTGGCAATCATTGTATCATTCCCTTAACCACCGGTTCATTTAATGAGATCTACGTTGCCGCTGCTCAAGTCAAGTGCTCACTAACCGGGAGCGACGGCGATTCGAATCGAATTCCTATCCAGCTGGAGGGGTATTTCTAACACTCACCGTGCAGACCCCTGCCAGGGTCGCACAGGCCACCTTTTCATATGATTCAGGAATCGCGGGTCCGAATAATGTCGCGACCCCAAGGGCGACACTCTGCCAGGTGATAGGGACTCTAACCCCCCTTGGTCTCACGCCAATGTCCCCAAGCACATCCTTTCTCTCCTCCAAGAAGCAACCTACCATTCGATTCCCGGCCTGAACCACATTACTCGGCTTCGCGGTCGGAACGACTTATCCGGCCAACTAAGTGTTAGACTGCGTTCAACATGACTCAAGGACGTACAGCGAATCGGTCCTTAAACGACTCAGACGGGCATAGCTCCACACCCAAGACGTGAAGTGTCTTGCGGCTGTACTATCGAACTCCCGCCCGGTCTAAATTTCATTTTTAAGCATGGTTCCATCCACGATAGCCATAAAGCCACTCGTGACTCCTTCCTACATCTCGCGGATGACCGGAAATCACCCGACTTCTACCGTACTAAGCAGGGCTAAGCATTGACACGTGCCTAAACCTAATATAGGATTAAGTACGATATCTGGACAAGGACAGGTATAATGCAACAAGTGTTTTCATATAACTCCTACAACTTAATGCAGTAAACAATTAAAATACTCAAGATTAATTTATAAAACGCTGGGTTCAGCATGCACCGGGGCTTGCCTTTCAGAAAGGTTGCGGGTCTGTGGTCCGGACACTCGGGTAGATCTTCTGACGGAGCTTCCCCGACGTTGGGTTCTTCTGCTAATTCCTCCGGTTGACTCAGCACCTCCTCCGGTATCGCTTGTTCAAATTCGAGGAGTGTCACCCCCTCTGGTACACCTATTGCATGAGTGCATAATAAATCCCATGAATGCATAATGAAAGATGCAATATGCTCGGAATGAAATGCATTACAACAATTTAACGCTCTATTCAAATCACTTCAAAAGAGTAGGTGCAAATTTCCTCTCCGGTAGAGAAGTACTCACCTAATCTACTTAACCTAAGATAAAGCTGCTCATCCTCAGTTAAGGCCCTAACACCTAACAATTACAAAAGTAGCATGTCTTAGGATATCACACCATATCAATCAGCAAAACACCACAGTAAGCATTCTGGACAGCAGCTACTTGTTTTTATCACAACTGGAGATTTACAATTCCAAAAGATATGATCTAAGACAATCTGGAAAGCCTAAGAAATGCACTACAATTCACTTTCAGACCTCAACTCCAAACTCCTAAGTTTTCCATGTCAAACTTCACAAGTTCCAGAATCTGTCCTCTCAAAACAGAGAGTAGCAGATTTTGAACTGCCACCTTAAACAACAGTAACTCTCAAACTACTAAGCCAAATGCTTCCAAATTTTGACACAAGCTAGTTCATCAAGTTTACTCCAACTTTGGTATTTACAAGTTTTCCAACAACCAATTTTATCAAAGCCAAATTTAGAATTACTACTAGCTGTCCAGAAAACCTAAAATTACAAAGGTTAAACATTTATTGATGTGGCCAAAGACCCTTAAAACCAAACTAAGATTTCCAAAAGTTCACATGGGGTATAACAACACCAGAAAGCAAGGTGTGCCCACCTAGAATATTTATTTAAACCCATTTCTTAATTTACTTAAGTAATTAAGTGGAATTTCAAACATATATGTAAACTGCTCCTAAAATTCTACAAAAATTACAGGAGACTCTCTGACCCAAAAAGAGGCTACTGTAAAAATTTGAACTAAATTTATTCACAGAAACTTCCTACATAAAATTCACAAGCCCAAAAGGCTGATTTTTGTATAAATAACAAAGCATAGTAAAAAGTGTCAAACAACAGATTTCCTAATTTTCTTAGATACTCTAGGGTACCAAGACATTCTCCAAAAACTTATATGAACATTGTACATGTAGAAAAATTACTAAAATTCATTTAATTAACTCCTAGAATAAAATGATAGCCTTATAACTTGGAAATTACTTAAGCACTGATGCCCAAATTTTTACCAGAGCTAGGGCTAGCATAGAGTAACCTACCCACCAAATTTCATGATTTATGGAACACTACAGCTCAAGTTATAAATTTAACAAATTTGCATGCATTCCAAAACACATTTAAAGGATCTATTAAATTCTTACAGAATTTAAACATCTCATGCCAGATCCATATTTTTCTAAAATACTACACATCATGTAGACCCTAACAAAATTTATCTCATGATTTTTGGATCATTAAAACCCTAGATCTATATTTTTCCCACTTGTACAAAAATCAGTGACAAAATAATAAAAATGAATTTCATTTCGGATGAACTGGGCCGGCCCAGAAAACTCGGCCCACACACTCGCGCGCGCGCGGCCCGCTCAGCACCCCCGCCCGCGCGCGACACTGACGGGCGGGCCCCCGCGGTCAGTGACCGGATGCAGGGGAGGCGGAGACCCGCGAGCTCCGACGAGCTCGAGCTCGCCGGAGAAGAGCTCGCTCGGCCAATCGAACACCGCCTCGTGTTCTCCGTCACCCGGTGCGTCGATTGGTGATCGTGGAATGGATGGGGATGGGGTGGAAGGGGCTTGTCACCACGAGCGGCGGCCGGTGATGTCCGGTGGCGGCGCACCGTCGCCGGTGAGGATGTACGGTGCGGTCTAGGCTCGGTACGAGCTTCACCGAAGCTAGGCGGATCCATTTTGATAGGAAGGGAGGATGGAGAGAGACCCGAAGCACCCCGACCACGGTGAGGTCCCATGGCGGGCTCCGGCGACCTCTCGGAGACGGGGAAGAAAGCAATGCGGCTCACCTTGAGTCAAATCGCGGACTTCGGTGGGTCAAGGGGATGGAGGGTGGTGAGGCGGAGGGAGTGGCGAGGTCTGGCGGCCGGTGATGCGGTGTAGCTCGCGCTTGAGCTCGCCGGAGAAGAACAGCAATGGCGGCTCGGTTTCGGTGTTTTTGCAACTGGAAGAGAGGGGGCGGAGGAATGGAGGCCGGCTCGCGCGTCGTGGCGTCTTGAAGGCGTCGCGGCCTGACTGGTGGGGCCAGGGCCGGCGTACGGGCGCCACCGCGCCTCCACGCGTCGGCGTTGCCCTGTGGCCGGTCGGCCACTGACGAAACTGAATCGCAGTTCATTGACGCCATCGGTAGTGACTGACAGAGTGATTTCGAACGTGATTAACTTCGAAACCAGCCTGTTTCAGTCCAAGGTGGCAACATCAAGTTTGTAGAGCTACGCTAGGTCAACAACTTTGTCAATTGGTGTTTGGGCTGGTTTAGCCTATATTTCAAACTACATGGCCTCAAAGTAGTGCTTGATGAAACTGAAACCGGGGTTCAGTTAACGATGCCGACTGACAGCCTAAGTTCATGACACGATATCTCTTGAACCATTGAGAACCAGGCTTGGGTGATGTTGACAAAGTTGTAGGGTTACATGTGATCTACAAGTTTGTCAATATGAGTGAAAGCTGGTTTGGCCTGGTTTGCAAACTAAAAGCTCCTAAAGTAGGCATCAGTAAAACTGTAGGGTCAGATTCCAGACTTAGAAAAATTCTAAGTCTTGGAGCTACCTCTCTAACTGACTTGTGGGCCACTTTTGAGCATGTTAGGTTCAATTTCATGAGATGGTCATATTGAGACTTTTGTTCCCCATGAATTTCTTTACAACTTTGCTTAAGGGTGCTCTTTCATGCAAGGTCTCTAAATTAGACTTTTTAATTGATCAAACTAGAGCCTTCTAGGGTCAAATGGTGGTCAAACTTCTCTTGGAGGGCAAATTTGTAATTTTGGTCAACATGAACCTTGTTCCAAATGTTACCCTAAGTATAACTAAGGTGTTGTAGGTCATGATTGGCTACCTTACCTTTTTGTTACACCAACTATCAAATACTTCATGAAATAAATCAAACAAACCCTAGAACAATCACATGTGTTGCATCACATAAAATAACAAACATGAATGATGCATGCTTATGCTTATGCAAATGCAAATGCAATGCAATTAAGGACTAAACACTTGAAGTGTTACAGCCTTCCCCCCTTATAAAAATCTCGTCCCGAGATTTGGAAAGCGTACCATTTTTCATAGAATTCCTTATAACCATCCCGCAAATAGTCCTCCCGTTCCCATGTAGCGTCACTTTCACTACCCTGATTACTCCACATTACTTTATACCACTTAACCACTTTGCTTCTAGTCACTCGTTCCTGAGTATCGATCACTCGGACTGGCTTTTCTTCATAAGTTAGATCGGATTCCAGCCTGATATCTCCTAACAGAACTCTTTCCTCAGGAACTCGAAGACACTTTTTGAGCTGAGATACATGGAAGACGTTGAATATGGCACTCATTTCTGGAGGTAACTGGATTTTGTACGCAACAGCTCCACTCTTGCCTATGATTTGGAAAGGACCCACGTATCTCGGCGCAAGTTTCCGCTTAACACTAAAACGTTGGACACTCTTCATTGGAGAAACTTTCAGATACACGAAGTCTCCAACTTCAAACTCGAGCGGTTTTCTACGACGATCCGCATAGCTTTTCTGTCTCACTTGTGCTGCAGCCATGTGTTTCTGGATGGTACGGACTTGTTCCTCGGCTTCCTGGACAAAATCAATGCCATAATACCTTCTTTCCCCAGCTTCTACCCAGTTTAGTGGAGTTCGACACTTTCGACCGTACAAAGCTTCGAATGGGGCCATCTTAATACTCTCTTGATAACTGTTATTGTACGAGAATTCGGCTAAAGGTAACCATTTTTCCCAAGAACCCTTGGATGAAATGACGCATGCTCGCAACAGATCTTCTAAGATTTGGTTAACTCGTTCTGTCTGACCCGATGTCTGGGGGTGATAAGCAGAGCTTCTCACTAACTTGGTTCCCAGAAGATGATGCAAGTGCTCCCAAAAGCGAGCAGTGAACTGGGGACCACGGTCAGATATGATAGTACGAGGTATCCTATGGAGCCGGACTATCTGATTGAAGTACAACTCAGCATAGTCAGTGGGACGGTAGTCCACTCTAACTGGGATGAAGTGAGCTGATTTGGTCAAACAATCCACAATTACCCAGATGGAGTTATGATTTTTGACAGTAGGAGGAAGACCAACAATGAAATCCATACTTATCTCTTCCCATTTCCAACCTGGGATAGACAGTGGTTGAAGCAACCCAGCTTTCATGTGCACAGCTTTAACCCTACAACAGGTGTCACACCTAGCTACATATGCAGCTATCTCTTTCCGCATCTTGGTCCACCAATAGTATGGCTTCAAATCATAATACATCTTATTGCTACCAGGATGGATGGACAACTTAGAGGAGTGTGCTTCAGACATAATATCATTTCTAAGCTCTCGGTCCTTAGGCACAACTAACCTATCCTTGAACCATAGTACACCCTCTTCATCTATCCTGAACTGTGTAGTTTCTTGCTCTTTCATCTTACGCTTGATGTGGAATACACCAGTGTCAGTCTTTTGGAGCTTAATAATTCTGCTCTTGATATTACAACTGACAGTGATGTTATACAAGACTGCTGGATATAGAAGGCGAGATCGATGGAAATCAGTTTCGACTAAGGAATGGCAATGAGACTTACGGCTTAAAGCGTCCGCAACCACATTTGCCTTGCCTAGGTGATAGTGTACTTGAAGATTATAATCTTTAATCAACTCGAGCCATCTTCTCTGACGCATATTTAGCTCGGGTTGGGTGAAGATGTATTTGAGGCTTTTGTGGTCTGTGTAGATATTGCAAACATTGCCCAACAGGTAGTGCCGCCAGGCTTTCAAAGCATGAACAACTGCGGCGAGTTCTAAGTCATGCGTTGGATAATTCACCTCATGCTTCCGAAGTTGTCGAGAGGTATATGCAATTACTCGGCCTTCCTGCATCAACACACCTCCCAAACCTATGCCTGAGGCATCACAATAAACATCAAATGGTTTCTCGATATCCGGTTGTGCCAAAACGGGAGCTGAGGTTAGGAGGGTTCGCAGTTGGTGAAAAGCCGCATCACACTCAGGAGTCCAGACAAACCTGGTGTCCTTTTGCAGCAACCGAGTCATTGGCTTGGCTATTTTGGAGAAATCCGGGATGAAGCGACGATAATAGCCAGCCAAACCAAGAAAACTCCGGACCTCGTGAACCGAGATAGGAGCCTTCCAGTTCAGTACTTCCTGTACCTTGGCGGGGTCCACCATAATTCCTCCATCGGACAGCACATGCCCAAGGAAAGGTACTTCTCGAAGCCAGAATTCGCACTTACTGAACTTTGCATATAGTTGATGTTCACGCAGTCTTGTGAGGACTATACGCAGATGTTCAGCGTGATCTTCCTCATTCACAGAATATACCAGGATGTCATCAATAAATACCACCACAAACTTGTCCAATTCAGGCATAAACACCGAATTCATCAAGTACATGAAGTGTGCGGGGGCATTTGTCAAGCCGAAGGACATAACAAGATACTCATAAAGATCGTATCTGGTAGCAAAGGCTGTCTTTGGAACATCTTCCGGTCGGATTTTAATTTGATGGTAGCCAGATCTTAGATCGATCTTGGAGAAAACTTTAGCTTTAGACAACTGATCGAACAAGATGTCGATGCGCGGTAGAGGGTACTTATTTTTGACAGTGACTGCATTGAGAGGTCTATAATCTACGCACATCCGCAACGACTGATCCTTCTTTTTTACAAAGATAGCAGGACATCCCCACGACGACGAGCTAGGACGAATCAACCCCTTCTTCAAAAGTTCATTCAATTGCACCTTAAGTTCAGCGAGTTCATTCGGAGGCATCCTATAGGGTCTCCTAGAGATGGGAGCTGTGCCAGGCAACAACTCAATTTTAAACTCCACATCCCGATCCGGAGGGAGCCCCGGCAAATCATCGGGAAAAATGTCCGGAAACTCATTTACTATGGGAATTTCAGCCAACGCCTTGGCTTGCACAGCATGTACTTCCTTAGAGAAATCAACTTTTCTGGGAAGTTGTACCAGAAAACCCTTTTGATCTGTAGGGTCTCTGAGCATAACTACCCGAGTGGATGTATCAATGAGTACCCCATTCTGACTCATCCAATTCATGCCCAGAATAACATCTATGCCTAAACCCGGCAAAACCACTAAGGCAAGCGAGTACTTTCGCCCTTCTATCTCAAGCTCAAGATTCCCCACTACTTTATTTATGGAAATATTCCCACTTGCTGCGCTAATACAATAACCCCCACCTTCAACAGTATGCAATTTGTGTACAAACTCTGATACAAACTTAGGACTGATAAAGGAATGCGAAGCACCCGAATCAAAAAGTACCACTGCAGGATGTTGGTCAACTAGGAACTTACCAGCAGTGACAATCTCACCAGATGGGATTTCCTCAATACTATTATAATGAGCGTGCCCCTGACGGCCACCTTGGTTGACATTCTTCTTGGGGTAAGGGCAATTCATGGACCAATGGCCTGGCTTGTTGCAGTTCCAGCAAGGCATGTTGCTAGGAGGGACACTGGAGCTGCCTTGGCCCGAATTACTCTTTGGCAGAGCCACTGTATATGCCTTACGAAACCCAGTCTTCACTGGCGCCTTCTTTTGCGGAGGATGGAACTTAGCAGTTGTGGCAGGAGGGCGAGGAGGAGCCCTCGGGGCAGCTGGAGCTCGAGATTGTGAAGCACTCACCTCAATGGCCCTTTTTCGGCTCTTCGAGGCAGAATAAATAGCATTATTGTTCTCCTGGGTCAAAGCATCACTGATAAAATCATTAAAAGTAGTGCACTTGCTAGTACCCATCGTCTTCATCAGCTTTGGGCCGAGGCCCCTTTTGAAGCTAGCAATCTTTTTGGCATCGGTATCCACAAACTCCGTGGCATACCTTGCCAGGTTGTTGAAGGATTGCAGATATTCAGTCAAACTTTTATTGCCCTGCGACAGCCTCATGAATTCTGTGTGCTTGATTGCCATGAGACCTGGAGGAATATAGTTCCCACGAAATGCGGCCTTGAACTGATCCCAAGCAATAGGGACATTTGCAGGCAGTGTGGAACGATAGTGGCTCCACCAAATACCCGCTGGACCATGCAACTGGTGCGAAGCATATTCAGTCTTTAGCTTATCAGTCAAGCGAAGCAGACGAAACTTTTGCTCAATAGTATTTAACCACTCATCAGCTTGCAGTGGTTCCTCCACCTCCTTAAAGAGCGGGGGCTTAGTATCAAGAAAGTCCTTGAAATCACTATATTGATTGGGTTCTGGGCCCTGGCGGCCAGGACGAGCTTCCCGGTTAGCCAGCTGGCGCATAGCATCTGCCAACATGCGCTGCCCTTCGACCACTGTCTGCATCAGCTCAGCCGGGGTAGGTGGTGGCGGAGGGGGTGGCTGTTCCTCATCCTCATTGCCATGACCCCGACGAAGATTGTACGACATCTGCAAAATGCATAGCCAATGAGCACTGACGATGTGGGAAATTTGTAGATGAATTATTGTAAATATGTCAAACTGACTTCATGAAATAGACTTCTCAAAATATTCATGGCACAATAATTCATCACAACCGCACAATCCATTCCAGCGGATCAATTGGCGCAATCATGCGATAGAATCCAACAAGATGTACTTTGATAAAGGCTCACACACAAGGAGCACAGTAGTTACTGAACCGTTTACGTTAAAAATCTACGTGATTTTTGATCTTTTGCCGGTACTTGAATTTAATTTCAAAGTTTTTAGTTGACTGAAAAGGCTACTTCAAACTGATCACAAAGAGGCTTCTCAACGATAGAGTTCCATGGTGGATCATGACTAGCCACCTCGATACCAGCGCGTGCCAAGCAGCACAGCCTTATGTCGCGCGCCATAGGAGGCCCTCGGTTTCGTCGCGGCACCGAAGGGTGCTAATCGTGACACCATCATCGAACGCAACATAATAAGACATCAAGTTGTGATCGAAATTAACAGGTTCAAACTACATTCAGGAAACATACGGTTCAACCTTACATCCCAAAGTCAAGTTATTACAAGGCCTCACTCCTTCACAGGGAGGGCACAAAAGACGATCCTAACATTATAGGCACGTGATGACTACTCTAAGCATCATCCTCCGAGTCAGTGTCAAGGATCTCCCCGCCGTCCTCATCACTGACAGGCTCTAACTCCTCGTCTTCTTCTTCTTCTGGCTCTTCCTCTGGTGCTTCTGCAGGTGGGGCATCCTGTGGTCCATCAACCTCCACTTCATCATCATCCTCAGCCATGAAGATTCCTGATCCCATATCTTCATCTACATTGTTGTTTCTAGGTAGCAGGGGATTAAGCTGGTTATTCAGGCGGTGCACTTCTTCATGAAGGTTGTCATTGTATTCTTCAGCATTCTCCAACTGTTGCTCGAGCTCAAACTGACGAGCTCTCAGAACGTTCTCCTCGTGCCAGGCTTCATCCCTCTGGTTCATGACACGGACCAGCATGCGTTGATAGTTGCGGTTTGCTACTGTCAATCTCTGGACTGCAAGGGTTTCCTGGTCACGATCACGAATCACTTGCTCCAGTTGCTGACGCGCTGCATTCCTGGCAGCAGTCACTTCAGCCAACTCTGCCCTCAGCCTTTCCACCTCAGTAGGCTCAGGGCGGGGCTCACGTGGAGCGAGCTGGTGACGAGGTGCCCTGCCCCCAGTGGACTTACGAGCGGTCCTCTTGGTACGTGCCATCTGTAGCAACAAGATAAGATACGACTTAAAGTGAGGATCATTTAGGGGATACGAAATTTACTTTAGTCGGGAGTACAGAAATTTTTAAGGAGGGAGTAAATGATATGTGTGATATAATTAAACATGATGCATGCACGTTCCGTACGCCCTCTCACCTTAGTAGAAACCTAAAGTTCTAATGCTAGGCGGTGGCATACATACGTTCTCTCATATAAGCGAAACTATCGATCTACTCGTTACGCTGTTAGTGTTCCTGCAGAAAACCTCATTTCAGCCCAACAGTTTCCCAATATATGCACACAAGAAAGCAGTAATTTAAATACTTTCCATATACACATCCCCTGATGTATATACTTCAGTATCAAAGCTACCCGATATAAAGGTTCCCACAATTAAGTGCTTACGTAATTACATGGTTTAAACATGTAAGTATGCAAGTCACCAAAACTACTCTCCCCTAGATCGTTGGTTGAACGATCATGCTCTCACAACTCACACTTACCAGAGCGTCGAGGCAATTGATCCATACATTACCACCCAAGTGGATGGCATCCATACAATATCACGCCGTATGGACGACGAAACAAAAACAAACAAGGCCCCCAAGTTAGTCTTTATAATAAGCCACCTAAGAGTCCTTATTTGGGCTAAGGGATGTGATCACTGGCATACCTAAAAATAATTTTTAGTGTTTTAACCCTTTTTCATAATCAAATACTTTTGTTTTTAAATACTCATATGATGTGTTTAATGTTGAATTATGCTCCGATACCAGCTGTAACAGAACCGACCAAATTATAAGAGCACAAGTACAAAAACAAGCACCGAAGCGCTCAAATTTTCGAACTTGAGCCCATATAATCCCGGTAGTCAATCGAAACCACGAAGGATTTCAAACCAACTCGCTTACAACCAGGATCGCATCATTCAACATACAACATCATACGTTACATTTCACAAGTAGTTCCGAAATAAGTTTACACACACGGAGTCGCAATTATTACAAACCAAGTTTATAAAGTAGCGGAAGCATAACACACACCAGTTGTTAACTACTGCCAGTCTTGATGATCAACAACCCACAAAAGCATGAGGAAAGGACATAAAAGATGATCACGCCCAAGTGATCTAGTCTTCTTCACCCGCAGGGTGGAGACAAGTCTTGCAGAAGCCTTGATAGAGCATATCATCTGCAACAGGAGAGAATAAACCCTGAGTACTCGAATGTACTCAGCTAGACTTACCCGTCGAAAACCAGAAATAAGATGACACCAAGGATTATGTAGGGCTTACACAAGAGGCTAGCTGACATAACATTTTGCATAAAGGCATAAGTAATTGAAACTCTTATAACCTGTACTAGCAGTTATTTTTAGCATTTACCTGTCATCTATATTAGCACCTGTACTAAACATGCACTTGATTATAATCAAACAATTATCATCATTATATCCAGAGCAGGTATGAATTGTGGCAATCATTGTATCATTCCCTTAACCACCGGTTCATTTAATGAGATCTACGTTGCCGCTGCTCAAGTCAAGTGCTCACTAACCGGGAGCGATGGCGATTCGAATCGAATTCCTATCCAGCTGGAGGGGTATTTCTAACACTCACCGTGCAGACCCCTGCCAGGGTCGCACAGGCCACCTTTTTATATGATTCAGGAATCACGGGTCCGAATAATGTCGCGACCCCAAGGGCGACACTCTGCCAGGTGATAGGGACTCTAACCCCCCCTTGGTCTCACGCCAATGTCCCCAAGCACATCCTTTCTCTCCTCCAAGAAGCAACCTACCATTCGATTCCCGGCCTGAACCACATTACTCGGCTTCGCGGTCGGAACGACTTATCCGGCCAACTAAGTGTTAGACTGCGTTCAACATGACTCAAGGACGTACAGCGAATCGGTCCTTAAACGACTCAGACGGGCATAGCTCCACACCCAAGACGTGAAGTGTCTTGCGGCTGTACTATCGAACTCCCGCCCGGTCTAAATTTCATTTTTAAGCATGGTTCCATCCACGATAGCCATAAAGCCACTCGTGACTCCTTCCTACATCTCGCGGATGACCGGAAATCACCCGACTTCTACCGTACTAAGCAGGGCTAAGCATTGACACGTGCCTAAACCTAATATAGGATTAAGTACGATATCTGGACAAGGACAGGTATAATGCAACAAGTGTTTTCATATAACTCCTACAACTTAATACAGTAAACAATTAAAATACTCAAGATTAATTTATAAAACGCTGGGTTCAGCATGCACCGGGGCTTGCCTTTCAGAAAGGTTGCGGGTCTGTGGTCCGGACACTCGGGTAGATCTTCTGACGGAGCTTCCCCGACGTTGGGTTCTTCTGCTAATTCCTCCGGTTGACTCAGCACCTCCTCCGGTATCGCTTGTTCGAATTCGAGGAGTGTCACCCCCTCCGGTACACCTATTGCATGAGTGCATAATAAATCCCATGAATGCATAATGAAAGATGCAATATGCTCGGAATGAAATGCATTACAACAATTTAACGCTCTATTCAAATCACTTCAAAAGAGTAGGTGCAAATTTCCTCTCCGGTAGAGAAGTACTCACCTAATCTACTTAACCTAAGATAAAGCTGCTCATCCTCAGTTAAGGCCCTAACACCTAACAATTACAAAAGTAGCATGTCTTAGGATATCACACCATATCAATCAGCAAAACACCACAGTAAGCATTCTGGACAACAGCTATTTGTTTTTATCACAACTGGAGATTTACAATTCCAAAAGATATGATCTAAGACAATCTGGAAAGCCTAAGAAATGCACTACAATTCACTTTCAGACCTCAACTCCAAACTCCTAAGTTTTCCATGTCAAACTTCACAAGTTCCAGAATCTGTCCTCTCAAAACAGAGAGTAGCAGATTTTGAACTGCCACCTTAAACAACAGTAACTCTCAAACTACTAAGCCAAATGCTTCCAAATTTTGACACAAGCTAGTTCATCAAGTTTACTCCAACTTTGGTATTTACAAGTTTTCCAACAACCAATTTTATCAAAGCCAAATTTAGAATTACTACTAGCTGTCCAGAAAACCTAAAATTACAAAGGTTAAACATTTATTGATGTGGCCAAAGACCCTTAAAACCAAACTAAGATTTCCAAAAGTTCACATGGGGTATAACAACACCAGAAAGCAAGGTGTGCCCACCTAGAATATTTATTTAAACCCATTTATTAATTTACTTAAGTAATTAAGTGGAATTTCAAACATATATGTAAACTGCTCCTAAAATTCTACAAAAATTACAGGAGACTCTCTGACCCAAAAAGAGACTACTGTAAAAATTTGAACTAAATTTATTCACAGAAACTTCCTACATAAAATTCACAAGCCCAAAAGGCTGATTTTTGTATAAATAACAAAGCATAGTAAAAAGTGTCAAACAACAGATTTCCTAATTTTCTTAGACACTCTAGGGTACCAAGACATTCTCCAAAAACTTATATGAATATTGTACATGTAGAAAAATTACTAAAATTCATTTAATTAACTCCTAGAATAAAATGATAGCCTTATAACTTAGAAATTACTTAAGCACTGATGCCCAAATTTTTACCAGAGCTAGGGCTAGCATAGAGTAACCTACCCACCAAATTTCATGATTTATGGAACACTACAGCTCAAGTTATAAATTTAACAAATTTGCATGCATTCCAAAACACATTTAAAGGATCTATTAAATTCTTACAGAATTTAAACATCTCATGCTAGATCCATATTTTTCTAAAATACTACACATCATGTAGACCCTAACAAAATTTATCTCATGATTTTTGGATCATTAAAACCCTAGATCTATATTTTTCCCACTTGTACAAAAATCAGTGACAAAATAATAAAAATGAATTTCATTTCGGATGAACTGGGCCGGCCCGAAAAACTCGGCCCACACACTCGCGCGCGCGCGGCCCGCTCAGCGCCCCCGCCCGCGCGCGACACTGACGGGCGGGCCCCCGCGGTCAGTGACCGGAGGCAGGGGAGGCGGAGACCCGCGAGCTCCGACGAGCTCGAGCTCGCCGGAGAAGAGCTCGCTCGGCCAATCGAACACCGCCTCGTGTTCTCCGTCACCCGGTGCGTCGATTGGTGATCGTAGAATGGATGGGGATGGGGTGGAAGGGGCTTGTCACCGCGAGCGGCGGCCGGTGATGTCCGGTGGCGGCGCACCGTCGCCGGTGAGGATGTACGGTGCGGTCTAGGCTCGGTACGAGCTTCACCGAAGCTAGGCGGATCCATTTTGATAGGAAGGGAGGATGGAGAGAGACCCGAAGCACCCCGACCACGGTGAGGTCCCATGGCGGGCTCCGGCGACCTCTCGGAGACGGGGAAGAAAGCAATGCGGCTCACCTTGAGTCAAATCGCGGGCTTCGGTGGGTCAAGGGGATGGAGGGTGGTGAGGCGGAGGGAGTGGCGAGGTCTGGCGGCCGGTGATGCGGTGTAGCTCGCGCTTGAGCTCGCCGGAGAAGAACAGCAATGGCGGCTCGGTTTCGGTGTTTTTGCAACTGGAAGAGAGGGGGCGGAGGAATGGAGGCCGGCTCGCGCGTCGTGGCGTCTTGAAGGCGTCGCGGCCTGACTAGTGGGGCCAGGGCCGGCGTACGGGCGCCACCGCGCCTCCACGCGTCGGCGTTGCCTTGTGGCCGGTCGGCCACTGACGAAACTGAATCGCAGTTCATTGACGCCATCGGTAGTGACTGACAGAGTGATTTCGAACGTGATTAACTTCGAAACCAGCCTGTTTCAGTCCAAGGTGGCAACATCAAGTTTGTAGAGCTACGCTAGGTCAACAACTTTGTCAATTGGTGTTTGAGCTGGTTCAACCTATATTTCAAACTACATGGCCTCAAAGTAGTGCTTGATGAAACTGAAACCGGGGTTCAGTTAACGATGCCGACTGACAGCCTAAGTTCATGACACGATATCTCTTGAACCATTGAGAACCAGGCTTGGGTGATGTTGACAAAGTTGTAGGGTTACATGTGATCTACAAGTTTGTCAATATGAGTGAAAGCTGGTTTGGCCTGGTTTGCAAACTAAAAGCTCCTAAAGTAGGCATTAGTAAAACTGTAGGGTCAGATTCCAGACTTAGAAAAATTCTAAGTCTTGGAGCTACCTCTCTAACTGACTTGTGGGCCACTTTTGAGCATGTTAGGTTCAATTTCATGAGATGGTCATATTGAGACTTTTGTTCCCCATGAATTTCTTTACAACTTTGCTTAAGGGTGCTCTTTCATGCAAGGTCTCTAAATTAGACTTTTTAATTGATCAAACTAGAGCCTTCTAGGGTCAAATGGTGGTCAAACTTCTCTTGGAGGGCAAATTTGTAATTTTGGTCAACATGAACCTTGTTCCAAATGTTACCCTAAGTATAACTAAGGTGTTGTAGGTCATGATTGGCTACCTTACCTTTTTGTTACACCAACTATCAAATACTTCATGAAATAAATCAAACAAACCCTAGAACAATCACATGTGTTGCATCACATAAAATAACAAACATGAATGATGCATGCTTATGCTTATGCAAATGCAAATGCAATGCAATTAAGGACTAAACACTTGAAGTGTTATACGAGTGAACCCACAGTTATCTAGGCAGCTTGAATCCTGAAAACACATCTACCAATAAGTACTTCTACAAACCAAATGCAAATATAAAAAAAATGAGAGTTCAAAGGAAATACAAATCCTCGCGGGCATCTAAAGAAATGACGGCCTCCACCGTCACAGTTGTTGTACATCTGCATGACGCAATCCTCACCGTGGCGACATTTTTGCCAATCTTCTGTGCGGTTGTCGTATGATCTAAGAGATCTCTCACGGGTGAAGTCACTCTTGCTCTCCAAAGAAAATTGTTCTATAGGTTTCTCAAAAGAATCAGGACCTAGAGAACCCTCCCACACAATCGAAGGTCCCTTCCCCACTCCCTCTCCTCTACCTCTGCTCGACGAACTTCCGCCCGACATTTGAACTACAACTAAACAAGAAAATAACTTGTGTGATGGCCGGGAGGGGGGCGCGGCGCCGAAACGACGAATGACCACAGCTCAAGAGGAGAAGAGAATAAAAGACGTTCTACGCTTGCCGCTCCTTGATCTGAGGAGCGGCAATGATGCTGAGGTGGCAGTGGCGAAAAACGGGCACGGGGCTTGCCGCTCTGCCCGCCGCTCCTCCAGGGGGAGCGGCAAGCCCCGTGCCCGTTTTTCGCCACTGCCATCTCAGTAGCATTGCCGCTCCTCCACGTGGGGAGCGGCAAAGTTGAAATGTCGCTCTCTTACGTGGGGAGCGACCAAAAGTGTTAGATATAAAAAAACCTTTCGGTGATAAAATTAAAAATAGTTTTTAAAAAGTATTAAAAATAAAAAAAAAATTCGCAGGAGACCATCGATCGAGCAGAGAAAATCCCTTCGGAGTTCGGACGGTATATGCCATGGCAAAGGCAACGGTGACGCGACGCCCGTCCCGTTCCCAGCCTTGAGAACCACCTAGCGGACGCCGAGCTGCAAGTAAACGGCACCGACTCCCAACCGGAAGAGGCGAGCCGGACAAAGTCGCCTCGTCTCCACCTCGTCCCCAAGGTTCTACCCTCGCCCCGATCCGATCCGATCTGATGGAGGGCGGCGACTCGTCCGGCGCCGGCGGCGGCGCCGGCGGCGCCGTGGCTGCGGCGGCCAAGTGGCGGAGCGACGCGTCGCGGGCGTTCCAGTACTACCTGGACCGCTCGACGCCTCACGCCACGGGGCGGTGGCTCGGCACGCTCGCCGCCGCGGCCATCTACGCGCTGCGGGTCTACATGGTGCAGGGCTTCTACATCGTCACCTACGGGCTCGGGATCTACCTCCTCAACCTCCTCATCGGCTTCCTCTCCCCCATGGTCGACCCCGAGCTCGACCCCTCCGCCGCCGCCGAGGGGCCGGCGCTGCCCACCCGGGGCTCTGACGAGTTCAAGCCCTTCATCAGGCGCCTCCCCGAGTTCAAGTTCTGGTCAGATCTCTCGTCCTCGCCCCCAGATCTGTCTCTCCGCCTCGCCAGATCCATCTGGCCTTCTTACTACCTCCGGTCGGCTGGGGTGATTCGCTCCCGTGTGTTTACCTATACTGGAAGGGGGCGATCGGATCGGCGTCGCTAGTTTAGTTCTCGTCGTCCTATCTTCTCTGTATAGCTAGGCACGACTACTCATAATCCAGACAGAGCCAAGCCAATTTGCATTTCGGAAACCGGTTACAAATCTGTCTTACTTTCGAGGTACAGTTGCTCAGCTACTCCTGACCGTCCCCGCAGGCCGCAGTAAGTTGTATATTTTGCACACAAGTCTACCAACTGTGGCAAGCTGATGTTCATGTGCTTGTGTCCATGAATCCATCATCAATAGGAAACATAACAGTACAAAATCATAAACTTGTGTTAGATTTCTGTGTCACGAAGCTTGCGTGTCACCTGACTAAGGTTGTTTAATTCCAAATCAGCGTGCCATGACCTTAGGTACAAAATTATTGTCGATATGTGCGAATTAATGCTGGACTCCTGATTTACATATCCTCCACCGACGCAACCAAGCCGTGTAGCCTGTCAATTATCCCCCAAACCACAGCCAAATCCCTGAATGAACCCACTCAAGGCATATTGTGTCCCTTAAATTGCACCATATATTGTTTTGTGATTCAAGTGGATGATGTGGAAAACATAATACCTCTGATGTAGTTCCACCAAAAAAAAATAGATAGATAATAGTACTCGGGCTTTCATCCTGGAAATTAGAATTAGTATGAAGTTCCTTCATCCTTCATTTTGGTTGAAATACATGTATTTTTAATGATGTCTCTCAGGACTAGTCCAACTCTTTGAAACGTTTTGGTTATTATTGCTGAATCTCTGTTTCCTCTTTAAGAATATGTCTGGGTCATCATTATTAGTGAGCTGCTTAATGCGTATAGCTTCTGTTCTTCCAAATGGCAGCCACGCAATAGGTTTAGGTTGTCAGAGTCCTGTTCATCGCACATTCAAAAGTCCGCATTGCCTAGTTACTATTGCTCAGCGGTCTGACCTTTTGTCTATGCACTACCCATGTGCTTGTTCTAGTGGGTTTTAAGTTGTATTTTGTGACATTTCTCTGCAATATCATTTTCCGATGGTGGTTCCGTGGAGGTCTCTATAGCTAAACATGCACGGGATGGATTTACTGATATGGCAGCTAAAAATACGACTTACATCGTAACCCGACATAGTTTGTATCATTTATATTTCTGTGAGCTATTAAGGTAAAATTCGTTTTAGCCCAAGTTTGAAGTGTTTCCACTTTGGTGAAAGAGTTCAGGTAGCCAGATACTGATGGTTTCTTTCTGAATTGATCATTGCCTTCTGAAATTTACATCAGGAGTTTTCTGTTAGGGGTTCAGTCTTTTGTTGATAGTTCACCATAACTAGTGTCGTGTACTCCTTTTTCTATTTAACCACAGTTGGGAGTTGTGTTGATTAAACCGTTACCAGCTGCAAGGTTTTATTGTGAGAATGCTATTGATAGCATGCATACAAAATGCAGCATACAAAGTGTTTTGACTGCTTTCTATGTATTCAATGATTATAATTTTATCCTTCTGGGCCAGCTAGTTCATTTCTATCCCCTTTGCTTTTCTTTGAAATCCATATTAGTTCAATCAAATGGGCTTTGGGTGAGGACCCAATGACCCAGAGAGAAAGCAAAACTTGCATCCCTAGTGGTTGCTCATTTGTTTCTAGTATTTTCTAAATTAATTCTTTTTATTCTTAATACAGAGGATCTTTCCTGGGGCTCCTGTCCAATATATCCCCTAACATCTATTTCCTTATCTTTCAGGTATGCAATCACAAAAGCTTTTGTTATAGCTTTTGTGATGACTTTCTTCTCAGTGTTTGACGTTCCTGTATTCTGGCCCATACTTCTCTGCTACTGGGTTGTTCTCTTTGTCCTTACAATGAAGCGCCAGATTGTGCATATGATCAAATACAAATATGTGCCTTTCAGTATTGGGAAGCAGGTCAGTACCTACCATTTTTGTTTATTCACTGAATGGTCATGCGCTTGACGCCAACTGCTGTGGGTATCATGGGAGTTGCTTGTCTAAGTAACACATAGACCAATATTACCAAGTCGTCTAGTCAGTCCTAGTCGCCATGGGACTGACCAGGCGACTAGTCGCGATTAGTCATCGGCCAGGTCAACTAGTTGGTCCTAGTCGTCCTATATATATCAGGAATTCAGGACTAATATACCAAATATATACTAATATACTATATGTTCTAGAGTACAAATCAAGCATGAAGATAATTCTAGGGTGGTGGCTGCATAGAGGGTTGCAAATTGGGCTGAAAAACATGAGCCCAAGTGACCTAAGCCATCCCAGATGCAGCCCATGTCCTCAGCTGCCCAGCAATTCCATTCTGTTTCTGGTTGTCCGACTAATTGTGATTAATCGAGGACTAATCGGATGACCAGAAAACTAATCGGCCTAATTGAGTTGTAGTCCCTATTCGAGTCCAGGATACTGACTAGGACAACTCATCACAATTATTCAGATGACCTGATAACACTGGCATAGACTGTTTCTCTTTCTGTCTATTAATAAGGTTTGTGTTCATTAAACGCCATTAAATGGGGTCCATGGATCAATTTTACCCGTATTTTGTGATGTTAAAGAAATGCTTGTGTAGTTGCTACACAGTATTATGTATTTGGTAAAGTGTGTGTTGTCACATTTCTCATGATTTGCCCCACAATTGTGATGGCAGAAATATGGTGGGAAGAAGAGTGTCGCGAGCACCAGTTCCTCAAAAGACTGATTCTGAACCTACCCCAGTAGGAAGCTTGGCAGGGGAACAAGATACGGTGTGCTAAATACCAAGTGTAATACTTCATTCATATCTAGAGGTAGACGGATATTCGATCCTGTTTCTGACTCTGGGCTCACTGTTTAATTCGATATTGTGCTTAGATTGCTTCCTCCTATGCTTGTATAGCGAGTTTCGCGTCTCAGATAAATTATTTCGTTTAGTTACTACAGATATCTGGGCCCTAAAACAATAAGCTCTATGCTCTCAGCATGGTGTTTGGTTGGGAGTTGGACCCGTGAAGTAGGCGGTTGTTTTTTTGTATGAAACCAGAACAGAATGCTAAACTTTGAACGCAGAATATTTGGCCCACTGTTTCATAAATAAACTATCAAACATCAAAAGTCAAACGCAGAATATTTGCTGTTTGCGTTTGACAATTCTTTTTTCCTCGAAACGTGGCCCCTCCCTGGCCCCCTATGATAACGGAAATGCAGTAAGTTCTGTCATCCAGAAACAGACGGGGGAAAACAACCGGAATCACACGCTAGACTAACCTACTGTACTTGATTGATTAACTAGCCTAGACAAGATCTCGTGGAACAGAGCGACTGATGGTGACCAAATTCGTCAATCAACAACACAAGACTCAAGTTTGCAAGACAACTGACAAAAGAAAACTGCCAGCTAAACAAGTATTTTGGGGAAATCCTCTGGATGTTCTTCAGTTCACGCCAGGCCGCTGCTGCCCGCCGGTCGCTCAGTCTTCACCTTCGTTGGCTCATCTGGATGACTGGATCAACCACATAACATCCATCCATATCCATACATATATGCATAGAAGTATGCAGCACAACGCCACGGTGACTGGGCACAGAACCCGATTCCCGAAACCCGAAAATTTGGGTGCTAAATCAGGTTCAAGCTCGAGTTACCCGATTTTATATTGGTGAATTCGGGTTAGAGCATCCGGTACCCGAATAACCCGAACTCTCCTCCACATATACCTCTCTCTTAGATCCAACCTTCCCCAGATATTTTCTACCTCCACTTACCTCTCCCTCGCCTCTCTCCTCTTCAAGCCATCAAGCCTGGGTAGCAACGCCCCAGCGCTCCTCTTCCAGCCACCAAGAAAAGCAAGTATTCTCTCTTTCTCGAACTCTCTTCCTCTACAGTTGAGAGGGGCGAAAAGGGGGCGACTCGCGCTCCCGCCGGCGAGGTTTCCGTTCCCCTCCGCCTCCGGCGGCCTTTGGGTCCTCGGATGTGTGGGGGAAGGGTGGATCTTCGACCGGCGGTGTAGATTAGGTACCTATGTTAGGGGTAGTTCTCCAGGTGGCGGTCGTGAGGTGGTGACGGCGTCGCCATGGTGGAATAAGGTACTCACGGCCTTCTCCCACCTCGTCTTCACATTCTCAGGTGTCGGCAATGGGCCGGTGAGGTCGGAATCCTCTGGATCTGGAGACCGTGTTCGAGATCCAGATCCGGTGGGTTCTTTTTCTGGAATCTTGTCGGCGGTTTCTTGTAGTCTCAGTCAGCCGCTGGTGCTTTTGATGCTCCTGAGCGCCGTTGGAGGATACTGGAGTGGTAGATCTGCTGAGGTCGTCGGCGTTTCTGCAGCTCCTTCCTTCGGCGATGCTTCTTGGAGAACAAAGGTAGAACTTGGCAAATCTGGATTTATATGTGTTCTGGATCCTGACGGGTTCTTCCTTTCTCCATCCCTAGTCTTTATCGGCGTTTGTCTGGTGAAGTCTCTTGGGATGTTTGTTGACCAGTTTGGGAGATCGGGTTGTCCCACCGATTTTGGTGGTTTGCATCTCCTTCTGGATGTCCTCTGCTCTGGTGTGTTGGGGTTGATGCTGTTCATGGCGTCGGACCTCTTCGACACCGGTGAGGTGATGGTCGTTGGCCATCTTGTTCGGCCTGTTCGTTCAATGTTTACACGACATGTTGGATTCCCGACGTGCTACACTTGGTGCCAGTCCAAAACTTTGAAGATGCTTCGTCGGAAAGGTGGTCGGCCTCTGGGCGTCTTCTCCGGCTGCCGACAACGAGAAGGACCGGGAGTTCCTTACAAGGACTTGTTTGTAATTTTCTTTTCTTTCAAGGATGTCTTTGTAAGGTGTGTGATGTAAACTATCAGATATTTCTATGAAATATAACCTGGTTTCTCAAAAAAAAAAGAGCAAAGTAGTAGTACAAGTACCTCTAAGCTCTAGGATTCCCTTCCCATGCGAGCACCAAGTAGTAGCAGGTCACAGCTATGGAGAGCAGTAGAGCACCGAGCCACCGAGAGCTGCAGGTCGCAGGCATGCGTTCAACACTCAGGAGGATTTGGGGATTCGTCACCTCCAGAAGACCACGCAAGCACGGCTCCACAGCTGCAACTGGCTCAAGCCCTCCCGACGTCCTCACTTCCCTCTCTCAAATCCGCGCATCCATGAGCCAAACCTTACGCTGCTCAAGCGATGAGATCAGATAATTTTTGTTGGCAACGACCTGAAATTTCAGGTCTTCTCTTTCCATAGCAAATATTGCGTAGCAATTCTCAAAACCTGAATTTCTAAAAACCCGAAATACACAACCTGAATTTTTCGGATAACCTGAATGCCCAGGGCTAATGCCACCAGCGACGTCAGCATGCGTTTGTGCCCCTGCGGAGGAGGCGCAGAGGAAGAGGAACCTCTCGGGACGGAGCAACGCTAATGGTGATGTACTTCATTCGATAATGATCCAACTTGACGTCCGTCCATGACTTCCGTCAATACGCAGCTCCCCTAACTTGGACGTCCATCCGTGACTTACATCCGGACGCGGCTCCCAGTAATGGACCTCAAACAGAAAAAAATTTCCACTCCCTTGTTATCCGCCCGTGCCCCCCACTTCATTATGTTTATCCGCTCGTCCCGGAAACAGCGTGGCCGCTCATTATCTGTGCCCCTTCCCCCACCACACGTCGGCGCTCGTCAGCTGTTGTGCCATGCCCCACCGCCCCCGCGCCCTATCACCGGCTGCGCAGCGCGCCTATCCCAGACACCTGTGCCGCTCGTTCTCTCACCATCCGTCCGTCCGTCTCCCATCGCTGTCGCGCACGCCGCTGACCCCGTCATGGCCGCTAGGGCGTATGTGCCATGTCGCCTCAGGTATTCCCCAGCCGAGCAAGGGCACCCACGAGCGCTGGCAGTGCTGGTGGTGCTCGCGCGTCGCAGCTCGGCGCCGGCTCCGACCCGACGACCAGAATCGACCGACCCGGCCTTCCCCTCCCGCATGTTGCATATGTGTGTTTCGAGTGTTTTAGTCGTTTTTCAGATGTATGTTGCAATTGTTTTCATCTTGATGTTACAAAAATAGATCAAGGGATGTTGCACATATTACATATGTTGCAAGTGTTTTAAGAGGCATGCTGCAAGCATTTGTTCAAAATGTTTCATCTATTTCTATACGTATGTTGCAATCATTTTTTTATCTAGATGTTGTATATATTGCAACGGTATGTTCTAAATGTTTCAGTTTTAAGTTGCAGCAAGTGATTTCATGTTACAAGTTGCAAGGTGTTTTATTTTAGATGTTTCATGCGTTTCACACACATGTTGAAAAAGCATGTTTCTAAATGTTTCATCTGTTTTGCATTCATGTTGCATGTGTTTTAGGTTGCTCGGGGCGAGCCAGGGACCTGCGAACGGGGCACGCGGCACGCGGCATGCTGGGGGCCGACGAACGAGGGCATGAGGGCCGGCGGACATGGGGGAGCTGCGGTCGGGGCACGCTTGGGCGTGCTCATTCTCAGATGCTCATCCCCGCTCCTGAGGGCCGCACAGAGAGACAGAGGAGGGGGTCAGGGGCGATCGGCGTGTGTAGAGACGAGGGCGGAGTGCGTGGTGGGGCAGGACGAAGGCGGACGAGAGGCGGGCTACGATGGGCCTGTGACTGAGAGCTGAGCCACGGTTCGGTTCACTGGGACTGAGACTTGCGTCCGGACGCGCTGCGGGCGCCAGTGCCTCCCTATTTCATTCCGGGTAGAACTCGCTGGCCGACGTCCCCAACGATGGCGTGTGCACGATGGATAGCGCCATAGGAGCCTATGCAGATCATTATTTGGACGGCATCTTCGGGGACGTGACTTGCCGGAACGACGTCCTGTCGGTCTTCTTCTCCCACAGCGACACGACAAGAGCTCGCTGGGCGACAAGTTGGCCGGCGGCTTGATGCACACAGCATCTGGTTTCCTATCTGGGGGGCGGCTGTGACCCTGACCAGTGACCATATGACCACGTAGGCGCTAACCGACGATGTCTTCCTCGGCCACGCACACCGCCTTGGTGTTGCATTGCTTGATGGCTTTTTCATCCGAGGGTGCAGGGGACAGGACCTGCACGATGGTGGCCAGTGCGATGCCCGCGAAGTAGCCGCACGGCACGGCATATGTAGGTGCATGGGACGCCACACGCCAGCGGTCTCCACAGCGAGGACGGGCGGACGGCCGCCTTGGTGGCAAAGATGACCTGGCGCTCCACAGAGCCGGTGCCTGCCAAAGTGCCGAGGTACCTCGTGCATCCGATCACCCTCCTCTTGCTCTCCTCATCAGGGGCCCATGCATATTTGTTGCTTGTGATTCTCCGACCGGCAATATTAAAAGTGAGTTCGCTCGAGGGGCGAGTGGATCCAGCATCCGCCGCAGAGGAGTAATGAGACGAACGGCAGCGCGGGACACACGGCTCCGGTAGACGGAGGGGCCGCCGCGGGTCACACGGAGGCGCGGCGCGGGGTGGGGATGGTGGGGGAGTGTCCGTCTGGTCGGAGCAGGGCAACGGCGGTGGATGCCTGGTCGCCAGCGCCGGATCTAGAGGACTAGGAGAGCAAGGAGACCGGGAGGGACAGCGAAGGAGTGGGAGGCCGATTATTCGGAATCACAGGGTCGGGGCCTCGTTTTCCATCGCCGTTGTGGGCGATAATTGACCGCGGTGGCGATCTAGATAATCATCCTCACACAAACCGTTTGGCGGGCTTATTTCGCTTATTCCGCTCAGAATCCAAGCCAACGCGGTTCCAAACAGGGCCGTAGTGTGCCCTGCCCCTGCCCGGTTCAGGGAGCCAGTTCCCTTTCATCACCAATGAACGCCCCTATGTTTTTTTTAGGTTAACGCCCCTGTATGTTATATGGTGGTGGTGCTTTCTCTCTCTCTCTTCTTTTCTTTTTTGTTGGGAAGTGAAGTGGTGTTGGTTGTGGTGAGCTTTGAGGTTTTCACGAGATGATGGGTAAAGATCTACAAAACTGTAGGTGAAACACACACACATACTACACACTAACGCAGATGGAGACAACATTTGCATCCGGCCCTTCGTTTTTCCTTTTCCTCTTTCTTGCTAAGCATCTCACCAAACCCCCAATGTTGATTTTATGTGCGGATAATGCTAGTACCACGTGACACACGGGCGACAATAGAAATACGTAAAGAATAAAATCCACAATTGATATTATTCCCGCTCCATGTTAAACGGCATGGCAAATAATGGACAAGAACCAAATTTTAACAATTCTACAATCTGTACAATGCAAATGCTTTCGGAACTTTTCCTTTTTTTTTTTGAAATGGATGGTTTCATATTTGAAATCCGTGCGCAGATTACTAGTACTAGCTAAATTCAAAGGATTCAGATTCCCATCAAATTTCTTATTGGTCCGGCTTATTAGCCATGCTACAATGTTTTTCTCTCACAACAAAAAACAATCACCGCGGAGCTGCAAAATCCATGGACCAAATAGCTGGATGGGTGCTGCAATGTCGTCGCTGCTGTTCGACAAAGCCCATATTGGACTGGTTGGCTGCTTTGCTGGGAAAACATGTGTGCATAACAAGTATATACTAGCACGGCAGCCGGCAGGCACGCTTGTAGAGGCGCACGAACAGGAAAATGAGTTATAAACAGTAAATGACGTACACAGCAAACACGTTGTGTGTGGAGAGTAAACAGTGGTGAAAAGTAAAAGTGAACACTGACTGAGGTGTACAGTATCCGAACAGTGTTTGCTGTGAACAATAGCAGGGGGGCTGGCCGGCCTCCAAATTAGTCACCGATTAGAGTTTAGCTATTATTTAAGTGAATGGGAACAAATGCAGAGTCGCTTTGTGATAGCCTTGCTAATATGAATGAAAGCAACAAGTAAACCGATCGAGGAAGGATTCTTAGTGTGTATAGTTGAAAAGATGAGACCAGTACAAAACAAGTAGGCACGCTAGATCCATCAGACACGTCTATCACGCATACCGAACAAATGATGTTTAGCTAGTCACGTCGTCGCTAGCGACTAGCTAGCTAACGAATCACGATTATGACGTCCACACCAAACATTGCGGGCCGCGGGGGACGTCCTGTTGAGACAATCAGACCTCATCAGAGGAAGCGGTTGAGGTACTCATCGACGGTGGTATACTTGACATCCGGGTACAGCTCGCTGGCGTCCACCCCCTTGGCCGGGTCGATCTCGAAGCCGGCCTGCTCCCCACGCACGTACCCGGCGTGCCCGATCGCCAGGATGATGTTCAGCGGGATCGGCGACTCTGCACACGCAAGCATGGAGGACACCGTTAAAACCTGTGCAATACTGCAATGGATCATCCACGGATGAACCAAACCAACCTTGGATCTGCTTGAGCACGGCTTCCTCGGGCACGTACTCCCGCCGGAACGTCTTGCCGGTCTTCGTCTCCCACAGCGAGAGCAGCTCGTTGTGGGACAGCGTGTTGGCCGGCGGCTTGATGTACAACGTCTTGTTGTCGGCGCGCGGGTCGTCGGCTGCCAGCACCGTGTAGGTCCCGATGTCCGCCTCGTCGACGAACACCACCTTGGTGTCGCCGTCGCCGAGGACGACCGCCTTGTCCGTGGGCGGGCCGGGGGCGAGGAGCTGCCCGATGTTGGGGAGCCCGTAGCCCGCGAAGTAGCCGGCCACGGCGTAGGTGTAGGGGATGCCCGCGGCCTCGGTGGCCCGGCGGATGCCCACCTTGCCGCTTAGGATGGACTTGCCCGGCTCCACGATGCCCGTGCGGTCCACGTCCAGGCCGAACTCCGACGGGAAGAACCGCTGTATGCATATATGCGCAGGAACGAAGCAGATAGATGTCGGCACGCAGTACGCTTCCAGTGCAGCAAGGAGAAGGAATAAGAACAAGATACAAGTCTAGAACAAGCAGGACACGACCGACCTTGACGTTGCCGGCCTCCTTGATGGCATCGATGAGCCTGGTCTGGTCGGCGATCTGCATCTTCCCGACCGTGGAGATGACCACGTCCGCAGCCTTGACGGCGCTCACCAGGCTAGCCTGGTCGTACAGGTCGCCCTTGAGGAGCGTCACGCCGGCGTCCTGGAAGCTCTCGAGCAGCGCCGCCTTGGCCGGGTCGGAGGGGGCGGTGTCCCTGACGAGCGCCAAAGTCGGGTGGCCGAGCCTCGCGCTCGCCGCCACGACATGCTTGCCCAGGTACCCCGTGCCGCCGACCACCAGGATCCTGCTCTTCTCCGACGCCATCCTGATTGTTAATTACTAGCTACCGGGAAATAATCAAATAATGCAGGATCGATGCAGTTTGCTTAGCCTGTTGATCGGCGTGTTAGTTTCTGGACCTGAGGAATCAAACGCCACTATATATATAGGAAAATACTCTGGCAGCTGGTTCCATGGATATCGTTGTTTTTTTTTTCCGCACGAGGCTAGCCCCATTTCCATTTAGATAAATAGAAATACAAATGTCTGATGTAGCAGAAGAGCAAAAAGAAAACATGTTACTCCCTCCATCTCTAAAAAAAATAGAATTCTGGAACAATGTCAAGTGTTAGTATGTCAACTTTAATCAATTATAGATAAACAATATAAATATTTATAATATCAAATAAATATCATTAGATTAATTATAAAATATATTTTATAATAAGTTAATTTAGAATCATAAATATAAATAATATTTATTAGAAATTTGGTCAAACGTGAACTAATATGTAACGTGTACTTGCATTCTTTCTGACGTAGAGGTGCCTCCAGCGTGTCTGCTCTCTGCCTCGGAGTCAGCCGAGGAGCAGAAAGAAAACAGGCTACTACCTCAAAAATGGATTTATCATTTATATACGTGGCCGCAGGGACTATCCTGGCCGTATAAGGGCAAATAATGAATAAGATTACCCAGGACTCTAAAGAGATACTCTAAAGCTTTCGAGTATGAATATAGAGTAAAAACTGCTGCACTGGGTACTCTAAAATGATACTCTATCCTTTCTCTCACTCTATATTTAGAGTAGTACAGTGCTTACTCTATAGTGGGCAGTGGCGGGCCCCACTAGCTAAACAAAGGAAAAAAATGTTATAACTCACAAACCAAAAATTCAAATTAAATTTCGATTGCATCATTAAATTCGTCTCAATAAATCCTTCAAAACTAGATCACACATGAATATATTTAGATAAAGTGACAAGTGGGTCCCATAGTTGATAGAGTGGATAGAGGATGATACAGAGGATGGATGTGTGCGGGAGAATTGAGTATAGAGGAGAGAATCTTGCTGACTAGGACGTATAGATGACGAATATACAGGTTCATGAGTGCGGGTAGCCTAAGGACGTATAGATGACGAATATACAGGTTCATGAGTGCGGGTAGCCTAAGGTTTGCAGCTCACTTCAATTAAAAGAGAAGGGCAAATATGGAAATGTACCAGCCGTCCAGCTCAGAGGAGTTGTTGGAAATGTACCATCCGTCCAGCTCAGAGGAGTTATTCAAGTTTGAGTTCCTGTCGTCCCCCAAAATCCAGCAGCAAATGTAGAGGAGTTGGTGGAGGCAGCAGTGTCGAAAGCTGGAGCTCCTCCGAGCTTCGACATTGGAGCAACCAGCAACACTTCGTCTCACCCGAATGAAGTTCCATTCAGATGGATTCCGCACTGAGCACAAGCAGAGGTCCACCAGCGGAGTAGAAATAGGCTCAAGGCTCGACGAAGAAGCAGCTGCAGAGATGGAGATTGAGGCGAGCGGAAGCCAGTCTCTGTTGCGGAAGGTCTCTGCAGAGTGGTGGACTGGAGAAGAGTACATCTTGTCCGCCACAGCTGCAGGGACAAAAGGCGAGGCCGCCCGGCGTTCTCGGCCACAAGACACAGTTCATAATTGCCGTTCAGTCATGGAATTGGAGGACCAGGTAAGCACAGATGCAAATTGCGTTTTTTGCGAGCTCTTGTTCAAAGAATTGGCTTCATTTCTGAAATTAGCAATTTCAGTACAGTAAACCCTAAGATTTGTGCAGGATCACTGCATAAAAGATGACTTCGAAGGCATGGAAATGTCAACTCGAATGGAAGTATGGAACAACAGCTATCTCTAAGGTGCCTGTTTGGATGTTTAGAAAAAGTATACACTTGTAAGGTGATTACACCTGTAAATTATTGTGCACAAGAAACCCATGCCATAATTATACACTTGTAAAATGGTGTTTGGGTGCACGGTTTTCATTTCAGGCAACAAGCACCATGGCTTGTCACGTTTGCTGGCCTGTTAACATTTCAAGGCCGTGTACCATTTCTAGATATTGGTGTCTGACCAAGCAAACTTTACAAAAGCTCAAGTTCAGAAATGGGATTATCAGTCATCATGCACATGTTGCTTCCAGACCAAATAGCATCTCACCAGTTTGCAGCTGCTTCAAGTCTGAACCAAGTTCAGACCTTGCCAATGATAAATACTACTTGGCAAGAGATGATCAATGCAGGAATCCACTATAACACAAGAACAAAAAGCATGAATATTTGCCCTTCAGAAACCTAATATGCCATATGCCATAACCACTTGAACTTCATAACAAGGTCATCCAAGAAACTAGATTTGCACTACAAATAGAACAGTAAACATGGCTGCCTCAAATCAAAATGAAGGTCTAGATTATCATATGGTCCTAGCAAATTAACACATCAGAGAATAGTAGTATATAAATAAACTTCTCCTATGACCAAAAGATGATTCAATTTTGCAAGGTTTTGACATACTTGCATCAGCTAACCTGCAACATAGAGCTATACATTGTTAAATTCACATAGAATGAAATAAGTACTTTCAGATATATTGCACTACATCCAAACAATGATGTGAATTTGAAAATTAGCAAACTTACTTTCATTTGATAAAGAGCCAAGCTTATTCACTTCTTTAGTTAGCGAAAAACCACAAAGTCTTGTTTCATATCCTAGAAATATCTCTCTGTTCATGCCATTTAGTCCCCAAACCTTGCCTACCAAAGTTTTTGACCATATGATGAGACGATCTTTTCTTCTGGTGATGAGTAGATTGCATCTCCATTCCTTGAGTTTCTATCGACTCGTTGTACCAACCATGAGTTCCAGGCTCTTCGAATCTTAACAGAGACCGCGGCCCCTCACCATCAAAGTTAGACTACAAAAAATCTCTCTCATGATAATATGAAAATGTGTGTAGCATACCTTCATACAACAGGTCCAAGGAATCAAATAATGGAAAGCTCTTCTTTTCATACCTCCTTAACTTTGCATCCTCCTAATAATAAATTATTTACAGCCAGGTTAAGTAATCTCATTAAATAGAAATATGTACATATTGTCAAGGTTATTAAGGCGTCACCTAGTCGTCGCCTAGGTGCCTGAGCAGATTTTCAAGATGCACACACACCAAAACTAGCTGTTAGAACAGCTTATGAATTAATTGCATCAACTAGCAGATGCCCATGCGTTGCAACGGGTGTTACACTCTCCACTTGATACTTTCTTTCAACATATATTTCTTAACTTGGCAACATTACAGGATTCTATCTTAAATTGAATACTACACCAGAAAAGCATGTGTGACTTTTTTTTACTTCTGTACATAATGAATTTACATGTGTACACTTCCTTAAAAAGCTAATAAAACCAATTTAAGTTGAATACGACAACAGAAAAGTCATCTCATCACTGAATGCAAAAGAAGGGGACATTGTCCATTGCAACGCTCAAATTTGATCATGTAGTTTGATTTTACCATGGAATGTGTCCTATAATGACAAATTACAATAACCCAAAACTGGTCTTGAGCAATCTAGAAAGCCCAAATTTGATATTTTGTAGGTTAGAAATATCACATATATTCAGTAGGCTAGATATCCAACGGCAGCAATATTCATGTACTATCACAACCCAGATCATCAACAAACAAACATTAAGCTCTAGATTCATCATACTTTGCAGATGTTCATATACCAAATACAATTATTCTAGATCATCAACAAACAAATATTACCCTTCATGAGCAGTAAGAAATTGAGTCAATGGCCTATACAATGTTGTGGACATAATCTGAGGTGAACCATTGTACTGTGAATCCATGACCTCTAGCAAACAAACTTACATTTTATATTCAAGTGAATAAGCTATGTGATAGTTCTATATTCAGCATGGCATCCACTGCAATCTCATGAGAAGAAGTCCAGGAGACAATATGGTGTCCTAAGAGGCCAAAAAACAATTTATGATTGTGCTATCTTCAAATTACATGATGATAGCCTTAGCATATTGTCACAAATTTTCCTCATCTCCCCTTCTATCTCCTCACCATTGGATGCTGTGTTCTTTCGGGGCATAATTGATCCTTGGATACACAAAGGACCAATTATTGCTGTATTTCAATCTCTGTGTTCTTATCCTGTGATGCAGAGGCAACAGACTATATCCAAAACTAGTTATATGGATTGTTTGGCTGCACAGCCATCAGCATTTGGATCCCCTTGCTGCAGACAAGAGGATGCCTACTAACTCCTAGGAGTTGATGAGAACCAAGACATGTTCAATGATTTGCAAAGATTTAGTCAGGTCACCTCATTAGCTTTGCCGACCAGCGCCGTCCAGATTAGGCAGCCCCATCCAAATCTGTGTGACCAAACTCCAAGATTATCACTGCTGATGCAACCACCTCAAAATTTTGATTCTGCTAGCAATTTAAACTCGTGAAAGTCGCATTTGTGTTCCCTATTCCTTAGCATACGGTCATTACTTTAATTCAATAAATTAAGCCGGGAGGCCAGGTGGTGGACACTAATTCAAGTGATGATGTCAAGTAAAGATGACAGCTAAACTCTGAATACTTGCAGCGGCAGTACATTTCCCTCTCTCGCTGTCCTTCCAAGATACACAAGAAAGGTACTCTACTCAACAGATCCGCGAATGTGCAAATTAACGTGCAACAGTTGCTATTGATGTCAGTGACTCAGTCGTTGGATTGTCCAACACTAACCTACAATCCATAGTATTATAGCAGCAGCTATCCAAACAAAAACAACAACGGTCATGGATCCTAAAAAGCAGTAAGGTACTCAGGAATGGTTGCTCCAGAATTCCAGGCAGACAATAGTAGCAGCAAGCTAAGCAAGATAGTGTTACATTCATTAGGCAGTCTACAAAGGAGAAGCGTTGAAGAGTCGTCACATTGGACTATAGTAGCATGGGGAGCAGGTAGCGAGCTAGTAACCGCAAAGTATGAGAGGAGATCAAACACCTTTGCTAGTGCTAGGGGGTGGGCGTTCGGTTCTCAGTTCGGTTTCCTCGGTTATTGATGAAATCCAGTTCCAAAAAATTTTAGGAACCAAGCATTTCAGTTCTCGGTTATTTCGGTTCGGTTCTGGTTTTAACCGAACTAACTGAATTTTTCACAAGACCTCAATACAACAATAAATATACGTGTTCTAAGGCAAATTTATGCAACACTATTTTTATTTTTAATAATAATTATGTATAAGAAAATAGTAGCAATATAGTAACACAAATATATAGCAGTTCAAATATAAAGCACTACACATAAACCAAACATAATCTTACAAAATACAAGTAAGTGAAGTATAATTCATATAATTCGGTTCTTTCGGTTAACCAAGAGTAGGAACTGAATTTTCTTCGGTTATTTCGGTTCTTTCCTGTTCTTTCGGTTTGGCTTTCGGTTCTCGGTTAAATTTGCCCAGGGCTAATGCAGACACTGGAGCTGGCCGAAAGTTATTTAGTATCAATATTTGTACAAGGACTTAATTCTACAAATAAACAAATGCCTATTATGGGATTATGCTTGTAGCAAAGGATCGTCATTAGCATGTATGCTTGCTCATTCATAATTCTAGCACACGTCACTCGTCTCCTTAATATTGGAAGGACAGGAAAATGTAGTTATGTTTTGTAGCACCACTTGAAGTGGGGAATGATACAAAACTGAACAAAGAACCCAAACAAGTATTTCACAGATGTTTCAGTCTTGCCGCACTTGACGTTCTAGTAATCTGAATTCAATTTTGCTACTGCAACACCATTCATAAAGCTTACACAGATGGATCAGACAAGCACGTAATTTTGCTACTGCAACAACATATATACACAACTAATGTACCCAAAAAGACAACTCAAGAACTGCTATCCTTCTTGTACTGCTATCCATTGTAAATCAAAACACTCTGAAGGAATTGGCAAGCTGCTATACCACTTGAAGGAATTTTAAGTCCGAAACTGAACAACTGAAAACAGACCACCTAGTTGCTGTCAAATAATTCAGATTTAAACATTAGTCACGGCTATACCTCAAAAAGGGCTCTGATCTTGGAATGGCGATGCTGTCAGACACCAACCTCCTATATGGTGCACGGCGGCAGCCCACCTCCCCTCTTCTCTACAGCGTCCTAGCAGCGTCTCGGACCACCTCCCTGTAACACCGCTGGTGTTACGAGCTTGCTTAGCACCTAGATTAAGTCTAAAAGGAATTAACAAATCAAGCTCTCAGGTTTTAAACTCATGATAGTCAAATTGTATGTCTCATCCTTATGGAGAAGAGGAATCACATGGATATTGTGAGTCAATCTAATTAATGTGCAAACATGCTTGCGAAGTCCTAATATGAAAAATAGAATAAATTGTTTAATCGTTTGACATGAAAAATAATTTATATAAACAAAAATAAAGTAATACTTGAGGATAGTGCCTAAGTAAGGTTAACGAGCAAGTTATGTAGATAAAAAATGCGACTTGGATTTTGGAAAAATTTATGTGCTAGATTGTTTAATTGCTAGCTTGGCGTCTTTTGTGGTAGTCGATATCTTAGAGGTGGTTATTTATACGTGTCTATATTTTGCTAGTTGACTAATTTAGTAAATAGATAAAAATATAGAGAGAGTATGTATACACTCACGTGTTTTTGTTTTGATACGCATGTTGCTATATTAATTAAAGTAGTGTACAAACTTGTTTCTTTCCGAGTGTATCTCTACGGATAAATATATGTATATAACTATGTAACTATATAATAGATATATTGATGGGTGTGATGTAGATTAGTAGTAGCAAAGAAATAATGACACAATTCTAATTTCATAATTATTTGTATGTTTTGATAAAAACAAAGAAAAGAAAATAGAAAAAGAAAACTCACGCACACCACGCCAACACCCTCACGCACGCCTGTCCCGCTGCCTGCTGCTGTCGCTGTGCTGCACCTAGGGATGAAAACGGTACGGATATTTTCCGACCGTATTCGAGACCGAATCCGTTTAAAGGGGTTCAGATATGTCCGTATCCGAGTCCGGATATTCAACATCCGATACCGTATCCGTATTCGAATATTTAAATCGCATATTTATGATGTCGACATCCAATCGTATCCTATCCGGCATGGCTAACACTATCCGTATTCAAATCCGAATCCGACCAGAAATATGAAAACAAATATGATATCAGTGATATCCGTCCGTATCCGATCCGTTTTCATCCGTGGCTGCACCGTCGTTTCCTCTTCAATCGTGTTCGTCCTTGCCCCGCTATGTCTCTGCCGTGCCCACGCGCGCCCGCATGCTGCCCATGTCGCCGTGCCTGCTGCGCCTAGCTTAAGGAGGAGGCAAGTGCGTGCACGGCTCCTCGCTCACCTTTGCTCTCTCTGCCCTCGGCCCTCTCTCTCGCTCCACTGCTCGCTCTGCTCCCGCCATGGCCACGCCAAGCTCCGGCTCGAGCTCGGCCACCGCTGTTTCCACTACTCCGCCTCTCTCCGCGCTCGGCCATCGGCACCATCACCTCCGTCTCGCTCCCTGCCATGCCCGCGCGCGCTTGCCGCAGCCGCGTCGCTGGGAGCCGCCGCAGCCCCTGCTCGGGCCGTCGCACGACGCACACGTGGCCAGTCCGCTGCCTCCTGCGTCGGCATGGGCGGTGCCCATCCGCGGGTGCTCTGTGGAAGCCCAGTGCCGCGCAGCTCGCCCACGCCGGTCCTCGCACCCCACAGCACCGCCACCGCTGCCGTCCGCCTCTGTCGCGGCTTGTGCGGCCAGGCTGCAACCGGTCGCCTCAGGCCGCGTTGTGGCCACCCCATGGTCTGCCCTGGCCCCGCGAAGCTCGTCAGTCGACCATCCGCTGCTGCCATGGTCGTCTCCGGCCGAATCGGCCGGCGCGCCCCTCCCCTGTACGTGCTCTGCTCGTACGTTGAAGAAGAAGGACCTCGCGGTGAGAATTGAAACAGTCTAGGGGTCCCATTGTAAATCTTGTGACTCTGATGAATAGTATACGTAGTACTACGGGTTAGTTTAGCTTAAAGTGGAGGTTTTTCTGCAAAATGCGTAGCTTGCGGCCGGGTCGGGCCAGTTGGGCCGGCCTGCTTTGCGTGCGACCGCGCCGCGCGGGCCACAGTAGGATTGCTGGGCCGAAAGGGTTGCCGCTGACCCTTTCCATTTTCTAAATGCATTTCTAATATAAGTTTCTAGTTTAATTTGTAAAATCAATATAAAATAGTATAGAAAGCCAAAAAATTATGAAACCAATTTTATTAGGTTCCCCAAATCATGATCTACCTGTTAGTGTATTTGGTTCACATAGCTCTAAAACATTTCAAGGTCGCTCTAAATGTTCTCACATGCTTAAATATTATGAAAGTATAAACTTGTAGGAATTTTTGTGATAAACGGGTAATAGTGTTAGCTCTAAAAAATTTACAGTAAATTCCTAATATTATTAGCTGCTCTATGTAATTTTTGTAGCTCCAGAAGAAATAGTTTGTTAAGGTAGCTAATGAGCCCTAATTCGAATATATATTAAATCATTGAAATGAATAAAGAAATGTCTACGGATTGTATAACTAAAATACTTGATGAGAAATAACGCCGTAGTCGACAACGGGGATATGTAGCCTAGTATGTTGGAACTAGCTCGCTAGCTTGAGTGGCGAAATCATAATTTAAGCGCTGCGCTTGTCATCGATTATTTACGTTTCCACGTTGCATTCATGTATATCGTATTAGGAACAACGATGGATTGGGGAGCCATCTAGAGTAGCAGAAGCAGATGGTGACTTGCTGATCATGCATCATATTTTACCTAGGCAAGCACTGATGCATAACCCCTATTATTCTGCACTTTATTTTATGTTTGTGCATTAAGTTTCAGGAGTTGAATGAAATCCACTTGATATATATATACACACACACACACACACACTAGTATGACAGGATCATGTTGTTATAGGATTCCGGTAGAAGTCGAGTGATTACCTATCACTCGTGAGAGCTAGAAAAAATATATTAATACTATTATTATCATGTTACTATCACATAGAATATTTATGAACAATAATTGGAGACCGGACGAGACTGGACTTGGATGGACTTGGACTTGGTTGGGCAACAGAGCGGGGCTCTGGTTGTAATTATCCCGCCTGTGTCGATTGAGGACTGTCCGTTGCTGTAGATGGTAGTCAAGTCATAGACCTATTATCCTGAGCACATACTTGCTTATAGGAGCGGAAACACTTGTACTATCTTGTTATAGGTTCTGGCTCTTTCCGGACCGACTGTTAAGGGTGAATTATTGGGTAGGAGGTCTAAGCACCGCACTGAGGCCAGACCTCAGGTGTTGGGGACTTGGAGTCCCAGTTTAGATGGGAACCTAGACCCCTTGACAGGAGTAGAACGGGTTGGTCTTATCTATGCCCGGAGTACAGATAAGGCGTGTGTTTTGGGGTACCCAACTAGGCTTTGGTCTAGCACTTAGTAAGAACTAGAACATGAAAGATGATAAAATAATTCTGATTGCTCAACCCTTGCTAAAAGTAGCATAGTTGCTTACATAGAATGATTAGTTAATGAACTAATGATGACTGCTAATAAAAATTTAAATATAAGGATACACATTAGTAATGCTTTCTGCAGATGCTATAAACCCACAAGCCAGATAGCCTTGCACATCCTTAGAGTCTTTTCTTTTCTCCTGATGGGTAAGTCTTGCGGAGTACAATTGAGTACTCATGATTTGTTCTATCCTATTGTAGGTGATAGGAACATTTGGAGCTAACACTTGTGTGTGAAAACCTCAATGTGGGTTGAGCGATGATTTACTTTACGTTGCGGATCTAGAATTTATTTAAAGTTTCCACAAAAATAATTTATAAAGGGAAACTTATAACCTGTTATTATTTCATGTATATAAAATATTTATCATGATAATATTTAACTCATCATTAAATAATTTTTATTTTCGTTAAAACTCTGATAATATTTTATATTTCGCTATTATTATCGAATGATGAATTACTCTGATGTCGGGCATCACAAGAACTACCTCACAAGTGAGGGTAGCTCAATGACACGCTTTACTAGAGTTGCTCTTCGCGGCTCCCGTGGGGCGAGCACAATACCCCCTCAAATCCTCCTCTAAAGCATTGCACAAGTTTCTTGCGTGCTTCAACAGAGTTACAAGCCACCAAGCCATCTAGGAGGTGGCAACCTCTAAGAGTAACAAGCATCATCGGCTTATAACTCGAACACCTAGTACCACTCGATGCAACCTCATGATGTAATCGTACTAGAATCGCTCACTCACTCGATCGGATGAACACTATCAAGCTCAAGTGAGTCAGAGGGCTCTCAAGCACACCTACACATGCCACCAAGGCTCAAGGGTGCTTAGCAACCGGCCCAAGCCTGTCTAAGGGGCTATTTATAAGCCCTCACACAAAAAGAGCTGCTGTACCCCTTCACTGGCACAACTCGGGCTGATTGGACGTGTGGTCATAATGACCGAACGCACCCGGCCAGCGTCCAGTCGCTCTGCACCGTCCACATGGCCTCTTCGTTTAATGCCGGACACACGATCCCAATGGCTACATGCCATGCGCCAATGGTAACCACGACCGAACAAACTGACCTAGTGACCGGACACGCCCAAGCCACGTCAGGTCACGTGTCCCCGCATGCCACCGAGACAAGGACTAGACGCGATGATCACCACCAGCACCTGGTGTTAGGTCGAGTCTAGAGATGATCCAGAGATGCCAATCTGTGACCTGACGCGTCAGGTGCACCGTGATCGGATTCCGCGCTCGAGTCTGATCGTTCTCTGACTGCCACGCGTCATCGCTACACCTCGCGCCACCACGTTAGTGAATGTTAGCCTGACCGGACACAGGAGTGGCGTGTCAGGTCCCTTCAGTGCCTAGCGTCCGGTCACCAGCCAGAGCCGTGCCACCTTCAGTTTTCACCGACCGAACACGCAGGTCCCCTCGGAGCAGCGTCTAGTCACCTCCAGTGACCACTTTTCACCTTTGTTTCTTCACCGAGTTGATCCACTTCAACTCCAAACACTTCTCCTTTGTAAATGTGCCAACACCACCAAGTGTACCCACCATATGTATGTGTGTTAGCAATTTCATAATTACTTTTTTAAGGAGTTAGCCACTTAACTTGCCACACCACTCAATCCTAGCAATGATGCATAGTTAGATCACTCGAGTAGCACTAGATGACTGATATGCAAACAAGTGCCCCTCTTGATAGTATGGCCATCTATCCTAAACCCAGTCATCAACTTCTCTACACACCTATAACTGGTGAAATAAAATACCACATGTTATACCTTTGCCTTGCACATTCCATTTCATCTCCTTCGATGTCGATGCAACATATGTGCGAACATGATCAACAATAATATGATCCACTCCATATCATCACGTGACTATATTGGTTCATTAATCTTGGCTTCACTTACTCTTCACTGTTGCTTCGGTCCATCAGCGCCAAGTCATCACTCAACTTGCCCTTCACACTTGCAACTGGTCCGTCGAGCCAAGTCACGTCTTGATCTTCTCCACCTTGATCACATGACTCAATGTCATGTCTCATGTGCAATGAGCTCCTTCATCATATGTGTAAGCTTTGTAACATCTTTGAGCCATTTTCTCCTCCATGGCATAGGTTGCTCATACACATGTACCTATGGACTAGTCACCTGTGTATCTCACATCAAACATAATTAGTCCACCTAGGTTGTCACTCAATTACCAAAACCAAATAAGGACCTTTCAATCTCCCCCTTTTTGGTAATTGATGATAACTCTACAAAGATATGGAAATTAAGCACTTTTAGATTCATGTTGCTTGCCCAAGCAATTTTACCATGTGTAAATGATTTTGGACAAGTACCACAAATCCGAATTGGTAGTATTAGCTCCCCCTACATATGTGCTAAGAGTTTAAATTTGAAAGCTTGCACATATGTATGGATTAGAAGTTTGGGAGAGTAATAGCTACCAAATGATGCTAAGGTGTAAAGAGTGGACCTTTGAAGCGTGATACCAATCGGAGTTACCATTTGAATACCATCCTTAGCACTATGGTTAGTTAGATAGCACTTGCAACACAAACACTAGATACCTCATGAGATCAACATTATAGCAAGGCTCTAGTACTACTTGTAAAACATGCAAGGCACATCTAACTATCGTCCTATGCATGCTAGTTTTCATTTCATCAATCATTTTCTATAATCTAGCATACACCACACAAGCATGCATATCAAATTTAAAACTTATGCAATGCAAGCAAGCACATGAATATGCACATATCAAATGCAAATAATCAAGTTCATGAGCTTGCTCCCCCTACTTATGTGCTTCTCTTGTCCAAGAATTTTGATCCCTTCACATTCTTCAATGTTGCTCCCTCTTTGTCCATGTCCATGTCCAACCTCTACTTCTTTGTCTCAATCTTTCCCAAAGTTTTCATATCTTTGTCCAATCTCTCCCCCTTTGTCATTAATTTTCGTAAAAGGTATGCTTCTTATTGATGCAAAGGCTTGCATTTGGGGTAGATCGTTGACACTTTAATCTTTATTTTTGATGGACACCACCACATATATTGGAATGACACCACTTTGTATAGCTCTTGAGATACCACACATAAGATCTTTGACCTTGATACCAATTGGTGGGACATCTCCCCCTATGTCATAGCATGGGTCATTCACTTGATAAACTTGAGCTCTTGTTGGTGAGGGATGCATTCTTCATTTGATGATCACTTAAAGTTGAGGATCACTTATGGAACCATCGTCTTGCATGATAGATACCACGTGTAGCTGTGATACGACTTAAAAGAATTTTCTAGTATGGAACCACTTATTGGATTTGTCAATAAAAACTATTTCTTAAATCTTTGCTATCTTCATAAGTACCACTTGTAGGATATCATTTGTGAGTTGATCTAGACACCACTTATGAATATCACTTGTTAAATCAATTGAGTCTAGATACCACTTAAAACGAACAAACTAGATATCCATTTGCATTGTTGTCTTGTGCTTATCCTCTTGTTACTTATCATGAACTTCTAGGTTGACTTGAACTTAAATGATTTGCCTAAGCTTCCAAGTTTGGTTTGAACCAATGACAAGCTTCTTCACTCCTCTTACAAGGGTTATCTTGCCAATGTTGTACTTGTCACTTGTTAGAAATCCAAATTAAATTAAGTACTTGGCTTCACTAGCTCGTGGACAAACTCATATACTAACCACTAGATTAATTAATCATTCAAACAATAGTGGTAGTAAGGGATGAAATGATCATGCATATTACAATATGATACTTTTGCTATGAAGCATGTACTATATGCACTAACCACATACTAGTAAGGGATGAAATGATCATGCATATTACAATGATACTTTTGCTATCTTGGAGTAGAGGATAGTCATATAGATTCTAATTCATTACTCCAATAGCAATGTGAAGTCCAATTTATAGCTTGATAAAAACCAATCATCATAGATGGAGTCCATTCTTCACCCATATGATTTGAAGAACCTATAATGATCAAGTGCACTTTCTAGTTGTGGTTGGCTTGCTTCTTTAATTCATCTTTGCTTGCATGAGAGCACTATTTGTGAGAATACCACTAGAAATATTATGACTAGCTCTCTTTTGGGTGTTGCTTGTTTTTCTTGATCAATCCTTTTGATTGCTTCAACTAAGCATCTAAAATGTTCCTCGAATCACCACTTCCATATTAGCCTTCCAAGTACCACACTTGGTTTACCTACACATAGGCGGCAATCCCCTACACTAGGAAGAAGTGACCTCTCTCCAAAAAACCATTCTTGACACTCACTTGTAATGACTTGATTGATTGATCCAAGTGATGGACTTAACTTGATGAGTAACCTTGATTCCTTCTTTAAGTCCATTTCTTTCTACTTATTTAAGTCCTTTTCTTTCTACCAAATGATTTCTAATTGTCAGTAGAGCTTAAACCTCATCTTTATCTTGAGCTTGGTCTTGATCTTCAATTTGAGTACCAAACATGTGCCAAGTACACTCCACAATCAAATGGCCTTTTACTATTTGCTTGTCATACTTCTAGATCAATCTAAAACCAAACTTAGATACCTCAAACATTTCTAAACATGTTTCCAACTTGAGGACCTTTCAATCAGAGTGACTCTTGATTAATCAAATAATTATCACTTTTCTAGCAGATTCTGTACCCTTCAAAGAAAAATGTATATCTCCCAATATATAGACCCAAATGACATGAAGTTTGGTGGAGATGTGCTTCACTAAGTTGCCAAGCAGCTGTAAAAATTTAAGCTTCATTTGACTTCTAGATTGCTACCAGATTTCAATTCTTTCACCACTACTCCCTATTGAAAGCTGCTGCACTATAGCTAAGATCTACTCCAAAACTGAAGCATCTCTTATCCAATTCTCATGAGATTTGTATAGCATCTTATACCATAAGTCTAGAGCATGCATACCAAATTTCATGCCAATCTAATAAGATTTGATCACTCAAACATGGCTAAGATCATAGGTAGCTTAAATTCTCAATTATAGGACAGATTTCTTCACATGAGCTATACTTCATCAAATGTGAATCAAACTTGAAACTAACTTGTTTGAATACTTTTACAAGACATATATCCATTCAATCCACTTACTCAAAGTCATCTCATGAATATATATATATATGCAATGTTGCTTGCAATAAGATGATTGAATGGATAAGTGCTTAGTGGATATGCAGTGTTGGATAAATTCATGAGATGACTTTGAGTAAGTGGATTGATCAACAATCATCTTATTCCAATTCAAATTCAATCAACTCATATGCACCCAAATAAAATGATCAACAAGAGATATACCTTGATTAGCTCATAATCATCCAAAAGCAAGCTTCTACTCACATATTTGCAAGCCAACAAATAATTCCAATAAATCACCACAACTTGAATTATAGCACTTGTATGTTGTAGCTTATTTGGACTTCACTCAATTATCATGGCATTAGGTTTGGATGTGCACTAGGCTTCACAACTTGACTCAACATATGATGATCAATATGAAATCAATTGAATCAAGCCTCCAATGCCAATGGTACCGACAATCAATTATCCACTTTTTGATGGTACCTAAACTAGTTTGGGTCCTCTCAAGTTAGGAGCAACATAGTTAGGCATTGCATTAGTATGAGTAGTGGGATGCTTTGCAATAGCAACCATAGAGGTACCATTATCATCCTTCCTAAGTATAGAATTTGCATCAATTGAAATAGGCTTAGGAGTGTTACCTAGGGGACATGAATTAGCCATGTGTCCCCTTTCCCGGCATGAGTAGCAAACTCTCTTTGATTGATCATTTTCTTCCTTGCTCATGTGTTGCTTCTTATTGCCTTGACTCTCATGAGTTGCTTGAGCCTTCTTCTCAAGCTTGGTGGGACACCTCAGGGCAAACCGGCAAAGTGTCACATGTCCTCACACTTGAAGCACTTGATGTGAGCATACACCTTCTTCTCATCTTCATTCTTGCTCATCATTTTGGCATCTTGAATTTGCATAGGATACCTTGCTCTTCCACCCCTTCTTATCTTCTTCATCATCATCAAGTCACCACCATCTTCATGATTGATCTTGATTTTCTCTTGGGGTGTCTTCTCTTGCTCAACTTGTGGCTTTGGTTGAGGCTCTACTTGTTGCTTCACCAATTTCTTGGTTGGGCACATTGAGGTGAGGTGATCCCAAGTGTGGCACTTGAAGAACTTGACATGCTTGAGCCTCTCTTCTTTCTTCATCTTCTTGAGCTTCTCTATGTTTGGGCAACCATTTGCAAGGTGTCCCGCTTCATGGCACTAGTAGCACATGGAGTGAGACAACTTCAATTGTAGTTGCTTCTTCATCTTCTTTGCCCTTTTTCTTTCACCCTTTGTCATCTTCTTCTTGAAGCCAAGGCCACTCTTGTCACCGAAGTTTTTTTGAGTCTTCATCAAATGCTCAAAGATGATTTTTGAGTTGTAGCACCTCTCTAGCTTGTTGCTCAAATTCTTCACTTCCTTTTTGAGGTTATTATTCTCCTTCAAAAGGTTAGTCTCACAAGACATAGAAGAATGACAAGTATCTATATGTGAAGAACATGACATATCTAATAAATCATCACAAGAGGTGGATAAATGCTTCTTGCCTACACCACATGGGTTAGCAACATTATGTGATTGATCATTTGACCCAAGTGATGAGCTCTCACTAGTTTTTATCTTTTCATTGGAAAGTTCTTTAGTGAGAAAAGCATGGTTTTTACCAAGTTATCATGAGCAACACTAAGTTCCTCATGAGCCAATTTTAGCTCCTCATGTGAACAAGTAGTAACATAAAGTAGATGCTTTTGTTGTTCACATGTGTTCTTTAGAAATGAGTTTTTATTTTCCAATTTACTTATTTTTGCCATCTCATTTCTTAAAGCCATAGTTAGTTTGCATACAAGCTCAAAATTTGGATCATCACAATCAACAATCACACCACCAATAAATACCTTTGTGTCACCATGTGGCCTGGAGCAATGTGGTGATGTTGGAGAGCTTGTAGAAGCATCACTCTCATATCCAGAGCATGAACCATCATCATCACCATCAAGTGTGCATGGAGTATCATCATCGGTTGCATCACTTGTGGCTTCATCATCAACCTTGTCAAGTGATCTTGTGGTAGTCTCATCATCACCATCATTTGACCATAAGGTGAAGCAATCTTTCACAATCACCAAATTGTGATCATGCTCAACACACTCACGTGCCTCCACCTTGGGCTCATTCTCCTTCTTGAACTTGCCATCATCCCATGTGGAGGAGTCACCGAAGGTGTGCTTGATTGATTCCCACAACTCATGGGCGGTTCCTTTGTGGTTCATCTTGTAAAATAACTCAAAGCTCAAAGCATCCATTAGAAATAAATAAGCATTGGAATCAGGTTCAAAGAGAACCTTTTGAGCTTTGGTTAGATTTTTGTGGTCCAAGACATGGGTGAGACCACTTGTGACAACCCACTAAAACTTAGGTCCCTTTACATGAAAATGATTAAGCATATGGTGTTTCCACCGTGCAAAGTGTGTTCCATCAAAAATATGTGTCACACTCATCTATCCCACTAGATGCCATCCTCTCAGGTCAGCGAAGACCACAAATGAGAGACCGTAGCTCTGATACCACTTGGAGGGTCGAGATGGCAGACTAGAGGGGTGTGAATAGTCTTTTCTAAAACTTAATCACGCCGGCTAACTGATACAAGTGCGGAATTGAAATTATCGGCCTAGCCAAGACTATACCCCTCTATCTATGTTCTCTAGCACCTTGCAAAGATCCTAATTATGCAACTAAGGTGTTGAGTTTGCTAGAGCTCACCTAATCAATTCTAGAGGCAATGTCACACAAACCTATGCACTAGTACTTTACACAACCGGTAGAGCTCCTACACAACTAGTGATGCAAAAGCACAAAGCCACCTAAGCTCACTAGCAATACTCAATAACAAGGCTACACAAACTAAATTATAGAGCGCACATTACTTAGCTACACAAACGAAGCCATGTGACTATCAAGGTTACAAAAACCAAATTAGTCACGCAAGGGAGCTACTTCTATGCTACACAAGCAAGAAGGTAACTATCAAGCTACACAAGTACAACTAGTTACTAGAGAAACTACACAAGCATAATGTATGAATTATAAGAACAAGCTTATGTTTCACGAAATGTAAACCACCGAGAAGATGATGAAGACAATGTTGACACAGAGATTTTTATCCCAAGGTTCACGAGGTTGCCACCAAGCTATGTCCCCGTTATGTTGATCGCTCACCCGGTGGTTCGGCGGCTAATTGGCATCACCCACCAAGCCCGCACGTCAGGCACCACAAGAACCTATCTCACAAGTGAGGGTTGCTCAATGACACGATTTACTAGAGTTGCTCTTCGTGACTCCCACGGGATGAGAACAATACCCCTCACAAAATCCTCCTTCGAAGCACCGCACAAGCTTCTTGTGTGCTTCAACGGAGTTACAAGCCACCAAGCCATCTAGGAGGTGGCAACCTCTAAGAGTAACAAGCACCACTGGCTTGCGACTCGAACACCTAGTGCCACTCAATGCAATCTTATGATGCAATCGCACTAGAATCGCTCACTCACTCGATCATATGAACACTATCAAGCTCAAGTGAGTCAGAGGGCTCCCAAGTGCACCTACACAAGCCACCAAGGCTCAAGGGTGCTCAGCAACCGGCCCAAGGCTGGTCAAGGGGCTATTTATAAGCCCCCACATGAAAAGACCTGTTGTACCCCTTCACTGGCACAACTTAGGCTGACTAGACACGCCGGTCATAATGACCGGATGCACCTAGTCAGCGTCTGGTCACTCTATGCCATCCACGTGGCCTCTTCGTTCAATGCCAGACGCACGATCCCAATGGCTACAAGCCGCATGCCAACAGTAACCATGACCGGACACACCTACCTGGTGATTGAATGCGCCCAAGCCACGCTAGGTCGCGCGTCCCTGTGTGCCACCAAGCCATGGACTAGACGCGCCGATCACCACCAACACCCGATGTCAGGTCGAGTCTAGAGATGATCCAAAGGCGCCAATCCGCAACCTGACGCGTCAGGTACACCACTATGTGTATGTGTGTTAGCAATTTCACAATCATTTTTTCAAGGAGTTAGCCACTCAACTTGCCACACCACTCGATCATAGCAATAATGCATAGTTAGATCACTCGAGTGGCATTAGATGATCGATATGTAAACAAGTTTGCCCCTCTTGATAGTACGGTCATCTAACCTAAACCTGGTCATCAACTTCTCTACACACCTATGACCGATGAAATAAAATACCCTAGGTTATACCTTTGCCTTGTACATTCCATTCCATCTCCTTCGATGTCAATGCAACACATGCACCAACGTGATCAACAATGATATGATCCACTCCATATCTTCACGTGACCATATTGGTTCATTGTCTTAACTTCACTTGCTCTTCACCATTGCTTCAATCCATTGGTGCCAAGTCATCACTCAACTTGCCCTTCAGACTTGCAACCAATCCGTCGAGCTAAGTTATGTCTTGATCTTCTCCACCTTGATCACATGACTCAGTGTTATGTCTCATGTGCTATGAGGTCCTTCATCGTCACAAGTGTAAGCTTTGCAACATCTCTGAGTCATTTTCTCCTCCATGGTATAGGTTGCTCACACAGATGTACCTATGTATTAATCACTTGTGTACCTCATATCAAACATAATTAGTCCACCTAGGTTGTCACACAATTACCAAAAGCAAACAAGGACCTTTCAGTAGCAGCCTAGTAGCGATGTGAGTGGCGACCGGGCTTCTCATGGGTAGCGCGAAGGGCGGCGGTCGTGCGTCTCTATGGGCGACGATTAGGGCGAGGGCCGGGCAGCACTGAGGGAGTCATTGTGGGGGAGAGCAGTAGTCGAGGCATTGGGCGACGCGGAGGGAGTCACAGTGGGGGAGAGCAGCGAGCAGACGACACTGAGGGAGTCATGGTGGGGACCACATGTTAGCATAAAACTAAAGGGAGTGCCCCCAGCTTCACTACGGGAGTGAACGGGTCCAGTTTACTCCTTTTGGCCTTGTTTGGATTTGGATTCAAATTACTTGTATTATCTCATCCCAAATCTCAGCATGACAAAATGTCATCTATACAAAATAGAAAAGGAATATTTGAGTAGTGCATGTGGGTGCTTTGGTCATGGAAATAGCAGAGGTCATATTTTTACAATAGTTTTAGCATCAAAGCAGCAAGGCCATTGACACATGACATCTAGACAAAATAGAAAATGAATATTTGAGTAGTCGTTGGTATTTCTTAACGCAATCACCAAGTGAGGAGTTTTTAAGTCCGTTGTTGACGGTCACTAACGTCAATTATAAACCGTTAACCAAACATGAAAGGATTAATATAATAAAATATTAACATAGAATAGGGGGTTATCTGACAGAATTACATAGGTTTTGGTGAATCACTGTTTTCCAAGTATTAAACAGGAAAAGAGCCAAAGATATGGAGGATATCGGGCTAAAAAGCATATTCCACCGCGACACCAAGTTGAGAAGCATCTAGAAGATATGGGAAGGCGTGCCATCAAAGGCGGGGCCCACCTAGCATAGTGCCAGGTCAGCTGACCTGGGTCTGGCCCACTTGTCGGCCGACTTCGCACGATGATCTTCCACCGCCTCAAGGATTGCATCTCATCCGTTGTTTCAAGTCGGTTTGATCCGAGGGCTCACGTTCATCCCACCGGCCTATATAAGCAGGACCTTGTCCTCTGGCTCAGATCATCCTAAAAAAACCTAATTCATATTCTCTAGTGAGGATCAGCTAAGAGGGTCCCATGAAAGGATCAACCTCTCAAGAGCAGCATTCAAGAGAAGATTAGTCCTCATTAGGATTAGTCTTTAGAAATAGATAGGTAGATAGAGGGAAGAGTTTTGGAGGAGATGCTGGCCTGTCGGTGCTCCCTCTATGACTTATACCTTGGTGAAGTTAACCTACGTCTGAGATTTCTCTGGTAATCAACTTCTTCTTTCTTTAAGCACGTTGTTTATATTGTTCTTCTGGTTCACAATTTTTTTGAGTGCTTTAATCTATAGGACCCTATAGGTTAAAGTAGTAATTCTAGGTGTAGACATGGTGCTTAGGCCTAGGTTACTTGTGGATGCACTCTATATGCTGGGAAGTGTGGTAGATCGTGGGCGTGATAATCCTGTTGAGTCCTTTATAGCCCACACCTCGTATATAGGCCTAGTAGGACTCGATTGCTAAGTTAAAGCATCTTATATGGTGCCTTTTTCCTAATGCAATGTCCCCAGATAGAATAGTAGAAGACATAGCTTACTGAGATTAGAACGTGAATATCTTAGCAGTTTCCTCTACACTCCCGACCTTCTCTAGTCTTGTGCTACTCTGGGTTAAGTTAGACCGTAGTTAACCTCACATGTTTCCCTATGGATACGATATTTAAAACCTCCGGGTGAAGTGCTACAGCGGTATCCGTGTGCTTGCAGATTATTCCTTAATTATTCTGTGTACATTAACAAATACCAACAAGCATTTCTGGTGCCGTTGCCGGGGACACGGTTGCTGAATTAACTACAAACCAAGCTTATCCTTGTATTATACTTTTGTCTTTTCTATTTTATCCCTTTCTTTTCATCCTTTTTGTGTTCATCCATATGGATACCTTAAATTCCACTCCTATTTTTCAATTTTCACCTATGAGCGCAAGCCTAAGGCCAACACAATCTTCAAAGCCCATCCTAGCACCTAGCTATGAGCTGCGCCCATGTCTTATAAACTTGATTCGTAAATAATCCTTCTTGGGAGAAGGTGATGCAAACCCACACTCACAACTATGAGAGTTTGAGCAGACCTGTGCATGCTTACGTATCGCTGGCATGTCTGATGAGACCTTAAAATGGAAGCTTTTTTCCGTTCTCTTTAATAGGAAAAGCTAAATAATGGTACAATCAGACCGTAGGGAGTGTGCAAGGAGATTGGAAAATACTGTGCTCTAAATTTTGCTTATAATTCTTTCCCATCTCTAGAGTGGTTAGCCTTCGATTAGAAATTCTATATTTTAAACAACACGAGGAAGAGTCTCTTAGCACATCTTAGGATCATTTTAATGACCTCATCAACACTGGCCCAGACCTTGCTGTTCTAGACTCGATTCTTCTTCAACATTTTTACATAGGTCTTAGCAAGGAATCTAGGGTATCTGTAACACCCTAGGTGTTAAACATGCATTAGGCATTTGCTAATCATGTGCATGAGCATCATCATGCATTCATAAGCTTTTCATGCAATATAAGTGAAATATAACCCCAAAACATGTCACTGTAACATGGATGTTGCAATTGCTGGTTTCAATAGATTGATGAAATGTTAGTGCTTGTTGTGCTTGATATAGGCTTGTTTGCTAATTTAAACAACTTAGAAATGTTTAGCGAGCAATTTGGAGCAAGGTTGCTATTCAAACCTAAGTGGAAATTTGAATTTTAAATAAAAGTTTAAATAATGGGAATAGGGCTTAAATTGACTTTCAGTATATAATTCAAAATTTATTGAGAATTTGAATTAGCTTCTTTTTACAAAGTCATAGAGTGCATTTTTCTAAACAACTTCGATTTTGGGTCCAGGTTTTGAAACTACTTTGAAATGGTTCAAAATTTGCATTTGAAGGAAATTTGGATTGAAAAGAATTTGAAAAATCTTTTTTCCTCGTTGTTGGGCTGCCGCCTCCTTTCTGGCCCGCCCACGCAAGTCAGCCCGACCCATCTCCGCGCATGCCTCACGTTCTCGCCCGCGTGCTCTTGCCCCGACTAGCCGCATAGCTCGACGGTCGCGTGTCCGTACGCCATTGCCGTCGCTCCCGCGTGGACGCTGGTGGCCCCCACGCTCCTCCTGCCTCGCCTTCACCTGCAGCGCCGCGTCCGCCTCCCCTAGCTCCATCTCATTTGCTTCCCACCGAGCCAGTAGCAGCAAAGAGAGAGCGCAAGCGAGCTCTGCCATCGCACGCCCACGTGCCCTCGCCAGAGTAGGCTGTTCTGACCACCACCGCCAACTGCTACACCTTGCCCTGAGCACCGCCTCCACCTCACGCATCCCGCGCTTGCCTCGGTAAGCCATGGTAAGGCTCCATTCAACGGGAATCACTCGCTGAAGCATGACTGAGCTCACTAGAGAGCTCCTCTCCGTGGATTGCCCCTCTCCGCTCCATCTCCTGCCGTCTTTTCACGCGCACGAGCACCGCACCTCGTCACGGTTGCTCCCGAGTGCCTTCGTTCACCGTGCTGTGGCCGGGAACGCCCCACCGGCGACCACCCGTGCCGCTGCTCTGCCATGCACGATGACAACTGACCTCCCGAGCTCCATAGGCCGCCACATGTACACCTTTGGGTTCACGGGGTGACGGTGGTCGTCATGGTGGCCTTGGCCTAGCTAGGGACCTCGCCGTCGGCGAGATCTCGCCGGTCAGTGCCGCCCCGGCTCGGCCTCGCTGATGGGTGGAGTCACCTTGATCCAAGGGCCCACCTGTATGTCCCCCCTGTGTTCGCGTGGGTGCACTGCACCGGGTGTACCCAGCGTTTTAGATTCGGTTTTAAAAGAAAATGATTTTCAGAAATTGTGAAAAAGCGTCTAAAATTCATATCTTGGGAAATATAGCTCCAAATTGCATGAGACCAATTTTGCTAGACTCCTTATGGGTAGATCTACAGTTTAAAAATGTTGCATGTTGATTTTGTGATATTTTTATGTATAGCTTTATTTAATTCTTGTAAATGCTGATTTCTTAAAAAAGGTGTAGTAAATCCTATATAGGTCAGAAAAATATGGTTCCAATTTTGTTACTCTATTCATGAGTTGTACTTTCCTTGAAGAATATATGACCAATATGTTCTATAGAAAAATATGGCTATCTATTTTTGGTGCATTTAATTGCTTTTTCTTGTAAAATTGCTAGAGCTGAAAATGTGTATAAAATATGTATGTGAAACTTTTTGTACAGTGCTTGTATACTATGTAGATCATGGAAAAAATACTAAATCTATTGTTTGATATTTTTCATAGTACAAAGTATTTTCATGCTCATTTATTCATCATAGCTTGTCATTTTTATGTAGACTGTTTTACTTATCCAAATGCAATAAAATATTATAGTAGGCTACTTATAGTATGATGAAGCTACTATAATTTTCTTAGATTTTTCTAAGCACCAGAGATATATGTTGATGTTGTAGCCCTAGATTAAAGTGAAATAAAAATAGGATTCTTATTGCATGATTAGTTTATTTTGTCAACTTTGGTATATCTTTGAAGTATTTTGACTTTCTGGTATGACTTGGCATGTTAGGATAGTTGTGGTGTTAATATAAGTAGTACCTGTGTGTGGCTTTATGGTAGTTAGGGTGTATGGTGGTAGTTAGTGGTAGAAGAGAATACAGTAGATGACATGTACTTATGATACATGTTCTTAATGATGTTGACTACCTAGTAGAAGAGTTTTACCTCTACTCTATTCAATAAAGTTAAACATGTTCATCTACATTGCATGCAATCATGACCATCATATGCCTTCTCATCTGATGCACCACTTGCATAACCACTTATACCTATGCATCATAACTGGATCGCAAGAGGAATCGGTAGCAGCCGAGCCGGAAGCAGCCGCGGAAGTCCCACAAGAAGAGCCCACACAGGAGGTGCAGGTCGAGGAGTGTAACACCCCGGTGTTACGCAGGCATTTAGCATTACAAATCATACGCATGATACATCATTGCATTCATAATCACATGTGAAGTAGAATGCATCTCGAGTTAAAGCACTTTTGTGAAACATGATTGTTGTATATAATTGTTTAGAATTGTTTCACCCTAATTATACTTGCTAGGCTACTAAAACATGTGTGACTATAATTTTTTAAATCACCTAGAACTAGTTAGTACAATTTTTGGAGCAACTTTGGTAACCAAAGTTTTGTCAAAATTTGCTTTTAAAAATATTATTGAAAATGGTCAAAAACCCTCTCTATTTAGCTTTTATTGTCCAATTCAAAATCTGTTGGGAATTTGGAGTTGGTCCCTTAATAAAAGTTGTAGAGAATTAAATTCTAAGCAACTTTCATTTTTGGGCCATTTTCAGAAAAAGCCATCTTCTTGCTCAAAATGGGATTTTAAAACTGTTAATTGAATTTATTTGAAAAATTTCTGGAAAATAAAAATGGAAAATCGTTTCCTCACCTTTTGGGCCGCCGCCTCCCTTCCCGGTCTGCTCGCGAATCGGCCCGGCCCAGCTCCGCGCGTCGTGTCTGCCTCACCCCGCCCGCGCGCCCGCGCCACATCCCGGCCACGGTAGGAGCTGCTCGCCCCATGGCCGGCATGCGCCGCTCGCCGGTGACACTTGGTCGACCATGGCCCCCACGAGCGCGCACCTCGCCATTTCAAGCCGCAGGCGCTCCACTTCCCGCTCTGCCCTCTCCATTCTATCTCCCGCGCTGCCGTCTTCTCCGCCCACACCGAGCACCGCTCGAGCTGGCCTCGCCACCGCCACCTTCGTCGGCAAAATTGGCCACCGGTGGTCCACCGCCGCCCTCCATCGCGTGCACGTCGCTCCGCCTCCATCTCTAACACGTCATGCTCGCCTTGATTTCACCGTTCGAACTAGGTAGGTTCGATTTGAGCCGTTTTGCCGTCGTCGGTCATGGCCTCGCCGCGCTCGACCTCACTGTGGGAAGGGTGTCCCCACTGTTTCTTGTTCCCTCGGAGTCACCTTGCCACGTACGCCTTCCTCTCGCGGACCCGGTGCGCACCTCGCCGTGCCCGGTCATGGCCGGCAACGGCCGTCGGCCTGCTGCCCGCGCGGCCACGGCGCCATGGTCGCCGTCGTGACCACGCCCCCCTTAGCCTCACGGACCGAACGGCCTTGGGCTGTAGGCCCAGCCGGGCTAGTTCATTTTTCTCCCGTGTGCGCGCCTAGGCCGAAAGTCGTTTCAGGCCGGTTGGTTTCACTGGGCCGGCCCGTTAGCAATAAGAAAATTGTTTTTCCTTTTTCTTTTATTATTTGGGAAGAGAAATGTTTTAGAAAATGTTTGTGTAATCATTTTGGCTCCAAAAGTTGTGAAATAAATTTTGGTAGACTTCTTAGAACCATATCTATGATCTAAAAATGTTGCATGTCAAGTTTGAAGTACTTTTCTGTAGGGTTTTTATTTAATCATTAAAATTGCTCTTTTCTTGATAAATATGTAATAAATCATATAAAGCTCAGAAAAATATGGTTTCAATTTTGTTAATATTTTTGTGTAATGTACTTTCTAGGAAAAATATGTCCCATGCATGTTCTCTAGAAAAATTTTGATGTGTAGTACAAGTGCTTATTATTGTTGATAATTGTTATTTTTGATAGAGAGAAAAATATGAATAAAATATGCATATAATAATTTTTCTATAGTGATTATTTATTGTGTAGAATGTAGAAAAAATGCTAAATCTGTTGTTTGATACTTTTCATAGTATAAAGTATTTTATGCTTATTTTTAGGCCTTAGATTGTTATTTTTGTGTAGGCAGTTCTAGTACTCCAAATGTAATAAAATTTTTGTGGCATGCTAGATTAGATGATAGTAAGCCACTGTAATTTTATCAAATTTTTCTATGTTACCAAAAGAAGTGTTGCTATTCAAACATAATGTCAACTAGGGTTTAATTAACCTTGTTAATGCAAGATTAGTTGATAAAGTTTGCTTTGGTGTATCTTTGAAGCATCTTAGATTTCTAGAGTGACTTGGCATGGTAGAGAATGTTTGTAGTAGTATACTAGTACATGTTCTTGGATGATGTGGACTACCTTGTAGAAGAGTTGTATTCCCACTTTATGCAATAAAGTAAACATGTTCATCTACATCTCATTCATCATGATCTCTACATGTCATCTCTGCAATGCACCTAGGCATGAGCACTTATACATTTGCATCATACAGGATCGCAAGAAGTAACTCCGGTAGCAGTTTCTGAGGAGCCGGAAGAGCAGCCCGAGCTGCAAGAGCAGGAGGTGCCCGAAGCCGACGAGGAGGTTGGTGAGGATCTTCTAGAGTGCCCCGACCACTGCTCGAGCTCTTTCAAAAGAGGCAAGCCTCAGAGCATTTCTCTCCCGGTTTACAAATATTTTATTAATGCTTTACTTTAATTGATGCATTACGTTTAGGAGTTGTTTGCAACTATTGCTGCATTATACCTTGTTTACCTTTGTTCTACCATATCCTTGTTACCTTGGTATTCACAGTCAAGAAATGCTTAGCTTGCTTAGACCGATAGAAGTCGGGTGACTTTCTGTCACCTGCGAGCTATAGGTGGTTACCTGGATCTGCTTGAAAAAGTATGTCATCTTAGAATAACTAAGTGTTAATGTGAAATTGAGACTGAACGAAGACTTGCAGGGTTTCGAACTGTAGTGTTTTCCGTCTGTGTCGATTAAGGACTGACCGTTGTTGGGTCTCGAGTCATGTTGAACGCATGCCTTACATTTAGCTGGCCGAATAATATACCTTTCGACCGCGAAGCTGGGAGATTATTCGAGCCGAGTGGATTGCCCGCAACGCACTGTATCAGAGCAGGTGTGGTAGGACACGGGGGCACGATGATAAGGCAAAAGAGCAGTCGGGCGGCCCCCGGGTACATGTGGTTCCTGGCAAACTCGAGACTTTACCTGAATGGTTGACTCGGTGACCAATATCTCACTTTTGCGTGTGAGTGAGGTTTGTGTGAGGAATAAATTACCAGCTGGTTAATAATCGATTCGAATCGCCATCGTTCACTGGATAGTGAACACTTGACTTGAGTTACTTCATCGTAGTAATATTGATGGAACACTTGGACAGTTATATGGAATATGACATGATGGAAGTTGTTAATGATCATTGGTTATCCTTACTTGTTTAATTACATGTTACTCTAGTACAGGTGCAAATGTAGTTGACAGGTTAATAAAGATTGAACTTGATACAAAATGCCTTTTGCAAATGAGTCAGCTACCCTACCATAAAGCCTGTCATGATCCTTGGTGTCATTTATTTTCGGTTATGTCGGGTAAGTCTAGCTAAGTACCTTCTCGTACTCAGGGCTTTGTTCCCACTTGTTGCAGATGGGCAGATGTATTACGGCTACTGTATCAACTGCCTTTATCCTGCTATGGGTGAAGCTTAGGACCATGGGCAGTGGTCATTTCCTACGTCTCGTCTGATGCTTTTGTTGGAGATGATCATCAGCTGACACTTTATTTCGAACTCTGTGTGAGTGTGTGTGGTTTGAACTAAATGCTTCCGCTACTTTTATTTGAACTTAGTTTGTAATAACTATGTTTAAACTCCAATGTATCTGCGATGTGAACTTTTATGTAATTTATGATGGTGACCGCTAAACTTATTATGATCTTGGCTGATATGTAAGTTGGTTTGAAATCTGTCATGATTTCACGGACTACCGGGTTATATGGGTTAAGTTTGCTAAATCGTCTGCTCGGTGGATGATTTTCTTACTTAATTTTGTATAATTGGTCAGTTCTATTACAGTTGGCATCGGCGCATGGTTTAGCGTGTTTACTGTTCACAAGTGTATTTGAAACAAAATTATATTTGAAAAATGTGATTTCCAAACTAAAAGTGTGCCAGTGGTCATATCCTTTATGCCCTGTTAAGGACTCTAGGTGGCTTATTTAAGTACTGACTTGGGGTTCTTGCACCATATTTCTCTTTCGTTGCTCATACGATGTGCTATTGTATGAGTACCACTTAATTGAGTGGTAATGCATGGATCAGTTGCCTCTACGCCTCGGTAAGTGTGAGATGTGAGAGCATGATCGGATACACCGCCGATCTAGGGAGAGTGCTTATATGATACTGGAGTAGTTACATATTCTACGCATGTTTTTACAAAAGTGTCGCATGTGTGGTTGTTCTGTCCGTTGAGGCGATGCCGTCAATAGGGCGATGTTTTGGGTAGTTACTACCATTGTACGTGTATCTGGGGATTCATGTAGAGCACGTAGGTAAATTTACTGCTTTCATGCATCCATGGGGAATTGGGCTGAAATGAATTTTTTGCAGGTACATAACAATATTTCTCATGTAGAACGTATTAGTTACGTATATAAGAGATCGCCTGTATGCCACCGAATTCATCGCTAAAGATTATTTATTTCATAAGTTTGTGAGAACGTAAGACACGTACATACAACATATTGCTTGTGCATTTCATTCATGTCATGCATTCCTCCCCTTATAAATTGATTATCCCCTTTTGATAAAAATTATACCAACTTAAAATATGTTCTCACTGGGTAATCAAAACTTTTGCTACAGATGGCCCGCACGAAGCAGACTGCCCGTAAGTCCACAGGCGGAAGAGCACCCCGACACCAGTTGGCCCCGCGGGAGCGCCGCAGCACGGACACCTTTCTGAGCGAGTTTAGCATGCCAACCTTGCTTTGGAGAGTACTCCATGATGTGGGGTACCCAGAGGGTGAGGAGCCGGTGTACTCTTAGAGTGAGAGTCAGTTAGCCGAGGATGGACTTGCAGTAGTGGAGATCATAGTCCCTGCTCTTGGTGATGCTCCAGAGTGGGATGGTTGGTACTTGGAGTTTGAGGGACGCACTCCAGTTGAGGGTGCAGAGGGAGTAGCTTTCCGTGTCATCAGGGACATAATGAGCAAATTTCCCAACGAGCTGGTAGCAGCCCTGGCTGGCACTTTTCCTAAAGATGATCCTCGCGATGCTATTTGGGTGCAGCCGTAAGGAAGTGCCTTGGTCAAAGGCCCAAACGAAGGACAGGCTAGCGACAACCACGCTATGAGTGCTATGTATGCAGCTATCAAAGCATACTAGGGTCTTGAGTGTACCTATTGGACATTGACTGGTTTGCGTGGTGATGATCGGCTCAAAGCAAGAAAATAGAAGAAGAAGCAGGCACGTGCTATAGCTAGTTTGCAGGAGCAGTTGGCTGACATGAGCTTGCAGCGAGACCAGGCTCTAGAGAGTGGTGATAGTGCTCTACAGCGGGTGCATACGTTGACTCAGGCCAACAATAATGCAGACCGCATGATTGGACAGTTGGTTCAGGAGAGGAATGAAGCCTGGAACGAGAGGGACCTTCTGAGGCAGAGGGTCAAGGAGCTAGAGGAGTATAATGTCAACTTGCATGAGAAGTTTCACGCGCTCTACAACGGGATTGGCCCGTATGCTCCTCCAGACGCCACCGGTATGGACGTCGACGACGATGAGGACGAGCCTGCAGTTGCACCTGTCGACGACGACGACGTCGCTACTGATGGTAGCGATGGTGACGTCTCTGACCCCGACGATGGCCCCGAGGAGTAGGCTAGTTGCTTTGCGTTAGCTACTAGGCCCTGTCGCGATGACCTTTCTTTTGGCTTCATGTACCTTGATGTATCTCGTTTCGAACCTTGAGACTTGGTAGGATGTTGGAACTTGGTTGGTCATGCGATACCTAAGGGCATAAAAGTCCAGTGTATGTATGCTGGCAATTTGGTTGTATGGACGTGATGTTTGCATTCGAAGTAATTTAATTAGTGGTGTTGTTTTAATTGGAATGCGATTATTGTGTCTCTGTTTTATTGTATGACTTTGTTCTCTCCAATAGATTCAGTACAACATAATTTTCATTCACTCACAATTACTACAACTTCACTTAATCATTACTTGTTGCTGAAATATGCATATGGCAAACACTCGCCGTGCCACGTATGAGGCCGCTGAAACTGGTGGTAATGGTGCCGGGGCAGGTGGGAGTGGTGAAAACAACGTCAACCATAATGAGCCACACCCGGAACCACATTTGCCACCTCCTTCACCGCTCACTGCAGAGGTATTCTTTGCACAGTTTCTTGGAAGTCAGCGCAATGCCGAGCAATCGCAAAAGAACATGAAAGATTTTCTGCGTACCATTGCCAACAATGTTCAACGTGGTAACAACCAAGGTGGTGGCAATGGGGTGAATCAGTACAGCAACTTCAAGGATTTCATGGACACTAGGCCACCAATTTTCAAGAAAGCATCAGAGCCACTTGACGCTGAAGAATGGATCAACACCATGGAAGATAAGTTCCGTGTGTTGAGGCTGACTGAAGTACTGAAGACAGAATATGCTGCACATCAGTTACAGGGACCGGCAGGGATGTGGTGGAAGCATCATCGCACCACCTTTCCTCCAAATGCTCAGATCTCGTGGAGAGAGTTCACTAAAGCCTTCTGTGGAGTTTATATTCCACCAGGGCTGGTTGAGATGAAGTTGAGAGAGTTCTTGGCTTTAAATCAGGGCACCAAAACCGTGACACAGTATTTGCATGCCTTCAACAACTTGTGCCGTTATGCTCCTGACATGGTTGACACAGATGCTAAGAGAATTGCTAGTTTCAAGAGAGGGTTAAGTTCGAAGATGATGAAGCATGTGGGTACCAGTACCCGCGCCAGATTCAATGACTTCATCAGTGATTGTCTAAAACAAGAGAAGAATAACAACACGTACATTGCATCCAAGACTCGCAAGAGGGCCTTTGAGTCTGGACCATCACAACCAAGAGTTCTCACTGCTAATCGTTCTGCCTATCATCTGTCTACACTAGGTGCAAGGTTTAGGCCACCACTGCATAAAACCCAGAACTACAAGGGACCGCAGAAGCTGTATAAGATGGCCGTGCCGCCAGCAAAGACAGCCGCTGCTGCGGGATAGGGCAACTCTAAGGGAGCTATAGGATCTACTAGTACAGTGAGGGGACCCTGCTACAATTGTGATCAGCCAGGCCACTTTTCAAAGTTCTGTCCTTAACTGCCCAGAAAGAAGCAACAGACCTATACTGCTCGGGTACACCACACCACCGTGGATGAGATTCCTGAGGGAGAGCCCGTAACCGCTGGTAAGTTTCCTGTTAACCAAAACCCTGCAGTTGTTCTATTTGATTCTGGATCATCGCATTCTTTCATGAGTAAAGCATTTGCACGGAAACATGAACAACTATGCACAGATTTGAGTTATGGTTACCACATAAGTTCGGCGAGGGCTGATGTTTTAACCAATCAGATGGTTAGAGGGGCAACCCTTGAATTAGGTAGGCGAAAGTTTCGAGTGAACTTGATAGTTATGTCTGGACTAGTTCTGGATGTCATCATAGGAATGAATTGGATGAAGGATTGGGGAGCAGTTATAAATACAGGATGTCGGGTACTTACCCTTAAGGATCCCTAGGGTGAGGGTACTTTTTAGGTACCATTGCCCAGAAGAACAGACCTTGTGAGTGTGACATGTGCTATGGAAGTCATTCCTATTCATCAGATTTCGGTAGTGTGTGAGTTTTCGGATGTGTTCCTAGATGAGTTACCTGGTCTTCCACCAGATAGGGATATTGAGTTTAGAATGGAGTTGATCCCCGGGACAACTCTAATTTCAAGGAGACCTTATCGGATGCCTCCGGATGAGTTAGCTGAGCTGAAGAAGCAACTAGAGGAATTATTGAAAAAGGGGTTTATCTGGCCAAGTAAGTCTGAATGGAGATGTCTTGCCTTGTTTGTGAAGAAAAAAGAAAAAGGGTACTTTGAGAATGTGTGTGGATTATAGGCCACTTAATGCTGTAACTATCAAGAATAAGTATCCCTTGCCTCATATTGATGTTTTGTTCGATCAATTAGCCAAAGACAGAGTGTTCTCCAAGATAGATTTAAGATCGGGTTACCATCAGATCAAGATTAGGCCACAAGATATACCGAAGACCGCCTTTTCCACCAGATACGGGTTGTACGAGTATCTTATTATGTCTTTTGGCTTAACAAATGCTCCTGCATACTTTATGTATCTGATGAATACGGTTTTGATGCCAGAATTGGACAAGTTTGTGGTTGTGTTCATTGATGACATTCTAGTGTACTCCGAGAACGAGAAGGATCATGAAGAGCATATGAGAATTGTCTTGACCAGACTTAGAGATCATAAGTTGTATCCTAAGTTTAGCAAGTGTGAATTTTGGTTGAAGAACATTCCTTTCCTTGGTCACATTCTGTCAGAAAATGGAGTTTCCGTAGATCCGAGCAAAGTGCAAGAGGTTATGGATTAGAAGACACCAACCATAGTTTCGGAAGTTAGAAGTTTCTTAGGATTAGCTGGTAACTATCGCCGTTTTATACCAGATTTCTCGAAGATTGCCAAGCCAATGACAAGTCTGCTATAGAAAGATCACAAATTTGTGTGGACAGAGGAGTGTGAGACAACTTTTCACACCTTACGGAAACTGTTGACCACTGCTCCAGTTCTAGCACAACCGGACATTGAGAAACCTTTTGATGTGTTTTGTGACGCATCAAAAATAGGATTAGGTTGTGTTCTTATGCAAGAAGGAAGAGTCATTGCTTATGCCTCCCGCCAGTTGAGAAAGCATGAGATCAACTATTCGACACATGATCTTGAACTTGCTGCCGTAGTGCATGCATTAAAAATTTGGAGACATTACCTACTTGGTAATGTGTGCAATATCTTCATCGATCACAAGAGTCTCAAGTACATCTTCACCCAACCAGAGTTGAACATGAGATAGCGAAGATGGTTAGAATTGATCAAAGATTACAACTTGAATGTGCAGTATCATCCTGGAAAGGCCAATGTAGTGGCAGATGCTTTGAGTAGAAAGTCACATTGCCTGAATGCGCAACCTTTGCTCAAAGATGTTTTTGATCTGATGCACCCTGCCGTGTTACATAGTATTCAGATTAGTTGCTCTTTGGAGAGTAAGATAATAGAAGGCCAGAAAACCGACAAAGGGATATTCCACATCAAAGAGAAAATTAAAGAAGAACCATCCAAGCACTTTAGAGTGGATGAACATGACGTGTTATGGTTTGACGACCGTCTTGTTGTTCCCAAGGATCAGGAGCTTAAGAATAAACTTATGGATGAGGCTCACCTTTCTAAGCTATCTATCCATCCCAGAAGTAGCAAGATGTACCAAGAACTGAGACCTCATTATTGGTGGACAAAAATGAAGAAAGAGATTTCAGCCTATGTGGCCAGATGTGACACATGTTGTAGGGTGAAAGCCATTCATATGAGACCTGCCAGATTGTTGCAACCTTTGTCTGTACCTAGTTGGAAGTGGGATGATATAAGTATGGATTTCATCACAGGTTTGCCCACTACTCAAAAAGGCCATGATTCGATTTGGGTAATCGTGGATCGTCTTACAAAGACAGCTCACTTTTTACCTGTCAAGACAGATTATCGACCACCTCAATATGCCAAGAAGTATATTGCTGAGATTGTGAGATTGCATGGCATACCAAAGACTATAGTGTCTGACAGAGGGTCACAATTCACTGCTCACTTTTGGGAACACTTGCACAAAGGATTGAGAACTAGTTTGATCCGTAGTACTACCTATCATCCTCAGACAGATGGTCAGACCGAAAGAGTTAATGCTGTTCTAGAGGATATGTTGAGAGCCTGTGTGTTATCTTCCAAGGGTTCATGGGAGTCATGGTTACCCTTAGCAGAGTTTGCTTACAATAATAATTATCAAGAAAGTATCAAAAGGGCCCCATTCGAAGCTTTGTATGGCAGAAAGTGTAGAACACCACTAAACTGGATCGAGCCAGGAGAAAGAAGATATTATGGCATTGACTTTGTACAAGAAGCCGAGAAGAAAGTTCATACCATTCAGCAAAATATGAAAGCAGCTCAATCACGTAAGAAAAGCTATGCGAATAGAAGGAGGAGACCACTTGTGTTCGAAGTTGGTGACTATGTTTATCTGAAAGTCATGCCAATGAAGAAGAAACAGTTTGGAGTACGTAGAAAGCTTGCCGCCAGATTCATGGGACCATACAAGATCTTGGAAAGAAAGGGTCCAATAGCTTATAAGTTAGAGTTACCTGAGACAATGGGTGCTATATTCCTAGTTTTTTATGTATCACATCTCAAGAAGTGTCTGCGTGTTCTAGAGAAAAGAATCGAACCCTGAGGCATAAAGCTCAAGTTAGATTTGGTATATCGTGAGCAACCAGTTCGAGTTTTGGACTCTAAAGAGAGGGCTACTCGAAACAGTGTGGTAAAAACATATAAGATACAGTGGAGTCATCATGATGAAGGGGATGCAACTTGGGAAACGGGTGAATATCTACAAAAAGCTTATGAAGATTTTTATAACAAATGGTTTGTAACCCAAATCTCGGGACGAGATTTTTATAAGTGGGAGGGTTGTAACACCCCGGTGTTACGGAGGCATTTAGCATTGCAAATCATACGCATGATACATCATTGCATTCATAATCACATGTGAAGTAGAATGCATCTCGAGTTAAAGCACTTTTGTGAAACATGATTGTTGTATATAATTGTTTAGGATTGTTTCACACTAATTATACTTACTAGGCTACTAATACATGTGTGGCTATAATTTTTAAATCACCTAGAACTAGTTAGTACAATTTTTGGAGCAACTTTGGTAACCAAAGTTTTGTCAAAATTTGCTTTTAAAAATATTATTGAAAATGGTCAAAACCCTCCCTATTTAGCTTTTATTCTCCAATTCAAAATCTGTTGGGAATTTGGAATTGGTCCCTTAATAAAAGTTGTAGAGAATTAAAATCTAAGTAACTTTCATTTTTGGGCCATTTTCAGAAAAAAGCCATCTTCTTGCTCAAAATGGGATTTTAAAACTGTTGATTGAATTTATTTGAAAAATTTCTGGAAAATAAAAATGGAAAATCATTTCCTCACCTTTTGGGCCGCCGCCTCCCTTCCCGGCCTGCTCGCGAATCAGCCCGGCCCAGCTCCACGCGCCGTGTCCACCTCACCCCGCCCGCGTGCCCGCGCCACGTCCCGGCCGTGGCAGGAGCTGCTCGCCCCGTGGCCGGCATGCGCCGCTCGCCAGCGACACTTGGCCGACTGTGGCCCCCATGAGCGCGCGCCTCGCCATTTTAAGCTGCAGGCGCTCCACTTCCTGCTCTGCCCTCTCCATTCTTTCTCCCGCGCTGCCATCTTCTCCGCCCCACACCGAGCACCGCTCGAGCCGGCCTCGCCACCGCCACCTTCGCCGACAAAATTGGCCACCGGTGGTCCACCGCCGCCCTCCATCGCGTGCACGTCGCTCCGCCTCCATCTCCGACACGTCGTGATCGCCTTGATTTCACAGTTCGAGCTAGGTAGGTTCGATTTGAGCCATTTTGCCGCCATCGGTCATGGCGCCGCCGCGCTCGACCTCACTGTGGGAAGGGTGTCCCCGCTGTTTCTTGTTCCCTCAGAGTCACCTTGCCGCGTCTGACTTTCTCTCGCGGACCCGGTGCGCACCTCGCCGTGCCCGGTCATGGCCGGCAACGGCGCCATGGTCACCGTCGTGACCACGCCCCCCTTGGCCTCGCGGACCGAACGGCCTTGGGCCGTAGGCCCAGCCAGGCCCGTTCATTTTCTCCCGTGCTCACGCCCAGGCCGAAAGCCGTTTCTAGCCGGTTGGTTTCACTGGGCCGGCCCGTTAGCAATAAGAAAAATTGTTTTTTGTTTTTCTTTTATTATTTGGGAAGAGAAATGTTTTAGAAAATGTTTGTGTAATCATTTTAGCTCCAAAAGTTGTGAAATAAATTTTGGTAGACTTCTTAGAACTAGATATATGATCTAAAAATGTTGCATGTCAAGTTTGAAATACTTTTATGTAGGGTTTTTATTTAATCATTGAAATTGCTGTTTTCTTGATAAATATGTAATAAATCATATAAAGCTCAAAAAAATATGGTTTCAATTTTGTTAATCTTTTTGTGTAATGTACTTTCTAGGAAAAATATGTGCCATGCATGTTCTGTAGAAATTTTTTGATGTGTAGTACAAGTGCTTATTATTTTTGATAATTGTTATTTTTGATAGAGAGAAAAATATGAATAAAACATGCATATAATAATTTTTCTATAGTGAATATTTATTGTGTAGAATGTAGGAAAAATGCTAAATCTGTTGTTTGATACTTTTCATAGTATAAAGTATTTTATGCTTATTTTTAGGCCTTAGATTGTTATTTTTGTGTAGGCAGTTCTATTACTCCAAATGTAATGAAATTTTTGTGGCATGCTAGATTAGATGATAGTAAGCCACTGTAATTTTATCAGATTTTTCTATGTTACCAAAAGAATTGTTGCTATTCAAACATAGTGTCAACTAGGGTTTAATTAACCTTGTTAATGCAAGATTAGTTGATAAGTTTTGCTTTGGTGTATCTTTGAACATCTTAGATTTCTAGGGTGACTTGGCATGGTAGAGAATGTTTGTAGTAGTATACTAGTACATGTTCTTGGATGATGTGGACTACCTTGTAGAAGAGTTGTATTCCCACTTTATGCAATAAAGTAAACCTGTTCATCTACATCTCATTCATCATGATCTCTATATGTCATCTCTGTAATGCACCTAGGCGTGAGCACTTATACATTTGCATCATACATGATCGCAAGAAGTAACTCTGATAGCAGTTCCCGAGGAGCCGGAAGAGCAGCCCGAGGTGTAAGAGCAGGAGGTGCCCGAAGCCGACGAGGAGGTCGGTGAGGATCTTCCAGAGTGCCCCGACCACCGCCCGAGCTCTTTCGAAAGAGGCAAGCCCCGGAGCATTTCTCTCCCGGTTTGCAAATATTTTATTAATGTCTTACTTTAATTGATGCATTACGTTTAGGAGTTGTTTGCAACCGTTGCTGTATTATACCTTGTTTACCTTTGTTCTATCATATCCTTGTTACCTTGGTATTCGCAGTCAAGAAATGCTTAGCTTGCTTGGACTGGTAGAAGTCAGGTGATTTCCTGTCACCTGCGAGCTATAGGTGGTTACCTGGATCTGCTTGAAAAAGTATGTCATCTTAGAATAACTAAGTGTTAATATGAAATTGAGACCGGACGGAGACTTACAGGGTTTCAAACTGTAGTGTTTTCTATCTGTGTCAATTAAGGACCGATCGTTGTTGGGCCTCGAGTCATGTTGAACGCATGCCTTACATTTAGCTGGTCGAATAATGTACCTTTCGACCGTGAAGCTGGGAGATTATTTGGGCCGAGTGGATTGCCCGCAACGCACTGTACTGGAGTAGGTGTGGTAGGACACGGGGGCACGATGATAAGGCCAAAGAGCAGTCGGGTGGCCCCCGGGTACATGTGGTTCCTGGCAAACTCGAGACTTTACCTGAATGGTTGACTCAGTGACCAATATCTCATTTTAGCGGGTGAGTGAGGTTTGTGTGAGGAATAAATTACCAGCTAGTTAATAATCGATTCGAATCGCCATTGTTCACTGGATAGTGAACACTTGACTTGAGTTACTTCATCGTAGTAATATTGATGGAACACTTGGACAATTATATGGAATATGATATGATGAAAGTTGTTAATGATCATTGGTTATCCTTACTTGTTTAATTACATGTTACTCTAGTACAGGTGCAAATGTAGTTGACAGGTTAATAAAGATTGAACTTGATACAAAAGCTTCTAGAAAAGATTCTTTAAATGCTAAAAATGCCTTTTGCAAATGAGTCAGCTACCCTACCATAAAGCCTGTCATGATCCTTGGTGTCATTTATTTTTGGTTATGTCGGGTAAGTCTAGTTGAGTACCTTCTCATACTTAGGGCTTTGTTCTCACTTGTTGCAGATGGGCAGATGTATTACGGCTATTGTATCAACTGCCTTTATCCTGCTATAGGTGAAGCTTAGGACCATGGGCAGTGGTCATTCCTTATGTCTTGTCTGATGCTTTTGTTGGAGATGATCATCAGCTGGCACTTTATTTCGAACTCTGTGTGAGTGTGTGTGTGTGGTTTGAACTAAATGCTTCCGCTACTTTTATTTGAACTTGGTTTGTAATAACTATGTTTAAACTCCGATGTATCTGCGATGTGAACTTTTATGTAATTTGTGATGGTGACCGCTAAACTTATTATGATCTTGGCTGGTATGTAAGTTGGTTTGAAATCTATCGTGATTTCACGAACTACCAGGTTATACGAGCTTAAGTTTGCTAAATCATCTGCTCGATGGATGATTTTCTTACTTAATTTCATATAATTGGTCGGTTCTGTTACAAGGAGGATGCCATTGATGAACTTCAAGAGTGTCCAGACCACCATCCGAGTTTGTTCAAGCGAGGCAAGCCCCAGAGCATTCTAAGTCTCCTACTTTATAAAAGCAATCAATTATATATGAGTTTTATATATTGTTGCGTTAAGTTATAGGAGTTGAGTGAAACCGTTGATGCATCTAATATTATCCTTGTCTACCTTGTTCTATCCTTATACCTTGTTAGATTTAGGATCAAATAACTGCCTAGCCCTGCTTAGACCGGTAGCAATCGATGATTTTCTATCACCTGCAATTATAGGTGGTTGCTGAAATACTTTAGCTATGGAATAGATGATATCCTGGAAATAACCAAGTGTTGATGGATAATTAGAGACCGAACGGAATAGTTGGAGGCAACCAGATAGGGTTCTAGGATGCTCGTAGTTTTTCGTCTATGTCGGTTAAGGACCGATCGTTGCTTCTCCCTCTTGTAATGTTGAACGCATGCCTCACATTTAGCTGGCCAAATAAAGTACATTTCGATCGCGAAGCTAGTGACATTATTCAGGCTAGGATCTACACGGGTGCACGTATTGGTGCTGAAGGGCGTATGACAGGGGCGCGGAGAGTGAACCCAAGGGCAGACAAGGCCTGATTCCTAGTAGTTGGGTGGTCCCTAGGTACTACGGCCCCAGATTGTCCCGTGATGTTTACCTAAATAGTGGCATTGGTGATCTGTAGCTCACTTGATCGGTGAGTGTGGTTTGTGTGAGGAATAAATCATTAGCTGGTTAGGAATCGATTCGAATCGCTATCGCTCCTGGATAGTGAGCACTTGACTCGAGCTACGGCATCATAGTAATGATGATGAAACACGGATGGTTATATGGATGACGTTGGAAATGCTAAATCTAAGTTGGTAACTGGATGTTAATGGTTAATCAAGTGATTGCTATAGCATATGTGCTTACCTAGATTGATAGGTTATGATAAATATGATGCAAAGTACTTAAAATGGTTTATTCATGATAACTTATGCTTTTAGCAAATGAGTCAGCTAGTCTACTAAAAGAAAGTCTTGCATACTCCTTGTGTCACTTTATTTTAGTTTAAGACGGGTAAGTCTAGCTGAATACCTTCTCGTACTTAGGGCGTTGTTCCCCTTGTTGTTGCAAATGGTCAGACATACTATGGATATTGCATCAATTGTCTGTATCTTGCGATGGGCGACAACTTGAACCAAGGGAATGGTCAATCCATATGTCTTACCTGATGCTTTTATTGGACATGACTATCACCTGGCACCGTATCTGAACTAAATGTGTGTGTGGTTTTAAAACTATTGCTTCCGCTACTTTATTATGAACTTGGTTTGTAATAACTTTATGTTTTAACTCCGATGTGTTTCAATATTATTGCGAACTTTATGTAATATGTGACTGTGACTGCTGAACTTGCACGATCTTGGTTTGTATATTGGTTGGTTTGAAATTTGTCATGGTTTCACGGACTACCGGGTTATACGGGCTTAAGTTTGCTAAATTATCGGCTTCGGCGGGTGATTTTCTTACTTAATTTTATATAATTAGTCGGTTCTGTTACAACATCCCTTGATACAGCCTCTAGAGGAGCTTTCCTTCATCTGTCTATTAGTGAAGCAAGGTCTATACTTAAAAAGATTTGTGAAATAACTCCCTTCACTAGTAGTCATAATAAACTCTCTGAGAAAAAGAAATCATCCCCTGAACAAGTAGAGGAAGTTTTGATAACTAAATCACCACCACTCTAATCCTAAGGTTTAGCCATCAATCCCAAACCATCAAGACCCCAAAAACCTCCGAGTAAAGAAGAAAGTAAATATTTTAAAATTTCTTATGAGGATAAATTGTCTGATGATGATTTTAACCTCTAATTTTGCAAGATGCTTGTGGATCAATATAAATCAGATCTTTTTAGAAGGGCATGTTTAGAAAGTATCATCAACTTCCTTTCCCTCCTAGAGGGCATTGGGAAAAGTGCAAGGATGGCATGCCTAGTGATGCCATAGAAGGAGAGCCAAGCCACTTAGGAGTTAATTATATCTTCTCCCTTTCTATGCCCACACTAGAAGTTTCACCTGAACTCATCTCTCAACCCATCCTTAACCCTGATGACCCCTCTTATGCTCTTTCTCCTAAGTTTCATAATGACCCTAGAAAATCCATGAACACAACCAAATCATAGGAGTCATGAAAACCACATGGATAATAAACAAGAGCTACGACAATGGCTAGAATATATTAGAAATTGGTTAGAATATATTAAGAATTCAGATGACATTGCAAAATCTTATTGGAAGGACAAGGAAGAAGCCTTATGGTCTAAACTTGGCCTAGATTCAAATGGTGAACTTAAATCAATCTCTTCAATAAATATGACTCATCCAAGTTTGGAGGAAGACTTAGACGAGACCAATTTTAGATACACCCATCCATGGGAAATCCTAGACAATAAAATGTCCAACGACTGTCATAGGCATAGAATAATAGAGACAAACTTTCCGCCTATAGACATCCATGATGAAACACCCATGGAGCTTGAAAAGGGAGATTATATCATTGATGGGCACGGAAGTTATTTCATGAATACCTCATCAAATCCATGCTCATATGAGAAATCTCCTAAATTAACTAGTCTCTCTAGCATTGCCACATATGAGATATCCAACCCCCTCATGTTTCTTGTTCACAAAAATTTTGAAAGGGTGGTTATAGATGCATATGTTTATCATAAATATTATAGATCTTGTAGTAAGAATCTTGAGTAGGTACACAATGGTTGATGTTGTAGGGGAAACCACCTCACCAACTTGAAGCGCAATTAGAAGGTTTCCCGAGGACGAGTTTGTGTCCTAAAACAAGCACTCTTGAGATATAACATGAGCTTGCACCTTCTGCTATAATGCCCTTGTGAATTGAGCATAGAAATATAATCATGAGAATATTCCTTTGGGTATTCTTGTCACTAACCATTCTAGGATTAGAGCAAAAAGGATGAAGGATGACAACACCAAGTATGTCCAACCAATTATCATGCAACATTATATTACATCCATCCAAAGTTGACTTTGCTTTGCAAAATTTTATCTTGGGGGAATGGGATTCTCTGAACAATCTTAAGCCATGTTGCTAATTTTGGTTGTCTTTACATGTAAACCATGCTCAATTTGCTAAATAACAATCATGTTCTTTTTATCTCCACTTGAATAAATCTCTATAGTGCTTTCAAACTACCTTTGTCTGCTATAGCAAGCTTTGGTTTGGAAGTACTCGCCATACTTCCACTGGCTTTTAAATTAAGCGTGGTGCTTAGGATAAACAACCTTCCTTAATCTAATTGGACATGAAGTTTGGTTTGGTTATTGAACTAAAAAATTGTTTTAGTAGACACTGGTTATTTTTGTTGGACTAACCCCTGCAGGAAACTCTCAAATTTAATTTGAGTAAGTTAAGAGATAAATTCAAATCAGAGATGAAGCAAGACACGCGACAAACTCCAACAACTTTACACAAGAAGACACAACTCATTCATCATAGATGTAAGAACTACATACTGCATGGATGGAAAAACTGTATAAAATAATAAGTAAGAAAGAAGGGCAGACAAGGTGTCAAAAGATTCTAGAGCAAAAAGATGGCGTGACAAAATAATGAGAAGAAGGAGTGCAACATAGAGACAAGCCGAGCAAGGAAGGCTTCCAAAAGGTGTTACGATGCCATCACGCTCCAATAAGAAGGGTAATATCTCAAGGTAAGTGATCATTATTTAAAAAGTTTTTCCTTGACTATGGTATGCACACAAATAAGAACCAAACATGTTTGATTTACAATTTTTCTTGATCCAACCTAATTATCTCAACATGTCTTGTTCCATATGTTTGTCCCTAGCACTACTTTCTTGATCCCACAGTCTTAACCAAATGAACTAAAATATTGTAATTCTATCTTTGGAAGATGATAATCATGAAATCACTGAGACATTATACATAGATACTATCCTTTCATAGGTTAAGCAATTTAATCCTTTCTGTCAAATGCACTTAAATGCTACATTCATGCCCAACTTCTGATTCTATCACCCATGTAAAGATTAAACATAACATCAACTTTATCTTGTTAAATGTGCCTAAGGTTAGAAAATAATAATAAACTAAGATTTGGTTCTGTTGGTGTTTTTCCACCAACAGAGCCCGTACACTTGATCTCTGCCTTGTCTTTACAAGCAGGATACACTTTGAGCAAACTATGGAGCAGTTTGTCAATTCCCCGAATTTTACAAATGGACGTTCTGACCTACTCACATGCACACTGAGCAAGATGCTTTTAGCCTTCACTATTAATGCTTCACTTTAACCGGCTAGACAAGCAAGAACATGGATGACATGATTCTCAGAATCACCATCTCAAGAGGCACAAACATTAAGGACTCCACCTTTGGGATTAGATGATGCACCTAAGGAATGATCATGATAAGAAGTCCTGTCCGGAGGACTTAAAAATCCAAACCCTCGCCGGGAGGTAACATTAGATTTGAAGATCTAACAAGCAAGTGGATGTTCTACCCACTGTTGGAACACTATCTCAACAGTCAACGACATCAATCAATGCTCCAATAGAGAAAATGCATCTTCGCTGCCAGTCTGGCACTCCGCATGATCGAGCGACTACATTAACATCAAGCTTCGAGGAGAGGCACCCCCGCTTATTCAGCTAAGTATTTCTTTCCCCTTTAAGTTTTACTATTTATAAGTTTGCTATATATTTGTTTAAGAAATAAAAAGAAGCATAACAAATAAAATAAAATAAAATAAAATAAAATAAAGAATTTTTTTACTAGTTATATACTATTAGTAAGGTGTGATCTTAAATAACAAAATAAAAGGGTATGTCTACTTTGCTTGATTTTGTCTTTAAGAAGTTGCTAATAAAGAGGACTTAGACTAATGTCTTAAATGGAAATGATGAATAGTTGCTCTGTCGTAATTCCTTTCAAGTACCTAGTTTTTAGCCTCGAATTCTCTCGAGTTTTGGATAAGATTGTTTTGATACAAAAATTTACTCTAAACTTGAAACTTGTGGATAGCGAATGCTTGATCTAAGTCTAGGTAATTGATGGATATCATATGAGAAGGTCTGAGCTGCTATTTATCTCGTTCCAAGTGACACTAGAGTTCTGGAGATTTACTCTTTAAAAACATAAAAATGCTACATGATGAGTTCCTTGTATGATAGAGCTTGAATTCCTACCACAGCCATACATGCTAGATTAGGAAAACCACTTATATATTTACTGCTTGCTTTACATTGAGTGTTGTCAAGCTTTATTGACCCTTAGAGACTTGTCACGCTTTTAAAATCAAGATCATGTATACTCCACCCAAATATGTTGCTTCTATACTAGAAGTACGCAACAACATGCCTTCCATTTAGATCCACCCAAAAATGTTCTACTTCTACACTGGGAGTGAACACCAAAAACATGCTTGATAGGTTTTCCATCTACCTAGTCACCCCAAATCCACCAAATAAATGCTCCAAGTTCTTTTGTTACTATCTCTCAAAGTTTTATTGCAAAAGAGACATGGGGCTATGCAAAAATTATTTAAAAATGAGAGAAAGTAAGAGAAAAAGTATAGAAAGAATGGACAAGTGTCCAAAATAAAAATAGATGCATAAGATAGCCCCTGTTCTCTAGCAAGTGTTTCCAAATTTTAAAAGAGAGATATCTTTCAATAAGCAAAGTAGAATTAGGTTTCCACCATGCTTTCACCCTTGCCACCATTTACACCATTCATAGCCACATCCACCACATACATCCACTCCATATATATTCCACACACATGCACATCTTGATTTGATTGTATAACTCGTTTCTCTGGATCCATTGTTTGACTTTACAATATATGCTTCACAAGTATGTATGCACTGTCTCCCCACCTATGAGCTCCACATAAGCCTTAGTTGTAGGATGAGAGAGAAGGCATAACATCATCATTGCCTTGGTAAGGATCCATAAATACCACATATTGAGAGACTTGAGAGTGTCATACGATGGAATCTCTGAGTTTTATTTAAAACTTACAAAAACTTTGGAATGATGGTTGAACTAAGAGCTTGAGACATAGTGCTTGACTTGACCATTATGTCTTTCAATTACTCAAGACCCAAGTGAAGGCTACAAGCCCCATGGTTGAAGGTAATATGGGTAAATTTGAAATTCAGAATAGTCTATTCTAATTCGGAGGAGAATTTTTATTTGAATGCATGTGTACTTTTGAGGCGTGAAAGCATTTGTAGCAACTCCTGATCCATGGCTGAGTTTGGCTTTGCTAAGGGACTAGCAAAGGTTAAGCTTGGGGGAGCTTGTTGACGGTCACTAACGTCAATTATAAACCGTTAACCAAACATGAAAAGGATAAATATAACAAAATATTAACATAGAATAGGGGGTTATCTGATAGAATTCTACAGGTTTTGGTGAATCACTATTTTCAGGTATTAAACAGGAAAAGAGCCAAAGATATGGAGGATATTAGGCTAAAAACATATTTCACCACGACACCAAGTTGAGAAGCATCTAGAAGATATGAGAAGGCATGCCACCAAAGGCGGGGCCCACCTGGCATAGTGCCAGGTCGGCCGACCTAGCCACCTGGGTCTGGCCCACTTGTTAGCTGACTTCGTAGGATGATCTTCCATTGCCTCAAGGATTGCATCTCATCCGTTATTTCAAGTCGGTTTGATTCGAGGGGTCACATTCATCCCATCGGCCTATATAAGTAGGACCCTGCCCCTGGCTCAGATCATCCCAAAAAAACCCTAATTCATATTCTCCTGTCAGGATCAGCTGAGAGGGTCCCATGAAAGGATCAACCTCTCAAGAGCAACATTCAAGAGAAGATTAGTCCTCATTAGGATTAGTCTTTAGAAATAGAGAGGTAGAGAGAGGGAAGAGTTTTGGAGGAGATGCTGGCCTATCGGTGCTCCCTCTACGGCTTGTACCTTGGTGAAGTTAACCTACGTCTAAGATTTCTCTGTTAATCAACTTCTTCTTTCTTTAAGCACGTTGTTTATATTGTTCTTCTGGTTCACAATTCTTTTGAGTGCTTTAATCTATAGGACCCTATAGGTTAAAGTAGTAATTCTAGGTGTAGGCGTGGTGCTTAGGCCTAGGTTACTTGTGGATGCACCCTATATGCTAGGAAGTGTGGTAGATCACGAGCGTGATAATCTTGCTGAGTCCTTTGTAGCCCACACCTCATATATAGGCCTAGTAGGACCCGGTTGCTAAGTTAAAGCATCTTATATGGTGTCTTTTTCTAATGCAATGTCCCCAGATAGAATAATAGAAGACACGACTTACTGAGATTAGAACGCGAATATCTTAGCAGTTTCCTCTACACTCTCGACCTTCTCTAGTCTTGTGCTACTCTGGGTTAAGTTAGACCGTAGTTAACCTTACACGTTTCCCTATGGATACGATATTTAGAACCTCCGAGTGAAGTGCTACAGCGGTATCCGTGTGCTTGCGGATCATTCCTTGATTATTCTATGTGCATTAATAAATACCAACATTCGTCCCTGACAATGGCGCCAGAAATGCATGTTGATGTTTCTTAGCATCATCACTAGGATTGGTATTTGCTAGCGATGGCACCAAAAACGTCATGATGATATTTATGAACACATGCATAAATAGTCCGCAAGCACACGGATATATCGTTGCAACATTTCATCTGGAAGTATTCGGGTATCGTTCATTTATATTTTTTCAAAGGAAGACATGGTGTAAAAGTCTCTAGTAGGGACATAGTCAAGATAACATGACTGTATAACAGACCAAATATCATAGTAGGGGTGAACCATTGTAACACCCTCGGTGTTACCGCGTAAAACCATTCATTAAGCATGTCATGACCATCATATTTAGTTGTATTGCATGTGATCTAGTGTGCGGATAAAGTTTTGTAACTTAAAGATGATGAATAACAATGTTAAATGAAAAGTTATTTTGTGTTGTATGTTATATCTAGTAGGGTTGAAAACCAAAATTTTGTGAACAAAAATGCTATATAACGTATACATGGCATTTTAATAAGGTTTGAGGTGCAAAATGTTTAGATTATGTTGCAACTCTTGTTGTCATGAAATAATGTCGCTAGCTGGTGTTTTTAATAGCTCGGAAACAGAACTTGAAATAGAATTCAGCTAAGGACTTAGCTAATTTTCGACGTTGAAAAATAGCATGACAGTGCTACTTTGGTGAAATATTTCTGTGAAGTCGAGTTAGGAAGTAGTGGCATGTTTTGGCTCTCATCGATAGCCTGATGTATCACCTGTGCCATGGTGGAGATAGCCGAACCTCAATGGCATAGACTTAGTTTTGGCGAGCGCTTTAAAATTCATGCACGATCTTATGCCTGGGTTTGTCTGGACTGGGTGCTAGGTCACTGAGTCCTGTGCGCGCCATGGCCACGCTCGGTCGTTTCACACGCGTGGGTAGCCGCCGTTGGGGGGCAGCCAGGTTCGGCCCTGGTTAAGGACCGTCCATTGTTGGACCCTGGTCAAGTTACAGACTTATGGGTGCGGGAAGGCTTGTTACTCTCTTGTCGTGGGTTTCGGCTCTTTTCGGACCGTTTGATTGGAGGTGGGGACATGTGGAGGTCTAAGCACCACATTGAGGCCTGGCCTCAAGTGTGGGGGCTTGGAGTCCAAATTTGGATAGGGATCTGGAACCCTTGACAGGAGTGGAACGGGTTGGTCTCGCTTGTGCCTGGTGTACAAGCGAGGCGTGTGTTTTTCGAGGTACCTAGCTGGGTAAATTGATTCATGAATCGCCGTTTCTACATGACGGTACGGGTTGACTACGATCTGGCACCATAGTAAGAACTGGCATAGGAAAGATGGAAAAATGGCTCTGATTGTTCAGCCCTTGCATGAAAATTAGAACAGGTGCTTACATAAAATGTTGGTTAATGAATTAAACATGGCTACTGATAATCTAATAAAATAAGAACACACTCTTAGTATTGCTTTCCGCAAACAAGAAACTCACAAGCCATAAAGCCTATCATATTCCTTGAGAGTCGGGAAATATATCCCCTAGTCGGGTAAGTATTGCGAGTACATTGTATCCTCAGGGTTTATTTTACCCCTATTGCAGGTGCACCTTGAGCAACTAGGCCTTGTGTGGAGGATTTTTCTGGTGGACGCAGATGGATCCTTATACCTTACCGCTAGATGTTTATTTTTATTTCGCTGTTTAATTTATCGCACTGTGAACCCTGGTATTGTAATAAATAATTTTTGAGACGCTATGTTGGATAAAATGGACTAAGTATTGTATGCTTATACTCATTATTGGATCCTGGATGTAAAATGTGGATTGTTTTGAGTTATCCCATTGGGTGTGCTCGACAGAACTGCTCGTTTACCTTTCTTTCGGGGTACTTAGTGTCTAGTGGAAGACAAGTGCCTTCGAAAGCATGTTAAATCGAACAGTTCTGCCACAACCATGTTAAATATTGGATAGTGTGACACACACCCCCAAGCCAATCTCAAGGATAAAGACAAAAGAATAACTAAAGAATAAACCTAAACTGGAGCAGGCTTATCTTTTATATATATGCTAATGTTAGTAGATCATACAAATACATGAATTTCTAATGATAGAGATCCTAAGTTAGCTTTGGTCACTATAGACTTACTTCGGGCACCAGCTTACAACGGGTCTGCCAGTCGATACCGGCATGTAGCTCTATGCCGAACAGCCACATCGGGGATTACAAAGGACGAACAGGGCTGTCACCACCTGCTGCCTATCCCTCAACCGTACTGAACGAGGCAAACAAAGGTAGCCTATAGCTTAGACACCACATCATTGCTATTGACTACTGCTCTAGTGCCGTACAGGGTTATCCGTCTTTATCAGGAGCCCTCTACTAGAGCATCCTCCACGGGGATGGACAACGAACCGGAAAGAAAATAATGACCAAAACTAATCTTAAAGTAGAACATACTACCTCAATTTAGGTCTTGGTCTAAACATGTATGCTGTATGAGAGATTAAGCATTAGTTCCTTGTGCACAAAAACTTAGCTCTAATTTCGTAACATAGCTATAATGATATGATAAGAACAAGAACAATGACATGAATCACAATGAAGAATATTGTATTGATCATACCAACTCTCTTTAAGATGCTTTTGATCTTCAATTGCAAGCTTTGCCAAGCTCCAACTACACTACTAAAAGGTAAAAAGATACAAGTGGAGGGAGAGAGGCTCTTGTGTGGGGTGAGCCGGGCAGACGGGGGTGCGTGGCTCGCCGATGGCCTTGCGGACGGAGGTGCTGGGGCCAGCGGAAGCGGGTGATACGGCCTGGGGGCGCTGGGGCGTGCTCGTCGTGCGCGTGGGGTGGACGCGGCGGCCTACGAGGATGGCGGGGTGACGGGCGGCGAGATGGCAGCACGACAGAAGGCGGGCTGGGCGCGACTGTGGGATGGGCCGCCGTGACTAGAACGTTACTACATCATGGATTGGACGGATCGGGATGGGACAATCCAACAGCTCGGAGGGGCGTCCGGATTGAAGCCGGGCGTCCGGGCGCTAGGTGCGTCGTCTTCTTTTCTTATCCTGATCCGATGAGTGCACGGTAATAAAAAACGGTTGGTCCACAAGTCGTGCGGTGCAGTTGCATGCCCAGGAAGGTCTGTCCGTCCGGAAGGACGCCCTGTACACAGTACTACCAGTTTTGTGGGATAGGACATCCTTATTTTCTATTTGGTTGAGAAAGAACAGGAGCAACATGTTTTCTGTTGGGTATAGAGACATCAAAATTGAGATGAGCTACTGACTGGTAGGGTCCATTTGTCAGTTTTCTTTTTCTTTTTCTTCTTCCTCTCCTTATCCCCTTTGTCCCCAACACCACCCAGAGCTCAAGCGAGCGCGACCAAAGGAGGCCCGCGGCGCTCGCTTGCCGTTACGTGGCCCCTCGCAGCGCTGCCGCTTGCCTATGGTCCCTCGCGCCACCGCCACCTATGCGCAACCCTTTGGACCTCTTCTTCTTCAGCACCAGTGCCGGTCTGCTTTTCTTCCCCACAACGCACGCTCGGTGCTTGCGACGGAGCGAGAATCGTCTTTCTCCGGATGATTCCAAACTAAACACCAACCAAAGTGTAATATCCCACGTGGGATGATCCCATTCCCGGAACCAATCAGCATATGCCGAAAACGTAGCATTCCAGTGTCACCTGAATGTCAAACTTCCGACATATCTTTCAATATCAAAATCTGCCCCATAGGATCGGGCTTATTCTTTTGCCACGTGTCCCCTGCCTCGCTCGGTCTCCCCGCTCCCTTCCTCGCGAAGCCGCTCGCCGCCCGAACCTTCTCCTGCAGCCTCTCCTCGGCACCAATCCAGCCGGGCGCCGCCCTGCCTCTGGCACCGGCCCTTCCTCCTGCCCCATCCCCTCCGCCTCGCAAGTCGCAAGCATCGAGAAGGTGCTGGTCCCCAACCACGGAGGCCGCTCCTCGCCCCTGTCCCAGCCCCTGCCCAGGCCGCGCTGTCGGGCGCCATCCACGTCGCCGTTCGTCGCCCGCTCCCCATCTGAGGCCGCGCCGCCGCTCGCCACGAGCGTTAGAGAGCGGTGCGAAGACGAGGGCCATGCCCCCCACCGCTCGACTTGAGCCGGGCTCTGATGTCCCCTCCTCACACAGCGCCCGCTCCACCGCCGACGTGCAACCTTTGGTCACAAGAATCTCCTCACTGGGGATACACGCAACCGCAGCAGGCGACGACAGCGCAGGCGAGGGGCAAGGCCGAGCAGAGAGAGGAGGACGCGGCTGGCGGCGCTGCGGACGACGCCGTGTAGTGCTTCCCCCACCCCCCCCCCCCCCCCCCCCCCCCCCCCCCCCCCCCCCGCTGTTGCCGGCGCTCGCTAGACCGTGCCGGTGGCGGGCTGCCTTCGTGGTACTGCTCCCGTGCTCCAAGGTATGCAATAGCATACGAAGGCGCACATGATGGAAAAGGCCAGTAGCACCAGTCCTGCGCAGCCTCCCGCACCCTAGGAGACAGAGTGGTCACCCACATGGACGACGACCAACAGTTGCTCGACGAAATGCCTACAAGGTAAAATGCTCACTGAATACATCTAATTTTAGGTTTGCTAAAAAAAATCTAATTTTGGGTGAAACTTATATTCATATTATCCGGCTATCTTTCTATGGCTATATTCTATAATTTAATGACTTGACTTATTGGAGGCATAATTGCATATTGAGCCAACCATACTTTTCTCTAAAGCTCATAAGCTTGTTTTGGTGTAGCATTTCTTTCTGAAACATATGGGATAATCAATGTCAGATAAGTACTTAAGTGTTGCAGTCAGGTCACAAATTTAATCCTTCAGTACCAAGATTGCTAACTCCAAAACTCAAATTCAGAATACTTGCTTACTGTTTGTTTATTCAAAATTGTGTTTGAAGTGGCAAACCTCTGAATAATCTGATAGCTTGCCTGATTTATTTCAGTACACTTAGAAATAATTATTTCTTGCTTACCAAACGATTCAGTGCATGGATACATGGAGTCTACCATATTGTTCTCTGAACCTTATGGCCTCCTTTATGTGAACTAAATGGTAGGCACATGGGACTAAGAGGCAAGCAAGCTCTAGCAATCAATCATATTGCCTGAAGAGTTATGTAATAACGTCCGATAATCTCTAAACAAGGAGCTCAACAACTTCAAACCAAATTTTCAGGGTTTTTTTAGACTTACTAATCACTAAGTTGATTGCATTATAAATTAACATAATGTGCCTTTGCTTCCATTATAAATTACTTATTGTTCATATCTTGCTGAAAGCTCTGATAATAAAATTAACATAATGTGCCTTTGCTGAAAGCTTGATATGGCTTGTATTCACTTTTAAGTGTTCTATTAAACAACATGCTGTACTGATCTACTTTACATATTCAATCAACACAAGTTTAGCTTCTGAACAATCTGTAAACAATACTATTTTGGTGTACATATGTGCCAGGATAATTTTCTAGCTATATGCTACTACCCCACAAACATAAAACAAACGTTGTTAGCTATATATTTTCTGCTGCTACGAGTAAAACATGTTTAACGGTTAAGGTAAGATCTTTTTTTGGCTGATCTTACTGAATATTAATCTGTCAGCATTTTTTGGTGCTATCTCTGAACATTTCGGACTTTGGGCATCCTCACGTACTGGCAAGGATGTGCCCATGACCATTTAACCTTTGTTCAATCTCTCTTGAAGGTGTTACTTATTTCATATTAAAAATATTTTAACAAACAAAAAACTTCTTTTGTTGTGCAAAGGGTACGTCGACACCTAGTACTGATTAACTTTTTTTTTCCATTATCGTTGACTGTTTATGTCTCCCATCTTAATTTACATTGTTAGATAATTACATGTAATCAGCGAGTGAACTCGGCTGCTACGTGTAACTGCAAATACTTATATATCATGTCGTCCGCCTTTACAGGTGGCACCAATTTCTGGTGCCAACAATTGACACGAGCATAAGAAAATGCCTGTTGAGAATGAAATGGGAAACCATGAGTTGTAAAAACAGGGTCAATGAATTACCAAAATGTACTCTTTTCTAGATCAATTGTACTAAAGAACAACTGTTCGGAGTTCAGGTAAAAATCCCCAGTCATGTTCTACTACAAATCGAGAATCACGACAGCGATCATCACCGTATCCGTACATTACTATCAGACTAGACCATGTTTGATTATTTATGCAACATGAATCTAACAAAATTAGCAAATATGGATCCAAATAAGATGGGATAATAGACCATCTTTTCACCTTTGAATCTCTCCAACGGTTTTGCATTTTTTGTTTGGCAAAAGATGGAGTTTGCCAACTCTCAAATCAATATGGGGAGGAGAAAAAAGGTTATCTCCAACGGTTTGGTAAAATTGACTTGCCAAAATCAAAAAAAGGAAACCCGGCGGCGCGGAAGGGAAGAGCGCACGCGGGAGTAGTGCGTGAGACGGAATGCCAAGCCGATCGCGAGCTTGCATATATGCCAATCCATCCTAGGATTTTGCCAAGTTAACAAAAATGCAAAGCCCATTTGCCAAACCGTTGGATAGGAGTTTTGTAGACTTTTTTACAAAAACAGGAATGCAAAGTCTATTTGCAAAACCGTTGGAGTTGCTCTTGGCATCTCTTAGCAACTGACATGTTGCTACCAGGTGCTAATAGTTAGAATACTAAAACTAGCAAGATGCAAACGGAAACTGGCCCCTAGGCCACAACCGATTGATCTAGGGCAGGCGCGGCAAAGCCGCGCCATTGTTTCTAGTATTTAACTGAATTTGACTATTCCTTTAATTTAGACGGAGATACTATCATATACCGAGTCGCGCTTGTGATAGCCTTGTCAATCTAAAAGCAACAAACCGATCGAAGGAGGGTTCTTATTATATTGGCGTAGAATCCAGGAAAAGGTGAGGCCACTACAACAAAGGTAGGCACGCTAGATCCCTCGAAGAAATAAAGAAAGGTAGGCACGCTAGATCCATCAGACACGTCGTCGCTAGCGACTAGCAGTAGCAGCTGCTGATGAATTCATGATGACTTAAGCTGATCTCATTGGCTAAAAGGACTGCTGGCTGATTTTTTTAAAGAAAAACACTGTTGACTGCTGACTGATTTGGCTAATAATTGGCTGATAATCCCAAGCGAACAGGGTGACGATGAGGGCGTCCACACATCACACGTCGCGGGAGCCCTCGGGCGTACGTTGTTCTGTTTGTTCAGACTTCAGAGGAAGCGGTTGAGGTACTCATGGACGGTGGTGTACTTGACCTCCGGGTACAGCTCGGTGGCGTCCACCCCCTTGGCCGGGTCGATCTCCAAGCCATGCTCCCCCAGCACGTACGCCGCGTGCCCGATCGCCAGGATGATGTTCAGCGGGATCGGCGACTCTGCACGCGCAAGCATGGAGGACACCGTCAAAACCTGTGCAATACTGCAATGGATCATCCACGGATCGATGAACCGAACCAGAACCAACCTTGGATCTGCTTGAGCACGGCTTCCTCGGGCACGTACTCCCTCTGGAACGTCTTGCCGGTCTTCTTCTCCCACAGCGACAGCAGCTCGTTGTGCGACAGCGCGTTGGCGTGGGGCTTGATGTACAGCGTCTTGTTCTCCGCGCGCGGGTCGTCGGCGGCCAGCAGCGTGTACGTCGCGATGTCGCCTTCCTCCACGAACACCACCTTGGTGTCGCCGTCGCCGAGCACGACCGCCTTGTCCGTGGGCGGGCCTCGGGCCAGTTGCTGCCCGATGCTGGGGAGCGCGAAGCCCGCGAAGTAGCCCGCCAAGGCGTAGGTGTAGGGGATGCCCGCGGCCTCGGTGGCGCGCCGGATGGCCACCTTGCCGCCGAGGATCGACTTCCCCGGCTCCACGATGCCCGTGCGGTCCACATCCAGGCCGAACTCCGACGGGAAGAACCTCTGCAAGCTCATATATGCAGTTGCAGACTTGCAGGGCAGCAAGGGGAAGAAAGAACAAGAGCTACAAGCCTAAAAACAAGCAGGACACGGCCGGCCGACCTTGACGTTGCCGGCCTCCTTGATGGCGTCGATGAGCCTGGTCTGGTCGGCGATCTGCAGCGACCCGACCGTGGAGATGACCACGTCGGCGCCCTTCACCGCGCTCACCAGGCTGGCCTGGTCGTACAGGTCGCCCTTGAGGAGCGTCACGCCGGCGTCCTGGAAGCTCTTGAGCAGCGCCGCCTTGGCCGGGTCGGAGGGGGCCGTGTCCCTGACGAGCGCCACGGTGGGGTGGCCCAGCCGCGCGCTCGCCGCCACGACGTGCCTGCCCAGGTACCCCGTGCCGCCGACCACCAGGATCTTGCTCTTCACCGACGCCATCTATCCGGCCGGATTGTTAATCAGTTACCGGTAATAATGCAGGATCGATGCAGCTTGTCGAGAATCGAACACCACCACTATATATAGGAAAGGAAAGTACTGACGATATCGATCGATGGACGGGGTGGCTGCTGTGGTTAAGGCGATTGGCCAATAGGGAAATTTGTCCAATTTTCACGCTCCATAGTCAATATATGCAATACAAGGACGCGATTGGAAACATTTTGGGTCTAGACGAAATATACTTTTCCCCTCTCACACGCATTCCCTTAAGTTTAGCTTTCGGTCAAGACAAATGGTTTTTTCTATGCACATGCACAGATCTTGAAATTTTTGCCTTGCTGTCAGATGAAAAAAATGGCAAAGTCATTTACTTATATATTATAAAAAAGAAAAGATGGCACTATCGTCCGAGGCTGTCACGTCGTTCCAGAACATTGTTTCGTGAGCTTGTCAAGTCGAGGGTCAGTATAGTGGACTTTTGTTCAATTCTCGATCACAAATACTCCGTATAAACATGTGTAGATTTATTCTATAAAAAATATGTCAACTAAAAAAATGAAAGAGTTACATGTTATAAAATGATTAGTAGATGTATTTGTACTAATTGAAGCATTCATTAACTTGTAGTTATAAAATGACTTAGAAATTATTCCTCTAATATTCTGATTAGACTAATGTTATTGCCATAGTTAGAGTGCTCTGAGTAATTTATTTATTTATCATAATGCTTGATCAATACTTATCATATATATCTATATTTATCTTGTGACTTACCCCTGTTTTGAGTAGACCATGTGATATTGGTTCATTCTCCCATGCATAATCATAAATTATCAATCTACATGCATAGTCATACCTTCACAGTGGTAAAATTATAAATCGACAATCTCGTAATACTTTAGGAAAAATGCTACAATAGTATAATTATCTGTCCGCTTGCAGAATTCTTTTCATTCATATCTTTATATTCTTTATGGTCACATAAAATAATATATTTCTATTTAGTGTTATTCTTATAGTAATGCTAGATAGTACCAATAAATATTTCTAGTTTCATCACTAAGGATGATAACCTAATTTAATATTAGAGATGTAGGTAATCATATGTGGCTACTGTAAAAGTGACAAGTTAATAATTACTATACCATTTCTAGTGTCATTGTTAAGAGTAGGATTAATTCTATTTTAGTAGTGGTGCTAAGAAATGCCAACACCGTCGAGGAGGTGGCAACCTCCAAAAGTAACAAGTCAGCGAATGATTAAGAGCTTTAGTTAACGCCTGACAAGTGGTGGCAAGGTGTTGAGTTTAACTCTTCTAATATAAGCCCTAACTTAAACTTTGCTTGTATGTTTGTATTTTTCAAAACATGCATGAGTAGTTTTAATCATGTATTTTCATGTGCATCACCTAACCATGAACATATCTCGGGCATATGAAAAGTTGCATGTTGATTTGGATCAAAAAGTTATATGAAATGATAGTTTCAACTTTGCTTAAAAACACTTTTGCTAATTGAGTAGGAACATGTGATGTCAATTAAACCATGCATTCATGTTTAAACAACTCTATTTTAACTCTTGAACAAAAGTTGTTTAGGGTTTCTTTTGGAAAAGTGTGAAGAAAATATTTAAAAATAGCTAAAACTCTAGTTTAAACCTTTTCTTGATGCTTCTTTGATCAATATAGAACCTAGGTTTCTGTTCTAGTTCTGAAGTTTTGCTATAAAAAAAGTTGAAGTATTATTTGTGTACTACAAACTTTGTTTAAGGACCCAGGGCTAAATCAATTTCTAACTTGTCCTAACAGTAGCTCCAAGTTTGAATGTGATGTTGTTTTAGGCTTTAAAAATATTTTGAAGTCTAGAATAGCAGTTATCAAATTCAAAAGCTGAGAATTTATCTAATCAATTTTCATAAATAAAGTTTGTGTAACCTTGCTTCTATGATTTGGCATGAAGTTTGTACTTTGATAATGAACTGTTGGTTGTGAGGTTTGATCAACCTTTAACCCCTAATTAAATGCTCAAAGTTTGAATCAAACTCAGTTTTACAAAGGAACTTAGAGAATTGCTAAGTGCAGTGTTCTCGCTGACACTGCAATTTTTCGTGTTGTTTATCTCTTAATTCATATGACTAATGACCATAGTGCCTTAAAAAGAAATGGAGAGTGAAGGGGGATGAATATCTTTTGTACAGTGTTCAAGGCCTGTTATTGCCTGGAAGCTGCTACACAATGTTTCAAAGAGGGGCACATGGCACTGAACCCTGCTGTGCTCATAGTCAACGTGGCCAAGTTGACCATAGTGCCGCTCACGCGCGCTACGCACGACGCGCGTCTAGCTGCCCAGGGCGCGCTGCCACCTACGTCGCGTCTAGATGGCCAAGCTCGTGCCGCTGCTGCTCTCACGATGCTCCGCTTTCCTTCCTCATGCGCTCTCCCTCACTCTGACCTCACGCAAGCCATGGCCAGCCCTGAGCTCCCTCTGCCACCACTGTGTTCCACCATTGCCAGCTCCGCCTCCAGCCACGCTCTGCCTCGTGCACGCTCGCTGAACCTCCGGGACCGAAGTTGCCTTGCCACAGCTGTTGTAGCGCCGCTGCCGCTGTGCAGTCACCCACCACGGCCATTGCACAAGTGGTCGGGCCATCACCGGCTGTGCCTGGCCGAGCTGCCACCGCTACCGCCTTCCCCTGCCTGCGCTGCCCCTCCCACACTCCTTCCCTTGGTCCGTATCGACCGTCACGCCCCGTGGCGTTGTTGCTGCCTGTCACCGTACCCACTGGTCGCCGGTGTCCGTGGCTAGACCACCTTGGGCCACCTCCAGCGAAGCCGTGGATAGCCCAAGGTTTCCATGGGGCCCGCTGAAAGTCCCTAGTTTGGTTTTGGTTAATTGATGAAACCTAGGACTAACCTTTGTATCTAAGTAGATGATTTAGATAAAGGTGGTCATTGCATATGAGACATGACATTGACTCATATGACCAAGATGATGAAGACCAAGATGAGGCTTGGCTCGATGGACCGGTTGTGAAGGTGAAGGGCAAGTCGAGGCTTCGAAGCGAAGGACCATGCGATGGTGAAGCTTGAGCAAGACTTAGCGCCGACGGACTGATGCAACGGTGAAGAGCAAGTGAAGTCAAGGTCGATGGATCGAGACGGTCATGTGATGATATGAAGTGGATCATATCATTTGGAGAAACAAAATGGGCTCAAGGCAAAGGTATAACCATAGGGCCATTTTGTTTTACACTCAAGACACCATAGAGGGTGTGAGTGGTTTAGGATCGATAGCCGAACTATTAAGAGGGGAAGTCTTATCGGTTATTCGATGCACGGGTGCCACTAGGTGAATTCATGAAGTGCATTGCATGTAGGGCCTAGTGAGCTAATTGGAAAACCTTTGAAAATGATTGAGGAAAAGCTAACACACAAGCACATGGAGATGTACACTTGATGGTGTTGGCACATTTGCAAAGGTGGCGTTGGTCGCGCTGTGGTTTGCGGGTAGAGAGGGGTTTGGGTTCCTCTCTTCCTCCCGCCGAGCGTGCGAGCGCGGGATTCAGGCGATTTCGGGGAAATGAAATGCCTATTTTCCACTACGCCGGAAGTTGGAAAAGAAACGGAGGCGAACGGGGTCACTGAGGTGACCGGACGCTGCACCGGACGCGGTCACGGTGTGACCGGACGCGTCCGGTCAGTACAGCGCGGTTTCAGGCGCGCGGGTGCTAGGGTTTGCAACCGGCGCGTCCGGTCACTCGCGGGACCGGCGCGTCCGGTCATGCACCCAGAAGGAACTGAGGTTCACAGAGGACGATCGGACGCGGGGCGCGTCCGGTCACACATGATCGGACGCGTCCGATCGTTGAAGGAGCTTACTGGACTCCGACCGGACGCTGGCACTGTCGCGTACGGTCGTTGTGAGGAGCGCGTCCGGTCGTTGTTTCGCGGGCGCGGGTGCTGTGCGGATCGGCGCGTCCGGTCGTTCTACAGGCGCGTCCGGTCATCGGGACCGGCGCGTCCGGTCTGTTGAGAGGCGCGTCCGGTCATGGGTTTTGACCGTTGGCGCAGTGACCGTTGGAGGACCGGACGCGGTTGAGCGCGTCCGGTCAGTTTTGACCGGCGCGTCCGGTCGTCCCGAAAAAACGGTCAGTGGAGTTGCAACGGCTCTATTTGTTTGGGGTGCTTATAAATACTCGTTGGCCGGCCCTTAGGGAGGTCACTTGGCATTTCTAACACTCTTGTGCATCCTTTGAGCTAGAGCTACTCCTCCCACTCATCTCTCTTGCTTGATTGCAAATCAAAAGTGAGATTGAGTGATCCCAAAGTGCATTGCATAGCTTGAGGGCATCTAGTGGCACTTGTGGGTGGTTTAGCCGGTGGATTTCTTGTTACTCTTGGAGAGTACCGCTCCTAGCCGGCTTGGAGATTGTTGGAGGCGTTGGCAAGAGAAGGTGATTGTTCTTGGCCACCTCCGGTTGTTTGTGAGAGGTTCTTGTGCTTTCCTCGGCGGGACGCCAAAAGCAACTCTATTGGATTGCGCGTGTCATTGAGTTACCTCACTTGAGAGTGGAGTCTTGCGGTGCCTTGCGGGGCGTGCCTTGAGGGGCAAGTGACTTGAGGGTCACACCGAGGAACCATCTAAGTGTTGGTCGACACAACCGGTGACGTAGCTTGTCGGTGCACAAGTGAACACCGGGTGAACAAAAATATTGTGTCTCTTGTCTCCCGGTGATTGGTCTACATTTTGTGTTGTTGTCAATATTAATTGATTGTATATCATCTTGGTGATTGGCAACATCTTCACTCCACCGTCGGTATAAGATTCACAATCCTATCTCTTGCACTTATCTTTACTAGTTTATCTTGTGTTGCTCTAGTAGTAGCTTGGCTAGTAGTGTTGTTAGCTTGTTCTCTAGTGTAAAATTAGTGACATAGCTCTTGTGTGAACTAGAGATCATAATCTACTAGACTTGTGGATAGGAGGCTTGCATCACAACCTTTGGCTAAGCAAAACTCGCTTTACGCCGTTTGTTATTCTAACAAGTTTGCTTAGTGGTGCTTGTAGAATTTTTATAGGCTATTCACCCCCCCTCTAGCCATCTAGGACCTTACACCCGCGCACCTCTCCGCCCGGTCCATCGCCGCTGCCTAGCCTTCCGCGATAAGGAATCGGGCCGGTAGAGACCGCCCTCTGCCCTAGTTCGGAAAAAGAGGAGAAGAAGGAGCACACAATGAAATAGAACCTTCTTCAGGGTGTTAAGTACAAAGGTGAAGACTCATATGAATAGTATTGCTAGATCGTGGGTTGAATTGTGAAAAGAACAGGGGGCCTTTTTGCAAAATTACTAGGCCGCGCTTGAGCAGGCCGCACTGGGCTGGCCTGCCGTCCCACCGTGTCATGCTAGGCCAACCTTCTCGCGCCACTGGGCCAAGGCCAGGCCACTTTGAGCTCCATCAGTCCTTTTTCTATTTCTGTGTTTTACTATTTCTATAAAAGTGCTGATGTTTTTGTTATTTTCATAACGTTATGTAAGCCTGCAAAAATTATAAAAATTTTTGTGTAACCTCTCCATGATGTGCTCTATGTAGAAAAAATATTACATTAGCATTTTTAGTAGTTTTCTATGTTTCAAAATTACCTCTTTTAATTAAGAAATGTAACTTCCATAATTTTTGTAGACTAGAATAAATGTCCAAAAATTATGAAAGTTGTTTTGCCACTTTTTATGGTATAACCAACCTCCTCAAAAAAGTTTGGGAGCAATTGGATAATGTTTCATTATACTCTTAGCTATATGCCTTAAGTATTAGTTAATAATTGTCAAAATGATTAACATAAATCATGGAATGGCTTGAATGAGTTTTAGAGTTGACTGAAGACCATGGAACACTTTCATCTCTACTGATTCATGGCAACTTAGTTACTTGTGTGATATGTATTTGTTTAATCAAGTATGATCTTGGTTGTGAAGTTGATTTATTGAGACCCTTCGTGGTACTCAACGAACTACTGGGTTTATATAAGAGATGGTATGCGCGTGTCAACGTGTTTAATAGGCACAATCATACTTAATCATATATAAATTGGACGGTTCTGTCACAACCGCCTTACAACTCGAACACCTAGTGCCACTCAATGCAATCTCATTATGCAATCGCACTCACTCACTCTATCGGATAAACACTATCAAGCTCAAGTAAGTTAGAGGACTCCCAAGTACACTTACACAAGCCATCAAGGCTCAAGGTGCTCAGCAACCAGTCTAAGACTATTCAAGGGGCTATTTATAAGCCCCCACATGAAAATAATTGTTGTACCCCTTCACTGGCACAACTCGGGCTAACAGGACGCGCCGGTCATAATGACCGGAGGCACCCAACCAGCGTTCGATTGCTCTACGTCGTCCATGTTGTGACAAAACCTTCCAAATTATATGACCCACATGTATTTGTCATCATCTTAAAGACTTCTAATAACCATACATGTGTACCACAGAAATTAAGAAGTCTGTCGGGCGTCCTCAGGAACCCGAATCATCCACGATCTTCCGAGCAGGATCATATTTCAGAGGCATTATAGTATTACAATAGTTTATATAATAAATTACATCAGAGTACAAGTACAAAAGTCTTACATAACATAAGTTCACAAAGTCGTTGTTCCAAACTTACAAACCTTAAGTTTAGTTATTACAACCATAATAGTGGAGTAGCATTAGTAACTTTATTACAAATCACCAAAACGTCACGCTCTGCCCAAGAGCCAAACATCTTACTCGTCGTCGCTACCGCAAAGACAGTCATGCAGCAGGGTCCGAAACACACCTGCTCATGAGACGCACCTGCGAAAGAGGTTCAACAAACCCTGAGTACAAAAGTACTCCACAAGACTTAACCGACAAAAAAGGTGAAGACGACTCAGGAATACAGGCTTAGGGGAATCATGCTGGGGTTCCAGCAAGAATCAAGGTTCTTTTGCATAAAAGCTACTAATAGTGAATCCTTAAGATTAATGTTTTATTTCATCATTAATCATCATTAACAACTCATATAATTTCTTTCTTATTCTTTGACCAAAGTTTCACTTATTAACTACGATGTAGGTCAGGCGATCGAGTCTCCTTAACTGAGGAGCAACGACGATTCAAATCGATTAAACCCAGCTGGGGATTCCTAACCACATGACATATGTAGGACTCTAACCGACATATATCAACCTTCACTCAGATCCTCTAAAACATGACCGGGTCCAGCGCCACCCGAGAGTACAGTACACCTCCAATCCAGCCAGCGACGAAGCCAGGAATGGCGTTAGGGAGGGCTGGCTTCCTCTTCTTCTTCTTCTTCCTCCAGCCTCTCCTTTCCTTCTTCTTCCTCCTCACGGTGGTAGGGGGCTTAGCCTAGGCTCCATGGTAATCATGGCCGTAGGAGGGGGCTAGAGCCCGGGTTGCCCCCCCGCTGGCTTCGTCCCTGAATCTAGCCCTTGGCTACGAGGGTAAACACTACTCTCGCCATCTCTCTACTCCCAGTGCACGGTTAGCCATTCACGTGATGGCATTACCGAGGTCTTAGGCTAACCAAAGCATGTGATCAGTTGCAAAGTCTTGAAACATGGGTAGGCCTATAACGGTACGGTCCTTAACTGACACAGTCGGAGACACTACCTTGAGACACCTTTCCTAATGCAAGTCTACCGACCGGTCTCAGATTATCATCATCATTATTCATTGATTGGTTATCCAATAACCCTTTAAACTTTGCTTAACATTTTTAAAATTTTCTTATTAAGCATGGCTAAGCATACTAAGCATTTTCATAAAAAATAGTAACAAGAATAATATTGAAGTATCAAGGATGGTAATGCAGTAATTAGGTTATCACTCAACTCCTATCACCTAATGCAACAAAGCATTACTATAAGTGAAATAAAGCTTTTCCAAATGCAAGGAAGGTTTAAATGTAACCAGGGCTTGCCTTGGTCGACGAGAAGTTCAGGTTCTAGGTCAGTACCATAAATGTCAAATCCCACCTCCACGGACGTCGGCTCTTCTTCGGGAACGGGTTCGACTTCGGTAATCTCCTCGTTCACGGGGACTACACGCGATGATAATGTATGCTCAAAATGATGAAGTAATAAATATGATGCTTGATGGATGTATAACAAGATTAATAACTTGAGTATAACTTTTATTTGCGGTACAGTTGCAAAGCAATAGATTCTAACCTAATCCTAGCCCAAGGTTTCCTTAGGTTAACTACTTCGTTAATTACTTTCGTTAAACACATGAAATAATATCAATTAAGCCCTAACAACATGATTAAGAGAGCTTAAACAATCAATTAAAGATGCTAAAGGCCATTAAGTGTTAATGACCCAAAGTCAACACTCAATCACAAAGTCAAACAACCCTAAGTCATTAAGCCTTAATTACATGATTAACTAATTAATTAATAAAGCATAAATTAAGAATAAAATCAAAGTTGTCCAATTAAGCTCAAATTTTTATTTTAGGAATAAAACAATTTTCATAATTTTTGAATAATTAATTAAGCCTAGAAAAAACTATGGAAAAGTCATTTATTAATTAAGTGAGCTAATTAACTAACTTTCAAAAAGTAAACAAAATTGGCATTTCATATTTTTCTGAAATAGTACACAGTATAGAGAGGCTACACAAAAATTTTTACCAATTTTGGAGCTATAAATAATTCACAACAAAATAAACAAAAATTGTTACTATTTAACATTTTCAGATAAAGGAAAAACGAAAATCGCCAACACGGGCCGACTACCCCTCTTTTCCCTCGCTCGGCCCACGCGGCCCATGTGCATGTGCGCACGCTCCTCTTTTCCTTGGCCCAGCTCCCTCCCCCACCCTTCTCTGTCTCTCTGACGACACGGCCCCGCTCGTCATTGTCCCCCCACATCGACCGATGACCAACAGTGGCCGCTGATCGCTACCTCACCGGCGGCGAGACTCCAGCGAGGTGGAACTGCACCAACGTGACCACTACGCTACCACGAACCCACCTAGACCTCTAGAATAGCAGCAAGTGCACCGGAGGGAGCTCCACACCGACCATGGCGGCTCGGTGGCGGCGACTCACATCGCTCAGGCGAGACAAGCCGGTAACGACCAAATTGAAAGGGCAGGGAGCATCAGTGACTCACCACGAACATGGCTGAGCAAGTGGTAGGCATGGAGAGGTAGCAGAGTGTAACAGCCCTGGGTGTTAAGCATGCATTAGCATCCAAAGCATCAGTCATAATCATCTCATACATGGTTATCGTTGCATGCAATATAGACCCTTTTAAATTTAAAGTTGAAAAACAAATACTTAAAACCCAAATTCTGCATTTAAGTGCTAAAGAGTGGTGAAACTTTGTGTAGCTACAATTTTAAATAATCTAGAATAAATTAACATGATTTTTGGAGCAATTCTTGAATTCAAGTTTTTCTCAAATTTTGTTTTAAAAATATTCTAAACAAATATTTTTTTTTGATTAACAATTTAGCTTTAAATCCCAAATTCAAAATCTATTAGGAATTTTGAAAAATGCTCTACATGAAAGTTGTAGAGAATAAAATTTTGAACAACTTTTATTTTGGGCAAAAGTTCTGAAAACCTCTTGTTCATCTTCAAATTCAAATTTGAAACAAATAAGGAAAATCTGGAAATATTTTTGTAAAAGAAAAATCCATTTTCGCTTCTTGGGCCGCGGCCTCCCTTTTGGCCCAGCAGCGCTGGCAGCCCGGCCCGCAGCCCCGCGCCGGCTTTCCTCCCGCGCGCGCGTCCGCGCGCGACGCCGTGGAACCGCGGCAGAGCTCGGCCGCCGCGTGGCCGAACGACGGCGACGCCGCGCGACACGCACCCCGGGTGGCCCCCGCGTCCCCCGCGCCACGCGCCTTGAACCCGCGCCCGCTCCTCCCTCGGCTGCACGCCCTCCATTCCTCCTCTCGCCCCGCCAGCAGCAGCAGCGCACCACCACGCCATCACCGGCTCCCGGAGCTCCGCCACCGCCGTTCGCGCTCGTGGCTGCTTCTCCGGCCGATTCCTCCCGGCCTCAGCTCCGCCCCGCTTCCCTCCACCGCGTGCGCGCCTCCACTCCGCCGCTCGAGCTCAGGTGAGGGCCAATTGGCCGCCCCCCTCCTCCACTGCCGCCATGGCCGCCGTTGGCCGGCGTGCATGGCCGGAGCTCCCTGGCCCTTCATGCCCCCTCCGGTCTCAAGCATCCGCTTCCCCTCCGCCTAGCAGTGCTCGCGCTCGCCTTCTCGGCCGCCCCCGTGGCCTGCATTGGCCGGCCGACAAGCTCCAGCGCCGCCGTGCCGCCATCTCCGCCGACAAGCCTCCTCCAGAGCTCCTGCGCCGCTCGGAGTTGGTGCGCTGGGTGCGTCTCGGTGCGGGGAGCACGTTGGTGCCCTCCCCGTCGCCGGAGACATCACCGGCGGCGAGTTCGCCACCGGTCAGCGCCTCCCCCGCGCTGCTCTGGCTGGCCGGTGGGGTCCGTTGACCTGTGGGTCCCGCGTGTCAGCGTGTGTGGGTGCACTGCACCGGGTGTATTCAGCGTTTTCACCGGCGAATTCTTAAAAGAATTAAGGAAAATGATTTCTCAGAATTATGAAACAACTTTGAAAAATCATATCTCAAGATTTATAGCTCCAAAAATGATGAAACAAATTTTGAAATGTTCCTCTTGAATAGATCTACAGTTTAAAAATATTTCGTGATAAATTGTTGACACTTTTCTGTGTAGGTTTATTTAATTGCTATAAATGCTGATATTTTAGAAAATGTGTAGTAAATAAAATACTGAAGGAAAAATGTGATTCTTGTTGATTTAATCTTTATTAGTAATGTACTTTCTAGGAAAAATATTAGTGAAGCATGTTCCGTGAGAAAATTTTGAAGTGTAGTTCAAATGCTTTTAATTGATAATCTTTGTTATTTTTAGTAGAGAGCTAAATTTGTATAGAACATACATGTGATAATTTTTGTAGTATGTTAGTTTACTGTTAGTAACATAGGAAAAATGTGAAATATGTTGTTTGATATTTTTTTAGTACAAAATAATTTCATGCTCATTATTATGCTATACCTTGTTTATTTTGTACAGATAGTTTTACTTATTCAATTCTCATGAAAATTTAGTAGTAGGTTAGTTAGGGTAAGAGTAATCTATTGTAATTTTTGTAGATTTTTATTTAGACCAGAAATAGGTGTTGGTGTGTAACCCTAGTTAAATAGGGAATAAAATATTATTCTTTATGAGAAATTAAGAGAAATAAAATATGTTTGGTGTATCTTTGAAGCATCATTATGCCTTGATGATGTTATGGATGAGTTAGGTTGGTAAGCTTTGGTAGCTTAGGTTCACTTGTATGTGTAGATGATAGGCTAACTAATAGAAGGATAAGGTGCATGTTTTAGGGTACATGTTCTTGGATGACGTTGACTACCTTGTAGAAGGAATAGTTATTTTCAAACTGCTCATTCCATGTGCTCATCTGCATCTCATGTCATCAAAGCACTCCACCACAATCTGATGCATCATTCGCATGATTACTTATGCACTTGCATCATACAGGATCGCAGGAGGAGTCGCAGGTAGCAGTACCGGAGGAACAAGCTTGGACGGATCCGCAGGAGCCCCAGGCACAGGAGGTGCCCGAGGAGGAAGAGTCGGGCGAGGAGCTGCCAGAGTGCGTCGACCACCATCCTAGCTCGTTCGAAAAAGGCAAGCCCCGGAGCATTTTAAGTCTCCTATTTTATAAAAGTTGTTCCTTACTACATGGACTATAGTTATATATATACTTGCATTAAGTTATAGGAGTTGAGTGAAACCGTTGTTGCATTATTACCTTGGCCACTGGATTATCTTTCACCCCGTTAGGTCAGGATCGAGTGAATTGCTTAGCCATGCTTAGACCAGTAGAAGTCGGGTGATTTCCTGTTACCTGCGAGTTATAGGTGGATACCGGGTTATGGTTAGCTGTAATTGTGATCATAAAAGGTAACCAAGTGTTGATGTATAAATGAAGACCGGGCGGAGTCTTATAGGGTTTTGGACTATAGTGATTCCGTCTGTGTCGATTAAGGACCGATCGTTGCTCGTCCCTCTTGTCATGTTGAACGCATGCCTCACATTTAGCTGGCCGAATAAAGTACCTTTCGACCGCGAAGCTAGTGACGCTTTTCGAGCCAGGATAAACTCGGGTTGGCAGACTAGTGTTGAAGTGGGTGTAACGGGGACGCGAAGAGTGAGCCCAAGGTGCGTCCTGGCAGTCGGGCGGTCCCTGGGTAGTGCGATCCATGATTGTTATCCCGCGGCTTCTTGGAAAGTGTCATTGGTGATCTACGCGACCCTGACGGGGGAAGCAGGGTTTGTGTGAGGAATAAATCTCCAGCTGGATAGGAATTCGATTCGAATCGCCGTCGCTCCCGGTTAGTGAGCACTTGACTCGAGCTATGGCATCGTAGTAACATTAAAGAAACACTGATGGTTAAGTGAATGATGTTGGAAATGCTAAACCTGATATGGTAATCTAGATTGTTAATGAGGAATCAAGTGATTGTTTTAGCAATAAGTGCTTACCTAGCTTGAATAGGTTATACTAAAAAGTGATGCAAAAAGTACTGGTATAGTTTTTCATAACAACTTATGCTTTTCGCAAATGAGTCAAGCCAGTCCAATCTATAAAGCCTTGTATGATCCTTGGTGTTCTTTATTTCTGGTTTATGACGGGTAAGTCTAGCTGAGTACATTCCCGTACTCAGGGCGTTGTTCCCATTGTTGTTGCAGATGGTCAGATGTACTATGGGTACTGCTCCAACTGTCTGTATCCGGCGATGGGCGACAACTAGGACCTTGGGTAAGGGTCACTCTGTTTGTCTTATCTACTGCTTTTGTGGACCATGACTATCTACTGGCACTGTATTTGAACGAAGTGTGGGGCGGATACAAACTTGTTTAAACCACATGGCCAAATACCACCAAATTTTAACAGCAGCTAGATATATAAATTATCTACAACTTTTGTATAAACAAGTTTCACAACAAAGCACATTATCATGAAGAACTTTGCCAAGTTTCCAGATCTGTCTAGAAACTTCATTTGCAAGAAATAATTATTAACTTATGTTGCAAACATATAATTGGACAAAACCAACTTTACCAACATTTCACACATGACTAATGAACACTAGAAAACATAGTATCCATTACTAAATAAATACTTTTAATATATTTTCTTAATTTATTTAGATAAATAGGTGGAATTATGAACACCTATCAAAAGTGTACAATAAATTCTACCAAATTTACAGTGTCCTAATAATGCTCTCAAAAGTCTACTATCCAAATTTCAAGCCATTTGGACATGTATATCAACCTCTATGAAAAAGACAAATGGATATTGTAATAAATCATGTGAGAGCAAGATACACTAATAACTCACTCATATAGAAACTAAAATTCATGAAATTATTACCACACATCAAACATGACATGAGTAGCGTGCCACAAAAATTTCACCTCATTTGGAGCCATACAACTGCAGTTATGAAAAGGACAAATGCGACTAGCATTGAAAACCTAATCTGAAAAATCTATTTTTATAGCAAAAACTTTAAACTAAAACATGCTATATTATAGATCTACTGCATATATAATTTCACAAGGATCCCAAAAAGTCCTCATTTGTTATTTTACGAATTTTCTGTGATTTACTATGAATTTCCAAAGTTCCTGCAAAATCATCACAAAATAGTCCTTATGGTACTATTCATATGAGTCATAGGTTCTGCAGAAAGACCCCTGGATTTAGTCGAATTGTCGCACGAGGTCCTTCATGCGAACTGAACAGAGGAGGTTCGCCGGAGCTCGCGGTTGAGGCCGGAAGAGGGCTCGCCGGTGGCGTTGGAGTGGCGTGGAAGCATCTCCATCACCGGGCGCATCCACCGGTGCTCGTGGCTTGGCCCGAGATGGCCCGAGGTGGTTCGGCCACGTGCGCCGGCGACTTACAGCCGTGCGGCATGGTGGCGGCGGTGGTGCTCTGGCGATGCTTGGCCCAGGCAAGCATGTGCGTGAGGTGGATAACGATGAGGCGAAGGCAATAGTGCACTCGGCTATGTCTGCGGTGGTTAGGAACGGCAGAATGGCAGTGGCGGCTCGGAGCTTTGCTCGGCCATGGCGAGCGTGCTCTGCAGAGAGCGAGAGAGAGCGAGGCGAGGCAAAGGGAGAGGTGAGTGATGGAGCTGGGAGCTCGGGCTATTCACATCGATGAGTGTGGCGACGCGTGGATACGAGGTGGCGGTCATGCAAGCGAGCATGAGGACCACGCGGCGTAGCGCATCTGTGCGTGGTCGGCCATGACTCGCTGCAGTTCAAAATCACAAAGGAGCTGACAATACCACCGCGAAAGTTCAACTGAAACATCAACTTTCCTATCCTTCATCTCCCGATCCGGTTGTTTATGGAATCCGGTGCAAGAGGAAATGTTGTAGATCTTTGTGTGGTGAACAATATTGCTTTAAGGATGACGAGCTAACTCGGCCTAGATTGGAAGATATGGAGCTCCAAAGTGGGGTACACAAAACTTGAACCCTGCAGTTCAGTTTAGAACTAGCTGAAACTGCATTGTTCGTCCATCTCCATCTCCCAAACCGAGTAAGGAAATGCTAAACCAATTCCACAATGTTGTAGAGCTATATGAGACCGACAACTTTACTTACAGAAGTTTGGCCAAATCAACATGGTTTGCAAACTACAATTCTCTAAAGATAGGTACATGGAAACGGAATTCGCGACTTTCAGGCATCCCAGACTTAGCCAATTTTCGAACCCTGAAAATAGCATTGGATTCAATTTTGTGAGCTCGATTTGACCATGCTAGGTACTGAATTAGCTCTATGACATTAAACAAATTTTGTTCCCCATGATATGTTCTACAACTTTTATTTAAGGATCAAGGTCAGGATCAGCTTTTGTTGCAATATATAAAACTCCAAACTAGGTTACCCGAAACTGAATTCAGACTCGAAAATATTTTCTGCTCTTCAAGAATAGCAGCTACTTCTTGGCTCTGTAACTCAGAATCCAACCCGAATTTCGAGGTGAGCCAATTGACAAAGTTGGAGCTTAATAAATTCCCTAAAACTTTGTTAATATGAGCTATGACCAGATCAGCATAGTTTGGGAGATAATGAGCAAGAACAGAATCTGTTTTGAGGAAACATTGGAATTCCAGCAGAACAGAAAATTAGACTTTTGAGGGACTTAGAGGCTGAATCATGAGATGAGCCAATTGACAAAGTTGGAGCTTATAAAATTTTCCACAACTTTGTTATAGTTGACTTGCACAGATTCTGTCGGGCCCCTATTTTAGGGTCCACTGTGCATCACGTATCAGTCCCTGGATCAGTAGCTGATACGCACAGAGCGAGCAAGATTGATATCAAAAACCATACTTTTATTGATAACGGGAAAACATATTACATAGTTCATATTACACAGCTTGGGCTATTGGTCTTATAATGTACATCAGAGTTCTAATACAGCGGTCCTATAACGACGTGGTTCCATTCCTACAGGCAACTTGGAGTGCGGACGTAAACCTTAATCCTAAACTCAATCCTATATCTTTATCCTAGTGGTCCTTGAGTAGCTCCTTTGCGTAATCGTACATCTCCATCCTCATACGTACTCCTGTCTTTCCATCCTGACGTAGCTTCGATAGCTTTATCCTCATTTGTACTCCTGCAGCTTGACTCCTAAAAACATAGATTGGAGGGGATTGAGTACATAAAGTACTCAGCAAGCCCTAACTTTGGGGTAGAGTTGAGGTGAATGGCGGAGGCTATTTGTAGAGGTGGTCTTATAGTGGAATTTTATATGGTAGTAGTAGAGTTACATAAAATGGAGGTTTGGGCCCTGTGAGAGTATTAACCCTTTCTCGCCAGTTCCCAGAGTTTATAAGTTATAACTTACCATAATTAATAACTTGCAACTTACCAGATTGTCACAGTTTCTTTACATAAAAAGTCTAATCATTTGAGACCTCATCCCAGCGGTTGCCCATTCCAAGGACGTGGCTATTCGAATAGATTTGATAAACTCTGCAGAGGTTGTACAAATTTCCCCACATGATAGGCACAGCCTCTAACCATGTACGGTGGCAGAAATAGGCCTAACGAGACCTCGTACCCGAAAGAGCGCTATCTTAGATGTCCATATAATTCTACCATGGCTTCTCAGGGGTCGAAAACGACTTGGATGATCACACAACATCCAATGAACAACGACTTGGATGATTACACAACATCCAATAGATATATATACAAAGGGGCTCGCACACGGCCCAACAATAATTTTACATGGAAGATCACATAGCATCCATGCCAACCAGACCACGGAAGATCACCTAGCATTCGTGTCATCTCCTGATAGTCCGTTGCCACTCTGGCCTCCTAGTAGAATTTATACTTCTATCTAACGGGGTGTGAGATCAAGTCTACCCATATAGACATGTGGCTGTACGAAAATCTGGCTAGGCGAGATGGCAAATGAACCGGTCCTTATATGACCGAAGCGAGTATCTCCTAACAGGAACCCTCACTAGGCGATCCTGCCAAGGTAATCCACACCACGTGAAATATCCCCACTCGCTCCCGTCGAAAATTAGTTCTATTTTACCAGTTCAATTAACATCCATGTTCTTAGGTTATCCATATCATAAAGCTCATAGCATATATATATCACATTATTCATTATATATCACGACATTCATCATATATCACAATGCTCATTATATATCACAATATGCATCATATGTCATATATGCTCGTAACATTGGTTTCCATGATAATATGGATAACATCATTTATGTTTAATTTAATAATTATCTATAAAGAGGAGTGGGAGACTTTATGGTGGGAGTGGTGGAATATAGTGGGAGCGGTGGAATGTGATAGTGGTGGAGCGGTGGATGAGGGAGTGGTTAATTTATGTGGAGGAAGAGTAGCGGGATGGATGTGGTATATATGGAGGGAAAAGGGGAGGTGGGAGTCAGGACTTGCCTCCGCTCGCTGACGATTATATCCTTATTCCAAAATCCTGATTCATGCGTTTCTTACTTCTCCGTCTCCGCGTACTGTGCTTCCCGATCCCATCAGGTTCTCTTCGCGGCTTCTATCCTATGTTATCTAGCGCCGACAAGCACGGAAACACCAAGCAAGGAAAACAAAACAAGCATAATCAATCAAAGCAAGAGAACGGTCCTAGATGGGTGATGGGTTGGTGATGGCTAAGGTTAGCGGCACATACATGTATGCATTATGCATGCATGGGTTTAATTAGGGTGGAAAAGTAGACGTGAGGTTAGACATGCATACGGATGATGCTTGGTACGTATACATATATATAGGCTTGCTTATATTTTATATATATGTATACACCCACCGCGCATGCATGTGCATGGGTGCTAGCTATTATTATTCTATGTCTGGAATGTGTGTATATTCACGTATTTACGTACGTGTCATAGTGTACACACATACATGAATATACAGTGCTAGGAGGTGTTAGGGGTTGGGTGCAACTACAGGTTAGTATTACTATAAGAAACGTAAAACAAACATAACTAGAATTTAAATGGGCACCAAAAATTAGGAAAGGCATTTTAATATGTAGGGTTATATTTTAAAAGATTTATGGTGCAAGCATTATGGATTTCCGAATTACGATGATGAAGATATAAATTATTAAAGTCTATCGATTATACGCGAATGGAAACAAGCATGAAAATTAATTCTACAATTTTTATTTATGCAATATGAGTGGAAATTATAAAAGTATGATCTAGAGCTACTCTAGTTTATTAGAAATTTCGTAGGAATTTTTCTTTAATTAATAAGCTTACCCTTTGCTCTACTGTGTACAATCCCATAGGTACCCTAGCATTTTCCTCTGCGCAGTGGTGGCTGACACGTGGGGCACTGTACTGTGGACTGCTCGCACCGTCTCTTGGTTCATGTGCACCAGGTCTATGGAGGAATATAGGAGGGGGAAAGGTGGGCTGCGACGACGTGGCTGGGAGTCCGTCTTTGGATTCCGTCGGGCGTCCTCATCCCTTCACGGCTGACAGAGTGCTGGCGGAAAGGAGAGAAGGAGAGAGAGAGCGCAGTGCAAAGCAGTGAGAGAGGGATGCGCCGGCGGTGGCCCTAGGCGCCAGCTGGCGGAGGGCGCGAATGGCGGCGCTTAGCGCGACGGGGCGAGATGGTGCTCCGAGCGGCAGCGGCTCCGGCGGATTGGGTTGGCGCAGTCCCGGCATCCTCGGCGACCGTGGCTTCGGTGAGCAGCGGCCGGTAATCTCGGTGACAGCGGCTACCGGGGTGGAGTCGCGGGCTAGCGCAGCTCCGGCGGCGGCGGCGGACTCCAGCGCTAACGGCGCTCGTCTCCAGCGCGGTCCTGGCCGGGGCAGCATTTTTCGTTCCCCCGTGCACGGCAGCAAAGAAGACAGGGAGAGGTAGCAGAGGGCAGCAGACGACAGCAGCTCCGGCACATGTTGGCGAGGCAGCAGGGCGCCTGTGGAGCACCCCATTAGCTTCTCTCCGTGTCTCTGTGGCAGCTGCGGCCAAGGCGACGTTGCGAGTCGTCGTCATGCCGAGCACACAGAGATGGAACTCGAAGGATGGAGAGCGGAACTTCAGCTCGGGCTCGGCTGTGTTGATCCGCAACGCCGTGGTCGCTGGCCTTTTTTTTATAGCCAAGCCTTGCCACAGTAAGACGGTGGCGGTGGGAAAAATCTCGGTGGCCAGGGGATTTTTGCCGGCAGCCATGGCCCATGGCAGTGCAGCAGCATCCTCGCGCGCACAGCGTGCTCGGGTTGGCAAGCGCTCAGAGTGAGCTGGCGCTGGCGATGGGACTTGATGTGCCCCTGCTTGAGCTAGCATGTCGACGTAAAATCACGGAGAGGAAGGGAGGCGACTTTGGGAAGACGACACGGCAACGGCAAAAATATCCGGCCAGGGAGAGCTTCGCTGGCATGCGGGAGCAATGCGCACTGTGCAGTGGTGCAGTGTCCACGCGGTGCACTGGGGAAAGGTACTGGAGTACGGCACGTGCGCTGGGAAGAAAACACACAGTGGCAAAATATCTGGCCGAGGAACTCTTCGCCCGTTGCCATGGCCGGGCGGCAGCGTCCACGCATCACAGGTGAGGCTCGAGCTGTCGACGGGAATCACGGGGAGGGCACCAGGAAGACGACTCGGCGTCGGTGTGCTGCTGCGTCCAGCCTACAGTACGGCAGTTGTCCCGACGGTGGATATTTTCCTGGCCGTCGTGATATTTTTCGACAACCATGGACCATGGCAGGGCGACAGTAACGCAGCGTCCACGAGCGCACACGCGCTCTAGCTGGCGCTGGCAACGGGACCAGACGGTGAGCTTCTGCCGGCGTGCTTGAGCTGGCGTGTCGACGGGAATCGTGGCGTGTTTCAGCAGATGGTGGGTACGGGTACGTACGCGAGGAAAACGACACCAGCTACTAGACGCTTCTGTCCGATGAGTCCCATCCGGAGGCGGAATAGACGCAAGCTTGGGCTCTGGGCTGTCTGAGCCATTATGCCTGAAGGAAGCAAGCTGGACAGGCCGAGCAAGAAACTAGGCTACGTAATTTGCAAGCGTACACAGATGCTAGCTAGGAATTCTTTTCCTTTCTATTTTTGTTAGTAATAATAAATATGTAATGCATGTATGTGCATGACTATACTTGTACGTATTTTCTAATTAGTAGATAGATGACGTATATATACCCATACTCAGTGTATCAATGCATGTATACGTAAGCAGCATGTATGTATACCTACATACGTATGGACGACCCTAGCTAGTTACTCGGTTTAGCAGGGTATATATATACGTATATATATGGTGTATGTGTGTTCGTGACTATGTATATTAAGCATGGACCAGCGTGCAGGTGTATATATATCTCTTCTATTATAACTATATTGCAAATTCTAATTACTATTGGCATATTAAAGGTAATGATGCTAACTCATGCTACTAATCATGAATGCGACGACTAACTAAGTACTATGCAACTAAAGTATGATGATTACTAATGCATAGAAATTAACTATATGCAAACTACTATCTACTACTGCTACTACTACGATTATGTAAGTATGCAGGTGTTAGTTAGGGGAGGGTTATTTTGGTGCCGCAAGGTAAATTCCAGAAACCAAACATACGAGCATTCAAGCATTCCAATTAACAAGCATTCAATTAATCAAGCATTTTATCACTCAATCAAGCAAGCAAACAATTCAAGCGTTCTATACTAAATATATATGGTGAATTTTGATGCAGGGTTTTGGAAAAGCATTTTCCTTTAAAACGTTGCGAGGGAAAATAACTAATCAAGTTTAAATTTGTTGTAAATTTTAAAAAGTTCAAATTTTTAATGGTTTTTAACATGGTGTAAAACACAGGGTGTTACAGATCTACCCCACTTAGAAGAATCTCGTCCCCGAGATTCAAATAGACTAGAGGGAGAAACTAGAGAAAGAAGAGCTAGGGAGGGGAAGAATACGAGCTCATATTTGTCTTACAAGATTATTTCTTGTGAATTCTTTAGTCTTCTTTTATCAGTAGTAGGTGGTCGCCATTGTCATAGAAAATTCTTATTCCTTGCCCGATGAGATGGCTGCCTATGGCTGTATATCTTCTCAATTCATGTTCATGCCATATCCTTGTCAATAAATTTCTCTGATCTCCAGATGTTTTTTTATACCCTTTTGGTCTTCCGATCCTTTAGGTAATTCCAAGTTCTGGAACATGGTGCCTACCCTACTTAGAAGATTTTATCTTCGAGTTGTTTTTCAAAATATGCATAGTATCATCCATCTCTATTTTTCGGGTTGCAGAGCTACCCCACTTAGACGATTTAGACCTCTATGGTCTAATTTTTATGCTGACCTCTTGAGCTTTCTCGCCTTATTTTCTTCAAATCCTCTGGATTTATGGTGCCAGTGTCCTAGTTTTGTTTCTTTTGAGCAACAATTACTGTGAACTTAGGATTCCATTTCTCATCTTAGGATTCCATTTCTCATCCAAAAGCTTGCATCTTCAATAGCTTGCTTAACTTGTTTTCACCCTGTCTGATCAGTGATTCTTCTAGTCCTGATTATAAGGTTCGAGTCTACCCCACTTAGAAGATTTATCCTTAAATCTTCTATATTATTATTGTTATTATTTGTTAATTCTTGTCCCAAAGTCTTGATTATTTATAAGGAAATTTTCTGAGCTTATTATCCTTTGTCATGGTGGCTGTCCCATATTATATTGTGTATATACACCTATCTTAGTTGGCATCCTGACGCGGCTCATAAGAGAGCAAGCACATTATGTCACGAGTATCACAAGGCCACAAACTAGGCGCAGACTGTTTTGAGCACAACTAGGGGTTACAATAATAGGGGAAAAGGAAGATGCACAGCTAGCAGGCTATGAGTACACCTCCTGTGGGAGCAACTATTCTACTTCATCGGACTGGACGGCTTCATTCCGTGGCTCCGCGGGTCCATCAACAGTGGTGGAACAGTGGCCCTCTTCTTTTGGTCGCGGCTGGGTGAGAGGGATGAGTGGCTCAATGTCGGCGATCACTGACGGTGGCGGTGCAGGCGGCACAGCCGGGTCCATCCTTCTTCTTCCTAGAGGGTGGATGGGAATTCCTTCTAGAACGATGGGTTCCAGCCCGTCGGTGGCGGGTGTCCTTTGCTTGGGTCTAGTGATGAGGTAGGCGGTTCTCGGTTGCTCGGCGTGGCGCTCTTTGGCAGACCTCAGAGCTTCGGCGATGGTGGTTTCGCGGCTTTCGGCGGCAGCGGCTCGGGCTTGTGCTTCGGTGAGTTGCACATGGAGACTTCGGGCGTAGACCATGGCCATTTGGGTGCGGCTGATGCAGTTCCTCAGTCCGGCAGCTTGCACGTTGTACAGCTCATCGAGGGAGAGCAGGTAATCGGTCATGTACTTCATGGCGGGGTTGTCTTCTTGCGCTTGCAGGGCTTCCATGCGGGCGATCCAGGTGCGGCGATTCTTCTCCCGTGGTGGGAAGAATCTCATGGGTGTACGGGCGATGGGCTCTTCGTAGAGTTGGCATAGGTGTTGCAGGGCTTTGCGGGCGACGGCTTGGTAGGTGTCGGTGAAGCAAAATCCGGTGGCGGTCATACTCCAGGCGTTGGTGATGTCGGGGAAGTCTTGGCTCTTGGCGATGTAGATGGTGACTTCACAACGCTCGATGTTGTGTTCTTCATACTCTCGGCCTTCATACTCGGGGCGTTCTCGAATACCAAGTCTCTGCATGGTGGTGTAGAGAAGCTTGGGGAAACCTTCGATGTGGAGGCAGTAGCTGCTGATCCAAACACCTTCGGCCATTTTGGCTGGGTTAGATGGTGGTGATTTGTGGGTGGGTAGTGAGAAGTGCGGTTGCTTTCGCAAGGAGGAGTGGAAGGCTAGCAATGGGATGGTTGGAGTGGAACGGCATAGGGAAGCAGAGGGGTTCGCTTTTTATTGAGAGTCGAGAGTGAGGCTTCCGTTGGACGCTTTGACTGGCCTTGAGGTGTGTGGAGGAAGGAAAGAAGTGGGAATGGGTTCCACCTATACAATGACACTATGGCGGGGCTGTAGTTTTGACGACTGTGTGGTGGTCTTCGTTGGTTTGCGGCTTACTGTAAATCCCGGAAAACGAGACGACTGGGTCTGTTGGTGATGGTGGCATTGACTGCACCATCTTTTTTCTTCTTTTCTCTTTTAATGATTTGAGCCCAAAAATTTTCCAAACTTCATTTGGCACTGATAGAGTTTTTTTATTTTATTTTTACTCCATTCTTCTTGCTTTAATGATTATCCCAAGGCCTCAACTTCTTGCTTTTGGTGATATACTGCTTCATCATGGTATTTCCTCCAGTAATCTTTGGTTGGCAGCATTTATTTCTGACTTTTCTTGAATTGTTGTAACTGATTGGCACTTGATTAGGGCTTCTGTTGTTGATAGCGAGGTGTCTTGGGGCAAGTGTAGGGCAGCTCAGGGGTCAAAGGGGACAGCGGTGTTAGGCGGTAAAGGTGACAGCACAGTAGTGCGGTGTCGGCGGCTTTTGTAGATGAACTGTCGTGCACTTTTCCGGGTTGCACGGGTGCAGTTGACATCTTTCTTGTCTTAAAATTATTTTCCAGTACTTTCTGTCTTCTCACATTATCTTATATAGTTGTCTTTGTTTGCAGGATCTCGAAGAGGTGCATCTAGAATGGGGGAGGGATCAACACAAGGTGGGGAGAGAGATCTAAAAGGGGTAGTTGTAACAAGAGGCAAGAATGTACTAAAAGAATCAAAGAACTAACAAGCAAAAACTAGGTTTGCTATCTACTTTTGCACATAATCTACCGTAAGGGTTATATCATACTATTTTATTTATTATTATTGTTATTAATACGTATTCTATTATTATTATTATTTGTAAAACCTAAACTTTATACCTACGTATATTTTGAAGGGGGTGAGAAAAGATGGGAAATCATATATTAAAATAGAAGGTCAAGGCAAGGCGAGAGACAAAGTTATAACCAACGTTCTTCAAAATAGGTTTTTAGAAAAACAATCCCATCTAACGACCATGCTAAGGTTTCGTCCTACAGTCCAAGTATGGCTCTGATACCACCCTGTCGGGCCCCTATTTTAGGGTCCACTGTGCATCACGTATCAGTCCCTGGATCAGTAGCTGATACGCACAGAGCGAGCAAGATTGATATCAAAAACCATACTTTTATTGATAACGGGAAAACATATTACATAGTTCATATTACACAGCTTGGGCTATTGGTCTTATAATGTACATCAGAGTTCTAATACAGCGGTCCTATAACGACGTGGTTCCATTCCTACAGGCAACTTGGAGTGCGGACGTAAACCTTAATCCTAAACTCAATCCTATATCTTTATCCTAGTGGTCCTTGAGTAGCTCCTTTGCGTAATCGTACATCTCCATCCTCGTACGTACTCCTGTCTTTCCATCCTGACGTAGCTTCGATAGCTTTATCCTCATTTGTACTCCTGCAGCTTGACTCCTAAAAACATAGATTGGAGGGGATTGAGTACATAAAGTACTCAGCAAGCCCTAACTTTGGGGTAGAGTTGAGGTGAATGGCTGAGGCTATTTGTAGAGGTGGTCTTATAGTGGAATTTTATATGGTAGTAGTAGAGTTACATAAAATGGAGGTTTGGGCCCTGTGAGAGTATTAACCCTTTCTCGCCAGTTCCCAGAGTTTATAAGTTATAACTTACCATAATTAATAACTTGCAACTTACCAGATTGTCACAGTTTCTTTACATAAAAAGTCTAATCATTTGAGACCTCATCCCAGCGGTTGCCCATTCCAAGGACGTGGCTATTCGAATAGATTTGATAAACTCTGCAGAGGTTGTACAAATTTCCCCACATGATAGGCATAGCCTCTAACCATGTACGGTGGCAGAAACAGACCTAACGAGACCTCGTACCCGAAAGAGCGCTATCTTAGATGTCCATATAATTCTACCACGGCTTCTCAGGGGTCGGAAACGACTTGGATGATCACACAACATCCAATGAACAACGACTTGGATGATTACACAACATCCAATAGATATATATACAAAGGGGCTCGCACACGGCCCAACAATAATTTTACATGGAAGATCACATAGCATCCATGCCAACCAGACCACGGAAGATCACCTAGCATCCGTGTCATCTCCTGATAGTCCGTTGCCACTCCGGCCTCCTAGTAGAATTTATACTTCTATCTAACGGGGTGTGAGATCAAGTCTACCCATATAGACATGTGGCTGTACGAAAATCTGGCTAGGCGAGATGGCAAATGAACCGGTCCTTATATGACCGAAGCGAGTATCTCCTAACAGGAACCCTCACTAGGCGATCCTGCCAAGGTAATCCACACCACGTGAAATATCCCCACTCGCTCCCGTCGAAAATTAGTTCTATTTTACCAGTTCAATTAACATCCATGTTCTTAGGTTATCCATATCATAAAGCTCATAGCATATATATATCACATTATTCATTATATATCACGACATTCATCATATATCACAATGCTCATTATATATCACAATATGCATCATATGTCATATATGCTCATAACATTGGTTTCCATGATAATATGGATAACATCATTTATGTTTAATTTAATAATTATCTATAAAGAGGAGTGGGAGACTTTATGGTGGGAGTGGTGGAATATAGTGGGAGCGGTGGAATGTGATAGTGGTGGAGCGGTGGATGAGGGAGTGGTTAATTTATGTGGAGGAAGAGTAGCGGGATGGATGTGGTATATATGGAGGGAAAAGGGGAGGTGGGAGTCAGGACTTGCCTCCGCTCGCTGACAATTATATCCTTATTCCAAAATCCTGATTCATGCGTTTCTTACTTCTCCGTCTCCGCGTACTGTGCTTCCCGATCCCATCAGGTTCTCTTCGCGGCTTCTATCCTATGTTATCTAGCGCCGACAAGCACGGAAACACCAAGCAAGGAAAACAAAACAAGCATAATCAATCAAAGAAAGAGAACGGTCCTAGATGGGTGATGGGTTGGTGATGGCTAAGGTTAGCGGCACATACATGTATGCATTATGCATGCATGGGTTTAATTAGGGTGGAAAAGTAAACGTGAGGTTAGACATGCATACGGATGATGCTTGGTACGTATACATATATATAGGCTTGCTTATATTTTATATATATGTATACACCCACCGCGCATGCATGTGCATGGGTGCTAGCTATTATTATTCTATGTCTGGAATGTGTGTATATTCACGTATTTACGTACGTGTCATAGTGTACACACATACATGAATATACAGTGCTAGGAGGTGTTAGGGGTTGGGTGCAACTACAGGTTAGTATTACTATAAGAAACATAAAACAAACATAACTAGAATTTAAATGGGCACCAAAAATTAGGAAAGGCATTTTAATATGTAGGGTTATATTTTAAAAGATTTATGGTGCAAGCATTATGGATTTCCGAATTACGATGATGAAGATATAAATTATTAAAGTCTATCGATTATACGCGAATGGAAACAAGCATGAAAATTAATTCTACAATTTTTATTTATGCAATATGAGTGGAAATTATAAAAGTATGATCTAGAGCTACTCTAGTTTATTAGAAATTTCGTAGGAATTTTTCTTTAATTAATAAGCTTACCCTTTGCTCTACTGTGTACAATCCCATAGGTACCCTAGCATTTTCCTCTGCGCAGTGGTGGCTGACACGTGGGGCACTGTACTGTGGACTGCTCGCACCGTCTCTTGGTTCATGTGCACCAGGTCTATGGAGGAATATAGGAGGGGGAAAGGTGGAGCCAATGGGTCCATGGGACGAGGTGTCGTGCCCCTGCTGGCTGCGACGACGTGGCTGGGAGTCCGTCTTTGGATTCCGTCGGGCGTCCTCATCCCTTCACGGCTGACAGAGTGCTGGCGGAAAGGAGAGAAGGAGAGAGAGAGCGTAGTGCAAAGCAGTGAGAGAGGGATGCGCCGGCGGTGGCCCTAGGCGCCAGCTGGCGGAGGGCGCGAATGGCGGCGCTTAGCGCGACGGGGCGAGATGGTGCTCCGAGCGGCAGCGGCTCCGGCGGATTGGGTTGGCGCAGTCCCGGCATCCTCGGCGACCGTGGCTTCGGTGAGCAGCGGCCGGTAATCTCGGTGACAGCGGCTACCGGGGTGGAGTCGCGGGCTAGCGCAGCTCCGGCGGCGGCGGCGGACTCCAGCGCTAACGGCGCTCGTCTCCAGCGCGGTCCTGGCCGGGGCAGCATTTTTCGTTCCCCCCGTGCACGGCAGCAAAGAAGACAGGGAGAGGTAGCAGAGGGCAGCAGACGACAGCAGCTCCGGCACATGTTGGCGAGGCAGCAGGGCGCCTGTGGAGCACCCCATTAGCTTCTCTCCGTGTCTCGGTGGCAGCTGCGGCCAAGGCGACGTTGCGAGTCGTCGTCATGCCGAGCACACAGAGATGGAACTCGAAGGATGGAGAGCGGAACTTCAGCTCGGGCTCGGCTGTGTTGATCCGCAACGCCGTGGTCGCTGGCCTTTTTTTTATAGCCAAGCCTTGCCAACAGTAAGACGGTGGCGGTGGGAAAAATCTCGGTGGCCAGGGGATTTTTGCCGGCAGCCATGGCCCATGGCAGTGCAGCAGCATCCTCGCGCGCACAGCGTGCTCGGGTTGGCAAGCGCTCAGAGTGAGCTGGCGCTGGCGATGGGACTTGATGTGCCCCTGCTTGAGCTAGCATGTCGACGTAAAATCACGGAGAGGAAGGGAGGCGACTTTGGGAAGACGACACGGCAACGGCAAAAATATCCGGCCAGGGAGAGCTTCGCTGGCATGCGGGAGCAATGCGCACTGTGCAGTGGTGCAGTGTCCACGCGGTGCACTGGGGAAAGGTACTGGAGTACGGCACGTGCGCTGGGAAGAAAACACACAGTGGCAAAATATCTGGCCGAGGAACTCTTCGCCCGTTGCCATGGCCGGGCGGCAGCGTCCACGCATCACAGGTGAGGCTCGAGCTGTCGACGGGAATCACGGGGAGGGCACCAGGAAGACGACTCGGCGTCGGTGTGCTGCTGCGTCCAGCCTACAGTACGGCAGTTGTCCCGACGGTGGATATTTTCCTGGCCGTCGTGATATTTTTCGACAACCATGGACCATGGCAGGGCGACAGTAACGCAGCGTCCACGAGCGCACACGCGCTCTAGCTGGCGCTGGCAACGGGACCAGACGGTGAGCTTCTGCCGGCGTGCTTGAGCTGGCGTGTCGACGGGAATCGTGGCGTGTTTCAGCAGATGGTGGGTACGGGTACGTACGCGAGGAAAACGACACCAGCTACTAGACGCTTCTGTCCGATGAGTCCCATCCGGAGGCGGAATAGACGCAAGCTTGGGCTCTGGGCTGTCTGAGCCATTATGCCTGAAGGAAGCAAGCTGGACAGGCCGAGCAAGAAACTGGGCTACGTAATTTGCAAGCGTACACAGATGCTAGCTAGGAATTCTTTTCCTTTCTATTTTTGTTAGTAATAATAAATATGTAATGCATGTATGTGCATGACTATACTTGTACGTATTTTCTAATTAGTAGATAGATGACGTATATATACCCATACTCAGTGTATCAATGCATGTATACGTAAGCAGCATGTATGTATACCTACATACGTATGGACGACCCTAGCTAGTTACTCGGTTTAGCAGGGTATATATATACGTATATATATGGTGTATGTGTGTTCGTGACTATGTATATTAAGCATGGACCAGCGTGCAGGTGTATATATATCTCTTCTATTATAACTATATTGCAAATTCTAATTACTATTGGCATATTAAAGGTAATGATGCTAACTCATGCTACTAATCATGAATGCGACGACTAACTAAGTACTATGCAACTAAAGTATGATGATTACTAATGCATAGAAATTAACTATATGCAAACTACTATCTACTACTGCTACTACTACGATTATGTAAGTATGCAGGTGTTAGTTAGGGGAGGGTTATTTTGGTGCCGCAAGGTAAATTCCAGAAACCAAACATACGAGCATTCAAGCATTCCAATTAACAAGCATTCAATTAATCAAGCATTTTATCACTCAATCAAGCAAGCAAACAATTCAAGCGTTCTATACTAAATATATATGGTGAATTTTGATGCAGGGTTTTGGAAAAGCATTTTCCTTTAAAACGTTGCGAGGGAAAATAACTAATCAAGTTTAAATTTGTTGTAAATTTTAAAAAGTTCATATTTTTAATGGTTTTTAACATGGTGTAAAACACAGGGTGTTACAGATCTACCCCACTTAGAAGAATCTCGTCCCCGAGATTCAAATAGACTAGAGGGAGAAACTAGAGAAAGAAGAGCTAGGGAGGGGAAGAATACGAGCTCATATTTGTCTTACAAGATTATTTCTTGTGAATTCTTTAGTCTTCTTTTATCAGTAGTAGGTGGTCGCCATTGTCATAGAAAATTCTTATTCCTTGCCCGATGAGATGGCTGCCTATGGCTGTATATCTTCTCAATTCATGTTCATGCCATATCCTTGTCAATAAATTTCTCTGATCTCCAGATGTTTTTTTATACCCTTTTGGCCTTCCGATCCTTTAGGTAATTCCAAGTTCTGGAACATGGTGCCTACCCTACTTAGAAGATTTTATCTTCGAGTTGTTTTTCAAAATATGCATAGTATCATCCATCTCTATTTTTCGGGTTGCAGAGCTACCCCACTTAGACGATTTAGACCTCTATGGTCTAATTTTTATGCTGACCTCTTGAGCTTTCTCGCCTTATTTTCTTCAAATCCTCTGGATTTATGGTGCCAGTGTCCTAGTTTTGTTTCTTTTGAGCAACAATTACTGTGAACTTAGGATTCCATTTCTCATCTTAGGATTCCATTTCTCATCCAAAAGCTTGCATCTTCAATAGCTTGCTTAACTTGTTTTCACCCTGTCTGATCAGTGATTCTTCTAGTCCTGATTATAAGGTTCGAGTCTACCCCACTTAGAAGATTTATCCTTAAATCTTCTATATTATTATTGTTATTATTTGTTAATTCTTGTCCCAAAGTCTTGATTATTTATAAGGAAATTTTCTGAGCTTATTATCCTTTGTCATGGTGGCTGTCCCATATTATATTGTGTATATACACCTATCTTAGTTGGCATCCTGATGCGGCTCATAAGAGAGCAAGCACATTATGTCACGAGTATCACAAGGCCACAAACTAGGCGCAGACTGTTTTGAGCACAACTAGGGGTTACAATAATAGGGGAAAAGGAAGATGCACAGCTAGCAGGCTATGAGTACACCTCCTGTGGGAGCAACTATTCTACTTCATCGGACTGGACGGCTTCATTCCGTGGCTCCGCGGGTCCATCAACAGTGGTGGAACAGTGGCCCTCTTCTTTTGGTCGCGGCTGGGTGAGAGGGATGAGTGGCTCAATGTCAGCGATCACTGACGGTGGCGGTGCAGGCGGCACAGCCGGGTCCATCCTTCTTCTTCCTAGAGGGTGGATGGGAATTCCTTCTAGAACGATGGGTTCCAGCCCGTCGGCGGCGGGTGTCCTTTGCTTGGGTCTGGTGATGAGGTAGGCGGTTCTCGGTTGCTCGGCGTGGCGCTCTTCGGCAGACCTCAGAGCTTCGGCGATGGTGGTTTCGCGGCTTTCGGCGGCAGCGGCTCGGGCTTGTGCTTCGGTGAGTTGCACATGGAGACTTCGGGCGTAGACCATGGCCATTTGGGTGCGGCTGATGCAGTTCCTTAGTCCGGCAGCTTGCACGTTGTACTGCTCATCGAGGGAGAGCAGGTAATCGGTCATGTACTTCATGGCGGGGTTGTCTTCTTGCGCTTGCAGGGCTTCCATGCGGGCGATCCAGGTGCGGCGATTCTTCTCCCGTGGTGGGAAGAATCTCATGGGTGTACGGGCGATGGGCTCTTCGTAGAGTTGGCATAGGTGTTGCAGGGCTTTGCGGGCGACGGCTTGGTAGGTGTCGGTGAAGCAAAATCCGGTGGCGGTCATACTCCAGGCGTTGGTGATGTCGGGGAAGTCTTGGCTCTTGGTGATGTAGATGGTGACTTCACAACGCTCGATGTTGTGTTCTTCATACTCTCGGCCTTCATACTCGGGGCGTTCTCGAATACCAAGTCTCTGCATGGTGGTGTAGAGAAGCTTGGGGAAACCTTCGATGTGGAGGCAGTAGCTGCTGATCCAAACACCTTCGGCCATTTTGGCTGGGTTAGATGGTGGTGATTTGTGGGTGGGTAGTGAGAAGTGCGGTTGCTTTCGCAAGGAGGAGTGGAAGGCTAGCAATGGGATGGTTGGAGTGGAACGGCATAGGGAAGCAGAGGGGTTCGCTTTTTATTGAGAGTCGAGAGTGAGGCTTCCGTTGGACGCTTTGACTGGCCTTGAGGTGTGTGGAGGAAGGAAAGAAGTGGGAATGGGTTCCACCTATACAGTGACACTATGGCGGGGCTGTAGTTTTGACGACTGTGTGGTGGTCTTCGTTGGTTTGCGGCTTACTGTAAATCCCGGAAAACGAGACGACTGGGTCTGTTGGTGATGGTGGCATTGACTGCACCATCTTTTTTCTTCTTTTCTCTTTTAATGATTTGAGCCCAAAAATTTTCCAAACTTCATTTGGCACTGATAGAGTTTTTTTATTTTATTTTTACTCCATTCTTCTTGCTTTAATGATTATCCCAAGGCCTCAACTTCTTGCTTTTGGTGATATACTGCTTCATCATGGTATTTCCTCCAGTAATCTTTGGTTGGCAGCATTTATTTCTGACTTTTCTTGAATTGTTGTAACTGATTGGCACTTGATTAGGGCTTCTGTTGTTGATAGCGAGGTGTCTTGGGGCAAGTGTAGGGCAGCTCAGGGGTCAAAGGGGACAGCGGTGTTAGGCGGTAAAGGTGACAGCACAGTAGTGCGGTGTCGGCGGCTTTTGTAGATGAACTGTCGTGCACTTTTCCGGGTTGCACGGGTGCAGTTGACATCTTTCTTGTCTTAAAATTATTTTCCAGTACTTTCTGTCTTCTCACATTATCTTATATAGTTGTCTTTGTTTGCAGGATCTCGAAGAGGTGCATCTAGAATGGGGGAGGGATCAACACAAGGTGGGGAGAGAGATCTAAAAGGGGTAGTTGTAACAAGAGGCAAGAATGTACTAAAAGAATCAAAGAACTAACAAGCAAAAACTAGGTTTGCTATCTACTTTTGCACATAATCTACCGTAAGGGTTATATCATACTATTTTATTTATTATTATTGTTATTAATACGTATTCTATTATTATTATTATTTGTAAAACCTAAACTTTATACCTACGTATATTTTGAAGGGGGTGAGAAAAGATGGGAAATCATATATTAAAATAGAAGGTCAAGGCAAGGCGAGAGACAAAGTTATAACCAACGTTCTTCAAAATAGGTTTTTAGAAAAACAATCCCATCTAACGACCATGCTAAGGTTTCGTCCTACAGTCCAAGTATGGCTCTGATACCACCCTGTCGGGCCCCTATTTTAGGGTCCACTGTGCATCACGTATCAGTCCCTGGATCAGTAGCTGATACGCACAGAGCGAGCAAGATTGATATCAAAAACCATACTTTTATTGATAACGGGAAAACATATTACATAGTTCATATTACACAGCTTGGGCTATTGGTCTTATAATGTACATCAGAGTTCTAATACAGCGGTCCTATAACGACGTGGTTCCATTCCTACAGGCAACTTGGAGTGCGGACGTAAACCTTAATCCTAAACTCAATCCTATATCTTTATCCTAGTGGTCCTTGAGTAGCTCCTTTGCGTAATCGTACATCTCCATCCTCGTACGTACTCCTGTCTTTCCATCCTGACGTAGCTTCGATAGCTTTATCCTCATTTGTACTCCTGCAGCTTGACTCCTAAAAACATAGATTGGAGGGGATTGAGTACATAAAGTACTCAGCAAGCCCTAACTTTGGGGTAGAGTTGAGGTGAATGGCGGAGGCTATTTGTAGAGGTGGTCTTATAGTGGAATTTTATATGGTAGTAGTAGAGTTACATAAAATGGAGGTTTGGGCCCTGTGAGAGTATTAACCCTTTCTCGCCAGTTCCCAGAGTTTATAAGTTATAACTTACCATAATTAATAACTTGCAACTTACCAGATTGTCACAGTTTCTTTACATAAAAAGTCTAATCATTTGAGACCTCATCCCAGCGGTTGCCCATTCCAAGGACGTGGCTATTCGAATAGATTTGATAAACTCTGCAGAGGTTGTACAAATTTCCCCACATGATAGGCATAGCCTCTAACCATGTACGGTGGCAGAAACAGGCCTAACGAGACCTCGTACCCGAAAGAGCGCTATCTTAGATGTCCATATAATTCTACCACGGCTTCTCAGGGGTCGGAAACGACTTGGATGATCACACAACATCCAATGAACAACGACTTGGATGATTACACAACATCCAATAGATATATATACAAAGGGGCTCGCACACGGCCCAACAATAATTTTACATGGAAGATCACATAGCATCCATGCCAACCAGACCACGGAAGATCACCTAGCATCCGTGTCATCTCCTGATAGTCCGTTGCCACTCCGGCCTCCTAGTAGAATTTATACTTCTATCTAACGGGGTGTGAGATCAAGTCTACCCATATAGACATGTGGTTGTACGAAAATCTGGCTAGGCGAGATGGCAAATGAACCGGTCCTTATATGACCGAAGCGAGTATCTCCTAACAGGAACCCTCACTAGGCGATCCTGCCAAGGTAATCCACACCACGTGAAATATCCCCACTCGCTCCCGTCGAAAATTAGTTCTATTTTACCAGTTCAATTAACATCCATGTTCTTAGGTTATCCATATCATAAAGCTCATAGCATATATATATCACATTATTCATTATATATCACGACATTCATCATATATCACAATGCTCATTATATATCACAATATGCATCATATGTCATATATGCTCATAACATTGGTTTCCATGATAATATGGATAACATCATTTATGTTTAATTTAATAATTATCTATAAAGAGGAGTGGGAGACTTTATGGTGGGAGTGGTGGAATATAGTGGGAGCGGTGGAATGTGATAGTGGTGGAGCGGTGGATGAGGGAGTGGTTAATTTATGTGGAGGAAGAGTAGCGGGATGGATGTGGTATATATGGAGGGAAAAGGGGAGGTGGGAGTCAGGACTTGCCTCCGCTCGCTGACGATTATATCCTTATTCCAAAATCCTGATTCATGCGTTTCTTACTTCTCCGTCTCCGCGTACTGTGCTTCCCGATCCCATCAGGTTCTCTTCGCGGCTTCTATCCTATGTTATCTAGCGCCGACAAGCACGGAAACACCAAGCAAGGAAAACAAAACAAGCATAATCAATCAAAGAAAGAGAACGGTCCTAGATGGGTGATGGGTTGGTGACGGCTAAGGTTAGCGGCACATACATGTATGCATTATGCATGCATGGGTTTAATTAGGGTGGAAAAGTAGACGTGAGGTTAGACATGCATACGGATGATGCTTGGTACGTATACATATATATAGGCTTGCTTATATTTTATATATATGTATACACCCACCGCGCATGCATGTGCATGGGTGCTAGCTATTATTATTCTATGTCTGGAATGTGTGTATATTCACGTATTTACGTACGTGTCATAGTGTACACACATACATGAATATACAGTGCTAGGAGGTGTTAGGGGTTGGGTGCAACTACAGGTTAGTATTACTATAAGAAACGTAAAACAAACATAACTAGAATTTAAATGGGCACCAAAAATTAGGAAAGGCATTTTAATATGTAGGGTTATATTTTAAAAGATTTATGGTGCAAGCATTATGGATTTCCGAATTACGATGATGAAGATATAAATTATTAAAGTCTATCGATTATACGCGAATGGAAACAAGCATGAAAATTAATTCTACAATTTTTATTTATGCAATATGAGTGGAAATTATAAAAGTATGATCTAGAGCTACTCTAGTTTATTAGAAATTTCGTAGGAATTTTTCTTTAATTAATAAGCTTACCCTTTGCTCTACTGTGTACAATCCCATAGGTACCCTAGCATTTTCCTCTGCGCAGTGGTGGCTGACACGTGGGGCACTGTACTGTGGACTGCTCGCACCGTCTCTTGGTTCATGTGCACCAGGTCTATGGAGGAATATAGGAGGGGGAAAGGTGGAGCCAATGGGTCCATGGGACGAGGTGCCGTGCCCCTGCTGGCTGCGACGACGTGGCTGGGAGTCCGTCTTTGGATTCCGTCGGGCGTCCTCATCCCTTCACGGCTGACAGAGTGCTGGCGGAAAGGAGAGAAGGAGAGAGAGAGCGCAGTGCAAAGCAGTGAGAGAGGGATGCGCCGGCGGTGGCCCTAGGCGCCAGCTGGCGGAGGGCGCGAATGGCGGCGCTTAGCGCGACGGGGCGAGATGGTGCTCCGAGCGGCAGCGGCTCCGGCGGATTGGGTTGGCGCAGTCCCGGCATCCTCGGCGACCGTGGCTTCGGTGAGCAGCGGCCGGTAATCTCGGTGACAGCGGCTACCGGGGTGGAGTCGCGGGCTGGCGCAGCTCCGGCGGCGGCGGCGGACTCCAGCGCTAACGGCGCTCGTCTCCAGCGCGGTCCTGGCCGGGGCAGCATTTTTCGTTCCCCCGTGCACGGCAGCAAAGAAGACAGGGAGAGGTAGCAGAGGGCAGCAGACGACAGCAGCTCCGGCACATGTTGGCGAGGCAGCAGGGCGCCTGTGGAGCACCCCATTAGCTTCTCTCCGTGTCTCGGTGGCAGCTGTGGCCAAGGCGACGTTGCGAGTCGTCGTCATGCCGAGCACACAGAGATGGAACTCGAAGGATGGAGAGCGGAACTTCAGCTCGGGCTCGGCTGTGTTGATCCGCAACGCCGTGGTCGCTGGCCTTTTTTTTATAGCCAAGCCTTGCCACAGTAAGACGGTGGCGGTGGGAAAAATCTCGGTGGCCAGGGGATTTTTGCCGGCAGCCATGGCCCATGGCAGTGCAGCAGCATCCTCGCGCGCACAGCGTGCTCGGGTTGGCAAGCGCTCAGAGTGAGCTGGCGCTGGCGATGGGACTTGATGTGCCCCTGCTTGAGCTAGCATGTCGACGTAAAATCACGGAGAGGAAGGGAGGCGACTTTGGGAAGACGACACGGCAACGGCAAAAATATCCGGCCAGGGAGAGCTTCGCTGGCATGCGGGAGCAATGCGCACTGTGCAGTGGTGCAGTGTCCACGCGGTGCACTGGGGAAAGGTACTGGAGTACGGCACGTGCGCTGGGAAGAAAACACACAGTGGCAAAATATCTGGCCGAGGAACTCTTCGCCCGTTGCCATGGCCGGGCGGCAGCGTCCACGCATCACAGGTGAGGCTCGAGCTGTCGACGGGAATCACGGGGAGGGCACCAGGAAGACGACTCGGCGTCGGTGTGCTGCTGCGTCCAGCCTACAGTATGGCAGTTGTCCCGACGGTGGATATTTTTCTGGCCGTCGTGATATTTTTCGACAACCATGGACCATGGCAGGGCGACAGTAACGCAGCGTCCACGAGCGCACACGCGCTCTAGCTGGCGCTGGCAACGGGACCAGACGGTGAGCTTCTGCCGGCGTGCTTGAGCTGGCGTGTCGACGGGAATCGTGGCGTGTTTCAGCAGATGGTGGGTACAGGTACGTACGCGAGGAAAACGACACCAGCTACTAGACGCTTCTGTCCGATGAGTCCCATCCGGAGGCGGAATAGACGCAAGCTTGGGTTCTGGGCTGTCTGAGCCATTATGCCTGAAGGAAGCAAGCTGGACAGGCCGAGCAAGAAACTGGGCTACGTAATTTGCAAGCGTACACAGATGCTAGCTAGGAATTCTTTTCCTTTCTATTTTTGTTAGTAATAATAAATATGTAATGCATGTATGTGCATGACTATACTTGTACGTATTTTCTAATTAGTAGATAGATGACGTATATATACCCATACTCAGTGTATCAATGCATGTATACGTAAGCAGCATGTATGTATACCTACATACGTATGGACGACCCTAGCTAGTTACTCGGTTTAGCAGGGTATATATATACGTATATATATGGTGTATGTGTGTTCGTGACTATGTATATTAAGCATGGACCAGTGTGCAGGTGTATATATATCTCTTCTATTATAACTATATTGCAAATTCTAATTACTATTGGCATATTAAAGGTAATGATGCTAACTCATGCTACTAATCATGAATGCGACGACTAACTAAGTACTATGCAACTAAAGTATGATGATTACTAATGCATAGAAATTAACTATATGCAAACTACTATCTACTACTGCTACTACTACGATTATGTAAGTATGCAGGTGTTAGTTAGGGGTGGGTTATTTTGGTGCCGCAAGGTAAATTCCAGAAACCAAACATACGAGCATTCAAGCATTCCAATTAACAAGCATTCAATTAATCAAGCATTTTATCACTCAATCAAGCAAGCAAACAATTCAAGCGTTCTATACTAAATATATATGGTGAATTTTGATGCAGGGTTTTGGAAAAGCATTTTCCTTTAAAACGTTGCGAGGGAAAATAACTAATCAAGTTTAAATTTGTTGTAAATTTTAAAAAGTTCAAATTTTTAATGGTTTTTAACATGGTGTAAAACACAGGGTGTTACAGATTCAAACCCTAAGTTGGAGATTCAGAAGGATCAGTTTAGATCACTCCACTAATCAACTTGGAAAACAACACTTGGGTGCTTAATTAGCATAACCACCCAACATGAGAAATGTTCCAAAAGACTAATTAAGTACTCCTAAGGTGTTTACAAACACTCATGGCCATCACTTGCATTAGTACAAAGCAATGTTTCATTGTTTCCGAAACATGTTTCAGTTATAATCCAAACAAGCATATAACTTATCATTTCATGTGACTTTTTGATTCCAAACTTCATGAAACTTTTCTAGGGATCAATATAGATAGGTACTAAGGTGAGACACATGAAGATATTGCCATAACACCACCCAATCTTATACCTTGTAAATGTCCTATATGCAAAACAAAGGAGTAACATCCAAGTTTAGATTAGGCTTATCTCCGTAGGTTGACCTTGACTTTGTCATCTCCACTTAATCTGTCATGTTTGAGCTCAAACCCACTGCTTAGTGAGTGACAAACACCTTGAGTGTTATAGACTATACCCTTATTTTCTTTCTGAGCAGTAATAATCTAATCTCGGATAGTTGATTCAATGGTGATATTGGCCAAACTGCCTTGTTGAACTATTTCAATGCCCAACTTTTCTATCTCATGACACAAGGAAATATCGAGTGGCTTCACTATCAAGCAATTGCAATGAGTCTTCCGACTGAGGGCATCGGCAACAACATTTGCCTTACCCGGATGATAATGTACTTCAAGAGCATAATCCTTTATCAACTCTAACCATCTCCTTTGGCGCATATTCAAATTAGCCTGAGTAAAGATGTACTTCAAACTCTTGTGATCTATATAGATGTGACAGGTATTACCTAACAAGTAATGTCACTAAATCTTTAGAGCATGAACAACAGCCACTAACTCTAAATCATGAGTTGGATAGTGCTCTTCATGGCGTTTGAGTTGTCAAGAAGCATAAGTAATCACTCTGCCTTCTTGCATCAATACACATCTAATACTAGTACCAGAAGCATCACAGTAGACATCAAATGACTTCTCAATATCTGTCTGAGCTAAAACTAGAGCGGTGGTCAGCTACATTTTCAGAGTCTGGAAAGCTTTCTCACATTCTCGTGATCAGACAAACTTGACTTGGTTCTTCAATAGCTCAGTGATAGGTTTTGATATCTTCGAGAAATCAGGAATGAATCGATGGTAATAACCCGTCATTCCCAGGAAACTACGAACTTAGTGAATGATAGTTGGTGGCTTCCAATCCAGAATATCCCTTACTTTGCTAGGGTCAACAGCAACACCCTTGGTCGATAAAACATTTCCGAGAAACGGCACCTCACTGAGCCAAAATTCACATTTGCTAAACTTGGCATATAACTGATGTTCTCTTAAGCGACCTAGAACAATGCGTAAATGTTCCACATGTTCCTCTTTATTTTTGGAATAGACCAAGATATCATCGATGAAGACAATGACAAATTTGTCGAGTTTTGTCACGAAAACAGAGTTCATGAGGTACATGAAATGAGCTGGTGCATTAGTAAGACCAAAGGACATGACTAGATATTCATAAAGACCATATCTAGTGGTAAAAGCAGTCTTTGAAATGTTCTCAGGATGAATTCTTATTTGGTGGTAGCCAGATCGAAGATCGATCTTAGAAAATACTTTGTCTCCAGCAAGTTGATCAAAGAGTAGATCAATGCAAGGAAGAGGATACTTATTTTTGATAGTCACCTCATTCAATGGACGGTAATCAACACACAACATCAAGGTTTTGTCCTTCTTTTTCACAAAGATAGCTGGACATCCCCCACGGTGAAGAATTAGGTTGGATAAAACCTTTGTCAAGCAACTCTTGTAACTGTATCTTAAGTTCTGCTAGCTCTTTCGGTGACATTCTATATGCTCTTCTAGATATTAGGACAGTACCAGGTTTCAACTCAATCACAAATTCCATATATCTGTCAGGAGGTAGACTAGACAGATCATCTGAGAAAACATCTGGAAACTCACATACTACAGGAATATCTCTGATCTCTTTCACAGAGGTTGCACAGACTCTTTCAACTGTCCTTTTAGGTGTTTGGAGTTGGATGAGAAGCTGAGAACTACTATCAGGTAAGTTCAACCTTATTGTTCTATTCAAGGTGTCTATTATAGCTCCACGCTGATACATCCAGTTCATACCCAGGATCACATCTATATCTTGATCCTTCAGAATTATCATGGACGTAGAAAAAGTATGCCCACCCAATTCTATAGGCACCTGATGCACCATTTCCTTAGTACACAGACGTCCCTAGACGACTATATAAAGAAGTTTTCTTTTGTTTCCCCAATTAGAATTTCATGTTTCATGACAAATGTTTGATTGATGAATGTATGTGATGCACCAGAATAAAAAAGCATAACTGTGGGGTGATTTGCAATAGGAAACATACCCATCATGATGGGCTCTCCCTCAGGAATTGCCTCAGCTTGCATGTAGAAGACACGTCCAGTTTTCTTGTTAGCCTTGCTCTTCTGGGCATTCTGAGTGTTGCCCCAATTTTGATTCTGATTTTGCTGTTAAGTCATAGGAGATTTCTAGAAATTAGGATTGTACTGCCTCGAGTATGGACATTCCCTCGAGAAGTGCCCCGTCTTTCTATAATTATAGCAGGGATAGTTGTTGTTGTTGCCCTGTGTTGTTGGGATATGAATGCCAGGGGCATTCGGCTGTCGTGGATATGGTAGAGCTGCAGCAGGTCAGACAAATGCCTACTACTAGGCCTAGAACTGTGGTGGATGAAAGGGAGGACAGAAATGGTTCTATGGATGATAAACTATCTTCTGGCGTTTTTGGTTGTTACCAGAAGATCCATATGACACCTTCTTCTTTTTGGCCTCCTTGTGCTTACGATACTCCTCTTCTGAAGAAAGGGCAATATTGACAGCCTCATGATAAGTAACATTGAGACAACCAGTCATCATTGTTCGAATCTTGGAACTCAGACCCTTCATAAAACAGGCTTGCTTTTTGTTATCCGAATTGACCTGGTCAGAAGCATATTGTGACAGGTGATTAAACTTGCCCACATATTGCATAAATGATTGATCTTCTAGTTTCAGAGCAAGGAACTCCTCCAACTTCCTGAGCATAATTCCTTCCGGAATGAAATCGGCACGGAAAGCTTCATGAAACTCTGCCCAAGTCACATGGTGACTAGCTGGCTGTGCGGCAAGATGGTTTCCCCACCAAGTTCCTGCAACACCTCTAAGCTGTTGGGCTGTGAACATTGGCTTCTAGTATTCAGTGCAGTCGATAAGATCAAACTTCTACTCCATGGTACGGAGTCAGTCATCTGCTTCTAGAGGTTCATCGGCCCTGGTGAATATTGGGGGATGGATATCAGTAAAGTCCAAATAAGTGGTCTCATTCCTATTGTTATACCGACCCCGATTGCCATGTGGTACATTATGATTATTCTGGGCCATTTCTCTCAGTAGTCGAGCATTTTCTGTAGCGGCATTGATAAGAGCGACCATAGCCTCTGCCAGATTTGGTGGAACGGGTGGTGGATTAGGAGCATCACTCCCACCCATTGAGGTTCCAGTACCATCATTAGCATGAGCATGAGCCATCTATTTATAACAAGCCACACTTTATTCACAAACTTTTATTGAACTTATAAAAGTTACTACAAGCACACACCACACAGGTTCATTTATTTATTACACAAGTTTGCACTCAAGCCAGACTATCCAATTCAACTAAGGCTAACATACTTAAGCAAACTTCTAACTTAACACAAACACTCAACCACCTCAGTCCTCGTGGTTGGTGTCCACTCCTGAAACATGACCTCCCTCATCATCACTTTCATCAACAAGCTCTATCTCCTCATGATCTTCTTCTTTGGACTCCTCCATAGATTCACCACCATCCGTGAGAATGACACCAAGGTCTAACTCAACTGCACTAGGAGGAGGATGCAGTTGATAGAACAGCTGATGCACTTCCTCATGGAGGATATGATTATCTCCCTCCAGATCATTGACATAGAACTATAGCTCCTCAGCACGATCCCTGGCAACATCTTCTCGGTGCCACGCCTCATTTCTTTCCTCAACCAGATGACCCATCATACGCTCATAGCTCAGATGAGCCTTGGTGAGACGTCGTAACTAACTCTGTAGCTCCTCGACCTGGATAGCATCACTAGCCCTGTCTCGAGTAGCCTGGGCTAACTCTACGGAGAGCCTCTCCATCTCAACCTGAGGGTTAGGCCTGTTACTGCTGCTGCTAGCACCCTCATTCCTAGGAGCAAGCTAGCGATGAGGAACTCCCTTGGGTCCATTGGACTTGCGGGGAGTCAACTTGGTACGGGCCATCCTATAGCGGGGAAGATAGAATTGGTAAGGATAGCTGGGGAGAATCAGAAGGTTAGCATGAATAGGATTGATGCTACTTAACCCAAACCACAATAACAGGGAAGGTAATTAACAAGTTCATTATTCATAATGCATGATTTGACTTACAAAACTAAACATCAATGATTTACGGTAAATAAATACACAAGAGTAATGAAACATTAAACTTTATACATAGGGCGATTTTAGTATGCTATTCCACCAATAGTCTTTAAACATGACTAAAGAACTATAAGAGGAGTAGAGATAGGTAAAAAGCAATTTGGACCAAAATAACAAGTTAAATTCATTTGTCCCAAATTATTTTGAAGTTTTATAAGGCAATACTATAATAGCTCTGACAATGATCGCTCTAATACCAGCTGTGGCAGAACCTCCTAAATTATATGGCCCACATGTATTTTTCATCGTCTTAAAAACTTCCAACAACCATACATGTGTACCACAGAACTTAAGAAGTCTGTCAGGTGTCCTCGGGAACCCAAATCATCCACGACCTTCCGAGCAGGATCATATTTCAGAGGCATTACAGTATTATAACAGTTTATATAATAAATTACATCAGAGTACAAGTGTGGAAGTATTACATAACATAAGTTCACAAACCCGTTGTTTAAAACTTACAAACCATAAGTTTAGTTGTTATAACCATAATAGTGGAGTAGCATTGGTAACTTTATTACACATCACCAAAACACGACGCTCTGCCCAAGAGCCAAACATCTTACTCGTCGTCGCTTACCGCAAATACGGTCATGTAGCAGGGTTTGAAACACACCTGCTCATGAGATGCACCTGCAACAGGGGTTTAACAAATCCTGAGTACAAAAGTACTCCACAAGACTTAACCGACGAAAAGGGTGGAGACGACTCAGGAATGCAGGCTCATGGGAATCAAGCTGAGGTTCCAGCAAGAATCAAGGTTCTTTTGCATAAAAGCTACTAATAGTGAATCCTTAAGATCAATGTTTTATTTCGTCATTAATCATTAACAGTATGTAAGTGATCCTAGTCTAGATCAAATAACCATTACAACTTCTTTCTTATTCTCTGACCAAAGTTCCACTTATTAACTACGATGTAGGTCAGGCGATCGAGTCTTCTTAACCGAGGAGCAACGACGATTCGAATCGATTAAACCCAGTTGGGGATTCCTAACCACACAACATATGTAGGACTCTAACCGACATATATCAACTTTCACTTGGATCCTCCAAAACATGACTGGGTCTAGCGCCACCCAAGAGTATAGTACACCTCTGATCCAGCCCTTGGCTATGAGGGTACACACTACTCTTGCCATCTCTCCACTCCCAGTGCGCGGTTGGCCGTTCATGTGATGGCATTACCGAGGTCTTAGGCTTACCAAGCATGTGATCAGTTGCAAAGTCTCAAAACATAGGCGGACCTACAACAGCATGATCCTTAACTGACACAGTCAGAGACACTACCTTTAGACTCATTTCCCAATGCAAGCCCACCGACCGGTCTTAGATTATTATCATCATTATTCATTGATTGGTTGTCCAACAACCCTTCAAACTTTGCTAAACATTTTTAAAGTTTTCTCATTAAGCATGGCTAAGCATACTAAGCATTTTCAAATAAAAATAGTAATAAGGATAATATTGAAGTATCAAGGATGGTAATGCAGTAATTAGGTTATCACTCAACTCCTATCACCTAATGCAACAAAGCATTACTATAAGTGAAATAAAGCTTTTCAAAACACAAGGAAGGTTTAAATATAACTAGGGCTTGCCTTGGTCGATGGGAAGTTCAGGTTCTAGGTCAGCATCACAAATGTCAAATCCCACCTCCACGGACGTTGGCTCTTCTTCAGGAACGAGTTCGACTTTGGTAATCTCCTCGTTCACGAGGACTACACACGATGATAATGTATGCTCAAAATGATGAAATAATAAACATGATGCTTGATGGATGTATAACAAGATTAATAACTTGAGTACAACTTTACTTCACGGTACAATTGCAAAGCAACAGATTCTAACCTAATCCTAGCCCAGGGTTTACTTAGGTTAACTACTTCGTTAATTACTTTCGTTAAACACATGAAATAATACCAATTAAGCCCTAACAACATGATTAAGAGAGCTTAAACAATTAATTAAAGATGTTAAAGGCCATTAAGTGTTAATGACCTAAAGTCAACACTCAATCACAAAGTCAAACAACCCAAAGTCATTAATCCCTAATTACATGATTAACTAATTAATTAATAAAGCATAAATTAAGAATAAAATAAAAGTTGTCCAATTAAGCTCAAATTTTTACTTTAGGAAGCTTACATTTTAACTAAGTGATAAAACAATTTTCATAATTTTTGAATAATTAATTAAGCCTAGAAAAATTATGGAAAACCCATTTATTAATTAAGTGAGCTAATTAATTAACTTTCAAAAAGTAAACAAAATTGACATTTCATATTTTTCCTAAATAGTACACAGTACAGAGAGGCTACACAAAACATTTTACCATTTTTGGAGCTATAAATAATTCACAACAAAATAAACAAAAAAATGTTACTATTTATTATTTTTAGATAAAGGAAAAACAAAAATCGCCAACACGGGCCGACTACCACTCTTTTCCCTCGCTCGGCCCACGCGGCCCATGTGCACGCGTGCGCGCTCCTCCTTTCCCTAGCCTAGCTCCCTCCCCCGCCCTTCTCTCTCTCTGACGACGCGACCCCGCTCGTCATCCTCCCCCCCACGTCGACCGATGGCCAACGGTGGCCGCCGACCGCTACCTCGCCGGCGGTGAGACTCCAGCGAGGTGGAACTGCACCAACGTGACCACTACGCTACCACAAACCCACCTAGACCTCTAGAACAGTAGCAAGCGCACCGGAGGGAGCTCCACACCGGCCATGGCGGCTCGGTGGCGATGGCTCACATCGCTCCGGCGAGACAAGCCGGTAACGACCAAATTGAAAGGGCAGGGAGCATCAGCGACTCAGCACGGACACGGCTGAGAAAATGGTAGGCGCAGAGAGGCAGTAGAGGCGGCTGGCCATGGTGAGGCGGCACGGTGGCTGCGGCTCACTAGAGAAGAGGAAGGAGGCGGTTGTGCGGGCATCCTGGGCGGGATGGGCTGGTGCGAGCGGCCGAGGATGTGCGCGGGAGTGAGAAGAACATGGTGGAGCTCTAAGGTTGGCCAGAGATGGCTCAACGGTGGCAGTAGCAAGCGGCGGTGAAGAAGAAGAGGGAGAAGAGAAACTGATAACGGCGATGGTGGCCATATATAGGAGTGACTGATCAACGCGAGGGCGACACACGAAATGGCCCGGCCATCGTGAAGCAGCAGCTAGCGACCTACAGTGCGCCTGGAAACCAACCGAAGGCCACCGGCGATGAGCGGGAGGTGGCGCCCTGTTGTTGGAGGCTGATTTCCATTTATTTAGGAAAATGGCACTGGTGAAATTTTACAAATTACTATCAAATTTTCTATAAAAGTTGAAAATCGGTAAAAACAAAGTTGCTCAATTTTTAAAGTTCTACAAGTTTCTCAATACAAACTTTTCAAATTCAACTTGGATTTCAAAATTTGAATTTGAAATTAAAAGGGGACATTTTTTGGAAATTTTAAAATTCAAAATTACTCTAAATTTTATATTGAAACTTTAAAAACTCAAAATAACAAAGTTGTACATCTAGGTAAGACCTACAACTTTGCTATTCAAACCATTTTCAAATTATGCTTCCATTTTGAAATTGGAATAAGGAAATTAAAAGGGGTCAATTTTGAGATTTGAATCTTTTCAAAATTACTCCAACTTTTACACTAAAACTTTGAAAACTCCAAAAAACCAAAGTTGTACAACAAAACTAGATCTACAACTTTGCTTTTTGGCTCACCCCCAAAATTTCCTTAGATTTTGAATTACACAAAAAAGGGGTAAAACCAGGATTTTGAATTTTAGGGTTTTCGGAAGAATTTCAAATTGAAACTTGTTGATATATTAATTGGTGATTATTTAGTGATCACACCATCACCCAAGGGCATCATTGAGTCAAGCATCACATGTTTGACCAAATGCCACTCTTGGTTGACCAGGTTGACTTTTGAAAAAACTTTTAATAATTCCTCAAATTTGAATTCAAATTCGAATCAGAAAACTTGCAACAAGTTTTGGATTCCAATTTCAAACTCAAACTTGAAGCTTCCTTTTTTGGGTTGGACTTGAGCTCATACCCTACACTTGACACTAGTATATAACACAGTCGTATACCTCAACTTACATGGGGCACAAACTAAGTATTTGCGGTGACATTCGAAATTAGGGTTTTCGGATTCGAGTCACACATCACAGAAACACAGTCAACCAAGAAAAATGTAAACTTATTTGAGTTGATGCACAACATGGTTAACTTAGTCATGAAAGCTTTGCAGTGCATATGATGACATGGCACATTTTAATTACTATAACACCAGGGGTGTTACACATGTGGCCTCTTCGTTCAATGCCGAATGCATGATCCCAACGGCTACAAGCCGCGTGCCAACAGTAACCACAACTGGACGCACTGACCTGGTGATTGAACGCACCCAAGCCATGTCAGGTCATGCGTCCCCATGTGCCACCGAGCCAAGGACCAAACGTGCCGATCACCACTTGCACCCCGTGTCAGGTCGAGTCCAGAGACGATCCAGCGGCATCAATCCGTGACCTAACGTGCCAGGTGCGCTACGATCGGATTCAGTGCCCGAGCCCGATCATTCTCTAACTGCCACACGTCATCGCTACGCCTCGCGTCACCACATCAGTGAACGTTAGCCTGACCAAATGCAGGAGCGGTGCATCAGGTCACCTTCAGTGCCTAGCGTCCGGTCACCAGCTAGAGTCGTGCCACCTTCGGTTTTCACTGACCGGACACCCTGAAAGTCCCTAGTTTGGTTTTGGCTAATTGATGAAACCTAGGACTAACCTTTGTATCTAAGTGGATGATTTAGATAAAGGTGGTCATTGCATATGAGACATGACATTGACTCATATGACCAAGATGGTGAAGACCAAGATGAGGCTTGGCTCGATGGACCGGTTGTGAAGGTGAAGGGCAAGTCGAGGCTTCGAAGCAAAGGACCATGCGATGGTGAAGCTTGAACAAGACTTAGCGCCGACGGACCGATGCAACGATGAAGAGCAAGTGAAGTCAAGGTCGATGGATCGAGACGGTCATGTGATGATATGAAGTGGATCATATCATTTGGAGAAACAAAATGGGCTCAAGGCAAAGGTATAACCATAGGGCCATTTTGTTTTACACTCAAGACACCATAGAGGGTGTGAGTGGTTTAGGATCGATAGCCGAACTATTAAGAGGGGAAGTCTTATCGGTTATTCGATGCACGGGTGCCACTAGGTGAATTCATGAAGTGCATTGCATGTAGGGCCTAGTGAGCTAATTGGAAAACCTTTGAAAATGATTGAGAAAAAGCTAACACACAAGCACATGGAGATGTACACTTGATGGTGTTGGCACATTTGCAAAGGTGGCGTTGGTCGCGCTGTGGTTTGCGGGTAGAGAGGGGTTTGGGTTCCTCTCTCCCTCCCGCCGAGCGTGCGAGCGCGGGATTCAGGCGATTTCGGGGAAATGAAATGCCTATTTTCCACTACGCCGAAAGTCGGAAAAGAAACGGAGGCGAACGGGGTCACTGAGGTGACCGGACGCTGCACCGGACGCGGTCACGGTGTGACCGGACGCGTCCGGTCAGTACAGCGCGGTATCGGGTGCGCGGGCTAGGGTTTGCAACCGGCGCGTCCGGTCACTCGCGGGACCGGCGTGTCCGGTCAGTCGTCCAGAAGGAACTGCGGTTCACGAGGATGATCGGACACGAGGCGCGTCCGGTCACACATGATCGGACGCGTCCGGTCGTCAAGGGAGCTTACTGGACTCCGACCGGACGCTGGCACTGTCGCGTCCGGTCGTTGCGAGGAGCGCGTCCGGTCGTTGTTTCGCAGGCGCGGGTGCTGTGCGGATCGGCGCGTCCGGTCATTGCGAGGAGCGCGTCCGGTCGTTGCTTCGCGCGCGCGGTGCTTGCGACCAGCGCGTCCGGTCGGTTGAGCAGCGCGTCCGGTCATAGCGTTTGACTGTTGGCGCGCAGTGACCGTTGGAGGATCTAACGGTCGCATTTGAAATTTGAGAGACACGTGGACGTCGCAGGGCGACCGGACGCGGTTGAGCGCGTCCGGTCAGTTTCGACCGGCGCGTCCGGTCGTCCCGAAAAAACGGTCAGTGGAGTGGCAACGGCTCTATTTGTTTGGGGTGCTTATAAATACTCGTTGGCCGGCCCTTGGGGAGGTCTCTTGGCATTTCTAACACTCTTGTGCATCCTTTGAGCTAGAGCTACTCCTCCCACTCATCTCTCTTGCTTGATTGCAAATCAAAAGTGAGATTGAGTGATCCCAAAGTGCATTGCATAGCTTGAGGGCATCTAGTGGCACTTGTGGGTGGTTTAGCCGGTGGATTTCTTGTTACTCTTGGAGAGTACCGCTCCTAGCCGGCTTGGAGATTGTAGGAGGCGTTGGCAAGAGAAGGTGATTGTTCTTGGCCACCTCCGGTTGTTTGTAAGAGGTTCTTGTGCTTTCCTCGGCGGGACGCCAAAAGCAACTCTATTGGATTGCGCGTGTCATTGAGTTACCTCACTTGAGAGTGGTGTCTTGCGGTGCCTTGTGGGGCGTGCCTTGAGGGGCAAGTGACTTGAGGGTCACACCGAGGAACCATCTAAGTGTTGGTCGACACAACCGGTGACGTAGCTTGTCGGTGCACAAGTGAACACCGGGTGAACAAAAATATTGTGTCTCTTGTCTCCCGGTGATTGGTCTACATATTGTGTTGTTGTCAATATTAATTGATTGTATATCATCTTGGTGATTGGCAACATCTTCACTCCACCGTCGGTATAAGATTCACAATCATCTCTCTCGCATTTACTTTTACTAGATTTTCTTGTGTAGCTCTAGTGGTAGCCTTTTCTAGTAGTTGTTAGCTTGCTCACTAGTGTAAGTTAGTGACTTAGCACTTGTGTGAACTAGAGATCATATTCTACTAGACTTGTGGATAGGAGGCTTGCATCACAACCTTTGGCTAAGCAAAACTCGCTTTACGCCGTTTGTTATTCTAACAAGTTTGCTTAGTGGTGCTTGTAGAATTTTTATAGGCTATTCACCCCCCCCTCTAGCCATCTAGGACCTTACACACCCAAGTCCCCTCAGAGCCAGTGTCTGGTCACCTCCATTGACCACTTTTCGTCTCTGTTTCTTCGCTAAGTTGACCGCTTCAACTCCAAACAGTTCTCCTTTGTAAATGTGCCAACACCACTAAGTGTACACCACCGTGTGTATGTATGTTAGCAATTTCATAATCATTTTTTAAGGAGTTAGCCACTCAACTTGCCACGCCACTTGATCCTAGCAACGATGCATCACTCAACTTGCCCTTCACACTTGCAACCGGTCTGTCTAGCCAAGTCATGTCTTGATCTTCTTCACCTTGATCACATGACTCAATGTCATGTCTCATGTGCAATAAGCTCCTTCATCACCACATTTGTAAGCTTCGCAACATCTCTGAGCCATTTTCACCTCTAGGGCGTAGGTTGCTCACACACAAGTACCTATGGACTAATCACCTATGCATCTCACATCAAACACAATTAGCCCACCTAGGTTGTCACTCAATTACCAAAACCAAACAAGGACCTTTTAGCAATGGCCTGGTGTCGATGTGTATGGCGTCCAGGCTTCTCGCAGGCGATGCGGAGGGCGACAGTCGCTTGTCTCTGTGGGTGACGCTTAGGGCACTGAGCAGCACGGAGGGAGTCGTTGTGGGGGAGGGCAGCAGCCGGGACGCTAGGCGGCGCGGAGGGAGTCGCAACGGGGGAGAGTAGCGGGCGAACGGCGCTAAAGGAGTCATGGTGGGGACCACATGTCGGTGTAAAATTGAAGGGAGTGCCCCCGGCTTCACCACAGGAGTGAACGGGTCTAGTTTACTCTTTTTGGCCTTGTTTGGATTTGGATTCAACTTACTTGTATTATCTCATCCCAAATCTCATCATGACAAGTGGAATCTAGACAAAACAGAAAAAGGAATATTTGAGTAGTGCATGTGGGTACTTTGGTCATGGAAACAGGAGGGGTCATATTTTTTATCATAGTTTTAGCATCAAAGCAGCAAGGTCATTGACAAATGGTATCTAGACAAAATAGAAAAAGAATATTTGAGTAGTGCATGTGGGTACTTTGGTCATGGAAACAGCAGGGATCATATTTTTTATCACAGTTTTAGCATCAAAGCAGCAAGGTCATTTTATTTCCCCGTTTACAATTTTTTTATAAATCATCATTGGATGTCCTTCATTGCAGCATCTAGATTCTTTCAAATATTAATTAATGTCATTGTTTTGGGGGACAAAAAATTGATGCAATTAGCAAATACAGCAAAGAACAAGGTTGCTACAGTTACCTTTTATAAAAGAACAAGAGGTTGCTAACCAAATACAAAGTATGGATCAAGTAGGGATATGACATGTATGCAGATACTCACTTGGGTTACCGGAAGGGTTATCAGGTTTGCAGCTAGAGGCGTCTCACGCTGGCCATGCGTTGTCTAACTTGGGAGCAACATGCCAAACCACTAGCACAGGTATATTAAACACTACTGCACAACGTTCACAATTTTGGAGGCCAGTTATTTTTCTCTTTCTTTGACAAAGTTAACAATACTGCTGCCAACACGGTTCCTGAAACAAAGGTGTCTAAATTGAAAACACAAGTTCTAAGACTGTCTCCAACAACCGGTACCCAAATACAAGACCTATTCCACGTTTGGGTAGCGCTATAGACAAAGGGTTCAATACTCATTTTTTTGTCAAGACCCAAAAGAGAATTCTTTCTGCAAATGGGTTTCTAGGAGAGAGGATACTCAGATTTGGGTTATAAATCTCCTAACACCTAAAATGTGTTTTCCATATAGGTACTCTGTTGGAGGTTATATGTATTCTGTTGGAGACCTATTTTGAGTTTAGGTGTCCTGATGTGTCTTCTATTGCAAACAGCCTAGAGACATCCATCCTATGCCTATACAATGTAAACATTGTATATGCAATTATTTGTATTCTACGTGCTCAATAACCATCAGAAGAACCCAAGGAACCAAGGACGCAAATTGGATTCCTTAGGTACTAGGGAAGGTCAGCTAGCTAGGGTAGCAACCTATCTTTTCTTTGCAATGAGTTCATTGGATCTTTCTCATTCACAAGAGAAATTGCACAAGTCTGAGTCCAGCCAGGAGTTATCAAATCGCACAAAACAAGGAGAGATGGGGGATATCAAGAGAGAAGATACCTGAAAAATGAGGGACCGATGTACTTGCAGTGGATATGTTCACCATCCCCATGGATTTACTTGTTGCCACAGATCAACCTCTCGCTGTGGATCCACGTTGATGTGCCCGCAACATACGTCTAAAACACCAGAAAAAACATGAAAGCATGTGTGTCCATTGCAAAACATTTCAACATCTAGATAAAAACACTTGCAAACATACGTATATAAACACTTGAAACACTTGTATATATATGCAACATTTAGATCTACTTTTGTAACATCTAGATAAAATAGTTGCAACATACGTCTAAAACAGATGAAACATTAGGAAAATACACTTGAAACATACTCGGTCTACTTTTGCAACATACTTCTAAAACATATGAAACATTTGAAAGAAACATTTGCAACATGCGACGTATCCTGATGCGACCTTCGCCACCGTTTGTAGCGGGGCTTCCACGCTAGGGCCAAGCACTTCTCCTTGCGCCGGCGGCTCCTATCGGCATCGTCGAGTGTGAGCACGCACATGATGGGCTCGATGGCCAGCTGGCGACCAAGGAAGCGGTCCCCAAGCATGGGCGTGGCATGCCCGCACCTTCAGGCCAATGGCGGCGGAATAGGAGGAGCGGCAAGGGAGGTCCAGTGGGCATGGGGGCTTGAGCAGTGGAGGTGGCAGTGGTAGAGTTTTAGGGAAGGAAAGGAAGGGATGGTAGACGAAGCAGAGTAGGGGAGGTCTTCTTTTCAATAATGATACGTATCATACGTCCAGACGGACGGACGCCGCTCATTACCCACATCCGCTCATTCCTCCCGCCCTCTTCCTCCACCGTGGCATCTCAGCACCATGTAACGACGCTCCTCTACCAAGCCATGCCATGTACCCCACCCCCACGCGTGTCGCACGAGAGCATGCGCCACGCTGCCTCCCTCTCCCTTCTCCTGCTCTGGTGCGGTGGTGTCCCCAGCATGAGTCCCCAGCGACCCCCTTCCTCATGACCAACCCCTTTCTCTCCTTCGATCGGCAACCCCCGGCCTCTACTCCAATGCAGGGACGGGCGTGACCCCAGTGATGGCCTCGGCGCGAGCTCAGATCCGGCGAGGCATGCGGCCCTGCTCCAGCATGGGCGACTAGCATAGCCTCCCCCTCTCCTATGTTCCTCGACCCCCGGTGGCTCCTTCCCCTGCCCGGTGTCCTTCCTCCCCACCTCGGTGGTGCCCCTCCCCCCACACCGGCATCCTTCCCCAACGGGAGCCCCCAATGCCCGTAGATCCTGTAGCCATTGCACTCCCTGCGCTAGGATCTCTCTCTCCCCCACCCTATGTTGCAATTGTATCTTTCAATTATTTCAAAAAGTTCAGAGGTATGTTGCAGTTGAATCATATGGATATTGAAAAAGTAGATCAGGGGATGTTGCACTTTTGTTGATATGTTACAAGTGTTTCAAAGGATTGTTGCAAGCATTTTGTTCAAAATGTTTCACATGTTTCTAGACGATGCTGCAATCGTTTCTGATCTGGATGTTTTATATGCTTCGCACAAATGTTGCAATAACACGTTCCAAATGTTTTAGTTGCTTCAGTCTTATGTTGCAGCAATTGTTCTATGTTGTTGCAAAGTGTTTTTATTCGATCGTTGTTTCATATGCTTCACACTAATGTTGCAATAATATGTTCTAAATGTTTTAGCTCTTTCAACCTAATGTTGTAGCAGTTGTCCCGTGTTGTTGCACGTGTTCTATTTGAGCTTTTTATGCTGTTCGGCCGAGGAGGGGAGAGCCGGGCAGATGGGGGTCTGTGGCTCACCGGGGACCTAGCGGACAGAGGTGCTAGGACCGGCGGACACGGGTGCTACGGCCAGGGGGCGCTGGGGCGTGCTCGTCGCACGCGTGGGGTGGACGCGGTGACCTACGGGGATGGCGGGGGGACGTGCGGCGTGGCGGGATGGCAGCACAGCGGAAGGCGGGCCGGGAGCGAGCGTGGGACGGGCCGCCGCAATTGGAACGTTACTATGTCATGGATTGGACGGATCTGGATGACACAATCGAATAGCTCAGAGGGACGTCCGGACGCACGTTGAAGTCGAGCGTCCGGACGCTAGGTGCATCGTCTTCTTTTCTTATCCTTATCCGACAGGCGCACGGTAATAAAAAAACGGTTGGTCCACAAGTCGTGTGGTGCAGTTGCAAGCCTAGGAAGGTCCGTCCATCCGGAAGGATGCCCTGTACACAGTATTACCAGTTTTGTGGGATAGGACAACCTTATTTTCTATTTGGTTGAGAAAGAACAGGAGCAACATGTTTTTTGTTTGGTACAGGGACATCAAAATTGAGATGAGCTACTGACTGGTGGGGTCCATTTGTCAGCTTTTTTCCATTTTTTTCTTTTTCTTCCTCCCCTCCTTATCCCCTTCGTCCCCAACACTGCTCAGAGCTCAAGCGAGCGCGACCAAAGGAGGCTCGCGGCGCTCGCTTGTCGGTGTGTGGCCCCTCATGACGCTGCCGCTTGCCTATGGTTCCTCGCGCCACCGCCGCTCGCGCGCAACCCTTTGGACCTCTTCTTCTTTAGCACCGGTGCCGGTCTGCTTTTCTTCCCCACAGCGCACGCTCGGTGCTTGCAACAGAGCGAGAATCGTCTATCTCCGGATGACTCCAAACCAAACACCAACCAAAGTGGAATATCCCACATGGGATGATCCCATTCCCAGAACCAAACAGCATCTAAAAGTGCCAAAAACGTAGCATTCCAGCGTCATCTGAATGTCAAACTTCTGACATATATTTAACTGAATTTGGCTATTCCTTTAATTTAGTTGGAGATATTCTCTAGTGGCAGTTTAAAACCGACTCAATGGACTAAGGTGGCACCCTGTGAGTCGACTCATCCCCACTGCACATGCATCGACTCATGGAAGGTGTCAGGAACCGATTCAAAATGTTGAGCCGATTCATGGAGATTAAAAAAGTATTTTGACACAGTGCAACAACGGTCACCCGCCCACCTGGCCAACCACCAAACAGTTATATGACCCAACTAGCCGCTGTTTCTGCTCTATATATGAACCTGCACGAGTGTTCAACAACATACAAGTAGATACAAATGCTCCCTCCTCTCCCGTTCATAAAACACAAGCAATAGGAAAATTGCTGACCCTTCACATTTTACAAAACACAACCAGATACAAAAATTAGCTCTCCTCTCCATTTGAGAGAACACAAGTATGGACCCATCATCAACCGGTAGCTTCACAAGTTTGATGAACTCCTCAACCTCAAGCCCATAATTTCAAGGACCACAAAGTGGCTACAACCAGCAGTATCCAAACTTCCCTCCACCTCAATTTGGCCATGATTTCCGACCACCACCATATGGACCCATTCAGCAGCCCCATTATCCACATCATTTCAATCCTTTTTGGGTTCAACTAGGATTTCAATAGTTTCTTGGCACATCAAGCTACCATGGTACTCCTTACCATGAAGGTTTGATGCAGTTCCAGCAAGGAAGTTTCAGAGTTGCTATGGCCGGTGATCCATCATCTCCGGCTGGATCAGGTGGCTTGTTTAGAGGCATTGGTGGTAGTGGTTCACGTGCTGATGAATCTGAGTCTCCCATTTCTATTCCACAGCCATCACATGGGGTTCCTATTATTAATGAAGAGCAAAGTGAGAGCAGTCCAGAGGAAGAAAATAAAAAATCTAGGCGCAGATTGTGGACTAAGCCTATGAACCTAAGGCTAGTTCGTGCATGGCTCAACAACTCCAACGATCCAATCAAGGCGTTGATAAGAAATATGATCACTACTGGAAAAATGTCACCAAATAATACAACAAGCATTCACCTAAAGAAGAGTGAAGGTCAGCGGTCGTGTTGAAAAATCACTAGAATAGATATCATCCTATAGTGATGAAGTTCAATCATTGTTGGAATAGAATGAAAAATCCACGTGCTAGTGGTGAATCAGATGATCAAATAATGGTGAGAGCTCATGCAGTTTTCAGCAATGAAAATTCAGACAAGCAATTCCTATTGGAATATTGGTGGAGAGAAGTGAAGGGGTAGCCTAAATGGGAGAGAGTGTACCCATCAATAGAGAATAAAAGGACAAAGTTAAATGCATCTGGAGCTTACACCTCTTCTTCAAATCAAGATACAGACGAAGCTAGTGCTAAAGTACATCGTTGCCCTATTGGCTAGAAGGAAGCAAAAGCAAAAAAAAAAAAGGGAAAGGGAAAGTATCATCACATTGTTCAGAAGGCTACCTGTCAAATGATATAGTGAACTCTTTCAATGATTTCTAGCTAAAGAAGTTACAAGCAATTAAAAAATAGCTAAAGCAATAAGTGAGCATGCTAAAGCCATTGCTAAGCAAGCTACAGCAAATAAAGAGAAGACAAAGGACAAGAAATTGAACAAATACCTAAAGCTAGTCACTATCGATACTACAAATTTTAGTGCTGAACAAAAGGTTGGACATGACATTATGTTGAAACGCTTAACTAAGGAATTATTTCCTGCAGATGAATCTTAGATGAATTATGTAGTTTTCCTAGTAGTTATGCATGTATCTTATGTATTGTATATTGTCTACTTATTAGTTATGGCATTGTGCCATTGTATCTTCTCTAATTATTAGTTAATGTATCTTGTCTAGTTATTAGTTATGGCATTGTGCCATTGTATCTTCTCTAATTTAAAGTAATGGCAGTTTGTTTACCTCTGTTCTGTGGACTATAAAAAACACAATACATGAAGCACACAATGCCCTGCATCAAAAAAATGTCAGTTGTCAGCCAAGCTTTTATTGTCTAGAAAGTTGTGAAGTAGCTGTTAAAAACTAGTTGTTGGGAAGTAGCTGTTAAAAACTAGTTGTTGGAAAGTATCTGTTAAAAACTAGCCGTTGGACTTGCTTCTGTTACTAGTTGTTGTGCTCTGTACCACTATAAAATATACATGCTACCTCTACTAGACACAAGTGCCTCATCCCAGCCCACCCCACCCTGCACCAACATCCAGCCACACAAATGGACTCAGATTCAGACTCCCATCCCAACTCTTCTGAAGAGTCATCTAGCCCTACTCATGCTCTTCCCAATATTCCCCCTATTGAGTCCATTTGGGAATTTATCAATGATCCAATCGAAGAAAAGATTGCAACACAGATTGCAGCTCAAATAGAAAAGCAACGGAGCGGTGAATCGAGTCAACATCAAAGGCTTTCTCAAAGGTACATTGTGAGAGATCGTGAAGCTGGTCAGAATCAGTTGATTAGAGACTACTTCTCCACCAATCCAGTGTATACTGATGAGTAGTTTAGGCGGAGGTACCGAATGAGACGCCATCTGTTCCTTCAAATTGTGCAAGCGCTTAGTGATTGGTCACCTTACTTTTCAGCAAAGAAGTGATGCTACTGGTAAGTTAGGCTTCTCACCTTTGCATAAATGCACAGTTGCTATGCGGATGTTGGCATATGGAACTTGTGCAGACATGTGGGATAAAAATTTGAGAATTGCTAAAACTACAATCATTGAATGCTTGAATAAATTCTGTGAAGGAGTGATATCCATATATGTTGAGAAATATCTTAGAAGGCCTAATATCGATGACATTCAGAGGCTGCTTCGAGTGGGGGAAGCTCGAGGTTTTCCAAGAATGTTAGGAAGCCTTGATTGTATGCATTAGCAGTGGAAGAATTGTCCAGTGGCATGGAAGGGGCAATTCGCTCGTGGTGATTATAAAAAGGCCATCGTCATGCTAGAAGTTGTTGCTTCGCATGACCTCTGGATATGGCATGCCTTTTTTGGTACTGCAGGATCAAATAATGATATTAATGTGTTGAATCAGTCAACAATATTCACAGAAGTTTTGTAAGGGAGAGCTCCAGAAGTTCAGTTTATGGTTAATGGCAATGAGTACAACATGGGCTATTACCTAACAGATGGAATTTATCCTGAGTGGGCGACATTTGTGAAATCAATACCTAAGCCTTTAAGTGAGAAGGATAAAGTTTTTGCCATCAAACAGGCAGAAGTAAGAAAAGATGTGGAATGTGCATTTGGTGTCTTACAAGCTCGTTTTGCTATTGTACGTAACCCAGCTCGTATGTGGACTAGGGAAGCACTATCTCAGATCATGTATGCTTGCATTATATTGCACAACATGATCATAGAGGATGAACGGGATTCTTATGGGGCTCACAATGATCACAACTATGATCAAACCAACTCCACTGCCTTGGTCAATTACCATCACGGGCCTATTAACGAGTTTGCTGCGATGCTCGAGATAAACACAACTATTCATGACAGGTCTATGCATCGTCGCTTGAAGGCTGACTTGACAGAGCACATATGGCAAAGATTTGGAAGCAAACAATATCAAGATACAGACTAGTCTGTCTTAGAATAATCTATATTTATGTATGGCATGTTTTATCAATTTTTTTTAAATACCAGTTTAGTGTTTCTCAATCGCATGTGTATGAATGTTCCTAAGATGCAAAAAAAAGGGTACTGGCCCATTTGATTTCCATTAACATTCTTTTCCGGTACCCAAGATTAGATCGGATCACATATTTGGGAAAACAAACAAATAATCCATGATTGATACAAAATAAAGCAAAGGGTGGGCACGCATGCATATTTCGGATCTAGCGGAAGAAATCAATACGTACAACCTACACAATGCTGAAAAGCAAAATCTCCCAACCCATCCTCCGAACACAGAAGCGCATCAGCTCCGAGTGCCTCGCTCCCAATGCTTGCCCACCAAAATCCGAAACAGATCAAGATAGTAGCTCACCTCGATTAGAGACCCATCCATGTTTGCCCGCCTTGAAGCCCGCCCCTCGTGCCGCCGTCGCGGACGGATTCTCCGCGCATCGAGCCCAAAGCTGCTGCCCGCCCAACGCCGCGTAGAGAGCTAGGGAGGAGGCGATGCGGGCAGATGAGGTCTGCGGTGTGCCGGATGCTGCTTGTGCCACCAGGAGCGAGTACAGGTGCTGCAGTGAGCCCCGAGATCTAGATGCGCCGCCTCTGCCTCCGCTTGAGTCGAAGAAAGAAGGGGATCGGGAGGAATGGGATGAAGTCGGAAAGTTCCAGGGCGTCGCACGAGTGGGTTGGGTGAGGAGAACAAATTTATTTTTTCCGTGAATGGCCCACTCGCAGGGTCGAGTACCGCTGGAGAATTGTGACTCGACTCAAACGATTGTCACGTGGCGTGGATGGGTTGACCCACCACTACGGCTGACGTACCGAGTCGCGCTTGTGATAGCCTTGTCAATCTGAAAGCAACAAACCGATCGAAGGAGGGTTCTTAGGCTATCCGCACTTATGATCCTCTATTTTCATCCTCTATATATCCTGGTCATAAAGATTCTCTTCTCTATACTCATTTCTCCTGCACCCATCCATCCTCTATAGCATCCTCTATCCACTGTGGGAACTACTTGTCACTTTATCTAAATATATCCATGTGAGATCTAGTTTCGAAGAATTTATTGAAACGAATTTAATGGTATAATCGGAATTTAATTTGATGTTTTGGTTTGTGAGTTATAACATTTTTTATTATAGAAAAAAAGTGAGGGCCGCCCGCATGCTCTCCCTCTTCTCTCTCCTCTGTCTCTCTTCCCCCACCGCCCAATGCTGCATGCGCCGGTGCTTTCAGAGATAGCCCGTCATATTTGGCGGATGGCATGCGATGTCGGATGGAGATACAGGACACGGTGCAGGAAAATTTTACGCTAAACGATACTGCATGCTGGATAACGGACGCATTTAGAAGATTCAGTGCACATAGTCTTATTATATTGGTGTAGAATCCAGGAAAAGGTGAGGCCACTACAACGAGTAGGCATAGGCACGCTAGATCCCTCAAAGAAAGAAAAAAAAAAGGTAGGCACGCTAGATCCATCAGACACGTCGTCGCTAGCGACTAGCAGTAGCAGCTGACGAATTCATCACGATTAGGACGTCCACACCACTCATCGTCCTGTTTGTTCATTTTTTAGAGGAAGCGGTTGAGGTACTCGTCGACGGTGGTGTACTTGACCTCCGGGTACAGCTCAGTGGCGTCCACCCCCTTGGCCGGGTCGATCTCGAAGCCCGTCTGCTCCCCCAGCACGTACGCCGCGTGCCCGATCGCCAGGATGATATTCAGCGGGATCGGCGACTCTGCACGCGCAAGCATGGAGGACACCGTCAAAACCTGTGCAATACTGCAATGGATCATCCACGGATCGATGAACCGAACCAGAACCAACCTTGGATCTGCTTGAGCACGGCTTCCTCGGGCACGTACTCCCTCTGGAACGTCTTGCCGGTCTTCTTCTCCCACAGCGACAGCAGCTCGTTGTGCGACAGCGTGTTGGCGGGGGGCTTGATGTACAGCGTCTTGTTCTCCGCGCGCGGGTCGTCGGCGGCCAGCAGCGTGTACGTCGCGATGTCGCCTTCCTCCACGAACACCGCCTTGGTGTCGCCGTCGCCGAGGACCACCGCCTTGTCCGTGGGCGGGCCGGGGGAGAGGAGCTGCCCGATGTTGGGTAGCGCGTAGCCCGCGAAGTAGCCGGCAACCACGTAGGTGTAGGGGATGCCCGCGGCCTCGGTGGCGCGCCGGATGCCCACCTTGCCGCCGAGGATCGACTTGCCCGGCTCCACGATGCCCGTGCGGTCCACGTCCAAGCCGAACTCCGACGGGAAGAACCTCTGCATGCGCATATATGCAGTTGGAGACTCGCAGTGCAGCAAGGGTTAGAAAGAAAGTCAAAGAACAAGCAGGACACGACATGACCGACCTTGACGTTGCCGGCCTCCTTGATGGCGTCGATGAGCCTGGTCTGGTCGGCGATCTGCAGCGACCCGAGCGTGGAGATGACCATGTCGGCGCCCTTCACCGCGCTCACCAGGCTGGCCTGGTCGTACAGGTCGCCCTTGAGAAGCGTCACGCCGGCGTCATGGAAGCTCTTGAGCAGCGCCGCCTTGGCCGGGTCGGAGGGGGCCGTGTCCCTGACGAGCGCCACGGTGGGGTGGCCCAGCCGCGCGCTCGCCGCCACGACGTGCCTGCCCAGGTACCCCGTGCCGCCGACCACCAGGATCTTGCTCTTCACCGACGCCATCTATCCGGCCTGATTGTCAATCAGCTACCGGCAATAATGCAGGATCGATGCAGCGGCATAATTAACCCATTGCCACCGGGACGGAGAGTCACAACAGATTTACCACTCACGTGAGAGAAGTGAATTTTAGAGAAATTAATTGATCATGACTAAAAGTGTCAAATAGTTAAATGTCCCGACTGGTGGCTAGCTGTGGTTGCGGCGATTGGCCAATAGTGAAATTGGTCCAATTTTCACGCTCCATACCTCTTTCGTTTCGCTGAAATTTGGCTTACGCTGATTTATTGTGAGAGAAAAATATTGTTCGTTCGCTGAAAAGTACTGCTGAAGTAGTGCTGTAGAACATGGCTGATTGATGCAGGCAACATTTTGCATTTGAACGAAATGTTTTTTCCCTCTCACACACATTCCCTTAAATTTAGTTTCCGATTTAGATAAATGTTTTTAAAATAAATAAATAAATGGTGATTTATATGAACATGCACAGACTTTTTTTTTATAAAGACACTCGTAAGAGTCTCACATCTGATAATATCTCAAGAAAAATAAAGGTTGACATAAAGGATAGACAAAAAAACACAAATGACCTCTTAGAAATAAGAATACATCAAAGATTGTCGCCTTCCTCCTTCGAACATCCATTACCTGCTGGAATTTGAATATCGCATTGTGAAGGGAAAAGGAATACACGCACAGATCTTGAAATTATTGTCACGGTGTTAGACGAAAAAATAGCAAAGTCATTTACTTATATATTAGAAAAAAAGAAAAGAGGTCACTATCATCTTTTTTTATTCCTCGGATCTGGTAGTACAAGTTGTAGTATCTAAAAGTACAACTAAACACACACGCATACACTCAACACACACCACTAAGTTATACTTTAGACTAGAACCATGTACTACCATCCATATACGCCTACAACATATTTACAAAGATAAAGCTTCGTTAGTGACAGGTGCATCACCTTCACTTGTGATCCATAGGCGTCCGAGGTCCCTGCAACAGAAATGGAAAAAGTCTAATTGACCCCCAACTATTGGGGGTGGTCTAGTTTACCCCCTCAACTATGAAACGGTCTAATTTACCCTCTGAACTTTGCAAAACCGGCCAAATCACCCCCTCGAGCGGTTTTGGACGGTGGGTTTGCTACAATACCAACGGTTTTGCTACAGTAACAGTGGTTTTGTACTTTTCTTTTTATTTATTTCATCTGAATCTTTGAAAAATCATAGTAAATCACAAAAAAATCATAAAATAGAAAATCCAATTTTGTTGGACTCCATGTGAGTATATCTACACAGTAAATATATAATATAGTATGCTTTAGTACAAAGTTTTTGTTGTATGAATTATTCAAATTAATTACAGAAAAAATAGATCAAAATTTACAGTAAAAACTTTGTACTAAAGCATATTATATTATATGTTCACTGTGTAGATCTACTCATGTGGAGTCCAACAAAATTGAATTTTTTATTTTATGATTTTTTTGTGATTTATTATGATTTTTCAAAAATTAAGACGAAATAAATAAAAAAGAAAAGGACAAAAACACTGTTACTGTAGCAAAACCGTTGTTACTGTAGCAAAGCCACCGTCCAAAGCCGCTCGAGGGGGTGATTTGACCGGTATTGCAAAGTTCAGAGGATAAATTAGATCGTTTCATAGTTGAGGGGATAAACTAGACCACCCAATAGTTAGGGTCAATTAGACTTTTTCCCAACAGAAATCGTGGAAAAACGCCGAGTGAGACTCCAGCACTGGCCGGCAGGAAGGCAGCCACCGGCCTCTACCACCCGCACTACGCGCGGTTCCCTATCGTCTGAGACTGAGTCACATCGTTCCAGAACATTGTTTGGTGTGCTTGTCAAGTCAAGGTAAGTATAATGGACTTTTGTTCAATTTTCGATCACAAATACTCCATCCAGCTACTTGTTTAGTTTCCAAAATATTTTACAAAATATTTTAGATTATCATCACGTTGAATCTTTAGACACATATATAAAACATTAAATATAGATAAAAAAATAAAACTAATTACACAGTTTAGTTGTAAAAGCACGAGACGAATCTTTTAAGCCTAATTAGTCCATGATCGAACAATAATTGTCAAATAACAACGAATTGTTACAGTGACGCTACAGTTACATTTTGCAAAATATTTTGAGAACTAAACCAGGGCTAAACAAGTGTAGATTTATCTATAAAAAATATGTCATCTCAAAAATGAAAGAGTTACATGTTATAAAATGATTTTTATTATAAACATATTAATATCAATCTTGTGTTGCTAATTTGTAGTATAATTTTTAGTGGTTATTAAAGCTTTATGTACGGATGACAGGTTCGAGAATGTTCAGCAAGTGGGTATAGTATCTGAAATTCTAGAAGATAGAGACATGACGAAAACCGGCGGGCCCCGTGCGGCCGTGCCTGCCTGCTTGTGCTAGCCGGCCGCACAGTGGAAGTGGGTAGTGTGGGTTGGCGGTAGGTGACGTTCAGATTCCATCGAAATAATTTTGGAACGTACTGATAAACAGTGGCGGATGCAGGATGAGAATCAAGAGCTAAAACAATTGAGACGTTAATTTGCATAAAGATTTAACGGTGATTTGAGGTTTTTGCTACAATATTTTTAGTGGTAAATCCAGTCATTAGGGGGACTGGAGCCCACCCAACCCCCCCTTAAGATCCGCCGCGGCTGATAAACTCCATCAAAATAATTTTTGAACGTAATACTTCATCAAAATAATATAAGGGCAGTCCCAATGGGCTATTAATGGTAGTTTCTATCCACAATAAATATATTGTCAACTTAGCAAAAATATGACGTGGCAGCCTAATTAACGAAGAAAGAGAAGAAAATTTGAGGAAACGGTTTCCTCGTAGAGAAACGGCGTCGACACTCGGAACGATGCACTAGGAATCCGTTGTTTTCGCGTTGGGGAGAAACGACTAGTTTTTACGTCTTCGCTGCCGTGCCCAAGGCTGTGCTCGCTGGCTGCGAAGGGCAATCCGCTACGCAGGATGCGCCTCCGCCGAGGCTGTGCTCGCCGGCCGCCACGCGTAGGACGCTCGTCCGCCCAGGCTGTGCTCCGCGGATGCCGCGCGCAAGACGCGCCTCCGCCAGGCTCACGGGCCACCGCGTGAAGGCCGCGAAGCTCCTCGCGCACGCTCGTGCTGTCCGCTCAGGCACTGGCTGCGCCGCCGCGCAGGACGCGCCTCTGCCCAGGCTGCGCTCGCTGGACGCCGTCGCGCAGGACGCTCCTCCACCTAGGCTGCGCTCGCCGGCCACCGCGCACAGGCCGCGAAGCTCCTTTCGCTCGCTCCTCGCGCCGCTGCTGGGTTGGAAGATTCGATCTGAGAGAAAGCAATCCCTTGCTAGCCTATACGATTCGCAGTTCATCTATCGATTTATGCTCCAGCCGTCAGAGTGCTCCCCCCGCGTCGTCCTTTGTGCTCAACGTGAGCACGAGTTCACTGGTGGCCATACTGCGTTCGTCTGTGTACGCTCTGGTTCACCAGTTCACCGGTGGCCGGACAGGAGCCTAGGAGGAAGACGGTGGACTCAGGGGAGAGAAAGAGAAAAAAAAAGACAATATTTATTAGGATAAGAAACCTTCACCGGGTGAGATGATTTCTAATGCTGACGTAGCTACTATAGAACACGTGTATAATTTGAGATGATTTCTAATGCTGACGTAGCTACTATAGAACACGTGTATAATTTGAACCATTGAGACTGCCCTAATACTCCTGGGACCGGGAATCTGATGACCCTAGTAGTGTGGTTGGTGAGGTGGTAGTACTCCTACTGCTAGTGCACCCGGACGCGGGCTGTCCTCGTCCGATCCGCTCCGCGATGAACCTGTCCGTGTTCACGTCCTAGTGAATCAGTCGACGTGTCCAGGTTCACGAGGGTACCTGTGATTAACTAGGATCCACTGAGAAAGGTCTGGCGCAACTGATGGGCTCGTGGGTCATTTTCGGCTTTGCTTAGAAGTCGAGTGGTCATCAGATAAAAATAACGACCGCCTACTACTAGCCATCAGCGTGTGCGGGCCCAACAAGATCTCCAATAGCTGTGTGACATGAGATTCGTGCTGGTTGATTAGATTTGTAGAAAATATTAGCAACAATTATATTTTCAAATAAGTTTATTATAGAAATAGATTCAACGATATATCTATACTAATTATCTATTATAAATATAATATTTTTTTATATATTTGATTAGTTTAAAATACTTGACTCCTTGGAAAATAAGAACAACACTTATTTTGTGACAAAGACAGTATTCTCTCCGTATTAGAATAAATTAATCTATAACTCTTATAAAGCAAAACAAAAAAAATCCACTGAAAGATTTATATGATCCCACAGCCATTCACATCATCAACCTCTTCGTTGCCCCCTCACGTCATCATCGCGTGACCATCAAGCAGTTTTTACATGTCTGTTCCTTTCCCACCCACCATCAGCCGAGGAACTCATCACTTCGCCTGCCACTCAGTCATCTGCTTTAATGCCCTGCTCCGTTGTGCTAGGAATGTCAGTCGATTAATCAACCTCCACATGCTTTATATTGCACTCGCATTATTCTCCTCCAATACACACGAGATTTACCTCACCTATCTCATCTGTATGCACAGGTTTTAGTACCACCAATCACCATGGCTACCAGTCCAGTCCTGCTTGATGTTCGTCCCCTTAGCTCACTGCCACGGCATCATCCATGATCGCCACTATCCACCTGCTGCTACTGCTGGCTGCAACCGTACATGCAGGATAAGGAAGGTGCTCCTATACGTTAAGTTCACAGATGTCAAGATGGTGGTTCTCTTCACCATCCAGATTATTCTCTGTGTTTTTGTTCTCCAATCTCCATTGCTTATTTCTTCTGTCCAGCTCATTGCATTATGAGGCCATACTTCTAAAAATATTGATCATTCATCCGGCCAGATATATAACAGATTTTACAGTCATCAGCAGTGCAAAGTGTTTTGGTTCCTTACATGGCACAAATTTGATTCAGTCTACCATCCTCGCAGTGTTCTCCTGAGCAAGTAGATGGATTATTAGATTATTGCTATAGAAAACATTTTGTTTATAAGAAAGTTTTTACGGAGAATCAGTGCACCCCGGTATATTTTACATTTCCAAGCAACTTCCTTTTGTGTACCATCGACAGAACAACTATACATATGCTTCTTGAACACATTTTCTACTCTCACGAACAGGTCTGAATTCAATAATTTCATAGAAAGAGTATCACCGATGATCCCAATTTTCTAGCAGTCGTGCTTGATTGGCAAATTGCTCAATGGCACAGAAAAGGCATGCCATTATGCCCACGCATGGATTATGCCTACACCACTACATGACAATTTTCATTTGTAGTTCAGTGTTCCTTAACTCTCCAGTTTCACTTTGGGAAGAACATAGGAAACAAAAATTCCGTGTCAAGTAGCATTATAACAGTACTGATCTTTGGGATAAAGTACATTGAACCTATCAAATTAGCATGGTATTCAATATTTGATAAACTTAAGCCCATCTTACTAGAAATACCTTCTGTATTTTTCCATTTATTCATACGTTGTGCACATTCGTCCATAGCCATCATCCATGCAAATATCCCGCAGCAACGCGCGGGGTATCCACCTAGTTTCTACAGATGTTCTATGTCAAAAATTTTATGTTTAATTGACTTTTGCAAAAAAAAGACTAATATTTATAACACAAATTAATATAGCCCGATACAAAATGCAATATATTTTTATACTCCATCTCTCCCAAAAAAAATTGAGTTCTGTAATTCAAAAAATATCCCAAAAACTTGATGTCTTGGTATTGGATATACACTTTCTATACATACCTCCATGCAAACACACTTGAATGGAAAACTTAACCGTTACATCTCTCCTTTTAAGGAAATTTCGGGTAACAAAACATGTGTACTAGAGTCATTTCTCTCCTCTACTAATCCGTATAAGAATTCCTTGAACATTAGATTTTCTTTGGATGGTGGAAGTACTATATTTTTTTAGTGTCGTAGATGTTAGTACTCTTTTTATATAAAAGTGGTCAGACTTAGAAAAATGACTTATAGCAACTCTAGAAGTTAATTTAATTCAAGAACAGAGGGAGTAGCCGAATAGTAGCATTGTAGCAGAGCCAATTCTAGGGCGCATGTGGGTTTGGTGGACAATTGGCGTGCAGTTATTGTTTATGGCGTCAAACTCCACTTAGCGGCGTATGAGAGTTTTAGAGAAATTTCAATCGAGCTCCTAATTGAAGCCCTATCCTATTTTGAGACACCAAAACATAAAATTTGCTCTCCAACCGAACCTCTATCTAGACCCTGCCGGATGAGAGGCTCTCATTCTCTCCTGAATCCCCACATGTAGGAGTCCCTCATCCTATCCCCTGCTCATCCTTTCTCTCTTCCCACAAAGCTGACAAGTGGGGCCGATGAGTAGGATTCATGACAATCTAATGTAAAGTAGGAGAAATTTAGGAGATTGGTTGAAATGTTTTGAAAAGTATGAGTTGAAACAACAATGAGGAGCTCTCATTCGAGAGAATAGAGGGGCAAAATTTGAGTATTTTGAGAGCTAGGTTGAAGTTGCTCTGAGCTGTAGCCTGCAGGTCACTTTAGTTTTGTTCTGCTTAATTTCAACTAGAGTTATAATATTAAATTAGTTTCATTGATTCGTAATATATATTTTTGATATTCTAGATATTCTTAATATATGTTTTCAGTTAAAATTGTTAAAAATAGTAGTTTATGATAAGCTAAAGTGACTTATAATTTAAAATGGCCAAAGTATTATGTTTTTATTGCTATTTGGAAAACTCTCACCAAATGAAGTTTTCATCGCTGTTGGGCCTCAAGTCTCACCGAACGTCGTGTCGGAGGAAAAAGACTTTGCAGTATATAAAAAAAAAGGCAACACGTACATCACGGATCTACGTGCAGGTGAGTATGTGGGTGCGTCGGCCACTCAGCCGTCACAGTAGTACTGGTAGTAATTTGGTGACGATGAGATGGCCTGGTCGGAAACTCCCATGTCCCACCTTGACGGACTGTGATCGAGCTTACCAAAAAAAGGTGAGGGCCGATCGGAAAGGAGATAAACCGTTAGTTAATACTACTCCGTGCTTGTGTGAGAAAATTCTCTATTTAGTATCGAAATGGGACATGGTTCCTTATTTAGCACCAAAGCCATACACCCTAACTCAACTGAATGGCGTCCCAATCACTGCAACTCATAAGGCCTCGATTAGCGACTGAACATGCTTGTAACTTGCACGCACCCAAATATTTGCTTCCTCTATAATTTTGCGCAGCAGCTGCCGAGAAGTGGAACTCTGCCTTCCAAACGTTCTGCTATTTCCTTCCTTCCATAACATCCACCCAACAAGCAGGAACAAGCTACCAAATCCTCTTTGCAATCCTTTCGGGATCAACTTCCTTGAGAGCAGCCACCACTCCAGGCAAGAGGCAACCTGCATCCCGGACGCTGACAACCCCATCTCTAGGTGTAGCAGTCCGATCACTATCACCCAAACCTCCTTACTGAACACGCAAGCCAACAACAAGTGGTCCAGTGTTTCGGATTGCTGACCACAGAACATGCGGTTGCCGCAATTTTGCAGACCATGCCGATGCCTTCTATTTCTATCTGCTGTCCAGCATCGCCCATGCAACACTAGCTAGAAGAAGTATTTCACCCTGGCGGATTACACGTCTTCCACGACTGCTTGGCCCCGGAGGGTTTTACTTTTACAGCACCGATAAACATCGCCCCATGAGCTGAGCCGAGGTAGCCGAGTACAGCTGATCTGAACTCCACCTCCAGCAAAAGCCTGTCAGGAGTTCCAGGTTGCAGCTAGCTCAATGCCCGCGGTCATCTCCCATACCTGAATGTAACCGAGCAGCACCTGAATTGTCAAGGCGCCGTTGATGTCGGACACCCTGATAAAGGCCTTGATTAGTTCGTGAGTATTTTTTTTTTGTGTCAAATCGAATATTTTATTAGATGTCGGAAGGAGTGTTCGGATACAAATAAAAAACTAACTACATAACTCGCCTAGAAACTGCGAGACGAATTTATTAAGCCTAATTAATCCACCATTAGCACATGTGTGTTATTGTAGCAATTATGGCTAATCATGAACTAATTAGGCTTAAAAGATTCGTCTCGTGGTTTCCATGCAAACTGTGCAATTAGTTTTTTTATCTACATTTAATACTTCATGCATCTATCCAAACATTCGATGTGACGGGTAAAAAAATTTTAGGTGGGTACTGAGGCCTGGTTTAGTTCTAAAAAATTTTTGCCTCCGCCCATCACATCGAATGTTTAAACACATACATAGAGTACTAAACGTAGACGAAAAAAACTAATTGCACAGTTCTCGAGGAAATCGCAAGACGAATCTTTAAAGCCTAATTAATTCATGAAAAGCCTTAAGTACTACAGTAACCAACCTGTGTTAATGATGGATTAATTAATATCGTTAGATTCGTCTCACAGTTTCTTGATGGGTTCTGTAATTTATTTTTTTATTAGTATCCAAAAATCACTCCTAATATTCTTTCGATACATCTGATGTGACAAAAAAAAAATTCGCGAACTAAAGGCAGCCTAAACAAAACCAAAGCTGACGCGACCGTTCGCCTGTGTCTTCGCTTGTTGATCGCCGCGAATAGTACAGCTGGCGCTGACCGCTGAATGGACCCTCCCTGGAAACATTGATGTGTTTAGTTTCCACATCTTAAGGCCGTATTTAGATGCCCAAAAAAAGGTAAAAATTTTTGCATAATAACTGTCACATCAAATTTTTGGACACATGCATGGAGCATTAAATGTAGATAAAAAAATAACTAATTGTACAGTTTGTCTGTAAATGTCAAGACGAATCTTTGAGCCTAGTTAGCCCATGGTTAGATAAATTTTACCAAATAACAACGAAAAGTGTTACAGAAATTTTTCCCCAAAAATTTTCACAACTAAACGGGGCCTAAAGTTTATTCCTGTCACATCGAATTACACCCTGTTTGGCCGATGGTTTTTACGGCTGATAAGACGACTGATATTGTTTACTTTGTTGTGAGAGAAAATACTGTACTATGGCTGATAAGCAGTTCAAGCGAACATGACTATTGGTTACTAATTAGTAGTATTAAACATAGACTGATTACAAAACTAACTACACAGATTGAGGCTAATTTACGAGACGAATTTATTAAGTCTAATTAGTCCACGATATGATAATGTGGTGCTGCAGTAAACATGTGCTAATGATGGATTAATTAAACTTAATAGATTCGTCTCACGAATTAGCCTCCATCTATACAATTATTATAGTTTTATAATTAGCTTATGTTTAACCCTCATAATTAGCATCCAAATATTCGATGCGATAAAAACTAAATTTTAGTCTCCGGATCCAACATGCAGTAAGGCTCTCATCACCAACAACTAAGGATGGCAACGGGTCGGGTTCGGATCGAGTGGAGTCTCCGTGCACCCAAAACCGAAACCCGAAATCGAAACCTGAACCCGAACCGAAAATTGATTCGGGTGGAAATCCATCACCAAAACCAAACCCGCGGATACCCGAAACCCGAACGGATACCCGAAACCCACAGATAAATATACACATATTCACATGTATAAATAAGAGGCAATAAATAATAAATATTTTCATGAGTCAATTTTGAATATATTTAATAATCTAAGTAAACAAGTTATTATTAGCATATTATAAAACATGAGTTTTAATTTCAAATGATTTATTTTGGATATCCATTGGATATCCACGGGTGAAAAAACAAACCCGAAACCGAACCCGATACCAAACCTGAAATCGAAACCGAAAACCATGGGTAAAAAACTATCCCCAAACCCGAAACCGCAGTACCCAAAACCTACGGATATCGACCCGAATCCGATCCGCTGCCATCTCTACCGACAACCGATTCAGTAGCGGCATGGAACGTAGCCTGAACAGCTTTCTCCGTGGAGGACGGCAGGTCACACCACGTTCTACGCGAATCAGTACGCCGGAACCATTCCGAACGCACTCTGAAGGCAACGCCTGCTCTCTGAAGATCGAGCACGTACGCCAAGTCCACCGAGCTCGTTAGACTACCGCAGTGGTTACTCTAAAACAATACTTTAAAGCTTTAGAGTATAAATATAGAGTAAAACCTACTGTACTGGGTACTCTAAAACAATACTCTATACTTTCTCTTACTCTATATTTAGAGTAGTACAGTATTTACTCTATAGTCTACAGTGACGGGTCCCACTAGCTAAACAAAGGAAAAAATGTTATAGCTCACAAACCAAAAATCCAAATTAAATTTCGATTGCACCATTAAATTCGTCTCAATAAATCCTTCAAAACTAGATCACACATGGATATATTTAGATAAAGTGACAAGTGGGTCCCACAGTGGATAGAGTAGATAAAGAATGATATAGAGAATGGATAGGTGCAGGAGAATTGAGTATAGAGGAGAGAATCTTACTGACTAAGACGTATAGAGGATGAATATAGAGTTCCATGAGTGTAGGTAGTCTAGGCCTGCACACGACTTCCCAGGCAACCCGGCACTGACCGCCTTTCACCGAATCCGATCCAGACTAGGGCCTCGTTTAGATGTCAAAATTGGAAGGCAAAGTTTACATAGTAAGTGTCCCGTCACACTGTAGCAATTTTATTTTTATTTGGTAATAATTGTCCAAATTTTGATTAATTAGGCTCTAAATGTTCGTCTCGCAAAGTACAACAAAACTGTGCAATTAGTTTTTTATTTCATCTACATTTAGTACTCCATATATGTGCCGACATTTTGATGTGATGGAGAATCTTCTTTTTGCATAGTGAAATTTGGAAATGAATTCTGGAATCTAAACAAGCCCTAGATGAACGCCTGTCGGCCTCTTGTCAATAGCTTCTAGTTCTATAGCCGAAGCCGAAAGGCAAACCACGATAGAGATACGTCGATCTGACGAGCGTCGTTCCCTGCCAAATTAGGTTTTGATGCACATATATCCCTCTCAATTCACATGTGTTGCAGTAGAATAAAATGGAATTTGAATCCTTCTGGCCACGACATCAAATAAGGAACTGTTCGTCACTACTACGTCTTAGCTTGTAAATAGACAAGGGAACGCCGGCCCAAGTACTTGCACGGGAATTCTCCAATCCTGCACATCATCACCTGTTGGACGCCCGCCAAGTCTTGATCAGAACAATGAATGCGTGGAGCCTCGCTACATTTTTTTTAACATCGAGTTTGGTTCACGCTAACTTCAGCTCGCGTGTGATGTTATGAGATCGGGACGACCGGCGCCCGGATGTCCGGCCCGAGGCCCACGTTCCATGTTTGCACCGTAGTTTTCAGCGCTCGCACAAGCAATCCACGCTTGTGCTTGTATATAAAAAAAAACTAGCACACCCCATCTGCGCCTAGGTTTCTCATGGCCATGCAGAGCTCGCACTGCCTGAACGCCGTCCACACCGCCAGACCGCCCGCGGGGACCGCCCGCGTCTTTTCCGTTTCTCACGCGCATTGCAACATATACGACACCCGATCTATTTTTGAAACATTCAGATACAACACTTGCAACATACGTCTGAAGACAAATGAAACACTTAAAACATATTTCTGAAACACTTGCAAAAACATATGAAAAACACTTGAAAACCATTGCACACAATATCCAGATAAAATACTTACAATATATGTGAGAAACGTATGCAACATCCAGATAAACACACTTGCAATAATACGTCCAAAAACACAAATGAAACATTTGGAACAAACCTCCACAACATATGTGTACAACATTGCAATATATACAATATTCTGATCTACCTTTACAACATTCATCTGAAACAATTACAACATACCTCTAAAACAACCGAAACACCTGATACAAACGCTTACAAAATGTATTTTAAGCACATCGCAACATCTCCTTGCTGCTTACAAAATATAGGCTCGCCGGCGTGTGGAGTTCACCGGAGGCAGCTGCGCTGTTGCCAGCATCAACCAGACGGACTCTGCCTACTAGAGGCCGCCGGGGACCCCTTCGTGGTCATTGGTATCGTGGGCTCGACACGCGGCCCCCTGCAGCCCTGCAGGTGGCACAGCAGTCCCCACCACTATCGAATCTCTCGTCGTGCAGTGGATCTAGTGGAAGGAGCAGCGAGGCAGAGTGGGGCGGAGGCGCGCGGCACGCGATGCAGGTGAGCGGCCACCCCGGCCGGGGGCTGTACCGCACGACTGGGGCACCATCGGGCCGGCCGTGCGCAGCATGTGGAGTGGTCGTGGTTTGGGCCACGTCGGGGGAGAGAGAGAGAGAGAGAGGAAGGGAAGGCTGAGGTGGAGACGCGGACGGTGTGGAGCTAGCGGTGTCGACCAGCGGGGGTGGGAGAAGCGGTGTCGTCTGCATCCACCGCAGGTATGGGGCGGAGTGCGCATCGATAGTTTCTTTTCTTTTTTATGTGATGCGGGCAAGCGGCGCGAGCAGTGCCGTGCGATGTAGGCGAGCAGTGCAAGCGGGTTGGTCCGTCCATTCGGACAAATGCCCAGATCTAATAATTACCATTACCCTGGCTGGGGTATTCAATAAAGAGGTCTGCAGCAGGAGCCACATTTTTTTAACATAGTGTGCTTGGCCAGTGTGACGATGAAATCCAAATGGATGTCTTTTTTTGCCATAGTAGCTAGACTAAGTACATACGTGGAGCCGACCACGGTTATGTTACCAGAAATTAACCTTAACCTCTTCAATACGATGTTCCTCCCGAGCAGCTCCCACCGCCCACGTCACCCGAAATTCAACCAGGTTATCCACGTCGCCCAGAATTCCCTTTCTTGGCTCATGTTTAGCCACGTTGCCTAGAAAATGTTGTCCACAAAAATATCTCGCCCTCCCTCCCCTCCTCGTCGCAAAAAAATGCGCTCCTCATCCTCTCTCTCGGTCTCTCCCGAGGCAACGGCGGCGGGTCGACGGCGCCCCCATGGCCGGCGCAGCGCCGACCCCTCCCCCTTCGTCCCCTGCATGGGTGAGTCCCGACAGCCTCTTCTCTTTCCCTTCCTCTCTCTTCCCATCTCTCCCGACGTGGGTAGGGCGGTGGGGCGAGCGGACCTCCACGGTGGCCGGCCGGCCACCTCCCCCTCCGCCCCCGTATGGGTGAGTCCTGGTAGCCTCTTCTCTTCCCCCTCCTCTCTCTCTCTCCCCATCTCTCCTGACGCGGGTAGGGCGGCGGCACTGAAGGGTCGAGATGGCGGACTAGAGGGGAGGTGAATAGTCCTTTCTAAAACTTAATTGCGTTGGCTAACCGAAACAAGTGCGGAATTAAATCTATCGGTCTAGCCAAGACTACACCCCTCTATCTATAACTCTAGCACCTTACAAAAGATCCTAATCAAGCAAATAAGGTGCCTTCCTAGTAAGAGCTCACATAAACAATTCTAGCTTGTAAGGTCACACAAACCTATGCAACTAGTACTTCAAGCACTGGGGAGCTCCTACACAATTCTAGTAAGCAAAAGCATAAAGCTCCTAGGCTCACTAGCAATGCTCAATAACAAGGTAACTAATGCCAAATTAGAGAGCGCAAATTACTTAGCTATACAAACTAAGCAATATGACTAACAAGGTTACACAAACCAAATTAGCCATACAAAGGGGATACTTCTAGCTACACAAGCACAACTAGATACAAGAGCAACAACACAAGCAAGATATATATGAAGGTAAATACAAGCTTGTGTTGCACGAAGGCAAACCACTGAGAAGAGTAGACAATGTTGACACGGTGATTTTCTCCCGAGGTTCACTTGGTTGCCACCAAGCTACGTCCCCGTTGTGTCGACCAACACTTCGTGGTTTGGCGGCTAATCGGTATCCACAACCGAGCTCTCCCAAAGAGCACCGCAAGAACCCACCATCAAGTGTGATAGCTCAATGACACACTCTACTAGAGTTGCTCTTCACGATCCCCGTGGGGTGAGCACAATCCCCCTCACAAAGCTTCTCCGGAGCCTCGCACAATCTTCTTGCGAGCTTTGATGGAGCCATAAGCTACCAAGTCGTCTAGGAGGTGGCAACCTCCAAGAGTAACAAGCATCATCGGCTTACAACACGAACACCTAGTGCCACTTGATGCAACCTCACGATGCAATCGCACTAAAATCACTTACTCGCTTACTGATTCGCAAGCTAGCAAGCACAAGTGAGTTGGAGGCTTCTCAAACCAAGCACACACAAGGGCAACACAACCCTAAGGTACTTAGCCCCTGCCAAGGCTGGCCACCACTTCTATTTGTAACCCCATGAATAAATAGAGCCGTTACCCTTTTACTGGGTGAATTTCGCATCGACCGGACACGCCGGTCGAACTGAATAGATGTGTTGCACTGCGTCCGGTTACTCGTAGCCATCCACGTGTCACTCCCGTTTAACATTGAACACTAGATCTCAATGATCGACTCAGCGCCCTAATGGTCACTGAGCGACTGGATGCGCTGCTGAACTTGACCGGACGCGCCGATCGCACAACGCCTGTGCTCGCGAAGCACCGATCGGACGCGCTGCAGAACTGATCGGACACGTTACACCTACATCGGTTTGAGTCCAGTAAGCATCCACGCACGATCGGACACGTCCGGTCGAACGTGACCGGACGCGCCACCACGTTCGATCAACCCCTCGCTTATTGTTGTCCCTTTGGGCGCCTGACCAGACGCGATGGCCCCACGAGTGACCGAACGCGCCGGTTACAAACCCTAGCGCCCCACGCCACACACAGCTGCTGCCACTGACCGGACGTGTTCGGTCATACCATGACCGCGTCCGGTTCAGCGTCCGGTCACCCCAGTGACCTCCGTTCGCCTCCGTTTCTTCTCCAACTTCTTTCTCCTTTGACTTAGAGAAAATTTCTGCCTTCGGCGTAGTGAAAAATAAGTGTTTTACTTCCACAAAAAGCGCATGTGCATGTGTGTTAGTATTTTCACAATCATTTTCAAGGCGTTAAGTTAGCCACTCAACTTGCCACGCCACTCGATCCTAGCACGTATGCAAAGTTAGATCACTCAAGTGGCACTAGATGGCTGATATGCAAATAAGTTTGCCCCTCTTAATAGTACAGTCATCTATCATAAACCCGGTCATACACTTCTCTACACAACCTTTGACCGGTGAAATGAAATGCCCTAAGATTATACCTTTGCCTTGTGCATTCCATTCCAACTCCTTCGACGTTGATGCAACACATGCACCAACCAATCATCAAATGATATGATCCACTTCATATCATCACGTGACTGTATTGGTTCATCGATCTTGACCTCACTTGCTCTTCACCATTGCCTCAGTCCATCAGCACCAAGTCTTGCCCAAGCTTCACCGTCACACGTGATCTCTTGCTTCAAAGCCTCTGACTTGCCCTTCACGCTTGCAACCGGTCCATTAAGCCAAGTCATGTCTTGATCTTCTCTACCTTGATCACATGACTCAATGTCATGTCTCATATGCAATAAGCTCCTCCATCATCACATGCTCAAGCTTTACAACATCTCCAAGCTATTTCCACCTCCATGGCATATGTTGCTCACACACATATACCTATGGACTAATCACCTATGTATCACACATAAAACACAATTAGTCCACCTAAGTTGTCACTCAATTACTAAAACCAAACAAGGATCTTTCAGGCGCGAGCGGACCTCCGCGGTGGCCAGGACTCGGCACAGTGGCAGCCGTCCTTCTCCTCCTCCATGCCCCCCTCGCGCCCCATGACGATGGTGGCCCCCAGCGCGGCGGCGGCACCGACCTAGGGTTTCGCCTCTTGGTCACCGGCCGTCCCAGATCGAGCGGGCACCGGCACAACATGCTGCCTAGCCGGCGGTGCCCCCGGTTTGCTGCGCCCCTGCTCCGGCGCCTCCGAGGATGACGACCTTGTCGACAGGGGGTGCTTGGGCCAGCACCTGCCCGATGCCGGGCAGCCCATAGCCGAAGAAGTAGCCCGTCCACACGTACGTGTAGGGGACGTCCGTAGCCTCGACGGGGCGGCAGATCGCCGCCTTGGTAGTGATGAACATGGACCTGGTCAGCTCCACGGCGTCCGAGCGGTTCGCGTCAAGGCCGAACTCTGATGAGATGAACCTCTGTGTGTGTATAATGCATCCGTTGGTCAGCCAAAGAACAAACTTTGATCTACAGTAAGCCTAGCTAGTGGTTGATTTTTTTCTTTATCACCGACAAAAATTGAGGGTCTATTTGGAACGAAAAAAATGAAAACAGAGGAATGGAAGAAAATAAAAGGAAAAAATAGGAATACAATGATAAAACATAGGAACGTAAGAACGTAGGAATTTCATTGGAGTGGGTGATTAGAACACAGGAATATGAACTGTGGGCCCATTCAACAACTATCGCATAGATCTACATTGATTTCTCTTAAATATACTACTATAGTTTGGGCATCCGCTATGGCAACAATGTAATGAGCTTGTGTGCAGCCTTGAGATTTGTCTTGGACTTGGTGAAGGAAAAACCAACAAGAGAATATAGTGGAGTTTTTGTTTCATCCAAAACGTACCGGTCCAGAAACCTGTCTGCAAAGGAATGAAGCAATCCTTTATTCCAAGAGAAAATTTCCTTATTGCCACTAAAAATTAAAGCACTTCCTTAGTTGCCATAAAAATTTTCACGTACTTAGTCCGGCAATCTTTCCTTCTTGCGCTTGCAGGCCCAAACCAATGCAACTATGAGGCAGGAGTTGAGATAGGTTGCAAATGGCTTCGATGGTAAGGTGAAAGCTTATTCAGGTTATGATGTGAATGGATATCGCTTTCACACAAGAAGCTATGAGCGAACTCTGCCTCATCAAAAAACCACAAACAGCAGAGTTTGTACTCTAGGCACTGATGGCCTCGAGTATCATGACATAATTGAAGATATCTATGAACTTTCATTTTATGGTTCGAAACCTCTTCATCTCGTCATGTTCAAATGCCACTAGTTCAATCTTTGACTAATGAAACGGAGCCCTAATATTGGTCAAGTCAAGATTCGACATGATTCCGTCTATCAAGGAAATGATGTCTTCATTGTGGTGGATCAGGCCGTGCAGGTTTATTATTTTCCATACGCATGCCAAGGCAACAAGGCTCTTCAGGGTTGGTCTATTGTGCACCATGTATTGCCACATGGTAGATGTCCTGTCCCAAACGATGAAGATTACAACTTCAACCCAAACACATATGATGGAGAGTTCTATCAAGAAGATGGGCAACAGGGGAGGTTGGTGATAGACTTAACTGAGGCGATCGGAATGGAAGTAGACAATAAAAGGGTTGATGACGAGGAAGAAGGAGATGAGGTGCAAAATGCCAAGGACATAGAAATGCTTGAGCGATTACATTTAGACGATGATGATGAAGGCAACATTGAACCTTCAGACAGTCTTGTTTATTTGGACAATTTTGATATTGATGACGAGACATATGATCTAGATAATCCCAATAATGATGATTACTTCTAATACATGTAATACAATGTTATTTTGTAATCATGTTTTGCTTATTTACTTAGCATCTATTCCTAATACATGTAATAATATGTCTTTTTTTTAATTGTAGGTGATTGAACAAAGATGGCGGGCAACAGTGGGCCAAGGAACGTGAACTCGAGGTACCAGAGGGCATGTGAGGATGCAGATGTCGGAGAGAACTCGTCGGACGGGAGGAGGCAGAGGGCCAGGAGCAGCGGCAGTGGCAGCGGCACCGGCAGCAGGAGGGGCCAGCCTCCTCTAGGCAAGTCGCGTGACATGTCAGAGGAGGAGCGCCGTACCTCGGACTCCTCGGAGGACGAGCAGGTTCAGGCGACGGACGATGAGGGAGACGCACAGGAGGGCAGCGAGGCTGGAGGTAGTTCCACTGTTGCGGCCAAGCCCTACTTGCGAGGTCCCTCAAAACTCCCTAGGCCTCCGCTTCCTCCCCTGTGTCCAGTGATCCGCCCCCAGGGGGACAGGTAACTAACTTTAGATTTTATCACAACTACTTCATATAACCTATTGAAAATTGTCATAGAAACTAATATTGTTTGTTAATGACTTGTGCAGGCACTGGCATGTTGTGTCGCCTGGTGACTCACACAACCCCAACCACATCTTGGGGCTTGTGTTCAGGCACTATTACCCTAACATTGTCATGCACAAAGGGACTATGGGGCCAACCAAATCGTGGGACCACTACCAATCTGCCCCCGACGCAGATTATGAAGACAAGCAGGAGCGGGTCAGGAGAGAGTTCTGGGTAAGTCTTGTTCGCACAACTTTGATCGATATATCGCATTCATTTGACTTTTTTGACATAATTAATTGATATATTGTGTCTGTCTGCAGACTTTTTTCAGGTGTGAAGAGGGACAGGAGGAGAGGGCGATGAAGAACTTGGTGAAAAGTGCCAGGAATCACATCTCTGACTTGCACTATGAGGAGCGCCTCACTTGCATCATCAAGTACTATGCCACGCGACTTGGTCAGAAAATCACCAAGACACAGGCAAGACAGATGCCTCTGACCTAGGAATAGTTCCTTGAGGTAAATGAAGAACAAAAATACTGATTCATTTTGAGATTATGTAGCTTTAATTTGGTCGTCTTATATATCAAATTATTTGTGACATGTAGATGATTCCATGATGGTGCGAGTCGTATCGGGACTGCTGGGAGATGATTGTGGACAGGTGGTTCATAGAGGTTTATATCCAGGAGCACGAAGCCCACCGGGAGCGGGCTTTGCAGGCGATAGGCCCTACACACCACCAAGGCAGCCGCAGCCTCGCCGCGTACAAGCAAGCATGGGTACGTGAATTCATTTTTAGTATTCTGACGCTCCATTCTGCATGTTTCTTCTAATCATCTTGTTGTCTTTCTCGCAGTTGGCATCGCATGGTGGCCAGTCTTTGTCCACATTCATGGCGTATGGACTGGCCCGCAAGGGAAAGGCGACTTCCGATGTCACCTTCAGCCTGGATGACCTGCCCAAGTCGTACAACAACTCGAGCGTCTACACCCGCATTAGCTCCTACGCGTCGGAGACAAGATCGGTCCAGGGGCCAGAGTGGGATCTGAACGCCGACGACATTGATGGGCCGACTGTCATGAGGATCGGACAGGGCAAAGAAGCATGGGCGGTACTAGCTTGGCGATGGCACCCCCGAGTCTAGCTTTGTTCCAACCCTCTCCCAGATCCGAGCAGAGACCCCAACCGGAGGCCCGGCCATATGCTAATGGTCATCCCCTTCATAGAAGCGGGTCGATGCACTCTAGGTTTGTCCTATTTAACTCTTCGTACAATGATCTTTACATAACTTAGTTGCCTTTGCATCACTGAAACAGATGGGTTGAAATGTTGTAGGCCGAGAACGAGAGGATGGCTTAAGAGCTGCGAAACCAGGCGGCGAGGACCGAGCAGGCCGAGCGGGAACGAGAGGCCAAGCGGGCCAAGTGGGAAAGACAAGCCAAGCAGCTAGCGGAGATTACGGCGTTCCTGCAGAACTTTGGGCAAGTCAACGGTGTACCTGTGCCACAATTCGCTCCACCGCCGCCAGTTCTAGCTAGTCTTGTGAGTATGAAACCAAATTTCTTCGACTAGTGTTTTCATTAGATGACCACTCTAACACATGCAATCTCTTATCCTTTATGCAGCCTCCGTCGACGGGTTCGAATAACCCATCTCAGGGGCAAGCAGGCGATGACGCTTTTCCTTCACCAGGCACTCAGTTTCCCCCCACCTCTAGTTTGTTTCTCTTTTTCACCGCTTGATAGACATGTGATGCACTGTGAACGACTATCGACTTGTGACGATTGATATTGAACCTATTATGTTTGCGATGTTGTGTATGTGAGGTATTGTGTTGACGATGTGATATATATATTAGGATTGAGTTTGTGATGCGATGGATGTGTTATATTGTGTTCGTGATATATATATATATATATATATATATATATATATATATATATATATATATATATATATATATATATATATATATGTGTGTGTGTGTGTGTGTGTGTGTGTGTGTGTGTGTGTGTGTGTGCGCGCGCGCGCGCTATATTGTGTTTGTGATGCTTCATATATGATATGTATCTTTTATATGATGTGTTTGTAATTATCAAATAAAAAAATAGAGGCTTCGTCGGGTGCCCTGGCCCAGCTTTGCCGAGTGTCAGGGCCAGAGCACCCGGCAAAGATTTTTTTAAAAAAAATTCTTTGCTGGGTGCCACCCTGATAGGACACTCGACAAAGAAAATATGAAAAAATAATAAAAAAAAACTCTTTGCCGGGTGCCCCGGCGGCGCGACACCCGGCAAAGAAATTATAAAAAAAAAATAAAAAAATATTTGCCGGGTGCCTCCCCGGCAGGGCACTCGGCAAAAAAAATTTGAAAAAAAAAATCTTTGTCGGGTGCCTCTGACAAGGCACCTGGCAAAGCAAGGGCTGACGGAGCTGGCGTCGTGACGGCCACTTTTCTTTGCCGGATGCCGGGTTTGCACTCGGCAAAGTCTTTGCCAGGTGTCCGATAAAAAAATCTTTGCCGACTGACTTTTTACCGGTGGCTCTTTGTCGAGTGCTGCACCCGGCAAAGACTTTGTCGAGTGCAAAGTAGCCTTTGCCGGGTGTTTTCGGCACCCGGCAAAGCGCCTGAATCCTGTAGTGAGCCTGGTCTGGTCAGCGATCTACGGCGCCCCGACTGTGGAAATGACCACGTCTGCAGCCTTGACGGCGCTGAGACTACTCGCACTCTTCATCCTCTATATTCATACTCTAAAAGGAATATTTCATACTAGTCATCAAGATTCTCTCCTCTATACCACTTTCTTCTGCACCCATCATCCTCTATATCTCATACTCTATATCAACTACCAACCGTGGGACCTACATGTTTATAAATAAATTTTATCTAAATATATCCATGTGAGATCTTGTTTTGAAGTATTTATTGAAACAAATTCAATGGTGTAATCGAAATTTAATTTGGTTTTTTAATTTGTGAGATATAACATTTTTAGATTGTGAAAATAGTGGGACCCGCATGCTCTCTCTCCTATTGCTGCCTCCCGCGCGTGGTCTCTCTCACGCTCTCTCACCCCACGTCTTGGGTCCCGTGCTATTTTTTTACCTTAAGCGTTCGGCCGCTATGCAGCTGAAAATAGCGGCTCACGCTTGCGTAGTTACAGGTTGCGCTGCAGGTCTTTCATCCTGAATATGAACCTGCAGTACCAGGTAGCCGCGGTGCAGACAGGCTGAGCAGGCTAGCCTGGTCGTGCAGGTCGCCCTTGACGAGCGTGACGCCGGCGTCCTGGAAGCTCTTGAGCAGCGCCGTCTTGGTCGGGTCGGAGGGGGCGGTGTCCCTGACGAGCGCGAAGGTGGGGTCGCCCTGCCGTGCGCTCGCCGCCACGACGTGCCTGCCCAGGTGCCCTGTGGCGCCGACCACCAGGATCCTGCTCTTCTCCGACGCCATCCTGGATGACTCCTGAGACTGTCCGCAGTGGCATACTCTAAACGATACTCTAAAATTTTAGAGTATGAATATAGAGTAAAAACTGCTGCACTGGCATACTCTAAACGATACTCTATCCTTTCTCTCACTCTATATTTAGAGTAGTACTGTGTTTACTCTATATTCTGTAGTGGCGGACCCCGCTAGCTAAACAAAGGAAAAAAATGCTATAACTCACAAACCAAAAATCCAAATTAAATTTCGATTGCACCATTAAATTCGTCTCAATAAATCCTTCAAAACTAGATCACGCATGGATATATTTAGATAAAGTGACAAGTGGATCCCATAGTGGATAGAGTGGATAGAGGATGATATAGAGGATGGATGGGTGCGGGAGAATTGAGTATAGAGGAGAGAATCTTGCTGACTAGGACGTATAGAGGATGAATATAGAGGTCCATGAGTGCAGATAGCCTGAGCTGCAATGGCTGACGGCAGCCCCGGGACATGCAAGGCCCAGCGAGAGGTGGAGGGGGGAGATAGGAACGAGGCTGGTCCCTTTGACAAATTTGCCCGGGCGGCATCACTCGGGAAAAAAAATCGGTGTGGACCATCTGCACAGGAACACCGTGCGGACGGGCGGCTGACACGTGGCTCACGCGACATCTGATTTAGCATGAGTACGATTAAGGTGATACTGTGGCCAATATATCAGCTGCACAGTTCGTACCATATCTTGGTAGGGATGGTTCGCACCTAATTTTTTTTGTTTTTGTCACTCGTGGTCATGGAACCAAATGACGAGCGCCTTCATTTTTTGTTTTATTTTAATTTAATAAAGTATATAATTGGTGCCTGAATTTGTCAATTCTCTCTATACATCGTCGTTTATTTTGTGCACTGTGCACCAGGACGCCATACTGCCCTGCCTCAAGGTCCACTGGTCCAGGGTGAACTTGGCATCTTTCCTGCCAGTGCAAGTGTGGAAGTGGAACGTTGAACTTACCGAAATCATGCCAGCGTCTTGTGTGCTTTGACCGAAGCCTAACCGGCACGTAGAGTGGATTCAGGATATATTTTATCGATAAAAATTCTGATAAAATTCAGGATATAATGGTTCCTGGTCATAACTCCTGGTGGAAGGCACTGGACGAGGAGGCGTTGGTCTAAGCTCTTTTTTACAGTCTGGGTGATGTTGGTGAGGTTGCTCTGGCGTTGGTGATGTTTTAGTGAGAAGGAGAGTTGTATTGTTCAGGTGGACGCGTTTAAACTCCGAGGAACTGCTACGCTGTAAACTGAACTATGGTCTTTTGATGTTAATTGAAAGGCGGGGACAATCGTCCTTTAACTCTTAAAAAAACCATGTTTACCGTCAAGCTCCAGTAAATACACTTATCACCGAAATTCCCATTTTTAGTCCACCTACAGGAAAGGGTTGTATTCTCTTGTATTGTATCAATATTTTTTATGTGCTAGTTCTTGATTTTAAATGCCTAGACCATTTATGCAATTTTCTAGAGAAATTGAACCATTTATTTATTTTCACTTTGACCGATAAACTCCCCGCTAAACCCATTTATCAGTCACCTCCAGTATTTTTCCCCCTATATGAATAAACTGAACTGGAAGGTCATTTTTCCTATGAATAAACACCTCGTATGGTAGTTTTTGTATTAGGCCAGTCTCAACGCAAGATTTCACCTCCCAGTTTCCAAGACCATGAAACAAAATATGAAACAGATCTCCCTCGCAGTGCACAGTTTCATGAGTTTTTTTTGGTCCCACCGATTTCTCCCTCTTTTCTCTCTCCCCACCAGACGATTCAACCGTCGGCGGCGGAGGCCCACGGGCACTACTACTACGCGCTGTTGTCGAACCCCTACGCGGCGGGGATGCCACCGCCCAATGCGATCTATGCCGGCGCGCCAAAGGGGGTGCCACTCCAGCAGACCATGTTCCGCGACACACCTGCATCGTCGCGGGCAGGGCCCTAGGCGCCATGACGGCCCAGGCGTCAAGCAGGTCCAGCGACCACTAGCAGTTGCGGAGCAGGAAGCTGGCGGTGCTGACAGCGTCCTAGGACCGGCGCTGGAAGAGGAGGTACGAGTCGCTGCGCACCACGAGGTGCGCGCTCTTGTAGCGCGCCAGCGGGAGCTCGAACCCCATGTCGGTGACGAGCGCGCTGGCGTCCAACCACCACAGCCACTCCACCTCTAGGCGCGCCAGCATGAGGCGCCGCAGCAGGGCGAGCTTGGCCCACCCGCTGGTGCCGCCGCCGCTTGATGACGACAGCTCGGGGTCCTCCGGCCGCGCCGTGACGTGCACCATCTCGACACGGAGCAGGAAGCGGTCGCCGGCGGGGCAGGAACAGGGCCCCGGCGGCGACGCCGTGACGAGCAGCACCCGCGGCCCGCCCCGCGCGTCGTGGGCAGGAAACCGGGGGTTCAGGTGCTGGGCTTCGGCGCCGCGTCGTCGTCTGGGTTGGGATCGGAGTCGGCACGGATCTCGCCGTCTCCTCTGTCCGGTAAGCCCGTGGCCCTCCTCCCACTCGGTTCGTGAACGGCGGGCGATGGAGCTCACGGCCAGCGCGCGGCGGGCGGCGGATGTCTTTAGCGACCGCGATGGAAAGATAAATAATATGTTGGAGATGTTCAGACAAGCTGCTGCAGTCCCAAGCATGGGTAAGTAGTTCAAAGTAACTTGCTGGCATCATCACCCATCTTTGTATGCATCTCTGAAGTCCGCACGGTTTACATGCATTCAGAGCAACCTGTTGAGGTAGTCGTCGACGGTGGTGTACTTGACGTCCGGGTACATCTCGTTAGCGTCCACCTCTGACGATGGGTCCATCTCGAACTTGGTATGTTCCCCCTTGATGTGCGTGGCGTGCCCGAGCGACAAATAAATGATGTCCAGCGGAACCGGAACCGAGGCCTCTGCGGATAAGAATTAAATCGGATCGGATCAGTCCATCGTCATAATTCAGTTCACAGCCCGATCGAACGAAGCAATGTTTTTGGAAAGCGCTAGCTAAGCTAGGCTACCTTGGATCCGCTTGAGGACGGCGTCCTCGGGGAGATGCACCCGCTGGAACGTCTTGCCGGTCTTCTCCTCCCAGAGCGCCAGCAGCTTGTTGTGCGTCAGCGTGTTGGCCGGCGGCACGATGCGCAGCGTCTTGTTCTCGGCGCGCGGGTCGTCGGCGGCCAGCACCGTGTAGGTCACGATGTCCGCCTCGTCGACGAACACCAGCTTGGTGTCGCCGTCGCCGAGGACGAGGGCCTTGTCGACGGGGGGTGCCTGGTCGACGACGACCTGGCCGATGCTGGGCAGCCCGTAGCCGAAGAAGTACCCGACCAGCACGTACGTGTAGGGGACGCCCGCGGCCTCGACGGCGCGGCGGATGGCCGCCTTGTTCGTGATGAACATGGACCTGGCCGGCTCCACGGCGTCCGAGCGGTCCGCGTCCAGGCCGAACTCCGACGGGACGAACCTCTGCGTGCGTGTTTTGATGGCCATGCAACATGCATCGATCAGATAGTCAGATCAGACGAACAACAAACTAGCTAGTTAATCGCCCGGGACATGTATGCAGACCCCGGGCGGGCATGCATGTTCAGGTACCTTGACGTTGCCGGCCTCCTTGATGGCGGCGACGAGCCTGGTCTGGTCAGCGATGTGCGGCGCCCCGACCGTGGAGATGACCACGTCCGCAGCCTTGACGGCGCTCACCAGGCTGCCGTGGTCGTCCAGGTCGCCCTTGAGGAGCGTCACGCCGGCGTCCTGGAAGCTCTTGAGCAGCGCCGCCTTGGCCGGGTCGGACGGCGCCGTGTCCCTGACCAGCGCAAAGGTGGGGTGGCCCAGCCGCGCGCTCGCCGCCACGACGTGCCTGCCCAGGTACCCCGTGCCGCCGACCACCAGGATCCTGCTCTTACCTGCGGCGGACGCCATATATGGATCTACCGATGCTTGGACTGATAACCCAGCCGTTGCAATGCTTACCTTGCTTGATGTGAGAGCTGCCGTGTAACTGACAGTTAGGCAGTATATATACTCCGTACGTGTCACTTAGTCAAATCGCCGTTACTTTGTCAAATCGTCGTCACTCGTGAGATCAAACGGCGAAGTGGCGTCACTCGTGAGATCAAATGGCAAGAGAGCAAGCCAATGCAACGGCCGAGCAACTGCAATTTTATTTTATTTGTTTGATTTACATGCCTGCAAATTAAGGAGTACCTTAGTTCCGTTACATGTGCTTGAAGAGGGAAATAAACTAGGGTCCGTTTGGTTCGCAGCCGGTGCATGCCACGCCAGAGCTGCGGTGGTGCTAATTTCGTTCGCAGCGGCGCGTTTTGGCAGCAAAAATGCACTCGCACACGATGACGAGCCCGCGGCTTGCTGCAACTGCCGCAGCGAACCAAACGCATGCCAAACTTACGGCACGGAAGGTGCGACAAAGTTTGGGTGTGAACCAAACGGACCCTAACTTTGCCGCAGTCCCATCCAATATGTTCCGATCTAAGGTTGCACATTCCTTGCCTTCAACTTTTGAACATCGAAACGGGTCTCTCAGAGACAGCTGCCTAAGGTTGCACATTCCTTGCCTTCAACTTTTGAACATCGAAACACGCGTCTCTCAGAGACTGCTGCATCAGGCGGCGACGCCACTGCTCCCGTCACAGCACATTGTCCCTCAACAGCAGGCCGGCGTCGATGACTCTGGATAATAGACGATTCTCGAGAGAAAATGAGATAAGACGAGTTAAATGTATATTCATGCCATGTTGGATGACACGTCAACAGGACAATATAGATCTACGGTGCACCATTTAACAAAAAAAAATGGGGGTGGAGAGACTTACCATTTAACAAATTTAGAAATCCACAAATGCATCTTTAAAGTTTGTGGACCTGAATGATATTCCTTGAACAAATTTAGAAATCCACAAATGCATCTTTAAAGTTTGTGGACCTGAATGATATTCCTTGACAAGTTTAGAGACCTTCATGCATTTAACTCCTATTAAAAAGTTGAAGGCAAGGTTCTATCTGAAGGGAGACAATAATACCCCTACTTTATTCACGCTTTCAATCAATAACAAAATAGTAGTACGGCCAACAGACGCTGGCTTATCATTTCCAAACACAGTTTAGCCGGTGAGACAGTGACCTGTCACTTGCACCCCAAGTCAAATTAAATAAGCCGGTTGAGGTACTCATTGACGATTGTGTAGGTGACGTCAGGGTAAAGCTGGGTGGCCTCCACGCCAACCGCCGGGTCGATGTCGAAGTTGGCCTGCTCGCCCCTGACGAAGATGGAGAGCCCCAGGGACAGCAGTATGTTCAGAGGGAATGCCGCTTCTGCATTCAGGCATTCATCCACAACAAGGCTCAAGATTGGTATGCGTATCAGAGGGTGGGCAGGAGGCAGCAGGTGTACTAGAGATGAGATGCGCGTACGAAATACACCAACGATGGTAGACAGTACCTTTGATCCACTTCAGAATGTCCTCCTCCGGGACTTGCTCCTTCAGCAAGGTCCTGCCGGTCTTCTTCTCCCACATGAGATGAGTTCGTTGTGGGACACCACGTTCGCAGGAGGCCTCACGTACAGGATCTTGTTCAGGGTCCTTGGATCCTCAACCGCCCTCATCGTGTAGGCAGCAATGTCATTTTCCACCACGAACACAGCTGCATCAGCATGTGACCGTCAAGGATCCAGGCAGTATTATGAAATAGGATACCCACATGCCCTGATACCTTAGTTACCTTTGGCAGTGCCGTCTCCTAGGACAGTGATCTTGGTGGCCGGAGGACCAGCACCAATGGCCGTGACATCACCAATGCTTGGAAGGTAGGTCTCTGCAAAGCAGTTGCAGCTGATGTAGGTGTGAGGTATCCCCTCAGCCTCGATCAGACGCCGGAGGTTGGCTTTCACAGCATACAGTGACGCCGCTGGATCCACAGTGTGAAGGCGGTCCACATCGGAGCCAAACTCAGATGGCACAAACCTCTGTAAAACAGATTCTTCAGTGATTTGCAGACATCAAAAGAGTACAGATTTGGAGGCGAACAATCCAGTAATAAAAGCTTAATACTGACCTTGACATTGCCTGCCTCCTTGATCGCAGCAATGATCCTCATTTGCTCACCGACTTGGCGGGGGCCCACTGCTGAGATGACTATATCGGCAGACTTAACAGCCTTAACCAGGCTTCCATGGTCTAATACATCTCCCTGGCATACACATAGAGGGAAGATGAAAAACCTCAAGCGAGCCTGTACTTTCAGAGTGAACAGGTCCAACAACGTATAAAATGCATCTGCTCTATTGAAGTAGTTCTGGCAATATACTTGAACGTTCATATTGCAAAAGCACATCACATCCCAGCTCATAAGTTATTCTACAAGTAGTTAACTACAAATAAGAATTACTAAGCATATCAACAGAGCTCAATAAAATTTTAGTATTATTTTTAGATGTCAAAATCACTATCATAGTATTATTTAGCAAACAGGGAAAGAAAAAAAATGGTGCAAAGTAGCACATAGCGGATAGAGATGATTACTGGTACCTTGATGAGAGCAGCACCGGAATCGGCAAAGCTCTTGATGAGCTGCGCCTTAGCTGGGTCAGACGGTGCAGAATCCCTGGTGAGGACAGCAGTTGGGTGGCCAAGCCGGACACTTGCAGTAACAATATGCTTGCCAATGTGGCCTGTGCCACCAATGATGAGGATCCTGCTCTTCTCCATCTCCTGGTTCTCCTATGGAGACGTGTTTCAGCTCCAAATTCGACTAGTTGCCCACAGTTGCAAGCTGCATGCAGGGACTCCTTGGTTGTGGTCTCAGGTTAAGAGAGGAAATAGAGTTTTGTAGCTCTTACTCCAAAAGAAACCTTCTTAAATAAATGATTAACAAGTTTCAACCACCCTCCACCTAACATTTAGTTCTTCCCATCTTCATTCCAAATACCATACAACAGAATAAGACATTAACACAGAAGGAATTCATTGAAAAAGTCACTGACTCTTCTTCACTGTTTTTTTGTCTGCAAAGATACTTTTGTACCTGAGCAACCTCAGGGATCACTATAACTCAAAACAAAAGTAACAGTATAAATTATACCATTCAGGTAAATAAAGGAAAACTGTGTAAATAGAAAACTCCTAAGTGTCTTTGCAAGGGATCAGTTATGTCAAACTCTGTCAGTCTGTCTGCTGCAATTTCCTATCAGAACAATTACAGAGCGAGTCAAAACTGCCTATGAATTTTGCTCAATCAAGCTAATTCTATATATGTCTGTTTGTTTGTTTGGGGCACAGGCACTACTGCACTAGGCAGAGCATCACCACCTTGCTTAGTGCTAGGCATTCCATCTAGGCACTATTCCCAATTTCGTCCATTGATCTCTCATTTTTTTACATATTTTTCTCTATTTTTTGTTCATTAACAAGTTACTAAATGTACAAAGGCCTAGGCACCAATGTTATCAAGTCGTCCGACTAATCACGATTAGTCGGGCTGATCGGTGCCATGGCGATCAGCTATGCACTACAATTAGTCACGATTAATCGTGATTAGTCAAGATTTTAGTCAGGCTGATTGGTGCCATGGCAACTAGGATCAGTTAGACGATTTGATAACATTGCTAGGCGGCTCCTGGCCACCTGCTTAGTTCCTAGCGCTTCATGAATGCTCCTGCATAACCATAACCATTCTAGTTTGACCTAGATGAGACCAAATGGTGTAATGCAAACTTGCAGATGCTATCAATTTCATATTGACAGATGAAGGTTTCAGCAATCAGAACAGAAGCCAAAAGTACAATTCTACTAAACATTAAAATGTCCGTGAGTTACCATGGTTAAGAATGCAAGCAAGAGTCACGTTATATCATTTACAACAAACAAACGCCATTACAAGATAAGAAAATTCAAAGTTGAATGACAGGTGAAATTATTTTAGTATTTAGTCTAAATAGCATACGTTCATACTGAACTATCACTTGAGACTGTCAGCACATGATTGAAAGAAAAAAAAACACACAAGAAAACTCACATATTATATATTCTGTGAATCAAATCGTCATGGAGACATGGATAGCACAGATCTGCCAATCCTTGAGGGGGGACAAAACAGATGTAACCATATTAATCAATATGCCAAGGCAGCAATCGATCAAAATTGGCTTTAGGCTTCAACTAGAAATTTCAGGAATTTTATAGATAACATAAGTTGCCTAATAGACAAGAGATCAAATTTACAGCAAGTTAATGCTGCAAAACAAAAACCCCTATTATGAGCCTTTCAGTTCAAATCGCTAGTCTAACTGGACAAAGCATAATTGACCAACTTCCAAATATGAGATCAACAATCAATTAAAACAAGCAGAACTGTTTCAAAGTTAAACAGTCAATGAAAACATAATGAACTGTTTCAGTGTGCACATTATCAATAAAATGTTAAATTTCGTATGTATAATTTGTTATGTCCTTTTTTCTCTTAGGTATAATTGGCAATTCCAATAACAGGGTATAACATGAAATCCAGAGCATTTCAAGCAACAATTCAAATGGTAATATCATTGCTTGAGCCTCATGGCCATGGCATATAAATTGGATGTTATACAGAACAAAACTGTGGAGTCTACCATAGTAGCCAAAACCCAAAAGAGCTCAACCTTAATCAAATTGAAGCCCAAAATACAACAGCAGGAACAACCTCACCCGCCACAAATTCCCATACATCTCCAATGAGTAGTACATCTCCAATGAGTAAGTATTCTCCTAACTAATCTCCAGAATGCTTCTTTTGCTTCTTCTTTGTATGTTCTACCTGCTCTAGAGCATTATCATAAATGTCACCTCTACCCCTCTTCTTTTTCTTCTTCTTCTCTATGTCTAGATCACCATCAGCGATCGTCTCCTCCTCCTTCACAACCTCGGTGCGGCCTTCCTCTTGTCCATGCTTCTTTTTCTTCCTTTCCCTCTCTGTTATGGCAACTCTCTGTTCTGCTGCACTGTCATTGACGATTTTCTCTTCCACCTCATTCACATCCTCTTCCAGTTTCACATGATCCTTCTCTTTTTTCTGCTTGCTCTTCTTCTTTTCACTCACCAGCTCTTCTTCCACCACGAAACTAGGCTCCTGCTTCACATCGACAATGATTTCCTTATTCGGATGCTTCTTCTTCCTCCTCTTCTCAGTGGCAATTTCTGGTGAAGGGGGGATGTGCGAGTCAGCACGGGCAACCGCTCTATCCTCCGGAGGATTCTCATTCTTCTTCTTCTTCTTCTTGCCCTTCTTCTTACCGGAGGCAAGATCTAGCTCCGCCCCCGCGGCAGAATCGCGGTGGGAACCATCAGCAGCAACCGCCATGCCCCCTTCGCTCTCCTGGTCTTGGTGCCTTCTATCGCCCTCCACCGGATCCTCATAGTCGTGGGCATCGAAGTTGGCGGCGCCCTGTTGGTGTCTGGCGCCGAGTTCGTTGCGGAAGCGGCCGAGCTGTATTGTGGCGTCGGTCACGGTGCGGAGGTAGGTATCGCAGTCGGAGGAGGGTAGGTGGGAGGTGGCAGACTTGGAGAAGCGTATGAGGAAGAGGGCGGCCTTGTGGAGGGAACAGGGCTCGGAGGAGACGACGCCGCCGGTGATAGCCCTCATCGTCCCCGCCGCCGGCAAGACGAGTGTGGGGTGGGGAGTTGGGGTTAGGGTTTTAAGACGAGGAGAATTCGGCAGGCCGTCTCCTTTCCTCAGCTCGGCTGCTGCTGATCAGGTTTAGGAGACTCTGGACTGGATTTTGGCGTGCCGAACCGGCCCATAGTCAACCACAGAGAGCCCAAGGATTACACTTACATTGAACCCAACAAATGTTAACATTTGCATTGGGGCCTGTATTTAGGTATGAGAAAAATACATTCTACCTCCCTGAATTAGTTTTTTTTCCTCAAACTTCAAAACCATACACTTTATCCTTGAACTTTCAAAACCTTTCAAATTACCTCATTGTGGTTTTGAAGATGGTTTTATCTTTCTTTTAGGTTACTAGCGGAGATGCACGTGAGACACGCACGTATTTATAAAAAAATATCTTTTATAATGAAGGTTTAACAAAGAAGTTTTAAGAAATCAATTCTTATATTTGGGCTCATAGTTCTGGATTGAACTTAGCATGTTACTAATTCTTTTGGAAAGTCTGTGTGAAAAAAAAACAAAAATTCATGTCTATAATGCAAATAAGGTCCAATTTAGTTGGGAAACCAGGGAATATATATCAAATTTATTTGTTTTAGCTGTAAACAATTATATTTGGTGAAAAGTTAAACTTTTTGTATTGCAGTAGCCAAAAGAGTCCCGTCTTAAAAAGCCTAAAAACACTTATAACTGGCGTAGAGAGATAATGTAAACGATTTTGAGAGCTAATTAAAAAGAAGATAAGTTGCATTTTTAGAGTTTATTAAAGAGAAACCTAAAACATTCGATGGTTCATAGGATAAACATCCAGCCCATCTGGCTCCACACCATCGGAGCCCACGCATGGCGTTGGTTCCGATTGTAGCCCAGGCACTCGTCTGCACGCGGAGGTGCGTCCGCACAACGCGGCAGCTCGATGACCCAATCCAGCGTTCGCCCGATGGCGATGGCCGATGGGTCCGCGAGCCACACTGATCCTCGTCATGGGCCGTGAGCCCGTGAGGGATAGCCGGATAGGATAGCGTCTGGTGGATCGAACTACTGTACCTGATTAGGAATAGCCCGCCGGGCGACGCACGTTACGACATGCATGATGGCTAGGTAGCATGTCCATGTTGGACATGGTTAGGGGGGCGTCGGACGTAAGATCTCAGAGGAAAGGCTCGTATAAGATGACGAGAGGTCAAGGATCTCTAAACTTTCAAAAATTCCCAAAAAAATCTTGAAGATAGATTGGGATACGTCAAATTCAATCAAATTTTTATAGCTCATGAAAATATCTCTAGATACTTAAAAAACCTATTTAGCTCTACAAAAGTGGAATAATATCCGAAAAATCTTAGAAATTCCCAAAGCATTATAATCAATGTATTTGTACATGTGTATGTAACACATGACACTCAAAGCTACATATATGCAAGTTACCCAACTCTAAAGGGTGTGAGGTGTTTTATCCCAATCTCTATCACTAATAATTTCAAGAAAAAAAATACAATTATTATACAGGCCATTCAGGCTACATATATGCAAGTCATCCAACCCGAAAGGGTGCGAGGTGTTTTTTTCTCAATCTCTGTCATTGATAATTCCAAAAGAACAATACGGTTATTGTTCGTGGGTTCCAATTTTTCCTCACAAGTAACATTTGGAGATTCCTTTAAAAATAACAAACATAAAGAGATCAGACCATGTGCACAGAGATTCGGTTGCTTAATTCGCTCATTTTGGAATCTCGTTAAGTTTTACAGGCATCATTCAGCACGAATTTTTGCAAACTCACATCCATGATTAATTGACTATACATATATAACAGATAAAATTATCGATGCTGACCAGGTCCAACTCTCTGTTTTGATGGATACTTGACTAATACTTTTTCGTCATTGCTCGATAGCCATGCGCGCGCCAGCGATGGATGAAGGCTTGATCATTTTTTTGGCGCAGCAGCGGAGCCACTCTTGCCCCCACTGGCTTCCTCGCCGTCCTTCTTCTTGGCCTTGGTGGACAGCTTGAGGTGCACCCCTGGGTCGCCGCCGTTGCAGGAGCTCTGCAGCATCAGCGAGTTGTTGATCACCTGCACGTTGCTGTTGACGAACGCCGTCAGCCCTTTGCCGCCCCCAGCGTGCTCCTTCCCGCTGACGACGACGCTGCCGTCGAGCTTGTGACCACGGCGCTCCTTGCTGCCCGCCGCGTCCCCCCTGCCGTCAGCCACGGCGCTGCTGTCTACCTTCATGGACGCGCCCTTGTTCTCGCCGGCCAGCGTGATGATGGTCGTTCCCGCCGCCGCCGAGCCAGCGCGCTCGTGGCCGCCGCCGGATGACGGCGCCGTAGAGCTGAGCTTGTGCACCATGTCGGCGACGCCCGCCTTGAGCTCCTTGTGCAGCTGGCTGCCTTCCTTCACTTTGTCCTTGTCCTTCTTCTCTTTGTGATCCTTCTCCATCTCCTTGTCCTTCTTATCTTTGTGATCCTTCTCTTTTTCCTTCTCCTTCTCTTTATCCTTCTCCTTCTCTTTCTTCTTGGCTTTTTCTTTCTCCGGGGCCTTGGTTGGTGTCTTGGATGCTACAAGCGGTTCTTGGATGATTTTCTCTTGCTGAACGGTGATGTCTTTTTGCTTAGGAACATCATGCGCCGCAATAGGATGAAGAGGAGATGGCGGCTTGTTCTCTCTGGTAACCAGTACCGGTGCCGGCTCCGTCGCTGGAGCATTGGGCTCTCGATTGGGCGATAGTGGCGGAGCGCGGGAAGGCGACGGGGACGGCCTGCTGGACAGCCGCGTCGGCTGCGGCTGGGCCAGTGGAGCAGGGCCACCACCACCGCCAGCGCCTCTGGACCCCGGCGTCGCCGCCTGTTGCGGGTGCGACGGCCGCCGCGACGGCGACGCTGTTGCTGCTGCAGGAGGCGGCGATGGCGGCTGCGGTGCCGGGCGAGATTCCCGCCTCGACAGCTGCGGGCGGACGGTCGGCCGTGGAGCAGGGGCCGGCGCGGTCCAGTACGGGAACCAGTACCGCTGCGCCGGCGGCTGCTGGTCGTCGTCAGCCATGCTGCCTGGAGCCCGGTGCCCCGGTGGTGCTGGACGATCCGCTTGCTTTGGTCAGGAGATGTTCGAGAGAGCGCGGTGATCTTGGCTGGTTACAGACCACAGAGAGACGCGTTGCAAATTGCAATGCCGGGCGCTCCGCATTTATAGCTAGGGAAGGATTCACTGGGAGAAAAAGCATACAGTACGCAGCACACAATTAATCAACGCGTGGTGATTGGGAAACGGATTCTGCAAGGCAGCATCGCGATGCATTTTCCGGCATCTGATTCTGCGTCCTCTTTGGGTCTCCTGCGTCCGTTGGCGCTTGCTCGTTGATCACGACAAGAAGGGCTACGTGTGTGTTCCTTCATCCTTGCTCTCACTCTGCGGTTAACCTGCTGCCAACGCCTGGAATATATGTCAGCGTTGGTGAATAAAGAACATTCCTCCGCTGAAGTTGTATCCTTTATTTTTCCTCGCCGGCATAATTTTCACCTGTGTGTCGAAGAAAAGCAAGGATGTGCAGGGCATGCTTTCACGGGAATGGAATTCTTTTGCTTTATTATATGCCAGCAGATGCTACACAGTACTGTGACATTTTTTTCTTTGATTTGAAAAAAGGCTGACGGGAGTTTCCCACGCAGAAGTAAAAGGTTTTGGTTCGTGCGTTGGCAAATTTTTCAACACGAAGATCATGAAAAAAAATATTATATTAAGCCACCAGACGCTATAGTCTACTTTTATCTTGGAAGCATTCTGTTTTAAGCTATAATGAGATAATCAAACATGATTTTACTTATAGCAAGCATAAATAAAGAATACCGAAACACAAACTTTACATAATTCATACCTAGTTCAAAATAAAAATCGCAGGTGACCTACTGCCACTCCAAAGATCAGTACAGAATATGTGTCTTTAAAACAACGGTGATTGACAGTTAGTTATTACAAACACACATTCAGTCTTTAAGCTATTACCATGGTCATCTAATGGTAATTTTAGATTACTATAGACATCACATAACAAAAATCTGCATTTTAACAAAATATCTAAAACACCACCGGAATAGTTTGATCTTATTATCAGGAAACGAGTTGCTTTTATGACGATATTACCAGTGATACATTGTAGTGTTTATTACAAAAATCATTAACTTCAATACAAAATGACCCAAGGATCTAAAACAAGAATACATCACAAAGACTTCAGCAAAGCAGGGTCTTCTATCTTCCATAAACAGTTGATCGGGGGTACACCAACCTAGCTCAATCATCGTCTTCGTGAAAGGTGACTCCGCCAAGGCTGCAACTCGCAAGCAACTCCATAGCAGATATCGAGATCATGAACTTCCGACCCTCTCTCCTCTCAGTTCTTGAAGCTTAGCTCGTCCCCCCCTTCCGCCTCTGCAGCGGCCATGGAGGACGGCTCCCCCTCCCGACATTCGTGGGCTGACGAGGCTCAGGAGGAGCTTCCCTCGCCGCGCTCCCTTGGTGCGGGATCTCCAGGCGCGCTCGCATCCGTCTTCGCCAACGACCTCGGGGGCCATATCTCTTTCTCTAACTCGGAGGGCTACTCCGACACCGAACCCCCCTCGTCGCCTCCGCCTGGGAAGGGCAAGACGATTGCGGAGCAGGGCGGCCGGCGCAGACATGCGCGCCGCCGCCGCCGCCGCCGCTGTCCGCGCGCGGTCCAGGGCTTCATGGCTGCAGCACGATGCTCTCACCAACTGCAAGATCCTGCTCTAGCCTCCCCGTGTCATCCTTCATCCCCGGTCACGCACCGTGCTCGCGCCCGTTCTGAGCCGGACGCGGCGGCTTCTATGAAGTTGTAAGCCAGCGCCGTTGGAGTCGCCGTTCGCCACCAAAGACGTCGCGGCCGGTGCCACCGCCCCTGCACGGCCTCTGCTTCAACTGCTTGGCTGACAACCACATCAAGGCGGACTGCACTTTTCCAGCACGGTGCTTCGGTTGCCACCGCGAGGGACACCGTTCCTTCCGCTGCTCGATGTTGCTGGGGCAGGGAAAGAGGCGCCACTCTCCGCCGCCGGAGAGTGTGGGGAGGAGGGTTGCGGCTCGACGACCGACTGCCAGCAGGAGGTCTGCCTCGGATGCTATGGCCTCGGGACGCTCTATGTCCACTGGTGGCTCGACATCCGTCCCACGTTGCTGCGCTCCACCGACACCGCCCCCCCCACCGACGACGGCTCCCACTCTGCCGGCCGCCAGAGGGCCCGACGGCCCCCCCCTCGCCGTAGGCGCACGGAGTTTGTCGTTGTACCGCGCTCCGCAGAGCTATAGGGCGTGGAGGTCGCGCTAGGCCTGGCTCTTATAGCTGCCGTGGGTGGCTTCCGCCCCGCGATCTCTACGGCCATGGTCAGCCGCTACCTACTGGAGAGGTTCGACCTGACGATGGAGGACGTGAGGGTCAGTCGTCATGATCCTGAAGAGTTCGTGGCGCGCTTCAGGCGTCGCGTGGACCGGGACCGAGTGCTCGCCACACCGGCAAGTGGAGGGGATGAAGATGATGGTTCGCCAGACAGCAATATCAACAAGTACCACCCTGGGATCGACGATGGCCCGCCGCGCCGGTCGCCTACTGACTTCGGGGGACTATCGGAGGATGATGGCGGCTCTAGCGACTCCAACAGCAATCGCTACCACCCAGGCATGGACCGCTGCACCGACAATACGCCACCGGGCGCCGGTAGCGTCGTCTTCCACGGTGTGTGCGGCCAGGGCTGGTCTATGACAGATGAGCCCGCCGTGGGACCCCTGCGCTCGTTGGTCGTAGGCTCCGTCCCCTGCCCGGTGTTGGGCGCCAGCCTTCTGGGTGCTAGGTCTGAGTACGGCGGACGTGGCGATGCTCGGATGGCCAACTCTTGCGAGATCCTGGACGTCCTGTCCGAGCGGGCTCCTGCTACCCCTGCTTGCGCCGAAGGCTGCATAGTCACGTTCTCTGACCGGTGGCAGCCAGAGGGGGATCTAGGGGACCAGTCGGTTGACTCCAGAGCACGGACCCCTATTCCTGGCCCATGCGCCCCACGTGTGGACCCGATGGAGTGGGAGGCTGAGCTAGGAGCGTGCACCCCTCGCCAGGAGAGGCGGGGCGAGCGCGATGTGCCCTCCCCCGACCTAGGCCCATGGTGCTCGGCCCATGAAGATGACGTGGCATCTTTGAGGGCCCTTATCGATGCTAGCCCTGGCCTGAGAGGTGAGAAGTTACTCCGAAGGCCTATCCAGGAGATTGGGCCCCTTGTGTGCAGCCCAGCAATGAGGAGCAGCTTGGCGCTGGTGGACGGCGATACGGGGACTGCCTTCTAGGACGTCATGGAGCTCGAGCTCGCCTGCCCCCAAGCGGGGTCGGTGACGCCGCCTGCAATTAGGACGGCTCCTTCCCCGGATTTGCCTGCCTTCGCACTGCCCCCCGCTCTAGGATCGCCTCCTGCGGCCGCTACACCCAACTTGCGCATGATCCCGTTGCGTGATCAAATTGAGGCGCAGGTGTGCATTCCCCTGGAATCGCCCATCCTACGGACGGGCCCAAGACTGCGGAAGTCCAGAATGCCCACAACGACAATATCTATCAGGAGGAGCAGGCGCCTTGCGGCCAAGCCGCGGGCCGCAAATGCAACCCTTCAGGCGTAATCCGTATTGATGCAGAAGCTGGGCATTGCGACCGACCTACCGCTGGCAGACCTGGACGCATTCTAGAGATACCTTGCGGCTTTTGTTGACCCTCCTACGCCGACAAAACAGGAAGCTCTACAACTACTGTTCTCGGGTGGCTTCGACCCGGTGGCCATGAACCTCGACCTGGCCGAATTGGAGGGGGAGCAGCTGTAGACCAGCTGTGTCCAGACGCACCTTTGTTCCCCTAATGACATCAAGCAACTGCTTCATCTAGAACGTGCGCGGGTTGAATGGCCACGCCCGCCGTAACGTTGTGCAGGATCTAGTGTCCAGGAGCGGGGCACCATCGTATGCCTCCAGGAAATTAAGTTGTCCACCATCTGTAACTCAATGGCCGCTGAAATCTTAGGCTCTTTGTTTGACTATGACTACATACCATCTGTTGGTGTCACTGGGGGGTTCTTTTTGGTTGGCACCGCAACCACTGACTAGTGTCCCAGGTGGACAAACGTCGTTCCTTCCTCTCAGCTAAGGTGTCCAGGCCTGAAGCACCTCTGGAGTGCTGCTGGATCTCTGTTGTATATGGTCCGCTGGCCGACCGGGACAAGATAGAGTTCCTTGATGACTTGCGCTAGTTCAGAACGGGGGCTCCAGGCCCTTGGCTCGTCTGTGGTGATTTTAACATGATCTACCGGGCACAGGACAAGAACAATGGCCGCCTCGACCGTCGTGGCATGCGTCGCTTCAGGGCCTTCCTTGATGCAGCTGAGCTAGAAGAGTTGCACCTGGTTGGCCGGCGGTTCACGTGGTCCAGTGAGCGCGACAATCCGACCCTGGAACGCCTGGACCGTGTGTTTGTCTCCACAGATTGGTTGATAGCCCATCCGGATCATGTGCTCCAGGCCTCGTCCACTGATTGCTCCGATCGCTGCCTACTCCTCCTAGTGGTAAGTGCGGTTCCGTGGCCAAAGAAACAGTTCTGCTTTGAGCCGCACTGGGTTAAATTACCAGGCTTCTTGGAGGTGGTCGAGTCCGCGTGGTCCGCAACCGTGCTCCTTGCGGACCCTTGTCGGGAGCTGGACTACAAGCTGAGGAATGTGGCTCGAGCTCTGAAGAGTTGGAGTGACAAGACCATTGGCAGTGTGCGTCTGCAGCTGGCACTCACCCGGGAGGTCATCCTGCGGTTTGAGGTCACCCAGGAGTCCAGGCCACTATTGGGGCCAGAGTTACAGCTTCTGAGTTCTCTAAAGGTGCGGGGTACTTGGCTTGGCATCCTTGCTGCGCACCATGGCTCGGCAGCGATCCAGACTGCTATTTCTTGCTGATGGAGTGATGGGGATGCAAACACCAAGTTCTACCACCTGATGGCCTGCCATAGGAAGCGCAGAAACTTTATACAATCACTTCACGTTGAGGGGGCTGAAATTGACACTGATGAGGGTATGGCAGACGCCCTCTACACCTTCTATGATCAGGTCCTTGGCACCAACTTTGTGCGCACGCGGAGGTTCGATCTTGGCCTTCTTGGGCTGCCCTCCATGGACCTATCTAACCTGGAGGTCTTTTTCACATAAGCTGAAATCTGGGACGTGATTTCGGAGCTGCCAAGCCATAAGGCGCCCGGGCCCGATGGGTTCACGAGCCTCTTCTACAAGATGACTTGGCCCATCATTAAAATTGACATCATCAACGCTTTCAACGCCTTCTGGGCACGTGATTTTAGAAGTTTCAATTTACTCAATGATGCCTTCATGATCCTACTCAAAAAGAAGGAGCAGCCTGCACTGATCAAAGACTATCGACACATTAGTCTTATCCATAGTTTTGGCAAATTGATCACTAAGTGCCTAGCAAGGAGGCTGGCACCACTACTGGACACGTTGGTTCGGCCTAATCAGACAACTTTCATTCGACGACGTTGTATACACGACAACTTTCAGCTAGTACGTCTGTCTTGCAAGACCATTCATGCAGCGCGTGTGCTGTGCGTGCGGCTCAAGCTTGACATCGCCAAGGTTTTCGACTCAGTGGCTTGGAATTTCATGCTTGAGGTGCTGGAGTACATGGGGTTCGGCCAGCGATGGAGGGATTGGATTTCCTGCATCCTCTCCTCGGCAAGCCCCAAAATCATTCTCAATGGGAGACCGGGGAGGCGAATCTGTCATGCTAGGGGGCTGCGTCAGGATGATCCTCTATCACCAATGTTATTTGTGCTTGTCATAGAGGTGCTCAACCTGCTGGTTTGCTGGCTGGACGCCTAGGGTTTTCTGTCACCGCTTGGGGTCACCACGCTACCATTCAGAGTAAGCCTCTACGCCGATGACGTCATCCTGTTTGTCAGCCCTCTATTGGATGACCTGCTGTCGCTGAGGGCGGCGATGGAGCTCTTTGGCCTTGCTTCCGGGCTGTTCATTAACCTGGACAAGTGTGTGGCCACCCCCATTGGCTGCTCAGCGGAGGAGTTAGCGCTTGTCCAGGACACGTTGTCTTGTGGGATCCAAGCCTTCCCTTGCCGCTACCTCGGCATCCCACTATCGATATTCAAGCTAAAGAAGGCAGATGAGCAATGGTTGATTGACTCGGTAGCGGCTAGGATCCCACGTTGGAAGGGCAAGATGCTCAACGTAGCTGGCAGGACGGCGCTGGCCACAGCCACACTATCAGCAATACCCATCCACACATCTATAGCTCTTTGCCTATCTCCATGGGCGATCAACCAAATTGATAAGCTCTGGCGAGCCTTCATCTGGTGTGGTGAGCAGATGGGCACGACTAGAAGTTGCAAAGTGACCTGGTTGACAGTGTGTAGGCCCCATGATCTTGGTGGCCTTGGTGTTCTTGACTTACGGCGCGCAGGAGTCGCGCTCCGAGCCCGCTGGGAGTGGAAGTGTCGAGTGGATCATGGCATCAACTGGTCCAGCTTACCCAGGAACAAGGATAAGTTGGTGACAGCGGTCCTCAAAGCTTCAACGACCTCCACCGTTGGGTCTGGAGAGTCAACATTCTTCTAGACAGACAACTGGATCCAAGGCACCAGCATCCAGACGACGGTGCTCGCGCTCTTCTCAGCTGTGTCACCCAGGCGTCGCAGGGCGCTGGTGTCCGACGCCTTGCCGAACAATGCCTGGGTGCGGCATATCATTGGGGCACGCACGGTTCAAGTCATCAATGAGTTCTTAATTATCTGGCAGCAGGTCAGGCAGTTCTAGCTCATGCCGGGCTCGCCGGATGTGATCCGGTGGCGGCTCTCACCGAATGGGGACTACTCCTCGGCCTCGGCTTACGGGGCCATGTTCTTCGCGCGCCTCCAGGCCGCTTGGGGCATCAAAAATCTGGAAGACGGTGACACCGCCGAGGGTGCGCTTCTTCTTCTAGCTCGTAATGCATAACAGATGCTGGACCACGGAGAGGAGGTTTCGCCACGGTTTGCAGGACTCCTGCAGATGCATCTTCTGCGACCAGATGCCCGAGACGATGGACCACATCATCTTGGGCTGTGTTTACAGTAGGGAGGTCTGGAGCTTCGTCATGGCCAAGGTCCACCTCCTCGGCATCATCCAAGTGCTGGAAGAAGATGTCATGGAATGGTGGCTGCGCAATCGGAAACTTGTTGACAATCAGCGGAGGAAGGGTTTTGACTCTCTCTTCTTCTTGGTGGGTTGACGTCTGTGGAAAGAGAGGAACTCGCGCACCTTTGATCAGGTTCGGACCAACGCCGCCGCTCTGGTGACCTTGATTTGGGAGGATGCCGATGAGTGGGCCTTGGCGGGCTACAGGCGCCTGCAGTCCTTATTTGCGCGTGCCTAGTTCCTCTGTTGCTTTGTTAGTCGCGCCTTATTTGTTAACCATGTAATACTATCAACGTGCTGCTGGTGGGCTGTAGTGTCCTGGTAATCAATGGATTACCGAGGCATTTGGTGTATTTCTGTTTAAATAATCTATTTCTGCTTAATGAGATCCGTGCACAGAGCACGTTCGAGAAAAAAAAATCGTCTTCGTGAAACTCCATCTTCAAGTATGAACAACTGGGTGGGGCAGTAAGGGGCATAAAAAGAAAAGGTGAGTACGTCAAAATGTAGTCTACAAGTGTACGAAAGGATGACTTGAGGCTTAAAACAAGTAAAGGCTTATGCTGTTTGACACCAGTGCTTAATCGACACATCCTAACTTGTCTTAAATCCTTCGTACCTAATTACTAGGTGAAACCACCATCTCCTTGTAGAACCAAAATGCACGGACATAAAATATGGTGATAGAAACTTTGCTTCAAAGCCGTGGTCAATCAAAGAAGCGTGAGGAAAATAATAAATATTTATGATGGTCATGAAAACCCTATAGCCGAAACTAATGGTAAGTGAAACCTTGGTGTGGAGTATTACAAAAAAACTTAATTAGTATTGAAGATTGGTTAATAATAAAAATGAGATTAGAGAAGCTATTTTGGGGTCATATGTTAACTCCCCCTATCTTGTATGTTTTTTCTTCCATGTTTTACAATAAATTTTGAAATATTATTAAATTTGACTTGATGGGATTTTTGAGAAAAATGGGCAAAGGGATTTAAATCTTGCTAGATTGAATTACAATATGATCACACTGATCTCCCTAAGGAAAATAATCTAACTAGGTCATTGTTGGTCAATCTTCTCAACATGATTTAATCTCATATACTTTAAAAGTGAGATTTACTATGGTATAAATATAGCAGATCCTAACAACGATATATAGCTCCATCCCACCGTGTACGTGCATAGTTTTATACTATGAAAACCAGTAAAACATGGGTCAATTATACATGAAGGCCCGCCAAAACCACAATGACCCAAGACCTAGCAATTGTTTTGGGTCCAAGTCTACACAAAACCTACTTTTGGTCATCCTTTACCCTAACGCGCCCCGCGCGCCACACCTCTCCTTTGCCCCTTAGCGACCGCCGCTACGAGTAGGCACTTCCAACCACATATAGAATGCAAGATCCATTCCACTCACATCATGTGTTCTTTCTTTTTTTTCGTTCCCCAATTCTAACCCACAGGATTGAAACCAGATCTGGCATGTTTGTCCCTCCCTTTCTTCTTCGACACACAAGATGGAGTGGATCCCATGTCTACTCTGTGGAGAAGTTGACAAGTCGAGCTCTACAATCCTAAGTAACTGAAGCGAGGCGTCGAGCCATATGCCCGATTCCAACATTCCAAGCCATCTGCATATGGTATTGGCCTTTCATGTGGAAACCACCACAAATTCTATCCTTTACGATGTAATCTGTCACTAGATCTTCGCTTTCTATGTGAGCCGCTGCCATATTTGTTATTTCCTATGGGAGCAATCGATGGATCTAGTCTCTGTGCATGTATTTGCTTGAAATAGGAACAAGATCCGATCATCCAAAGGGTTGTGCTATTGGATCCGGCGTGTGTGATGGTTATCTTGGTTGCAAGATAGATGAACCAAGCACCTTCGTGGTAGCAATTTAACCGCAATATTGACATGGTAAGCCATGTTATTGAGTTTTAGTAATAATTAGTTTCAAAAACCACTCCATAGCTTTTGTTAATCAAATTAATGTTCATATTTACTGGATTACCCATCCGGAAGATTTTTTGTGATGTGAAAATATATGTTACACGATTACAAGTTTGCTTATATTTGTTTGAAAAGTTTGTTATTTTCTTTAAAAAAAATTTAGTTATTGTGTTTTTTATGGAAACATTGATGCCAATTGTCAGATTGCTTGTTGATGTGGAAAATTATACAATGATGACAATAACTAGACATGCTAAGGTCTTATATGGATGTTACTTCCTGTGTCCATGAAATGATATGTAAAAAGTGGTCTAGAGTGGACTTTCTAAAACTAAAAAACTTTTTGGAAAAATTAAAACTAAAAAACTTAGCACTATCATGATTTCTAGGACTACAAAGATACTCCAAACACTTTTGAAAACCAAACCAAAAATACTCACAGGGCCTAAAAAGGCTTTGGATACGTGCCGGGTATTGTTCGTTGTTGTAACAGCCAGTCCAAGTTTCAAAAAAAAAAAACAGCCAGTCAGCCACGCATCGCGGCCGCAACCATCCCCGAGGCCGCACGCGCTCCGAGTACCCGCCCTCGATGAAGCCACCAGCCACGCCGCCCACGCGGACCACCTGGGGCACCTGGCCACGTCCTGGGGTCCCCGTCGTGACGCTTTCGTGGATTCCCCAGCCAAATCCATTGCGGTTGTGTTTGCATTGAAAAGTATACTATGTAAAAAAAAAGAATTTTCTGTCACATTAAATTTACGATATATGTATGAAGTGTTAAATGTAGATAAAATAAAAAACTAATTATACAGTTTGGTTATACTTTGTGAGACGAACGTTTTGAGCCTAATTAATCAACGGTTGGACAATTATTACTGAATACAAACAAAATATTACAATGTCGCTGTAATAAATTTTGGCACTTCAAATTTTGAAACTAAACACATGCATCGCAAGCTCCCTTGCCACGAGTCTCTGGCCTCTCGCCGCACCAGCACGCAGCCGACAGCCAGTTTAGTTCCCAGAAAATTTTGTAAAATTTTTCAGATTTCCCGTCACATCGAATCTTTGATACATGCATGAAACATTAAATATAGATAAAAAATAAAACTAATTACACAGTTTAGACGAAATGGACAAGACGAATCTTTTAAGCCTAGTTAGACTATGATTGAACAATATTTACCAAATAATAACGAAAAACGTTACAGTATCATTTTGCCAATTTTTTTTTTCTTCTAAACCGGCCCTGAGCCACTAACCACTCCTCCATTTCCTACTCATCACTCTATCATATCAACAATGCGGTTCTGTCCGTGACTCGCTCGCACCACGGCCGGGCCGCCGCCGCCGCCGGCGGAAGCAGCTAGGCTTTCCGTTTCCGTCCCCCGTCGATTCCCTTTCCCATTCGCCCAGCCGTCTTCCTCTACCCCCCGCCGGGGCTGCGACTTGCTCCGCTCCCACTTTCCAGTTGAATCCGATCCGCCCCCTTCCATCCCGTTCGTATCCCCCCCAGACCCGCACCCACCAATCCTCACGCCACTCGCACTGCATCGCCACCCACATTCCTCCTCGCACCGATGGAGGCCAAAATCCTAACCCCTGAGGCGGACGCGGACGCCGCGCCCCAAACCCTAGCCGCCGGGGAGCTCGTCTGGGCCAAGCCCTCCAAGCCCCGCCGGCACTGCTGGTGGCCCGCGCGCATGCTCGCCGCGTGCCCCGCCTCCGCCGTCCGCGACGCCCAAGTCTCCTACTTCGTCGACCCCGCCGTCTTCGGCGCGCCGTCGGCCCCTCCCGCGCGGGTCCGGCGCTTCGCCGACGCCGACGCCGACATGATGGCCCGCGGCAGCATCGCGCGCGGATTCTTCGGGGCCGTCGAGGAGGCCCAGGTGTGCGCCGTCGCGGCCCTGCGCGCCCAGCTCACCTGCGCCTGCGTCCCGCCCCCGCCGCCCGGAGCGGATTGCAGCGTCACCGGAGTCGCCAACCTGGCGCCCGCGGAGTTCCTGACGGCGCTCCGTGAGGCCGCATTGGACGTCTCCTCTGTCGGCCTGGTGGACCGCGCCAGGCTCAAGAGCTGGGTCGGCGCGGTCGGGGAGGGGTGGGGTCCACATGGCGCCCAGCACTACCCGCGGCGCTGTCCGGACGACCTTGTGGACAAGATCGATCTTGATGTGCCCGCCGGCGAAGACAGAGATGCTGATGATTGGCTTGCCGAGGACCAGCACAAGGCATTGGAGAGGCCGGAGGAGACACCCAAGCAGAAGAAGCGCAGTGTCAGCAAAATGATGGACAGGTGGGATGCAGCGGAGGATGAGGGCAAGATTAACAGTGCTGAGCATGTAACCTCAGGAAAGCGAGAGCGGAAGAAGAGTAAGTACCTGTCACCACCATACACCAACTTGGGTGTGGCTGACAAGATTACCCGTAAACCGGTTGATCTGCCAAAGGCATTGGTGCCCAAAGCTGCTGAAGATGGCATATATGAATCGCCATTGCCAGGCAGCATTGTTGTGGAAGATGTCTTGCTGCTGGTGCGAGGCTTAGGGGAGGTTCCCAACCATACGGACGATTTTCCAAAGGATGCCGAGGAATTTCTACGTTTGTTTAGAAGCACGACATTCATTCACGGTGCTGACTATAAGTCTTGTAAGGCACATGAAAGTCCACTCATGCGTGGCATGCGTGGCTCTAGAAATGTTGGCATGGACATTGCTGTGGGTCTAGTCTCTGGTTCACATGCTGTTCTGAAACAAGGCAGTTGTGTGTCAAAGAGGGGCAGGAAAAAGGATGAAGCTGGGAGTGGTGGCTCTTCGACCAAGAGGAAGAAGCGGGAGAAGACCTCTCCTGTTGCTACAATTGGCGCTGGTATACCAATCACTCCTGCTATTCCTATCAGGCAAGCGAAAGCAGAAGATATAAGAACCCTAATGAAGGTGCGAAGTGGTCCAAGGGGTATAGGAGTAGGCATTAAGAATGAGCAGGGCAAGCCATCACCTTTGAAAGTTCCTATTTCAGCCGTGGATCCTGGGGCAGCGGAATCAGGACATGAACAGGCCCAATCAAATGTTCTGGCTGTGGGCAATTCGTTGCCTGAACAATCCGTAAAAGAAAATGATGCGGCTAACTTGGAAGCAACAAGGTCAGAAATGAATTTGCAAAATGTTACTGATGCGCCTATCAGAAGTGTTCAGACAGAAGCAATGGAATTGCAAGCTAATAATCCCATGGAAGTGAGTGCACAAAGTGTTGTTGTAGATGTCCCTGTCGGAAGTGTTTCTAAGGAAGCAACAGAGCCAGAAACGTGTGTACACAAGGACAACATTGTGCAAAGCGATGTTTCAGATGTGCCTGACAGAATTATTTCTAAGGAACCAACAGAGTTGGAAACTGATAATAATCACATAAACGAGAATGTGCAGAGTGTCGCTGCAGATGTGTCTGACAGAAGTGTTTCAAAGGATGCAACAATGCCCGATGCTGATATTCGCGTACATGAAAATCTGCAAAATGCTGGAGATTTGCTTGTTAGCATTGGGTTGTCTCCTATGCATGAAGACATGTCTCAGCCTGTGGATGGAAATAAAGATCCTCGGGGTGTAGAAGTTTGCACAGTCCAGCAATCTTATGCTTCTCTGCAAGCTATGGTGCCAGAAATGCTTAAGAAAGTTAACACTAATGGTGCAGATACAATAGGTGTGAATGATACACTCAAAGATGAGTTTCAAAAGGATGGACAACCTGTCAAGAAAGTTGAGCTACCTGCAGAAGTGGCAAATCATTCCTGTGCTGAAGGTACCAACGGCACTTGGCTGGACCCTGCTAACCTTACTCCTAAGAAAAAGAAGAAGAAAGCTGCACAGCACTTCAGCAATCCAGCAGCCGTTATCGTGGAATTTGAACGTGGTGTCACTGTTCCTTCCAGACAGGAGCTACTCTCCACATTTGGCAAGTACGGCTACTTGATCGAGTCTCAGACTGATATTTCAGAAACTACCCGCAGTGCTTGTGTTGTGTTTGGGAAAAGCATTGAAGCTGAGGAGGCGTACAAGAACGGTTGTCAGTACCTTCTTGGTCAGTTTGGGCCTCCGTTTGCTAAACTAAGGCTTGATTTCTCTCCAATCAAGTTGACTCTGCCTTCACCGTCTCTTGCTTCAAAGCCTCCACTCCGAGATATTAGGAAGAACCTTGAGGATATGATTTCCGCCCGTCATTCGGCTTTGAGCAAGGCAACCTCATCAGATGGGCAGCTGAATCCTGTTCCAGATAAGCTTCTGGGGGAGATGCAGGGCCTTTTGGCAAAAGTTGACAGGATGCTTACTAGGCCTCCTGCTAATGCTCCTTAGCTCTGCCAACCTGAAGGACCAATTGGTAGTTAGACAACTTTGGTGGCAGTTCTGTTAGCTGTAGCTTCCGCATCTAAGTTTATGATGAACTATATCGTTCGAACATTTGAGCAGCTGCGATTTGGAACTCCTGTGAATGGTGGCGCTTATTGTGTCACTGCTTCGTGTACTATATATGCCAATAAGGTCGCAGCTTCTTTTAGTGTCCTGATTTTGTGTTATGTTAATAGTATGTCACTGGAAAGACACGCGGCGTTGCCGCGCTGTCCAGGTGAATGGGCCATTGCTAATAGCTGGAATCCCCTTTATGTGGAAAATGCCTGTATAAAAAAACTATTCTGTAAAATGCACCGTAGGTCTATTAATTTTTTTTGGTCGTGTGTCACTTAGGTCCGTCAACTCTCAAACTGTATTTTTGGGTCCATTAACTTTGGGTCGTGTGTCACTTAGGTCCATCAACCCTTAAACTGCATTTCTGGGTCTAACTTTTGAGTAAAATGCACCGGAGGTCAATTAACTTTTAAGGAGGTGTTATCTAGGTCCATTAACTTTTAGACTGTATTTTTGGCCCCTAAACTTTTTAAGTGGTTCACCGAAGGTCCATCTCTTTGTTTATGTCTGTATTTTACAGAAACCTTCCTCATTTTCTTTTTCTTTCCCACGTTTTTCCCCTCCTCGTCTAGGCGGTGCACGTAGCTCGTGGCGCTGCCTGACTGGGACTCCGAGGAAGGCCCAGATCGACCTAGGCTCACGCACGAGATCAGGTCGCTAATCCAGCAGCTGGCGAGCGAGCGCAAGGCGGCGGCGGGGCCGGCACCGGCACTGGGCCGCGACTTCCTGGGCTCCATCATCGACAGCAGCCGGGACCAGCTACGCGCGGACGACTTCGTGGTGGACAACTGCCAGAACTGTTATAAAACATGTTACCAACGGTTAGGACCTTTCCCTCTCTGTCTCTCATGATCAACGCAGTAGATGAAAGTAGAAAACAAATAGATATAAGATAGGAAGACTATTCTTTATTCCTCTGAATATTGGTGATTACAACATAGAGCTCCCACGTATATATATAGTCCTGCCAAGGGCTAAGAGTTTTGGTAAGAGCCCACATACAAACGGACTAGGATTAGGATTCCTCCTTCTCCTTTCCTTCTAGGATTAAGTCCGTATGTTTTACAACACTCCCCCTTGGGCGATTACCACGATATGCACATGCCTCGTTAAAAACTCCATCCGAAAACCCAGTGGGAAAAAACAGTTCTTGGAGAAAAGAGTACATTGCATTCGTTAATTGCATTGCTTATGTTGTCTCATTAAAAACCTTGTGTGAGAAACCTTCAAATAAAAACTCACATAGGAAAAAAGAGTACAACATCTAACCTTCTTGGTTATGTATTCTTCAGGATATTCTATTCTTCATGAATAGATATTGATCTTTATGATATATGCATAAACTTCAGTGTTTTAGCAAATATGATCTACTTGATGTTTGTAATTCTGGTGGTTTACCTTCAAGGTAGATGCAATAAAATATACTCCCCCTCATAAAGCCATCATTTGAACTACATTGCTCAAATCACACATTTCATAAATGTATGCTTAATAATGGTATGCAGTACCATAATACTATATCCTTCAAAATGTTGGCTCGAAATTCTTCTATGAATTATAATATGAGAAAATAAGAGTGATATACTTCATGCATAAATGACCACTTATTAGTTGTGCAAGACAAAATTTGTCCTTCAGGGTAATAAATCATATCAGAGGATTATGGGGGTAAATAACTTACAATATTCAATATCTTCTAGATAGTACACCAAACTTATTATTCTTCCTGAGTAGATTTTCAAATTATATGTTCTACAAATCTTCAAGATTTTGATTATACCACTAAATAATAAAAATCCAGTCTCACATATGACATTTAGGGGACAATTCAATTGCCAAAATCACCACTACTCTTATACCTTCATGGTATTTAGAGGATATCAACACTTCATTTCTAGCTTTACAATATACACTTTCTAAGTGTTTATATGATTCCTCATTTTCTTTCTCTCAGGTCTCTATTCACTTCAGGGATTAATGGTGTTTATTCAAGAATCGACTGGTAAATCCTTCATGGATCGACTCCTTCAAGGACTTTCTCATTTTTGGTGACTAATATTTCTTTTCTATAATATATATTCTCTGCTTCATGAGAGATTGTTATGTGATATACACAATGAGATAGTGTTATTCACTACAAAGTCATTTGATGACTCTTCCTTCTAGGACATGCTCTTCTTGAGACATATATATATTCATTCATGAACATATTCTACCTTAGACTTTTTAATACTTATATGAGATTTAATTTTCATATGTTATGGTTTATATTCTTCAAGAATTTTATGGATTTTCATAATCCACTTATTAACTGCATATTCCATATTCATTCAATTCATTTGCCAGAGGTATAGCAGAACATTTATTTCTTCTTAGTAGGAGATTTAACCTCAATTGCTTTCTTCATTGATCCGATATAATCGCTACAGGCGACTTTGCCATGGACTTTATTTTCCGGATCCGGGTTCTCATAAGAGAAACATTTGCAATTATAGAGTTAGTGTTGTCGACAACTATTATTTTCTCCCAATATTCTCATAATATGAGATTATTCTCTGTCTCTTTGTTATTTCTCAAACAAGAGATGATTTGTTGTTCTGCGTACCCAACACTATGATGCGCGCTTATGTGTTGGATTTCATCTTCATGATGATCCTCTTCATGAGGTGCTTGACCTTCTTCGTGAGGTGTTCTCTTCATGAGAATGAAGGAGTTTGTTCTTATTTTATTTACCAAGTGTACACTAAACTATAACCCATAGGCGTCCCCATAGATTTTAGCTTGATAATATACAACATTTAGTTTACTACTAGTAAACATAACTTCTGGTTTTTCTATAATTTCAAGTTACTCCTCTTATTTCAAATATATCTGGCATATGCTCTGCTTCATGCTTCACAAGAGCATTAATCAAACTATTGTTTGATTTAGTGCATAATACTATTCCTACTTTAAGATTAAAGGAATATTTTCTCTTAAGATCACTTTCCTTCCATGGAAATAATATTTGGCATTCAACATATCCTTTCTCTCCCCCTAATGCCAATATTAGATCTATAATAACATACTTCAAAAGATATCCCCTATCATGGGCTTAAAATAATCAAATTCATGTGTCTCCAACTACAAGTGGAGGCCCATTCATGTATGCTATGATAAAAATATATGAGAAATATTCAATCACATATTTAAATATGGGGGTTATTATGCATTATATGCAGTGAGCTAGAATACATAAAGTGCAATAAAGAATGTTCGTCATTCCTGTAAACTCTGGGGTGTTCTCCCCCTGATTTGCACATATTGTAGTTCAAAAAAACTATTTCATTATCTAGCTTCTTTATTGTTTAGCCAAAAAATGATCCAATTACTCATACATAAAAACGGACCATATACTTCAAAAGTATAGATATGCAACATTCAAACTTACAAGGAATTTTTTCTATAATTTTCTAACCAAATGCCTTTTCTTCATAAATCCCAAATCATCATTAAGTGTTTTATCTATTAACTCAATTTCCACTATAATTCAGCCCATTCAAGTGGGTCACTTCTCCATTTAGTTAATTTTAATTTAAGCAACTCCCCCTGATCATAGGCTACTTGGCCATAGACCAATATATCGCTTATGCATGCAACGCATTGAAAGCAAAAATATTTCTTAGTTCAACGGAAACTATATAGACATAGTATACTAGCTAGTCAATCTAATTATGGGGGAAGTGCAAGGTAGCTACAAGCTACAAATATAGCTTCTTTGCTAATATTTATGTAAGAGTGGAGAAAGGTGCAACTCGACGAGAGCATAACATAGTGATACACATTCAAGTGTAATGTGGTATGTTGGTATTCAATCCAACGTAATAGATATCAACAAAATGCTACAAGCTTACTTGCAATTAGTGCAATGTAGAGAAAGTTAATTCTGCTGGAAAGGACATGATTAGAACTCTAAGTTCTTATACATGCACTTCACTTAAAGATAGATTTAGAAAGACTATGCCTATTAAATATATATTACCCACATTTTCTCATGCCTTTACTCAAAATTCCTCCCCCTTTTCATGCCATAATTACTTCAAGCAGTAATATGCTTCTTGCATCTATGAAAAATCATTTCATATGTTTAATATAATTCAATCATACTTCTAGTATTCAATGGTTCTGGCATGAAATTCACATATCCAGTATACTATTCAGTGTACAACAACATATTCAGGGTAGGACATAAACTTCTAGTTTCTGGGCTGAAGTATTAAATACTTGCTTCTACCTACATGGTAGTGGTGCACAAAGAACGATAACCTTCATGGTTAACTAAGGCTTCTTTGTGGATAAATTAATGCGAAATTTATTTAGATAGGCAATAGGCAATTGTTTATATGTAAAACACAATTCATTCCATGCAAGGTTAACATATATTACTGCAAGTAAAAATTGCAACTAAGAATATTAAATACTTCACATTAGTCTTCAAGCCAATAGATTAACCATTAACTCTTCTATGAGTATACGAGAACCACTTAATTCAACGGGAATTAAAACTTAATGCACCACCGCTACTACTAATACTTCAGGATAGTAATTTCAAAGACAAAACAAATATATAAGCACATGATTCAAGTTCTTCTTCCGGAGAAACCTTAAAAATTCTTATCCGTTCTTACATGTCTTAGCTTCTATGCTTGACATTTAGCAGCTTCATGCATGCTCTACTTCATAGTTAGGAGTACAACATATGCAAGTCATATATCCTGATTCATAATGCTGTCCAAAAATTTCAACTCAATTCTACTTGATATTGAGTAATTATGGATGATAAATTTGAATACTTCTAGTACTTCAATGCTCTCGGTCTTTCTATTTCAAGAAATATTTCTTCTAGAATTAGGCAAATTCGTCCTTATCATCTTGTCTTCTATGACTTTTAACACAAAGCTTCAAGCTAATTGTTTTTGTTTATAGAGTAGCATTTATATCCCATATGGTCATATAAGCTTGAAAATTCAATTTTCAATATTTCTAACATAACATTATGCATTCATTATAATATAGGATATCTTCTAGAATTTCTCATGCAGTGAGTCTCATAAGACCTTTAGGATTCAGCTTGATTATATACTCATTCTTTGAGAGTAATATATCAGGAATTACAATGCTTAAGATCCACATCACATCAGTGACGGTAGAATATCCTACTAGGATTTAATAATGACCATGCTATATAATTACGCCATTCAGGGCAAGTTCAAGATATTCCTTCTTCATGAAGGTATGCATATATCATTATAATTAAATCATGTGCAAATAGGTTTACTGCGTGTAAACAAGTAGCAAGGTGTAAAAAGATAGTGGATGGTTATCTAAAAATATTCTTAGAAGCATCCAAGTATTTTTTAGGATTATGGTATATGCAAATTTCAGAATTAATATAAGCATTCATTCATCCCAAAAATTCATTATGCTAGGAAAAATAAATATGAGCCTCTCATAGGTGATAAATCTAAGGTCTGCATGATTTAGAGAGCCCATATACCTTATACCATGTTTCTAATATAATCATTGCAATTACATGGTATAATTCATAACAGAGTTGCACTAGAATTTTTCAGAATTAAATTCAAAGCGTAGAAAATTTTCAGAATTAATCTACTATATAATTCAGAAAATAAAACTAGGCAACACAACTAAACTGCAGATTTAATTTTGTATACAAGTTCTTAACTCTTATACATAGGGGTATAAGAAAAACAATAAATATGTATAAACAGAAGATCTAGGGTTAATATCAGAAAACTGCTATAACAAAATCTGAATATGTGCAGCTAAATCCACATTCGTATCTATCAGAAACATATAGACTATTCTGCAGGAATACATGATTGATGCTTAAATTCTTCAGAAATCAGGAGCTTGTTCATAAGATTCTGATCTATTAGCTAGACCTTTTTCTTAATTTTCTAGATTTTCTTTTCCAAGCGGCAGCTTGTTTTCTCTGGTCCCGATCTGTTAAGACCTTCTGGTCTATTCCTCCTCAAGTCTGATTCGACCGGATATCCTTATCCAAGGCAGCATTGTGCGAGATGTGGATAGCTGCGACATACAAGTCACAACTATACGCGATAGATGGCCGCACGCAGACGGCGGCCATGTATATGAAGCTACGAGCCACATACTATGGGAGAGGCCACGGACGACAGTGGCATGCAAGCCATATATGTGCCTACGAGGAACCTTAATATAATAAGCCTAGATCAATCGTGCACCATAGTTACGAGCTAGATAGCGCGGTCGAGGATGCATGTTCCGCGGCTTCACGTTCAAGTAGCAGCGACGCCAGACGTGGCTGCACGACTTGTCGACTCGTAGTGATACCCGGATACTGCCCGGTGCTGCGTGCGCGCGCGTTAGTTCGATGGACGGCGTACGTGGCGAACATTATGGTGGCTACGACTTCAGGTCAGGACCGATCCATGCATACGTGCACTACTGGGCAAGCGTATATTGGTGATCACGAAGATGACATGGATTTATTTGCCCGCCACATCATGCAAATCTTCACGAAGATGACATGTGATGGTTGCGTCAGCACTTGCTTTCTCGTATAATGAACTCAATCTTACGTGTAGCATACTGCATATATTCTTTTTAAATTTAACCCTAGATGAAATCTGTAAAGTATGTACTGCATGTACAAAATTATATGTACTACATGTACGATATTAGGAGAGTAACAAAAACCTAACTCCATGGCCAGGATAAACGCAATCTGCGGGATGCAATTATTTCATACCTTAGAGAGGATACCAATTTGATCTACCTCACGTGCCGCGTAGGGCAGTGGTTAGTAGATACATACCGCGTAGGGCGTTTGGCATTGTCGTAGATAGCCTACTTGACGATGACAGTGCAGATTAGTTGCAGGGAGAGATAGCAAATTCGTTCCGCTAGCAATGTCGGAGATGTCGACGTCGTTGTAGTAGTCACAGCAGGGACGTCGGCATGAGCAGCGGCGTCGACGGCGGCGGCTTCAACGGCGATGTCGACGTAGAGCTTGTCGTGCTGATAACGTGTTATAAAACATGTTGCCAACGGTTAGGACCTTTCCCTCTCTGTCTCTCATGATCAACGCAGTAGATGAAAGTAGAAAACAAATAGATATAAGATAGGAAGACTATTCTTTATTCCTCTGAATATTGGTGATTACAACATAGAGCTCCCACGTATATATAGTCCTGCCAAGGGCTAAGAGTTTTGGTAAGAGCCCACATACAAACGGACTAGGATTAGGATTCCTCCTTCTCCTTTCCTTCTAGGATTAAGTCCGTATGTTTTACAACAAGAACATCTACTTCGCGGGCCACGAGACGAGCGCGGTCACCGCGACGTGGTGCCTCATGCTCCTCGCCGCGCGCCTTGGCTAGAACTCGATGACGGACTTGGGCACGTTGTGGTCGTCCAGCACCACGTCCTTACAGGAACAAAACATTCGCAAGAGTCCACGCTGCGTGCGCCGCCTAGACGGGGAGGGGGGAAACGTGGGAAAGAAAAAGAAAATGAGGAAGGTTTCTGTAAAATACGAACATAAATGAAGGGGTATGGACCTCCGGTGAACCACTGAAAAAGTTTAGGGGCCAAAAATGCAGCCTGAGAGTTGATGGACCTAGATGACACCTCCTCAAAAGTTAATGGAACTCCGATGCATTTTACTCAAAAGTTAATGGACCCAGAAATGCAGTTTGAGGGTTGATGGACCTAAGTGACACATGACCAAAATTAATGGATCCAGAAATACAGTTTGAGAGTTGGTGGACCTAAGTGACACACGACCAAAAGTTAATGGACCTACGGTGCATTTTGCTCAAAACTATATCTTGAGAAACTATGAAGCATTATGACAAAGTCCCATATGTACTTTTAGCCAAATATTACTGCAGTACCAGCTAAATAGGAATCTCTAGATTCTGTGTTGATAATTTTGGCTATGATTAGGTTCCACATTCCACTGCTTTCGTGTGCTATAAAGAGGAAGAAAACCATGTGCAGTTCTCTAACCATTATTGGAGGAGCCTTTAGACAAGCTAGTCAAATTCAAAACGGTTCTTAAATTAAGATCATCTGTTTGCTCGTTTTCTGACAAAGGTGGATTGGTTAGCCAGTTCATTAGCAGTGCATGGCAGTATAGCTGTTTCCTCACTCTCCTTAGTAGCTTGTTCGGTAAATCACCGAAATAATGTCATCTAACTAATGTTAGTTGAGTGTTCATATGTAACTTATATGGTTCTTATACTCTGTCAATGCTATCAATCGGGACAGATATACAGAGCAAAACAGCCAAAACCAGTGTTTTAGATGAACTGTAATATTATAGTGACAGAGTGGTGCCCGTGCCTGTCACGATTGTAGTTATTCTCTTTGTAATAGCTCCTCAGTCTGCAAACGAATATGGCACATGCATGATTTGCTCGCAGCCTTCTTTATCTGTTAGTGTGGCTAAAGGCGAGTCTCAATGAAAGTTTCACAAGAGTATTATTTGCATTTGATAGCCGCCATATATGCACTTTTGATGACATGACAACGTTTTAATGAAAAGAGAGAAGAATTGAGTTTCATGTGATGAAACTCTCTTGGCATAATTACCAACTCTCTATGAGTTATTAGAATTAAATGTCTATAAACCTATGGAATGAAACTTTCCATCGAGTGTGACTGTTTCATCCGAGATTTATTTCATTCTACTCCCTATGTTCCTGAAAGAATCAATTCCTGGAATTGTCCTAAGTCAAACTTTTTAAACTTTGACCGAATTTATAAAAAAATATCAAGATTTATGATATCAAACTACTATCATCAGATGTATCATAGAATATATTTTTATAATATGCTCATTTCATGTTATAGATGTTGTTATTCTTTTATGTAAAGTTAGTCAAACTTTAAAAAAATTGACTAGCACGAATTCTAGGAATTAATTTATTTTAGGGACAGAGGTAGTACATGACATGGCAGTCTTGGAAGCAATAAAATGAAACTCTCCCCTGAGACTGGCCTTAGCACTTTTGAAGCTCCACCTCCACGGCCGGCAGACAGTTCTCTTTCACACTCTTCAACCATATGCACTTCTAACGCACAATCAGTCAAACACACGATGTCCAGGCATTGTTTAGCAGCAGTGCGAGTGTGCAGTCCGCTCCCTTCCCTGGAGGCCTGGACCAATCCATAGGATGCAATGCAACAATCCACATTTACCTAGGCCCTGTGGACGTCCATGGTGCTGCAGGCGACATGGATGCAATGGGGAGCCGTCTGTCCCGTCTGATGTGGCCGACGCCATCGCTGTCGATCTCACATGTACGTACCAGGCTCGCGGCATGTTTGTTACTTGGGCCTTGTTTACATGCACTCTAAAAGTTAGATTTTTTTCACTTTCCATCACATCAATCTTTGGATCCATGCAGGAATTAGTAAATGTAGGTAAAAAAATAACTAATTACACAATTTAGTTGGAAATCACGAGATAAATCTTTTGAGCCTAGTTGGTCCACGATTGGACAATATTTGTCAAATAAGACGAAAGTAATACTATTTATCGGGTTCATTTTTTTTCAATCTAAACGAGGCCTTGCTTGGTGCAGGTGAAATGGATGCTGTCACCACTCAGGTGTCAGTGGCGGAGGCTGGCGGGCGGCTCGTTTGTACTCGACCGTTCTCCAGCATCTGGGATGTGGCCTCGTCGTATCTCCCCGGTTGGTCCCCGCATGAGCTCCTGGCCATGGCCACCGTAGTCGGGGCGGCCTCGTTGCCGATTCGTGCGACTTCTGGGCCGCTGCAGGAGAAGCATGGTCTATCCTCGAGCTAGGCGTCCGAATCAGGAGCCGGTAGCGCGGCTATTAGTGTGGCCATCGCGCATCCGGATGAGTGATGCCTAACAGCCGTCAACGTGGGAGCTGCGTTCGCCTTCGCACACAACGGTTGCGAGGAGTAGGGTGTCTGCCGCGTGCCGCGCCGCCGAGGAGGAGCCATATGTGCGTAAGCGGTCTCAGAGGGGGCAGGAGCTTGCGACACGTGAGCTGGCCGGCACCCGGTGGAAGGGATCGTGAGTCGGCGACTGCGGTAAGGCCTTTTGTTTTCGTGATGTATCTCGAAAGTGCTAGTTAGGTTGTAGGTGGACGGCAAGATTTGTTTAAGCACGTGAACGAACGGTTGAGAAATTTAGGCGACGTGGCCCAATCGCTGCTCGGGAATTGTCCACAGCTTTTGTCAAGTAGAGATTGTCATTTATCAGAGCTGTTGGAGATTGTCATTTATCAGAGCTGTTGGAGTTTGCATCGGAATCGTAAAGTGCACTTGTGCTATAGTGCTTGAAGCCTTGAACCATTGCAGTCTTGGTCTTGGTGAATTGTTTGAATGTGACGCTAGTATCCATTGAAGTACTAGCAGCTGAATGAACAGCTGATATGAACGGAAAATCACTCTTTTCGTCAATGCTTGTGTTGATTAATACTCCACGCAGAGTAATTTATACTGTACGGGCTACTTTGGGAGCCCAAATCCCCTGGGATCCCCGCGAATTCCCTAGGCCAATCCCCCCGGACCAAAATTTTGTGCTGGTTGGAAGCCCACCAACCCGAGGAATGCAGCCCGCTTCCCTTTGTTTTCCACGCGGAAGGAATCCGAGCGATGAGGCCGGGAGGGTTTCCCGTTGCATCCGCTTGCCAGTCGCGCGACTGCTCGAGTAGCTCTTCCTCCGCTCGCGCAACTGCAAGTCGCGAGGCCGCCGCCCGGTCGGCATACCGTCACCGTCGCCCGGCATCCCGTCGCCGCTGCCCCTACGCCTTCTCGTCGCTTCGGCAGTGAGCCTGCCACAACCTACATCTCTGTGCCACCTGCTAGGGTTTCAGGTTTCTTAATCCTCTCTTCTCACGGACTGTTTCCGCAAAATCCTGGGGCTACCACCGCCACCTCGACGATTGGCTGCTTGTGCTTGACCAGTGCCGCCGCCGCCTGCCGACCCGACCGTACTGGCTCAATCTCCACCACTACTCCGTGACTGCCCCGCCTGGCCGCCTTGCCTTGTCCCAAGATCCGGTGAGCCCTTCCTCTCTCCCAATGGCAGACATAGTTTTGTAACATTGGGTGTAAATAATATTTTTTTAAAAAAATGTTAAGACTATGTCTAATAAATAAATATTAACAAAAATACATATGACATTATTAATAGTTTTAAAAATTTTCATTCTCTACTTTTCAGTGCACTCCAGCCATCTCCTAAATTTCCCCTACTTAATATTGGACTCTGTTTATCAATCCCACTTGTCAGCTTTACATGAAGAAAAAAAGAAGGTAGGGGGAAGGATGAAAGGCTCCTACATTTGAGAGTCCAGGAGAGAGAAATGAGAGTCCCTCATCCATCGGGGGCTGGCTAAATATGTGCGGTAAGAGAGGGTTTTCATGTGTTTGAGCTCTCAAAATGGAATGAGGCCTCAAGCAGGGGCTTGGATGGAGTTGTTATTATGACTCTATTATTTATGGTGGCTTGTTATGGATGTGAATGAAACACATCAATGAACACGCCTATTTATACCTGCTCATGTGTGTGTGTGTGTGTGTATATATATAATACTTATCTATTTCTTAGATATTTTTAGCATACAAGAATATCTAGACCTAGAGTATCCTGGTTTTTGCTACGAAACATGACAAACATGTCTCATGTATACTCATTATTTATCTAGAAAGTTTCGCAAATATATATCGATATCTTTAGCACTAGCATTTAATGTATACTTGTCGGTGTTCTAAACCACCGACTAGTAAATTTGTTTTTGCGCGTTTAGGTTCGGATGCTGAGCGAGGGGGACACAAGGGATTACACTGGATCAGACGGAATGTCCCTAGTCCATTTCGTAGCTGCTTGTGCTACCTACTCTTTGTTGTTTGCAGTAGGGGTTACAAACGGACGAGAGAGGGATGGAGTCCCAAGTCTCTATGAGTGGAGTGCGTGTGTTTGAGATTGCTCTGAAGACTTGCGATGTGATGTGATTCGATGCCCTCTGCAGGGCGTCCTGCCTCCCCTTTTATAGGCCAAGGGGAAGGAATATGTTACAAATGAAAGAGAGGAAAAGAAGAAAGAGAAAAACAAAAAAGAGGAAGGAAGCCCTAGGGCTATGTCGCCTTACTCCTCCTACAGGCGGGTCCCGCTAGTCATGTAGATGATGACAGGGGTGGCCACACGTCACAGCCCTATTCATCACTATTGCCACGCACGAGCGTCGCCACCCAATCATGACGCATGGTACGATCAATAGGCTTCCTTGACTGGCGTCGTACGAGGATTAGGCAGCATAGTGTCGGTCCACTTGGCACTGTTGAAGACGTGCGAGCCTAGGTATGACCTGTCGTGGCCACGGGTTGTGTTGAGGTGTTCCCACGTCCTTTCTAACGTCATGAGCGTGTGCCGTCACGCCCGTAGTGGTTGGGGACAACGTGGACCCCACCTGGGGGCCTGCGCTTTCGTCCGAGGCCGGACCCATGCCCAAGGGATCGGGCGAGGTAGAGCCAACGCCCAAGGGGCCAAGCGAGGCGGAGCCCACACTTAAGGGGTCGGGCAAGGCAGAGCATGTTCCCAAGGGATCGGATGAGGCGAAGCCCGCGCCCAAGGGATCGGGCGGGACGGAGTCCACGCCCTAGGGGTTGAGCGAGGCAGAGCCCATGCCCAAAGGGTCGGGCAAATTGAAAACTTCCTTGGAATGGTCAGATGAGATCACGATCACGCCCTTGTTCATTCTGGTGGGCTAATGTTGATCGCCATTAGCCTCTATTCTCTGGGTACCCTAATATTGGTACCCGACAGTAACCCCCCGAGCCCCCGGGCGATGGAAGAAGGATCAATTGGGAGGTCTTTCGGTCGCCTGAGGGTGCACGCGAGCGCACCCCATGGGTGTAGCCCCCAAGCCTGTGGAGGAGTTGTGTACTCCTTCAGAGGCTTTTTTCATATGGGGAGGCCTCGAAATTCCAGCTCGCCTGTTACAGCTCGCAAGGCTTTTTTAGCCAGGTTGGGATGGTTGATTCGTTGTTCGTATGCGATCGCGCATTGGGTCTCTTTGCGAGTTCGAGCCCCCGAGCCCCCGCGCATAGTGGGGGTCCATCCGAGGGGTTAGCTCATCTTGTGATCATTCTCCCTCACGTGTTTTCTCAAAAAAATGAAGGGGTTGAGCCATGCCATGTTTTCCTCGTCGGACAAATCATGGTGCTCGGTGAGCTGTTAACGGGCTAGTTCAAGTGGGGCCCCAATTCCTGTTTGTGGGGATCCGACATGGGTCAGCTGGTGACAGACTCTAGACTCCTGACAGTCAGTCTATATAGTTCTCGGGTCTGTTTGACCAGTCCCGAGGGCTCGTTGCCTTTCTTTGAGGAAAAACCATGGACCGTACGCCGTCAAGTTTTGAACATGGGTCAAGATACCCACGGCACTCATGCGCCCAGGTGTTTGCCGCTAGCGGGCCTAGCTTTAACCACCCCTAACTCTGAGAGTGCCCTGGGGCAGTTGTCGAACCCGTCGGCAGGCCAACCTTTGAACCCCTAGGCCCTAATGGACCGTGGGAGCATTTTTAGCTCTGTATCCCTCTTACCTGCAACGGTTGCGGCCCATCGGGGAAGGTGAGTCACTGTCTAACATGCCCCTCGAGGAGGCCGCTAGAGGTCGCATGCGCACGCCCCACGAAGAGACACGATGATGGGACACGGTGAGCGTGTGGATCGAGACGGGTGGTTTGCCTCTCGCTCCACCTTTCTCTATAAAACCAAGGGTTAGCCCTCCTTATTAGATACACATAATTGTGATCTTACCTTCCTAGTTCCACTACCACCACTAGCGCTAGGGTTCCTTGCTCCTGCACCCCCATCACCGACAAACTCATGTTCCTCCTCCCTCGCCTTCAATGGAGCCATGGTACAGTTCTAAGGTCCTTATCTGACGTGGCCTCCTTTGATTGAGGACCGACGCCATGGAGTGGATCCTGCCTGGCGATGAGGAGGCGCTGTCGTGGCCTGATGGCTACATCATCTCCTTCGTGCACTTCCACGAGTGTGGACTTGCGACCCCCACCCATCGATTCCTTTAGGGGCTGATGCATTACTACAAGATTGAGCTACAACATCTCAAACCCAACGGGATCCAGCCCATGGTGGCCTTCGTATCGCTGTGTGAAGGATTTCTGGGGATTGAACCCCACTTCAACCTATGAAGGTACTTTTTTACTATCAACCTGTAGAAGAAAAGGGAGAGGAGTCGGCCAGACCTGCACATGGTGATGGGGGTGCGCAAGCATCCATCTCCAGAATAATCGGGCGGGCGAGTACATGTCCCTGCGGCTGTCGTCTTCTAACAAAGGGTGACACAAGCAGTGGTTCTATCTAAAGAACGACACTGTCACCCCTTGCCGGTGTTCTTCGGGCGCCTAATTGAGGAGGCGCCAGAGCTATGGGGGTGGGGAGTTCTAGATAAGGACAGGAAGAAAATCAAAGACCACCATGCCGCCATCATGTTTCTGAAGGAGCACGACCTTAAAGGGTCGGGCGTCATCGGCGCATATCATGCGAGGAGGGTGGTGCCACTGATGGCACACACGCTTCTGTTGTACTAGATCATGCCCGACACATCGCTCACTGGGACGATGCTCACCGAGGGTTCGCTCAACGACAGCGAGATCGCGTAGCGCCTGAAGGAGGCGACCGAGGCCACGCAGCGCTCCAGGAACACGGCGTCGATTGATCTAGACTTCGGGTTCCCGGTACCGGAGCACCCTGTGATATGGCCTGAAGCGGGCTTCATCGGATTCGTGAGTTTTTCTTTTCCACCTCTCTCAACTAGTCAATCCTTTATTATCTGCTTATCTAACTTTGAGAGGGATGGGGTCAGCCGGTGGATCTCATCTCTAGGACCACCCGGCGCCACTGCTAAGAGATGCGGCTGTGAGGGCGGTGAACCGTGCCGAGAACGAGAGGTAGAGGAAGGAGGAGGACAAGAACAGGAAGCGGCAGCAGAGGCAGGCGAGGCTGGACCGAGGGGAAGATGTCGACGATGAAGATGAAGAGGAGGAGGAAGAAGGAAAAGCGGTGGACGATAGTGGCATCCATGGGATGACCTAGCGAATGAGGACGAGCTGGCGAGCGACAGTTCCTCTTTGCAAGCGTTGGGGCCCTTCCCGTTCCATGTGGAGGAGGGCGTTGCGCCCCTAGAGCTAACGGAGGCAGGTCGCTCCGCACCGTGTGAGCCTTCCGAGCTGTGGAGGGCCACCAATGGCAATGCACCAACGAGGCATAGCCGAGGTCAGGTGGGCCGACCCTGAAACGTCATCACCATCCAGTGGCGTCGAGGTAAGTTTGAGTTTTCCTTGCTCCTCTGCTTTGATTTGATTTGATTTGATTTTGTGATATGCTAACCATCGAGGCTTTTGCAGCGCTAGCAGACACGGGGCTTCCCGCAGCTCACACCGCAGAAGAAACTCACTTGCTGGCCGATGTGACAGGAGCCGACCGACGCTGCACTGGAGGCAGGCAGGAGTGGTGCCGAGGCCGCTACAACACCGACTGGACAGGTGCCCCTAGCGGCTACGACGGCTGCGGCGTGCGTGGAACAGCCGAGCGTGGGTGTGATGTCACCGACGGAGATGGCAAGGCCCGTGCCAGGAGCGGCATAGCCAGGTATGACCGCGACGCTCTAGATGGAGGTGGAGGTGCTCGTGATGGATATAGAGTGGTAGGGCACTGCCGTGACATCGTGGCTAGAAACGCCGTTGACGTAGGAGGGGACGATGCTGACCGAGCCACCGACCGCACAAGCGAGCGCGTCTGCGGCGGGAGAGACGGGAACTAGCATGTCCGAGGCATCTGTGGAGAACATGGTGATAGGGCAAGTGTCCACGCCCATGCCACCCACCCCTCCTACCATCGAGAGGACTATTACGGAGGAGGCGCTGTCGTAGGAGGGGTCGACATCGCCTGGTGTCGGCGTAGGGCCTTCCCAAGCCTTGGTTCGGGCGGACGGTATCCTGCAAGCACGGGAAAGCCCCCTGCTCTGGTGGGCGGATCGGCGGAACCTGACATTGACACTCTTCATGCTTAATGATGCCGTAGAGGAGATGGAATGAGAAAACATCAACGTGGGGGTCGCGTCCGCGTTTGGGGCCCTGAATAATGCAATGGGCATATTGTGCGATGTTGTCACCCCGGCTAGCCAAGTACCACGTGACCCTACCCCTCGGCTTTCTTCTCTCTGGTTTTCGTGTTTCTAACTCGCTTCCCCCCTGTAGTCCCTTATGGCCCGTAGCTGGGAGATGCCTTGGTTCCTGCGTCAGTAGAAGGACGCCTAGGGCCGCCTCATCGAGGAGGCATGGCTGCATGGGGAGCTAATCGCTAGCTTGCTGCCGCTCGTCAGAGGGTAGCCGAGCTCGCTCCTGCCATCGAGGAGGCAGCGAGCCTTTGGATCAAGGAGGCGGATGCCCGTCGGCATGCCGACAAGGCCGAGAAGTTTGCGGACCTAGTTGCAAGGACGCGCATGGACACCACTGAGACCGAGCAGATCTGGAAGGAGCGCGATGACCTACTCCAAGCCATGGAGGGGCTCCGTGCGGAGCACGACTCGGCTCACCAGGAGCATGACTGTAAGTGCATTCGCTCCCGGTGTGGGTTTTGGATAATTAATGACAATCAAATTAGGGACTAACATATTTATCAAGTGTAATCTACAGGTGTTAGTCCATTGATGGAATTGAAAGAGAATATTTGGTGAATTATAGCACCCTAAATTTTGATGGACAAAAGGCGCTTTGACTCAAGGGCTTCAACACCATTTATTTTGATTTGAGTCGTAGACAACGCCGCTCTATCAAGAGGGATACAAATCTAGTTGGCAAAATGGGGATAAAAAGTGCTCTTGTCGAAGCTTAGTAGGCTGGAGAGCTGGACCGGAAGTTCTGGTAAGCTGGACCGGAAGTTCTGGTAAGCTGGACTGGAAGTTCTGGAGAGCTGGACCGGAAGTTCCGGTGAGCTGCACCGGAAGTTCTGGTCGCTGGCGCCTACACGCGTCTGCATGCGAGTATTTTGTTCTGGTCTCCATCTGGAAGTTCCGGTACTTACCGAAAGTTCTGGTCAGGCATCGGAAGTTCCGGTTGGTGCAGTTTGTGCGTGCGTTCGCGTGCGAGAGAATTGTTCTAGGTTCCGTCCGGAGGTTTCGATATGGATCGGAAGTTTCGGTAGTGGCACCGAAAGTTCCGGTGGACCCGAGTTGACTGACAAGCCCAACGGTCTAATCTCGTTTGACCGGAAGTTCCGGTGGCTTCCACCAGAACTTTCGGTGGCTCATCCGAGCTCGAGTATATAAGCTACTCACCTCATTTATAACCATTGCCCGAGCTTTGCACATTCATTTCTGCTCTCCCAACTCTCTCCAAGCTGTGACTCGCCCACTCTCTCCCCCTTTGCCTCCAAGCTTCAATCTTTGATTGTTTGAGCTAGGGACGTGAGATTTGAGAGCGGGAGCATCGATCTTCGAATTGAGCACTTGTATTCCTTGTTTTGCCGGCTTGATTTGTGTTTGTTTCTCTTGGGTTCTTGGAACCCTAGCCGGCTAGGCGTTCTTCGTGGTTGCCCGTATTGATTCATTTGTGAGGGCACCCCGAAGTGTTTGTATCACTCTTTGATCCTTAGTGGAAATCTCAAGCTAGCCTTCGTGGTTGCTTGAGGGAGGAGACCTTAGTGGTCAAACCTTCATGGTCACCTCAACAACGAGGAAGTAGGAACTCCTTAGTGGGGATTGCCGAACCTCAATAAAAATAGCTTGTCTTGCTGTGGCGGTAGCATCGACGACCCTTTGTTCTTGTGTTCTTGTTGTTCTTCCTCTCTACCCCCATCTTCTTAGGTGAGAGGTCCTGATCTATGGTTTGGTGTGGTGCCAAGCCTTGAGGAGTTCAACATACTCATCAACAACCTCTAGGAGGGTGTGGTAACACTTGGATCTAAAATCCCAACTCGATTCACTTTGATTTCGTAGCTCATTTAGGGCACTAGAAGTTCAGAAGGTCTGCACCAAAAGTTCTGGTCCCCCTTACTGGAACTTCCGATCCAGACCACCGGAACTTCCAGTCTAGTATTTAACTTCCACAAATTTGAGTTTGTGAGTTTCAGGTTTTGCAAAAAAGCCTATTCACCCCACTCTAGGACAATTAGGTCCTTTGAATGACGATGCCCGCTAGCAGGTCAACCACCTCCTGAGTGAGGTTGAGAGGGAGTGGGAGCTGAAGCTCGAAGCCAAGGGCGTGTCTGCCGGGCTAGCCATGCAGGTTACCCAACACTAGGCAAGGGTCTAGGCCTTGGGGCCGATGTGTCTCAGCAAGACGAAGAGGCGCGCAAGCTATGCGAACAAGTGAACGGTAAGGCTCTGACCTCCCTTGTCATCTTTTTGCCCAGAGCCCGTGGTTGGTTTTTTATGCAATTGGTGCGTGGCTTGGATAGGTCTTGATGACAGACTTACGAACGAGGTGGTGAGGAGCCAGAACCTTGAGAGGGAGCTTGCCAAGACAAAGGGCTCCTTCTAGGCAGAGCATGATGAGCATGAAGCCCTATGAGCCACCCTCAGCCTGGTCTACGATGACCTCAAGGTGGCCCTAGCGTAGGAGTCAAGCTCACTCGTGGTTTGCGCCCCCCAGATCATGGATCGAGCATAGGAGATCATAAGGCGTGCAGTCCACTTCGGTGTTCAACAGGCGTTCTCAGTTGCTAGATCTCACTATGAGAATATCAATCTAGAGGCGATGGGCGAAGGCTTCGCGCCTAGCTATGAAGACCCCCAGCTAGACGAGATCAAGAGGACGGCGGACCCCCCTGCACAAAGCTTAGCTGATAAGATAGAGGTGAGGTCATTCCCTAAGGATTTGTAATGATTCAAACAAGTTTTTGCTTTAGTCTGGTCGAACAAACTTTTATCATTTTTATAAAATGGTTGGTGCGTTTTGACCTCTTTTTAATGCTAAGATCACAAAGCTCGTGGTGGGCGAGAAAACTTTGATCACGCGGGCGAGCGAGATCACCATAGCTGCTGAGGCGTATGCTCTTTGCAGTTCGACCTATTTTACTCGAAGTTAGCTTTTGAGATCTCTTGCTTTTTGTTCTTAACATGAAAGGGGGGTCAGATACAAAGAGTGTTTCTAGTTATGTATACATATATCCTTATCAGCCCTCGAGTGAGGTCCGACCCCTTGTCGCTGCTAGGGGTTGGACGTCACTAAAGACCAAATGAAAAATGTTTAAGGAAAAGTTCTTGTATTCTAGAAATGTTGTTTTACATAGATAAGCTAACAACTTGGAAAAAGCTATGGGTAAAAGCGACATAGCTGCTCGATGTTCCAAGCGTTGGTGAAGACTTTGTCGTCGGTGGTCTTGAGCTTGTAAGTGCCTAGCTTGAGCACCTCGGTGATAATGTATGGCCCCTTCCACAATGGAGAAAGCTTGTGGCGGCCCTTGTTGCTCTAGACGAGGTAGAGCACCAAATCCCTAACGTTGAAGGTGTGGCCTCGGATGCGGCGACTGTGATACCAACGTAGCGCCTACTAGTACTTGGCCGATAGAGGAGGGCGACGTCGTGGGCTTCTTCGAGCTGATCCAGGGCATCTTCAAGGAATTCCTTAGCCTCTTGCTCCTTATACATCATGGCCATTGGCGCTCCGTAGTTGAGGTCAGTTGGGAGGATTGCCTTGGCACCATAGACCATGAAGAAAGGAGTGTAGCCAGTTGCCTAGCTGGGGGTTGTCCTCAAACTCCAGAGCACCGCGGGGAGCTCCGCAACCCACCATCCGCCGAACTTGTTGAGCTTGTTGAAGATTCTAGGCTTGATGCCCTGCAAAATCATGTCATTCGCACGCTCGACCTACCCATTGGTGCGGGGGTGCGCCACAACAGTCCAATCGACGTGGTTGTGGTTGTCATCGCAGAATCTAAGGAATTTTTCCCTATGAATTGCGTGTTGTTGTCAGTGATGATGGAGTTTAGGACTCTAGAGCTGTGGATGATATCATAGAAGAATAGCTTGGCCTCCTCAGACTTGATCTTGGTGATCGGCTGAGGCTCTATCCGCTTCAAAAACATGTCCATGGCAACAAGTAAATGCGCATAGCCACTGGGTGCCTTCTTGAGGGGCCTGACCAAATCAAGCCCCCAGACCATGAATGGCCACGTGTCAGGATTGTCTAGAGCACTTGGGCTGGCAGATGGGTTTACCGCGTATAGTACTAACACCCCTTCACAAGTGCGTACTATGTTCGTGGCATCGACTACTGCGGTTGGCCAGTAGAAGCATTGTTGGAACGCATTTCCAACGAGTGTTCTGGGCGCAATGTGGTGTCCATAGACCCTGTTGTGGATGTTTCTCAGCTGCTGCCTCCCTTATTCTATGGGGATGCAGCGCTGCAGGACCTTGGTGTGGCTCCTTTTGTAGAGCTCTGCCTCAGTGATGACAAAGGATTTAGTGCGGCACACGAGCCGTTAGGCCTTCGTCTTGTCAGTAGGAGTACCTCACGGATGAGGCAATCGAGGAAAAGGATCCTCCAGTCTGACAATGGGTCAGGCTCTGCCACTGAATCCTCGTCGATTTCCATGACCTCAGGGTTAGAAGGAGCTGATGGTGGGTTAGCCCCTGAGCCTGAGGCGGGGAGCTCATTGCCGGCCCTAGCCCTTGAGCTTGGGGTGGATGGCTCATTGTCAGCCTACTCCGGCTTCTCATAACAGACCGAGGGCTCATGCTGATCACTGGCAAAGACATGAGCCAGGACCGGCTCTCGACTGAACGTCGTCTTGGCCAGCTTGTCGGCCACCTCGTTGAGCCGTTGCAGGATGTGGTTGAGCTCGAGTCCATCAAACTTGTCCTCCAGCTTATGAACATATTGATAGTACACTGCCATCTTAGGGTTGTGGCAGCTCAACTCCTTCATGACTTAGTTGATGACGAGTTGTGAGTTGCCACAGATGTCGAGCCATCGGATTCCCACCTTGATTGTGATGCAAAGGCCGTTGATGAGTGCTTCATACTCAACCACATTGTTAGAGGCAGGGAAATGAAGATGGACCATGTACCTCATGCGTACCCCGAGGAGGGAAACAGCCCCACGCCAGGGCCTTTCTTCATTAGCTATTAGTCAAAGTACATCATCTAGTACTCTTGGTTGATGGGTGCCAGTGGTATTTGGATCTCGTTCCATTCTGCCATGAAATCGACCAAAACTTGGGACTTGATGGCCATCCGAGGGGAGTACGAAATGCCCTCACCCATCAGCTCAAGTGCCCACTTAGCAATCCTCCCGTGGTGTCCCATTTTTGGACCACCTCATCGAGAGGGAAGGATGTCACCACTGTCACTAGGTGTGACTCGAAGTAGTGACGCAGCTTCCTCTTAGCGACCAAGACAACGTATAAGAGCTTTTGGATCTGGGGGTAGCAGGTTTTTGGAATCGGCTAAGACCTCACTGATAAAGTAAACATGGCATTGCACCTTGATGGCATGCCCTGCAACCTCCCGCTCCACCACCAGGGCGGTGCTAACCACTTGCATGGTAGCCGCAATGTAAAGCAGGAGCGGCTCTTTCTCGGCCGGTGGGACCAGAATCGGGGCTTTCATCAAGAGCTCCTTGACCTTGTCAAGGGGCTCTTGAGCCTTGGCTATTCACATGAACTAGTTAGTTTTCTTTAGAAGGCGGTAAAGGGGAAGGCCTTGTTCGCTGAGGCGTGAAATGAAGTGGTTGAGCGTTGCGAGGCACCCCATTATCCGCTATACCCTCTTTATGTTTTGGATCAGGCCCATCCGTGTGATGGCCGTGATCTTCTCTGGGTTGGCTTTGATGCCACGCTCGGAGACGATGAATCCGAGCAGCATACCTCTTGAGATCTTGAAAACGCACTTCTTGGGGTTGAGTTTGATGCCATTTTCTCGAAGCATCGTGAAAGTTTTTCCTAGGTCGGCCATGAGTTGGTCGGCCTTCTTGGAATTGACGACGATGTCATCCACGTAAGCCTCGATAGTCTCTCTGATGAGCTTGCTAAAGCATTTAAGTATACATCATTGGTATATTGCTCCCGTGTTTTTTAGACTGAACAGCATAGTAACATAGCAGAACAATCCGAATGGTGTGATGAAAGAAGTCGCGAGCTGGTTGAACTCTTTCGTCGTGATCTGATGGTACCCAGAGTACGCATCAAGGAAGCAGAGGATTTTGCACCCCGAGGTCGAGTCGACTACTTGATCTATACGCGGTAAAGGAAACGGATCCTTCGAACATGCTTTATTAAGACTAGTATAGTCAACACACATTCTCCATTTCCCATTCTTCTTTTTTTACAAGAATAGGATTGGCTAACTACTTGGGGTGATACACTTCCTTGATGAATCTAGCCACCTAAAGCTTCGAAATCTCCTCGCTGATTGCCCTACGCTTCTCCTCATCGAAGTGACGCAGACGCCGCTTCACCGGCTTGAAGCCCGGCCTGATCTTCAAGGTGTGCTCAATGACTTCCCCTAGAATGCCTGGCATGTCCAAGGGTTTTCACAGGAAGATGTCCTTGTTCACGTGGAGGAAGTCGATGAGCGCGCTTTCCTATTTGGGGGCGAGGTCCCGGCCAGCCGCTTGGAGTTGGGTGCATCCTTAGCGGTGGCCTCCTTGATGACTGCGAGCTCCTCGGAGGCAATGGTCGCAGTGGCGAGCTCGTAGCACTCCACCTTGCACTCGTAAGCGCACTCACCTAGGCACACTTATGCGCTAGTCGGTGGGACACCATCTTACCTAAGGGGATAGACGGAGAATAGACGGTGTGCCCCAAATTATGGCCGAACCACCTGAATAATATGGCCCACATGTGCCTATGATTATCTTTCAGACTTCTGATAGCTGCACATGCAAGTCAGACAACTCCGATAGTCTGTCGGGTGTCCTCAGGGAACCCAGAATTATCCACGATTTCTTTTGAGCAGTATCCATTATAGAACATTCCAGTATTACTATAGTTATACAATTATACAATAGATTACATCAGAGTAAACAGCGGAAGGCTTATAACCATAAGTTTACAACTATCAATGAGTTATTACAAAGTTAAAATTTAGCCAACAAGGCAGTAGGGTAGCATGATGGGTACCACTAATATCACACAAGAGAGAATTCACCCTGTCCAAGGGTGCACAACAAACTCTTCTACTGCTGGCTCTCACCTACAACAAGGGTTTAACAAACCCTGAGTATAAAGGTACTCAACAAGACTTAACCGACGAAAAGCAAAGACTCCAAGGATATGCAGGTTTAAGGGGAATCAAGGTAAGTCTGTAGCAAGAATCAAGATTAACTTTTGCAGAAAAGCTTACTAATGATTGATCCTTACTTTCAATGTTTTAGCTCAAGTTAAGTCATTACTAGTCTCTGGTTTACACCTGATCTAAACAACCACTTCTTTATCCATCTCATTCTGTGATCATAAGTATTAGAGTTTCATTTATTAACTACGATGTAGAGCAGAGAATCGAGTCTTCTCCGAGAAGCAACGACGATTTGAATTGATTGGGCTCAGTTGGGGTTTCCTTACCACATGACATATGCAGGTACCGGTCTCGAACCTACATACATAACCCTCAACCAGATCCTCCAAAGCGTGAACGGGTCCTGCACCACCTGAGAGTATAATACTCCACCTCCCAGTGCCACTCTCCTGGTGGATAACACCGGATGTGTACACGCTACTCTCACCATCTCTCCACTCCCAGTGCACGGTTAACCTTTTCGTATCAGAATAGCTGAGATGATAGGCTTACCAGAGTATGTGGTCAGTACTATAAAGTCTTGACTCACAATAGGTCTACAATGATCGGTCCTCAATCGACACAGGTGGGGCACTACGTTATGTCTCAATTCATGACGCAAGCAAAGAGTCCGCCCGGTCATAAATTAAATTCATCATTACTATCAATCACAGGGCATTCCCTGGTAAGAACTAGTGAGGCAACCATGTTGCTCAACTAAACTACTAAGCATCATTTAACCTACTATTACTAACAAGGTGTCAAGGATGGATATAGAAATATCAAGGCAGGTATGCAACAACAGATAATCACACAACTCCTATTTACTTAAATGCATCAAACATAAGACTTAAGTGCATAACATTTAAAATATAAGGAGATGGGTTTATGCTCCGGGGCTTACCTGCGATGTCGGGGTTGTCAGGCACTTCAGAAGACCACAACAAGATAACCAACTTCAGACGAAAAGAATTCCACTCTCGATCGCTAAACATAGATAAATATGCATGCTTAGAATGATGAGGTGCTAAGCATGTTTATGAAGAACAACAAGATTGACTTAACTTGAGTACAGCTTTCCTTCACATTTTAACTAGGTTAATTATTTCCCAAAGTAATATTAGTTATTATTATTAAAAAGTTAATCATGAGTAACACAATAATAAATAACTTGCCAAGGAACATTAAAGGTGAACATGTTCCCTGGTCTACACTCAATCCGAAATTACACTCAAATAAAGTTATGATTATTCTAAATAAACAAGTATTTACTAATTAATTAATTAAAGGCATAATTAAGGATATAATTACAAATTATCAAAACAGTACCATAATTTCGTGAAGGTTCATCTAAGAATATAAAACATTCCTACAAAGATTCATGATTTTTGGATAAATATTTTAGCCTATAAAAGTCATGGAAGTTGCATCTATTAATTAAAAGATATAATTTTAAATTATAGTAAAATTATTGAAACTACTCATATTATATTTTCCAAGGTTCAGTACAGTATGCAGAGGCTACACAAAATATTTCAGAATTTTATGATCATTCTATAATTTTATATCAATTATACAAGAATTTATACTATTCATAATTTTTAGAAAAAGGAAAACCATTTTTTCATTTCCTGGCCCACAACACTCGTTCACCTGGCCCACAACTAGACCCAACTCGCAGACGTGAGTGGCCCAAAGCCAATCTCGGGCCAGGCCAAAGCCGGCCATGGCGGTGCGAACTCCGGCCGACGGTTCCTCGCCGCCGGTGACTTCTCCGACGTCGCGGCTTACCCCAACAGGCTCAGGGCATCGACACAAGTCGTCCTAGGGTGAAAATGGAGCAAGAAGAGGTACGCAACAGACTCGCCGTCGGTCATGGCAGAGCAGCGGTGGCGTGCCAAGCATAGTGAGATGGTAGAGGTAGAGAAAGGGTGTGTAGCAATAGGAGCTCATCGTGGGTCTGCTCGACCACTCGGTGGAGACAAGGAAGTAGCGGAGATAGGACGCCGTCGTTGATGGTGACTGTGGCGGTGCTGCCGCCGTGGCGGAGCGGCGTTTGGCACGTCTGTGGCTTGAATCGACCAACGGTCACTCCGATGAGCACCACGACGACACGGGAAGCGCAGAACTGCAGCCGAGCAGTCGTGAGACTCCTCGGAGCGTGCTGGCCACAGTGAATTGAGCTGCGGCGGCGATGGCAGGGTGCCATGGCAGAATAACGGCGGCACGGCTGATTCCGGTGGGGTGAGGCAAGGCGAGTGGCTCAGGGAGATACGCAAGGTCGAGGCAATGCGGTGCACGTGAGGAATTGGCAAGAGAAGATGCGGCGGCGGCGGCAAATTTGGCGAGCTCACGAAGCTCGTCGGCGGCGAGCGGAAAGGGAAGAAGAAGAAGACGGCGATGTCGGGTACTTAACAGCGAGGGAAGATTCTTCTAGTTTCACCAGCTCCTAGTTGAGCTCTCCACGTGTCTAGCTGCGTATCATCGCGCGTGTGCGCGGTGGAGAAGGGTGACGGCAAGCGGAAAGGAAAAAAGAAGAAGAAGACGGCGATGTCGGGTACTTAACAGCAAGTGAAAATTCTTCTGGTTTCGCCAGCTCCTGGTTGAGCTCTCCACGCGTCTAGCTGCGTGTCACCGTGCGCGTGCGCGGTGGAGAAGGGTAGAGGCTCGTCGACAAGCTCCTCGATGGCAAGCTGCTTGCCTACTCCTGAAGCCCGACTGAAACGACTCCGTTTCTCCTTCTTTTTCTCCAGATTCCATTCAACAACTCACAATTCTCCAAGAACAAAACTTGTTCACCATAGTGCCAACTCCATCTTTGATTTAAGGATCCATACCCAAAACTCACTGGATCATTGAGATAAAGGAAGGAGAACAAAGGTACCTTAAAAGGACTTATACTGAAACAACATGTTTCAGTCTAGTGTTTTAAAAACTATCTTGGTGAATTAATTAGTGAGTAATTAACAAGCAACTCTCTCAACCAATAATACCATTGCATAGCACAAACTTTGTACCAACAAATGATACCATTCTTTGAACATATTTATATATGAAATTCATTTTAATAAATTCTCCAAAAATGAATCCAATAACTAAAACCCAGGACTTAGGTAAAACTGCCTAAGTGTTGGATTTCACTTTTGAGTTCAGTTTTGAGGGTCAAATTTTAGTGGTTAGCTCTTGATTTCATACCCCACCTTTGTTCCTAGTGTAAAGTACATGCTTTACACTACAAAAGTTATTGAGGTATAATTTCAAGTATTTTAATGAAATTCAAAAATACAAGTTCACAAGGTAGCTTAAAAAAGTTTTTGGTTAAAACACATTACACCACACATGCATTTGCATAACTAACAAAATAACATTGTTTTTAGTTAATGCAAGGCATAGTTAACTAAATGACATGTTTACATGCATGATGATGACATGACCAAGTTTTAGTGGTGCTTAACATTAGGGTTGTTACATAGATCCAAGGCCATGCTGCTTGAGGGAGGGACGTCAGGCGGCGACGAAGGCAGCAAGCGCACTTGGAGGAGGCTAGCGTCATACTTGGCCAGGAGAAAGGCGTGCTATGGGCACAACTGGAGACAACGGGCGGATGGTAGGAGGAGGGCGGGCAAAGACGATGGGAACAAGGTTGCATAGGCAACGATCATAGCCTAAAGGAGATAGAGGCAGCGCAAGGAGCATGGACGAGAGGAGACATGTGCTGCGGGAGGTGGATGGATAAGGTTAGATGGAGTGTTAACTTAGATCAGGAAGGATAAGGTGCAGTAGGTAAGGTGGACTAGGCTTTTTTAACACTTCTATTTCTATATAACTTTAAGTCCATAATTTGTTGTTTTTATTGATTTAATAAGATATATATATATATATATATATATATATATATATATATATATATATATATATATATATATATATATATATATGTGTGTGTGTGTGTGTGTGTGTGTGTGTGTGTGTGTGTGTAGGACACTAGAGAATGTCTAGGCGCGCCAAAGCTCTAGACGGGTCACCTATGGATACCACCTAGCATTTTTTCTTCTAGGTTTAATTGGATACATACTATTACAAATATCGCTGTTTGAAGAGATATACCATTACTATTCATGATATTAAAAATGTGCTATTATAATTTCACATAACTCTAAAATATACCACTACTTACCCCTTCTATGCATTTATCCTAATTTCTAGACTAAATTGCCTTTATCTTCTTCCTCAACTCCCTTTCCTCTCTCTTTCGTTTTGTACGAGATGCACCACTGCAGCGGCATGCTGACTGGTGTGTGTTGTACCCGCACGTGAAGTTTTTTTAACTCGGAAAGCTTGTTTCCATTAGACATCATCTCCAGCCAGGTCACTGGAGACCAGGTTGGAAACAAAAGTGGGGACTTGGTTCATGAATACAGTTGAACCTGAGCTAACCACGCTTGCCCCATACATTGCAAGGCAATCTGCCACTTTGTTGCAATTCCTCGGACAGTGCCGAATATCATAGTAATCGAATGATAAGCCAATGAAATCTCTAATTTGCCTGAGGAGGCTACCATCCACGCTTTGATCAAGGTCCAAAAAGTCAAGCTCCGCACCAATTCTGTCGCATCTGTCTCAAGGATAATTCTTGACATACCCAACTGCGCTACTCTCTATAGACTGTGCAAGGCAGCAAGAGCTTCAGCTTGAAAAGAGGTGGCCACTCTACAAAGATTGCCGCAGCCTCCCTTCAAAAAGTCATCGACATTGTTCCTTGCAACAAATCCCCATCCTTCCTGACTTGTAGCTGCACTAAAAGCGCCATCGATATTGATCTTATACATATCTTCCGAAGGAGGTTTCTACTTGTTTTGCCTGACCTGCTGCTGGGCTTTGTCTGTTTTCCTTCCCTTTTCAAATTGTGCCACATAAAAGACCACTAGAGAGCATACCTTAGAGCCTGTGATCCTGTTTTCCCCAGCATTCACCTTGTTCCTCGCCGACCACCATCTCCACGACAGAACAACAATTTATAGCTGGATTTGTGATGAGAAGGACCAAATCTTTTGCATCATGTCCCGACCAGAATGACAGGCTGCTAAGATCTGATTGTGCTTCTCTAAATTTAGACCCCTCTAGCACTCCTTCACTTCTTTGCATTTGAAAAAGAGATGACCAGCATCTTCATCTAGCCTGTGACACATGGGGCATAGGGTATCCTCCTTCATCTCTCTGCGAATCAAGTTCTGCCGGACCGCCAGGCTGTTATGAACTAAATGTCACATAAACATTTTAACTTTATTTGGAACGTCCATACCCTAGATTTTATCCCATGTGAACGCAAAGTCTCCCACTAGTCCTGACTCAGAACTTGCTGCATTTCTGTCTAGCTCATATTCTCTTCTTTGAACTGCCACTTTATATGCTGACTTTACTGAAAACATCCCTTTTTATTAAAATGCCATGCAGGTCTATCTTCCAAATCCTGATTCACTCTCAGTTTCAGAATGGCCTCAGCATCAAACTCTGAGAAAGTATCTTGCACTAAGGTCTCATCCCATGACCCGGAACCCGGGTCCATAAGGTTCACCACTCTTCTCAGCATTGTTGCCCCTCTGTATGTAGCAGGCTGTCTCATATTACCATGTGGTATCCATGGATCTATCTAGATGTTCACTGATTCACCATTACCTATTCACCAAATAATCCCTTCTTTAATCAGATCCACCTCTTTCAAGATGTTCCTCTAAGTATATGAGATCCCATCACGTGCCTCACACTGCAAAATACTATCATTGGGAAAATATTTGGCCTTTAGCACTTGACCAAAGAGCATATCGGGAGAAATCAGGAGCCTCCACGCTTGTCTAGCTAACATAGCAAGGTTGAACAAATAGAGATCCTGAAAGCCCAAACCCCTTTATTCTTAGGGAGGGTCAACTTATCCCATGCCAGCCAATGGATCTTATTATCCTTATCATTTTGGCTCCACCACCATCTTCCAATCATGGAGTTCAACTCATCACACAACCCTTTGATCAGCTCGAAACAGGACATTGCATAGGTTAGGATAGCTTGGGCCATTGCCTTTACTAGAATTTCCTTTCTAGCTTTAGACAACAGCTTCTCCTGCCACCCTTGAATGTGAAGCCATACTTTTTTCTTTATATACTCAAATGCTTTCTTCCTTGATTTGCCAATAGATACTGGCAGTCCTAGGTATCTCTTACTTTTTGCTTCTTGAACAATGTTGAAGGCTTGCCTCACCTCATCCTTATCAACAGATGCGGTGTTTGGGTTGAACAAGACAGCAGATTTATCCCTATTAATCATTTGTCCTGAGGTTCTCTCATAAACTTGTAGAAGCTCTTGTGCATCACCCTTGCATGCTCGCATCAAAATCAGTGAGTCATCTGCAAAGAAAAGGTGGTTAATCCTTGGAGCACCCCTGCATACCCTTATCCCCTCTATCCTTCCTTCCTCCTTCGCTTTTTGTAACATTGCCGATAAACCCTCTACACATAGAATGAATAGATAGGGGGACAAAGGATCCCCTTGTCGTAACCCCCTTTGTGGATTGTTATTGTTGGAATACTCCCCATTGACCTTAATACGATAGCTCACTGTTGTAACACATTTCATCACCATTTGCACCCACTTCACTGAGAACCCCAACCTTGAAATCATCTTCTCCAGAAAGGTCCACTCAACTCGGTCATAGGCCTTATTCATATCTAACTTAATAGCAGCCATCCCATTTCCCCCCCACTTCCTCTGATTAAGATAGTGTGTAAGCTCATAGGCTAACAAGACATTATCAGTAATTAGTCTACCAGGTACAAAGACACTTTGGGATGGTGATATGATCTCTGGCAGCACCAGCTTTAGCCTGTTTGCTAGCACTTTAGAAACAAGTTTATACACCACATTGCACAAGCTTATTAGCCTTAGATCCTTTAGCTTCTCCGATGAACTGGTCTCGGGATAAAGATGATGACAGTATCATTCCACCCGTCCGGCATAGTAGACCCATTCAGTACAGCCAACACTTCCTCTTTCACCATCTCACCCACCAGCGACCAGAACTTTTTGTAGAACACCGACAAGCCATCAGCCCCTGGGCCTTTAAGTTCACCCATATCCTTCAATGCTTCCCAAACTTCCTCTCACGAGAACGGTGCAGCCATGATTTCATTCATGTTCTGAGTGACTTTAACTTGAACACAATCAAGGACTTCCTCAGCATGGGTACCTGCTGTTGACATGAAGAGTTGCTGGTATTGGTTAGCAATAAAAGTCTTTAATAGTTTCCCTGCCACCTCTCTACCACCCTCATCCTTCAGTTTGTTTATTGTGTTCCTCTTCTTTCTTTCAGAGGTTCGGGCATGGAAAAAAATTTGTGTTATGGTCACCCTTAACCATCCATGTCGAATGAGCTCACTGCTTCCAATACACATGTTGCTGGTCCAGTAGGCGCTCTAGCTTGTACCGCAACAGGTGTTCCTAATTTATTTATTGTTGACGGTAATTAACTATCATTATAAACCGTCAACTAAACATATAAAAAGGATCAAAATATGATTCCCACCTTAGAATAGGGGTTCTACTAACAATTTCCACGAGTTTTGGTGAGTTGTGATTTTTTAGGGATTAAACAGGAAAATGCAGGAAAATGATATCTTCCCTGAGAAGGAACCCACACCTATCGGACTTATCTCCACGTCACGGCCACACAAGGACATTCTAGAAGGCACCAGAGGACTCCACAAGGCGACCCACCTCGACCTGCTGCCAGGTGGGGCCGACCGGCCCTAACCCTAGGCCGGCCGGCCTCCTCCCACATCGCCACGGCTCCTTCCTTTGCAAGCTACCTCTACCACCTCCTATGATGCATCTCAACCCTACGTGAAGGTTGGTTTCATCCAAGGGCCACGATTGATCCCCCAGGGCTATATAAAGCGGCCTCTAGACCCCAGGCCTCATTCAATCTCTCTAGATCAGTACCTCCAACAGAATTAGAAAACATAGGAGAAGGATTGAAGAGCCAGCGATTAAGAAGAAGAATAGTTCTCCCTCTAGTTTAGGAATAGAATCTAGTCTTGAATTAGAACTAGAAGAGAGAGAAGAGGAGATTTAGAAGGAGCTCCGGCCTGTCGGATCTTCTTCAACATCTTGTACCTGTGGATTCAAGTTATTCAAGATCTTGCATCTAGATCTCTCTGGTAATCAACGTCTATTTTCAAGTTATTCTTTTTGTTCATATTGTTCTTGAGGTCTGTGACTCATTTGAGTACTTTAATTCTAATAGCGCTAGGATTAGAGGAGTTAGAGGGTGTAAGCGCGGTGCTTAGACTTGATAGCTCATGAATGTACCCTATATTCTGGATTTCAGTGGTAGTTCGCAAGGGGGACTCTTATAGCCTTATTGATTCTTCTATAGCCCACTATCCCGTTTGTAGGACTAGTAGGATAATTTATTGGTAGGAGAATTCATACTCTGCTTATGACCTCCTATGACAATTTCCCCATCAAGAACACTATTAGCATTTCATACTTGAAGTAGAATTAGACAGCCTTAGTGATCCTCTCTACCTTCAAAATTCTCAGTCCTTGATAGCTACTCAAGGATTAAAGCTTAAGACTTAAGAAGACCATACTCTGTTCCTTTGGGTTCGATATTAAAACTGGGTCATCATGGTGAAGTGCTATATCGGTAGACATTATCTGTGCGCTTGCGGATAAAGTAGAGTGTGCATTAATTTATACCAACAAGTATTTCTGGCGTCGTTGCCGAGGAGCGGTGCTGAGTTCATCTTGAGTCAAGCTTAATCTTGTACTATATTTTTATCTTTTTATCCATGGATTTCTTAGAGCCATCCACTAGCTCCACAGATTCCATTCCACTCAACTAGTATATCTACCCCACCATAGTAGACTTAGAGCTCCCAAAATCAGCTAAGCCTATTCTTTCTGAGAGCTATGAGCTACGACCATATTTGGTAGAAATGGTTAAGAGCCAATCCTTTTCAGGCAAGGAAGATGAAAATCCTCACATTCACCTAAACGAGTTCGAACAGACCTGTGCATGCCTACACATTACAGGGATGTCCGATGAAACCCTAAGATGGAAGCTTTTTCCTTTCTCTTTAGAAGGGAAAGCTAAAACCTGGTATGATCGAACCGCACCAAGTAAGGATGGAGATTGGAAAGCTTTATGTTCTAGCTTTTGCTTAGAATTCTTTCTAGTTTCTAAAATCATTTACCTACGCTTAGAGATATTGTCCTTCACACAAGAAAGTGATGAGTCTCTAATTGCTGCCTGGGAGAGATTTGATACTCTTATCCTCTCTGGTCCATCTTTATCTATCTCAGACCCTATTCTTGTTCAACATTTTTATATGGGCCTGAATAGAGAAACAACTACATTTCTTAACTTAGCTTCAAATGGATCCTTTCTGCATACCCCAGCTACTAAAGCAAGGGAATTACTGCTCAACCTTTCACAAATTACTCCTACCTATGAAGCTAAGCCACCACAAGAACTTGTAGAAAAACAAATAGCTGAGCCTGAATCCTTTCCTAATCCATATCAACTTTTAGCTATAATTCCTGATACAGGGGAGACCCCAGTTTCAGCGAATGTGTTTGAATTCGAGGATGAATATTCTTTTGAATTTGGAAATACCTCGAATTATCACCTTATAAGGAAGCCTCAGAAATCAAAACCTTATCCTAAAGAACTTTTGCAGTTTACTGAACACACTTTCCTTACAAAGACTATGAAAAATGTAGCTTCTGTACTAAGCCATGAATGGTTGGAAGAATCAGAGCTTTCTTCTGAAGTGATTCGCCTAGATTCACCTTCCACTTCCATTCAATGCCAAATTAATCTAGAACCTTTCGAAGCTCTTTATAATCCTGTTGTGGGTGTCAACATCATGTCTGCATCTTTTACTCAAGATTTATTGAGTTACATGCCATTGACCCCAACAACAAAATTGTTAAAAAGCCCCTCAGGATATATTCTTCCTAGTTTGGGAATTTTATATGTCCTACCTATCGTGGTAGATGGAACTCTAGTGCGTATGAGCTTTTATATCTATGACATCATTGAATTCGACCTTCTAATAGGTCAACCAATCCAAAGACTTCTTCTCGAAGGTCAAATAGGGAAATTAAATATTTGTCTTGGGAAAAATCTTCAAAAATCCATACCAATCATTCACTCCCTAAATACTGAGAGTGATCCATGTCCTGAGATAGATCCTATGAAAGAAATTAAGGAAGCATCCCTTGAAACTTTAAAACAACCTAAGCTTAAAGAAGATGCTGAATTCTTCATAGAGGGAGAAGATCATCCTTTTGTTCCTGATCCTTTAGACTTCCTTGAAGAACCACCTAAACCTCCCATAGAGTTAAAACCCCTACCTGCTGGCCTTAGATATGCTTTCTTAAACAATGATCTAGAATCTCCCGTGATCATAAATGATAAACTTTCTCAAGAAGAGACATTTCGTCTGATCACTGTCTTAGAAAAGCAGAGATTAGCTTTTGGCTATTCACTCCAAGATCTTAAGGGAATGAGCCCTGCTCTTTGCACTCATCGCATTCATACTGATCCTAATGCTACACCTTCTAGAGAACCTCAACGAAGACTTAACAATGCGATGAGAGAGGTAGTAAAGAAAGAGGTTTTGAAACTCTTGGACGCCAGGATTATTTATCCTATGTCACATAGTGAGTGGGTGAGCCCTGTTCAAGTTGTGCCTAAGAAGGGAGGCATGACTGTAGTTAAAAATGAGAAGAATGAGTTAATTTCACAAAGAACCATCACTGGTTAGAGAATGTGTATAGATTACAGGAAACTTAATAAGGCAACAAAGAAAGATCACTTTCCGCTGCCTTTCATTGATGAAATGTTAGAACGTTTAGCAAATCACTCTTTCTTTTGTTTTCTTGATGGGTACTCTGGATATCATCAGATTCCAATCCACCCAGATGATCAAAGCAAAACCACTTTTACATGTCCATACGGAACTTATGCTTACCGTAGAATGTCTTTTGGATTATGTAATACACTTGCCTCTTTTCAAAGATGTATGATGTCTATATTTTCTGATATGATCGAAGAAATTATGGAAGTTTTCATGGATGATTTTTCTGTCTATGGAAAAACTTTTGATGATTGTCTTGAAAATTTAGACAAGGTTTTGTAAAGATGTGAAGAAAAACACTTAGTCCTTAATCGGGAAAAATGTCATTTCATGGTTAGAGAGGGAATAGTGCTGGGACACTTAACTTCTAAACGTGGAATTGAGGTAGATAAAGCTAAAATTAAAGTAATTAAACAACTACCTCCTCTTGTTAATGTCAAGAGGATTAGAAGTTTTCTAGGCCATGCTGGATTTTATCGTCGGTTTATTAAAAACTTTTCTTATATTGCAAGACCGCTTACAAATCTATTGGCTAAGGATGTACCCTTTGAATTTGATAATTCATGCTTGAAAGCTTTTGAAACTTTGAAACTCGCACTCACTTCTGCACCAATCATTCAACCACCGGATTGGTCATTGCCTTTTGAAATTATGTGTGATGCAAGTGATTATGCTGTAGGAGCAGTGCTAGGACAATATAAAGATAAAAAGCATCATGTAATTGCTTATGCTAGCAAAACTTTAATAGGACCTCAACTTAATTATGCTACTACTGAAAAAGAACTCCTGGCTGTTGTTTTTGCTATTGATAAGTTTAGATCTTACTTGGTTGGAGCTAAGGTGATTGTTTATACTGATCATACTGCACTTAAATATTTGCTCACTAAGAAAGATGCTAAACCACGTTTGATTAGATGGATTTTACTACTCCAAGAATTTGACTTAGAAATAAAAGATAAGAAGGGAGTAGAAAATTCTGTTGCTAATCACTTGTCTAGAATGCAATTTAAAGATCCACAGGAATTGCCCATAAATGATTCACTAAGGGATGCCATGCTCTTTCAAGTTAACAGATCTGATCCCTGGTATACAGACATTGTCAATTTTATAGTTGCAGGTTATGTACCACCAGGTGGGAACAAAAAGAAGCTCATTTATGAAAGTTGCATTCACCTATGGGATGAGCCGTACCTCTTCAGAGTATGCTCAGATGGGTTACTCAGAAGGTGTGTACCAGTGGAAGAAGGACTCAAGATCATTGAACGCTGTCACTCGTTACCATATGGAGGACATTATGGAGCATTCCGAACACATGCAAAAATCTGGGAAAGTGGATTCTTCTGGCCAACCATGTACCAAGATACAAAGGACTTTGTCTGGAGGTGTGGATCATGTCATAGGCATGGTAATATCAACACCAGAGATGCCATGCCACTCACCAACAACCTTCAGATTGAGCTCTTTGATGTCTAGGGAATCAATTACATGGGGCCGTTTCCAAAGTCAAGAAATTGCGAGTATATCTTAGTTGCGGTCGACTACGTCTCCAAATGGGTAGAAGCCTTACCATGACATGCTGCGAACGCCAAGAACTCTAAGAAGATGTTTGAAGAAACCATATTTCCAAGATTTGGAGCACCCAGAATAGTAATTAGTGATGGAGGAACCCACCTCACTGGTAAGAACTTTCGCAAGTATCTGTCAAAACATGGGATTCGTCATAACGTTGCTACTCCTTATCACCCCCAGACAAGTGGCCAGGCAGAAACATCGAATAAGCAAATTAAGAATATTCTACAGAAGACAGTCAACGAGATGGGAACGATGTGGAAAGATAAGCTTCCTGATGCACTATGGGCCTACCGCACAACCTACAAGACACCATTAGGAATGTCCCCCTATCAAATCGTCTACGGAAAGACTTGTCACTTACCAGTAGAACTTGAATTCAAGGCCCACTAGGCGATCAAGAGATGGAACATGGATTTAGAAGCCGCAGGAGTTAGAAGAAAAATGCAACTATCAGAACTCGATGAATGGCGTGAACGAGCATACCACAATGCGAAGATTTACAAAGAAAGAACCAAAAGGTGGCATGACAAAAGAATCAAGAAGAGTTTCACTCTAGGAGACAAGGTACTACTTTTTAATTCCAGGGTAAAGCTATTTGGACATAGAAAGCTACGAAGCAAATAGGAAGGACCTTTCACGGTGGTGGCAACTTCATCACATAGAGCAGTAACACTTCAAAATAATGAAGGTACGTTATTCAAGGTAAATGGACAACGCCTTAAATTTTTTATAGAATCTGACAAAAGTCCTGAGGAGTTGGATGTCATCCAATTCCTCGTTTTTCCTTAAATATTATATATCTGCCACCTTCGATATGTTTCGTACACCGAGGGATAGTTTTTAGAGGTTAGTTAAGAGTTATTAGGCGCCATGAGAAAGTTAGTCGTGAAATCTCCTGAGGATAGGCCGACCGGCCCCACCCCCAGGCCGACCGGCCTCCTCTGGGCATGGTTCGCCCCGCGTCGCCTCTCGAGTCCCTTCTTATCTTATCCTCTTGACAGTTATGCAGCCATGATCTGCAAATTTTTCGTCCCTCATACCGAAGCCATCCAATCTAGATTGAACCCTTCTGCAAGCTGATCCGGACTATAAAACCAGACCCCTGCCTGCCCCTAGACTCATAACTTTCCATCTACGAAGCCTCCAACCAGCAGCGAAGCTCTCTTCCTCCTCTAATGGCCAGCCAACGCAGCAACAACTCCAATGAGCGCAACTCCAACAACAGATCAATGTCTCTCGCCATTGTTCCACCAAAACCGCTCGCCGTTGTTCCGCCAAAGCCTCTTGCCACCAGCCATCAAAGGAGATCATCCTTGCATCCTCAGGAACTCAGCGGGAGCACCCTCCGCAACAATCTTTCTACACCCACAAAGTTTCTACGCTTAGGCTAGAGCCACCTCCTCTGTGCCACACTGTCATAGACAGATCTCGCCAGTTTAACGTGTCTTCTTCCTCCCAAGCCTAATGAGATGCTGACGGGGTTGAAGACCAACAAGTTTGGAGATGTAACCTACGCCAAATACAAATCCACCACTCCTCGTCCTGCTTTCAAAGGAGTTAGAGCCAACCCAAATCAGATTCATGTCACTCCTCCTACGAAGAAATCTTCATCGTCTTCTTCCTCTTCTCGCGAGCCTAAGCAGCCTAGAGTTGCCACAGTGCAGCTAGAGAAGATGATAGAAGAGCAAGGGATGGAGATAGAAGATCAAAAAGAGAAGCTACAAGAACATGAGAAGAGGATATATGATCAAGAGAAGATGATAAACTCCTTAGATAGAAGGCTAGGTGAGCAGTGGCAACTGCTCACCCGATTGAGAGAATCCAGCTCTATGACTGATCAGACTGTCGAGCAGACTCGAGGCCTAATGGCTACGCTAGCTGACACGATGGGAAAGTCTAATGCTAGGATCGATAAGCTAGTCATCAGGCAGAAAACACTAAAATTCTTGCAAACACTCTATGCCGTAGACTTGATGAGTTAGAGAAAGATGAAGAATAGAGAGAGTATGAGTTAGTAGATTGATAAGGCACATAGTCGTTTGAGTGTGTGAGTTTTATTAAAAGTGAGATTTATTATTTAGAGTTATCAAGGTTTTATAGTGTGAGAGTTCTATTATTAGCTAGATATGTAATAAGTGCCTTAAATGATATCAATAAAGTTTTATTAGAGTCAAGTGTTTTCTATCTTTATTATTATTTGGAATATTTTGTCTTGTCTCCACATGTCGCGCTTAAAAGAAAACATGAAATAAGTGTGGGGGAAGACCACGGGATTACCAGAGAAGATTCAGTCGTGAAAATAAAAAAACACAGAAGCAAACATCGCCAAGACCTCGCACGATGAAGCGGGCCTCGACTGGGCCTCAGCCTAGACCGATTGGCCCCAGGGCCAGGCCGACCGGCCCCCTATCGCCATGCCTTGCCTCCTCCTTCGTCCACGGTTCGATACACATTTCATACATTCTATTTTTCACTATTTAATCTTCTATTTTGAATTAAATTAAGAATTCCCTGAATAAACACATGATCTATTAATCCTGATTAAAGGAATGAATTAATTTGATATAATTTAAAGATAGACTCACACAACACTTTTTCTAAAAGTCTTGTTACTGTTGAGAACCTTTTTAGGGACCCCGCATTGCTTAAGTTGTTGTGGGATATGAGATAGTAGAATAAGAGAACCTAAATCTTTAAGTCTTGTTCTGGGAGAACTTTTATTTTTAAACTTGCAAAATTAATAGTTTCACTTCTCCTTTGTAGTTGAGTAATATCCTACCAAAGCCTTACATGATAAATTTTTAAGACCAGCTTATAAGCCTTTTATTTTTGTATTGAGTTTTGTCAAACCTTGTTGACCTGTGTCGAGATATTTTTCATGCTCCCAAGATCAAGATCACTTACACTCCACGTACATCTGCTATTCCTACACTAGGAGTACGCAAAAACATGCCTTACCATTCAAAAATATTTTATAGGTTGAATAAATGCTCTAAGTTCTTTGATCAATATCTCTATAAGTTTTCTGATACAAGCAAAAAAAAGACTTAGGCTATGAAAAAAAGATAGGTAAGTACTTAGAAAAAAAGAGAAAGAAGAAGAAAAACAACGATAGCCCATGATCTTAAAAGCCTCTGTATAATTTTTCAATTCTTCAAAACAGAGAGATATACACTCAAAGGAGCAAAGTAGAAATAAGTTAGCCACTATATACCACACACATGCACATCTTGATCTAAGAGTATGACAATTCCCTCTGTGGGTCCGAGTTTTTACCTAACAATAAATGCAAGGTAAAAGTGCTACATCCTTGATCATACCTTTCACTCCAGATACAACTTTTAGAGATAGGATGGTTTAAGGCACCAGTCATTTATGCCTTGGAGAGGATTCCATAAATACTACATATGAGTGACTTGAGTGAGCTATATAGGGAGAAGGTGAACTATGCTTTTATTTTAAACTTGTGGAAAAATCTCCAATTGACTTGACTGACAGGAAGAAGGTGATCAAATTTAAGCTGTTCTATTCTTCAACTACCCAAAGTGTTGTGGTAGACACATTGAATCCCGCAGTATAGGTATGACTGGGAGAGGTCTAGTGTTGATGTCTTATCTTAAAGTTATGTCTTGAGGTAATTCAACCTTTACTCGAGAACGAGCAAAGACTAAGTGTGGGGGAGTTGTTGACGGTAATTAACTATCATTATAAACCGTCAACTAAACATATAAAAAGGATCAAAATATGATTTCCACCTTAGAATAGGGGTTCTACTGACAATTTTCATGAGTTTTGATGAATTGTGATTTTTCAGGGATTAAACAGGAAAATGTAGAAAAATGATATCTTCCATGAGAAGGAACCCACGCCTATCAGACTTATTTCCACGTCACGGTCACGCAAGGACATTCTAGAAGGCACCAGAGGACTCCACAAGGCGGCCCACCTCGACCTGCTGCTAGGTGGGGCCGACCGACCCTAACCCTAGGCCGGCCGGGCTCCCTCCCACGCCGCCACGGCTTCTTCCTTTGCAAGCTGCCTCTACCGCCTCCTATGATGCATCTCAACCCTACGTGAAGGTCGGTTTCATCCAAGGGTCATGATTGATCCCCCAGGGCTATATAAAGCGGCCTCTAGACCCCCAAGCCTCATTCAATCTCTCCAGATTAGAACCTCCAACAGAATTATAAAACATAGGAGAAGGATTGAAGAGCCAGCGATCAAGAAGAAGACTAGGTCTCCCTCTAGTTTAGGAATAGAATCTAGTCTTGAATTAGAACTAGAAGAGAGATAAGATGAGGATATTTAGAAGGAGCTCTGGCCTATCGGATCTTCTTCAACATCTTGTACCTGTAGATTCAAGTTCTTCAAGATCTTGCATCTAGATCTCTCTGGTAATCAACGTCTATTTTCAAGTTGTTCTTATTGTTCGTATTGTTCTTGAGGTTTGTGACTCATTTGAGTACTTTAATTCTAGTAGCGCTAGGATTAGAGGAGTTAGAGGGTGTAAGCGCAGCGCTTAGACTGATAGCTCATGAATGTACCCTATATTCCAGATTTCAGTGGTAGTTCGCAAGAATGACTCTTATAGCCTTGTTGATTCTTCTATAGCCCACTATCCCGTTTGTAGGACTAGCAGGATAATTTATTGGTAGGAGAATTCATACTCTGCTTATGACCTCCTATGACAATTTTCCCATCAAGAACACTATTAGCATTTCATACTTGAAGTAGAATTAGACAGCCTTAGTGATCCCCTCTACCTTTAAAATTCTCAGTCCTTGATAGCTACTCAAGGATTAAAACTTAAGACTTAAGAAGACCATACTCCGTTCCTTTGGGTTCGATATTAAAACTGGGTCATACTGGTGAAGTGCTACATCGGTAGACGTTATCTGTGCGCTTGCGGATAAAGTAGAGTGTGCATTAAATTATACCAACATTTGTCCTTGAGAGATGACTGCCCTCCTGCACCTCTCCATCTCCCTTTTGGCGACAAGCTCTTTCTTTCCCCTTTTGGTCTCTTCGATACTACTACAGTTCAGAAGGGCGAAAAGGAGGTGACCGGTCGTTCCGACGGTGATTTCGCCGGTCCTCTTCCTCTTCGCCGGTCGATGTGGCGTCAAAGAGAGAGATGGGCTGGGGAATCGTCGTTTGGTTGTATATAGACTAGGTAGGTGCCTATCTAGGTCTAGGGTTTGCTCGCCACCGGTCGATGGCGGAGCTAGGTTTGGGCGGGAGGGTGTACCTCTGCGGCGAGTTTTTCCTGTGGTGTCGGCGAGGCGGAGGCATCGACGACGACAGGGAATAATCTCTCTCGACCTCTCCTTCACCCCGACGGCGTTCTTTTTCGGCGCTTACAGCGAGGTCGGCGAGTTCTGTCTAGGAGTCCGGGGCCGGGGCTTCATCGTCTTCGCTAGGTGATGGTGTCGCTGGCCTCTTTTCTTTTGGATGCAGAGATGTCTATGGGTGTTGTGGTTGCTGGCCAGCTAGATCTGGCTCAATCCCCCTTCGACGGCGGTGGTCGTCGGCGGTGTGTCCAAATCTGGGAGTTGGAGGAGTTGGGGCGCGGCCCCTGTCGATGGACGTTCGCCGTCGGCTTCATCCTGTCATCCGTGACGGGTGTCAACTTCGACTCCGCTCAAAGCCTTTGCGCGATGGGACCCCTCCAGCTCAAGGTGGTGCTCGTCTTCTTCTGCGGCGGCAGTGGCCGGCGACGAGGAGGACGACCACTGGTGGTTCACGGAGATTCAAGAGGCTTTGATGTAGTTTTTTTTTCTTTTTTAGATCTTCGTGTTGTTTGGTTGCGACAGTTGTTTCTGCATCTTCGTACGTGTCTGTATTCGTACGTTCATATGTATGTTTTCCTTACTTGAAATGCAGATACGTTTTATCAAAAAAAACTCTCTTTTAGTGTGTTTGATCCTTTTCTCCAAAGCCCCAGAACCTCCCAGGCCCAATGCCACCGGAAGCTGCTGAGAGAGAGGGGTAAGGTTAGAAATTTCTGGACTAAATTGCCCTTACCTGCACGCTAACGTTGCTCGACCCTTGGCCCGCCGCCTGGACTCATCTCGTCCGCGGCCGATCTCCTCCATCCGCTCGCCGCGCCGCAACCCGGAGAGGAGACTGCGCTCGGTCGAGCACCACCTGGGGCCCAGCGTCCTCGCGACCATCTCCGGCACGGCGTCCGCCCTCTGCAGCCCCGGTGTCCCTGCGACCGTCGCTGCTGTCCTACTTCGCCACTCGCCACTTTGGCCGGCGACGAGCACCACCAGGACACTAGGTATTCCCTCCCCTTGGTCCTCCCTTCCTGCTGTGCGAAGCCGTGCGCCCAAACCTTAACGTAATTCATAGGTAAAAGAATCGTGCGCCCAAACCCTAACATACTATTCGTAATCCGATCTGAATCTAATTACAGGTGTATATGCATGTATATGGCTACTAACTCCGATTGCATTGCAAAAATTATTGGGTGTACATGTGTACACCCATGTCCTTACCTTAACTGGGTCCGCCCCTGCTCTCTCCTCCCCAGATCGAGCTCCTACGACTTGGATGTGTAACTTCTACTCATTGGATGTGCTTGTAGTAGCATACTGAGAGTAGCATGTTTTGTCTGATGGTTAAAGAACCGCCTTTATGCTATGCTGAATTTATTTAACCTGCAGTCCCTTTATGCATGAGGTTTATTTAGCGTCTGTCAGAGAGCAATTTCTCCTGCTTTAATTAGCTCAGTAGACTTTGCTGTTTGTTCCAAGTTAGTTCAGCTGCTCTCAACTCTGACGGTCACATGTTTGAGTCAGTCAGTTGGCTTGGAATTTTCAGTGTGCCTCACAATCACAAGGTCTAGTACACAAGATGCTGCTTATTAGAGTTTCTGAAAATTAAAGAACCGCAGAACATTTGGATTCACTAGCTAGCATTCTCCAGATAGAACATTTGCATCCATCAGAATATCATATCATGCGAAACACCACAAATAGCTTAGTTGAGACCTTATTTATCATGTATTTATTTTCTCCTCTACTTTTCTTCTTAGGGATTTTACGGTACCCTATACTACTGGTATGAGGATTCTAGTATGCAAGTATGCGCCTGTACTGTCCATAGCTGCATGACTGTTGGCTGTTGCACACAGCCATTCAAAACTGTGATTAATTCTGAAGTTTTTTTTTTCAGTTAGGGAATAGGGATTGGCGATGACTACCGATGCTAGCATTTCTGTATTTCTTGGTCTATTAACTGTTCTGTGACTAGCTGTTCGCCGATGATGTAGTGTTAGTTGATGAAAGCCGAGCGGGGGTAAATAGGAAACTAGAATTGTGGCGGCAGACCCTTGAGTCTAAAGGTTTTAGAGTAAGCAGAACTAAAACCGAATACATGAGATGCGACTTTGGCACTGCTGCACAGGAGGAGGGAGACGTGAGTCTGGAAGGTCAAGTAGTGCCTAGGAAAGATACCTTTCGGTATCTGGGATCGATGCTACAAAGGGATGGAGATATTGATGCGGACGTTAGCCATAGAATCCAAGCAGGGTGGATGAAGTGGCGCCAAGCTTCTGGCATTCTCTGTGACAAGAGGATACCACAAAAGCTAAAAGGCAAGTTTTATAGAACAGCGATTAGACCCGCTATGTTGTACGGAGCAGAATGCTGGCCCACAAAGAGAAGACATGTCCAACAACTGAGTGTTGCAGAAATGCGTATGTTGCGTTGGATTTGTGGTCACACAAGGATGGACCGAGTGCGAAATGATGATATTCGTGATCGTCTAGGGGTAGCACCTATCGAAGAGAAGCTTGTCCAACATCGGTTGAGGTGGTTTGGCCATTTACAAAGGAGACCTCCAGAGACACCAGTGCATTATGGAGTTCTAAGTCAAGATAATAAGGTGAGGAGAGGCAGAGGAAGGCCAAAGTTGACTTGGGAAGAGACAATAAAAAGAGATTTGAAAGAATGGGATATACCTAGAGACCTATGTCTGAATAGGAGTGCTTGGAAAACGGCTATTGACGTTCCTGAACCGTAACTGACGGTGTTTGTTGGGTCTCAACTCTAGCCTACCCCAACTTGCTTGGGACTGACAGGCTTGGTTGTTGTTGTTGTTGTCAAGTACTTGAGTACTACTTGTCTATTGACACAACAAGAACGGCTATATGCAACGCATTTGTTGTCTATTGACACAACGAGAACGTCTATATGCAGTCCCGTTCTGTCGGCGTACCACGGCTGACGGCTGATGCCCTGCAGATCCAGCAAAGGCAACGCTGAGCAGCCCCTACGACTTTGACTGGCCTGCGACCTGTGGATCTGTGCCAGCCCGTTGATTGAGCTACCTGCTCCAGCCCGAGTAGCCTGTGTTTAATGTATGGTTGGCTGAAACTTACGAAAAAGCTAGCTAAGGAAACAGGGCCAAAGTGAGCTCCAGAAAACAAAAAGAAAGGAGCGCCATGGAGAAAGGTGACGTGCGGGTGGACCTCGACAAGCTCCCCATCAAGCGCCTTGAGGCCATTGACGAGATTGGTAACGAGCACTACCCACCGTAAGTTTGCTGACAACCCGTAATCTCTTCCTCTCAAATCCACCAGGAACTCACGCGCTTTTCCTTTCCTCTGCTTGCTGGGCGGTGTCTGCGGTTGTAGGGACACTAGCAACGAGGAGCAGCGACTCGCGGCCATCCGCCGGATTGACTTCTCCTGGGTCATAGAGAAGGATGCAAAGAAGGCCAAGAAGGCGGCTGAAGCTGACACTACCCAGCAGGCATGGCCTTGGCAGGGCCTTATGGAGAGCCTGCAGCAGGCACATCAGGAGCTCTCCGTCGTCATAGACCTCATTGGCACGGTTGGTAAATGCAGATGTGCACCCAATTTCAGTCCCTGCGAATGCAATGCTGGCGATCACTTATGACTATGTTGAAAATTATGCCTCAGGTGGAGGCTAATGATGCTGTGGCAGTCGCCTCGACAACGAAGCCCAAGTCGCAGCCAAATGAAATACTTGTTGACATGGCAGTCTCTGCTGCCACCAAGCTCCAGCGCCTTAGGGTATGTTCCGTACCGTGGCTACCATGTGTAATTAGATAGCATTTTCAAATCAATGGAATGAATGCATGGAGCTCTTTAGACTATTGCAACAAAGAAAACCAGAGCTGAAAGGAACTGTAAAAAAGAATGCTTCTGTAATTGACATTTCAAGCTCTGCTGTTTACTATTGTGCTTACTGCCGTAATATTCATTTGTGCCTTTTGGGATCTCTCAGCATTTGTCATGGTACTTCAAACAATCTGCTAGGACAATGGAGCAACAGTTCCAAAAGGAGACTAGGTTCTACAGCTCCTTAATAAGGTAGTTACTGCTGTTGAAGTTTTGAATGTAAAAAGCTGTTAAAAAATTGAAGCTGTTGACACAAAGCACTGATGCATTTGCAGATTGCAGCAGAACTGGAAAGTGAAGCGGCAGCGGGCTGTTGGGAGTCCAGGAAGTGAAGGCTTCATGTTTGATCTAGTTGATAGTTCTCAGCTAGACACAACAATAATGCCTCGATTATCACCATTATCTTTAATTCCGATTGATCAAGACTCGTCAGGCACTTTGTCTGTGCAAATACCACAGAAGTCTTTCCGTTCCTTGAGCCTTCAGTTTCGTGGAGACATAGCCAATAATGCAGAAAGCAGTGCTATCAAAAAGAAAGAAGGCACATTAACCAACACAACTACTGAAGCCGAAAAGGATGTTTTGGAGAATGATGATGTCTATAAGTCTATCAAACATGCACATTCCATCCTTCGTGACATCCACAAGTCCATATTTGAGGAGCAGGTGGGTTAAATGCCTATGATTTTCACAAAGTCCTCTGACTAACTAGAGCACCATGTATAGAAACCATTGTAGTCTTCACCTTGCTGTTTTCCTTACTTTTACCTGCACCATCGCACTTGATTTAGTGCATATCTCTTGTAGGTATTTGATATGGTGATCCGGGAGACATTTATCCAATCTCAAGGCATCAATGTTACTGGGGTGTGCGAAGATTTTCTCCAATTAGCGATTGGCCAGGAGTGTTCTTTGTGCCTTTCACTTGAGCTCTCTGGACAGAATAGTAACTCAGGAACAGTAGGGCAGGAAGATTATATGGATACAGATTATACTGGAAATCTTGCAGTAGCCACTGTAAATGGGAAGGAGTCTTCAAATAAGGATGTGAGAGGGTTTCCTAACCCCAAATGCTTAGAAATTTACCTGCTACATATGTTCCATGAAAACATTCTTAGGAAACTCAGGGAGAAATCTCGTCATATGGTTCGTTACCAGGGTTCTGCTCAGGCTGCACCTGACGATTGTGGCCTGCTAAGTCATTTTTGCATGACAGTGTCTCACAGGATATTTTCTAACAAAGTACATTTGGAGCTGGAAAGTGTGGTAGGACTACTCTACACTTGTCAATTAATATAATTTTATAGTAGGCTGGCATTGCGACTTCCTTTCACTAATGCAGGTTAGTAGGGTTCCATATCTACATCTGCGTTCCCTTCCTACATGGCATTCTCGGACGTCTTCCTGGTCTCTCTACTTGAAAGTTCCTCAGCCTATCCTGTCCACAGATCGAGCCAGAAAGGCTTCAGACCATCACGAGCTGAAGTACAAATCCAGGTCACAGTTTAGTACAAAGGTGATCTTGAAAGATGGCCAAATTAGTTTAATGGGTGAGGGCGCTCCAAGCATTGCTGGATCGTTGACTGGGAAGCCATCTGATGGACGTCTGATAAATAGTTACAATTGTGACTTGGAAGACCTCCCAATGATGCTTCTGCAGCAGGTGATGAAACGCTCCCCCCTCTCTCTCTCTCTTTGGTAGATCTGCATGATGGAAATTGGAAAATTGCTTGTCTACTTATTTCTTATATCTCAAGAAAAGTTTGCCAAAGAATATATTCTTTGCATAGCTCTAATGTTGAATCACTGCACTCTAATTATTGCTGTGTTATGCCCTTTTGTAATACCTTTGTCCATTACCAGTTCCATGCAAATTCTGCAAGCTATTTGCAGTGCTCAACCTTATTAGTTTGATAACTTATTATTTTGTATATCTGCAGGTTGCCAGTCAAGTAATCCACTGGCTTCATGATGAAGCAATGGTTCTTGGGATGAATGTGACTAGAGATTTCCTGTGCCTGTACTTTGATCTTGACCAAGGCGAAACACTTGCCCTAGTGGCACATGTTGATCTGGATGACACATATGGCTGCATCTCATGGTACCTCACTGTTGATCACCCAATGGAGGAGGGGAAGATGTCAGCAGATAGTCCAGAGTTAGAGAAGCGTAGGTTTTTGGGGTACCTTTCACTGGAAGTGCTTTACTCTACCCTGATGGACCTGATAAAATTGTGCAGCACAGGTGTCCAGCACTGAGACTCGGAGTGATCAAATTTGCGCCTCTTGATCGACATAAGTGGATGAAATGATGTATATTCGTGCTGTATTTGAGAGCATGTAAATTGAAGCATTATGTGTACCTGATGTGTTTGCTATGTGAACGATAATGCATCGCTAGCCTTTTTGTTAGGGCCTGTTTGGATTCTTTGGTCTAAAGATCATTTGGCTAAAGTTGATGGCAAAAACTTTAGACCACTTTAACTCACCGGTGTGATCTAAAATATTTTTAGGTTGTCTAAACTTTAAACAAGGCCTCAAGAGAAAGTGGTATGAAGTTTAGTGTCTAAACTTTAGACTGTGAGATCATGAGCCTTGACACGAAAGAGGAATTCAAGGAGGAGCCCTTGTTTTTTCATGTCTTAAATCTAACACTAATCTTTTTCTGTTTTTATTATTATCTTAAGTTCCTGTTTCCGGCCAAATTAAGCCAGGTCGTGATCTCTCTCTCTTCGTGATCTCTCTCTTTCTCTCTCCGTCGCTCCTCACACGCATCACTTCCCTCCCCGGCAGCAGCTCGAGCAGTCGGCCGTAATCGAAGAGGATGATGGACCCAGGACGTTCGCATCGCTCAACCGAATAGTTTTAGGGACGTTCGCATCGCTCAAGCTCAACCGAAGAGGAGGAACCCATCCCGGTTTTAGGATGTGCAATAAAAACGTTAACATGTTTTTTTAGGGCGTGTTTAGATGTGAAAATTTTTGGAGAAAAGTTCCTGCAGCACTTTTCGTTGTTAGTTGGCAAAATTTATCTAACCATGGACTAACTAGGCTCAAAAGATTCATCTCGATATTTACAGACAAACTATGCAATTAGTTATTTTTTTACCTACATTCTCCATGCATACGTCAAAGATTCGATGTGACAATTACTATGTAAAATTTTGTTTGACTCTTTTTAGGTATGTAAACAGGCCCTTAAGGGAAAAACGTTAACATGTTGTAACGTCTGACGCGAAAGCAATCCCACTTCCCCGTCCTTATTCTGCTCCAACCAAAAAAAAAAAGGTTCCCCGTCCTTATCAAAAAAAAAATCCCACTTCCCCTTGTCCTTCACTTTCCCTTTTCTCGGCAGTTTCTCCACAGGTCCCCCAAAACCCCCACCAAAACCTCTCGCCCCTCCTCTCTCTCTCCGCCTCCGGCGCTGTTTCCATCCATCTCTCGCCGCGCGGGTTCCCCGATGCCCTCGCCCCCCGCCGCGGTCTCCCCACCCCACCGAAACCCTAGCCCCGATTCCCATATTGATGGCGGGCGTGGCGACCGCGCGCGACGTGGAGGAGGTCATCCAGAAGCTCCACTCTGATCGGGCCAGAGTCCGCGATGTGAGAACCCCTCTTCTCACTCAGAAACGAACAAGTATTGCTGCCTGCTTCCTTGCTGACCAATTCGTTCGTGTACCGCAGGAGGGGGTGAAGCTGCTGGGGACATGGCTGCAGGGTGACCGAGCTGCGTCCTTCTGCCGCCTCCTCGGCCGCAACACCGCCAGGTTCAAGCCCGGCCACGGGAACCTTACCGGCGGTCAGTTCGTGCATTGGCCTTACCCCTCTCACATGCGTTTCCCTTACCCCTCTCACATCATTGGCTGATGGTTTCACGATTTTGTTTTCGATGGCGCTGATGCTATTTGTTTGCAGCCACCACGTGGCCGCTCCTCGTCCTGGCGCTCATCAACTGCGTCAAGGAGGACATCTCGGGTAAGAAGCGCGGTGCCACCAAGAGTGCTGCCGCCCGGATGTTCCGCGTTGCTGTCCAGTGCGCGGAGGACGTCAAGCTATCAGGTTGGCTCTGATTCGAAGGGCTTCTCGTATTTGATCAGTTTGCTGTTGTCTTCTGTGCTATGCTGTGCTGTACTGTGATTGATTGAACTTCAACTGGCACAACTTGTGATGAGAATTTGAGATGTATGTATCTGAGTACTGTAGAGACGAGGTGATGGTTTTATATATGGTTTGCTTGTGATTTTCATTTCCCTGCAACAAAACATGGAAAGTAAGGTGGCATGCCGCTATCGTTCAAGAAGTTCAGATAAAAATTGTTTCTGGACCATGGTAGAGCGTCAGATACTCAGATGTTTTTGTTTTTACCATGTTATGCATAAATTTTAGAATTGGGCAGGTTGCCAATAACATTTCATGCAATTTTCACGCAGAGAGTGCAGTATTCTTTAGACAGTGTGTCCTGTAACATTACCCATTGTGTTCTTAGTGTTCTTATTAATAACAGATTTTGTAGTAGGTTGCTAGTAGTTAATACATTCTGATATTTATTTTGTTCACATCTGCTTGCTCATGTGAATTTTCAAATAGCATGTAACTTTAAATTGTTTTATCATCTAACAGTAGAGTTGATTTTTGCGCAAATGACAAGTGATTTTGACAGTATTGAATTCTGTATAGTATTTGATGGAGTTGCCTTGAGCTGATCCAATGCATATTTTTGCTAACACTGATCATTGCCTGGTCTTATAATGATGGTAATTTTCATAGTCTTTGGCATCTGTTGGGTTTGTGTGATTCAGCATTCTGGTATATATTCCCACTTTCTAGCAATATGTTTTTTTTTACCCAGATGCCTGATGTGTGCACAATCAGTTTTTCAGTTGCTTTGAAGTGAAATATACTCTGCATGGCATTACAGAAGTGGTACCTGTATTTGCAGGGCATTCGCTACTTTTGTTCTCAGTTGCTAAGCAACTTTTCATTCATATATGGGAGGTCATAAAAGATGGCCCCAGCTTTCAGTTAGAGTACAGCATAATTCTTAGACAGCTTCTAAATGTGAAGGAGTACCGCTATCAGATGAAACCTCGAATATATAGCAGTGAGTTTTGTTATCAGAGATGCTGTATTATCATATTGTAGCACCCATTTATTTAAATTTCCATGCTTTATCCTCAGATTTTGTATCACTCTACATGAAGAAGGTTGCTACTGGTTTTGATGCAAAATCCAGCAATCAGGCGAGCTCCAAGGATGAATCCTTCCGCTGTACATTGACACTTCACGTTCTACTTGAAAACCCACCGGGTGATTACCCCGACATTATGCGGGAGGAGGTTCTTAACGGATTTAGTGCAATCTTCTTACATATTAGGCAAGTAGTGTGGCCCATGTTTTTTTTGTCTCTTTTAGATCCCTTGAATTTATTGTCTCCTTTTAACTTCACTCAGTTGCGAATTCCCATCTCTGTTGAAAGTAGGTTTTTGTTTTAGAACGGGTGCAGTCTAACTTTTAGAACTTTGGCCACCATCTTATTTAAAATCATTTAGATTTGCCAATGAGAATTAGATTAACAACTTCATCATAAAAAGTTATTTAAATTATAATATTTTATTTAAGTTCCTTATATATCTAGAAAAGGTTATAGTCAAAGATGTGCGTTGGAGACTGGTCATCTAATGGCAAATAATCCAACATGGATTGATCAATTGATTCTGTGAAATCAGGGAGGAGGGAAAGCTTACTCGCAAACTTATGGAATGCATTAACACCTTTTTACTAAAGGATGGGCCAAACCTGGGATACAAATCTGTGAAGATCCATAATGCAGTTCAAGAGTTTATATTCCGTTGTTGGCTGGCAACTCATGATCAGGCCTTGAAGGTTCTGGTGACCTGACTTGCAGTTTTGTAACTTTATTTCTTTGTTTTTACAAAAACTGCATTGCATTTTCTGCTTCATCTTTGAAAGCTGTTTTTGCTTCCAGAGTTTGTTCATAACCTATGCGAAAGTTCAGCTGAAGATTGCCAGGAATATTCCAGAGATTTTGGAAAAACTTGTTGACGTCATCATTAAGGAACTAGACAAAAATGTTAACACTGGACCTGGTGTTCTATGGTAATGCAACTGTTGTTATTTCAAGTATATTATGTTTTTGAGTTCTTAATTGATGACATTCAATTACTGCAGGTGTGAGGCACCACGAGATGAGAAAGCTGTGTCCTTAAGGTGCTTCCAAGAGGAATGGATGGATCTCTCTGCTACTGTTTTTTATCTGGTATTTGGATCCACCACCCAACTCACCCGCATTACACAGCGCAACCCCCCCCCCCCCCCCCCCCCCCCCCCCCCCCAACCCCCCGCCAAAAAAAGTCGGCACAGCCAGTCAGCCATGCAAGCGCTCACTAATTAGATTTGCGGATCTTTTACTCAATACAATATATCCTTGCTCGGTTACAAATAACTTTACAAGCATTTAGGCCTGCAGATGCACAACGAAGACAGCAAACAGGGAGAAAAGGCTGAAGACAGAACATATTGTGAACCTTATCGTTGATGGCCTTTTTAGAGGATCTTTGTTTTGGTAAGTTAATTATACATCATGCACACCCTTTCAACTGGAAACTGGTCATCTATGACAACTCTACACTTGTCCCAGGTTTGAAACCCTCTTCTGAGTTATGACTGATAAGTACATTGACCCAAGGTCACCTGTTATTAATCTGTATCCTGTTTCCTGTACTTCTCCATGCCTTTAAATGTTTGCTTCCTAGTTTGTGTGGTGACTGGTGACTATAGCTTCTTCTGACTAGAGTATGCAGTTTTCTCACATGTAGTCTTTTGTAAAGTCTTAATATTTCCATGTGTTACTGCCCGAACCCCCCTGACCTAAACCTTGGGCACTATTATGCTCTAATACATGTTAGGAGCCTGATATTCGGTATTTGGGGTATCTTTCATTGTCCCATTTACACCCTTGCATCTAATCTGCTGTCTGTTAGTCGGTCCATTTCTTCTATTATTACTTTGATTCGGTGACCCCACAATTGATAACCTTGCTGTTACATTGATATTTTATCTAGTAGAACTTACTATCAATACATTCTTGGTGCAGAAGTAGTGAGAGTTCACAACTCTTCCATTTTATGCAGATGTTATTAGCTTCTCTTTACATATATCTTTTCTCCGACAGGAGCGGTTCCGTTTGTTTTCTGATTCACAAGTATGGATATCATATGGACAAATCTTTGCTAATTAGTTGGTTTGAAGCAAGTTGCAAAGCTTTGAGAAGGTAGTTCTACTTTCATAGTTTTTTTTTTATGTGATGATATCCCAAAGCTGGTAAATTGGATGCCTACTTTGGTTCCCGCTGTCTGATGTCTCGTTGTCAAGTACTTCTGTTATTACATTTTGTGGTTTTCAGAAATATAGTGTACACAATACGCATTTAGTCGTGTCCCTTATTTACATTCAATAACCATTCGTACCTCAACTTTTGGAATACATAGTTAATTGCTGGTCATATGGCAATAAGGTAAAGCAAATCACATTGTGGATATCAGTACTACAATGGTAGAGAGAAAAATATATCAACATGTAGTTATATAAATGAGGTTTATATAAATTGAAGCATGTGCATGCTATTTTTCTTCTCTATTATAAAGTGGGAGGAATGATTATGCTTGCGACCTTGCGTTGCTTCTCCTGCTCAGCACAGATGAAACATGCTAACTGAACCAACATTTCTAAATTTGAAAATAAAGAATGAATAACATTAGATGTCTCTAAAATTCGAACTTTTACATGTTTTCATTTATTACTTCTGCCTCCGTCCACTAATATAAGGACTTGGGTTCAAATTTTGTCTGCAAGCGCAAATATAAGGATTTCTGAGTGTCTATTCAAGAGCTAGCCGATCACAATCAGACCTGACCGTAAATTGACCTGGGTGCTTTAACGAGGGGCATAAAAGACTTTCCCTACCTGCCTCCCCCCCCCTCAAAAATCGCAGAAGTCCGAGTCCTTATATTTGTTATTCAGGGGGTGGGGGGGGGGTAGGTTCCTAGAAGTTGCTCATTTTACTCGTTTTCTTTCTTTACGGTGAAAAGTTCTCTATGATTTGGCTTGTAGTACTTCTGTGATGCAATATATATGATTCATTGACTGCTACTATGTTCACACAGTATCTTGAGCCATGCAAATGCCATACGATTTCAGGATTCACTACTCTGGCTTCTCAGGTTTGTTTGGTTCTACCAGTACTACATTTTGCCCCTTCTATTGTTTTCTTTCTTCTCTCTCTGGGGTGGGTAGGGGTGTGGTGGTGGTGTTTATTTATGGCTTATAGCATCTGATACCATTGTATGTTGTTCGATGGACATGTTTATCACAATTTACTGTTTATTTGAAGTGTAAATGGCCACCAAGTAAAATGATATGTAGCTAACAATTACCCACCGCTTGCCGTCAAAAAACCAATTACCCACCGCTGCAATTTTTTTTTTTTACTTTTTGTCCTATCAATAATAGTTGCTAACTTGTCATTGTTCTTAACAGGACATTCATGGAGTTCTCCACAGTGCTCATGTTTAACACTAGGGAGAAAGTTCAATTTTGTTTAACAAAAGGCGAGGTTAAGTTTTCAAATCCATATTTTTATTTTCACTAGCTTCAGGCTATTTTCTGCTTACCTTATTTTCTTGAAGTAAACCATTAATCAACTGGCTTCAGGATACAGAAGATCTGTATCTGTGTTATGCCCTCCCTTAATCACTTAATAAAATTACTATATGCACGCCGTAGAAAAGTTTGGGCCTTTTTTTTTTACATTTTGTAAATTTCCAGAAAGATTGAGAGCATTCAGAAATTGCCAAAGTGGTAATTTTCTGGGAATACCCTTCAAGTGATAACACAACTGCACACAACTTGATGAGGTTGATGTGGCATTTTCCCATTGTGAAGTTTTATTTTATTTTATTTCTAGATGTGTAGTGAAAACTTCCAACTATCAGTTCTCGAAAGGACCAATGATTATTTTAGAGGTGCTACTTTTGAAGTTTTAAGTGATTGTCTGATACATTTTGAGTCACATGCACCAACCAGCTCACACACACTACAGCTATCTATGTATCCCATTGCCTTTGATTCTAGATCTAGCTAAAAGAACGATATTGGTTGCTTGGCACCACACCATCAAGAATATGGAGAATTTTAAGGAACCTATTATTCTTGGACAGTCAACAGACATAACTTTAGTCTGTATATACATGTCATGAATGGGGCTAGTCCTTTATTATATAACACTGCTTTCCAACATCTTCATTTAAATTTTGGACAACCATAGTGGCTCTAGTTTAACATAATTACTCATAGAAACAACTTGTTTCCTGCTCTTCTTTGACTGTTTTCTATATTTTGGGTGCACTCAGTATTGCAGCCACATCAAGCAGTACTGAGCAGGCTGTTTGCTTATAGTTTTCAGCATGTCGAATCATGACATTATGTTTTATGACACCTCAATTCTTTTCCCAACCAAGTCTTGCCATTTTTGTAATCCATTGTGAACTTAAAGTTGATGATGTCGTCCAACAAGTTACCTGTTTATTGCAGATGTCAATTGTTGAAGATTGTTGGCAAGCCATATGGAATTCCCTTGTTCATGCACTTCCATTGTTAAGCAGCATAGATCTAGTTGTGAGCACCAATAAACTACACTATATGACCTTTTTCGTATATTGTTGCATTGCTTCTTTTTCTGTTGTATCATTACTTGTTCTAATGAAATGGTATCCAACTATTTGTTGGATAGTGTTTCTTGAATAATAATGAAACACTTATAAATTAAATTGGCCATTAAACAAAAGAGTTATCGTGCTGTATTTACATCTTCCAGTATCCACATTTTTCAGGATTTTAGTCTCTCAAATGGAATGATGTCTTTGCCAGTTATTCTGTACTAATTGCTTATATTATGCTTATGGTGTCTTATGAACTAGTGAAATATCACAATAATTGCTATAATACAATTAAATTTTTCACTGGATCTGTGTTTTATAGATTGGAATTCAGAACTTTATTCAACTTTATTCTGAAAATTTGGCAACACTTTTATCACTGTAAACTTCATCTGGAGCTGCGATGTCAACCTGATTTATCTATGTCCCATCATATTGTTTTTTTGGAAGGACAAGTCAGGACCGCAATTGTTATCTTAGTACCTTAATCATTTTATCTTCTTATAAGTGCTTATTTGACATGACATTTGACAAGTTAGATGATTTGAAAACTGTTTATATACCATCTTGCAAACATAATTCTTAACTCATTACATTATGTGGCACCTATCTAGTACCCTTTGATTGTGTAACGGTGTGCACTTTTGTAGGCTGATTCAGCTCTGATTTTGCTGGGTGGAATGATCGTGCGGGTGAGCTTCCCACCCTCAGTTTAGTCAGTTGCCAACTTATCATCCAGGATGAGCTCTAACTATTCCTGCGAGTAACTTATAGCTACCACTAGGTGTTTCTAATGTTTTCTTTTTTCTCTTCTTCCAGAACCAAGTTCATACACCATTTCTATCAGAAGATACATGGAACCTGCAAATATTTAAACAATTTCCATCGCCGTATGCTTTCTTCCTCTTCTTTTTGTAATTGTTGGTTTAAAAAGTGACCCTGTTTCTACAATAGCTCTATTTTAGGTACTATTTTTGTTGGCACTTCCACCTCTTTTCTTACCTTCTCGTTGATTGAATTTGATGGTTCTTTTTCTTATGAAATTGGTAGGGCTGAGCCCTACTCAGTATGAGAGATAACAATGATGTTGAAATACAACAGAGTTCAATGGACAAGCCAGAGGTTCTAAACATTAATAATCTGGCAAAAATAAATTGCAGATGCAGAGAATATCTGTATATAGGATGATCACTTATACATACTAGGTCTTTAATTGGAGTTGTATATCATTTGTAACCTAGGTACTTGGATAATTGTGGTTTACTGTGGCATCAATATTTTTTTGTATGCTATTTTATTTCTGCTAATGACCGTCCATATAATTATCCTTATGTTTCTTCTGAGGAGTAGAAGTTTCTTTGTGTGGTCAGTTGTACATGGTATACAGGCTGCACCTATTTTTTTTTTGTTTTCTAGATGATGACAGACAGAAAATGTAGCAGAAAGTTCCACTTCTTGAATGCTACTGGCTTCTTTACTGAAACCTCTAAATGACTGCTTTATGTAGCTGTGAGGTTATGGAAAAGTTCCACCAATGAATTCACATTGTTTGGACCTGATAAACTGCACTGCAGTTGGGGAGAAAATTGCTGAACATCTTATAAGATATACATTTTGTGACCATTAGTTAGAGAAACAGTTTTGTGAGATCACTTGTTGTCTGCAATAGTAGTAAGTTCTTTGAAAAAATGTTGTGCTGTAAAGATATTGGCTTATGTAGGTTGTTGAATTACTTATGTAGTTATGTTTCATAAAGATTATTTATGTTTTGTAAGGATTATTTGAAATAGCCAAATGGGCAATAATTACTAGGGGTATGTGTATATACTGAGTTGGGTTTATCATTGGATTGAGAACAGAATGTAAACCTTACCAATTTATCAGCTATTTAGGTTCTTCAAGTCAATGCAGGCAATGTTTTTTCTTCTAGGACCTGGTGGAGAAATTTAATTTAATCTCATAAACCTGAAACTGAAAGTTAAATTGATCTTGTTAAATTTATAGATTCAATGAAGTTTAAGGCTTTGAACCTACACTGAAATTGCAAACTTATTGCGAAGTGTTTGCTTGCACCAAGAACTGAATGGTTTGGTTGCAGTTGGAAATAAATAACTCATTGAGCATTGATTCCTTGCAACAGCTGAAGCCACTTTCGTGGCAGCATAATAGATCCATCAATTCAATATATTCTGTGATATGTCTGACATCTTTGCTTCGCCTTTCCTTCAGTACTTTACTGATCTGGATGTTTTTGCCTAGTCATTTGCAGTGTTCTTGCTAATACCGAGTTAAATATTTAGAATTTCATTTCGGTTACCACAGAAGTTATGTTACAGTCTTTATTGCTCCTTGTTCTTCCTTCAGGTCTGCTCTGTATTTTGTTGCCTGTTACTTCTCGAGGATAGGCTTTCAGGTATGTTAGCTACCTTGTACTGCTTGTTTTGCTCCTTTGAGCCTCTATGGTAGGGTGGCAAAAATTCTAGTACTTCTTGTAATGTTGTTTCAACTGTTCTTCTATTTTGAAAGTATAAGTACTCCTAAATCTTACTCCTGTAATTCGGGTTAAGTGACCAGGACTGGACATAAAAGAGAACATTCTGAGACCATTTTTCCAATCTTGAAGTTTGTGTCAGAAATAGTTTCAGTTGATTTGATTATTTAGTCAAATCTGCTATTACCAAATGGAAATTTTATTGTTTTACCTTTTGGGTTGTTTATGGCTCAGCAATCACGGATGACATGTTGCTACTTATTTTAGAGCTATCATATACACTTAGTTGCTTTCATAGTTATTGAAAAATGCATATGCTGCCATTTGTTATTATTTGCCTAATTTGTCCATGATCAAGCTTGAGAAAAAAAGTTTAAACTTGTACTCTTGGGTTTTGTGTACTACCGTGCTTAGCAGACTAAAATCTTGAACTGATTGTTGTAAATCAGTGCATATAAGATTTAGTGTGTCAATAGAAACAACTGAAAGCAAAAAGCCAAATCACCTTAATAGTTTGGTATACTAGTTCTGATTATCTGATCGGCTGATCACATTATCCTGTTCCAACTGCAGTCACTCGTGGATTAGTTACTATTTATCTATTTTTTATTTCAAATATGCAAAAAGAATGATTCCATTCTTTAATATCACACCCTGCAGGGTGACTTATCCAATTCTATCTTTGTTCGGAAGACTCTGCTAAGGTCAACTTTGGAGTTAATTCATTCAAAGGTGACTTTTGATTTTTTCAAGCAACTTCTTTTTTATTATTTTTTTGGTTCCAAATTTGATCAAGTATTCTGTGCTTCTTGAGAAACGAGTTCATTATTTTGCTTCATATATGTTCTAGAGTTTAGGTTCATGTTTCTGATGGTGTTATATATATGAACTGATGTGCAGTAGTGCAACATTTAGGCAAAAGATAAAACAGTGTATAGGTATAAGCATCAAATTGTTCTTTTGAACATTTATATACAGAGGTCGATCTCCACGTGCTTCGTCCGCTGGTGTTGGATGGGATTGGTGGAGAGGTAGACCACACTGACATTGTCGCAGTAGATCAGTGTGCTCCGGGAGGGCGGAGTGTGCAACTCAACCAGAAGCTGCCGGAGCCAGGAGGCCTCAGCCACGCCGTTAGCGACAGCGCGGTACTTCGCCTCTGCACTGGACCGGGAGACCACAGGCTGGCGCTTAGACGACCAGGACACCAGATTGCCGCCCAAGAAGACAGCGTAGCCGGAAGTGGACCGCCGAGTGTCCGGACACCCGGCCCAGTCAGCGTCAGTGTAGACGACAAGGTCGGCTGAGGAGGACCAGTGAAGTAGGAGGCCGTAGTCGATCGTGCCCCGGAGGTAGCGGAGGAGGCGTTTGAGAGCCGTGAGGTGGGGCTCCCGTGGATCATGCATGTGAAGACAGATCTGCTGAACTGCATAGGTGATGTCCGGCCGAGTAAAGGTGAGGTACTGAAGGGCACCAGCAAGACTCCTGTATGCAGTTGGATCAGACACTGGGGGGCCCTCAGCCTCTGACAGCTTGCCCTGAGTATCAACCGGAGTGGAGCAGGGGTTGCAGTCAGTCATCCTAGCCCGCTCTAGGATATCCCGAGTGTACTGCCGCTGGTGAAGAAGTAAGCCGGCCGAACGAGGCTCAACAGTGACCCCGAGGAAATGGTGAAGCACACCCATGTCCTTCATAGCAAACTCCTGCTGAAGAGCGGTAATGATCCGGCGAAGAAAGGGCTCACTGGAGGCTGTGAGGACAATGTCATCAACATAGAGCAGCAGGTACGCAGTGTCAGCTCCATGTTGATAGATAAACAGAGATGTATCCGACTTGGCCTCCACAAACCCCAGAGTCAGCAGGAAAACAGCAAACCGATGGTTCCACGCCCGGGGTGCCTGCTTGAGGCCGTAGAGAGACCTGTTGAGCCGGCAAACCATGTCGGGACGGGAGGAATCAACGAACCCCGCCGGCTGACTGCAGTACACTGTCTCGGTGAGAAGGCCGTGCAGAAATGCATTCTTTACGTCCAGCTGATGTACTGGCCACGACCGGGCTAGCGCCAGTGAGAGCACGGTGCGGACGGTGGCAGGCTTGACCACCGGGCTGAAAGTCTCATCATAGTCGACCCCAGGGCGCTGAGTGAAGCCCCGGAGAACCCAGCGAGCCTTGTAGCGCTCGAGAGTATTAGATATATTAGACAGGTCCTTATGTGATTAGCACCTGCCATGTATACTTGATTGTATTCCATGTATACCCAGCCATACTGGCTATATATATGAAGGTCACCCCCCCACTTTGGGCGTGTGGTGTGTCTCTACATGGTATCAGCCAATTAGATCCTCTTTTTCCGTTCTGTTTCCCTCCCTCGCCCCTTCTCCCTCCTCACCACCGATGGCTACCATTCCTGCTTCCGCCTCTGCCACCCTACCGGCCACCGGCGATGGCACTCTGCCTGCCATTGGCCGCGAGGTTGCTGCGCCCCTTCCCCCGATCATGGCTCATCCCTATGCCACGGTCAACATCAAAGCTCACGTTCCGATCACGTTGGATCTCCAATCCAACTATTCGAAGTGGGCATTCTTCTTCAAATCGTTGTGCGGCAAGTTCGGCCTTCGCTCGCACATCGACGGCTCCGTTCCTCCTCAACCTGATGATCCTCAGTGGGATGCCGCGGAGTGCTGCGTCCGGGGCTGGATCTCCGGCTCCGTCGACGACTCCGTTCTCGACCTCGCCATGGACGGCCCTGATCCGACCGCCCGCGATCTGTGGGTGGCCATTGAGGGGCTTTTCCGCGCCAACCGGGAGCCGCGCGCCATCTTCCTTCTCAACGAATTCCATTCCATGGTGCAAGGCGACAGCACCATCTCGGCGTACTGCCAGCGATTGAAGGTCAAGGCCGCCGCTCTTCGCGACGTCGGCCATCCTGTGGCGGACTCGCAGCTCGTCCTCGCCCTTCTGCGCGGCCTCAACCCTCGCTTCTCCAACACCGCCGACGACATCGCAAACTCCGCCGTCCTTCCCACATTTGCCAGGGCTCATGACATGCTGGCGCTCAAGGAGCTCCGTCTCGCCAACGATGACAAGACGGTGGCCAGCACCGCCCTCCTTGCCACAGCTGGGTCTGGCTGCACCAGCCCGGGCGGGTGCCGTGCTCTCCCTGCTACCCACAATCCTCACGTGACCGGCTACGGCAGCGGCAACAAGGGCGGCGGCGGTGGCCACAGCAGCGGTGGCAAGGGCAAGGGCAAGGGCCGGCGTGGCTGGAACAGCGGCCCTGCGCAGCACCGTGGCGGCACTGCAGGCGCGCCCCAGCACGCTGGACAAGCCGGCCAATACCAGCCCATGGGCCCCTGGTTTTGCTACAATCCCTGGGCACCCTAGGGCCAGCAGGGCGGCTGGCGCCCCAGCGTGCTTGGTGCGCCTCCTCCCCAGGCTCACACGGCCTTCGCGCCTGTGCAGCCCCCGACGTCATCTGCGCCGCTCCACGTCTCCCAACCAGCACCCATGTGGAACCAGGATGGTCTTGTTGCTGCCCTCAATCAGCTGCACCTCCAGGGCCAGCAACCCTGGGTTCTGGACTCCGGCGCCTCCTCTCACATGAGCTCCTCGGATGGTATACTCCTTTCTCGCCATCCTCCTTCTTCCTCCATTACCGTTGGCAATGGTCAAACTCTTCCTATTTTATGTCATGGCGAGTCTGTCCTTCATACTCCAGAGTCCAATTTTCATCTTAACAATGTCTTAGTTGTTCCATCCCTAGTCTGCAATCTGCTATCTGTCCGTCAGTTTACTAGGGACAACAATTGCTCTATCGAATTTGACGCTCTTGGTTTTTCTGTCAAGGATATCCCGACCCGACGCGTGATGCTTCGCTGCAATAGTGCTGGCGACCTTTACACCTTTCCCGCTGCGTCTTCCGCTCCCCACGCCAGCATCGCCATCTCCACCGACCTATGGCATCACCGTCTTGGTCATCCCAGCTCTGCCACCATCGACATCCTTCGTCGTACTGCGTCCATCCGCTGTAATAAAGTAGAGCACCACCTGTGTCATTCTTGTCAGCTAGGCAAACATGTGCGGCTACCCTTTTCAGATTCTAGTTCATTTAGCTCCATGCCCTTTGAACTTGTTCACTGTGATGTATGGACATCCCCGGTTGCCAGTGTATCCGGGCATCAATATTATCTCGTTTTGCTTGATGATTTTACTCATTTTTGTTGGACATTTCCCCTCACTCGCAAATCTGAAGTTCCCACACATATTACAAATTTTTGCAATTATGTCCACACTCAATTCGGCTTTACCATCAAAGCTGTCCAAGCAGACAACGGCACTGAGTTCGTAAACAATACCCTCCATACTCTCTTTACTTCCCGTGGTATTCATTTACGCCTCTCGTGTCCATATACCTCCCCACAAAATGGCAAGGCTGAACGCCTTCTTCGCACCTTGAACAACATCAGCCGCACGATGCTCATCCATGCACACATGCCTGCTCAATACTGGGCTGAGGCGCTTGCCACAGCCACATATCTTCTAAACAGGCGTCCATGCTCTGCTGTTGGTCATGCCATTCCATATACTCTCCTCCACAAGAAACCCCCTGAGTACTCCCACCTGCGTGTTTTTGGGTGTCTCTGTTATCCGAACTTGACCGCCACGGCTCGCCACAAGCTCTCACCTCGCTCCACAGCTTGCGTCTTTCTCGGTTATCCCTCTTCCCACAAGGGGTACCGCTGCCTCGACATGGCCACTCGGCGCATCATCATCTCTCGCCATGTGGTTTTTTATGAAACTTGTTTTCCCTTCGGACTTTACCCCTCCAGGATCTCGCCCAGCGACCTGGATTTTTTGCTTGCAGGTACTACTGTGCCGGTGCATCCTGCATCCCTGCCCACTGCTGTTGGGCAGCCCAACCAAGGATTCATCGAGGAGCTGCACGACGACCCCGCGATCTTGTTTCGCGGCCATATCCTGCCTCCTGCTCCACCAGCAGCCGCTGCTGCTCCTCCAGTGGCTGCCCCGGCTCCAGGTGCCAGGGACATCCGGTTCGTCTACAGTCGGCGTCCCCGGTCCTCTTCAGCATCGGCGCCGGCTGCTGCCTCTGTCCAGCAGGCTCCCATGCCTGCCCAGCAGCCTCCTGCACCCGTACAGCAGGCTCCTGCCCCTGTCCAGCGGCCAGAGGCGCCTACAGCTCCACCAGCACCTCCTGTCCAGCAGGAACGCCGTGTCACACGGACCCAGTCCGGGGCCATACCGGTTGTGCGGTATATGGGCCTCTCTGCGGCGACCACTCCTCCGCTCCCTGCCAACTACCGCAGTGGTTTGGCTGATCCAAACTGGCGTGCAGCTATGGCTGAGGAGCACAAAGCGCTCCTCGACAACAAGACATGGCGCCTCGTGCCCCGGCCACCCGGCGCCAATGTGGTCACGGGCAAGTGGATCTTCAAGCACAAGTACCACTCTGACGGTACCCTTGCCCGCCACAAGGCACGCTGGGTGGTTCGTGGTTTCTCCCAGCGCCACGGCATCGACTATGATGAGACTTTCAGCCCGGTGGTCAAACCGGCTACCATCCGGGCTGTTCTCAGCATTGCTGCCTCCCGCACATGGCCTATCCATCAGCTGGATGTCAAGAACGCTTTCCTCCATGGACATCTCGAGGAGACCGTCTACTGCCAGCAGCCCCCAGGCTTCGTCGACCCCGCTTTTCCTGACCATGTGTGTCTGCTGCAGCGCTCCCTCTACGGCCTGAAGCAGGCGCCCCGAGCCTGGTACCAGCGTTTTGCGACCTACATTCGCCAGCTCGGCTTCGTCGCCTCGACTTCAGACACCTCCCTCTTCGTCTACAACGATGGGACCAGTCTCGCCTACCTGCTCCTCTACGTCGACGACATCGTCCTCACTGCATCCTCGACGGCATTTCTTCAGCAGGTCATTGGGCGGCTCCACTCTGAGTTCGCCATGACTGACCTGGGCGCACTCCATCACTTCCTCGGGATCTCCGTCACTCGCTCCGCCGATGGCTTGTTCTTATCCCAGCGACAGTACGCCGTCGAGCTTCTTCAACGCGCCGGCATGGCTGAGTGTCACTCTACATCGACACCTGTTGACACTCAGGCCAAGCTGTCTGCAACTGCCGGTGCTCCTGTTGCGGATCCGTCCGAGTACAGGAGCATTGCTGGCGCCCTCCAGTACCTCACACTGACTCGTCCTGATTTGGCATACGCCGTCCAACAGGTGTGCCTCTTCATGCATGATCCCCGCGAGCCGCACCTCGCGCTGATCAAGCGGATCCTACGCTACCTGAAGGGCACGCTCTCCTCCAGCCTCCACATTGGTGTCGGCCCTGTCCAGTCCCTGATCGCCTACTCCGATGCTGATTGGGCTGGCTGCCCAGATTCTCGGCGCTCCACCTCCGGCTATTGTGTCTACCTCGGCGACAATCTGATTTCTTGGTCCTCCAAGCGTCAGACCACGGTCTCCCGCTCCAGTGCCGAAGCCGAGTACCGTGCTGTTGCACATGTGGTGGCCGAGTGTTGCTGGCTGCGCCAGCTCCTGCAGGAGCTCCACATCTCCATTGCTTCGGCGACGGTTGTCTACTGCGACAATGTCAGTGCTGTCTACATGACAGCCAACCCCGTCCATCATCGCCGCACGAAGCATATTGAGATTGACATCCACTTCGTCCGTGAGAAGGTCGCCTTGGGCCACATTCGGGTCCTCCATGTGCCATCCTCTCACCAGTTCGCGGACATCATGACCAAGGGCCTCCCTGTACAGCTGTTTACTGAGTTCAGGTCCAGTCTATGCGTCCGGGATCCTCCCGCTTAGTCTGCGGGCGGGTATTAGATATATTAGACAGGTCCTTATGTGATTAGCACCTGCCATGTATACTTGATTGTATTCCATGTATACCCAGCCATACTGGCTATATATATGGTCACCCCCCCACTTTGGGCGTGTGGTGTGTCTCTACAGAGAGTGCCATCAGCCCGACGCTTGTGGGTCCAGATCCACTTGCCGGTGACGACGTTGGAGCCCGGCGGCCGGGGCACCAACTCCCACGTCTGGTTGGCGAAGAGTGCGGCGTACTCTTCCATCGCGCGACGCCAGTGAGGATCTAACAGGGCGTCACGGACAGAAGAGGGTACCGGGGAGACCGGCACGTCGCCGGTCGATGCCGCAAGGGCCCGAGGTGGCAGAGTGCCAGCCGCGTGTCGTGTCACCATCGGGTGAACATGCCGTGGGTGTCGGTGAAGAAGCGGCGGGTGGTAGACCGGTTGTGCGTCACGGGCCGGCGGGGACTGAGGTGTTGGTGTCGGTGTCCCCGGCGGAGAAGGTGACGGCGGCCGCGGCCTGCGTTGGTACACCCGTACCGGCGCCGCGTACCGCGAAGGAGGTGCCGGGGCAGCACCGGGCGACGGCGACCGGCATGGCCCCCCCGGGGCCGTATCGGGGAGCGAGGTCCCCGGATCGGCGCCAGACGGAGAGGTCGGGACCGCGCCAGAGGACGACGGGCCCGGACCCGCCGGGGAGCCGGGACAGGTGGCCGGCACGGAGCGCGGCGAAGCAGTACCTGCAGGAGAGCACGGAAAAGGTGGCTGGACCACCGTGTCAGCGGGAAAGAGGGAGGGTGGATCAGGAACATGAGTGGTGGTGGTTGTGATGGAGAAGGGAAAGACGTACTCATCGAACACCACATGGCGAGAGATGAGTACCCGTCGGGAGGTAAGGTCAAAGCACCGGTACCCCTTGTGATCCGGGGAGTAACCGAGGAAGACACAGAGACTGGAGCGGGGGTCCAGCTTGTGAGAAGAAGTGGCAGCGGTGTTGGGGTAACACGCACACCCAAAGACGCGAAGGTGATCGTACCGCGGAGGGGTACCGAAAAGAGCGTGGTGTGGTGTAGGAGCGGGACAGGCAGTGGAAGGAAGACGGTTGAGGAGGTAGGTGGAGGTGTGCAAACCCTCAGCCCAGAAGCGAGCAGGGAGAGAGGCCTGAAACAGAAGAGTGCGCATAGTGTCATTGGTGGTGCGAATCATGCGTTCAGCCTTGCCATTCTGTGAGGAGGTATAAGGGCAAGACATGCGCAACTGAACACCGTGAGAGAGGAAGAAAGCCCGGAGGTGGAGTTATCAAACTCACGACCATTGTCACACTGGACGGCCTTGATGGTAAGGCCAAACTGTGTGGACACCCAAGTGAAGAAGTGAAGGAGCGTGGAAAACGTATCAGACTTCGCACGTAAGGGAAAGGTCCACGAATAATGTGAGAAATCATCGACAACCACAAGATAGTACTTATAGCCAGAAATACTGATAACAGGAGATGTCCATAGGTCGCAGTGTACAAGATCAAAAATACGGGCCGCATGTGAAGAAGAACTATGAAAAGGAAGACGAACATGTCGGCCCAATTGGCACGCATGACATAAATGTTCAGCAGGAGCCCGATTACATGGAATGTCGGAGCTACGACTGAGCTGCATCAGGGCATCACGTCCAGGATGGCCGAGGTGCCGGTGCCAAGTAGTAGAGGAGGTAGAGGCGGCGAAGGCAGCTGACAAAACGAACGACGAAGAAGATGAAGTGGCCGTCGGGAAGCGAAGGGTGTAAAGGGGCCCCGTGCTGTCACATCGGAGCAGAGGACGCCGGGAAGCCAAATCCTTTACAGTAAGACCAGAAGAGTCAAATTCCACAGAACAAGAATTGTCAGCTGTAAAACGACGAATAGAAAGTAGGTTGTGAACCAAAGAAGGAGCAACAAGAACATCAGGAAGACGAAATGAGCCATGAGCACCGGCGGTACCCACAGACGTGACAGGAAGACACGAATCATTTGCGACCATAATGGACGAAGGAAGAGAGGAAGAAGGAGAGTGGACAGAGGAGAGTATACCAAGGTCAGGGGTGGTGTGGTAGGTGGCACCCGAGTCGGCGATCCACTCTGGTCCGAGAGGAGGTGTCAGGCTCATGGTGCTGAACGAGCGAGCCAAGGCTGCCTGGTCCCATCCCGCAACCCCAGGAGGAGTGCCGGAGGGTGTAGCCCACGGAGGCGTAGTGGAGACGCCAGGAGGTGGAGCAGCAGTGAACATGGCCGCCGGTGGGCGAGGCTCACCACCGGGAGCGTGGTAGGGCCACATAGAGATGCGCCCTGACCATGGGCTGTAGAACGAAGGCCATGATGCCCCCATGCGGTCCAGCCGGAGGCAGAGCCTGGGTGACACTACCCCGGCCTCCCCCACGGCCCCCACCACGGCGACGACGACCGCCACGACCCCCCACCCCCGCTTGGGTCGGAGGGAGGGGGACCCAGGAGAGACGACGGTGGAGCAGACGAACGTGGTGGAGCAGGACGAGGCGGAGTAGCAGCCAGAGCCGTCGAAGAAGACGAGGACCCTGGAGAAGGGGCGGACTCCGGCTGGATGCCCTGAGTGAGCTCCTCCATGACAAGGCCGTCACGGACCTGCAGGAAGGTGGGGAAGGGCCGCTGACGGGTGATCCACGTCCTGAGGTGGGCGTAGCGGTCGCTGAGCCCGCGGAGGATGTTGAGGTCCAAGATGCGATCGTCGACAGGCCAGCCGAGGTCGCCAAGGGAGTCTGCCATGGTCTTCATCCGACGACAGAACTCGCCAACGGAGAGGTCACCCTGGACGAAGGTGCGGAAGCTCGCGTCGAGACGCAGAGCCCGGGCCTCGGCGTTGCCCAGGAACTGTCCTTCAAGGGCGAGCCACGCCCGGCGCGCGTCAGGGGAGTTGCGGACGAGGTCGTGGAGGTCCAGGGAGATCGTCCCCAGGATCCAAGAGAGGACGATGCTGTCGAGACGGATCCACGACGGTGTCTGGGCGGCGACCGAGGCGTCAACAAGGACGTGGTCGTCGAGGGCGTAGCGGCGGAGAGTGAGAAGCACCAGATCCCGCCAGCGGGCGTAGGAGGGCGATTCCGGCTCGAGCACGACCGGGACAAGGAGGCGAATGTTCTGTACGCCTCCGGCCTGGTAGTGGAGCTGGGCCACGAGAGGATCCGCCGGGTCGTGCCAGAGGACCGCGGTGGTGGAGACGCGGGGGCCCGTGGAGCCGGAGGAAGTAGCGCCGATGTCGTGGGCGAGGAGGTGCTCCGCTTCGGCGATCTGGCGTGCCAGAGTATAAGTGGCATCGCGCTCGCGCTCCCAGGCGAGGGCAGCCGCACGGACACGGGCCTGTCCCGCTGCGGCCGCTGCCCGTGCAGACACAAGTGCGGCGGCGAGAGCGGAGTCGGAGTCCGTGCCGTGAAGCCGTGGCGGTAGTGGGAACACCCCCTGTGCCAGACCCCCACCAGCGGCTACGGCGGCACGGTCGGGCACGGCTGCAGGTGGGGTTTGGCCACCGACGCGCTGGGCAGTCAGTGCGGCTTGGAGATGGTCAGCGCCCCCGGCCCCGGCGTCCGCGCCCAGGAGACCGGCCAGAGCAGCCTGGAGGGTGGCCGGTCCTGCTCCTGTAGCCACCAGGGGAACACCCGCAGCCGGCAGAGAGGGAAGGTCGGCCACAGGATTCCCGGCGGCAGCAGCAGCATCTTCCCCCCCACCGGCGGATCCGGTGGCCGCGCCAGCGGTGAAGGCAGCTGCGGCTGCGTGGGAAGGGAGGGGGTGGGGCGGTGCTGGCAAGCCTGGAGGAGGGGGCCGGACGGCAGCGGCGTTTGGCCGGCCGGGCTAGGCGGCGGCGGCGGCGCTGTGCGGGCCAGCAGTGGCAGGCCAGGCGGTGGCGGCGCTGGGAGGGAGCGGCTGGGCGTGCGGGCCGGCAGGAAGAGGGGGGAAGTGGGTGGAGATAGAAGGAGGAGGGGAGGGAGGACGGCCAGCCATCTCCGGCGGCAGCAGCTCCAGGAGGAGCGCCGGCGGCTGGGCGGCGGCTCAGGGGAAGGGAAGGGGAAGGGAAGAAAACCCTAGCTTGATACCATGTTAGGAAAAGTGTTTCTATTGATTTGGGCTAACCCTAGAGGGGTAGCTATATACGTAACCATACATGGGCCTCATGGGCCTAGCTTCATGGGCCTACTAATACACACATATTCCAACAGTATTGTTTATGCCATATGTTCATCAAAGACAAGTTCTAAACGAATGAGTCGGTTTCATAAAAGTTATTTCCTTTGGATCTGAAACTGTGAAGCATTCTGTGCAATTATTCTTTTAAAGAAGGAACTACATATTTTACACAGTTACCCATTTGTGGTAGCTAATTGGTGAAAGGGTAAAGGGTCTTGAGGACAGGAATAAAGTTGACGTTGCTCTCATCGGTGTTGGGGTTCGATTCCAAACACCAGGAAATTCATGAATGGGTGGTGGGCGGGCGGCGCTGGTGCAGAGGCAACGATAGCGTGTGGGGCGGGCAGTGGTGAAGAGAGGAAGAAGAGATAAGGCTGTCTGCTGGGGTTTACTGATGACATGTGGTGTCCAAGGAACTAGTTAACGGTGACCAAGTTTATGGAAAAATATATTGACATCTACAATACCAGATAAATGCATTATCAAAACATATTTCATGGTGGATTTAATGAAACTATTTTGATGTTGTAGATTTTGGTGCATTTTTCTATGAACTTGGTCAAAGTCAGAGAAGTTAGACTTACGACAAAACTAAAATCTCCTAATTTTGGGAACGGAGGGTGTATATACTACCATGCTGCTTATAGTTTAGGTATTGGGAACCAGGAGTAGTTGATTTGTGAGTATGTTTGAAACTACCAAATTCTGGTGGCACCCTTACACACATGCGGGTCAATTTAGTGGTAAAGAATGTTCCCTTGTATGTGTTTAGTTTTCTGATTAGGGGCATGCATGGATTGGTGAGTTTGTTGTGCATGTGTAGTGGCGAATGTGTGTTTGCATTTTTAATTGCCAAGAAAAAGTTTGCTTTGGGTTAACACTAATAACGAATAAAGGGGGTGAAATGGACTTCAGTTCACCTATGCACCACTATGTCCATCGTTAAGCTTCATGTGGAATGGGTCATCCATTTTCTTTCTTCCTTGAGATTTGCAAGCTGAATCACTGGTTCATTTTTTTATGACAGGAATTCTCTCTTTTGAATGAACAAAATGTTGTTATCATTCCTGAAGCTATTTTCTCGCTGTGTGCTGGTTTTTCATCATCAGCAATTAATTCATCGGATGTATTGCAACTGTTTGGTGATTGTAAAATTTATTCCAAGGTATACTGTTAGTTCGTCATCACAAGATTTTACAGATTACAGTCGAGTATTTCTGAACTTGTATTTGTTCACTTAGTGCCAATTTGATTTGTTTTAGATGTCTCTTGAGGACGATAACTGGGTTCTCAAAGATGAACTACCCTACTCTGTGGAAGCTTTATCAGAAATCACTCTGGATACTCGTACCAAGGTGCTTCACTTATTGTTCTCAGTTGCTCTGCTATTAGCACTTGTGAATGCTAAAAAACACTTTGCCTGGCAGTATAATCTTCTATGTTTTCCTCGTCTCTCCTTTGTTTGGTCTCTTGTGAATGTTAAAAAATACTTGTACCTGAGGTTAAAAAATACTGCTATTAGCTCTTGTGGATGTTAAAAAATACTTGTACCTGTGGTTGAAGCATTTTTTGACAACTAGGTCTTTCATGTTGTAACTAGAATATCCTTCATCACTGAAATGATATAAAGCCCTCCCAAACGTTGATGTAAAAGAAAGCATGCTTTGAGCAGCGTGCCTTTTTTTCTTCCCTTTTTTGCTGTACATGGTAAGAGCTGGACTATGGTACACTTAGGCACCACCACCTCCACACAAAAGCTCATCAAACTTGGAACTCACCATGACACTAACTAATGTACAATTTCCACTTTAGCATGGAAGTAGTTTTTTTAGAAGAGAGTTTCCTTTGGTTTTATAGAAAGCAACTGGAAGCAGTTTAATAAAAAAAGACTTTATCGAACTTTTCAGTGTGTCAATTAGTGTCATACTGTCATTTGTTGCAAGCACCAGCATAGTGGTTGGTTCCATCTGGAATACTTGGTATTTTGAATGGTTCAATAAAGTTTACTGGTGGTTAAACCCATAGTTTGTTGTCTTAGTAAGTCAGACTTTGGTGGTCCTAAAGATTATTCTTGAAACGTAATTTTTGTTTGACTTCTACTGATAAAGTCACAGAAGATGCTTTATTGGTTACAGGTTATGTCTCATAAAGGCCACCATATACATCTTCCTGGGACTATCCAGCAACCAATGCTCCTCGAGCTCATGGAATTCATCAAAGGATTTGTGGTCTCAAATGAGCAGTTTGAGAAAGTGGACTTGAATAATCTTGTTCTTGTTTGTTCTCTTCTCTGCAATCTGATTCATTGTGCATTGTTGTCAAGGTATCTGTTTTATTTTCATCTCCTGGTCTGCTTTATATTTTAATATGTCAGTGGTACAACATTTACATCTCCAGGAAAATTTTGCACCCAATGAAATCAAGTACCATATTTTGATAATTTAGTTTTGCCTTGAGTTGACAGCAGTATAGGTTGTGTTCAAATTCATAAATTTTGTTGCAAACGGGAGATAATGCCCCATAAGTGGGATCCATCCTCCCACATTTTTCTATTCCTATGCACCTGTTTCCCAAAGTCTTGGCGTAGGCTGGGTGCAGTCCACGTGGCTCTCAGCCTGGTAGACCGGGTTGTTCAATAAGCTGTTTTCCAGTAGTTCCATATAAAACTGGCATTTGGCCCATCTATTCCAGGTTCACTCGCATGGCCAGTCTTTCTAGCAAATTAGATCAGTGCACACATCGGTTCTTGTTTGACTGCTGTCAGTCTGGTTTTATGGTTCAAGCTATAACTTGAGTGTCATGTAGTGCCCATGAGTCTTATAGTGGTTGTCTTTCAGTATGCCTAACATCCTTTTGTTGTTCTGTGAGTTTTTTTCAGGTCCATGGAAGAAAAATCTTCACTTTTGCAAGAGGCAGTAGATTATATCACCAATATTTTAAAACATATTGTGTCATTTGTTATGAAGAAGAATGATGGACTTTCTCATGGTCTTACTAACCTTAGTTCAACATTGGATACAACGGGCTCTGCTTTATCCTCGATCAAGAGCTTACTGTCTTCTCCAATATTTAATCTGTCTAGAGTTGATAATCGAGTTTGTTCTGTGGTTATCAAAAGAATTACTGAATTACTTGATGAACTCTTGGTTGCAATTTCTCAGCTGTTTTGTCAGATTTCTAGTTTAGTGAGCAATTTTGATGCAGAGAGTGCTGGTAAAGTGCTACCAACATCCAGTGTCAACTCAGAGGACCTAAATCCTATTTTGGACTGTAAAAGTAGTGTTGCTGATATGGATCTTGATGTGATGGACTCTGGTGAAGTAGATTCTGTCACGGCTAGTGCGAGTGGAAGTATGGGTAGCTTCTTACGACCTTTGGAGTGGAAGCTAGATCTAGTTTGCATTATTTCAACTTTTTTCTCAGTTTCATCACTTCGTACATGGGAAATTTTGTACAGCTTGGTGGAGAAAGAAAGTGATGTGAAGGTAAATTTTTTGATGATAGCTGCTTAATATTGTTGTTATTTTACTTCATAGCTATCCTTGTAATACCTGGTTTCATTTTGCAGGTTCGTCAGGTCATCTTGCTTAACCTTTGCAGAAACATCTCAGCGTCATCTAAAACTGTATCTTCAGTGGTACTCTATGGCTCATATCTTTCATTAGATAAAATCAGGACTTATGCTGTTAGCTTATGTGTTTAATCCAATCAGGCATTTATGTGATTTTAACATGTTGACATCAATCATGCAGGTCCATCTTATAATTGATATGAGGAACAGAGGTACAAGTTCATTACTTGGCCCTGCAGAGTGCTTAACTCATGTACATGCTTTATTAAAAACATTGATAGCTATCCATGATGGTGGGCAAAATGCTGATGGAAAGCCACCAGGACGTGAAGTGTTTTTCATTGAGGTTGGTATCTACATATTTTACACGTGATATAATTTACTGTGTCTTGTAATATTTTATTTATACATTCAAGGTTTCAATGACTGAATAAGAGAGTTGTTTGGTGCAGTTTCTTTTTTTTATTGGTTGAACATTTTGATCTCAGAGTGAGACATTAGAAACATATCAATCACATAAATCATGTGATTAAATTGGCTGTCATTTCTTTAATCTTGAAATATTCACTGATCAAGGGAAGCACAATTATTTTGGTTGGCTTTTAATTTCAGTCAGTGAGGGGCTTACATGTTTTGTCCTCCAACTGACTGATAGATATGTTCCAACTATCTGCAGAACCAGGACATCATATTTGACTTGGTAAATAAGGCTACAGAGATAAGTTCCGTAGATTGGTTTTCTCGCATCAAGCTCATTGATTGTGTCTCCTCCTTTGTTTGCCTGTTCCCTGATGTTGCCCAGGTGATTCTTATATCTTGCTTTTATCAAGAGAACTGCCATTGAAATGTACTCCATTACATCAGTAATTTAATATCATTATTATAATTGCAGGATTTGATCGGGTGTTTGCTTGACATGCTGCATGATGCTGATTACCGTGTCAGGTTATATTTGGCTAGGCAAATCGTCGTGTTATTCCAAACATGGGAAGGGCACAATGAATTATTTAATGATGTTTGGTAGGTATTGACAACTATGATTTGATGGTTTTGTGTTAACTTTTAGAAGTGAATTAGATATTCATATGATGAACACTTATGACTCATTACCAGTCATCTTAAGCATGTAATTTTGAGAGTAGGTTTAGCCTTTTCCAAACCATGATATCACCACAAAGCTAAAAAAAAATGCCAATCCAGTTAGTGCTAACAGGTACCTGTAATAGTTGACTGCTCTACATGAAAGGAGTTTTGCTCAGTTTTCTCGATAATATTCTGCAGCTAATCACTACTAATTTCCTAGAGCTAAGAAAGATTCCTTCTGAAAAGGCGCCAGGTGGACATTCATTTGACATTTTAATATTGTATTCGTTTTGTACATAGAAGGTAGAAGGTAGAATTTAGGGCCTACTGAATGTAGGGGATTGCTGGAACTTAGTATCGTCCCTGTCCCCCACATCTGGACAAGGCTAACTTAGAGAAGTGCACACAGATTTACCTTGTCGAATCTAAGTGAGAACTATCATTTAGATAATTATTAATGTTATATATTTACATTTTGAAATTTATTATTTAAAGCACGGACTACTTTGCTTTTGCTATCATTTCCTTGAATGAAATGGCAGCTTGTATTCAGGATATTTTCTTGGATCGACGATATAGAATTTTGGGTAAATCTAATGGTTTATGTCTTGGGCAGTCTGTTAGGCCTTATGGGCTGCGTCAGTAGTATGAGAGGCCCATTTGGGTTAGGGTGAAAGATAAAATTAGCCATCTTGCTTAGGAGTCGGGAAACCTCTCTGTATAAAGAGAGATGTATCAATCAAGGGAGCCAAGTAAGAGATCAATCTATTTTCATCTTCCTGTGTAATGAGGATGGATATTTTGGGGTAACTAGGCCTTATGCTTTGCCAAGAGCTTGAGAGATTGAGGGAGACTAGAATTGTTTCTTCATAATTCATTGCTTGATTTTCATTGTGCCTCATGGGCTGATTATAAAGGGTACATAGGACTAACATCTCTTGTGCCTAGACAATATGGTACTATTCCTATATATAAATAACTAAGAGAGACACTAATTAACACTAATGGGCTTAAGGCCCAACTAGGACACTTGCGCCCTACGACGCCCTTCTGCATCTGACGTCTTGGGCCTATTGGGCTAGTGGCAGCCTGTTGGCTGCCCATGACATCTCCCCCGCCCTTGGAGACCCAGCTCGTCCTCGAGCTGGATAGCTGACGCGACCTAGGGATAAGCCTTTTACATCTCGGCTTCCCATTCTTATTTACGACTAAAATACAACTATATCCACCTGGATCCCATGGAAAGAGCGCCTCTGCTGGCTTCATGGAGGCTGAAGGGTGGAGTGTGAAGCAGCCGACTCTAATGCTGGATGTGTCTAGCACCACAGCAGGCACAAGGATGAATGAGATAGCCTTTGATGCCTGATGCTGGATGTTGATGCGAGGTCGCTGCACTGGAAGCGCCCATATTTGGACCTCCCCTGCGATCGGAGCAGCCTGATGTATGGAAGGGGCCGAGGGGACGAACACGCACGACAGCGAGGAGCTGAGGAGCATGCGCATCTTTCGCACCACACGCCGAACAAGGAAACCTCGCCCGGCAGCTTGTAGTCGCACCGCTGCTTGCTCCTCGGAGACTTTGGCTGCCCGAAGAAGATGCGCTCGGCGGCGTGCCAGGAGGCCCCGTACTGCTGCCTGGAGGCGTACAGCCGCCCGGCGTTCACGGTCCCTCTTGTCCTTCGCCTCGAGACACGCCCGGATGCGATCCAGTTGTGTGGACATCTCCTCAAGGATGCGCAGGGAGTTGTCGATGCCACGAGACAGTTGGTGGAGCGGGTCGGGGCACGGGGGCGGTTTGAAGTGCCGCTGCAGGAGCTCGGTGAAGCGACGCCATGCCGGGTATTCATCTTGCGTGACTTGGTGGAACCAAACTTGGGCGTCAGCTTTCAAATTGCGAGAAACCAGCCATACCTTTTCTTCCGCCATGATGCGCTCCCGGCGGAAGTAGAGTTCGCACTGGTTGATGAAGACCACCGGATCAGAGGTCCCATCAAACTGTGGAAAATCCATCGAGGCGCGCGGACGGCTGGATCGAAGCTGCGAGGTGGCGGGGGATTCCCGCAGATCGCGGGCGGCTCGGCGAACCCCGCGGATGGCGCGACGTGCTTGGCGACGGCCCGCGCAGATGAGACGCGACGACGCCTTGGTGGTGAGGAAGGCGGCGTGTCGGCTGTGGTGGAGATGGGCCGCGGACGGCGCGACGAAGATTCCCGCAACGACGCGGTCGACGGTGGCGGCGCGTGGTGGGTGACGGGGAGGCGGCGCGGCGGCTGGGCGACGGATGGGGACGTCACGGTTGGGGTGTGGTTGCGGCCGAATTAGGGTTGTGGCTGGATTGGCTGGATCAGATTTTTTTTTTGGGATGGGGAGGAATCGACTGGCTATCTGATACCAGATGTAATGATGATGGATATTTTGGGGTAACTAGGCCTTATGCTTTGCCAAGAGCTTGAGAGATTGAGGGAGACTAGAATTGTTTCTTCATAATTCATTGCTTGATTTTCATTGTGCCTCATGGGCTGATTATAAAGGGTACATAGGACTAACACCTCTTGTGCCTAGACAATATGGTACTATTCCTATATATAAATAACTAAGAGAGACTAATTAACACTAATGGGCTTAAGGCCCAACTAGGACACTCGCGCCCTACGACGCCCTTCTGCATCTGACGTCTTGGGCCTATTGGGCTAGTGGCAGCCTGTTGGCTGCCCATGACATCCTGTCTCTAGTTCCTAGAGCGTCATCGCTGGCCCATAACCTGCGGCCTACTGTTTAGGACCACGTCAAAGTTATCTATCCATCCAACCCCCACCTCCATTACATTTATCTCCTAATTTTCTGTACAAGACTGAAGTGATAACTGATAATGGATCATACTTGTGACATTTAACTATTAGTACTCTTTAGTGCGATTGTTAGCTTAACAATGTTTGCCAATATCAGCTCAAGCATTTGTGCCAAGATGGTGAAGTTCTCAGATATTTCTCCAGTTACAGCTAGAGAAGTCTTGGCTGCTGGTCCACAATCTGTTCCCGTAATTGAAACTGCTCTCATTACACTAGGTCATTTGGCTGTGCATAGCGAGGATGTTGAAGTTGAGGTATGTCCTTGTGGTCACCCCTTGTATTGTGCAACAGAAGCACAGAACTATTTGCTAGTCTATTGTGTATAATTGATCTTTTTTCTCTGCCAATTGTTTTTGGTATGGAAGGAAGCTTTAATGTTAGTTTCAATTTTGATATGTAATGTTATATTACAACAGCTAGCACTGTGTGTGTTGAGTTGGCTATGTGGCCTTTTGGTGTTTTGTTTTATAGGAATTCATATGCAGCATACATAAGTAATTTATGGGAACCATGACACTAGGAGAGGTGCTGGTCAAATATTTGTATGATCTTTTCACTTTTTTGGTTCCCGTAGCAATGCATGGGCTGCCTACCAAAAGAAAAAGAATAGAGAAGTTGGTTGTCAACAGTATTCAACTTTGTATAGATACTCTAGTGTCACTTAGCAAGAACCCAGTTGGATGCAAGTAAGAGAGATGCTTGCTGAACATTTGTATGCTCTTTTCAGTTTTTTCTCTCTGTGTTCTGTTTAACTCTTTTCAGTTTTTTCTCTCTGTGTTCTGTTTAAATGGTGGGCCTGGCGCAGTGGTAGTGTATCTCTGATGGATAAGTCTCTGTGGCTGGTGGTTGTAGGGCTGCTGCACACTGCAGCACATGATCTTTGTGTCTAGCATCTTTTGACTGCTTTTAGGACAGCAGTTAGCATCTAGGACAGCATCTGCTTTTAGGACAGCAGTTGGCATCTAGGACAGCATCTTAGACTAGCATCTTAGACTAGCATCTTGGCATATGCTTGGCTGGCTAGCAGTCTATAAATATGTATCCCTAACCCCTCAGGTTGGCATGGCATTGTATGAGTTTGTGTGAGAAATAAACCAGAAAATTGTCCCAACTCCTAGTGTCATCCTCTCTCGATGAGAGTAAGGATTCAGCTACTACCAAGAGTGCGAATCCAACGACTAACAATCTCCACTTGTGTCCTGGAGCCTGGAGGTCTCCGATTCGAATGAGCCTCCTTGCCAAAATAAGCAAGGGTAAGGCTTGCTAGATGTTCCCTTCCCCAGACCCCACCTTATGTGGGAGCTTTCAGCAATGTGTATGCCCTTTTATCTGTTCTTCTGTTTCTCAGTGCTCTCTCAGCTGGCACTCCACTACCCCTTAGGACAACTATTGGCACCGACCCAACTCACTTTTTACTATACAACATGTTGTCTGCGATGATTAAGTTTGAAGTGTTTCTTTCCTCTTTTTGAAGACAATCTCTTGTGTGTTTCTGGTAGAATACGTGTTGTCTCTAGGTCTCACTTACATTGAATTGTTTCAGAAGTATTGGTTCAATCAGTGATTTATACTATATGCTTTGTGCAGTTTATATTTTAGTTGTTCAATCAACTGAGTTTTGTGTCCTCTGATTTCTGATGTTGCAGTGTGTGTTCATGATTTCTGCTGCTGCTGCTATAGAGCCTTCTCAGCGGTATTTTTTTCACAAGCAATGAGCTATGTTTATGTTGGTGTACATAAATATTTTGTAAGATTAATAAATGGAAACTGATTTGATGCTTTATTTACTTTTATGGTTACTTCCTTTTCAGAGAATTAGCTTTTGCGTTATTTGATTCCATTTCAAGGAGGCTCGGTTATGCTTCAAGAAGCAAGGTGACTGGACACTTCTGTAGTTTATAGTGTGCACAGTTTCTGTTTGCTGCTTTTCATAGCGTGGCTGTTGGAATTGTGTTTCTGTTAGTTGGGCTAACCCTAGAAGGGTAGCTGTATAGTAATGCATACATGGGCCTCATGGGCCTAATACTCCTATACTCCAACACCCCCCCGCAGTCTGAACTACCGGCGCAACGGAGTTACAGACTACTAGAGAATGAGCTTCTATTGATTTGGGCTAACCCTAGAAGGGTAGCTATATAGGTAACCATACATGGGCTTCATGGGCCTAATACACTCATATTCCAACACCCCCCGCAGTCTGAACTACCGGCGCAACAGAGTTCCAGACTGATCAAGAAAGAAGAAAGAACACACACGAGTCCCCCCACAGACGCAACTAGCCACTGGTGATGTTGAGGCTGGAGCAAAACTCGGTGAAGGTCGAGGACGGGAGGCCTTTGGTGAAGATGTCCGCGAACTGGGAGGTGGTCGGAACATGAAGGACCCGCACCTCGCCCAGGGCAACCCGATCACGGACAAAGTGTAGGTCGATCTCCACGTGCTTCGTCCGCTGGTGTTGGATGGGGTTGGTGGAGAGGTAGACCGCATTGACATTGTCGCAGTAGATCAGCGTGCTCCGGGAGGGCGGAGTGTGGAGCTCGGCGAGAAGCTGCCGGAGCCAGGAGGCCTCAGCCACGCCGTTAGCGACAGCGCGGTACTCCGCCTCGGCACTGGACCGGGAGACCACAGGCTGGCGCTTCGACGACCAGGACACCAGGTTGCTGCCCAAGAACACGTAGCCGGAGGTGGAGCGCCGAGTGTCCGGACACCCTGCCCAGTCGGCGTCAGTGTAGACGACAAGCTCGGCGGAGGAGGACCGGTGAAGGAGTAGGCCGTAGTCGATCGAGCCCCGGAGGTAGCGGAGGAGGCGTTTGAGAGCAGTGAGGTGAGGCTCTCGGGGATTATGCATGTGAAGACAGATCTGCTGAACTGCGTAGGTGATGTCCGGCCGGGTGAAAGTGAGGTACTGAAGGGCACCAGCAAGACTCCGGTAAGCAGTGAGATCTGACACTGGGGGGTCCTCTGCCTCTGACAACTTGCCCTGTGTATCAACCGGAGTAGAGCAGGGGTTGCAGTCAGTCATCCCAGCCCGCTTCAGGATATCTCGAGTATACTGCCGCTGGTGAAGAAGTAACCCGGCAGGATGAGGCTCAACAGTGACCCCGAGGAAGTGGTGGAGCACACCCAGATCCTTCATAGCAAAATCCTGCTGAAGAGCGGTAATGATGCGGCGGAGAAGTGGCTCACTAGAAGCTGTGAGGACGATATCATCAACATAGAGCAGCAGGTACGCAGTGTCAGCTCCATGGTGATAGATAAACAGAGATGTATCAGACTTGGCCTCCACAAACCCCAGTGTCAGCAAGAAAGCAGCAAACCGATGGTTCCACGCCCGGGGTGCCTGCTTGAGGCCGTAGAGAGACCTGTTGAGCCGGCAGACCATGTCAGGACGGGAAGAATCAACGAACCCCGCCGGCTGACTGCAGTAAACCGTCTCAGTGAGAAGACCGTACAAAAAGGCATTCTTGAAGTCCAGCTGATGGACGAGCCATGATCGAGCAAGAGCCAGCGAGAGCACGGTGCGGACGGTGGCCGGCTTCACCACCGGGCTGAAGGTCTCATCGTAGTCGACCCCAGGGCGATGAGTGAAGCCCCGGAGAACCCAGCGAGCCTTGTAGCGCTCGAGAGTGCCATCAGCCCGACGCTTGTGGGTCCAGAGCCACTTGCCGGTGACGACGTTAGAGTCCGGCGGCCGGGGCACCAACTCCCTTGTCTTGGCGAGGAGCGCGGCGTACTCATCTTCCATCGCGCGGCGCCAGTGGGGATCCAATAAGGCGTCACGGACGGAAGATGGTACTGGGGAGACCGGCGCATCCCCGGGCATTGCCGCAAGAACCCTGGGCGGCAGTGTGTCAGCCGCGTGTCGTGTCACCATCGGGTGAACATGCCGCGGGTGTCGATGAAGCAGCGGCGGGTGGTAGACCGGCGATGTGACACGGGCTGGCGGGGACTGCGGCGGTGGGGTCGGTGTCCCCGGTGGAGAAGAGACCTCGAGCGGCGGTGGCGGCCGCGCACGGTGCTGGTACACCCGTACCGGCGCAGCGAACCGCGTAGGAGGTGTCGGGGCAGCACTAGTGGACGATGACGCCGAATCCGCGGCGAGCGGAGAGGCCGGGGCAGCACTGGGGGACGAGGTCTCCGTATCCGTGCCACGCGGAGAGGCCGGGGCAGTGCCGGAGGACGACAGGCCCGGACCCGTGGAATCGCGGGCTGTCGGGGAGCTGGGACAGGAACCCGGCAAGGAGTTCGGTGAAGCAGTACCTGCAGGAGACCACGGAAAAGGTGGCTGGACCACCATGTCAGTGGGAAACAGGGAGGAGGGATCAGGAGCTGGAGTGGTGGTGGGTGGGCTGGAGAAGGGGAAGACGGACTCATCGAACACCACATGACGAGAGATGAGGACCCGCCGGGAGGTAAGATCAAAACACCGGTACCCCTTATGATCCGGGGAGTACTCGAGGAAGACATAGAGAGTCGAACTGGGGTCCAGCTTATGGGAAGAAGTGGCAGCGGTGTTGGGGTAACACGCGCACCTGAAGACGCGAAGGTGATCGTATCGAGGAGGGGTGCCGAAAAGGGCGTGGTGTGGCGTAGGAGCGGGACATGCAGCGGAAGGAAGACGGTTGAGGAGGTAGGTGGAGGTGTGCAAGCCCTCAGCCCAGAAGCGAGCCGGAAGAGAAGCCTGAAACAGAAGGGTGCGCACGGTGTCGTTGGTGGCGCGAATCATGCGTTCAACCTTGCCATTCTGTGAGGAGGTATACGGGCAAGACATGCGCAACTGAACACCGTGAGAGAGGAAGAAAGCATGAGAGGTGGAGTTATCAAACTCACGACCATTGTCACACTGGACGGCCTTGATGGTGATGCCGAACTGTGTGGACACCCAAGTGAAGAAGTGAAGGATCGTGGAAAAGGTATCAGATTTCGCACGCAAGGGAAAAGTCCACGAATAATGTGAAAAATCATCAACCACCACAAGATAGTACTTATAGCCAGAAATACTGATAACAAGAGATGTCCATAGGTCACAATGTACAAGATTAAAAATGCGGGCCGCATGTGAAGATGAACTATGAAAAGGAAGACGAACATGTCGGCCCAATTGGCACGCATGACACAAATGCTCATCATGAGCCCGAGTACATGGAATGTCGGAGCTACGACTGAGCTGCATCAGGGCATCACGTCCAGGATGGCCGAGGCGCCGGTGCCAAGTGGTGGAGGAGGTAGAGGCGGCGAAAGCAGCTGACAAAACGGACGGCGAAGATGAAGTAGCCGCCGAGAAGCGAAGAGTGTAAAGGGACCCCGTGCTGTCACATCGGAGCAGAGGACGCTGGGAAGCCAAATCCTTTACAGTAAGACCAGAAGAGTCAAATTTCACAGAACAGGAATTGTCAGCTGTAAAACGACGAATAGAAAGAAGGTTGTGAATCATAGAAGGTGCAACAAGAACATTAGGAAGACGAAAGGAGCCATGAGCACCGGCGGTACCCACAGATGTGACAGGAAGACACGAACCACTTGTGACCATTATGGACGAAGGGAGAGGAGAAGGAGAATGGACAGAAGAAAGTATACCAGGGTCAGGGGTGGTGTGGTAGGTGGCACCCGAGTCGGCGATCCACTCAGGTCCGACAGGAGGTGTCAGACCCATGGTGCTGAACGACCGTGCCAAGGCCGCCTGGTCCCAACCGGCAAGCCCGGGCGGGTTGCCGGAGGGTGTAGCCCACGGAGGCGTAGTGGAGACGCCGGGAGGTGGAGCACCAGTGACCATGGCCACCGGTGGGCGAGGCTCATCACTAGGAGCGTGGTAGGGCCACATCGAGATGCGCCCTGACCACGGGTTGGGGAAAGAAGACCATGGTGCCCCCCTGTGGCCCAGCCGGCGCCTGACCACCAGCCGGCGCCTGGGTGACCCCACCACGGCAACGGCGACCGCCACGACCCCCCACCCTCGCTCGGCCCGGAGGGAGGGGGACCAAGAAGAGACGACGGCGGTGGAGCGGACGAACGTGGTGGAGCAGACAGACGCGGCGGAGTAGCAGCCAGAGCCATCGAAGAAGACGAGGACCTCGGAGTGGTGGCGGACCCCGGCTGGATGCCCTGAGTGAGCTCCTCCATGACCAGGTCGTCACGGACCTGTTGGAAGGTGGGGAAGGGCCGCTGACGGGTGATCCACGTCCTGAGGTGGGCGTAGCGGTCACTTAGCCCGCGGAGGACGTTGAGGACCAAGATGCGATCCTCCACGGGCCAGCCGAGGTCGCCAAGGGAGTCTGCCATGCCCTTCATCCGACGGCAGAACTCGCCAATGGAGAGGTCACCCTGGGCAAAGGTGCGGAAGCTCGCGTCGAGACGCAGAGCCCGGGCCTCGGCGTTGCCCAGGAACTGTCCCTCAAGGGCAAGCCATGCCCGGCGCGCGTCAGGGGAGTTGCGGACGAGGTCGTGGAGGTCCAGGGAGATCGTCCCCAGGATCCAGGAGAGGACGATGTTGTTGAGACGGAGCCACGATGGAGTCTGGACAGCGACCGAGGCGTCAACAAGGACGTGGTCGTAGAGGGCGTAGCGGCGGAGAGTGAGAAGCACCAGATCCCGCCAGCGGGCGTAGGAGGGCGACTCAGGCTTGAGGACGACCGGAACGAGGAGGCGAATGTTCTGGACCCCCCTAGCCTGGTAGTGAAGCTGAGCCACGAGCGGGTCGGCCGGGTCGTGCTAGAGAACCGCGGTGTGGGTGACGCGGCGTCCCGACGAGTCGGAGGTGGCCCCAGCATCCTGGGAGGCGGGGGAGACGAGGAGCTGCTCCGCCTCGGCGATCTGGCGGGCCAGGGCATCGGCCGCATCGCGCTCACGCTCCCACACGACGGCAGCCGCGCGCACACGAGCCTGCCCCTCCGCGGCTGCAGCCCGGGCAGCGATGAGAGCGGCGACGAGGGCGGAGTCGGGGCGGGTGCCGGGAAGGGGCAGCGGAGGCGGGGCGGGGAAGAGGAAGTTCGCGCCTTGGGAAGTCATCCTCGTGCCCCCATGCTATGAACCGGTGACGTACGGGATCCCGGCAGCCGCGGCCAGGGCGCTAGCAAGGGCTGCGGCACCCCCGACGCCAGGAGGGAGAGGAGGTGCCACCGCGGTCATAGGGGTGGCCGGATCGGTGGCGGCAGCAGAGGCGGCTACTACCGCCTCCCCACGTGGTCCGCCTGGGCGGCCCCGCCCGCGCTGGGAAGACCAGTGCCAGCAGCGGTCATGGCGCCAGCCAGCGCGCTGCCCAGGGGCGCTGGAGCAGGAGCAGCCGCGGTGGCGGCGCTGGCGCCAGCAACGCAGGGCTGCGGCGCGCCGACGGGTCCAGATGCGGTGGTTGGGGCAGGAGAGCGAGTAACCTGCGCCCAGGAAGGAGATGAGAGGGGAGGGAAGCGGTAAAGTAAGAGGGAGGGGGAGGAGGGCGGCCAGCCATGGCCAACCGGCGGCAGGTGAGCCGGCGGCTGCTGGCGGTGGCGGCGGGTGGAAGGGAGGAGGGAACTAGGCTGCTGATACCATGCTAGAGAATGAGCTTCTACTGATTTGGGCTAACTCTAGAAGGGTAGCTATATAAGTAACCATACATGGGCCTCATGAGCCTAGCCTCATGGGCCTAATACACTCATATTCCAACACAGACTGGACATGAAAAGAAGTACACACACGAGCCCCCTACAGACGCAACTAGCCACTGGTGATGTTGAGGCTGGACCGAAACTCGGTGAAGGTCGAGGACGGGAGGCTCTTGGTGAAGATGTCGGCGAACTGGGAGGTGGTCGGTACGTGAAGGACCCGCACCTCGCCGATGGCAACCCGATCACGGACAAAGTGTAAGTCGATCTCCATATGCTTGGTCCGTTGGTGCTGAACGGGGTTGGTGGAGAGGTATACCGCACTGACGTTGTCGCAGTAGACCAGCGTGCTCCGGAGGAGAGGGCTATGGAGCTCTGCAAGGAGCTGCCGGAGCTAGGAGGCCTCAGCCACGCCGTTGGCGACAGCGCAGTACTCCGCCTCGGCACTGGAGCGGGAGGCCACTGGCTGGCGCTTGGATGACCAGGACACCAGGTTGCCACCCAAGAAGACAGCGTAGTCGGAGGTGGAGCGCTGAGTGTCCGGACAACCGACCCAGTCGGCGTCAGTGTAGACAACCAGCTCGGTGGAGGAAGATCGCCGGTGAAGGAGCAGGCCGTAGTCGATAGTGCCGCGGAGGTAGCGAAGGAGACGCTTGAGAGCAGTGAAGTGGTGGGGCTCCCGCGGATCATGCATATGGAGACATAGCTGCTGAACTGCATAGGTGATGTCCGGCCGGGTGAAGGTGAGGTACTGAAGGGCACCAGCAAGACTCCGATATGCAGTGGGATCTGTCACTGGGGTGCCCTCGGCCTCTGACAGCTTGCCCTGTATGTCAACCAGAGTGGAGCAGGGGTTGCAGTTAGTCATCCCAGCTCGCTCCAGGATATCAAGAGTATACTGCCGCTGGTGAAGATGTAACCCGGCAGGATGAGGCTCAACAGTGACCCTTCATAGCACACCCGGCCGCTCCAGGAAGTGGAGCACACCCAGATCCTTCATAGCAAACTCCTGCTGAAGAGAGGTGATGATGCGGCGGAGGAGTGACTCACTGGAGGCTGTGAGGACAATATCATCAACATTGAGCAGCAAGTACGCACTCTCAGCTCCATGGTGATAGATAAACAGGGACGCATCTGACTTGGCCTCCACAAAACCCAGTGTCAGTAGGAAGGCAGCAAACCGAGTGTTCCACGCCCGGGGGGCCTGCTTGAGGCCGTAGAGAGACTTGTTGAGCCGGCAAACCATGTCGGGACGAGAAGAGTCAACAAACCCCGTCGGCTGACTGCAGTAAACTGTCTCAGTGGGAAGACCGTGCAGAAAGGCATTCTTGACGTCCAGCTGATGCACGGGCCAGGAGCGAGTGAGCCAGTGAGAGCACCGTGCGGACGGTGGCCGGCTTCACCACTGGGCTGAAGGTCTCATCATAGTCGACACCAGGGCGCTTAGTGAAGCCCCTGAGAACCCAGCGAGCTTTGTACCTCTCGAGAGTGCCATCAGCCCGGCGCTTGTGTGTCCAGATCCACTTGCCGGTGACGACGTTGGAGCCTTGATGGACGGGGCACTAGATCCCATGTCTGGTTGGCGAGGAGCGCCGCATACTCCTCTTCCATCGCGCGGCGCCAGTGAGGGTCCGACAAGGCCTCGCGGACGGAAGAGGGTACTGGAGAGACCTGCGAGTCGCCGGGCATCACCGCAAGAGCCTGGGGCTGCAGGGTCCCAGCCGCGTGTCGCGTCACCATTGGGTGAACATGACGTGGGTGTCGGTGAAGAAGCGGTGGGTGGTACACCGGCGTCGCGACACGGGCAGCTGGGGGCCGCGGCGGCGGTGTCGGCGTCACCGGCGGAGAAGCCGCTGGTGGTGGGAGGTGACCCCGGCGAAGAAGGGGCCACCGGTGGTGACGGAGGCGGCGGCGCCGTCCGTGCACGGCGCTGGTAGACGAGCACCGGCTGGGCGAAGCGCGTAGGTGGTGCCGGAGTTGACGGCCCGGGACCCGCGTCAGGCGCAGTGACGGGGGCCGTCCCGGAAGGTGACCCCTCCAGGCCCGGGCAGGGAGCAGGGCCAGGGGTGTCACTGGCAGGCGGCGAGCTGGGGCACGGCCCCGGCGAAGGGCGCGGTGTTGCAGTACCTGCAGGAGACAACTGTAAAGGTGGCTCGACCACCGTTTCAGTGGGAAACAAAGAGGGGTCAAGATCCAGGGTGGAAGTGGGAGTGGTGATGGTGGAGAAGGGGAAGACGGACTCATTGAACACCACATGGCGAGAGATGAGGACCCGACGAGAGGTAATGTCAAAGCATCGGTAACCCTTGTGATCCGGGGAGTACCCGAGGAAGACAGAGAGTCGACCGGGGAGCCAGCTTGTGGGGAGCGGTGGCTGTGGTGTTAGGGTAACACGCACACTCGAAGACTTGAAGGTGATCGTACCGAGGAGGGGTATCGAAAAGAGCGTGGTGCGGCGTGTGAGCTGGGCAGGCAGCGGAAGGAAGGCGGTTAAGGAGATAAGTGGAGGTGTGCAGACTCTCAGCCCAGAAGCGAGCAGGGAGTGACGCTTGAAGCAGAAGGGTGCGCATGGTGTCATTGGTGGTGCGAATCATGTGCTCAGCCTTGCCGTTCTGAGAGGAGGTATACGGGCAAGACATGCGCAACTGGACACCGTGAGAGACGAAGAAGGCACAGGAGGTGGAGTTATCGAACTCACGGACATTGTCACACTGGACAGCCTTGATGGTGAGGCCGAACTGAGTGGACACCCAAGCGAAAAAATGGAGAATCGTGGGGAAAGCATCAGACTTCGCACGTAAGGGAAAAGTCCACAAATAATGAGAGAAATCATCAACCATCACAAGATAGTACTTACAGCCAGAAATGCTGATGACAGAGGATGTCCATAGGTCGCAATGTACAAGATCAAAAATGCGGGCCGCATGTGAAGAACTATGAAAAGGAAGACGAACATGACGGCCCAGCTGGCACGCATGACACAAATGCACATCATGAACCCGAGTACAACGAATGTCGGAACTATGACTGAGCTGCATCAGGGCATCACGACCAGGATGGCCGAGGCGCCGGTGCCAAGTAGTGGAGTGATGGATAAGTCTCATGTGTTGTTGGTCTTTGTGGGGCTGCGCTGCTCACATGGTCCTTGTGGCTGTTTTTCTGTTTTTAGGACAACATCTTAGACTAGAGGACAACATCTTAGCTAGGACAGCACTTTAGCATCTTAGACTAGCATATTGACATATGCTTGGCCGGCTAGCAGCCTATAAATATGTAACCCCAACCCCTCAGGTTGGCATGACATTGTGTGAGTTTGTGTGAGAAATAAACCAGAAAATTGCCTCAACTCCTAGTGTCATCCTCTCGATGAGAGTAAGGATTCTACTGCTACCAAAAGTGAGAATCCAGCGACTAACAAGTGGTATCAGAGTCGTACTATCCTGTAGCCTGAGCATCTCCTGCTCTTCTCCTTCCTCGGCCTCGCAGCAGCCCCAGCCGGTAGCAGCAGCTCCGGCTGCCCCTGCTCTCCACACAGCAGCCCCCTCAATAGCGCGCCATGTTCGCAGGACAGTCTCAGGGCTCGGTCGCCTCGAGCACGCGGCGTCGGCAGGAGGCCGACCTCGCCGCGGCAGAGAAGCGCGAGCGAGCGGCAACAGACGCCGCTGCAGCAGCAGCAAGGGCATCGAGGCTGGCAGCAGCGGAGCTGGCAGCAGCTAGAGCGGAGGTGGAAGCAGTGGCGGCGGCGGATGCAGCGCGTGCAGCAGCAGCGGAGGTCGAGGTTCTACGCGGCAGCAACAGCAGCTCCATCGCTGCTGATGACAGCGCCGACGCGGACCTCGAGCTGCTGGAGAGGGAGGCATCGCGAGGGCGAGCGGCGCAGTGGGCAGCCGCGCACGCCCACGAGCGCGGCGGCAGCCCAGACAGGCGCAGACACGCCGGCGGCGCTCCTGAAGGAGGCGCGCACGGCGGTGGCGCTCCTGGAGGAGGCGCGCATGGCGGCGGCGGACGGGTCGACGGAGAGCGCGGCCTTCACAGGCAGCGTGGCTCTCTCCCCCCGGTTCGGTACCGTGGTCACCACGAGTACCAGGCTGTCGGCGGACGGGTCGACGGAGAGCGCGGCCTTCACAGGCAGCGCGGCTCTCTCTCCCCGGATCGGTACCGTGGTCACCACGAGTACCAGGCTGTCGTCAGGGACGTCGGCCCCGGCGGCGGGTGGCCTACACTCACCAAGACCAACTACGTTGAGTGGGCGGCGGTGATGAGGGTAAGGCTCCAGGTGCGGCATATGTGGGATGCAGTCCGGTACGGCGATGTCGACTACTACCAAGATCGACGGGCACTGGATGCTCTCATTGCTGCAGTCCCGCCCGAGATGCAGTTTTCGCTTACCAGCAAGCGGACTGCCAAGGAGGCCTGGGACGCCATCGCTGCGGCACGCATCGGCAGCGACCGCGCCCGCAAGTCCACACTGCAGGCACTTCACAAGGAGTGGGAGAACCTGGCCTTCAAGCCAGGTGAGGACGTTGATGACTTTGCTCTCCGTCTCAACACTCTGTTGCAGAAGTTGGTGCAGTTCGGCGACGACACCTACGGCGAGGAGAGAGCTGTTGAGAAGCTCTTCCGCTGCGTCCCCGAGAAGTACAAGCAATGGCTCGCTCAATCGAGTCTCTGCTAGACCTCTCCACGATGACGATCGAGGAGGCGTTGGGCCGCCTCAAGGTCGTTGACAGCGATGAGCCACAGCGCCTCTCGGGACCCGTCACCATTGGCGGGAAGCTCCTCATTCGGGAGCAGTGGGCTGCCGGCGAAGGTGACAGGAAGAAGGGGGAGCCTTCTTCCACGACAGGCGGCCGCAAGCGTGGCAAGCCACGCAAAGACGCCCAGGCAGGGGCGCGAAGACGTGCCGAGGGTGATGATCGTGGAGGCGCCCAGGGCGGCGCCGCTGGCAAGCAAAAGCCAGCACGAGACGAACCTTGCTACAACTGTGGCAAGCTTGGTCATTGGGCCAAGGATTGTCGACAGCCACGACGCGGCCAGGCCCACGTCGCGCAGGCGGAGGAGCAGCCGGCTCTGTTCATTGCTCATGCGAGCATCGAACTACCTCCAGCGGCACCAGCCGCAACGGCTCTCCTCCACCTTGACGAGCCAAAAGCACACGCCCTCCTCGACGACAGCTCCGGCAACGACAAGACCGACGGGTGGTGCCTTGACACCGGCGCTTCTCCGAGCGCGACTCAGACGTTTGAGGCACCGTCAAGTTCGGCGACGCCTCCGCTGTGGAGATCAAGGGCGTCGGCTCTATCGTCTTCGTCGCCAAGACTGGCGAGCATAGGCTGCTCACCGGTGTCTACTACATCCCCGCGTTGAGGAACTCCATCATCAGCTTGGGACAGCTGGATGAGAGCGGATCGCGCGTGGAGATCGAGCACGGGGTGCTGCGCATCTGGGATCATCGACACCGGCTCCTGGTCAAGGTCAACAGGAGCAACCGCCTCTACGTCCTTCACGCACAGGTGGCGCAACCTCTTTGTCTTGCAGCCCGCCGCGACGACGACGCTTGGAGGTGGCACGAGCGCTTTGGGCACCTCAACTTTGAGGCCCTAAGGCAGCTCGGCAGCAAGGAGATGGTGCGGGGCATGCCGCACGTCGACCACGTGGAGCAGTTCTGCGACACCTGCGTCCTCACCAAGCTGCGGCGGCTCCCTTTCCCTCGCCAGGCAAGCTTCCGTGCCAAGGAGAAGCTGGAGCTCGTACACGGTGACCTCTGTGGCCCCGTGACACCGGCTACACCTGGAGGCCGGCGCTACTTCCTCCTCCTTGTCGACGACATGTCCCGCTACATGTGGGCTGTCCTGCTCGACGCCAAGGCAGCCGCGGCGGACGCCATCAAGCGTCTTCAAGCTGCTACGGAGGTGGAGTGCAGCCGCAAGCTTCGGGTCCTACGCACGGACAACGGCGGCGAGTTCACGGCGACCGAGTTCGCGGCGTACTGCGCCAATGAGGGGATCCACCGCCACTTCTCCGCGCCGTACACTCCGCAGCAGAACGGCGTCGTCGAGCGCCGCAACCAGACTGTGGTGGCCACCGCCCGTGCCCTCCTCAAGCAGAGAGGGATGCCGGCGATCTACTGGGGTGAGGCGGTGATGACTGCCGTCCACTTGCTCAACCGCTCCCCCACCAAGGCCCTCGACGGCAAGACGCCATACGAGGCCTGGCACGGGCGCAAGCCCGTGGTGAGCCACCTTCGCGTCTTCGGCTGCCTGCCAAGCGTATCGTTGAGCTAGCTGGGCTCACCGACTGCAACCCAGCCCTCACTCCGATGGAGGAGAGGCTGAAGCTGAGCCGCGACAGCACGACGGAGGTGGACGCTACGCAGTACCGGCGTCTTGTGGGGAGCCTTCGCTACCTCGCCCACACACGGCCGGACTTGGCATTCTCCGTCGGCTACGTTAGTCGGTTCATGCAGCGACCGACGACGGAGCACTAGCAGGCTGTGAAGAGGATCATCCGCTACGTTGCGGGGACTCTCGACCACGGCCTCTACTACCCGAGGTGCCCTGGGGCGGCACACTTCGTCGGGTACAGCAACAGCGACCACGCCGGCGACATCGACACCAGCAAGAGCACGAGCGGGATCCTCTTCTTTCTCGGCAAGTGCCTCGTTAGCTGACAGTCGGTCAAGCAGCAGGTGGTGGCCCTGTCCAGCTGCGAGGCCGAGTACATAGCGGCCTCCACCGCTTCGACTCAGGCGCTCTGGCTCGCTCGACTGCTTGGTGATCTCCTTGGCAGAGACACTAGAGCGGTGGAGCTCAGGGTGGACAGCAAGTCCGCTCTGGCCCTAGCAAAGAACCCTGTGTTTCACGAACGCAGCAAGCACATCCGGGTGAGGTACCACTTCATCCGAGGCTGTTTGGAGGAAGGGAGCATCAAGGCTAGCTACATCAACACCAAGGACCAGCTTGCGGACCTGCTCACTAAGCCCCTTGGGAGGATCAAGTTCCTTGAGCTCTGCTCCAGGACCGGGATGGTTCAACTCTCCCACAAGACGACACACAAGACTTAGGGGGAGAATGATGGATAAGTCTCATGTGTTGTTGGTCTTTGTGGGGCTGCGCTGCTCACATGGTCCTTGTGGCTGTTTTTCTGTTTTTAGGACAGCATCTTAGACTAGAGGACAACATCTTAGAGGACAGCATCTTAGACTAGAGGACAGCATCTTAGTTAGGACAACACTTTAGCATCTTAGACTAGCATATTGGCATATGCTTGGCTGGCTAGCAGCCTGTAAATATGTAACCCCAACCCCCCAGGTTGGCATGGCATTGTGTGAGTTTGGGTGAGAAATAAACCAGAAAATTGTCCCAACTCCTAGTGTCATCCTCTCGATGAGAGTAAGGATTCTACTGCTACCAAGAGTGAGAATCCAGCGACTAACATGGAGGAAGTAGCAGCGGCGAAGGCAGCTGACAAAACAGACGGTGAAGAAGGCGAAGCAGACGTCGGGAAGCCAAATCCTTCATAGTAAGACCCGAAGAGTCAAACTTCACAGAACAGGAATTGTCAGTTGGAAAACGACGAATACAAAGAAGGTTGTGAACCATAGAAGGTGCAACAAGAACATCAGGAAGACGAAAGGAGCCTTGAGCGCTGGTGGCACCTACGGACGTGACAGGAAGACACGAACCATTTGCGACCATGATGGACGAAGGGTGAGAGGAAGGAGGGTGAACGGATGAGAGTATACCAGGGTCAGGGGTGGTGTGGTAGGTAGCACCCGAGTCGGCGATCCACTCTGGGCCGACAAGAGGTGTCAGGCCCATAGTGCTGAAGGAGTGTGCCAAGGCCGCCTGGTCCCAACCGGCAGGCCCGGGCGAGGCACCGGAAGGCGTAGCCCACGGGGACGCTGGGTGAAACCCCGGAGGAGCACCAGCGAGCATGGCGGCCGGCGGGCGAGGTTCACCACCAGGAGCCTGGAAGGGCCACATAGAGATGCGCCCTGACCATGGGTTGTGGAAGGAGGGCCAGGAAGCACCCCGTGGCGGTGGCACTGGGTGCGGAGCCGGGTTGCTCCCACGGCCTGGACCCCCACCACGTCCCTCTCCACGGCGACGGCGGCCGCCACGGCCCCCTCCACCCCCGCTCGGCCCAGGGGGAAGAGGACCCAGAAGAGACGACGGCGACGGAGCGGACGAACGCGGCGGTGGAGTAGCAGAAAGGGCAGTCGAGGAGGTCGAGGACCCCGGAGCGGAGAGAGGCCTCGGCGTAGGGGTGGACCCCGGCTGGATGCCCTGAGAGAGCTCCTCCATGACAAGGTCGTCACGAACCTGCAGGAAGGTGGGGAACGGCCGCTGGCGGGTGATCCAAGTCCAGAGGTGAGCGTACCGGTCGCTGATCCCGCGAAGGACGTTGAGGACCAGGATGCGGTCCTCCACGGGCCAGCCAAGGTCGCCGAGGGAGTTCGCCATGCCCTTCATCCGGCGGCAGAACTCGCCAACAGAGAGGTCACCCTGGACGAAGGTGTGGAAGCTCGCATCAAAACGTAGAGCCCGGGCTTCGGCATTGCCTAGAAACTGGCCCTCGAGCGCCAGCCAGGCCTGGCGAGCATCAGCGGAGTTGCGGACGAGGTCGTGGAGGTCGAGGGAGATCATCCCGATGATCCAGGAGAGCACGATGCTGTCTAGACGTATCCACGAGGGGGTCTGGACCGCGACCGAGGCGTCAACGAGGACGTGGTCGTCGAGGGCGTAGCGGCGGAGGGTGAGGAGGACCAGATCCCGCCAACGGGCGTAGGAGGGCGACTCGGGCTCGAGGACGACCGGGACGAGCAGCCGGATGTTCTGAACACCCCTGGCCTGGTAGTGAAGCTGCGCCATGAGGGGATCGGCCGGATCGTGCCAGATGACCGCGGTGGTGGACGCGCGGTGACCCGTCGAGCCGGAGGAGGTGGCCCCAAAGTCGTGGTAGGCAGGAAGGACGAGACGCTGCTCCGCGTCGGCGATCTGGCGGGCCAGTGCATCGGCGGCATCCCGCTCGCGCTCCCAAGCGAGGGCAGCCGCACGTACACGAGCTTGGCCCTCGGCAGCTGCAGCACGGGCAGCGACGAGGGCGGCGGCGAGAGCGGAGTCAGGACGGTTGGCGTAGAGGTGGGACAGGGGCAGCGGAGGCGGGGTGGGGAAGGTAGAGGCACCCTGGGCAGAGTAGCAGCGGCAGCGGCAGTGAGAGCACTGCCAGCAGCGGCTGACTGGGGAGGACGAGCCGGGGCCGGAGCAGTCGGTGGCATGCCCAGGCCGGCCGCGATGGCGTAGGCGGCGGCCCGGGAGAATCACGCCCTCTGTGCCGGCGGCCGGGGCGTCCTCACCCGCACCGGGGAGCACAGCGCCCTCACTCGCGACCAGAGCGGCGGCGACGCCGGGAGGACGCGGGCCAGCGGCGGCGGCTGCGGGGGCATGCGGGCCAGTGGCGGCGGCGGGAGCGCCAGCCACCTGCGCCCACGAGTAGTTGGGTAGAGGAGGGAAGGTGTGGAAGTAGGAGGGAGGGGGAGGAAGCCGGCCGGCCATGGCTGCCGGCGGCGCCTGGGTCGGGCAGGGAAGGGAGAGGAAAGGAAACCCTAGGCTGGTACCATGTTGGAATTGTGTTTCTGTTAGTTGGGCTAACCTTAGAAGGGTAGCTGTATAGTAATGCATACATGGGCCTCATGGGCCTAGCCTCATGGGCCTAATACTCCTATACTCCAACAGTGGCAAATGTGCCAACTGAATGTGAGATAATTTCTTATAATTATTGTAAAAGAGAATGATTTGCTTTGACATATTACAATTTACATATTTTGGTTACCTCTCTGGTATGCAGTATCTGGACCAAGTGATGGGCCCGATTCTTTTTCGATGGGTTGCTTGTGAGATGAATCTAGTTTCACTTGTTGAGGTAACATTTAGTTCTAATGCTTATGAATATGTTTCTGATATCATCATAGATTCTCCCTCAAAATTCGTCCAAAAAGGATTCTCCCTCAAAAAACGAAAAATGTCGGCATGGATTCTCAATATGATTTTGAGGTTTCTCTGTGGAGTGCTATAAATGATCCTCTTTGAGATTTTCCTAACTCAATTCATATGATGCTTTTGATTTTTTTTTTAAGAAAAGAGTTACCTCTGCTTTTAAGAAAGCGATAAGATTCACCAGGAATGGCTGGGGTTGCCAGCTTACAAAAGCACTCAGAAACTTATCCAACATCTATCCTATTACAATTAGATTTCACCAATATCAGACACGTCCAAGGTCGATGGGCTGAAGCCCTTCATCCAACAGAGGACGATACCCATGATCTCGTCAACTCTATCATAGTCCTTTGGCTTGAGCTGGATAGACCACCCTGAATGTTTGATAACTTCTAGCCAAAAAATGCTTGTTACCCATGGCCCATATGTGCAGTGTAGGTCAAAAGGGTCAAATCTCTAATGCCTAGCCTTTCAGCTGCAAACTAGATTGCTACTTGTATTTTCTGTATTGGCTGCAATTTGATTTAAATTGTCGTACTTGGGAGTGAAAATTATGAAAAATATCAACATTCTGAAGTTTTAGAAAGACGAATCATTTTTTTGAAGTGTCCAATATTTTTTCTGTTCCACAAAAATACATTCTTCACTCACTTTTTTCTGGGTGTACGTTTCCATGACCTCTGCATTGGGTGCTCTTTTTTCCTTTACTCTTAGAATAGCTGAAAAAATTTGGAATCAAAGGAACCAAACTATTTATGCTCGATGCTTGATCTCATGATGTTATGTTGGAACCAGCCAAAGGATCAAACTCACGTGGGACGTGACAAACGCTAGCACTCTGACTAATATAGATGCTAACTCACTGTTCACACGTGTGTACACACACGCACGCGCAGACAAGAGTAGTTGCGGTGGCACAGACCCTTTTTTTTGGTTTTCTGCTAGTGACTACACACTGAAACAATGTGAAGCTAGCTAACAACTTGACATACATACTAGATCCACTAACACATGCATGTACTAACTAATCAAACTCCTAACCACCTGGCTAGCATTTTGACTCGTGTGCACATGACTAGATTACGGCCTCAACGTCAACACATCACATTTTCAGCCACATGCTCATGCAACATGTCTAACAAGACGATGTGATTAAACACATCTATCCTACACGCAAAACTCAAAACACATACAGGTCAAAATTAGTGCTGACATGATGTCCATAAGCTAGTAAATTTTTTTGTTACTATATTTAAGGATTACCTTTTTTTGTTTTTCTGTATTTAATCTGTAATGTCCAATATTGCTAATGCAACAGGTGCAAGAAATGTTTGGTTATGGGTCTGCTGAGCCAAAGAACTTTGTTGAACATTGTAGTTCATGGCTTCTCCCTTTCCTCATTCTCAGGGGTAATGATGCTGATATGAATTGGATATCGAAGGTGAATGTTTACTGTTATTCCAAAAAGACTAGTTAGTACATAATATATCATTAGTTTACATGTAGGGGTCATATAAACTTTTTAAAATGCATATCAACAGCTAACTTTCCCATCCCATCAAAGAAAAATATCAATGACTAAGTAGAGCATTTTCCCCCTTCTTTATTTTGTTTCCTTGAATGCCCTTTACAACTTTTGTGTTTACAGTGCTGTCTCCATGTTCTAATCTCTCTTTTGTTTATATATATATATATTTGTTTCTCAGATTTTATCTCAACCTTTGTCAATCATTATCAAGAAATACTTCGTTCCAATCTTTGGATTGTGCATTGCTGTCAGATGTGGCACAGGGCCAGAGAAGGACTTAGCTGAAACTGTCTTATGTGAATCAGTTTTGCAGCTTGGTGAAATTTCTGAGCTTGAGCGTGATGATCTCATTAAAAAACATATGGTATGCTTCCCGATTAGAACATCTCTTAATCTGCATGTGCTTCGTGATGTTCCATTGCTATGTGATTCAAAACTATCAGCCCTATCAGGTTTGTTCCATGATACGGTAGTGCTGGACTATTTTGGTAGTAAGTAGAGCAGAGATTTTTAGAATTGTTGAGGTGATTCCAGACCTGCGAATTCAGGCTTGCAATATCTTTACAGCTGTAGCTAATAAGATAACATTATTCTGTCTGCTGACGTCTGCCAACACCAAAAATTATTTACTACTAAGTAGAGCTTTCTAGAATGCATGATGTTTGTGCTACTACTAATTGTGTTCAACGCCTATGTATTGTCATTTCCCAGTTTCATTCTTGCTTATGGTATATGATTATGTAAAGCTGTTTCAACTTTGGCTCCTTATTGTACTCATTCTTCTATTTATAGGTTGCGATCGTTGCTTTTTTGCTCTCTGTTTCATCATCTGCTCATGGGCCACAAATTCCATATTTTTCCAAGGAGACTGTTGCACTTTCAGTCAGAATGGTTGTTGATGGATTTGTGGACACAATGTATATGCTCATTCATTTGCCCTATGCATTCTAATGCTTACATTATAATGCAATTGTTATTCCAGTATCATGACTGAGTTTTGACGTTTCAGGGATGATAATTTGGCTGATACAGTTGTTATTGATAAAATTAATATATTCCGTGCTGACAGAGTATTTAAGGTATTCTGTTTGTCTCATGGTTGTCTTTTTTATGAATTCAAAATCTGCAAAGGATAATGGATCTGTCTGGCCCCCATGTTTTTTTTGAGGTCACTGTCTACTTGTCTAGTCCCTAGCTGCTGCAATGCCTTTATCTTTGTTGGTATGGATCAGGGTTTCAAATACCAGCAGGACTGGAGAATGCAGTTATTGAGTTGTGAAAGTGGTAAAATATGATAATACTATTAATACCGGGTTTCAGATCCCAGCTTGCAAGAAGAAAAAAACCGTGCTGTGCTTCACCCAAAAAATAGTGGCAGCGTGTGGACCTGTGGTAACCTTGCTGCTGTTCCTGGGCGTAGTTGCAATGGTCGCCACCCAGATTATGGTGCAGACTGTTGGAAAGTGATTCTCTATTGATTAGGGCTAACCCTAGAAGGGTAGCTATATAGGTTCCATACATGGGCCACATGGGCCTTAGCCACATGGGCCTAAACACATACTCCAACACCCCCGCAGTCTGAACTACCGGCGCAGCGGAGTTCGAGGCTGAACAAGAAAGAACACACACAACCCCCCACAGACGCAACTAGCCACCGGTGATGTTGAGGCTGGAGCAAAACTCGGCGAAGGTCGAGGACGGGAGGCCTTTGGTGAAGATGTCCGCGAACTGGGAGGTCGTCGGAACATGAAGAACCCGCACCTCGCCCATGGCCACCCGATCACGGACAAAATGGAGGTCGATCTCCACATGCTTCGTCCGCTGGTGCTGGATGGGGTTGGTGGAGAGGTAGACCGCACTGACGTTGTCGCAGTAGATCAGTGTGCTCCGGGAGGGTGGAGTGTGCAACTCAGCCAGCAGCTGCCGGAGCCAGGCGGCCTCCGCCACGCCGTTAGCAACGGCGCGGTACTCCGCCTCGGCGCTGGACCGGGAGACCACCGGCTGGCGCTTGGACGACCAAGACACCAGGTTGCCGCCCAGGAAGACGGCGTAGCCGGAGGTGGAGCGGCGAGTATCCGGGCACCCGGCCCAGTCAGCGTCGGTGTAGACGACGAGGTCGGTGGAGGAGGCCCGGTGGAGGAGGCCGTAGTCGAGTGTGCCCCGGAGGTAGCGGAGGAGGCGCTTGAGAGCCAAGAGGTGAGGCTCCCGGGGATCATGCATGTGGAGGCAGACCTGCTGAACTGCATAGGTGATGTCCGGCCGGGTGAAGGTGAGGTACTGAAGGGCCCCGGCGAGACTCCTGTACGCAGTGGGATCGGCCACCGGTGGCCCCTCAGCCTCAGTCAGCTTGCCCTGAGTGTCGACCGGAGTGGAGCAGGGGTTGCAGTCAGTCATCCCAGCCCGCTCCAGAATGTCCCGAGTGTACTATCGCTGGTGAAGGAGGAGCCCGGCAGGACGGTGCTGAACAGTGACACCGAGGAAGTGGTGGAGCTCACCCAGATCATTCATCGCGAACTCTTGCTGGAGAGCGGTGATGATCTGGCGGAGAAGTGGCTCGCTGGAGGCGGTGAGGACAATGTCATCAACATAGAGCAGCAAGTATGCAGTGTCGGCTCCATGGTGGTAGACGAACAGGGACGTATCAGACTTGGCCTCCATGAACCCCAAGGTCAGCAAGAAGGCGGCGAACCGGTGGTTCCACGCCCGAGGTGCCTGCTTGAGGCCGTAGAGGGACCTGTTGAGCCGGCAGACCATGTCAGGACGGGTGGTGTCGACGAACCCCGCCGGCTGACTGCAGTACACCGTCTCGGTAAGAAGGCCGTGGAGGAAGGCGTTCTTGACGTCCAGCTGGTGGACGGGCCAAGACCGAGCAAGTGCCAGCGATAGCACGGTACTGACGGTGGCCGGCTTGACCACCGGGCTGAAAGTCTCATCGTAGTCGATGCCAGGGCGCTGAGTGAAACCCCGGAGGACCCAGCGAGCCTTGTAGCGCTCGAGAGAGCCGTCGGCCCTGCGTTTGTGGGTCCAAATCCACTTGCCGGTGACGACGTTGGAGCCTGGCGGCCGGGGCACCAACTCCCACGTCTGGTTGGCGAGTAGCGCGGCGTACTCCTCTTCCATCGCGCGGCGCCAGTGAGGGTCCAACAGGGCGTCGCGGACGGAGGAGGGTATCGGAGAGACCACCGCATCGCCGGTCGAAGCCTCGAGGGCACGAGGCGGCAGGGTGCCAGCCGCGTGTCGTGTCACCATCGGGTGAACATGCCGCGGGTGTCGGTGCAGCAGCAGCGGGTGGTAGACCGGCGGGGCACCACGAGCCGGCGGAGACAGCGGCGGTGGTGTCGGTGTCCCCGGTGGAGAAGGGAGCGCGAGCGGCCGCGGCCGCGGCCTGCGCTGGTACACTCGTACCGGCGCGGCGAACCTCGACGGAGGTGCCGGGGCAGGTGCCGGGACGGGATCCGGCGTTGTCGACCGACACGACCCCCCCGGGGCAGCAGCGGGGGACGAAGGCCCCGGGTCTGCACCAACCGGAGAGGACGGGGCCGCGCCCGAGGACGACGGGCACGGACCTGCTGGGGATCCGGGACAGGAGGCCGGCCCGGCGCGCGGCGAAGCGGTACCTGCAGGAGACCACAAAAAAGGTGGTTGGACCACCGGGTCAGTGGGAAACAGGGAGGGTGGGTCAGGTACCGGAGCGGTGGTGGTGCTAGAAAAGGGAAAGACGGTCTCATCGAACACCACATGGCGAGAGATGAGAACCCGTCGGAAGGTAAGGTCAAAGCACCGGTACCCCTTGTGATCCGGGGAGTACCCGAGGAAGACACAGAGCGTGGAGCGAGGGTCCAGCTTGTGAGAAGAAGTGGCAGCGGTGTTGGGGTAACACGCACACCCAAACACACGGAGGTGATCGTACCGAGGCGGGGTACCGAAGAGGGCGTGGTGAGGAGTGGGAGCGGGGCAGGCCGCGGAAGGAAGGCGGTTAAGAAGGTAGGTGGTGTGCAGGCCCTCAGCCCAGAAGTGAGCGGGAAGAGAGGCCTGACACAGAAGGGTACGCACGGTGTCATTGGTGGTGCGAATCATCCGCTCAGCCTTGCCATTTTGCGAAGAGGTGTATGGACAAGACATGCGGAGCTGAACACCGTGAGAGGAAGAAATCGCGAGAGGTGGAGTTATCAAACTCGCGACCATTGTCACACTGGACGGCCTTGATGGGGAGGCCGAACTGTGTAGACACCCAAGAAAAGAAGTGAAGGAGCGTGGTAAACGTATCTGACTTCGCACGGAGAGGAAAAGTCCACGAATAATGCGAAAAATCATCAACAACCACAAGATAGTACTTATAATCGGAAATACTCAGAATAGGAGATGTCCATAGGTCGCAATGTACAAGATCAAAAATACGGGCCGCATGGGAAGTAGAACTAGAAAACGAAAGACGAACATGTCGGCCCAATTGGCACGCATGACACAGTTGCTCATCATGAGCTCGAGTACATGGAAGACCGGAGCTACGACTGAGCTGTATCAGGGCATCACGTCTAGGATGGCCGAGGCGCCGGTGCCAGGTAGTAGAGGAAGTAGAAGCGACGAAGGCAGTTGACAAAACGGGCGGCGAAGAAGACGAAGGAGCCGCCGGGAAGCGAAGAGTGTAAAGGGGTCTGGTGCTGTCACATCGGAGCAGAGGACGCCGGGAAGCCAAATCCTTTACAGTAAGACCAGAAGAGTCAAATTCCACAGAACAAGAATTGTCAGCTGTAAAACGTCGAATAGAGAGAAGATTATGAACCATAGAAGGAGCAACAAGAACATCAGGAAGACGAAAGGAGCCATGAGCACCGGCGATACCATGTTGGAAAGTGATTCTCTATTGATTAGGGCTAACCCTAGAAGGGTAGCTATAAGGTTCCATACATGGGCCACATGGGCCTTAGCCACATGGGCCTAAACACATACTCCAACACAGACCAATAGGCTGAGCCCAGGGTTCGGGGGTTTCCTTGGCTGGTTTGACTTAGTGCAAAGCCGTGGGGGCAGTCTTTCATTCACTGGTCAAGTTTTTAGTGTGCACCGGAAAACCAGCAGGTTGTTAGTTGTTAGGAATAATAGAGGCTGAATTGGATGATAATATTGAGGCCCAATAGGACTATATAGAGTCGTGAGAGACACAAGAGGGAAACCCTAGACTAGGAGATTACACCAATACTCTTGACTATTATACCTTAACACCCCCTGTATAATGTTTTGCACTATTTTATATCTCTAGTGTTAATTTGTTATTAAATTTGCTAAGCTATCAAAATTCTACCACGTGCTTAGCTATCAAAATAATGATGAAACATTTAAGATGTGTTTATTTTTAATATAAAGTATGATGTCCTATATAACCTCACAATATTTGAAAGCAAAACTCAAAACTTCTATGTTTAGAAACAAAAATACCAAATCTTGTTAATGGCTAAATTGAACCAACTCAAATAGTCGGGGGTAGTAAATTGAAACAAACATTAGTTTAGGGGGTTATCTGGACATAGGACAAACTTGAGGGTAGTAATTTGTACTTTTTCCTTAAATAACCGTCCAAATACATGTTCCCAGGAGCAAAGCTCAGTGTAGGGCTACATCGGCCATGGCTTCCCTGCCCTTTGTGATTCACCATTACTTTTCTGATTTGTGAGCTTGTTAGACTTGAGAAAATCACACTGCATGTTCCCAGATATCTCCATGCACAAACTGAGGATTCTTTTGCAGTATCCTATGTGTGCTTTAAATTTATTATTCTAGTACAAGAAAGATGATATGGGATTTGTCATCTAGGATATATCATACTTTGATGATAAACTAGTAACAGTTCAGGGAAAAAAGCAAACAATATTGCAACATCAAACTAATAATACACTACGTCAATAGGAAATCCATTTGTATGTTTGTTTAAATAATAAGTTGCGTATTCATCATTATCCAATTTGTTGTGATACTTATGGTTTGATTACATAGAGATCGTTATCCAATTTGTTTTTGCCGGATCGAGATGACAGCCTTAAAAACTGTACTTCTGGCTTGATTACATTGCGATTAGAATAATTACATATTTTGTCCATCGTTAGAAAATGATTTTCCCTGAATATTTTTTAGCTTTTATTGGTAGTGGGCATAGGGTGTTCGCTTTTCTATCTCATTTCTCTCTCTCCACAAACAGTGTTGCAATAGCACGAAGATGGTCTTCTTTATGTGCAAACAAATAATATGTTTTTGCGTATAAACTAAATGAGCACGACTTTGATCTATAATGTACACAATCTTGTAGAGTGTGGTGTGGTTGTGACCAAGTTCCATCTGTCCTCTTAATCTCTTGCAGTTCCTGTTGTCAATACATCAGCAAGTTGCAGATGCTAGCCACCCCAGGCACATGGGTCATCGTCTTTGTGCAATTGAGGTTTTAATAGATGTACTTGGACACAGGGTGGTTCTTGAGAGCACTTGCTTGTGAGTGTTTTTCTTTCTATTTCCTGTTTTATTGTTTTGCCACTTGATTGTAAGATATCTGTGGGTTTGGACAATACTAACATTCATGCAATTACCTGGGCAAACAAACATGTGGATACTATTCTGACAAAAGAGTCAACAACTGCAGCACCCCCTTGCTTCACAATACTGTAGCAATTACTTGGTGTTATTGTTGGTCCTTGGGATCCCTGCACAGGTAAGCAGTAAGCTTACCAGCACACACACTCACTATGGCTAGAGGTAGAAGAAGGGGTTGAGCACAGCTCACACACACACACACACACTGCAGATGCTCCAGCGCTGGCCAAGGCTCTGCCCTTTGGTTGTGGCAAACTGAGCTGCCTTTTCCATTGCATTGCTTGTGATATATATACAACTCTTGTACCAACTATAAGGTATACAAGAGTATGGCTGAGTACAGCCCCAACTACTCCTAGTACTACAAGTACCTTGCTTAGATCAGCCCACTACCAACATGGCTGATGTAGTTTCTACCAACTACTAGTATTAGATGGCCTAATGCCTTACAAGCTACAGCACTAGAGAATGGACAGCCATGCTGACCAGTTCCTAATCCTAATCTGCAGCAAAGAGAGAATTGGGGAGCAGCAGATTATGTCTTACAGTTATTTCTGATAAAAGAAGCAAGGAGGTGCATGCATTGAGCACGAGCTCTGCCTAGCAATAATGTAAATTTTAAAACTACAAATATGTGTCATCCAAACCCCTCCTTGCTTTAAAATACCCAAGTATTTTTTATGACCGTGGTATGCTTGAAATGTCCAAAAACACTTTGTTTTCGAACAGGGCCTTAGGGCGCATTTGCATTTGTTGGCAGCTTGCCTCACCTCACCTTGCTGGGCAAGGCTAACCTTGCCAGTGGAGGCGAGCCGAATTGGCTCGCTTGCTCAAGCAAGGATAAAGCTGGAAATCGCAGGTAACGAGGCAAGCTAGCTGTGCAACCAAATGCATTTTTGCTTCTTAGTTCACGCTGAGCGAGGCAAGGCTGGTGTTCGCCTGAGATCCAAACATGCCCTTAGTGTTTTCTGAGTACAAATAGCTTTTGCTTTGTAACATCAGTAATATTTTTCTTGGTTTTGCATTCTTTTATAACTTCTTTGTGGTGAGCCAGTGCCATCCTATGAGCTTTTTCTCGAACACGCAGGAGAGCTGCGTATCATTATAGAAAAAAGGGGTAAGAACCCTTGCAGCATCCAAACCAACACACCCAATCTTACTCTAGTAGAGGAAAAGATCACCTGTTAAGAACATAAGCTTTAGTTTATTCACTGATTAATATTTATTTATCACTGATTAATATTTATTTATTTTAATAAAAATAAAAAGCGACTGTAAGATTTATGATCTATGGATTTTTGGAATATGTGCAAAAGCACCTCCCTTTATAAGACAATGTACTCATAAGTGCAGTTGTTAATTGTTATGTTATATTGACATCATAGCAACATGTTAAGAGGTTATTGTGTGTTTATCCTCTCTTATATTAGTCTGAACATTTGAGATATTGTATGTTTCTACTGCAGCTATATTATTTCTATAGTGGGGAACTATATCCAGCAAAAACCACTGCAAGGCCAGTGCTGTAATATTTTGTCTAAATTGTTGGCTGCTTTTGATGGAAACACCTCTGCTGAAACCCTGGAAGTGCTTGGCAGGCAGCTTCAGGTGGATTTTACGAACAGTAATCCAAAAAAACAATTGTTTAATGAACTTCTGTTTACTCAGCACTTCCAACTGAACTGTCACAGGTAGTAGTTCCAAAATTAGTCATTTCCTGCCTAATCAATGAGAAAGAAGAAAGAAGTGGTACTGAAGATTCATCAAGAGTTCTTTCTTTACTCCGTCAATTGACAGTGGAGGCTGATCCTCTGCTTTATGATTACATAAGAGTATGCTTCAACTTCTCTACATATATAATTGCATTCTTAGTTCTTATTACTGGTATCTGTGTGTTATTCTTATGGGTAATTCCTGTTTGGTTTATTTTGTTTTGAATGGTCTTACAGGAGTTAGAACCACTTCCTGATCTTGATTGCTTGAAAGATGTACAGGAGTTTCATGCTTCACTTTCTGCCTCGCATTCTTCAAGAGATCAGTTCTTAAAGGTTCTTATTTTTCCAATTCCTTTCTTCCATTTTTTTTTGAAACTCTTTCTTTCATTTTTTTACTTATGTTCATTATGAGCTGACTCATCACTTTTGACTTCCTGTAGTTTGTTAATAAGGCTCCTTATTTGCCACCAGAACTATTTTTGTTGAGGTAATATTTCCTTGGTATAATTTCATCCATACCATCATTTGATACCACCAGTCTGTGTCAGTGAAATGTAGGGGTCTGGTTCTACATGTAACGTGTTGTACATGTGGGGTCTGGTTCTACATGTAGCATGTTGTGTGGTATTTTCATCCATGCCACCATTTCAATGCACCTTTTTTTCCTCAAACACGTAAGAGAGCCGCATATCATTATATTAAGAAAGACGCTGAGGTTTAGAAACCCTGTACAAAAAACACACGCCCGCTCCTAGGACAACTCAAGAACAGACACGCCTGGTGATACAGAATAGACCAACCCAACAAAAAAAGCTCCTGAGTCCACAGGGGTGAGGAGATAAGAAACACCTCAAGCCCCAGCCGAACTAAGTCTCATCTCTTCTACTCTGTCATTGGCTTGAGCCCACCAATCATCAAAGGAAGTGGCATCAGGCTGGCCTTGAAAAATATTACAATCAGTTGTTCCTCTGCCCACAAAGCCTGCGTATTTCATTACCTGTTGATTTCCTCCTTGTGAGATGTATAGCTGACTTAATTTTATCATGAACATAGTCACAAAGTTTTTGGGTCGATGGGGTCGAGGTACGGGGTCGCGGTACGTGGTACGCTACTCGTGAGAGATTTTTACACTTCGGGTCGAAAATGAACCCGTGAACCCGGGTCGGGGTCGACGAACCCGGGTCGAGGGTCGAAGGTGGTGAACTCGTTTTATGTGACTATGATCATGAAAACACACACACACACACACAAAAGTAAACAGGCACACCCTTAGGTCCTATTTGGATGTTTTGAAATTGTTGCCCAGATATGCACTAGATCTGATCTAGAGCAAAGCCCAGAGGGCAGCTTGGCCTGTGGCTGCTTGGATTGTGTTGGAGTATGTGTTTAGGCCCATGAGGCTAAGGCCCATGTGGCCCATGTATGGAACCTATATAGCTACCCTTCTAGGGTTAGCCCTAATTAATAGAGAATCAATTTCCAACATGGTATCTAGCCTAGTTTTTCCTCTCTCCCTATCCTGAGCCGCCGGCCAGCCACCACCCGCCGGCGCTGCTCCCACTGCCGCCGCCGGCCATGGCTGACCGGCCTCCCTCCTCTCCCTCCTTCTTCCCTTCCCCCTCCACCCCATCCTGGGCGCAAATAGCGGCATCTCCTCCTGGGGCCGCGCCCGCTGCCGTGCTCCCTGCTGCGGGTCTCCCGACCGCGGGGGGAACTCCCCATCTCCCTGCCGCGCCCGGGGCGGGGGCGGACGTCCAGGGTGCGCGCGGCTCCCTTCCACCTCGCGCCTCCCTTCCCCATCCCATGGACGGCCGCACCTCCCTCCCAAACCCTAACCCACTGGCGGCGGCCTTCACTGCCGGCACGGACGCCGCGGGTTCAGGCACTGGAGAGGACGCGGCTCCTGCTGCTGGGGCTGAGGCTCCCCTCCAGCCGGCGGCCGGATCTTCCCTGCTCCCTGCAGGATCTGCCACTGCCGCCCTCCAGACTGCCCTACATAGCCTCCTGGGTACTGATGCCGGGGCCGGGGGCGCTGACCATCTTCACACCGCCCTCGTTGCCCTCCTACGCGCTGCCGGGACTGAAGCCGCCGTCCACCCTCGGCCAGCCATGGCTACGGGTGGGGGTACGCCTCCTCTTCCTGGCACGAGTTCCGACTCCGCCCTCGCCGCCGCCCTTGTCGCTGCCCGCGCGGCCGCCGCGGAGGGGCAGGCTCGTGTGCGTGCGGCCGCCGCCGTCTAGGAGCGTGAGCGCGACGCGGTGGCTCGCCAAATCGCCGAGGCCGAGCATCTTCTCATCTCTCCCGCGGGCCAGGACGCCGGCGCCACCTCCTCTGCCTCGCCGGGACGCCGCGTGTCACACCCTGCCGTCCTCTGGCACGACCCGGCCGACCTGCTCGTGGCACAGCTGCACTACCAGGCGGGGGGGGGGGGGTCCAGAACATTCGCCTGCTCGTTCCGGTCGTCCTCGAACCGGAGTCGCCCTCGTACGCCCGCTGGCGGGACCTGGTGCTCCTTACCCTTCGCCGCTACGCCCTCGACGACCACGTCCTCATCGACTCCTCCGTCGCCGTCCAGACGCCGTCGTGGCTCCGTCTCGACAGCATCGTCCTCTCCTGGATCCTGGGGACGATCTCTCTGGACCTCCACAACCTCGTCCGCACCTCTCCAGACGCGCGCCGGGCGTGGCTCGCTCTTGAGGGCCAGTTCTTGGGCAACGCTAAGGCCCGGGCTCTGCGTCTCGACGCGAGCTTTCGTACTTTCGTCCAGGGTGACCTCTCCGTCGGTGAGTTCTGCCGTCAGATGAAGGGCATGGCTGACTCCCTGGGGGACCTCGGGTGGCCCGTCGAGGATCGCATCTTGGTCCTCAACGTCCTCCGGGGGCTCAACGACCGCTACGCCCACCTCAGGACGTGGATCACCCGTCAGAGGCCCTTCCCCACCTTCCTGGAGGTCCGTGACGATCTTGTCATGGAGGAGCTCACGCAGGGCCTCCAGCCGGGATCCACCACTTCCACGGGGTCCTCGTCCTCCTCGACGGCCCTGGCTGCTACTTCACCGCGTCCTCCTGCTCCACCGCGGTCGTCGGTTCCTCCTGCTCCACCGCGGTCGTCGCCTCCGCCACCGTCGTCTCTCCTGGGCCCTCCTCCCTCCGGGCCGAGCGGAGGTGGGGGGGTCGTGGCTCTCGTCGTCGCCGTGGAGGGGGCCGCGGGGGTGGTCGGGGTGGTCGACCCCAGGCTCCGGCACCGGCTGGGACACACGGGGGGCACCATGGCCTTCGTTCCAGAACCCGTGGTCCGGTCGCATCTCCATGTGGCCCTACCACGCCCCCGAAGCCGACACTCGCCCACCGATGGCCATGCTCACCGGAGCTCCTCCTGCTGGTCCTTCACCCGACGTCTTCCCTGCTACGCCGTGGGTTCCACCCTCCGGGACTCCACCGGGGGTCGCCGGCTGGGATCAGGTGGCCCTGGCTCGCTCGTTCAGCACCATGGGCCTGACACCTCCGGTCGGACCCGAGTGGATCGCTGATTCGGGGGCCACCTACCACACTACTACTGACCCCGGTATACTTTCGTCAATTCACTCTCCCTCTTCCTCTCTTCCTTCGTCCATTATGGTCGCTAATGGTTCTTGTATTCCTGTCTCGTCTGTGGGTACCGCCGGTGCTCATGGCTTCTTTCGTCTTCCTGATGTTCTTGTTGCTCCTTCTATGGTTCATAATCTTCTTTCGATTCGACGTTTTACAGCTGACAATTCTTGTTCTGTGGAATTTGACTTTTCTGGTCTTACTGTAAAGGATTTGGCTTCCCGGCGTCCTCTGCTCCGATGTGACAGCACCGGGCCCCTTTACACTCTTCGCTTCCCGGCGGCTCCTTCGTCTTCTTCGCCGCCCGTTTTGTCAGCTGCCTTCGTCGCTTCTACTTCCTCTACCACCTGGCACCGGCGCCTCGGCCATCCTGGACGTGATGCCCTGATACAGCTCAGTCGTAGCTCCGGTCTTCCATGTACTCGAGCTCATGATGAGCATCTGTGTCATGCGTGCCAATTAGGCCGACATGTTCGTCTTCCTTTTTCTAGTTCTACTTCCCATGCGGCCCACATTTTTGATCTTGTACATTGCGACCTATGGACATCTCCTATTATGAGTATTTCTGGTTATAAGTATTATCTTGTGGTTGTTGATTTTTCGCATTATTCGTGGACTTTTCCTCTCCGTGCGAAGTCTGATACGTTTACCATGCTCCTCCACTTCTTTACGTGGGTGTCCACACAGTTCGGCCTCATCGTCAAGGCCGTCCAGTGTGACAATGGTCGCGAGTTTGATAACTCCGCCTCCCGCGATTTCTTTCTTTCTCACGGTGTTCAGCTCCGCATGTATTGTCCATACACCTCCTCGCAGAATGGCAAGGCGGAGCGGATGATCCGCACCACCAACGACACTGTTCGTACCCTTCTCTTTCAGGCCTCTTCCCGCTCGCTTCTGGGCTGAGGGCCTGCACACCTCCACCTACCTTCTTAACCGCCTTTCCTTCTGCGGCCTGCTTCGCTCCCACTCCTCACCACGCCCTCTTTGGTACCCCGCCGCGGTACGATCACCTCCGCGTGTTTGGGTGTGCGTGTTACCCCAACACCGCTGCCACTTCCTCTCACAAACTGGACCCCCGCTCCACGCTCTGTGTCTTCCTCGGGTACTCCCCGGTTCACAAGGGGTACCGGTGCTATGACCTTACCTCCCGACGTGTTCTCATCTCGCGTCATGTGGTGTTCGATGAGTCCGTCTTTCCCTTTTCCAGCACTACCACCTCTCCGGTACCTGACCCACCCTCTCTGTTTCCCACTGACCCGGTGGTCCAGCCACCTTTTCCGTGGTCTCCTGCAGGTACCGCCTCGCCGTGCTTCACGCCGGCTACCGGTCCCGGATCCCCTGCGGGTCCGGGCCCATCGTCCTCCGGCGCGGCCCCGTCTTCTCCAGTTGGTGCAGACCCGGGTCCTTCGTCCCCCGCTTCTGCCCCGGGGGGGTCGTGCCGGTCGCCGACGCCGGATCCCGTCCCGGTACCTGCCCCGGCACCTCCGTCGAGGTTCGCCGCGCCGGTACGGGTGTACCAGCGCAGGCCGCGGCCGCAGCCGCTCGTGGTCCCTTCTCCACCAGGGACTCCGACACCACCGCCGCAGTCCCCGTCGGCTCGTGGTGCCCCGCCGGTCTACCACCCGCCGTTGCTTCACCGACACCCGCGGCATGTTCACCCGATGGTGACCAGACACGCGGCTGGCACACTGCCGCCTCGTGTCCTCGAGGCTTCGACCGGCGACGCGGTGGTCTCTCCTGTACCCTCTTCCGTCCGCGAGGCAGAGTACATTACCACCACTACTGCTGCAACACAGGCCCTGTGGCTGTCCAGACTGCTCGGGGAGCTCCTGGGTAGGAAGGTGGAGGTGGTGGAGTTGAAGGTGGACAGCAAGTCTGCCCTTGCCTTGGCAAAGAATCCTGTCTTCCATGACAGAAGCAAGCACATCAGGACCAAGTACCACTTCATCAGAGAGTGTCTGGAAGAAGGAAGCATCAAGGCCAACTACATCGTCACTACTGATCAGCCAACTACATCGCCACTACTGATCAGCTCACCGACATTCTGACCAAGTCCCTGGGCAAGGCCAAGTTTCTGGAGATGAGGAGGATTGGCTTGAAGCAGATCACTCAGTACTAGGCTTAGGGGGAGATTGTTGTTTAAGCCTAGTACTTGTATTTTACTTTCTGCATTTTACTTTTACTGCAGTTAGGAGGTGTCTTGGCTCCCAAGTTGATCATGGACAAGCCTAGGCAACCAAGTAGCCTAGAGCATCTTACTTTATGCTGCAAGAATATGCTAGGGAATAGGTAGGAGCTGCTCTGCTATATAAAGCAGCAGCACCCTTTTGTAACCGTGATATGCTTTTGCCATTTTCCAAATTCAATCCAAGCGGCCACAGGCCAAGCTGCCCTCCGGGCTTTGCTCTAGATCAGATCTAGTTTATATCTGGGCAACATGCGTCATGTGGTCCGGCACCAACCTTGACTCGTCCAGGCTTCGGTTCCTCCTCTCTGAGCACCTCGACGTCAACGCCCAGCGGTCCAGAACACATCTACTACTCGGCACAACGCCACTACCGCAGATTCGCACGCCATCTCTGGAAATTTGCTCACCGTCTTTGTGGATCCACCCTTTGTTGTAATTGGTTCGCTCCCTGGCGCCATAGATGGGATCTCCGTGTTGTCGTTGCTCGATGACAACTGATGACTCACGAGCGGAAGACTGCCCGATACCTGTTGTTTTTGTTTCCAGGCGTTGGCAAGCGATTTTTTTTTTTCCGGTTGTTTTGCCCCAAATCAGGTGTAATATTAGTAGCCTCACCGGTCATCCAAACAGCAAATTCCAGTTTGAGATGAAAAAATATCCAGACTTGTAATTTACCAGGGTTTTGGACTGATTACCAGTCTTCCAAACAGGCCCTTAACATACAAGCAAAACGACCCAACTTTAACTCACATTCAGCCGCAGGGCAAGGAGGTAAATGATACCTTTGCTTTAGCCACTCAAATCTTAGTGGTAGAACAAATTCCAAATAAATGTTTGGACCCAGCTTGAAACTGTACTAATCACGTGTCCTCCCAAAACCTGGTCCATAAAGCGCTTCTCACATTCTTAAATGAACCCATAAGATATCTTTTTTTTTTGTTTCCAAACAAAGTCTCCAAAATTGTGACCTCACATTTCTTCTTTTCCCATATAACACCAATGCAAAAATATGTTAGCCTAGACCCTTATGATATTGTATTATTATTATTTTTATTTTCCAAACATGTTTCCTATTGTTCTAACGCTTCTTTCATTTCTTATACTTTCAGTCTTCGTGCGTATCACAAAAAGTTATTATTGGGAGAAATCATCCGTAGAAGTGACCTATCTGTGGCTGATGCAGACATGGTTAGCTGCTGGCGTAGCGACCCAGATGTCATTTCTGCTGTATGGGCTCTTGTTGACCTTTTTAGCACATCATCTATAGCAAATGATGCCTCTTCGGTGCTTGCTGATTTTATCTCTAGGGTGTGTTTTCAGCCTTAATCCTTTCTGATGCTACAGTATGTTGGTGATGTACATTTTTTTCATCTGAGTCAGTTGATTTCTTCAATGCTTGCGCAGGCTGGTATATCTGATGCACATCAAGTAATATTCCGTCTGCCAACTCCTACCGAAAATTATCCTTTACAACTACATACTGGTTCTGCTTCCAAGGAGGATAAATTATCCCCAGACTATGGTATTTCTGATGATGTTTTGGTTGGGCTTCTGAAACTCTTGAAGACTTATTTATCTGATGAATCTGTTGAAATAATAGATGCTGCTTCACAAACACTGAGGGTATGCTATTAAATTGCGCACTCGTTAATTGCTGGGCACAATTCTGATAGTACATATTCTAATGCTCATATTTAGCTCATCATCAATTTTGTCGCTGCATTTCTGGCCTTTATACCGAAACTCTTTTGAGATACACCTCTTTGCTGCTTGCACACACAAAGAAGTATCTAATCATATTTGTGGTATTGATGTGCATCGAAACCTTTTCGGTCTAACAAGATGCGTGAAGAATGGAGAAGTATATTAGTACCTATCTTCAAGAACAAGGGAGATGTTCAAAGTTGTACTAACTACCGTGGGATTAAGTTGATGAGCCATACGATGAAGCTCTGGGAGAGGGTTATCGAGCATCGCCTAAGGAGAGTGACACGTGTGACCCAAAATCAGTTTGGATTCATGCCTGGTAGGTCGACCATGGAGGCGATTTTCTTATTACGACAATTGATGGAGAGATATAGGGAGCAGAAGAAGGACTTGCACATGGTCTTTATTGACCTCGAGAAGGCATATGACAAAGTACCGAGAAATGTCATGTGGTGGGCCTTGGAAAAGCACAAAGTCTCAACTAAGTACGTTACCCTCATTAAGGATATGTATAGGGATGTAGTGACGTTTGTCCGAACATGTGATGGCGACACCAGCGACTTTCCAATTAAAATAGGACTGCATCAGGGGTCAGCTTTGAGCCCTTATTTATTTGCTTTGGTGATGGATGAGGTCACAAGGGACATACAAGGTGATATCCCTTGGTGTATGCTCTTTGCTGATGATGTGGTGATAGTTGACGACAGTAGGGCAGGGGTTAATAGGAAGTTAGAACTATGGAGGCACACGTTAGAGTCGAAAGGGTTCAGACTTAGTAGGACTAAGACCGAGTATATGAGGTGCGATTTTAGCGCGACTAGGCATGAGGAGGAAGACGTTAGCCTCGATGGGCAAGTGGTGGCCAAGAATGATACTTTTCGGTATTTAGGGTCGATGCTACAAAAGGATGGAGACATTGATGAAGATGTTAGACATAAAATTTCAGTCGGCTGGTTGAAATGGCGTCAAGCTTCTGGCGTCTTCTGTGACAAAAGGGTGCCGCAGAAGCTAAAGGTAAGTTCTATAGGACGGCGATTCGTCCAGCGATGTTATATGGTGCTGAGTGTTGGCCTACAAAAAGGCGACATGTCCAGCAATTGAGTGTAGCAGAGATGCGTATGTTGCGTTGGTGTTGTGGGCACACAAGGAGGGATAGAGTCCGGAACGACGATATTCAGGATAGGGTTGGGGTGGCACCAATTGAGGAGAAATTGATTCAACATCGGTTGAGATGGTTTGGACATGTTCAACGGAGGCCTCCTGAGGTGCCGGAGCGGTAGAGGTCGACCTATACTAACTTGGGACGAGTCCGTTAAGAGAGATCTTAAGGAGTGGAATATCTCCAAGGATTTAGCTATGGATAGGAGCACTTAGAGATTGTCCCTTTATGTGTCTCCCTGTTTCTCGTCTCTTTTGGGTTTCATCTCTAGCCTACCCCAACTTGCTTGGGACAAAAGGCTATGTTGTTGTTGTTGTTGTGATGTGCATCGAAACCCAGTCATTCTGTCATCCAAAATTAGCTTCCTATAATGTGACATTGTAGGTACATAAATCATCTTCTGGTCAACCTATACTATGCGACTTGTGTGTAATTTTGAGTTTCTTTTTTACACTTTAAACAGTTCATTCTATGTTTCATGTCTGTAATAAATGTTTCATCTTTGATTTTCTAAGCATGTGATCTTGCAAGAGTACACCAATGCTGCATTGTTTGTAGGGATATTTAATCAGACTTCAAGGCTGGGTTTTTGTGATGCCTGAGGCCAATGATTAATAAGATTAATTTATTCTTTCTTGTTTGAATCAAAAGGGTACATTGGACATTTGGACTACACTTACATAGACTTGATCTGTCTCAAGGACTAGTTCTTCTAACTTGACATCAACTTTAGTGATATAAAATAAATCTAAAAAAAACTTTAGTGATATAATTCTTTGATTTCTTCCCTAATCTACTATGCTTGAAACCTATCCTATGAAACCTGTTCATAACGTTGTGCTGTTTAAAAATCTGTGTGCCAAGATGTTGCATGCATTGTTTATCCTGCTGTATGTTGATCTGCTGCTCCCTGTTATTTCTCCTCCTTTGGTAATGCTGATTCTATTTAGCAAACCACTACAGGAGAAATAAAGTGAACCAGCAGCTAAATAATTATCCTTCATCAACTTATCCTAACATCCTAGCCTTCAACCCTCAATTATTGTTTTAATTGCAGAGATGATTTTTTTTAATACTCACCGCTTGAAAATATAGATGGTGTCCAATTCCTCTGTCTGTCCTGTTATATCATTCCATTAGTGAGCCTCATGGGCCATATGGGCCTTATATTAGATGGGCCTTCATATACACCCCCCTTCAAACTCAAGGTGGAAGTGGAGGATCTGAAGCATTTAGTTTGATCAAGTGAAGCCGATGATGCTCTTGAGTCTGTGCTTTAGTGAAAAAATCAGCTCAACTCAGAAGGCACATACTGGTGACAATGAGACTGAGTAAAGAAGGCATCCACACCAATATGTTTGGTAACCTTGGATTGGAGAGTCTGATATCATTCCATTAGTGGAAATGACTATACATAGGAGCCTCATGGGCCATATGGGCCTATATTAGAGGGGCCTTCATATACTTAGCATGTCCTTTTGTAGACGGAGCAGAATTTTTTGAATACCCACACTTGAAAGAAAAGGGATAGGAACCCTTAACAAAGCCACACACCCATACCACTTACATTTCATAATTATTTTAAAATTTTATAAATTGCAGGAAAATGGATTCGATTTTTAGTTCTAGGAGGCATCAATACTAGTATTCTTTGTACTGTGATTCCTATTAATATATTTTTTTCCTCAAACAGGGTATTCTATCAACATCAAGGGGGCTTAATGCTCTGCAGTTTCTTGATTCTCTTGATAGGTCTTTACTCATGGTATCCATGAATCGCTGCATCTCATGTGTTTTGTTCTGATAACCACATTCATTTTTGTAATACTGTTCTCTGCTCCGAAATTAATGCACCTGCAGGTTCATTCGAGAGGTGTAAACATTCAGATAGTTGAACAGACTATATCTCAAATGGAACAGTGTGCTGGTGGTGAGCATACATTTGGTTTTCTGTATTAGTTGAACAGACTATATCGCTCCAAAATATTTTTTTTATTCATGGCACTACAGAATGTACCCTCCTTAATGGATGTTTTGAAGACTTATGCCACACATACCAGAATATAATATTCATCCATATATTGAATTTGGCAGTTGTTCACAATGTCTTATAAAGAGCAGTTTTGGCTAATTTCTATTTAAGTCAGTGTAAAATACATCCACTAAAGTTGGTTATAGATTGCATGAAAAGTTTACAATCAGAAAAAAAACTTGTGATTTTTTACCTTTTTACTAATATACATAGATGCCTACCCCAACTTGCTTGGGACAAAAGGCTATGTTGTTGTTGTTGTTACTAATATACATAGATGATAGAATATTTGTAATCGAGGTACTCTAAATCTGACTATTGCTACAAAGGCCAAATTTCGCGGCCTATTCATTTGTACAGTAGAATACCGAAGAACAAGAAGTCCCCATTTGCCTAGTGTTGACTGTTACTATTCACACTGGGCCAACCCTAGGAGGGTGGCTGTATAGCATTCCATACATGGGCCTCATGGGCCTAGCCACATGAGCCACAAACTCATACTCCAACACCCCCCGCAGTCTGGATTATCGGCGCAGCAGAGTTCAAGACTGGACAAGAAAGAAAACAAGCAGAACACACAGGATCCCCCCACAGCCACAACTAGCCACCAGTGACGTTGAGGTTGGAGCGAAACTCGGCGAAGGTCGAGGAAGGGAGGCCCTTGGTGAAGATGTCCGCAAACTGTGAGATAGTTGGGACGTGGAGGACTCGGACGTCGCCGATGGCCACATAGTCGCGGACGAAGTGCAGGTCGATCTCAACATGCTTGGTCCGCTGGTGCTGCACAGGGTTGGTGGAGAGATAGACGGCGCTGACGTTATCGCAGTAGACGAGCGAGCTCTTGGCGAGGGGGCGGTGAAGCTCAGCCAGGAGCTGGCGGAGCCGAGCGGCCTCGGCCACGCCGTTGGCAACGGCGCGGTACTCCGTCTCGGCACTGGAGCGTGAGACCACCGGCTGTCGCTTGGACGACCAAGAGACAAGGTTGCCGCCCAGGAAGACAGCGTAGCCGGAGGTGGACCTGCGGGTGTTCGGGCAGGTCGTCCAGTCAGCGTCGGTGTAGACAACTAGCTCGGTAGAGGAGGACCGGCCGAGGAGCAGCCCGTAGCCTAGAGTGCCACGGAGGTACCGGAGGAGCCGCTTCATAGCAGCAAGGTGGGGCTCCCGCGGAGCATGCATGTAGAGGCATAGCTGCTGCACGGCGTAGGTGATGTCAGGCCGTGTGAAGGTGAGGTACTGGAGCGCACCAACAAGACTCCGGTAGGCGAGTCCTCTGGCCCAAGCATCGGACCCTCTGCCTCTGACAGCTTGCCTTGGGTATCGACCGGGGTAGAACAGGACTTGCAGTCAGTCATCCCTGCTCGCTCCAGAATGTCACCAGTGAACTGCCACTGGTGGAGGAACAAGCCTGAAGGTCGGGGCTCAACAGTGATGCCGAGGAAGTGATTGAGCACACCAAGATCCTTCATAGCAAATTCCTTCTGGAGACAGGCAATGATGCGCTGGAGCAGAGACTCGCTGCAGGCGGTGAGAACAATGTCATCCACATAGGAGCAGGTAAGCAGTCTCACCCCCATGGTGGTAGATGAAGTGAGGTGTCGGACTTGGCCTCCGTGAACCCAAGAGTCTGCAGAAAGGTAGCAAACCGAGAATACCAAGCCCGAGGCGCCTGCTTGAGACCGTAGAGAGACTTGTTGAGCCGGCAGACCAAGTCAGAACGAGAAGCATCCACGAAACCGGCCGGTTGATTGCAGTAGACTGTTTCAGTCAGAGTGCCATGGAGGAAGGCATTCTTGACATCCAGCTGATGCACAGGCCAGGAGCGCTCGAGAGCCAGTGATAGTACGGTGCAGACGGTAACTGGCTTCACCACTGGACTGAAGGTCTCATCATAGTCAATGCCGGGCTGCTGAGTGAAGCCCCGGAGGACCCAGCGAGCCTCGTAGCGCTCCAAGGAACCATCAGCACGCCGCTTGTGCATCCAGATCCACTTGCCGGTGACAACGTGGGAGGCCGGCAGACGGGGCACTAGATCCCACGTCTGGTTAGCGAGGAGGGCCGTGTACTCCTCTTCCATCGCGCGGCGCCAGTGAGGATCCGACAAGGCCTCGCGAACGGAAGAGGGTACCAGAGAGATCCCCGTCTCGCGGGCGGCGGCGGTGGTGAGGGCCCGTGGCTTGGACGCCTGCCTCGTCACCATGGGGTGAGTGTGACGAGGATCCCGGTGAAGTAGAGGTGGGTGGTACACCGGCGTCACCATGGGCATGGACGGGTGCTCCGCCAGAGGTGGCGGGGTCGACGGCGGAGCCCGCACCGACGACGACGGCGTTGGTGGCGAGGGCGGTGATGGAGCCAGCGGCGCCGGCTGCAGTGGCGGAGCCGGCTCCCGCCGCCGCTGGTAGACGAGGCCGAAGCGCCCGAGAGGAGGTGGGGGCGGAGCGCTCGGTCCCGCGCTCGGGACGGCGACTTCGGGCACAACGGGAGGCAGTGAAGCCACAGGGAGCGGTGGTGGAAGCTCCGGGGCTGCCTCTGCCGTGCCAGGTACTGGAGGAGGGTCCTGGCTCGAAGTCGGCAGGGGCGAGGTGGGACCACCAGGTGAGCGTGCTGGAGCAGTGCCTGCAGGGTAGAGTAGGAACGGTGGCGGAACCACCAGGTCAGTGGGAAAAAAAGAAGCCTCCGCAGGGTCAGCAGGAGGTGTGGAGGTGGAGGTGGTGAAGAAAGGGAATGCCGACTCATCAAACACGACGTGACGAGAGCTGAGGACATGGCGAGAAGAGAGGTCCAAACAATGGTACCCCTTATGCCCAGGGGAGTAGCTAAAGAAGATACAAAGAGTAGAACGGGGGCCAGCTTATGAGGTGAAGTGGCGGCTGTGTTGGGGTAACAAGCGCACCCAAACACACGAAGGTGATCGTAGCGGGGAGGGGTACTGAAAAGAGCGTGGTGTGGTGTGGGGGCAGGGGAAGCCGTGGAGGGCAAGCGGTTAAGGAGATAGGTGGCGGTGTGGAGGCTCTCAACCCAGAAGCGAGCGGGAAGCGAGGCCTGTAACAAAAGGGTGCGCATGACATCGTTTGTGGTGCGAATCATCCGCTCAGCCTTGCCGTTCTGAGGGGAGGTGTAGGGGCAAGACATGCGTTGGAGAGGAAGAAGGAGCGAGCGGTGGTGTTATCAAACTCACACCCATTGTCACACTGCATGACCTTGATGGTGAGGCCGAACTGGGTGGACACCCATGCAAAGAAGTGGCGAAGAGTGGTGAATGTATCAGACTTGGCACGCAAGGGAAAAGTCCAGGAGTAATGGGAGAAGTCATCAACCACCACCAAGTAGTACTTGTAGCTAGACATGCTAAGTACAGGAGATGTCCAGAGGTCGCAATGGATAAGATCAAAGATGTGAGCCGCATGTGAGGAGGTAGGGAATGGAAGCCTAACTTGACGGCCCAACTGGCATGCATGACACAAATGCTCATCAGGAGCGCGCGGGCAAGGCACAGCGGAACTGCGACTGAGCTGTGTCAAAGCAGTGCGGCCGGGATGCCCAAGGCGACGGTGCCACGTAGTGGAGGTGGTGGTTGTGAAGGCAGATGCCGAAGGGGGTGAATAAGAAGGCAAAGGAGGTGCAGCGGAAACAGGGAAACGAGGGGTGTAGAGAGGCCCAGTGCTGTTACAACGGAGAAGAGGACGCCGGAAGGCCAAATCCCGCACGGTGAGGCCAGAGGGGTCAAACTCAACCGAACAAGAGTTGTCAGTTGTGAAGCGACGAATAGAGAGGAGGTTGTGAACCATACCGGGAGTCACAAGAACATCAGGGATATGAAAAGAGCCATGAGAACTGGCAGTGCCTACGGAGGAGACAGGAATGCAGGTGCCATTGGCGACCATGATGGAAGAGGGACAAGAAGGGTGGGGAGGATGGATAGAAGAGAGTAGACTCGCATCGGGCGTGGTGTGGAATGTGGCGCCCGAGTCAGCGATCCAATCAGGACTGACTGGTCGAAGCCCCGCTGCAGGAGGGCTGGCGGTGGTGCTAAAGGAGTAGACAATGCCCCCGCGGCCTGTCCCGGCGCGGCGGCGTGCTGGGCGGCGGCGGCAGCGCTGGGGGCGCGCTGGGCACCCGGTGGGTCGTCTGCGCCCGCGCCAGGGAACGCGCCGGCCCCCGCGCTCGCGGCCAGAGCAGCGGCGGCGCAGGGAGGCCACGGGGCGGCGGGGGGAGGGGCGCGCTGGCCTCCTGCGGCGGCGTTCGGAGGCCGCGGGCCCGCGGCAGCGTCAGCAGGGACGCGCGGGCCGGCCGCAGCGGCGCCAAGAGCCCACGCGGCGGCGGCGGCACCAGGGGCTTGCGCGACCTGCGCCTAGGAGGGGGAAGAGAGAGGGGGGAAGTAGGAGAAATAGGAGGGAGGAGGGGGAGGATGGCCGGCCATGGCTGCCGGCTGGTGGCGCGCCGGCGGCGGCGGCGGCGGCGCCCCTGGATCGGGATCGGGAGGGAGGGAGGAGAGAGGAAACCCTAACCTAGCCTGATAGCATGTTGACTGTTACTATTCACACTGGGCCAACCCTAGGAGGGTGGCTGTATAGCATTCCATACATGGGCCTCATGGGCCAGCCACATGGGCCACAAACTCATACTCCAACACCTAGTCATATGTGGTGCTCTATAATCTGCTGAAATTGATTCTTGATACTTTGTATTGGCATAACTTAATTTATTACATCTATAAACATTATTAGAATCATGAAAACTGAGCACTCTGCTAGGTGGACAAAATATGTGTTATCATGCCATTTACCACAAATTAAGTTAAATGCAGTTTGTTGAACTTTGGTTCTGTAGTTTCACTTGAAGATGCAGATGTGTGGCAAACTGATGGTCGAACTTACAAGCAATGGCTGTGCACCCTAGTGAGCTCACTTATTTGTCACTGTGATGACATCATCTTGAGGTATCATTTTCAGCTTAAGAAAACGATTGTAACACTTACCAAGCTTAAATATGATAGTACTATTCAATACAACTGTAACATCTGTCACTGCTTGACATTGGTATTCTTCTTATAGACTCTGTAGGAGTCTTGTTTTTCTCAAAGTTAAGGCTGCTGAGCTTTTGCTTGCAAGTACTCTTGTGAACATTGCTGGCAATGTTGATTCTAATGCTGCCATCTGCAGATTAATTTCAACAAAGGTTTGTAGGATTCCGAAATTATTCAATACTTTACAGTTGCAATCTAGGGTTAGTCTCAGTGATTTGATTATATTCAATGTGCAGGTTGAGAAAATAATTTTTTCTGACTCCAATCATTCATTGAAGTCAATCCATCTGTTTCTGGATGCACTGAATGTCATTAGATCTTTTTATGTTGCTGAAAAAGCCAGTACTTTCCCTTCTAATACTCTCAAGGTATGTTATTGCTGTTGTTTTCTATTGAAGTGACACGACGTGTTGCGTATATCGTTGAAGTGATCCATTTCTTATACCGTAACCAATTGGAAAACAGGTAGACTCATTGAATACTTAATCACTGCCCCTGTTGACCTGTATCAACTAGACTTGTTGCTTATATTACTAACACCTTTAAGCCAAGGAGGCTTGATGGACCACTGTTACTCTTCACACGAAACTTTATGTCCTCAAAATGTCATGTTCATGATTACCTGAAACTGTGACCAATTTTGAGTTTTGGTTAATTTTGGACAACCTCTATTAATTCTATTTTCTAGTGATCCTCTCTGCTAGGAAAGGGGCATATGTTTCCTTTTTTGCATTAGCCAGTATCCAGAAAGTATTGGTGATGTTATTGTCAGATACCACTACCTTAGTCTAAATGTCTATTATATAATTTTGCCTCAACAATGTTATCCATTTGAGATACTTATTCATATGTATCTCACCTTTGACCTACCATTTGAACTATCAGGATGGTAGATCTGCTAGATCAAAAAGTCGATCACCGGCGACAACCCCATCATCATCATGGAAGAGGGTACTTATTCTTTGTCCTTTTTCCCTGGTAATGAGCATGGCACATTTTTTTCTCTCGATCAGCGCAGGAGAACTGCGCGTCATTTCATTAAGGTAGAAAAATGTTACACGGGTCAAGAGACCCAACTCACACACACCACACCCTGGACACTAAGTTACAGACTCGCCACATTTATTTGGGATATCTGAGCATGTTGCTGTCAATTGTGATATACAATATTATATTCGTGGAAAGAATTATGTTGTCTGGCTGCTGCAAGCTTTTAGACATACTATCATCCTGTCGTGTTATTTCTTTTGGGTATTGTTCGATGTGTCTGCTTTTATTTTCATCGAGCATTCAGGAGAGCTGTGTATTATTGCATTAGGAGATTTTATGTGTATCACATTAGCGTTCGATCACCTAGAGAGAACAGTCTTATTAGACCTAGTTTTATACATTTATAAAGCTAAACCGAGCTCATGGTGGGATGTGTGACATAAATTGACGCATAACTCTGTGAATCAGAGGAAATCATGCGTGTGGGTGTGTTATGTTTGGGGTTCCTTATCCCCATGTACTCCTTAATGAAATGATACGCTACACAGCTCTCATGCATATTTGAGAAATAAAAAAGAAATCATGGGTCAGAAAGAAAGGGAGATAAAATGACGCATGTCACACTTGTTGGCAATGAAGAGGTAGGATGCAATTTTTCAAAAAAAAAAAAAGAGGTAGGATGCACTACACATGCATGCAGGAATTTTAGAGTTGTTAAGGCTGCTCTTGCATTGCATTCTTGCGCACACCACACACGCAGTTGTATACCTGCCTAGGTATGGTGTATGTCACCTACTGTAGCTATATCATCTACCAACTACTCCGCACTCCACTATTCCTTACTGCATACTATTGCTGACCATTGCTTGTAAAACAAAAGAGCAAGGTGCTATCCTTCCTATATGACAGCAGCAGCCACTACTAGTACTCATGAAAAATGATTGAATACAGGGATTACTTGTCTATCAACACAGTGATTAGGGTCTAAGCCTCCAGATGCTTAAGATGAAGTCTCATAAGATTAATTTATGATCGCTCCTGGGTGTGACAACATAGGAGTAGCTATTTGCTATAAATGTGTTTGATGTTTCTTGTTTTAACAGTACATCACTTTTACTTGTAGTGCAGTCCTACTCATATATGCATCAGTGCATGTCCTGTATTCCTGTGTTAGTGGACAGATGTGAACTTCTCTTTATACCTTAGAAATTCTGGGATACTGTGTCTTGATATTAGATAAGGAGAATTTCTGCATCCAATGTCTCTTTTTTTAACATGTTTATTCTCTAGGTATACTGGCTTTCTGTTGATTATCTTGTTGCTGCCAGAGCTGCTAGTGTAAGTGTGCCACCTTTTCTGCTGTTATGTATTATTTTTATCTGCGTGCTCATTATGCTGTTTGTTTCTTTTGATTATATGCCGTCCTCTATATAGATTGTAGTTCTCCAGATGTCTATTTAGCTTTCATTCAATTTGTTTCTGAAACCAGGGTCCAAGGTAATTTCCTATTCGATTTATAATCTTATGCCTTGATTAACGGAACCAGAATGCTGTTTTATATGAATCCTGGGACTCCCTCGCTTGAGTGTTTATCACAAACACACACTAGCTTTTCTCTGGTAGACATTCACGGAAGTAGTTTTTGTTCCATGTGGCCACTCTAGCTCTCATCGTTTTCTCATCACATATATATAGCTGATACAGGGCTATACAATTGCCAATGATATCCTCCTAATCGATCCTCATTCTTCTCTTTAACTACAAGCTCTTTTATGTTACTCTTGTTTTCTCCCCTTAATATAATGATGCGCAGCTCTCCTGCGCGTTTGAAAAAAAGATATTGCATGTGAAGCTTCTTGCTTTCGTGACGATTTTTATGTGAAGCTCATCATCTGTGGTCTGCAAGGCTGCAGCCTTCAGCAATAGCAAAATGCTTGCCCTTTAAGCTTTTATATACACATAAAATATTTTATTGACTCCCATCTAAATAGACATATCTGTTTCTTCACAGCGATGCTCATGTGACTTTGCCGTACTAATGTATGTTGAGCTTTGGTGTGAGGAACAATTCAATAGGCTGGCATTAGGACCTCCAGAGTTTTCCCACGAAGAGTCGGTCTGCCCTCTTTTCATTTCTTCAATTTTTTCTTTAGATTTGTTTATGTGTTTAATTTAGCTCTGTTATATGCTAATATTGTTTATTTTTATTTCTCACGTTTTTCAGTTGCCACCACATGTTGGTCTGTTGGTTGCTGCATTTACTCGCATAAATGAACCCGACAGCATTTATGGGCTCACACTTGCCAATGAGGTTATCTTAAATCATTTTCCTTTATGTGAAGATTCATATTTTATGAGTTCTAGTCATGCTTAAGATGGATATGAACATTATTTTCCATCTCCCATTTTCTGTTAAATCTTTTATTCATCTCCACAAGATATTTCAACCTGCAAAGCTCAGGCTATGCTAGGTGTTGGAGTATATGTTTAGGCCCATGAGGCTAAGGCCCATGTGGCCCATGTATGGAAACTATATAGTTACCCTTCTAGGGTTAGCCAAGCAAGGAAAAATAATTCCTCAAACATGGTATCAGAGCCTAGGGTTAGGTCCTCTCCTCTCTCCACCCTCCGGGACTCCATCGGGGTCACCGGCTGAGATCAGGCGGCCCTGGCTCGCTCGTTCAGCACCATGGGCCTGACACCTCCGGTCGGACCCGAGTGGATCGCTGATTCGGGGGCCACCTACCACACTACTCCTGACCCGGTATACTTTCGTCGATTCACTCTCCCTCTTCTTCTCTTCCTTCGTCCATTATGGTCGCAAATGGTTCTTGTATTCCAGTCTCATCTGTGGGTACCGCCGGTGCTCATGGCTCCTTTCGTCTTCCTGATGTTATTGTTGCTCCTTCTATGGTTCATAATCTTCTTTCTATTCGACGTTTTACAGCTGACAATTCTTGTTCTGTGGAATTTGACTCTTCTGGTCTTACTGTAAAGGATTTGGCTTTCCGGCGTCCACTGCTCCGATGTGACAGCACCGGGCCCCTTTACACCCTTCGCTTTCCGGCGGCTCTTTCGTCTTCTTCGCCGCCCGTTTTGTCAGCTGCCTTCGTCGCTTCTTCTTCCTCTACTACCTGGCACCGACGCCTCGGCAATCCTGGACGTGATGCCCTGATACAGCTCAGTCGTAGCTCCGGTCTTCCATGTACTCGAGCTCATGATGAGCAACTGTGTCATGCATGCCAATTGGGCCGACATGTTCGTCTTCCTTTTTCTAGCTCTACTTCCCATGCGGCCCGTATTTTTGATCTTGTACATTGCGACCTATGGACATTTCCTATTCTAAGTATTTCTGGTTATAAGTACTATCTTGTGGTTGTTGATGATTTTTCGCATTATTCGTGGACTTTTCCTCTCCGTGCGAAGTCTGACACGTTCACCACGCTCCTCCACTTCTTTACTTGGGTATCCACACAGTTCGGCCTCACCATCAAGGCCGTCCAGTGTGACAATGATCGCGAGTTTGATAACTCCACCTCCCGAGCTTTCTTCCTCTCTCACGGTGTTCAGCTCCGCATGTTTTGTCCATACACCTCTTCGCAGAATGGCAAGCCTGAGCGGATGATTCGCACCACCAACGACACTGTGCGCACCCTTCTGTTTCAGGCCTCTCTTCCCGCTCGATTCTGGGATGAGGGCCTGCACACCTCCACCTACCTTCTTAACCGCCTTCCTTCCGCGGCCTGCCCCGCTCCCACTCCTCACCACGCCCTCTTCGGTACCCCGCCTCGGTACGATCACCTCGCGCGTGTTTGGGTGTGCGTGTTACCCCAACACCGCTGCCACTGCTTCCCACAAGCTGGACCCTCGCTCCACGCTCTGTGTCTTTCTCGGGTACTCCCCGGATCACAAGGGGTACCGGTGCTTTGACCTTACCTCCCGACGGGTTCTCATCTCTCGGCATGTGGTGTTCGATGAGTCCGTCTTTCCCTTTTCCAGCACTACCACCCCTCTGGTACCTGACCCACCCTCCCTGTTTCCTACTGACCCGGTGGTCCAGCCACTTCTTTCGTGGTCTCCTGCAGGTACCGCTTCGCCGCGCGCCGGGCCGACCCCCTGTCCCAGATCCCCAGCGGGTCTGGGCCCGTCGTCCTCAGGCGCGGCCCCGTCCTCTCTGGTTGGTGCAGACCCGGGGCCTTCGTCACCCGCTTCTGCCCCGGGGGGTCGTGTCGGTCGCCGACGCCGGATCCCGTCCCGGCACCTTCCCCGGCACCTCCGTCGAGGTTCACCGCGCCGGTACGGGTGTACCAGCGCAGGCCGCGGCCGCCGCCACTCGCGCTCCCTTCTCCACCAGGGACACCGACACCACTGCCGCAGTCCCCACCGGCTAGTGGTGTCCCGCCGGTCTATCACCCGCCGCTGCTTCACCGACACCCGCGGCATGTTCACCCGATGGTGACACGACACGCGGCGGGCACACTGCCGCCTCGTGCCCTCGAGGCTTCGACAGGCGACGCGGTGGTCTCTCCGGTACCCTCTTCCGTCCGCGACGCCCTGTTGGACCCACACTGGCGCCGCGCGATGGAAGAGGAGTACGCCGCGCTACTTGCCAACCAGACGTGGGAGTTAGTGCCCCGGCCGCCAGGCTCCAACGTCGTCACCGGCAAGTGGATTTGGACCCACAAGCGCCGGGCCGACGGCTCTCTCGAGCGCTACAAGGCTCGATGGGTCCTCCGGGGTTTCACTCAGCGCCCTGGCGTCGACTACGATGAGACCTTCAGCCTGGTGGTCAAGTCGGCCACCGTCCGTACCGTGCTATCGCTGGCACTTACTCGGTCTTGGCCCGTCCACCAGCTGGACGTCAAGAACGCCTTCCTCCATGGCCTTCTTACCGAGACGGTGTACTGCAGTCAGCCGGCGGGGTTCGTCGACACCACCCGTCCTGACATGGTCTGCCGGCTCAACAGGTCCCTCTACGGCCTCAAGCAGGCACCTCGGGCGTGGAACCACCGGTTCGCCGCTTTTTTTGCTGACCCTGGGGTTCATGGAGGCCAAGTCTGATACGTCTCTGTTCGTCTGCCACCATGGAGCCGACACTGCATACTTGCTGCTCTATGTTGATGACATTGTCCTCACCGCCTCCAGCGAGCCACTTCTCCGCCAGATCATCACCGCTCTCCAACAGGAGTTCGCGATGAAGGATCTGGGTGAGCTCCACCACTTTCTCGGTGTCACTGTTGAGCACCGTCCTACCGGGCTCCTCCTTCACCAGCGCCAGTACACTCGGGACATCCTGGAGCGGGCTGGGATGACTGACTGCAACCCCTGCTCCACTCCGGTTGACACTTAGGGCAAGCTGTCTGAGGCTGAGGGACCACCGGTGGCTGATCCTACTGCTTACAGGAGTCTCGCCGGGGCCCTTCAGTATCTCACCTTCACCCGGCCGGACATCACCTATGCAGTTCAGCAGGTCTGCCTCCATATGCATGACCCCCGGGAGCCTCACCTCACGGCTCTTAAGCGCCTCCTCCGCTACCTCCGGGGCACGCTCGACTACGGCCTCCTCCTCCACCGGGCCTCCTCCACCGACCTCGCCGTTTACACCGACGCTGACTGGGCTGGGTGCCCGGATACTCGACGCTCCACCTCCGGCTACGCCGTCTTCCTGGGCGGCAACCTGGTGTCTTGGTCGTCCAAGCGCCAGCCCGTGGTCTCCCGGTCCAGCGCCGAGGCGGAGTACCGCGCCGTTGCTAACGGCGTGGCGGAGGCCGCCTGGCTCAGGCAGCTGCTTGCTGAGTTGCACACTCCGCCCTCCCGGAGCACACTGATCTACTGCGATAACGTCAGTGCGGTCTACCTCTCCACCAACCCCATCCAGCACCAGCGGACGAAGCATGTGGAGATCGACCTCCACTTTGTCCGTGATCGGGTGGCCATGGGCGAGGTGCGGGTCCTTCATGTTCCGACGACCTCCCAGTTCGCGGACATCTTCACCAAAGGCCTCCCGACCTCGTCCTTCGCCGAGTTTCGCTCCAGCCTCAACATCACCGGTGGCTAGTTGCGTCTGTGGGGGGTTGTGTGTTCTTTCTTGTTCAGCCTCGAACTTCGCTGCGTCGGTAGTTCAGACTGCGGGGGGTGTTGGAGTATATGTTTAGGCCCATGAGGCTAAGGCCCATGTGACCCATGTATGGAAACTATATAGCTACCCTTCTAGGGTTAGCCAAGCAAGGAAAAATAATTCCTCAAACACTAGGTATTTTTTTAGGTACTTTATTTGTGATTTTCATCAGATATATGTTACGACCTATAAGTTATGTACCTAAGATTTGCTTATTATTGTTCTTTTGAAACAGATAGCATCTCAGCTTATTAGATATGAGCATGAAGGTGATTGGAGTAGCGCACTTGAATACTACGATTTACTCGTAAGGTCAACGCCAAAGGAGCACCTTGGCAATTTAACTGGGTCGGTGTTGACTGGACCATCTACCGTGTCTTCTAGAGCAGAAGATACAACGTTGAACTGGAAAATGCACAAAGGTCTTATGAGATCCTTGCAGAAAACTGGATGTAGTCATGTGCTTGATGTCTACTGTGAAGGTTTAACTCACCAAAAAGGGTGTCTTCAACAAGACGCAGAGTTTATTGATATCCAAGTTAGTATTGCATCTTTCATATGACAGTTGCACTGTGTCTTCTCCCGTAATTTGTTCCATGTTTTATCGCCTATCTTGCAGTATGAGGCCGCTTGGAGGGCAGGAAATTGGGATTTCTCCTTTTTCATTCCATATTCTTCTTGGTCTTCAACCCGCACTCGAAGTTACTGTCTTTTCAATGAAAATTTACACAGGTTCATAATATCCATATACTCATTGATCAATGTTCTTTACACTTTTGGGCAGAACATACTTTCTTTCTTTAGTGAATTATCCATCAACTCTTACTCCCTCCATTCCAAATTGTAAGTCGTTTTGGCTTTTTGAGTCTCACAGCTTTTGCTATACCTAGATACATATAATAAAAGCTATGTATGTAGGAAAGCCAGAATGACTTACAATTTGTAACGGAGGGGGTATGTAAGATAGAAAATTCAGTACACTTTCGAGCACAAAGCAAAGCATTTATATCCTTAGCATTATATTGAATATAATGTTAGGGTACAGTCAATACTTACCGCACAAGCCCAAGGATCTTATATAGAAAAAAATTAACTTATTAAACCTTGCCCAACAGTACATATAAAGTTACATAGATTCACAGCACATAGTTGATGTTTCATCATGGAAAAATACTTTCATAGTATATGACTCTCTCTATTAAAACAATATTAAAATGCACGTGTAGTGTGCCAAGTTATGACACCACCAGCCAGGGTTGAACCCTGGGTCTCACAAAACAGGGGGCCTCACCAAGTTATATCACTTCAGGATGTTCCTGGACAGTCCGGCCTTCGCTCCCTTTTGTTAACCGGTTGAGGGCTGTCTTTGATGCAATCCTTGGAGGAGGTCTTTCCCCCAAGGGACCAATTTTTGTTTAGAACAATATTCTTTTGCAACAATTGCCAAGTCAAAGTATCATATTGCGTATTGGACTAAGTTGTTGTCCTAAATGGCTGCAACAGCATGCGTTGTGTGAGTGCGTTGTGTTTGGGTGTGTGTTGTAAGTGTGGGGTTCTTATACCCTTTTTCTTCTTAATACAATGAGACGCAGATCTCCTGCGTTTTTTGATTAAATGACTTACATTGGGAATCAGAGGGAGTAGCATCATTTAATGAAATCCCATTCAAACTCCTCTAGGGTGCTCGAAGGTAGTGTAAGTACCTCTCTAAAGGGTTTGGTACTCCCCTTTTTAAGACAAATCTGGGGGCATCTTCCTATGCCAAATTCTTTTAGAATCATCAATAAAACAAGCGACTGTTCTAATGTAATTCACGTTTTTTTCTTTGTAGAGTCGAACATTTGTAGGGAATAAAGCATTATCCTCTGGGAATTACCACTCCCCTCTGATCACCAATGCATGTCATTTTACGATTTGCCAGTCGAACCTTTTTAACACTTTGACCATGAATACATAAGAATTATGTGTATTGACAAAGTGAAGTATCGTTTACTAGGTTCATCATGGATAATACTTTATTTGCTCATCTATGTTTGAAATATCATTCTTATATAAATTACTAGTCAAAGTGTTTGCTTGTAGACCATGTCAATGCCCTAAGCATCATGCATTAGTGATCTAAGGCGTGGGCAGTTGCATACATATATATACTTACAAAACTGCAGTTGTATAAATGCCTGTGTGGTGCCTATCAACTTTACTTTAGCTAGATCATCAATCAACTACACACACTCCTCTACTGTCTACTGTTGCTGACCATTTTGCTTCTCAAACAAAAAGGCAAGGGTTAACCTATATGTTAGCAGTAACTACTACTCATGCTAATGAAGCTGGTTGAATACAGGGATTACTTATCTATCAATTACTGAAGCTTTCTGGGTTGTGAATATTGTTCTTCTCGAACAACACAGGAGGGCTTCATGTCATTTCACTAAGAAGAGATCTAAAAATAAAAAGTAGAGGCCAAAGTGCCTATTCCGGACACACCCCGCACAAACCCAGAAAAAAAAAGAATTTCATATGTGCCATGCTCTGGAGACTAACAACCACGACCAACCGATCTCCCTAAAATGGACTAAGAGTCCGGGGTGAGTGACTTAAGGAGTAGCTCATGGAGCGTGGAAGCTCTAGACAAGCACCACAAACTACTTTTACTGGCCACCGTTTGCAGAATCACTTGAATACTTGGGCTTTCCCCTTTAAACACATGTATTCCTGTGCTTCCAATGTTCCCAGGTGACTAGAATGATGAAACAGTTAAAAGCTTTTATCATGTCCTTAGTAACCCCTGATAGCACTGCCCCACCAGCTAGGCAGCTAGAGAAACAAGATGCCGATAAACCAGTTGCAAGTCTCAATTTTGTTTAATTTCTGCAATCTTCTGTGAGAACCAAAGCTGACTGGGTCTTGCAAGTGTGTATGTTCTTTGTTTTGCTTACCTTTAGAAACCTGTTTCCTAACTTCTGATATTTTTTTACTTATTGTGCATGCTCCAGTTGCTTAAGAGCTTTGCAGAACGGTGATTCTGAGGAGTTCCATGCAAAACTTAGTCAAACCAAGATGGTATTGTTCACAGCCACTTTTGTAGTCACTTTCACTAGTGAAATTCTATTAATGTTATTTTGAAATATTTACTTGTCCTCTTCTAGGATCTTGTCTTGGCTTTGTCAAACACTAGCAAGGAGAGCACGAAATACATCCACTCTACCATCCTTAAATTACAGGTGATGACTTCTTATCTTATGATGGTCTACATGTTGGTGGATCAGTCAGGTGCCTTATCCCTTGCTTTGGTACCTACAGATTCTAGATCATGCTACTATGGTTTGGGACCTGCGTTGGAACCTTAATCCCAATCAAACGTCAAAATCTCCCATAACCAAGGAATTTTCTCACATATCTTCTGTCCCTACAGGGATACAGGTTCTGCACACATCTCTCTTGCCAGTTCTATCATTCTGTTTCAGATGCATGCAATTCAGGAACTTTGGATGTGTCAATTTGCATGATATTTTTGTATTGATGTGTTGCGAATCTGGAGAAGGGGACATATATTCAGTTAGACATAACTGTTGGAAGTAATTTTCTATATTTGGGCTAACCCTAGAAGGGAAGCTATATAGTGTATCATACATGGGCCTCATATACATATACTCCAACACCCCCCGCAGTCTGAATTACCGACGCAGCGGAGTCAGATTGAACACCATAAAAAGAATACACATACGAGCCCCCCCACAGACGCAACTAGCCACTGGTGATGTTGAGGCTGGAGCGGAAGTCGGTGAAGGTCGACGACGGGAGGCCCTTGGTGAAGATGTCTGCGAACTGGGAGGTAGTCGGTACGTGAAGGACCCGCACCTCGCCGATGGCAACCCGATCACGGACGAAGTGAAGGTCGATCTCCACATGCTTGGTCCGCTGGTGCTGCACGGGGTTGGTGGAGAGGTAGACCGCACTGACGTTGTCGCAGTTAGGGATGAAAACGGATCGGATACGGACGGATATCACTGATATCGTATTTGTTTTCGTATTTATGTCCGGATTCGGATTCGAATACGGATAGTATAAAAAATGACGGATAGGATACGATTGGATATCGACATCATAAATATGTGATTTAAATATTCGGATACGGATACGGTATCGGATGTTAAATATCCGGACTCGGATACGGACGGATTAAAACCCCTCTAAACGGATTCGGTCTCGAATACGGTCGGAAAATATCTGTACCGTTTTCATCCCTGGTCGCAGTAGACAAGCGTGCTCCGCAGAAGAGGGTTATGGAGCTCAGCTAGGAGCTGTCGGAGCCAGGAGGCCTCAGCCACGCCGTTGGCCACGGCACGGTACTCCGCCTCGGCACTGGAGCGGGAGGCTACCTGCTGGCACTTGGACGACCAGGACACCAGGTTGCCGTCCAAGAAGACAGCGTAGCCGGAGGTGGAGCGCCGAGTGTCCGGACATCCGACCCAGTCAGCGTTAGTGTAGACAACCATCTCGATGGAGGAGGACCGGCGGTGAAGGAGCAAGCCGTAGTCTACAGTGCCGCGGAGGTAACGGAGGAGGCGTTTGAGGGCAGTGAGGTGGGGCTCCCTCGGATCATGCATATGAAGGCACAGCTGCTGAACTGCATAAGTGATGTCCGGTCGAGTGAAGGTGAGGTACTGCAGAGCACCAGCAAGACTCTGGTACGCGGTGGGATCTGTCACTGGTGTACCCTCGGCCTCTGACAGCTTGCCCTGTGTATCAACTGGAGTAGAGCAGGGGTTGCTGTCTGTCATCCCAGCTCGCTCAAGGATATCAAGAGTGTACTGTCGCTGGTGAAGAAGTAGCCCAGCAGGATGAGGCGCAACTGTGACCCCAAGGAAGTGGTGGAGCACACCCAGATCCTTCATAGCAAATTCCTGCTGGAGAGAGGTGATGATGCGGCGAAGGAGTGACTCACTGGAGGCCGTGAGGACAATGTCATCAACATAGAGCAGTAGGTATGCAGTCTCAGCAACATGGTGGTAGATGAACAGGGACGTATCCGACTTGGCCTCCACAAACCCCAGTGTCCGCAGAAAAGTAGCAAAGCGATGATTCCACGCGTCGTGGGGCCTGCTTGAGGCCGTAGAGAGACTTATTGAGCTGGCAGACCATGTCAGGACACGAGGAGTCAACAAACTCGGCAGGCTGACTACAGTAAACTGTCTCAGTGAGAAGACCATGCAGGAAAGCATTCTTGACATTCAGCTGATGCACGGGCCAGGAGCGTGTGAGTGCTAATGAGAGCACCGTGCGGACTGTAGCCGGCTTCACCACTGGACTGAAAGTCTCATCATAGTCAACACCAGGCCGCTGAGTGAAGCCCCTGAGAACCCAGCGAGCCTTGTATCTCTCGAGAGTGCCATCACCCCGGCGCTTGTGTGTCCAGATCCACTTGCCGGTGACGACGTTGGAGCCCGGCGGACGTGGCACCAGATCCCAGGTCTGGTTGGCGAGGAGAGCCGCGTACTCCTCTTCCATCGCGTGGCGCCAGTAAGGGTCCGACAAGGCCTCGCGGACGGAAGAGGGTACAGGAGAGACCTGCGAGTCACCGGGCATCGTCGCAAGAGCCCGGGGCTGCAGGGTCCAGCCGCGTGTCGTGTCACCATAGGGTGAACATGGCGCGGGTGGCGGTGAAGGAGCGGCGGGTGGTACACCGGTGTCTCGACACGGGCGGCCGGAGGCCGCTGCGGCAGTACCGGTGTCCCTGGCGGAGAGGAAGACGCCCCCGATGGTGACCCCGGCGAACAAGGGGCCACCGGCGGTGGCGAAGGTGCCGGTGCAGGTCGGGCCCGGCGCTGGTACACAAGGACCGGCTGGGCGAAGCGCGCAGGCTGAGTCGGAGGCGACGGCCTGGGACCCCCATCAGGCAGAATGACAGGGGCAAGCCCGGAAGGTGACCCGTCCATGCTCGAACGGGGAGCAGGGTCGGGGGAGTCACCGGCCGACGGTGAGCTGGGGCACGGGGCCGCAGTACCTGTAGAAAACAACGGCAAAGGTGGCTCAACCGCGTCAGTAGGAAACAAAGAGGAGAGGTCAAGGTCGGAGGTGGAAGGGGTGGTGGTGGTTGTAACAGAACCGACCAGTTATACGAGATTAAGTAAGAAAATCATCAACCGAGCAGATGATTTAACAAACTTAAGCCCGTATAACCCGGTAGTCCGTGAAATCACGACGGATTTCAAACCAACTTACATATCAGCCAAGATCGTAATAAGTTCAGCGGTCACCATCACAAATTACATAAAAGTTCGCGTCGCAAATACATCGGGGTTTAAACATAGTTATTACAAACCAGTTTCAAATAAAAGTAGCGGAAGCATTTAGTTTAAATCACACTCACACAGAGTTCAATATAAAGTGCCAGCTTAGGATCATCTTCCAACAAAAGCATCAGACGAGACGTAGTGAATGACCATTGCCCATGGTCCTAAGCTTCTCCCATCGCAGGATAAAGACAGTTGATACAGTAGCCGTAATACATCTGCCTATCTGCAACAAGTGGAAACAAAGCCCTGAGTACGAGAAGGTACTCAGCTAGACTTACCCGACAGAATCGAAAATAAAAGACACCAAGGATCATGACAGACTTTATGGTGGGGTAGCTGACTCATTTGCAAAAAAACATTTTTAGCATTTAAAGAATCTTTTTAAAAGCTTTGCATCAAGTTAAATCTTTATTAACCTGTCAACTACATTTGCACCTATACTAGAGTAACATGTAATTAAACAGGTAAGGATAACCAATGATCATTAAACAACTTCTATCATGTCATATACCATATAACTGTCCAAGTGTTCCATTAGAATTACTATGATGAAGTCACTCAAGTCAAGTGTTCACTATCCAATGAACGATGGCGATTCGAATCGATTATTAACCAGCTGGTAATTTATTCCTCACACAAACCTTACTCACCCGCTAAAGTAAGGTGTTGGTCACCGAGTCAACCATTCAGGTAAAGTCGCGAGCTTGCCAGGAACCACATGTACCCGGGGGCCGCCCGACTGCTCTTTGGCCTTATCATCGCGCCCCCGTATCCTGCCACTACTGCTCCGGTACAGTGCATTGCGGGCAAATCCACTCGGCCCAAATAATCTCCCAGCTTCGCGGTTGAAAGGTACATTATTCGGCCAGCTAAATGTAAGGCATGCGTTCAACATGACTCGAGGTCCAACAACGGTCGGTCCTTAATCGACATAGACGGAAAGCACTACAGTCCGAAACTCTGCAAGTCTCCGTCCGGTCTCAATTTCACATTAACACTTAGTTATTCTACGATGACATACTTTCTCAAGCAGATCCAGGTAACCACCTATAGCTCGCAGGTGACAGGAAATCACCCGACTTCTACCGGTCTAATCAAGCTAAGCAATTACTTGACTGCGAATATCAAGGTGACAAGGATAGGGTAGAACAGAGTAAACAAGGTATAATGCAGCAACAGTTGCAAACAACTCCTAAACGTAATGCATCAGTTAAAGTAAAGCATTAATAAAATATTTGTAAACCGGGAGAGAAAAATGCTCCGGGGCTTGCCTCTCTCGAAAGAGCTCGGACGGTGGTCTGGGCACTCTGGAAGATCCTCACCGACCTCCTCGTCGGCTTCGGGCACCTCCTGCTCCTCGAGCTGCTCTTCCGACTCCTCGGGAACTGCTACCGGAGTTACTTCCTGCGATCTTGTATGATGCAAATGTATAAGTGCTCATGCCTAGGTGCACTGCAGAAATGACATGTAATGATCATGATGAATGAAATGTAGATAAATAAGTTTACTTTATTTCATAAAGTAGGAATACAATTCTTCTACAAGGTAGTCAATATCATCCAAGAACATATACTACGAGCACATGTCATCTACTGCATTCTCTTCTACTACTACTATGCTAAGTCAACACATCTTATTAAATGCTTCAAAGATATACCAAACTAAACCTTATTAACTAGTCGTACATTAACAAGGTTAATTAAACCCTAATTGCAACTAGGTTTGAACAGCAACACCTATTTTGGTAGCACAGAAAAATCTGAGAAAATTACAGTAGCTTTCTATCATCTAATCTAGCATACCACAAAAATTTCATTGCATTTGGATTACTAGAACTGCCTACCCAAAAATCACAAGCTAGGGCCTAAAAATGAGCATAAAAATACTTTATACTTTGAAAAGTATCAAACAACATATTTAACATTTTTCCTACATTCTACACAATAAACAATCACCATAGAAAAATTATTACATGCATGTTTTATTCATCTTTTTCTTTCTAGCAAAAATAACAATTATTAACGATATTAAACACTTATACTACACATCAAGATTTTTCTACAGAACATGCATGGCATATATTTTTCTTAGAAAGTACATCACAAAAGAAAATTATTGCAAGTGGAACCATATTTTTTCTGAACTTTCTATGATTTATTACATATTTAACAAGAAAACAGCAATTTCAGTGATTAAATAAAAACCCTACAGAAAAGTATTTCAAACTTGACATGCAATATTTTTAAACTGTAAATCTACTCATGAGAAACACTACAAAATTTGTTTCACAATTTTTGGAGCTAAAATGAGCAAGCTATGGATTTTAGAAACCCTTTTAACAATTTCTGAAAAATCATTTTTGAAAATCCTTTTAACATCAGGCGCTGGAAATGCTGGGTGCACCCGGTGCAGTGCACACGCAAGCGCACGCTGAGACTGACAGGTGGACTCGTGACCCCACGGGTCAGTCACCCAGAGGTGGGGAGACGCTGATCGCGCGGTTCTCGCCGGCGGTGAGCTCGCCGGCGGTGAGGTCACCACCATCGTGATCCCCGTGCTAAGGCGGTCCCGTTGGTGCAAACGACATGACCGGAGGAGCTCGGGAATAGGCTCGCAGTCGCCAATGGCGGAGCGGCGGCGCGGGTGGTCGCCGGCCGGCCATCCCCGACCATGCCACGGTCACCGAAAGGGTGCTCGAGCAACGGTGAGCCATGGCGAACAAGATGCGCGTGCTAGAAGGGAAAAAGTGGGGCAGAGGGGAGCGGTCCACGGAGCGGAAAGCTCTGGCGAGCTCGGCCGGAACTCCGGTGAGCAATTCACGTGGAGGGGAGGCTTACCACGGCCAACTGGTGCGAGCACGGGCTGCGCGAGGGAAAGGCGGAGCTCGGGGCAAGATGGAGGTGTCGATGGTGCGATGCGGTGGCCGGAACGGCAGCGCCGGCGATGGCGCGCGGTGGCGGAGAGGAACTGAGGCGGTAGCTGAGGCGGGCGAGCGCGTGGAGGGAGTAGGCGGGCGCGGAGGGACGCGGGGGCCACCGGAGGGCGCGTGGCGCGCGGTGTCGGCGACGTACGGCCACGCGGCGGCCGGCTTCTGCCGCGGCGCCACGGCGTCGCGCGCGGGCGGGCGGAGGCAGGCGCGGACGCGGGAAGCTGGGCCGGGCCGTTTGCGCGAGCAGGCCGAAGCGGTGGCGGCGGCCCGCTAAGGCCGAAAATTCATTTTTCTTTTATAAATGAAATTCCAGATTTTATAATTTGATTCAAATTCATATTTTGAAGATGAAAAATGCATTTTCACAAGTTGCCCCCAAAACAAAAGTTGTTCAAAAATTTATTCTCTACAACTTTCATTAGGGCACTTTTCAAAATTCTAAATAGATTTTGAATTAGTGATTTAAAGTCCAAATTTTAAATAAAAACTCATTTTTCTGAAATATTTTTAAAAGCAAAATTTGGGGAGATTTTGAATACAAAAATTGCTCCAAAAATCATGTTAATTAGTTCTAAGTCATTTAGAGTTATAGCCCAACAATTTTTTTTACCACTCTTAGCTAAAAATTGCAATACTGTAGGGTTCAAACATGTTTTTCACAATTTAATTAATTCCAACTTATATTGCATGCGATAATGAACATGTATGAAATGTTAATGATCATGATTCGGTATGTGAATGCATGCTTAACACCCAGGGGTGTTACAGTGGTGGAAAAGGGGAAGATAAACTCATCGAACACCACATGGCGAGAGATGAGGACCCGACGAGAGGTGAGGTCGTAGCAGCGGTACCCCTTGTGGTCTGGGGAGTATCCGAGGAAGACAGAGAGTGGACCGGGGAGCCAGCTTGTGCGGAGTAGTGGCCGTGCCCGAAGACTCGAAGGTGGTCATACCTAGGAGGGGTACCGAAAAGAGCGTGGTGTGGTGTGGGAGCCGGGCAAGCAGTGGAAGGAAGGCGGTTAAGGAGATAGGTGGAGGTGTGCAGGCTCTCAGCCCAGAAACGAGTGGGGAGTGAGGCCTGGAGTAAGAGCGTACGCACGGTGTCGTTGGTGGTGCGAATCATGCGCTCAGCCTTGCGTTCTGAGAGGAGGTGTACGGGCAAGACATGCGCAACTGGACATTGCGAGAGAGGAAGAAAGCCCGTGATGTGGAGTTATCGAACTCACGACCATTGTCGCACTGGACGACCTTGATGGTGAGGCCGAACTGAGTGGAAACCCAAGCGAAAAAGTGATGAAGCGCGGGGAATGCCTCTGACTTGGCACGTAAGGGAAAAGTCCACGAATAGTGAGAAAAATCATCAACCGCCACAAGATAGTACTTATAGCCAGAAATACTGAGTACAGGAGACGTCCATAGGTCACAATGAACAAGATCAAAAATGCGAGCTGCATGTGAAGAAGAACTGGAAAAAGGAAGACGAACATGACGGCACATTTGACACGCGTGACACAAATGCTCATCATGAGCTCGAGTACAACGAATGTCTGAGCTATGACTAAGCTGCATTAGGGCATCACGTCCAGGATGGCCGAGGCGCCGGTGCCAAGTAGTGGAAGAGGTGGTGGCGAAGGCAGCTGACAAAAGCGAAGACGGCGAGGCAGACGCCGGAAAACGAAGGGTGTAAAGGGGCCCTGTACTGTCACATCGGAGCAGAGGACGCCGGGTAGCCAAATCCTTCACGGTAAGACCAGAAGAGTCAAAGTCCACAACAAGAATTGTCAGCTGTAAAACGACGAATAGAAAGAAGATTGTGAACCATAAAGGGTGCGACAAGAACATCGGGATGATGAAAGGAGCCATAAGTGCCGGCGGCACCCACAGAGATGAAAGGAAGACACGAGCCATTGGCGACCGTGATGGACGAAGGGTGAGAAGGAGGACGAGCAGACGAGAGTATACCAGGGTCCGGTGTGGTGTGGTAGGTAGCTCCGGAATCGGCGATCCACTCTGGGCCAACAGGAGGTGTCAGGCCTATAGTGCTGAAGGAGCGAGCCAGCACCTCCGGGCTCCAACCGGCCGGCCCTGGGGAAGCGCCGGAAGGTGTGCCCCACGGGGACGCGGGGTAGAACCCTGGAGGAGCCCCAGCGAACATGGCGGCCGGCGGACGAGGCTCCCCCCCAGAGCCTGGAAGGGCCACATGGAGATGCGTCCGGACCATGGGTTGTGGAAGGAGGGCTAGGGAGCACCCCGCGGCAGCTGAGGAGTCGGGTTTCCACCACGGCCAGCCCCCCCCCCACCAGAACGTCCTCCACGGGCCTTCTTCTTGCCACGCCCCCCCCACCCCTGCTGGGCCCGGAGGGGAGAGGACCCAAGACAAACGATGGTGGCATGGGTGGTGCAGACGGGCGCGGCGGTGGAGTAGCCGCAAGTGCAGTCGAGGAGGACCCTGGAGCGGCGGCGGTGGTGGACCCCGACTGGAGTCCCTGAGAGATCTCCATGACAAGGTCGTCACGGACCTGCAGGAAGGTGGGGAAAGGCCTCTGTCGGGTGATCCACGTCCTGAGGTGGGCGTAGCGGTCGCTGAGCCCGCGGAGGACGTTGAGGACGAGGATGCGATCCTCCACGGGCCAGTCCAGGTCGCCAAGGGAGTCGGCCATGGCCTTCATCTTCCGGCAGAACTCGCCAACGACAATGTCCCCCTGGACGAAGGTGCTAAAGCTCGCGTCGAGTCGCAGAGCTCGGGCCTCAGCATTGCCCAGAAACTGGCCCTCGAGTGCCAGCCAGGCCTGGCGAACGGAGGTGGTGTTGCGGACGAAGTCGTGGAGGTCGACGGAGATCGTGCTGAGGATCTAGGAGAGCACGATGCTGTCCAGACGCTGCCACGACGCAGTCTGGACCGCGGGCGTGGGATCATCGAGGGCGTAGCGGCGGAGGGTGAGGACCACCAGGTCCCGCCAGCGGGCGTACGAGGGCGACTCGGGGTCGAGAACGACCGGGACGAGCAGCCGGATGTTCTGGACACCCCCGGCCTGGTAGTGGAGCTGCGCGACGAGGGGATCGGCCGGGTCGTGACGGAGAGCCGTAGTGGTGGAGGTGAGGTGGCCCGTCGAGCCTGAGGAGGTGGCCCCCGCGTCCTGGGCGAGGAGCTGCTCCGCCTCGGCGATCTGGCGGGCCAGAGTGTCGGCGGCATCCCGCTCCCGTTGCCACGCGAGGGCAGCCGCACGGACGCGCTCCTGTCCCGCGGCGGCCGCGGCCCGGGCGGTAACCAGCGCGGCTACAAGGGCGGAGGTGGGCCGAGGAGCGTAGAGGGCGGGGCAGGGAAGGTGAAGGCGCCCTGGGCGGCGCTACCTATGCCCGGGCCCTGCAGGTGTGTAGCTGCAACGTCCCCACCAGCGGAAAGGAGAGCGCTTGGAGAGGAGAATGGCATTGCCAGGCCGGCCGCAGCTGCAGCGGCAGCGGCGGCGTAGGTGGCCGCTGCGTGCGGGGCCAAGTAGGCGCCGTCACCAGGTACCGCAGGGGCCTCGGGCCCGGCGGCCTCGGCTGCATCGGCTGGGGAGGTGTCGGCCGCGGGAGTAGCAGCGCCATCGGCGGTGAGGGCCAAGGCAGGGCGCGCATCCGGGGCGGCAGTGCAGGCACCAGGCGCGGCAAGGGGAGGGGCCGCAAGGGGAGAGGCCGGCGGCGCCCAACCCACTGCGGCTGGGGAAGCGGCTGGCGGCGGCCAACCCGCGGCGGCTGGGGGAGCGGCCGGCGGCGCCCATCCCGCGGCGGCTGTGTGGCCAGCGCGCGGGCCGGCGGCAGAGGTAGGTGCGCCCGCGATCTGCGCCCAGGATGTGGTGCCGGAGAGGGGAGGGAAGGAGAGGAAGTAAGAGGGAGGAGGGGGAGGCCCGCCATGGCCGTCCATGGCGCCTGGCGGCGGCGCGCCGGCGGCAGTAGCGGCCCTGGCGACTGTGGGTGGGAGAAGAAGGGTGGGAGAAAACCCTAGGCTGCTGATACCATGTTGGAAGTAATTTTCTATATTTGGGCTAACCCTAGAAGGGTAGGTATATAGTGTAGCATACATGGGCCTCATGGGCCTAGCCTCATGGGCCTCATATACATATACTCCAACAATAATAGCTAACGTTCCTTGCCATTTTTTTATATTGGTTCATTCTCATGAGCTGCTTAATTTTTATGCTCGAGATGCTGTTCATTTGGCCAAATACCACTACAACACCTTTTCCTTTGTAGAAAGAAATATATTGTACAACTGCACAGCAATGTGAAGTCTTTTACTCTATACCATTGTTAATTGTTTTTGTTCCTTGTTGGCTAATATCTCCTTACTTTTTTCTGCGCAGTTGGAGTTGCTGGATAAAGAGTGGAACTTAATTGTGTTCCAAGCAGAACGGAACCTTGATCTTTTTGAACCTTTTCTGTCATTTAGGCGGGCCCTCCTTAAGATTTTAGGTTGTGAGGAACATCTTGTAAAACATTTATTTCAATCTACTTCTGCGCTCCGGAAGGTGATCGTGTTGTTTTCAGCTGTGTCCCTGTTTCACACTATATTCCTTATTTCACTATGACTATTTTCTTGGATACAGGGATTAAGGTTTTCTTTGGCAGCGGCAGCTTTATATGAACTCAAGGAACTTTGTTTACACAGAGATGAGGGCACTATGCCAAATACCTATTTCCTTTCACGGGTACATACTTTACAATTGAGTTATCAAAGTGTTGATTTTAGGAAGAAGTCTATTTTTGGCCATTGAACTACAGCTATCTCCCAAGCCCTATTTTGGCCATGAAACTCCAAAACTGATATCTTTGCCCATCGAACTATCAAAAGTTCAAAACCAGACAACTTTGGGCATAAGGCTGGTTTCAAAGGTGGCTTTGCCTATATATGTTTTTTTAAAGATAATGGAAATATGATTAAATCTCTAAAAATCATAACTAATTTGTTCGTTTTTTAGCAGAAAATACAGCAGGGGAGGCCCCCACTGTAGGGATTATATTAAACAAAAACAAAGACTGCACAAAGAAGCCTCAGAAGAGAGGCAAAAAAACACCAAAAGACAAGCTCAAGACAAAAAAAAAAACTATACTAAGGCATCTATACACAACAGGTATTCTGGGCGCTTTTGCTCACTAAATCTGAGTGCCTGAAGAATAGCCTCTTCAAAGAAGGAACTTTTCCAGGAATCAAAAGACGGACGGCCTCTGTCAAAGATGAAATTATTTCTTTGTTTCCAAATTTGCCAAGCAGCTATGATGAATATCTCCATAAAGAAGGGGCTTTGGTATTGGATCTTAGCAAGATGCATCATTTGGAATAACTCTTTTGTGAGATCCCAACTAATTCCAAGATATTGCCAACATGCTTGACTGAAAGGGCAGCTGAAGAACAGATGAAGCACAGACTCCTCAATGCTGTTGTTGCAGAGAACGCAGTTGTAATTATTTCCTTGGAGCTTTTGTTTCTTCCTTCTTAGGATATTCCTCGATAGTTTGATGGCCAAAGATATCTGGTTTTGGAATTTGATGGCCAGCTAGATGGTACCCCGCGTGTTGCTATGGAAATTTTGTAGTGTTGTATAGGAAAAGCATTCATGGTGTAGACATTATAGATCTCTTCTTATATTGATGGGCAGCAGTTCATTGGGATCTGACAATCCGCATAGAACCCCTACTTTATTATTACATTAATAAGAGTTCTACTTTTTCTCAAGTAAAAGCTATAGTTGTACAGTAGTTTCATTGCAGAGACATTTCATCAAGCATATGGTGTGTACATGAGAAGAAAGTACTGCTGACTATGAATTATATTCCTGGAAATCAACAAATTTTGTGTTAATTGGAACCTTTAGGAGGGAGGGAGAGAATCCAAAATAACACTGCTTGTTTGACACGGACGGCAGTGGTAGCCACTTGACCTGAGCGGCGATGATGAGGAATAGAGATCAGCTATTCGCAGGCGAAAGGCTAATGAATCCAGAGGATTAAACTGGGGACTTGTGAGGGTCACTGGTTCCACGGAGAGCATGTCGTGGCCTTCTTCCCTGACCAGCACGATCTCAGGCTTGAGGTCCCAGTACACCACGTCCAGGATGCGCAGGTACTCAAGCGCAAGCAGCACCGATGCATAGAACCTGCACCAAGTTTAATTTTGTCACCATTTATTAATTTGTCAAACAGGCATCATTCAGATCATTTTATTTTAACAATTCAAAAGATACATTAAAAATTGATTTTTCTCCTTCCTCGCTCACTGGTGAAGTGATGAGAATGAGATGATGAGTTGTTGTTACCTGGCTGCATCCTCGGTGAATCACTTGTTGGACTGCTGCTGGTGGAGCGAGCAGAGGTTGCTGCCGCAGCAGTACTCCATGAGGAGGCAGCAGAACAGTCTATCTTGAACTCTTGGTAAGTGGGAGGATGCAGTGGCGAGTTGGGAAGTGCAAGAGGCAGGAGGTGAAGCGCAAGGGACACGCAGTGGCCAATAAGTAGGGACATGCAGTGGTTAATGAGGGATCAGTGGATGGCTGGAAGGTAGGCCGGTGACATGGATGGATGAGAAGCCAGGAAAATCTTGTAGTGGGGGGTCTCTTATTTAGGTATAGAAGATAGAAGATGTCAGACTCAGTCAATAGTTCGATGGCCAAAAATAGATTTCTTCCTTGATTTTATTGCACTATTATTTGATTTGTCCAAGGTCCATATTGATAATATGTTTAAGCAGGCTTATGTAGCTATTTGATTTTGGTAAACTATTCTTATCACCCTCTAGCATTGTGAGAAATTTTGTTGTAAATGGAGTTCTCATGTGGGCTTCTTATACAGTCTCCTATGTTATGGTTCTGTCAGTTCAAGTACAATGTTCTAAAATTCCCTCTGGTTTATTTTCTAGGCTTACTAAATTTTCAATATTTTACCAAATGCATGGAGTTGATGTTATTTTCTTCATTTTGTCATCTTTTGTTTCATTCTTTCTCCTAAGTGTTTATACATTTATTATTTCTTACCTTTCCAATAAAGAGATATATGGTACTCCATTACCCAAGAGTTTCTTAACCTTAGTGTATCGTCAAAATTTTGTTATGGTCAATAAATTCATGCAACAATCTCAAGGTAGTTGTCTATGTAGTCCAGAATACACACTTTTAGGCTTTTGTTATCCTAGGGTTTTGTCAATGAGATAGCTTTTTAATTCTAAGTGTTGGAAGTAAATTTTCTATTATTGGGCTAACCCTAGAAGGGTAGCTATAAAGTGTAGCATACATGGGCCTCATGGGCCTAGCCTCATGGGCCTCATATACATATACTCCAACACCCGCCGCAGTCTGAACTACCGTCGCAGCGGAGTAAGATTGGACACCATAAAAAGAATACACATACGAGCCCCCCACAGATGCAACTAGCCACTGGTGATGTTGAGGTTGGAGCGGAAGTCGGTGAAGGTCGACGACGGGAGGCCCTTGGTGAAGATGTCTGTGAACTGGGAGGTAGTCGGTACGTGGAGGACCCGCACCTCACCGATGGCAACCCGATCACGGACGAAGTGAAGGTCGATCTCCACATGATTGGTCCGTTGGTGCTGCACGGGGTTGGTGGAGAGGTAGACCGCACTGACGTTGTCGCAGTAGACAAGCGTGCTCCGGAGAAGAGGGTTATGGAGCTCAGCTAGGAGCTGTCGGAGCCAGGAGGCCTCCGCCACGCCGTTGGCCACGGTGCGGTACTCCGCCTCGGCACTGGAGCGGGAGGCTACCTGCTGGCGCTTGGACGACCAGGACATCAGGTTGCCGCCCAAGAAGACAGCGTAGCCGGAGGTGGAGCGCCGAGTGTCCGGACAGCCGGCCCAGTCAGCGTCAGTGTAGACAACCATCTCGGTGGAGGAGGATCGCCGGTGAAGGAGCAGGCCGTAGTCCACAGTGCCGCGGAGGTAGCGGAGGAGGCGCTTGAAGGCAGTGAGGTGGGGCTCCCTCGGATCATGCATATGAAGGCACAGCTGCTGAACTGCATAAGTGATGTCCGGTCGAGTGAAGGTGAGGTACTGCAGAGCACCAGCAAGACTCCGGTACGCGCTGGGATCTGTCACTGGTGTACCCTCGGCCTCTGACAGCTTGCCCTGTGTATCAACTGGAGTAGAGCAGGGGTTGCAGTCTGTCATCCCAGCTCGCTCAAGGATATCAAGAGTGTACTGTCACTGGTGAAGAAGTAGCCCAGCAGGATGAGGCGCAACTGTGACCCCAAGGAAGTGGTGGAGCACACACATATGCTTCATAGCAAATTCCTGCTGAAGAGAGGTGATGATGCGGCACAGGAGTGACTCACTGGAGGCCGTGAGGACAATGTCATCAACATAGAGCAGTAGGTATGCAGTCTCAACTCCATGGTGGTAGATGAACAGGGACGTATCTGACTTGGCCTCGACAAACCCCATTGTCCGCAGAAAGGCAGCAAAGCGATGGTTCCACGCCCGTGGGGCCTGCTTGAGACCGTAGAGAGACTTGTTGAGCCAGCAGACCATGTCAGGACACGAGGAGTCAACAAACCCGGCAGGCTGACTGCAGTAAACTGTCTCAGTGAGAAGACCATGCAAGAAAGCATTCTTGACATACAGCTGATGCACAGGCTAGGAGCGGGTGAGTGCTAGTGAGAGCACCGTGCGGACTGTAGCCGGCTTCACCACTGGACTGAAAGTCTCATCATAGTCAACACCAGGCCGCTGAGTGAAGCCCCTGAGAACCCAGCGAGCCTTGTATCTCTCGAGAGTGCCATCAGCCCGGCGCTTGTGTGTCCAGATCCACTTGCCGGTGACGACGTTGGAGCCCGGCGGACGTGGCACCAGGTCCCAGGTCTGGTTGGCGAGGAGAGCCGCGTACTCCTCTTCCATCGCGTGGCGCCAGTGAGGGTCCGACAAGGCCTCGCGGACGGAAGAGGGTACAGGAGAGACCTGCGAGTCACCGGGCATCGTCGCAAGAGCCCGGGGCTGCAGGGTCCCAGCCGCGTGTCGTGTCACCATAGGGTGAACATGGCGCGGGTGGCGGTGAAGGAGCGGCGGGTGGTACACCGGGGTCTCGACACGGGCGGCCGGAGGCCGCTGCGGCGGTACCGGTGTCCCCGGCGGAGAGGAAGACGCCCCCGATGGTGACCCCGGCGAACAAGGGGCCACCAGCGGTGGCGAAGGTGCTGGTACACAAGGACCGGCTAGAGTGGGTGGGACAAGGGGCCACCGGCCATGGCGCCTGGCGGCGGCGCGCCGGCGGCAGCAGCGGCCCTGGCGGCTGGAGTGGGTGGGAGAAGGGTGGGAGAACCCTAGGCTGCTGATACCATGTTGGAAGTAAATTTTCTATTATTGGGCTAACCCTAGAAGGGTAGCTATAAAGTGTAGGATACATGGGCCTCATGGGCCTCATATACATATACTCCAACACTAAGGTTCCATATGGAACAGCTTTTGTTTATAGGAATTATAGGGGAACTGCTTTGCTCGTACCAGAATCTTGTGTAGTTCCGGCCTTCTAGATGGAATGTAGTTCCAGATTAATAATCATAGAATTGTATTGCTACGATGCTACCATAATCCATGTATTAGAGTAGGGGTGTATAATGAGCCAACTGCACTTTTTTCAAGCTTTCTTTGAAATTGACATAATCTTATTTATTATGGTCTCCTGAATTGTTTGAGACCGAACTTCAAACCGAGCTTAACGAGCCAAGCTGAAGTCAAAAGTCGCTCAAAATCTACTCATTTTTATTTTAAATGAAAAATGAGTTCAATTGGAGATTTTTAAAACGAGCCACCGAGCCAGCTCAACAAGCTTTTTGTCCAGCCGACGGATCATTACAAAGTTTTGAGAATAGGTTGAGCAGCACTTTTGATTATTCTGTACTAACAATAGTGCAACATGTTTGATTTTGGAAATATTCCAATCTGAGCTTTATTTGAGTTGATCTCTGGTTTACTAATCTGCCTTTCCCAATTTCAGTTTTTGCTTAAGCAATAACTTGCCTGAAGACCAAAGTTGATATCCTCTCAATTGTGTTAATATTGCAGTATATTTGTGTTTATAAATCGCCTGTCTGTAACCTATGATCAATTGGTGTTCATGTTCTGATATTTCTACATTTGCTCTCCAGCTTGAAGAGGCTAAATTGCTCAGAGCTCAAGGGCAGCATGATATGGCTATTAGTCTTGGAAAGTACATACTACAGAAACACTCTGACAAGAAAAACCTGTCAGATGTCTATCGATTAGTTGGCAAGTGGCTGGCTGAAACAAGATCAAGCAAGTAATCATTCACACTCAGTACCTCATATTTTGTCTGTCGTGAATTACTTCCATTTTGTCACATGTAATAATGCAAATGTTCATGATGGTTACTTTGTAGCTCAAGAACTATCATTGAGGACTATTTAAGACCTTCTGTAGATCTCTCTGAATTTGAGAAGAGTACAGATAAAAGGTACGTGTCCAGGCAGTGTCGAACACATTTCCATCTGGCACATTATACATATAGTTTGTTCAGAAGCTATGAGGAAAGACTCTCATCTAACGAATGGCAAGCAGCTCTGCGATTAAGGAAATACAAGGTCACTTATTATTATGGCAATTCCAATCAATGTTTGACTTGAAACTGTAGTTCTTTTACCAGAAGTTCCATTTAATGCAGACTAGGGAGTTGGAGACACTGATTAAAAGACTGAGAAGTTCATCTAAGGCAAGTAGATGACTATAACTTTTGATGTTTCTTCATTTCCAATCCTTCTGTTCTTGGTGCTAATCTTTCAATTGCTCAGGGTGTGAAGACTGATTACTCGGTAAAAATCCAAGAGTTACAGAAACAACTTGCACTTGACAGAGAAGAAGCAGAGAAGATTCAGGTGTGTACATTTGTTTGCCCACGCGCAATGTGTATATCAAATTTACACTTCCATGACCTCTGAATAAATATAATAATGTCACTCTCCATGCTGAAGGCCGTACTTCCAACTCAAGTGTAACATGTACATGCACAATGCATGAGTTCATGTATGATTAGTAATCTCGTTCAAAAGTCAAATTGTTGAAATTTGTGCTTGTGCATTTCTATTTGTGGAAATTCCTTGATAAGAACATCATTTCACTGTTCTAAAAGTTTATATCAAAACCTAGACCTATTACAAGCTTTGTTGTACACACATGCTTAATTTAAGTGTCAAACAAAAGAGTAAGGTGTTGTCCATCCTGTATGACAGCAGAAGCAACTACTAATGCTAATGAAGGTGATGATTCAACATAGGGATTACATGTTCATCACCACATGCTTGGAAATGTATTGTAATTTATGAAGCATTGTGTCTTTCAGTTTTAATAAATGAGGTGCAGCCATGCGGCTTCCATAGGGGCACCAAATTCTTACTCATTTATGTATCTTTGACTTAGAGAAGAAACTGCCCAAAAACAAAAAAAAAATTCCCCTAGAGGAGAGCCCGTTTATGTATTTCGATCATAAATGAAACAAAGCACATAATTTAATATTTATTGTTTAGTTGTACTTGTTAAGAGCTCTTCAGCATATCCCAGTTAATGTGTCCAATCAACTTGTATTTTCATCTTTCCTGAACATGTTTTCTCTTATTAGGATGATCGCGATAATTTCTTAAATCTAGCGCTTCAAGGCTACCAACATTCCATTGTTGTTGGTGGCAAATATGACCTGCAAGTGGTATGTGATTTGTATTTGTGTATCCATATTCCATACATCTCTTGCTAACTGTTGCTACACAATTTTTTTTTGTCTAACCCTATTATATTTTTGTTGGGAGTTAATTTTAAATTTACATTACATTAACATTTGCTCTTCAGGTTTTCCGGTTGGTCTCGCTGTGGTTTAGTCTTTTCTCAAGGGATCAAGTTGTGAAAGCAATGTTGAAAACAACAAAAGAGGTTTTCCTTTTTTACTTTCATTTCTGGATCGCATTGGTACTGTCAGTTTCATTAAATGTGGTATTTCAATTTTGTTGTGTAGGTCCAAACCTACAAGTTCATCCCACTGGTTTATCAAATTGCTTCGAGACTTGGGAGCTCCAAAGATGCTCAGGGGTCAACTAACTTCCAGGTACATGTATCATTTTATCTTGTTTTTTCTGTAGATTGATAATGTTAAGGGTATTGCATTCATGTTGCATTTAAGAGGGGGTGTTAAGGGTATTAGTGTAATCTCCCTATTCTAGGGTTTTCCTCTTGTGTCTCCTATGTACTCTATATATAGTCCCCATTGGGCCTCAATAGAATCATCCAGTTCAGTCTCCCTTTATTCGTAACAGATAGAACAATGCAGCTCTGGTATCCTGGGGTGCGGGCATCCTCATTAGCCAGAAATACCATGTTGGAATGTTTCAAAAAAATCAGCCCATAATCATGTACGTAGTATACATAAAGTATAGCTGCAACAAGTCAGTTTGAAATTCATCCTAGATGGCAGAAACAAAATACTTAACTTGATTTTATGATGGTTTTAAAAAAAATGGCAGCATTATTGATTTTCTGGAACAACTAACAATATTGATTTTCTGTGGCAGATTGCATTAGCTTCTCTTTTGAAGAAAATGGCTGTTGATCACCCATATCATACAATATTCCAGGTAATATAGTTGTTGATCCTACATGCATATGGAAAAATCATGATCAAATACAACTTCCATGTTTTTACACTTCTTTGTTTACTAATTGCATTTGTCAATAGTATTAACAACTAATGCTAAGAGCAAATATAGTTTACGAAAAAGCACTGTGTCTCAAACTTATACACATCTCAGCTTGGTTGAACTGTATCCATAGATATTTTATTAGTAGAGGGATAAGGCAGCAGAAAATAGTCATACATGAGCCAAGGATCTGACTGAAATATTCAGAGTGCACATCTCAGCTTAGATCTAACATAATGTCCCAGTAAGTCGAGTTTATGCAATGCATGTCAAGGCAATTTAGAGCCTGTTAGTGTGTGTGTGTGGTGTTGTTTGGGCTCTTGCCCTTTATTCTCTTCTTAATATAATGAAGCGCAGTTCTCCTGCGTTTTCGAGAAAAAAATGTCAAGGCAATTTCAGTATCTCTTAATCTCAGATATCAGATTTTTCTTCCTGTTTTTTAGAACTAAGAAATAATTATTTTGTTTGTTTTCAGCTTTTGGCTCTAGCAAATGGTGATCGTGTCAAAGACAAGCAAAGAAGTAGAAGTTCTTTTGTTGTAGATATGGAGAAGAAGCTTGCTGCTGAAAATTTGTTAAAGGAGCTATCTTCCTGTCATGGACCTCTAATTCGTCAGGTTCTGCTTAAAATTCTATTCAGATGTTCTTATCTCTGAAGGGGATCAAATGTATTTTCTGTTATAATTTTTATGATCCTTATTTGGACATCTTATAGATGAAACAAATGGTTGAGATCTACATTAAGTTAGCAGAACTGGAGACCAAGAAGGAGGTTGGTTCACTTTTCAAGCAGGAACATGATTTTTTTTTGTATTCTCAATGTTAACATATTCTTTTCATCTAACTTATTGTCAGGACACTAACAAAAAAATTCCACTGCCCAGGGAGGCCCGCAGCATTGGTCAGCTTGAACTAGTGAGATAACATCTTGCGAACTTACTTTCATGAACTTGTTTGTGCTTCGGTAATCATTGGAGATAAAGCCATCTTTTGCTAGAGTGGTGCCCAGGGTGGGGGGACATGGGCTGCACAGGGCTTTCTCTAAATCTTGCTTGCTTAATAACTTCCATGGAGGAGAGCCAGTGGTATGCTAAAAAAACTCGACCTGCAGAGGAAAGAACGATCCCCAATCAAATAGCCATCTCAAGTAGAAACATGATAGTAATAAAAAATGCTTGATTTGACATGTTCAAACCATCTCAAGTTATTTCAAAAGAACTATTCAATCGGTGGAAAACAGTTTGAATAAAATAAATGAAAATATGCTTAAATGAAAAACTTAGCCAGAGTTTATTGTCTATTTATTATGTTCCATTTCTTTTATCTTCTTTAGTTGTTTGTATGCCTATTAATCAATTTTCAAATACTTGGACTCGTCATTTTTGTAGAGAATCAGATTAGGGGGCAATTGGCCACACCATAGTCACATAAAACGGGTTCACCACCTTCGACCCTCGACCCGGGTTCGTCGACCCCGACCCGGGTTCACGGGTTCGTTTTCGACCCGAAGTGTAAAAGTCTCTCGCAAGTAGCGTACGACCCCGTACCTCGACCCCATCGACCCAGAAACTTTGTGACTATGGGCCACACCTCAATGGGAGGGGGCGCCTTCTGTTATATAGGGCCGGCTGGCCTTGCTGTACAAGGCAAGGATAATTTCCTTGATTTACATCTGCTATCTATAGCAGCTAGGATATCCACAGACGCTATCTATAGTAACTAATCCCTGATTTACATCTTCTATCTATAGCAGCTAGGATATCCACAGACGGCATATTCTATTGCCTAACACCAGCCCGCAGTCGCAGCGGTAGGCTCCCGGACGCAAAGGCTGGATCGGAATTCTCGAAAGAGTGTTGTCGGAAGCCCTTTAGTCATGATGTCGGCGAACTGGTGAGAAGAAGGCACATGGAGAACCCGAATCTCACCAAGGGCCACCTTTTCGCGGACGAAGTGAATGTCGATCTCGATGTGCTTCGTTCGCTTGTGGTGGACGGGGTTGGTCGTCATGTAGACGGCACTGACATTGTCGCAGAAGACAACGGTGGCAGAGGGCAGCTGGATGTGGAGCTCCTGGAGTAACTGTCGAAGCCAGCAGCACTCAGCCACAACGTGAGCCACAGCCCGATACTCTGCCTCGGCACTGGAGCGGGACACTGTGGTCTGGCGCTTGGAGGACCAGGAAACCAGAGTGTCGCCGAGATAGACGCAAAAGCCGGAGGTGGATCGTCGAGAGTCTGGGCAGCCTGCCCAGTCAGCGTCAGAGTAGGCAGTCAGTTTGTCGACAGACCCGGTGCCAATGTGAAGACCCGAGGAGAGAGTCATCTGGACGAAGCGTAGGATGCGCTTGATGAGCGCACGGTGAGGCTCGCGTGGGGCGTGCATGAAGAGGCACACCTACTGAACAGCATATGCCAGATTAGGACGAGTCAGCGTCAGGTACTGGAGAGCTCCCGCCAAGCTCCTGTACTCAGATGCGTCCTTGTCTGACAGTAGATCCCCGTCGGTCGCGGATAGCTTGGCGTGAGTGTCAACAGGTGTCGATGTCGGATGACACTCAGCCATGCCCGCGCGCTAAAGAAGCTCGACAGCGTACTGTCGCTGGGAGAGGAAGAGACCATCGGAGGAGCGCGTGACAGCGATGCCGAGGAAGTGGTGAAGAGCGCCAAGATCCGTCATGGCGAACTCAGAGCTCAGCCGAGTCATGAGGCGCTGCAGGAGGGCCGAGGACGAGGCGGTGAGAACGATGTCGTCGATGTACAGTAGTAGGTAGGCGAGACTCGTCCCCTCTCGTAAAATGAAAAGGGACGTGTCGGAGGTGGAGGCGACGAAGCCGAGCTTCCGGACGAAGTTGGCGAAGCGCTGGTACCAGGCCCGCGGAGCCTGCTTCAGTCCATACAGGGACTTCTGCAGGCGGTAGACATGATCTGGGCCGCCAGGGTCGATGAATCCTGGCGGCTGCTGGCAGTAGACGGTCTCCTCGAGGTGGCCGTGAAGAAAGGCGTTCTTCACGTCCAGCTGGTGAATGGGCTAGGCGCGGGACGCGGCGATGCAGAGTACGGACCGAATGGTGGCCGGTTTGACAACCAGGCTGAAGGTCTCGTCGTAGTCGACGCCCTCGCGCTGGGAGAAGTCGCGAACAACCCAGCGAGCCTTGTGGCGGGCGAGGGACCCATCGGCATGAAACTTGTGCCGGAAGATCCACTTCCCCGTCACGACGTTGGCTCCAGGGGGCCGCGGAACGAGCTGCCAGGTGTTGTTGTCGACGAGGGCCTGGTACTCATCCATCATTGCGGTACGCCAGTTGGCGTCGGCCAGCGCACTGCGGTAGTTCGTCGTGGCCGCCAGCCCTTCATAGCTGACACGAGGAATGGCACCCGTCATGGTGCGAGTGGCGCGCGGCGGTGGTGGCGGTGATGGAGCGGGAGATGCTGCCGGTGCCGGTGTGGGTACCGGAGGTGGCGCTGGGGCGTCAGGAGCCACAGGGGCTGCTGGGGCAGCTGCCGGCTCGGACGTAGACGCCGTATGGGAGCGGCGGACGTAGACTCGTGGGAAGGGGACCACGCTGGGTCTAGGCGGGGGCACGGGACCACGCCCGCCCGGTGTCGAAGAAGGCGATCCGTGTGAGGCCGCAGCATCTGAGGGCGGCTGCTCAACATCCGAGTGGGATGGAGCAACCACGGGCGTCAAGGATGGAATCCCACCTGCAACAACAGTAGGACAAGGCACCAAAATCATATCGTCGAGGAGGAAATCTAAGGAAGCGGAGGAGGGTGAGGCGGCTGAGGTGGCTGCAAAGGTAAAGGTGGTTTCGTCGAATGTAACATGGTGGGAGATGATGATGCGACGGGTCGATTGGTCAAGGCAGCGGTAACCTTTGTGCGAGGGGGGATATCCTAGGAAGACGCATGCCGTGGAGCGAGGGGCGAGCTTATGTTTGGAGGTTGCTTGCATGTTGGGGTAACAGAGGCACCCAAAAACACGCAGATGGCTATAGGTTGGCGGCTGGTTATGTAGACGAGTGTAGGGAATGTCATGCTGAATGGAGGAGGATGGGCGCCTATTATGGAGGTAGCAGGCTGTCATGAGCCCCTCGGCCCAATATGTGGGCGGCAGGGAGGCATGGAGGAGCATGGTACGAATGGAATTGTTGAGGGTGCGGATGATGCGTTCAGCCTTGCCATTTTGGGGTGATGTGTAGGGGCAGGAGAGGCAAAGGTGAGTACCTTGGGCAGCGAGGAATTTGATGGTGGCGGTGTTTACGAATTCAGTGCCGTTATCAGCCTGAAAACATTTTACGGGGAGGCTGAATTGTGTTTTGGCAAGGGCAGCAATCTCAACTAAGTGTTGGTGGACATCAGATTTTTTTCGAAGCGGAAAAACCCAACAGTAGTGAGTGAAATCATCCAAACAGACCAAATAATATGAAAAACCAGACAGACTATTGATGGTGTTGGAGTATGTGTTTAGGCCCATGTGGCTAAGGCCCATGTGGCCCATGTATGGAACCTATATAGCTACCCTTCTAGGGTTAGCCCTGATTAAGAAAACCCTAACTTTAGCATGGTATCAGCAGCCTAGGTTGCTCCTTCCTCCTTCCCTTCCCAGCCGCCACAGGGTGCGCCGCCCCTGCTGGCCGCCGCCGGCCATGGCTGGCGCCCCTCCCCCTCATCCCTCCCTCTCCAGCCACTTCCCCCTCCTCTCCTCTTCTTCTACCTGGGCCCAAATCCTGGCCGCCCCTGCTCCAACCCTTGCCGCCTCTGCCTCACCCCCCGCTGTACAGTCGCCGGTGGCGCAGGCGCTGGCCGCCGGCCATGACGCCCCGCCTGGCGGCTCCTTGCACCCTGCTGGGACCGGCCCTGGGGTGGGCGGCTCCCTTCCGCACCCCGCCTCCCTGGCTCCCCACTCCGCCTCCCTGGATCACCGCCCGGTCCTCCACCCAGCGCCGCCGCTCCAGCCGCCTGAGCAGCAGCCGCTCCGGCCGGCGGAACAGCCGCTGCTCCAGCAGGCCCGCCATCCACCGCCGCCCAACCATCAGCCGGCCCGCCCGAAGCAGCAGCCCCTCCCCGGCGCCCAAGACGTCATCACTGATGACGGTCTGCGCCCCCTGCTGCCCGGCGGCTACGGCACCGTGGTGTCCCGCGCTGCGGTTGATGGTTCTCGCCCGGACTCCGTCCTCGCCGCCGCACTCCTCGCCGCCCGGGCTGCCGCCGCGGAGGGGCAGTCTCGGGTACGTGCGGCCGCCGCCATCTGGGCGCGCGAGCGCGATGCGGCCGACGCTCTGGCCCGGCAGATCGCCGAGGCGGAGCATCTCCTCGCCCCTCCTGCCTCGCCGGGTGCTGGGGCCTCCTCTGCCACACCGGGTCGCCGTCTCGCCCACACCGTCGTCCTGTGGCACGACCCAGCCGATCCGCTCGTGACCCAGCTTCACTACCAGGCTGGGGGGGTCCAGAACATTCGCCTCCTCGTCCCGGTCGTCCTCGAGCCGGAGTCGCCCTCCTACGCCCGTTGGCGGGATTTGGTGATTCTCACCCTTCGCCGCTACGCCCTCGACGATCACGTCCTCGTCGACACCTCGGTCGCCATCCAGACCCCGTCGTGGCTCCGTCTCGACAGCATCGTTCTCTCCTGGATCCTGGGAACGATCTCTCTGGACCTCCATGACCTCGTCCGCACCTCTCCAGACGCGCGCCGGGCGTGGCTCGCTCTTGAGGGCCAGTTCTTGGGCAACGCTGAGGCCCGGGCTCTGCGTCTCGACGCGACCTTCCGTACTTTCGTCCAGGGTGACCTCTCCGTCGGCGAGTTCTGTCGTCGGATGAAGGGCATGGCCGACTCCCTGGGGGACCTTGGGTGGCCCGTGGAGGATCGCATCTTGGTCCTCAACGTCCTTCGGGGGCTCAGCGATCGCTACGCCCACCTCCGGACGTGGATCACCCGCCAGAGGCCCTTCCCCACCTTCCTGGAGGTCCGTGACGATCTTGTCATGGAGGAGCTCACGCAGGGTCTCCAGCCGGGATCCACCACTTCCGCGGGGTCCTCGTCCTCCTCGACGGCCCTGGCTGCCTCTTCGCCGCACCCGTCTGCTCCACCGCGGTCCACCGCTCCACCGCCACCGTCGTCTCTCCTGGGCCCTCCTCCCTCCAGGCCGAGCGGAGGTGGGGGGGTCGTGGCTCTCGTCGTCGCCGTGGAGGGGGCCGCGGGGGTGGCCGGGGCGGTCACCCCCAGGCTCCGGCACCGGCCGGGACACACGGGGGGCACCCTGGCCTACGTTCCAGAGCCCGTGGTCCGGTCGCATCTCCATGTGGCCCTACCACGCCACCGGAGCCGACACTCGCCCACCAGTGGCCATGCTCACCGGAGCTCTTCCTGCTGGTCTTCCACCTGGCGCCTTCCCTACTACGCCGTGGGTTCCATTCTCCGGGACTCCACCGGGGGTCACCGGCTGGGACCAGGCGGCTCTGGCTCGCTCGTTCAGCACCATGGGCCTGACACCTCCAGTCGGACCCGAGTGGATCGCTGATTCGGGGGCCACCTACCACACTACTCCTGACCCCGGTATACTTTCGTCGATTCACTCTCCCTCTTCCTCTCTTCCTTCGTCCATTATGGTCGCAAATGGCTCTTGTATTCCGGTCTCGTCTGTGGGTACCGCCGGTGCTCATGGCTCCTTTCGTCTTCCTGATGTTCTTGTTGCTCCTTCTATGGTTCATAATCTTCTTTCTATTCGACGTTTTACAGCTGACAATTCTTATTCTGTGGAATTTGACTCTTCTGGTCTTACTGTAAAGGATTTGGCTTCCCGGCGTCCTCTGCTCCGATGTGACAGCACCGGGCCCCTTTACACTCTTCGCTTCCCGGCGGCTCCTTCGTCTTCTTCGCCGCCCGTTTTGTCAGCTGCCTTCGTCGCTTCTACTTCCTCTACTACCTGGCACCGGCGCCTCGGCCATCCTGGACGTGATGCCCTGATACAACTCAGTCGTAGCTCCGGTGTTCCATGTACTCGAGCTCATGATGAGCAACTGTGTCATGCGTGCCAATTGGGCCGACATGTTCGTCTTCCTTTTTCTAGCTCTTCTTCCCATGCGGCCCGCATTTTTGATCTTGTACATTGCGACCTATGGACATCTCCTGTTCTCAGTATTTCTGGTTATAAGTACTATCTTGTGGTTGTTGATGATTTTTCGCATTATTCGTGGACTTTTCCTCTCCGTGCGAAGTCTGATACGTTTACCACGCTCCTCCACTTCTTTTCTTGGGTGTCTACACAGTTCGGCCTCCCCATCAAGGCCGTCCAGTGTGACAATGGTCGCGAGTTTGATAACTCCACCTCCCGCGCTTTCTTCCTCTCTCACGGTGTTCAGCTCCGCATGTCTTGTCCATACACCTCTTCGCAAAATGGCAAGGCTGAGCGGATGATTCGCACCACCAATGACACCGTGCGTACCCTTCTGTTTCAGGCCTCTCTTCCCGCTCGCTTCTGGGCTGAGGGCCTGCACACCTCCACCTACCTTCTTAACCGCCTTCCTTCCGCGGCCTGCCCCGCTCCCACTCCTCACCACGCCCTCTTCGGTACCCCGCCTCGGTACGATCACCTCCGCGTGTTTGGGTGTGCGTGTTACCCCAACACCGCTGCCACTTCTTCTCACAAGCTGGACCCTCGCTCCACGCTCTGTGTCTTCCTCGGGTACTCCCCGGATCACAAGGGGTACCGGTGCTTTGACCTTACTTCCCGACGGGTTCTCATCTCTCGCCATGTGGTGTTCGATGAGTCCGTCTTTCCCTTTTCCAGCACCACCACCCCTCCGGTACCTGACCCATCCTCCCTGATTCCCACTGACCCGGTGGTCCAGCCACCTTTTTCGTGGTCTCCTGCAGGTACCGCTTCGCCGCGCACTGGACCGGCCTCCTGTCCGGGATCCCCCGCAGGTTCGTGCCCGTCGTCCTCGGGCGCGGAACCGTCCTCTCCGGTAGGTGCAGACCCGGGGCCTTCGTCCCCCGCTGCTGCACCAGGGGGTCGTGTCGGTTGACGACGCCGGATCCCGTCCCGGCACCTCCGTCGAGGTTCGCCGCGCCGGTACGGGTGTACCAGCGCAGGCCGCGGCCGCCGCCGCTCGCACTCCCTTCTCCACCGGGGACACCGACACCACCGCCGCAGTCCCCGCCGGCTCGTGGTGCCCCGCTGGTCTATCACCCGCCGCTGCTTCACCGAGACCCGCGGCATGTTCACCCGATGGTGACCAGACACGCGGCTGGCACACTGCCGCCTCGTGTCCTCGAGGCTTCGACCGGCGACGCGGTGGTCTCCCCAGTACCCTCTTCCGTCCGTGACGCCCTGTTGGACCCTCACTGGCGCCGCGCGATGGAAGAGGAGTACGCAGCGCTACTCGCCAACCAGACGTGGGAGTTGGTGCCCCGGCCGCCGGGCGCCAATGTCGTCACCGGAAAGTGGATTTGGACCCACAAGCGACGGGCCGACGGCTCTCTCGAGTGCTACAAGGCTCAGTGGGTCCTCCGGGGTTTCACGCAGCGCCCTGGCGTCGACTACGATGAGACCTTTAGCCCGGTGGTCAAGCCGGCCACCGTCCGTACCGTGCTGTCGCTGGCACTTGCCCGGTCTTGGCCCGTCCATCAGCTGGACGTCAAGAACGCCTTCCTCCACGGCCTTCTCACCGAGACGGTGTACTGCAGTCAGCCGGCGGGGTTCGTCGACACCACCCGTCCTGACATGGTTTGCCGGCTCAACAGGTCCCTCTACGGTCTCAAGCAGGCACCTCGGGCGTGGAACCACCGGTTCGCCGCTTTCTTGCTGACCCAGGGGTTCATGGAGGCCAAGTCCGATACGTCTCTGTTCGTCTACCACCATGGGGCCGACACTGCATACTTGCTGCTCTATGTTGATGACATTGTCCTCACCGCCTCCAGTGAGTCACTTCTCCGCCGGATCATCGCCGCTTTACAGCAGGAGTTCGCGATGAAGGATCTGGGTGAGATTCACCACTTCCTCGGTGTCACTGTTGACCACCGTCCTACCGGACTCCTACTTCACCAGCGACAGTATACTCGGGACATCCTGGAGCGGGCTGGGATGACTGACTGCAACCCCTGCTCCACTCCGGTCGACACTCAGGGCAAGCTGTCTGAGGCTGAGGGACCACCGGTGGCCGATCCCACTGCGTACAGAAGTCTCGCCAGGGCCCTTCAGTACCTCACATTCACCCGGCCGGACATCACCTATGCAGTTCAGCAGGTCTGCCTCCATATGCATGACCCCCGGGAGCCTCACCTCTTGGCTCTCAAGCGCCTCCTCCGCTACCTCCGGGGCACACTCGACTACGGCCTCTTCCTCCACCGGGCCACCTCCACCGACCTCGTCGTCTACACCGACGCTGACTGGGCCGGGTGCCCTGATACTCGCCGCTCCACCTCCGGCTACGCCGTCTTCCTGGGCGGCAACCTGGTGTCTTGGTCGTCCAAGCGCCAACCGGTGGTCTCCCGGTCCAGTGCCGAGGCGGAGTACCGCGCCGTTGCTAACGGCGTGGCGGAGGCCGCCTGGCTCCGGCAGCTGCTGGCTGAGTTGCACACTCCACCCTCCCGGAGCACACTGATCTACTGCGACAACGTCAGTGCGGTCTACCTCTCCACCAACCCCATCCAGCACCAGCGGACGAAGCATGTGGAGATCGACCTCCATTTTGTCCGTGATCGGGTGGCCATGGGCGAGGTGCGGGTTCTTCATGTTCCGACGACCTCCCAGTTCGCCGACATCTTCACCAAAGGCCTCCCGTCCTCGACCTTCACCGAGTTTCGCTCCAGCCTCAACATCACCGGTGGCTAGTTGCGTCTGTGGGGGGTTGGTGTGTTCTTTATTGTTCAGCCTCGAACTCCGCTGCGCCGGTAGTTCGGACTGCGGGGGGTGTTGGAGTATGTGTTTAGGCCCATGTGGCTAAGGCCCATGTGGCCCATGTATGGAACCTATATAGCTACCCTTCTAGGGTTAGCCCTGATTAAGAAAACCCTAACTTTAGCAGATGGGGGAAGTCCATACATCACAGTGAACAAATTCAAAAGGTGCATGAGTTATGGAATGCGAAGAACTGAAGGGTAGACGCGTATGCTTGCCTATCTGACATGAGTGACATAGCGAGTGGTCTACTTTATTACAGGAAACAGCATGAAGTTTGTTAAGACGCTCTAATGCAGCGGGGGCTGGATGACCGAGACGTTGATGCCACAGAGTCGACGAAGCAGCCAGGAGAGCATGAGGTGTGGCGCCAGGTGTGGAGGCAGGCATGGTGTATAGGTCCCTGTCGCAGTTACAATGGAGAATCACGCGTCCCGTCCTGAGATCCTTAACAGAAAAACCATGGGCGTCAAATTCAAAGGAACAACTATTGTCGCGAGTGAATTGGCGAACGGATAACAGGTTTCGGACTATGGATGGTGCGACAAGAATATTATTAAGAGCGAAATTTGTTGTAGGTGTAGGAAGGATGGAATGACCTCTAGACGTAACAGGAATACTAGTGCCATTACCTACTGTTATTGAGGAGATGGAGGGGGGAAGGCGTTGGGTAAGCATACCATCCGAGGATGTCATGTGCGTAGAGGCGCCAGAGTCAACGACCCAGGGCGAGTTGCCCTGCAGTTGCATGTTCTGCAGGGCAGCGATGAGGCCGGCTGCATCCCAGGTGCTGGTGGAGGTGTTGGAGCCGCTGGAGGACGGCTGGAGTGGAGCGAAGGCGGTGTGGGCCTGCGGGGAAGGCCCGAGGATGCCCTGGTTGCGCCCAGCCGGACCTCCAGGAGCGCCAGAACCTCCCTGGCGGCGCTGTCCAGGAGGGGTGACGCGCTCTCCAGGGGCTACACGTTCGCCGGTCCAGGGATTGAAGCCCCAGGGAACGCGTTTGGTGGTGCTGGGGCTGCCAGAGTTGGTGGAGAAGCCGCCGGAGGAGTTGGGGAAGGGCTGCTAGGCGCCCTTTTTGGTGTTAGGGCGCCACCCACCCTGCTGCTGCTGGTGCTGGAAACCGCCATTAGAGGAGGCAGCAGCCAGGAGGGCGGTGGCAGCACGCGTCTTTTCGTCGTGTTGCAGCCGCAGCTCCTTGAGGAGGAGCTGATGGCGTGCGGTGGCGAGGGTGAGGGGCTGCTGTCCGGCGATGTTGTCGGCGACGCCGGCGTAGACCTCGTTGAGTCCGCGCAGGAGGTTGAGGACGAGGTTGGGCTCAGATACGGGCTGCCCAACGTCGCGCAGTTCGTCGGCCTTCTCCTTCATGCGAACGCAGTAGGCGTCGATGGACAGGTCCCCCTGAGTCATCGAGTGAAACTCGTGATTCAGGAAGATGGCGCGAGGAGCTTTGTTTGCCTGGAACACCCCGCCGATGGCCGTCCAAAGAGCGCTCGCCGTCTGCGTGTTGTCGGTCATGGCGAGGTTGAGGACGGCGTCGGAGATGGTGCTGTACATCCATCCACGGACGCAGAAGTCAGCCTGTTTCCAGGCCTTGTCGGTGGGGCGCGAGGTGGAGGCGGCGGCGAGATGATGCAGCAGCCCGAACTTCCCACACGTGGCCTGGAACGCCGTGGACCACTTGGTGAAGTTGGAGGGCTTCAACTCGAGGGTCATGGGGATGTGGAGCTTGATGTTGATGGTGGCGAAGGGGCAGATCACGGGAGCAAAATCGGTCCCAAGGGCGCCGCTAGTGGCAGAGAGGAGGTCCGATTCGGTTCCCATGGGGAGGGAAGGAGGAAGGGGGCGGCGCTGGGGTAGAGGGTCGCGAGTAAGGCTGGCTAACGAGCCAGCTCGGCTCGGCTCGTTCTGGCTCATTAGGATAACGAGCTAGCTCGGCTCGGCTCGTTATCTTAACGAGCCAGAAAGCCAGCTCGGCTCGGCTCGTTACGAGCTCGAGCTGGCTCGTTAGGCTCGCGAGCCAGGTAAAAAAAATATACAAAATATAATATTTGTATTTATCTAAAGTATAAAAATATTAATAATATAAAAATAATATATTCAATAGCCTTAAATCGAACAAAATATTCATATGAGCTAACATATCATCTATTTGTGAAGTGCAAGACATGAAGTAATACAAAACTAATATATGTTATGATGACTTTTTCTCTAAAACTACAGCTCGTTTGGCTCGCGAGCGGCTCACGAGCCAGCTCGAGTTGGCTCGTTATAGCTAACGAGCTAAAATCCTAGCTTGGCTCGGCTCGTTATCATAACGAGCCGAGCCGAGCTGAGCCGAGCCAGCCACGAGCCGAGCGAGCTAACGAGCTTCGAGTTTTTCGTCCAGCCTTAGTCGCGAGATTAGATTGGGATCGGGACCCGGACTGCTGATACCATGTAGAGAATCAGATTAGGGGGCAATTGGCCACACCTCAATGGGAGGGGGTGCCTTCTGTTATATAGGGCCGGCTGGCCTTGCTGTACAAGGCAAGGATAATTTCCTTGATTCACATCTGCTATCTATAGCAGCTAGGATATCCACAGACGCTATCTATAGTAACTAATTCCTGATTTACATCTGCTATCTATAGCAGCTAGGATATCCACAGACGGCATATTCTATTGCCTAACAATTTTTTTTTCTTTTCCCTTTGACTTCATCAGGTTCCAGTTGTGACTGCTACTGTTCCTGTTGATCCTAGCTGTCGTTATGAAGAAGGCTCCTTTCCACATTTCACTGGGTTGGCTGACTCTGTTATGTATGTTGGATCTTTAGTTTTATACATTACTTGCTACTTGCTCCTGAGGATTGTGTTTCTCATATTTTTAGTGTTGTGGCCACTCTCTTGGCAGGATCATGAATGGAATTAATGCTCCCAAAGTTATAGAATGTTTTGGTTCAGATGGTAACAAATACCGCCAACTTGCAAAATCTGGAAATGATGACCTGCGACAGGATGCTGTATGTTCTTCTCTTCCATTCTAATAGCTAGATTTATTTGATTATTTGGCATAAAGATTTTGAAAGCTTGCTCTACCTACTATAGAGAATGTTCTAGTTGCACCTTTTTATCCTTTTTGCAAACATGGAACTATGTAGTTTCTTTTTCAACCTTCTATAACAAGAGTTTTACAGAAATATTCCATATTTTATTATTATTTCTAATCGTTTGGCAGTACTGCCACGGATATTGCTGTCTTCATTAGCACTACTGCCACAGATATTGTTGTCTTCATTAGTATTACTTATAGGTACATTGGCATAAATGCAGCTAGTATACACCTAATTTCTAGCTGCAACCACTATTGAGTATAGAGTACAAATGATTGCGTGCTAAACTAGTCTTTAATCTTATTATAGGTAAATAGTTCCAATGATTACAAGTCGTCCGATTAATCGCAATATCGTCCTAATCGGTCCCTGGTGACCGATTAGGGGTACCGTCGACTTGTACAAGTCGCCCGATTAATCGTGATTAATCGTCCTAGTCGGTCCCATGGCGACTAGGTTCGACTAGACGACTTGTAAACATTGAGTAGTTCCCAATGATAACTTTTAGTAAAGGTGTTTTATTACACTCTAAGCCACATGTCCTATTTAGTTGCACCAAGTTTGCTTATTCTTCTCTTCCCTGTATTGTTATCTTCCTCTAAAAGAATGCTATCTGATAATTTTCCCTAGAAGAATCTCAGTTGAGTTATTAGAAGAGAATCTATTGTGTGCAAGTGCAACTTATATTTTGGGATGAATTTTTAACATCAATAAGACATTTGCAGGTGATGGAGCAATTTTTTAGTTTGGTAAATACATTCTTGCAAAATCACCGAGATACTTCTGAAAGGAGATTGAGAATCCGTACATATAAGGTAGCAGTGAATGCCATAAATTTGATACACTCCTCTATATCTGGCTCTTGAAATATTGTTTGTCATAAATTTCATCATTCTTTAGTGTGCCATTAAATTTATTAGTGTTGTTATTCCCAAAATGTATAAGCACATTAGGAAGTGCACTTGTGAAGGACTCACCACTGGTGGCCTCGTTCTTTTGTACCACATAAGTAGGGGAGGTACCTACTGAATTAAATATATCAAGAAAAATATTTAGTAAGGAACTGATCCGCTCAATTGGTTGTGGGTGTGGATGTACGCCAGACCATCCAAGTTCAAGTCCTCGTCGAGGCGAATTTGGGTGCCTATTTCTTCTTAATTAAAAAGCCACCTAGTTTCTCCTAGGTTGTCAAGTTTTTTAAAAAGAAAAAATTTTATTTTAATCCAATGTTTTATAAGTGACTCCTCCCTATAACATCTTTTGTCACAGCATGAATCTTATCCTTGCAAAATGGGTTGCCACACCAAAGCGTGGCCAAATGGGCAGCCACGCCAAGACCCTTGGCATTGTAGCCCAATCTTGCCATGCCAAGGCTCTAAAATGTTTTTTTAATAGATGGGGAGGACTTTTGAAACATTAGATTAGAAAGAGTTAAAAAAATGAAGATTATTTTATTGCTGCCCACTCTCCCCTCGTTTAACAATAGTTTCTGAGCTTTCTTTCTATTACTTCCACAATTTTTACTTCTAGCTTCTGATTTGCATTTTTTTCCATTTAATTTATTGTCTGTCCCCAACTTGCTTGGGACAAAAGGCTATGTTGTTGTTGTTGTTGTTATTGTTGTTAATTTATTGTCTGTAGCATCTTATCTTCCTGGTATAGATTTAGCATAATGCTAGGTAGGCAGTCACTACCTATGAATCTGTAGCCTGTTCAGGACAATTAGAATAAATGTATAAGGGCACCACTTCTACGTAATGGAACTTGTAATGTTGGGAAAACCTCATGAATCATACATTCATACACAACCATATTGCCATGCTCATTTTGAATGTTGTGAGAAATTTCTGACTACTTTCTCCTCTAACTCAGGTTGTTCCTTTCACCCCAAGTGCTGGTGTTGTTGAATGGGTAAATGGTACTGTTCCACTAGGCGATTATCTAATTGGGAGGTCTCTGTATACATGATCTCAGATTTTATATGTAAATTATATTCTGAATGCTTCGTATTTATTTGTCTTTTTCTTGGGGTTATACAGTACTAGAACTGGTGGAGCACATGGAAGATATGGAATTGGGGACTGGACATATCTTCAATGCAGAGAGTACTTGATGAGTGTATGTCCACGTGTTGTAGAGGTTTTGTATTCTATTTTTTATAATAGAGTGATGAATGTATTTCCAATTTGAAGGAATTATATTTTATAGGAAAAGGACAAAAGGAGGGCATTTCTTAAAATCTGCAACAACTTTAGGTCTTTCTTGATCTCTACTTCCATTTGCCAATGATCCAACATGTACATACATGCATGATGCGTCCATGAAAATCATACCTAGTGTTTCTCTAACTATTATTTTTCCCTTTTTTCTACAATAACCAGGCCTGTGATGCACCACTTCTTTCTTGAGAGATTCTTGCTGCCTGCAGATTGGTTCCAAAGTAGACTTGCTTACACAAGGAGTGTAGCAGCAAGCTCGATGGTAATTTCTTTTAGTAGTCTAAGTGCGACTTGAGTCATTGTCTGGAGCTACACAGACTACTCAGACTAACTGTATGTTGTCTATTGTTTTTCATGGATTCAGGTAGGGTATATCGTCGGTCTTGGGGATCGCCATTCCATGAATATTCTCGTCGACCAAGATACAGCTGAGGTTGTACACATTGATCTTGGTGTTGCATTTGAACAGGGTCTCATGCTTAAAACACCTGAGCGGGTACATTCTATGTTCCTGAACTTCTGTGAATATCAATTGCCAGTTCTTCCTTTGTAAAACACTTTTTTTTGGCTCTACTTGTAGGTTCCTTTTCGGTTGACAAGGGATATTATAGATGGCATGGGTGTTACTGGTGTTGAAGGTGTGTTCAGAAGATGTTGTGAGAAAACTCTCTCTGTCATGAGGGCAAATAAAGAAGCATTGCTCACTATTATTGAAGTATGTATACTGTCAAATATTCTCCATAATTTTAAGAGACTTCAATACTTTAGCTCCTCCTGAGACTGGACCAAATGTGTCAGGTTTTCGTTCATGATCCTCTATATAAATGGGCACTCTCACCACTGAAAGCCTTACAGCGTCAAAAGGTAACTTCAAACATTTGCTTAAGTTATTTTCTTCTCATAGCACACCTTGGTCCATACAACTGAAATTACTGGTATGCCTGTTAGGACTTGACAGGTAACGAGTGCGACCAGTAGCAGTCAGTATTATGGATGTGTTGCTTTCTTCTCACCAAATGTACTCTCACATGCTAAGCGAATTTAAGGACCTGATAAACAACAACAATATCCCTTTTTGTCATCATATGCAAGTTTAGGCTAGGCTAAAGGACCCGATCTTGACTACAAAAATGGAAATGCAGTGGTCTTTGATCATACTCTTGAACACAGATATACTGTACGTAGAATTCTCCTGCTGGCAACCCTTTAAACTTTTGTATGTTTTTTTTTGCAGGAAATAGATGATACTGATTCATGTTTGGATGACTCCCAAGAGGCTTATGAGGGCAACAAGGATGCAGCTCGTGCTATACTCCGTGTTAAACAGAAGTTGGATGGATATGAAGATAGTGAGATGAGAAGTGTGCAGGGCCAGGTTTTGTCTTCGTTATACTGAAGCATTAAGATCTTTATTATTTATACTTCTGTTACAAAAGTCAAGTTTATCTTTATGTTTGCCTTTTAGGTCCAACAACTCATACAGGATGCGGTGGATGTTGATCGGTTGTGCCAAATGTTTCCAGGGTGGGGACCTTGGTTGTAAGCTCCATTGAAATGGATGTAAATTTTGATCGAAGGCAAGAGCAACTTTTTTTTTTGGCTTGTGAGGTTTTACTCCTTTGGGGTATTTTTTCTCCTCACCACCCTGTCAACATTCCTACAAGCTATGGCTTAATCGCCTTTGGTACCCTGTGCATTGATGGGAAGGCAAGGGTGACATTTGGATGCAGGTGGGTTGTACCACTCATGAGTCCTGATAGCTGTTTTAGAGCCTGGGGTCAAGTCGTCGAGACTACAGACAATGGCTGATAGCATATTGAGGCCACAGTTTTTTCTTTTTTGTTAAACTTCATTAATTGGAAGGCCGGCCAGAGGGGCGGCATCGCAGACACCACACATCGTGCAGCGTACATACAGCTGCTTCGATGGTTGGATGCCGTAGTTTTTTTGTTCAGGAGTACTTTGTAAAGACTTGAGGCTGTCTTGTCATGTATATAAAGGGCTTGTTTGATCTTTGATGTCAAGTACTCAAATACCATGTGTAGCGACAAATTACGAAGAATTATTAGATGCATTTGAGTATACCGTGCTCCCATGAGAGAGAATCAACGGAAGCTCCCACCTGGGTTTTTTTTATTTTTAACCTTTTTTTAAAACAATTTTTAAAATTAACATGGCGTGGCAAGTTTTTCAACGTGGAAATCGTTGTCCACCGTAGCAGATCATGTCGCGCCAATGCATGTGGCGTGGTAGTGTGTTTTGGCCGCGCCAGGGACTTAGACGCGGCCAAACGGGTTCGATTTGGAAATAAAAAAGCAATGATGTTAATTTTTAAAATTATTTTAAAAAGGATTTAAAAAATCCCACCCAGCCACCTCGCTCAGTTAGACTGTCCGCAGTGGCATACTCTAAACGTTACTCTAAAATTTTAGAGTATGAATATAGAGTAAAAACTGCTGCACTGGCATACTCTAAACGATACTCTGTCCTTTCTCTCACTCTATATTTAGAGTAGTACTGTGTTTACTCTATATTCTGTAGTGGCGGACCCCGCTAGCTAAACAAAGGGAAAAAATGCTATAACTCACAAACCAAAAATCCAAATTAAATTTCGATTGCACCATTAAATTCGTCTCAATAAATCCTTCAAAACTAGATCACGCATGGATATATTTAGATAAAGTGACAAGTGGGTCCCATAGTGGATAGAGTGGATAGAGGATGATATAGAGGATGGATGGGTGCGGGAGAATTGAGTATAGAGGAGAGAATCTTGCTGACTAGGACGTATAGAGGATGAATATAGAGGTCCATGAGTGCAGATAGCCTTAGTCGTCGAAGCGCGAAAATCATCCTCGTCTTGGCAGAAGGATTTGTTGGCTGCGTCACTAGCATAGCTGCAAACCATGTCATCATCTCTCGGGTTAGCAAACCATGACCGAACTTAAGATTTGGAAGGAAAAGAAAATGGAAAAAGTCTAATTGACCCTCCAACTATTGGGGATCGTCTAGTTTACCCCCTCAACTATGAAACGGTCTAATTTACCCCCTGAACTTTGTAAAACCGGCCAAATCACCCCTTGAGCGGTTTTAGATGGTGGTTTTGCTACAGTAACAACGGTTTTGCTACAGTAACAGTGGTTTTGTACTTTTCTTTTAAATTTATTTCGTCTGAATCTTTAAAAAATCATAGTAAATCACAAAAAAATCATAAAATAGAAAATCTAATTTTGTTGGACTCCACATGAGTAGATCTACACAGTGAACATATAATATAGTATGCTTTAGTACAAAGTTTTTATTGTATGAATTATTCAAATTAATTACAAAAAAATAGATTAAAATTTACAGCAAAAACTTTGTACTAAAGCATACTATATTATATGTTCACTGTGTAGATCTACTTATGTAGAGTCCAACAAAATTGTATTTTTCATTTTATGATTTTTTTGTGATTTACTATGATTTTTCAAAGATTCAGACGAAATAAATTAAAAAGAAAAGGACAAAACCACTGTTACTGTAGCAAAACCGTTGTTACTGTAGCAAAACCACCATCTAAAACCGCTCGAGGGGTGATTTGGCCGGTTTTGCAAAGTTCAGGGGGTAAATTAGACCGTTTCATAGTTGAGGGAGTAAACTAGACTACCTCCAATAGTTGGGGGGTCAATTAGACTTTTTCCAAAAGAAAATTGGCCACCTCTGTTTTATTTCTACCACACCAGTCGGCTAAGGCAACTTGGGCATGTTGGATCGGCTAAGCCGACTGGTGATGGCTCGCATGGTTTGCCATCTTCTTCGCATGTTTCGGCTGTTGTTTTGTCATCAGGGACGGATCCAGCGGTGGGGCTGGTGAGGCTTTAGCCCCCCACCCCCATGGAGCCCCCCTTAGCCTCGTATAGGAATTTTTGTCATAGATGCACCTTGAGGAGAGGTTGAAGCTATATATCTGGAGGTTGAAGAAGCCTCCTAACTAAACATTTTGCTGAATCTGTTCCTGTTTGTCACGCCACTTGACCTCAAGCAGCCATAATCCTCCTTAAGACACTTTTGAGTGTCAACACATTGATAATTCACCCAGGTTTATTAAACCAAAATAGTAGCCCATTGTAACAGGAATAACTTTTGTTAAGTCCGGTTAAATAGTTTTACACATAACCGAGTGATCGGAGAGGGAGAACAGAGAGATTTTTAACTGAACTCGAGTTCAGTTAGCACAGTAGCAGCAGCAGCTCAACAGGCAGCAGCCTGCTTGCCCCCGGCTCCGCCGCTTCGCGCCGCCTCCTTGCGTGGTGACATGCAGCTGCTCCCCCATCTCCAGCTCAACGTGTCCTCAACAGTTGTTGGCATCACTAGAAGCCGTCGTCCAACCACCATGCCAGAAGCCCAGGAGCCCCGCCCCACCTAAGGCCTTCAACGCGGGAAGCTGTCGACCTTGTGCTCGCTCCTGCGACGCACACCGACGCCCGCGGTGGACAGCCTCAGGGAGAAGCTCGTGGCGGCCACCACCAGCCACCACAAACGGGCGCCACCAGCACCTGGAGGAGGAGCGGCGACTGCAGTGGTGTGTGTCTGCCGTGGAGGCACAGAGGGAGCAGCCACGGTGCAGGGAGGTGGCAGACGGGACGGCGGCGGAGTGAGCTATGATTCAATGCTGCTTCTCATGCGTGGTGTGCTGTTGCTGCTGTGTGCGGCTGCTTTGCGTGGGCACTAGCAGAAGCCAGGGCCTACGGTCTATTTTCCAAAGAAAAAGGGTCTAAATGTAAAAAAACATACCACATCAACAACAAATGTCCATATGGACCTGCGGTACGCCGGTACACCATGTAATAACAAGACTAGAGATCTAGAAATACGTTTTCAGAGTTCGTAGACCTAACGAACTCTACTTTTTATTACGTGTCTAGACATATTGTATATCTATTGCTATGCACCTAGAAAACCCAAAATGACCTAAAATTTGGGATAGAAGATAGTAACTTCTTTTAGAGACGGGCTTCCTTAAGATGTCCATCATTGTTAATCTATTTTTAGAGACTGACCCTTAGAATAGTCGTCTATGTTAATAGAGAATTTTAGAGAGATGACCGTCTCTAAAAGTCGATTTCGGAGATGGGCGTCCTAAGATGACCACCTCTGTAAATCAAAGATGAATGTCTTATAATGTCCGTCTTTATAAATGTTTAATGGAGGTGAACGTTTGCATGGAGGTCGTCTGACCATTTATGGATGAGGTCTTTAAATATGTTTGTTTCTGTTAATTGGAGAGGTTGTAGTAGTGCTTGACGTTCTTGTTTTGTTGTCGAAAAAAATCTTGTCCGCTCTAATGGCCAGAGACAACGACAGAGAAATTGAAGCGTTTATGCCCAAGACTGGTATAGGCCAAAAGGTAAACTCTACACTTTGAAACATATTCGTTTATAGAAGGTGTTTTTCATAGTAGATCGACTACTTAGTCTAGGGGGTTTTGAACCTCAGGTGACATAATTAATAAGTTTTAAGGATCTAAGCATGTATTTGGAAGTTTGGAGACATAGATGACATTTTGAGCCAGGATTGAGGACAAGGGTTGCATTTTAGCCTACATATGATGTCTATGTCAATGGCTTCAGGTGGCAAACTCTATATTTGTTGCAAGTGCTCAACAAAACATTTCAGGTAAATTTAGCCCTAGTGTTAAAGTATTTTTACTTCTTTCTTTTCTTTCCTTTTTTCCTTTGTAAGTGGAATATAAATTACATTAACTCGGACTGCCGCTAGACCATGCACATCCAGATAGTTAAGACCGTAGAATAAAGGTATACCCTGTCACATGACACTATTAATGTATATGCCACTAAATTATATTGTGTAGGGTTAGAAGATGAAAGGAAACTAAGACAATACATATAGTTGTGTTTTAAAATAAAAATATATTCAACTGTTTTCACCTATCTTGGCAAAGCTAGTATTTTTTCAATCTTCTTTTATTATTTTTCTTATCTTTTTCCATCAACAGAATAGTTTTCTTTTTCCTAGCTAAGAGCATCTCTTTTTCTTCAACTCACTCTCTGAACCATTATTTTTGCCTAGTGGGAATCTAGTATAGAGGATGATAATATTTGAATATCTAATTAAAGAAGTTGTTAGAAAGAAGAGTATTATATTTATTTATCCAAGATCTCTATTACTATCAATAAGGAAGGATATAGAGACTCTAGAAGTTGCTCTAAATACGTGCTCATACGAATTGAAGTATCAACTTTAGGGTCTATTTGGATCCATTAGACTAAAAATTAGCAAGCTAATAACTATTGTTTTTTAGCTAGCTAATTTTTAGCAAGAGGTCGTTTGGATCAACCTGCTAATAATAGGTGGTTGGGTAGTGAGTAGGGCCTTGGATCCATTAACAGCTAAAATTAGTACTAGTAGATCTAGATAGACCGCTAGTTATTAGTTGGAGGATACTAACTATTAGTTCTATTAGCAGGTTGGAGTTGCTAACAGGTGCTAGTAAGTTGATATGTACCTTCAACTCATCATCCAACCACATATTAGCAGGTGGTTCCAAACAATCCCCTACTAAAAATTAGCTTAGTAACTATTAACTATTAGCTAGCTAATTTCTAGTGCTAACCATGGATCGAAACTAAGCTCTTAAATGCGTATACAATCTGTTAGCACCTATTTTTAACTCTAAACCAGCTATAAAACTTGCTATAGAACTACTTCGTATTAGTTAGCAGCCTCCTAACTAATTTTGGCTATATTATTTAGTGATACTAATAATGGATCTAAACAGGCCTTAGCAGACCGATCTTGCGGCTATTGGGCCGGGAACCAAGACATGACGACATTAGAGAGTCATACTCTGAGACGGGAGAGCACTTACTTTTTGATAAAACCCCTGGCCTCTAGAGAAATTGCACACATATTCCCTCTGCCCCTCGCTAGCGCCTTCGGCGAACCGAAGGCTCCCGAGACCACCGCGATGTCCGCCATGGAGACCGACATCAACGCGCCGTCGCCGCCCGCCCCCGCCGGCGAGGGATCATCAGCGGCCGGTCCGTCCTCCTCCTCCCGCAAGCCCAACAAGCGCTTCGAGATCAAGAAGTGGAACGCCGTCGCGCTCTGGGCATGGGGTACGTCCGCGCGCCCGTCCATCCGCTCTAGATTTTTCCTTCTTGTAGATTGGAATTTGGATCCCGTCTGATCTGTTTGTCTCCTTTGCGCCGGTGCAGATATCGTCGTCGACAACTGCGCCATCTGCCGCAACCACATCATGGATCTATGTAAGATTCGGGTCCGATAGGTTCAGTGCTCGTTAGGGTTTGAGATCTATGATTAGGGGTTTGAGCTCCTTAATTCGTTGGGTGCAGGCATCGAGTGCCAGGCGAACCAAGCCAGCGCGACTAGCGAGGAGTGCACTGTCGCTTGGGGTATGAATCCAATCTCTAGGGTCTTCTTACCTATCTTCTGTTGTTGCATCTTACTTTTGTTTGTTGCCACTAATTTAGGGTCTTCTGTTGTTGTATCTTACTTTTGTCTGTTGGCACTAATTTTATCTTTTCTGTATGTATCTCCACGTGGAATGAAAGAATTCGCGATGAATTATTTTGCACACTAGTTCTGGCATTTAGTTTTTGGGAATCTTCACCAATCTATATGTAACTGGCAACTATGGTTAGGGTATGACACACAAAGATTACAAAATATAGATTTTCCATGCTCTTTCTAAAGATTATACTATGTGATCTTGATTACATTAGTCTGGTGAACTGTGCAATTTGAACAATTCGTTTCATATACAGTGACACTGGAGCTGTTATAGTTATAGTACTTTATGAACTCAAAATTGCATACCTCTTCCTCATCTCCAAATTTTGATATGGCTGGTGAACTTTATATGAAACAACTGCACACTGGTTTTTGTTTGACATACCTAATTGCCTGTTTAGATGAAAAAACTTATCCTACTGATTACATATGAAGCTCAGATTACTTAAACAGTGTTTAAGTGTTTGTATATATTTTTAGAAAAAAAAATTATCAGTGAACTCCCAAATTTAACTAGATAAGTGATACTCTCCCTCCATTCCAAATTATAAGTCGTTTTGACTTTTTTGGTTCATTCATTTTGCTATGGATCTAGATATAAAATGGATGTACATGTGTGTTGAATAACATACCATTGCTTTTTATCTGTATAAATTGCAGCATGATTGGCAAACAAAAGTAGAACCTATATCAGTAATTTTCCACAGCACATCCTGGGATACCAAATTAAACATATACACTTAATACAATACACTTGATGTGTCAGGCCCTGCAGATGCGTAATGCATTCCTATCTGGATTAAGGCTGTTGGAAGCCCATAACAGCATTTGTAGCAGCACTATATGCTCTTTTTGTGCTGTGCTCTTCGCACCCTCTTCTTGTGTATTCCTTCAATGGACCACTTGAGCAGAGGCCAGTGAACTTTTCACCATATTGTGGTGTTGACAGTAGAAAATAAGTTCACCCATGTCTACAGTTGGAAATGATGACAAATGCTGCTTGGTTCAAAAATAAAAGGAATGGGAAGCACAAGCATTTACATTTTTTGTATTGAAGCTTCTTTATATTTGCCTGTACAAACCAATAGACATTGGAATATGACCATGTGTTTTACGTGGTTCTTTTGCCCATGTTTCACTGGGTCTAAAAAGGTGTCCTTCACTGGGTTTAACAAGGTGTGTTTTTGCATACTGCAGGTGTCTGTAATCATGCTTTTCACTTCCATTGCATCAGCAGGTGGCTTAAGACTCGCCAAGTGTGCCCATTAGGTAGCTGCAGTTCTGTGTTGATTTGATCCCATAGTTCGTTGTTTTGGGCATTGCATTACTGACGATCAACTTTTTGTCTTGCAGACAACAGTGAGTGGGAGTTCCAGAAATACGGCCACTAGTTCCTGGGCACCCTCATGTGATGTTGGGGCTTGCTTCTGGCTACTGCTGCCACTCAAGTGTTTTTGTCTGCCAAACAGCTCCGTCTTTTACTGCTCTGGATGCTTGCATGTATCACCGGTCAATTATCACTAGTAGTACGTCCACCTGGGACTCTATTTGGATGATTCGTTAAGAGGATAGTAGGCCCATTTTATCAGTGTTCTATGTGGATTTTCATAAGTGAGCTTGAATTGTGCTGTGGTACCATTTTCTAAAGTCTGGTGGTTTTTTTTATCCGTGTCTGTCTTGATCTTGACTTTGAATGAAGTGGATTTGTCTTTCGGCCGCATGTATATAATTGTATATATATAGGTTACTAAATGTTGCGTACGATATGTTGGGCATTATCCTGTCTTGCTAGTGATAACCTGTTTTGGTGATGTCCCTGTAGCACCTTAGCGTGTGTTTGGTTCTAGGGTTGAAGTGGTTGAAACGGGTTGAACCTTTTTTTTTTTGAGTGTTTGGTTCAGAGAAGAGTAGTGGCCTAGTGGGTTGAGGTCGTCCCATAGAGAATATTTGTCCCTGTTGGTTTTGCTAAAATTTGACTTATGTTGATACTTATGTTGAAATGTTACGAGAGAAAAATACTATTTGTTCGCTGAGAAGTACGGCTGTCCCTACGTGTGGTTTCATCCTATCTTTCCAAATCGGAACGGTGGCGGGCTGCGGAGTGCGGAGTAGCGCCGGTGGCCGCGCTTGGAGGAGGTGGGGTGGTGGGCCGTGTGGGTATTGGAGGTGGGTTGGCTGTGTGGCGGTGGCAGGCCACGTGTGTGCGTTGGAGGCGGCGGTCACCGCGGAGGAGAAGCGCCGATCGCCGCACATGCGTGGAGGAGCAGCGGAGCAGCGCCGGCGGCAAGGAAGAATGACGGGCTGATCCCGCATGCCATATGTTTAGGGGGTGTTCGGGTTGAGAGTTAAAGTTTAACAAACACTGTAGCACTTTCGTATTATTAGACAAAAAGTTTCCAATCTTAGACTAATTAGGTTTAATAGATTCGTCTCGTAAATTACTCCTAATCTGTGCCGACATGCATACAATTAGTCTACATTTAGCACTCCATGCATTTGAGGGAACATTGATGTGATGGGAGTTAAACTTTAACAAACTGAAACCAAACGGGCCCTTAATCCCTCTTAGCCCAGCACTTCGAGCAAACAAAAAAAACAAAAAAAGGGTGTGGCTAGCGTCTGGACACTACCCCGTCCGAACGCCCGCACCTGCTCTGCCGCGCTGTCCGTTCTGACTGCTCTCTCTCACCTCTTGCGCTCGCCCCAAAGTCAAGCACCCACCTGCATGTCCGGCTCCCTCGGTCTCGCATGCACCAGTAGCGTCCTCTCTGTTGCATGCAGCTGCGGTAGTGGCAGCAATTTTTCTTCTGTAACGGTTCCCACGCGAATACACTCCATTCAAGAAGAAATGGAACGGCGTCTGCCCCGCTTGCAATTATTGCGCCTGCACACCCGCCCCCGCATGCAACTGCTGCGCCTGCATACCGTGCACATACGCATGCAAGTGGGGATCGCGCCACATGCCTGTTGACGCGCCACACGCCCGCTTTGCTTGCTGCGCACGTGGAGACCGCTACGCCCACGGGGACCACATCTGCATGCGCCCCCGTCCTACGCCTGCTAATGTTGCAACATGAAATCACTTCTGTAACATACGTCTGAAACAGGTAAAACATTTACAAACATATGTTTGCAACATATGTGTATAGCAACTACAACATCCAGATAAATACACTTGCATCGTACGTCTAAAATTAAAATATTTTGAATAGACGCTCGTAACATACTCCCTCCGTTTCAAATTATAAGTCCCCTTGACTTTTTGGTTCTTCTATTTTACTATGTGTCTAGACATATTATTTATCTAGATGCATAGCAAGATGGATGTACAAAAAAAAGTCAGTATGTTTGAAACATATGCAACATCCAGATAAAACACTTGTAACATAGGTCTGAAACAAGTGAAAGATTTGGAACATACACTTGCAACATATATATAGCCACAACAACATATGCAATATCCAAATAAAACATTTACAACATTAGTTTTAAAATAGTTGAAGCATTTAAAACATACACTTGCAACATACGTGTATAGCCATTGCAATATATGCAACACTAGATCTACTTTTGCAACATTCAGATGAAACATATGCAACATATATCTGAAACGTATGAAACATAAGGTTGCAACATGTGCTCATCTACTTGTTGCCGCCCAATGGACGAGGCGCTGGACGGGTGCGTAGCATGAGGTGTGAGGCACGGGGTGCACGCGGCGCGAGATGGGTCCGGTGCGACCGTGCGAGGCGCAAGGTGCAAGGACGCACAGCGTGAGGCGCGAGCAAGGTAATAAATAGCGCATAGCGGGTTAGTAGCGGATTGACATCGAGGTAGTGGATTACGGGTAGCGGGCGATATTGCGGACGATAAGTTTCAATAGCAACACCCGATATTTTCACATAATTTTAAGTACGTATATCATGAATAATGAGTATAAATAATTTTTAAGTATATATAACATGAATAATTTTAAGTTCCACAGTCAATGCGTGAGTATTTGAGTTGGGAGTGTGAGTCGTAGTGGGCTAGGCTGATTAGGGTTATTTGCTTCCACGCTATTGCGGCCTGCTATGTACAATTGCGGCCGCAATATCGCCCCGCTATTCAAAACTGCGGCCGTAAAGTTCCAGGCTACAAAGCTCAGACCTCAGAGCGCTACCTCATAGCGATAGTGGCAATGGGACACTACCGCTATTGCGGCCGCTACCGCCGCTATTTATTACCTTGGGCGTGAGGCACAAGGCGTAGGGCGCACGTGGCGTGAGGTGGGTCCGGTGCGACCGTGCGAGCGCGAGGTGCAGGGGCGCGCGGCGTGAGGCGGGTCCGTCCGTCTGGACGGACATCCCGATAGGACCATTAGGGAAAAAAAGGATAGATCTAACCACCCATGACTGCCATGAATGTTTGGTTCGCACTGTGACTAGGAAGGGGACGTGCTCTCTGGCCTCACTACCATGAACCTTTGCTGGCACTGATCTTATCTAGAAATGACAAAATGAATACTCTCTTTTTCTCAGAAAAGAATGAAAATCTCAATTCCTGAGTTAGACGATTTAAAGGTTGGCTAGATTTATAAAAAATAGCATGAACATCAACATTTATATCTTAAAACAAGCTTATTGTAATAAAAATAGATTCAATAATTAATCGAATAAATGTTAGTATTTATAATACATTTGATTAAATTTAGGGTTGTTTGATGGGCTCACCAAAAAAGCGCGTTTGGGTCTCATGCTAGTGCTCACCACACCAAGCGAGAAAATGGAACAAGGTGCAGAGGTGATGTCGGGCAGGGGCAGCTGTGGCTGAACATTTTAAAATGCTGTTCAATCCTACATACGGAGTACTATAAAAACTTGAAAGGATTACGGATCCTTCCGAGCTTGCTGCAAAGGTTGTAGGGACGAGGGATCAGAGGGCGAGGTCTGTACGAACGAGAGCGGCGGATGGGCGCCTTTCACAGCGCGAGGAGGAAGAAGGATATGGCGGCTAGGGCTCCCAGCTCCCTGAGGGAAGCCGGCAACAATAAGTTGCTATCTTGCTTAATTTTCAATGACCAATGTTTATAGATATATATATCCTTCTAATTCCCATCTAAGGACTAATATGCTATTCTTAGGAAATAACTATAAATAGAAAATATTGGGTAATTAACCCCCTAGCAGATGACGCCTCCTAGCCACTAATGGGCCGACGCCTAGAGTATTGGATGCCGGTCATAACATCTCTCCCCGTCTCTTCAAACAGCTCGTCCTCAAGTTGGACATCGGGGTAGAGCTCCTTGAAGTTCTGCAGTGGCTCCCACGTAGCATCATCAGAAGACAGCCCTTGCCACTTGACGAGCACGTGCCAGGCGCTACGACGAAGCTGGGCGCACAACACAAGTTCCGAGCCCGGCAGAAGTCGACCATCATGCACCGGCGGCACCGGAGCAGGCGCCGTGGGGGGGGGGATCGCCTCTGCAGGGCTTGAGCAGCCTGACATGAAACACATTGTGGAGACAGGCGCCGGCTAGAAGCTGAAGACGATAGGCCACTTGGCCCACACGTTCCAACACCCGGAAGGGGCCAGCATACCGCGGGCTGAGCTTGTCCTTGGGCTGAGCAGCCAGGGAGTGCGTAGGACGGTGCAGAAGGCGGAGCAGCACCCAATCCCCTACCGCAAATTCCAGATCACGGTGATGCTCATCGTAGTATCGGTTGGCGTACTACTGCGCCTGTAGAAGACGCTCGTGGACCTGCACGAGGAAGGCGTCGCGCGGAGCAAGGCATCCACAGCCTTTGTCTGGGCCGCCCCGACCTTATGAGGCAGCAAGGGTGGAGGAGAGCGGCCGTAGACCACCTCGAAGGGTGTGGAGCAAAGCGCCGTGTGAAAACGATGTGTTGTAGCAGTACTCCGCCCACGAAAGCCACTCCACCCAAGAACGCGGCCTGTCACCTATAGCACAACGAAGATACATCGCAATCACCTTATTGACGACCTCAGACTGGCCATCCATCTGAGGGTGGAATGCTGTGCTCAAGCGAAACTTCACACTCGCCATCTTGAAGAGATCGCGCCACATGTTGCTGGTGAAGACCGGGTCGCGGTCGCTGATGATGGAAGCATGAAATCCATGTAGACGAATGATCCCCTCGAAGAAGGCGCGAGCAACCGATGCCGTGGTGTACGGGTGGCTGAGGGCGATGAAGTGCGCATACTTGGAGAATCGATCAACGACGGTGAGGATGACCAACTTGCCGTAGACCTTGGGAAGGCCATCAATGAAGTCCATGGAGATGTCTGCCCACACCTGGGATGACATGTCAAGAGGCTGCAGCAGGTCGGCCGCCTGCAAGGTCGGCGTCTTGTTGCGCTGGCAGGTGACGCAAGTGCGGATGAAATCCTGCACAAGGACACGATCGTCTGGGATGTAGAAGTCTTCGCACAGGCAGACGAGGGTCTTCTGGATCCCTTCGTGGCCGGCTGTGTGCGCTAGGGCGACCACCTGGTAGCACAAGTCACTTGTGCAGGAACAAAGAGGCGCTTGCCGTGGAGGAGGAGCCCGTCCGCGGCGTGCCAAGGCACCCCCAAAGAGGCGTCTGCCAGCTACTGCAGGAGGCGACCGCCCTTCGAGTCAGCCGAGGTGGCGGCCCGAATGTCGTCAAGGAGGCCGAACGAGGGCCCAAACAGGGCGTGCGTCGTGGCTGCGTTGTCGTCGCGGCGGGAGAGGGCATCGGCGGTCGAATTTAAATGTACCGGGTGGTACTTGATGATGAAATCAAACCCGAACAGCTTGTGGATCCACTGATGCTGGGAACAGTGGACAATCGTTGGTCCAGGAGAAACTTCAAGCTATAGTGGTTGGTGCGGACGAGGACGCAGCGCCCCCATAGGTACGGTCGCCAATGCCGCATGGCCTGAACCAGGCCGATCAGTTCACGTTCGTAGGCAGCCAGCTTGATGTGGCAGGCAGCAAAGGGCCGGCTGAAGAAGGCCAAGGGACCCACCCCCTGGTGAAGAACAACGCCAAACCCGGCACCAGAAGCGTCGCAGTCCACCATGAACTAGCGATCAAAATCCAGCATCTGCAACACCGGGGCCGAAGAGAGGGCGCGCTTGTGGGCCGCAAAGGCCTCGGCGGCCTCCGACGTCCAGGTGAACACCTCCTTACGCAGGAGGCGAGTGAGCAGCACGGCGATGGAGCCGAAATCCCGGATGAACTTCTGGTAGTAGCCCGCTAGCCCTAGAAAGCCACGCATGCCCCGGGGAGAGCGGGGCTACGACCAAGATGAGATGGCGTCCATCTTGTCGCTGTCCATAGTGACGCCATCTGCGGAGATGACATGGCCGAGGTAGGAGACTAACAAGGCCCCGAAGGAACATTTCGACCTCTTCAGGTAGAGGCCATGCGCCCACAGGGCGCTGAAGACAAGGCTGACGTGCTGCAAATGCTCGGCCCATGACGAGCTATAGATTAGAATGTCGTCAAAGAAAACCATCACAAACCTACAGAGGAAGGGCCGAAGAACGTCGTTCATCAGTGCCTGTAAGGTAGCCAGGGCGTTGGAGAGGGCGAACGGCATGACCAGGAACTCGAAGTGCCTGTGGTGAGTACGGAAGGCCGTCTTCTCAATGTCCTCCGGATGCATCCGCACCTAGTGATAGATGGACCGCAGATCCAACTTCGTGAAGTACTTGGCGCCATGGAGCTCGTCCGGGAGCTCATCGACCACTGGGATCAGGAACTTGTCTTTGGACGTCTTGTCGTTGAGCGCTCTATAGTCAATGCAGAAGCACCACGATGCGTCCGCCTTCTTGACCAGCAGCACTAGCACCAAAAACGGGGATGTGATGGGCCAAATGATGCCTTGCGCCAGCATGGTGGCACATTGCCGCTCCAGCTCGTCCTTCTGTAGCTGCGGGTATCGGTAAGGATGCACGGCCACCGGCATTGTGCCCGGTAGTAAATGAATTGTAACACCCTCGGTGTTACCGCGTGTAACTTTGCACCAAAGCATGTCATGAGCATCGTACTTATGTGTTTAGCATGTGTCGAAGTTTGTTGGACCATTTTAGTAATCTGGTCTACGTAATAAAATGTTATTGGAAGATTGGCGTAATAACCGGAATATATCAACTAGGGTTGGAAACTAATTTTTATTGAACAAAAATGCTATAAAACTTATATGCGAACCCTAAATAAGATGTGAAGTGTAAAGGGTGTAGGTGTTAATGCAACTTTCGTTTTAACAGAGTAGCGATGTTTGCTAGAGTTTCTTATAGCTCGGAAACGGAAGTTGAAGTAGGGTTCATTTAGGAACTTAGCTAATTTTTGACCTTGGAAGGCTGTGTGACGAGCTTGTGTTCACGATTTTTCTCTGCCCTATCTCGTGTTTGGTGTTGGTCGTGTTTTGGCTTCTAGCGTTAGCTCATGGTGCCCTCTGGGTTGTAGTGCTGTCGGGTGAGCCATAGTCGCGCTAGGTTGGACGTTTCTCGTGCTTTAATTTTTGTGCACGGCTCAGTTCTAGGCTCGTTCATTCGTGTGGGCGCGGTCACCGCTCGGGGTCGCCTGCGCAGCGTGGCGAGCCGTCTCTGTCCACGCGTGGTGTGTCAGTGGTTGCCCCCCCCGTACCACACTGCTTCGGTTGACTCCCTGGTCGCTCGCGTGTGTGTGGTCTTGCTGCCCCGCTGCCCTCCCTCTCCCTCCCTGTCGTGCGTCATCGCGTTTGTCTCTAAGGTCAGCGGGTGTCGCGTCCGCGCCCAACCCCAGCACCATCGCTGGCTGGTCAGTGGCCACGCACGCACGCCACGCTGCTCCTCCGTCTGCTCACGCACGCCTCGGTGACCCTACTTCGGTCGAGTTTAGGACCTGGGCACTGTCGTGGTTGCCCCTTCCCCCACCTCCCTTCCCATGTCTGCCTGTTTGTTGGGGCCGCTTCTAGCAAGCTGATCGGGAGAGGCCGCCATTACCCAATCAGCCGTGCTCTGGGGTTCGCCTTCGAGTGACCTTACCGTGCGACTTCAACCCACTTCCAATTTGACCCCACCGTGCTCCAATTGGAGGTTGTTGTTCCGCCATGTTTTTAAGGTCAAACTCGGCGGTGCACCGCGTTAGCCTACCCCTTTCGTCTCGTAATCCAAATTGGTTGCACCGCTATCCTCGCCACATCCTCCACTCCACCTTGCGCACCATCTCGGGGGTCTGTTCGCCGCCCAGCTATCATAGGCGCGGCCGCGCCACCACGGTGCGCCGCCTGGTCGCCCGGGCACACGTGGCCACCACTGCTCCGACCGTCTCTGACCTAGCCATTGCCTTGGTTAGCTTTGTGGTGAGTCACTGGTGCTCACCGCTGTTTCTACTGTTTCCCGTAAGCCCGTAGCTCACCGGAACAGGGATGCCGCCGCCACAGGTTGTCCGGCGTCTTGGGGATGCCACCCTGCTCTGTCTCCGTTCTCCGAACCACCGCCCATCGTCGCGTGTCGCTCTGTAGGTGAGTGTCTCCCTCTTAGGTACGTGGTAGAAGCTCCCCTCTGGCCAGCATAACCGGCCAGTGCCGGCCAACGCCGCACCGGCGTGTGGTGGGGTGTCGTGGACCCCTCTAATGTAAAGCCAGGAAAGGCAACGGGGTTCTTGCAAAGCCCCTGAGTGCAGGAATAGTGCTAAGCTTGGCCGCGCTATTAGTAGCTAGTCTGGGGTCTCTTTTCCAAGATCGCTAGCACGCGCGGGTTTCCCCGGCCGTGGGCCGCGTCGCGTGGGCTGCGCGCGCGAGCGCGCTGCGCGCAGTTGGGCCGCGTGGTTGGGCCGTGTTCGCGTGGCTGCGAGTCACGCCTGTGGGATGAGTTTCCTTTTTCCAGTTGAATTAGTAATAGTTATAAATTAGTTTCCAGTTAAACTTTGACGAATTGTAACGACTTGTGTAGATGTCCAAAAGCGTGAAACCACTTTAGTTGAGTCCCTAAATTTATGTTCTATCAAGTGGTGAATTTCCGTTGTGCATAGCTGTGATGATGCTAGGTTTATTAAATCAATGTAAAAGGGCAACAAATATTAATGCACTCAATCTTGTAGGAATTTTTGTGGCAAATCTAGGATAGCTCTAGCTCTAAAATTTTTACAGTAGCTTCATGATGTTATTAGATGCTTGCTGTAATTTTCATAGCCTTCGAATAGCTTGTTTGATAGGGTAGCTAAGGTTCCCTAGTAGTGCTATGTAGTAAATCGGTAATCGAAAGAATATATATATATATATATATATATATATATATATATATATATATATATATATATATATATATATATATATATATATATATATATATATATATATATATATATATATATATATATATCCATGAGTCTTACTAGTACAGAATCGTGTAGCTTCTTTGCTTAGGTTTATCGGTAGCGTGAGTAACCTGTCGTTACTCACAATAGATGGTTATTACTATCATTGTTACATTCATGATAAAGTGATGGAAAGGAAATGGTGGCCGGGCAACGATAGGGTATGGGTATTGGTGGGTGTAACAAATTATGTCCCGCGGCCACGGGGCATAATTGGGTTGAACTGTTTCAATGTCCATGTCATTAAGGACCATTCGTTGTATGGACCCTGGTCAAGTCACAGATTTATTATCCCAAGCACATACTTGCTTATGCGAGCGGGAAGGCTTGTTACTCTCTTGTCATGGGCTCCGGCTCTTTCTGAACCGACTGATTAGAGGCGGGGATAGGTGGAGGTATTAGCACCGCGTTGAGGCCGGGCCTCAAGTGTGGGAGCTAGGAGTCTAAGTTTGGACGGGGACCTAGAACCCATGACAGGAGTGAAACGAGTTGGTCTCGCTTGTGCCTGGGGTGCAAGCGAGGCGTGTGTTTTTCAGTGTACCTAGCTGGGCACATTGATTCGCGAATCGTCATTTCTACGTGACGGTACAGCTTGACTACGCTCTGGCATCGTAGTAAGAACTAGCAGTTGAAAGGTGGGGAAATGATTTTGAGCTAAACCCTGCTTGATTATAGACTAGAGGCTTACATAGAAGGTTGGATAATAAATAAAATACGGCTATTAAAAGGAAGGAATTAAGGACACACTTTTAGTGCTGCTTTCCGCAAACAAGAAACTCACAAGCCATAAAGCCTATCATAATCCTTGAGAGTCCGGAAGTATATTATCCCAGTCCGGTAAGTCTTGCGAGTACATTGTGTACTCAGGGTTTATTTTACCCCTGTTGCAGGTGCATCTTGAGCTGATAGGCCTTGTGTGGAGGATTCTTCTGGTGGGCACAGACGGATTCTTATTTCGTTCCGTTAGATGTTTATTTTATTCCATTGTTTAATTATTCACACTCTGAACCCTATTATTGTAATAAATGATTTCTGAGACTCTATGTTGTATGAAATGGACTAAGTATTGTAAGTTTGTACTCATTATTGGATCCGAGGTGTAAAATGTGGAGTGTTCGAGTTCTCCCGTTGGGTGTGCTCGACGGAATCATCTGGTTTAGCTCACTTTCAGGGCACTTAGTATCTAATGGAGGACAAGCGCGCACTAAACCGGGTGATTCTGCCACATGAATACGGTGGTCGTAGGGGTGTGCGGGAGGGGGGAGACCGCGTGGCTCGGCGAAGATGTCGCTGTGCTGCTAGAGTAGGCGCTCCAACAGCGGCTGTTGGGGATCGGCGGCGATGGTGCTGAGGTACTGCTGTGGCGCGGCTGCTCCAGGGGCGCTCACGCCCCGCTAGAGGACTTGGCGGTCATTCCTCCAGAACGACATGGTGAGGGCCTCAAAGTCCCAGAGAAGGGGGCCCAAGGTCCGGAGGTAGTCGACGCCGAGGATGAAGTCGAAGCAGCCCAAGTGGTTGCCGACGCACATGATGGAGAAGTCCTCATTGCCGATGCGGATGGAAACATTGTGAGTGATGCCCTCACAAGCCAAATGGTCCCCGTTGGCGACCATGACACGCAAGTGGTCACTGGCTGTCGAGGTCAGCCCAAGACGGCGCATGGTCTCGCCATGGAGGAAATTATGGGTGGAGCCGGTGTCAAGGAGAGCAAGCAGTCACTGCCCCTGGATGGTGACCGGCAGTAGCATCATGTTTTCCGTGCGAATCCCGGCGAGGGCATGGAGTGAGACCACCAGAGCATTGGCGGCAGCAGCCGGCTCCTGGGCTGTCGGTTCCTCCTGGAACGCTGCTGCAGTAGCGACCTCGGCGGGGACATCGTCATCGAGGAAATCCTCCGACTCGAGATAGAAGAGTCGCGGACACACATGGCCATGTATGTAGGGCTCATCACAGTTGTAGCATAGCCCCTGGCGGCGACGTTCCAGTTGTTCGGCAGGAGATAGGCGCCGGAACTGGAGCGCTAGAGCCGCTGCGCCTGCTGGTGCCAACTATGAAGGCGCTCCGGAAGCTGCTGGGGCCGCGGCCACGGGCTGTGGTGGCATGGGCAAACCCGGGTGCTGAGGAGGCCGGACACCACGCTGAAGAGATGTCGGGGCCATGGCAACGGCACGGCGCTCGAAGGCCCGGGCAAAGTGCATGCAGTTTGGAGGTCCTGGGGTTCCCGCAGCTCCACGTCGACCTTGATATGCTCCGGTAAACCGCCCACAAAAAACTCGGCATTATGCGGCGTGGAGAGGTTCCGAGCATGACAAAGCACCACATTGAAGCGATCGGAGTAATCTTGTACCGTGGAGAGGAACGGTAGGCGAGCCAGCTCGGATAGGCAAGTGCTGCGAACTGCCAGTCCAAAACGAAGATTGCACAGTTCCTTGAAACGCTCCCACGTAGGCATGCCCTCGTCCTGCTCGAGGGTGTAGTACCACGTCTGAGCCACGCCGGTGAGGTGATATGATGCGAGCCAAGTGCAGTCCGAGGCCAGCGTACGCTGACCGTAGAAGAACTGCTCACAATGATTGAGCCAGTTCAGGGGATCCTCGGCGCCATCGTACGTTGTGAACTCCAACTTGTAGAAGCGCAGAGGATGGTTGCCCTGGCCGGCACCGTGGCCTGCGGGCTCCGAAGCGCTGCCCGAGGATGGCGAGGCACCGGGGTGTCCGAGCAACGTGTTGCTGCCATAGAAGAGGGGTCCATCAACCCCCCTCCCCCTAGAAGGTGCCCTCCGCGAAGGTTCCTCCATGGGCGGTCACTGCTCCGGTGGAGGGGGCAGGGGCGGTCGTCGCGGTCGCCTGGGCGGAAGCCATCGTGTACACCGGCCCCGTTGTCGCAGCGAGGGCCCATGATGGAATTGGCGACGGCGAAGGCGGGAACCAAAGTAGATGGATGGGAACTTGGGTGGACGGCGGCGCGGACAGGAGTGAGATCGTGGCTGTCCCAGCGGGGGGCATCCCATAGGGATACGGGAAAGTGCAGACGAAAACAGAAGCGGCGGCGACAGTTGCTGTGGTGGTGGTGGCGGCTGCATGGCGACGAGATAGGACTAGATCCCGACCAGAGAAGTTTGTGTCCCGGCAAAGGCATGGCCAAGGTCGAGGATCACCGCGATCATTAGTTCCGGTGTAAACACCGAGGAGGAGGAGGCTGCTGACATGACTGGCCGCAGAGAGGTGGAGGCCACCAACGCAGAGGTGGTGGTGGGCGGTGGCATGGTGGAGGTGGGTGGGGGCGGCAGCAGGGTGGTGGAAGGGGGGGCGGGGGGACCTGACATCTCTAATACTAGGTTGATAGGATTACGGATCCTACCGGGCTTGCTATGAAGGCTGTAGGGATGATGTATCGGAGGGCGAGGTCTGTACGAACAAGAGCGGCTGATGGGCGCTGTGATCACAGCGCGAGGAGGAAGAAGGATTGGCGGCTAGGGCTCCCAGCTCCCTGAGGGAAGCCAGCAACAATAAGTTGCTATCTTGCTTAATTTCCAACGACCAATGTTTACAGATACATATATCCTTCTAATTCCCATCTAAGGACTAATATGCTATTCTTAGGAAATAACTATAAATAGAAAATATTGGGTAATTAACCCCCTAGCTGATGACGCCTCCTAGCCACTAATGGGCCGACGCCTGGAGTATTGGATGCCGGTCATAACAAAACTCCACCGAAAAAATCACATGGAACAGATGCATTTTATTCATGTGGAGGCATGATTTACATTCAGGAGGGCGACCTAGATGTCCCCTAATGCTTCATCTAGCTCCTGAAAATCGAACATGGAAACAGGAGCCACACACTTGATATCTTAGAACTCCTGTATGTAAAAAAAGGAGTATATCTACTTATTATTATGCAGGGACAGGGCTCAGGCCAGAAGATGGTTGTAGGCTGGCTGCATATCTCCTCGCCCACAGATCATAATGGATGATCTCCTCCAGTGACGGGCTTGTTACCAGCTCGTTCCGATGGGCGTCACATGTGAGCTCCACTACCTTGAATATGTCCAGGTAGCTAATCCTGCAAACCAAACGAAAAGGTCAACTGACTTCCTTTGTATGAATATCAATATGTAACGGATGATTGCAAATTAGTTCTTTCTTTCCCTCTGATGGACAACTGGCCGTAGTTACAGTCTTACAGAACCTTCTCCTACTTGAACTAATTGTGTAAAACAATGTGCTTATGCCATGATGAAGTTTTCTCCTCTATCAAATTCTGGAGCATGGTGCTTTACCTGAACAAGTTGAGTGTATGAATCAATATCTTCTCATGCAGAGAAAAACCCGTCTCTATGACCGACACTCTATCCCAATAACCAAACCATCATATTGGCAATAGCAACAGCAGGCAGACCATTGTTAAGATAAAGTACTTAAAAGAGTGAAAAACACCAGTGCCCTCAACTTTTCCCTGATCCTCACGTAGGCCTACTCTCAAAGTGAGGATCGGGTTCACACCAGGTTCACTCTAGGTTCTCTCTTGGTAGTGCATTCACTCAAACCTTCCCTTTGAGAGCTTATGGACCTAGTTGAGAATCCAGGAAAACCTTTAGGACCCTCAGTGTATTTAAACAAGGAAAGATAGTTTAAATCAAGATTCTATAGCTATTCTAATCCACAATGTAGGCTCAAAAGGTGCTTGAGAATAATATCTTTAAGGACATACATTCTCGTCCCAACTCACTTTTCTAAAGTAAAGCGCAGTAGATGTCCATGGACTTTGGTTGGTTTTTTTTTCATTGCAGCAATTAGCATAACGTACCTTGCCTTAAAATTTGCAGAATATTTCACAAACCAAATCAAAAGATGACATAAAATATGCAATGATCTATCTAGAATAAAGCAGGCAAAAGTTGATATGCAAAAAGAATCATACTTTTCATCAATGAACAACTCCACGGCCTTTTCATTAGCAGCGCTCAGAACTCCTGTCATGGTGCCCCCAGCCCGCCCAGCTGCATAGGCTAGGTCCATTGATGGGTATTTTACATTGTCAGGAGCTTTGAACGTCAGTGAACCCAACCTGTATTAACCAATTGGAACATAAATCAGAATGCTGAAAAACTGTTAACATGGAATGCTTACTATTTAAGAGATTGTGCAAGTTTAGTTTCATAACACGTTATTGCTTCAAAAAGTTTCATAACATGTTTTTTGTTTTCTTAACATCCTTAATGAAGCATGTTCATGTTTAGCAACCTAACCATGGTTACTACTTGGTTATTACTAAACCAGAAGTGGGTTAGTCAACCAGCTCAACTCATACACATAACTATTCAAAAGAACACCAGAATTGCAATGAGTTTAGGTCAAGGTCCAAGCTTGATGAGCTGTTCGGAAAATTCAGTTTGAAGTACAGTCACATATTTGTTTCCTAAAACTTATGAGGTGGTTGTCATAATATTTGCTGGTTCAAAACCAAACCCAAGTCAGATGCATTCACAAATGCACACACCAACAGCTGACTCAGGTACCCCTGACCCATACAGATCTATCAAGTATTGCCATCATATACCAGTAGCTTATTAGAACAATCCCATACTGTAATCAAGAAAAATAAGACTTGAATTCTTGGAGGTCATTTCCAAATAAAAGCATCAGCTGTACTGCAAAAGTAGCACAGGAGTTGTGAAGATGTCATACTTGCAAAGATCCAGGCGGGGCCACGTGACCTCAGAGCAATAGATTCTATCTGGCCATGATAAGGTGTATAAGATTGGTATCCGCATATCCGGCCATCCCAATTGAGCTAGGACAGATGAATCCTGGGAAAATAGAAGAACATGAATGCTAAAGACAATACTAAACCATATGTAAAGCCATTACAGAAACAATTCTGCATGTAGCATAACAACCTGAAACAATCATAAACTTGAGATTTTGCTCAGATGCTGGCATGCACTAATACAAGAGAATGAGGTGGAAATGAAAATATGCAGCATAGGAGGATTAAGCGTGGATATGTTTCAGTGTACAAAGCACTACACCTGGGCAGAATATCTCAACATGTGCCTTTTTTAGTAAAGCATATGACCATGGTTTAGGGCTCACCTGGGTTTCAACCATAGAGTGTATGATAGACTGTGGATGAATCACAATCTCAATGTCATCATATTCAGCACCAAATAAATAATGTGCTTCAATAACTTCTAAACCCTACAAGACCAAGTCGTCACTTTAGTGTTTAATATAATAAAATATGAATTAAATAATTTTTTTTAAAAAAATGGAGCTCTAAGACACCTTGTTGAATAAAGTAGCAGAATCTACTGTGATCTTCTTTCCCATATTCCAGTTTGGATGCTTTAAAGCGTCAGCAACTTTTACATCTTTCAGCCTGTCAACTGACCAGTCCCTGTCATGATTAATTGATATGAGATGGATTCGTATGTTTCCAGAAGTACATATAACACATAAGGGATGGACTTGCCTGAAAGCACCACCTGATGCAGTTAGAATAATGCGACGAAGTGCTCCTTCGGACAAGCCTTGTATACACTGGTACAAGGGAAGCAGACTCAAATAAGCAAATAATGACATAAAACATAAAATGCATTGCCACATTATTTCAAGTTCAGTATTGTTAGTTCTTTTAAACACCCAAGCCAGTACGTATCTTTCCCAACTTTACACCAAACATAATAATAAAAAAGATAGATGCAGCAACAAGTAAACATTTTGTGAGATACCTGAAATATTGCAGAGTGCTCAGAATCAGCAGGAAGAATTTTCACTTTGTGTTTGTGTGCAAGGGGAAGCACGAAAGGACCACCTGCAATAAGCGTCTCTTTGTTTGCCAATGCTATGTCTTTACCAGCTTCAATTGCAGCAACTGTAGGCTAACAGAACAATACAAAGTTACCAAGTCAGCTACATTCACGGAAAAATTGCTGTGCACCATACTGCACCCATTTACATAAAGTTCACATTAATATGGAAATAAAAAAGATAATATTAAGATACTTGGCAATCTAAAAGTATCACCACCTAGTGATGATGGTCCTCCACTTATCCTGATAGGCTGATACTGCACTATAATAAAAATAGGGGGCCATGGAACTCGGTTCTCAGAAGATACAAAATATGGCACTATGGCAGGCAATAGGACTTATACCACTACCAATTGCTTTTTTGCATCGAATTAGAGATGCCAAAGATGCCTATCTATGTCTGGCAATGAAGTAAAGATTTATCTTCATTCTATACATGATATTGTGGTAAAATTACCTGTACTCCTTTTTAACACCTTCTAACTGTATAAATTCATAGACAATTTTTCTTACTATATATTTGCCATGATTCATGACATACAAGCGTGTTCACAAGGAAAGATTTATGCAGCCAAATGACATCAGAATTCACAACGACGGCTTTCTGTTTTCTTAAAAAAACTTCCTATATCCACAGCTTACTGTAGATAAATTTATTAACCTAACAACAGGAAAATATTACATATAGGCACATAAATATCATTTATGCACAAACATTTTATAAATTATTAGGAAGTATTATTGCAACATTAGATTCTTGGAACACCCAACATAAGGAAAGCACAAAGAGCAATGTGCTAAATAGAAGGGGCATTACCTTCAGCCCTGCACACCCTACTATCCCTGTGACAACTGTAACTGCATCTGGGTGTCGAGCAACCTATTACTCAAAAGTTGAATATTTGAGAAATTTTCAAAGCAAACCTTTAGTTATTCGCAGACATAGGATCATAAGAAAAGCCTTACTTCTATGACACCTTGCTCTCCAGGAATAATTTCTGGCTTCTCTTCGCAATCAGCTAAGGCTTCTTTTAGTTCATCAACTAATGCTTCATTTCTTACAGCAACCAACTTAGGTTTGAATGTTTTGACCTGTAGTAAATTACATCCATAATGGTCAAATGAGTGCATAGTTTTTGTCTTACAAGCTTAATGATCAAATGAGTGCAAAATTCTCTTTCAAGCTTGAAAAGGGGCAAAAAGAAAAGAATCTACTCAAAACATCAATGTACCTGATCAGCTAGAAGCGTGACATTGGATCCAGCAGCAAGAGCAACAACTCTGAACTTATCAGGATTCTCAGCAACAATGTCCAATGTCTTTGCATTATGTAAAAGATGGAATATTAGTGCTGCAGAATATCAGTGTCTCTAGTTTCATACCTATCATAAGGTAAATGTAAGAGATGTCGATTAACATCAAACAAATTGTTACAAGCAACATGTTGATTAGACTTGAAACCTGAAGCCCACAAGTTACAGAACGATGATTCTAATGTAGCATGCAAAATATACCAATTCTACTGGTTCCAAACAGATGCATGTGCACCGATTCACTAAAGTTTGATCTATCAACTACCAACATTATCTGCACAGCTAACAGAGCAATGTTATGGACCAACAAATTTCATCCATGAGTCTTTGATTAATCCCTTTACCTGTGTTCCTATTGAACCAGTTGATCCAACAATCGAGATAGGCTTTGGGCCATCCCATGACCTCCGGCCAGGCTCGGCAACAGCTCGCCCAGGCCATGCTGGTGGTGGAGCCTGTTGCATGGAACAGCATGTCCTTCTCAGTGAAATAGCTCGTTTGCCCTTCCTTTGAAAGGTAAAATCCACTACAATGAGACAGATCAAAGTAAGATTAGAAAAACAACACTAGTAACCAGAATTTACACTCGAAATAAGTCTCTATGGCTAAGAAAGACCACTGCAATCGTGCCTGACTGCAATATGGTCCATAAAGTGGACGAGTTTAAATTTAAACCATGAATTATTGACCTGATTTGACCAATTTTGTAAACATTCATGGGTGTGTTTAGATGTGTAAAAAGGTGTAAAAAGGTGTAAAAAAAGTACTGTAGCACGTTTTGGCTTTATTTGGGAAATAGTGTCCAAACGTTGACTAATTAGGTTCAAAACGTTCGTCTCGCAAAGTAGAACCAAGTTGTACAATTAGTTTTTTATTTCATCTACATTTAGTACTCCATGCATATATCGCAAGTTTGATGTGACGGGGAATCTTTTTTCTGCACAGTGTTTTTTTTTTGAACTAAACACAGCCCATGTGCACCGACCGGGCGTCACAAGACAGTGCTACCACCTCAGCACCTCTGGATCATATGAAATCACTAGAAAGTATAAATTGAATTGGAACATGTGAGGAATATATTCGAAGAACCGTATATATTCCAACGGCTGAAGTAGCAAACGGCAAGTTGAGGCCCATATATTTCGGAATTGAATTCACCCAGGTGAGGTGATGACGAAAGAAGCGATTCCAGACACACGTAAGAAGCGATTCCAGACACAGAAAAGGCCGCATAACATTCTGGAAATATCGGCCCTGTAACTCGCGTAGCAGAAAATTCTATGTTTTATCTCAGAAGAGTAAAGGAACTACAGTATCAACTTTTTCTTCAGAGAACCAGAAAAATTCTGCCTTTTAGGATGTCAAAATCATAACAGTTATTAGAATCAGAGTTTGCAACTTTGCAATGACTATACCCTCCGAGGCTCGCAGTTCCCATGCACTCTACACGGAGACGGGGCCCAACCATACTAGTAATGTTTCCTATAATGGTAGACGAGGCATAGCCGCCAAGGGGGTGGGAAGAAGAACGATGAACAACAGGACATCACAAAGACCTCCTAGTCTTTGCAGAGCGACACATAAAAATTCGCACGGTGACACACATCGCAAATCGCTTGGAATGGAATCCAGAAATATCAAACTAAATCGATGGGAATGGGGTCAAGAAGCATCAAACTGGCCAGAAAACACGGGACGGCAAAGTCGAGTGCATCAGGCCGGAAAAGCAAGAAGATAAGCCCATGCACCGATTGGGAAAAAAGGAGGCACCGAAAGAGGAAAAGATCCAACCTTTGTGCTGGACGAAAGGTCCCCTGCTGGAGTCGAGGAAGGAGACGGCGCTGAGCTCCCCCCGGAACGACGACGCCTTGAGTGCAGCCATCCCGGCTTGCTGGCGAGGCTGTGGTAATGGCCGCGGGGCGAGGAGGAGGAGAGGGAAGGGAGCGGCGGTGGCGGCCGTCGCTGAGCGGCTGAGGCCGAAGCGGAAACGATGGTGGCGACGGGATGGACGGAGCGAGATTGCGCCTGGTGAGTTTTATAAACAGAGGACGGAGGAGGGGATGTGTGGAGGGAGAAGTGGAGATAAGAAGACGAGATGGGAATCTGAGAGTCCTATGGATGCCGCCGCAAGCGGCCGATGCCCGCCCGCCTGCTCCTCTCTCAGCATGGGATTTTGTATTGCTCGCTCTGTGACTTGTGAGTTGTGACTCAGGAGCGTGGACGCACTCACAGACAGTATTGGCTATATGGTGCCTTCTGGCCAGTCAGTCAGAGTCACCACTCACCACACATGGACTGGGATAACCCTGGGCTCTGGCAGTCAAATTTTTGGCCATGTTTGGTTGGCTTTTTAGCTGCAGTTTTGCATCTCAAAAGCCAGAAACCAACCAAATGGCTTCCACTTAAGGGTTTCAATAAAAGCAATTTTAGCTAGTACAATTTTCACATTACCTTAAGGGCTGCTTTTCAGCGACCGTGGGATGGAACTTTGCGTGAAAATTACCTAACTACCACCGGTTATGATGTAAGCACAACCGCCACACGGGCGGGCGCAAGCTCCACCGTCGAACATGCGAGTGCGAGCACTGCTTCTCGGGAATGAACGCCGGAGGACGCTTGGTCTGGCGTGAGCAGTCGGAGATCTGCTGGGAGGAGGAAGAAGAGACAGGTTCGCTCGTCAGTGAGAGAGGGAGAGTGTTGAATGGGAGAGCTATGGATGACACGTGGGATCTGCTTGTAAGTGAGAAAGGCTGACCAAAGTTTTTTTCCAGAAGGACAATTGTTCAATCAAACGGCTTTTAGCTTTTCACAGCCATAACCCATAGCTGCTTTTATATAACCCATAGCTCACAACAACCTTAGCCTAACAAAACACGGCCAAAAAGCTACTCGGCGGGGGTGCCCCATCTGCGTCTGCTCCCCGTCGTGAGCAGATCCGCACCATCCACGCTCCCTCTCTTCTGCGAGTGTTCAACTTGCTGTTGCTTCTTTGTCGCCGAGGTGGTTAGTGTGTTTCTGGTTGCTATCACAATCCTGCTTCATATATACTGCATGGGTGAATACAGGCTTAGTTGATGTATTGGTTTGAAAAGAATATTGTTTGGTTGGTTGCATGGATGGATATGCGTGCTCTTCTGAACCAGCATAAGATGCACTACATCCAACCAGTCAAGATGGACAGTGAAGCTCATTTTGAGCGTATCCACTGGGCTCCAATGAGAACGCATTTTTGCATCCGATCATGCAGGCTTCACTGGCCATCCACTCATGTTCGGATACGCTCAAACAGACACACTGAGGCGAAACAGAATGAGGTTGTATTTTTGTTGGATCAAGTGAATCGACACATTTAGGTGGGATTTTCTCTGGAAGAGAGATGATCCTAAAAAGGTCAGTAGGGGCACTGCCCGGTCAAATGGCATGTCACCAGTCGCCCAAAGGACAAGGGAGGCTTAGTCATCGATCTAGAAGCTTCACGAGAGCATTGAGAGTAAGGCGCAGTTTACATGAAAAAAAAATTGCAAAAGAACAGTAGATTCCTGTTACATCGAATCTTTAGACGTATGCATGAAGCATTAAATATAGATAAAAATAAAACTAATTACACAGTTTAGACGAAATTGACGAGACGAATCTTTTAAGCCTAATTAGACCATGATTGGACACTAATTGCCAAATAACAACGAAAGTGCTACAGTTACATTTTACCAAAAATTTTGCCAACTAAACCAGACCTAAGATGGATGTGGTTCAGCGGGAAGAACTCAAAGAGGGCTTGGATGGGGCTAGATACCCTGTGCGACAAGACAACAAAGACTGGCAAATTTCTGGCTCTCATCATGGTTGCATGACAAGGCATGAAGAAACATTGCCCCGAATCTATACCCAAAGGCGATAAAAAAGAATCACAGTACAGAAGGTCCGCAGCAACAACCAATGGAATAAACACGTTCTACCATATCTCAATAGATACTGAAATCAAAGAATTTGTAGCGCTACAGGAAGAAATTGCAGAGGTGCTAAGGAACATACATGATGAGGACCAAATCACGTGGAGATGGACTAGTGATAGTGTTGACACCAGATTTTGGTAAGGATATTTCGTGACCATGGGCCCAGGTGTCAGGCACGAGAAAAGCCGGTTAAAGGATCGGCTAACACAAACGAAACCGATTGGTATGGATTGCGTCAACTAAGGATTATTCGTGCCAAGATCAGATGAGCCAAAATGCATTGGACTCTCTCAAGAAGGGAAAAATTAGAGTCTAAATTATCTTTTTTCTATTTTCTTTTATAAGCAAGTCGTGTCCAATTAGGACTCATGTCAAGGTTTCAGGCTATAAATATAAAAGCCTCGACCATTGTAAGATATACAATCAATCAATACAATCAACCATTTTCGGCTCCGGCCAAACCCTTAGGAGTAGGAGTAGAGTAGATTTCGGCGAGATCTTCAAACAAGCAGGGCTGCATCGGTTGAATCCGACCTCCGGTTTGCTTGTAAGTATTGCCACGGTTTATATCTTGTTTATAAGGCTGCATCGATTAGGTTCGAACTCGTGCAAGCTTGGTATAAGCTAGTTATCGATTTAGATTCTTATTTGTAAGGCTGTATTGGTTAGATCCAACCTCTTACACATAGGTGATCTAAGCTAGTTATCGGCTCTATTAGATTTGGCAGTCTAGTAGATTCATTAAGTTATCGATATTGTTTATTGGAAAAAGTCTACTTAACCCCCCTAAACTATCAGCTAGTGTCTAACTGTAACACCCTAAAATTTTGGGATATTAAAAAGTAGGTAAATATGATTTTTATATAATTTTGTGAGCATACAAATTTAGAGTAATAATAATTTTTATTAACTTAAAATCAAATATAAGGGTAGAAACATGTTTGTGCACTCATGCTGTTGCATTTGAATTTTTGGTTGGAGTGGTTTGATTTAAATTCAAAATAGGATTCAAAATCAATTGAAAATGCTTTGAAATATTTGAAAAGGAAAAAGAAAAAAGAGATTTCATTCCTCTCTCGATTTCGGCCCGGCAGCCCAATCTTTCCTCGCGGCCCGTTTGCTCCCGCGCGCGCGGCCGCTGCTTCATCGCGCGTGGGCCGTCTCCGCGTACGCTCCCCGCTTCGTCGCTTGGGCCGAACCAGTGAATCCGGCCGCGGCCTGGCTCGCGAGAGCGCGCTGCCGTGTTTCCTTTCCTCGCTGCGTGTCGCTGACACCGTGGTCCCATCTGTCAGGCGACATCTTCTTCCTTCCCACGACGTCGGCGACGGATTTCTTTCCATCGATGTCACCGATCGGAATCCGAGTCCAATCCATCCTTTCCTTTCTTGGAACCGCCTTCGGGCTATAAAATCGAGTTCGCGCACCCCTCCGCTCCATTCCATCTCGCAGCGAGGCACCGAAGCCGTCCCGAGGAGGCTCTGCTCGGATCACCGACGGGACCGTCCGCCAACTCGAGCACCGCGTCGACTTCGGGTCAACTCCGCCCTCGTGTTCTACCTTGGTGAGTTCGCCTTGATCTATACTTCATCCCGGTGTACTTGTTTCGCGAGGTGATGCTGTAAATCGCGAGCTCGCAATCTCCGGCGATGGCGCCACCACGGACATCGCCGTCGGGGCTGTTTTCCGGCCGGAGCGCCGCCCAGCTCTCCCCGGATCAATCTGGACCGTCCATTTTGAATCTAACGGCCCAGACTTGAAGATACCGATTCGGTTGTTAGATTTGCTAAAGAGTCCCTGTGTTTTTCAATTATGTAACCCGCAGTCCAAAGCATATTCCCGTATCGCGTATTATCCTTTTGAAAGCGTAGTTTGATCTCAGTTAAGTCAAGAATACGTTTTTAGCTATTTACAGTTTTGCCACTGAGTTTGTTTTAGTCATAATTTATCCGTTTTAACTCCGATTTGACCCGTTCAAATTGCGTTAGGTTCGTATTTGCGAGCTCTACATGTTAGTAGTACTGTACAGTAGGTTTGTGACATTTTATTTTTGAGTTTGAATTAAAGTAATTACTTTTCTATAGGAAATCTTCGTAAATTCGTAACTTCGTCGTTTTAGCTCCGTTTTTCGTGATCTTCGCGTCCGTGTGATTCTAGCGAGTTGTAGATTCGTTTTAAAAACTTTTTATCTTATTTTATTAATGTTGGTGTATTATTCTAATTATAGTCTTGTTTGTTTATGCATAATTGTTCTGGATGAATGTTGTTGCTATTGTTGATCGAGTATAGACGGTGAGCAATTTGTTGGAGATCAGGAGTTTTTCTACGAGCAAGATCACCAGGACTAGATTGAGCAAGGCAAGTATAGCATGGGATTATCCTTGTTGTCCTATTCACATTAAGCAAATAATATCATTGTGCATATATTCCTTGTTAAGGATGACTTAGTGTTGATCTTATTCCTTGATACCTATTATATTGCATGGATTAGTATTGCTAGTGCTTAACATGAACTATGATCATGTAATTTGACTAATAGAATATGCAATAAACATTAAAAGATGATTTTTATTACTGTTAAAGGGTACTAGAGCATGGGGTTACTTTGGTGCTCTCGTTACTCTCCATAAGGACTTATCTATAAGCGAAAATCCTAGATTTACAGTACAACTGTGAGGGCTAAAATGGCTCTGGCTTTAGTCATATAGAAGGACCTTTTCTATCTTGTTAGTGGTATTCCTTTATGGCGTAAGAATGGCTTGACGAATCGGATATAGTGCGGCCTCTGTCCTTATGAGTATAGGCTGTGTGTTATTGTGCCATTTGGAAGGGGGGGCTCTACATCTGTTTGCCGAGTAAAATCTAATGGCCCTAACTTGTTAGACGAACCTTCGAAAGACTTCATAGTGTTCCCCTGCCTGCTCACCTTAGAAGTATTTTGGGAGTAATTAACCCGGGCATATGGGCAACACGACTCACAGTGAAAGTGTACAACCTCTGCAGAGTGTAAAACTATTATAACAGCCGTGCTCACGGTCACGAGTGGCCTTGGACCCTTATGGAATAGTGGATCATTAATAATAAATATGTTTTGCTATTTGTTAATCATTTCACATGGATCATATGTTTATTGTTACATTGAGACATTTTGATATTAACGATACACTGAAATAATGCTAATTAAAAACTAAATGCTGATAAACCTATATTATGCCTTTGAGCCTCATGAACCCCATGTTACACTTGTTGAGTACGAGATGTACTTATGCTTGTTTATTTTTCTTACTTGGATAAAAATCCCGGATGAGTAACAGATGGTGCAAATAGTGACTACTTCTATTTCCCTGAAGATTACTAGACTTATAGTCAACCAGTCAATGTGCCTGTGAATGGAGCTACCACAAGAGTTTTATATTTTAATTCCGCTACATTATTGTAAAGACTATATATCATTAATCGTGATGTAATAACATTTGTGATGATACATCCTTTATAATTTGTTAACTTATGTGTGATTAATCTCTGGGCACACATAAGAGTATGCACTCTATTTGGTCATTAAATGGGTGTGACACTAACCTACACCCCCAACTATAAAACCGTCTGTTTTACACCCTGAACTTTTCAAAACCGTTCAAAGCACACCCTGGAGTGGTTTTGGACAGTGATTTTGCTACAGTAACTATGGTTTGCTACAGTAACCGTGGTTTTGACTTTTCCTTTTCTATTATTTCCGCTGAATCTTTAAAAAATGATAGTAAATCACAGAAAAATCATAAAATAGAAAATCTAATTTTGTTGGACTCCACATGAGTAGATCTACACAATGAACATATAATATAGTATGCCTTAGTACAAATTTTTTCTATAGCTTTAAATTAGTTAGAAAATCAAATTTTGTCTGTAATTAATTGGAATAATTTATAGCTACAGCTTCTATGGTCCAATTATTGTGAAATTTTTATGATGGAGTTATTATTATATGCTTAAACTATAGTAAAAATTCCATACTCATTGAATCATATATAACTTAGTTATAGATTTATTTAGGTTTATGTTTAGGTTTATGCTTGTTAAATATAAATAAATCTATAACTAAATTATACATGATCCAATCAGTATAAAATTTTTACTACAGTTCAAGCATATAATAATTAATTTACTATAAAAATTTAACCACAATTGGACCATAAAAGCTGTAGCTATGAATTATTCCAATTAACTACGGAAAAAATTTGATTTTCTAACTAATTTAAAGCTACAGAAAAAAAAATTTTATACTAAAGCATACTATATTATATATTCATTGTGTAGATCTAATCATGTGGAGTCCAACAAAATTAGATTTTCTATTTTATGATTTTTCTGTGATTTACTAAGATTTTTCAAAGATTCAGTGGAAATAAATAGAAAAAGTAAAAGTAAAAACCGCCGTTACTGTAGCAAAACCGTATTTACGGTACCAAAACCGCCGTCCAAAACCGCTCCAGGGTGTAATTTGAACGGTTTTAGAAAGTTCAGGGTGTAAAACAGACGGTTTTATAGTTGGGGTGTAGATTAGACACTAACTGATAGTTCAGGGGGTTAAGTAGACTTTTTCCATTGTTTATTTAAATTGATCTATTTATTATAGCAATATCACTGCCCAATCAAGATTGACAGATTGCTAGCTTCTAATATCATTAAAATCTATTGTTTTAGATGCTTTCATACTTATCTCTGTCAAGACAGTCGATTTAGGTTAATATCGGTAAATCTGTCGATCTTGATTGTTACGTGTTGTGCGTTCGAGCTATCTGTGTGATTATAGGTGAATTTGAGGTTAGAGTAGTTTTGATTTGATGGCTTATTATGGTTGTATCTTCGGACGCCACTGTCAGGTTTATTAGACCAGGTTTGCTTTGATCTTAGATCTATTTGTGATTGAATGGATAGACCTCGTTCGTGCTTCATGGACCCTGTATCGGCTAAATAGCCGATCCAGTCGCGCCTTCACCGGTACCATGTACGCGTAGCTTGACTAGTTGCTTATTACTCTTTTATACTCGTTTTATATACTTAGAACACACCGTTATTAAGGCTGCATCCTCGGGAACCCACTGTTAGTGATGTTCTAAATATATCTAGCAAGTGTAGGAGGTTGATTAGTGCTTAACCGCTATTCATGCATGTTACATACTTTTGAATATACCTATCAATGTGTATCGACTAAGTTAGATCGGCTGATTATATATTATATTTAATGATTACTTTAAATAGTCGTTCTGATATCATTATTATTATGACAAGCTTTATTGTTAGGAGTTGACTTTGTAGTCAATTTCCTTTGACCACTGGCTATCTTATGACTGTACATCTTGGAACTGTCTGGGAACAAACCGGCAGATTCCATAATTTGACGTTTCCTTTTCCCTTGTCAATTACAGGTCAAATTGACTGGCACGCCTTGGTTCATTCTCATCCAGACCGCCTTGTTGAGGCTTAGAGAATCTCGAAGACTCTTGCTTCACACGATCCTGCAGGCCTCCCAAGTGTGTTAGCATAGGAACACACGTTTTTTTTTGTGTCAACAGATAGAGAGTACACAGCAAGCAACACGTATAACATTCAGCTCACTAGAAACTAAAACAAGTTAATAATTAGTTCTATATGGCGTTCGCTTGGAACTTATTGCATTGCAAAATCCTTACGACGGATAATCTCCAGAAAAAGGCGGTCTGAATGATCCTATATGCAAACTTTGCAACTTTGCCCAAGAAAATCCAAAACACCTTTGCAAAAAAGATTGTAGTTATAATAAATAGGGTTTTGAACATTATCATTGGGTGGTTCAACTTAACCACAATTAGCAATGCCAACCATCATAGCACTATTTATACCTGTTTGAGAAGATGAAGTCAAATTTTGTAGATCAAAGGAAGGAAATTGATGGCATCATCGTCTATCTCTGGTGGAATATATGGAAGGAACAGAATTGAAGAACTTTCCAACATGAAGAAAAATGGCTAGATGAAGTAGCTTTCTTGATTAAAGATGATATACAATAGTATCAACTAGCCAAAGCTCAAGACCGAAATGTCTAGCCATCGGGACAAATGTTATCTACTACATGAGAAGAAGGTATTGCGCCATGTGTTGTTTTTAGTTGTTTTCAAAAGGCTTAGTTGGCACAGAGTTGTGTTCGTTTGGTGTCCTCTGGTCGAGAGATGTTGCTCACCATGTGTCTCTCTTTTCATATATGCGGTGGGTTGTGTTTAGTTGTGTGTCTGCCCCTCCAAAGGAGGAGGCATTTAACTTATATCTATTGTTTTTTTTGTATTGCTCGTTTTCTTCTACTAATATAAATTCGGCAAATCTCTTGCCGACCTTCCAAAAAATTATAGAATGCATCCCTACTTAGTAACAATGCCTTTTAAAGCTAATAAATGAAGATTGGTTGTGGCAAGAGTTTCTTGGGAAGAAGTCTCTTAAAAAACAAAACAATTGGTGAAGTTCAATGAAAAATAGAAGATTCACACTTTCGGTAGAGCCTTGTGATGGTTAATGACAACTTCCTGGATCTATCCAATTTTAATTTTCACAATAGCATCCAACTTAGGTTCTAGGAGAATAAGTGGTTAGAAAACTTTACTCTCAAAGAATAGTATGCTTCTTTATATAGTTTTTTTTGCTAAAGGAGTAAGTAACAAAGAAACCACAAAACACCGATCTTTTAAATGCCATGTTGCAAAAATTTATTTGGGGTCATTCAAGTTGCATTTGATTTACAATCATCAAGTAGCATAGCGGATTTTCTAGGAGTTTGGCATTAACAAGTAGACCTGAAAATACAATCTCAAATTTGCATGAGAGCAAGTGCATAATATATGTGGTATGATAATAATTTCCTTTTCTAGAAAAATGATCTTTGTAGTTTTTAAGGTTTGACATAATATTAGCTTAAATAACATATTTTTGTAACTAGAGCGAGTATATATAGTATATAAACCCCATATGTACCGTGTGCTGCAACTTGTGGATGCACTCGTGCTCAAGGCCTAGAGATAACCTAGGACTTAATTGATTTCATATGTATCGCTTAGACTTAGTCGATTTCATATATACATTGTCGAATAGGGTAACGTCGATGAAAGTTACTTTAGACAATTACTTGTAAGGACATAGGTGGATTTAATAGTTTAATAGATTGAACAATTTTGTCAATTATAAATAGTCTACTAATTTGATGACAGATGTTTATAGTTATTTTTATAATTTCTATAAAATTTATTTTTTCTAATAGCACGTGTAATGTAGATTAATGTGTGAAGGCTTGAAATAAGTATCTACTTTGCAGTTGTTTTCTGCGTTGTGTCGACCGAGATCAATCGGGGTGTGATGTATTTAAGAAAACAGTTGGCTTAGTGCCTAATTATTTGTCTATACTAAGCAGCTAGCTCACATGATCGAGATCCTTAGGTGGACTAATGCCTAAAATTTAGCTGGACATGTTCTAACTAAAAATGAGGTGAAGCTTGATTAGGTGGCTTTGCAAGAACTAGGGAGGAACACAGAGTTATGTACTTTAGGCTAAACATATATTAAAACTTTAGAAGATCAACTTTTCCAATTGGATATAAATCAAACAAAAGCAAACAGTGATATATATAAACCCCCATAACATTCTCTCTAACATAAAGTATTTTCATTGATAACCACTAAACCATTAGGGGCTTAAGCATTTATGCAGTCATTTTTTAAGTGAAATGGTGATTTTGCCTCGATTTTTAAACTTTGTGATTTTACCTTGCCTTTTCGAACTGAACGAAGAGCCTACCCTATTCCATGAAATTCAGTTAACGGTGTTAATTTTTGGATAAATAAACAAGTTTTCCCATGTGATTTTACCCCTGTTTTGTTAGAGAACTTTGTGATTTTATCCCTATTTCAAAATTATTGTTTTGACATATTTGGTAGGGATGTTGACAACAAAATTAGACACATTTATGCATTCTTATATTATTATAAATTTGGGCAAAAGTTGCAAAATTTTATAAAAATTTGGACAACACTTATGCCAAAATTCAGACAAACACAATTTATTATCATCAAACCATTAGAGAGGTCCTGTAGCCACCGAGATGGCCACGCGCCCACCTGGTGTGCACCTAGTCGACGGGGCTAGGTTGCCGGGGCAGGGACGCCGCACGCCCAGCCAAAGGGGTAAACGGAAGCTTCAATTCAAAATTATGAGGGCCAAAGTCACAAAATTAAAAATAGTACGGATAAAATCACTATTGCGCTCTAGAGTCTGGAGTAAGGGGTAGAACCACCAAATTTCCAAGCAAGCAATTAAGTAACGATGTGATGCAAAGGTAGACAACAAATATTTCATAATACACTTGTTCTGTGTATCTTTAGGATAAATAAAAGCATCAATAAAAGAGTTTTGCTTAAAATATCAAGAAATCTATTTGTACTGTTCTTCTCATTTTATTGTAGCGCTTATGAAACAGTATCCGTGACTCTTCACATACCGTACCGAGTACCGACACACGCAACAATAGAGGCGATAAATACTAGACAAGCTTTAAGGGTTTGTTTGGTTTTCCATGACTAAAATTTAGCTATCAAAATCAATGACTAAACTTTAGTCACTTCTGTTTGGTTATAGTGACTAAAAGTGACTCAAGACCATTAAAACAGTTCAACAAAGACTAAACTATCCCTAATGAATGTCAAATCATAGTGGGGAACCAGCAATAATGAGGAGCAACTCTTGTTGTGGAAAGCACTTTAGCCCACTTTTAAACTACTCTTTGTCACACCCCAAAATTTCTAATTTTGGGTTGTGTATAGGAAACACTAAATAAAAAATATATATTCGGATAAATTTTCCAAGTTTAGTTTACGATAACATCAATTAGTTATTGAAAAAAAATAAGAATCTTTAAAATTTTTCTAAACTAATTAGATGGGCTTAGTTGATGTAATTTTTGCCTATGGCTTGACTGTGTTGTGAGTGCGTGGAGTTTCCAAAACACGTTACAAGATGACCATTTATCTCTAGCTTTTCTGGAATCAGATTCTATGTTTCCCCGAGCTTAACTTTTTGTTGGCGCTTCCCAAAATCTTCTTCTCCTCCAAATAATTTAATTAGGTTCATCATGTTCCAATCTATCTCGAGATTTTTCATGCTTTTGCTAAACCTTCTCTTTACTTTATTAATATGGAAATTCTTTCTCTCGGCCTATCATTATCGACTCATCTCTCTCACGTTTCTTGTTTTCTTTCCATAGTTTGGGTTCAAACCCACCGTGTCCGACAGCAGCCAAAGCCGCCCGGGCGTCTGTCCATTTGGCTTCTTGCGTGCTTCGGTACGCAGAGCGCCAGAACCAAATCCGACCGCCTCGTCCTCCTGCACTTACAGTGTAGTCTATTAGATTGAGATCGTCCTACAATGTATGAGGCCCCAATGTGCCTCGAGCAGATGCCCCGTCCGCACGCTCACGACGACTTCTTCAACCATGAGATCGGAGAAGTGATTCATTTCGACCGGCTGGTCAAGCTAATCGGCGCGCCTGGCCTGCGAATGTGTCCGATCGGCGTACAACGTCGACTCCACCATCAGACGCCCTTCAATGTCCGACGCCTCATCGCGGCAGGCTGTATACATGCCTGATGCTGGAGCACCGCGACGACGGTCTGCATCAACACACGCAAGCGTGGAGTCCGTGCAGCCATACAAACCAATTATAGATGTTATGAAGATATTACGGCTTCATGTGCCTGTGCGTGCATCCTTTCAAACAAATAAGCAAGGTCAAATTGTTGTGCATCAATGGATTGTCACGTGAGCTGTTGAGCGACGAGGCCATGCCAAGAGTTCAGGGTGAACACGTATACTTAGCACATGAGTCGTGATACACAATGCCTTATCCGATTGAAGTAAATATGGAAAGCAAAATGTAATATAATATATAAAATAATGATCTTTTCAAAGGAAACAACCATTCTTTATTTACTTCCTTATTATCTGTACGTTGGTTTGTCTTCGGGCTATGTACATAGGCTGATCTTCCCAGGCTCCTTCTGCCGCCGAACCAGGTGCCAGCGAACCACCACATCGACTCAGGACTCGCACGACAAGACGCGTATCTTGTCCTTGATAAACCTCGGCAATACATATCCTGTCCTGCAGTATGCTCCGTTAATTTCTCATCTAACTCATCCAAGCCATGCCCTAGCTCTCGTCAACAAAGCGCCGCCGTTTAAGTTCATCAATCGGCGCCGCCACTAATCAGCCCCGTATGATCGACCTTGATGCCGTGGACGAGTCGGCACGCCGATATAGCTTCGCACGACTCACACGTCTGTGCCCGTCCTTCCGAAGAGGCTTCCGTGAAGGTAGCTGCAGCCGCCCCCATCGAGCTGCTCGCCTCTTAGACATCTCCGCCCGACACGAGTCCCAGGGTGAGTTTGCCATCTCTAACTATATCATCCGATGTTTTTTTTCAATAGTGAAATCAAGGTCTCTAGGCCCCGTTCGTGCAAAACCGTGGCCGTGCCTTAGCTCCAGTTTGCTCCAATTATGTGGTTTCTGTTGCTAGCTTGTTGACGTTAGCTTGATGACATCACATTATTGGCATGATCACGTCACACACACCCTATGGCCGTTTTCCTCTAGAAAAATAAATCCAGAAATACTATAGAAATACATCACCTATAATTATCGATCAATCCCCACCGTTTCTTCGTTTTAATTCCGGTTCGAGTCATTCCGGTTGCATTAGCTTCGCGTCGTCGCGCTCTATGCAGTAGTGGTTACCTTTATCATGTCACTTGATTATAAATTTATTAATTATAAATAGTGATTAGATTAATATATTTATTTAATAGCTTCCTAATTAAAAGCAATCTAATTTTAACTCAGTTCTTGTTGCATTACGACTATGCCGACCATAAACTACAGGTTAGGGATGATGTTTACCATGTCACATGTATTTTTCCATGTATAGTCAAATATTAAATTGTTTAATATGCATGTAACCGGTTTTTCAAATTAAAAGCAACATAGGTGATGTACTTAAAGATTTTTCTATACAAATATTAATATGATTAATTGCTACATAAATGCATTCTTAATTTCTTATTACTTAGTTTAAACAAGTTGTATATATTAGGCACTAATAAGTATGCACGTGTCCCTTTTCATATTGCGAACTTTAAGTTGAACTTGCTTAATCCCTATGGCAATATTTATAAAACAAGATTGGTCTTAACTCAGCTTGGAATTATAATATAATTTAAGTAATCTGAGTTAATAATTATCACGTGATTTTTATTCAATTAAGATAATTAAGCGTGTAATTGTTTCTTTTATAATATAAACTCTCGGTAGTCGTTTCTTTTCCTTCGTAGTTTCGTTATCGGCGTTTCTTATGTTCTCGTGACCGTAGCCGGTAGCTCTTTTTTAGTACGCTATTTTCTCTTGTTTGGTGTATTGTTCTTAGTTGTCCCTATTTGTTTGCTTGTATGCTTGTTAGTGTGCTGGGTTGCTATGATCTACGGGTAGAAGAAAGACTATCCGTGAGCGCCGAAGATCCGAAGATGAAGACCAGAAGCTGAGTGCCAGAAGTTGCAAATGAAAGATTAAGTTGAGGCTTTTCAGAGCAAGTTGCTTTTGGCATAAAGCAAGTTCTAAGGCAAGTATAGCATGGGATTGTTTCCTATTCACCTTTAATACATTTAATTCATGTGCATGTGTCTACCTTGTTACCCCTAAGGATATCCTAGCTTTTGTATCATGTACCTTGACACTGGTGGAACATTGCATTAGGTAGTATTTATGCTAGTGCTCAAGATAAACAACCATGATCTGTAACTTGACTAATGGTATATGCAATAAACGTTTAAAAGATGTTTTATAGCAACATGGCTCAAGAGGGCTAGAGCATTGGACTGTTTTTATGGTGCTTTAGTTTCTCTCCTTAAGAACTTATTTGTAAGCGAACATCCGGGACTTACAGTACAACTGTGAGGGTTATATGGCTCTGGCTTTAGTCAAGTATGAGGATATTTTCTAGCTTGTTAGTGGTAACCTTCATGGCGTAAGAATGGCTTGACGAATCGGGTATAGTGCGGCCTCTGTCCTTATGTGTATAGGTTGCGCGTCATTGTGCCATTTGGAAGGGGGCTCTACATCTGTTTGCCGAGTGAATCTAATGACCCTAACTTGTTAGATGAACCTTTGAAAGACTTCATAGTGAACCCTGCCGACCTTCCTTGGTAGTGGGTCAAGAGGCTGATTACCTCGGGCGAAAGGGTAAATCACGACTTAGAGTGAAAGTGTACAACCTCTGCAGAGTGTAAAACTGTTATAACAGCCGTGCTCACGGTCACAAGTGGCCTTGGACCCTTACAGAATAAATAATGAACACTGATGGTAATGATAATACTGATGATATTAAAGCTCACTGATGATTATTGTTTCTTGCTATACATTATTCTCGTTTACATGATCATGAGATTATTTAGGCTTATGTAGTTTGTTGCTACTCAAACGCTAAAAAGAAGACTCACTAAAAGCTAATCGCAGTTTAACCAATGTCAGCCTTTCTAAGCCTCATAAACCTCATATTATATTTGCTGAGTTCGACATGGACTCACTCTTGCTATTTTCCCACACTCCAGTGTGTAGTGGGGTGCTGCTTAGAAAAAGTATGAAAGTGTAGTGGAGTTTCTAGAAGTCTTTTCGAAGTGTTTGGCATACGGAGCCCCCAGTCAGCCGTCCCTAAGAAGAATGGAGCCCGATGTAAGGTCCTAGATGGCTAGTGGGGGGGTGAATAGCCTAAAAAAATCTACAAGCACCACTAAGCAAACTTGTTAGAATAACAAACGGCGTAAAGCGAGTTTTGCTTAGCCAAAGGTTGTGATGCAAGCCTCCTATCCACAAGTCTAGTAGATTATGATCTCTAGTTCACACAAGTGCTAAGTCACTAACTTACACTAGTGAGCAAGCTAACAACTACTAGAAAAGGCTACCACTAGAGCTACACAAGATAATCTAGTAAAAGTAAATGCGAAAGAGAGGATTGTGAATCTTATACCGACGGTGGAGTGAAGATGTTGCCAATCACCAAGATGATATACAATCAATTAATATTGACAACAACACAATATGTAGACCAATCACCGGGAGACAAGAGACACAATATTTTTGTTCACCCGGTGTTCACTTGTGCACCGACAAGCTACGTCACCGGTTGTGTCGACCAACACTTAGATGGTTCCTCGGTGTGACCCTCAAGTCACTTGCCCCTCAAGGCACGCCCCGCAAGGCACCGCAAGACACCACTCTCAAGTGAGGTAACTCAATGACACGCGCAATCCAATAGTGTTGCTTTTGGCGTCCCGCCGAGGAAAGCACAAGAACCTCTTACAAACAACCGGAGGTGGCCAAGAACAATCACCTTCTCTTGCCAACGCCTCCAACAATCTCCAAGCCGGCTAGGAGCGGTACTCTCCAAGAGTAACAAGAAATCCACCGGCTAAACCACCCACAAGTGCCACTAGATGCCCTCAAGCTATGCAATGCACTTTGGGATCACTCAATCTCACTTTTGATTTGCAATCAAGCAAGAGAGATGAGTGGGAGGAGTAGCTCTAGCTCAAAGGATGCACAAGAGTGTTAGAAATACCAAGAGACCTCCCCAAGGGCCGGCCAACGAGTATTTATAAGCACCCCAAACAAATAGAGCCGTTGCCACTCCACTGACCGTTTTTTTCGGGACGACCGGACGCGCTCAACCGCGTCCGGTCGCCCTGCGACGTCCACGTGTCCCTCAAATTTCAAATGCGACCGTTAGATCCTCCAACGGTCACTGCGCGCCAACGGTCAAACGCTATGACCGGACGCGCTGCACAAACGACCGGACGCGCCGGTCGCACAGCACCGCGCGCGAAGCAACGACCGGACGCGCTCCTCGCAACGATCGGACGCGCCGATCCGCACAGCACCTGCGCCCGTGAAACAACGACCGGACGCGCTCCTCGCAACGACCGGACGCGACAGTGCCAGCGTCCGGTCGGAGTCCAGTAAGCTCCTTCAACGATCGGACGCGTCCGATCGTGTGTGACCGGACGCGCCCCGCGTCCGATCGTCCTTGCGAACCGCAGTTCTTCTCTGGGCACTTGACCGGACGCGCCGGTCCTGCGAGTGACCGGACGCGCCGGTTGCAAACCCTAGCCCGCGCGCCCGATACCGCGCTGTACTGACCGGACGCGTCCGGTCATACCGAGATCGCGTCCGGTGCAGCGTCCGGTCACCTCAGTGACCCCGTTCGCCTCCATTTCTTTTCCGACTTTCGGTGTAGTGAAAAATAGGCATTTCATTTCCCCGAAATCGCCTGAATCCCACGCTAGCACGCTTGACGGGAGGGAGAGAGGAACCCAAACCCCTCTCTACCCGCAAACCACAGCGCGACCAACGCCACCTTTGCAAATGTGCCAACACCATCAAGTGTACATCTCCATGTGCTTGTGTGTTAGCTTTTTCTCAATCATTTTCAAAGGTTTTCCAATTAGCTCACTAGGCCCTACATGCAATGCACTTCATGAATTCACCTAGTGGCACCCGTGCATCGAATAACCGATAAGACTTCCCCTCTTAATAGTTCGGCTATCGATCCTAAACCACTCACACCCTCTATGGTGTCTTGAGTGTAAAACAAAATGGCCCTATGGTTATACCTTTGCCTTGAGCCCATTTTGTTTCTCCAAATGATATGATCCACTTCATATCATCACATGACCGTCTCGATCCATCGACCTTGACTTCACTTGCTCTTCACCGTTGCATCGGTCCGTCGGCGCTAAGTCTTGCTCAAGCTTCACCATCGCATGGTCCTTCGCTTCGAAGCCTCGACTTGCCCTTCACCTTCACAACCGGTCCATCGAGCCAAGCCTCATCTTGGTCTTCACCATCTTGGTCATATGAGTCAATGTCATGTCTCATATTCAATGACCACCTTTATCTAAATCATCCACTTAGATACAAAGGTTAGTCCTAGGTTTTATCAATTAGCCAAAACCAAACTAGGGACTTTCAATCTCCCCGTTTTTGGTAATTGATGACAACCCTCACAAAGATGATTTTGATAATAAAAGTTTTGAACTTGTCATACTTGTCCAATCATTATGCTCATAAATAAATTTTGGACAATTATCACAAGCTCGGTTTTGGTAGCATTAGCTCTCTCTACATATGTGCATAGAGTTTGGATTGAAAGCTTCGCACATATGCATAGATAGAAGTGTTGAGAGAGTAATTCTACCAAAATGATGCTATGGTGTAAGAAATGGACCTTTGAAGCGTGATACCAATCGGAGTTGCCTTTTACACCATCCTTAGCATCATGAAGTAACTAGACATCCATCAAAACTCAAGAACCCCGTGAGATCAATATTATATGTAAAGGTTCTTGGACCACTTGTAAAGCTTTAGGCAAGTCTAGATACCACATGTAAACTATTCCTATGCATGCTAGTAGATCATTTCATCATCCAATTTCTATACTAGCATTGCACCACACAAGCATGTATATTGAATTTAAATACATGTGCAATGAGCAAGTCATATGAGAATGCACAAACAAATGCAACAACTTTGTTTATGAGCTTGCTCCCCCTACTTGTGTGCATCAACAAATTTTATTTACCCCTTTATCAAGTTGAATCATCTTTTTCTCATCATAAATTTTATTTACCCCTTTATCAAGTTGAAACATCTTTTTCTCTCCCCCTTTGTCAACAACTTACCCAAAAAAAGGGATCAAATTGTGGAGAGAAGGAAAAGTGTTTGATGGAGTAGATTGAAATTAATTCGATACCACATGTAAGGTTACAAAATTTATCAAATTTGGTTTAACCTAGAATACTTGCCAAAGATATTTAATTCGATTTGAACCAAAGACAAGCTTCTTCACTCCTCAAAATAAGGGTTATCTTGCCTATGTTGAATTAAACACTTATAGCAAATCTTCTAGATTCAACACTAGGTTTACAAGCTCACAAACATATCATATGCCACCACTAGAAAAAAAACATAGAAGCAATAGTGGTAACATATATCCATCAAATTCATTTGATTTAGCATGAATGCTTATGCGTACCACTTATTATGTCTACATGCTCTATCAAGTCCTTAGCATAGGATGAAAGACATGTCAATCAATTTTACCTTGCAATGTCGAAGGAGAGGCATGTCAATAAGTGGGTGGGGTGCATTCAACTCATGTTTGAGAAATCAAGAATGTTCAATTCATTCCTTAGCTTGCAAAACCTCTTTTCATCAAGTGGCTTAGTGAGAATATCGGCAAGTTGATCATCGGTGCCAACACTTTCAATGGCAATATCTCCCTTTTGTTGATGATCTCTAATGAAATGGTGTCTTATGTCAATATGCTTTGTTCTTCCATGTTGAACCGGGTTTTGTATCATCTTGATTGCACTCTCATTATCACATAGCAACGGCACATTCTTGAAGTTGAGGCCATAATCCTTCAAAGTTGATTTCATCCATAGCAATTGTGCACAACAACTCCCCGCACTCACATATTCGGCTTCGGCGGTAGAGATTGCCACACTATTTTGTTTCTTTGAGGACCATGACACAAGTGATCTTCCAAGTAATTGACATGTGCCACTTGTGCTCTTTCTATTGATCTTGCAACCCCCATAGTCGGAGTCCGAATATCCAATCAATTCAAACTTTGACCCCTTGGGATACCATAGTCCAACATTTCTTGTTTGCTTCAAGTACCTCAATATTCTTTTTGCCGCCGTGAGATGACTTTCTCTAGGTGAGGCTTGATATCTAGCACACATGCAAACACTAAACATGACATCCGGCCTTGATGCGGTGACATAGAGTAGACTTCCAATCAAAGACCGATATTCCTTTTGATTCACCATTTTGCCATCAAGATCACTATCCAAATTGCCATTTGTGCCCATTGGAGTTGAAATTGGCTTTGCATCTTGCATTCCAAACTTCTTCAACATGTCCCTTATGTATTTCCCTTGACTCACAAATGTTCTATTCTTCAATTGCTTGACTTGGAGACCAAGGAAGTAGCTAAGTTCACCAATCATAGACATTTCAAACTCTTTGGCCATCATAGCACCAAATTCTTCACAATAAGCTTGATCGGTTGATCCAAAGATGATGTCATCAACATATACTTGCACTATGAATAGATCATTTCCAATCTTCTTGGTGAATAGAGTAGTATCAACCTTGCCCATTTTGAATCCCTTAGAGAGAAGGAAATCCCTTAGCCTCTCATACCATGCTCTAGGTGCTTGCTTTAAACCATATAAAGCCTTCTTCAACTTGTAGACATGGTTGGATTTCTTGTCATCTTCAAATCCAGGCGGTTGCTCAACAAATACTAACTCATTGATGATCCCATTGAGAAATGCACTTTTGACATCCATTTGATATAGTTTGATATTGTGTGCACAAGCATAAGCCAATAGAATCCTTATTGCCTCCAATCTTGCCACGGGAGCATATGTCTCATCATAGTTAAGACCTTCAACTTGAGTGTAACCTTGAGCAACTAGTCTTGCTTTGTTTCTCACTACAATGCCATCTTGATCTTGCTTGTTTTTGAACACCCACTTGGTTCCAATCACATTGTAGTCATTTGGCCTTTCTACCAACTCCCAAACATCATTTCTTGTGAAATTGTTAAACTCTTCTTGCATAGCCATGATCCAATCGGCATCCCTCAAAGCTTCTTCTATCTTCTTTGGTTCTATGGTTGACACAAATGATGCATGCTCACAAAACATAGTCAATCTTGATCTTGTTTGCACACCACTTCTAATATCACCAATAATACTATTAATGGGGTGATCTCTTGCAACATGTTGTGGTTGGAGTACTTGCACTTGATTGCTTGAGCTTGGTTGATCACTTGATGTATCTCGATGAGAAGAACTAGCACCATAATTTTACACTTGAGAGTCACTAACTAGCTTGAATGGTGAATTGAGCACTTGATTTTTATCATCATCTCGAATATCAATTACTTGCTTTGCTCTAATGTCCCCAATGCCCATGTTCTTCATTGCTTCCACCAATTGAGTTCCACCACCATCATCTAGATTCTCTTCTTCATCTTGTGACCCATTGGTTTCATCAAATTGCACATCATGGATTTCTTCTAGAATGCCACTTGAGTTGTTCCAAACTCTATAAGCTTTGCTTGTAGTTGAATAACCAAGTAGAAACCCCTCATCACATCTTTTGTCAAACTTCCCCAATCTGGTGCCCTTCTTCAAGATATAGCATTTGCAACCAAACACCCTAAAGTAAGAAATATTGGGCTTTTTTCCATGAAGTAACTCATATGGGGTCTTCTCTAGCAATGGATGACAATATAATCTATTGATGTAGTAGCAAGCGGTATTGATTGCTTCATCCCAAAATGATTGACTCACATTGTACTCATGAAGCATTGATCTAGCCATATCAAGCAATGTTCTATTCTTCCTCTCAACTAGGCCATTTGATTGTGGAGTGTACTTGGCCGAGAATTGATGTCCAATACCATAATGATCACAAAGTTCTTCAATTCTTGTATTCTTTAACTCACTTCCATTGTCACTTCTCACTTTCTTGATTCTAATCTCAAACTCATTGTGAACTCTAGTGAGAAATGTCTTGAAGGTGTCAAACACTTCACTTTTGTCACTAAGAAAGAATACCCATGTGAATCTTGTGAAGTCATCCACTATGACAAAGCCATACTTGTTGCCGCCTATGCTTGTATATGTTGTTGGTCCAAATAGATCTATGTGCATCAACTCAAATGCTTTGCATGTGCTCATTGTACTCTTCTTTGGATGTGAGCTTCCAACTTGCTTCCCGGCTTGACATGCACTATAAAGCTTATTCTTCTCAAATTCAACATCTTTCAAACCATTGACAAGATTGTGAGTTGTAAGCTTCTTCAATTGTTTCATGCCAACATGACCAAGCCTTCTATGCCAAAGCCAACCCATGCTTGATTTGGAGACTAAGCAAGTTGTCAAAGAAGTTTCTCTAGCATTGAAGTCAACTAGGTAGAGATTCTCATATCTAAAGCCCTTGAATGCCACATTTGATCCATCCACACTAATAACTTCCACATCATCAACCCCAAAGATGCATTTGTAGCCTAGATCACATATTTGTGCCACGGATAGAAGATTGAAATCCAAACTTTCAACTAGCAACACATTGGAGATACTCATATCATTTGATATTGCAATCTTGCCCAAGCCAATAACCTTGCCTTTCTTGTTATTGCCAAATGTGATAGAATCAACACCACTATCATTGTCATTGAATGAATCAAACATTCTTGATGTACCGGTCATGTGTTGAGTGCACCCACTATCAATAATCCAATGCCTTCCTCCGGCTTTGTAATTGACCTACAAGCAAATCAATGAAGCTTAGGTACCCATTTTTGCTTGGGTCCTTGTAGGTTAGTAACTAAGCTCTTTGGTACCCAAATAGCCTTCTTCTTTGGGCCCACAATTGGTGTACCAACAAACTTAGCTTGCACACCCTTCACACCCTTGGTAAGCACATAGCAAGAATCAAAAGGTATAGCATTAACAAGGTTCTTGCTTTGGTTCTTTTTATTGCAATTATGCTCTAGGTGCCCAACTTACTTGCATCTATTGCAAAACCGACCATTGCCCTTCACAAAGCTAGGCTTTGGAGTTGCAAAGGCCGACTTGCCTTTCTTGGGGGTGTAGCCCAATCCCTCTTTGTTAAGAGAGAACCTTTGGCTACCCAAGCACTTAAGCAAGCGGGCCTCACCACCATAGGCCTTGCCTAGGGCGTGAGTGAGCTCATCCACCTCTCTCTTGAGAGTCTCATTCTCAACCATTAGTGAGGCATCACAAGTGAAACCATCACTAGTAGTAGAGGTAGAGTTGGTGGCGGTGGATGAAGAGCTACAAGAAGGGTTAGCATTTGACATGATGATAGGTTCATTAAAGGATTCATCAATTATATCACATGTAACACCTATATCACATGGTACAACAACCTCCTTCTTTTCTTGTTGCTCAAGTAGCAATGAGTGAGCCTTTTCAAGCTTGAAATGAGCCTTACCAAGATCCTCATGGTCTTCCACTAGACTCTCATGAGTGGTCTTAAGCTCACTAAGAACTTTCTCAAGTATTGCTACTTTCATTGAAAGCTTCTTACACTCCTTGTTCTTGGCAATAGCTATGTCTCTAGTTTGTTGCATCAAGTCATATAGTTGTTATTTAGTTGGTTCATCATCATCATTTTCATTATCATTATCACTATCATGAGCATATTCCATTTCACTTTCATCATCACTCTCATCATATAATACCTTAGCTTCTTTAGCCATGAAACATGAAGAGGATGAATCAAATAGTGATGGCTTCTTGTTGATAGCAATGGAAGCAAAAGCCTTGTTGGATGATTCTTCTTCTTCTTCCTCATCATCACTTTCCCAAGTGATCACATAGGCACCATTTTTGCCTTTCTTGAATGTCATCTTGGCCTCTCTCTTCTTCTTCTCAAACTTGCCCCTCTTGTTGTTCTTCTTCTTGTCATAGGGACATTCGGCTTGAAGATGTTCGGTGCTATCACAATTGAAGCACTTCCTTTGTTGCTCATTGCTCTTGAAATTGTCATTTCTCTTTTTGAAGCCTCTTCTTTTGATAAACATTTTGCCAATGTTTTTGACAACTAGAGCAAGTGCCTCATCACCAACTTCCAATTCTTCATCTTCTTCGCTGTCATCTTCTTCTTGAATTGAAGCTTTGCCCTTTGAGGAGGTGGCCTTGAATGTCACGGTCTTCTTCTTCTTTTCATCCTCCTTCTCATCAACATCTTGATCATACTTGTCAAAGGTCAATACCTCTCCAAGCAAATCATTGGGCTTCATTGTTTCAAGCCCATCTCTTTGTAGCATCATGATCAACATCTTGAATCTTTTAGGTAAGCTCAACAAGAACTTATGGCAAAAATCTTGGTCTTGAGTCTTGTGCCCTAAGCTCTTGAGATCATTCACAATGACTTGCAATCTATGAAACATCTCAAAGATTGCTTCTTCTTCTTTCATCTTGAAGTTCTCAAACTCACTCTTGAGCCCATATAGCTTGGCACTCTTTACAACCTTAGTGCCCTCATATGTTTCACTTAACCTTGTCCACACTTCATTTGCCAATTCCAAATCCTTGATGCCCTCAAATACTTTTATGTCAATATTATTGTAAAGTGTATTGAGAGCCATTCTATTGCATGTTCTATTTGCTCTATCTTCATCGGTGAGATGATCGGGATCAATGATAGCAAAATCATTTTCGGTGACTTGTAATACTCTCTCATGAATAGAACCAAGGTACATTATCATTTTTCTCTTCCAATGAGCAAAAGAACTAACACCATCAAAGAACGGTGGCTTGCCCCCAACATGATTGAACACAATTTGAGCCATTTTTCACACCGAAGGATGTTAAGCCTTGATTAAAACGGTGACCACGGCTCTGATACCACTTGTAAGGTCCTAGATGGCTAGAGGGGGGTGAATAGCCTAAAAAATCTACAAGCACCACTAAGCAAACTTGTTAGAATAACAAACGGCGTAAAGCGAGTTTTGCTTAGCCAAAGGTTGTGATGCAAGCCTCCTATCCACAAGTCTAGTAGATTATGATCTCTAGTTCACACAAGTGCTAAGTCACTAACTTACACTAGTGAGCAAGCTAACAACTACTAGAAAAGGCTACCACTAGAGCTACACAAGATAATCTAGTAAAAGTAAATGCGAAAGAGAGGATTATGAATCTTATACCGACGGTGGAGTGAAGATGTTGCCAATCACCAAGATGATATACAATCAATTAATATTGACAACAACACAATATGTAGACCAATCACCGGGAGACAAGAGACACAATATTTTTGTTCACCCGGTGTTCACTTGTGCACCGACAAGCTACGTCACCGGTTGTGTCGACCAACACTTAGATGGTTCCTCGGTGTGACCCTCAAGTCACTTGCCCCTCAAGGCACGCCCCGCAAGGCACCGCAAGACACCACTCTCAAGTGAGGTAACTCAATGACACGCGCAATCCAATAGTGTTGCTTTTGGCGTCCCGCCGAGGAAAGCACAAGAACCTCTTACAAACAACCGGAGGTGGCCAAGAACAATCACCTTCTCTTGCCAACGCCTCCAACAATCTCCAAGCCGGCTAGGAGCGGTACTCTCCAAGAGTAACAAGAAATCCACCGGCTAAACCACCCACAAGTGCCACTAGATGCCCTCAAGCTATGCAATGCACTTTGGGATCACTCAATCTCACTTTTGATTTGCAATCAAGCAAGAGAGATGAGTGGGAGGAGTAGCTCTAGCTCAAAGGATGCACAAGAGTGTTAGAAATACCAAGAGACCTCCCCAAGGGCCGGCCAACAAGTATTTATAAGCACCCCAAACAAATAGAGCCGTTGCCACTCCACTGACCGTTTTTTTCGGGACGACCGGACGCGCTCAACCGCGTCCGGTCGCCCTGCGACGTCCACGTGTCCCTCAAATTTCAAATGCGACCGTTAGATCCTCCAACGGTCACTGCGCGCCAACAGTCAAACGCTATGACCGGACGCGCTGCACAAACGACCGGACGCGCCGGTCGCACAGCACCGCGCGCGAAGCAACGACCGGACGCGCTCCTCGCAACGACCGGACGCGCCAATCCGCACAGCACCCGCGCCCGCGAAACAACGACCGGACGCGCTCCTCGCAACGACCGGACGCGACAGTGCCAGCGTCCGGTCGGAGTCCAGTAAGCTCCTTCAACGATCGGACGCGTCCGATCGTGTGTGACCGGACGCGCCCCGCGTCCGATCGTCCTTGCGAACCGCAGTTCTTCTCTGGGCACTTGACCGGACGCGCCGGTCCCGCGAGTGACCGGACGCGCCGGTTGCAAACCCTAGCCCGCGCGCCCGATACCGCGCTGTACTGACCGGACGCGTCCGGTCATACCGAGATCACGTCCGGTGCAGCGTCCGGTCACCTCAGTGACCCCGTTCGCCTTCGTTTCTTTTCCGACTTTCGGCGTAGTGAAAAATAGGCATTTCATTTCCCCGAAATCGCCTGAATCCCGCGCTCGCACGCTCGGCGGGAGGGAGAGAGGAACCCAAACCCCTCTCTACCCGCAAACCACAGCGCGACCAACGCCACCTTTGCAAATGTGCCAACACCATCAAGTGTACATCTCCATGTGCTTGTGTGTTAGCTTTTTCTCAATCATTTTCAAAGGTTTTCCAATTAGCTCACTAGGCCCTACATGCAATGCACTTCATGAATTCACCTAGTGGCACCCGTGCATCGAATAACCGATAAGACTTCCCCTCTTAATAGTTCGGCTATCGATCCTAAACCACTCACACCCTCTATGGTGTCTTGAGTGTAAAACAAAATGGCCCTATGGTTATACCTTTGCCTTGAGCCCATTTTGTTTCTCCAAATGATATGATCCACTTCATATCATCACATGACCGTCTCGATCCATCGACCTTGACTTCACTTGCTCTTCACCGTTGCATCGGTCCGTCGGCGCTAAGTCTTGCTCAAGCTTCACCATCGCATGGTCCTTCGCTTCGAAGCCTCGACTTGCCCTTCACCTTCACAACCGGTCCATCGAGCCAAGCCTCATCTTGGTCTTCACCATCTTGGTCATATGAGTCAATGTCATGTCTCATATTCAATGACCACCTTTATCTAAATCATCCACTTAGATACAAAGGTTAGTCCTAGGTTTCATCAATTAGCCAAAACCAAACTAGGGACTTTCACCCGAGCAGAAGCTTAGCCACCGTTCTGCGATACTCTGATAGTTGTAAGTATTAATATAGTAAGTATTCTGCTTTATATAAACATTGTTTTGATATCTCTACTCTATTGTCGTATGTGTGGATTTTCTGGGCACACATATAACGAGTGCTTGGTCTTCTTTAGAAAACCGGACGTTACTCTCTTGGATGACTAATGTGACTAAACTATTTTAGTTTCTTTTTAGTTAGCTTGTTTGGTATTTTAGTAGCTAAAGTGACTGAAGTTTAGTAGCTAAACTTTAGCTGAGAACCAAACGTGTCCTAAATAGGAATATTCAGCCATTCCACCCATGATTTGATTTTGATCGCAGGCAGGCACTAGGCATGCGAAAGTCGTGGTCGGCCGCACCACAGGAGGCCGGAGGGGACGACACCTAACAAGTGGGTGATCCGGAGCAAATGCCATCTTCCTGCCGCCGCTCACTACTCTCCGTCTCTCCATCTCCATACCCCCGTGTCCCGTGGACACGTGTACTACGTCAGTGCTCCCAGTCCCAGCTAGCGTGATTAGAGTAGAGGATTAACTAACCTATCTAGGGCATGTCGTGGATCTGATCCACTGCGTGCGTGGAAAGCATGGTGCCTTTTTGACTCGCTTCAATGAGATGAGATTAATTTGGAGAGCACGCACTGATGGCACGAAGGGAGAAGGAACGTTACGTGATCGAATTTATTTTAAATTCACGTTTAGTTTAAATTCCACGTTAATCCACTGAATGCAGTGACACCAACCTACTCCAACACACATGGATTGCTAAATTCCACACCAACCCGCTTCAACAAATATGGATTGAGGTACATCCAAATAAAGCCTGAATTGATTCTGGTCCACGTGGTTTGATTTCAATTTAGGTGACTAATCACCATCACTAGATACAATATGTTGCTACAGCTTATGTTGTCACCGTCACTTTGGGCTCCCCAGGTTTGAAATTACTCCATCCTTTCCAATTTTTTTAAATGTCATTTTGGCTTTCCTAGATGCACAACTTTTATTATGTATCTAGACACGTCATATATCTAGGTACATAGCAAAAGTTATGTGCCTAAATAGCCAAAACGACCTATAATTTGGGTGAAGGGTTATATATACACAAGGTGCTCCTTTGTTTTACAGGACTAGCTTTTAACCAACAATTACTCATTGCATAGTTTTCTGGTGCAAAATAGTTGTCATATATATTACATTCGTGTTTCAAAATAGTACCTACTTATAATTCTAGTTACGTTTTAGTGTATCGCATAGATAAAATAATAATAATAAAATTTTATTCTAACGACATGAAATGAAATACACATTTTTAATAATAATATAAAGAAAACGGAAGAAGTATCTCGCTGGCCCTACATCACTTTTTATGAAGTCGGTAAGTACAAAGGAAAACACACTCTGGTCCGTCCCAGGCTCCCAGCTGACACGTGGCAGTTTTTCGCACCCACGAGTTTGGAGTTTGGACTGCGCGACTCTGCAGTCCTTTGATTCCAGCACCTTTTTTTTTGGGTGGGGGGGACCTGTTTGGTACCGCATGGTAAAGTTGGTAACATAAAATTGGTCCTAGTAGTAGATCAGAGGGTCAACAAAATTTCAGTTTTTTTTTTGCGACAAACCATACCTGTATTAAGTACGAACGTACGAGTACAAGAACAGGTACAGCTCCGAAGGAAACGGAAGGAACCACTGTTCCGGTACGAAAGCACAACAAACCTCGCAACAGCACGAGAAACAAACTAAGGCCTGTTCTTGATTTGCTGTGAGAGAAAAACCCTGTTGGCTAGCTGAAAATAAGCGGCTGAAAGCTCGAGCGATCAGGATGTAAGTCCGTTGAAGTCGGTGTGCTCTTCTCCGACCCAAACCGCTTCAGTCCGCTGACGCCGCAGCACCGACTAGACTTCACCTAGATTCGAGGATGCAACATCGCAGGCCAGCTTCTTTGAGAATCGATTAAGTCGCCCGCCCGTGGCGGGACCTTCTTCTCTGCCGCATGTCGGCCGGGAATCAACCCCGGACACCCCTGATCCCCGAGCGTTGCGCGTCCAGCCACAGTGGCCGGAAGAAGCACCGACGCTCGGCCACCAGCAACCACATACCTTGCACCGAAATAGGACGTCCTCCATGTCGCCGTCGCCGCCCGAACAAGTGGTCGAGGCCACGAACGACACCGAACTCCTATACAAGGCCCCAGCAGGACACAACCAGGGACAAACTCCACGGATTCACCGGCGTCGAAGGAGCGACGAACACCGAAGCAGACAGAAATCCAGGAGAAATTTATTCCAAGAAGCTGTCATGGAGCTGCCTTGTCTCCATCGCAGCCAGGAAACACGTACCTCATGCTGCCATCAAGGCCATGGATCACCTTCCCCTCCACGACGCCAGGAGCATCATCGACAAGAAGGAGAACCAGCCCCCAACGGGTAGCACCACGAACTCTTCGCCGGCGTCGGAGGAGAACGCCGTCGAGGCGGGGGAGAGCTCGAGAGGCCTTATGCCATGGAGACACTGTCGCCGTCACCACGCCACTGTCGCCCCGGAAAGCGTCTCATGCTGCCGTCACCATCTAGGGCAGGGAACCGCCGAAGAACACGGGGAAGGCCCCGCCGAAGCTCGGCCCAGATCCTTCCACGTCGCCTCTCCGTCGTCGCTCGTCAGAGACGACCAAGCAGAGAAAAGGAGATCCACGCTGCACCAACAGTGTACTGTCATCCCCACAACTCCGACTAATAGCATGCATGTATTAGATCGGGAAGTGGTTATTAGCTGAAAGATCAGGTTTTTAGTTTTTATTTCGACTATATATGCACCGTCCGGCCGGGTCCCTGTAAAAAGGATAAGACGCTAACAAGGATGGTGGCGCCAGTTTACATTAGAAATCGTATAGCTTAACTTTTACACTGATGCTTAGTGATGTGACAATTCTCTCTTCTCTTATCTTCTCTTAAACTAAACAATCATCATATATATCTGAACACCTTGCGTTGTCCGTGCCCCATTCGGAGGCGAGAGAATTCCCGGGCCACGCACGACTTTGGGAAGAGGCTTTTACATGAATGTCATTATAAAAGTTGGTAATTACACATGAGCCATTAAAAAAGTTGAGTTCTCTCAGGTGCCACTGCTCTAAACTTTTTTGCCCTCCACGCCACTTCCGTCAGATTTGGCTCCGACGGTGTCAAACTGCGGGTGTGAAAAGTCGAAAATACCCTCAGGTGTAAATATGCAATTAATTTTTTTGAGCATCTTAACGATCTCAAATGAAAAACTCAAAACTAGAAAGTTGTAGATCTAGTCGAGATCTACAATATTTATATAAAAATTATTTTCATTTTATTTTGTATAAAAAATATGATTTTTCTAAGACATATTAATAATATCAAATCATATTTTTTATACGGAATCAAATGAAAATAATTTTTATATAAATATTATAGATCTCGACGAGATCTACAACTTTCTAGTTTTGAGTTTTTTCATTTGAGATTGTTAAGATGCTCAAAAAAATTAATTGCATATTTACACCTGAGGGTATTTTCGACTTTTCACACCCGCAGTTTGACACCATCAGAGCCAAATCTGACGGAAGTGGCATGGAGGATAAAAAAGTTCAGAGCAGTGGCACTTGAGAGAACTCAACTTTTTTAATAGCTCATGTGTAATTACCAATTTTTATAATGGCATTCATGTAAAAGTCTCCTGGTAAATCCTTCTGTCTCTCGGCTCGGCCGCTGCTCGAGAGATGGCTTCGCCTTTCTCTCGTCTACCAAAACCACATGGGATGCCTAAAAAAGACACATGGAATGGAAGAGAGGGCGGCAGGCAGCCAGCGGCCAGCGGTCCCGGCCCGCCCCGAACTCCCTGTTGGCTGCCCTGCCCTCCTCGTGAAATCGTGATCATGATGTGATGTGACCGCCGCCGAGTCCCGCCAGGTGACCGCCGATCCAGAGCGTCTCTCTCGGTCTCGGTCTCCCTCTCCCTCCCCCCACCTGCCCTGCCACCACATCCACGTGTTATTTGTGACGACCGATCGATATTCAGTCTGCCGCGCGCGCACGAACACGCATGGAAAACGAGATAGCGACTAGCGAAGCTCTTCGCCGGATCGCCGCTGCAGCTTGAACGTACTCCAGCGGCCAACATTTTCCAGGTTTTTTTAGTTCGTGCAGGACTGACTGTCTGAGTGTGCTTTCCTTCGAGGCGAACACCATTTTCTGAGCCCCTGACACACAAGTGTCTTGATATTGCTTCCAAACTCACACCTAACGCCTGTCTCAACTCTGAAGGCATGGCTTTCCAACTAACGTTTAATCGGAGGTGCCAGCGTCCGTTCGTCTGGACGAACGCGCGCGTTCGGATGTCCGCGTATAGCCTGCCTTCGTCAGCTGATTTTTCTCGCCCCACACGCGCATCCTGTCCCGTCGCAGCGCCCGCGTGTCTAGAAGACTCGCCTCGCACTCGCAGCTCGCCCTATCTGCCTCGATTCGAGACCGTTCACCCCACCCCCACACTCGCGCTCCGCCCCTATCGCGCACCGACCGCCGGCCTCGAGCGCGCCCCATCCGCCAGCCCCCAGCTCATCGCGCCTCATTCCCCGGTGCCTACGCGGTGCCACCATCACTCCAGCGCCCTTAACTCTCTGAATAACTAAAAGATGTGCAGCGTGAAACACTTTGAACGCAACATACGTATGCAACAGATGAAACGTACACTTGCAACATATCTGTGAAACACATGCAACATCCAGATAAAATATTTGCAACATACGTTTAGAGCAGATGAAACATTTGGAACATATTATTGCAACATATGTATGAAACATATGCAACATCCAGACCAGAACGTGTTGACATCGTTTTTTAGCACGTGTCAAGATGGTCAGAAAGGGCTAATCAGCAGAGGAAAGATTATTGTGTAGATTGATAGCTGATGAAAATGAGTTTGCTTATGAGTGGTAGTGGCGTATGGGTTCAAATTGAAATGTTGCCAATAAGGTTAAGGGTATTATTGCCGATGCCGATGAAAGATGGTTTGAAGACTGCTGCCGATGAAACAGGGGATGTACCGATGGAAGGATCTTGAAGGCTGCTGCCGATGGAACAGGGATTGTGCCGATGGAACAGGGATTGTGCAGATAAGAAGGAGGTCGATGAGAATACCATCGTGACTGAGGCGGACTATGGAATAAGATAGGAGTTAATTTCCTTATATACGTTTATTAGAGTCTGAGTTGTATCAAAGTCATGTGTTTCCATAGATTTGGATTTAGTGTCCTAGTCGTATTTGGTTACGTTTCTGTAGATCATGATATAAATATAGGGTGAAGGGCAATGTAAAGAGAGATCAATCAATACATCAAAAACAACTTTTATTCTTATTTACATCTACTTTCGACGACTTCGTCAATTTGCATATTTTTCTTTTTTACGAGTTCTCATCGATTCGGCGAGTTGCATTGCTCCAGTGCAATCTTCGGCGATCCTCGAGTTCCGCGTGAGTACCTCTTGGCCGTGACTTCCGGGCGTATCGCTGTTGTCAGGACCAAAGTGCTCGTATCTTCATCCTTTTCGATTAACAGGTCAAATCGACTGGCACGCTTTGGATATCGATTTCGGGTATTAGCCCTTTGTGTTTGCAGATCTACTTTTGCATCAACACATCTTTTGGCACGCTCGGTGGGACAGATCTAGTCAAGATGTTTAATCCTGAGATCGATGCGGGGAACATCATCGCGGTAACAGAAGAAGATCTTAAGGACGATCAGAAGCAGGCTATGGAGAGGGCTATAGAAGAATACAGACAGCTCTGTTTGAAGTCATTCAGTTTGAACAAAAGTGGACAAGTCATCCAGAAGCAAGACTTGTCGTTGCCTCGGCAAGTTACCTTTGATTCTAATCCGGGTAAACTTCAAGAGATGGTTAATTCTGCAGTGAATCATGCTTTAATTAATCATTCTAATGTGCTGTCCAATACTGTTCATAATGCTGTGATTCGAACTTTCAAAGAAGGGCAAGCGTCACCTCGTTACGTTGGGCCTGCTTATCATCAACCAGAATCAGCATCTGCTATTGCTCCATCGGCTCCCCCGGCCGTTGCGGGTATAGGGATTTCTTCTCTTCCAGTATCAGCAGGTTTATCTAACGTACATTCTACACCGATGTATCCGGATTCAGCATTATCAGAACGAATTCAGCTTAATACAGATCTATCAGCATCGGCTTTATCATGTCCTGTACCACAGAATAATCAGACTCCTGCTAATTGGTGGGGATATGGTATGCCTCCAGAGCCATATGTTTTTAACCATGGATCACCTCAAGTGTTTGATGCAACGGGAAAAGCTCCTATGCTATCGGCCGGTTCACCGATAGTTCAAGTACCCCAATATACTACAGCAACTACTGTACAACCAACTCTAGGAGGTTTCCAGGTGTCTTTGGGTCAAACATCTAGTTCAAGTCCATCGGCAAATTTGTTACCGATGCAACAGAAGGCTCCAATCGTAAGTCAACCTGTAGTCCAGGTTTTACCTCAAGTTAGTTGTAATTATCCGGCAATACCAACAAGTTACCAACCATCGGCAAATTTTGTACCGATGAATGCTAATAATTGGCCAGGGCAGTTTCCCACTCAACATTCAGTTCAGCCAAATCAGCAAGCCACAGGTGTTCATCAAGATCACATGCATGCTGGTTTTCAGAATCAAGCATCGGCAGCTCAACCGATGAACCCTTTTCAGCAGGTTAATGGACCACAGATAGTGACAAATATGCCAATTGCTGGAGATCGCGGGCCACAAAGGTATGCAGAAGGGTATCAGCAAGTACCTCCAGTGGAGATTCAATCATGTCGTCAACAAGATGTTGATGCTTTTTGGGCCGATAAAATAGCAGAAATTATGAAGGATCAGTTTGGGATCAAGCCCAAAGTTAATACCTATTCTTATCGGACTCCGTATCCTCCGACATATGATTTAATCCCTCTCCCAAATCGTTACAAGGTGCCAGATTTCACTAAGTTTTCTGGGCAGGACGATACATCAACCATAGAGCATGTTAATCGTTTTATTATTCAATGTGGAGAGGCAGCTTGTAGAGATGAATTGAGAGTTCGTTTATTTTCATCATCTGCCAAATTCTATTATTACTTGGGCTGATCTGGAAAAGCAATTTCATAAGTATTTCTTTGCTGGAGTTCATAAAAAGAAGCTTACCGATTTGGTAAAGATGAAACAGCGCAATGATGAATCGGTAGAAGGCTTTGTGCAAAGGTTACGAGATGTAAAGAACAAATGTTATAGCCTGGTGTTGGATGATCGGCAGCTTGCCGATTTGGCCTTTCAGGGATTGTTGCCACACCTTAAGGACAGATATGCTTCTCAGGAGTTCGAAAGCCTAAGTCATCTAGTGCAAAGAATTTCTGATAAAGACACTAGGGTTTTTGAACCTAAAAGGAATTGGAATAAGAAAGTTTCATTTATCGAAGAAGTAGAAGATTCTGATTCGGATGAAGAACCAGTTATCGGTTTGGCTGAGTGGGTTAAAAATAAAAGGCTGATATCTTATCCCTTTGGTCACAAAGAGCCAGAGAAGTTTACTTTCGACGTCACCAAAGCCGATAAGATATTTGATCTTTTGCTTCAGGAGGGCCAGATTAAGTTATCACCTAATCATGTGATCCCATCGGCAGAAGAGTTGAAGCATATGCTGTATTGCAAATGGCATAATGCAACTTCACACAGTACAAATGAGTGCAAAGTATTTAGACAACAATTACAGTTAGCTATTGAGTCTAGGAGAATAAAATTTGGCAATTCCAAGATTCAGAAACCGATGAAAATTGATCAACATCCTTTTCCAGCAAATATGTTGGATACTGAAGGTAAAATTAAGGTGTTGACACGGAAGCTGCTAAAAAGAATGCATCAGTAGATCCCCAACATCGGATAACTACCGATGATGCAAAAGGCAAGGGGCTATTGACAGAAGGTGGCAGTTTTGGAAAGCCTCTTCGATCTGGCATCATGATTACTTAACAAAGACAACAGGAAGGTTGGCGTCAGCGAAGGGACCGATATCGACAACATCAAGAGGAAAGACGTCAAGAAGAGTGGAATCGGCATAAGGATCATTATAATTATCCGTTTTTTATTCATTGTTGGGAGGAATGTATTAAGTTATCTACTGTTGAAGATTGCCCAGAGTGCAATAGTTATTATGGAGTTAATCGTCGTATAAGAAGATTTCAATCTGGTAATTAAGGTTTGTCCATTAATGAGCCGATCAGAAGGAGAGCATCAGTATATGATCGGCTGGGGGCAGGCTCAGTGTACATGAAAGGCTTGGTAAACACGTTGCATATTTTCCGAGAAACCAAGAGGAACTTGAAGAGATGGCAAATGCAAGAGTTCCTGATGAAGAAATATTTTACAGGGATCCAAATATACGTCGTGTGGAGACAACCAGGACCTATCAGCCAGTGTGGAAAACTAAACTTCCTCAATGGTGTCCAGAGGGTTTGACAAAGACACAGAAGAGGAAAATGCAACGAGAGCGTCAAAAAGACTTTTACCAAGAAGGAAGTCCCTCCAATGAGAAATCTGATAATCAGCAGTGGCAGATAAGACACAAAAATAAAGGCCCATCGGCAGATGTCAATATGGTGTTTATATCACCGATGGAATTTTTGGCTCTATCTGATAGCGAAGAAGTTTTTTTCTCTGACCAAATAGCTCAATTAACACTAGATCCAATGATGGCTATTTTTGAGAAGCCTGCCGATGATGAGAGATAACACCTCAAGGCTTTGTTTGTAAAAGGCAGAGTTGATGGGCAGCTTGTATCTAAGATACTTATTGATGGAGGAGCTGCAATTAATATTATGCCTTATGTGATGTATCAGAAGCTTGGTAAGGGAGATCAAGACTTAACTAAGACTGATATGATGCTAAAGGACTTTGAAGGCAATGTATCACCAGCTAAAGGGGCAGTGTGTGTTGAATTGACCATCGGAAGTAAAATTTTACCGACAACTTTCTTTGTTATTAATGGCAAGGGTGCATATAATCTGCTTTTAGGAAGGGATTGGATTCATGCTAATTGTTGTGTTCCTTCTACAATGTATCAGTGTCTTATACAATGGGTTAGAGACAAAATTGAAGTTGTTCATGGTGATTCTTCTTATATCATCGCATCGGCAGAATCAGACACTTATGAGCGAACTAGGTGCATATCAGGAGAAGCTTGAGAAAAAGAGTTCCTCAAGGTTGCCAATTACAAAATTCTACCGATCCAAGCAGTCGGTTCTGAAGAAGAGTTTTAATGGATAGATTTGTCGATGATGGAAAATTAGGTTAAGGATTTACATCGGCAGATGATTTAATAGAAGTAGATATTAGTGAAGGCGATGGGCCAAGGCCCACTTTTATTAGCGCTAAGTTAAATTCCAAGTATAAACAGCAACTAGTTGATTTGTTAAAGGAATATAAAGATTGTTTTGCTTGGGATTATACTGAAATGTCTGGGTTAGACCGATCTATAGTTGAACATCGATTGCCTATTAAATCTGGATTTTGGCCACATCAGCAGCCGGCACGTCGTTGCAATCCTAATATACTTCCTGATATTAAGGCTGAAATAACTAAATTAATTGAGGCAAAGTTTATTCGGCAGTGTCGATATGCAGAGTGGATTTCTAATATGGTTCCTGTATACAAGAAAAATGGGAAAATTCGTGTTTGTATTGATTTCAGGAATCTCAATAAGGCCACACCGATGGATGGTTACCCAATGCCGATTGCTGATTTGTTGATTGATGCTACAGCAGGACATCAGATTATCAGTTTCATGGATGGTAATGCAGGTTATAATCAAATATTCATGGCTGAAGAAGATATTTCTAAGACTGCTTTTAGATGTCCAGGACATGTGAGATTATTTGAGTGGATAGTTATGACATTTGGTTTGAAAAATGCCGGTGCTACTTAGCAAAGAGCTATGAACTTTATTTTTCATGAATATATCGGCACGTTGGTGGAAATCTACATTGATGACATAGTGATTAAGTCTGGAGACATCACAAAGCATCTAACCGATCTACAGAAGATATTGGAGTGCACAAGAAAGCATGGATTAAAGATGAATCCTAATAAACGTGCATTTGGTGTATCGGCAGGACAATTCTTGGGTTTTATGGTGCATCAGCGGGGTATTGAAATTAGCAGAAAATCTATTGAGGCAATCAACAAGATTGTTGCTCCTGCCGATAAAACTGAATTACAATCCTTGATCGGTAAGATTAATTTCATCAGAAGATTCATATCTAATTTGTCGGGTAAGATCAAGGCTTTCAGTCCATTATTGAAATTGAAAGCCGATCAGGAATTTAAATGGGGGATGAACAGCAGTTAGCTTTAGATGAAATTAAGAGTTATTTAACAAATCCTCCAGTGTTAGTTCCACCCCAACATGGAAAACCTTTCAGATTGTATTTATCAACTGAAGATACTGTTATCGGTTCAGCTCTTATTCAAGAATTTGAAGGAAAGGAGCGTGTTATCTATTATTTGAGCAGACGGTTAATAGATGCTGAAACCAGGTATTCGACCATTGAGAAATTATGTCTATGTTTATACTTTTCTTGTATTAAGCTGAGACATTATTTACTATCGGCTGAATGTACTGTCATATGCAAAGATGATGTGGTCAAGTATATGCTGTCAATGCCGATACTGAATGGTAGGATTGGTAAATAGATTTTAGCATTATCAGAATTTGACCTATGTTATGAATCGGCTAAGGCAGTTAAAGGACAGGTTATGACCGATTTCGTTACTCAACATTGCAACACGGTGGATTCTTTGGAAATTGCTCCGTGGATATTTTTCTTTGATGGGTCTACTTGTGGTGAAGGAGCAGGCATTGGTATCGTATTAATTTCCCCTCAGGGGAAGAAGTATAAGTTCTCATTGCCGATTGTTGCTACATCGACAAACAATCAAGCTGAGTACCTAGCCCTGATAAAAGGGTTAGAATTGCTCAAGGAAGTACATGTTGATGCTGTTGAGATCTTTGGTGATTCTATGTTAATTATAAATCAGTTGACTGGGATTTATGAATGCCGAAATGAAATTCTAATTTCATATCATGAAAAGTGTTTGAGATTATTAAAAGGGTTCAGGAGTTTTCATCTGGAACATATTTCTCGGATGCATATGAAGAGGCTAACCGATTGGCTCAGCATGCTTCAGGATATCAACCTGTTCAAGAAGTATTAATATCAGCAGCTGATACTGATGACTGGAGGAAGGAAATTATTGATTATTTAAAGAATCCATCTAAAAAGATTGAAAGACGTATAAGGTTCCAAGCTACCAAGTATGTACTCCTCAATGATGAATTGTATTACCGTACCATAGATGGAGTTTTACTCAGGTGTGTTAGCATAGAGGAATCAAAAGGCCTGATGGGTGAAATTCATGAAGGAGTATGTGGGGCTCATCAGTCAGCCTTCAAGATGAAATGGATGATCAGAAGAAATGGATATTATTGGCCGACTATTCTTGAAGATTGTTTTAAATATTTTAAAGGATGTCAGGAATGTCAGAAATTTGGTAATATTCAAAGGGCACCCGTATCGGCTATGAACCCTATAAATAAGTCTTGGCCGTTCCGGGGTTGGGCTATTGATCTCATCGGTCAGATTTATCCACCATCGAGTAAAGGGTATAAGTTTATTCTGGTTGCTACCGATTATTTCACAAAGTGGGTTGAAGCAATTCCTTTAAAAAAGGTGACATCGGCTAATATGATTGATTTTATGAAGGAGCATATTGTTTACCGATTTGGCATCCCTCAAACCATCACTACCGATCAGGGCACTATATTTACATCGGGTGAATTTGATAATATTTTCTATAGGAATGGGGATTAAAGTTTTGAATTCTTCACCGTATTATGCCCAGGCTAATGGTCAGGCTGAAGCATCTAATAAAGGAATTATCAAGCTCATTAAGCGCAAGATTAAAGAGTGTCCTAAGAAGTGGCATACAGTATTAAATGAAGCTTTGTGGTCATATCGGATGGCGTGTCATGGTGCAACCAAGGTAACACCTTATCAGTTGGTGTATGGACACTATGCAGTCTTACCTTGGGAGATTAAAATTGGTTCTAGGCGAATACGCTCTCAAGATCAATTGACAGCCGATGATTATGATATCCTTATGAAGGATGAGTTGGAAGATGTAGCAGGTCATCGGTTAAAAGCTTTAGTTAGCATCGAGGAGAATAAGAAAAGAGTAGCTAGATGGTATGACAAGAAGGTGAAGGTAAAGGAATTTGTCGATGGAGAATTGGTTTGGAAGTTGATTTTACCGATTGGGACTAAAAGTTCTAAGTTTGGCAAATGGTCACCTAATTGGGAAGGTCCATATCGGATAAATCAATCCGTTCCTGGTAATGCATATATTCTTGAAACTCTTGAAGGAGTTGTATTTCCCAGAGCATTAAATGGAAAATATTTAAAGAAATATTACCCTAGTATCTGGATGGATGCATAAAAGAGTAATTGCCGATAACAATCCTATCGGCTAGAGTCAAAACAAAGTATCAATCATTGTCGATGCGCTAATTTAACAAAGCTTGGATAGCCGATATCACATGCAGACGAATTTCATCGGTTTCTTTTAATTCCTTGGCATCTTTATCGGCACTTCCTTCCACAGGCTTGAGTTTCTTCTTGAAGACCAAGGCCTTGCGAGCTTGAACGTCTCGTTCTTGCTGAAAGGCCTTGATAGTGTCAGGAAGCTGGTCTTCTTCTTGCTTGGCTTGAGTCAGGACTGTTTCAACCTTTTCCAGTTCGGCTAGCAGAGTTGCCCTTTTTGCCGATAGGTCTAAGATTTTCTGTTTAAGATCAGCACCGGAGGCTTGCAAGTTGCTGATGCTTTTGTGCTTCTCATCGGCAGTTTGCTTCAGTTGCAGCATTTCTTCCTTAAGTTGAGCCTGAGCTACTCTGTCGGCAATACGATGAACATCCTTTTGATATTGAAGTTGTCTGCTCTCCAGATGGACTGCTGGGAAGATGATTTCTTCAACATCGGCAGGGACTTGGCCACGGATTGTTTTGAAGATGGTCCTTATAGGGTCTGAATCGATCACCAGTTGAGCAGTATCTTGTTGCAGCAGATTCAGGAGAACTTCTAGTTTGCCATAGGTATCTGTCGATATTGTTCCCAATGCTAGGGAAGAACTCGCCTCTTCTCCGTCATCATCGGAGACGTCGATAGCAAAAGAAAATAAGCTATCGGGAGAATCTTGTTCCTGTGAAATAAAGAGAGTTAGGAATCCTATTTGTGGTGTCTGGGGATATTATAAACCAAACAGTTAATCGGTTTACCTGCTTCAGGGCAATTTCTTGAGCCTGGCTTGAGGGAGCGGCTTGAAAAAGATCATACGAAGGATCGACAGAGGATGCCGATGGAATGTCTTCTACGACCTCATCAGTAGTCGGCTCTTGGGGTATAATGGCTGATGGTGTATCTTGTACAGAAGAAATAGCTTGTTCAATTATATCAGTGGGTCGATTGACAGGTGTTAGAGCGGATGAAGGGGCTGGTGTAGATTTCTGTCGCTTTTGTTGAGCTTCAGCATCGGTTAAAGCTTTGCGCTTTGTTTGGGCCTCAGCGACAATTGGATAGGGGGGCATCGACATGTGTTGATTGGGGAGCTTGCATGCTTGGTATGCTTGCCGATGTGCCCGTTTGTTGCTGCAAAAACGAGTATAAGATTGGATATTTAACAGAAAAAATATAAAAATAAGAGAATACCTCTGAAGGAGGAGTAGAGGTCGTGGTGCTCGATATTAGAAGAGTTGCTGATGACGATCCAGCTGCAGTTCTCACATCCTGATAGTTATATGTTAATATAGTGTGCATCGACAGAAAAACAAAGTAAGCAAGATTATTACCTTAAAAACCTTGATTAGGCTTGAAGCAGCAGCCATTGGAGTGGCCCTGGATGTTGCTAGTCTTGGTCTGGAGGTGATAGTTTTGGCGTGAGTCCTCTGGAAGGTTAAGGCCTCTAAGGTAGGGGCGTTGTAGCCAATTATTGAGACTGGAGAAATAGGGTGGAGGATGAAGGGTCTTCCACTTTTGCTTATTGATGAAACTGGATCATCGGCCTGTTTCAGGGAAGATTAGTTACCAATATACATATAAAAGGAGAGAGACGAAAGTTAAAAGGAACTTACTGCATCGTCAGGAACAGCATAGTCGAGATCGATCATGTGCCGATATGTATGAACGGATGTTGAAAACAACTGTTCTTTCCACTCTTGCCACCATTGCTTATATGACTCTGTGATGAAAGACACTGGTGACCAGGCGGAGAGATCAACATTTGAAATATCGGCATTAGGAGCAAGTCTTACTACTCTACTCCATTCAGTTCCAGTTGTAATAATTTCTCTGGGCTTAATCACATCGGCAAAGCATAGCTTGATTGGCAGTTGCCCAAAGGCTAATTGGCGAGACACTGCCGATGGATTGTAGAATTCATAAGTGATATGGGAATTCTTCCCGCTGCCAAATGTGTTTACTGGGATTGCTCTAGGGGTAATAATAGCCATCATAAGATCATTATCTTGGTTCAGATCACTATCGGCAAAATTGAAAAGAAGAGGGAACTTGTTATCCTCATCGATATATGGTACCCAAGCTCTGAGATCACGAGGGAGACCATGGTAGAAATTCTGAAAAAACCTGCCAATTTGATCTTCATTGGACTCTGTTCCAGGAAGGACGATTATGGCTTCGCCGAAGTTGAGAGGAGGGCGTGTTGCCGATTCATCATATCCAAGGATGTAATCTTCGGCGATCTCTCGTGGGAATTCTTGGGCAAAGAAATCCCATTGTAGACGCTTATGCATGTGAGCGTTTAACCACATATTGATGAACCACCACGGGCCTCCCAGATTGCCGATGGGTTCACCAAGTAGAAGCTTCTGAGACACTTGGTGGAGAAGGTGGTAAGTTGAGCTCAGGAGGTAACGGCCAAGTGGGAATCTGACACCATTGGCCAAGAGTTCCGCTGCTGGGAGGAAGGCGTTAGTTGGTCCTACCGATCGACCACAGAAGATAAACTTCTCCAGCCACATGTTCAGGAATATGGTGTGTTCCCTTTGATTGACAGTACCCGTTTTTTGGTACTCTTGGATGTATCCTGTCCAGCCGCCAATGTTGCGTGTATTTACTCTATACTCAGTTTTTCTGCCAAAAATATGGCCTTCATCGACAGTTGAGATATCCAAGCCGGTGAGCATATATACATCGGCAAGAGTATGGGCACATGGGCCATGACCGAACATGAAGGTATTTGTGGTATCTGACCAAAAATGAGCAGTAGCTATCATCATGGATTCATTCCTTTGCATATCAGCAATGGATAGCCTGATACATTGATCTATCTTCCGTTCTACCCAGAACACTTGCATTGATCTGTTTACTCTCAAGTACCAGTTTTTCCACCCTTTGGTAGGTTTGGGCCAAGATCGAAATGTATCTTTCCATAGATTCAAAGAGAAATTTTGAGCTTTGAAGGGAATACGATTAGCCTCTGCATTGATCAGGTCGGTTGGATCTGGATCACCTATTGGACCTAGGCAATGGAGAGGAGGTTGGTTGGAATAACCAGTGTGTTGCGTAGTTCCTGAGTTTGGAAGATCAAGAGAATGGAAGAAGTAGAAAAAATTCCAACTGTAAGAATTCGCAAGGGGCCAGAAGGGTCAAAGTAAAAGTAATAAAAAAACGAACCGCAGGGATGTTGAAGTTGACCGCCATTGTTTCGAGAAGGATGAGGGCACGAGTTGGAGGTTAGAAAATGACGATGGAAGGAGCTCTGGTAGGTTGAGGATGCGTAGTTAGGGTTGCCGCCGGAGAGAGAATGCCAAAGGTTGCAATTTGAAGGTAGAAGATGAGCAGTTCGGAGAAATCTATTTATAGGCCATTTGGGGTAGGGGTATTCTTGACTTATCTCTATGCCATACGCGGATGGATCGAGGTGGTTCAGATAGATATGGTAACTGTTCGCACGACAATCAAGGGATTGTACAGAAGATTTGATGGCATGGCAAGTAGTCATGACTTGAAGGATATTTTGATACAGGATCTTTCAGTTCTAAAATGGTGATGTTGCTGTGATAAGATCTTGCCGATGAATTATTATTTTGGTATCTCAACCGTAATTGAGGCAAAAAACAGTTGGAAAATGTGCGATATTTACTGAGATACATGGATTAGATCTAGATTTGATTAAATCTGGTAATAGATCATGTTATGCTTGGAGAATGGGTTGAAAAATAGGTAATAGCAGGCATTATCTGGAGTAAATTTCGGAGCATCAATATCTTATACTCCGAAATTGGGGGGCATGTGTTGACATCGTTTTTTAGCACGTGTTAAGATGGTCAGGAAGGGTTAATCAGCAGAGGAAAGATTATTGTGTAGATTGATAGCTGATGAAAATGAGTTTGCTTATGAGTGGTAGCGGCGTATGGGTTCAAATTGAAATGTTGCCAATAAGGTTAAGGGTATTATTGCCGATGCCGATGAAAGATGGTTTGAAGACTGCTGCCGATAAAACAGGGGATGTACCGATGGAAGGATCTTGAAAGCTGCTGCCGATGGAACAGGGATTGTGCCGATGGAATAGGGATTGTGCCGATAAGAAGGAGGTCGATGAGAATACCATCGTGACTGAGGCAGACTATGGAATAAGATAGGAGTTAATTTCTTTATATACGTTTATTAGAGTCTGAGTTGTATCAAAGTCATGTGTTTCCATAGATTTGGATTTAGTGTCCTAATCGTATTTGGTTACGTTTCTGTAGATCAGGATATAAATATAGGGTGAAGAGCAATGTAAAGAGAGATCAATCAATACATCAAAAACAGCTTTTATTCTTATTTACATCTACTTTCAACGACTTCGTCAATTTGCATATTTTTCTTTTTTACGAGTTCTCATCGATTCGGCGAGTTGCATTGCTCCAGTGCAATCTTCGGCGATCCTCGAGTTCCGCGTGAGTACCTCTTGGCCGTGACTTCCGGGCGTATCGCTGTTGTCAGGACCAAAGTGCTCGTATCTTCATCCTTGTCGATTAACAGGTCAAATCGACTGGCACGCTTTGGATATCGATTTCGGGTATTAGCCCTTTGTGTTTGCAGATCTACTTTTGCATCAACATAACGATTACAACATACGTCTGGAACAGATGAAATATTTTGAACAAACCTCTGAAACACTTGCAACATGCCTCTGAAACACATGCAACATTTGCAACATGTGCAACATCCCCGATCTACTTTTGCAACATCCATATAAAACAATTACAACATACCTCTGAAATGTCTGAAACACTTGAAACATATGCCTGCAACATGCGCTTTTATCGCAACATTTTCTTGTTGAGGTCGCGCATCACGGCGGCCATGGCGTCGACAGCGGCCACGACCTTCTCATGGGAAATGGCGGCGTCAGCAGCACCCAGAGCACCTCCAGTGCGCGTGGGGAACGAGGCACGGTGCGCAGCATCCGGGGCGCCGCGCGCAGCGAGCTGGAGCGAGCGTGGCGAGGGATGGAGCAGCACGAGATGGAGCGCATTGCTGGATCGGGGAGCCGCGCGGCGCGAGATGGGGTGTGTGACGGGAAGACGACAGCAGCGAGCGCACGACACAAAGCAGCACATTGGGCGAGAGCAATGGGATGATATTTTTGAGAGATGAGATGGGAGACGCAGAGAGTAAGTAGACTTGTTGGGCTGGTACACGCAGGCCCAGGAAGCGGCGTCCGAACGGATGGACGTCCGCTCCTAAGCATTACTGTTGTTTAATTTCGGTGATTGCTGATTGGGGTTGCGACCAAAGGCTCAGCCCATGCTTGGCCCAAACTCGCGAATATTCCAGCATGGGCGGAATGGACTGAATCAAACACGTCCTCATAACACACAGGTCACCAAAATCATGATTTTTTTCTCAAAAAAAAAATAACCAAAATCATGAATGAATGCCTTCTGGTAAACTGGATTTGGGAAATCATGCAGAAACTAGAGAGCACCTAATTTAAAAATAGTGAAAGCAAAGTATATGCCCAATGGTCAATTTTTCAACTCTCAAATCAGGAGGGGGGGGGGGGGGGGGGGGGGGCGGGCTCATCTCAGTTCTAGCAAAGACTTCACAAGGTTAAACATCTTTTTAAATGAGGAGCTGAATTCTGTGTGGGGAATGGATGGAAAACGTTGTTCTGGAATGATGTTTGGTTACATAAAGATCCCCTTGAAGATTATGTACAAGGATCTCTTTGACATTTGCTCCAACCCAAGCAGAAGGGTGGCTGAATATGTTGAGGATGATTATGTAGAGGATCCCTCTCGAGTTCTACCCTCTGGTTGTCTGGCAGTGGCAGGACCTGTTGAGTGAACTGAATAGCTATAACATCTCTGAAAGTCAACCTGACAGAGTAACTTTAGGCTTTGGAAAAGAATGGCATCTTTCCCACTAAATCCCTATATTGATTCTTGACTACTAGAGGTGTTTTCAAATAGAATTGCAAACACCGTGTGGAGGTGCAAACTACCTTTAAAGATCAAATTCTTTCTTTGGCAGATGATTAACAACAAACTCCAAGCAGCATAAGAGGCTGGAAAGGAGATGAAAATTGCATCATATGTAGAGTTCCTGAAACCATAAAGCACATTTTCTTCCAATGCCACACTTTGCATGGTGCATCTTTCGAGAGACATTTGGATGGTCCAGTGCCCCTCGATCTAGAAAGGACCTGTTTGAGAACAGGATTCCAAACAAGCTACCTTTTTTGCATATTCATTGTTGCAGGTCTAGCTTGGGCTATTTGGAAAAAACAGAAATAAGATGGCGATTGGCAAGAAGTTCCCTAGTAATCCAACTGATATTATGTATATTGCAATGTCAATTCTGCAGAAGTGGCGTCCTCTACTGAAGGAGAAGGATCAAGTAAGGTGACTGCTACCAATAACAGGATCATCCGATGGCTACTACTCTGCTCTCTGACAGTCTACGATATGTTATATAGGATAGCCTGTTCTGCTCAAAAGACGTTTATTTCCTTCTTGGTTTGTTTTGGCGCTGGTATCCCCAGCTGAATTCTGTAAACCCATATTGCTTTCTGAAAAGCAGAGTGATTCTCTGTTCAAACAAAAAAAAACGCAGGTGTAAAGTTGATCACTCTATATATCTACATACAGCTGCAGTTTCGTACACGAGACATACATCTACAAACATATGCAGATGCATACACTATACACACAGGTGCAAGAACCTCTCAAATAATCAAATCAAAGGGCGTCCAAAAAGCTTCACTTAAGCGGCTTCCTGCTGCTGCTACTCTTCACTCGCACCACCGCTGCTGGCATTAGCAGTCATGGCACCACCATCATCGCTTGGCAACTCTCCACCAGGTGCTTCGGGGGCACCGTTCATGTGCTCTGTTGTCGCCATGGCAGACTCCGATGGTCTCGGAACATCAGTACTCAGGCGCCCATCGCCCGGCTGCTGCCTTGGAACCGACCTGACCTGCCGGATGGCTGCTGCAGCCTCTGGCATGATGACGCCTGGTGGCTGCGGGGGAACCCAGCGGCGCTGGAATTCTGCCGCAACCGCTGCTGGGTCATCCATGGCATTGCCAGCATGGTGATTAGAAGAACCCCCTTGGTAGCTGCCCCGTGTGCCAGCACCCAATCGCTCGTTGCTTGTCTGTGGCTGGAATCCATACCCACCGGACCTCTGCACTCGCTGCTGGAATCACAAAATGTCACATGATTCAGTGCAACTTGTCACCAAATTAGTTTATTCAACGCTGCTGTAAGGCAACAAGCAAGTTATAGCTATGGTGGACAAGGTGGTGTATGATACTCAAACACAAATGTGATAATCAAAATTAACTACTACAGCATGGCCCACATGATTGCCTACCTCAGAGTAGGATCCTGAAAATGGTCCATAAGAAGGTTCAGCAGCTAATGGCATGAATGAATTCCTCCCTGTTCAAGATAAACCATGACTCTATGAGTGAAGTAACTGTGACAGGCAACATTTGGTCAGGAGCTAACAACTGTGCTTTGGCAGGATTGTAGTGAGTTTGGTAGCTCAACACAGTCCTTACCTGGGTCAAAACTGTTGTTTGGTGGCGTTGCATACATATTAGTTTGCTACAAATAGAAACACTGTATGAGAGATAAGAAAATAATATAATTTGGAGAATACTGCTGGGAAGGATTGGAAACTGCAAGTCATACCTGAAAAGCTCTCCCTTGATAGTCAATTGTCCCTACACAGAGAAATAATAATAGTAATGTGGTGAGAGCCGTGCTAATGCAAATAGTTGTTACTTAATACCTCAACGCTAAACCTAGAGTTTTAAGTACTCTATATGTAGATGGTTCAAAACTACAAACGACTGAGATCAGAATAACCACCAGATCAAAAATTCACAGCATATCGTGCCCTATATTTCTAATATAAGGAAACTATCTCTGCAGTTCAGTATGATGAGTCAATTATTAAGTTTGATGCTGACCATTCCATGGCGCAGGCTGAACGTGCTCTTCCAATTGGTTGCGCCGTGAAAACTGATTCTCCCTGATATGATTTAAGGTATCATTCAATGATTTAAACACATTTGCTTGTGACTCAAATGCTTCTGTTAACTTCATAAGCACCTTCCTATCTGTAAAAAGTTGAGTTAAATCATTAAGGTAACAAAATACAAAAAATAATGGCTACTGTGCTGTCAAATATGATAAATTAGCAAAAACAAATTCTGAAACCTTCATCTTTTGAAGCAAGCACTTCTTGGTTTGTTCTAGCAATATCAGAAAAGGCTGATGTAGAAACTTTTATGACTTCCCTAATTTCTTCACAAAGTTTGGAAGCAAGTTCATCATTTGCATTTTCATCTCCTTCAGCAATGACTCTACGGGTCCAAGATTTTAGACTAGGGATGAACAATTTCTGAGAAAAATATTCATGGAAATAAGTTCAGCATCGGACATAATTTTCAAAAAAAAAAGTTTAGACCTTCACAGAATCACCAGATGTACCTTGAGGGTTATGGCAGCACTAGCCCCTAATCCAAGAAAAAGACCTGCACCAAGGAGTGCGTTGACCCAGCTAAACTGCGCATTTGTATGTGGGGCAATAGGTCCAGCAGTGGCTGTGGTAGTAGCTGCTTGTGGTTGAACTTCTGTATAAGGCTGCAGCGCAACAGATTGACTGGGATTGTTTGCTGAAGGAATAAAAGAAAACAAGACAGTTACTAAGGACAGAATACATCTTCAGTCTATGGTAAAACTCGCAGCACAAACTTCAAGTGCTTTGTATGAACTATCATCATCATCATCAACAACAACAACAACATAAAAGCCTTTTAGTTCCAACTACCAAGTAAGCTGGTTAGGGTAGAGTTGAAACCAACATGAGTCACCAACAAAAGGGGAAAAGAAAGAAAGAAATATATACAAAAGGCGTCACTAATAGTGATAATATTAGGGGATCTACTAAAGACTGTTTGTGGTATGTGAATAGCTGATTTCCATGCACTCCTATCCAAGGACAATTCCATCCTTGAAAAGGAAAAGGAAAATCATAGCTCGATCAACCTATAGATACATCAAGTATTTGAAATAAGTTAGTCGCTCATTGGAGAAAGAAAAATAAGTTGATCATTAGTGCTATACATGACATAAGCAACTGCAACCGAGGAAATGAAGAAGGTTGCAGTTGCTCTTATGTCTTGCATAGAACTTGTTAAACTGTGAAAGTATCTTCATCAAGCAGAAATAGTTACTAGAATGTTCACTAGTGTTATTTGTTTGTCAGTTATCCTGCCAAACCTTAGAAAACAGGAAGTAAATCTTCCTTGTTCAGGTGAAAAAAATGTGCAAATCAAGCTTCGATAGGATTTCTTATAATTTGGATCAGCTATTTTGCAATCAATTTAACAATAATAGTATCCTGATAACTGGGGCTGGCCATAATCAGAAGATCCTAATAATAAAAATCAGAAAGAAATAAGATAAAGATAATGTCTAAAAAATGAGATGGTATCACAGTAATCCACACCATATCTAGAACGACAGGCTACCTTGTTGCATACCAACAGCTGCAGCATCAGTTCCATTTGGCTTAGGGTCCTATAAGGCATTAAGCTAGTTCAGAAACACTTTCATCTAGGGCAAACAGTAGGGGTAGCAGGAAAATAAAATCTTACAGGAACCCTTCGAAAGGCCTCATCAATTTCTTCACTTGTAAGGCCTTTCTTTTCTAGGAAGGAACGCCTGTGAAATACTGGAGAACCCTTCACTCTCGGATGTGAAAGAAACTTCACAGCATTCTGTATGTAATCCTCCCTCATCAGCTGTGGAGCTTGAATTACAAGATCATCGAAGGATTCATTCCCACCAGAACCACCTGCAGAGTCAGAAAATCAGAATGTACCATTTTGTTTTGAGATCAGGGGAAGCGTAAGCATAGTGAGTCGTTAATAAGAGAACAAGACAAACCCGCAGAACTACCATTTTGTCCACAGCACAGTGTTAGAGGGATAATCTATACACTAGCCTGAACTCTGCGCCCATACATAACACATTTCCAGAAAGCTGCTTACAAATTTCAAACATGAATTAAGTTTTGTCCCACCCACCACTTACATCTCTTGAATTTTGTTTAAGACCACAAAACACGCTAGTTCCAGTTTGGTTTGAAACCTTTTTGCAATCTAATTTCCAACCTTGCCCAGTGCCAACAACCTGCAGCTATTAGGCTGTGTCCACAAAAGGGCGCGCCTTTATCAATCGCCTGGTGCAAGAAGCTAGAGCATCCATTTTGTAGCTTATACTCTTGAAACTTATGAGCCAGATAAGCGGCATCAATCATTCATTAACCAAGTAAAGAGCCCTGATGACTAGCAAAGAACTCTCACAGGACCAATAAGCACGAAGATATATCCTCGAATAGCTCAGAAATCCACTTCGATGTACACCAATTCGACGAATTGGACGAATCCCTAGTCTCCTACTCCTTCCAGCCGGCAGCCACAGGACCCCCATCGACGGCACAGGCACCAAAGCCTCGCCGCCGCTAATACTCGACGGGGATCTCCTTATAATTCGCGCCAAAGTGTTACCGATGAATTTAACCAGGAATAAATCAACCCGGCGCCAGAGTCGCCACGCAAGAAAGGCCACAGCCTGGCGCAAGAATCGCACGGAGAAAAGATCTGAAGGTGTTTTACACAATTGATGAGAAAGGAAAAGAGTCTGACCCTGCGGCGCGGAGCTGGGAGACTGCTCCGCCATCGGAGAACCTCACAGCGTAGATGGACGAACAAGGGAACTCTCGAGTCTGGACCTGAGGGACACGGAGTCGGACGACGACGACGCGCTAGAGTATGACCGTGCGTATGTCAGGTCAATCTTGTGATGATGTGTGTTGATCGCATGTCTTTTATCTTCTGGTTTTCTTTCAGAAAAAAAAACTTCTGGTGCCTAGTACTACTTTCCATGTATTTTCTTTCTTTTTTTCAGAAAAGAAAATAAAAAATGTGGAATCATGCTTTTGATGTTCCAATGCCTTGTATTCTTGTGTTGCCATCTGGATTCTCAACAACCTTGCAACACTAGTATCGGTATTACGATTATGGAGAAAAATAAATTAAACTGTCAATTGTTTTATAAAATGCGGCTAGGTCGTTAGACAAAAATAATATATTTATATATTGTATAATAGTAATAATAATATATAAATATGTGTAACAATTTTTTTGTGCGTCTAGACCACATAGAGCTCAACTTAAGTTTACCTTTGTCATTTGCAGGGTGGAACCAGCAAATGAGTAAAGTAGTGGCTCTTTCTTTTTCTACCTTCATTTCTTCTTCCTATCTCTTTCTCTCATTTATTCTTTCCTCTTTCTCAAAAAAATGGGGAGGCACTAAGAGGAGAGGCTCCATTGTGGTGCGATAGGAGGGGCTCTAACCCTCTACCCTACTGTTGGATCTGCTTCTGACAGTCTCGTTGATCCAAATTCAATACGCCCTACTTTCATCTTTAACCTCTTATCTTTCCTTGTTCATGGGCTACGGCAAAGGAAAACGGTAACGTTGACTAATCTATTTTTTATATCAACATTTGTGATTGTAGAATTCATTAAGTTTGTGAAAGAAGATGAAGTGTGTTTTCCAAGTCTACGGAGCGAAGGAATCAGATTTGTATAAATGTTCACGTATGTGTTGCGCTTGTATAGTAGCATAGTGCCTTGAATGAGGCAATATGTGTTGCACTTGTATGGATGGCATAGTGCCCTGAACGAGGCAAAGGTCATGGTACCGTCGGTTAAACAAGGATGAAATTGCGGCTTCATCTGACAAAAAGCTCATGCACCAACCGGAGACGCATTGTAGCAAGCTAAGATGCATTCTAGCGAGCGAGGGACTATGAACATGTATGTTCCCACCGGTGAAATAAACCAGTAGAGGGAGAGGAGTAATAGCTTGCGATGTGAATTTTAGTAGCTCTAAAAGTTTGTGCCCATATAGACTGACCTTTATGGCCGAAGCCAACAAGGTAGTGATCTGCGCTGATGAAGCTCTTAGGGTGTGTTCACTTCGCGAAAAGTAGGTGAAAAGTTACTGTAGCATCTTTCGTTGTTATTTGGCAAAATTTGTCCAATCATGGACTAACTAGGCTCAAAAGATTCGTCCCGATATTTACAGACAAACTATGCAATTAGTTATCTTTTTTACCTACATTTAATGCTCCATGCATGCGTCGAAAGATTTGATGTGATGGGTGGAAGAGAAAATATTTTGGGTTGGGATGGGGAAGTGAACAAGGCCTTAGAAGTAAAGAGGAAACAAAGGAGACTCTGGGTATAAGGAATTTATCTTGGGATCTAGCTACTAGACTGGATGGTCACGCCTAGGCGTGTCCAAAAATCTTTCAGCCAATGGCTCAAGTAACCTTCTTTCAAATTAAATTTCAAACTTAGTTGTAGAAAACCTTATTTGGATATTGTAAATTGTTTTTTTGGTAAATTCTATAATGATATTATATTTTCGAACTAGTTGTTGAGATGTTTGTAAGATCTTATTAGTATATTACAAAGTGTTTTTGGTAATTCTATAATGATGTCATATATTAGAATGTACTGGTAAAGATGCCCGTGCGACGGGAGAAAAAAACAACATCTCTATGTCAATGGACTTGATTCAACTCAGATGATCACCCCGCCTTCCTCCATATCTCACCTTCCACCGTTGATATAGGGATCCATACATTATTAATTGTTAGATTTCACCGGTAGCAGATGAGTTCTCTATGATTCAGTCAACATTAGTTTTATTGTTCGGTAGGAGTGTAGGTGTTAGATCGCAAAGTACGTGTGCACATGCTACCGGCTTGGTCCATGGGCCATGGACCTGCGGTGTGCAATCCACCAGACTAAGTCCATGATGAAGATGTATTGGGATGATTAAATCTCGACCTCAAATCTGGTGATGAGTATTCGGATGGTATATCTAGATTTATTTTTTCTAAGAAAAACGTCGTATATCATGTATTGATGACAGCATAGTGATGTCATCAAGCCGAGCATGTTATTTGGCGGAGCAAAAGAGAGCAAGGCGCCACGGGCACCGTGGCTCGGTCGGCGATCGGCACATGCGGCAAGGTGTTCGCCCGTGTGCGGGAGTGGTGCAGGAGCACCTACCTCCCTCTCAGCACTATTGTAGACAGCTCGGCCGAGCAGCCGACACCGAGGCTATGTGCAGCGGTGTACGGAAATTTTGGGGAAAGCTCCAAATCGAAGCAAACAATCTTCTCAATCGTACGCCTTGGCCTTTATCTCTTTCTCTATGCTGCCCTTCGTCTCGCATCCTCTCATGTGCGCTCGACGGTGCCAGCCATCTGCGCTCCAACGCAGACAGTGCTCGGGCCGCTTTCTCCACAGCTTCGGACTACCTGCGCTCCGACGCTCTTTCTGCCTTTGTGATCCGAGCGACGGCGGCTCCACGATTTGAGTGATGATGTCGGCTCTGCTCGTTGAAACCAAATCAGATTTTGATTCGCCAACCGGATGATGAAGGGTCGGCGAAGCCATGAACGACGGCCACCGCGGCGACGCCAGCTTCTTGGCCGAGGCAGCTCTGTGCTCAACCGTGTCTGTGACTCGACGCTGCCTCGCTGTCGTGGCCCGCATTTGTGACTCCACGGCGCCTCGCCGTCGCGGCCTGTGCTCGTGATTGGACGCCGCCTCACCGTTGCTGCCCCACCCCCCCCCCCCCCCCCGCTTTTCACTCCATGGTGACTCATCGTCGCGGCCTGAGCTCGCGACTCGACGCCGTCTCGCCGTCGCTGCCCCACGCCCCTGCTCGTGACTCCACAGCGCCTCGCAGTCACTGCCCGCGCTCGCGACTCGATGCCACCTCGCTGTCGTTGTCCCGAGCACCTGCCTCGACCTTCCTCCCTTGGCCTTGACTCGGCCTTATTGACACCCTGTTCACTTGGCTGAAAAGTCATAGCTGAAAGTATTGTTCGCTGATTTATTGTGAGAGAAAAACGCATAGAGTACGGTTTATAAGACAAGCGAACATGGCCTGATTCGATGGGGATCGAGATGATTTGGGTGCGAAGTCGGTTGTTTATAGGAGGATGAGTCATGGCGAGAATGGATTCCATATTGGTTTCTATATCTAGCCGAGTTCTTGACGGATATGAGACAAACGATCCTATAGCGTAGGGAGGCCACACGAAAAAATATCTAGACCAAAAAAAGAAAAAAATCGAATTATATATATATATATATATATATATATATATATATATATATATATATATATATATATATATATATATATATATATATATATATATATATCTTATTGGGTATGGACTCTTTTTGCGCATGAGTATTGACTCTTTGATTAAACATAGACCATACACAACCCAATACGTTTTTGGAATCGGACTCTGTATCGCGCTACACAAGAACTATTCTAATTCGTATGAGCACGGGTTATATAGAAGTCCAGATAGAAGAAACCCTCAACTACCGGTAGTTAGGAGAAGGTGGACAAAAAATGGATGGACGAAAAAATAACCTGAAATTTTTCCTCTTTATTATTAGGTATATAGATATCTTACCACGGAGAGCTTTTTTAATTTCATTTTTTCGTTTTTTTTATTTTGCCTGTGCTTTTTTTGTTTCGGACCTGTCACCTGTTTTCTTTTTTTGTTTCGTTTTTCCTCTTCGGTGCTCGTCTGTTTTCTTTTTTCTTTCTGTTTTGCGTTTCATGCACTTGACTCATGTTCATAAAATAGACGTATTTGAGATTGAATCTTGGTTTAGGAGGAGTCTTATATCATACATATAATCTTGGTTTAGGAGGAGTCTTAAATCTTACATGTAGGTGGAAAAAAAATCTTGGCGAAAATTTTGCCTCTTTATTATTATAATAAATTATTATTATTATATTATTAAGAAGAAAAAGAAGAGAAGAGATATAGAATATTAATGAATTGTATGTTAAGTGAGACCACCAAAATGATACAAACTCTGCTGCTCAAAAGCCCACCTCGAATCCCTTTCAGAAAAAAAAGCCCACCCCGAATCCAAATTGAAATCTAAATTCACAGCCCACCGACCTCGTGCTGATTAACAAGTGCATTTTTATACAGTTTGGGAACATGGCTCAAAATGATTTTGACCTTTATTTTAATCAAAATTTTACAGTAATTGAAAAAATAATCACTCCATTCGGATAGATAATGGTTATAGAATAGATAGAACTAATTTAGAGAAACTTAAGTTAAGGACCGGAACATAAAATCTGTGAACTAGGAACTAGTTTTAAATTAAATTCCAAGACCATAATAGCACTTTCACGTCTCAGGATTTCTGGCATGGCCCGACCCACTCAAGCCCACTAACGATGGGAGGAGCCGAGGAGGCAGGCTGCCGAGCCCCCTACCGGCCAAGCGCTTGAGCTGTATGCCTCTAGTCGGTGGAGAGCTCCTGCAAACAGCCCTCCCCACAGATCAGTGCGGCTTTCTGACGTGCAACGGAGAGGAAAAGAGATATCCCACTAAAATGATTAAACTACTCTTAATTACCTTTAATTAACATTAGTTTATCTTCTCAGATCATACGGCTAAAAATAATTCCACGGAGAGAAACCTACCGTTCCTCCCAAGAACAGTAACAAATCTCTTAATTTTCAGAATACTCACACTATTTTGCGAAATCCTTTTGCCTTTTGGAGGGGACTTTTGTGGTTGAGCCAAAAGCGGACATATTACATTTGCTGATTTGCCTCTTATATATAAATACAAACTGTTTTCAGTTCAAGTTCTCTATTTATTGGTTCCTGACCGCTACCACATGGGTGACAGCACCACCATGACCTAGGCCGGTGAGGAAGACGCTGGATGCAAGGACGACGACAGACAGTAGAAGCCGAGCATAGGCGGTGGCGAAACAGGAGAAAGTCCATCCGAACAAACTCAAACATACTGTAGAAGACTAAGGACTACTACTATTAGAGGAGGTAGGGGGGCTGGCCCCACCTCCCTCTCGCCGCCGATGAGGATGTCGGACGGAGGGAGGGGGCCGGAAGCTGGGCAGCGCTGGGACTTCTCGTGAAGGCTTCGAACGGAAGGGAAAACGAACTCGCATCACACGGGTTGGTCACCGGAGGTAGTTGAGGGATTAACCATGCTCGCCATGAGTGGGATTCTAGACTCAAAGAATGAAATAAAAAATAAATAAAGAAGGAGAGTCATGAATCACCGATCCATTCATGTAGCCCCATTATTACGTATTGTCTCTCTTACATTGTTTTCTTGTGTATCAAAAATATTCTAAGACTTGTAGCATTTGCATCCTACTAGAATATTACACTTCCCACGGGTACACCCGTTGTCCTTGCAACAACGATTGCAGTCGCCTCGAACCAAGCACGTTCCGATGCAATACAATCCAGTATGGACGCACGACTCAACTTGAGCATTTGTCCCCAAATTCTCCTCTGCGTCACAGGCGTGTTAGTTTTTTGCTTTTTAGTTAGATGATTGATAGACATTTTAACAAACATGGGGAGCATATGACTTACGAGAGCTTATCAGTAAGATGGTAAGCATGAGGAGGAACATCGGGGAAAAAGTTTGTTGCCTCTTACTGCTGCCCATTTTCATCATCATGTTTCAATTTGGCAACTAAGATGGGTATGTTGACTGATGAGCAAGAGAGAGGCGGAACAAGTGTTTTGGTTACATATCGTATCTTTCCACTCTCTCCACCAATTTATAGGCCAACAATGCTTGACAAAAGGATTGTATAAAATGCTTGAATACGTCTATATACAATATATTGCATACAACAATGCCTACAAATTATCTAATCAAGCAGTAGCAGTCATTTAAGAGCATCTAATCTAGAAGTAGCTATTACTCCCTCCATCCCAAATTATAAGGCATTTCAAGAATCTTGGAGAGTCAAAGGATCTTAAGTTTGATCAAATTCATATGATAAGATAATAATATTTATGACACAAATTAAGTATCATTAGATTATTCATTAATTATATTTTCATAGTATACATATTTGATGTTATAAATTTTTGTATTTTTCTCTATAATTTTGGTCAAATTTAAGATGTTTGACTCTCCAAGATTCTCTGAGTGTCTTATAATTTCGAACGGAGGGAGTATTCATGTAACATCTATATGAGTTGCTATTATTTATGTAACATCTATATGAGTAGCTATTATTTATATACCTTCCTAAATTAGGTTGCCATTATTAGTTTTCTCATAGGAATAATCCTAGTCATTATTAGTTTATTTTCTGTCATTTAAGAGCATCCTAATCTAGAAGTAGCTATTATTCATGTAACATCTATATGAGTTGCTATTATTTATGTAACATATACCTTCATTAGGTTGCCATTATCAGTTTTCTCATAGGAATACTCCTAGTTATTATTAGTATATTTTCGCATATCACACGGCTGAAAAATTCCAGAGAGAGAAACCCACCATTCCTCCCAAGCACAGTAACAAATCTCTTATTTTAAATTCTTTTATTTTCAGAATACTCACTATTTTGCCAAATCTTTTTGCCTTTTGGAGGGGACTTTTGTGGTTGAGCCGAAGACGGACATATTACATTTGCTGATTTGCCTCTTAATATATACAAACTGTTTTCAGTCCCAAGTTTTCCATTTCAGAAACAAACACCAATCGATTCATACTTTACTGCCTGCCCACGCATTTGCAGTGGGTATGATAGCAGCTGAAAGTAAGAAGCACAAACACAATTGAGGAAGAGCTAAATTATATTACATTTACTGAGGCTTTCATGTTTTCCATCACCAAAAGCAAATGGCATCCATAGATAATAACCGGAAGCTGCCTGCCCGCCTGCCTGTCATCTCTACATTACTCAAGGCATCAATGACGGAAATAATTTACCACCGCCAAGGAGAAAAAGAGAGCAGACACTAACTCATAGCCACCAACAAGGAGAAAAAGAGAGCAGAAACTAACCATAGCATGCTAATGCCGCATAATAGAGGGCCGGCGCGCGCATATAGAAAACAAAGAAAGTCAAAAGTGGGTGCATATTGTACACGGCATCGATAAGGCAAATATCCCAGCCTCATACTTTTAGTGATGCAGACCTTCGCATGGAGCGAGGGAAGCACCGGAGAAGGCTCTGATGATGGTGGTGATGGTGGCTGTGGTGCGGAGGTGGTATATATGACAAGAAGAATGACGGATCCTCATCGAGGGCTTCTTTGTAGCTCTCGAGGATCGCCACGATGTCGTCAAACTGAGGTCTTTTGTCAGGGTTGGTCGCCCAGCACTGCATGATCAGGTGACTTATTGCCACGGGGCATGAAGCAGGCAGTGGCGGCCTTGCATTCTGCACAAGGTTTACTAGTTATTAGAAGAGAGGCTGATAGATGAATCTCAACGTTATGCAAAAGATCTTTCATGTGCATATGTGAACACATGGAGATAAACATCGCGGTGGTGTATCAAGAACCATACCTTCAGGGCAACAGCGACAGCAGCCTGCTCTGGAGTCATGTCGCTGAACGGAACCAAAGCGGTCAAAATCTCCCACATGACGATTCCAAAGCTGTACACATCCACTTTCCTAGTATGATGTTTCTCTTTGATCATTTCTGGAGCCATCCACCTGTAGGTTCCTGTAAACCCCTTGCCACTTCCACACTGTGATTCCAAGCATGAAATCCCGAAATCTGCCACTTTGACTGACATATCTTCTCCCAGAAGTATGTTCTCTGATTTCAGGTCTCTATGAAGTATACCCTGGGAGTGTAGGTAACTCATTCCACGAGCGATATCTAAAGCTAATTTCAGCACTAGTTTGTGGGGAACTGAATGAGGTTCCTGCTGATGTAGATATTTCCTAAGGGAGCCCCCAGCCATGAACTCGGTGATGATGCAGAATACTGGTGGTTTCTTGCATGCTGCAACAAACTGCAAAATTTAAGATATTAAGTGGTATTCCATATCAAGTGGAGTTTAACAAAATGAGCACACACGATTGACTAGCTCAAGATGCAATATAAGACAGTATAAAACAGTTAATAAGTTATCATATGCAGGCATGTCACTTGAGCTAATATAAGCAAATGTATTTTCATGATATGTTCACTGAGAAGAAGGTTCTTGCCGAGATTTGCCAGACATTGGGAAAAAAAAATGGAATTGCAACTTGCATAAATATCATTCGAATTCCGAAGCTTACTCAGTTATGTTGGTTCCGTAAAGCAACCTTTTTCCATGTGACTTCTAGGTGTCAAGTGAAAAAAGGCAGGCACTTTGTAAAGCAAAAAGTTAGACTGATGTTTACTTGTACATGAACTATCCCTCTCTGCGTCAATTCTCCGTTATTTATTGGTAGCAAGATGTGCTTTTTTCTCCAAGAGCATCCAACTAAGCTTGGATGTTAATGTTATCCATGGTCCACCTTCTATTTCATGAAGACACCATCATTTTCATAACTTGCCAGCCAAGCATCTAATGCCATCACCTATGGTGCGGTGCAGTAGATAGCATGATTGATCAAGCAAGGATGGCAATCTCAGTATAACCATTGGCCCAGGATCTCTTCACCCAACATCTTCACAATGAAGCCAATACACATCCTTCCAGCAAAAAGGTGCCTTAGACAGTGATTGAACTAATCAAATTAATCTAAATAATTAGTTTTTTGTAGCACTAGTGTATAAAAATATTCAGTTATTCCAACATCAACGCTATTGCATAAAGATAAATCCCTCTCACCAGCTAAATCAACGTTTTCCATCAAACAACTTCTATAATTGAAGCAGCGCTTACAGAGATTTCGATGTAGTTAACTATTCACATGTACTGATGCAAGATTCCACTAAATAGTAGAACAGATAGTGCGACTAGAAAAACATTCAGAAACAAATTGACATCATTTTACAAAGTACAAAGTGCTATTACCAACTAACCGCACTACTTATGGATAGAAAAGGGTTGGTTACAAAAGATGAAAAAAGGCATAGTCGAGAAGATTTGTCTTTTCCTGAACAATCCTACATCAAATTGTATATACTTGTCAACAATTTCACTATCCCAAATATCAATTTCATACTGTCCATAGAAAAAGTTGCCTCCCAGTTTGTCAGGTTACGGTGTAGGTAAGCACAAATGGCCTCACTCCACAACTATCTTATCTTCACCCCTGTCCATCCAATCCAAGCAAAGCATAAAGGTTTTCACTTTAATGTGAAGATCAGTTAGCCTAACAACTCCTACAGCCTACTGCACGGATATAAAGGACCAACAAAGGAACAATGACGTGGGACGGGCAATTTCAACTGAAAAACGTGTTCAAACAAATAAAAATTCAGCACTTCATACAGAGATCAAACCAAGAACACAAGTATCTTGCAAACACATATACGCCGGACTTTTCCTCCTTTTTTTCGTTTGATCAATTCAGTTTCTAAATCAAGGATTCTTATAAACAGAGATTACCGAGTACCATGCAGTGGTTAGGAGGCAGATCCTCCACCGACAGCTCAAGAAATGAACATCTGGGACAGGGATTCAGTGCAGACATAGATTTATTTAGGCTGGACTGGACGAAATGCACAAGCAATTGTTCCATGCCTTGGGTTAAGAGTTGCCACAAGATTCCCACTTATCCGAGGCAGAGTTCATTACACTGGTGGCACAGGCAAAAGGATATGACCCAGAATACTAAGATGGTCATCTCATACTCAACTAACTCCATGTCAAGAATAATTGTGCGGTAAAGTACAATTTTAAAAAAAATAAAATATGAAAAGAAACAAAGAAATGAGTTCATACCGAGATGATGTTTGGATGGTGGAGGCGAAGGAGGAGCGCAACCTCGGAGGCGAACTGGCGCTCTAGCTCAGCGGCGAGTGCGGCGTCCTCCTCGGGCTGGCTGACCATCTTGATGGCCACCTCGCGGCCGGCGTACCTGCCGGAGTAGACGCGGCTGTGCCGGCCTGACGCAAACTTGCCCCGGATCTCCAGCTTGGACAGGTCGGCGCTCCACAGCTCCTCGCCGCCGCCCCGGATCCTGGCGCCCGGCGGCGCCACGAGGTACTTGGACCACGACACTGCCTTCTTGTACTCGCCCAGCGACAGCCGCCGCTCCAGCCGCTTCCCCGGCCCGCCACCATTGCCGCCGCCGCTCTGCTTGAAGCACTGCAGGCTCTTCATGTGCCCCCAAGATCGTAGCTTTCTGGAGTGGAGAGTTTGGATGGATCTTTGGTTGAAGCAATGCGAACGAACCGAAGCGTCTGTGCAGACTTTATGGCAGACTCTCCGGTTCGTGGAGATTGGTAACAGAAATCTCGCACGTCGTGAAAGCCTCGTAATAAAGTCCGAACTTTATGGCAGCACCGGTAGAGGTGGATTTGGGCTGGGAAAAGATTGGATTTCTGGTAGAGCAGGGATATGTCATATGTTGGATTGATTTGTGGTGCCTCTCACTATCTGGAGCTGTACTTGCTCAGAGCGCCATGAGACGGAGAGATTCAATTCCGAAAGAAGATTACGCATGGGGCTGCAAATGGAGGAAGAGGAAGATGCAAAGCAGATCGTTGCGGTCGGGGCGGGGACAGAGGAAGAGCGATGGATGGGCTTGCTTGGAGTTTGTTTTCGAGTGGAGAGAGAGAGAGAGAGTAACATGCGTTGCAATTCAAGGAGTTTTGTTGAGAGAGAGAAAAGACAGTGACCTTCAGCTGAGGGCCTGTTTAGATACCAAAAAGAGCCAAAATTTTTTGCATAGTAACTGTCACATCGAATCTTTGGACGTATGCATGGAGCATTAAATGTAGGTAAAAAAATAACTAATTGCACAGTTTATCTGTAAATGTCGAGATTAATCTTTTAAGCCTAGTTAGTCCATGGTTAGACAAATTTTGCCAAATAACAACGAAAAGTGCTACAGAAACTTTTCCTCAAAAATTTTCACATCTAAACACGCCCTGAGGCTGAAATTGCCGTACTGCCACTACCGAACCGGCTGGAGGCTGCAATTGCGAGAAGCTGGGAGTGGGAGCCTCGGATGATTATCCTGTTACGGTTTCTACTTGGGGTAGCAAAAACGTGATGAAGTACACATTTCCGTACGGACACAGGGCCAAACAAACGAAGGCCCCGTTTAGTTTCTAGAAAATTTTGCAAAACTTTTCAGATTACTCGTCACATCAAATCTTTGGACACATGTATGAAGCATTAAATATAGATAAAAAATAAAACTAATTACACAGTTCAGACGAAATGAACGAGACGAATTTTTAAGTCTAATTAGATCATGATTGGACATTAATTGCCAAATAACAACAAAAAATGCTACAGTGCCATTTTGCCAAAAATTTGGCAACTAAACCGGCCGAACTCCTCCAGTAGGATATCTGATCAGAGAGAGAAAATTGTCTCTCCTAACTTTTCTTTTACGAAAGTTTCTTCTTAGATTTGATTAGTTAGAGGTCTATTTGCTTGATTATAGTATAGCTCACTTGACCTCTTTGCAACGCAAGAATTTCAAAAAAAAAAACGTATAGAGATTTCACAAAAAATCAGTTTATTTTTCACACAAAAAACCGTAGAAATAGGAAAAAAATCTTGTATTCCAAAGAGAACTTAAAATGTATGGATTTTGATGTATATGGAAGTAGTCCATCCTTATTGTAATCTAACAAAATTATTCTCTAAATTAAAATACATACATTGTAGACTGATTTTGGAAATAGATCTTAGAGCATCTCCCAAAGTACCCCACGTCCCTTCCGCATCCATAGTTTTTTTTAGAAAAAAAAAGAAAAACTTATTTCGAAGAGTACTCTGTATCTCTTCCCCATCTTTTAGCACTCGCGAACCAGCCGCCTCCTCGCGTAAAATATGCGCATCGTAGTCGCGCACATCCAGACTTCCCCGCGCCGTCTCCTCCCCGCGCATCGTCTCCATCGCGACTCTTTCCCAGGCTGCATTCAGGATTGAGGAGTTGGCCTACGATGCCGAGGATAGCGTCGAACTCTACCGATTCCGCGTCAGGTGTCAGCCTGGCGGCCACTTTTTGGTCCGCTGGAAGCACCTCGTTGCGACAATTTATTCCCGCCATTGCCTGGCTCGGGGCATCAGGGCCCTCCGCGCAAGCCGCCGCCACCAACGAGCAACATGCTCGTTACGGTGTCAGCCTCAAGCCACTGCGCCAGCATCCTCGTTTATCAGCCTGTTCACTGGCGGCAGTGGTGGCATCAAGGAAGAGAACTCGATGAGGCCGCGTTACCCAAAATATTTCCTCTTCCACCCGTCACACTGAATCTTTGGACGCATGCATGAAATATTAAATGTAGGTAAAAAAATAATTAATTGCATAGTTTGTCTGTAAAGTTCGAAACGAATCTTTTGAGTCTAATTAATTCATGGTTGGATAAATTTTATCAAATAACAATGAAAAGTGCTATAGTAACTTTTCACCCAAATTTTCTCAACTAAACACAGCCTGAGTTGGTGGGTAAGATGGATGGCATTGATGATGACAGCCTGGCCGATAAGCTGGCTGAGCTTCTCAACGATAAGAGGTACGACTGAGCTTCTCAACAATTCCCCGCCATTGCCTGGCTGGGAGTTGGCGGCGACGGCAGGGAGGTCACTACGTGAGAGAAAGGGTTTGTCGCGACCGTGTCAAGTCCCGATAAAAAAACGCCAGAAAAAAATGTGGTGGACCCAAATTTAATTTTTTGGAAGCCATTTATTGAAAACTCTTACAGATGGCCTTTTTTTCCTCCCCATACTTTTTTGGGAGTTACAAAACTATATGTTCTAGGAAGAAAAATATAGGATACTCTTGGAGATGCGCTTCATATGAAAATAACGATCAACATCTATTTCCTTACCTGGGACTCTTTCTTCAAAGTTCTCCCTCGAGAAAAGAAAAATGCACCACCAATGAACAAATCTTTCCACATCGTTCAAATCACGGTCATCAAGCACCAGAGCAACATGGTAGGCCCGCCCAAAAATGGCTATCAGATTCTTTAATTAAACTATATAGTATAATGATGGTTGCATTTGTTTAGTCCTAAGAGAATCTCTCAGAGTCTTTTCTAAAGTTCACTCCCTAAATCATTACTTGAGAGTCATTTGCATAAAAATCGGTTTTTATATCTTTTCACTCTCCGACAATTTATATCTAAAGAGCAACTTCAATAGCTTGACTATTCTTGTTGTGGAGGCTATTTTAGAATTTGTATAACAACAAATAGACTCCAACAGATGTGCTATTTGACTTTGTAAACTAGGAAGCTAGCTATCCCTTGATTTTCGCTAGCCATATATACCCAACCACGGGCGCTAGCTATCTAACTTTGTAAAATAGCAAGGCTGTTGAGGACCTCTTCTTTTTTAACGAGTTTTCTATTTTCCAAAATGGCTAAACAATGGAATTTGGCTACTGATTTTAGCAAAGTTGTTAGAGTTGCTCTCCGTTTTCTATATTTGATAACCAATTAAAGAATATGTTGGAAGGTATTTTTTTCACAGAAATCTCTATTCCTAACCGGAAGGATATAGTCTCTTCAAGCTGCTCCAATGTCTTAATCAAATTACCTATTATTCTTCAGTTAGAAATAGGTTCCAACTCGGTACCCTAGTAGTTTATAGAGTGAAAAAAAAATCTTGGTCTCATCGTCCAGTGGCTATCATGAAAGAGCCATCCCGTAGGTTGTGTTCTCCGATCCTTTTCTGCCTCAGTGAGAGCAACGCAAGAAGACAGTTTGGAACTTGGAAGAAATGTAGAACCAGCAAACTTTTCCTGCCATCCAGTCATTTGAACCATACATTATCGCATATGGTATTATAACTGTTTTGTAAACATATCCCTTTTTATCTATCTCTAAAAAAAAGGGACTTGCTAAAATTCAGGTGCCTGAATTTTAGATTTTTTTCAGGCGACGGTTATTGCATATGTTTTATGTTAAAATTGCAGTTTTAGTTTGTTGCAATTTCTGTATACATAATCTGCAATTTTCAGATCCGATAATAAAAACTCATTAGACAAAATCACAAACTCGACAAAATTTTATCGTTGTTGGCACAAAGACAATTAACAATTTAAAATTATTTTTATAGGTAGACAAAGACAAAATTTCAATATACTACAACACAAGAACAATTAACAAATCACAACATACTATGTCTAAGAGACACCGCGAGGGCATGGTAAAACTACAGTACTCCACGGCTGCACGGCAGTACGAGCTGGAACTACATCACGGCCAGCAACGTGCCACAACGCTGATAGCAGAGTCACGTCTGGCTTTTTGGCAACGGAGAACGCACTGTTGATGGCCTGCCATCGCCTGAACGGACCCCAAAAAACCAGTCGACTGATACATAGGAATTGTGCTAAAAAATCATGCTTGTTAAACTTTCTTAAGTTTGATAAGTTTGTAAAAAATATTAGCAACATTTGTATCTCTAAATAATTTTGTATAAAATATATTCAATGATCTGTCTAATAATATTAAATATGTACTATAAAAATTAATATTTTTTATATATTTTGTTAAATTGAGTATGTTTGACTTCTCAACAAGTGATAACAACAGATAAAAAGAGACGAAACATAGATGGAGATAGAGTTGTCGTTGGATGTGAAAAAATAAATGATGACACGTACGTGTATGGATAAAATTCGTCTGGTGCTCCTAACTCTGTCATTTCCGAAAGGCCTCAGATTTACTTTCGTAGCTGTAAAATATATATTAGCCCATGTTTAGATCACCTCAAAATTCCAAGTTTTTTCACTCTCTCTCCATCACATCAATTTTTAGCCGCTTGCATGGAGTACTAAATGTAGGTAAAAAAATATCTAATTACACAGTTTAGTTCAAAATCACGAGATGAATCTTTTGAGCCTAGTTGGTCTACGATTGGACAATATTTGTCAAATAAGACGAAAGTGGTACTATTCATCAGGTTAAAAAAATCTTCAATCTAAACAAGGGCTTAGTCTAGAAAATGCATTAGAGACTCTGCTGGCATGGCATATGTCGTACCACCTTTTACCCTAAATTATAGATTAGACGTTTCTAAATATATAGCTTTTATTATAAATCTAGACAATATAATATATTTAAATAAATAATAAAATATGTATATATGAAAAAAACTAAAATAACTTATAAATTGGAACAGAGTAGTATATCTTTCGACAAATCCTCACTGGCAGCGGGTAGGGTTGCAGCTGTCCTACAGCTAGCTCCTAATAAAACCAAGTGCCACATACTGGCAGTGGCATGGCTTGAATGATGCCGACAGTGGCGCCCGGAGCCCAGATGTGCAGTGGCTACATTACACGAGTTCCTGCTAATAATACTAACAAAGCATGCACCCACTTGAATATAGAAAATCGTGGACACCTATAGTATCACTAGTGGCAGATGCGCGCCCTCGCGCGCGTTAGGTGGGCACAGGACAGATTCTGAAGTCAGAAAACATGTTATATATAGAGAGTGTAATATGAGCAATAAGATAGGTAGATATACATCCAGTGTACACCAAGGTAAACAACAATTAAAATTTCTGTAGGCATCCACGAACACTAATCGTTGAAACATTCTTGTGAGGAGAATTCTGTCGTCTATTAGTCTGTTATGCTCCAGCCATTGGTGACAAACAATTGATAAGCAGAACTGCGAAATACAATTGTCATGAATAATAAACAGAAATATTTACATGTCAATGTTAACGGCGCTAATGTGGTGTATGCTAAAGCAGCAGCGGCATTACTATGGAATTGAATGGAACAAAAAAAACATGCAATAGATTTAGGAAACAAAGGGGGAGATCACATGGAACTGAATGCATACCATTTTTACAGGAGCTGCAAAGGTTGAGTTGTTCATTTCATTTTGCACAGATATTCTTCTTTATCATTGATGGTTTGAACCTCTGTAATTTGTTGAAAAAAATTATAATTAGCAGGCACACGTATATGTAAAAAAAGAGATAGGAAACTAAATAGGGAATGAAAACAGAGGAAGCTCTGAATTTAGCCTTTGTACTTTGCGAGAATTTTGGAAGAAAATATGGGAGGGCCAAAAATCTAATATATTGACATAATTGAAGTGGGACAGAGTCTCGATATAGCAAACTATGATCAATATGTAGAGTCGAGTGCGGGTAAGGTAGCGTGCAAGATTAATGGAATAGGCATCAAAGTGAATTTGTAGCTATGAGTCTCATTAGGCACCATGAATATCTTTGAAATGCATGGAACTAATTCAAATTGCAAATAAAAAAGCAAAGAAGGATCTTATGAAGATTTTGGCCAAGCAGATGCGGATTGGCAGATGTTGGTCTCAGTATCCATGAATAGAAAAATATGTGAAAAGGTAAATACGAAATCTACCAGAATGCTGCAATGACTATAGATTAGTCATATGTTCAGTGTGAGCTTACAGGAAGATGATGCAGTGATGATTTGATGCTGAAGAAAATTCATTACATAGCCTACCAGGTGAGGTATTCTTTTTCTCATTTGAACAAACGGAGAAGAATGGTCAATGTAGAGCAGAGATAAAGATTTGTTGGTCTGTCATAAATTAGTTATATATTCAGTGTGAGCTTACAGGAAGATGATGCAGTGATGACTTGATGCTGAAGAAAATTCATTTCATAGCCTACCAGGTGAGGTATTCTTTTTCTCATTTGAACAAACGGAGAAGAATGGTCAATGTAGAGCAGAGATAAAGATTTGTTGGTCTGTCATTAGCCTATGGAGGGTACCTTTTTTTCACGTTCCTATAGAGCAGCAGGTATTTAACAATAGATAGATAATCAACCCGATTTTATGACTCAGGAAGGCAAACTTTTAAAATTGGCACCAATTCTCGTATTGAATGTTATATTTCCTAGCATGTCATACTATAGAACGTGTGGATATCAGATTCAGTTATTAGAAATGCTCCAAGTCGTTAACTCAGAAGCTAGAACACAAATGTGGAGAGAAAACAAACTGAATTGATAATGCAGTTGTGCAAGTGAATCTTTGATGCAACAAAATACTAAATGAATTGGAACATATGGATGAAAATCGAAAGGCTACTAATAGTTAAATGTCCACTATTTTTTAGTAGTATACATGGAATTCTGTAACACTCCGGTGTTAAGCAATGCATTTTTGCATGGCAATCATATTGCATAGCATTCATATCATTATAATCATGTATGATAATGGTATAATTCGATTAAAATAAAAGCTTAAACATGCTATATTTAATGGACTATAATAATATGATAATCACATTATATCAAAAGCCTTGTAACCATAATTCTTACATCACTTGGAACCCTAGTTCAAATTTTGGAGCTCAAATTTTGTCAAAAACTTGTTCAAAAATAATTATGAAAAATATTCAAAATTTTCCCCTAATTTAGCTTTTATTCTGTCATTCAAAATCTATCAAGAATTTTGAGTTGGCCCCTTAATCAAAGTTGTAGAGAATTTAATTTTTAGCAACTTTTATTTTTGGGCCAAATCCATAAAATGACTTCTTCTTGTTCAAAATGTGGTTTGAAGTTTGAAATGCATTTAAATTTGAAATTTGGAAAATCAAAAAAATCAGTTTCTCCTTAGCAGGCCGCCGCCTCCCGTTCGGCCCACGGCCAGATGCGGCCCGCGCCACCCGCGCGCGCGCGCCCGCACCGCCTCCGCCCCGGCCCGGCCCAGCCGGCCTCCTCCTTCCTCCGCTCGCCCGCACCCGCGCGCGTCGCTGCGCCACGCCGCGACCGCGGCAGAGGAGCACCGCCGCGTGGCGGCCCCGCGCCTGCATCACCCGCCGCGCGTCAGCCGCGGCCTGCCACTGCGCCCACGCGCTCGCCTACACCTGCTGAGGCCCGCGCACTCGCTCGCTCGCGCCCGCACTTCCTCTCCTCCCCTCCCGAGCCGAGAGCTCGAGCTCCGCCCTCGCCGCGACCGCCGCTCCGCCGGCGTGAAGCTCCCGCACCGCCGCGCCATTTTCCGATTGCCCGCGCCCGCAGCTCCGCCTCGCCTTCCCTCGGCTCACGCTCGCGTTTGCGCCGCCTTCCGAGCTCTAGGTGAGCTTCTCCACGCCTCGCCACCGACGGCCATGGCGCCACCGCGCGCGGCCTCCCGTCGAGGCGGCTCCCCGCTACCCCTCTCACCTCCCTAGCTCCAAAAATGGATTCGCCACTTCATCGCGGTTCTCACGCGCTCCTTGCCCCGCCTGCTCGCGACCGGAGATGGCCGGTCGGCCGCAGCCGCCGCCGCGACGTCGAGCGCGCGGACGCCGGCGACCGCGCTCGGCTCCTCGCGGAGGACAAGGCCGTGCCTCTGGGCCGCGCCCCGAGCGGGCCGGCTCGGCGGTTCTCCCGCGCACGTGAAACAGGCCGGAAACGGCCACGGGCCGACTGTTGATCTCGGGCCGGCCCAATCTCTTTAACAGAAAAACAAATTTCTATTTCTTTTATTATTCTTGATGAAAAACACTTTGGAAAATGATTTCTTGGTCATTTTAGCTCCAAAATTGGTGAAATAAATTTCTATGTACTCATTTGAATCAGATCTACAATATAAAAATGTTGCATGTCATATTTGATGTACTTTTCTGTAGTGTTTTATTTAATCCTTGAAATTGGTGTTTTCTTGAAAAATTGATAAGAAAATGTAGAAAAATCAGAAAATTGTGGTTCCAAGTTTATTAATCCTGTTATGCCATGTACTTGCTAGGGTAATTTTATTTCATGGTTGTTCTGTATAAAAATTTGTAGTTGCAGTTCAAATGCTTTTTAATACCAATATTTGTTATTTTTGTTATTTAAATAAATTTGAATAAAACATGCAAGTGATAATTTTTCTATAGTGTTTGTTTAGGTAATAGATGGTAGAAAAATTCCTAAATCTGTTGTTTGATACTTTTCATAATGTAAAGTATTTTAAATATCTATTTCAGGCCCTAGTTTGTTATTTTTGTGTGGGCAGTTCTAGTTATCCAAATGTAGTAAAATTTTTGTGTCAAGCTGTTCTTGATATTAGTAATCCACTGTAATTTTATAAGATTTTTCTGAGCTACTAAAATATGTGTTGCTGTTCAACCATAGGACTAATTAGGGTTTCTCTTTATTCTTAATGCAAAGTTAGTTAGAGAAATATACTTTGGTGTATCTTTGAAGCATCTTGTTTGATTAGTACTCTCGCATGGTGGAAAATAGTGGTGGTAGTTTTCGAGTACATGTTCTTGGATGACGTAGACTACCTTGTAGAAGAGTCATAAGTTCCACGTAATCCGATAACGTAACATATCCGTTACATCGCATGCACTCCGCATCATCATCATCTCATGTCACCTCTGCAATGCACCTCTGCATGTTGCACTCATATTTCTGCATTATACAGGATCGCAGGAAGTGGTTCCGACAGTTGTTCCCGAGGACGTAGAGGAGCAGCCCGAGGAGCCGGAGTCAGCAGAAGTAGAAGAGGAGTCCGGTGAAGAGCTTCCGGAGTGCCCCGACCATCGTCCCAGTACCTTCGAGCGAGGCAAGCCCCGGAGCATTTCTCCCCCGGTTTGCAAATAATTATTTATTAATTTTACTTAATCTGATGCATTAAGTTTAGGAGTTGTTTGCAAACGTTGCTGCATTATACCTTGTTCCACCTTGTTTTACCGATCCTTGTCACCCTGGTGTCCACGGTCAATACTTGCTTAGCTTGCTTAGACCGGTAGAAGTCGGGTGATTGCCTGTCATCCGCGAGCTATAGGGGATTACCTGGTTTTGTGAAAGCGATGTCATGTGAGAATAACTCAGTGTGAAAATGAATGTGAGACCGGGCGGAAGCTTGCAGGGTTCTGGACTGTAGTGTCTTCCGTCTGTGTCGATTAAGGACCGTCCGTTGTCGGGCCTCGAGTCATGTTGAACGCATGCCTCACATTTAGCTGGCCGAATAAAGCACCTTTCGACCGCGAAGCCGGGAGATTATTCGGGCCGAGTAGATTGCCCGCAACGCACTGTACCGGAGCAGTAGTGGCAGGAAACGGGGGCGCGATGATAAGGCCAAAGAGCAGTCGGGCGGCCCCCGGGTACATGTGGTTCCTGGCAAGCTCGCGACTTTACCTGAATAGTTGACTCGATGACCAATACCTCACTTTAGCGGGTGAGTGAGGTTTGTGTGAGGAATAAATTACCAGCTGGTCAATAATCGATTCGAATCGCCATCGTTCACTGGATAGTGAGCACTTGACTTGAGTTACTTCATCGTAGTAATACTGATGAAACACTTGGATAGTTATGAGAAAATGACATGGTAATTATTGTCAAATATCAATGGTAATCCTTGCTTGCTTAATTCCATGATTACTTTAGCATAAGTGCAAACATAGTTGACAGGAGGATAAAGAATTAAAAGATGACATGCTTTTGTAAATGATTTGCTAAGCTAAAAATGTTTTTCTTGCAAATGAGTCAGCTACCCCACCAAAAAGCCTATCATGATCCTTGGAGTCTTTTGTTTTGGTTCTGTCGGGTAAGTCTAGCTGAGTACCTTCTCGTACTCAGGGCTTTGTTCCCACTTGTTGCAGATGGACAGATGTACTATGGGTATTGTATCAACTGTCTCTACCCTGCGATGGGCGAAGCCTAGGACCATGGGCAATGGTCACTCACTACTCCTCGCCTGATGCTTTTGTGGGAGATGATCGCGAGCTGGCACTGTATTTTGGAAAAGATGTGTGTGTGTGTGTGCTTTAAACTAATGCTTCCGCTACTTTATTTGAAACTAGTTTGTAATAACTATGTTTAAACTCCGATGTATTTTGTGCCGCAAACTGCTGTGTAACTTATGAAGGTAATCGCTGAACTTATTACGATCTTGGCTGTGATGTGAAATGGTTTGAAATCCGTCGAGATTTCACGGACTACCGGGTTATACGGGCTTAAGTTTGGTAAATTGTCCATCCGTTGGATGATTTTCTTACTTAAATCTCGTATAATTGGGCGGTTCTGTTACAGCTGGCATCGGAGCATGGTTTAGCGTAATTACTGTTCATAAGTGTATTTAAACCAAAACCCTGCTTAAAAAGTGTGATTTTGAAACTAAAAAAAAAAAAGTGTGCCAGTGGTCATATCCTGTATGCCCAGTTAAGGACTCTAGGTGGCTATTTAAGTACTAACTTGGGGTTCTGCACCATATTTCTTTTTCGTTGCTCATACGGCGTGCTATTGTATGAGTGCCACTTAATTGAGTGGTAATGTATGGATCAGTTACCTCTACGCTTCGGTAAGTGTGAGCTGTGAGAGCATGATCGGATACACCGCCGATCTAGGGAAAGTGCTTATATGATACTTGGATAATTACATGTTTTACACATGTTTTTATAAAAGTGTCGCATGTGTGGGTGTTCCGTCCGTTGAGGCGATGCCGTCAATAGGACGATGTGTTTGGGTAGTCACTACCGTTGTACACGCATCTGGGGATTCGTGTAAAGCGTGTAGGTAGGTTTACTGCTTTCATGCATTCATGGGGAATGGGCTGAAATGAGTTTTCTGCAGGTACATAACAGCGTATCGTGTAGACCGAATTAGTTACGTATATGAGAGATCGTTTGTATGCCACCGAATTTACCGTTAGATGCTTTTATTTCATAAGTTGGGAGAACGTAAGACTCGTGCATACATCATATTGTTTGTGCATTCCATTCATGGCATGCATTCCTCCCCTTATAAAAGGATTATCCCATTTTGATAAAAGTGACCTCAACTAAATTATGTTCTCACCGGGTAATTTAAAACTTGTGCTACAGATGGCCCGCACGAAGCAGACTGCCCGCAAGTCCACTGGAGGAAGAGCACCCCGTCGTCAGCTAGCCCCGCGGGAGCACCGCAACACGGACACTTTTCTAAGTGAGTTTGGCATGCCCACCTTGCTTTGGAGAGTGCTCCATGATGTGGGGTACCCGGAGGGACAAGAGCCAGTTTACTCTTGGAGCGAGAGCCAGCTAACTGAAGATGGACTTGCTGTGGTAGAGATCACCGTCCCTGCTCTTGGTGATGCGCCAGAATGGGATGGTTGGCATTTGGAGTTCGAAGGACGCACTCCAGTCGAGGGTGCAGAGGGCGCAGCTTTTCGCGTCATCCGAGACATCATGAGCAGATTTCCCAATGAGTTAGCAGCAGCTTTGGCCGGTACTTTCCCGAGAGATGATCCTCGCGACGCCATTTGGGTACAGCCGCAAGGAAGTGCCCTGGTTAGAGGCCCCAGTGAAGGACGGGCTAGCGACAATCACACCATGAGTGCCATGTATGCAGCCATCAGAGCATATCAAGGTCTGGAGAATACCTATTGGACCTTGACTGGCCTACGTGGTGATGATCGGCTTGAAGCAAGGAAGCAGAAGAAAAAGCAAGCGCGTGCCATAGCTAGCTTGCAGGAGCAGTTGGCTGATATGAGCTTGCAGCGGGATCGAGCTCTCGAGAGAGGCGAGAGTTCCATGCAGCAAGTACAGAGGCTGACTCAGGCCAACAGGAATGCAGATCGCCTGTTGGAGCAGCTAGTACAAGAAAGGAATGAAACCTGGAACGAGAGGGACCTTCTGAGGCAGAGGGTCGAGGAGCTAGAAGAGTACAATGCCAACTTGCATGAAGAGTTCCATGCCCTCTACAACGGGATGGGCCCGTATGCTCCTCCGAACGCCGCTCAGATGGACCTCGACGACGACGCCGCTGCTGAAGGTAGCGAGGGCGACGCCTCCGACATCGACGATGGCCCCGAGGAGTAGGATAGTGTCATGCGTTAGTAGCTAGACGTGACGCGATGGCCTTCTTTTGGGTTCCATGTATCATGATGTATCCTGTTCGACCTTGAGACTGATGATCTTTGGAGTTTGGTTGTGTATGCGATACCCGAACGCATAAAAGTCCAGTGTATGTATGCTGGCAACATGGTTGTATGGAACGCGATGTTGCTTTTGAAATAACTTAATTGGTGTTGTTGTTTAATTGGAATGAAATTATTGCGCCTCTGTTTTCTTGAATGACTTGTTCTCTCCAATGAATTCAGTATGGCATGATTGTTCCTTCGGACACAATTTTACAACTTCACTCAATGGTGCTTGTTGCTGAAATATGCAGATGGCCAACACTCGTTGTGCTACGTACGAAGCCGCTGAGACTGGTGGCAACGGTGCAGGAGCTGGTGGAAGTGGTGCCAACAATGTCAACCACCAGGAACCACGTCCAGAACCACATTTGCCCCCTCCTCCGCCGCTCACCGCAGAAATGTTCTTCACACAGTTTCTTGGAAGTCAACGCGGTACTGAACAATCACAGAGGAATATGGAAGACTTTCTGCGTACCATTGCGGAAAATGTTCAAAGGGGAAATAACCAAGGTGGTGGCCAGGGAGTGAACCAGTACAGCAGTTTCAAGGATTTCATGGATACGAGGCCACCTATTTTCAAGGAAGCAGCAGAGCCACTTGATGCCGAAGAATGGATTAACACTATGGAAGATAAGTTCCGTGTGTTAAGGATGACAGAAGTTCTGAAAGTAGAGTATGCTGCACATCAGTTACAAGGACCAGCAGGAATGTGGTGGAAGCATCACCGCAGTACTTTTCCTCCTAATGCCCAGATCTCTTGGAGGGATTTCACTGAAGCTTTTAAGGGAGTTTATATTCCCCCAGGGTTGGTTGAGATGAAGCTTGGAGAGTTCTTAGCCTTGAATCAGGGTACCAAGACGGTGACACAGTATCTGCATGCCTTTAATAATTTGTGCCGCTATGCTCCAGACATGGTTGACACAGATGCAAAGAAGATTGCTAGTTTCAAGAGAGGGTTGAGTCCGAAGATGATGAAGCATGTGGGTACCAATACCCGCAACAGATTCAACGACTTTATCAGTGACTGTTTGAAGCAAGAGAAGAACAATAATGCTTACACCGCATCCAAGAACCGCAAGAGAGTGTTCGAGTCAGGACCATCCCAGTCCAGAGTTGTCCCTGCCAACCGTTCATCTTATCGTCCGTCCGCACCTGGTGCGAGGTTCAGGCCGCCGCAGCATAAAACCCAGAACTACAAGGGGCCACAGAAACCGTACAAGATGGCAGTGCCGCCAACCAAGACCAACGCAGCTGCAGAACAGAGCAACTCCAAGGGAGCTATAGGGTCTGCTGGTACAGTGAAAGGGCCCTGCTACAACTGTGGTCAGCCAGGCCATTTTTCCAAGTTCTGCCCTTATCCGCCTAAAAAGAAGCAACAAACTTACAATGCTCGTGTACACCACACCGCCATTGATGAAGCTCCTGAGGGAGAGCCCGTAACTGCTGGTAAGTTTCTTGTGAACCATCACCCTGCAGTTGTTCTTTTTGATTCTGGATCTTCGCATTCTTTTATGAGTCAAGCATTTGCACGGAAGCATGAACAACTATGCACAGAATTGAGTTATGGTTATCGCATAAGTTCAGCAGGAGCTGATGTGTTAACCAATAAGATGGTTAGAGGGGCAACCCTTGAGTTAGGTAGTCGGAAGTTCCGAGTGAACCTGGTAGTTATGCCTGGACTAGTTTTGGATGTAATAATAGGAATGAACTGGATGAAAGACTGGGAAGCAGTCATAGATACAAGCAGTCGGATGCTTACCCTTAAAGATCCCCAGGCAGAGGGTACTTTTCAGGTACCATTGCCTAAACGAACAGATCTTGTGAGTGTGACCTGTGCCATGGAAGTTACTCCTATCCATCAGATCCCAGTAGTATGTGAGTTCCCGGATGTGTTTCCAGATGAGTTGCCTGGCCTTCCTCCAGATAGAGATGTTGAGTTTGGAATCGAGTTGATCCCCGGGACAGCTCCAATTTCGAGGAGACCTTATCGGATGCCTCCGGATGAGTTAGCTGAGTTGAAGAAACAGTTGGAAGAGTTGTTAAAAAAGGGGTTTATTCGCCCAAGTAAGTCTGAATGGGGATGTCCTGCCTTGTTTGTAAAGAAAAAGAAAGAGGGTACTCTAAGGATGTGTGTGGATTACCGACCTCTTAATGCTGTAACTATCAAGAATAAATATCCCTTGCCTCATATTGATGTTCTGTTCGATCAGTTAGCTAAAGCCAGAGTGTTCTCCAAGATAGACTTAAGGTCTGGGTATCATCAGATAAAGATTAGACCTCAAGATGTTCCGAAAACCGCCTTTTCTACCAGATACGGGTTGTACGAGTATCTTGTTATGTCATTTGGACTGACAAATGCTCCTGCATATTTTATGTATCTGATGAATACGGTTTTCATGCCAGAGTTGGACAAGTTTGTAGTTGTCTTCATTGATGACATTCTAGTATACTCTGAAAACGAGAAAGAGCATGAAGAGCATCTGAGAATTGTCTTGACCAGGTTGAGGGATCATAAGTTATATGCTAAGTTCAGCAAATGTGAATTTTGGTTGAAGAAAGTTCCTTTCCTCGGTCATATCCTATCTGAGAATGGAGTTTCTGTAGATCCGAGTAAAGTGCAAGAGGTTATGGATTGGAAGACTCCAACCACAGTGTCAGAAGTCAGGAGTTTTCTAGGGTTAGCAGGTTACTATCGCCGTTTTATCCCAGACTTCTCGAAGATTGCCAAGCCTATGACAAGTCTGTTACAGAAAGATCACAAGTTTGCGTGGACAGAGGAGTGTGAGACAGCTTTCCATACCTTGCGGAAACTGTTGACCACTGCTCCAGTTCTTGCACAACCCGACATCGAGAAACCTTTTGATGTGTTCTGCGACGCATCAAAAACAGGATTAGGGTGTGTGCTAATGCAAGAAGGAAGAGTAATTGCTTATGCCTCCCGGCAGTTGAGAAAACATGAAATCAATTATCCGACACATGATCTTGAGCTTGCCGCTGTTGTGCATGCCTTAAAGATTTGGAGACACTATCTACTGGGTAACGTGTGCAACATTTTCACCGATCATAAGAGTCTCAAGTACATTTTCACCCAACCAGAATTGAACATGAGACAGCGAAGATGGTTAGAACTGATCAAAGACTACAACTTGAATGTACAGTATCACCCTGGGAAAGCCAATGTGGTAGCTGATGCTTTAAGCAGAAAGTCACATTGTCTGAACGTGCAACCCTTGCTGGAAGATGGTTTCGATCTAATGCACCCTGCCGTGCTACATAGTATTCAGGTCAGTTGTTCCTTGGAGAGTAAGATTATAGAAGGTCAGAAAGCAGACAAGGGGATATTCCACATCAAAAAGAAGATTCAAGAAGAACCCTCGAAACACTTCAGGGTGGATGAGCAGGATGTGTTGTGGTTCGACAACCGTCTTGTTGTTCCAAAGGATAGAGAGCTTAAGAATAAAATTTTGGATGAAGCTCATCTCTCCAAGTTGTCTATTCATCCTGGCAGCAGTAAAATATATCAAGAACTAAGACCTCGTTATTGGTGGACCAAGATGAAGAAGGAAATTGCAGCGTATGTAGCCAGATGTGACACATGTTGTAGAGTAAAAGCAATTCACATGAAGCCTGCCGGAATGCTACAACCTTTGTCAGTGCCGAGTTGGAAGTGGGATGACATCAGTATGGATTTTATCACGGGTCTACCCACTACTCAAAAAGGTCACGATTCCATTTGGGTAATTGTGGATCGTCTTACTAAGGCAGCCCACTTTCTGCCTGTCAAAACGGAATATAGACCACCTCAATATGCTGAGAAGTATATTGCAGAGATTGTGAGATTGCATGGCATACCAAAGACTATAGTGTCTGACAGAGGGTCACAGTTCACTGCTCACTTTTGGGAGCATTTGCACAAAGGTTTGGGGACTAGTCTGATTCGTAGCACTGCCTATCATCCTCAAACAGATGGTCAAACTGAGAGAGTTAATGCTGTTCTAGAAGATATGTTAAGAGCTTGTGTGTTGTCTTCCAGAGGTTCATGGGAGTCATGGTTACCATTAGCAGAGTTCTCATACAATAACAGCTATCAAGAGAGTATCAAGATGGCACCTTTTGAGGCTCTGTATGGCCGAAAGTGTAGAACACCGTTAAACTGGATTGAGCCAGGAGAAAGAAGGTATTATGGTATTGACTTCGTAGAAGAAGCCGAAAGGAAAGTTCATATCATCCAGCAGAATATGAGAGCAGCTCAGTCACGTCAGAAAAGTTATGCAGATAAGAGAAGGAGACCGCTTGTGTTCGAAGTTGGTGACTATGTTTATCTAAAAGTTACGCCAATGAAAAAGAAAAGATTTGGTGTGCGCAGAAAGCTGGCCGCCAGATTTGTGGGACCTTATAAAATCCTGGAACGGAAGGGTCCTGTGGCTTACAAATTGGATTTACCAGAGTCAATGGGTGCTATATTCCCAGTTTTTCATGTATCACATCTCAAGAAGTGTTTGCGCGTTCCAGAGGAAAGGATTGAACCTCGAGGCATAAAACTGAAGTCAGATCTGGTGTATCGTGAGCAGCCAGTTCGAGTATTGGATACCAAGGAAAGGGCTACTCGAAACAGTGTGGTGAAAACATATAAGATACAATGGAGTCATCACGATGAAGGGGATGCATCTTGGGAAACGGGTGAATACTTAAAGAATGCCTACGAAGATTTTTATAATAAATGGTTCGTAACCCAAATCTCGGGACGAGATTTTTATAAGGGGGGAGGGCTGTAACACTCCGGTGTTAAGCAATGCATTTTTGCATGGCAATCATATTGCATAGCATTCATATCATTATAATCATGTATGATAATGGTATAATTCGATTAAAATAAAAGCTTAAACATGCTATATTTAATGGACTATAATAATATGATAATCACATTATATCAAAAGCCTTGTAACCATAATTCTTACATCACTTGGAACCCTAGTTCAAATTTTGGAGCTCAAATTTTGTCAAAAACTTGTTCAAAAATAATTATGAAAAATATTCAAAATTTTCCCCTAATTTAGCTTTTATTCTGTCATTCAAAATCTATCAAGAATTTTGAGTTGGCCCCTTAATCAAAGTTGTAGAGAATTTAATTTTTAGCAACTTTTATTTTTGGGCCAAATCCATAAAATGACTTCTTCTTGTTCAAAATGTGGTTTGAAGTTTGAAATGCATTTAAATTTGAAATTTGGAAAATCAAAAAAATCAGTTTCTCCTTAGCAGGCCGCCGCCTCCCGTTCGGCCCACGGCCAGATGCGGCCCGCGCCACCCGCGCGCGCGCGCCCGCACCGCCTCCGCCCCGGCCCGGCCCAGCCGGCCTCCTCCTTCCTCCGCTCGCCCGCACCCGCGCGCGTCGCTGCGCCACGCCGCGACCGCGGCAGAGGAGCACCGCCGCGTGGCGGCCCCGCGCCTGCATCACCCGCCGCGCGTCAGCCGCGGCCTGCCACTGCGCCCACGCGCTCGCCTACACCTGCTGAGGCCCGCGCACTCGCTCGCTCGCGCCCGCACTTCCTCTCCTCCCCTCCCGAGCCGAGAGCTCGAGCTCCGCCCTCGCCGCGACCGCCGCTCCGCCGGCGTGAAGCTCCCGCACCGCCGCGCCATTTTCCGATTGCCCGCGCCCGCAGCTCCGCCTCGCCTTCCCTCGGCTCACGCTCGCGTTTGCGCCGCCTTCCGAGCTCTAGGTGAGCTTCTCCACGCCTCGCCACCGACGGCCATGGCGCCACCGCGCGCGGCCTCCCGTCGAGGCGGCTCCCCGCTACCCCTCTCACCTCCCTAGCTCCAAAAATGGATTCACCACTTCATCGCGGTTCTCACGCGCTCCTTGCCCCGCCTGCTCGCGACCGGAGATGGCCGGTCGGCCGCAGCCGCCGCCGCGACGTCGAGCGCGCGGACGCCGGCGACCGCGCTCGGCTCCTCGCGGAGGACAAGGCCGTGCCTCTAGGCCGCGCCCCGAGCGGGCCGGCTCGGCGGTTCTCCCGCGCACGTGAAACAGGCCGGAAACGGCCACGGGCCGACTGTTGATCTCGGGCCGGCCCAATCTCTTTAACAGAAAAACAAATTTCTATTTCTTTTATTATTCTTGATGAAAAACACTTTGGAAAATGATTTCTTGGTCATTTTAGCTCCAAAATTGGTGAAATAAATTTCTATGTACTCATTTGAATCAGATCTACAATATAAAAATGTTGCATGTCATATTTGATGTACTTTTCTGTAGTGTTTTATTTAATCCTTGAAATTGGTGTTTTCTTGAAAAATTGATAAGAAAATGTAGAAAAATCAGAAAATTGTGGTTCCAAGTTTATTAATCCTGTTATGCCATGTACTTGCTAGGGTAATTTTATTTCATGGTTGTTCTGTATAAAAATTTGTAGTTGCAGTTCAAATGCTTTTTAATACCAATATTTGTTATTTTTGTTATTTAAATAAATTTGAATAAAACATGCAAGTGATAATTTTTCTATAGTGTTTGTTTAGGTAATAGATGGTAGAAAAATTCCTAAATCTGTTGTTTGATACTTTTCATAATGTAAAGTATTTTAAATATCTATTTCAGGCCCTAGTTTGTTATTTTTGTGTGGGCAGTTCTAGTTATCCAAATGTAGTAAAATTTTTGTGTCAAGCTGTTCTTGATATTAGTAATCCACTGTAATTTTATAAGATTTTTCTGAGCTACTAAAATATGTGTTGCTGTTCAACCATAGGACTAATTAGGGTTTCTCTTTATTCTTAATGCAAAGTTAGTTAGAGAAATATACTTTGGTGTATCTTTGAAGCATCTTGTTTGATTAGTACTCTCGCATGGTGGAAAATAGTGGTGGTAGTTTTCGAGTACATGTTCTTGGATGACGTAGACTACCTTGTAGAAGAGTCATAAGTTCCACGTAATCCGATAACGTAACATATCCGTTACATCGCATGCACTCCGCATCATCATCATCTCATGTCACCTCTGCAATGCACCTCTGCATGTTGCACTCATATTTCTGCATCATACAGGATCGCAGGAAGTGGTTCCGACAGTTGTTCCCGAGGACGTAGAGGAGCAGCCCGAGGAGCCGGAGTCAGCAGAAGTAGAAGAGGAGTCCGGTGAAGAGCTTCCGGAGTGCCCCGACCATCGTCCCAGTACCTTCGAGCGAGGCAAGCCCCGGAGCATTTCTCCCCCGGTTTGCAAATAATTATTTATTAATTTTACTTAATCTGATGCATTAAGTTTAGGAGTTGTTTGCAAACGTTGCTGCATTATACCTTGTTCCACCTTGTTTTACCGATCCTTGTCACCCTGGTGTCCACGGTCAATACTTGCTTAGCTTGCTTAGACCGGTAGAAGTCGGGTGATTGCCTGTCATCCGCGAGCTATAGGGGATTACCTGGTTTTGTGAAAGAGATGTCATGTGAGAATAACTCAGTGTGGAAATGAATGTGAGACCGGGCGGAAGCTTGCAGGGTTCTGGACTGTAGTGTCTTCCGTCTGTGTCGATTAAGGACCGTCCGTTGTCGGGCCTCGAGTCATGTTGAACGCATGCCTCACATTTAGCTGGCCGAATAAAGCACCTTTCGACCGCGAAGCCGGGAGATTATTCGGGCCGAGTAGATTGCCCGCAACGCACTGTACCGGAGCAGTAGTGGCAGGAAACGGGGGCGCGATGATAAGGCCAAAGAGCAGTCGGGCGGCCCTCGGGTACATGTGGTTCCTGGCAAGCTCGCGACTTTACCTGAATAGTTGACTCGATGACCAATACCTCACTTTAGCGGGTGAGTGAGGTTTGTGTGAGGAATAAATTACCAGCTGGTCAATAATCGATTCGAATCGCCATCGTTCACTGGATAGTGAGCACTTGACTTGAGTTACTTCATCGTAGTAATACTGATGAAACACTTGGATAGTTATGAGAAAATGACATGGTAATTATTGTCAAATATCAATGGTAATCCTTGCTTGCTTAATTCCATGATTACTTTAGCATAAGTGCAAACATAGTTGACAGGAGGATAAAGAATTAAAAGATGACATGCTTTTGTAAATGATTTGCTAAGCTAAAAATGTTTTTCTTGCAAATGAGTCAGCTACCCCACCAAAAAGCCTATCATGATCCTTGGAGTCTTTTGTTTTGGTTCTGTCGGGTAAGTCTAGCTGAGTACCTTCTCGTACTCAGGGCTTTGTTCCCACTTGTTGCAGATGGACAGATGTACTATGGGTATTGTATCAACTGTCTCTACCCTGCGATGGGCGAAGCCTAGGACCATGGGCAATGGTCACTCACTACTCCTCGCCTGATGCTTTTGTGGGAGATGATCGCGAGCTGGCACTGTATTTTGGAAAAGATGTGTGTGTGTGTGCTTTAAACTAATGCTTCCGCTACTTTATTTGAAACTAGTTTGTAATAACTATGTTTAAACTCCGATGTATTTTGTGCCGCAAACTGCTGTGTAACTTATGAAGGTAATCGCTGAACTTATTACGATCTTGGCTGTGATGTGAAATGGTTTGAAATCCGTCGAGATTTCACGGACTACCGGGTTATACGGGCTTAAGTTTGGTAAATTGTCCATCCGTTGGATGATTTTCTTACTTAAATCTCGTATAATTGGGCGGTTCTGTTACAAATTCAAATAGTTAGCAGAGCAATCGAGGAGATTTAAGTAAACAAATCAGAACCATGAATTCTTTGTACCCAAGATAATTTACAGTGGTACGTCTAACTGTGATAGCAAGGGAAATGAGGCCGCACGCTTTGCCTTCGACAGTGCATGTTCAGGATGCAAATTAATGGGATAATATTATCTTGGAAGACAAAGTTCACTATAGGTTGCACATGTCGGCCTGTGATACTTCTGTAGCTATAGATATAATATACCGATAATTCAAGCTGAGCCAACTATGGAACAATGATTGTAGAATTTGCAAGTTGATTCTGGTAATACAGTACACAGTGTATATACAGCAATTTAACAGCAGAGTCTGGAGATGGGCTCATGTGAAATGTTGAGAAATAATTTTAATTATCAGGCGCCACAACAACCTAATGGCGGACCTGTAGATAGTGAAAAATAAATTCAAATACCCGCTGTAGCAGTGGATTGGTTGGGTTAGAACTAATTCTAACAGATCCGTACTGAGAGGAAATCTACCAAATTCAAGAGAATAGAAGCAAGCTGGAAAGGAGAGGAGGCGGCGGCTTACCTGGCAACGTGAATGATGACGTAGGGGTGGCTGGGTTGAAGGTCACAGATGGCAAGTCTGAGATGGTCTAAACTGTAGGATCCTAAACTAAAAAGTGGATGCTAGATACACAGGTGGTCCAAACTCTGAACATTTCTGTAGAGACATGATTCCTTACGCTATATGGTACGATATCGAGCTATTTTCAGATCAATGTGATCACGTTGGACAACCTCAATAGTGAACAGAGCAATATTTTTTTAGAAGGGACGACAAAAGCTTTGCCGTAATTTTTATTAGACGGAGAAAATAAAAATATAAGGGTCGGCCCAGTTTTTTTAGTGCAAACCAGGCCCAAAAACCACCAACTGGGAAAGTCCACAACTCATCCTGGTGAACAGAGCAATATGAAGACCCAGATGCATCACAAATGTAAACCAGAACCTACATTTAAAATGCCAAGTCATCAAGTTCGAAAACGACTACTCTTATCTGTAGTGGCAATAGGAATTCCAAGTTTACATGTGCTATTTTCCAACTTTAAAAAGCATTATTAATTGTAGGCAGTAAATTCCAGATAATAAATAGACCATGCTTAGCAAAGAAGGAAAGAATAAGAAACTGTGTCGAAATAATATTTATAGTAACGAATAAGAGAAAAGATGTTACCATCATGTCAGATGCATATGAAGCCTAGTAATAGTTTTTAGTAATACACCACGGCACATAAGGATTTGTAGAAGGGATATACAGAAAAGGTTAACCAAAGCTGTTTACTTTAAGCATCAATCGACTAATTCAAGATCTTAAGCTTATATAGGATATAAGGGGGATGTAATAATATAGTCTTATATTAATAACACATCTGTACTAAGTATTAACACTAAGAACAAAATCTTCAGAATAAGAAACTCATGGTTCCATTGAAATCACTCCCTTCCGTTGTTTTATAGCAGTTCAAACCCAAAGAAAAGGACTCTTGTAAGCTCCAATGTAGTCTGAGATTAACTGGAGATGTCTGTCCATCAGATCATAACATTGAGTAACGAATGCCAAATTTTCATAGCAGGCCGAAGTAGGAAAAAAATAGCAAATGGTGAATGGTCAGAACATGAGACCATAATGAATGTGGAATGCAGAAATTGGCAAATGGTAGGACAGGATATTATTTGCAAATAGGCTTGGACCATATAGAAAGTTGGCGGAGGTTCAGGCCTCAGTAATGTGTCAATCATCATTTGTTTATGAACCTGGAGCTTCAGGGCATGCTGACAGATGGGTCACTCTAAAAAAACTCCATAATATAGGTAACAGGCCATGCCCAGTACCTCACAGGCGAACGAACATCAGATCATATCTCTGAGCAATGGATATGGAATTTTCATCACAGGCATCTAATAGGCATGTGTTCCGGGTAACAAACAGTGGCGTGTGTTAGGAGGAGAAATTTTAAAAAGAAAACATTAGACCATAAGCAAATACAGACGGGAGTGACGCAAGTAGCCCATTAATGTCTTGCTGAATTAATGTCTTGCCGCATGAGCAGGTTCCTGAAATCCAAAACAAGGTACGTGGGGCCGAAAAACTGGTAAAAAAATCAACGATGCAAACTCATTGTTCTCTAATCGAAACTAAGGCCCCGTTTGGTTTGGTTTGGTTTTGTTAAAGTTTAACTCCCATCACATCAATGTTCCCTCAAATGCATGGAGTACTAAATGTAGACTAATTGCATGCATGTCGGCACAGATTAGGAGTAATTTACGAGACGAATCTATTAAGCCTAATTAATCCAAGATTGGAAACTTTTTGTCAAATAAGACGAAAGTGCTACAATGTTTGTTAAACTTTAACACCCCAAACCAAACACCCCCTAAGGAAATATAACTATGCCGACAGCCTGACATCAGTTTTATTGACAGACCCATGCTAGTACAGGATGTGAAGATATATAATTCCAAGTGCTTCTACTATGAAGATTTGAAGAAAAGAGCTGAGGAGAAAACATTTATCAGTAGCATATAAATAGTGGAGTCGTGGATGCCAATCTAAAAAATCTATAGAATTTTTTATCAGTAACAAATAAATAGCACGATTATGGATGCTACAAAATCATGGCACTTCATGGAACACCTATGGTGCATAAATCAAGAAAGGCAAGTTCAACACTCAAAATTACCTGTGACCAACAAGCTAATTAAAAGGGACATGCAGTGACAAAGAGCGTACATATAAATGCATCTGGTGACACAAAATCTGACATGGAGCCATGGAAACCAGGTAATCCCATAAAAAATGTATTTACTGTTTGTTCACTATACTGTATCCTAATAAAGGATTCATCTCAGTGAATGATAAGGGTGACAATGGGAATGACCAACTAAGGTGACATGGATGTCTCAAACTCATGAATAACCAACTAAGGTGACTTAAGTATTAGAATGAAGATAATTATTGGCAGCAAGAAAGACATGTAGTAATACGACATCGCCATATGTCCATATCAATCAATCCTACGAAATTGAAGGGAAAAACTTACAGAGGAGTCTACTGCAACTGCAAACCATTGATGTCATAAGGTATCTATATACATTTCTGTCAATCTTTTGTTATTCGAAAGATCAAAATAAGCATTGTAAAAGAAAGGAAGGAATATAATGCAAGGTTAGTAGTGAGCAGATGGGACCATTTTGAGGCCACTAAGAATGTGGAATATCTGAAATGTTTGATGCAATGACTAACAAACGACCAGTACAAAATGGCACAGTGAGAAAGGAGAAATGAATGGATCAAAAGTTTGATTTGTCTTTGTAGCGGCCTATGTTTTAATATTCCTGATCTATGAGACCATGACCTCATATTCCATTTTGATAAACAAAGATGAGAACATGTATTTCCAATGGGAAATAGAAAATATCAGGATCTAGGTGGCAACAACAAGGCTGTATATCCTCAGGTACTCTAGATATAAGATGGAATACAGGTAGCTGATTGATTAACACACAAGACAATCTCTGTATGACCCGAAACATGAATAGAACAATTTCTGTGTGTAATTACAGAGCACAATCATATCCTCAGCTAGTCCATATATGAGATGGAATACCGGTAGCTGATTGATTAAGGTACAAGACAATCATCTGGGAATAGTTTAGCAATTAATTTTATTTTGTTGTTGAACAATTTAATGCGAGACATGAGATTAAGATCAATTACAAAATCTAACAAAACATAAAGGGTGCAGTGGATCGAGATGGAGCACACTTATCTGTGAAGCTGGAACAGTTAATTGGCGCCGTAGATAAACAGAGAACACGAAGAACGTAGGAACCCTAAGGAAGAGAATGAAGCAAGATGAAATCAATCCCACAAAAAAAACGAAGCTAGGGTTTCATGCAGGAGCGAAGCACGCGTGCGGAGGATGGGGGAGAGGTAGGGGGCCGCCAGGCCCCACCCGAGCAGGAGCGCCGCCCACAGGGGGCGCGCCCTCGCGTCGCGCCCGCCGCCGCATCAGGAGGGAAGGAGAGAGAGAGAGAGAGGTGACGGAGAAACGGAGGCCAGAGGCAGGTGAGGGAGGGAGGGAGGAGGAGGAGGGCGGCCACCGCCGCTCGCGCCTGGCGCCGTCGGCCCTGTCCGCGACAGGAGGAAGAGGGAGAGAGAGCGAAGAGAGGGAGAGAGGAGGGGGGAAATCTAGAAGCAGAAGCGGGAGCCGCGGTATATATTTTGTTGTCCGGATTCTGAAGAGAAGCCAGAGAAGCAGAGGAGAAAAACAGAAGAAGCTAACCAGAAGCAGGAGAAACTGCTGACGGCGGAATCCGCTCCAAGCAACCTGGATCGTTGGACGCGAGATCTGATGGCCAGAAACATTTAGAGCGACGTGGACACCGGTTCTCCTTTAGGAGCCCGCGGCGTTTGTAGATCTAAATTACACGCACTATGAGCAGTGAATAACATGTGTATTGATTGATTAAATGTGCCTTTTTTGTTGTGATTATTAATCATTTTTTTCGTTGAAAGTAAGCATTATAGACTAGTCTTTAGTGAGAATGTCACGGGAATTTTATGGATATTAATTAAGGTGACAACTCCGTAAAAATAATGCCTTGGCATAATATTAGTGAGAAAAGAGACAATGAGAGCTTTATGAAGGTGAAACTAGCCAACGTTATTTTTCACGCGTTAGAAAGAGGACAAAACCAGCATTGTGGTGCTCCATTTTATGTCATCTGATCCAGTGTGGCCAACTTTGGCTAATACCTCTCGTGCACGCTCCTTTCTTTACAATGTTTTATCTGCTGATGTGAAATTTTAAATATATATAAGAGATGGCTACATATGATAAACCATGTTTATTTGCCAACATGACCATATTCTAATATGCTATGGAGTAATACTTAGCACAATATAAAATTACTACAAAGTCTACATGTACATTTAATCATAACACCATAGACAGATAAAATGCTGCAGGCCTACATTTGTACATTGAGGGCAGGCCTAATGCTTAAAACCACGACCGCTAGTTAATTTCTGTGCCTCTATGCTGTAAGACACTACACACCAAACCCTAGATCCAAGCCATGATTTCTTCATGTGGGTCGGATCCTGGTCAAATTGTGGCCAATCTATTTCAACTACTCTCGCATCCTTCTTTCTCAGACAAGAACCTTGTGGCGCCATGGCCACGAAAAAGGTGGTGAGCACACGGCGGTGCAATGGGCAGGCAACGCGCACGTCAACAAGCGGGAGTGGGAGTAGCTAGATGTGTGCAACACGACGGAAAGCACACGACGATGATGCTCCAACGCATGGCGGATGCGCTACGCGATCAAGGTGGACCCATACATTTTCTCTGTTAGAAATTAACAAGTGGACTCCCCTAGTGTGAAACAAGTCGTGTCCCCACACCATGGGGAAAGAGTCGGAACGATTTCCTCTACGGGAAACGATTACTCTCTCTTTTCTTTAATCTCCTTGCCACCTCATCAAATTATTGACATGGCACCCTCATTAACGATAATAATAGCACTGGGATTGCTTGATGTAGACTATTTTGTGTCCAATTTTTAAGATCGATCTTGGAAACTTGGATATAAACCCTCGCACCGAGGCTAGGCCGCCTTAGCATTCACTGCTCCTTCAATCCTGATGGAAGGGGGGTGGGGCGATGGAGAAGGAGGAGGTGCACACTGATCAGCTTCAGTGCTGCAAGGGTGATCGAACGATGACTTAGGGTTTGTTTGGATCACAGTTTGATCATTACAATCTAAACTGTATACATAAAATTATTATAAGTTGGATTACGAGCTATATATAATAATCAGAGTGTTAGGTTCCTGGATTAATATGGCGGATTATTCTTAGTTCAAGTGAAAAATACTCATAATCACAAAAAGCAAGTCGAAGATGGATTATAGGATTATTGTGATATGGTGTTTTGATTTTAATAATCCACCTCATAGAGCTTGTTTGGATCATAATTCATTTATTTTAGCCGATTATTATAATTATGAAACATGGTGAATCAAATATGCCCGTACACGGAAGCGATTCAGCATAATGGCCGCCGGTATGGAATTGAAGAAGTGGTGTTGTGCACTGTGCAGGAATCAAAATCTAGGTTAGTTGGACCGTACCACAAATGTGACTCCTGATAGACCCCGTCCCCAACTGAACTGATCATCAAGTCAAGTGCTGCCCAGCTGATTACTCGCTCCACCGGTCGCAATGTGTATGATTGCTCCAAACAGCTGAAACGGAGCAAGCATGCATGTGACCTGCATCCAAAAGGTTACTACACTAGTGTTATTATGATCGGATCGATCAAGGAATATACTAGCTATATATATCATCATCTGATATATGAATATGATGTGCGTGGCCCACTGATTAGTGATTACAGCATGCGGGGACATGCATTAATGTCTGGTCCGGAGACACTTGATCAATCATGCTGGTGGGGTGGCCAGGCCAGCTGAGCTGAGCGAGCGAGAGGCAGGATAAAAAAAAGTCAAAGCGACTTATAATTTGGAACGAATGGAGCATATCTTTTTACTCTCAGCAATTTTATGTATCTTAGAGAGATATTCTCATTTTTTTATATTCAGATAACCGATTAAGACATCTGTTGGTGGGTATTTTTCATTAAAATCTCTATTCCCAACAATTCAGAATGATATATAGAGTCTTTTGGAGTTGCTCCAATGTCCTAATCAAATTACTTATTATTCTTCCTAAGGGTTAGTGTTGAGTTAGAAATAGGTTCCAACTCGATACCCTAGGAGTTTATAAAATGAAAAAAAAGATCTTGGTCTCATGGTCGAGTGGCTATCATGAAAGAGCCATCCCGTACGTTGTGTTCTCCGATCCTTTTCTGCCTCGTTATGAAAGTGAGAGCAACGCAAGAAGACAGTTTGGAACTTGGAAGAAATAATGTAGAACCAGCAAAAATTTCTTGACAGCATCATCAAGTCGTTTGAACCATACGTTATCGCATATGGTATTATAAATGTAAACATATATATGCTCGCTGTCCCTTTTTATCTATCCCTATAAAAATCATGATGGTTAAACTTTCTTAAGTTTTGACTAAGTTTGTAGAAAATATAGCAACATTTGTTATAAATCTAGACTATGTTTGGAGTTCCTTTTTGCTTCTGGCATGGCATATCTGATACCACCTTTTGTTCCAAATTACAAGTTATTTTAACTTTTTTATTTACAGATCTTTTGTTATGAATCTAGATATACAATATGTCTAAATATGTAATAAAAGTTGGGTATCTGAAAAGGCTAAAACGAATTATAAATTGGAACAGAGTAGTATATCGTTCGATGAATCCTCACTGGCAGCGGGTAGGGTTGTAGCTGTCCTGTAGCTAGCTCCTAAAACCAAGTACCACATGCTGGCAGTGGCATGGCTTGAATGATACTGACGTTGGCGCCCGGAACCTAGCCCAGGTACGCCAGTGGCATGGCTTGGATGATACCAACGGTGGCGCTCGGAGCCCAGCCCAGATACGCACGATGATCAAATTATTGATGTGGCACCCTCATTAACGATAAAAATAGCATTGGGAAACATAGATATAAGCCCTCGCACCGAGGATAGGGTGCCTTAGCATTCATTGCTCCTTCGATCCCGATGGAATGGGGGAGAAGGAGGAGGTGCACACTGATCAACTTCACTCCAATGCTAGAAGGTGATCGATCGATGACTTAGGGTCTGGTTGGATCACAGTTTGATTATCGTGACCTATAGATTATATATAATTATTATAACCTAGATTACGAACTATATATAATAATTAGAGTGTTAGGTTCCTGGATTATTATGGTGGATTCTTACTTCAAGTGAAAAATAATCATAATCACCAAAATATAGATCGAAGATGGATTATAGTATTATTGTGATATGGTGTTTTGATCATAATAATCCACCTCATAGAGCTTGTTTGGATCACAATTCATTTATTTTAGCCGATTATTGTAATTAGGCATAGCGAATCCAAATATGCGTTTATAATGGCCGGTATGGAATTGAAGAAGTGGTGCGCACTGTGCAAGAATCAAAATCTAGGTTAGTTGAACCGTACCACAAATGTGACTCCTGATAGCTAGACCCCGTCCCCAACTGAACTGATCATCGATCAAGTGCTGCCTGCCCAGCTGATTCCTCGCTCCACCGGTCGCAATGTGCATGATTGCTCTCCAAACAGCTGAAACGTTAACGGAGCAAGCATGCATGTGCCCTGCATGCAAAAGGTTGGGAACTTGGGAGTATATCATCATCTGATATGAATATGATGTGTGTGGCCCACTGATTACTGTATAATGCAGGGCGGGCATGCAATAATGTCCGGTCCGGAGGCACTTCTTGATCAATCATGCTGGTGGCCACTGGCCAGAGCTGAGTGAGCGAGCGAGAGGCAGGGACAGCCGGACAGGGACGTGTGGTGCAGTACGTGCCGTGCGTTGCGTACACGAGCTAGCAGCAGGGGTCCAGGGCCGCCCGGCCGGCCGGCACATGACGGTGGTCCTCCTTTGTTTTTGTCCTGTCGGGAGTCGGGAGTCGGGGCCGGGACGACGTCCGTAATTCCGTAGCATACGGATGGAACGGAACTGCACCGCCCCCTTCCGTGCGACGCGCCCGGGGTCGGATTCATTTATTTTTAATCGAGCCCACCTTCACTTCCGGTAATGCATGCGTTTTGTTTTTCATTCAATCCCCGTCGCGCTCATTGTTTTTCTCCAGTAATGATCATTACTTTAATCTGGATGCGTAGTTTCGTCATTCACCAAATACATGTCGCACCAGACACGTACAAATACGTACTGACGATGTACGCAGGAATGTTATTTATTTATCTATTTTTGTATAGATCTTGGACTTGGAGACGAACGTCGTTAACTCGTTATCGATGCGCATGTCCCCATCCTGCCCTTGCCACCCACCATGTGCCGCTCTCTTCAAACTTCCAACCAATCACATGCATATGCATGCAAGATGTGTCATATATATGTATCCGGCCCCTTCTCCCTAATATAAAACGATATCCGCCTTTAAAAGATATTCTATTTCCAAATGTTTTATTTCGGTAAACAAAATTATCTTTTCTTAACGTCAAAACTAAGTATACCATCACTGCTTACTGATTAAAGGTTTCCTCTATATTAATCCTCATAAGCTCGCTGCAGAATACTGAAATTGTGTACATTAGATTCCACACAAGATAAGCAAAATATCAAAGCAATTACATTTTTTAACACCCGACATTATTGAGAACCAAATCTTCCGTTATGAAAAACAACACAAAGAACTATAAATTCATGTCTAAATTATCCACATCTACCATTAAGGAAAAAATAATATAAATTAGCTCTTTAAATTTGTATCTAAATTAAATTATCCATCTCTTTTGATTAACAAAAAGTAACATAAAGTAAATTGTACATCTAACGTGTTGTTTGGTTCGTAGAATAGTAACTCAAATGAAAATGAAACCAGATCACATCATATGTGTTGCCGTAACGTCCAAAGCTTTAATTCCTTTGAGGCTTGTTCCGCTAGTAGAAAAGTCTATTCAGCACAAGAGAAGAGACCATGTTGAGTCCTAGCATGCGCACGGCCGGTGACACGACATATGGTTCTGGTCTAACTAAAGTACTAACAAGAGTTGCTTGCTTGCTTTTTTCTCCCTCACGACACCTGTATGATAGAGTAGTCAATGCCTTTCATCGGACCCTTTATTTTGAAAGAAAACAATGCATGGTCCGCGCATATCCTTTTATTGTATACTGTATATACTAATGTTGCTTATTCCTTCTCCGATCACAAATCTAGGTCTCTCTGCTTTTTATAAGACATGACTTTTTTTTTAGCTTTGACCATGCACAACACAATATATGTCAAAAAGCTCATTAAGGTTGACACCACAAGGTTGATGTCAGTAGGTTTATTATGAAATACACTTCTATAACACATAACTCTTTCTATTTAAGGTAGCTTGGTTTCATAGATATTTACAGTCAAAGTGACTCATTGGAGACACCGTCGATATCCTAGTAGACTTGTACGTTTCTCGGTACTGGAGTAGTTATATAAATAGAGTTTTATCATAGTTCTATGGGCATTAAATAGGCTGACGTGGCACCATATTGATGAAGAGAGAGATGATAAGAGTTTCATGGGAGTAGAGAGAGTTTCATGGGGATGAAACTCTTCTACACTGTTTCCAAAATGTGGATACATTGATAATAGAGCCATGAATTCTCTACTGAGACTGGCCTAAAACCTTTCGGGTTAAATTTCTTGTGCATGATGTCACAAGTACTATTTCTTTAATGGACTTTAACAAGTTAGTCAAATTGGTCACCCTTGTCAGCTTTGACTTATAGTACTTGGTGGTGGCAATAACTTTGATGCCCAACAAATAATAATATCATCCTGCGAGTATGCGTTACACTATAGCCAGTCAGTGAGAGTTTATCATAGTTTTATGTACATTAAATATACTGACATATCACTATATTGATGAAGAGAGAGATGATAAAAATTTTATGGGAGTAGAGAGTTTCATGAGGATAAAAATTTTCTGCACTGTTTTTTCAAAATACGAATGTGTTGGAAACTGACATGAAAGCCACACTGAAAATTGACCTACTGCATATATATGGAATAATATGGAACGTATAAATATGAAATATGGTCTATATGGATGCCAATAATGTTGTCCGAAGTGTGTGTGACATGTGGCCCCCCCACTTGCGGCTGCAGCTGAAACAAGAGTACGATTCCTCGACGACACAGGGTCATGGTATCGCTTTCGGATGCGCAGGGGTGCGGGAAAAAAGAAAAGGAAAAGAAAAGTAAAGAAAAAGGTGCAAGGCGGCCTGTTCTTTCTTCATCAAGCCATCATCGTCAGTACTACTACTACTAGTCCAGATTAGTTAATGCTTAGGACGCGTAATGATGGTACGTACGTGTTGCGATCTCGAGCTGACGGTGCTGCTGGGATGGACATGGGTATTCCTATTCCAAGAACACGGACATGAAAGCTTTAGCTAGCTGTATAGAGAGCCAGCCCGCGGTCACGAGAAGACCGCCGGCGGCGGCGCTACTTTGAACGGATCGGAGGGAGAGATCGATGGCGACGTCTGCTGCTGCTTGCTCAAACAGTCAAGAGAAGCGGAATATCCGGCCGCACCGCAGAAAAGCGCGGTAGTAGTCACGTCTAGTTAAACGCAAATTTGGCAGATGAGATGGAACGTGAGCCAGGCAGCCACATGTATCATGTACGTACAACAGGAGAACGGACGGAACCATCGGCCGGCTCGCCGGTTGTCTATCTCAGGGTGCTTTTCTTTTTTCTTTTTTTTTAAAAAAAAGAAGAAGTTAGCTACGCTTCATTAACAACGTACAGGCCGGTACTCCGTACTTAGGCAGCTGATGATCCATGCTGATGGCGATGTAGGGCAGCCACACCCGGTTTCCCACGGTTTGTTCCGACCTACTACTGTGTATTACAGAACAAAACGAAGGACGTGCACGGGAGACGGGACTGTCGTCGATCTCTCTCGACGCGCACGGATAACCTGCTGATGCCCGCGCTACTCCATCCATGTACGACGAACACAATTAGGCCTGGTTTAGATTCCAGAATTTACCCTAAATTTTACTATGCAAAAAGAAGATTCATCGTCACATTAAAATGCCGGTAAATGTATGAAGTACTAAATATAGATGAAATCATAAACTAATTACACAGTTTTGTTGTACTTTGTGAGACGAACATTTTGAGTCTAATTAATCAATTTTTAGACAATTTTTTATATAAAAAATAAAAGTGCTACAGTGTACGGAGTGACACTGTGCAAATACGGCCACCCGGCTACCTAAACAAGGCCTTAATAATTTGCTACTACTATACTGTCGTTGAGCATGCATGCATGTGAACCACTTCTGCGTGCAGTAACTTTATCACTCCCACCTAGTACAGCTACAGCTGGTACCCTGCTGAATTTTAATGTCACACACAGATTACTGACAGGAATAATATGCCTGCCTACCTGTATCATAAATCGTGTCATGCAAAACCTGGATAAGACTACCCGCACTCATGGATCTCTATATTCATCATCTATACGTTCTAGTCAGTAAGATTCTCTTCTCTATACTCAATTCTCCCGCACCCATCCATCCTTTATATCATCCTCTACCCACTCTATTCACTGTAGGACCCACTTGTCACTTTATCTAAATATATTCATGTGTGATCTAGTTTTGAAGGATTTATTGAGACAAATTTAATGGTGAAATCGAAATTTAATTTAGATTTTTGGTTTGTGAGTTATAGCATTTTTTCCTTTGTTTAGCTAGTGGGACCCGTCACTCTAGAGTATAGAGTGAGCACAGTACCACTCTAAATATAGAGTGAGAGAAAGGATAGAGTATCGTTTTAGAGTACCCAGTGCAACAGTTTTTACTCTATATTCATACTCTAAAACTTTAGAGTATCGTTTTAGAGTACCCACTGCGGGTAGTCTAAGGCCCTGTTGGCTGGAGTGAAAAGGCATGACTGAAAGTATTGTTCGTTAATTTGTTATAAAAAAAAAAAATATTATTCATTGGTTGAAAAAGTACGGCTTATAAGACTAGGGTCGTGTCCTCAGATAAACATTACTGCACTACACCAACACAGGATAGTCCATGGTTTCGCTCAAAATCCTCGTCTCAATGCATGATTAATTATCCATGCTTCTGTGTGGCCGTTAAGGATGAAAAAAACGGACGGAATGAATCCTGTTTCGTCCGCAACTGTATACCATTTTTCCCGTCCGTTTTCGTTTTTTCTGGGATAAACGGAAACAGGACTGAAAACGGGACGGAGTAAACCGAGAGCGGGATAAAAAACGGTAGAGCATTTGTCTGTCCGTATTTGCGGTATCCCGTTTTTAACCGGGATATCCTGTTTTTCGTTCCGTTTTTCTTCAATACGGGATGAGTCTGTTGGACCTTTTTTTACAAGATGTTGGGTCTGTTGGGCCACGAAAGCACATGCCTGAGTTGCTTTTATTTTTCTTTTCATCTACGTAGACATGTCACATATATATATTAAAGTCATCATCTTTTTGTTTTGGTAGAGTGCACAGCAGTGTGCCAGTGTCTGCCCTTTCATCATCTGATAATTCATTCATCTACGAGCGTATTTATGTGTGAGCACTGGGTAGTATATATTTTATATGCGGCATACATGTTCCGGCTTAAGTTTTCGCTTACCGTTCGTTTCCGTCTATTTTCTGACCATATTTACCCGTTTCCGTATTACCGTTTATCCCGCTGCCGTTTTCCTTCCCGGCCGGCTCTCGCTTCCGTTCGTTTCCGTCTGCCCTTTCATCTCCGGTGGCCGGCCACTGCCCACTGGAGACAAGTACAGTACGGGGCTAGGTTGGCCGATCTGGATATTATATGGCATATATCTGGTGGTGGCCAATTCATCTTCTATTGGTTCAGATTCAGCATTCAGGTCACGGAGACATGCAAAGGCTGTGTTTAGTTCCCAGGAAAAAACACTGTGCAGAAAAAAGATTCCCCGTCACATCAAACTTGCGATATATGCATGGAGTACTAAATGTAGATGAAATAAAAAACTAATTGTACAACTTGGTTCTACTTTGCGAGACGAACGTTTTGAACCTAATTAGTCAACGTTTGGACACTTTTTGCCAAATAAAACCAAAACGTGCTACAGTACTTTTTTTACACCTTTTTACATATCTAAACACACCCAAAGGCTGGCCTGGAGGCACTCGCAGACGACAGCACCCCTTGTGGCATGTCGGGATGGACAAGAGGACATATTCGATGGGTTTAGTTCATTGAAAAGTGTACTATGCAAAAAAAAAAAAAGATTTCTCGTCACATCAAACTTGCGATATATGTATGGAGTACTAAATGTAGATAAAATCAAAAATTAATTGTACAGTTTGGTTGTACTTTGCGAGACGAACGTTTTAAGCCTAATTAGTCAACGGTTGAATAATTATTACCAAATACAAACAAAATGTTACAGTAAATTTTAGCATCCTAAATTTGGGAACTAAGGCTGTGTTTAGATGCACTGAAAAGTGCACTATGCAAAATAAGATTCCCCGTCACATCAAACTTGCGATACATATATGGAGTACTAAATGTGGATAAAATCAAAAACTAATTGCACAGTTTGGTTGTACTTTACGAGACGAACATTTTGAGCCTAATTAGTCAATGATTGGACAATTATTACCAAATACAAACGAAATGCTACAGTGTATTTTGGCTATCCAAATTTTGGATCTAAACACAGCCTAAACACAGCCGGTCTGAAGATGTCATGATTTAATTAAGTAGAGTTAATGACCAAATTAATCAAACTAGGAGTAGCATGGTAGGGCAGGGCAGACAGGTTGGTGAACAACACATCAGCTAGCTGCCGACCTATTCTGTCTATTCTTTCTTCGTACAGAGCTTAAATTAATAAATTTTGAGACTGTTTTAACGTCAGCAAGATATTGAGTAGTAAATGATAGTAGTAGGTACTCCGTGTATGCAGGCTCGCTAGCTCCCTCGATGTCCAGCGGCAGCGGCAGCGGCAGCGGCAAGCCGGCAACGGGCACTTGCTAGTATTTTCGTTTGTATTTATCGATTAGTGTCTAATTATAGATTAATTAGGTTTAAAAGATTCGTCTCGTGATGTCGGATATTAAAAACAAGAGGCACCCACAGTCAACGATTAAAGAAAATAAAACCAACAGGACTAGCCGAGACAACGAACGAAACGTCTCGACCATGTTTCGACTCGTACGAGGCTCGCTCGACGGAACGCCTCGACCACGTTCTGACTCGTACAAGGCTTGCTCGACAGGACGCCTCGACCACCGACAAATCTCAGATTCGCACGACCCAAGGTCGAGCCAGTCGACCCACCTCATTCACCAACTCAGGGACAAAAGTCAGAGCATTTAATGTGAACCGCCAACAACTTCCTACCTTCATGGCTACAACAACAACCGGCATGGGAGCAGTACCGGTGTCAAATCTTACTTCTTACTACCCATCTCGGGATGGGCGGTGAAAACCTGTCACTGCACGCACCATACTGGGCACTATTCCGCCGCTGATCACCCTCGAGGGTGAATACGACGAGTACCGTACCCCGCGATTCCGGGGACTCGACCTTATCCGTTCACTGTCGATCCACCTCGACCCGACCTCGACCCGGCCTTGACCAACCGACGGTCAAGGCTTGCGTGACACAGGACTCGGAGCCTTTTCACCGTCTCATCCTCTACGTCACCATGGTGTCCGGGGACGACGGGCCATTCTCGGGGCACGTCGCTACAGCAACCTCCACAGCGATCGACAGAACTTCACCTCAAAGTCACCCCCGGTGTCCCTGCCTCCTCTTACCCTATAAAAGGGCAGGCAGGGGACCTGCGAGGAGGACGGAGAACAACGGACGACGAAAATAAAACCAGTCTCCATCCCACCAAAGAGATCAACATCTCAAGCAATCTCCTTTGTACTCTCACTTTTTCTCTGAGACCTGGGATCGGTTCCCTCTCTCATAGCTTGTAACCACTACGCAAGCACTTAGGTGTAAGGAAATACAATACCCCCTCCCCGCTAGACGTAGGGTCTTCTTTTGCCCGAACCAGGATAAACCTCCGTGTATTCTCCTTACATCGCCATCCAGATTAGGGACACGCAGCATTGATTCACTCGTTGGCTTAGGACCCTCGTAGGACCAAACGCCGACAGTTGGCGCGCCAGGTAGGGGACCGCTGCATGCCAACATCGTTTTCCCATCATTTTTTCTATATGGCTGACCCCGAACGTCCACTCCCGTTGGCCACGGTGGTTTGGGAGCTTGGAGTTCATGTCTCTTGGCCACGGCTACGACATGGTACTCCTCCCGCCCAGGCACCCGACCAACGGTGACCACGAGCTCTCTCAACCTGGGGAAGCGCTGCGCCGGTATCGTCGTTCTCGTCAGGCATGCGCCGCCAGGCGATGGCGAGCCCAACGCAGCCGTCGTCATCGCCTCACGGAGGCCGATGGTATTTCCTGATCCGGCGCCTCTCAGCCAGACGCTGACATGGATTTCCTCACTGAGGATCTGTGTAAGATGAGCTTGGCTGAGGGTAAGATGCCGACAGGGAGTCCCGTCGCTCCACCACCCGGTGCGGCACCGCCACCCGCCAGTTCGACTACTCTGGCATCAGGAACGACGCATTCATCAGCATTCCTATTTAGACTAGACTCGGTTGCCTATGCGTACGCTTCTTCTATAAGCACCAGCATGAGTGCTTATGAGAAACTCCCCGGACACCATCTACACTCCACCCTCGACCTCGTTGCGTCCACACCAGCTTCCGAGTACCTGGACTCCACGGGGACCCAAGATACGGAGCTCCGTGCGACCGCCTTTCGGCATCATGGCCTCAGAGACGCGCGACCCCATATGCACCCGTTGTACTACTATTTCGGTGCTCCCGACTCCGACTCTGCTGATGACACCTACGATCTGACTCGCGAGTGCTTCAATATCGATGGAGCTTTCACGTCGGATTCGGAAGATGAGGCAGTCGTTGGAGGAAGGAACACGCCACCTCAAGTTGAGCTCCCTGCTGAACGGGATGAGGCTCAATTCCTTGCGGATCAAGAAATGCAACTCGAGCAAATCCGCGAGTTGCAGGATAGGCTCGACGAGGAACGAGAAAACCTATGCCTACTTCATCAAACCCTCGAGCATGAATGCGCAGCCCGCGCACACGACGGAGGAGCTCGAGAGAGAGCTCGCGACGTCAATCATCGCATCGTCGAGGATCGGGCAGTCGAGCCCCTGGTTTTCGGTCGAGCCAGCCAGAACATGGTCACGGACGCCATGCTCCTTCGTAACATGCCCGAGTCATCGAACCCCAAGGCCTGTCGAGCCCGGGATGAAATCCGAGGACTCCTCGAGACCGCTGCCATGCAGTAGGCCGAGAGTTCGGCCTCAGGGCAACACAGGCTTGCCTCAGAGCAGCCTGCGGAGCCCTCACGACAAGAGAGAGAGGCCTCGGTTCATCCCGAGCACGCCCAGTCGAACAAGGCGGCCTCTATCCGTGAGCGCATCGTCGACAACCGTGAACCTCGAGATGCCCGTGACAACATCGTTGAGCGCCGAAGGCGCAAACATGGTGATGGTGCAGCTCGAGGCTACCACGAGCACAGAGGCGGGCGCTACGACAGCTCGGAGGATCGGAGCCCTTCACCCGAGCCATTGGGCCCTCGGGTCTTTAGCAAGGCCATTCACGAAACATTACTCCCGGCTCGGTTCCACCCCCCCATGACTCTTACCAAGTATAACGGCGAAACCAAATCCAAACTTTGACTCACTGACTTCCGCTTGGCTTGTCTATTGGGTGGGGCCACCGACGACTGGGTCATCATTCGACAACTCCCCCTGTTCCTATTAGACACCGCTCGAGCCTGGCTCGAGGACCTCCCACCTTGACAAATCCATGACTGGAACGACCTTGTGAGAGTGTTCGAGGGGAACTTTAAAGGAACCTACATGCGCCCCGGCAACTCATGGGATCTCCGAAGCTGCAAACAGAAGCCGGGTGAATCCCTCTAGGATTACATTCGGCGTTTCTCCAAACAACGCACTGAGCTCCCCAACATCACCGACTCTGACGTCATCATGACCTTTCTCTCTGGTACCACCTGCAAAGAGTTGGTCCGAGAGTTGGGCCGCAACACTCCCATCACTGCCAACGGTCTGATGGATATTATCACCAACTTCACCGTCGGCGAGGAGGCAGTTGGTGCCATCTTTGGCAGCGACCAGGACAAGGGGAAGCACAAGGAAGAGGATCCCACGGGCTCCAGCCAGAGCTCAAAGAGGAAGAAGAAGAAGAACCAGCAGGACAAACAAGAGGCCCCGACCGACGACCTTATTGCTGTTGTTGATCGTAAGAAGCCTCGAGGGCCCCCCTGTGGGGGCATTTTCAACAAAATGCTCAAAGAACCGTGTCCCTACCACAAAGGGCCCACGAACCACAACCTCGAGGACTGTCACATGCTCCGGAGATACTTTGAAAGCATAGGAGTCAAGAAAGACGACAAGAAGGAAGATCCCAAGGGAGACGACAAGGACGAGGGGTTTCTCAAGATCCATGACTGCTTCATGATATACGTAGGACCCTTGATGCGCCTCTCAACATGGCAGCGCAAGCAGGAACATCGAGAGGTCTTCTCCGTGCAACTCGCAACCCCCCTCTTCTTTGACTGGTCCGAGGTAGCCATCACTTTCGATCATGATGACCACCCAGACTACGTCCCCAATCCTGGGGTCTACCCACTTATTGTCAATCCCATCATCGCCAACACACGCCTCACCAAGGTGCTCATGGTTGGCGATAGTAGTCTTAACATCATCTATGCCCAGACCCTCGACCTTCTGGGAATCACAAGGACGCACCTCTGACCCAGCGTCGGGGGCTTCCATGGAGTCGTGCCGGGGAAGCGAGCAGAACCCGTCGGGCGAGTCGACCTGCCTGTCTGTTTCGGCACTCCCGCCAACTTCCGAAAGGAGACTCTCACCTTTGAAGTGGTAGGATTCCATGGAACATACCACGCCATTCTCAGACGCCCCTCTATGCTCAGTTCATGGCAGTCCTCGACTACACCTACCTCAAGCTCAAAATGACTGGTCCCAACGGTGTTATTACTGTCGAGCCCTCCTATGAGCACGCCTACGAGTGCGACGTGGAATGCGTCGAGTACGGAGAAGACATCTTAGAGTCGGCGACCTTGGCGGCGAACCTCGACGGTTTGGCCAACGAGACCCCTGACCCCAAGCGCCACGTCGACAACTTCGAGCCCGCGGAAGACGTCAAGCTCGTACCCCTCGATCCCACCGACCCAAAGGGAAAGGCGTTGAGCATTAGCACCACCCTCGATCCCAAATAGGAAGTAGTGCTCGTCGACTTTCTCCGCGCAAACATCGACATCTTTGCGTGGAGTCCCTCGGATATGTCGGGCATACCCAGGGAAGTCACTGAGAACGCCTTGGAGATCTGAGCCGGCTCCAAACCGGTGAAGCAACGCTTGCGCCGCTTCGACGAGAAAAAGCGCAAGGTCATCAGTGAGGAGGTCCACAAGCTATTGAAGGCCGGATTCATCAAGGAGGTTCATCATCCCGAGTGGCTAGCTAATCCTGTATTAGTTAAGAAAAAGAATGGGAAGTGGAGGATGTGTGTAGACTATACTAGTTTGAATAAAGCATGTCCAAAAGTTCCTTTTCCTTTGCCATGCATTGATCAAATCGTTGATTCTACTGCGGGATGTGAAACTCTATCATTCATAGATGCGTATTCCGACTACCACCAGATCAAAATGAAGGAGTCCGACTAGCTCGTGACTTCGTTCATCACCCCATTTGGCATGTATTGCTACGTTACTATGCCCTTCGATCTCCAGAACGTAGGGGCTACATACCAACAATGCATGCAGCATGTTTTTGGGGAACACATTGGACCAACCGTCGAGGCCTACGTCGACGATATCGTTGTCAAAACTAAAACGATCAGTAATTTGATAAATGATCTCGACGTTGCATTCAAATGCCTTAGGGCCAAAAACATTAAACTCAACCCTGAGAAATGTATCTTCGGCATTCCTCGAGGCATGCTCCTGGGGTTCATCATTTCTGAACGCGGCATCGAGGCCAACCCAGAGAAGATCGCCGCAATAACCAAAATGAGCCCTGTCCAAGATCTGAAGGGCGTGCAGAGGGTCACGGGCTGCTTTGCGGTCTTCAGTCGCTTCATTTCGTGCCTCGGTGAAAAAGCGCTCCCACTGTATTATCTCCTAAAGAAATCAAAACACTTCTCGTGGACCCTCGAAGCCGAAGAAGGCCTTGCAAAGCTCAAGGCTACGCTGTCTAACCCACCAGTCCTCGTCCCTCCAACCACAGGGGAACCCCTCCTACTTTACGTCGTCGCAATGACGCAAGTGGTCAGTGCGGCCCTGGTTGTCTAGAGGGCAGAAGAAGGACATACCCTGCTTGTCCAGAGACCGGTCTACTTCATCAGTGAAGTGCTCTCAGAAACTAAGGTTCGCTACCCGCAGATCCAGAAGCTGTTGTATGCCATCGTCTTAACGCGGTGCAAACTTCGTCACTACTTTGAGGGCCACCCGGTGACTGTGGTATCTTCTTTTCCTTTGGTGGCCTCGGGTAGGATAGCAAAATGGATGGTCGAGCTCTTAGGTGAGACCCTCTCTTACGCGCCATGCAAAGCCATCAAATCCTAGGTGCTGGCAGATTTCCTGGCGGAGTGGACCGACACTCAACTTCCTCCGGTTCAGCTACAGGCCGAGCTTTGGACCATGTACTTCGATGGGTCGCTGATGAAAACGGGAGCAGGCGCGGGCTCGCTCTTCATCTCACCCCTCGGAGTCTACATGCGCTATGTCATCTGGCTTCATTTTCCTGCCTCCAACAACGTCGCCGAGTACGAGGCGCTCATCATGGGCCTACGAATCACCGTCGAACTAGGGGTCTGGCACCTCGACGTTTGAGGTGACTCTCAGCTCATGATTGACCAGGTCATGAAGAGCTCGAGCTGCCGTGATCCTAAGATGGAGGCCTACTGTGAGGAGGTACGGCGCCTTGAGGACAAGTTCCACGGCCTCGAGCTCAACAACATTGCACGCAGGTATAATGAGGCCGCCGATGAACTCACGAAAATCGCTTCTAGTCAAACCATAGTTCCACCTGACATTTTTGCTAGGGATCTCCATCAACCGTTCGTCAATATCAGGGCAGACGGAGGGGCCGACGGACCATCACTCGATCCCCCACCTGAGGCGGAAGCTCCCTTGACCGGGGCTGAAGCCATGCAGGCGGAAAGCTCGACCCCACTAGCCAACCTTGAGCCTGACTAGCGTGTTCCATACCTCGACCATCTTACTCGAGGGGACCTCCCCTCAGATAAGACTGAGGCTCGATGGATCACTCGTCGGGCCAAGTCCTTTGTGATATTTGGCGACAACAAGGAGTTCTATCGCCGCAGCCCTACGGGCATCCTCCAACACTGTATCACAAATGAGGAAGGTAGGAATCTGCTCAACGATCTACACTCGGGGGGCTTGTGGTCATCACGCGGCGCCTCGAACCCTCGTTGGAAACGCATTCCGACAAGGCTTCTATTGGCCAACCGCAGTCTCTGACACCGTCAAGCTAGTACACTCCTGCAAAGGATGCTAGTACTATGTAAGACAAACCCACCTCCCAGCTCATGCCCTGCAAACTATTCCCATCACATGGCCGTTCACTGTTTGGGGGCTTGACTTGGTCGGACCCCTGAAAAGGACAACTGGTGGCTTCACCCACTTGCTCATCGCCATTGATAAATTTTCCAAGTGGATCGAGGCCCGTCCTATCACCAGCATCAGGTCCGAGTAAGCTGTGCTATTTTTTACCGACATCGTCCACCGCTTTGGGGTTCCTAACTGCATCATCATGGACAACGGCACCCAATTTACTGGCAAAAAGTTTCTAAATTTCTACGACAACCATCACATCCGTGTGCTCTGGTCGGTCGTAGCTCATCCAAAACAAATGTCCAAGTAGAACGTGCCAACAACATGGTCCTACAAGGCCTGAAGCCAAGAATTTTTGAAAAGTTAAACAAACACGGCAAAAAGTGGGCCGCCGAGCTCCCCTCGGTCCTATAGAGCCTAAGAATGACGCCGAGTCGAGCCACGGGGTTCACTCCGTTCTTCTTAGTCTACGAGTCCGAGGCTATGCTCCCAACTGATGTAGAATATGAATCTCCAAGGCTAAAAGCCTACAACGAGCAAAACAATGACGCCACAAGAGAGGACGCCCTCGACCAGCTTGAGGAAGCTCATGATGTGGCTCTGTTACACTCGGCAAGGTATCAGCAAAGTCTCTGACGCTACCACGACAAACACATCCATAGACGAGACCTTAACATCGGCGACCTGGTGCTACGGCGAAGCCAGAACAACAAGGGACGGCACAAGCTTACTCCACCATGGGAAGGGCCATACATCGTCGCGGAAGTACTAAAGCCCAGCACCTACAAACTATCGAACGAGAAAGGTGAAATCTTCACCAACGCATGGAACATTGAACAGCTACGTCACTTTTTTCTCTAAAGCCTCGAGGCTCTGTAAATTGTTTTACAATCCCATGATAGAATAAATAATACATCGGTGTTCAAAGCATTCTTTCATAAAAACCAGGAAGGATTGACCCTGTTTTCTTAGAGTCGACCCTCCCTCGGGGGCTGCAAGGGGGAACCCCCTACGTATCCCCCAAAAATTTGCATTTTTTCAATTTTAAAAAAGAAGAGAACTCTTACATAAGTCGACGAGGCCGCAAGTGCACCCTAAGGCTCGAGGGCTGCTGAGCCACGAGATCGCCTACGCCTCCAAGCTAAGGTACCTCCACTCACTCCCCCACACTAAGGGGTGCAATCGCGCGCTAAGTAGACCTAATAAAAGTTCATGATTTTGAAAAAGCTCACGTCTAACATTCACATACGCTTCGAATCGAGTTCTTATATAATCCACGAGGCCGCAAACGCACCCTAAGGTTCGAGGGTGGCTGAGCCGTGAGATCACTTATGCCTCCGAGGCTACGGTACCTCCACTCGCTCCCTCACGCCAAGAGGTGCAACCACATGCTAAGAAAATTATGCAAGAATACGATTCAAGCAAGAAAGGGAAGAAAAGACTCAAACGAAAATGAACATATACGATTACATATTAATGTTTCAGGGCCCCTGAGGCCGTCACAACATAATTCACAAGTGCTAACTACCCTATTACATGGGTCTTCATGCCCAGTTTTGGCTCACAGGCCCTCGTCGTCGGCAGGCAAGACCACCTCGACCTCGAAAAGTTTTGCAAGGCGACTCCCAGGCTCCTCAGCGGCCTCAATTAGGTTCAGGCAGGCGAATTCATTCTCCTCGTCCGTCTAGTCTAGATCTGTGACGAAGCCATCAGTGATGAGGTCCATGTCATACTCAAACCCAGACCGAACGACCGCCATAGCCCTCTTCACGCCATGATGCAGCCCGCCTCGTATCTTCTCGCGGATGAGGCGGCCCAGCACCGCCATCCGACGAACAAAGGAGTTCCCTAGCGTGTCCTCCTCGGTATCGGCATCGGGCTCGACCCCCAGGCTGTCACACACTAAGGTGATGGCACCCTGGAGCAACTGAGTCCGCCTGGCCTCGGCCTCGAAGAGGTTCTGGAACAAGGTGGCCGTCGCCTGGGCTGCATGTTGCTGCTTCTCCAACTCTGAAACATAAGCACTGAGTTAGCATAAGCCTGAGACCTCGGGGCCAAGGCCAGAACACAATAAGAGGTTTACCCTCAGTGTGTGTCTACCAACCCACGACCTCATCGCGTAGCTCCCCGCACGCCTTCTCCGATGCTCGAAGAGCCTCGTCCTTGTCATGGACTGCCGCCCTCAACGCCTCAATCTCCCGATCGGTGCCCGAGAGAGCCTCGTCTCTCTCTTGGACCATCCCCTTCAACATCACAACCTCATCCTCCAAGGTTCTAACGTGAGCGGACGCCATCCCGATCTAGATGTTGAGGGCGTCACGCTGACCGCCGACTAAGGCGACATCCTCCTCGAGCTCCTTCACACGCGCAAGCAGCGGCACGAGGTCCTCATGAGCCTTAGCCGCCTCCTCCCGAGCCCTTGCCACGTCTTCACGCGCCTTGGCCTCGGCTTCTCGGGCCTGCGCTGCTTCCTCCCTAACCGCTGCATGGGCGACGCGGAGCTCGCCCACCTCGGCACTCTTCTGGGATAGCCGCTTGTTGGCTTCCTCGACCAGAGCCCATTGACGAGCAAGCGCCACCCACACGCCACTCTCATGATGAATAAAGAGTGACTTGCGGCAAGAACACTCCTTGAGCTCCTGACCACAGTTAAAACCTAAAAATCAGAACCAAGGAGGAGAGAAGGATAAAACACAAGGAAAGACTAGCGAACCCGGATTACCTTGAAAGCCTCTGACATACCCCGCACCAAGGTATCCATGACCATGCGTAGGGATTGTAGGGAGTGCTTATAGAGTCCCTCGATGAACTCCCAGTGATGCACCTCGTCCTTATCGTCGAGGGCGAAGAAGGGCTCAATGTTGGGGTTAGACGCGTCCCTGAACTCCAGGATCGACCGACCCCAGCGCGGAAGCTCCTCCTCTGCCCGTACAAGCGCTAACCCTGCGTAGTCATGCCACCTGGCCGACGCCTCGGCCAGGTCATCACCCAACGTCGCAGAAGTACTGGGCCGATCCGGGGCATCGATCGTCTCGACATCCGACTTCTGCTTCCCCTTGTCAGAAGGAGGGTTATCGACGGTAAGGTCGATCATGGCTGAAGTCAACCCTTGGGACGGGGCTAGCGTCTCGACTGTTGGCACCACCGCCTGTACGATGGACGGTGGCACAACTACCCCCCGTTCTGCCTCGACCGCTTGCTCCGTTGGTCGGTCCTGCTGCGGTCGTGGCTCCTCGAGAGCCGGTTGTGACTCTGGCTGCGCCATCTCTTGCCCCGCCTCTAGCGGGGCCTCCGCCACCTCCCTTGACTTTTCCACATCCGCTCGCCCCGCGTAGTGGACGGATGTTTCGGCCTCAGTGGCCTCGATGGTCACCTAGGTCGTCGTAATCGACCTAAGCTCTAACCCACTTGCTCCAGGCACCTCGAGCCTGGCATCGCCTGGGACCACCTCAGCCGGCTCTGGCCCCCACGTGGCGTCACTAGGACCAGTGACCTCCTAGGCGCTTGCCCCCGCCTTGGCGGCCGCCTCCCTCAGCCTGAGTCGCTCCGTCGTAGCCTAGCACCTCGTGACCCAGGCGGCGGTGTCGATCGACGTCCGCATCATCAAGGCAGCGCCTGACCTGAGCGCCTTGACGAGAGTCGGAGACATGAGCTCCACCTTGTGCTTATGGCTGAGCATTAAATAAACGCGTCAGAATAAAGAACGAGATCATCAATGATGGAAAGACAAGGCGAGATACTTACCCGAATAAGGGAAGCAGGGGCCTAGACCCCGGCAAGCCCGAGCCACCCGACGACACATGTGACGGCCCCTCCGTTGAGCCTCCTGCCGGGCGGGTGCTCCTCGGAGCCCGGGCTGACGCGGCATCGGAGGGTCTCTGCGCTGCTGAGGCTATTTGGCCTTAGGTCCTTACGCCCGTCGATGGCACCCTAGCTTTTGACGACAACGCCTAGGAAGTCGACCCCCCAACGGGCTCCAGCAAGGGTTGCACATTGAGGAGGTGCGCCAGAAAAAGTCACGGTATCATATAGCGACCCAGCGTCGTCGTCACCACTGTCTTCGTCCTCCCCCGAGACCGTCTCGGAGGGAGACTCCTCGATTGGGAGCCCCTCAAGGCTCTGTTGGCGGCAGCGCTTTTTCAACGCCTCGCGCTCGAGGGTCTTCTGGACTTGACGCTTCTTGGTAGTGTCTGTAACACCTTAGGTGTTTGTCACTCACTAAGCAGTGGGTTTGAGCTCAAACATGATAGATTAAGTGGAGATGACAAAGTCAAGGTCAACCTATGGAGATGAGCCTGACCTAAAGTTGGATGTTGCACCATCGCTTACATATAGGCCACTTTCAAAGATATATGCTTGGATGGTGTTATTGCAATATCTTCATGTGTCTCACCTTAGTAACTATCTATATTAATCCTTGGAAAAGTTTTATGAAGTTTGGAATCAAAAAGTCACATGAAATGATAAGTTATATCCTTGTTGGAATGGTTTTACTAAGTGCTTGAATTGCACTATTAAGTGAATGGAAATATAGGTCATCAACAAAACCTTGCAACCTTGCCCAAAAGACTCTAGATGAACTCTACAACAAAAGTCATGAAGGGTTCATGTTGAGCAAATGTCAAGGAAATGCCCCGATTGGCCTAAAACCCTAGTTTAGGCTTTATTGAGTTGATACTTTGACCAAAGTAAAAGTTGGATTTCTATACTAGTTATGAAATTTTACCTTAAAGAAAAGTTGTAGTTCATCTTGTGTGGAACAAACTTTGTTTAATGGTCAAGAGCTAGTTTGGCCTCTAACCTAGTCAAATAGAGCTCCCAATATGCAATAAAGTGTTGTTTTGGATCTCCGAAATTTGGCTAAGTCATAATGGAGTTTCAGTTTTGGGTACCCATCTTTGGAGCATGGTGTCCTCCTAATCAGGCTGATCTAGTCAAAGGTTCTTTAATAAAAGTTGTAGTAAACATCATGAGGAACAAACTTTATTATATAGGACAGAGCTAGTTTAGTTTCTAGATTGGTCAAATCGAGCTCACAAAATCGAATCCAGTGCTGTTTTCAGGATTCAAAAATCAGCTAAGTCTGGGATGACTGAATTTCTGGATTTCGTTTCCATGTACCTATCTTTAGAGAATTGTAGTTTGCAAACCATTTGGAATCTGGCCAAAATCCTTTAGTCAAAGTTGGATTGCTCTTATAGCTCTACGTATTGGTGAAATCGGTTCATCAAATCATCAAACGGTTTATGAGTTATAAGGTGGAGAAGACAGCAATTTCAGTCGATTGAAACTAAGCTGCAGAATTTGGTTTTGATGTACCCTACTTTGGAGACTTATATCTTCCAAACCGAGCTCAACTAGATCATGATCCTTTAAGCAAACCTGGAGTTCTTGCATAGCTCTACAAACTTGCTTATAGCACCAGGACCTGATGGAGTCGTTTGGGGTGCGTTTTTGGGCCCCAAACCTTGGGTTTCAGTCGGTTTCCGGCGCGTTTGAACGCAGCTCGTGTGCGTGTCACGCCCGACCACGCGCAGGAAGGCAGTGCCGCGTGGCTGTCCTCGTTCGTGCATGCTCGCCACCATGCTAATGCTCGTGCCGCATGGAGAAGGGAAAAGCCGAGCGCTCCCCCTCCTCCCTGCTAGTCGCTCTATCTCTTTCTATTCCTTTCGCTCTCACTCGCCAGCACAGCCGCGCAGAGCATCGCCGCTGCCCGTCCGGCCACTTTCGGCTGCCCTCATGCCTAGCTAGTGCCGCTGTCGGCTCCAACGTCACCTCCTCCCTCGTTCCGTGCCGCCTTGCCGACCGCGCCGCTGCTCATAGCTGCCACCGAAGCTATGGCCATGGTCACGAGCTGAAGCTCTGCCACCGCCTTGTCCTACGGCTCCGCTCTGCTGGGGCACAAGCCATGAGCACTATCACCTTCGCTTTTATCATCTCCCTCGCCCCTCGTCATTAGCTTGTTGTGCCACCGCCTACAGCCCACTGCCACCGGAGCACGACCGTAGCAGCTGTTCGCCTCCATGGCCGGGCCACCTCAGGGCGTCGTGGGATGGGCTAAAGCCATGTGCGGGTGTGGCTAGGTGCCACCGTGCCTCGACAGCCCCTCACTTGCCGCCGACGAGCCCTACCGCGCCGGAACTCCGGAGCCCGACGCCCTCTGCTCCGTCTCTGCTCGACAAAGAAGAAGAGGAAGGACCAGCCTGCGAATAGAAGCTTTTCTCTGGGTCCAGATGCAAAGTTCGTGACTCACATGAACAGTACAAGCAGAGCGCGGGTTGATTCCTAGAAACTCTAGGGGCCTCGAGGCAAAAGTGTTTTCCTTTTTCCTTTTTTCTTTTATGCAGATTTTGGCTAAATCTTTGGAAATTAATATCTCAAGCTAGGTAAGTCCAAAAATAGCAAATGTGGACTTTTTGGAAACCTTGAGAAGTGATCTATGCAATAGAGTCATACAATATTAGGTGTTTTTAGATGTTTTCTGATGTTTTTATTTAAGCTTTAAAAATGCTCTAAAAATGCCTTAAACATTGACCAGAGCAAGATCTGGAGTTTTAGAACCCTAAAAATAGTGATTCTTATTTGTTAATTTTGTGATGACATGTACTTGCTAGGAAAAATATCAAACACACTAGTTGTTCACTGTTTTCTTAAGGTTTTGATTTGACCTTGTTAAATAAGGAAATCTACATGATATTGCTTGTCATTTTTATATCTTGAGTTGTGTTGCTCCAAATGATGTGAAATTTTTATGGTAGTATTTCCATACTATGAATGTACTGTGGTATAAATTTCATGATCATTGCTTACTGTATGATCAAGTTATTGGTTTAACTTGTTTATGTCTTGATAACTAGCTTATAAATAATATATAAATGATAAAATGGAAAATGTTGTTCCATTACCTTAGTATGATGTTTATCTATCATATTAATTCAGACTATGGCCCTGTGTTCATAGAAAATATTGAGTTTTAGGTTTAACTTGCTCTCACATGATTTATTGCAATAGCTATTTGTCTTTTTCATAGGGGTTAATATACATGTCCAAATGGCTTGAAATTTGAACAGTAGACTATTGAGAGCATATGTAGGCCACTGTAATTTTTGTAGAATTTATTGTGCACTTTTGGTAGGTGTTCATAATTCCACCAAATTATCTAAATAAATTAAGAAAATGCATTAAAAGAATTTATTTAGGAATGGAAACTATGTTTTCTGGTGTTCATTAGTCATGTGTGACATGTTGGTAAAGTTGGTTTTGTCTAATTATATGTTTGCAACATAAGTTAATAATTATTTCTTGCAAATGAGGTTTCTAGACAGATCTAGAAACTTAGCAAAGTTCTTCATGATATTGTGCTTTGTTGTAAAACTTATTTATACAAAAGTTGTAGATAATTTATGTATCTAGCTGTTGTTAAAATTTGGTGGCATTTGGCCATGTGGTTTAGGAGTTATAGCTGTTGAAAGTTGGGTTACGGAATTGCTTGCTCTCAGTCTTGTTAGACCAGTTTCTATGTTTGTGTAAATTTGACATATTAAACTTTGGAATCATGCTGTGATGATTATAAATGAAATGTATAGAATTTCATAAGCTTTTTATAATGTCTTCTTGCAAGTCATTTGGAGTTGTAGATCTACAGTTATGATTAAATTACTTGGCTGCTGTTCTGATACCCAGAAAGTGGCAAATTCTAGTCTAGTGCTTTGATTAACTTTGTCATGCTAGTGTGTTGAAGTGTGACTCATATCTTTGATGGTACTTGGGTTAGTACCCTGTGATCTTGTGAAACTTGTTTCTTGATTGATGTGCTTGTCCTCTTCTATGTTATGCCTTAATGGGGATTAAGTTAATTAGCTCTAGGTGCTTACGTGAATTTGGTATGCTTATTTGATTACTTTGTTTATTGCACTTCTATGCATTCATACATATGCATTATTGCACCTCATTTAGGTATGCTAGCTGAAGCACGTGAAGGACCTGATGTGGAGCTAACCAGAAGATGGTGTGGTGGATCCATCCCGAAGATAGAAGGACCGGACAAGTGATAGATTGGAGGATGCTCGCCAAATGAATTCATCTGACATACTCTAACTCGAGTCGGATCCCAGGTAAGCCCCGGAGCATTATAAGCCTCCTACCTTCAAAGCAATTAATTCTACATATGTTATAAGTATTGTTGCATTAAGTGGTAGGAGTTGGTTAGAAACCCTTGCTGCATTATATCATTCCTTGTCCAGATATATGAATTCTTGAATCCTACATAGACTAGGATCGAGTAGATGCTTAGCCCTGCTTTAAGTGGAAGAAGTCAGGTGATTTCCTATCACCTGTGAGATATAGGGATATTCATATATGGCACGGTTGGCTATATTTGCTATCGTGGAAATGAATCATGTGTTAATAAAATGAAATGAGACTGGGCGAGATGACGATAGTGAAGCAACAAGACATGGAGGTCTTAGGTGTGGATCTATCCCCGTCTGAGTCGTTTAAGGACCGATTCGCTGTACGTCCTTGAGTCATGTTGAACGCAGTCTAACACTTAGTTGGCCGGATAAGTCGTTCCGATCGTGAAGCCGAGTAATGCGGTTCAGGCCGGAAGTCGAATGGTAGATCGCATTTTGGAGGAGAGTAATGTTGTGCTTGCGGACATTGGCGTGAGACCAAGGGGGGTTAGAGTCCCTAGCACCTGGCAGAGTGTCGCCCTTGGGGATGCGGCATCATTCGAACCCGCGACTCCTAAATTGTACGAAAGGTGGCTTGTGCGACCCTGGCAGGGGCCTGCACGGTGAGTGTTAGAAATACCCCTCTAGCTGGATAGAAATTCGATTCGAATCGCCGTCGCTCCCGGTTAGTGAGCACTTGACTTGAGCAGTGGCAACGTAGATTCCATTAAATTGAACGGATGGTTAATTAGATAATTGAAAGCCCAAGTTTGGTTTTGGTAATTAATGACACCAAGTTGCTAATGCCGTGTGTTAAGTGTTTTGAGTTAGGCATAAGCAACACACGTGATGAAGGAGCATGTGGCATGGAGTGATGGCCACAAGATCACAAGTGGTGGAGATGCACATAATATGGTGTACATGATGATCAAGTGGAAGAGAAGGAACTAAGAGCGCAAGGCAAAGGTATAACCATAGGGTTTTCCTTTTGCCGGTCTAAGATGAGTAGAGAAGTGATTGACCGGGTTTAGGATACATAGCCGACTATCAAGAGGGGCAATCACGGTTAGCTTGGGAATCAAGTGCCACTAGATCATTGTCTTGATCATATGCATTAGGATCTAGTAAAAGAGCTAACATAACGCCTTGAGAAATGATTGTGAAATGCTAACACACATGCACATAGTGGTGTACACTTGGTGGGGTTAGCACATTTGCGAAGGCGATGGAGTTTGAGCAGTAGAGAGGGGTTTGGGTTCCTCTCTCCCTCCCGCCGAGCTTGCGAGGCGGGATTCGGCGCTTTTTTGGGAAAGTGAAACGCCTATTTTCTACTGCGCCAGAAGTCGGAAAAGAAACGGAGGCGAGCGGAGGTCACTGTGGTGACCAGACGCTGCACCGAACGCGGTCACGGCTTGACCAGCGCGTCCGGTCAGTTCATTCGGTCAGTTCACTTGTGCGTAGAAGCAGAGCGCGCGACCGGCGCGTCCGGTCCTTCACGGGACCAGCGCGTCCGGTCAGGCGTCCAGAGGGGCAGAGAGCAATGAAGTGGTGAGCGGACGCGAGGCGCGTCCGGTCACGTACGATCGGACACGTCCGGTCGTTGAGGGTGCTTACTGGACTCAAACCGGACGTTGGCACTGTCGAGTCCGGTCATTCGCTAGGGCGCGTCCGGTTGTTGCTTCGCGGGCTCGCGGTGCTGAGCGATCGACGCGTCCGGTCAGTTGACCAGCGCGTCCGGTCATACACAAGGGCGCGTCCGGTCATACGCTAGGGCGCGTCCGGTCATAGCAACGGTAACTTCTGATGTGCACTGTTCACGCTTGTCCTGTAGTGACCAGACGCGTCCGGTCACCCTGATCGGAGCGTCCGGTCATCCCGATTTGAACTGTGTCGTCCGGTAACTGCTAGCCGCGTACCCCTTCGTTATAAATAGACGTTGGCCGGGGTTTGAGGGTAACTCTTGCATACTTTGAGACCTAGAGACTTACTTTAAGCTAGAGAACAACCCCTCCACTCATCTCTTTGATTAGTTGCACATCTTGAGTGAGATAGAGTGAGATTCAAGTGCATTGCTTGAGAGTTGCATTCTAGAGGCACTTGATCTTCGAGTTGCTGCGGATTTCTTGTTACTCTTCCGTGTTTCCCGACACGGTAGACGGCTTGGAGCAGCGGAGGTGATTGAGCTCGCAATTGGAGATTGTTGGAGCCTTCACCAAGTGTTGTAAGGGGTTCTTAATCCTTCCCCACGGAAGTTCGCAAATTGGATACTCTAGTGAAGCTCGTGGCTTGGAGGATCCCCATCTTGTGTGCGGTTGTGCGGTGCCCGCCGAGGGCTCGACTCTTGATAGTCGATTAGCTCGCGAACCGACAAGTGGGTGTATCGCCACAACGGGGAGTAGCTTGTCGGGAAGCAAGTGAACCTCAGGATAAATTCTTGTGTCATTCTCTTCCCGAGGATTTCTCTTGTGTGATTGATTGATTGGTACTTCTCTTCTCTACACGGCGGTATAATCTCTCGAAGCTCTCCTCTCGTATTACTTCTTCTATCTAGCTTGTAGTTGTTGTTGTGGTTAGTGAATAGCTTTGTTATAGACTTGTGTAGGTGGCTTGCTTAATTAGTTAGAGCTAGTGCTTTTGCTTCGCCACCTTTCATACTAACGTGTGGTTAAGTAATTCTTGTAGAAGTTTTAATTAGGCTATTTACCCCCCCCCCCTCTAGCCTTTTTGGACCTTACAATAACGATGGAAAGGTTACCTCAATTTATACCTGCTATGGTTAATATTGTTTGCTCCTAATAAAGTGAGTGCTCTAGTACATGTTCTAATATAGATGATAGGTTAATGATAATTAACTTGATGCTTAAGCATTAATGATTGATCATCTATATTAAGCTTTTTATGCAAAATGTTGTCAAGCTAGCGCTACTTTATATCAGCCTTGCATGATCCTTGGTGTCACTTTATTTCTGGTTTTTGACGGGTAAGTCTAGCTGAGTACTTTGTCATACTCAGGGTTTTATCCCCACTTGTTGCAGGTTGTGATGTATCATGGCGGCTGCTAGAGTTGGTTGGCTCCTGCCTTAGTGATGGAGTGTGATCATGGGCATAATCCTTCTTATTTACCTTATCTCTAATGATTTTGTTGGAAGTCGACCGGGGTACTGGCATGTATTTGAAATAAGAATAATGTTAGTTTCAAATTACTTTGTTTCCGCTACTTTTCAATGTAAGTTGTAATAACTGTTGAACTCCGATGTATATTGAATTACTTGTGAAATGGATGTAACATGTGACTTGTTATGTTGAATCACTATGATCTTGGCTTGTATGTTGGTTGGTTTGAAATCCCTCGTGATTTCATTGGACTACCGGAGTTATATGGGCTCAAGTGCGAGAATTTGATCACTTCGGTGATTGTTTTTATACTTGTGCTCTTATAATTTAGACAGTTCTGTTACAGCGTCCTTCTCCTCCTTCTTCTGGGCCGCCAAGAGGCGTCGAGCCTCCCGAGCGGCCTGATCCTCTGGAACCGGTGACCACGATTCCTTGACCGCCGATAGATCCTGCACAGAGGCCTCGACCGACTTAGTGGGGGGATCAGGAAGCAAAAGAACTCAAGACTGTCAAAAATAACACTTACCAGAGGCTCAAAGCCTTGAGTGGGGCGCATCAGGACCCTATCGATGTCCTCCTGCTAGAAACTCCCCACCATCCACCGTGCACGCCGGGCGACCTCATCAAGAGGGAGGGACTCGTGCGACATCCGACTCCCCTCCAGCGACGCCTCTGGCGTCATCTCATCGAGCCGAAGCCGGCGCTGCGTCAGCGGCTGCACCCTCCGGTGGTGGAACGCCGCGGCCACCATTCCCGTCGTCAACCCACGCTGACGAAGTCTCCTCAGCGCGTCGAGGAGCGACTACAGCTTTGGCTTGTCCTCCTCGATGACGTCGTATGTCTAGTTCTCCTCGTGCGACATCAGCACCCGGCCGGAGAACCTCGACAGCTAGTCGCCGTCGTTGCGCAAGTAGAACCATCCGTCGTGCCAGCCACTGTTCGATGAAATCAATTGCGCCGGGATGTACTGATCACCTCGACCCGCCCGAACTTGGAGAGTGTAGCTCCCTGCGTGCACTGCGCGCCGCACCCCTCGCTCGCCCGCCTTCTTGGTAAAATGTTCCACCCTAAAGAGGTGAAGCCACAGATTCCAGTGTGGCTCCATCCCCAGGTATCCCTCGTAGATCGCCACGAAAATAGCATCCTGCGAGATGGAGCTAGGGGCGAGATGGTGCAACTCCACCTTGTAGTAGTGGAGGAGCGCTCGCATGAAGTGGCTCGGCGGCACTCCGAGCCCCCTCTCATGGAAAGCCACAAAGCTTACCACGTATCCCTCTGGGGGCGCCGGCTCCCGGTGGTCGGACGGCGGCGCCCTCCATTCCGGCTGGGTCCGGCTCGTCCTTGGTCGCAAAAGCCCAACATGGACCAACTCCTCCAGCTTCCTCTCTGTCATCGAGGAACGTGCCCACGCGTCCACGGGAAGGATCTGGCTCTTGCCCGCCATGGTTGTCGGAAAACGGCGCGCGCGACAGCAGACAACGGAGCAACGGTGGCAGTGGATGGCGACTGAAGGGCGCACGAAGAAGGCAAAGAAGGCAAAGACGCAAAATGGTCTGTAGGGGGTATACGGAACCCCAGGCCTCACACTTATACCCCGACGGAAGGCCAACGGGCGGGCGAAAAGGTAGGAATAGTTTCCGCATTCAATGACCTTACCTAACCGCTCCCTCAAAACCCGCGATAGGGGCACGTGTCCGCCACTCACTCTGTAACCATTGCACCACGCCGCCCACTACCACGCCGATCTCGCTTCCCCTCCTAAAAAGATGCGCCCCAAACGGGCCGGAAGGGGATCCGCGGACGAATATTCCCAGACGAATGAGTAATGGGCTCTGAGCTCGATATAAACCTCGAGGGATCGAAAGCAGGCCCTCGACCACGGTTCGACAGCTACCCTCGAGTAACGGAGTCAGGGACGACTAGGGACGCACCCGTACAAGGCCAGGGCTTGAGCCACGCTCTCGAGGCACCCCCAGACGTATTCGAGGCTAAAAGAGAGGTTGATGGAGGAATTCCCTCGGAGGGAGGCATCGAGCCCTTGGATCCTATCGCAAGGAACCAAGATCCACACGACTACTCTTTGGCATTTTTGAGAGCGCCTCCGTGGCCGCTAGTCGACTCCTATCGAATGGAGCACGGGCTCCCACTCGAATTCCCCGTTAGCAGCTCACCGGAGACCGTCGGAACTCGCCCGACGAGGGTAGTACGACGTTCCCCACCCCTCCTTCTTTTCTTAAAAAAGGAGCATGAGGGTCGAACGATAAAAGACGGTCGAGACCCTGATCGACCTCGTACGCACGAGGCTCAGGGGCTCGACTACAGAAGGCCAAACCTCGAACGAAAAAGGACAAAACGCGCCACGATACAAAAAGCATTCCTCGATAAAACGCCCAAAAAACCTCGGAGGAGTCTAAACACTCCACCGAGCCCTCGGGGGCTACACCAGGCGGGTGCGCTCGCGCGCACCCATCGAAAAAAGCTACGACACCAGTTCATGACTCGCTGAGCCTCTGTGAGAGTGACCCACACTCACTCAAAGGCTCGGGGGCTACTGTCGGGTACCAAAAATAAGGGGCACCCACAATCAATGATTAAAGAAAACAAAACCAACGGGACTATCCGAGACAGCGAACGAAACGCCTCGACCATGTTCCGACTCGTACGAGGCTCGCTCGACGGGACGTCTCGACCACGTTTTGACTCGTACGAGGCTCGCTCGACAGGACGCCTCGACCACCGAAAAATCTCCGACTCACACGACCCAAGGTCGACTCGGTCGACCCACCTCATTCACCAACTCTGGGATAAAAGTCAGAGCATTTAATGCGAACTGTCAACCACTTCCTACCTTCATAGCTATAGCAACAACCGGCATGGGAGCAGTACCGGTGTCAAATCTCACTTTTTACTACCCATCTCGGGATGGGCGGTGAAAACCTGTCACTGCATGTACCATACTGGGCACTATTCCGCCACTGATCACCCTCGAGGGTGAATACGACGAGTACCGTGCCCCGCGATTCCGGGGACTCGGCCTTATTCATTCACTGTCGATCCACCTCGACCCGACCTTGACCCGACCTCGACTAACCGACGGTCAAGGCTTGCGTGACACAGGACTCGGAGTCTTTTCACCGTCTAATCCTCTACGTCACCATGGTGTCCGGGGATGGCCGGCCATTCTCGGGGCACGTCGCTACAGCAACCTCCACAGCGATCGACAAAACTTCACCTCAAAGGCACCCCCGGCCTCCTCTTACCCTATAAAAGGGCATGCAGGGGACCTGCGAGGAGGACGGAGAACAACGGACGACGAAAATAAAAACCAGTCTCCGTCCCACCAAAGAGATCAACATCTCAAGCAATCTCGTTTGTACTCTCACTTTTTCTCTGAGACCTGGGATCGGTTCCTTCTCTCATAGCTTGTAACCCCTACGCAAGCACTTAGGTGCAAGGAAATACAATACTCCCCCCTCCCCGCTGGACGTAGGGTCTTCTTTTGTCCGAACCAGGATAAACCTCCGTGTATTATCTTTGCATCACCATCCAGATTAGGGACACGCAGCATCGATTCACTTGTTGGCTTAGGACCCTTGTAGGACCAAACTCCGACACGTGGCTTTCTACTAAACTGTATAATTAGTTTTTTTCGTCTACATTTAATGCTTCATGCATATATCCAAACATTCGATGTGACAGGGAATCTTAAAAATTTTTACGAACTAAACATGGCCCTAGTAGTTTTGGCTGTGCTCTGACTCCATCTGTTGCACCACGATCCGGACAGGGAGGACACGACACGGCACCGAAAAAAAGAAGAAGAGTGGGAGCAGGCTTGATTGATCACGGGCTTGCTTTGCAGTGCGCACAGGGCAGGGCTTAGCTTAAGGTTAATGAATAATCGATGCTCTCTATCTGTCCGGCTCTGCTCTGCTAGCATGCATGTTCCGTGTCGCTTTCATGGCCGGGTCCTGTGTCGCGTGTCATCCGTCCCGCTGTCCACCCACCGTAGTCGCAGATGCTCATGCCATTTTAAAAAAAAAAAAAACTTGTTTCCTGTTTTTTTTTTCTCTCTCTAGAGCATGTGTGTGCTCGTTTCTTTTCGTTTGGTTTTTCTTCGGAGGACTCCGTTAGACCGTTACTACCACACTGCCACGGAACATTCGCTTGCGGATGGTGGATGCTCTCAAAGTAGCCCAATGCAAACGGACCGCATTGGGCCTCTAGCGGCCCATTCATCTTCTGCCCAGTCACCGTGGAGCCTTGCGACGACTCCTGCGGCGGCGCCGCGGGACGAACTTGACCGTCGACTGCCGGACTGGACAGATGAACAGATGAGACGCTATTTTTTCCTGTGCCGCGATAGCGGATACAGGCAGCAGGCATGTTACGCTGTGACTGACCATATCTGACTATCTGAGTCCACTTTTTCAACCATTCGATTTGCATTGAACCAGCTAGGTCCAACGTCTTTTTTATCCATACCACATATATGTTCTCCCTCCATCCCTGATTAAATCCACTTCTAGGAGGTGTAAGACGGATTAATGCTACGTCATGGGCCCCTTTTATAGAGCCGGAAATTCATGAGGTGGTCTTTGCAATGGAACATAATAAAGCTCCTAACTTGGATGGCTTTCCAGTTGAGCTCTCGTCTGTGGGTGCTAGATGTTGGGTTAAAATCATGCGTCGATCGGGATGAGACGAGGATAAGTGGATCGTCTTTCTCCTCCCTAGCAACAAGTACAATGGAGGGGTATTTATAGTGGGGAAACCTTCGACAACTCAGGCGACCTTCTCGTCATGCCCCTCTTAAAACACCATTTAACTCGACGCGTTGCATTTCCTAAAGGGAAACATAGTCTTTTCATCACGCCATTGGCCCAATGGACCAGCCTCGACCTTCGTTCTTCGAGACCTCGTTTCTTTAAGACCTTCGTTCCCCCAGCTTTGTTCTATGGGACTTCGTTTCTTTGAGACCTTAACCTGATGCCACAACATGATTCAAGTGCAAGGCACCCACTAGCCCATTCGCCCATCAGTCTTGTCTCTTTATCTTGTGATGAGTAGATCTGAATTCGATGCTATCACCCTCACTTTGTTCTCCGTCTCCTCACCAGTCCTAGTTCTCTAGTGTTTGGTTTGAGGGAGTAGGTGGGACGGGGCGGGACGGACCCAGTTCTAGTGTTGTTTGATTCAGAGTCAAAAACATCTCACTAGAGAATATTCCTCTAGAAGTGGGATGACCTTGTCCCAAAAAAACTGAGGGATAGAGTTATCATAGGTGGGATGGGAGTGTGGACATTGTCTTATCTGATAGTTGTCTCATCCACTTTTTTGGTGTCCCTACACCAAATAGAAAATGGGTCAGTCCAGTCTCTCCTCACAAACAGAAAATGGGTCTGCGTCCCAGAAATCAGAGACAAGATCAGAGCCAAACCCTGAGTAACTCAAGAGGATGTGTGCATGTTGCTCTTCCATGTTTCTAAATGGCATAGTGTTTGTTGAGTGTTAAGGTGGTACACCATCGATGACTTTGTTAATTGATATGAATGATTTTGCCGTTGGCTGTAGACAGTAGAGCTTTACAAAATGGAGAAAGAAATTGATTGATTTGAAGTCTACGTGGGAAAGAACTGCATAAACCGGGCAAGATTTTTTCATGTGTAATTTGATGATATACTATGCCAAGATTTATAAGTTTTTTTCGAAAACACAAAAGAGCTGTGATTCATTATATTAAGAAAAAAAAAGGGGATAGAGCCCTGTAACACAGCCACACACAACCCCGTACAACTCAGAAATACATTCGCGCCCGAAAATAGAAAGGAAAGCGACCAAGATATAATATAAGTCCTCCTTCCCTTCGAAAAAACCTGCATAAACTAGTGAGATATGTTTAGTTTGAACAATTTATCCTTTAATCTGTGAGAAATTTTATAAAATATATACTTTCTCATATCTTGGATTTAGAAAAAGAAAATGGGAATGCCCAACTGCCAGATTGTGTCTAGTAGTACAAAGAAATAGAGAAAAAGAAGAAAAACGCAATAGAAAGAAAAGAAAGGAGATCATTGCCAAGACTCCAGCCAATCCATGAGGATCGTAACTTAAATTTCTCGACACATCACAGACTAATTGGAGAAGCTTTGCGTGACATGCCATGGCAACGGCCCATGGCCATGGCTATGGCTTTCATCGACATGGAATATGTACGGCGCGTCTCGTTGCGTCTATGCTACTTGCCAGTTGCTACCTGCACCTGCTTTGTGAATCTATTCCGCAGGGCACCATCGAGCAAAGCGGCAAAGCAGCGAGAGCATCGCCGATCAACTCGCACGCACGCGGCCGCTACCCACGAACGCATGCAGATGCAGCAACCGGCAAAGATATATGCCGTGTTCCCATCTCCATTCATGGCTAACAGCCCAGCCCAGGACAGGAGCGCGGTATGTTCACAGCATATCCCCCGTGCGGATCGATCGGCGCCAAAAGATCCAGCCAATGATTTCTTTTGCTCCCAGCAGCATCCTTGTCGCCTTTGCATTTCTTGCTTTCGTTCTTGTTCAGACCAAAAAGATTTTATTTCCGATGGGAATCGCATCTGAATCTGCCGAATCTGCGCTCGATCGGTCACTGTTCCTGCTTTCTCCAAAACCTTCTTTTTGACCAGGGAATCTCTCTTTTTCTTCCTAAAGCCACCCATATGTAGAAGGTTTTGGACTGTCCGACACCGGCAGATGGACTTTCCTTGCATTCCCAGCCCTGCAGGCTGGGACAGCACTCCAGCTGCTGTGTTCAGCACTTGTACTAATAACTTCTAAATATTAGCAAATTTGCAGCTCTATTTTCAGTGCCACTGCATGTTTAATTTTGCAGCCTGAAATCAGAACAGAAAGGTTTGGATGCAAAAATACTGGATGAATAGCTTGGACTGCTTGGTAACTGTCTAACTGATAAAGGACAACCTGAGTTATGCTGACAGCGAGGCATTTATTGATCACACAAAATGCCCTGCATCAACGAGGCTACTATGGATGAACTAAGCCTGCGAACAAGGCATCATTCATCTTTGCAAGTAGGTGAGGCATCATCGAGACAGCCACAGCTTTGTAGAAAGCAGATAGGATAAAAGTACGGTAGCGATGTCTGATAAGTGATAACTCACAAAATGCTGTTCGAGCTTTCTTTACGATAGTTCAGTTCAGACTAAGAGGGTAAAACAAAACGACTCACACTAGGGAATAATCGGTTACACCAGGCAACAAACAAGCAAATGTACACTATATACACTTTCTAGTGAACGAATTGCAGTGGTGAATCTAGCCGAAAACATCTTTTTTTTAGACCACGCCTTGGCGCGTGTTTCATTAAGCAGAAAGAGTTTTATTACAACATTGCAGACCTAGTAACACCCTGGTTACCAAACCTACACCCAACAACTCAAACATCTTTAGAGTCGGAATATAAATTTTCTTAAACCCAAACAGTAATTTACTAAGGCTTCGTTCGGTTACATCGTTCCGTGCCTTTCCGCGCCTAGAACAATTCTGACGCAATAGAAATTTGTAAAGAAACCGTTCGCCTGGGATTCATTCCCATGTAACCGAACAGAGCCTAAAGGATTTACAAATTTCGTGGGGGGTCGCCGGACCCCGACAAAACCCTGCTGGATTCGCCCCGACGAAGTGGATGCATTGGTGCGATGATGCTGGAGAAGATTAGAAGGCATATAAATAACACTCATGATTTTACAGTATTCCACTGTGGCAGAACATGGTGACAAATGAAGATCTTGTAGAAGTACAACGCCGGGAGTCGGAACAGCCATCCTAATTAGGCATCAAAGAAGGTTAGCAGTGATTTCTAGTCTTTTACTAATGTACAACATACATGGCTAGTTTGCTAACACATGGCAAATTCTTTGGTGAGAGTTTATACCTTCCGGTACCGATGTCCTGCATCTCATGAAGATAAAAGTGTGATGTGCTGTTGTGCATAGCAATAGCATAGGACATATTAGCATTGTGCCAGGCTGCCAGCATCAGAACAATGTCTGCATGCCACACACCGCAGAAATCTTTGGTAAAGCGAGCGAGGGAGCGAGCAGCAGTGGCTGTCGCTCGCGATGATCGAACATGAGTGTTATTACAGTTACAGCACAATGGCGACAGAGGATCCAGTTCCATCCTCCGGCCTAGTATAAATAGGCACCCCGTGTGCAGGCCCTTGCTGACAGATCATCGGTCGACCAACCGGGCAGTTCAGTGAACCGTAGATCGACGTGACCATGGAAAGCTCCTCATATGCTCATGGGTGAGTTGCTGCTGCTCTTTGAGCCTTGAGGTCACAACTATATGTATGTTTTATGCCTCAACATATATACATTCCTTTGAGGTAAATGCTACCATGCCTGGGACAACTGGATTTTGTGAACCACTTCTATCACAAAAATATAAGCCCATCTGTGTTTATTCGAAGTCATTTTTTGGTTTCACTACCAATACCTATAGTTTTCTATAGGTTGACAGCATAAAGTTGGCATTACTAGAATCATTGTGAACAATTATCTTTTATAATTCATAGTAACTCTTTTCATTTAAGATAACTCTTTGTAGTTTTTGCTACTTTGCTAGTTAAAGTTTCTTTTCGAACGACCAGCAGGAGTTTTGTGTGGCACGTTTGATAGAGAAGAAAAATAGCTTGAAATAGAAGTTCGAAAAGAAGGGGGGAAAGCGTTTTCATATATAGAGCTCCACTAGAGGACCACTCTCTCAAAGATGATATCCTTGAGCTCTTTTCCCACTGCATGCCACGAAATGGACACAGATTGAAAGGAAACCCCAACATTTTTTTTAACCAACGGGGCATGTGAGTGTGTCTATTTCATTGATATAGGAGAAAACAGAGAATTTGTTTTAATGGGAAAGAAAACAAACTATGAAGATTACTCTCTCAACACTAAAATCACAAGAATTTTTGCTCCTACCGCAATCCATGATCCTGGTTCGGCTTTGATTTGTGCAAAAAGAGATAGAGGGTTTGTTTCACGTTTCCCGAAGATTTTTGTGTTTGGTTCCTTCCGAATCTCTTAAATGATAAGAAGGGCAATACTCCTAACTGCCTTGCAAGGGACATCTGCTATGGTGGTGATTTTAGTCCACCACTCAAAGGCACTTTCGGTCGGCGGCCATTCCTCCGGTTGAAGGCCTGGTTGTGAAAGGCCCCGTTTGGAATGAAGGAAAAACGTAGGAAAATAGAGGTTTCAGTTCCATAGGAAAGGAACGGAGATGATGTGTTTGGATCAAAGGATTCAGAGAAAGACTTTCCATAGGAAAAGGAATGGAGACTGTATATTTGGAGGAAATAAAAAATGTGCTCAGAGCTATGGGAAAATTTCCTGTGGACACTCGCTCGCTCATTCACGTGCTAATCAAGTTTGTCTTATTTCTGTTCCTCGTCAGAAAGCCTCATTAGAGTCTAGACAAAAAAAACTTCATTAGATGAGAGGAGCTTCACCCGCTTCAGGTAGAGGGCCATGAGATAAAATATCAACTCTAGATTATCTACGTGCAAATGATATCTTTAATACTACGTTTGTTGGTAACTGTTTATCACTATGAACTCTAATCTGTATTTATATTAGCCCAACATTTTATGATTTCTATGTTTTATTTTAGGAAACAAGAGGGTTTTTAGCCCCTACTGAAATTATGATTTCTATGTTATGGATTCCTGTGTTCCAAACCGTCTAAGTTTTCGATTCATGTGTTTTAGAATCCTGTGGGTTTTCACTTTTCGTTTTCCTCTATTCCTACGTTTTTTACCATTTCTGTGTTTTGCATTCCTCCGTTCGAAACATGCCCCTATTCCGCCGTGTAGCTCCATCCAAATGGCAAGCATTTTTTTATGTTAGAACAAAATCTAACTGAACCCATATTTATGATCAGCACTATGAACATATGCTGGGAATCCTGTATAAAAATAAAAATAAAAGTAAAACTATGCTGAATTGCTGATGCAAGCAACTAAGGCCTGGTTCACTTTGCAAAAAAAAAATTGAACCCGATGAATAGTATCACTTTCGTCTTATTTGACAAATATTGTTCAATCGTGGACCAACTAGGCTCAAAAGATTCATCTTGTGATTTCCAACTAAACTGTGTAATTAGTTATTTTTTACCTACATTTAATACTCCATGCAAGCGGCTAAAAATTGATGTGATGAAGAGAGAGTGAAAAAATTCTAACTTTTGGGGTGCATGTAAACAAGGCCTAAGCAAACACAGACACAAGTCCATCGAGAAGTAACGCATTCCTGTGATTTGTTTTTTTGGCAGACGTCACAAGTGCGCGGCATGCTTCCGGCAGTTCAACAAGATGGAGCACCTGGTGGAGCACATGCGGGCGGCGCGGCACTCGCCTCACGAGCCCCGATGCGACATCTGCCGCAAGCACTGCCGCTCCTTCGAGGCGCTAAGGGACCACCTCGGCGTTGGCGGCTCCACCCTGCCCAAGGCCGCCAACTGCGCCGATGCCTTCGCCGCGCGCGGCTGCGACATCTGCCTCCGCGTCCTCGCCAGCGCCGCCGCGCTCAGAGCCCACCGCGCGGCGTGCCAGCTCCCGCGCACCCCACCGCCGACGATGTCGAGGGCGCTGCAGCATCACCAACTTCCAGCGACGCAGCCGCAAGGAGTAGGAGGAGGCGCGCTCGCGCTGGGCTGCAAGATGGTCGGCGCCGGGAGCGACGGGACCCTGGACGTCTGCGCGCGGGTGTGCGTCATCGACGAGCAGGAGAACATCCTGTTCGAGGCCTTCGTGAAGCCGCTCCTCCCGGTGACGCAGTACCGGTACGAAACGACGGGGATCCGGCCGGAGCACCTCCGCGACGGCGTGAGCACGACGGTGAAGAACGCGCAGCGGCGGGTGGAGGAGCTGCTGCTCAACGGCGAGCAGCAGCCGTGGAAGGTGCGCACCAGCCGGGGCAGGGCGAGGCTGCTGGTCGGGCACGGCCTGGACCACGACCTCGACGCGCTGGGCATGGACTACCCGGCCTACCTCAAGCGCGACACGGCCACGTACCCGCCGCTGATGAAGACGAGCAAGCTCAGCAACTCGCTCAGGTTCCTCACGCTCAGGTACCTCGGGTACGAGATCCAGACGGGGCACCAGCACCCCTTCGAGGACTGCGTCGCCGCCATGCGCCTCTACCGCAGGATGCGCGGGCAGCAGCACCCCAGGGGTGGCGGCGACGCCGATGCACCGGCGGCGAGCGCGGACCAGGCGTTCCCGGCGTGGAGGCAGCGGGAGATGGAGCGCATGACGCCTGAGGAGCTCCTCCGGCTGTCCACGCCGGACTACCGCTGCTGGTGCCTCGATGCGTAGGTGGCTGACTAGACTTGGACAGCTCCGGCGGCCGCAGAACGAGCCAGACCGAGCGCATCGTGATCGCGTTCGCGTCCCACGACCATGACGTGATCGTGTATAGGATTCTGCACCGTTCAGCCATTCGTCAGCTCCGGCTAAAACGAATTTCTGTAGTAATCTATCTATAGCTACTCCAAAAGTACAATCCACCCGTATGATTGAGGGAGGGGGACCTGTGGTGGATCGGTTCGATATAAACGTGTGTAAGAGTATATATGATACGCCATAATTGCATCTAGGGGTATCGGTTGAAGTCAGCATGAAGAGCTTCTCATCATGTTTGATCGCATATCATTGCCAAAGTGGTTCGTGCGCATACTCACTTCTTAATTATAAGTCACTGTAATTTTTCTTAGTACATAGATTTTACTATGTATCTAGACATACGTTATATCTAAATATATAGCAAAATTGATGTACCAAAAAAAATCGAAACGAGGAGTACATAGCAACAATTTAGAGTCTTGTTGCAGGGCCTCACACTTGACCTAACGAAGCATTATATTTTATAGGAATCGGTTATTTTTTACATAGAAAAGCGCAGAAAACATGAAAAATCCTATCTTTAAAAGAGGTCCTTATTGAAGGTTCTGTAGTTCAATAGACGGCAACGAAGTAAAAAGTAACAAATTCAATTGACTTTGTTTGCATTCTCTTCTTGTGAAAACAATTTAGGAGTAAGAACAAAAACATCTAAAGCATCTTACGTATCTTCAGAATCCATCACCAGTCCTTCGCCGGAGGTCCGTATTTTTTGCATTTTAGCCCTTTTTTAAAAAGAAAATTCACGTTTAGACCCCTAGACGATATAAACTCAACTTTGGACCCTAGGGGTCGTGTAACACCTCTGGTGTTATGGAGACTAAAAATTTGTCATATCATCATATTGCATTGCAAAGCATACATGATTAGGTTAACTACGATGTGCATCAACTAAAATGAGTTTACATTTCTTAGGTTGGATATGCTTCTGAGATGTGTGACTCGAATAAAAACCCTAATATCGAATGTCACCGCAAATACTTAGTTTGTGTCCTACGTAATTTGGGGTGTATGACTGTGTTATACACTAGTGCCAAGTGTAGGGTATGAACTTAAGTCCAACACATAAAATATAGATTCAAGTTTGAGTTTGAATTTGGAATCCAAAACTTGTTGCAAGTTTTGTGATTCAAATTTGAATTCAAATTTGAGTAATTGTTAAAAGATTTTCAAAAGTCAACTTGGTCAACCAAGAGTGGCATTTGGTCAAACATATGATGCTTGACTCAATGATGCCCTTGGATGATGGTTTGATCACTAAATAATCACCAATTAAAATAGTAACAAGTTTCATTTTTAAATTCTTCTGAAAACCCTAAATTCAAAATCTTGGTTTTACCCCTTTTTGAATAATTCAATATCTAAGCAAAATGTGGGAAAAAGTTTAAAACTAAGTTTGTAGATCTTTTCAAGGGCTACAAGTTTGGTGTTTTGAGTTTTCAAAGTTTCAGTGAAAAATTTTGAGTAATTTTGAAAAGAATCAAATTTCAAATTTGACCCCTTTTAATCCCCAAACTCAAATTTCAAAATAGAGATAGAATTTGAAAATAGTTTGAATATAAAAGTTGTAGATCTTGGTTAGAGGTACAACTCTGGTATTTGGAGTTTTTGAAGTTTCAATATAAAATTTAAAGTAATTTTGAAATTACCAAATTCCAGAAAAACGTCCCCTTTTGATTTAAACTTCAAATTTCAAAATCCAATTTGAATTTGAGAAAGTTTTTAACATAAAAGTTGTAGAGCTTGAAATTTTAAAGATTTCATATCTTGGAAATTTTTCAAGTTGCTACATATTTTTGGAAGTAATTTTGGAAAAACAGTTTAAAATATAAAATTTTGGGGGTGCTAGAGTACACCGACGAATCACAGCCGGGCAGCGGACGGCATGGGCGCCGGCGAGCCGCCGTGGACTTCCACGGCCTTCTCGCGCACCCCAGCTGGTCGACTCGAGTTCGCGCGCCTTCCCGCAGCCGCGCCAAGCTCCCTAGCCGTCTACTTAAGCGAGCCGCACAGTCGCTGTCGCTCTCCTCTTTTCTCTTTTCTCTGTTTTCACCGCCGCCTAGCTCCGCCACTCATTGCTGCCGCCGTCGAGCCATCTCCGGTGAAGGTGACCGCGTCAACCCATTCGCCTCACTCCAGCGCATCTCGCAGGCCCCTTACATCAGCCAATTCTGCCCGAAGCGCCCGCACGGCCATCTCCTTTATGTCGTGTGGTTAGGAAACTCCAGCTGGGTAAATCAAGCGGTTCGAATCGTCGTTACTCCACGAGAAAGAAGTCTTGGCCTTGCACCAACATCATAGTTAAGAACTGGAATTGAAAGAAAGAATAAGGAAATGATCTTGATGAGGATTACTTTGATCTAGATTAAGATAACTTAGAATTGGTTAATGAACCATCAATGATAAAAATAAAATGTTGAAAGTAAAGACTTACTCTAGTAAGCTTTTTCACAAAATAATTTTTAATTCTTGAATACCCTAACCTTGATTCCCTAAAAACTAGCATGCCATTGGAGTCTTTTTTTTAGTCGGTTAAGTCTTGTTGAATACTCTCCGTACTCAGGATTTGTTAAATTCTTGTTGCAGGTGCGGTTCATGAGCAAGTCTGCTTTGAGCCTTGCTGCATGACCGTTGTTGTTGAAGAAAGTGATGACGAGTAGGCTGTGTGGCCTCTAGGCAAGGCACCTCGTTTAGGTGTTGTAATAAAGTTACTACTGATACTCCACTACTACCGGTTTGTAATAATGCTACTTATGGTTTGAGGTTTGAAACTGTGGTTTGTAAACTTAAGTTATGTAAGACTTTCGCTCTTTTACTCAGATAATATTTTGAATAAACTGTTGTAATATTATAGTACTCCTGTAATTGAATCCTGTTCAGAAGAAAGCAGGCCTTTTAAGTTATGAGGAACATAAGTATGGTTGTCAGAGGTCATTATGACAATAACAGGTACATGTGGCCCATCATAATTAGGAGGTTCTGTGACAGGTCGGTGCCGTGATTCACGGCACTAAGGTTACATGTCTCAGCACCTTGACTTACGACGCCGAGCTTCATAGCCCTAGTTTGCGTGAAGACGAGTCGGAGCCTACGCGGCAAACACCTCAGCGCCACGGATCACGACGCCGAGCTATTAAATCAAAACATCCCCCACGCTCCCTCTCATTCTATCCCTCGCCAGCGCCTCCTCCCGTTGTCGCCGTGTGCGCCACCGCCTCCTCCTGCCACTCGCCGTGCCACCGGCGTCCGTGCCACCGCCGTCACCATATCCTGCGCCTCTCCCTATCCGTAGCTCCCCTGGCCACCCTCGTCGCCTCATCCTCCTCTCTGCACACACTGGCGGCGAGGGCGCCCCTGCCTCTCCCCGGTGTACCCGCCGGCCAGCGGGCCGCCGGCCCCTGCGCCTGGCGGTGGTGCCCTCCCCCCGCAGGCCACCCAAGTGGAGGCGTTGTCCCGCCCCTCCCCCCATTCCCTCGGCTAGCAGTGAGGTGCTGCATAGGTAATTTTTTTATTTAACTAATTTTATTTTTTTAGTTGTCATAGTTTAGATAATTTGGCTAGTTATTTAAGTTAGTTATATAGTGAGATAATTTATCTAGCTAATTTAGTTATTTTTAGTGATGTAATTTAGTTAGATAATTTATTTAGTTTAGGTGACAATTTAGTTATGTAATTTAGTTAGATAGGTCGTACTTGTAGTAAATGTAGTTAGCAAATTTAGTTATATAGTTAGTTAGATAGTAGGTAGTTAGATAGATAGTTAGGTAGTTAGGTTCTTATTTATTTAGGTACACACATAGGTAGTAATTTATGTATGTAATTTAGTTTTACTCGTATTAGCTATATCCCTAGTAACTTGTGTGTTGTGCATACCAATTAGATGGACAACGTAGTGACCCTGTATCATGGAGGAAGTGTGGAGGAAGATCAGTTTGGGAATGTCAGTTTTGTTAGAATGCAAAGGGTGCCTGTGATATTTGATGATCGGCCGTTGTTTTATGAGTTGATGGCTACTGCTCGTGATGAGCTTAAATGCAATTCAAATGAAGATGCCATCTTATTTGAGGGGGTATACCTTGCTAAAAAAAGAGGAGGGAAGATAGTATACCTTGCTCTTGAAGATCTATGGATCAAATCCAAGTTTTCAAGGTGCAAATAGTCGATTCAAAGAGATTGGGCAGGTTGGGGAGATAAAGAACCCGAGAGGGAGGAGGAACAAATGAAACAAGCCTCGGATAGGGAAAGTCGGCCATGTGTTTTGAATTCAGGCTCGGCGCCGTGATTCATGGCGCCGATGTGCCTGCCACATCAGCTGCCACGTAAATTAGGGCCACGCACCTTGGCGCCGTGAGTCACGACGCTAAGACGTATAACCTTAGCACCAAGAATCATGGCGCCGATCCCTAGGGTCCAAAGTTGAGTTTACGTCGCCCAGGGGTCTAAACCTGAATTTTCTTCAAAAACGGCCAAAATACAAAAAATTGGGCCGGCAGGTCTGCACTCGAAGATGACCCGCAACCACAAACAGTTATGGTGATGTGACAAATTGATGATAGGCTCTTTCTTGACTCTTGAGCTATAGTTGAGCAATTCTATAAAAATAAGATTTTTATATGGTACTCTAAAATAACTATGGGTCCTCCATTTAAATACATCTGAGTGAATGATCACCTATTGCCTCCTAAAAGATATTTAGTGAAATATAAATATATATCTAGCTTAAAAGAAGGAAGGCAAAGAGAAAAAGGCCAGCAATAAGTTGCTGATCATAGGATGCAGAGAGAGAGAGAGAGAGTGCCTCGAGACATGAGTGCTCCTCTAGCCTTGGCGGGCTTCGTTGGGCTCCCTCCTAGCCCTGCCATCTCATTCGTCAGCATATCCCAATGCTTTCTTTGTGTGCTCTGCTATTTGCTCGACATTTTGACAACTCTTCCTCCTCCCTTCCCATGGCTTCTCCTGGGCTCAGCTTTTCCTTAGTAGATTAGGAAGCGGTGCTTTGGCGCAAGTTTGATTTGACGGTGACCACGAATGGTGCTAGTCATGGGCATTTCTTCCTTGTTGTTTCCTTTGGACGTTGTAAATTTCTCCTTTCAGAAGATTTGGTTGCTCATATCTTTAGGCTAGCTACTCTGGGTGGAGTGGCAACAAACTTCAATGTCTCATTGCTTGATCACCATGTTTTCAAGTTCTTCGTCTCCTCAAAAAAAAAGTAGGTTTCTTTGTTTATAATCTCCAATCTTGTTCTTGTGATCCATGTTCTTCCACCTTTGGGGAGATGATGGACCTAAATGGGTTCACGAGTTTCATAATTTTCTCCAGGAAGAAGAAGCATCACGGAAGAAAGTGGGTTCAAATCCAGTTGCATCTAAGGCTTCTTATGCTGAGGTTGTTAGGAATCTGTCAGGCTTCTTACATTAAGGTTGTTAGGAATCTACCTCTAACTGGTGTCAATCGTGTGCCAATTGGTAAGCATCGATCTCAGCCTAAGAGGACTTCAATCTTTGATCATTAGACTTTTCAAGAGTAACTACTTTTGATCAATTGGAAGAGTTGAGGAATTATGTTCATGCTCATCTCATGTTCATGATTCACCAAGCTCCTTCAATCATGTTCTAGAAGGTTCTTCTTTTGAGCACCAAAATGCTATCTTTTCAAATTCAAATATTGTTTATGTGTCATAGAGCCTCTCGAGAGGTTACGAGGTTCCTGGGCTTGTTGAGGGTCACTTCCATTGGAGGTGCAAGAGCGCACACGGTGGATGTAGCCTTCGAACCCTTTGTCCGAATGGTTGGAGTCATGAAGGGGTTAGTCTTTTGTGGAGTTACATTAAGTTGGGAGGATATGTGAAGTATGAGTAATCATCACCTACACCATGAGAACATCCGAAAGATTGAATTGACGAATTTGAAGATTGATGAAGTCGTTACAGACACCTCGTTATCAATAAACCCGTGACTACCGGCGAAAGAATTTAGAGAAATATAGACACCCACGACTAATGAACTTAAGATCAAATAAACAAGTTACACCATAAGTAACATAACTAGCAAGTCATAGTCTAAACAGGGGCTTAATGGACGAATACTCCTTTATTCTCAAGAAAGAAAGGATCTCATCGAAAACATTTCTTTGATGGCATGTTTGAATCCCTTCATGTGGGCTCAATTATATTTTAATTACTAGAGTGATTTCTACACATAAAATGCTTATCACAATATTATGTAGTAACCTTATACCGAGAAAAAAAACAAAGATTCAAAGATCAATCAGCTGATCAAATATATGGAAACTGACCTTGACCTTGAGGCACGGAGGGCAACACCGTCAATTCCTACCCACCGCTGTCTGGCCGAGTCCCGGAGACACGCCTCGCCGACGTCAGCGTCGTCCTACAGTCTACTGCGACCGCAGCCCGCACCACTCTCCTCCAAGCACCGTCGTCCGTACCACTTCTCCAGCGGCCGCAGTCTACGCAATGCCGCACCACCACCACACCAATCCGTCGCATCCTCCTGCGGCGCGCAAGCTCCTCTCCTGGCGCCGCGTAGTCGCCGCCTGCGCCGCTGTCGCGGCGCTCGTGCTCCTCCTGGCCGCCGCCCCGGCCACGGAGGACCCCAGCCGGTGGCGCTCCTATCTCATGGGATCCCTCCCTGGGGGGACCCGCAAGGAGACAGTGGCGGCCGCTGCCGTGGCGGGGAGCTTCGCGGGCCCCGCCGCCTCCACGTCGTCGCCAGCCGAAGCACCGCTTTCTTCCTTGGGCGAGGTGGGTGCTGATTTCCATTTACCTTGGCGCATTTGTTATAAGGAGGTATGGAAAGAAAAATATCAACCTTTTAACAGCGAAATAGTGTTCGTTTACAGTGGATATTTGGTCGAATTGGGGAAATCTGAACAACTCGCGAGGAATTTTAACTGCAAATCGACAACTATTTGATGGCAACTTTTAAAGTCTTGAGTACGATTAGGTGTGAACCCTGATACAATCGCAGTAAATGTTTAAGAGAACTTTTAGGAATTCAGACGGATCTTGATTTAGTAACAATTTATGTGCATCTAAATCAGGCGAATGAGATACATTTGAAACGAGTACATAAAACGAACTGATTGTTTTGCAGATTAATTTGTCAGCTAGGATTGCTCCAGCAGCAGCCCCCTCTATGTTCTTGGTCCCTTCATCTTCACCTGCAGAGAATTTTGATGATGGCTCAATGGAGGAACCCGAACATCCTGAGATAAAGGTATGGGTCACTACAAAAGTTGACATATCACTTCATGGGTTTCCTTTTGCATGTCATGTTATGTTTCAACTTAATGCAATTAGGAAACCATGTTTTCTCAATAGCTTCTAATCAGAGGTTTCTGACACTTCAGAGAAATCTGCCAAAGGAATCAGCTCCTTTTCTCAAAGAAGAGGTACATATCTAACTAATCATGGGTAGAATTTTCCTGTAGCAACTTGCATATTTATTTTTCTTAACCTCCTTACCTGTGAAGCCCATTTCTAGTGCTTTGCCTACAATGAGCTCTGATGTCAATGGAAAACATGTCATGGATACCAAATCTGTTCTGCCTCTAATGCTAGAGGTCGATGCTTTACCTCTTTTGGGATATGATTCCAATTATTAGTATTAGTAGTCAAAATTGTAAGAATACTTTTCTTACCTTGACAATTTAGCAGGCGCCTCTTTGGTCAACAGCAGCTGATGAAGAGCTTATATATGCAAAGAAAGAGATCACTGATGCACCATTGACCTCAGATGACCCTGATCTTTATGCACCCCTGTTCCGGAATGTGTCCATCTTTAAAAGGTAAGGAACTGGATAGGTTTCATATTGTCTCTCTTGTGATTGGTATGTTCCATAATTCTTTTCTAAAAATCAAATGCTCAATCATGTGTTTAACAATGTTCTTGTTTATCCTTCCATTCAAAAAATAGAACTAATTTGTAATTTGCTCGACACTATGATCACTTATTGGAGTAACTTCTATTATTGCCTTTTGTGATGTACAATCCAGCCAACCAACTGTACATCGGATGATCAGTAGCATGTGAGCAGAAGTTCCTAATAAAAGGAAGCTGCAATGATAACTTAAGTTCCTAATATGACGCATTGTGTTTTCTAACTTATTATCACACTACCGTTTGTGTGTTGGACTGCACTGTGCATTGGTTGTTTCATTTCAGTGGTTGGTTTATTAAATGTGTTCAACTCATGCTTCCAGGAGTTATGAACTGATGGAGAGACTTCTTAAGGTTTTCATATATCATGATGGAGCAAAACCTATTTTCCATTCCCCAGAGTTGAAAGGTATCTATGCGTCTGAGGGATGGTTTATGAAATTGATGGAGACAAACCAGAATTTTGTTGTGAGAGATCCAAACAGAGCTCATTTATTCTATCTCCCATATAGCTCTCGTCAACTGGAGCATAACCTTTATGTGCCTGGCTCAAATACAATTGAGCCACTGTCTATCTTTGTTAAAAATTACATTGACTTAATCTCGGCCAAGTACCCATATTGGAATAGGACAAAAGGAGCTGATCATTTCTTTGTTGCTTGCCATGACTGGGTATGTTTTCTCCACTGCATATTTTTCTTCCTTAAGTGACCATCATGTAAACTATGGATTTTAATCAATACCTTTTTTTACTGGTATTTTGATCAACTTTTTTTTTTAGAAAATGTTTGATCAACTATCGAGGAGAAACATAGATTTAATTTGAAAAATTAATTTATGTACCTGACATTGTATCTTCTTTCAGGGGCCTTACACAACCAAATTGCACGATGAATTGCGGAAGAACACTATTAAAGCTCTCTGCAATGCAGATCTCTCTGAAGGAATTTTTATCCGTGGAAAAGATGTTTCCCTTCCAGAAACATTTCTTAGATCACCAAGAAGACCTCTAAGAGATATTGGGGGAAGACCAGCCGCACAGAGAACTATCCTGGCCTTCTTTGCAGGGCAGATGCACGGTCGAGTTCGACCTGTACTTCTCAAGTATTGGGGAGACAAGGATGCTGATATGAGAATATATAGTAGGTTGCCACACCGAATCACTAGGAAGAGAAATTATGTTCAGCATATGAAGTCAAGCAAGTACTGTATCTGTCCCATGGGGTATGAGGTAAACAGCCCGAGAATAGTTGAGGCAATATATTATGAGTGTGTTCCAGTAATAATTGCTGACAATTTTGTTCTCCCATTTGATGCTGCACTCAACTGGAGTGCATTCTCTATTGTCGTACCAGAAAGTGATGTACCTAAGCTGAAGGAGATCTTGTTGGCAATACCCGAGAGTCGATACATAACCCTGCAGTCAAATGTGAAAAGGGTGCAGAAGCATTTTCTGTGGCATCCAAATCCCGTCAAGTATGACATTTTCCACATGATACTACACTCAGTTTGGTTTAGCAGGGTAAATCAGATCCGTTAGAGCAGCACCTGTGGTTCACATGCCTGAATTACATATGAGGGTTGTTTGCTGACCCATTTTTGGTGTGCTTGTCTGAAGGAAGCTGCTCATGTGGTTGGATTTGGATTGTAGTCTGGTCGCCGCAGCTGTTCCTTGCTCAAAGTTCTGAATGGAGATATTGATCTGACAGGAGAACTGACAGTCTGTGGATAAAATACAGTTTATATAGGAGCAGGCTTAGAATTTGCGAGTTCTCATTACTGGTAATTTTCCTCATGGATAGTTTGGTGTAAGTGTTGGCAAAAGCTGATGAAGCGTTGTGACGATGTTCCTTTCTGTAAGATTGTAATTTTTGTTACTCTTTTTCACTTGGACACGGGAAAAGATTCGGGAACATTGTAACTGGTAAAAAAGTAAAGGAAAATTTTGATTTTGTTTAGAAAGATATGAATATGTCATGCTCCATTTCACCTTTTATTGGGGAAACTGGTCCTTATCATATCCGGATATCCCATTCTCCCGTGATCTGCTGCAAGTGTTTGTCACTTGTAATTGTAAGCTTCTCGTGTCTGCTGTTCCCACTTGGTTGTTTGTTCTCACTAATCTAACCCAGAACATCTCTCCCGTTGTTTGTTCCTACTATCCCACCTGGGAAAAATATGTCTAACATGCAAGTCATGTTAATCCATTATAGTACTATATAGTAGAAAAGCATGTGACACCCATGTGTCTAAAACAAATTCCTTCGTAATAGACAAATAACAAAAAAAAAAATGAACAAATGATTTTAAAAACTGAGGGACGTAAAAAGATCTGGTTTCGTAGTTTATAGAGCAAAATCAAATGACCGCGATAGTTGAAGAGGTAAATTTTCATGAGCTGGATCGAAGAGGTAAATTTTCATGGGCTGGATCGAAGAACAATGGGCCGACCCCGCACCGTCCCCATTTTTTCAGCCGGAGCCGAGCAACGGGGCAAGGCAAGGCCAAACCGACGAACCCGTCGTCTCGTCTCGTTTGCTTGCTCTCGTCGTCAACTACGGAACCAGGAACCACGCCCCACCTCTACGGCAAACCCTGACCCCGGCCCCAATCCTCCGTATCACCTCCTTACCTGTCAAATCCCCCAAATTCGACCGCGAATTCGGCATGTGCGACCACGGAAACCCATCACCCTGAACCTGCCGGAGATGATCGCGTCGCAGCCGCGCCGGGTCCGGCCCCTCGCCGCCGTCTCCCTGGTGCTGTTCCTCCTCCTCCTGTACAGCCGCTCCGATGGGGGCTCGCCGCGCCCCGCGCGGCTCCTGGGCTCCGGATTGCACTCGGCGCACCGCAGGTTCCTCTCTGATGCCGACCCTGCCGGCCCCGCCGCATCCAGCGCCGCGAATCCTTCGGGGTCCGCTACGCTGAATCGCGAGCAGCCGGAGGACCCTTCCGCGGCGTGCGCGGGCATCGCGCGGCACGAGGGGTTCGGGACGCAGTGCGAGTTCCTCCGGGCCCACCCGCAGTGCAGCTCCGGTGGGTTCGTCGACTACCTGGGCTTCTTCTACTGCAGATGCGAGAGGTTCAGGGTGCTGGGCTACGCGGTGCTCGGGGTATGCCTGGCCGCGCTGTTCTATATGCTGGGCAATACCGCTGCCGACTACTTCTGCTGCAGCCTCGAGAAGATGTCGGCACTGCTGCGGCTGCCCCCGACCGTGGCTGGCGTGACGCTGCTCCCCTTTGGTAATGGCGCTCCCGACGTGTTTGCTAGCATTGCTGCGTTTATGGGGAGCGGTGCTGGTGATGTTGGGCTGAACAGCGTGCTGGGTGGAGCTGTGTTCGTGACTTGTGTTGTGGTTGGGGCAGTGTCATTGTGTGTTGCCGACAAGAATGTGCATATTGATAGGAGGTGCTTTGTGAGGGATGTTGGGTTCTTTCTGGTGACTCTGCTCGCTTTGTCTATAGTTTTGATTGTTGGGAAGGTGACTGTTTGGGGAGCTATGATGTTTGTGTCAATTTATGCAGTCTATGCATTTGTTGTGGCTGCAAATGAGGTGTTGAGGAAACATGCCAGGAGACTGAAGTTTGATGTGGTCACACCATTGCTGCCTGTGAGGGCAAGTATATTTGAACAAGGAGCAGAGGAGGATGATTCAGTGTACAGTTCACTTCTTGAGGAGGATGCAGATGGTGAGGTGGCCCAGATGAATACATCCTTGCCTCAGTGGATGTGGGCTTCTCATGTGGCCATCTACTCAAATCATGGAAATAGAGTTGGTTCGCCTGACAGCTCAAGGCCATTGTGGGGTTGGAGTGAGGGAGAAGTGGATAACTCCACGTTCAATATTTCCAAGCTGTTTGCGTTTATGGAGCTTCCCTTGACGATACCAAGAAGGTTGACAATTCCAATAGTTGAGGAAGACCGCTGGTCGAAAGAATTTGCTGTTGCAAGTGCTTGCTTGGCGCCTGTTCTTTTGGCATTTTTATGGAGCAGTCAGGATACAGTATCCACAAAGGTTAGCATAGCAGCATATGTCGTGGCTGTCATTTTGGGGATCGCACTTGCTGCCCTGGCTTTCCTGTTCACCAGTAATGAGCGTCCTCCACGGAGGTTTTTGTTCCCATGGGTTTTTGGAGGCTTTGTGATGAGCATCATCTGGTTCTACATCATTGCTAATGAACTGGTTGCACTTTTGGTTGCTTTGGGTGTGATACTGGGAATTGATCCTTCAATACTTGGGCTAACAGTGTTAGCATGGGGGAATTCAATGGGTGACTTGATGTCAAATGTCGCTTTAGCGATGAATGGAGGCGATGGCGTGCAGATTGCCATGTCTGGATGTTATGCAGGACCTATGTTTAATACACTCGCGGGTTTGGGTATATCGATGCTGCTTGGAGCTTGGTCAACGGCACCCAATTCGTATGTTCTTCCGCAAGACTACTCTCTTATTTACACAATGAGCTTTCTTGTTGCTGGATTGATCTGGGCTCTTGTTATGCTGCCAAGAGGTGACATGCGGCCTAACAAGATACTTGGAGTTGGTCTCATTGCTCTTTACTCAATTTTTCTTTTTGTTAGGGTAAGCAATGCTCTCGGCATATTGCCACTGCCTGGCTTGAGTTAGATAATTACTTGCCTGTAAAGTTGGGATTGACATCAAAGTACTTGCTCATGGCTGCCATTTTGTATAAATGAAATGAAGTTATACAGTGTTGTTCTGTTATGTACTCCTGTTCTTGTATGTCAAGTTGTGTACACATTTTTTGGGTTCAACATTTTTGGGAGAAAACACGCTTGCAATTGCGGTATTTATTTGTATGTATAAATCTATCATCATTCACAGTAATAATGTTAACACACCTTGAACTTCCTGTTACATATTTCTATTGCACACACTAAATCTCCTTCCATCCTGTAGAGCTGCCACTTCTCAAAGTTCTAAGGTTATATGCGATCTATGCCCAGCAAGTTATTTTGTATCCCATGTTGCCCTCACTTTTAGTTTTCAATTATTTAAACAAGTGATGTTTTTTACTCTTGAGATGAGATTTTGTCAACCAATCAAAATGTCATTTAGAGTCCAAAGAAGAGTCTTTGGTAGATCCATATCGGCAATGGCCTGCGGCCCGCCACCGTCGGAGATGTCAGATGTGCAACCACTGTGCCATATTGGCCATGTCTGGCTCCCACCCTGGGTGGTGCCAAAACCAGAAGGTACCAAATCAGATCGGATGCTGAGCAGTAGCACTTGTTGGACTTGGTTGCCCTCGGCGCCACAGCCTTGGGCATCTGTGCACGCCATGGAACCCCTCCAGGCAGAGTCCATGAACAAGCTGTACTCCTCGATGGTTTCTGTTTCCTCCCACCTTATCAAGCTCGTGCATGGGCACCTTGACACCTACCCTGGCAACCTCGTATTGCCGATAATTCTGGGAGGCCATGGATTGCTATGGCAGTTTCTTGGCAATGGCAGTGTTGGATGGAAGGCCAGGAAACACAAGGGTGGCACTTGGATGTAATGTGGGTTTGGGAAATGGAAATGAAATGGAATAGGAAGAGGTGAGTATGGTATATAAGACCATTCCTTTGTTTGGTATGAGATGATCAGATGGGTTTGGATAGAAAATGAGTACCAAATGACCATAATACACCTTACAGAAATAGAGAGCCAATCAAAGTAACATAACCTAGGGAAAACCAGAAAAATATTGTAATTTTATATGTTTCTTACTCATAATATCCCCAAATTGTGGGGCAAAACACTGGGGAAATGCTACTTTCTAAATGTGTGGCTGTTAACGCCCTTGGCCAGCACGGGCACCGCTGGCTGGTGGCGGCGGTAGAGGTCAGTGGTGGCGGGGCTGCTGGGGAATAAGATGAAGATGTGTTGACCAGGAAAGGAAACCTGATGGCGGGGTTTTTTGTCGGCAAGCCAAAAGTTGAGTGCGAAAGCGCAACGTGATCCATGCCCAAAATCAAGCAACGTCCAAAAATAATTATATTGTTTGTTGATGCCTCGGTCTCAATACATCAAGTTACAAAACTTGGACCACAAATCTGGAATTACTATTTTCTGACTCTTGCAGTTGACTGTTGATGGAGCTGGTGGACAGAGGTCTGACGTTTTGAGGGGGATATTTGGTTCTAGTAACAGCTCCTTATATAACAAAAAATATCTTCCTTTTAACGCAGTTTCTTGATTTGACTCTAGTCTTTTCATTTGTATTTTACTTACCTATTCTTTTGGTGGAGCATGGACTTTGTCTTATAGATTTCTCTGAGCAAATAACTTCTCTCATCAGCCTTGGTGATTTTCCCCATCAGTACTCATGCTATGTTCATCTTAATCTATGCATGTTCATGCTATTTCAGGTTAGCAAATGAATGGAGATATGTAATGATACGTCCTATCAGCTGTTGTAATTCATGGCTCTCGTAAGTGCAGTTAATATATTTACTAGTCTGAATTCTCTTGGGCAGGTGGTTGGCAGACAAATAGCAGTGATCCTTACGGTCAGTCATGGGAGGGTGTTACTTGCTCAGGATCAGGGACTTTAAATGTGAGCTCTTTAGCGCTATGTAGTTGGCTAGTTGCTAGCAGCCTATCACAGTGTCATTTCTTACTCCCTCCTAGTATATTCTGATTTGTTTGATGCTGTAGCATATTGCCGAACTTGGGACTTCAGGGAATCTGGCCTACAACATGAATAACTTGGTTACATTAGTCGAGCCGAGTCCCCAGATGTAACCTTCACTCAACCTAGCTAGTTTGCGATGAGAATTCAGTTGATAAGCATCCCAAATAAATTTGAGCAAATTCCCTGGTAGCCATTATAAAAGATGGTGATTCCCTAGTAGCCACTAGAAAAGTTCAAGTTCCTTATTAACCATCGGTTCACAAAATTTATCCCCTCCAAGCCACTGCCGTCACGTCCGTCTGCTGTTTGAGTTGTTTTGGTGCACGTGGCTGGCCCATTTTTTGGATAATGGCCATCTTGCCCTTGCCTGCGTGGTGAACACAACGCGGCTTCTATTGCTCACTCGACTTTCCCAGGAGCGGAGCGTTTCCCTTCTTTTCTCGGCTTCTCCACCGAAACCCTAGAGGAGGCGGCGGCGCACGGGCTGTGTCGGGGACGGCGGCGGAGCGCGCGCGGGCTGTGTCGGGGACGGCGGCAGCGCGCGCGGGCAGCGTTGCGCGGGCGAGGGCAGCGCGCGGCTTGCAGGCCGCGTCTGCGTCGCGCGGGCGCCGGCGGCGCGTGGGCTGCGGCGTCGCGGGGGCGGCAGCGGGGCGCGGGCTGCGGCACGGGAGCTGCGGCGTCGCGCAGGCGGCAGCGAGGCGTGGGCTGTGTCACGGGAGCTGCGGCGTCGCACGGGCTGCGTCACGGGAGCACTGATGTCAACAGCTTCCTGAAGGAGTCCTCAGGGAGAAAACAGAGAAGCTGGCAGCTTCCCTCAAGTTTCCTTTGAAAAAGCTTTTCGTGGTAGATGGCTTTACCAGATCAAGCCACAGTAATGTATGTTAATTACTCTATGTTCTTAGTCCAGTTTCATTACTGCCTAATAAACACTAATTTAGTGCTGCTACTTGAACCATTGATTCTCTTTCAGGCCTACATGTATGGGTTTTTTCAAGAATAAACGCATAGTACTCTTTGACACATTGATTCAGCAGGTTCTATCCTTCAATCAATTTTTTTAACCACTTTTAAGTTCTTTTGTTTCATAAAACATTGGCATGCATGCACAGAATTGACCTTTTTGTTTGTTTGTTTGTTGATTTCAGTGTAGCAATGAGGATGAGATAGTTTCTGTTATTGCACATGAACTTGGGCACCAGGGAATCCCCCACCTCTGCACCCCCATCTTGAACTGCAAGAATCCCCCACCTCAGCACCCTCATCTCGAACTGGAAGATGCTTCCAGAGGGGTAAGTCTTCGCTCGTACTCTTACAATTGATCTCTGGTTTCAGTAGATTAGATGTGTTATCGTAGTCCGATCTCGAGTAGATTCACTGTTAAACTATGTCGTGTTCATCTGTAGGATGGACCAAGAGTCGAACTACAATCTAGAAATAAGGATTATTTCTAGCAATACTCGATGCCGATGGTATAGCTTTAACAAAGTGGTAGATGCGGACAGGACGAATTTCAAAGATTTTGTTGATGAGATTGTGGAGAAGTACCCACCTCGCTATAGAGAGGTAGTGAAAGTGTACTACTACTGTCCTGTGTCTAAAGCCAACATTGAGGTCAGCAAAGACCAAGAATTGGTTGCTATGTTTGCCAGGCATGTTGAAACCAAGTACATTTACATGTGGATTGCTCATCACCTTCCTAGCTGTGAGCCACCTAGCATACCAGATTGGGAAGATATGCATCCTATATCCTTTAAAACCCCAAGTACACCTTCAATCAATGATCCATGCCTCGCACAAATTAGCCAAGCCACATCTGAACCTTCCATTCAAGCTGCTACCGAGACACATCATTCTCAGCCAAATTCTACCACTGGAACTGATGAGACTCATCCTTCTCAGCCAAATCCTACCACTAGAACTGCTGAGACTCATCCTTCTCATCCAAATCCTACCACTGGAACTGTTGAGACACAACCTGAGGATGTTTACCTAACGAACCCTGAACCAGAGAATGAGCATGATGGAGTTGATGAGGAGGATCTTTACAGTGATATGCTACCCCAGAAATCCCTAGCCCCACCTGATGAGGAGAACCCAGGGACTGACTCTGAAAGTGACGATGATCATGAGCATACTGGGCCTGACTGTGAGGGTTCTGATCCTGACTTTGATGATGAGCCTGTGACTGACAAAGTTCCAACTCACATCCCAGAAGTAGTGTTTGACAAATATAACCCACCAATGGTTGTGGGTAGTATTTATCCCAACATAGCTACTTTTAAGCTTTGTTTAGCCACTCATGCTATAATAAAAGAATTTGAGTATAACAATGAGAAAAGTGAATCAGGGAGAGTGAGGGCCTACTGCTCTTCGAGAAGTGAAGGCTGCAAGTGGAGGATCCATGCTTCTACCATGGGTGACAATGTTACAGTCAAGGTAATGTGTATCAACTTATGTCTTCTTTCTGGCCCTTGTAGTTATTTTATTAACAATGTTAATAATTCCTTTTTTCTTGTGTTAGGTGAAGAGGAATCCTTTTCCTCATGATTGCATCAGTACTAGAAGGAATGAGAATGTCAAGCATGCATCCAAGTACTGGTGTTGTGAAATGGTGAAAGACTGGCTAGTGGAGGATGCAACAGTTCGTGCAATAGAACTGCAGAGAAGGATCAAGGATAAATTCAAGGTACTTGTGCCATACAAAAGGGTTTATTATGGTAGACAACTTGCCATCGACCAATTGTATGGGAAGTGGGGATCAAGTTTTGACAATTTGTTCAGATTCAAGGAGCAAATAGAATCCTCTAGTCCAGGAAGTGTTGTAGCAATTGATCATCATACTGTAGGTGGCAAGATTAGGTTTAATAGGTTATTCTTTGCAATGAAGCCATGCATAGATGGGTTTCTCAATGGTTGTCGACCTTACTTGGCAGTTGACAGTACATTCCTTACAGGAAGGTTTAGGGGACAGTTATGCATAGCTTGTGCAGTGGACGGACATAGTTGGATGTATCCAGTAGCTGTAGGTGTGATAGATTCAGAGACCAATGACAATTGGATTTGGTTTATGCAAAGGCTTCGGGAAGCAATAGGAACCCCTGCTGGTTTGACATTTTCTACAGACTGTGGACAAGCAGTCATGGCTGGTGTCACTGAAGTCTTCCCAACAGCAGAACACAGAGAATGTATGTGGCATTTGGTCCAAAATTTCAAGAAAAGATGGACCAGGAAAGTATTTGATGACCATTTGTGGGCTGCTGCTTATTCTTGGAATGCATATTGGTTTGACAGAAACTACCTTGCCATGGCAGAGGCAAAACCAGAGGCTATGGAATATTTGAAGCAGAATCACAAGAAGCTATGGACCAGGAGCCAGTTTTCCACATGTAGCAAGGTTGACTATGTGACAAACAACCTTGCTGAGAGCTTTAATAATTGGATCAGGGAAGACAAGGCATTGCACCTAGATGACCTAATGGACAGGATCAGGCAAAAGTTGATGGTTAAGTGAAACAATAGAAGAAAAATTGCAAGGCAGATGGATGGTACTATACTTCCACCAATCTTGAAGAAGTTGAAAGAGGAAAGAAGAAACATTGACATGGAAGTAATTAGTGGATCAGATGGCGGAGATTTTAGATATGCAGAGGTGTGTGCCAAAGGTGGGACTGGATTTAGATATGTTGTAAATCTAGAGGATAGGACTTGCACCTGTAGGGCTTGGCAACTATCTGGGAAGCCTTGTAAACATGCATTGGCCTTCATCACTTCAATCAGGAATGAGAAGATTGAGAATTATGTGGACAATTATTTCTCAGTTCAAAAGTTCAGATCTGCTTATGAGGGCATCATTCCTGCTATTCCTGGCAAAGAGATGTGGCTGAAATCAAATCATGGCTTCTTCATGCATCCTCCTTGTCTGATATCCACATCTGGAAGGAGAAAAAATAGAAGGTTCAAGGCAGCCATAGAAGGTGGAAGAGGGAACAAGGGTAGGCACCAGTGCCCCATATGTGGACAATATGGCCATCATTGGCATACGTGCAAAAATGGGGATCCAGCTGACATTGAGGCTATGAAGTTAGAGAGGTATGTAACCATATTTATGTAGGTACTGCTATTTATGTATGTTCTACCATGACAAATATGACTACGAAAAGCTGACTGCAATTGTAAAAATGACAGGGGAGAGCCAAAGAAGAAGAAGAAGAAGGTAGCATCAACCCCTACATGTACAACCGAGACTAGCATTGTGCCATTCAGTGCCCCTAGAATGACATTTCCAGCAACATTGAGCACTTCAACATCAGTTCCTAGGCCCAACAAAAGGAAGAGAGAGTCCCCCTCTGTGACTCAATCATCTACTGCATCTATCAAGTAAGACATTCCTCTTTGTTGCTTGTTGTGAAGGAAACATAACATTTCTAAACTAAATGTTCTTGCTGGACTAGAAGATCAGGGATAGGCTCCAACGAGGTGGTTCCATTGCCCATGTTGCTACCTTCTCCACATGAAACAACACAGGAAAAAGCACCACAGAAGGAGAAATCTGTAGCAGGGAAGAAGAGGACAACACAAGTGAACAAGAAGGCAACATCAGTCAAGAAGAAGGCAGCAGAGAAGGAAGTTGACAAGAACACTAGTTCTCCAGCCATGGGAACTAGGAGCAAGGTGCAGAGTTCTCCATCCAGCCCTGCAATGGGAACTAGGAGCAAGAGACAGTTGTTGATATAACCTGAAAGTTCTTGCAAATATTTTGGAGTGATTTTGGTATGTTATTTACATGTATGACCAAAACTGTAATAGTGTGGTCCAACGTGATGCCTGTGAAATGGTTGTTTGACCAAAACTCTACTATGGTCCAACTTCTCTTGGCCTAAAATGACAGTGACTAAACCTATGTGGTTAATGGGTGACCAAAAGTATGTTGCCTTCATTTTCTGTGATAATAACTACTTCTGTTGCCTTATTATTGTCTTCTTCAAATCTGTGAGCATAATTCTATAATATTGTCTTGCTGAAATCTGTGACCATATTTCTGTGATAATTTGTATGATAATGGCTAAAATCTGTGAGCTTACTGCCTTATTTATTGACTGTGCTGAACATGCTGCAGCCTGTAGTTGCTGCTGGACAGGTGCCGAGGCACTATAGCAGCGAGCCCAAGGGCTGCCCACAGCCACAACAGCCAGCCCAGGAGCTGTCGGTGGTGGCACTGAAGGAATCAACAATTTTTTTCCAATCCATGTTCAATAAAGGGTACTTTGGACATTGAGAGATCCTGTTAGGAGCTGTTACAGGCAAAGTTCACGGCGGTGGCCGGGAGGGGATGAAATTTGTTAACTGATGGTTGCCAAGGAAGATGAAATTTTTCAGTGTCATGCAAGGAACCCGCAACTTTTATAATGGCTCCCAGGGAATTCTCTCAATAAATTTTTGATGCAGTGATATGGCCAAAACAGCCTTGGCGGTGGAAGCCGAATACAGCACAACCTTATTTATATGAAGCTTGGGTGACTCTGTTCCTAGACTGAGAATTCATGCATTTGAAATTCTCATTTCAGGTGGCATGGCTGTTAGATGATTATTCTTGTTGTGCAGCAATCTTGCAGGAAACCGGTTTGACGGAAACTTACCTACTCGATTTTGACAATGCCTAATCATGGAATTGATTTTACCTTGGAATATGTATTATCTGGAGTGGTTAAATGTTTTTCTTTCTTGTCATATGCAGAAACCTTAACCATAACCAATTACAAGGATGTATTTTCCAACCTATAGTTTCACGGAACTATAAGTATTCTGTGTCATTGTCAGATGGATCATTTTCCTTTGCAGGGGCCAGGGATATCTCCTTTGATTCACTTACTGGTGATCTACCACAAAGTTTCATTGGATTGTCAAGCCTGAATTTTTTTTATGAGAGGCTGTGTTTTTATATTTACTTTCATCTTGTAGACATTTTTTGTTTCCCTTCTGTTATATATTTGCAGAACAATCAATTATTGGTTATATCAATGTCCTAGCTAATCTCCTCCTTAATTCTGTGCAATTCAATGGTGTTTTATTTGCATAAAATTCACTTGAGAGATGCTTTCAAAGCTTTAAATTATTATGGGAACATCGTCTTGTACAAATGTTGCAGACATGAAGCATTTAATGAGACCACCACAGTAGAGATAGAGCCTTTGGCTTTTTTTTTGAGCGAAATATACAGCAGGGGAGGCCCCCACTGTGGATTTTATTAAAACAAAACGAGAAACAACACTGTACAAAGGAAACACTACAAGAGAAAAGAAGGGCTAAGCAAGCCCTGGGGAGGCAGAAGAGCTAGGCTACAGGATCTATACAGGAAAGGAATTCTAGACGCTTTAAATCATTGAACCTATGGGCTTGAAGTCTGGCTTCTTCACAGAAGGAGCTCTTCCAAGAGATAAAAGAGGGCCGACCCCTATCAAAGATGAAGTTGTTTCGCTGCTTCCAAATTTGCCATGCCGCAATGATGAAGAATTCCATGAAGAAGGGGTTATGAGATTGAGTTTTAGCCTGTTGCATCATCTCGAAGAACTCTAGTGAAATCCCAATTGATTCCAAGGTGCTGCCAGCAGGTTTTGCTAAAGGGACAGTCGAAGAAAAGATGGAAAGCAGTTTCTTCGGTACTGTTGTTGCAAAGGACACAATTATAGTTGTTTCCTTCAAGCTTTTGCTTTTTCCTTTTCAAGATATTTCTTGTATTTAATCTATCCATGAAGAGCAGCCATGAAAAGACTCTGAGCTTGTTGCAACATTTGGAATTCCAAATCCAGAGGAAGAGAGCTGGTGGCTGTATATTTTTATAGGGGAAGTTATAGAACTTTGAGGAAGAATACACTTTACTTCCCCATATGTAATGCCAAGAATCTTTTGAGTTTGGATTGACCTGTAGATCTTAGATGAAATCTTGCAGACTTTGGTACTCTTGAAAGGCTTGCATAGAGAGAGGCAGGTAAAACTGGGCTTCCATGGTATTATTTTCCAGGAACTTGGCTACAGAGATATTATTGTGCCTTGCAAAGGAGAAAAGCCGTGGGAATCTGGTTTGTAGAATATTATCATTCCACAGGTCAGACCAAAAGAGGACCGTGGAGCCATCATCAGTTTTGCACTCAACAATTCCCCTGAAGAGGTCACAAAGTTTCAGCACATCTCTCCACCAAAAGGAGCCTTTATCAATAGTTGCATGGGGCACTTGTCCCTGAGGATAGTGAACATTCCAAATCAATTTGACTCATGGGATGTCTTTTTTGTTGTAGAATTTGTCCAGATGCTTGAGGAGGAGTGCATTGTTTTGGGTTCTGAGATTGATAATACCCAACCCTCCTTTGTTCTTGGGTTTTGAACATTTTTTTCCAGGCTACTAAGGGCTTCATTTTGGCATTGGATTCAGAACTTCTCCAAAGACAGTGTCGTCTTGCTCTATCAATATAGTCAAGTACTGCTGCTGGAACTTGTAAAGTGCACATAGCAAAGGTGGGTAATGAAGAGAGTACAGAATTAACCAGCTGAAGTCTTCCTGCATGTGTCAGGAAGTTTGAGGTGGAAGTGAGTTTCCTTTCTGTTTTGCTCATAATGGATCCAAAGTGTTCCACCCGGGGCTTTGTGGTGCCCAATGGCAGACCCAGGTAGGTGAATGGCAAGGATTCCAGTTTACAGCCAAAAACTCCAGCTAATAGTTGAGCCCTTTCCGTGGAGAGATTTAGTGGGACAAGGCCGGACTTCTTGTAATTTACTCGCAATCCAGTTGATTGAGCAAAGGATTCCAGCAACCCTTTTAGCATGAACAACTCTCTTTGTGAAGCTCTCAAAACTAAGAGTGTGTCATCTGCATATTGTATAATTGGGAACTGATCCAGCTCATATGAGGGTATGGGAAGCTCAAAGAGACCTTGATGATATGCTTTATTGATGATACATTGGAGAGGGTCAGCAGCAAGCACGAACAGGAGTGGGGACAAGGGATCACCCTGTCTAACGCCTCTGTGGCAACGAAAATGGTTGCCTGGAACACCGTTGAGCAGAATGGAGGAAGAACCAGAAGCAAGAATTCTCTCTATCCAATCAATCCATAGGTCAGAGAAGCCCAAGTGCTTCATCATCAACAATATCGTGTTGTGTTCAATTGTATCAAAAGCTTTTGTAAAGTCTAGCTTTAGGATGATGATTTCCCTTTTGGAATGTTGACATTGATAGATGTATTCATAGGCCCAGGCCAGGCAATCTTGTATTGCCCTGTTTTTTATGAAACCATATTGATTGGTGTGTATCAAGGGTATTATTCTTGCCTGTAATCTATTTGCCAAGAGCTTTGTGATAATTTTGAGGATGTTATTCAACAGTGAGATGTGCCTGAAATCATTGGCACTTGTGGGATTATGTACTTTTGGGACCAGTGTGATGTATGAGCTGTTAATGGCTTCTAGGTTCAAAGTGCCATTGAAAAATCAAGGCAAAGAGTGTAGATATCTTCTTTTACTATGTCCCAACATTTTTCAAGAAGAATCCATTGAAACCATTTGGTCCTAGCGCTTTGTCAGGGGGCATTTGTTTGATGACATTGTCAATATCATTGGTGGAGAAGGGCCTTGAAATGGAATCTAGATCTTCTCTTGTTTGTACCAGTTCGGTGAGGTTGTATTGCATTGTTGGGTTGGATGAGTAGCTCATTCTCTTTCTGAAGTCTTCAAGAAGTAAAGCTGCTTTTTCATTATGCTCTGTGACAGATCGACCATCATCAGTCATCAGGCTGGTGATGGTGTTAATTATATATCTTTCAGTAGCTGCAGCATGAAAAATTTTTGTTCCCTCATCTCCTAATTTGGTCCATCTCACAGTATACCTCTTCTTCCAATATTCTTTCTTATAGCTGTGCAATCTTAGTATATGTGCTTTTAAGATCTTTCTAAAATTGCTCTCTTGTGTAAAAAGTGACCTTTGTTCCTCAAGGGCATCTAAGATTTCTAGAGTTTCATTGCAGATTTTGAGAAGCTTATTCAGGTTTGATAATTTTCTGCTCCATTTTTTGAGGGCAGCCCTGAGAAGCTTGAACTTTTGTTGTGATTCTAGTGGCACTATTCGAGGCATTGACATTTGTAGCCCACACTGTTTTAACAAGATCCATGAAACCAGGGTGATCAACCCAGTAATTTTCAAATCTGAAAATTTGAGCTTTTGGGATAGTAGGCTACAATTAGTCTGAAACCACCTCCGGAGATAAATGCCAGAAATCATTTACAGGGAATAGTTCAATGACGGAAAGGTATGCTACATATCCTCATGTCACAATTCCTATGTATTTCTAAAGTTACATGAAAAAAAGTTTCGCTTGTGTCTGTATGGTCTTTGAAACTGGGGATGAGGGTGATTACATGTCCGCAATAACCCTGATGTCACTTCGTATATATATTCATAATAACATTAGTGGTAATTATAAGGCACTTACTTTATTTACCCTATCTAGGTTCTGGCCATCATGAAATTAGACAATACTTTGATACCATTCCAATCTTCTGATGACTTTGCTGAACTGATGTTGATTATTTCAAAACTGCACCATCCGGATCTGAATGAGCTTGTGGGCAATTGTATGGAACATGGACTTGCTTGTGTATGATTTCCACAGGGGGGGTGTATTGCTTCATGATCTCCTCAGCATTTCAGGAGTACAGCATGCCACTTAATTTGAAGTTTTGAACTTTCGTGTCAAGATTGCACTCGGCTTGATCTACCCGTGCAGTGGGGTAAGTGGAAATTAACAATATTTATTTTGTTAATTTGGATCACATGAATTATAATACTAAATCTACATGTTTATCATTTTTCAGATAATTGAATAAGAGATATCCAGCAGAGACTCTTTTGGAATCTGTATTGTTGGTTAAATGTTGTCAAACATATGATTTAAGAACATGCTTCAATAATTATTGAGCTGTTAACGTTCTATTTTCCTTTTGAAATGTGTATATCCTAATAATTTTCCATTGAAATGTAATTAGCAGGTACCTTCGTGAAATGCATTCTCCATCCCTCATAATCCATAAGAATTTCAAGTCATCAAACATTTTGCTGGACTCAGAATTCAGTCCACACCTTTCAGATGCTGGACTTGCAAGCTTTATTGCTGATGCTGAATTCCAGGTGATGACCATGCTGAACTGTTGAGAGAAAAGCAGAAGCGTTCTCTTGATGACTCGGTTTTTACAAGTAGAAAATTTCAATATTAAACATCCTAAAAGCTCACAGTATGTAGTGAACCCCATGATATGGAATGTGTCACACCAGGAGAAGGCTACAGGTTACCTTTTCTAAACAATATTAGGTACGTAGTGACCTACAGTGCCCCTCCCAGGAATTGCAAAGGTCAATGTGGCGATCCTGTCACTTCTGCTCATCCCCGTGCTCCCTTCGTAATTTCCAGCTCATGCAGATGCAGGTGGTTTAGTCTACTTTCCCTGCGACCTGGAACTGGTGCCCCTTTGGTCAAGATCTCAGAAACGCTTGATATATGTAAATTATAATCAATGTCTCCTTACTTGGCAATGTTTCCTACGTGTGTTTCACTGTCATAGTGTCATCTTTTGTTCGCACTCTTGTGCATGCTCGGCATGGCGCATATACGACTGCTGGTCAGGGTAACACAATTTTCTGTTGATTTTACATGCTGCTGCACAGGCATGGCATGCAGATGCAGGTAATCGTCAGTCACCGCAAGCATGGCAGCCTGGAAACATCGGAATGATCCAACTGTGATATGTTTGCTCTATGCGAACTTGTACTAACAAGCAAATCAGAATGTATCTCGACCATTGTTTTCACTTTCCTCATTTCCAGACTTTCCACAACTCAATATCTAGGACAGCAGTAAAGTATCTCGACCATATTACAAGAGTGGAAAACGCACTGATTGATGGGTCATCATAAATCATGAAACTTTATTTGCCTGGTTTTATTATTATATCTGTAACATCACAATACACCAGAACGATTTTGTTTAACTTGGTTTCCATCCTAGCTTACTGTAATCAACGACGAAGGGGGGGGGGGGGGGGGGGGGGGGGGGGGGGAACTCACAAAACTGGCATGCTCATACCCAATACAGCTATAACTGCGTCATTAGGGAGCATACCATGCTATAACATATTAAGGCTCCTCCGTTAATTTAGACCAGCAACGAGGTCAGCTTTCCCTCACACTCTGAAAAGAGTCAAGCAGATCAGCTCCAGCCGAGTAGAGCGGAGAAAAGATTGGCAGGCATCTCAGGAAGCCTAGAGGACGAAGAAAAAAGGGCCCGCAGACCTGTTCGGTCACTTGGAACTGGGGCTGGCCTCTGTGCGTTCATGCAATCTACATGTGAGGAATCGGCTCCTTTGAGGAGTCTCATCACTCGGGAAGGTTAAGCCGATCGAAGAGAACCAGAAAACTCTGCTCAGGTACGCTGTACAGGAAACCAAGCTCTGCGCCTCCAAGGTGTGGGATTGTACTCTACAAAATAAAATATGCATTCGTGTTAAGAGCAATCTTGCAACTAGACCAGATCCAATGATGAATGCAACCGAAACTGCAAGTTGCATAAACAGTTCAAAATCTACTGGCAGGATCTACTCCTTCCATTCTAAATTGTAAGTTGTTTTGATTTTTTAGTGATAACTAGCTTTTGTTATGCACCCAAATATACACTATGTCTAGATACATAGAATGATTATGTATCTAAAAAAGCAAAAACGACTTAGAATTTGGAATGGAGTAGTTGACACTGGTTTTGCTATGTAAACACTTCATGCAATTCTTCGAATTTGCAAAATAATACCAGGAAAAAAAATGTGGTGCACCAGGATCACATCTTTTAGACCAATGGAAGGCACTTTTAGAATTGCTAGCCTAAGAAACAATGGGGGAAAATGTTGTCATTTGTTCCATAAAATGATCTCAGAGACAAACTTTGCTAGATGACCTATAAATGAGCTATTCCTTTCCAAACTACTGCCACTTCCCTTATGAATTGTACTCAATATTCTCCAATGACATACACAATTGCTCAGTCCAAAGCCCACCTTTCATAATGGCAAATCTCCAAGTTTCTTCTTTAGTCAAGACAGTTCATAATATTCTTCAAATCTTCAGTTAATTCAGTATTCTAAAGCATGTCTTCAGGTGACATAAATTGGTGTTCTAAAAGTTTGTATCCAACTTCCTACTCTACAAGTTCCCAAAAACCAAGCCAAGTAATCTCACAGCAGACCAAACTGTAAGTTATGGCCTGCCAGATTATACATTATGCCTCTATGTACTACCTTAGTTATCAGTTTCAGTGTTGGAATATGTGAGTATTAGGCCCATGTGGCTAGGCCCATGAGGCCCATGTATGCTTACCTATATAGCTACCCTTCTACGGTTAGCCCAAATCAATAGAGACACAAATTCTAACATGGTATCAAGCTAGGGTTTCTTTCCTTCCCACCCTTCCCCTGCCCAGCCGCCGGCCGTCGGCCCCTCTCCTGGCGCCGCCCCAGCCGCCGCTGGCCATGGCCGGGTGGCCTCCTTCCCCTCCTCCCTCTACCTACACTCACTTCCCCCCTCTTCCCTCCCCATGGTCCTATGTCGTGGCGCCCTCTGCCCGCTCTGCTCCTGCCGCCCCGCCCCAACACACCGCTGCCGCTGCTCTCGCCGCCGGCGCGGGCCCGGCGGGCGCGGGCGCGAGGGAGCCTGCCGTTGCCGCCGGCGATGCCGTGGGGGCCCCCGGTGGGCCGGCCGTCGGAGCCGACGACACCTCCCTGGCGGCTGCGGGCGCCTCCCTGGTGGCTGCGGGCGTGGCTGCTCTTCCCCGCACGGCTACAGCCGCAGGAGCGGCGCCTCTCAAGGCCGCTCTGGCTGGCCTCCTGGGCGCGGAAGCCGAGTCCGTGGGCGCCGAAAATCTCCACGCCGCCCTGGCTGCCCTCCTGCGCGCCGGCGGCCCAACCGCGCCTGATGCCGCCACCATCGCCCGGACCGCCATGGCCGCCGGTGGGGGTCTGGCACAGGGTGTCTTCCCTGCCCCACCACCGCCGCCTAGGCTCCACGACTCCGACTCCTCCCTCGCCGCCGCGCTTGTCTCTGCCCGGGCAGCGGCCGCAGCGGGATAGGCCCGTGTCCGTGCGGCTGCCCTAGCCTGGGAGCGCGAGCGGGATGCAGCTGATGCTCTGGCTCGCCAGATCGCCGAAGCGAAGCACCTCCTCGCCCCTCACACCCACCACGACATCGGCGCTGCCTCCTCCGGCTCGACGGGCCACCGCGCCTCCGCCACCGCGGTCCTCTGGCACGATCCGGCCGATCCCCTCGTGGCCCAGCTCCACTACCAGGCCGGGGGCGTGCAGAACATCCGCCTACTCGTCCCGGTCGTGCTCAAGCCCGAGTCCCCCTCCTACGCTCGTTGGCGGGACCTGGTCCTCCTCACCCTCCGCCGCTACGCCCTCGACGATCACGTCCTCGCCGATGCCCCTGTCATGGCTCAGACCCCCTCGTGGCTGCGCCTTGACAGCATCGTCCTCTCCTGGATCATCGGGACGATCTCCCTCGACCTCCACGACCTCGTTCGCAACACGCCTGACGCTCGCCAGGCATGGCTGGCGCTCGAGGGCCAATTTATGGGCAATGCCGAGGCCCGGGCTCTGCGACTCGACGCGAGCTTCCGCACTTTCGTCCAGGGGGACCTTGCTGTGGGCGAGTTCTGCCGGAAGATGAAGGCCATGGCCAACTCCCTCGACGACCTAGGCTGGCCCGTGGAGGATCACATCCTCGTCCTCAACATCCTCCGCGGGCTCAGTGACCACTACGCCCACCTCCGGACATGGATCACCCGCCAGCGCCCCTTCCCCACCTTCCTGCAGGTCCGTGACGACCTTGTCACGAAGGAGCTTGCTCAGGGTGTCCAGCCAGGGCCCACCTCCACCCGGCCGGACATCACCTATGCAGTTCAGCAGATCTGTCTTCACATGCATGATCCCCGGAAGCCTCACCTCACTGCTCTCAAGCGCCTCCTCCGCTACCTCCGGGGCACAATCGACTACGGCCTACTCCTTCACCAGTCCTGCTCCGCCGAGCTTGTCGTCTACACTGACGCCGACTGGGCAGGGTGTCCGGACACCCGGCGCTCCACCTCCGGCTACGCTGTCTTCTTGGGCGGCAACCTGGTGTCCTGGTCGTCTAAGCGCCAGCCTGTGGTCTCCCGGTCCAGTGCCGAGGCGGAGTACCGCGCTGTCGCTAACGGCGTGGCTGAGAACTCCTGGCTCCGGCAGCTTCTCGCCGAGCTCCACACTCCGCCCTCCCGGAGCACGCTGATCTACTGCGACAATGTCAGTGCGGTCTACCTCTCCACCAACCCCATCCAACATCAGCGGACGAAGCACGTGGAGATCGACCTACACTTTGTCCGTGATCGGGTCGCAATCGGCGAGGTGCGGGTCCTTCATGTTCCGACCACCTCCCAGTTCGCGGACATCTTCACCAAAGGCCTCCCGTCCTCGACCTTCACCGAGTTTCGCTCCAGCCTCAACATCACCAGTGGCTAGTTGCGTCTTTGGGGGGGGGGCTTGTGTGTGTTCTATCTTCTTTCTTGTCCAGTCTGAAACTCCGCTGCGTCGGTAGTTCAGACTGCAGGGGGGTGTTGGAATATGTGAGTATTAGGCCCATGTGGCTAGGCCCATGAGGCCCTTCTAGGGTTAGCCCAAATCAATAGAGACACAAATTCTAACATTCAGGAATGTTGACTACAGATGAAAAGAACCACCATATGTATTTTAGTTTACCTTGCCACTGAGCACCAACAGCTCGCCATCCACCCATCGAGGATTTTTGAATCCAGGCTGAGCTATTCTGCCCTGACCTTTATAACTGGCAATCTGGGGGAAAAAAACGAAAGTATAATTAGAATGAAAAAAACTGCATGTGATTTTCACTTCTCAGAATATAACATCATCCAAGCATCTTTCAAACAATCAGATCTGCAGACAGAAATTACCACACCGAATTCCTCTGGATATGCGCCCCGATTCTCAAGTCGCTTGCCCTTCCCAATCTTCGCACGGAACGTTATCTGTGACAATATATGATCAGCAGAATATCATGGGAGCCTGATTGACATCATTTTTAGAAAATAGAAGCTGCAAACCTGGCCAGCAGGGACACTCAGATCACCAGTCAACTTTACTGCTTCGACATACTCGAAAAACTCAACGTCATCAGTACTATTCCAGTGGCCGAACTTCCGACGGAGCTGCACAATTTCTGGTCCATATGGACTAAATGCTCCCACATAGAGACCTACATTAGCCCAGCAATCCAACTGTTAGATCATACCAGAAATGATCATCAACTTAACTGGGGAAACTTTACCATTAAATGGATCCGTGCTGTTAGTGTCCATAATGATCCGGTTAAAAATGGTATTCTCGGTCAGCTTGACTCGGGCCTTGCTTAATGTAAGCCTTAAAAGCTCCTGGACTTCTTTATTTATCTGCAGTTACAATGCCATCTGTCAGTTAACTTTCTTGCAAGAACATGGTATGGACAACTGATGGCAAAAGGCAGTATAAGAGAAGCCGCCTGGCATAAGATGAAATGGGCGACTGGAAGGTGATCTTGACAGCATAGAATCAGATAAAAACGCAGTCTACGGTGGAAATAATAAGATCATGAATACCAATTGGTGCTAATAGTAATTACTAGTTCTTTTTTGTTAAGGTTCCAAATCCAGAAACCATCAGGTTGTTGGAACAAGTGTCGAGCCAGTTGCTCAGGCCACCCAGTTTCTTGACCTTTTTTTTATATAGGTCAAAACAATCATATTTGCTTATTCTGGAAGGCATGCAAGCATACTGATATAGCTGTACATCACATAAGACTTGAAAAGTTCCTAAACAAGCACCTTTAGGATCTCGGTGCCTTTAATGCCTTAAAAAATTTCAGGATTTTTGTAATTAGATTATAAGATTTCATCCAACACTGAACAAGCATTGATGCACATGAGTATAAATCATAATTCACGAAATTTTCAAAGTTGCAGACATGTATAGTATAGCTAAACCCATGACATTCCTACCTTTGAAGAACTCTTGGTTGTACCCCATAATGCCTTGGCAACATCAGACGGCATAAGCTCTGAGGCTAATTTAGCAGCCATATCTGCAACTTTCTGTTTTGCAGCCTTTGTTTCAGACAGATCACGATCAGAATCTTTTCCAGGAATGTGCAGTTCAAAGGAGTCTTTTTCCATGTTATTTATTTCAGCTGGAACTCGAACATATGATTTTGCTCCAGCATCTTCTTTATTGTGAACCACTCCACTAATAAAAAGCTTCACTTCCGTACTTTTACTTTCTTCATCCATATCTTCTTCTGGAACATCTTCCTCCTGCTCAAGTTCCTCAGTGGTTGGCTCTTCCAATGAGCTTTCTGGGGTACTCTTCACATCATCTTGCACTAATTCTTCGGACGAATTTGCAGCCAATTCAGTTTCCTCAGACACATCAACATTTATCACCTGAACTTTGAATTCAGGAATTCGAGACTTAAAAAAATTCAAAACACTTTTTAATCCTTCGACACTACTATCCTTGCTGCTACCAACATCTTGCTCTTTCTCTTCAGCATCCTCATTTCCTTTTACTGGAGTATCTGTATTTGCCTCCTGTGTAATACTATCTGATATAGCACTACTTTCTGATGAACTTTCATTCTCTACCTTTGCTGGGCTTTCTGTTATTGTTGATGATATGGATGATGCACCTGAAGTTCCTTTTGTTGGTCGCAAGTGTACCACCTGTCTAATTTTTCATAAATACAAATATCAAATCCGTGCACAACAGAGGTTTTCTTCTACTTTTCTTAACTGCGTAAAGATTATGATAAAGATGAAATCGCTTCGATCAGTGCACCTTCATTGTATATGTCTCGTCATCTTCTCTGACAAGGAAAATTTCAAATAATGGAGTCCCTGAAGATGCAGTGACCAATTGCCTACACAAAAACAAGTATTTGGTAAGTTGGAACTGTACAATATATTAGATTTTTAAGATTAAGTTACAAACTGAGAGAGACGCACCTTGGGCTGTAGCTCTTGGCCACATATCTCCCGACACCAGGGCTTATTCTTACGATTCTCCCAATGGAATCATCAGTGTCCTTAGCATATCCCACCCACCAACCTACCTGAAATGGAAATGGTTAGAATCTAGAGCTTTTCCTTATGAAAATGGATGGTTTTGGCTGGTGATACCTGTTTCTTTAAATAATCAAAGGTAGCAATATCATATAATGGGTCATTCTTTTTTATTAGGTCCATTATCATGTTAGCATAAGATTAGCGATGTGCCATATAAATAGCTTGGTTAGAATTGGATGTGCAACAAGTGACTTTAAAAGGCAAATAATTCTGCCCCTCGATGCATACGGCACAATCAAAAGGTACGGAGAAAAAGTAATCAGTAATGGATTGGTAAATACCAAGCTGGTCCCAGCAAGCCTTGTCAACCTGGACGCGTCCTGGTACCGCTGCTCCTCTATAGCACTCTGCGAGAATTTAGAAGGACAAGAGCAGCCAAACATAACAAATGCTGTAGTTAGAAGATCGTAATCCAAATAGGTGGGGAAAGATGCACATCTCAATTAAAAATCGGTAATGGAACAGAATGTCAGGCCGCACAAAGCAGTTCCGGACCTTGAGCTCGGCCATCACGTGGGCTACGGCGTCGTTTCCGGTGGCCTCTATGATGTCCCTCTTGAGTTTGGCGGCCTCCACGAAATCCTCGTTCTCCACCGCCTCCTCCAGCTGGAACTGCACGGTCGGTCGGAGAAGAAGGAGCGATTCATCAGATTGGTTCGATTAGGAAGTCATAAGATGATGAAATGGCGATTACCTGGAGGAGGGATGCGTAGCTCTCGGCCTGGTCGACCTCGTCGAAGTGGCGGCTCCATCGGGTCCAGTCCCAGGTGGATGGCGACGATGCCGAGGAGGAGGCGGCGGCGCAGAAGCAGCAGCCGGCGGCGCGGCGGGCGGGGGTGGCCGATGGCGGGCGCGCGGCAGAGGGCGGCGAGCGGCGGGCCGGAACCGTGTTGAGGGGCGGGCGCGCCGCCGCCGGCGTGGCGCACGCGGTGGGCGCTGGGGACATGGCGCTGGGAGGGGAGGGCGGGTCGGGCGTGCGGCCTGCGGGGCGGGGCGCCGGGCGTGGGGCACAGCGGGCAGAGGGCTGCGAGGCACGCGATTCAGAATTCAGATAAGGAGGACGGAGTTGATTGGCATTTGGGAAAGGGTATGCCGATTGCCGAAGTGGAGAGCGAGGGGCGGGGTGGGGTCCAGCCCATATGCGCTTCTGTGCTCTCTCACCCAGTAACCCACACGGCCACACACTACTGAACAGGGCCCGACATTGGCTTTTCTCCTTTTTTACCCTTTTCGTTATCGATCGATGATGCACGGTTTCTCTTTTTCTTCACCTTTTATATTCTATATATATACATAGATAAATAGCTGCAATGGCTGTCCACAAATTTCATGGGAAATTCAACAAACAATTCAACACCTTTTGTACATTTTTTATTGAGCAAAACACCTTTTTGTACATTGGTAATTGGGTTTCACGAGTCGTAAACTTGAGATGTCATATAAGGGATTAAGATTTTTTAATGGGATAGAAGGAATTCTCTCTCAAAATTTAGGCGCTCGCTAAATGCTTTTCCTCCTTGGCATTATGGTGACTTACAATTCAGCGTTCCTTTCGGCTAATCTCCTTCAAATGTTCCAAGACATCCTCTTTGGAAGTAGTACAATTGTTTCCGTGCAACTAAAAAAAATAGTGCACGTAGTATGACAAGTGCAACTACCCGCTAATTGTCAAGCTATAACGAAATCATCATTCCTCCTTGGCGGCTACGGCATGAAACAACAATGATGCATTTTTTTTTCACTTTCTCCGCCGACGTATTGATCAGCTCGGGACAGGATGTCGTAGGTTTCACGTTTCCAATGTGAAAAAAGGTCAAGCTCCACCCTTACTATTTTCTAGGAGAGAGAAGGCTTACAGTGATTGGATATACATTGATTTATTTATTGAAGTGGTAGGGTATGAATCTTTACTGCTGATTTTATTTAGAATAGTTTGAGATCATAGTCAATAATAAGTCGATATACCATTTAGCAAGAGTCAGCTGGTTTAATAATATGAAAAAACTTTCTAATGAGGAACTACAATTTGATCAAAGTAGGAAACAGACATTTCAATTTTAACTCGTAATGCGAACACCCGTACCAAGTAGATAACTTGAACTCAGATGGCAGCTTCCACCACAAGGAACCCAACCAACTGATCTATGATCTTGTCTATGTTGTGATTGGTAAAAAAAGGTGAAGATATTGAAATTTAGAAGTAATGACATGTCTACCAAAGATGGCCATTACTAAAAAACTAAATGATCTAATATTATGGCTAATAAAGTTTGACGCAATTTGCATACCTCTCTTGAGCAGAAATGTTCCAAAAGTTGTTGTACGTGAAGCATATAAAACTCTACAACATAAATGATATACATTATCATAAAATCACAATATATGTAAAAGTAACATGAACTTTTGTTAGAAAATATATTGCACATAAATTGCACAGTATATCAAGCTCTCATCTAGATCTCAATGCTCTTAAATTGCATATTAGGCACCCTTATTTTGGTTTACTATACCATAGTTGGTCCAACGTGGTTTTGCGTGTGCCTAGCTACTAATGTAGTGTGAAATCATGGCTAGAGTTGAGGTTTTGGCACCATTTCCACCATCATCCATTCACAAAAATGTTCGCACTTTAGCCTTTACAAATGCAAAACTCACATTAACAACCATTCACAACCCCGGTTGTTTACTCCTCACTGTCTATCTCTTTGTAGATGTCATTCCGCACACCTCTTCTGTTTTTTTTGTTTTTTTGTTTCAAGCTCGTTGAGTTCTTCAATGAGGATGCGGAGGAGGCCACATGTTCCTTTAACCTTTATTTTCTATGAATGGAGGAAGGTGATGGAGCTCACATTGCGTACCCCTAAAAATCCAAACAATATTGTCTTCACTTGCCCAAAAAAACGTAGCTTTGCTTCTATTCCTTTCCTTTTTTTCTATGGAGTTGCTATGGTCTTTGGTGGTGGCTTCTAATTTCCAATTTTGTAGAGCAATAAAACCAAATGAATACCATGTAAAGTATGTGAGGGACAGGTTTGGGCTAGGGTTGATATCAGAAGAAGTTGCATAAATTATGAAATGACCGATTCATGGGATTGGAGGAGCAATGAATCAAGATGGGCGAGTAGGTGTCAGTGGCAGCACCAATTGCAAAAAGAGATTTGTGTCTTAGGCTTTTGGGATCTGTGTTGTGTGTAGTATGTGTGCAATGCTTGCATTTATCATTGTTGTCAACGACTACAAAATTCCTGCCCTAGCCATGGTATCATGCTAAGTCAACAACCGAACACATGTAGATGCAGTTGGATCAGCTTTTGGTGTAGTAAACTAAGATTAGCGCGCTAAAAAGCAATTTGAGAGTGTTGAAATTTAGACGAGAACATAGGATAAGTCTGAGAATCAGTAGTGATTTTTAATCAATTTAAAATGCTATACCGACAGTTGAAAATCTCGCATTTTGTATGAGATGGTATTATATTTAATTCCATAGTAGTCTCCAATGGCTGAACTTGTTTTAACTTTAGCATGGTAGATTCAAGAACTGAGGCGGTATTTAGAACATGGGAATAGAAAACACAGGAATAAAAAAGGCAGAAATGTAATGTAACATATAAAGTAAAAAACACATAAATGCACAATAGAAGAATGTGTAAATTTTGCTATGAATTGTAGAAAAGTTTTTTCCAATTGAATAAACAAATAGCCATTATAGCCACGGTACAAACTAGCCGTTGCTATTTGGAATTTCTTTATATATATATATAAAGTTAATGCATGACCCGTCGCGATGTCGGGCGAGCGCACGACCCCGCCGCCGCTGTCCATCGCCCCTGTCGCTACGGAGTTCCGCAGAGACCCTATCGCGCCCGCGGCGCCCTCCTCCTTCCCCTCCCCGCATGGCCATGGGCTCCTTGCCCCAGCCTGGTCCCGCCGTCTCCTACGTCGTCGGAAGCCTAGAAACCTAACCGTCACCCTCGCCGTCCCCACCACCTGCCCCACCTGGCTCCCCCGAGCTTCTTCTAAGGCCGCCGGAGTTAGGAAGAAGAGAGGGAGAAAGAAGGCGCGGGTTCACGCCATCACTATACAACGTGGCAGTTGCGTAATAACATTTCTCTGTAGCAGGACACAGAAACAAAAACTATATTACATACTGCTAGCTATGCTTTCTACACGTTTACCATTCTGTCCACACACATTCCATTCTATCAACCATTCAATAGGAGTGAGCTAATAGCTTTTCTTTATGCCAACAATTGCAAAGGAGATTTCATATGGAGAGATTTTTGGAGCTCTGTCTCGAAGATTACGTAAAAAATGGACGTGCTGATTCAAGACGGGACGATGAACATTGAAGCCCGCGTGCTCCCGGGGAAATGCAAGACCAAGGCGAGGAAAGCACGGCGAGTGGGCCGACCATCATTCCCTTGTCATCCCTACACTGCCACGGGCGCATCGAATGAAAGCTCTTCACATTCATTGCGTTCGTCATCATAAATCCATGGCGCAGTCACGCCATCATCTCCGCCGCGCCCGCGCGTACCAACCCACTCCACCCCGCCTCTCCCCTCCCCTTCCTTTTCACCGAGGTTCCATCCACCGCGCGCCACCCGTGGCCCCCCGTCCGCCAGCCCGCGGTCGCCCCGACGCCCCGTCCCCGGCGGCTGACCAATTCCACCATCCGGCTCCACGTTTCTTTTCGAAATAACTACTCCGATTCCATATTTCGAATCGATTCCGTCCTCACGCTCACGCGGCAGCACCGCTCGCCCGCGGGTCGCGTCCAGTCCACCACCGCTGGCTAGGCTTCGGTTCCTTCCGCGCAATTCCACCGGCAAAAGCAGTGTGGAGTACCGACCAGAGACGAGTCTCGGACCCGCCACACCCCCGAACCCTACGCTACGCTGCGGGAAGCTCTCACGTCGCGCCCGCCCATGGACCGCCTCGCCGACGGCCTCGCCGCGGCATCCCTCTCCGACACGGCGGACCAGAGCGCCGCCGCCGCCGCCGCCGGTGTGCCTAGCGCCGATTACCTCCTCAGCGTCATGCGCGCCGTCGAGGGCGCCGAGGCCACCATGCGCAGCCAGGTAACTGCTCCATCCCCCGCTTCCCTTCCTTCCGTCTCTTCGAATTCCATCGCTTCACCTCTCTAAACCAGACCAGTTTGGGTTCGTTTATTGTCGCAACTCGCAAGTCGCAACAACCAGAATGTAATAAAAAAAATAAATACCAGCTTATTTTGATTTTTTTTCGTGTGGTTTTATTCCATTTCAGCTGGAAGAGAATAACCGGCTCAAGGAAGAGCTGATGAGGAAAACACAACAGTTACAGAGGATGGTAAGTCTGTTTCTGTTCCATGCAGAATTTAAATCCTTATAGTAATACCAGAGGCATAATATCCTTCACACCATGATCTCGTTCTACCATTTCCATCATATTGAAGTTCAAGGATGTCATGTACCTTCCCTGTTACCTACGTTTTTTTTTGGATTTATGCCCACAAAAAATTGTTAGTGGCAAAGCTTAGGATGAAATCTGTTAAGTTCCGTTCGAGGTGATTGGTTTTACTATGTTCTCTTTTACAAAAATAGTCTTCTCAGTCGGTTTGACTGAGAGTTTCTTCTTAGTGCAACACCATGGGGGCACTGGTACTGGGGCAGTCTTTCCCACCGTCTACTCCACGAAATTGGTGTAAAAGACCTAGATACTTTTGGCGGATGCCCCTAGAATACGTTGTAAGAACCTGCACGTTTGTGCTTTATCTCGGGAGACCTTTTTCTCTAAAAAGGAAATTTGGTGTAAAGGAGCAACAGAGCAATACAGTCGAGCATTTTTTACCACAATCTTTTTTGGATATGGTACTTGCATTGACAAGAGCTTTCGATATGTTTATATTTCTGTGTCAAACATACCAATAGATTTGTTTTATTTGAAAATAATTTCTCTGTAGCCTGTGCTGTAATCAGCTTTGGCAGCTTGTCTCATTGCGTCATGATGAAAAACCACAACTCTTGCTTGACATATAACATCTAGAATTGTACTTCTATGGCATATTCGTGGGCATTAAGTGGTTGTTTTGGAATGTGCTTCCTTTTTTCAGAGCGAAGATGCTACATCCCAAAGTTCTATCGGTGGATTAGGTCAAGAGCGCAATTCTTCTAATAAAATGGATGGCCCCAGCTCTTCAGTAAATCCTCAAAGTACCTTGATCCATCATCAGAATGGAAGTTTTGAAAGTAGAGAGCCTCTGACTCAGGAAAGCTTGAAACAAAAATACCTTGACAGTCCCCAGGCAAATGGAGCACTTAAAAGATCATTAGGAGATCAGACTGCTGTTGATAGTGGTGGTCCATCACAATTCTCTACTCCCTCATCTCGGTCCCTTTCTCCAAATAGGTAAAGTAGCACACGTCTATATTTCTGTCCTGGGATGGTATTTTAGTTGCCTTATATTGATATAAAAGGTTCATTACAGGCATAGAAAAGATGGAGATTATGATTCTAGGTTATTACCAGTTTCAGAGATGAACTCAAACATATCCTGGAAGCAGGTAAATTAGTTCTCGTTCAGCGTCATCCGCAATTCTGCATACCTATGATATGCTGTTCCTAAGAATGATAGGTCCTACACAGGACCTTACTGTTAAGGTCAAAGAAGGGGAAGAAGAGATTGCACAATTAAGAAAGCATCTTGCTGATTACTCTGTGAAGGTAAAACATTTTTCACACGTGAAGGCCACTTTACTGTATTTTCCTTCTTGAGCTTCTGTTGACCACAAACAACTGCTGACAGGAAGCACAGATACTCGATGATAAATACAAGTTAGAAAAACGGATTGCTTATATGCGTATGGTAAGATGTTCATTCTCTCGGAAGTGAATAGTTCCTTGGAGTGTGTTTATCATCTCATCTTAATAATTGTTTTCAGGCATTTGACCAGCAGCAGCAAGATTTAATTGATGCAGCATCAAAAGCTTTGTCATACAGGCAAGACATTATTGAGGAAAACATCCGTCTCATGTATGCGTTGCAGGTAGCTTTCATGCGCTATATGATGGATTGTATAATTGTATCTTCCTTTGACTCTCAGCTCACAGTTGGAATATCAAATATGCACAAGCTTGATGCTTCTTATGCATGTTTTCCATCTTAATTAAACATCCTGCTTATGTAAAATATCCTTAAATGTGTACGATCATAGCATGACTTCTGTTGTAGCATGAAAAAAATTGTTCTGTTGCCAAAAGTCTGAATGTTCAATTTCAGTGCTTACTTAAAGTTTGAGCCGGTTCTATGGTACAAGCTCAAGTCGGAATGCAACACATTCTTTATTTGTATAGCCAAATCTTTGTTGCAGTAGCTGAAGATAGCTATGAACACGTGATTGCTTGTAGCTCCTTGACACTAGTGTTTGGCATAGGGATTCTTTGTGTTATCTTTCCTTAGTACTGTTGGAGTATATGTATATGTGGCCCATGAGGCTAGGCTCATGAGGCCCATGTATGTTACACTATATAGCTACCCTTCTAGGGTTAGCCCAATATAGAAAATTCACTTCAAACATGGTATCAGCAGCCTAGGCTTTTCTCCCACCCACAGCCGCCAGGGCCGCTACTGCCGCCGGCGCGCCGCCGCCAGGCGCCATGGCCGGCCATGGCGGGCCTCCCCCTCCTCCCTCTTACTTCCTCTCCTTCCCTCCCCTCTCCGGCACCACATCCTGGGCGCAGATCGCGGGCGCACCTACCTCTGCCGCCGGCCCACGCGCTGGGCACACAGCCGCCGCGGGATGGGTGCCGCCGGCCGCTCCCCCAGCCGCCGCGGGTTGGCCGCCGCCGGCCGCTTCCCCAGCCGGGGCGGGTTGGGCGCCACCGGCCTCTCCCCTTGCGGCCCCTCCCCTTGCCGCGCCTGGTGCCTCCACTGCCGCCCCAGATTGCCGCCCTGCCTTGGCCCTCACCGCCGATGGCGCTGTTGCTCCCGCGGCCGACACCTCCCCAGCGGCCCCAGCCGATGCAGCCGAGGCCGCCGGGCCCGAGGCCCCTGCGGTACCTAGTGACGGCGCCTACTTGGCCCCGGCCGCAGCGGCCACCTACGTCGCCGCTGCCACTGCAGCTGCAGCCGGCCTGGCGATGCCGTTCTCCTCTCCAAGCGCTCTCCTTTCCGCCGGTGGAGACGTTGTAGCTACTCACCTGCAGGGGCCGGGCACAGGTAGCGGCGCCCAGGGCACATTCACCTTCCCTGCCCCGCCCTCGACCGCCCTTTACGCTCCTCGGCCCACCTCCGCCCTTGCTGCCGCACGCCCGGGCCGCGGCCGCCGCGGGACAGGAGCGCGTCCGTGCGCCCTCGCGTGGCAACGGGAGCGGGACGCCGCCGACACTCTGGCCCGCTAGATCGCCGAGGCGGAGCAGCTCCTCGCCCAGGACGCGGGGGCCACCTCCTCAGGTTTGACGGGCCACCTCACCTCTACCACTACGGCTCTCCGTCATGACCCGGCCGATCCCCTCGTCGCGCAGCTCCACTACCAGGCTGGGGGTGTCCAGAACATCCGGCTGCTCGTCCCGGTCGTTCTCGACCCCGAGTCGCCCTCGTACGCCCGCTGGCGGGACCTGGTGGTCCTCACCCTCCGTCGCTACGCCCTCGATGACCACGTCCTCGACGATCCCATGCCCGCGGTCCAGACTCCGTTGTGGCAGCGTCTGGACAGCATCGTGCTCTCCTGGATCCTCGGCACGATCTTCGTCGACCTTCACGACTTCGTCCGCAACACCACCTCCGCTCGCCAGGCCTGGCTGGCACTCGAGGGCCAGTTTCTGGGCAATGCTGAGGCCCGAGCTCTGCGACTCGACGCGAGCTTCCGCACCTTCGTCCAGGGGGACCTTGCCATTGGCGAGTTCTGCCGGAAGATGATGGCCATGGCCGACTCCCTCGGTGACCTGGGCTGGCCCGTGGAGGATCACATCCTCGTCCTCAACGTCCTCCGCGGGCTCAGCGACCGCTACGCCCACCTTAGGACGTGGATCACCCGACAGAGGCCTTTCCCCACCTTCCTGCAGGTCCGTGACGACCTTGTCATGGAGATCTCTCAGGGCCTTCAGTCAGGGTCTACCACCGCCGCCGCTCCAGGATCCTCCTCGACTGCACTTGCGGCTACTCCACCGCCGCGCCCGTCTGCACCACCCATGCCACCGTCGTCTGTCTTGGGTCCTCTCCCCTCTGGGCCCAGCGGGGGTGGGGGGGCCGTGGCAAGAAGGGCCGTGGAGGACGTTCTGGTGGGGGGGCCTAGCCGTGGTGGAAACCCAGCTCCTCAGCCGCCGCGGGGTGCTCCCTGGCCCTCTTTCCATAACCCATGGTCCGGACGCATCTCCATGTAGCCCTTCCAGGCTCCTGGGGGGAGCCTCGTCCGCCGGCCGCCATGTTCGTTGGGGCTCCTCCAGGGTTCTACCCCGCGTCCCCGTGGGGCACACCTTTCGACGCTTCCCCGAGGCCGGCCGGTTGGAGCCCGGAGGCGCTGGCTCGCTCCTTCAGCACTATGGGCCTGACACCTCTTGTTGGCCCAGAGTGGATCGCCGATTCCGGAGCTACCTACCACACCACACCGGATCCTGGTATACTCTCGTCTGCTCGTCCTCCTTCTCACCCTTCGTCCATCATGGTCGCCAATGGCTCGTGTCTTCCTGTCACCTCTGTGGGTGCCGCCGGCACTCATGGCTCCTTTCATCTTCCCGATGTTCTTGTTGCACCCTCTATGGTTCACAATCTTCTTTCTATTCGTCGTTTTACAGCTGACAATTCTTGTTCTATGGAGTTTGACTCTTCTGGTCTTACTGTGAAGGATTTGGCTACCCGGCGTCCTCTGCTCCGATGTGACAATACGGGGCCCCTTTACACCCTTCGTTTTCCGGCGTCTGCCTCGCCGTCTTCGCTTTTGTCAGCTGCCTTCGCCACCACCTCTTCCACTACTTAGCACCGGCGCCTCGACCATCCTAGACGTGATGCCCTGATGCAGCTTAGTCATAGCTCAGACATTCGTTGTACTCGAGCTCATGATGAGCATTTGTGTCACGCGTGCCAAATGGGTCGTCATGTTCGTCTTCCTTTTTCTAGTTCTTCACATGCGGCTTGCATTTTTGATCTTGTTCATTGCGACCTATGGACGTCTCCTGTACTCAGCATTTCTGGCTATAAGTACTATCTTGTGGTGGTTGATGATTTTTCTCACTATTCGTGGACTTTTCCCTTACGTGCCAAGTCTGAGGCATTTCCCACGCTTCATCACTTTTCCGCTTGGGTTTCCACTCAGTTCGGCCTCACCATCAAGGCCGTCCAGTGCGACAATGGCCGTGAGTTCGATAACTCCACATCACGGGCTTTCTTCCTCTCTCGCGGTGTCCAATTGCGCATGTCTTGCCCGTACACCTCTCAGAACGGCAAGACTGAGCGCATGATTCACACCACCAACGACACCGTGCGTACGCTCTTACTCCAGGCCTCACTCCTCGCTCGTTTCTGGGCTGAGAGCTGCACACCTCCACCTATCTCCTTAACTGCCTTCCTTCCGCTGCTTGCCAGGCTCTCACACCTCACCACGCTCTTTTCGGTACCCCTCCTAGGTATGACCACCTTCGAGTCTTCGGGTGTGTGTTACCCTAACACCACGGCCACTGCTCCGCACAAGCTGGCTCCCCGGTCCACTCTCTGTGTCTTCCTCGGGTACTCCCCAGACCACAAGGGGTACCGCTGCTATGACCTCACCTCTCGTCAGGTTCTCATCTCTCGCCATGTGGTGTTCGATGAGTCTGTCTTCCCCCTTTCCACCACCACCACCCCTTCCACCTCCACCCTTGACCTCTCCTCTTTATTTCCCACTGACGCGGTGGTCGAGCCACCTTTGTCGTTGTTTTCTACAGGTACTGCGGCCCCGTGCCCCAGCTCACCGTCGGCCGGTGACTCCCCCGACCCTGCTCCCCGTTTGAGCATAGACGGGTCACCTTCCGGGCCTGCCCCTGTCATTCCGCCTGATGGGGGTCCCAGGCCGTCGCCTCCGACTCAGCCTGCGCGCTTCGCCCTGCACCGGCACCTTCGCCACCACCGGTGGCCCCTTGTTCGCCAGGGTCACCAACGGGGGCGTCTTCCTCTCCGCCGGGGACACCGGTACCGCCGCAGCGGCCTCCGGCCGCCCGTGTCGAGACCCTGGTGTACCACCCGCTGCTCCTTCACCGCCACCCGCGCCATGTTCAACCTATGGTGACACGATACGCGGCTGGGACCCTGCAGCCCCGGGCTCTTGCGACGATGCTCGGTGACTCGCAGGTCTCTCCTGTACCCTCTTCCGTCCGCGAGACCTTCTCGGACCCTCACTAGCGCCACGCGATGGAAGAGGAGTACGCGGCTCTCCTCGCCAACCAGTCCTGGGATCTGGTGCCATGTCCGCCGGGCTCCAACGTCGTCACCGGCAAGTGGATCTGGACACACAAGCGCTGGGCTGATGGCACTCTCGAGAGATACAACGCTCGCTGGGTTCTCAGGGGCTTCACTCAGCGGCCTGGTGTTGACTATAATGAGACTTTCAGTCCAGTGGTGAAGCCGGCTACAGTTCGCACGGTGCTCTCACTAGCACTCACACGCTCCTGGCCCGTGCATCAGCTGGATGTCAAGAAAGCTTTCCTGCATGGTCTTCTCACTGAGACAGTTTACTGTAGTCAGCCTGCCGGGTTTATTGACTCCTCGTGTCCTGACATGGTCTGCCGGCTCAACAAGTCTCTACGGCCTCAAGCAGGCCCCACGGGCGTGGAACTATCGCTTTGTTGCTTTTCTGCGGACACTAGGGTTTGTGAAGGCCAAGTCGGATACATCCCTGTTCATCTACCACCATGGAGCTGAGACTGCATACCTACTGCTCTATGTTGATGACATTGTCCTCACGGCCTCCAGTGAGTCACTCCTTCGCCGCATCATCACCTCTCTCCAGCAGGAATTTGCTATGAAGGATCTGGGTGTGCTCCACCACTTCCTTGGGGTCACAGTTGCGCCTCATCCTGCTGGGCTCCTTCACCAGCGACAGTACACTCTTGATATCCTTGAGCGAGCTGGGATGACAGACAACAACCCCTGCTCTACTCCAGTTGATACACAGGGCAAGCTATCAGAGGCCGAGGGTACACCAGTGACCGATCCCACCGCGTACCGGAGTCTTGCTGGTGCCCTGCAGTACCTCACCTTCACTCGACCGGACATCACTTATGCAGTTCAGCAGCTGTGCCTTCATATGCATGATCCGAGGGAGCCCCACCTCACTGCCCTCAAGCGCCTCCTCCGCTACCTCCGCGGCACTGTGGACTACGGCCTACTCCTTCACCGCCGGTCCTCCTCCACCGAGATGGTTGTCTACACTGACGCTGACTGGGCCGGATATCCGGACACTCGGCGCTCCACCTCCGGCTACACTGTCTTCTTGGGCGGCAACCTGGTGTCCTGGTCGTCCAAGCGCCAGCAGGTAGCCTCCCGCTCCAGTGCCGAGGCGGAGTACCGCGCCGTGGCCAACGGCGTGGCTGAGGCCTCCTGGCTCCGACAGCTCCTAGCTGAGCTCCATAACCCTCTTCTCCGGAGCACGCTTGTCTACTGCGACAACGTCAGTGCGGTCTACCTCTCCACCAACCCCGTGCAGCACCAGCGGATCAAGCATGTGGAGATCGACCTTCACTTCGTCCGTGATCGGGTTGCCATCGGCGAGGTGCGGGTCCTCCACGTACCGACTACCTCCCAGTTCGCAGACATCTTCACCAAGGGCCTCCCGTCGTCGACCTTCACCGACTTCCGCTCCAGCCTCAACATCACCAGTGGCTAATTGCGTCTGTGGGGGGGGGGCTCGTATGTGTATTCTTTTTATGGTGTCCAATCTGACTCCGCTGCGTCGGTAGTTCAGACTGCGGGGGGTGTTGGAGTATATGTATATGTGGCCCATGAGGCCCATGTATGTTACACTATATAGCTACCCTTCTAGGGTTAGCCCAATATAGAAAATTCACTTCAAACAAGTACTGAAGGTAGACTGAATACCAAATGATTTCTATCGAACAACCGTATTTTACTATTTCATCTTAACCACCAGGTAGGATGATTCATTGCCATGATTGTGCCTCAATTATAAATATATTATACATTGAGATATCACCATAACATGTACTAGGTTCTAGAGCTAGATTTGGCTTGTACATTTATGCCGTGTGGTTCAGTCGTTTCATATGGAAACTATTTTTCAATACCCCAGCCCGTTAATATTAATGTTGGCCATGTATTCCTAGGTCTTAGTGCAACGGGTTTAGTTTGGTATGAAAAGTTAAGAAATGTTAGGGACCAGCTTATAAGCCCTCACATTCCAAACATAGCACCCCCTAGTGAACACTTTTACATGAAACTAGGATGAAAGTGTAAGATAAAGAGGTGCTTTCCATACACATGCTTGGGTTGGTTGTTATTAATGTTGATGTAAGTTTCTTTCCTGGACAGTAATAATATCAGTTTATCTCATGGTGTGTTCATTGTTTGGATTTACTAATAAAAAAATGGAAACGATCCTAAGTGTTACTTATGTTACTGTCCAGGCAGCCCAACAAGAAAGATCAATTTTCATATCTTCTTTGCTTCCTCTTCTATCTGAATATGATGACCTCCAGCCTTCAGTTCCCGATGCTCAGTCAATTGTTAGTAATTTAAAGGTATGCTCTGTTTTCTTGTATGTGCTGTGGCAAGAGTACTGTCATTTAGCATGCATCACAATTGTTACTACTTTATTATTGGATTTCAAGGGAGAATAAGGTTAAAAGACGAAATTGTTTTAAGTGCTATACATTTTCTATTCCCTGTACGAAGTATTCAACAAACATAGCATGCCATGTGTTAATCATATACAAAGCAATCTGAGATCAATTAAAATTTTATTACCTGCGACCAAATTGTTTCTACATTGTATCTAATAATATAATTCAATTGAAACCAGTATCTGAGCTATCCATTTTCTAACGTTTTTACCTTTCCCTGTAGGTTTTGTTTAAGCATTTGCAGGAGCGACTTATTGTTACCGAGGTGAGCCACACTAAACTACCAAAAATATGCATTTATACAAAATGGCATACCGTACCAGCAGTGAGCTTGTCATGTTCAGTAGTGAGCTTGTCATGTTTTCTGCACTTAGTACCAATATTTTTCTTACAGAACTTTGAAGTTGCCTTGTATGCAAACTTGGATGGTGCAGGACAGATTAAGGGAGTCTCGATACCAGATTACTCCATGGCATACTGAGTTGTCAAATAATACCAGCAATCCTGTATCTACTGATCCTCCTGCTGGAAAAGCATTGGTGACTACAGTATGATATGACTCTTCAGTATATATTTCACATTCTTCCATTACTCTGTCAAGTTTTAACACATGGTCATGTGCTTCCTACTTTTCTTTGATTTCTCAGAGCAAAAGCAGCTTTGATATTGTCCCCCAGACAGTGTATCCTCACGTACAATCCCCAATGTCTTCCCCTGTTCAAGCTAGAGGTGATTGGGGTGCATTCGGTAACAAAAACCATCAAGATATTTCAAATGAGGTTCCTACAAGAAATGCTGGACATGATGACATGGGAGGGAGCTCTCTTTCAAGCAGGTAGCATCTCTTGTAGGAGTCTATAATAATGTACCTTACTAACTTACTTCTGGACCAGTGTTGTAGTTTCTTGAGCATGCTACAGACCTACAGCTATGAATACTTCTTGAGTAGCTGACATTATTTTTAGCAAATTTCCATTTCCCCCTTCATATTGTTGTTTCACTATTTTCGATAACACTAACTTTTCTTATGAAAGATTTAGGAAACCATTTTGCGTAGTTAATTTTGAGTCATGACTAAAATGCTAATACAATATGATTTTTTTTATGATTTTCAGAAACCAATATAGGACTGATGTTCCTACCCAAGTATCTCAAGGTGATTCCCATGCTGTTCATTTTGACTTTGATACTCAGAGTCAAAACCCACCATTCAAGGGTCTTAGCAGAAATGATGTACTGGATGGTTCAGAGAGTGCTGAAGCCCAAAACACACAAGAACCTTCTACTCGATGGGGTCCAGGGGACTCATCTAATTTGGTATCTGGCCTTGAGGATGCAAACCCTTCATATCCTTATCTTCCTACAGTTCTTGAGGAGCCTGGTTCTTCTTTCTCTGAAGGTAATTACTATTGAATTAAGTTTATATGTTTAACACTACATGAGTACATTCATCTGATAATATTAATAGATGCCTATTATGAACATACAGCTGCAGAGGATGATCCATTGCCAGGCATAGAAGGGCTTCGAATCACAGGTGAACCTTTTCCTGGACGAGAACTTCAAGCAAGTGGATACCCCACCAATGGTACCACAACTTGTAATTTTGAGGTGTGCTTGACTTCTTGACCTCTTGTCAATCCACACTCCAAGTAGCGAAATGATTTTTCAAGCTCAGCACTTAAAATTGTGAGTTCCAAACTTTCAATATGGTTTCACTTCTTGCAAATGATTTGTGCCTGCAGTGGGTGCGCCATTTAGAAGATGGCTCCGTAAATTTCATAGAAGGTACCCTTTCTCTTCTTTTTTTTTTGTGCTGATACATTAACCCAGAGCTTATGTTCTGTGACTGAGTTACCTAAAACTAGGATGTCATGATGCCTCATAAAGTTGCTTGTAATTATATTTTTGTTGATGTAGGAGCAAAGCAGCCTAGCTATGTCGTTACCGCCAATGATGTGGACACTTTACTAGCCATTGAAGTCCAGCCCCTAGATGATAGGAAAAGAAAGGTACTTATCTTGTCATATGATCGATCTTTGTTCTATGATGCTGTGCTTCTTTCCAAACATAATTGTTGCAATAGAATGCAATAGTATCACGAAATGCTCTAACATAGGAAGTAGGTCTCATAAAAAGGGACCTTACTGCAATTTCAGCTCTTAATCCCATCAATATGAGTAAAAGGCATAAATGAGAAAATATCAAAAAATAATTACCTGATCACTTTTGCCATTGTAAGTCAATACAGCGTCCCTGCCTTTGCAACCTGCCAAACTAGCCATATGTCTTGGGTGCGTTGTATTTCTATAAATTCTTAATGCAATGATATCTCCTTCATATTCAAGAAAAAAATGGCAGGGACGAGATGGCGTGTTCGCCTTCTTTAGTGCCTCTGAACAACCAGATACAATTCCTTTTTTATCCTCTAATATTCTGCTGTGCTCTTAACATAGAGGTGGCTCTAGCAAATCAAGCTAATCACTCAACAATCGTAAACCAATCCACATAGCTAACATCCACAAATCAAACCAACCCAAACTAACTCGCGGCACTGTGAATTTTTACGAACATCCGTTTCTTGCTCACATAGGTCTTGCTGACAGAATTATTTACAACAAATACCATTGCTTTCGTTTTCCCATTCACTTCTGAGCAGAATGCAAATATGATTTGGGCCAAAATCGTGTCTGCAATTTCTTTATGCTGGAATGGACCTGTTTTTTTTACTTCCAATGTGTGGAATCATTTGATTATCCTTTATTTTAGGTTATTTACTTATCTAGCATAGTCAATGGTCCACATGTCTTGCCAAGAGACATGCTTTTCACATTTGGTGGTGTGAAAAAGATTTTCATGGGAGTAATTTTGTTTTCATCTGGGACTCTTTTTCTGGAAAAAATATTACTTAGAAACTAAATTGAGTTTGTTAGCATATGAATTTTATGTTCGTCATAACTCTAGGGGTGTAGTGAAAGTTGCAGTCAATGTTACAGAATCATCCTGACATTTGATATCTGGGTTATTGGATTTTTTTTCTCAAATCTGCAGGAGAACTGCATGTCTGCGTATCATTGCATTAATAAGGATAGAGAAATATTTACAAGAACACACACACAACATCACACTAAACGCTTAGATAACCAACACGTCCATTACATCAACCAACCTGACCAAAACTACCAGTAGCGACCTCTAGGTGAAGCTGCACCAACCCTCTTGACACAGCCAAACACTAAAGGTGTCCCTCTTCAAAAAAATTCCTCAAAACTGCCTGGACACTGGGTGCAGAACCATTGAACACAATCATTTCTATGCTTCCAAATCATCCAAGCACCCAAAGTGCTCAGTGATTTCAATCCTCGCTTCCAAAAACCTGGACCAAAGCATTGATCCTCAGCTACCAATCACAGAAATTCTCATCTTCAACCTGTGGAGAGGTCTGGCAGTCCAAAATGACGAAAAAGATAGTACAAAACCTGCCTGGAGAATATACAGTTCGTCAGAAGATTTTATATCGTCTCTTGCTCTTGATCACACAGTGTACATTCTACAGTGAGCCGGATGAGGCAAGCCCCCCTGCGGGCAAGTCTGTGTCTGTCAGCCGTCCAACATCTATTATGTGCTGCCAACCAAAGAAAAAATTGGCACTTCTTAGGTGCCCAAGATTTCCAAATAAGTTACATGGCGCAGATTGTATAGCACCATTAAAGAGGTCCTTACATATCGACTTAGTGGAATACTGTCCATTCTCTGTGAACCTCCAATGGTGTCCAATTGCTCATCCTGTATATCCAGATGTAACTGCACTTCGGTTAGAGGTCCCAAATATCAAGAAATTTACAGAGGACTGGAACAGTGAGACCACCACTACTGTCCTGACCTGTTATCTGTCAAGGCCTCTCTCACAGTACGTCTATTCTCTCTTCTTTTGGAATGGGAGAAAAGGACACAAGGAGCCAAACCAGCAATGGACGTCCCTTCCAGCCAATTAAAATGGAGTTGTGATCACCAACAACAGAAACCACGGTGATTGAGAAGAAGGCCCTGATTGAAGCATGAACTTGTATAGGGAAGGAGGGACATGACATGTCAGGTTGGGTTTTGGCTAACCAAAGCCATTGCATGTTCAAGGCCCATGCAAAGGATTTAAGATCGTGAATACCATGTCCTCCAAGGTCTTTGAGATGACAAACTTTACGCCATGTAATCAAACATTGTCCCCCATTTGCCTCTTTTCTTCCTCTTCAAAAAAAAGCCACAGTGAATTTCTGTTAACAGTGGTTGTCCTGTTAAAATTTCTTTCTTTACCATCACCAATATACTATGTCAAATGAGTTAATATATGCTGCAAGTTAAAATGCTTTTAGAAAACTGATTCCCTACTATAAATTCTGCTGTTAATACTTCTAGAAACCTTCTGTTGCAGGGAGACTTTATCAAGGTTTATGCTAATGACCAGAGAAAAATTTCATGTGGTGAGTTTTTGGTAACAGTGAACTGTGATTATGTTATTTCCGTTTACATTTTAGTTTTTCTCATAGAAAGTGCAAATTGAGGAACTTAAACACCTGAGATAATGTGGTGCTTCCTTAGCACTTTTTTTAGGACCAGCTCTAGTAGAAGACAATTTTGGTGTGCTATCTAACACTGGATGAGTTCATGTATATTAATCCAATGCGCTGATCCAGTTGATCTGTCTTAAACTATGATAACTAGTGGTGTATTGGCCATTGGGCAAAAACTTGAAGGCCTCACCATCACTATGTTTGAAGTGTGGCTAAAGAGACAATTTGATCTCCTTGTATTTCCTTAATTCCCAAGAACAGTGGTATTTCTGTTTTTTTTGTTTTAGTAAACCATATGTGCAAATATGTAATGCTCCTTCTGTCTTTTTTCATATGGTGCGGCTTAACTTGGCATTGTTTCTAAGCTGGATTTTGACCATACTTTTCTCTAGTAGTATCACTGCTAGTTACAAAATCTTTAACATAGGAATGCACATTCAAATATGAATCAAGTGGTACCACTTTTGTCAGCGAACTTTTTATAGTTAGAATAATTGTTGATCAGAAGTTACTGAGTTTGAATTTTGAAACGTATGCATGCCTAATAATCTTGGATCGAGGGAGTACCTAATACCTATATGCTAGATAGTAAGTTATATAGTAGCTGCATTGCATAAGAATTTGAGTAACCATCTTTGATGCAGATCCTGAAACAAAGGAGCTTATTAAGAGAACCCTTGAAATTGGGCATGTGACCTACGAAGTCCAAGTCCAACTGCCTGTATGCTCTGTCATTTTGCAATTACACATTCACTCATCAATTCTTATTACTTTCTTCTGATGTCACACAACTATCTGAACTATTGAATTCACCAACAGCAGGTCAGATTTTTAGACATATGGGAACCAGCTGTGTTGGCAATAAAGAGGGAAGGTTACAGCATTAAATGTAATGGGCAGCGTGGTGTTGTTATCACAGAGAAGTTTCAGCAAGGAACTGCCGTATGTAACTACTTTTCAGCATACTTTATTTCCGGAACTGGAATGCTGTATATTCTTGTGCTTTAATTTTGCAATAATAATTTAGTTTAGTTTTTAACCAGTGTTGTACAGAGAGGCATCCACGATGGCACTATCTTCATAAGGCTGCATATCCCATGAAAACCGGACAAGTGTTGGAAACTTGAAAACTCATTAAAAAAACATATTTTGGTCACTTGGAAAAAAATGAAACTTGGAAAAGCCATAGATGATATATGTCGCAAAGAGATGCAAAATTGTTTTTTTTTGAAAAAATTCATACAAAAAATGACAAACTTCGGTTGCATGTGCACTAGGTGACATTTGCCATCTAGTGCATATGCACCTGAAATTTGTCATATTTTGCCCTTGAAGTTTCTAGTCTGACACCTTGTTTGCCTTTCAACTGTGTCTTTGAAACTGCTTCCATTTCACATAATTGATCTAACATGTGCATGCATATTGTATGTGTTGGATTATGAGTATAGTAGGCCCATGAGGCTAGGCCCATGTATGGCTACCTATATAGCTACCCTTCTAGGGTTAGCCCATGTGAATTGAAACACAATCTCTAGCATGGTATCAAGCTAGGTCTCCTCCTTCTCTTCAGCCGCCGCCGCCTCCTCCTGGCTGGCGCCGCCGCCGCTGCAGCCATGGCTGGCCGCCATCCTCCTCCTCCCCCTCCTTCCTACCTCCACGTTTTTCCCCCTCTCCCTTCTTCTTCCTGGGCACAAGTGGCGTCCCACACCACCCGCCCCATGCTCCCTGGCACTGCCGCCGCCGGACCAGAAGGCGCCGCTCCTCCTCCAGCCGCTGGCGCCGCCGCCCCTCCTCCGGCCCCTGCTGCTGGCGCCCGCGCCGCCCCTCCTCCTCCGGCCCCTGCTGCTGGCGCCCGCGCAGCCCCTCCTCCGGCCGCCCTGGCAGCTGCGGCTGCACCCCCTGCCGCTGCACTTACAGCCACAGGTGCGGGGGCCGCTACCGCTGCGGGCACAGGCGCGGGGATTGCTGATGCCACGGGTGCCGGGGGTGCTGCTGCTGTGACCGGGGGGGCTGCTGCTGCCGCCGGGGGCGCTGGCCTCGCCGCGGCCGCTGCCAACTCGGCTGCCGACGCCGTCCTCCTTTCTGGGACTCACCTTCCCGCTGCCGATCTGGATGCCGCTGGATTCTTTCCCGGCGTCACTGCTTTCCCGGCCCCGCCTCAGCCGCCCACGTCCCTCCTCTACACCGGTCGTGCCGACTCCACTCTCGCCGCTGCCCTCGTCGCCGCTCGGGCTGCAGCTGCTGAGGGCCAGGCCCGTCTTCGCGCGGCTGCCCTCGCCTGGGAGCACGAGCGGGATGTAGCCGATGCTCTGGCCCGCCAGATCGTTGATGTGGAGCAGTGCCTCGTCCCTCCCGTCCACAACCTCGGAGCCACCTCCTCCGCCTCAGCTGGCCACCGCTCGTCCACCACCACGGTCATCTGGCACGACCCGGCCGATCCTCTCGTGGCGCAGCTTCACTACCAGGCCGGGGGGGTCCAGAACATCCGTCTGCTCGTCCCGGTGGTTCTCGAGCCAGAGTCGCCCTCCTACGCCCGTTGGCGGGACCTGGTCCTCCTCACCCTCCACCGCTGCCCTGGGGTCCTCGACTTCCTCGACGGCCCTTGCGGCCACTCCGCCGCGTCCGTTCGCCCCACCGTGTCCGTCCGCTACACCGCCGTCGTCCCTTTTTGGTCCCCCTCCCTCTGGGCTGAGTGGGGGTGGGGGGGCCGTGGCAGTCGCCGTCGCCGCGGCACTGGACGTGGGGGGGGCGTGGTGGGGCCAACCAGGTGGCGCCGACGGCTCCACACGGTGCATCATGGCCGTCCTTCCACAACCCGTGGTCAGGGCGCATCTCTATGTGGCCTTTTCACGCTCCTAGAGGTGCGCCACGCCCACCGGCGGCCATGTTCACTGGTGCTCCACCTCCCGGCGTCTCCACTACGTCTCCGTGGGCCACACCCCCCGGCACCCCGCCAGGGCTTGCCGGGTGGGACCAGGCGGCCTTGGCTCGGTCGTTCAGCATTATGGGCCTGACACCCCCTGTCGGCCCTGAGTGGATCGCCGACTCGGGTGCCACCTACCACACCACTCCTGACCCTGATATACTCTCTTCGGTCCATTCTCCTTCTTCCTCTCTCCCTTCGTCCATTATGGTCGCAAATGGTTCGTGTCTTCCTGTCACGTCTGTGGGTACCACCGGTACTCATGGCTCTTTTCGTCTTCCTGATGTTCTTGTCGCTCCTTCTATGGTTCACAACCTCCTTTCTATTCGTCATTTTACAGCTGACAATTCATGTTCTGTGGAATTTGACTCCTCTGGTCTTACTGTAAAGGATTTGGCTTCCCGGCGTCCTCTGCTTCGATGTGACAGCACGGGGCCCCTTTACACTCTTCGCTTCCCGACGGCTACTTTATCTTCGTCGTCGTCCGTTTTGTCAGCTGCCTTCGCCGCTTCTACCTCCTCTACTACTTGGCACCGGCGCCTCGGCCATCCTGGACGTGATGCCCTGATGCAGCTCAGTCGTAGCTCCGACATTCCGTGTATTTGGGCTCATGCTGAGCATTTGTGTCGGGTGCCAGTTGGGCCGACATGTTCGTCTTCCTTTTCATAGTTCTTCACATGCGGCCCACATTTTTGATCTTGTACATTGCGACCTATGGACATCTCCTGTTATCAGTATGTCTGGCTATAAGTACTATCTTGTGGTTGTCGATGATTTTTCACATTATTCGTGGACCTTTCCCTTGCGTGCGAAGTCTGATACGTTTTCCACGCTCCTTCACTTCTTCACCTGGGTGTCCACACAGTTTGACCTTACCATCAAGGCCGTCCAGTGTGACAATGGTCATGAGTTTGATAACTCCACCTCCCGGGCTTTCTTCCTCTCTCACGGTGTTCAGTTGCGCATGTCTTGCCCATATACCTCCTCACAGAATGGCAAAGCTGAACGCATGATTCGCACCACCAACGACACCGTGCGCACCCTTCTGTTTCAGGCCTCTCTCCCTGCTCGCTTCTGGGCTGAGGGCTTGCACACCTCCACCTACCTCCTCAACCGTCTTCCTTCCACTGCCTGTCCCGCTCCTACACCACACCACGCCCTTTTCGGTACCCCTCCGCGGTACGATCACCTTCGCGTCTTTGGGTGTGCGTGTTACCCCAACACCGCTGCCACTTCTTCTCACAAGCTGGACCCCCGCTCCACTCTCTGTGTCTTCCTCGGGTACTCCGCTTCACCGACACCCGCGGCATGTTCACCCAATGGTGACACGGCACGCGGCTGGCACTCTGCCACCCCGGGCCCTTGCGGCATCGACCGGCGACGCGCCGGTCTCCCCGGTACCCTCTTCTGTCCGTGACGCCCTGTTGGATCCTCACTGGCGTCGCGCGATGGAAGAGGAGTACGCCGAACTCCTCGCCAACCAGACGTGGGAGTTGGTGCCCTGGCCGCCGGGCTCCAACGTCGTCACCGGCAAGTGGATCTGGACCCACAAGCGTCGGGCTGATGGCACTCTCGAGCGCTACAAGGCTCGCTGGGTTCTCCGGGGCTTCACTCAGCGCCCTAGGGTCGACTATGATGAGACTTTCAGCCCGGTGGTCAAGCCTGCCACCGTCCGCACCGTGCTCTCACTGACACTTGCTCGGTCGTGGCCCATCCATCAGCTGGACGTCAAGAATGCCTTTCTGCACGGACTTCTCACCGAGACAGTGTACTGCAGTCAGCCGGCGGGGTTTGTTGATTCCTCCCGTCCTGACATGGTTTGCCGGCTCAACAGGTCTCTCTACGGCCTCAAGCAGGCACCCCGGGCGTGGAACCATCGGTTTGCTGCTTTCCTGCTGACACTGGGGTTTGTGGAGGCCAAGTCGGATACATCTCTGTTTATCTATCACTATGGAGCCGACACTGCATACCTGCTGCTCTATGTTGATGACATTGTCCTCACAGCCTCCAGTGAACCACTTCTCCGTCGGATCATCACCGCTCTTCAGCAAGAGTTTGCTATGAAGGATCTGGGTGTGCTCCACCACTTCCTCGGGGTCACTGTTGAGCCTCATCCTGCCGGGTTACTTCTTCACCAGCGGCAGTATACTCGAGATATCCTGGAGCGGGCTGGGATGACTGACTGCAACCCCTGCTCTACTCCGGTTGATACTCAGGGCAAGTTGTCAGAGGCTGAGGGCCCCCCAGTGTCAGATCCTACTGCATACCGGAGCCTTGCTGGTGCTCTTCAGTACCTCACCTTCACCCGGCCGGACATCACCTATGCAGTGCAGCAGATCTGTCTTCACATGCATGATCCCCGGGAGCCTCACCTCACTGCTCTCAAGCGCCTCCTCCGCTACCTCCGCGGCACGATCGACTACGGCCTCCTCCTTCACCGGTCCTCCTCGGCCGAGCTCGTCGTCTACACTGACGCCGACTGGGCAGGGTGTCCGGACACCTGGCGCTCCACCTCCGGCTATGCTGTCTTCTTGGGCGGCAACCTGGTGTCCTGGTCGTCTAAGCGCCAACCGGTGGTCTCCCGGTCCAGTGCTGAGGCGGAGTACCGCGCTGTTGCTAACGGCGTGGCTGAGGCCTCCTGGCTCCGGCAGCTCCTCGCCGAGCTCCACACTCCGCCCTCCCGGAGCACGCTGATCTACTGCGACAATGTCAGTGCGGTCTACCTCTCCACCAACCCCATCCAACACCAGCGGACGAAGCATGTGGAGATCGACCTACACTTTGTCCGGGATCGGGTGGCCCTAGGCGAGGTGCGGGTCCTCCATGTTCCGACCACCTTCCAGTTCGCGGACATCTTCAACAAAGGCCTCCCGTCCACGACCTTCACGGAGTTTCGCTCCAGCCTCAACATCACCAGTGGCTAGTTGCGTCTGTGGGGGGGCTTGTGTGTGTTCTTTCTTCTTTCTTGTCCAGTCTGGAACTCCGCTGCGCCGGTAGTTCAGACTGTGGGGGGTGTTGGATTATGAGTATAGTAGGCCCATGAGGCTAGGCCCATGAGGCCCATGTATGGCTACCTATATAGCTACCCTTCTAGGGTTAGCCCATGTGAATTGAAACACAATCTCTAGCAGTATGTTTATGAAGCGCGCCTTATAACAAATCTTGTAATGCTCTATCCAGTTTCATATTCCATATGGGCGTCCAACAGAGTTCTTGATTACATCTGCTGCATCTGCTGATGGTGTCAGTTATAATCTGAAGCCAGTAGAAAATACACTGTGAGTACCAAATGAGGCCTCTCTGCTTCTTTTATTAACAGCACAGTTTTGTACATTCCTACTTTGCTAAATATATTAGCAGCAGCGATCTCTGCTATTGTCTTAAAAATAACATGCGCCATCACTTCTTTAAATTGGCACTGTTGAAATTCGCCTTTCTATGTTTTGTACTATTGAAAGTATGGCGGTCTGGGACCCTATACCCCCAGATTAGGAAAACATTTATTCTTATTCTATTTTGTTATGCCATTAACAATAATGGGCTTTTAATTAAGATATCCCAAATTTCATTCAGAACCAAGTACTGTGCCCTGGGCTCTCAGAGTACTCTACTAGATAATCCCTTTATGCTTTAGTGACTGTATTGCTATGATCTTTATATTAGAGGAATTTTTATACTATGCTGAACATAAATCATTTACAACTTATCTTGTTTCATGTTCTAACTTTGCAGGTTGCGGGATACCATTGTTCTAGTATTAAGGTTGTTCAAAAATATGGTACGAAACATTTTCTTGTACAAGACATAGCATATTAGTGACCCCCTTTATTGCTAATCCTCATTCAACAACAATAAGTGGGTATCAAGAGCTTGTGACTTCTTGAGTAATATTTCACGATGAAAAAAGTTCATTATTATCCTTGAACTTTGGCATCCATTTGATTTGAACACTGAACTATAAAACTTTCCACTTTACAATCTAAAAAATCTCAATTCTTTTTAAAGAACATGAAGGAGAACTGCATGTATTCGCATTAAGAAGAAACTGAGTTCGGTCTAGACCATTATAGCATGAGTGCTTACAAATGCCTCAACTCGGGTAACACACAGCTATCTTCTAAACTCATTCACATGGTGTCCGAATTAGCCAGCACGGCAGCAATCACCCATTATGGTGCTATGCGGGCACTTAGTCAGAAAACAACTACCTTCTGTGTTCCTGTCTGTCTGTGTGTGAGGTGGACGGACTCGATAGTTCAAGATTGCAAATGGGACAGTTCTAGTTCTAGAGTTTACAGTTGTGTGTGTGAGGTGGACGGACTTTGATAGTTCAAGGTTGCAAATGGGACAATTCTAGTTCTAGAGTTGACAGTTGAAAAACTAACTGGTGCCAGAGCTCAGGTTGAACAGTAGTGGTACACTGGTACTTGTCCTGAAATTATTCGCATGTTTGATGGCACCGCACAACATTCACCTCTTCTCTAAAACACACTACTAGTAGTCAACTATAAAACTATTTGACTTACTGAGTTGCTGTTAGTGTGTTCTGTATGATTGACTGTGCTGGTTGACTTGTATGCTGTTACCATTTCTGAAGTTCTGAATACCATTTAAGTTTGGTCACCAAAATCCATTGTTGTGTTGCCCCGTATGTCATTTTGAATGCCATGAGACTCATGTTGATCTTGCAGGTCCTGTAGAACCTGTGGCATGACAGTTACGATGTATCTTGGTTAATATGGGCAAATATACTATTTAAATAGATGGATTTTTTTTTGGGAGAAAGACACCCAAAGAGTGCCGCATTTGATATTTATCAAATAAATTGTTCTTTTAATCATCACAGATGGTGTCTAGAAAGCTCCATCATGTGATCAAAATGCCACTGCGTGTTGTTCCTGAACCTACATGTTTTCAGAGAATTTGTTCTCTCAGTGTAGAGTGCATTACTGTATTTACCATACAAATGGTGACCTGGCATGCATGTGCTTCCAGGATCACCCCTTGCGTAATCCACTCTTTAAAGAGATGTGGAAAAAACAAGGCGAGCTGTTGCTGTTATCGAACTGGTGCATCATGTGTGCATTTATATCTAACGTTTCAACACTAACGTGAAATGTCTTACCTTTCGCAGGCTCTTGAGAGGAGAAGAGGAAGAAAGAAGGGTCTTTTCTTCAAGTAGTTTCAGCTATATTATACTTGTTTCTATGCTTCTTCTAATGTATGTAGCATTTTGGTTGACTGGCATGGTGCATAAGTGGTGTTTTATTCAGTGTAAATTTCTAAACGATTTTGTTGTATAAACTAACCAATATACCAACTACACATGTTGATATTTCCTGCCCCCACAGAAGAGCTAGAGTTCTACCATTACGAGTGCAGCTGTATGTTTGGCTTCGAGGACACACTAGAGTAAAAATTATTTAGTTCAATAGTGTAATTGGGCGAAAAAGAATTGGACGGCCCCTGAAGACGCTCTTTAGAATCTGATTGATCTGTCAAGAGTGCACCACGGTGGCCTGGTGGGTGTGCCTGGCTGGTGCTCCAGCTGCGGGCTGCGGCCTGAGGGATTAGCAGATCTTTGTGAATATGCTCTGTAAAATTGGCAGCGTGGAGGTGAGGTCCCGGTTCACGCCCGAGTAATAACTAGGATCTGTAAGTTTGTGAGGATGGGCGCGCCTGATGCCTGATGCAAACTGGGATAGCATCCTTTACAGAATATGGGAGCGGACGAGCGGTCCAGGTCTGCGAATTGGTTCCTGACGTGACACTGTTTACGCCAGAATGGACTGGCCTTACATATGTACAAAACAAATAGGTATGTGAGTTCAATACGTGCACTGTTCAGAATCTTGTGGTGCGTGCGTGTTCAGTCTCTCTTGTTTGCGTGTGTTATACGGGCCGGTGAGTCATGCTTGTCCGTCCCAGTTTCTTTCACAATTTTTTGGCACGGTGTGTGCCACTTTTGTGGCGCGTTCCCTTCCGACTTTCCGAGACTAGGCGCCCAGTATAGTGACTGTTGACCGTTGAGCACATAATATGAAGTCATTTGACGAATAGTAGAGCCAAGTGTTCCGTGGTGACTGTTGAGCACAGAATGTGAAGTCATTTGACGAATAGTAAGGTTAGAACGGAGAGCCAAGTGTTCCTTGTTTACTTGTTGTCACGCTGAAAAGACATACTACCTCCGTGAGAATATAATTCTAAGGTTACAGAGTCAAATTATTTAAACTTGATCAAACTTCTAAAAAAATATGATACTAAATAGATACCATTATCTTCATTTTGAAATATATTCTTATTGTACATCTATCTGGTGTCATAAATTCAGTTACTAATTTTTTCCTATAATAAATTTAGTTATATTTTAGCTAATTTGACTAAGGTTAGAACATGAATTGCATTCGTCAGTGGACGGAGCTGAGGTAAGTCTGTCAACATCGGTCGTCACGCTGATGAGTGACATGATGCTTGCTTCTCTAATTATTCCAACTGTTTGCAGGCATGGACTTGGACATAGACATGGAGAGCGTGAAGACTGAAGAAGCTTCATGGAGGAGAGCCACGTTGATGTAGTAAAGTCCTCGGCTGGTCGCAGCAGTCTACAAATATGAAAGACGGCGAACCTAAATACCTAATTAAGAAAGGTGCGTGACGGTTAACATGAATTTTCAGACCTGTCTGTCTCTGCCTGTGCATGCTGCTGTATCATTGGTGGCTGCCACATGTTTTACACTTAAAACCTGATCCATCAGGAAGGAGAGAGCAGTAGGCAGTACATACTGGAGTACTATATCAAAAGAGACCGATCAGAGAGTAAAGGTCTCCAAATCAGGGTAGACGAGCAGCAGTGGAAGCGACAAAAACGCTCAAGAACAAGAAAGCTATCTAACGATCGAGAGTGTAGTACAATTTATTTTGAAGCCCAACAGTCTTTTCTGTCGGGGAAGAAAGTTGGATTGATAGAGACGGAAAGCATATTGTCAAGGGAAGGAATAGATTGATGACGGAGAAATAAAACCAAATGGCGCGGGTCCACTCGAGCCGAAGAAAATGGTAGGTCCATTCCGACGCAGTTGTCTCCTTCGGTACACCATCCATAAGTTAACTTACTAGCTTACACAAATTTTAAAAAATAAAAATAAAGCAACCTAAAATTAACATGCTAGTATAGAAAAAAATGTGAACATACGTGTAGAAAAGTGTGTGAGCTTAGCTTTTCATGAAGAGCTACCTTATCACTCTCTTCTTTTTATTAAATAAAATATTCGATGAGCTACCTGCTTGAACACAGTTGGAGTTGTCCTTACTCATGTGCACTGTAGTAGTTGGCTACTAAGACATACTTTATCATTAATATATGTCACATTTTCTTCTCCATAAAGTTTTTTTTAAAAAAAACTCGTGCATTAGCTAGCTCTAAATTTTTACAACCTGCTTCTTTCTCCTCATTTCTCCGCTCTATCTCATCATAAAGTCTACTTATAGTCTTTTAGGGCATCCACAATGTATAAAACAGATGGCATTGAGCATTCGATGCTACTACGGTGATTGAATGCAAGCATTGTGCACACACACCATAAGAATCTACACCAAAAATCTACCTTAAGCTTAAGGTCTATACATAAGAAATAAAATAACATTTATCTTGTTTCTCTTGTCTGTCTCACTTTTATTTAGATATTCAAATGTTAATACTATTTTCTATAAATTTAATTAAATATAAGATCGGTTGACTTTTGAAGTGCGAGATGAGCACTTGTTTTTAGGACGGTGGGAGTATATGGTTTTAAAAGTGCATCCCATGCTTTTTATCCGATCATTTCGAGAAGATAGCTGCTGATGAGCGTCGACTAAGTTGATGACTACTTTAAAAAAAAATTTGGGTGAGCGATGGGTCCATCGAAGCGCGCGTGCGCCCCCTTGTCCGATGGACGCCACATGGATGGGAATTCCACCTGACGGCAGCTGCAGGGAGGAACGAGACATGCGTGGAGAGGAGCCGAACATGTGTGGGACCGAGACATGCAGGGGGAGGAGCCACGCTCCAGTGACTCACATTGATTTTTTTCCTCAGCCACGTGTCGACCATGCAGCATAGGGGTGCACGTGCGCTTTGATGGACCCATCGTCCACCTAGTTTAGTCATCATCTTAGCTGGCACTGATCAGCATGCATGCAGCGAGGCCAACGGGCGCGCGAGAGGGCAGCCGAGCCAAAGGCTGTGTTTGGGAACGCTAATAATCTGAATCGAGGTGGAAATAATCGAGAATCCCACCCAAACACGTCTGATTAATTTAGATTATGTAACGATCGAGGAGGTGAAAACAATCCGAAATGAACTACGAGCCGCGTTGCTGGTACCGCGAGGGGAGGGGTGCTTTTTTCCCACCGCGAGCCTGTTTCCTCCCGATACCCCTCGCTCGTGTCTACTCGATACGCTTGCGAGTCGCGGCAATAGGGTTGCCGCCGCCGCTCCTCCGTCCTCTCGCCCGCCGCCGTTCTCTGTCCGCTCCCCGCCACCGCTCCCCGTCTCCCCTTCATCTTCCCGGAGGCAAGCCAGATCTGCAGTGGAGGCGGGATCCCTTCGTGCTCCCCCGTCGCCAGGTCAGTGGAAGCCGAATTTGTGCTCCCCCATCGTCCGGTTGGTGACGGCCGTGACCCTTTCCTCTTCTCCGACTGAAGACGTTCGACTTCCTGTACACCCTCTGTCCCTTATCCAAGGTCTATTGAGGTATTTTTTTTCAACCGATGTAGGGATTGTAGCTTGATTTGTATTGCAAATAGATAGATTGTAATGAATGCCATGGTTAGGGATATAGGGTTCATATCTAGGCTTCATATTAACTGTAATGTAATGTTGAATGCTTGTGTTTTACATATTTATTAGTTTGTGGAGATTTGAAATGGAAAAGTCTGCAAAAGTTCAGGTAAGGCCTTGTTTAGATTGCCTCAAAAAGTTACTACCTCCGTCCCAGAAAGAATGCAATTCTAGCACAGTGTCACGTTTAAGTACCTTAAGTTTGACCAATTATAGATAAAAAATATCAATGTTTATAATACCAAATAAATATCATTAGATTAATTATGAAATGTATTTTCATAATAAATTAATTTAAAGTCACAAATGTGAATATTATTCACTAGAAACTTGATCAAACATGAACAACTTTTCGTGGCACGTAACCTGTAGTTGCATTCTTTTCAGGACGGAGGTAGTAGAATTTTTTCACTCTCTCCATCACATCAATGTTTGCACGCATGCATGAAGCAGTAAATATAGATAAAAAATAACTAATTGCACAATTTAGTTATAAATCACGAGACGAATCTTTTGAGTCTAGTTAATCCATAATTGAATAATAATTGTCAAATACAAATGAAATGCTACCGTTCTAAATTTTTAAAACATCCTCAATCGAAACCAGGCCTAAAATGGGATTATTTTGCAGTCGAGGCATTCGATGACATTTGCTGTGGTTCTGCCGCGCACGCAGACGCAGGGCAGACGAGGCCGACCGTACGTCACGCTGGCTTGCGTCAGAGGCTGGGGGCGTACGGGCGTGTTATAAGGCCCGTTTGGTCTGTGCGTTAAAGTTTAACTCTCATCACATTAATGTTCTTTTAAATACATAGAGTATTAAATGTAGACTAATTGCACGTATGTCGGCACAGATTAGGAGTAATTTACGAGACGAATCTATTAAACCTAATTAGTCCAATATTGGAAACTTTTTATCAAATAAGACGAAAGTGCTACCATGTTTGTTAAACTTTAACACCCACACCGAACAGGGCCTAAACGTGCGGACGGGCGACACGCAGTGCGTTTCCACCGACGTTTAAGGCTCTGCCACACGCACTCAATTGGTGGTCCATACGTGCCGCAAATGAAGGCACGAGTTATCCGTAGCTCGTGTGCTGGTGGTACGGTGCACGGTACGTGCACAGAACCTATACATTGTTCAAGAAAATTGGTGGATGATACCAGCCGCCTGTCAATGCCGTAAAGGAAAAAGTCTAATTGACTCCCTAACTATTGGGGTGGTCTAGTTTACCCTCTAAATAGTCTAATTTACCCCCTGAACTTTGCAAAACCGGTCAAAGCACCCCTTCGAGCGGTTTTGGATGGTGGTTTTGCTAGAGTAACAACGGTTTGCTACAGTAACAGTGGTTTTGCCCTTTTCTTTTTTATTTATTTCGTCTGAATCTTTGAAAAATCATAGTAAATCACAAAAAAATCATAAAATGGAAAATCCAATTTTGTTGGACTCCACATGAGTATATCTACACAGTAAATATATAATATAGTATGTTTTAGTACAAAGTTTTTGTTGTATGAATTATTCAAATTAATTACAGAAAAAAGATCAAAATTTACAGCAAAAACTTTGTACTAAAGCATACTATATTATATGTTCACTGTGTAGATCTACTCATGTGGAGTCCAACAAAATTGAATTTTTCATTTTGTGATTTTTTTGTGATTTACTATGATTTTTTAAAGATTCAGACGAAATAAACAAAAAGAAAAGGGCAAAACCACTGTTACTGTAGCAAACCGTTGTTACTGTAGCAAAACAACCGTCCAACCGCTCGAGTGGGTGATTTGGCCGGTTTTGCAAAGTTCAGGGGTAAATTAGACCGTTTCATAGTTGAGAATGTAAACTAGACCACCCCCAATAGTTGGGGGGGTCAATTAGACTTTTCCATGCCATAAACGTCTCCCTGCTCTCAATGCGAAGATCTACTCTCGGCCATCCGTCCCAAAATAAGTATTGATATGGTATTTGTGCCAGTCTAACTTTTTTAAGTTTAACCAGATTATAGAAAATATCAACAACATTTGTATCTCTAGATGAGTTTATTATAAAAATATATTTAACAATATATCTAATAATACTAATTATATATTATAAATATTAATATATTTTTTTATACATTTGGTCAGAGTGAAAAGTGCGTGACTCCTCGAGAAATGAGAACGACACCTATTTTATGAGGGAGTAGAGGTCAAGGCTATCCGTAACTAGTTTATTTTTCTTAAAAAGCTACTCCATATATATCGAAGTGACATTCTAATTTAAGAAGTCAAACATTTTTAACTTTAACTAATTATATATAAAAATTAAATATTTTATGGTGTGTAATTATTATTATTAGACTAACCGCTTCATATATTTTTATAATAAACTTATTAAAGATATAAATGTTAGTAATATTTTCTAAAGACTTAGTCAAATAAAAAGAAAATGATTAGCACGGACCTAATAGTGATATTTTTTGGGGAACGAAAAGAGTACCTTAAACTCATATACGGAGTACATTATACTAAAGTAGACCGCTAGTAAAACATTGTGTCAAGCGATAAAAAACTACATCTAATTAAATGTTTCTCTTAGCGAATACTTCTTTCATTCTAAATTATAAGAAGTTTTAGCTTTTCTAGATATATTATTTTTATGTGTATTTATGCCACGTGTAGGAGAGAGGACAAAACCCTTTGAGCTAGCACGAAAACAAGAGCTAAGCTCTTTGCGCTTTGCGCGTACCTATGCATATTGCATGAGAGTATCTTTCTCTTGATAAGATAGAGAATACATGGTATAGAACACCTTACATGTGGGCATATATGATAAGATAGTATCTAAGAGTTGTTACCTGACTCTTACTATTGAAACGAGAGGAGTGGCATAGGAGTAGATCCACAAGTGGCAGAGCTTTTCCTAGGACAACAGGGCCCGTGGCCTTGGTGAATGAAGTCGTTCGGAAAATAGTTACTCTCTTTGTCCTCTGTTGTGCCCCCTGATTCATTTATTAAGCGCTGCCGGCGGACCATGTGAACTTTTATTGGTGTGAAAATTTTCTTATATCCATCTAGTCTATGGATTTGGTTGTCACTAAATCCTTTTTAATACTTTTAATCTTGTGACTGTGTGTTTTTTCTAAGCAGAGATCAAAAATATGTTTTAAGGCCTTGTATAACCTTGATATAATGCTTTGAGAATTTAATATAAGCTTTCTTTATCATTTGTTTTGGTGAGTCATGGTAGTAGTAGGACAGGGACACTACTGGAAACTCAAATTCTTCTGTGTGTGCAAAAAACTCACGGAAAAATGTGAATACCCACGGAAAAAATATTTTTTCTGTCGGTGTACCGTCAGAAAATAACACACGGAAATAGAACGACAAAAATTTTTCTGTGGGTTCACCATCAGAAACAATTTTTCTGTGGGTTTCACATGCACAAAAAAATTGTGTTCGCCCAAATTAAAAGGAAAATTTCTGTGTGTTAATCCTCACAGAAAAATGGAAACCCGTCAGAAAAAGCATTTTTTCTGTTAGTGTTGCCCCATCAGAGTTTCAGAGGTGCACTCACATGAAAAATTATATTTTTCTGTCGGTTAGTTAAACACACAGAAAAATTGTATTTTTCTATAGGGTGTTATCAGACCACCGACAGAATAAATACACTTACCCATGCAGTAAATTGGATACAATAATTATATAGAAACAGTAGCAACAACAAATATGGACTGTCCATACAGCAATGTCATCCCAACATTATAATAGCATACATATAAAGATGGAGTCCAAATGTTCAGCACATTCATTCATAGCATCCAGACTACATGTAGATGATGTCCAAATGTTCTGGCATCAATACATTCAAAAGCATTACCATCTCATCTCAGCATTAGTTTCAGCCAAGATGGATTAGAGAGTCCAGCATGCATCATTGAGTCATATTGTAGCTAAAACTAAAGCTAACAGATTAGAGCCACCTACTAGTTAATTACAAAAGCACAACTCTTCAAAAGAAGAAACCACCACCACATCCATGTTTTCCAACTAAACACAACCATCACATCGATGCATCATTTTCATTGTTGTCGGAACCTTGATTGTTGCCAACATTTGCAGCATGAAGATCTCCATCGGTGTGGCAAACATCATTAGCATTGTTGGTAGATTCTGAGGCCACATGAGAAGAACTAGTTGCCTGAATGTGAACAAAGTTATATCAGTAAATGGAATTGTCTCCCAACAATATAACACTTTTAGCAAAGCCTCAAAATTTAATGTGAAGTCATTTGAATGTGGTACCATGAATTAGACAAGGTTTAAAGTGTTCAAACTGTTGGTTTTCAAGGTGTGAAACATTACAAACCAACATAAGGCCACTTCTTCAATGCAATAGTCATGCAAATTCACTGCAGTAGCTATACAACAATCAACATGAGGCCACTTCCTCACTGCTGCACTCTGTGTTGCCATTCTAAACAGTATCCCACAAAATGCTAATTAGCTTCTATTTCCTTTCCATCTTAAAATCTCTAAGTGATGGATATGACAACTACAAAACATGTTGATAGTGGAAATGAAGATATACTCACAATTGCTTGCGTAGCAGACAGGTGTCGTAACGCTTCTTCTGGTACTACCCTTCCTGTGTCCTGACAAAGTTTCTACAATTGTATTGCAAGCACAGATATTTCATATTCAAATCATTAGATAATTCACATATAATATTAGTGAAGTATTTATAGGAGCAGTGCACGTACCAGTACCAAGTCTACAAGAACTTTATTTTGCTCAAGTGCGTTGTCCTTTTCACGATTCTATTGCTCTAGCCTTCCATTTGCACGACGTAGCTGTTCCATTTCGTGAGATATGTTTTGCATAGTCATTAAATTTGATGGACACACACTTCTTTCCCTTCCGGCTGCCTTGACATCTGAAGACTTAACCGCACCATTTGCTATGGCAAGACGCCCATGCTCTCTCGGGCCACCACTAGACATGTCATATAGCGCCTTCCCATTCAAATATTGCTGCTGCTCAACCTCATGCTCATCCATTTCCATGTCTGTAGGGTCTCCATCCTCTTCGTTTGCATATTCTATCCTCTTAACAGCAGCAAGGTAGTCATCCTACAAAGAAACATGTTCTATAGATGTACAGATAGCCAAAACGTGCTAAAGTTGTATTCTGAAATTTCTGGACAACAGCAAGACAGTCACTTAAATAAATCATAACTAGAGTTCTAGATCACAAAAAATTATGTTCTTTAGCACTTTGGAAAGCATAAGAAGTTCTCCACATCTTTCTAGTTATAACATAGACATGATTCTTAAGTTAACAGGGTGAAAAAGCACAAAGAAGCACTGCTGCGTAGATATGAATATGACCTGACAGGAAACTTTAGAAAACTGTAACTCCCAAACCTGATGACCTGAAGTCATGAAATTTTAGGACAGTGAAGATACTTAAATTATCTACAACTTTTATATTAATAAGTTCCACAAAAGATGACATTTAAGTACTCGTAGTATACACACTAGAACTTTATAAGTAGAAATTTTCAGCACACATGTCAAATTTCAAAACAAGACATCACATACATACCATGCATTTTTGTGCTTTGCGGCAACTGATTGGACCACATCTACCATTACTATCCAGGCTTTTCAAGCTAGATTTCATTGCAGCAAATGTATTAATATGGGTTGCTTTCTATGGTCCAAAGTTAGCTTCCTAAAAAATAGTAAATTTTCATATGAGATATGAATATACAATAGGCTACTAAGTTCCTAAAAAGACATTAAAGAATATACACATGCATACTAATACTTGTTGTGTCTTTGTGAATGGTTTAGATCCTCCTCTGTTTTGAGCAATATCTTCATTACTTGAGCGAGATATTTGCCCCTCTTACGTTTTAGCTTGAACTCATCTTAGCACCAATAAGCACAAAGGTGGAGCCATACCTCATCATTCAACCACTCGAGCTTTCCTAACTTGTATTGCTCATACTCAAGGTCAATATGGCATGCTACTGCATCTTTGATTTCTATGTGTTTTATTTCCCTGTAGTATTCCTTGACAGCATCGACACAAACTTGATACATCATGTCCTTCATCCTTTTCTTCAAACAGCCTTCTAGAACACAGTCCGCTTCTAGTTGATCTCCTGCTGCAACTTGGAACAAACGCTGCATGTGTACAGGACCATGATCATAGATTTTATATTCTGTAGATCTCAAGAAATTCCAAGTTTTAGATGTTGCTTAGAAATTTCAGGTTGAACATAGGTATCTTACCTAAAATTCGGAAACCATATTTCCCCCCTAGTCGTTCCCTTAGCACCAGGATTTTTTATGAAAATAATCAGCCCAATTCAAAGCTGGACGCTTGAATTCATCACCGTTCTTATCCACCTCGACAATCACACCTGTATATTCTCTTCTAAGTATGACCCCAAGCTAAGTAGTGTATTTGTAAGGTGGCGGGTAGCAAACATACATGAACTTCCTATAAATAAATTATACAGTAACAGGTCAGCATAAAAGGCTGTTAGGATATTCAAGAAATTTAATCTCATGGTTCAATCAATACATTCCAAAGGTGCACAAGTCATAAAGAAGACAACAACTGCAGTAGAATTCATGCAAGTATTCGGACATAAAAGTTCACAGTGAACATGTAAGAGATAAGACTTTGGTGCAGGTTTACATAAATTTTAGAAAAAAGTTCATATTATACGTACACACAAGTAGACAACCATCTAAGCACTAGTGGATGCTAAAATAGTTGAGTGTGATGAGCAGCTTACAGTTCAAGTGAAATGTCTAAGTCCACTAAAAATTGCTGCATTTATTTCTATTTGTCTCAGCAGTATGAATTGAACTCTATGAAAGAGATGACAATGAAAACAAATCATGAGCAACTTCAGAAATTTACCACTAGGATTTTCTATATACGTTAGCTTCTCTTAGAAAACAATCTTTAGCCATCTAGTGAACCTACCCAATTAAGCCCACATACCGTAGAAAATCCCTGTCTACAAACTATTTTTTGAAAAATACCAAGTGATCTATGCAAATTTGTGCCACTGTCAGCATTTTTCAAGCTTGTTTACCCAAGTTGACCAATATGGTAGATGCAAATTTGTGGAATGAGAGAACCATTACTAGCAATTTGCTCTTCTCCTCAAGAAATTTCTTGATGACAACAAAAAAGTACTAGAAAATAGAGATCCTAGAGCACAGATAGGTGCAGCCATAGTTACATGTTTACCCAACCATGCACATATTAAAACGGCTTTCTAATGATTTAGAGCAAAAGACTAACTAAATTATCAGCGAGCATACACATGACTGAACTCTTTATAATTTTTCATTTGAAATGGATTCCACTAATCCCCAAAAGATACAAAAATTGCTTAAAAAGAGAGACTCTGTAGAGTTGTAGACCTTCTGTGCTCACAGAGATGTTTGATATTTCCTTCGTTTAGCACAACAAAACTGACAAGAGTTACCCACACACACCCCTCCCACGAAAATTTTCTTCTGTGATGTTTAAATACACTTAACTAGCTAACATTTTACATCATTGTGTTGGAATTGTATAAAACTAAAGAAAATATTTTATTCTAGAACCAATTTCATGATTAAGTATTCAAGGAAAATGAAGTACAGAGAAATCATCGAATTCACAGCTCAAAAACCATAAATAGTAACAGGTCAGCACAAAAGGCTGCTGGGATATCCAATAAATTTAATCTCATGGTTCACTCAATTCTAAAGGTGCACAAGTCATAAACAAGACAGCAACTGCAGTAGAATTCATGCAAGTATTCGGACATGGAAGTTCACAGTGAACATGTAAGAGATAAGACTGTGGTGTAGGTTTACATAAATTTCAGAAAAAAGTTCATATTATATGTACACACAAGTAGACAGCCATCTAAGCACTAGTGGTTTCTATATATGTTAGCTTCCCTTAGAAAACAATCTTTAGCCATCTAGTTAACACCAAGATATTAACATACTTTCAGAAATTAGTAAAACAGAGTACTAATAAGCCAATAAGATTAGCATGCACTCACTCGTCACCACTTGGTTTAAGAGCCACTTTAACACCACGTGGAGGTTGTTTAAATTTTGTTTGGGACCATGGCTTCCTTCCTCTTTTTTTGGGTGGCTGTATTGGGGGAGCTTCAACAACTGGTGTCATTTGTGAGGCATCGCCTACAGTTCCAGAAGCTTCATTTATTTGGGCTGCACTGCTGTTGGCTACATGGTGTGTATGTCGAATGGAATGGACCATGGCAGCGCCTGCACTTTCAGAATCATCATTCCTTTCGGCTGCATGATAATTGGCTACACGTTTGTTGCGTGTGAAAGGATCAATATGCCCAAGAGAGAGGGGGTGAATTGGGCTTTTCTAAAAATTAATTGCAAGAATTAAATCCTACAAGCCAAACTTCACCTCTAGTGCCTACTAGTGTTCCTTGTGATTCTATCGATAAAAGTTTTGCACCCTAAGTTCCAATCCTAGTCTAGCATGGCAATTCTAGGAAAGTAAACAAGCAATAAAAGTAATGCATGAAAGTAAATGCTTAAAAGTAAGGGTTAGGAACACGACGATGTTTTCCCGAGGTATCGGAGAGTCGCCACTCCTCACTAGTCCTCGTTGGAGCACCCGCGCAAGGGTGTAGCCCCCCCTTAATCCGTGCAAGGATCAAGTGCTCTCTACAGGTTGATTCTTCGACACTCCGTCGTGGTGAATCACCCAAAACCGCTCACAAGATGAGTTGGGTCATCCACAAGCTCTCCGGATGATCACCAAACTCCCAATCACCACCAAACCGTCTAGGTGATGGCGATCACCAAGAGTAACAAGCTAGAACTCTCACTTGACCACAATAAACCTAATGAGAAGATGGATGCACACTTGCTACTCCCTAGTCACTAATGAGAAATCTCAAACTTTGATTCTCAAATCACTATCCTCACTAGGGCTCTTGCACTCCCTTGCACTTCAAAAGTGTTTCTCAGCTGAATAAATGAGCAAGAGACCTCTAAAAGAGGTGGAGGGGATGTATTTATACACCCCTTAGACAAATCCAATCGTTACTTGCCAAATCAGCAAAACACGTACTGACCGGACGTGCTGGTCGTCATGACCAGACACGCCGGTCAAGTGTAACGGTCGAAAACCGAAAGTCAGCGCTGAGTGACCGGACGCGCCGGTCAGGGGTGACCGGACGCGTCCGATCATGCAAGAACTTTACTGGACTTTGACCTGACGCTCGACCGCGTCCGATCATAGATGATCGGACGCGTCCGGTCAGCTAAGGACCTTACTGGAACGTGACCGGACGCGTCCGATCACTTCACAGTCGCGTCCGATTAGACTGTTACCCTCTGAAACTCATGTCAAACTGATCACCGCGTCCGGTCCTCTCAGGGACCGCGTCCGGTCAACCAGTTAACGACACAGTGACTTGTTAGTACTGAACGGACGCGTCCGGTCGTGACAGAAACCGCGTCCGGTCAAGGGTAAACTGCTCAAATGACTTAGAAACGCGACGCAACTTGAACCAAGTTGCTTCCAACTAAACTTTGAGCTTTACCAGAGCTACCTAGTGCTAAGTTTGACAAGTGTGCACCACACCTAAACACAAGACTCACCTAGGTCAAGCTACTCGCTCATGCCCCCCTTTATAGTATGGTCAAAGGAAGAAACAAAGATCCTAACGACTATTCCAGATGTAACTCAACACCTTAACATCCGGAACTAACCGTCCTTAATCTTATCGTTGATCCTTTGAAAACCGAAACGATTTCCATCAAGGGACATGAATACCATAGTGCCCAAAGCAGTTATCAACTCCATGACCTAACTTATCAAAGTTTCTGCAAAACACACGTTAGTCATGGTAATAATGTGTTGTCATCAATTGCCGAAACCAACACTGGGGCCTAGATGCTTTCAATCTCCCCCTTTTTGGTGAATAATGACAACACTTAGATTCAGAAGATTTAATAGTTGAGGTTTTCGAACATGCTTGGTTCACATAAGCAAAAAGCTGTAAGCACAAGGGGTTAGGAATTGCTTATGTGTTCCAAGCCAACTGAGTGTACTCATAAGATAAAACATGAAGAGTTAGTACACATAAAGCATAGCTCATACGAAATCGGAGTAAGGCACGGAAGCACAACCTTATGAGCTAAAACCAATTAAGTGACATGATATAAGATAATGTCTCACAAGCTCATAGTCACAAAATGCAGGACGAGAAAATAAATATGATGCATGAAAGTAGCACACAAGGAAAAACAAAACCCTCTATCAACACTCCCCCTGAATCTATGCTCTCTCCCCCTTTGGCATCAAACGCCAAAAACTAAACTAAGGATCCGACGAGGGAACAGAAGCTGTCATGTCGGGTGCTGAGGAGCTTGTAGTGATCACGAACTATGAAGTATACTCCTTAGACTCTAAACTGTTAGGCTGACCCTCTGTAGATAGACGTGGCAATGAAGCGGTCTAGGTTTATAGAGCAGGTGCAGGAACTGAAGGTGTAGTAGCAACAATAGGAGCAGTCACTATCGCCTAAGCCTGAAAGACACCAAGAGTGGGAGGATTTGTCAATGCAACTGACGATGGCACAGTCTCTGTAGTCCCGGCCCCTGACACTAGAGGAAAAGCAGTCTTGGAAGCTGACATCCCTCTAGTGGTCTCAACAGTGGTGTGTGAGGGTGTTGGCTGACCAGTCAGCTCACTATAGGTGGCACTCAAGTCAGTGAAAGGAGTGCTCGAGAGGAGGTGAGGTCTCGGCTGAGCTGGTGGAGTAAATCCTGTCTGAATGGGAGTGTAGCTCGGGGACTGGAATGTCTGAGGAATCTGCTGCTGGGGAGAGGAGAACTAAAAGCTCGGCTAGCCCTGACTCTGAGGTCCACTGGACTGTAGTGCTAGAGTCAGGACAGACGGTGGTGGAGGTACCCCAACAGTGACAAGGTGTCGTAGGAGCTCTAGATACTACTGCTGGGTGGCTGTCTGCTGCCTCTGCATCTCGAATTGCTGTCTCTAAAACTCTAGCTGCTGCCTCTGGAACTTATCCTGACGAGCCTGAATCTGAGCAAATGCTACAGCTGTGTCCTGAGCCTGTCTCTGCATCTGAATCTCCTGTCTCTCCTAGGCCTGGGTCAGCCTCTCAAGTATAGCCACCATGGCTGGGTCTGAGTGGGAGGCTGAGCCTGAACCACCGGCCTCATAGTCGTGAGGCCGAGGAGAGCGGTACTAGGGGATGGGCTGATAATCCTCATCTATGCTGTCAGTAGCAACATCCTCAACTGGATCAGCTGGCTGAGCATCAAGATCTGCTAGCTCGGCCTCAGCAAGACCCTGAACGGTCTCATCCTGCTCAGCAGCTGTCTCTGGTACCTCTGGCCTCTGACGCTGTCCTAGGCCAGGTGCCTGCTCTCTGGTCACTGAAGCCCACAGCTGTCGAATTTCGTACTCTGGAAAGCTGTGGTGGTATCAGATATCTCAGCTCTAATATCTGCAGGCAGGTCACATGCAGATCTAATAAGAAAACAGATCCAATGAGCATAAGGAAGCTGCCTGTAACCCTTGAATCCCTCTGCCAAAGTATCCTCCATCTCACATAGCATCAGATCCCAAATATCGAATGGTGTCTGTGAGATGAGGTGATGCACCACCCATAACTGCATACGGGTCAGTCCCTCTCTGTATCCTAGCCTCGGAAGAAGTATCCTTCTCACAATAGCATCCAGTACTCTAGCTAGAGGTGTCAGGCTAGCAGGTGTATGTCTAGATCCCTCGCCAAAAGGCTCACAGAAGCAGGGTCTGATCGTGTCTGTAGGTGGCACTGTCCCTCCATGAGGACGTCGGGGAGGTGCGGTCTGTCCAAAGCACAGCTGGTGTATCTTCGTCTCTAAAGCTAGAAGTCGGAGAATCTCTCGTACCCTGGTGATGTACAGTCTGCGGTCACGGCCTCTGAATGCAAAGTGAATAAACTCATGTGCTGGGTCAATCCAAAGTGAAGAATAGAACTCTCTGACCCAAGTCCCGCAGTAGGCTCCAGTCCGTCCAAGAAGATCTGACAAGCCAGGTAGAAAGGACAGGTGCAGACGGAGCTGCTCACTAACCACCTTAACTAAGGCCTCCAGTCGACAGACTCTTTGCGGTCTGAATACAATCCCGCTGTCAACATAGGCTCTATAGAAGTCCTCATGCAAAGGTGTGTAGAAGCCCTCTGAAGCCCAGGAATCCCGTTGAGGTGGGAACCACCGACTGACCTCAACGAACCTGAGAGCCTGTACCTGTCTAGCTGTAGCTCCCATGAGGTCAAAGTGCTCAACTAGGGGGTGACCTCGAGCCCTGGGAGGTGGACGACCTCCACGACGCTGGCCCTCTGGCCTGGGAGTCACCTGAGCTCGCGTACGTCCTGAGCGATGACGCTGTGGAGAGTGAACTGACTACTCCTTTGTCTCCTCTGGGTCCTCTGTGGGCTGCTCTGCAGGTGCATCCTCGGTCTCTTTTGTGGCCTCAGTACCGAGCTGTCGACCTTCAAGGTGAAAGCGATGCTCGCCAATACAAATTCCACTACTCCTGCCACCTCTCTCTGCTGCCTCTGCTGCATCTGCAACTGCCTGAGCCACCTCTGCCTCTGTGAGTGTCCTCTTTCTCTTCTTGGCGGCTATCTTCACTCACTTGCCATGAGCTACCTCTGTCCTCCTAGGAGGACTTTCGTCCCCGTCACTAGGTGCACCACCAACATTCTTGCAGTGAACCATACTGACAAACTGCTGTGTCTGAGAAAAACTAGATAGTGTCAGATGGTGTACTGACTCTCGTGAGGCTTGGCCTCAATCCTTATCCGCAGGCTTGGCCTCGGATTCACAGCTGATCACCTAACACACAAAGCACTGACAGGACGCACTGAAACGATAGAATAGATGGATCTACTATAAGCAACATATATTATCTAATAGATGAGTGAGATCCTAATGAAAGTAAGCATATTAGATAAGATGTGAATAGACCATGATAGATACCTCAGATGAGCGAAGTTCTGATGAACGGAAGACGATCTCGACGCGCTAGGGTTACCCGGAAATGACGATCAAAACCCTGGATTACCGATGAGATCAAAGATTGTATTAGTAATTCACCGGAAATTCATCGGCAAACCCTAATCCAAGGCAATGAAATCACCTTGCGGAGACAGAGACGCTCGCGGAGACGGAAACGCGTGAAGAACCCTCGATGAAGAACACTTTTCGCAAGGCTAGGGTTAGGTCTCCACGGGAGGGAGGAAGACTCCAGCAGGAGCAGCGAGCTCGTGGACTTCGGTGTGGTGGCACGCGCGCGGCAGAGAGTACGGACACGTGGCGGTGGTACTCGGGCACGGTGGCGCGCGGGGCGGCTCCGGTGGCGCGCGGGCAGTGAACACGGGCGCGCGGCGGCGGTGCGCAGAGCAGCTCCGGTGGCGCGCGGGCAGCGAGCGCAGGCGCGGAGGCATGATGCGGCTGCGGTGGTGTGCGGGGGCGCGGCGGCGCTCGGCGAGGAGGCGGCGCTCGGCGAGGATGCGGTTAGGTCAAAGGACGACGGCGGATTGAGACGGGAGAAAGAAGACGAACGAGATCCGAACGTACGGTTACAAAGGGTGAGATCCGCTTTTCGCGCGATGACCGGACGCGGTGGTCGCATGACCGGACGCGGTGGAGCAGCGTCCGGTCACAGTCTAGGAAGCTCCTGGAACGACCGGCCGCGTCCGGTTAGGCATGATCGGACGCTGACAGAGTCCGGTCATAAATTTTTCGAGAAACTCAAACGCATGACCGGACACGGTGGTGGTGGCCGGGACCGGACGCGGTGGTCAGCAATGACGCGTCCGATGCAGCGTCCGGTCACAGATCCTGGAGAAGTTCTTCGGGATGACCGGACGCGCTGGTGGACGCCAGGACCAGACGTGCTAGTGAAGCAGCACCGCGTCCGATGCAGCGTCCGGTCCAGCGTCCGGTCGCTGTTGAACGCCTTTCTTCAATCCGATCTTTGATGCGACTTCTCCCAATCAAGTTCCAATTCAAAGAGACTCAAATAAACACCAATTGAAACCTGATATGAGTGACCTCTCTCAAACCCTCAAGTTTTTCAAAGTATTTTGCCTTAGGCTAGTATTGTTTTTAAGAAAATACGCAATAAACACCCGAGGAGCAACGTATGACCATGCAATAGAGTTTATGAACCCTTGGGAGCTTCAAATGCTCTCTCTATTCATGGACGAACACAGAGGTTACTCAAAGCAAAACCAAAAAAAAAACGACAAAGCAACAACCATGCATATGCAATGCAAAACGAGAAAGGAAGACTAGGTTGCTTGTCAAGTTTGATCCACAGTTAGGCTTCTTCACTCCTCTAAAGGAGGGTTATCGTAACCGTGTTAGACAAGTTCTAGATGCATTGCGGGGAATTAAACATGACATATAATACAATGCAATGCAAGGGACAACACAAGCTCATTTTTTAAAGTTACTAGAGTCAAGCACGTTTAGTTCACTTCTCAACCTACAAAAGGTAGCCTCATCTAAGGGTTTAGTGAAGATATCCGCTAATTGATTTTCACTTCTTACACCTTCTAGTGATATATCATTTTTAGCAACATGATCTCTTAGAAAGTGGTGGCGGATATCAATGTGCTTGGTGCGTGAGTGTTGTACCGGATTATTAGCAATTTTAACGACACTTTCATTATCACATAAAAGCGGCACCTTTTCAAGAACAACTCCATAGTCTAGGAGGGTTTGTTTCATGTATAAGATTTGTGCACAACAAGCCCCCGTGGCAATGTATTCCACCTCGGCGGTGGACAAATCCACACTATTTTGCTTCTTAGATGACCAAGATACTAAGGACCTCCCAAGCAAATGGTACCCTCCGGATGTGTTTTTTCTATCAATTTTGCAACCGGCATAATCCGAATCGGAATAGCCAACTAGTTGGAATCTAGCTCCTTTAGGGTACCAAAGACCGATGCTTGGGGTGTACTTAAGATATCTTAAAATCCTTTTTATGGCACTTAGGTGAGGTTCTTTAGGGCACGCTTGAAAGCGAGCACACATGCACACACTAAACATGATATCGGGCCTAGATGCGGTAAGGTACAACAAGCTACCAATCATAGAACGGTAGAGAGTTTGATCAATTGGTTTACCTCCCTCATCTAGGTCGAGATGTACATTAGATGACATTGGGGTCTTGATTGGCTTACACACTTCCATCTTGAATCTTTTGAGAAGATCCTTAGTATACTTTTCTTGAGAGATGAAAATCCCTTCTCTCATTTGCTTGACTTGAAAACCAAGGAAGAATGTTAGCTCACCAATCATTGACATCTCGAACTCCTTTGATATCAATTCACCAAATTCTTTGCAATAATCTTCATTTGTTGACCCGAAGATGATATCATCAACATAGACTTGACAAATGAAGATCTCTCCATTAAGCTTCTTGGTGAATAGTGTGGTGTCAACCTTCCTAATAGTGAAGCCCTTCTCAATGAGGAAGCCCCGAAGGCGCTCATACCACGCTCTAGGGGCTTGCTTGAGCCCATATAGCGCCTTGGACAACCTATAAACATGATTAGCATATCCAGGGTCTTCAAACCCGGGAGGTTGTTCAACATAGACTAGTTCATTTATGAAGCCATTTAAAAATGCACTTTTCACATCCATTTGATATAGTTTCATTTCATGATGTGATGCATATGCAAGAAGGATACGAATGGCTTCAAGTCTTGCAACGGGTGCAAAGGTCTCTCCAAAATCAAGACCTTCAATTTGAGAGAACCCCTTTGCAACTAGTCTTGCCTTGTTCCTCACTACTACGCCTTGATCATCTTTCTTGTTGCGGAACACCCACTTGATTCCAATAACTCTTGCACCTTTTGGATGCTCTTCAAGTGTCCAAACTTGATTGCAGGCGAAGTTGTTCAATTCTTCGTGCATGACATTCACCTAATCCGGATCTTGAAGAGCTTCTTCTACATTCTTAGGTTCAAGACAAGAGACAAAAGAGTGATGTTCAATAAAAGAAGTAAGCTTTTGAGATCGAGTCATTACACCCTTTGTAGGACTCCCTATGATGAGATCTTGTGGATGTGCTTGAAGTAGAGGTGAGTTTCTTCTATCAACCACTTGAGGAGAGGGTTGGGGAGCATCAACATCTTGAGCTTGTGCCTCGACTTGTTCATGAGAGACATGAGTATCTTTATTTTCAACTCTCTCATTCTTATCATCATCTTGAGGCACATGTGATGAAGATGGTGGATTGACAATTTATACATCGTCTTCATCATCTTTAGGCTTGATATCTCCCACCGGCATGTTCTTCATTGCCTCTCTCAATGGTTCATCACCTACATCATCACAATTCTCAATTGCTCCTTAGGAGCCGTTAAATTCATCAAATTCCACATCATATGTTTCTTCAACCAAACCAGTGGCATGGTTAAATACTCTATATGCTTTGGACTTTGATGAGTAACCAACAAGAAAACCAATATCACAACATCTTTGAAACTTCCCTAGGTGTTGACACTTCTTGTAGATGTAGCATTTGCAACCAAACACCCGGAAGAATGAGACATCCGGCTTCTTCCCATTTAGCAACTCATAGGGGTCTTGCCAAGAAACTTTTGTAGGAAGAGACGATTTGAAGCATAGCATGCGGTGTTGATTGCCTCGGCCCACAATTTCTCCGGTGTGTTATACTCATCTAGCATTATTCTTGTAAGGATGATCAAAGTCCGGTTCTTTCTCTCAACTACACCATTTTGTTGAGGAGTGTAGGTTGATGAAACCTCATGCTTGATTCCAATTTCATCACAATAGGCTTCAATGTTTGTGTTGTCAAACTCTTTGCCATTGTCACTTCTAATCTTCTTTATCTTGACTTCAAATTCATTTTGAGCTCTCTTTGCAAACTTCTTGAAGCAATTTGCCACTTTGGATTTGTCATGAAGGAAGAAAGTCCAAGTGTATCTTGAGAAGTCATCCACAATCACTAGGCAATAGAGATTTTCACCCAAGCTCTTGTAAGTTGTAGAACCAAACAAATCCATGTGTAGAAGTTGTAACACTCTTGATGTTGACATGTAAGCTTTGGTTGGATGAGTATTTGCAACTTATTTGCCGGCTTGACATGCACTACAAGGTTTGTCATTCTCAAACTTTACATCCTTCAAACCTCTCACTATTCTTTCTTTAATAGCTTGTTGAGAGTGTTCATTCCAACATGTGCAAGCCTCCTATGCCAAAGCCACCCAAGTGTAGTTTTGGTGAACAAACATGTCATCAAGTTTGCATCTTCGGAGGTGAAGTCAATAAGATAGAGATTATTGTATCTAAAACCTTTGAAAATCACTTGCTTGTCATCTATCTTTGTAACTACCACTTTATTAGGAGTGAACAAGCATTGGTAGCCAATGTTACAAAGTTGCCCAACGGATAGTAAGTTGAAACTCAATGAAGCAACATAGAGCACATTTGAAAGAGAGTGATCATTTGATATTGCAATCTTGCCTATATCCTTGACTTTGCTCTTTGAATTGTCCCCAAATGTGATCTTCTCTTGATATACCCCATTCTCTTCAAGTGAGGTGAACATACAAGGATCACCGGTCATATGTTGAGTGCAACCACTATCAATAACCCAATGAGATCCACCGGTCTTGTAGTTCACCTACACATAAGAGATCAAGCTTTTGTTTAGGGGCCCAAACTTGAGAGGGACCCTTGACTTTCTCAACTAGTGACTTGGCAACCCATATTTTCTTAGGCCTATTCTTGTTAGGGGGACTCAAGAACATGACTTTCATCTTTCCACTTGAATCTTTTCTAAGCATGTAATGAGCATTGAAAGCAAAGGGTCTAGCATGCTTGGGCAAGGGTTGTGGTGGTGGAGTTTTGCACTCATGAGCAAAATGACCTTCTTGTCCACACTCAACACATCTCTTTGGCTTGGGCTTTGACTTGCTTTGTTGTTGTTGAGATTTGGCCTTCTTCTCTTGATTTGCCAAGTAACTAATGCCACTTCTATCTATCTTCATTATGGTGTTCATGAGTAGCTCACTTTGCAAATGTTGGCCTCTTGTGAACTTGCTTAGGCCAGTCTTGAGATGCTCTTTCTCTTACTTGAGCTTTTTGTTCTCTTCAATAAGTGACTCATTTGATGTTTGCTTTTCAAGAACCATCAACTTCTTGTTCTCATTCTTAAGCATTTCATTTTCACTCTTGAGCTTGACATACTCATCATAGTTGTCGGACTCAACCACATTCTTGCCTTTGCCGCTAGAGCCTTGCTCAAAGTTCTCAATAATCAAATCATCACATTATGTAGCTATATTAATCTTAACAATTTAGTTAGTAGCATCATGTGTCTCAAGAGCAAGCTCATTAGCAACAATAAGACAATCACAGTTTATTTTCAATGTAGTATATTTGTCTTTTAATAAGTTGTGCCTAGTGTTGAGCTCATCATGCTTCTTCTCAAGTTTATCATGTTCATCTCTAAGCTCTTTGTTAGAAGTTTTGAGCTCCTTGAGAGTAGATGACATAATTTCATTTTGATCTTTGAGCTCATCACTAGTTTTATGTGCATTCTCAAGCTTAGATGAGAGTGAGTCATTTTCATTTTGGAGCTCATCATTTTCATTTCTAGTTCTTCTTATGATTTTAGAATATTTGTTCAATAATTTTACAAGTTCATCATAAGAAGGTGCATCATATTCATCATCACTATCACTATCATCATCATCACTTTCATTGTTTTGTATCTTTCATTCACCCTTGGCCATAAGACATAGGTGAGAAGTAGACGATGATGGTGAAGATGGAGGTGAAGGTGGTGATGAAGATGTCGGTGAAGATGATGATGGCCCAATCACAAATGCGGTGACCTTCTCTTTCTCATCGTCGCTCTCATCGCCGGAGGACTCACATGATGACTCAATGTCGGTGAGCCAATCACCAACAATGTAAGCTTTGCCTCCCTTTTTCTTCTTGTAGAACTTTTTTCTCTTGCCATCTTTCTTTTTGTATGGCTTGTTCTTCTTCTTCTCATCTTCTTCATCACTTGAATCATTTCTCTTGCCCTTGTTCTTGTTTTTTTACTTGTCTTTTGGAGGCTTCGGGCATTGATGAGCTAAGTGGCCAAGTTCACCACAATTGTAGCAATCCATCTCGGATATTGGCTTCCTTTTGCTACTTGTGAAGAACTTCTTGCCATCGAACTTGATGCCACTCTTGTTGAGCTTCTTTAGCATCTTGGTGGTCTTTCTCACCATGAGTGCAAGTGATGCATCATCAATATCACTTTCACTTAAGCTTTCTTGCACCATCATGGCTTGACCCTTCTTCTTTTTCTTTTCATGGCTAGCTTTGAAGGCCAAGTCCTTCTTAGAAGATGATGAGCCCTCTTCTGGAGTGATGTGCATGTACATCTCATGTGCATTGATCTTTCCCAATACTTGTATCGGTGTTGCGGTGGAGAGATTACTTTGGTGAAGTACGGTGACAATGTGCCCATACTTCTCAATGGGAAGAACACTCAAGATCCTCCTTGCAACATCCAATTGACTCATTTGAGTGAGTCCAAGAGCATTGAGATCCTCTACAAGAACATTCAATCGAGTGTACATTTCATTAGCACTTTCTTTGGGAAGCATCTCAAAAGAATTAATTTTCTTTAAAGCAATATGATAGCATTCCTCACGCTCACTCTTAGTTCCCTCATGGAGAGCACAAAGGTTTTCCCATAATTCATGAGCGTTTTTGGCATTACGCACACGATTGAAGATATCCTTGCCTAGGCCCCGGTACAGTGCATTTTTTGCCTTTGTATTCCACCGGTCGTACTTCTCCTCGTCACCACTTGGGTTGGCGGGATCCCTAATAGGGGGAAGCCCTTCGGTTGTGGCTCTAAGGCATCCAACATCTATGGCTTCGAGGTACGCCTCCATACGAATTTTCCAATATGGAAAGTCGTCTCCCTTAAAAGTGGGAGGTGGTCCTTCCCCATTAGACATCTTGCTCTAGGCGGTGAAGCCTAAATAAGGAGCAACTCGGCTCCGATACCAATTGAAAGGATCAAGATACCCAAGAGGAGGGGTGAATTGGGCTTTTCTAAAAATTAATTGCAAGAATTAAATCCTACAAGCCAAACTTCACCCCTAGTGCCTACTAGTGTTCCTTGTGATTCTACCGATAAAAGTTTTGCACCCTAAGTTCCAATCCTAGTCTAGCATGGCAATTCTAGGAAAGTAAACAAGCAATGAAAGTAATGCACGAAAGTAAATGCTTGAAAGTAATGGTTAGGAACACGGCGATGTTTTCCCAAGGTATCGGAGAGTCGCCACTCCCCACTAGTCCTTGTTGGAGCACTCGCGCAAGGGTGTAGCTCCCCCTTGATCCGCGCAAGGATCAAGTGCTCTCTATGGGTTGATTCTTCGACACTCTATCACGGTGAATCGCCCAAAACCGCTCACAAGATGAGTTGGATCATCCACAAGCTCTCTGGATGATCACCAAACTCCCAATCACCACCAAACCGTCTAGGTGATGGCGATCACCAAGAGTAACAAGCTAGAACTCTCACTTGACCACAACAAGCCTAATGAGAAGATGGATGTACACTTGCTACTCCCTAGTCACTAATGAGGAATCTCAAACTTTGATTCTTAAATCACTATCCTCACTAGGGCTCTTGCACTCTCTTGCACTTCAAAAGTGTTTCTCAGCTAAACAAATGAGCAAGAGACCTCTAAAAGAGGTGGAGGGGATGTATTTATACACCCCTCAGACAAATCCAACCGTTACCTGCCAAATCAGCAAAACACGTACTGACCGGACGCGCTGGTGTAAGGTCCTAGATGGCTAGAGGGGGGGTGAATAGCCTATAAAAATTCTACACAAGCCACTAAGCAAACTTGTTAGAATAACAAATGGCGCAAAGCGAGTTTTGCTTAGCCTACGGTTGTGATGCAAGCCTCCTATCCACAAGTCTAGTAGATAATGATCTCTAGTTCACACAAGGGCTAAGTTACTAATCTTACACTAGTGAGCAAGCTAACAACACTACTAGCAAAGCTACTACTAGAGCTACACAAGATAAACTAGTAAAGTAAACGCGAGAGAGAGGATTGTGAATCTTATACCGACGGTGGAGTGAAGATGTTGCCAATCACCAAGATGATATACAATCAATCAATATTGACAACAACACAATATGAAGACCAATCACCGGGAGATAAGAGACACAATATTTTTGTTCACCCGGTGTTCACTTGTGCACCGACAAGCTACGTCACCGGTTATGTCGACCAACACCTAGATGGTTCCTTGGTGTGACCCTCAAGTCACTTGCCTCTTAAGGCACGCCCCGCAAGGCACCACAAGACACCACTCTCAAGTGAGGTAACTCAATGACACACGCAATCCACTAGAGTTGCTTTTGGCGTCCCGCTGAGGAAAGCACAAGAACCTCTTACAATCAACCAGAGGTGGCCAAGAACAATCTCCTTCTCTTGCCAACGCCTCTAGTAATCTCTAAGCCGGCTAGGAGCGGTACTCTCCAAGAGTAACAAGAAATCCACCGACTAAACCACCCACAAGTGCCACTAGATGCCCTCAAGCTATGCAATGCACTTTGAGATCACTCAATCTCACTTATGATTTGCAATCAAGCAAGAGAGATGAGTGAGAGGAGATGCTCTAGCTCAAAGGATGCACAAGTATGTTAGAAAATCATGAGTTGCCTCCCCAAGGGCCGGCCAACAGGTATTTATAAGCATCCCATCCGAATAGAGCCGTTATACCCCTTCACTGGGTCTTTTTCGGGATGACCGGACACGCCGGTCAAAACTGACCGGACGCGCTCAACCGCGTCCGATCCTCCAACGGTCAATGAGCCCCAACGGTCAAACCAACGACCAGACACGCCCCAGGCAATGACCGGACACACCCGTCAAACGACCGGACACGCCGCTCAAACGACCGGACGCGCCGATCGCACTGTACCGCGTGCCCGCGAAGCAACGACCGGACGCGCTTCACGCAACGACCAGACGTGACAGTGCCAGCGTCCGGTTTGAGTCCAGTAAGCTCCCTCAACGACCGGACGTGTCCGATCGTGTGTGACCGGACGCGCCGCGCATCCGATCGTCCTTGTGAACCGCAGTTCCCTCTGGGCGACAGACCAGACGCGCCGGTCCCGCGAGTGACCGGACGTGCCGGTTGCAAATGGTCTCATATTCAATGACCACCTTTATCTAAATCATCCACTTAGATACAAAGGTTAGTCCTAGGTTTCATCAATTAGCCAAAACCAAACTAGGGACTTTCAGCTAGTCGTCATGACCGGACGCGCCGGTCGAGTGTAATGGTCGAAAACCGAAAGTCAGCGCTGAGTGACCGAACATGCCGGTCAGGGGTGACCGGACGCGTCCGATCGTGCAAGAACTTTACTGGACTTTGACCTGACGCTCGACCGCGCATGATCATAGATGACCGAACGCGTCTGGTCAGCTAAGGACCTTACTGGAACATGACCGGACGCGTCCGATCACTTCACAGTCGCGTCTGATTAGACTGTTACCCTCTGAAACTCGTGTTAGACTGATCACCGCGTCCGGTCCTCTCAGGGACCGCGTCCGGTCAACCAGTTAACGACGCAGTGACTTGTTAGTACTGACTGGACGCGTCCGGTCGTGACAGAAACTGCGTCTGGTCAAGGGTAAACTGCTCAAACGACTTAGAAACGCGACGCAACTTGAACCAAGTTGCTTCTAATTGAACTTTGAGCTTTACCAGAGCTACCTAGTGCTAAGTTTGACAATTTTGCACCACACCTAAACATAAGACTCACATAGGTCAAGCTACTCGCTCATGCCCCCCTTTATAGTATGGTCAAAGGAAGAAACAAAGATCCTAACGGCTATTCTGGATGTAACCCAACACCTTGACATCCAGAACTAACCGTCCTTAATCTTGTCGTTGATCCTTTGAAAACCGAAATGATTTCCATCAAGGGACATGAATACCATAGTGCCCAAAGCAGTTATCAACTCCATGACCTAACTTATCAAAGTTTCTGCAAAACACATGTTAGTCATGGTAATAATGCGTTGTCATCAATTGCCGAAACCAACACTGGGGCCTAGATGCTTTCAGCGTGTATAGACCATTTGCAGTTGATACAATATGTTAGATAACAAAATATTAATAATTCTGGACTGCTAGCTGCATATTGACAAAAAAAATACTTGACTGCATATTGCGTCAGATAACAAATTATTGGAGGGGCAGCAAACTAGGAAAAAGAATTGGAGAGAAAACAACATGAATTCAGATTTAGTAATACTGAAGCACACTTGCAAACTGCTATATTAATAATACTAGACTAATGGTTGCATATTCAAAAATAATTACATAGGATCTTATGCATAACAAATGGCATAATTAAAACATATATTCTGAACTACATATTCAAAAATCATTTGGATAATAAGTTTCTTCATCTTCTTCATGCATTGCTTCATCATCCTCTTCTATTTCCTCCTCTTCTTCAATAGCTTCTTCATCATTTTCGTCATCTAGAAAAACTTGTTTCTGGATTGCTTCCAAGTCTTTTGGGTCAGTAACCTCATCTGATCCCATTGCAATTATGGAGTCCAAGGCATCACTCAAATCATTGACAAAGGTGCCATCCAAACCATCCACTTGGTAGACATCCTGCACTACCCCTTCCATATTCATAGCTTCACTACTGCTTTCATTCATAGGCACACATCCATGTGGAGCAACATGGTAAACAACCCACCATGGAGACACCTCCCTATTCTTACATGGGTATGACAGATAGTACACTTGAGTGACCTGACTAGCCATCACAAATGGATCAAAATTTGATAATCTTAATATATGATTGATCTCTACCAAACCTAGATCTTCAGTACGCCTCAACCCATTGTGTGTTGGATCAAACCAGGAGCAATAAAACAACACCAACTCTAGTTTCATGCTGCCTTCCCACTCAATTTTAATTATATCTTCTACGATACCATAATACTCTAGAGCATTGTCTGATTCATCAAAAGAAGTTACGCAAACACCACTATTGATTGTTGTTAATCCCACTCTTCCACTCTCATATTTCTTTGAACAGAATCTATAGCCATTGACATGATAACACCCATAGGACTTAACTCGAGGGTAGTAACCATAGGACATTTGGAACAGAGCTTTGTGTATACTAGCTGATTTCAAACACTAAAAAAACACAACTTAGTGATAAGTTTTATACCATAATTCACAATATTGGAATAGAACAGAGGCTGCAGTGTATGAGAAAATTACTTGCTCTTTGAACCAATCAAATTTTTTTTGACTCAATTGTACACCACGACTATTTTCCAACTATTTAACCTTAAATCACGATGTTGCTGGTCTGTGGGAGCTATACGGCTCTTCCACTGCTCATTATCAAAGTGTCTACATGAATAAAATTTTGGTTATGCCTATATAATAAAAAATCTAGAACAGAACATTAATGATGTTTTTGGCAGAACATACATGAAAAAGCAACCATCTCCGGCATGTTTGTCAATATGTATAGAAAACCAACCTTGTACTCCTTGTTTGAGAGTTCACGAACGCCTCTAGGGCTCATGCAACGATTGGGCATGTAACAGAACCGACCAAATTATAAGAGCACAAGTACGAAAACAAGCACCGAAGCGCTCAAATTTTCAAACTTGAGCCCATATAATCCCGGTAGTCAATCGAAATCACGAAGGATTTCAAACCAAACTGCTTACAACCAGGATCGCATCATTCAACATTCAACATCATACGATACATTTCACAAGTAGTTCTGACATAAGTTTACACCACGGAGTAGCAAATATTACAAACCAAGTTTGAAAGTAGCGGAAGCATAACACACACATTAGTTAAATAAATACTGCCAGTCTGGATGATCGACAACCCGCAAAAGCATGAGGAAAGTACATAAAGACGATCACGCCCTTGTGATCTAGTCATCGTCACCCGCAGGGTGGAGACACGTCTTGCAGAATCCCTGATAAAGCATGTCATCTGCAACAGGAGGGAATAAACCCTGAGTACTGGAATGTACTCAGCTAGACTTACCCGTCGAAAACCAGAAATAAAGTGACACCAAGGATTATGCAAGGCTTACACAAGAGGCTAGCTGACATAACATTTTGCATAGAGGCATAAGTAATTTAAACTCTTGTAGCCTGTACTAGCAGTTATTTTTAGCATTTACCTGTCATCTATCTTAGCACCTGTGCTAAACATGCACTTGATTAAAATCAAACAATTATCATCATTATATCCAGAGCAGTATGAATTGTGGCAACATTGTATCATTCCCTTAACCACCAGTTTATTTAATGAGATCTACGTTGCCGCTGCTCAAGTCAAGTGCTCACTAACCGGGAGCGACGGCGATTCGAATCGAATTCCTATCCAGCTGGAGGGGTATTTCTAACACTCACCGAGTCACGCCTGGCGAGGGCTGCTCAGGTCATCTTTTGTACAGTTCAGGAATCGCGGGCCCGAATAATGTCGCGTCCCCAAGGGCGACACTCTGCCAGGTGATAGGGACTCTAACCCCCCCTTGGTCTCACGCCAATGTCCCCAAGCACATCCTTTCTCTCCTCCAAGATGCAACCTACCATTCGATTCCCGGCCTGAACCATACTACTCGACTTCGCGGTCGGAACGACTTATCCGGCCAACTAAGTGTTAGACTGCGTTCAACATGACTCAAGGACGTACAGCGAATCGGTCCTTAAACGACTCAGACGGGCATAGCTCCACACCCAAGACGTGAAGTGTCTTGCGGCTGTACTATCGAACTCCCGCCCGGTCTCAATTTTATTTTTAAGCATGGTTCCATCCACGATAGCCATAAAGCCACTCGTGACTCCTTCCTACATCTCGCGGATGACCGGAAATCACCCGACTTCTACCGTACTAAGCAGGGCTAAGCATTGACACGTGCCTAAACCTAAAATAGGATTAAGTACGATATCTGGACAAGGACAGGTATAATGCAACAAGTGTTTTCATATAACTCCTATAACTTAATGCAGTAAACAATTAAAAGTACTCAAGATTAATTTATAAAACAGTAGGTTCAGCATGCACCGGGGCTTGCCTTTCAGAAAGGTTGCAGGTCTGTGGTCCGGGCACTCAGGAAGGTCTTCAACGACGTCTCCTTCGCCGACTGGTTCCTCGGGCTCCTGCTGCTCCTGGTTCTCCTCCGGAATTACCGGCTCGAATTCGAGGAGAGTTACCCCCTCCGGTGCACCTATTGCATGAATGCACAATAAATATAATGGATGCATAAATGGGTGCAACATGCTCGGAATGAAATGCATTTCAGAATAAAATACTCTATTTAAGTTATTTTACTAGTACGTGCAAATCTCTTCTCTAGTAGAGAAGTACTCACCTAATCTACTTAACCTAAGATAAAGCTGCTCGTCCTCAGTTAAGGCCCTAACACCTAACAATTACAAAAGTAGCAGGTCTTAGGATATCTCACCATAACAATCAGCAAAACACCACAGTAAGCATTCTGGACAGCAGCTACTTGTTTTTATCACAACTGGAGATTTATAAGTCCAAAAGATATGATCTAAGGCAATCTGGAAAGCCTAAGAAATGTACTACACTTCATTTTCAGACCTCAACCCCAAATTCTTAAGTTTTCCATGTCAAACTTCACAAGTCCCAGAATCTGTCCTCTCAAAACAGAGAGTAGCAGATTCTGAACTGCCACTTAAAACATCAGTAACTCTCAAACTACAAAGACAAATGCTCCCAAATTTTGACACAAGCTAGTTCATCAAGTTTACTGTGACTTTGATATTTACAAGTTTTCCAGCAACCAATTTTTTTATTAAAGTCAATTTAGAATTACTACTTAGCTGTCCAGAAAACCTAAATTACAAAGGTTAAATATTTATTGATGTGGCAAACATTCTTTAAAACCAAACTAATGCTACTACAAGTTCACAAATATCACAAAGACACCAGAAAGTAAGGTGTGCCCACCTAGAACATTTATTTAAACCCATTTCTTTATTTACTTAAGTAATTAAGTGAAATTTCAAACATACATATAAACTGCTCCTAAAATTCTACAAAAATTACAGGGAACTCTATGACCCAAAAAGAGACCACAGTAAAAATTTGAACAAGTTTTATTCACAGAAACTCCCTACACAAAATTCACAAGCTAATAAGGCTGATTTTTGCATAAATAGGAAACCCTATTGAAAGGTGTCAAACAACAGATTTCATATTTTTCTTAGACACTCTAAGATACCAAGACATTCTCCAAAAATTTATAAGAACATTGCACATGTAGAAAAATTACAAAAATTCATTTAAGTATTTCCTAGGATCACAAGATAGCATTATAACTTGGCAATTAATTAAGCACTGATGCCCAAATTTTTACTAGAGCTAGGACTAGCATAGAGTAACCTACCCACCAAATTTCATAATTTATGGAACACTACAGCTCAAGTTATAAATTAAGCAAATTTGCATGCAATCCAAAACATATTTAAAGGATCTAATAAATTCTTGCAGAATTTAAATATCTCATGCCAGATCCATATTTTTCTAAAATACTACACATCCAGTAGATTCTAACAAAATTTATCTCATGATTTTTGGATCACTAAAACCCTAGATTCCTATTTTTCCAACTTGTACAAAAATCAGTGACAAAATAATAAAAATCATTTTCACTTCGGACGACTGGGCCGGCCCGGAAACGAACTCGGCCCACAACGCATTCCCCCGCGCGCTCGGCCCGCTCAGCGCCCCTGCCTGCGCGCGCGACGCTGACGGTGGGCCCCCGCGGTCAGTGACCGAAACAGGGGAGCCGACACCCCGCGAGCTCCGGTGAGCTCGAGCTCGCCGGAGAAGGGCTCGCGCGGCTCACCGAACACGGCATCGTGCTCTCCGTCACCTGGCGCACTGATTGGTACCCATAGGATGAATGGGAATGGGGTGGAGAGGGCCTGCCACCGTGCGCGGCGGCCGGTGACCTCCGGTGGCGGCGCACCGTCGCCGGTGAAGAAGCATAGTGCGGTTTGGGCTCGGTACGAGCTTCACCGGGGCAAGGTGGTTCCGTTTTGCGAGTCAGGGGAGATGGAAACGGGCCCGAAGCACCCCGACCACGGTGAGGTCCCATGGCGGGCTCCGGCGACCCCTCGGAGGCGGAGAAGAAGATAATGCAGCTCACCTAGGGTCCAATCGTGGGTTTCGGTAGGTCCAGGGGGTGGAGGGTGTCGAGGCGGAGGAACTGGCGAGCTCAGGCGGCCGGTGGTGTGGCGTGGCTCACGGTCGAGCTCGTCGGAGAAGAAAGGGGAATGGCGGCTCGGTTCTTTCCCTTTTGCAAACGAGAGGGAAGGAGGAGGAGGGAATGGATGGTTGATGTCGGGGCGACCGCAGAGGTGCCCTTCATGCGCTCGGCAGCTGGCCAAGGCGCCAGGTCGCGCGCGGCGCGTGGAGGACACGCGGCGGCGTTCACCTGCCCGGGCGCCACGACACGCCGTGTCCTTTGACTGAAACCGATTGCAGGTCCGCGATGGTCGACTGACAGAGCAATTTTGCCACCGAATATCTCCTAAACCGGTTCGAGTTAGGAGCAGATGATAACATCAAATTTGTAGGGCTTTGTGAGGTCAACAACTTTGTCAATTGGTGTTTGGGCTGGTTCGGTTTATATTTGAAACTACATGGCCTCAAAGTAGTGCTCGGTGAAACTGAAACCGGGTTTCAGTTAACGATGCCGACTGACAGCTCATGTTCATGGCACGATATCTCTTGAACCATTGAGAACCAGGCTTGGGTAATATTGACAAAGTTGTAGGGCTACATGTGATCTACAAGTTTGTCAATATGAGTGAAGGCTGGTTTGGCTTGGTTTGCAAACTACAAGCTTCTAAAGTAGACATCAGTGAAACTGTAAGGTCCAATTCCAGACTTAGAAAAATTCTAAGTCCTGGGATTACACCACTAGCTGACTTGTGGGCCACTTTTGAGCATGTTCTGATCATTTTCATGAGATGACCATATTAGAACTTTTGTTCCTCATGAAATTCTCTACAACTTTGCTTAAGGGTGCTCTTCCATGCAAAGTCTCTAAATTAGACTTTCTAATTGGTCAAACTAGAGCCTTCTATGGTCAATTGGGGGTCAAACTTGTCTTGGAGGGTAATTTTGTAATTTTGGTCAACATGAACCTTGATCCAATTGTTACCCTAAGTATAGCTAAGGTGTGGTAGATCATGATTGACTACTTTACCTTTTTGTTACACCAACCCCCAAGTATTTTATAGAATCAAACAAACAAACCCTAAACAAACACATGAATTGCATTACATGAAATACTAAACATGGATTATGCATGTCATGCTTATGCAAATGCAATGCAATTAAGGACTAAACACTTGAGGTGTTACAGCCCTCCCCCCTTATAAAAATCTCGTCCCGAGATTTGGAAAGCGTACCATTTTTCATAGAATTCTTTATAACCATCCCGCAAATAATCCTCCCGTTCCCACGTAGCATCACTCTCACTCCCCTGATTACTCCACATCACTTTGTACCACTTAACCACTTTGCTTCTAGTTACTCGTTCTTGAGTATCGATCACTCGGACTGGTTTTTCTTCATAGGTTAAGTCGGATTCCAGTCTGATATCTCCTAACGGAACTTGTTCCTCAGGAACTCGAAGACACTTTTTAAGCTGAGACACATGGAAAACGTTGAACACGGCTCTCATCTCAGGAGGCAACTGGATTTTGTACGCAACAGCTCCACTCTTGCCTATGATCTGGAAAGGACCCACGTATCTTGGTGCAAGCTTTCGCTTAACGCCAAAACGTTGGACACTCTTCATTGGAGAAACTTTCAAATAAACGAAGTCTCCAACTTCAAATTCGAGTGGTTTTCTACGACGATCAGCATAGCTTTTCTGTCTCGCTTGTGCTGCAGCCATGTGTTTCTGGATGGTACGGACTTGTTCCTCGGCTTCCTGGACAAAATCAATGCCATAATACCTTCTTTCCCCAGCTTCTACCCAGTTTAGCGGAGTTCGACATTTTCGACCGTACAAGGCTTCGAATGGGGCCATCTTAATACTCTCTTGATAACTGTTATTGTACGAGAATTCGGCTAAAGGTAACCATTTTTCCCAAGAACCCTTGGATGAAATGACGCATGCTCGCAACAGATCTTCCAAGATTTGGTTAACTCGTTCTGTCTGTCCCGATGTCTGGGGGTGATAAGCAGAGCTTCTCACTAACTTGGTTCCCAGAAGGTGATGCAAATGCTCCCAAAAGCGAGCAGTGAACTGGGGACCACGATCAGAAACGATAGTACGAGGTATCCCATGAAGCCGGACTATCTGATTGAAGTACAACTCAGCATAGTCAGTGGGACGATAGTCCACTCTCACTGGGATGAAGTGAGCTGATTTGGTCAAACGATCAACAATTACCCAAATAGAGTTATGATTTTTGACAGTAGGAGGAAGTCCGACAATGAAATCCATACTTATCTCTTCCCATTTCCAGCCTGGAATGGAAAGTGGCTGAAGTAGCCCAGCTTTCATGTGCACAGCTTTAACTCTGCAACAGGTGTCACATCTAGCAACATATGCAGCTATCTCTTTCCGCATCTTGGTCCACCAATAAAGTGGCTTCAAATCATAATACATCTTATTACTACCAGGATGGATGGACAACTTGGAAGAATGTGCTTCGGACAGGATCTGATCTCTAAGCTCTCGATCCTTAGGTACCACTAACCTATCCTTGAACCACAGCACACCTTCGTCATCTAACCTGAAATGCTTAGTTTCTTCCTCTTTCATCTTCCGTTTTATGTGAAATATACCCGGATCAGTCTTTTGGAGCTCAATGATTCTATTTCTGAGAGTACCACTGACGGTGATGTTGTACAAGACTGCCGGATGTAACAGGCGGGATCGGTGAAAATCAGTTTCAACCAAGGAATGGCAATGAGACTTACGGCTCAAAGCGTCCGCAACCACGTTTGCCTTGCCTGGGTGATAGTGCACTTGAAGATTATAATCTTTAATCAACTCGAGCCATCTTCTCTGACGCATATTTAGCTCAGGTTGGGTGAAGATGTATTTGAGGCTTTTGTGGTCGGTGTAGATATTGCAGACATTTCCCAGCAGATAATGTCGCCAGGCTTTCAAAGCATGAACAACTGCGGCCAGTTCTAAGTCATGCGTCGGATAATTCACCTCATGTTTCCGAAGTTGCCGTGAGGTATATGCAATTACTCGGCCTTCCTGCATCAAAACACCTCCCAAACCTATGCCTGAGGCATCACAGTAAACATCAAAAGGTTTCTCGATATCCGGTTGTGCCAAAACCGGAGCCGAGGTTAGGAGGGTTCGCAGTTGGTGAAAAGCCGCATCACACTCAGGAGTCCAGACAAACCTGGTGTCTTTTTGCAGCAACCGAGTCATTGGCTTGGCTATTTTAGAGAAATCCGGGATGAAGCGACGATAATAGCCAGCCAAACCAAGAAAACTCCGGACCTCGTGAACCGAGATAGGAGCCTTCCAGTTTAGTACTTCCTGTACCTTGGCGGGATCCACCATAATCCCTCCATCGGACAACACATGCCCAAGGAAAGGTACTTCACGAAGCCAGAATTCGCACTTACTGAACTTTGCATATAGCTGATGTTCACGCAGTCTTGTGAGGACTATACGTAGATGTTCAGCGTGATCTTCTTCATTCACAGAATATACCAGGATGTCATCAATAAATACCACCACAAACTTGTCCAATTCAGGCATAAACACCGAATTCATCAAGTACATGAAGTGCGCTGGGGCATTAGTCAGACCGAAGGACATGACAAGATACTCATAAAGGCCGTATCTCGTCGAGAAGGCTGTTTTTGGAACATCTTCAGGACGGATTTTAATCTGATGGTACCCAGACCTTAAATCAATCTTGGAAAAGACTTTAGCTTTGGACAATTGATCGAACAAGATGTCGATACGCGGTAGAGGATACTTATTCTTGACAGTGACTGCATTCAGAGGTCTATAGTCCACGCACATCCGCAAGGTTTGATCCTTCTTCTTTACAAAGATAGCAGGGCAACCCCACGGAGATGAGCTAGGACGGATCAACCCCTTCTTCAAAAGTTCATTCAATTGTACCTTAAGCTCAGCTAACTCATTTGGAGGCATTCTATAGGGTCTCCTAGAGATGGGCGCCGTGCCAGGCAACAACTCAATTTTAAACTCCACATCCCGATCCGGAGGGAGTCCCGGCAAATCATCGGGAAAAACGTCCGGAAACTCATTTACTACTGGAATTTCGGCCAACGCCTTTCCTTGCACAGCATGAATTTCCCTCGATAATTCAACCTTTCTGGGAAGTTGTACTAGAAAACCCTTTTGATCTGTAGGATCTCTGAGCATAACTACCCGAGCGGATGTGTCAATGAGTACCCCATTCTGACTCATCCAATTCATGCCCAAGATGACATCTATGTCTAAACCAGGTAAAACCAGTAGGGCAAGCGAATAACTTCGCCCTTCTATCTCAAACTTAAGGTTCCCCACTACTTTGTTTGTGGAAATATTCCCACTCGCAGCACTAATACAATAACCCACACCTTCAACAGTATGCAACTTGTGTGCAAATTTAGATGCAAACTTAGGACTGATAAAGGAATGCGAAGCACCTGAATCAAAAAGTACCACTGCGGGGTGTTGGTCAACTAGAAACTTACCAGCGGTGACCACCTCACCAGATGGAATTTCCTCAATGCTGTTATAATGGGCGTGACCTTGACGACTACCTTGGTTGACATTTTTCTTAGGGTACGGACAGTTCCTGGACCAATGGCCTGGCTTGTTACAGTTCCAGCAAGGCATGTTGCTAGGAGGAACACTGGAGCTGCCTTGGCCCGCATTACTCTTTGGCAGAGCTACTGTATATGCCTTACGAAACCCAGTTTTCATTGGCACCTTCTTTTGTGGAGGACGGAACTTAGCATTTGCGGCAGGAGGGCGAGGAGGAGCTCTCGGGGCAGCTGGAGCTCGAGACTGTGAAGCACTCGCCTCAATGGCCCTCTTGCGGCTCTTAGAAGCAGAATAGATAGCATTGTTGTTCTCTTGAGTTAGAGCATCGCTGATGAAATCATTGAAAGTAGTACATTTGCTAGTGCCCATTGTTTTCATCAGTTTTGGGCCGAGGCCCCTTTTGAAGCTAGCAATCTTTTTGGCATCGGTATCCACAAACTCAGTGGCATACCTTGCCAGGTTGTTGAAGGACTGCAAGTATTCAGTCAGGCCTTTGTTTCCTTGAGACAGCCTCATGAACTCTGTGTGCTTGATTGCCATAAGACCGGGAGGAATATAATTTCCCCGGAATGCCGACTTAAACTGATCCCAAGCAATAGGGACATTGGCAGGCAGTGTGGAACGATAGTGGCTCCACCAAATGCCCGCTGGACCATGCAACTGGTGAGAAGCATATTCAGTCTTTAACTCCTCAGTCAGGCGAAGCAGACGAAACTTTTGCTCAATAGTATTTAACCACTCATCAGCTTGTAGTGGTTCTTCCGCTTCCTTGAAGAGCGGAGGCTTAGTATCCAGAAAGTCCTTGAAATCACTGTATTGATTGGGTTCGGGTCCCTGGCGGCCAGGACGAGCTTCCCGGTTAGCCAGCTGGCGCATAGCATCTGCCAACATGCGCTGCCCTTCGACCACTGTCTGCATGAGCTCAGCCGGAGTAGGTGGTGGTGGAGGGGGTGGCTGTTCCTCATCCTCATTGCCACGACCCCGACGAAGATTGTACGACATCTGCAAAATGCATAGCCAATGAGCACTGACGATGTGAGAAATTTGTAGATGAATTATTGCGAAATGTCAATCTGACTGTATGAATAGATTTCTCATAATAATTAAGGCACAATAATTCATCACAACCGCACAATCCATTCGAGCGCATCATTTGACGAGATCATACTTGGTAATCCAACAAGATGCTCGTTGATAAAGGCTCACTCACAAGGAGCACAACGGTTACCGGACCGTTTGCATTGCTATCTACGTGATTTTTAACCTTTTGCACGGTACTTGGATTCGATCTCCAGATTTTTAGTTGACTATGAAAGGCTACTTCAAACTGACCACAAAGAGACTTCTCAATGAAGAGTTCCATGGTGGATCATGACTAGCTACCTCGATACCTGCGCGTGCCAAGCAGCACAGCCCTATGTCGCGCGCCATAGGAGACCCTCGGTTTCGTCGCGGCACCGAAGGGTGCTAATCGTGACACCATCATCGAACGCAACATAATAAGACATCAAGTTGTGATCGAAATTAACAGGTTCAAACTACATTAAGGAAACATACGGTTCAATCTTACATCCCAACGTCAAGTTATTACAAGGCCTCACTCCTTCACAGGGAGGGCACAAAAGACGATCCTAACATTATAGGCACGTGATGACTACTCTAAGCATCATCCTCCGAGTCAGTGTCAAGGATCTCCCCGCCGTCCTCATCACTGACAGGCTCTAACTCCTCGTCTTCTTCTTCTTCTGGCTCTTCCTCTGATGCTTCTGCAGGTGGGGCATCCTGTGGTCCATCAACCTCCACTTCATCACCATCCTCAGCCATGAAGATGCCTGATCCCATATCTTCATCTACATTGTTGTTTCTAGGTAGCAGGGGATTAAGCTCGTTATTCAGGCGATGCACTTCTTCATGAAGGTTGTCATTGTATTCTTCAGCATTTTCTAACTGCTGCTCGAGCTCAAACTGGCGAGCTCTCAGAACGTTCTCCTCGTGCCAGGCTTCATCCCTCTGTTCCATCACACGGACCAACATGCGTTGACAGTTGCGGTTTGCTACTGTCAACCTCTGGACTGCAAGCGTTTCTTGATCACGATCATGAATCACTTGTTCCAGTTGTTGCCGTGCTGCATCCCTAGCAGCAGTCACCTCTGCCAGCTCTGCCCTCAGCCTTTCCACCTCAGTAGGCTCAGGGCGTGGCTCACGTGGAGCGAGCTGGTGACGCGGTGCCCTGCCCCCAGTGGACTTACGAGCGGTCCTCTTGGTACGTGCCATCTGTAGCAACAAGATAAGATACGACTTAAAGTGAGGATCATTTAGGGGATACGAAATTTACTTTAGTCGGGAGTACAGAAATTTTTAAGGAGGGAGTAAATGATATGTATGATATAATTAAACATGATGCATGCACGTTTCGTACGTCCTCTCACCTTAGTAGAAACCTAGAGTTCTAACGCTAGGCGGTGGCATACATACGTTCTCTCATATAAGCGAAACTATCGGTCTACTCGTTCCGCTGTTAGTGTACCTGCAGAAAACTTCATTGCAGCCCAACAATTCCCAATATAAGCACACAAGAAAGCAGTAATTTAAACACTTTCCATATATACATCCCCAAATGTATATACTTCAGTATCAAGCTACCCGATATAAAGGTTCCCACAATTAAGTGCTTTTACATAGTTACATGGTTTACACATGTAAAGATGTAAGTCACCACAACTACTCTCCCCTAGACCGCCGGTTGGACGATCATGCTCTCACAACTCACACTTACCAGAGCGTCGAGGTAATTGATCCATACATTACCACCCAAGTGGATGGCATCCATACAATATCACGCCGTATGGACGACGAAATAAAAAACAAACAAGGCCCCCAAGTTAGTCTTTATAATAAGCCACCTAAGAGTCCTTATTTGGGCTAAGGGATGTGATCACTGGCATACCTAAAAAAAATAATTTTTAGTGTTTTAACCCTTTTTCATAATCAAATATTTTTGTTTTTAAATACTCATATGATGTGTTTAATGTTGAATTATGCTCCGGTACCAGCTGTAACAGAACCGACCAAATTATAAGAGCACAAGTACGAAAACAAGCACCGAAGCGCTCAAATTTTCAAACTTGAGCCCATATAATCCCGGTAGTCAATCGAAATCACGAAGGATTTCAAACCAAACTGCTTACAACCAGGATCGCATCATTCAACATTCAACATCATACGATACATTTCACAAGTAGTTCTGACATAAGTTTACACCACGGAGTAGCAAATATTACAAACCAAGTTTGAAAGTAGCGGAAGCATAACACACACATTAGTTAAATAAATACTGCCAGTCTGGATGATCGACAACCCGCAAAAGCATGAGGAAAGTACATAAAGACGATCACGCCCTTATGATCTAGTCATCGTCACCCGCAGGGTGGAGACACGTCTTGCAGAATCCCTGATAAAGCATGTCATCTGCAACAGGAGGGAATAAACCCTGAGTACTGGAATGTACTCAGCTAGACTTACCCGTCGAAAACCAGAAATAAAGTGACACCAAGGATTATGCAAGGCTTACACAAGAGGCTAGCTGACATAACATTTTGCATAGAGGCATAAGTAATTTAAACTCTTGTAGCCTGTACTAGCAGTTATTTTTAGCATTTACCTGTCATCTATCTTAGCACCTGTGCTAAACATGCACTTGATTAAAATCAAACAATTATCATCATTATATCCAGAGCAGTATGAATTGTGGCAACATTGTATCATTCCCTTAACCACCAGTTTATTTAATGAGATCTACGTTGCCGCTGCTCAAGTCAAGTGCTCACTAACCGGGAGCGACGGCGATTCGAATCGAATTCCTATCCAGCTGGAGGGGTATTTCTAACACTCACCGAGTCACGCCTGGCGAGGGCTGCTCAGGTCATCTTTTGTACAGTTCAGGAATCGCGGGCCCGAATAATGTCGCGTCCCCAAGGGCGACACTCTGCCAGGTGATAGGGACTCTAACCCCCCCTTGGTCTCACGCCAATGTCCCCAAGCACATCCTTTCTCTCCTCCAAGATGCAACCTACCATTCGATTCCCGGCCTGAACCATACTACTCGACTTCGCGGTCGGAACGACTTATCCGGCCAACTAAGTGTTAGACTGCGTTCAACATGACTCAAGGACGTACAGCGAATCGGTCCTTAAACGACTCAGACGGGCATAGCTCCACACCCAAGACGTGAAGTGTCTTGCGGCTGTACTATCGAACTCCCGCCCGGTCTCAATTTCATTTTTAAGCATGGTTCCATCCACGATAGCCATAAAGCCACTCGTGACTCCTTCCTACATCTCGCGGATGACCGGAAATCACCCGACTTCTACCATACTAAGCAGGGCTAAGCATTGACACGTGCCTAAACCTAAAATAGGATTAAGTACGATATCTGGACAAGGACAGGTATAATGCAACAAGTGTTTTCATATAACTCCTATAACTTAATGCAGTAAACAATTAAAAGTACTCAAGATTAATTTATAAAACAGTAGGTTCAGCATGCACCGGGGCTTGCCTTTCAGAAAGGTTGCAGGTCTGTGGTCCGGGCACTCAGGAAGGTCTTCAACGACGTCTCCTTCGCCGACTGGTTCCTCGGGCTCCTGCTGCTCCTGGTTCTCCTCCGGAATTACCGGCTCGAATTCGAGGAGAGTTACCCCCTCCGGTGCACCTATTGCATGAATGCACAATAAATATAATGGATGCATAAATGGGTGCAACATGCTCGGAATGAAATGCATTTCAGAATAAAATACTCTATTTAAGTTATTTTACTAGTACGTGCAAATCTCTTCTCTAGTAGAGAAGTACTCACCTAATCTACTTAACCTAAGATAAAGCTGCTCGTCCTCAGTTAAGGCCCTAACACCTAACAATTACAAAAGTAGCAGGTCTTAGGATATCTCACCATAACAATCAGCAAAACACCACAGTAAGCATTCTGGACAGCAGCTACTTGTTTTTATCACAACTGGAGATTTATAAGTCCAAAAGATATGATCTAAGGCAATCTGGAAAGCCTAAGAAATGTACTACACTTCATTTTCAGACCTCAACCCCAAATTCTTAAGTTTTCCATGTCAAACTTCACAAGTCCCAGAATCTGTCCTCTCAAAACAGAGAGTAGCAGATTCTGAACTGCCACTTAAAACATCAGTAACTCTCAAACTACAAAGACAAATGCTCCCAAATTTTGACACAAGCTAGTTCATCAAGTTTACTGTGACTTTGATATTTACAAGTTTTCTAGCAACCAATTTTTTTATTAAAGTCAATTTAGAATTACTACTTAGCTGTCCAGAAAACCTAAATTACAAAGGTTAAATATTTATTGATGTGGCAAACATTCTTTAAAACCAAACTAATGCTACTACAAGTTCACAAATATCACAAAGACACCAGAAAGTAAGGTGTGCCCACCTAGAACATTTATTTAAACCCATTTCTTTATTTACTTAAGTAATTAAGTGAAATTTCAAACATACATATAAACTGCTCCTAAAATTCTACAAAAATTACAGGGAACTCTATGACCCAAAAAGAGACCACAGTAAAAATTTGAACAAGTTTTATTCACAGAAACTCCCTACACAAAATTCACAAGCTAATAAGGCTGATTTTTGCATAAATAGGAAACCCTATTGAAAGGTGTCAAACAACAGATTTCATATTTTTCTTAGACACTCTAAGATACCAAGACATTCTCCAAAAATTTATAAGAACATTGCACATGTAGAAAAATTACAAAAATTCATTTAAGTATTTCCTAGGATCACAAGATAGCATTATAACTTGGCAATTAATTAAGCACTGATGCCCAAATTTTTACTAGAGCTAGGACTAGCATAGAGTAACCTACCCACCAAATTTCATAATTTATGGAACACTACAGCTCAAGTTATAAATTAAGCAAATTTGCATGCAATCCAAAACATATTTAAAGGATCTAATAAATTCTTGCAGAATTTAAACATCTCATGCCAGATCCATATTTTTCTAAAATACTACACATCCAGTAGATTCTAACAAAATTTATCTCATGATTTTTGGATCACTAAAACCCTAGATTCCTATTTTTCCAACTTGTACAAAAATCAGTGACAAAATAATAAAAATCATTTTCACTTCGGACGACTGGGCCGGCCCGGAAACGAACTCGGCCCACAACGCATTCCCCCGCGCGCTCGGCCCGCTCAGCGCCCCTGCCTGCGCGCGCGACGCTGACGGTGGGCCCCCGCGGTCAGTGACCGAAACAGGGGAGCCGACACCCCGCGAGCTCCGGTGAGCTCGAGCTCGCCGGAGAAGGGCTCGCGCGGCTCACCGAACACGGCATCGTGCTCTCCGTCACCTGGCGCACTGATTGGTACCCATAGGATGAATGGGAATGGGGTGGAGAGGGCCTGCCACCGTGCGCGGCGGCCGGTGACCTCCGGTGGCGGCGCACCGTCGCCGGTGAAGAAGCATAGTGCGGTTTGGGCTCGGTACGAGCTTCACCGGGGCAAGGTGGTTCCGTTTTGCGAGTCAGGGGAGATGGAAACGGGCCCGAAGCACCCCGACCACGGTGAGGTCCCATGGCGGGCTCCGGCGACCCCTCGGAGGCGGAGAAGAAGATAATGCAGCTCACCTAGGGTCCAATCGTGGGTTTCGGTAGGTCCAGGGGGTGGAGGGTGTCGAGGCGGAGGAACTGGCGAGCTCAGGCGGCCGGTGGTGTGGCGTGGCTCACGGTCGAGCTCGTCGGAGAAGAAAGGGGAATGGCGGCTCGGTTCTTTCCCTTTTGCAAACGAGAGGGAAGGAGGAGGAGGGAATGGATGGTTGATGTCGGGGCGACCGCAGAGGTGCCCTTCATGCGCTCGGCAGCTGGCCAAGGCGCCAGGTCGCGCGCGGCGCGTGGAGGACACGCGGCGGCGTTCACCTGCCCGGGCGCCACGACACGCCGTGTCCTTTGACTGAAACCGATTGCAGGTCCGCGATGGTCGACTGACAGAGCAATTTTGCCACCGAATATCTCCTAAACCGGTTCGAGTTAGGAGCAGATGATAACATCAAATTTGTAGGGCTTTGTGAGGTCAACAACTTTGTCAATTGGTGTTTGGGCTGGTTCGGTTTATATTTGAAACTACATGGCCTCAAAGTAGTGCTCGGTGAAACTGAAACCGGGTTTCAGTTAACGATGCCGACTGACAGCTCATGTTCATGGCACGATATCTCTTGAACCATTGAGAACCAGGCTTGGGTAATATTGACAAAGTTGTAGGGCTACATGTGATCTACAAGTTTGTCAATATGAGTGAAGGCTGGTTTGGCTTGGTTTGCAAACTACAAGCTTCTAAAGTAGACATCAGTGAAACTGTAAGGTCCAATTCCAGACTTAGAAAAATTCTAAGTCCTGGGATTACACCACTAGCTGACTTGTGGGCCACTTTTGAGCATGTTCTGATCATTTTCATGAGATGACCATATTAGAACTTTTGTTCCTCATGAAATTCTCTACAACTTTGCTTAAGGGTGCTCTTCCATGCAAAGTCTCTAAATTAGACTTTCTAATTGGTCAAACTAGAGCCTTCTATGGTCAATTGGGGGTCAAACTTGTCTTGGAGGGTAATTTTGTAATTTTGGTCAACATGAACCTTGATCCAATTGTTACCCTAAGTATAGCTAAGGTGTGGTAGATCATGATTGACTACTTTACCTTTTTGTTACACCAACCCCCAAGTATTTTATAGAATCAAACAAACAAACCCTAAACAAACACATGAATTGCATTACATGAAATACTAAACATGGATTATGCATGTCATGCTTATGCAAATGCAATGCAATTAAGGACTAAACACTTGAGGTGTTACAGGGCATTTAAAAATGTCAAGGTCACAAGTACCCTAAAATGAAGATGCACAATTATCATAGCAAGGCATCTTATTTCTAACAGATGGAGCATGGGGTCTAAAATATAGACTTAGTGTATTTGTCGCCTCTTCAACAAGAAATGCCTCAACAATGCTAGCCTCAACACGAGCCTTATTTCTTTCTTTTTTCCTAAGTTTTTGATACACCTACGAAGTGAGAGCAATGTATTACAAATAGCTAACTTATTGTCAGTGACATAAATAAACTAGTTATTTGACTATTTCTAGATTTACCTCTCATATGGATAGCACCAATGTGCTAGGACAAGACCACCTAATCGTGCTTCATAAGGCAGATGTATAATGAGATGTTGCATAACATTGAAGAAACCAGGATTAAATATCTTCTCCATTTTGCAAAGAAGCACTGCAACATTCTCTTCCATAGAGCGAACAACATCTCTTCTAAGCTCTTTGGCACACAATTGGTGATAGAAGAAACTAAGCTCAGCCAAACAATGCCACACATTATCTGGCAAAAACCCACGAAACACTACAAGGAGCAACATTTCCATAAAGATGTGATAATCATGACTTTTTAGTCCAAAAATGTTCTTTTGTAGCAAATTCACACCACGCTTCAGATTGAATGCATATGAGTCAGGGAACTACAATTCTTTGAACCATTGCAGGATGGTTGGCTTAACATCTTTGTGAACGCTGAATGGACCTCTAGGCCTATCCCACTGCCCATTGCTCTTTTTCACCAAATGCATGGAAGGACGATTACATATAATTGCCAAATCTAGCCTAGCTTTCACATTATCTTTCCTCTTTTTAGCTATGTCAAAACATGTGTTCCATATGGCTTCACCTATATTCTTTTCATTATGCACCACATCAATATTGTGTGGAAGTAGCAACTTATGAAAAATATGGAAGCTGCCTAAAATAAAGTACATGTGTCCAATTATGCAATCTACCATAGGTTTGTGTATCACCAGCAAACTAGTTCAAATGGGCTTGCACTTCCTCCCCTGTTAAGTACCTAGGTGGCTCATCAAACACCTTGGTGTTCTTGCGAAAAGCATTAGCTTCATTTCTAAATAGATGATCTTCAGGCAAGAAACGCCTATGGGTATCAAACCAGCAAGCCTTACGACCATTAGGGAGTAGGAATCCTCAACAACCACACCCATATGGGCATGACAACCTACCCTGGGTGCTCCAGCCAGAAAAGTCCCCATATGCTATAAAGTCATGTACTGACCAAAGGTAGATTCCTCTCATTGTAAACTCCTCCTTCAACGAAGCATCCCATGTTGTGACCCCCTTCCACAATTCACGAAATTCGTCAACTAAGGGCTGAATTAAAATGTTTAATTTTCTACCAGGATGCTCTGAACCAAGAACAAGTGCGAGGAAAATATACTCAGACCTTAAGAGTGTGCCAGGAGGTAGGTTCAGTGGGGTCACAAAGAATGGCCAACATGAGTAAGGCGCAACATTCACATCAAATGGTTGGAAACCATCTGTTGCTACTGCAAGGTGAATATTTCTTTTTTCGCTTGCAAAATCTGGATAGTCCACATTAAATTGTTGCCAAGCCTCTTCGTCACAAGAGTGCACCATCTTACCACATGTTGTGGGACTATATGATTTCATTAACTTGGCTGTCTTCCTATGTGGATATAGCCTTTGCAGCCTATCTGTGATTGGAAGATAGCGCAAAACTTTATGTGCAACCTTTGTTCACCCTTCCACATACCGATTAGCACCACAAAAATCACATTTATCTTTGTCCTTATTATCTTTGTAGAATAGCATGCAATTGTTATAGCAAACATCAATTTTGATATATTACATACCAAGACCCTTTAATAATTTCCTAGATTGATAGAAGTATTAGGTAACTTGGAGTCAGGAGGAAGGAGTTCATGTACTATGCTTAGTATATCATCATATTCTGCGATGGACATGTTATATCGTGACTTCACAGCAAACAAACGAGCAACATCAGACAAGCGTGAGTGTGTGATTCTATCATGCACCAACTCATCTGCACTAGCAACCATCCTATAGAAAGCTTTAGCATATGCTGTTGGTTCAGCATCTAGTATAGGTGGATGGTGCCCAGCAAGGTCTACTAACATTTGATCCATCTAATCAACTTCATCAGTGCTCTCTCTATTTTCCGCACCATCATATCCACCATGTAAAATCAGCCCCTTACCATGCTCAGTCCAAGTTTCATAGCCTTCCTTAAAACCATGCCTACACAAATGCATCTCTGTAGTATATCTTTTATATCTAAAGTAGTTCCAACATTGTGCACAAGGACACTTAATGGTATCATTTTCAACTACACCAGGAATTGAAAATGCACTATTCAAGAATTATGTGGTTCCATCAATCCATTCATTTGAGGGAGATTTGCCATGTTGCCAACCATTATACATCCATGTTCGGTTTGACATATTAACTAGTTCTGTTTTAAATATTAATATACTAGATATCACAACAAAGGAACCTCAATTATTTTTAGTGTAAGGACAGACATTCCAAACTCAGGAAAATGGCACACAAATAAAATGTAGAATAACAACATATAGCAAATAGATCCAGTGAAGAAATAAGTATACCTTTTAGTCTCAATCACAAGTCCTAGACAATTCTTCAGTCTTGAAAGTACACCTCCAATAGGAACCTTGAGCCCTTGCTTAGCCCAAAATTTCCACTGCAGTACATCAGAACCATGCTTTACAAAGACACATTCATAGGTTTTGTTGCATATATAGGTGAAAAGAATAGCTTGAACTATCTTGCAGCATAGGATTATGTTAATTTTGTCCAATGTAAAGTTACATAGGAGCAGATGAGCCTAACAATATGCTCTGCATTTCATTCTAGATTAATCTATGCTTATGCTTAACGAAGAAGAAATTAGTGTATTCTGATCATCATCAGGTCTCGCTGCCTAAGCCTGACACAATGATACATCTGAATTTTATTTGTCTAGCTTTAATCTGTGTATAGTTTCAACGTATTGCACCAATATTGAGATAAGCATATGATAAAGTTGAATTCCTAAAATCATTGTCTACCTGTCAGCTCTTATCTTTAATTTTCAAAACCAATGTTAAGTAGGTGACTGCGGTGGCCAAACTTATGCTCAGTTATAAAAAAATTAACTAGCATAGATATGTTTGTTTATCACTGTATTGTAACACCCTAAAATTTGCAACATTTTAAAATAGGTGAATTTGGATTCGATTTTGAATTTTGTGACCATGTTAACTTAGAAAAGTAATAATTTTTATTAATCTAAAATCAAATATAAGGTTTAAAAGCATGGTTGTGCACTCATGCTGTTGCATTAGAAATTTTGTATTGAGTGGTTTACTTCAAAACTCAAAAGGCTTCAAGATTCAATTTGAAAATGTCTTTGGAAAAAATTAAAAAAAAACAAAGAAAACCCTCCTCCCTCACCATTCGGCCTACTGGCCTGCTGCCTCGGCCCAACCGGCACTCGCAACCCAGCAGCACCGCTACCGCTCGGCCTTTCCTACTCCGTGGCCCGATTCCTTTCATCGCACGGGCGGCCCATCTCTTCCCTCCCCGCTCCGTGCCATGGGCCGAGCCCAGCCGCTAGCCTAGCATCGCGTGCGCACCCGCATCCGCTATCCTCCGCTGACATCTTGGGCCCGCATGTAAGCGACGGAGCCATCATCTTCTTCCCTATGCCGTTGCCAGTTCCTTCTTTCCAAAATCACCGACGCCCGAATCCTCCTCCCAATCTCCTTCCTTATTTGGAGCAACTCCAGGGCTATATAAACCAGTGCCCTGCACCCTACCGCCTTCATTCCAAGCTCTCACCGTTGTTTATCTTGAGCCGTAGTAGTCGCAACCCTAGCATTGCCGTGGAGCTCGAGCTTCACCGTTTTCATCACTCCATAGTCACCGTAAGTTCGTGTCGAGCTTCGCGTTGGCTCTGCGAAGCCACCGAGCATGTTTTCTTTCCTTTTTCCTATTCATTTTCGCTTACACTTCATCACCGCATCATTTTAGTTTGAAGCCCTCCGCTCATCTACATCGTAAGTCGTCCTCGATCCGTCCCCGCCCCCGTTTACGAGCTTGGTGAGTTTGCCTCAAGCTCCTCTCTCTCCTGGTACCCATCCCGTGTCGATTTGTGGTCTGTGGCGCTAGATTCATCAACGCCGGCGAGCTCTTGCCATTTTTGGCCATGGTGCCATCGTGCCCGGCGCTGTTCCGGCCGGCCGGTCCTCTCTCTCCTCCTAGCTCGTGATCTCGACCGTCCTTTTTAGATCCGACGACCAAAAATCGTGGATACCTCTTCGGCCGTCGTTTTTGCTAAAGAATCCCTCTGGTTTTCTAGATCTAAACCCGCAGTCCAAAATGTATTCCGTAAATACGCTTTCTCTTTTCAAAAACATAGATCATTTTAATTAATTCAAATACGTTTTTCTCTATTTACAAGTTTGCCACTAATTTTGTTTTAGCCATAAAATGCTTATTTTAATTCCAATTTGACCCGTTCAAATTGCGTTAGGTTCGTATTCGTGAGCTCTACATGATAGTGCTACTGTACCATAGGTTTTTAACATTTAAATTTTGAGTTTGTATTAAAGTAATTATTTATCTATAGGAAATCTTAGTAAATTCATAACTTTCGCGTTTCAACTCCGTTTTTTGTGATCTTTACGTCTGTGTGATCGTAGCAATACGTAGAATAGTTTTACAAATCTTTTATACTATTTTGCTACTGTTGATGTACTATTCTAATTATACCTCTTTGTTTGCTTCGTGCATGATTGCTTTGGGATGCTTGTATGTTGATGTTTTATCGAGTATAGACGGTGAGCAGTTCGTGGGAGATCAGGAGCAGTATTTTGAAGAGCAAAATCAGCAGAAACTATACTTTGATCAAGGCAAGTATAACATAGGATTTTCTTGTTGTCCTATTCACTTTAATCACATAAAATCATATTGCATGTGTCTATCTTGAATTTCCATTAAGGATTTTCTAGATTTGATCTATACCTTGTCACCTATGGGATTTTGCATTGGGTAGCTCTTGCTAGCGTTGAACATAAACTATGATCTTGTAATATGATTAATGAAATATGCAACAACACTAAAAGATGACTTTTTAATTACTGTTTAAAGAGGGCTAGAGCATGGTGTTATTCTTCTTGGTGCTCTAGTTTCTCTCTATAAGGACTCATCTGTGGATAAACATCCGAGATTGATAGTATAATTGTGAGGGCTATATGACTCTACCTTTAGTCAAGTATGAGGACTTTTTCTAGCTTATTAGTGGTAACCTTCATTGGCGTAAGAATGGCTTGACACGATGGGTGTAGTGCGGCCTCTGTCCTTATGTGTATAGGCTGCGTATCGTTGTGCTATTTGGAAGGGGGCTCTATATCTGCTTGCCGAGTGAATCTAATGACCCTAACTTGTTAAACGAACCTTTAAAAGGCTTCATAGTGAACCCTGTCTGCTCACTTTGGAAGTGTTTTGGGGATTAGCCGCCCCGGGCATATGGGTAATCACGACTCACAGGAAAATTGTACACCTCTGCGCAGAGTTTAATAAGCTGGTATACTAGCCGTGCTCACGGATATGAGCGGCCTTGGACCTTCACGGAATAGATGAACAGTTTTTGGTTTAATATGTGTTTTTCTATTCGTTATTCATCTTTACATTGATCATATGTTTATTGTGGGAAATATTGCAAACTTGATGCTACTCATATGATAAAATGGTGACAATTAAAAGCTAAATGCAGTTGAACCGTGTCATGCCTTTATAAAGCCTCATTATACCCCATGTTATATTTGTTGAGTATGATATGTGCTCACTCTTGCTATCTCCACACACATTAGGATGGGCAAATGAACAGGATTGGCAAGAGGATTATCGTGATGAATATTAGGCTTGATGTCAACCAGCCAGCGTACCTGTGATTGGAGTCACCACGAGAGAGAGTTATCTTTTTATTTTTCGCTTCATTTGTGTTAAGACTTTGAGTTAATAATCGTGATGTAATAAGCAACGTGATGATACTCTTCTTTAATTTGTCGACTTATGTGTGATTGATCTCTGGACGCACATAAAGTTATTCATTCCATTTTATCCTTAAAAATGGGTGTGACATGTATACATATAGCCACACATAGAGAAAGAAAGTATAATATACACATTTTCAGGGAGAAACACGGAACCTGAAAACTCGATTCAGATTTCACGAAGACAGCACCGGTGGCCAAATCTTGAGGGAATCAGGCTTCAATTGAAAATCAGGGGTGGTGGAGATCGATGGGGACATTGCAGGGACGTGCGCCGGACGGGAGTGAGACCAGGGCCGGCGGGCCGGATGCTCCTGGCCGGCTAGTGGCCGTCCTAGGGCCATGTCGAGATGGCCGGCCGGTGGCCGCCCTAGGGCCGTGTGCACTGTAGGTGCTACACCGCCTGCGGGTTGGTGGCGGAGATGGACTTCGAACCTCCTTGGTGTGGTGCGGCGGGATGCAGATCTATGGGCGGCGGCCGGTGGCGGACCAAGGGCGGCGGCCGGCGGCCATGGAGCTGGGGTGGCTGGCGACGGGCAACGGGGGCTGAACGTGGAGATGGGGGCGGCGGACTGGAGTTGGAGAGAAGGGAGCGACAGGAGATGGAGGCGGCGGACTGGACGGGAGCGACGGGAGGAGACGGGCGTCACATACCAATTGGAGAGGGGTGGGCTGGCGGCGTGTAGTATGAGGATTTAGGTTTAGAGGGTTTTGTTTTTTATTTTTTATTTTTTATTTTTCACTGCCTTTTCTATGCCACAGAGGCGCCAATACCAAAAGCTAGAGGCGCCAGTACCAGAAGCTAGGCGGCAACACCGAAAACACGACGCCAAAGCAAAATCTATGGGTGCACGACTTGTTTTTCTGTGAGTATGTAATTTTAATTTGTGGGTAATATAGTAACCTACAAAATAATTGATATTTTTCTGTGTGTGTGAATTGTTTTTCTGTGCGTTTTAAAAATAACTACAGAATAATTGATATTTTTCTGTGTGTGTGAATTGTTTTTCTGTGTGTTTTAAAAATACCGACAGAATAATTACACTTTTTCTGTGTGTATTGTCACACACAGAGAGATTATATAATTACTCTATGGGGTTTTCTATTTTTCTGTGCGTTTTTTAGAACCCACAGAAAAATTACAATTTTTCCGTGAGTAGCGAAAAACACACAGAAAAATTCCTTACCCACAGAAGCATTCGAGTTTCCAGCAGTGGGAGCAGCAAGCAGCCAGCTGGCTGGAGCACATATAGACACGAGCTAAACCATGTTTGGTAGAGTTTTTGGCTCTAGCTAAAATAGTTCTTGCTCGAGTTTTTTTCTGGTAGAATGTTTCGGCTTCAGCAAAAATAGTCCATGCTTCAGTTTTTTTTGGTGAAACAGTTTTATTTAGCTCTGCAATGTTTCATAAAATAACTCCTCATTTTGACTCATATGGATCTACTTGGCACATAAACCCACTTTGTCATTAATCTACTTTTAAAAATAATTTTTTCATCCTTTTACTCCTCTCTCTCACCACCGCTCGTATCTCCCTCTCTTGCCCGTGCCGCCTCCCCCCATCCCCGTGTCGGGGCGCCAGCCCTCCTCCATTGGCATCAGGCGTCCTCCTCCGCCGATTCCCATCGATCTTTTTTGTCAGCGCTAGGCCTCCTCCTCTGTCGCCCCCATCCTCTGCTTGTGCTGGCCTCATCCTCATCACTCCATGGCAGAGCGGCGGAGCGCAAGCACTAATTAAGGCCGTCCCCAACTATGCTCCTGTAATCGCTAGCTGACATTCTTTTCAGGATGGAGATGGTATTAATTAAGGCCGTCCCCAACTATGCTCCTGCAATCGTTAGCTGACATGTGAAACGAAACGAAAAAAAAATCTCCAGCCGCACAGCCGAAGAACCTGGGTCTTGAGAGCAGAGGCTTTGCATTTGATTGAAAACCGTGCGAGCTAGCGACGACTTCCTCGCCAGCGACGACTATTCTCTACTTTTCTCTCATCCACGTCAGAAAACAGCTAGCTCGGAGCTGCTTGTTGGGGACACTCTAATACATGTATGGGTGTGTAGTCCGGCGCCTTCGTACTGTGCCGAAGCTTGTCCACATTTACCAACTTTGTACAGCGTTTAGTTGGATTCCAAATTTAGGTTGTCATCCGTTCCATAAACCTGCTGCTCGCACATAACAAGTTCAATAATAATGCTATGCCGTGCTACCCGCTGGACGTGCAGGAGGTCACTTAGCAGCAGCAATCGGCAACAGCGTGAGCTGCTGTTTGCTACTTCCACTTGGGTTCTTTCCCGCTCCCGCCATTATTATTTTGACACTACTATTAATTCTGACGATGATTGCACAGGCAAGTTGAAATTACTCTTTCAAATTGCTCGATCTCTGCCTCCACTCAACTATGCATATATGCTTTCAGACAATAATTCGTTTCTTTTTTCGGAGTCGTAGTATAAATAATGCAGATGTTCATATACATATATACCACTCAGCCCCCTAAAAATTGTCATTCTCACTTCACAAGTAGTAAAATATTTTCAACTTTGACCAAATATATAAGAAATTATTAATATTTATTATGCATAATTAGTATCATTAGATAATTAAATCGCTGAATATATTTTCATAATAAACCTATTTAGAGATACAAATGTTAATATTTTATATAAATCTAGTCAAACTCAAAGAAAGTTTGATCAGCATGAACCCATAGCGACACTTTTTTTTGGATGAAGGGAGTATGCACGTACACTTATCCTTATGGATGTACCTACACACTTTGCCCTAAACTTTAATGGTCAAACTTGAGATGATTTGACTCTCCAAAAAATTTAGAACGACTTATAATTTGAAATGGAGGAAGTAGTACTTGTTGTAGAGTTCGTGTATATATATACACTCCGTCTAAAAATAGGTGTCATTTTCATTTCCCGAGAAGTTAAACAATTTTAACTTGACCAAATATATATAAAAATATTAATATTTATAATATATAATTAGTATCATGTAGATCGTTGAATATACTTTTATAATAAACTTATTTAGAGATATAAATGTTACACGTATTTTCTATAAAATTAGTTAAAATTTTAAAAAAAATTGACCAACACATATCCCGTAACAACTTCTGTTCTAGGAGAGAGGGAGTAGCTCACTGCCGTATGGCCCGGCCGGCTATCATCTCGCTCCTCATCTGTATCCGATATTCCGATCCAGCTATTGGCTGAAGCAGCTATATAGCTTGCGTGGCCACTTGTCCTTTACCTGTATCTCTGACTTCTCTGTTGCTGCCCACGCGTTCATTCCCTCGTCTTGTCTATCATTCCCACACACGCAGTAGTACTTTACGTGCATACGGAGTACTCATATATGCATAGCATCCCAACTCCCAATCTTCTGATTCTCCAGTCATCTCTGTTGCTAGCTGCTTGCATAGTTGTTTGCCTGCCTTTATCTACAGACCACTATTGCCCGTGCCCCAGGGAGAGCTAGGAGAAGAGAGAGAGAGAGAGAGGCAAGAGACAGAAGCGGGGCTGGGGAGAGATGGATGTGAAGAGGAGCTGCAGTAGGAGTACACCATCAGCAGAAGGTAGTAGGAGACGAAAAGCGAGCAACAACAATAGCAGCGGCACATCGACGGCGGCGGTGGAGAGGAAGGAGATCGAGAGGAAGAGGAGGCAACACATGAAGAGCCTCTGCCTCAAGCTTGCCTCCCTCATCCCCAAAGAACACTGCTCCAAGGTACCCACAACCCACTCCCCCCAACTCTGGCGCTGTAGGCTCAAACCACAAAGAAGATCGGTCATCGATGCTAGGTGTGTGACATTCGATTAAGCAATGCAAGGCTAATTCATGTGTGTATATCCCCTGTAAAGCTGCTATAGCTCTTGTAAAACTATCCTGCCGCTTTGAGCAAATCTCTATAAATATATTCAGGTGGGGGACCAAATCCCCCCGGTGACATTAAAAAAAACCCACTCCCCAGGCCCAGCCATTAATTCTTCATTAAGGGCGTCTTCGATGCAGGCTAACTACTACTAGTATTAGTACTAATTGATGTGACTCTTTTTTATAGTAGTACTGCTCTACTATATATTTCTCCTATGTATATATCTAGATACACACCCTGATAGACCTTTCAGTTGTACTAGGATTAGGTGAACGACTGTGAATTAAAACATCTGATCAACACAATAGCTCTTCTGGCTAACTACCTATTAGTCATCAAACTCAATTAGTTCTTCTCTTCCCACATGAAATACTATATTGATGAAAGCTGTTGGCTTCTACATGGGCATATATTTGGTATTTGTTTTTTATTTGAAGCGTCGCTTTCTTCAATTGCGTGCAGTTAGACATTAGAATCTACATGGACATTTGGTAAATTTCTTGGAAAATGTTGCTTTCTTCATCAACTGCACTTAGATATTGGAATATTCCTTCAAATTGTTTTCTCTAGCACTGTTTTTTCTTCAATTTCTACAGTGGAATATCTGCTGTAAATTAAAGGTTGGATAAAACACACAGGCTGATTGTATATATGTATTTACGTATACATGTGTATAGGATACGATGACCCAGCAGGATAGCCTGGACGAAGCGGCTGCGTACATCAAAAAGCTCAAGGAAAGGGTGGACGAGCTGCAGCAGAAGAGGAGCTCTGCACAGCTCTCGGCTGCCAAGAAAGGAGGAGGTAGTTGTGGTGGTGAAGCCTCGACATCGGCAGCCATGGTGGTGGCGCCGGTGGTGGAGGTCCGGCACCATCACGACGGGTCGAGCCTGGACGTGGTGCTCATCAGCGGTGTGGAGCGGCCGTTCAAGCTGCACGAGGTGGTCACCGTGCTGGAGGAAGAAGGTGCCGAGATTGTCAACGCCAACTTCTCCATCTCCGGCCACAAAATCTTCTACACCATCCACTCCCGGGTATACAGGCTTTTCATTAATCTGTTGCATTTTTTCTATCTTTAATTTGGTACTATATCCTAGTCCTAGCGCTAGGTTAGTATGCTGTAACCAGTACGGCCATTATATATTATCATTAATTAGTTAAGCTGAGATTATATTTGTTTTTCTTAGAGCCTCTCCAATATAATAGTAACATATAGTACTAGCTATAATAAGAACGTACGTACATCTCATATAGAGTACAGTAAATTCAACTTTTCTAATGACGGTTTATTTACAATATTCTCTTATGTGAAAATCTTCAGGAATGGTACTGTGAATGCACACTCTTGACCGCAGGCCTTTAATTAGCTTAAGAATCAGCATACATACACTGCATTTCACAGTAGCATTCCTGAAGATTTTCACCAAATCAAGTGGCGTACTAACTCGAGCCCAATTGCATTTCACTCCCGCAGGCCTTTAGCTCAAGAATCGGCATAGAGGTATCCAGAGTTTCTGAAAGACTAAAAGCATTGGTTTGACGATACTCCAAGTCGATATGTACATACTGAACAAGAGGTATATGTAGTAATGGTTCCTGTAGTAATCAAGACGTCAAGGTCTATATATCTTGATGTGATGCAAAGTTGTTAGAAGGGAAATCCGTACTGCAGCTCTATAAATTGGTTACAAAACCTCGCTTTACGTTTTCATTTCCCAACATGTTATATGACTAAATGTTTGCCACTAATTATTTCCTAATAATAAACTAAACATGGAAAATGCCACCTCAAATTCTCTATGTTTTTAGTTCTGTTCCTAGCTGTAGTGCTTAGGTGATCTTGTGGAGGTGCTTAGTGGGTAGTATCTAGCTTCTCTGCGCATGTTTTGTAAAACTGGTGTCCCCAGTACTCTATCTTGCTTTCAATAGAAGCAGGGCAATAGCCTTTCATAGAAATTGGTGTCCCATATATCCAACAACCCTTTTATGACCAGATAACCGCTTTGATTCGACACGAGGTGGAGCGCGGGGTAGCTAGGTATAGGCTAGTACCTCAGCTCAACTTCAAAATCATTCATGGGAGATTTGGCCATTTATGGAGAAAGGTTGGGATTCCGAGTCAGCCCTCATTCGGGCACGGGTATGAAGGTTAGACCCGGTTTCCTATGTGGGCTTATTTGTATACCTCTGCAGAGCTTTCCAAAGCGTGATCATTTGTATCATGATTGTTCTTACTTCTAGTTTCAGAGTAGGGAGAGTAGCATGTTATACCCTTATTATTTCCTGATCTTCACATGTTTTATTTATGAGTTATCACTTAATGGAATAGTAACAAGATCGTAGCATATATATAATGTTTAACATATACCATGCTTCTATCACTACCGGAATCCGGTTCTTTGCCGAGTGCCATGTGGTTTGCCGAGTGTTTTTTTTTCGGGCACTCGGCAAAGAAGCTCTTTGCCGAGTGCTAAATAAAAAACACTCGGAAAAAAAAACACTCGGCAAAGAAGCTGCTTTGCCGAGTGCAAAAAAAAACACTCGGCAAAGACATTCTTTGCCGAGTGCCAAAAAAACACTCGGCAAAGAAGCTGCTTTGCCGAGTGCCAAAAAAACACTCGGTAAAGAAGGTCTTTGCCGAGTGTTTTTTTTTTGCACTCGGCAAAGCAGTTTTTCAAAACATATTTTGAAGCCCTAAATGAATTCAAATTAAAAAGTTTTTAACTACAAAGTTTCATAACTTTTTAAGATCTATAAAGTTTATTTTGGTCATTTCTTCATTCGACAAAGCGATAGTAACGTTGTTCACAAAATCTACACGTCTCTCATATAGTTTTATAAAACTACAAGAGAGATATATAAGATTTGTGAATAATGTTAGAACCACGATCTCAGATGGAAAAACTTCCTAAATGAAAATTGTAGATCTCAAAAAGTTATGAAACATTGTAGTTGACAACTTTTTAATTTGAAATCATGTTGTCATGCAAAACTGCATCCGAATTTCAAAAATTTAAAATTTGAATTTTTCAAAAGACCTCGGATGGAAAAACAACCAAAATAAACTTTGTAGATCTCAAAAAGTTATGAAACTTTGTAGTTGACAACTTTTAAATTTGAAATCATCTTGTCATGCAAAACTACGTTTGAAATTTAAAATTTTAAAATTCGAATTTTTCAAACGACCTCGGATGGAGAAACTTCCTAAATGAAAATTGTAGATCTCAAAAAGTTATGAAACTTTGTAGTTGACAACTTTTTAATTTGAAATCATCTTGTCATGCAAAACTACATTTGAAATTCAAAATTTTAAAATTTGAATTTTTCAAACGACCTCGGATAGAGAAACTTTCTAAATGAAAATTGTAGATCTCGAAAAGTTATGAAACTTTATAGCTGACAACTTTTTAATTTGAATTTGTTTAGGGTCTCAAACAATCAATTTATACTTGATTTGGTATAATATTTGGGGAACCGAAATGGAATATAGACGCAAATGAAAGAGAGGTGTAGTGGTAGAGGAGCTCGCGTGTGTGTGAGAGGTCGCAGGTTCGGTTCTCGCTGGGCGCAAAGTTTTAAAAATTTCTTTGGTTGGTCACTTGGCAGCCGTTGCCATATGACTGGCCGGTGGGGTCCCTCCTCTAATTAAAAAAACATTTTAAATTTTTTTCCTATTTTTTTCAGAATTTTTCGGTTCGGCCTTTGCCGAGTGTCGGGCACTCGGCAAAGCCTTTGCCGAGTGCCCAATAAAAGACACTCGGCAAAGGCCGCTTTACCGACAGCTTTTTTGCCGTGTGCTCTTTGCCGAGTGTATTTAGGGCTTTGCCGAGTGCCCTGGACACTCGGCAAAGCGGCTGATTCCAATAGTGTATGCAAACTATCACAAATTTCCTATAATTTACCTCATGCATCCAACAAATTATATGCCTATGTTAAATTAAGTCCTCTGAGTACCTTTGTTTTCTCATGGTACTGCGTTAAGCTATTTCTATGTTGCCAAAGATTCGGTGGCCACTCGAGCCACACTCGAGTGAAGTCAAAGGCATAGCCATTGACGAGGTGGGCACGCTCTAAAGCTATGTCTACTATGATAGAACGAGAACTATGCAAGTGAGATTGTAGTTTTCGACTCGTAGAGGAGTAGCATGGGTAGAAGCAGGGATCACAGATACATATATAAGAATTGGAGCACAATTAATCCAAAATAGAGTTCTTAGAGGTGCTTGCTTGTCATGATGACCTTGGGATATGATGGTGTTTCATGTCTCTTCCTACGACAATCGTTCAATATAGATCGGAAGGGAGATATAAGATATCAGATGAGATGCTAGAATATAATGTTGGATAAGGGCCTGTTTGGTTAGAGGTATTAAAGTTTAACAAACATTATTGCACTTTCGTCTTATTTGACAAAAAGTTTCCAATTTTGGACTAATTAGGCTTAATAGATTCATCTCGTAAATTACTCCTAATCTGTGCCGACATGCATGCAATTAGTCTACATTTAGTACTACATGCATTTGCCACAACATTGATGTGATGAGAGTTAAACTGAATGATTCGGAAACCAAACAGGGCCTAAGTATAAGAAATTGTAGGTAGAGATGCAGGATTGGCTTTGGATGGTTTCGTCCATACTGAAGGGATCATTACGCCTAAGCAGAGGGAGAATTAGGCAACTTATAACTAATTGGCCAAATAAAACCTACGTACCAAAACCTATGCAAGATACTCCCTCCGTCCTATAATATCTGTCGCTTTTGGTTTCCGTGCCATAAGTTTGACTCGATTTGTAGAAAATACGTGTAACATTTGTATCTCCAAATAAATTTATTAAAAAATTAGATTCAAAGATCTTTCTAATGATACTAATTATGTACCATAAATATTAATATTTTTAATATATATTTTGTCAAAGTTGTTTCTCGAGAAGCGAAAATGACAGATATTTTTGGGATGGAGGGAGTATCTATCTAGATGTGTTCTACGGTTTTGCTAAGTGTTGCTATCTCTAACGTAAAAGAGTTATACAACCTAGGTTCTAATTCTATCAGCTAAAATAGCAAGATGGACTAGGAAAGGTAAGCACACAACCTAGAAGAAGTGACACCGTTTCCAAAACTTAGAATCCACTCCCTCCATCCCATGATACAAGGATTCCTGGTTCGTCTTAAATCTCAATATATAATTTTTCTTTTTCTATTTATTTCTCCACACATAGAAGAGTTGCATTTCATTTCTTAAAGTAAAACTATATAATAAGTTTGACCAAGTTTATAGATAAGGGTAATATTAACTCTACCATACCAAATTGTATGATATATACTAGTGCCAAGTAATTTACATTGGCGCCCCTAATTATTATGGTGATTTATGTTGTGTTTCAGTGTTTGTTGCATTAATTAATGGGAAATAGTATGCAGCTTTCATTAGTTAATAACCAACATGCATGCTAAGCCACTCGATCAATATAATTCACAGGAGACCACAGGCATGCATGCATGTATGAGCGAGGGAGATGTAGTTAATGTCGATGGCTTCACATTTGGTGATTACCCACCGGGACTTCCAACTAAGTATTTGACACTTCCATCAAGAAGAAAACTCTAAAGTACTCAATCAATACGAATAACAGGAATGGTACTTGCAAAAAAAAACATATAGGACCAGAGAAATGGGAACGAGCCCAGCTATTCGTATATTAAGTTATTATTAGTTATGATAATATGTTTGTAGAACAAACTTTTAACCTTATTAGCACGACATGTTTTTTTATTTGGAATGGATGAAGTGACTAGCAGGAATACTCTACATCTCTTTCTGAAGAATCCAATGCAAGTATGTGACAAATCTTCAAGGATAAGGCAGGTTCCAATCCGCAAGCATCACCGTGTATATATTCGCATTCATCTTTCTATTGCTTCCTCTGTGTTTGTGTGTGATCGTGTGGTACGCCCGGAAAATGCATTGTGTCCTTTTGCCCACATAGTGCAAGTCCCTATACTATATGCTGTCGTTCCTGTTTGTCCCCAATAACCAGTGAGGATAAAGCCACGCACATGTGTGGACCTGGTGCTATGCTATGCTGGATAATGCCTGCTTACGACCACGTAGCAGCCCAGCTGCTTGTGCCTCAAAAGCTGTGAAGCATGGATGTGAGTGCACTGCATTACTGCGTATCTGTCCACCTATCCCTATCCTATCTCTGCGCTGGCTCGAGAGATGTATGGAAAGATTGCACGGATGAATAACCTGCGCTGTCACGAGCAAAAGTCGCCCCTTGTTTAGATCGAACAAAATTTCAACCCGATAAATAGTATCATTTTCGTCTTATTTGACAAATATTGTCCAATCATGGACCAACTAGGCTCAAAAGATTCATCTCGTGATTTCCAACTAAACTGTGTAATTAGTTATTTTTTTACCTACATTTAATACTCCATGCAAGCGGTTAAAAATTGATGTGATGGAGAGAGAGAAAAAACTTGGAACTTTGAGGCAAACTAAACAAGGCGTCGATCTCCTGCAGAAATTGTTTAATAAGGCCTTGATTAGATGGCCAAAAAGTGCTAAATTTTTTTATAGTAACTGTCACATCAAATCTTTGGACATATGCATGGAGCATTAAATGTGGGTTAAAAAATAACTAATTGCACAGTTTGTCTGTAAATGTCAAGACGAATCTTTTGAGCCTAGTTAGTCCATGGTCAGACAAATTTTACCAAATAATAACGAAAAGCGCTACAGGAATTTTTTTCCCAAAAAATCTGGCAACTAAACGGGGCCTAATATTCCTTTTGTCATAACCTACCATTTGGACTTGTGTGCATGGTGTCATTTGGATCCACAAGCTGCCTTTCTCTAGATTTACTATTTTGTGCATGCATGCATGTCAAATAAGTGATCTAGCTTTTCCAAACGAGGTGAGCTTTTACAAGCCACAAGCAAACTTTTAACAATCACTAGCCGATCCACCTACATGGGTCCCATATATATCAAAAGTGTCACCGACAACAATACAATCATAATAAGCATCATCATAAGGATTTCACTACCAGCTAGCAAACACACTTCTTCATCGTCACTTCAAGATAAATTAGTATAAACTAATACTAGATTAATATAATTTTCGCTCGATTTTAACTTATTAGCTTCAAATGGCTCTATATCGGTGAAAACTGATGGAATCAACTGGGTTCATCCACAATATACACGGTGGTAGTTTTGCAATGTAGCCAAATAAAAGACTCAGCATAAAAAACACCTAGCTTATGGATTTTGAGCCCATAAGCCAAGGAGGCATATCTTTTGGCAAGACTAGCAAGGCAGGTTAGCCTCACCACCCACCCTGGCAGAGCCGCCACCCGGCCACTATCACCGCCACCGATAACATAGTCTCAAAGATGTAGTCACGTTACCATTGTGTACCTCCATCACACATAGTAGTGATGAGACCGGCATAATCTAAGATAGGCCATATACACAGATCTTGGGTTTTGTAGAGTAGCAGTGGAAGGGCGAATATCATCTCTAGAGGGTCTAAAACTGTTTACATTGACGAAAATTTTAGTTCAATTGCGTGGTCTAATAAACTAACGGACTTTTTATGTGATTAGCTATATTTTAGACAACACTTTAAATCACTTGTACGTTTGGAGCCTCAAGAGCTAAATTGGTCTAAAGTTTTGTGGCATGACCATAGGTTCTAAACAGGTCTTAAGTCATAGTATTTTTGTTTTGAACTTAGTCATCAATAATATCTGACACTTTAGAGTCAATTGGCAACGTGTTATCGTATATATATATGAAAATAAAAGGTACTCTCGTGATAAATGGACCTGTCTTTTAACCTATACTAAAAGTTTGAGATAATGATGGGCACAGTAAAAAAAGAAGCTAGCCTAAGACAAATCTAGATAAACATACATAGTATACTATTAAATACTAATACTATCTATCAACGTTTTTGTTTTTGTGGAGCGGCGGAAGAAGCACGTACGGTAACTAGCGAGATTTATCTCAAGATATTTTGGTTCCCGCAAGCTGGGGAAACCAGACCAGATAGTGCTTGCTGGTGCGCGCTACACGTGTACTGGCAGCTAGCTTCATTCCGGGCCGCTGCATGCGTGACAGACTCGATTGCGAGCTTGCGATGACCCATCACCATCAGCCTTCAGCCATGAGTGTGGATCCAAGCAAAGCAAATCACAGGTCCAGCCCACACTAGGGCCTCGTTTAGATTAAAAAAAAAGTGAACCTGATGAATAATACCACTTTCGTTTTATTTGACAAATATTATCTAATCGTGGACAACTAGGCTCAAAAGATTCATCTCGTGATTTCCAACTAAACTGTCTAATTAGTTATTTTTTACCTACATTTAATACTCCATACAAGCGGCTAAAAATTGATATGATAGAGAGAGTGAAAAAACTTACCATTTGGATGGTGTCGGACGAGTCAGATCTCTATCTATGAGCCTGACGCGCGCCGCTGCAGCGACCATGACCAAGCAATTATGACACCTTGCACATCGTGAGCTTTTAGGGTGTGAGAGGCCGGCCACATACCAGACGGCTCCGCTTTCGCGTGGCGATCATCGCGGCTCGTCTATCGATCGCTGCCACTGCCAGCGACCGAGGTCCGGCCGGGCATGCGTACGTCACACAGGCTTGCACCACCAACGCTACGTACGCAGGCCGGTCGGCAGAGCGCTTGGCATGTACCGAAACATTTTACTCACGCACACGAGTGTTCCTCCAGCCGTGTTCCGCCCATCCAGTCGTTCCCGGGGCTGTCCAACGATCGGATCGAAGAGGCAGCACGGCGTGGTTTGTCTAAAAAAATAAAAAACACAACAATATTTTTCTTTCCCCACTGCCTCACGCATGAAACTGTAAAACTTTAGGGAACGAATTACCCCGTCAGGGGTCTCGGCTTCGTGTTAAATAGGCCGGGAACAGCCCCTGGCATGGCTTGTACAACAAGAGAAGATTACAACCGAATAACAGAATACAGATCATGATCTACATCCTATACATCTTGTGCTACAATCTAGCAACTAACCTAAGCGTGGTACACGGTAACAACCTTGTACTACACGCATGAATATCACATATTCTAACACCCCCACTCAATCTCAGCCGGCCACGAGGTTGAGATTGCTTATGAACTTGTTAATCTTGGCTGCCACCACTGGTTTAGTAAAACCATCTGCAAGCTGATCATTCGTGTGTATCCACCGAATGTCCAGCAGCTTTTGTGTCACTCTTTCTCTGACAAAATGAAAGTCTATTTCAATGTGCTTAGTCCTTGCATGAAATACAGGATTAGCCGACAGATAAGTGGCACCCAAGTTGTCACACGAAAGACGAGCAGCTCGCGGATGCTGAATTCCCAATTCATCAAGTAACTTTTGCACCCACATAATCTCTGCAGTTGCATTAGCCAAAGACTTGTACTCAGCTTCGGTACTCGACTGAGACACCGTTGCTTGTTTCTTCGCACACCACGAGATCAGATTAGAGCCGAAGAAGACTGCAAATCCTCCTGTTGATCGGCGATCATCTGGACAGCCGGCCCAATCAGCGTCAGAAAAAGCACTCACCATTGTTGACTTGGACTGACCAATCTTGAGACCAAGGCTCAAGGTCCCTTGTAAGTATCTCAGTATTCGTTTGACTGCTCCAAAGTGTGATGTCGTGGGTGCATGAAGGAATTGGCATACCTTGTTTACCGAGAACGATATATCAGGTCTAGTTAAGGTAAGATACTGGAGTGCCCCCACTAAACTCCTGTACCGTGACACATCCTCGGGTCCAAGAAGTTGCCCTTCAGAAGCGCTAAGCTTCTCAACTGATGATAATGGTGTGATCATAGGTTTACACTTGCTCATGCCTGCCCGCTGTATAATCTCAGCAGCATACCTTTCTTGTGAAAGTTTTAGCCCGGATGGGACCTTCTTAACTTCTATACCCAAAAAATAGTGAAGATTGCCCAAATCCTTCAAAGCAAAATCCTTCTCTAGATCTTTGAGTAGAGCTGTAATTGCCTCACTTGATGAACTTGCTACGACAATGTCATCCACATAGACCAATACAAAAATGGTATGTCTACCTTTCTGATAGTAGAATAGAGATGTATCTGACTTAGACGGTACAAACCCAAGGGAAACAAGCTTACTGCAGAGCCGTGCATACCAGGCACGAGGAGCTTGTTTAAGCCCGTAAGGTGCCTTATCAAGTCGACAAACCAAATTCTGACCTTCCTTGCTCACATATCCAGGAGGTTGACGCATGTACACCTCTTCTTCCAAAATGCCGTGTAAGAAGGCATTTTGTACATCAAGCTGACGAAGAAACCATCCTTGAGACACTGCAATGGACAGAATCAAACGAATCGTTGCTGCTTTAACCACAGGACTGAAGGTATCTTCGTAATCCAAACCATATCGTTGTTTGTAACCTTTGGCAACCAAGCGAGCTTTGTATCTGTCAATGCTCCCATCTGCCTTTCTTTTAATCTTATAAACCCATTTGCAATCTATGATGTTTTTGCCACGCGGTGGAGTCACAAGATGCCAAGTTTTATTATGCATAAGTGCTTTGTACTCGGCATCCATTGCAGCAACCCATTTGGGATCTTGAAAAGCTTCAGCTACAGTAATTGGACCCTCTGTCGTGACAGCACTCATGCCCCATCAGACAGTACCGTCAGTGTACCGTTTAGGTTGATGAATGCCACGCTGCAGTCGAGTAACAGGTCGAGTCGAAGGTTCGGGCGCAAGTTGAGGCACAGCAAGCTCACCCGCAGAGGATCCGAAGGGCGTGATCTCGGTGATGGACGGCGATACGGAGCTGATGCTGGTCCCCTCGGCGATCGGATCCGTCTGCGCAACCACACGCACAGACGAAGGCGGAGATGGTGGAATCGGCGCAGAGGATCCGGGCGTCTGATCCACCGAGCCAGACGACGCGCCGGACGCACGCGCGCCCGCCGATCCCGAGGGGGATTCGATGCCGGTGACAGGGACAGACGGCAGAGGATCAACTTCGACACTAATGCATGACCTGCTCTCGGAATCGCGACACATGAAATGACGCATAGACTGCTCGGAGAAGTCGCCGTTAACACCCAAATCTGCATCGTTTTGTTCCGAATTTTTTCCTGCATCACAACCAGAATCACGTGCACTTGGCACACCATTAGAAGGGGCAGAAACGGAATCAGTCGTGTCACGTAAATTTGCATTCCCGAAGCTAGTGGATGGATTAAGTAAAACATCAGGGAGAATAGAAAGCTCAGCACGCAGCCGGGCGCCAGCGTTAGGGTGAAGCTGGGCAAAAGGAAATACGTGTTCATCAAAAGTGACATCGCGAGAGATGTAGACACGACCTTCAGAGGGGTCAAGGCACTTGAACCCTTTATGGGAGTTGCTATACCCTAGAAAACACACCGCCGGGACCTAAATTGGAGTTTGCGAGTGTTGTAGGGGCGAAGATTGGGCCAGCAAGCGCAGCCAAAAGTGTGTAGAAAGGTGTAATCGGTTTTCTTGCCAGTGAGACGTTCTAAAGGATTTTCACCGTGAATAACTCTGGAGGGAAGGCGATTTATGAGGAAGACGGCTGTGAGGAAAGCTTCGTCCCAAAACTTCAGTGGCATAGAAGCATGGGCGAGGAGAGACAAACCGACTTCGACAATATGGCGATGTTTGCGTTCGGCACTACCATTTTGTTGATGGGTGTGTGGATAGGAAACTTGATGAGTAATGTCGATGCGTTTTAAAAAAGAATTTAAAGATTGATACTCACCCCCCCAATCAGTTTGCATGGATTTGATTTTGTGATCAAATTGGCGTTCAACTAACTGTTGAAAATCACGAAAGCAAGAAAAAACTTCAGACTTATGACGAAGAAGATAGACCCAAGTAAATTTGCTGTAATCGTCAATGAAACTGACATAGTATTTATTCCTGCCAACAGATGTAGGAGCAGGACCCCAAACGTCTGAAAAATAAGATCCAATGGGCTAGCCGACACGCTAGTGGATCGAGGATAGGGTAACTGATGAATTTTCCCTAACTGGCATGCATCACAAACAACATGTTTATTTGACTCGCTAACAAAAGAAAGTTCATGATGGCGTAAGATCTGCTGGACGACCAGCAATGAGGCATGGCCTAGTCTAGCGTGCCATAGTGCTTCGGTTGGCTTGACAGCGCCGAAGGCTTGCTTATTGGACGATGACTTCTTATGTGATGACGAGAAGGAAGGAAGGGGGTAAAGACCTCCTTCAGATCTGCCCCGGAGCAACGTCCTCTTGGTGCCCTGATCCTTGATGAAAAAATGGGTAGGATGAAACTCAAGGTAAGCATTATTGTCATGTGTTAATCGATTGACAGATACAAGACTTTTGTGGGCTTTGGGCACATGAAGTATATTGTTGAGATGAATCTGGCTAGATTGGTAACGCAAAATACTGTGACCGACATGATCAATTTCCATACCTGCCCCGTTGGCGGCGTGGACGTTGTCGTTGCCGGTGTACTTGTCACGGACCGTCAGCTTGTCGAGCTCACCGGTGATGTGGTCTGTCGCCCCGGTATCCATGTACCAGTTCGTGTCGACGCCATAGGAGTTGGTGGTGGCCGTGGATGCAGACTTCTAGGGCGGCCCGTTGTAGTTCTGGTCGAAGCGTTTGAAGCAGTGAAGGGCCGGATGGCCCTCCTTTCCGCAGAGCTGACAAAACACGCCCTGTTGGAACGTGCTGCGATTGCCACCGCTATTTTCGCCACCGCGGGTGAAACCGCCGCGGTTGCCACGTCCTCCTCCGTTGCGGCCACCGCTGCGTCCTCCCCCTCCACGAGAGGAGTTGCCACCAGAGCGACTTCCCTTGGCCGCCATGTTGGCCGAGGACTGAGAACCCTTGGTGCGTAGATCCAGACGCTGCTCGTGACTCACAAGCTGTGCGAACAGCTCACGAATAGCTATGGGTTCGGTGCGATTTGCAACCGCCGTCGAGACTGGATCATAGTCCTGATCCAGTCCATTGAGGAGGTACGAGATCACCTCCTCGTCGTCAAGCTTCTTCCCCGCTGCAGCCATCTCATCTGCCAAGGATTTAACTTTGACATAGTATTCACTGATCGTAGAGGTACCTTTTGTGACATTGGCCAAAGCCATGCGGGTGGTGATGATCTTGGCGTGCGACTGTGAGGCGTACATGCCTTCGATGGCCGCCTAGGCGCCCTTCGCGGTGACCTCGGTGTTGATGTGCCCGAGGACCTCCTTGGAGAGGTTGGTGAGGATGTAGCTGAGGACCATCTGGTCCTTGGCCGCCCATGTGCCATACTCGGGGTTCGGCTTGGGCAGGTCGGCATCCTTTCCTGCCTCGACAGGCAGAAACTTGGCTGGTGGCTCGGCGTTGATCTCCAGCCAGTCAGCGAGCTGAGCTCCCCTCAGTGCTGACAACATTTGCGCCTTCCATGATTGATGGTTGGCGCGGTGGAGCTTCTCCGTCACCGGAGGGAGGAAAGCGGCGAGGGAGAGCGATGCAGAAAGTCCGGAGGAGGAGGTAGCGAAAGCCATGGAAATGTTCCTTGCGGAAAAAGGCTCCGATACCATGTAAAACTTTAGGGAACGAGTTACCCCATCAGGGGTCTCGGCTTCGTGTTAAATAGGCCGGGAACAGCCCCTGGCATGGCTTGTACAACAAGAGAAGATTACAACCGAATAACAGAATACAGATTATGATCTACATCCTATACATCTTGTGCTACAATCTAGCAACTAACCTAAGCGTGGTACACGGTAACAACCTTGTACTACACGCATGAATATCACATATTCTAACAGAGACCGCAGCGCATCCACCGTGCCACCTGCCTTCTCCAACGCGGCGGCCTTCTCCAGCCACGGCCTTCCTGTTTAGACACCGCACACCCACTCCGCCTCGCTACTGCCGCTCGCTCCTGCCCGTCGCCCCCCCCCCCCCCCCGCCTGGCCAAGCTAAACCCGGTGTTGCTAGCGATGGTGGTGGTGCTCGTGCGATGCTGGCTCTGACCCTGACAGCTAGAATTGCTCGGCCCTAGGCTCTCCCATGTTGCAAGCGCATGTGTTCAAGTATTTCAGATGTTTTGTTGGTATGTTTCAAGTTTTTCATGTGGATGTCGCAAAAGTAGATTGAAATGTTGCAATGATTGTACACATATGTTGCAAGTGTCTATTCCCAAAGTTTCATCCGTTTTTCCAGACGTATGTTGCAAGTGTGTTTATATGGATGTTGCATATGTTTCACACATATGTTGCAAGTGTTTTATTTGGATGTTGCATATGTCTGCAATTGTTTTTTAAGTGTTTTTCATGTGTTTTTGCATGTGTTTCAAGCTCATGTTTCGAATGTTTTAGCTATTTCGTATGTATGTTGTAATTGTTTCATTTGAGTGTTTCAAAAGTAGATCGGGGTATCACTACTACACAAAATATTTTGCGAGGCGTTTTGAAATTGGCCTCGGAGGAGAGTAGGATTTTGAACTGCCTCGGTTAATGCCTTGGATTAATCGAGGCGGTCGTTTTTTATTAACCGAGGCAGTTACAATCAACCGCCTCGAAAAATCGATTTACGGAGACGGTTATAAAAAAATCTATTAACCGAGGCGGGCATTATAAGAGGCCCGCATGTTAATAGAGGCCGAGCCCACTAGCAATGAGAAAAGCCCAAACCAGCCCAATATGACACCCTGAGTATATATATGGTGACCTAGGGTTTCACTCAGTCCCTCACTCTCTCGATCCCGTCTTTCCCGTCCTCCAGACGGTGCCCCTCTCCCTGAGTCGCAACCCTCTTCCCCACCGCTCTCTCCCATGCGCCCCTCTCCCCCACGCGCCCCTCTTCCTCACCGCTCTCCCCTACCGCTGCCCTTCCCCCCACGGTGCCTCTCTCCCCCACCGCTCCCCCATGGCGCCCCTCTCCCTAAGCGCGAGCAGCGGCGGCACCTGGCTGCGGCTCCCCCACGGCGCCCCTCTCCCTGAGCGCGAGCAGCGACGGCGCCCGGCTGCGGCTACCCCCACGACGTTCCTCTCCCCCATAGTAGCGGATCTGGCCGAGGAGCACCTCCAGCTGTGCGAATCTGGTCGACGAGCTCCTCCGGCGGCGGCTACCCCATGATGCCCCTCTCTCCCACGGCTACCCCACAGCGGCAGCTTCCCCACGGCGCCCCTCTCCCCATAGCGGCGGATCTGGCCGAGGAGCACCTCCAGCGGCGCGGATCTGCACGAGGAGCTCCTCTGGCGGCAGATCTGGTCGAGGCGCTCTCTCTCCCTCTCCTTCGCGGTGGTAGCACGGCGGTCTCAGCGAGGAGCAGCATTCCCAGGGAGGAGGTGCTCAGATCTGACGTGCTTCCCGGCAGCGGATCTAGGGCGGGCTCATCCTCCGGTGGCGGATCCAGGGTGGGCGCAGTCTCCGGTGGCATATCCAACGACGACGACGGCCGGTGGCGACACGTGGATGGGTTCGGCGGGCCCATGGATGGGCTCGATGAGCCTATCCACGGGTTTCTTGTTTTTTTGTTTTTTATTTGATTAACCGAGGCGAGCATCTGAACTGCCTTGGTAAAGGTTTGATTTACCGTGATATTTAGCCTGAGGCGGTTGTGATGGCCGCCTCGGTAAATTCATTTTTCCCACCTTAGATAAAGTTTTTAGTAGTAATGTATTGTGCATGTTGCAATGTGGGGGCCACTTGCCGGCTTGCCGCAGCTGCCTACTACAGCCGCTGGGACCCGTGCATGGAGGGGAGCGGCGTAGCAGCCGTGGAGGTGTGCGGGAAGCAGGAAGCGTAGGGGAGTGGCATGGGCGTCCGGACGCGAGGGGTGGGGTCCGTTCGGACGTCCTGACGCTAGTGCTGCTGATTTATTTATTTGATTATTTCCACGTATCTTGAAATAGTCGGGAGTTTTGAGTGCATTTTGCCTGTTACATATATTTGGCTCCCAATAACGCCACCACCGTACGTGCACATCTGGCTGGCTGGCTGCCTGCATGCCCTCTCCGATCCTCTTGAGCATCCGCTCCTAGCTGTGTACTGCCTTCATCCCAGAAAGAAAGGCGTTATGGGATGCTTGGAGGTTAAGTTTTCTTAACTTTGAGTAGGTTTATAGAAAATGCGTGCAACATTTATATTTCCAAATAAGTTTATTATGAAATTATATTCAATGATCAATCTAATGATACTAATTATGTATTATAAATATTAATATTCTTTTATATATAATTGGTCAAAGTAAAAATGTTGACTTCTCAGGAAGCGAGAACGTCTTCTATTTTGGGAGGGAGTAATGTGTTATTGGTGGAGCCTAGGCTCTTTTTGAATCTGCTAGAATTCTTACTTCTTAGCACTTAAGCTAGTGCACATCTTTTAGTATTAGCATATTTAGATTCACTCCTAATTTATAGTTGCTAACTATTAGCAATGCAAGCTAGATTACGCAAATGTCGACTAATGCATCTCCACATATAGGACAGTGACAAATTTTTGTAGTAGAGAACGAAGGATACCAAAAGTTGGAAATGATAGGAGAGAGAACATGAGTGGATAAGAATTGAGAAGGGATGTGGTTCGATCCCATCTTCCTGATACAAAAGAATACTACACCGTCCGAAAAGGAATGCAACTCTAGTATAGTTCTACGTTAACTTATCTCAAATTTGATCTGTTTTATAAATACATGTACTCATGGGTATCACTAAATTAATCATAAAATATTACGGTACTCGCAGCTGCAGAAATAAGCAGCTGCTGCAGATTGCTGTTGCATACTTCTTTCTACAACCGAACATGTCTTTTAATTTATTTTTATAGTATACTTATTTAGAGTCAAAAATGATTTGACTAAAGATAAAAGTAGAGTTGCATTCTTTGTGACTAAAGAGCATGCTCTGATGTGTTTGGTCCACACATCTTTAGACACAAAGTGTTCAAGACGTACTATATTATTGGTATAACTAGATATGTAAAAGGAGATGTGGAAACGATGACGTTGCATTGGAGCGCCCACATATGCATAAGGCATGTTTGTTCCATCTCTTTTGATTGTAAGTTTTCCCCTACAGGAAGCTGCTGTAAACAAATTGGTTCACTTCTCATTCTCAGAATCCCAAACTAGCATGTGACCCTAATAGAATCTTCAGTGTGCCTTAGGCCTTGTTTAGTTACCAAATTTTACCCCAAATTTCACTATGCAAAAAGAAGATTCCCCATCACATCAAAATGCCGGCAAATGCATAGAGTACTAAATGTAGATGAAATCAAAAACTAATTGCACAGTTTTGTTGTACTTTACGAGACGAACATTTTGAGTCTAATTAATCATTTTTTGGACAATTTTTTGCACTAAAAAACAAAAGCTGCTACAGTGTTCCGACAGGAACACTGTAGCAGCAGACGCCGAATCGGGCGTCCAAACTCGGCATCTAAACACGGCCTTAGCGAATCAGCTCCTGCAAAGATACCATGCAAGGCTAGTTTTCGCAAGCTATACAAGCAGGTTGCATGTTCAGGTGGAGGAGAGAGGAGAAGCGGGTTGTAAGCTTACAACTTGTTTAGACATAAAAATCAAAAAAGTTTGTGAGATAGACAAGTAGATATTAATAATGAAGAGCTAATTACTATATGAGTGGACTTAAGTAGGCTGCAAAAATCCTTATAGACCGCAACCGGCTGTATTATTAGTGTTGCTTCTTATGCAAGCATCCCTGCTTTGCCAATCACACGAACTGCTATCAGAGAACTTTTCCCATCAGTAATAAATTGCTACCGTATGGCATATATTATGTAGATAATGCCAAGCCCTTCCACGTCCCAGCTTTGCAAGTTTGGTCCCAGTACACACACATGCATGCGTCTGCTTTACTCCATCCGTTTCAAAATAACTGTTATTCTTGCTTTCCAAAAAATACTTTAACCAATTTTATATAAAAAGATATTTAATATTTATAATACATAATTAATATTATTAGATAGATCTTTAAATCTATTTTTATAATAAATTTATTTGGAGATATAAATGTTGTACATATTTTTTATAAATTTAATCAAATTTACGGTAAAAAATAAAAAACAACAATTAATTTGGGATGAAGGAATATATAAATAACATAAATAAATATAAATTGCTCTGTCGTAGCTAGTAGTAGCTCTCTATATATAGGGCATCTAGCTGGTCCGGCCTCGTTGTCCGTACGTGCCGCCATTAGGCCCGGTTTGGTTTCCACGTGTTAAAGTTTAACTCCTATCACATCAATATTACGGTAAATGTATGAAGTACTAAATGTAGACTAATTACATGTATGTCGGCACAGATTAGGAGTAATTTACGAGACGAATCTATTAAGCCTAATTAGTCCAAAATTGAAAACTTTTTATCAAATAAGACGAAAGTGCTACAGTATTTGTTAAACTTTAACACCTCTAACCAATGGCCTTAGTTGAGCTAGCTACCTCTCGGCCACTCCCTTTTCCATAGTACGTAGAGTATTCTCCAACAATCTTCTGGCTGTCTATCGTCTACCTTCATCTGTTCCCATTTGTACACTGTACACATACACACATGCATGTATGGATACTCTCAACTCAGGTCTTGCTCTTGCATATGCATGCCTACTGCACCTGCCTCTGCGTGCATATAGGCTCTTCTTCCTAGCCGTCACTTTTGCCTCTTTTTATACCACTTCTTATCCCTGCCGGTGCTGTGGCACACACAGATCTAGAGACATAGATAGAGATTGAGAGGGCTGGGGAGAGATCGATGGAGATGAGCGCGAAGAAGAGCAGAAGCAGCATGAGTAACAACAGCGGCAGCACGACGACGACGGCAGTGGAGAGGAAGGAGGTCGAGAGGAGGAGGAGGCAGCAGATGAAGAGCCTCTGCGTCAAGCTCGCCTCCCTCATCCCCAAAGAACACTACTCCTCCAAGGTGATGTGTATTCAAATTACTGCATGTTTGATATCATGGGTTAATTGTTAACCAGCTAAAAATTGTTAGTCAATCTCGGTTAATTTAGATTAATTTTTAGCACTAATTGATCTATACATGTCTTTAATGTGCCTTAATCGTCAGTCTGAAGAAGATTTTCCTATTCCGCGTAATTGGTCGAAGCTAATAAATCGCTAGTAATTACTGGAATTTCTATTTGTTTAGCTTGTTGAGCCACCTGCAAGGTAGTAAGTCATCAGTCCCTCGTCTCGCCACATGAAATATTATTAATGAAGCTATATTTATTGGCTTATACGAGAACACAGATTAGTAATTTTCGTGGAGAATGTTGCTTTATCAGCAGTAGTTCCCTTATTAAGAAAAAATCAACAATATTTAATTCTTTAAAGTGACGTGTGCGTGTGTGTTGCGAACACTACAGGAAACTGGCTCTTTGCCGACTGCAATTTTCTTTGCCAACTGTTTTTTCTCGACACTCGGCAAAGAGGTCCCTTTGCCAACTGGAATTTCCTGCAGTCGGCAAAGCAAGAATTGCAGTCGGCAAAGGCAGGCCATGGTTGACGCCATCCACATCGTCATTTTTGCCGACTGCCACTCCGTCAGCAGTCGGCAAAGGCGCAGGCTTTGCCAACTGCCATCCTCCCTGGCAGTCGGCAAAGAATTTTTATTTTTTTTTGATTTTCGATCCCAGTTTTTTGTGTTGCCTTGATACATTAAGTACATGATATATTCCAAGTTTGGGATCATTTTGATTTATTTTGCTATATTCCATTGATTTTTTCTGTTTCTTTGATTTTTTCCGGCAGCTCCAGATTTGAACTGCAGGTACATGAAATAATGGAATCCGGCGATTCAGAAAATGATATTCATGATGTTTGGAGCATGTTGAGGCCGTGTGCGGGGCCTCGCGTGAAATTTCGACCGTGTTGGTGTCGGAACACGCCGAGCCACGCGCGTGAAAAGTGTTTTTAAATTATTTGTAAATTATATAAAATGCAAACGAAGTCTGAAAATCATGAAACTTGTCGAGATGTCGTGATATCATATGTGGAGGCTGTGACAAAAATTTGAGAAGGTTTCATACACGTTGTCACGTACGATGCTTACAAACGAGGACATCTCCATATGCGATATCTTATAACACATGTGGAGATGTCCTGGTTTGTAAGCATCGTATATGACAACATGCACGAAACCTTCTTTAATTTTTATCATAACCTGCACATACGATATCACGATATCTGGACAAGTTTTATGATTTTCGGACTTCGTTTGCATTTTATAGAATTTTAAAACAATTCGCCAACAAGTTCGTAGTCATGTTTCGTGAACAAGATGTTCGAAATTTCGGGTCCGTTCCTGGATATGGCCTCACAATACACTCAATAACATGAATATTATTTTTTAAATCACTAAAATCTATTATTCTAGGCACCTACAGTTCAAATTTTTATTTTCTAAAAAAATTCAAGTAAATGAAATAAATTAACTAAATATAGCAAAAAAACCAAAAAATACACCAAATTTTAACATGTAGTTGCAGGCACCGTGGGAGGTTTACAGAAAAATTTTGGGTGTAAAAAGAAAAATAAAATAAAATTGTTGGTACCAAAAGTACGGGGGTACCCACACCCATCGCTAGTAAAAAACTAAAACGACTAGCACCGCAATAAAAGACAGCCCGCCTCGACCGCGCATCCTGTCCGCCTCGTACGAGGCCCGCTCGACGGGGCGCCTCGACCGCGCTCCGGCTCCGACTCGTACGAGGCCCGCTCGACGGGGCGCCTCGACCGCGCCCCATCCCGTACGACAAGCTACCTCGACGGCGCTCCGACCCGCGCGAAGCTCGTCCGCCCACTGAGAAAAACTCCGACTCGCGTGAGCCTGGGTCGAGCGCCTCGACTCCTTCTCTTTACCTACCCCAGGCCAAAAGCCATAGCATTTAATGCGGTTACCTACTATCACCTACCGGCATGGCTGCGACCAGGATCGACGTGGGAACAATGCCCGTGTCAGGTCTCACTATTTTACCATCCATCCCATGATGGCAGGTGAAACCCGTCACTATACTCACCTTACCGCACACTGTTTACCATCGGTCACCCTCGAGGGAGGATAAGACAAGGCTCGTTCCCCGCAATCTCGGGGATTCGGCCTTATCCATCCGGTCTCGACCCGGCCTCGACCCAACCTCGACGCTCGGCACAGTTCAACGGCAAGGGAAGGACGGTATGGCACGGCGTTACGGGTCATTTCGTCGTCTCGTCTCACGACGCCATGGTGTCCAGGGATGGCCGGCCATTCCCAGGGCACGTCGCTACAGTCAACTCGACAGGAATCGACCAAACATCACCCCCCGTCGTCTTGGCCTCCTCTCGCCCTATAAAAGGGCAGGCCAGGGTTCTACGAAGAAAAAAAGAAAAAACAAAGCACCCGACCACACAACAACAGACAACGAAGAAAAAACAAGAGATCGATACTTCAAGCAACCATCCTTGTCCTTTTTTCCTCTCTTTGAGACTTGGGCTCGGTGCCCTCTCTCGCCTGCTTTTAACCCCTACACGAGCACTTCGGTGCAAGGAAATACAAACTTCTTCCCCCCACTGGACGTAGGGTCTTCTTTTGCCCGAACCAGGATAAACCCCCGTGTATTCTTCTTGCATCACCATCCAGGAAAGAGACACGCAGCATTTACTCGTTGGTTTAGGACCCCCTCGGGTCCGAACACCGACAGTTGGCGCGCCAGGTAGGGGACCGTTGCATGCCAAACGTCGCTTTCTCGCCTTTTTTCCTGGATGGCTGACCCCGAACGCCCTATTCCGTTGGCCACGGTGATCTGGTTCGGGAGTTTGGAGTTCATGTCGCTTGGCCATGGCTACGATATGGTCCTACTTCCCTCCAGGCACCCATCCGACGAGAACTACGAGCTCTCCCAGCCCGGGGGAGCAATCCGCCGGCACCGTCGCTCTAGGCGGGCGCGGGCCGCCCGACGACGATGAGCCCGGCACAACCACCGTCTTCACCTCGCGGAGGGCGACGGGGTCCCCCGGTCCGGCACCCCCCAGCCAGGCGCCAGCCTAGACCTTCTTGTGGAAGGTTTGGGAAGGATGAGCTTGACTGAGGGTAACATGCCAACGGGGAATCCCGCCGCTCCCCCGTCCGGTGAGACGCCACTGTCCGGAGCATCCATTTCGGCACGGACAGCAACATCTCCATCACCACTCCCGTTTGGGCTAGACTCGGCTGCCCGGGTGTACGCATCTTTCGTGAGCACTCGCATGAGTGCTTATGAGGAACTCCCCGAGCACCATCTACACTCCACTCCGGACCTCGTTGTATCCACATCGGCCTCTGATTATCTGGACTCTACGAAGACACCGGACACAGAGCCCCATGTGACTGCTTCTCAACGTCGCAACCCTAATGACGATTTGCAACGGCCACACATTCCCCCGTCATACTACTACTTTGGCGCTCCTGACTCCGACTCGGCTGACGACACCTATGATTCGACCCGCGAATGCTTCAACATCGACGTTGAAAGCACTTCAAAATCAGAGGACGAAGAGCCAGTCGAAGGAAGGCACACGCCACCCCATGTCGAGCTTCCTACTGAGCGAGACGATCCTCAGTTCCTTGCGGATTAAGGAGCGCAGCTCGAGCAGATTCGCGAGTTGCAGGACAGGCTTGATGAGGAATGGGAAAACCTAGGTCTACTCCAACAAACCCTCGAGCGCGAGCGTGCGGAACGCGCACTTGGCGGGAGAGCTCGCGAAAGAGCTCGTGACGTCAACCGTTGCATCGACGAGGACCGGATGGTCGACCCCCCGGTTTTCGCTCGAGCCAGCCAGAACGTCGTCGCCGCCACCGTGCTTCTCCGCAACATGCCCGAGCTGTCAAACCCCGACGCCCGTCGGGCTCGGGATGAAATCCGAGAACTCCTCGAGACCGCTGCCATGCAGCAGGCCGAGAGCTCCGCCTCGAGGCAACGCGAGGCAGCCTCAGAGCGGATCATCGAGCCCTCCCGATAGGAGAGAGAGGCCTCGGTTCACCCCGAGCCTGCCCGGCGAAACCGGGTAGCTCCGGCCCCTGAGCTCACCAGCAACGACCACGAGCCTCGAGACACCCGTGGCAACATCGTCGAGCGCCGCACGTGCAAGCACGGTGACGGCGTGGCTCGAGGCTACCATGTCCACAAGGGCGGACGCTACGACAGTTCGGAAGATCGAAGCCCTTCACCTGAGCCTCCGGGTCCTCGGGTCTTCAGTAAGGCTATCCGTGAGACGGTGCTCCCGGCTCGGTTTCGCTCCCCCACGACTCTCACCAAGTACAACAGTGAAACCAAACCCAAACTTTGGCTCACCGATTTCCGCTTGGCGTGTCAGCTGGGCGGGGCCACCGACGACCGGGTCATCATTCGACAACTCCCCCTGTTCCTCTCCGACACTGCCCGAGCCTGGCTCGAGGATCTCCCACCTCGACAGATCCAGGTGAATCCCTCCGGGATTACATCCGGCGCTTCTCCCGGCAGCGTACCGAACTCCCCAACGTCACTGACTCCGACGTAATTATGGCCTTCCTCTCCGGCACCACCTATAAAGAGTTGGTCCGAGAATTGGGCCGTAACACTCCGCTCACTGCCAACGGGTTAATGGACATTGTCACCAACTTCGCTGCTGGCGAGGAGGCGGTTGGTGCAATCTTTGGTGGCGACCCAGAGAGGGGGGAGCAGAAGGTCGACGATCCCGCGAGCTCCACCTGGGGCTCCAAGAGGAACAACCGCAAGAAGAAGAAAGGCCAGCAGGGCAAGCTCAAGGCCCCGGCCGACGAGCTCGTCGCTGCTACCGAGCACAAAAAGCCTCGAGGCCTCCCCGGCGGGGGCGTCTTCGACAAAATGCTCAAAGAACCGTGTCCCTACCACAAGGGACTTACTAACCATAACCTCGAGGACTGTCATATGCTTCGCAGGTACTTTGGGGGTGCCGACGTCAAGAAGGACGACAAGAAGGAGGACCCTAAAGGCGACGACAAGGACGGGGAATTCCCCGAGATCCACGACTGCTTCATGATCTACGGAGGACCCTCGACCCGCCTCTCGGTGCGCCAGCGCAAGCGAGAACGATGCGAGGTTTTCTCCGTACAAACGGCAGTCCCCCGCTTCCTTGATTGGTCCGCGGTGGCCATCACTTTCGATCGTGACGACCACCCAGACCACGTCCCCATCCCGGGAGTCTATCCGCTCGTTGTTGACCCCGTCATCGCCAACACACGCCTCACTAAGGTGCTCATGGATGGCGGAAGCAGCCTCAACATCATCTACTCCCAGACCCTCGACCTTCTGGGGGTTGGGAGAGCGCGCCTCCAACCTAGCATCGGGGGCTTCCACGGAGTCGTGCCAGGGAAACAGGCGAAACCCCTCGGACGGGTCGATCTGCCCGTTTGTTTTGGCACACCGGCCAACTTCCGAAAGGAGACTCTCACTTTTGAAGTGGTTAGATTCCGTGGAACGTACCACGCTATCCTGGGACACCCATGCTACGCTCGGTTCATGGCGATCCCGAACTACACCTACCTCAAGCTCAAAATGCCGGGTCCCAACGGTGTCATCACTATAGGGCCCTCGTATGAACATGCCTACGAGTGCGACGTCGAGTGCGTCGAACACGGCGAGGCTGTTTTGGAGTCGGCGATCTTGGCTGCAGACCTCGACGGTCTTGCCAATGTGATTCCCGACCCAAAACACCATGCCGGCCGCTTCGAGCCCGCCAAAGATGTCAAACTCGTACCCCTCGACCCCGCTGATCCCAAGGGAAAGGCACTGAGCATCAGTGCCACCCTCGATCCTAAATAGGAAGCAGTGCTCGTCGACTTTCTCCGCGCAAACGTCGACATCTTTGCGTGGAGTGTAAGGTCCAAATAGGCTAGAGGGGGGGTGAATAGCCTAATTAAAACTTCTACAAGAATTACTTAACCACGAGTTAGTACGAAAGGTGGCGAGGCAAAAGCACTAGCTCTAACTAATTAAGCAAGCCACCTACACAAGTCTAGTACAAGGCTATTCACTAAACACAACAACAACTATAAGCTAGAAACGAGAAGTAATACGAGAGAAGAGCTTCGAGTGATTATACCGCCGTGAAGAGAAGAGAAATACCAATCAATCAATCATATAAGAGAAATCCTCGGGAAGAGAATGACACAAGAATTTATCCCGAGGTTCACTTGCTTCCTAGCAAGCTACTCCCCGTTGTGGCGATACACCCACTTGTCGGTTCGCGAGCTAATCGACTATCAAGAGTCGAGCCCTCGGTGGGCGCCGCACAACCGCACACAAGATGGGGATCCTCCAAGCCATGAGCTCCACTAGAGTATCCAATTTGCGAACTCCCGCGGGGAAGGATCAAGAACCCCTTACAACACTTGGTGAAGGCTCCAACAATCTCCAATTGCGAGCTCAATCACCTCCGCTGCTCCAAGCCGTCTACCGTGTCGGGAAACACGAAAGAGTAACAAGAAATCCACAGGAACTCGAAGATCAAGTGCCTCTAGAATGCAACTCTCAAGCAATGCACTTGAATCTCACTCAATCTCACTCAAGATGTGCAACTATGCAAAGAGATGAGTGGAGGGGTTGTTCTCTAGCTCAAAGTATGTCTCTATATCTCAAAATGTGCAAGAGTTATCCTTAAACCCCGACCAACGTCTATTTATAACGAAGGGGTACGCAGCTAGCCGTTACAGACGATGCAGCGAAAAACGTGCTGACCGGACGCTCCGGTTAGGGTGACCGGACGCGTCCGGTCACTACACGACAGCAAGAAACAGTGCGTGTCAGAACTAGCCGTTGCCGTGACCGGACGCGCTGAACCGATTGACCGGACGTGATAGTGCCCGCGTCTGGTCGCATTCCAGTATGCTCCCGTTGAGACCGGACGCGTCCGATCGCACATGACCGGACACGCCGCGCGTCCGATTGTTACTCCGCTTCGCTCTACCCTTCTGGACGCCTGACCGGACGCTCCGGTTACGTGAGGGACCGGACGCGCCGGTCGCGCGCTCTGATTCGCTCAGGAGAACTGACCGGACGCGCTGTTGAACTGACCGGACGCCACAGTGCCAGCGTCCGATTAGAGTCCAGTAAGCTCCCTAGATGACCGGACGCGTCTGGTCATCAGTGATCGGGCGCGCTGCGCGTCCGATCATCAAACTGAAAACCACGCAGACGCTGAACACTGACCGGACGCGTCCGGTCATACAGAGACCGCGTCCGGTCCAGCGTCCGGTCATCTCTGTGACCTCCGTTCGCCTCTGTTTCTTTTCCGACTTCCGGCGCAATAGAAAATAGGCATTTCACTTCTCCAAAAAGCGCCGAATCCCGCCTCGCAAGCTCGGCGGGAGGGAGAGAGGAACCCAAACCCCTCTCTACTGCTCAAACTCCACCGCCTTCTCAAACGTGCTAACACCACCAAGTGTACACCACCATGTGCATGTGTGTTAGCATTTCACAATCATTTTCCAAGGCGTTAGGTTAGCTTTTTACTAGATCCTAATGCATATGCTCAAGACATTGATCTAGTGGCACTTGATTTCCGAGCTAACCGTGATTGCCCCTCTTGATAGTCGGCCATGTATCCTAAATCCGGTCAATCACTTCTCTACTCATCTTAGACCGGCAAAAGGAAAACCCTATAGTTATACCTTTGCCTTGCGCTCTTAGATCCTTCTCTTTCACTTGATCATCATGTGCATCTCCACCATGATCATCATTTTATGTCCATGCACCATCTCTTTGTGATCTTGTGGCCACCACACCTTGCCACATACACCTTCATCACATGTGTTGCTTATGCCTAACTCAAAACACTTAACACATGGCATTAGCAACTTGGTGTCATTAATTACCAAAACCAAACTTGGGCTTTCAATGGAGTCCCCCAGATATGCCAGGCATACCCAGGGAAGTCGCTGAGCACGCCTTGGAGATCCGGGCCGGAACCAAACCGGTGAAGCAACGCCTGCGTCGCTTCGATGAGGAGAAGCACAGGGTCATCGGTGAGGAAATACACAAACTGTTGGAGGCCGGATTCATCAAGGAGGTTCATCATCCCGAGTGGCTAGCTAATCCCGTATTAGTTAGGAAAAAGAGTGGGAAATGGAGGATGTGTGTAGACTACACCGGTTTAAATAAAGCATGTCCAAAAGTTCCCTTTCCTTTGCCACGCATTGACCAAATCATTGATTCCACTGCGGGATGTGAAACTCTCTCATTCTTAGATGCATACTCCGGCTACCACCAAATCAAAATGAAGGAGTCCGACCAGCTTGCAACTTCATTCATCACCCCGTTTGGCATGTATTGCTACGTTACGATGCCCTTCGGCCTCCGGAACACGAGGGCAACGTACCAGCGATGCATGCAGCATGTTTTTGGAAAACACATCGGGTCGATCGTTGAGGCTTATGTCGACGACATCGTTGTCAAAACCAAACATGCCGATGACCTGGTCAGCGACCTCGACGTCGCGTTCAAATGCCTTCGGGCAAAAAACATCAGGCTCAACCTAGAGAAATGCGTCTTTGGCGTCCCACGAGGTATGCTCTTAGGGTTCATCGTATCCAAACGCGGCATCGAGGCCAACCCTAAAAAAATCTCTGCAATAACCAAGATAGGCCCCATCCGAGATCTGAAGGACGTACAGAGGGTCACAGGTTGCTTGGCGGCACTCAGCCGTTTCATTTCGCGCCTCGGCGAAAAAGCACTCCCTCTGTATCGTCTCTTGAAAAAATCGGAGCACTTTTCCTGGACCCCTGAGGCCGAGGAGGCTCTCACAAAACTCAAGGCCACACTCTCTAACTCACCAATCCTCGTCCCTCCGACCCCGGGTGAACCACTCCTACTCTATGTCGCCGCGACATCACAAGTAGTCAACGCTGCCCTGGTTGTCGAATGGGCCGAGGAGGCACATACCTTGCTCGTCCAGAGGCCGGTCTATTTCATTAGCGAAGTGCTCTCTGAAACCAAGAGTCGATACCCACAGATCCAGAAACTGCTATATGCCGTCATCTTGACACGGCGCAAGCTCCGACACTACTTCGAGGGTCACCCGATTACTGTGGTTTCTTCTTTCCCCTTGGGAGAGATAGCCCAGAACCGGGAAGCCTCGGGTAGGGTTGCCAAATGGGCAGTCGAACTTATGGGCGAGACCTTATCCTATGCACCACGAAAAGCTATCAAATCATAGGTGTTAGCAGATTTCCTGGCTGAGTGGACCGACACCCAACTCCCCCCTCCACAGCTTCAGGCAGAGCTGTGGACCATGTACTTCGATGGGTCGCTGATGAAAACGGGAGCGGGCACGGGCTTGCTCTTCGTCTCACCCCTCGGGGTTCACATGCGCTACGTCATCCGGCTTCATTTTCCTGCGTCTAACAACGTCGCTGAATACGAGGCGCTTGTCACGGGATTAAGAATCGCCATCGAACTCGGGGTCCGACACCTTGACGTTCGAGGCGACTCCCAACTCATGATCGATCAGGTCATGAAGAGCTCGAGTTGCCGTGACCCCAAGATGGAAGCCTACTGTCAAGAAGTACGGCGCCTCGAGGACAAGTTTCATGGCCTCGAGCTCAACCACGTAGCGCGCAAGTACAATGAGGCCGCCGATGAACTGGCAAAAATCGCGTCCAGTCGAGCTACGGTCCCACCAGACGTTTTCGCAAAAGACCTTCAGCAGCCGTCCGTGGACCTCGGGCCAGACGGAGGGGTTGGCGGGACGTCACTCGACCCTCCACCTGAGGCGGAAGCCCCCTCGACCGGGGCAGAGGCCATGCAGGTGGAAGGCTCGACCCCGCTGTCTGACCTCGAGCCTGACTGGCGCGTCCCATACCTCGACTACCTTATCCGAGGGGACCTCCCCTCGGGTAAGACCGAGGCTCGACGGATCGCGCGCCGGGCCAAAACCTTTGTGATCATGGGCGACAGCGGGGAGCTCTACCGCCGTAGCCCTACAGGTATCCTCCAATGATGCATCACAAATGAGCAAGGCAAAAACCTGCTCGGCGATCTCCACTCGGGGGCTTGCGGTCACCACGCAGCACCTCGAACCCTCGTCGGAAATGCCTTTCGACAAGGATTCTATTGGCCGACCGCGGTCTCCGATGCTGTCAAGCTAGTACGCTCCTACAAGGGTTGTCAGTACTATGCGAGACGAACCCATCTTCCGGCACATGCCCTGCAAACTATCCCCATCACATGGCCGTTTGCCGTTTGGGGGCTCGACCTTGTCGGACCATTGAAAAGGGCAGCTGGCGGCTTCACCCACTTGCTCGTCGCGATCGACAAATTCTCTAAGTGGATCGAGGCCCGCCCTATCACCAGCATCAGGTCCGAGCAAGCTGTGCTCTTTTTCACCGGCATTATTCATCGCTTCGGGGTCCCTAACTGTATCATCACAGACAATGGCACCCAGTTCACTGGCAAAAAGTTTTTGGATTTCTGCGATAGCCACCACATCCGAGTGCTCTGGTCAGCCGTGGCCCATCCAAAAACAAACGGTCAGGTGGAACGTGCCAATGGTATGGTCCTACAAGGCCTGAAACCCAGAATCTTCGACAAACTAAATAAACATGGCAAAAAATGGGCTGCCGAGCTACCCTCGGTCCTGTGGAGCCTAAGAACAACGCCAAGTCGAGCCACGGGGTTCACTCCGTTCTTCTTAGTCTACGGGTCTGAGGCTATGCTCCCAACCGATATAGAATACGGATCCCCAAGGTTGAAGGCCTACAACGAAAGAAATAACGACGCCACAAGACAGGACGCCCTCGACCAGCTCGAGGAAGCTCGAGATGTGGCTCTATTACATTCTGCCAGGTACCAGCAGGATCTCCGACGCTACCACGACAGACACGTCCACAAGCGTGACCTCAACGTCGGCGACTTGGTGCTACGGTGGAACCAGAACACCAAGGGATGGCACAAGCTCACGCCACCATGGGAAGGGCCGTACATCATCGTAGAAGTACTAAAGCCGGGCACCTACAAGCTATCCAATGAGAAGGGCTAAATCCTCACCAACACTTGGAACATTGAACAGCTACGTCGCTTCTTTCCTTAAAAAGCCTCGAGGCTCTGTATTTTCTTTTTCGTCAATAAAGAATACAACGACGTTCAAACTTTTGTTTTACAGTGAGGAAGGATTGACTCTGCACTCCCAGAATCGACACTCCCTCGGGGGCTACAAGGGGGGAACCCCCCCAGTCCCCGAAAAAACTTATGCTCTTTTTTAAATCTAAGAACCACTTCTTAGATCGACTTCGCTGCAAGAGCACCCTAAGGTTCGAAAGGGCTCCCGAGTCAGGAGTATCATCTACGCCTCCGAGGCTACGGTACCTCCACTCACCCCTTACACCTTTTAGAGGTGCGACTTCACGCTAAGGAGATCTAAATAATGGTTCCTAACTTTGAAAAAGAACATATCTCCAGTCGCTTAGATCAGGCTCTCACACGATTTACAAGGCCGCAACATCACCCTGAAGCTCGAGGGCGGTCGAGCCATGAGATCACTTACGCCCTTGAGGCTACGGTACCTCCAATCGCTCCCTTACGCCAAAGGATGCAGCTGCGTGCTAAGTAAATCACGCAAGAACACGATCCAAGCGATAAAGGGAAGAAAAGCTCGAATAAAACTAAATCAACCACGAACCGGTTTATGTTTCGAGTTTTTAGGCCTTCGAGGCCACCACGATCAAAATTCGAAATGCTAACTTATTACATGGGCCTTCATGCCCAGATTTGGCTCACAGGCCCTCATCGTCATTAGGCGGAACCACCTCGGCTTCAAAAAGCGAGGCCAGACGGCTTCCAGGCTCTTCGGTGGCTTCAATAAGCTCCACGCAGGCATCCTCGTTCTCCTCGTCTGTCCGGTCCGGGTCTGTGATAAAGCCCTCAGCGACGAGCTTCATGTCGAACACAAACCCTGAACGGACGACGGCCAGCGCCCTCTTCACGCCGTGATGGAGGTCGTCCCGTATCTTCTCCCGGGCAAGGCGGCCCAGCGCCACCATCCGACAAACGAAGGAGTTCCCCGGAACATCTTCCCCGGTGTCGGCATCGGGCTCGACCCCCAGGCCATCACACATGGTGGTGATCGCGCCCTGGAGCAGTTGGGTCCTCTGGATCTCGGCTTCGAGGAGGCTCTGGAAGGAGTTGGCAGAGGATTGGGCCTCTCGGTTCTCCCTCTCCAGCTCTGAAACACGACGAACAGATTAATACCCAACGCAAGGCCCTCCGCATCGTGGTCGTAACAATCACACTTACCCTCGATGTGGGTCTGCAGGCCCACAACCTCGTCATGAAGCCCCCCGCAAGTCCGCTCGAGCCCAAGGAAGGTGTTGTCTTTGTCACCAATGGTTGCCTTTAGCGCCTCGATCTCTTGCCGAGCAGACTCGAGAGCTACGTCCTTCTCTTGGACGGCTCCCTTCAGTGTCATGACCTCGTCCTTCAGAGCATCAGAACGAGCGGTGGCCTGCTCGACCTCGACGTTGAGGGTGTCGCGTTGACGACTAACCTGCGAGACATTCTCCTCGAGCTCCTTCACCCGTCTCGATAGGGGCTCGAGATCCCTGCGGGCCTAGGCAGCCTCCTCCCGAGCCTTGTCCATGCCAGTGCGCATCACAGCCTCGGCCGCCCATGCCTGCATCGCTTCCTCTTTTAGCACCGCGTAGGCGACGCGCAGCTCGGCCATTTCGGCGTTTCGATCGAAAAGCCGTTTCTGGGCCTCCTCGGCCAAGACCCGTTGCTGAGACAGCGCGGCCCACACACCACTCTCATCCCGGATGAAGAGTGACTTGCGGCGGGAGTGCTCCTTCAGCTCCTGAACGCAATCTGAAAAAAAAACCGAAAAGGTTAAAAAGCCGAGGGAAAAAGACACCAAGAAAACCACGGAAAAAGCCGACGGGTCGATCGTACCTCGGCGGCATCCCCCATACTCCGCACGGCACCAGACGCCACTTGGAGCAACCGATCAAGGTGCCGGCGGATGCCCTCGAGGTACTCCCATCGGTGCACTTCATCTTTGTCGTTCAGGACGAAGATGGGCTCGGCGTCGGGGTTCGCGGCGTCCCTGAACTGGAGCGACGCCCCCCACCTTGGTATCTCTGCCTCTGCCCGCGCTATCGCCAGCGCGGCGATGTCGGGCCATGACGACAATGACCCAGCCGGGGCGTCTCCCGGTCCCGCGGAAGGATAGGCCTCGCCCGCAGTTTCCGCCTCTCTGACGACCGTCGAGGCACCGGCCTGATCCGCGGCTTCGCCCCCCTCGACCCCCATCACTTGTTTCCCTTTGTCAAGGGGGTGTCGTCGGGGGGAAGGTCCGCGGCCATGGGTGCCCGCCCCCCTAGGGGAACTGGCCCATCAACCGCCGACGCCTCCGGAGCCGGCGCCTCGACCGAAGACGGCTCCGGTACCCGCGCCTCGACCGTAGGCGCCCTCGGAGCCGGCACCTCTTCTTCCGACGCTCCGGTCAGGGGCTCGACCGCCCCGCCCTCCACTATACCCGCTGGCTCGGCCAACGGGTCTCGTTGCGACGGCGACCCGCCCGCCAGGGCCGCCTCCTGCCCTGACACCGACGCGACCTCCTCCATGGTCACGTCAGCCCCCGCCCGCACCGCGCCGCGGACGGGTGCCTCGCCCGTCACGACCTCAACGGTAGCCTCGACCGACGCTGACGACCTGGGCCCCGCCTCGACCGCACCGGGCGCCACCATCTCCGCCGGTTTGGACCCCTCCACGAAAGGGTCCGTGCCAGTAACCACCGTGGCGTCCGATGGTTCCTGCCGTTGTCACAGGCGCCCCTTCGCGGCCTCGACCTACCGGACCCAGGCCGCATCCTGCTCCGCCGTCTGGTTAAGGACAACGGCGCTGGCCCGCAACGACTTCACGGGGGTAAGCCCCATTGGCTCTGCCTTCCGCTTTAACCTGCAAAGTGAAGAAACGTCAGCCAACAGACCCCAAGAAAGGCAGGACAACCGAGCAGAGACGCTTACCTAGAAATTGGCACCAAGGGCCTCGACCCCGTGCGACCCGAGCCTCCCGGGGCGGTCGATTATGGCCTCGCAGCGGCCTCACCAGCAGGCCAGGCACTCCTGGGGGCCCTGACCGACGCACCGCCCTGCGCCTTTTGTGCCTCCGAGGCCAGCTGGCCTCGGGTTCTCACGCCTGCCGCCGCCGCCGCCGATGACGACGCCGGTACTGCCGTCCCGACCCCTGCCCGAGCTTGCAGGGCCTGGGCTGGTACAGACATCCCCGTCGACCCCTCTTGATGGGTCCGGGGTAAAGCGGCCCCTCCCATCGAGGGGCCCGTCTCCTTCTCCGTCTTCTCCTCCTCCTCGGACTCCTCGACCACGACGACCGAGGAGGACGCCCCCTGATGGGTTCCACCAGGGGGCGAACGTCGAGAAGATCCCCCAGCCCGGTCGCGGTCTCATACCGCGATAGGGCGTCATCATCCTCACCGCTGCTGTCGTCGTCCTCCCCCGAGATCGTCTCGGAAGGCGATGGCGCCAGGGGGACCCCATCGATAGTCCGCTGGCGCCGGAGCTTCTTCAACGCCACCGCCTCTTTGGTCTTGTGGATTGCCCGCTTCTTGGCCATCTCCTTAGTTTGCTTCTTCTTGGAAGCATGCTGGCGTCGAGCCTCCTGGGCGGACCGGTCCTCTGGGACTGGCGGACGCGTCTCTCGCAGCGCCGACAAATCCTACGCGCCGGCCTCGATCAAATTAGCGAAATCCAAAAATAAACGAAACTGGCAAACCTACTAATCCTAAGATACGTACCACTGGCTCGAACCCTTCGGTAGGTCTCATGGGGACCCGGTTAGCCTCCTCCACCTTGAAGTTTCCGAGCATCCGACGCGCTCGCCGGAGGACCTCCTCGAGGGAAAGGGATTCATGGGACATCCAGGTCCCCTCCAGCGATGCCTCCGGAGTCATCTGGTCGAGGCGGAGACGACGCCGGCACAGCGGCATCACCCTACGACGATGGAAGGCCGTGGCCACCGCCGCAGCCATCAAGCCCCGAAGGCGAAGCTGCTGCAGCGCCGCCAGCAGCGGGTCCAGGCGCGGCTTCTCGGCTTCTGGCACTCCGTATGTCCAGCGCTCCTCTCGAGCGGTCAGCACGCGGCCGGTGTACCTCGGCAACTGATTTTCATCATTGCGGAGGTAGAACCAACTCTCGTGCCACCCACTGTTCGAAGAGATGAGGCGAGCCGGGATGTACAGATCCGCCCGGCTCGACCTCACCTGCAGGACGCAGCTCCCTACTCGGGTCGCGCATAAGACGCCCTTCTCCCCCGCCTTCTTGGCGAAGAGCTCGGCCTTGAAAAGGTGAAGCCACAGGTTCCACTGTGGCTCCACCCCAAGGTAGCCCTCGCAGACCGCCACGAAAATGGTGGCCTACGCGATGACGTTGGGGGAAAGGTGGTGAAGCTCCACCTGGTAGTAATGGAGGAGCGCGCGCATGAAGACGAACGCCGGCACGCCAAACCCCCGCTCGTGGAAGCAGACGAAGCTCACCACGTACCCCTTCGGGGGCGGCGCGATCCACTCCGGTTGCGACCGGCTCGTCCTCGGCCGCAGCAGCCCATCCTCGACCAATTCTTCCAACCTCCTCTCCGTCACCGAGGAGGCGGCCCAGTCGTCGGCGGGGAGGATCTGGCTCTTTCCTACCATCGGTGTTATCGAAAGGGAGGGTGGACGAAGAGGACTCTGTGGCGACAGTGATGCGGGCGCAGAGCGCGATAAGGCAAGGGTTGTCTGAGGCAGAAGAATGCAGGAGCGCAAGGGAATGGAGGGGAACGCAGACCCCCCAGGCTTTGATTTTATATGCCCAGGCGGAAGCCCAACAGCCGCGCGAAAAGGTAGGAACAGTTTCCAGCACTAAATGCGCCCACCTAACCGTTTCCTTACATCTCGCAAGAGTCGGGCACGTGGCCGTCCCCCACGTCGTAACCGTACGCCACGTCGCCCACTACCGCGCCGATCTCGCCTCCCCAAAAGACGCGCCCAGCTAATGGGCGGGGGAGGGATCCGCGGATGGATATTCCCAGATATCTAGGAAACGGGCCCCGAGCCTGGTATAAGCCTCGAGGGAGCGAAAGCTGGCCCTCGACCAGGGTTCGACAGCTGCCCTCGAGCAACAGAGTTAGGGACGACCCAGGGTGTGCCCGTACATGGTCAAGGGCTCGAGCCACGCTCTCGAGGCACCCCAGGACGTATTCGAGGCCGAAGGAGGAGGTCGTCGTAGGAATCCCCCTAGGGGAGGCATCGAGCCCTCGAATCCTGTCACAGGGAATCGAGATCCACACGACCACTCCTTGGCATCTTTGAGAGCGCCTCCGGGCCACTAGCCGACCCCTAACAAACGGGGCACGGGCTCTCACTCAAATTCCCCCGCTAGCAGCTCACCGGAGATCGTCGGAACTCGCGCCCAAACGAGGGTAGTACAGTGTTCTCCACCCCTCCTCCTTTTTTCGAAAGGGAGCGCGAGGGTCGCACAAAAGACGGCCAGGACTCTGATCGACCTCGTGCGCGCGAGGCTCGGGGGCTCGGACGCAACGAATCATCCCCTAATAAAACGAAAACAAGACCTCGGAGGAGTCCCAGCACTCCACCGAGGCCTCGGGGGCTACACCCGGCGGGTGCGCTCGCGCGCCCCCACCGAAAAAGATCACGACGCTATGGCTCCAGTTCGAACAAGCCTCTGGGAGAGTGATCACACACTCACCCAAAGGCTCGGGGGCTACTGTCGGTACCAAAAGTACGGGGGTACCCACACCCATCGCTAGTAAAAAACTAAAACGACTGGCACCGCAATAAAAGACAGCCCGCCTCGACCGCGCATCCTGTCCGCCTCGTACGAGGCCCGCTCGACGGGGCGCCTCGACCGCGCTCTGGCTCCGACTCGTACGAGGCCCGCTCGACGGGGCGCCTCGACCGCGCCCCATCCCATACGGCAAGCTACCTCGACGGCGCTCCGACCCGCGCGAAGCTCGTCCGCCCACTGGGAAAAACTCTGACTCGCGTGAGCCTGGGTCGAGCGCCTCGACTCCTTCTCTTTACCTACCCCAGGACAAAAGCCATAGCATTTAATGCGGTTACCTACTATCACCTACCGGCATGGCTGCGACAAGGATCGACGTGGGAACAATGCCCGTGTCAGGTCTCACTATTTTACCATCCATCCCATGATGGGAGGTGAAACCCGTCACTATACCCACCTTACCGCACACTATTTTCCATCGATCACCCTCGAGGGAGGATAAGACAAGGCCCGTTCCCCGCAATCTCGGGGATTCGGCCGTATCCATCCGGTCTCGACCCGGCCTCGACCCAACCTCGACGCTCGGCACAGTTCAACAGCAAGGGAAGGACGGTATGGCACGGCGTTCCGGGTCATTTCGCCGTCTCGTCTCACACGACGCCATGGTGTCCAGGGATGGCCGGCCATTCCCAGGGTACGTCGCTACAGTCAACTCGACAGGAATCGACCAAACATCACCCCCCGTCGTCTTGGCCTCCTCTCGCCCTATAAAAGGGCAGGCCAGGGTTCTACGAAGAAAAAAAGAAAAAACGAAGCACCCGACCACACAACAACAGACAACGAAGAAAAAACAAGAGATCGATACTTCAAGCAACCATCCTTGTCCTTTTTTCCTCTCTTTGAGACTTGGGCTCGGTGCCCTCTCTCGTCTGCTTGTAACCCCTACACGAGCACTTCAGTGCAAAGAAATACAAACTTCTTCCCCCGCTGTACGTAGGGCCTTCTTTTGCCCGAACCAGGATAAACCCCCATGTATTCTCCTTGCATCACCATCCAGGAAAGAGACACGCAGCATTTACTCGTTGGTTTAGGACCCTCTCGAGTCCGAACACCGACAAAAATTCTTTGCCGAGTGCTGAGCTTGGCACTTGGCAAAGAAGGTCTTTACCGAGTGCTGGGCTCCTGGCACTCGGCAAAGAAATTGCAAAAAAAAAAAGAAAAATAGTCTTTGCTGAGTGCCACACTTGAAGCACTCGGCAAAGAAATTAATCTGGTTTTTTTAAATACGGTGTGCGTAAAAGCCCCCAACCCTAACTCTCCCGCACGCGAGACACACATGCACACAGCTGCCGCCGCTGCCACAGCTCCGCCCACCGCCCGCCCTCCGCGCCGCCCCAGATCCACCCCGCCCACGTGCGTCGCCGGCTGGAGGCCCGCCCTACCCCGTCCCACGCGTTCGCGCCATCAGTGGAGAGCGCCGCGCGCACCACCCCGACCTCTTCGGTCCCTCCCCATCCTCTCCGGCGTCTCCATGGCGTGGCGGCGGCCCACCCCCTCTTCTCCATGGCGCGGCGGCGCCATCCCTCCCCTCCCTCCCTCTCTCCCTCTCCCTCACCCTCATCAGGTGGATCTAGAGGTCGGAAGCCGGATCTCGTAGCTGCGACGGTCCGACGGTCCCGGCGTCGAGGGCGCGGCTACCCCACTCAGCGGGACCCGGTGGTATCAGGGTGCCCGGCGGCGACCCCTTCCGGTGAGAGGGTGTGGCCCGGCGGCACCTCCAGCAGGAAGCAAGAGGTTAACCGTGGCGGCGGCGGATGGTGCAACTCCGGTCGACCGCGACACAACTCCAGGCCAGCCCTCCCTTCCTAGCGACATGAGTGCAGCATCCTCAAGGCCTCAACCTCCTCTAGCCTCTGTTCCCCGTCGCCCCCTCCACCAGATCCGGTGGCGGAACCCCTCCTCCACGGTCGTGCCTGCTCCGACCTCCGCTGCCTGTGGTGTTCACGTTCGTGTTCACGCGAAACCCCCTCCTCCACGGTCGTGCCTGCTCCGACCCGTGGTGTTCATGTTCGTGTTCACGAGCGGGCAGCTGCATAGCTCCACCAGTGGCTTGCACGAGGAGCCCTCAAATCCATGGTGGAGTCGGATTCGACAAGGAGCCCACAGATCCGCGATGCGTGGTTCAGCGATGCCCAGCTGCTGCTTCCCCGTCAACTCCGGGATCCATCGTCTCCCATGTTCTTGAGCAGGTGACCATTTACTCTGGTTGCTTTTGTGTGTTGGTCGCCGAGGGATCATGAGTGACAGGAACATACAATTGACGATTTACTCTTGAGTAGGTGCCCCCGTGAACTAGGATTTAGAGAATGCTTTGTTATCTGTCTGGTAATTGATAAGTGAATATTGAATGATATTTGATATGTAATAGTAGCTGGGCTGATTAATGAGGTAAACTGTGTTGCTTCTTGCATAGGTCGGCATCACATTTGCTAATATGGGCACACACACATGAGCTCTTGCACAGGTCGGCATCACAGTTATATCTACCGGCCATTCCTGTTTGGATACCTGACCTGTTTCTTTAACACTGCACCTCTCATGTGTGTAGTTTTGCACTTGTGTTATTTATGTATAATTCTATTTGCATGTTGCCAACGATTTGATTAAATTCCAGGCAGTACATATGTGCGCGTGCATTACTGAATTGTTAAAATTATATCATAAGAGTTGGCGGTTAGCTATTCTTTAACAACAATAGCTGTAGCTATCTGCTTTCTCCACCTTTAGTCTTGGCTCTGTTTATGTTACTTTCAGCAACTCGATTATCTTATTTGGAATGCAATAGTGAAGATAATTGTCACTTGCAGGCACACTCGGTTGCATGCTGGTAGTTAGTAATAGTTTTACCCATATTCTTTTAGCTATCAGTTTAGTGTTAAACCTTTCAGCTTAGCTGTTTGCTTGCCTTGGTTCAGTACAGTAGCAGTAGTACAGTTCGGCTGTAGGTAAAATTTCAGATTTATTGGCTAATTTGGATAAATTTTGTACATGTTTATTAGCTGCAGTTTAAGAGATCAAGCTTAGCATGCCTTTTATCATCTCATTTAGCAAGCGGTGAAGCTGCTGTTTAGCATCAATAACAGCAAAAATTTGACAAGTTCAGAGACTGGCTCTGCTTTCAGGTTTGTTCGTTGCTCCTAGCGGCCTGCTCCTTTCTCTCTTTGCCTCTGTAGATGGAATTGATTCTGTTTAACGTTACCATCCCAAAACAGGACTCATGAGTCGTCCGTGAGGACGGATTGACCCCTCATCATAATTTTTTAGTAACTTCTTCAGCATTAGGAGTGATCTGATATTCAGTACCATCTGGAATTAGGAGCTTAGTTTACTTTGCAGTTTATCACATTGCTGGCTGCATTGTTAGAGTATATCTTAACTTTTACGACCTTTAATAAGTACATGCTATGCATGTCACAGGTTTTATCAATGTGCTATTTCTCCAATGTCTGCATATGAAAGGATGGCCTAGGCGCAGCAAGGTACTCTGCCAGTATTTCTTTGAATTATGCCTATTGTTCTGCGTTCTGCCTGCAGTAAGTAGCGTTGTTCTCTAACCTGCACGGTGTATGTATGAACAATGCTAATTTTCAGTGTTCCAGTCCGATGTAGTATGAATTAGAATGCTAAACTAATGTTTTTGTGTTTCAGCCCGATGTAATATGAATTAGAGTCTGAGGCCAGCTTCTACATTTTTCTTTGTATATCAGATGATGAAACCTCGAAACAATCTTACGACACCTTCTGTTACAGTGGCTAGTAGCTCTGTGAGTGAGAAGACAATTCTTTTCTAACGATACTGCAATTGCTCTTTGATTTTGCCTTTATTTTTGTTTTTATGAATCTTTTGGTCTTTAAAATTGATACTGCAATTTCTGATACAGTCTGGGATGGAGCCCCATCTGTAATTGCTCATTATAAAACCTGTACTCTTGTGCACCTATTCATATATGATCTTTTGTTATGTACACAGTATAGGAGCATTATGGTTCTATTAATCGTTGTATTGACATGGAAAGATTCTGACCATTTTATCAGACTACTTGAAGGGTAAGTCCAGAGCTTCATATTAACTGTATGTGCACCAGTTGGTAGAATATAATAGGATTGCAATGATCATAAACTCATATGAAGATGTGACCTGTTATGATGAGATATGGAGTGACACTATGGACTTTTTGCACTACATTGCCTCAGAATCCTCTTATCATACTAAGAGACCAAGAATGGCCTAAGCATTTTACTATGATTAGCGGCCAGCACCCATCCTGATGTATGCAGGAGGCAGGCTATGATAGATAGTAGAGATTTTTTTTGAAAAAATAATAGATTTTTTTTAAAAAAATAATTTCTTTGCCGAGTGCCAGGCCTGGCGGCACTCGGCAAATAATTTATTTTAAAAAAATTAATTTCTTTGCCGAGTGCCAGACACGGTGGCACTCAACAAAGAATTTAAAAAAATAATTTCTTTGCCGAGTTCCAGGCACGGCGGCACTCGGCAAAGAGTTTTTTAAAAAAAATTAAAAAAAAATCTTTGCCGAGTGTCGGCCAGGCTGGCACTCGGCAAAGCCGCCGTCACCGGAGCCAACGCCGTGACAACTACTTTTCTTTGCCGAGTGCCGAGGAACCAGCAGTCGGCAAAGCCTGTCGTCAGGGCTGACGGCGCCACGTGGCTATGCCGACTGCTGGCGTGGCAGTTGGCAAAGGATTTGCCGACTGTGTGCCACGTGGCAGTCGGCAAATCCGCCTTTGCCGACCTAGGCTTTGCCGACTGCCACGTGGCTTTGCGGTTGGCAAAGCCTTTGCCGACTGGGTTTATGCCTTTGCCGACCGGGGCAAACAGTCGGCAAAGAGGTGTTTTCCTGTAGTGGAAGCATTATTTTGTCCCGTGCGAGTTTTGAATTGTGGTCGGTAAAAATTCTGTGAAATTTGTGAAGATTCAGAAACCAGCAGCTGGTATAGATGGCCCTAATAATATTAGTATACAATGTATGCACAAGTGCAGGATGCCATGACTCAGCTGGGTAGCCTAGACGAAGCAGCCACGTACATAAAAAAACTCAAGGAGAGGGTGGAGGAGCTGCGGCAGAAGAGGACCTCTGCACGGCTCTTGGCTGCTGCTGGCATGAGACGAGGCGGCGGAGGAGGAGGTGGCGCCTCCACATCGGCAGCGATGACGACGACCACAACGAGCGGTGGCGCGGGGTCATCAGAAGAAGCCGGCCACCGGGAGGACATGCCGGCGGTGGTGGAGGTTCGGCAGCACGGCGACGGGTCGAGCCTGGACGTGGTGCTCATCAGCAGCGTGGAGCGACCCTTCAAGCTGCACGAGGTGGTCAACGTGCTGCAGGAAGAAGGCGCCGAGACCACCAACGCCAACTTCTCCGTCGCCGGCACCAAAATCTTCTACACGATCCACTGCAGGGTACGTACATACGTAGGAGTACATCGCAATTCTCTAATCTTTTTGTTTCGAAGCTGCATTTGATGTCAGATAGTATGCAGTGATTTTAAAAACATCGTAAATAACATGGTGGGTTTACTAATTAATTGGTGTAGCATTTCTTTTTTGTTTCTAAAACTAGCTAAAGCTAGCTAGGGGCAGTACATTTGTTGCATTCAAATATTCATATATACGCACTGTACAATATAGTAGTAGAAATGTCCAGAATCACGTAACATGCAAAAAAAAAGGCATAAAAAGATCCCGCGTGCATCAGCATTCAGCAAGCCTACATGCATGGATAAGTCGACACGTGGCGTAATGAAAAAAAAATAGAGCCGACAGTTGTTTGCGCACCTTACGTTCCTGTCTACATTATGAGCCTACTTTTTCCCTTATCATTTTAGAGAACTGCAAAGTCTCCTATTGTCAGCGTGAATATTTTGGATCCACTCATTCTAGCCATATCCTGTTTCCTACCCAAACTTGCTTGCTCTTTCTAGAAACATGGTTTATTTTACTTGATGATAAGAGCTGCAGCTCGTATGTTTTGTAATAAATTTATTTGGAAATACAAACTTATTTGTTGATACTATTTTCTTTCAACCTAATTAAAGTTGAAGTATTGGCTGACCCCTCAGAATATAATAAGATGAAGACTTATTTTATATAGGATGCACCCCCACAATTATGTCGTTCTCTAATGTAATCAAATTTGTATTTACATATAGTAGCCTTAGCCCCTCCATCTAACTAATTTACGTAAGCACCCATTTAGGATGAGAGTGTCTGATACAACTATACTCATGATCTTTACAATCTCCTCCTTTTTTCAAGGTAGTGGACTTAGTCAACCACCTCTACAAATATCATGCAGCACTGCAGATTATAAACGCATAAGAGGTCGGCTTTTATGGATAAGTTTCTTATGTCAACCAGCCTTAAAATGGATGATTTCTAAGGGTGGTTGACTTAATTGATTAGTTAATCATAAAGTCAACCTCCCCTGAAAATAGTTGTCGAACAAGTAAATTCATTTTTTCAAATGAAATGTGATGAAGATAAACTTTACATTAAAATTGTAGAGCTTAATGAGATCCAAAATCTCATATAGTTGATGACTTTTTATATTTGAGATCGTTTAGAGACCAAAACATATATTTAAAATTCTCGTATTTTAAAATTCATTTTTTTATTTTCAAATGACCTTAATTAGATGGAGATACGCCTATATAAAGTTGTAGTGCTCGTCTCGTTGTTATCTAAATTTTGTGATTAAAAGTATTTTCATTGAAGATTGTTTGGAGACAAAATACTCAATACAATATTCGTAAAATGTTAGTACAAAAGGATACTAACCTATACTTCATTGCAAATATTGTATGATGTGGTGGTAGAAGGGGGCGCGAGAGGAAACAGATCATGTGTTACATGGTAGCCCCTTGTGCTCACAAAAATGTATTCCTAAATTTATTTACGATTTTAGAAAATCTAAAAATCATTTTGGGGACTGTTGACTAAGTTAGCTTAATAAAACTATCCCTGAAAATATCTCTTCAATTTACTTTATCCATGGTTTAGATGTTTCCGAAACCTCCTGTAAAAATCAATTTTGACCGTCCGTAATCTGTGTGCTAGTGTGACGTGTTGAAGATATATATAGATATAGTTCTACTTTTTGTATGGATGTTTCTTCTAGTATTCTTGGTAAATCGACGCCTTGTTCAAATACTCAATTATATTTCCTCCCTTGTGTAACTGCAGGCCTTTAGTCCAAGAATCGGTATTGAGGTTTCAAGAGTTTCTGAAAGATTAAGAGCATTGGGATGATACGGGACTGACATACACGGGACTTGCTAAATTATATGACCAAGGCACACATCTTTTTTCTGCTCTCATTCTTTACTGCACGAAAAGTCTCCCGGGTCCATTTGTTACCAAGTCACATATGCGAGGATTTTTTTTTTTTTTTGCAAATTAACAAAACACTGTAAGCATGGTTGCTACAGTTGTAGTATATGAATATTTCGATCGATGGAATAAGACAAAGTCAACTTAGCCTTTCAAATGGAAAGGAGAACATGCAGATTACAATTTAATCCTTTTTTAATAAATATTTTAATATTAACCGTTTCCGAAAATATTTTTTGAAAGTTCAGTCTTGTCACGCCACTCCCAGTAGCGCGACAAGACAATACTGTCACGCCAGCGGGAGTAGCGCGACAAGTTTTTCTACGTCGGAAACACTATCGAATGTGTCGTATCTTGCCGCACCAACGCATGCGGCGCGACTATGTTATTTTGTCGCGCCAGCGGGACTGGCGCGACCAAAGGGGTTACCTGATACAAAATATTTTCTGGGACGGTTAATTTTAAAATATTTATTAAAAATGATTAAAATTTAAAACAAATCCGTGGGAATGCTCATGTGAGCGTCGGTGGATCAAGAGATACTAGTACAACACAGATCCTTGCATAAGCTAGCTAGGTAGGTTCCCATAAAAAATATTTTAAGTTTACATTACCATCTACTATCAAGGTATCAGAAAGAACACAATTCTAAATTTGTTTCAAGTTATCCTAATTTTGACCAAATTCTTAAAAAAGATACTAGTATTTAACATACAAAATAAGTAGTATAATAATTAGATTTGTCAAATAGATTTTCATAGTATATCTATTTTCGAAGTGATGGTTGGTGATAATATTTTCTACTCCCTCCGTTCCAAATTATAAATCACTTTAATTTTATTGGTACATCCAGATACATAGCAAAATGAATGTACCAAAAAAATCAAAACGATTTATAATTTCGAACGGAGGGAGTATAAACTTAAGATAGTTTGACCCATACCAAATCTTAAGATTACACTCTTTCTATAGAACCTTTGATTTTCAGAGACAACTGATTTAATAAAACCACCTCTCAAAGTATCTTATTTTTGTAACCAATGGCGTAGTAGCGGATTCGAAAACCACGGTACCTCCAAAAATCGATTTTGACCATCTCTGAAAATTGTCCGTGTAGTAGAGAGTGCGTCCATCCTGTGGGAAAGCCATTTCCATTCCTCTCTGCATAATGAAGTCTCTCCTTCTTTTGGAGTAATAAGCTAGCAGGGTGGACGGGTGGTCACGTTCACTATCTCATATATGGTTTCCCTTTTCCCATCCTTGTTGACAAGATTACAAGAGGCGTGTTTGCGATGTGGCATTTCCATACGCCTGATGGCAACAGACAGGTCTTACAGAGTTGTTGATGTCACATTGTGAATTTGTGAGCCTAACCGTGTGACGTTGTGAATTGTGTCTACACGTCGATCACCTGCGTAAGTACTCCACTAATTAATTAAGCGCTGATATTATTTTGAAAATATATTAAGTTCGCAAAAAGTTATAGAAGGAAAAGCTAAGCTGGGCGTGTACTCCCTCCGTCCACAAAAATAATGCAATTCTCGTTTTTTGAGAAGTCAAACAGTTTGAATTTTGACTAAATTATATAAAAAAATACTAACATTCATGATACAAAATAAGTATCATTGAATTCGTTATAGGATATATTTTCATAACAAATTTATTTGGAGACATAAACATTAATACTATTTACTATAAAGTTGGTCAAATTTGAAATAGTTTGCTGACACAAATCCTATAATTGCATTCTTTCCTGGACGGAGGGAGTATTAGTGTATTACGCAGCAACGTGGCAGAAAAAGGGCTGATTACAAGTACTCGTATGTCTAACTATTTTACCTTTATGACTGTATAAAAAAAAAGCCCCTCAGCGAGCCACGTCTCCTTCATTTCCTGCCCGTTCGATTCGGCGCCAACGTCCGCCGATTCAACCTTCCACAGTTCGCTTCCCACGCTAAAACGGAAATACATCCACGCCCACCTGCTCCCGTCCTCCTCGGATCCTTCCAGGAGGTCCCTCACCCATCCATCCCCGCACCGCCCATCCAGCCTCCGCCGCTGCACCCCCCGCCTGGCCATCGAGCTGCACAACGGCGCTGCCCTTCCTCTGTCTGCCTCTCGATGTGGCGGCGCAACGGAAGGGCGTGGATCCCCTCCTCCCCCGCGTCTCCCTCTCTTTTCCCTCTCCCTGTCTCCATCTCTCCTTCTCCCGATGTGGTGTCGCATTGGCAGACCCCCACGGTCGCCGGCCTCCGGCATGACCGGCTCCCATGCCGTGACCCTCTTCCCCCGCTCCCCCTTTATCTTTGTCTCCCTTTCTCTCTCTCAATTTGCCATATGCATGAAGGCATCGTCAATTCCGCCCTACATCTAGGGTTCTGCCCCTTTATCTTACCCATCTTTTTTATGTTGTGTAGGCTGTCACCTGCTCGGTTCAGTTGGATCCTGAGAGCGGTCAGGTATATATCTGAGCACATTGCCATGTGAGTGATTTTTGTTTGATTCCTTATTGTGCAGCGGATTCAGGCCCTATACACTGGTGTGCCGATGTTGTTTGGATTATTATTTGCATTTTTAGGTCATGTGCACTGATGACTACGATTTCCTTTCTTATGCTCTAATTTCAGGCAATGTGGCAGCGCTGTGACGATCGTAGATTATGAGTTTTATTCCTTATTGTCCAATGGAAATTGAGACGGTATACACTGCTGTGCCGATGTTGCTTGGATTATTATTTGCATTGTTGGCCATGTCCACTGATGATTACAATTCCCTTTCTTATGCTCTAATTTCAGGGAATGGGCCAGCGCTGTGACGATTGCATCGTAAATTATGATCTATCATGACCAGTGTTGCTACCATTTTTGGCATCTCTTTGTACCCGTTCGACAATACTTGAGGCAGTGGTAGGTTCGTTGCTTCTGTTTCCATCCATTGCATCATATCTGTTCTGTTTTCTGTAATTAGGAGCCACAGACACTGATGACAGCTGCTTCTGATTGTGTATACAGTATCATACTGTCGCTCTGGAATTAGTTCTTCATTATTTTACCGGACCTCCTAAGGGCATTGCCTCTGATGGTTTCTTCCTTTGTCTAATCTGATCATTGCCTTTTGTTTTGCGCTCTTACTGGCTTCCTACCACTCCTTATGATCATTGGCTGCAGCGTCAAATTATATGATGCTCCTTCTGAGCGCATGCCCTATTCCCAATGATTACATCCTTGGCAAATTCCATCGTGTGCGAACACTTTTGGGTTTCATGTTCCTTTGATATACTGTTTTTATAAGGCTTCCTTTTTTTACCTTCACTCACACAACTCCGTTCAGATAGGTGCTAATTCAGATAGATTTCAGCACCACCTATCTATGCAGCACATATTCAGTTATATGTCAACATCAAGTAATTAATCCGATCAGATTCCCCACCCACTCCTTTTAAAGTTTATTTCTATGGGTCAACTTATTATTTTTATGCACATTTTGTATCCACCTTGCATCTTTGTGTCATCCTTATTGAGGTAACTATCACTGTTGTTACTTTCCTTCCTTCGCAATAATAAAAATTTCCATCGGTGCACTCATGTTGCCTAACCTGTCCTCCTACTCCAACATGATATTTTCCTCATGCATTCTCACATCTCTCTCACAAAAACATGCAGCCATTCCCAAAAAAAAATATAGGAGGGTCCATGAAGTTCAATTTCCATGAGATACGATCTTCGTAACTCCATTCAATTTCAGAAACGCATATCATGCCTCACATTGTAAAATTCAAACTGTGCCTTCAGACACATTTATCTCTTTATGATCCTCTCCTCTGCTTTTGTTGTCCTTGGTTGCATTGTATGTAAGAACACTACATTACCCATTCAACCACGAACCTTTATATTACGTAATGCGAGTACCGTGTATGTGGGTTCTTTCAGAAAATAGTTGGGGTTCTTTCAGCTATTGGTTCTAACTGATTACAATTCTATAACAGATGTCTACCTGCAAAAGGGGAGGCTGCTCCTGAGTGCGAAAAAGCTTGCTAAGTACTACAGATCACTCTGCCCAAGTGAATGGGTACGCATTCTTACTCCAGTTACTATCATCCATTGCTACTCCATTAAAAAAAGCTATATACCTATTGGTGCTGTTTCTTCGGTTCGTTGTTGACTGTCAAGTGGTAGTTTCTGTAACATATTAACCTAACTCACTCTTATTGCCCCACAGTTTTACCTGCCTTTTGGCTGGTATTTCAGAAATAAATAAATCTGCCGTCTTTCAAAAAAGAATCCTTTTACTAAATTGATTCGACCATTTCCCTCATATTGCTCCCAACAAAGTATATGTGTATACCGTGGTTACAGTGATGATATATTATGCTGTGCTCAATGCTTCATACAACATACAACATTTATTTAAACTTCGGTTCCGGATATTTTTACTACTTGCCTTTTTCATTAGCCTTTGGGGGTTGCCGTCCTTTGTCAAGCATGATACTCCCCGTTCAGTGCTCGAATCATATGTTGTTGTTTTCTTCAGCCATGATGCCTGCTATCTCAATATGTTTTGTCCATTTAGTGTCGTTACTATAACAAGAACAGCCAACCAAAAACATCTAAAGGTTCAATACAGGTCCTGCATCGGTATAGCTCCATTGCACGGTTGAAAACTTCAAATCATTACCTTCTTTGATAAATGGTATTCATTTCATTTCTTTGTTCACCATGATGGGAATTCCTTACACAGCTTTATATTATAGACAAGTCATGATGAGGGAGGACCACCGCCTAATTATACAGCTGTTGTGTAACAATATTCATCCCCTTGGCATCATGTTCATGTGGTAAATTATTTTCAGCTAAAAACCTTTGCATTACTTTTGTTATGGCTGCTCCATTTTTTTTTCAAAAAAGGACCCATCAGTTTCTATATTGTTCACGTTCTCAGGTACAAAAATGTTGATTTACAGTGATGGAGCAGCCAGGGCCATCATCGACAGTAAAACTGATCAACAGTGAAAAAAGGTCCACCAGTTCCTAAATATGTTGTACACCTCATGTATAGAAAGAAAGATTGTTAGGTGCAGCGTTTTGTGACATCCTTTTGTTGGTTAGGTTCCTTTGCAGTTACCTAACATTGTTGTAACTAATTTTGCAAATCTTTTGCTTCCATATACAATCATATAACATGCTATATTTTGAACTTGCTGCCCTGTGCGAAGCACGGGGGCACCTGCTAGTATGTATAATAGACGAAACGTGCCAAATATTTATCTCTATTGGGACCGGCATTCACTTCCTTTTCCGAAAAAGCAAGGTTCGTGGGCCGAGAAGATATTCCTGAAATCCATCCATCTGCAGTCCGCACCCACTTTTTTTTAAAGAAGCTTTCATTAATATAGATAGATAGATTATTAATGGAAAAAGTCTACTTACCCCCCAACTATTGGGGGTGGTTTAGTTTACCCCCTCAACTATGAAACGGTCTAATTTACCCTTTGAACTTTGCAAAACCAGCAAAATCACCCCCTCGAGCGGTTTTGGAAGGTGGTTTTGCTACAGTAGCAAAACCGTTGTTGCTGTAGCAAACCACCGTCCAAAACCGTTTGAGGGGTGATTTGGCCGGTTTTGCAAAGTTCAGGAGTAAATTAGACCGTTTCATAATTGAGGGGGTAAACTAGACCACCCCCAATAGTTGAGGGGGTCAAGTAGACTTTTTCCTATTATTAATTATATCGTACTTTTATATTTTTCAGAAACACATCAGATGCATACACACATTCATCTTCACCACTCCGACAAAGGCACGCCCCTACCATTCAAACATCAAGGGGAATAGACTTTTAGAAATTGAACTTGACCAAATAGGGTTCTTGTGTTTCTACACTTTTTTAAGTCCAATTGTGATTTTGTCCTCATTGGTTTAACTTTGTGATTTATCCCTGTATTCGACAGAGTTTATCTCTATTTCATTTAGTGGAGTTAACATTGTAAGTTCAACTAAAACAGACTAGTTTCTCCATGTGAATTTGCCCATAGTTTTTTAGTACTATGTAACTTTGACCTCTATTTTGACATCAAATATTCGGACAATATTAAAAAATAGAAAAATTATAGATATTTCAAATTTAAACAAAGTCTAACAAGTTCAAAATGCTTACATCCATCATTTAAATCTGAGAGGGTTAGGTTAAGGTCAGGGGTTGTAGTATCATCTTTTTTTCTTTAATTCATTTGTTCGGCATTAATCTGGCGGATGGTGGCTTCCGATTCAAAAACGGAGGGTGAATTCACATTTGAAACGAGGTCATAATCATAATTAATCTTTAGAGCAGGGGCAAGAGCACTAATCTCCAACGAAATAACTGGTGATGCCTCACTATCTAGGAATAAGGACGCGACCATCTAAAGCAAAAGTAGCCAAGCCGTCAAATACAAGACTTGTCAATGACAGATACTCATTCGGTTTCAAATTATAAATCGCTTTGACTTTGTTGTTCATTCATTTTGCTATATGCCTAGACATATTATTATATTTAGATGCGTAGCAAATTGGATGTATCAAAAAAGTCAAAATGAATTATAATTTGGAACGGATGGAGTAGGAGTTGCCACCACTTACACTAGCCTTCTAACCTAGTAATCTGTTCAAAAAATACAATTCTAGATTAAAGTTAAGCTATCTTAAAATTTGACTGAGTTTGTACGAAATCAATCGAACATGTATGACTCCAAATAGATATATTATATGTTCCAACTTATACCCATCATTCTAACAAACTGATCTATCCTTAAGCTAAATAATGTTCGTAACAAATCTAATAAATAATAATAACAAATATCCCTGGAAACTAGGTCTAGGCAGGCGCAGGCAAGGATGGTGGCCTGTTGGACCACCGTTCAGCCAACTAGCCTTGCCACGCCTCTGATAAACCTTGCCGATCATAACATCTCTCCCTCCCTCGACAAACAGCTCGTCCTCGAGTTGAAAGTCATGGAAACGAGCCTTGAACTCATCGACTGGTTCCCAAGTAGCGTCTGCCTGCTGCATGTCCGACCAGTGAACGAGGACGTGCCAAACTCCTCGGCGTAGCTGGGAACGCAGGACGCGAAGTGGACGCTGCAGCAGACGACCATTGTGTAGAGGAGGCAGCGCTGGTACCGACGATGGCGGCGACCCGTGGAACGGCTTGAGCACTCCGACATGGAAGACGTCGTGGATCCGGGCACCGTCCGGCAGCCGAAGGCGATACGCCACCGGCCCGATGCGCTCCACCACCTGGAATGGACCGGCGTACCGCGGGCTCAGCTTACCACGCGGGCCCGGAAGCAAGGACTGAGCCGGCCTGTGAAGGAGACGAAGCCAAACCCAGTCATCAACAGCGAACTCCAGCAGACGGTGGTGAACGTCATAATTCCGCTTCGCATAAGCCTGAGCCTGCAGAAGACGATCCCAAACATCAGCGATGAAGGCGTCGCGGTCGCGCAGTAGCACGTCGACCGTGTCTGTAGTGGCCGTCCCTGCAGCATATGGCACAAGAGCGGGCGGCGGGCGCCCGTACACCACCTGAAACGGCGTAGTCTGCAGCGAAGTGTGGTACGCCGTGTTGTAGCAATATTCGGCCCAAGGCAGCCAATCCAGCCACTTGCGCGGCCGATCCCCCGTGATACACCGCAAATACATTGCGATGGTTTTGTTGACGATCTCGGACTGTCCGTCCGTCTAGGGGTGAAATGTTGTACTCATGCGCAGTTGAACGCCGGCCAGCTTGAAGAGATCGCGCCACACGTGTCCAGTGAACACCGGATCATGGTCACTGACAATCGACGCCGGAAAACCATGGAGGCGAATAACACCTTCGAAGAAGGCCTTGGCAACGGAGAGGGCCGTGTATGGATGGCTCAACGCAATGAAATGCGCATACTTGGAGAAGTGATCCACGACCGTCAAGACGACGCTCTTTCCATTAACCCTTGGAAGGCCCTCAATGAAATCCATCGCTGTCCACACCGTTGATGCTACCTCCAAGGGCTAGAGAAGGTCGGCTGGGTGAAGTGCCTCCGTCTTGTTGCGCTGACATGTTGCGCAGGCGCGGACGAAGTCGCGCACCAACCCACGATCATGGTCGATGACGAAGTCCTGGCGGAGTCGCTGCAGCGTCTTTTGAATTCCTGCATGACCGGTAGCATGCGCAAGCTGGAGCACTTCTGGAAGCAGCACTGAGGAAGCTGTCACGTAGACGCGGGTGCCCCGAAGCACCAGGCCGTCCACCACGCTCCAGGTGGCACCGCGGTCCTGCACGACGCTGTCCTGGAACGCCCGCAGCGCCATGTCGTTGTCGAACTCCCTGCGCAGCTCATCGTAGAGGTGGAACGAAGGCCCGCTGCGGACCTCCAGGGCGACCTCCGCGTCCCCACGGCGGGACAGCGCGTCCGCCACGACGTTAAGGCTGCCGGGACGATAGTGGACACTGAAATCATATCCAAATAATTTGCTCACCCACTGGTGTTGTGGTACGGTGAACAATCGTTGATCCAGCATGAATTTGAGGGCATAGTGATCCATCCGGACGATGAAATGACGCCCCCACAAGTACGGTCGCCAATGCCGCACTGCTTGCACCAGCCCAATGAGTTCCCGTTCGTACGCGGCGAGTTTGAGGTGGCGCGCGGCGAACGGGCGACTGAAAAAAGCAAGGGCGCCGTCTCCCTGGTGCAGCACCGCCACAAATCCGGAGCCGGAAGCATCACAGTCCACCGTGAAGTCTCTGGAGAAGTCGGGGAGCTGCAGTACCGGTGCCGTGGACAGCGAGCATTTGAGCTTGTCAAACGCTGCTGCTGCCTCTGGAGACCAGGAAAACCCATTCTTCTTGAGCAGCTGCGTGAGAGGGGCGGCGATTGCGCCGTAGTCTTGAATGAACCGGCGATAATAGTCGGCAAGCCTGAGGAAACCTCGCAGCTCTCGTATAGAACGTGGCTGTGGCCATGACGCCACGGCTTCCACCTTGTCCTTGTCCATGGCGACACCCTCCGCGGTAATCACATGCCCCAAATATGCAACTGAGGACTGAGCAAACATGCATTTGGAGCGCTTGAGCTTAAGCTGATGTTCCCGAAGCGCGGAGAAGACATCATTGATGTGCTGTAGATGTGCTGACCATGACGGGCTGTAAATCAAAATATCATCGAAGAACACCAAGACGAACTTGCGGAGGAACGGCCGGAGGACAATGTTCATCAAACTCTGGAATGTCGATGGCGCATTTGTCAAGCCAAACGGCATGACCAGGAACTCAAAATGCCCCTCATGTGTGCAGAAGGCGGTCTTCTCGACATCAGCAGCATGCATCCGCACTTGGTGATACCCCGAACGCAGATCGAGCTTAGTGAAAAACCGTACGCCCTTGAGTTCATCCAGCAACTCTTCTACAACAGGAATTGGAAACTTGCCCTTGACTTTTTGGTGATTCAGTGCGCGGTAATCCACGCAGAACCTCCAGGACCCATCGTGCTTCTTCACCAGGAGCACCGGGGCGGAGAAGGCAGATGTAGTTGGGAATCCGAGATTTTCCGAGATTTACTGTAGCGTAACGGTAGCATTTTGTTTGTATTTGGTAATAATTGTCCAACCGTTGACTAATTAGGATCAAAACGTTTGTCTCGTAAAGTACAACCAAATTATACAATTAGTTTTTGATTTCGTCTACATTTAGTACTCCATGCATGTATCACAAGTTTAATGTGACGGGAAATCTTCTTTTTGCATAGTACCAATTTCAGAAAGTTTGGCGGAACTAAATAGAGCCGTCCTTTTCGCCATGTCGTCACGCACCTGATATTTGACTTTACACGATACATTATACTACTGCAGATATGTTTTATATTTATAGGGTAACTAAGGTGTCCATTTGCATAATAATTAATACTACAAAGTTGGGAACGGATGGCCCGGAACTCTGATCTAAAGGTATGTGAACGAACTGCCAGCAAAAAGCATATAAATAAACTACTAATACGTAGTTCCCATATATATTTATGTCACGTGCAGGGTGTCAAACTGGTGCCTTCTATATATTGTATTGTATCCAAGCTAAAACAATCAGTCTACTTGCTTGTCCACTTGTAACAAGCGGCTACTTTCATATATATTATATATACGGATCAGAGCAAAGCTGTGTAATATATATATATATGTACAATGAGTCTGCATTCTGAACGGTCTAAAAAGTATAGTATCTATAAAGAGTTCTCGGCCGTCTCTTGTCACATTTTGAACATGCATGGCGGAAATGTTAGATTACCCGAGGAACAGAACAGATAGTTACTGCATGAGCTGACATGCGCTGAGTTGTCAATAATTAAGCAACCCGATCTTGGCTAGCTTCACACATGAATATATAAAATAAAATACTAACTACGTCCCAATATTATTTGTGTTTCTAAGGATCTGTAACTGAATGAATTTGAAAAAACCGAAATTGGTCCAGGACCAACTATATATGCACCCAATTAATGAAAGAATTTAGCGCATCTACGGCACGCAGCTGAGCACGAGATTTGAACTTTTTTTTTTCAGAAAAGCTATGCGTTGCTCGTGTGATTCATTTGCCTGTGTCACTCGAATTCTGGATCGGTTGATCTGTTCTTGACTTGATCCTGTCCTTCAGATTTGATGTGTGGACGCCACACCACGTACTCCAGCTGTCTAAGAGCAAGTATAATGGCACGTTGTAAGCCGGCTGAATGCTGAAGTGGAGGAGACAAGGTACTAAATAGCGTATAGCGGGTTGGTAGCGGATTGGCGTCGAGGTAGCGGATTGCGGATAGCGGGCAATATTGCGGACGATAAGTTTCAATAACGGCACCCCGATAGTCCCATATAATTTTAAGTACATATATCATGAATAATGAGTATAAATAATTTTAAGTGCATATATCATGAATAATTTTAAGTTTCACAGCCGATGCGTGAGTATTTGAATTTGAGGTGTGAGTCATTGTGAGGTGGACTAATTAGGGATATTTGCTTCCATGCTATTGCGGCCTGCTACATGTAATTGCGGCCGTAATATCGGCCCGCTATTCAAAATTACGACCGCAAAGTTCCAAGATGCAAAGTTCAGAGCGCTACCTCATAGCGGTAGCGGCAATGGACCGCTACCGCTATTGCGGGTGCAATTGCGGCCGCTACCACCGCTATTTATTACCTTGGGAGGAGAGAGGAGAGGAGAGGAGAGAGAAGAGAAGAGAAGAGAAGTCAGTTGCAAGCTTACAGCCGGTTTAGACATAAGAACCGAGAAACTTTGTGAGAGAGATAGGAGAGTCATGTATTAATAGTAAAGAGCTAACTACTATATAGATGTGCTAAGAGAAGACTGCAAAGATCCTTCCAACCGGCTTGCCCGCTGTATTATTAGCCTTGCTCTACGGCTGCACCCCTTTGAGTTAATTCCAAGTGGGTCCCACCTACCGCCAGATATCTTTGGAAACATGAATTTCTTGCTCCTCGGTTGCAATCTGTTCGTTTCTTTGTTAGATTGAAGCCTCTATCTTTTCTATTTTCTTGCAATCCATATATACTTTTTGAAATCTGTCTTTTTGTTTGTTTGATGCAAGCCTCTCCAATTTTATACTAGAGGTCAACTATACTTACAGTGCTTAATCATGTGTAATTGTTAGGTATTATTGGTGTAATTGCTAGGTCAACTATACTAAGTGTAAAAGTTTATTAGGCACATGTATTTGTCATAATTTAAATTGAGTATATTTACTTTGATTTGTTTGTTTGATGCATTGCTTTCATAATCATTTTGATATTTGCAATCCATAGAAAATTTATGTTTTTTGTGTTTGTTTTATTTACTTTGATATGTTTGGTTGATGCACTACCCTTAGAAAGTTTTTGGTTTTTGCAATCCATAAAAAAATTCTGTTTTTTTTGTTGCCTGCCTTTTTTGTAATTTTATCCTATTTGTTCCTCATATAGTTTCTAGACCTAATTCTGTTACAAGCATTAATCATTTCTGGTATAGTTTTGTCCAAGTACTTTGGATCTCACTAATTGACAAGGTGTAAAGGTGGTTTGAAGTTTATTTTTCCTAGACTAATTCAGGTTTTTTTCTATGTATTGAATGTCATTCAGGTTTTTTTGATTTGAAGTTTTGATTTTTTTTTTTGTTCATGCATTTGTTCTTTTTTATCTCGCTTTCTTCTTGGCAAATTTTTACTTTTTATGGACTATGAATTATTTTTTTTCATTTACACTAGAGTTGAACTATACTTGCGGTGATTAATCAGGTGTGATTGCTATGTATTATTGATGTAGGTAATACTAAGTGAAAAAGTTTAGTAGGGACACGTATGGCTCATAGTTTGAACTCTCTTGTTTCATTCATGTAATGCCCTCAGATGTTTTTGGTTTTACACTCCATAAAAAAATTCTGTTTTTTTATTCTTATTTTTTTGTTATCTTGAATATTTAATTTACAAGGTTTTTCATATTTATAATTTAGCAAATTCATACTTTTTTATCATCCATGAAGGTGTGCCGATGGAATGCAAAATTCGTGTGATTTCAACTCCTGTTTCACTCGAATTCTGTTTCTAGTTAATTTTGAGTAATTTGGCCTTTATGATTACTCGTGTGACCATAGGGTCTAAATCACTCAGATTTTGTTTTTTATTTCATTTGTGTGATTTGCTCTCTCATATTGCTTGAGTGATTAGAGGGGATAGACCACCCGAGTTCTAAATAGACAGATCTTTTTTTGGGTTTACAAATTATTAACCCTGACGGAAAAGAATCGGAAATGGCTGCCGCAGGACATCCATGAACTTTCTACTGTGCATTAAACCTGCGAACTGTAACAAATAAAGCATCTCCAACAGTTTGCTAAATGAGCTTGCCATCCTTAAAAAGTTAGCAAAGCAAGAAAATTCACTCTCCAACAGTTTGCAAATGAACTTGGTGTTTTTAGCAACTCGCTATTCCTCCCCTCCGCACGCGCATCCCACTTCGCATCGCAAAGCCCGCGCGACGCCGCCTGTCTTTCCCCGCGCGCGTGGAAATGCTGCAGCTACAAGTACCTGCGGTAGCTGCTGTTGCGCGCTCGTGGCCGGCAAATCATGTTGATGAGACAGAGAGGCAGATGTTCTAAAGATCATGTCGCTGCTGGTACCTGCTACCGTGCTGATGGAACATGGATGCCAGATCTTGATTACTCCTTCTGTCCCTAAATGTTTATCTCTAGAAAACCGTGTTTCCCTCACAGACACGCTTTCCGGACGACTAACATTAAGGGACGGAGTAGTAAGTGTGTGTTTAGTTAGCTCTTTTTTGGAAGCATCGTAACTCTTTCGTTTGTATTTAGTAATTAGTGTCTAATTATGGACTAATTATGTTCTAAAGATTCGTCTCGTGATTTACAACCAAACTTTGTAATTAGTTATTTTTTTACCTATATTTAATGCTCCATGCATGCGTCCAAAGATTCGATGTGACGGGAAATCTTATAAAATTTTTGGAATTTTGAATGAACTAAACACACCCTAAATGTTGATGCTCCTTGTTTTCGTGTTGCTGAATGGACAGGATAGATCGCCTGACCTTCTACTGTTCCAAGTCTGATACCGCATGGTATTGAATCAGACAACATGAATGCAAGCAAAAATTTCACAAGATAGTTGTCATGCAAGGTGTTGACAAAAACAACGTGGGTCATACAAACTGAATGAAATATTAATCTAGATGGGAGGAGGAGATGGGCCGGCTTGATGTAGGAGATGGCCGGCCGGAGTCGATGATGGCCAGCTTTGACAGGGAGCGCGAGGTACCGCGGCGGCAGCGCCTTTCACGCACGCGCGGAGAAGGATCGCGCGCGGCAAGTGGGAAGGAGAGTCGCAGGATAGTTGGGTCGAGGTGGATGTGGGTCTACTTTTTTAATTTTACCAAGTCAAAATAATAAACTATTGGAGAGAGTCTGTTTTTTCACTTGATATATATTTTAAAGAATTGTCAAATCACAAGATTTGCCAAGTGAATTTTGGCAAGCAAAAGGACATGCTGATGATATACGGCACATGTAAATCAGATGGGCACCGTGAGCATGTAAATCGCCAACGTTTCCCAGTGATAAAGATAAGGGAAGGGCATGCAGACGAATATAATCCGCAAATGCGGAGTTCTCGCTGTCATTTTGGATTCCATACCACTACTAATATACTATATAGGAAATAAAGTACTTTGCCAACTTGCTTATAATTAATCACAACGTGGATCTCTTGGTCAACTAGCTACTCTAATTAGGTACGTATTATTATATTATTCCAGGGCCGAGAAGGCTTTAGAATAGAAGAAAAGAAAAGAAGCTAATAGGAGTACTTGCTACAAATTCGCACGGATATTATATTCGCACGGGCGCTGAGTGAGTGGCTGAAATTCGCACGGGCGCTGAGTGTGATTGACGCGGACACGCACGGGGGAGATTGGAAATGAACATCCTAGTAGGAATGAATACGATGGAGTAATAAATAAACAAGGAAAGAGACCAAGTGTACAGAGGCAGTGATCTGATCTGTTGAATTCTTTGCAACTTTTGTTAAACAGGATTCAAGTATGTTACATAGTCCACAGTTTGGGCAAGCGAGGTGCTAAACTGCTTCGATCCGCTAAGACTACCCGTACTCATTGACTTCTATATTCATCCTCTATACGTCCTAGTCAGCAAGATTCTCTCCTCTATACTTAATTCTTCCGCACCTATTCATCCTCTGTATCATCCTCTATCCACTATATCTATTGTGGGACCCACTTGTCACTTTATCTAAATATATCCATGTGTGATCTAGTTTTGAAGGAATTATTGCGACGAATTTAACGGTGAAATCAAAATTTAATTTGGATTTTTGGTTTGTGAGTTATAGCATTTTTTGTTTAGCTAGTGGGGTCCGCCACTATAGAGTATAGAGTAAGCACAGTACCACTCTAAATATAGAGTGAGAGAAAGGATAGAGTATCGTTTTAGAGTACCCGTACATCAGTTTTTACTCTATATTCATACTCTAAAGTTTTAGAGTATCGTTTTAGAGTACCCACTGCGGGTAGTCTAATAATAATCCTGCACTTGTAGCAAGCACAGTTGACAATCCTGCTTGAAACCTCTAGGGAGACGTGTGGTCACTGGTCAGCGTGCGCGTAGGCGTAGACCGCCGAGACAGCCGGTCTTGCCTGAAACCGCGGCTCCTGCTCATCAATGTTCTGATTCCCCAACTCCCCGGCCGCACTCCCAGCCGCAGTGACCGGTGAGAACGTGACGCCGAGATCCACAGATCTCACTCGACAACCAGGGAAAAGAAAGGAAAATGAAAGAAAAACCCAGGCACGCACGCAGGAGGAGGAGCAGCGTACAGTACGTCGCGGAAAGCAACACGCGCACACGTCGCGGCGCCACAACGTGCGGAGCAGTTGCAGCAACAGCCAACAGTGCTACCAGAAGCAAAACCCGCGGGGCCCCACACGAAAACGCGCACCCGGGGACGCGGACCTCGATTGGAGCGGCGTTGACCGCCACGCGTACAACGCACTTAGGGTGGGTTCAGTTTGCGAAAATTTTTGGCTTTGACTATCGTTTGTATTGGTTAATCATGGACTAATTAGACTCAAAAGATTTGTTTTGTAATTTTCTACCAAACTGTGTAATTAGTTTTTTTATCTATATTTAATGCTCTATGCATATATCAAATATTCGATGAGGAATCTTAAAAATTTTTGGAACTAAGCCCTTGTTTAGATTGAAGAAAATTTCAACCCGATAAATAGTACCACTTTCGTCTTCTTTGGCAAATATTGTCCAATCATGGACCAACTAGGCTCAAAAGATTCATCTCGTGATTTCCAACTAAACTGTGTAATTAGTTATTTTTTTACCTACATTTAATACTCCATGCAAGCGGTTAAAAATTGATGTGATGGAGAGAGAGTGAAAAAACTTGGAACTTTGAGGCAAACTAAACAAGGCGTAAAGTAAATGTACAGGCCTCGCTTAGTAGCGGGTCTCATCTCCTCAAGTCACTTACAAGTGGGGTCACATTTTTTCTCCCCAGCCAGGCATCGATGCATGAACTTTCCTCGATGCTTGATTTTCCGATGCTTCAACCCACGATTAGTTCAAAAAATTTTCCAAAAAATGCTATAGTAGTTGTCACATCAAATCTTTAAATGCATACCTAGAACATTAAATGTACGTAAAAAATAACTAATTGTACAGTTTGTCTGTAAATGTCGAGAAAAATCTTTTAAGCATAGTTAGTTCATGGTTAAACAAATTTTATCAAATAACAACAAAATTGCTACAGAATTTTTCAAAAAAATTCAATTCCATTTGCAGTACGTGGCATCGAGGCTCAAACGAAAAAAGAGGTTTGAAGCATCGGCAAAATAAACACACTGTGGATAGTTTACAAGCAGTTTCTATCCGAGCCTGCCATGCTGGAGGGCAATCCGATCAATCCCAGGCGCTTCTGGGCGGAGTCGATGCTTTGTTTGGCGTCCGAGTCTGATGCTTCGAGCTGTCTTGCTGTATCTCTGGAGTCGGGCGCCAGAGAGAACTGTCTGCCGTTTGGTTCCACGTCTAAACTTTAGTCTCGAATATTTAGATATATGTATGGAGTATTAAATATAGACTATTTATAAAATTAAATACTTAAATTGAGACTAATTTACGAGATGGATTTTTTAAGCCTAATTAGTCAATGATTTGACAATGTCGTACTTTAGTTTCTATCGTATCGAATTTATTTTAAGCCTAATTAAATACAGATTAATTAGTTTTAATAAATTAGTCTCGATCTGTAATTTGTTTTTTATTAGTATCCGAACATCCTATGCGACGACTCATGTAACATTCAATGTGACACCAACTAAACTTTAGTCCCTGCAAGCAAACACCCCCCATCCTCCCTAAAGTTTAGTAGTTCCTATCCCATCGAATATTTAGACACATGCATGAAGTATTAAATATAGACTAAAAATAATTAATTATACAAATTGCGACTACTTTGCCAGACAAATTTTTTAAACCTAATTAGTCCATGATTTGACAATATGTGCTACAGTAAACATGTGCTGATAATAGATTAATTAGGCTTAATAAATCCGTCTCGCGGATTCCTGAGGACTTCTGTAATTTGTTTTATTATTAGGCCAGTCTAAGTGAGGGTTTCATGACCCAGTTTTCCAATACATTCATATTTTAAAAACAGTGAAGAAGAGTTTCATCCTCATGAAACTCTCTCTACTCACATAAATCTCTTATCATCTCTTATTTTTTTAATACGGTACCACATCAGCATATTTAATGCCCATAAAACTCTGATAAAACTCCATTGAAACTGACATTACTATCCAAACACTCTAACATGACACCTCCAAATGACACCTCTAAACTTTACCCGTGGATTTAAACACCACAGACGAGCGCCACCATACCAAGCGCCTGTAAAATAATTTCTTCCATTGTAAATTGAGGATGCTTGATGACATAATAATAATTTCTCTCTCACCTTTAAGCGTCTTTTGCATTGTACACGCCCTCCGCTCGCCCGTGCACCGGCGGACGGCGCCGATCGGATAGATGGGCTTTCTTCACCTGGCCCATGCCCATACGGCCGTACCCACTCCCTGTATAAATGAGCGAGCAGCCAGCAGCCCCCAAGGCAGCAAGCAAAGCACAGCAGCAGCTCTCCAGGCTCTCTCGTCTTGTCTTGGCCTCCTTGGTCCTTGCCTTTGCCTCCTCCGTCCGTGCCGTGCGTGCTCTCTTGCATCTTGCCCCAAGGGGCAGGATCGAGCAGCGACGCGACCAAGCCAAGGTGAGACCAGACCCAGCAGAGCGGTCGACTGAGATGAAGAGCCGGAGGCAGACCAGCGGGGGCAGCTCGGCCGCCTGCGCCGCCGCGGGGGAGGCGAACACGCACAGCAGCGGCGGGGGCTGCAAGCTGGAGAGGAAGGACGTGGAGAAGAACCGGAGGCTGCACATGAAGAGCCTCTGCCTCAAGCTCTCCTCCCTCCTCCCTCCCGCCGCCACGCACGCCTCCCTCCTCTCCGACGCGGCGGCGGCGGCGGCGTCCAATCCCAACAACAAGGTAAAGGCAACAACCTCCTCTTGCCCTCTCGAATCCTCGCTCGCCCGCTTGACTCCGAGCCGGCAGATCTCTGCCATGCCATCCTTGGTCCATTCATTGCTCTATTGGACTGCACCCATGAGCTTCCCTCGCCAAAAATAAAATAAAATAAAATAAAATGGAATTCGCTAGTAGTCAATGATAGTACATCCGTGCTATTTGATGGCGAGTTGCTTCCGGACAAACAGTTAAATTGTTAGTAGTGTACAGGGTTGCACAGTAAAAACGAATTGTTCACAATCAGTTCCCCTCCTAAAGTTTATGTCGCAGTCCAGTTCCCCTCCTGAAGTATACTACTGTAGCAGTCACTGAAATAAATCCTTTGGAAAAAAACAATTGACCACAGAACTACTAGTAGCGGTTAAAATCTCCCGTGCGGAAGTATCAATTTGCGTCAATCTTTGCTGGTTAGAAAAATGAAATTGAGTCATATTCTTGTCTGTATTTCTAGCCGCAGAAACCAATTAGCAATATTGTTGGAATATTATTATCCATGTTGCAGCAGAAAACATTTACTGTTAGAAATCATCGGTAGCCTACGTGTAAAACAAAAAGGGTTAAAAAAAGCGCGGAAACGAGACTGCTTCTTACTGTTTGATTTCTGTTGCTAGTACAAGTAAAGCAGCAGTTCTGGATCAGTGATTTGCCACACCGAATCGATTCGATTGGATTTGATTGGATTGTGGATCGGATTAGTGGAGATGTCCGCTGCTTTTTGTGATTATGCCCATAGCCACCGTGACCGGCCGGGCATCGAGCCAAAGCACAAGCCAAGCCATCATCATTTTCAGTCACGTTTCCTCTTCTGTACTGAGCTCCCTCCAGGCTCCAGGTCCACTCCATTCACCCACGTTCCACGTGATGGCCCTGGCCCCTCCCCTCCTGTGACAGCCACGCGGGTTTGCTCAGAGGTCACACGTCACGTCACTATTACTAGTTTATTAGGCGCACGTGCCGGATGTCAGATGCCGGAGGAGGAGGAACTCGTGGGCAATACAATACTCCACCTATAAAACACTCATCACTTGACTATTGGGTCGGATAATATTAGGGCCGGTTTAGTTTAAATTTTTTTTTGCAAAAAAACTATTGTAGTATTTTCGTTGTTATTTAGTAATTAGTGTTAATCGTAGACTAACTAGGCTTAAAAGATTCGTCTCGTGACTTACCGTTAAACTGTGTAATTAGGTTTATTTTTATCTATATTTATACATGTCTCTGAAGATTCGTTACTATAGTTTTTGGAAAAAAAAAATTTGGGAACCCTTAATCATCGTAAAATGCCCCACTCGGCTGATTATTGCAGTCCTACGCCACGATAATAAAGTTTTCAACGATTCCGCCGCCGAAAAAAAAGGTGCTCGGCGTAACGTAAACCCCACCACAATTCACTTTTTTTTTTCTCTGCCGCTCTGGCCTCCTCTCGAGTCGACTCCCCAATTATTCATCAGTTTCCGGCCAGGCCGGCGGCCACCTACACCTACCAACCGAGGAGCTCCACCATCTTGCCATGTGCCGTGTGCGCAAGCGAAGCCAAACTACAGTCGCCATCGGCTGAGCTGTAGCTGAACAGTGAACACTGACATGGTTGTGTTCCATTTGGGCCCCAGGGAATAGCATGGCACTGCTCCTGCAAATCTTTCAATCAAGATAAAAAAAATCATGGATGTTTTTGGCGAGACGGACAGTCTTGTTGTGCTGACACCTGACCGTAACACGATGGCTTATCGCAGGACACGGTGACGCAGCTGGATCAGCTGGACAGCGCGGCGGCGTACATCAAGCAGCTCAAGGAGCGGATCGAGGCGCTGAAGCAGCGGAAGGCGGGCGGTCCTGGCCAAGCGGCGGGCTGCGCGTTGGCGTCGGCGTCGGCGTCGGGCGTGTCGTCCGGCGGCGGCGTGCGCATGCCGGTGATCGAGGTGCGGTACCAGGACGGGACGCTGGACGTGGTGCTCATCAGCGACGCCGGGCGGCCCTTCAAGCTGCACCAGGTCATCACGGTGCTGGAGCAGGACGGCGCCGAGGTGGTCAGCGCCAGCTTCTCCGTCATCGGGGACAAGATCTTCTACACCATCCACTCGCAGGCGCTCAGCCCACGGATCGGACTTGACGCCGCCAGGGTCTCCCAGAGGCTGCACGACCTGCTTGCTCCTTGTCTGATCTGAATCCGAGAGGCCAGCCACAACATCTGATCAGCCACCGTAGTACTGTACCATTAGGAAGGAAGGTAGTCTGAACGGAGTGCAGTGCAGCAGCGGGGGATCCATAAACCGCCGGCTGATTTCTTGCTGGTTTCCTTGCAGTTAGTTGTGCATAGCATGGGTGTGTTTAGTTCGCGAAAATTTTTGGCTTTGATTATTGTAGCACTTTCGTTTGTATTTGTCAATTAGTGTTCAATCATGGACTAATTAGGCTTAAAAGATTCGTCTCATGGTTTTCTACCAAACTGTGTAATTAGTTTTTTTCGTTTACATTTAATGTTTTATATATGTGTCAAATATTTGATGCGACGGAGAATCTTGAAAATTTTTGGGAACTAAAAATGGCCTATGTAGGAGCTAGCAAAGGGTTTGTTTAGTTGGCAAAAAGAGCAAAAAAAAAAGTTTACGCAGTACCCGTCACATCGAATGTTTGATGAAGCATTAAATGTAGGTAAAAAATAACTAATTACACAGTTTATCTGTAGATGCATGTATAAAGCATTAAATATAGATAAAAAAATAATTAATTACACAGTTTATCTGTAAATGTCGAGACGAATCTTTTTAGCATAGTTAGTCCATGATTAGATAAATTTTACCAAATAACAACGAAAAGTGCTACATGAATTTACCCAAAAAAATTTGCCAACTAAAGAGGCTCCAAGCAAAAGTAGCAAACAGAATGCCTTTTTTTTTTCCCCTCCCAGCTCTAGGAACCAGTTGGTGCCACTACTACTACTTGCTTTGCTAGTATAGTAGTACTTGAATTTTTGTGAACTTCCTGTGTTTGAATAGGACCGTAGCTTTCTTTTCCTTGGAGTTGGAGGGATAGAAGAAAAACTTTCATGAGTGAGGCAGTGTTTAGTTGTTTCAAAATTCCAAAAAATTTATAAGATTCCTCGTCACATCAAATCTTTGGACGTATGCATGGAGCATTAAATGTAGAAAAAAAACTAATTGCACAGTTTGTCTGTAAATGTCGAGACGAATCTTTTGAGCCTAGTTAGTCCATAATTAGATAAATTTTATCAAATAACAACGAAAAGTGCTACAGAAACTTTACACACACTTTACAACCATCTAAACACACCCTGAGCTCGCATTTGTCCCTGGGTAGGTAGGTGGGTATCAAAACTGCCTAACCCATCACCACATTATGACACGTTTTCGCTTTCACTAACGTTTCCAGATGCATACTATAGTAAATTCCCCATCATCACGTGGTGTTTAGTTCGTCGTCTTCGCGCAGCAGTAGGTCGGTCCATTACCTGCCCGGTGGACTTTGCATTAGGCCCGGTTTAGATGCAAAAAAATTTGGTAAAATAGGTACTTTAGCATTTTATTGTTATTTGGTAAATATTGTCCAATCATGGTCTAATTAGACTTAAAAGATTCGTCTCGTCCATTTCGTCTAAACTGTGTAATTAGTTTTATTTTTTATCTATATTTAATGCTTCATACATATGTCCAAAGATTCGATGTGACGGAGAATCTAAAAAATTTTGCAAAATCTTTTGAAACTAAACAGGGCCTTAGAGTCGAAGCCGCCGTGCTCGAGCAAGAGCCAACTGCCTTGTCAGCTGTCACAAATAAAGATCCAAATTAAACCCACCATCTACTGCAAGTTGTGTGCATAATATAATAATATATAACCACGTGCCTATTTATGGTCCGGTTACAAACTGACCCAACCTAGGAACCAGCCCATAATAAACCGTTTTTTAGGCTATGCACGGGCTGGTTTGGTTACGGTCAAAACCGTGGTACCCGTCTTCTTTCTTGCATTTGACTGACGAGCCGCCGCCGGCGAGATTGGCACCCATAGCTTCACCACCGGTGACACCGCATCACGACCAAGCTTGAGCAGCCTCCAGATATGGAACAAGGTCACGGTAGCCGACGGCGGCGATGCTGGTGTAGCTGCTGCCGTCGCTTGGGAGATGCGAACCAGCAGGTTCCGTAGATTGCAGCTCGGCGCGTTGGAGGCAGGCAGGGGTGGAGCCGATGGTCGGGGACGGCAGTGGAGGCCGCGGTCGCGGCCGCGGGAGGCGCTGGAAGGGAAAGGGCGTGAGCAGCTCGGGCTCCGCCACGGGGAGGCACCTGGCGCCAGTTTTAGAAGACGCGCCGGCGGCCGCATTGCTCCGGCCCCTCAAGAAGATCTGCAGCCCGGACCGCCGCCTCAACCGCTCCCTGTCCTCGCTCTCGTTGGCTCCGCCTTCCCCTGACTCATCCTCTGTCGCCGCCATCGACGCGACACATATTTCCGTTCACGTATGATCAGGCATCGGCGGCAGCGGTGGCGCCAGTGTCCACGGCAGGGTCGCCACGGCTCCTGCCGCTGCTGCAGTACTCCAACGTGTTCCAGCAGCCTCCGCCGCCGCAGCAGCATCACCAGCAGCCTCTCCAGCACCAACAAAATGATTTCATTCGCTTGGGAGATCCGAACCAATGGAAACCGTGGAACCCGCTGGTTCCTAACCGCCGCACAGCATCTTTCACGGGTTGGGTCAGGTTTTGACCAAAAACTGGTTAAACCGGACCATGAACAGGGTGGGTCTGAGGTGCCAATAAACAACAATATCGACGGTTCATAGTACTACCAATAAAAGAAAAATAAATTAGTCGAGTTTTGTCCTTTTAGGGGTGTTTAGTTTGAGGAGTTAAAATTTAACAAACACTGTAGCACTTTCGTCTTATTTGATAAAAAGTTTTCAATTTGGGACTAATTAGGCTTAATAGATTCGTCTCGTAAATTACTCCTAATTTGTGCCGACATGCATATAATTAGTCTATATTTAGTACTCCATGCATTTGAGGGAACATTGATGTGATGGGAGTTAAACTTTAACAACTTAAAACCAAACAGACCCTTAGGGAGAGTGTGGGGTGGGGGGGAACTGGGGGATAGAGACAGCAGACAGGGAATGAGGTGTGTTCACTTCGCGAAAAGTAGGCGAAAAGTTACTGTAGCATCTTTCGTGGTTATTTGTTGAAAGCCCAAGTTTGGTTTTGGTAATTAATGACACCAAGTTGCTAATGCCATGTGTTAAGTGTTTTGAGTTAGGCATAAGCAACACATGTGATGAAGGTGAATGTGGCAAGGAGTGGCGGCCATAAGATCACAAAGAGATGGTGCATGACCATGAAATAATGATCATGGTGAAGATGCACATAAAAGGAAGGACATGATGATCAAGTGGAGGAAAAGGATTTAAGAGCGCAAGGCAAAGGTATAACCATAGGGTTTTCCTTTTGCCGGTCTAAGATGAGTAGAGAAGTGATTGACCGGGTTTAGGATATATAGCCGACTATCAAGAGGGGCAATCATGGTTAGCTCGGGAATCAAGTGCCACTAGATCATTGTCTTGAGCATATGCATTAGGATCTAGTAAAAGAGCTAACATAACGCCTTGAGAAATGATTGTGAAATGCTAACACACATGCACATGGTGGTGTACACTTGGTGGTGTTAGCACATTTGCGAAGGCGGTGAAGTTTAAGCGGTAGAGAGGGGTTTGGGTTCCTCTCTCCCTCCCGCCGAGCTTGCGAGGCGGGAGTCGGCGCTTTTTGGAGAAGTGAAAAGCCTATTTTCTATTGCGCCTGAAGACGGAAAAGAAGCGGAGGCGAGAGGAGGTCACTGTGTTGACCGGACGCTGCACCGGACGCTGCACCGGACGCAGCACCGGACGCTGCACCGGACGCGGTCACGGTTTCACCGGACGCGTCCGGTCAGTTCATCGCGGCGCGAGCGCTAGGGTTTGTGACCGGACGCAGGTCTGGCCTGACCAGCGCGTCCGGTCAGTTCAACTGGGCGTAAAAGAAAAGCGCGCGACCGGCGCGTCCGGTCCTTCACGGGACCGGAGCGTCCGGTCAAGCGTCCAGAGAGGCAGAGCAAAGCGGAGTGACGATCGGACGCGCGGCGCGTCCGGTCACGCGCGATCGGACGCGTCCGGTCGCAGCTGGAGCTTACTGGAACGCGACCGGACGCTGGCACTGTCGCGTCCGGTCAAGTACGATCGGACGCGTCCGGTCTCAACGGGAGCGTACTGGAACGCGACCGGACGCGGGCACTGTCGCGTCCGGTCACTTGGTTGAGCGCGTCCGGTTAGGGCAACGGCTAGTTCTGACGCGCACTGTTCACGGCTGTCGCGTAGTGATCGGACGCGTCCGGTCACCCTGACCGGAGCGTCCGGTCAGCGCGTTTTTCGCTGCGTCGTCTGTAACGGCTAGCTGCGTACCCCTTCGTTATAAGTAGACGTTGGACGGGGTTTGAGGGTAACTCTTGCACATTTTGAGATATAGAGACATACTTTGAGCTAGAGAACAACCCCTCCACTCATCTCTTTGCATAGTTGCACATCTTGAGTGAGATTGAGTGAGATTCAAGTGCATTGCTTGAGAGTTGCATTCTAGAGGCACTTGATCTTCGAGTTGCTGCGGATTTCTTGTTACTCTTCCGTGTTTCCCGACACGGTAGACGGCTTGGAGCAGCGGAGGTGATAGAGCTCGCAATTGGAGATTGTTGGAGCCTTCACCAAGTATTGTAAGGGGTTCTTGATCCTTCCCCGTGGGAGTTCGCAAATTGGATACTCTAGTGGAGCTCGTGGCTTGGAGGATCCCCATCTTGTGTGCGGTTGTGCGGCGCCCGCCGAGGGCTCGACTCTTGATAGTCGATTAGCTCGCGAACCGACAAGTGGGTGCATCGCCACAACGAGGAGTAGCTTGCCGGGAAGCAAGTGAACCTCGGTAAAAATCTTGTGTCATCTCTTTACCGAGGATTTCTCTTGTGGTTGATCATTGTGATTGATTCTTCAAGTGCTTTACTTCTCTACATCGTTGGTATAAGAATCAAGTCACTTGCTCTTTACTTTCTCGTACTCTTCTAGTGTAGCTTGTTTAGAATAGTTTTTATCACATAGGAGTAAGTAGCTTAGTGACCTAGCTTTGTTGGTGTGTATTAAAGATCATAGCCTTGCTTCACTAAGTTGTATAGGTGGCTTTCATAGTATAGTTGAGCTAGTGCTAGAATTAGCTTAGCCATATTTTATACTAACGTGGTTATTTAGTGAAGCTTGTAGATTTTTGAATAGGCTATTCACCCCCCCCTCTAGCCATTCGGACCTTACAAGTGGTATCAGAGCCGAGGCACCGTTTATTTGAGGCTTAACAACCTACGGTGAAAAAGAAATGGCTCAATTAAGCTTGCACATCAACAACACCAAGAAGGCACCTCACTTTGATGGCACAAATTATGCATATTGGAAGGTTAAGATGACCGCACACCTAAAGTCAATCAATAGAGAAGTGTGGAAGGTCACCGAAACAAAATTTGAGGTTGCTAATCCGGAAGCACCTACACCGGTGGAAGAAAAGAAGCTCCAATGCAATGATATTGCCATTAGTGCTCTTCATGAGGCATTAGATGATAAGACCTTTGAGCAAGTGAAGAACATTGAGATTGCTCATGATGCTTGGGCCAAGCTAGAAGAAACTTTTGAGGGCACCGAAGGCACAAAGACCGCTAAAGCATACATCTTGCAAGAAAAATTTTTAAGCTTCAAGATGCAAGATAATGAAAGTGTACCGGAGATGTTTCATAGGTTGCAAGTCATTGTCAATGAGCTCAAGGCACTTGGTGAGGAGGTCAAGGACAACCAATTCTCTATGAAGTTCTTGAGAAGCTTGCCCAAGAGATTTGATACATTGATCACCGTGCTAGTGAGGACTACATTGAAGGATTCAACTCCTCAACAAATATTTCAAGAAGTAATGACCGATGATTCATATAGAGAAGATGATGAGAAGGATGAATTGGTCAAGAAGAAGAAGGAAAATGAGAAGAAAGATGATGAAAAGAAGAAGAGTGTGGCATTCAAAGCCACCACATCCAAGGGCAAATCCAAGATTGAATCATCAAGTGATGAAGACTCAAGCTCTTGTGATAGTGATGACATTGATGAGAAGATGGCTCTCTTTGTCAAGCAATTTGGCAAATTCATGAAGAAGAAAGGCTATCGTGCAAGAAGGAGGAAGAACTCATCCAAGAAGAGTGAGCATACCATGAGATGCTTTAGATGTCATAGCAAGGACCATCTCATTGCAAAGTGTCCTTATGATAGTGATGATGAAGATGCTATCAAGAAGAAGAAGAAGAAGCAAGAAAAGAAGAAAAACTCTTATAAGAAGAAGAATGATTCTCATGTTGCTACATGGGATAGTGATGATTCCTCAAGTGATGATGAGGATGACTATAAGAGCAAGAAGAAGGGACATGCTAGCATTGCCATCCAAGAGAAGGTCTCCCTCTTCGACACTCCATCGTGCTTCATGGCTAAGGCCGCTAAGGTATCATCCGATGATGAGAGTGATCATGATAATACTAGTGATAGTGATAGTGATGAAGAAGAATTCACTAAAGATGAACTAATCACTATGCTAGAAGATTGCACTCAACATTATAAAGAATCTAGAAAGGAGTGCAAGGGCTTGCTTAAGGAAAAGAAAAATCTTATGCAAGAACTTGATGAGCTTAGGGCATCTTATGAGAGTCTAAAGGTAGACCATAAGAAGCTTCAAAAGTCTCACACTAAGCTTGAAGAAGCTCATTCCTCTCTAGTTGAAAAATATGAAAACATACCAACTAATGTTGAGAAAGCTAAAACTTGCAACATAGGCATATCATGTGATATAATTGATGAATCTTTACATAAGCCTATTATTGTTTCCACTAACCCTCCATGTAGCACATCTACATCATCCCCATCTAGTAGTGATGGTTTCACTTGTGACTCCTCACTTATAGTTGAGAATGAAAATCTCAAGAAGGAGGTAAAAGAGTTCAATCACACCTTAGCTAAGGCTTATGGTGGTGAGGACCGCTTGCTTATGTGCTTGGGTAGCCAAAGGGCATCTCTCTACAAAGAGGGATTGGGTTATAACCCCAAGAAAGGCAAGGCCGCTTTTGCTCCTCACAAGACTCGTTTTGTGAAGAACAATGGTAGCTATTGCAAAAATTGCAAGCAAGTTGGTCACATAGAGCAACATTGCATGAACAAGAAATCCAATGCTAAAGTATCCTCAATTAAGTTTGATTCTTTCTATATACTTACCAAGGATACAAATGGTGTTCATGCTAAGTTCATTGGTGCACCATGTATGGGCTTAAAGAAGAAAGTCATTTGGGTACCAAAGAACTTGGTCACTAACCTTGGAGGACCCAAACAAGTTTGGGTACCTAAAAAGAATTGATCTTGTCTTGTAGGTCAATTACAAAGCCGGAGGAAGGCATTGGGTGCTTGATAGTGGGTGCACTCAACACATGACCGGGGATTCATGTATGTTCAAATCAATTGATACAAGTCAAAATGGTGATTTTGATGCTATCACTTTCGGCAATAACAAGAAAGGCAAAGTCAAGGGGCTTGGTAAAATTGCTATCTCAAATGATATGAGCATATCAAATGTGTTGCAAGTTGAGAGCTTGGACTTTAATCTTTTGTCGGTAGCACAACTTTGTGATCTTGGTTTCAAGTGCATATTTGGTAGTGATGATGTTGAAGTCATAAGTGTTGATGGATCAAATTTGATATTCAAAGGATTTAGACATGGTAGCTTATACTTGGTTGACTTCAATGATAGTGAGACACAATTGACATCATGCTTGCTTAGCAAATCTAGTATGGGATGGTTGTGGCATAGAAGGCTTGGTCATGTTGGAATGAAACAATTGAACAAACTTTTAAGGCATGACTTAGTTAGAGGCTTGAAAGATGTGACTTTTGAAAAGGATAAACCATGTAGTGCTTGTCAAGCCGGCAAACAAGTTGGAAATACACATCCTAGTAAGAGTGAGATGAGCACATCAAAGGCATTTGAGCTATTGCACATGGACTTGTTTGGGCCAACAACATACACTAGCATTGGTGGCAACAAGTATGGTTTTGTGATTGTTGATGACTACACTAGATACACTTGGGTGTTCTTTCTCTATGACAAGAGTGATGTTTTTGATCTATTCAAGTCTTTTGTCAAGAGGGTACAAAATGAGTTTGAGACTACCATCAAGAAGATTAGAAGTGACAATGGTGGTGAGTTCAAGAACACAAGAATTGAGGAATTGTGTGATGATTTTGGTATTGGACATCAATTCTCACCAACATACACACCTCAATCCAATGGTGTAGTTGAAAGAAAGAATAGAACCTTGATTGATATGGCTAGATCAATGCTTAGTGAATACAATGTGAGTCATTCATTTTGGAGTGAAGCTATCAATACGGCTTGCTATTGTAGTAATCGTCTCTATTGCCATGGGAAGCTTGGAAAGACACCATATGAGCTATTGAATGGAAGAAAGCCCAACATTGCATACTTTAGAGTGTTTGGTTGCAAATGCTATATTCTCAAGAAAGGCACTAGATTGAGTAAGTTTGAAAAGAAATGTGATGAAGGGTTCTTACTTGGTTATTCTACCACAAGCAAATCATATAGAGTTTGGAATCTCACAAATGGCACCTTGGAAGAAGTTCATGATGTTGAGTTTGATGAAACCCAAGGGTCTCAAAATGAAGCTCAAAACCTTGATGATGTGAGAGGAGATCAATTATCAAATGCAATGAAGAACATGGACATTGGTGATATAAGGCCGATGCAAGTTGATGATGATGATATTCATGTGATCAACCAAAGTGTGCAAATTAATACAAATCAAGCAAGCTCTAGTGGTTCTCATAATGAAGTGCAAGTTCAAGGTCAAACAAGTGAAAGCAATCAACTCCCAATACTCCAACCTACTAGCATTGCAAGAGATCATCCGTTGGACCAAATCATTGGTGGAATTCAAAGTGGTGTTCAAACTAGATCAAAATTAGCATCCTTTTGTGAGCATTACTCATTTGTCTCATTAGAAGAACCAAAGAAGATAGAAGATGCATTGAAAGATTTCGATTGGGTAAATGCCATGCATGAAGAACTAAACAACTTTGCTAGAAATCAAGTTTGGGAACTTGTTGAAAGGCCAAAGAAATACAATGTGATCGGTACTAAGTGGGTCTTTAGAAACAAGCAAGATCAAGATGGCATGGTTGTGAGGAACAAAGCAAGATTGGTAGCACAAGGATACACTCAAGTTGAGGGTCTTGACTTTGGAGAGACATATGCACCGGTTGCAAGATTGGAGGCAATTAGAATCTTATTAGCATATGCTTGTGCACACAACATCAAGCTCTATCAAATGGATGTCAAGAGTGCTTTTCTCAATGGCTACATCAATGAAGAAGTTTATGTTGAGCAACCTCCCGGTTTTGAAGATGACAAGAAGCCCGACCATGTTTACAAGCTAAAGAAGGCATTGTATGGTTTGAAGCAAGCACCTAGAGCATGGTATGAGAGGTTGAGGGACTTTCTCCTCTCTAAAGGGTTCAAGATGGGAAAGGTTGACACCACTCTCTTCACCAAGAAGCTTGGAAATGACTTGTTTGTATTGCAAATCTATGTGGATGACATTATCTTTGGATCAACTAACCAAGACTTTTGTGAAGAGTTTGGAAATATGATGGCTAATGAGTTTGAGATGTCTATGATTGGAGAGCTTAGTTACTTCCTTGGACTTCAAATCAAGCAAATGAAGAATGGCACTTTTGTAAGTCAAGGCAAGTACATCAAGGACATGATCAATAAGTTTGGATTGCAAGATGCTAAGCAAATGAGCACACCAATGAGCACTAATGATCAATTTGGTATTGATGATAGTGGAAACATGGTAGATCAAAAGCAATACCGGTCCATGATTGGAAGTTTGCTCTATGTCACCGCTTCTAGGCCGGATGTGATGTTTAGTGTGTGCAAGTGTGCAAGATATCAAGCTTCACCTAGAGAAAGTCACTTGAAAGCAACCAAGAGGATATTGAGATATCTAAAGGGCACTCATGATGTTGGATTATGGTATCCCAAGGGGTCTAATTTTGAGTTGATTGGATACTCGGACTCCGACTATGGTGGATGCAAGATTGATAGAATGAGCACAAGTGGCACTTGTCAATTGCTTGGAAGGTCTCTTGTTTCATGGTCATCAAAGAAACAAAATAGTGTTGCACTATCTACCGCCGAGGCCGAATACATTAGTGCCGGTAGTTGTTGTGCACAATTGCTTTGGATGAAGGCCACTTTGAATGACTTTGGAATAAAATTCAAGAATGTGCCTTTGTTTTGTGACAATGAAAGTGCTATCAAGATGACTCAAAATCCGGTTCAACATTCAAGAACCAAGCACATTGACATAAGGCATCACTTCATAAGAGATCATCAACAAAAGGGTGATATTAGTATTGAGAGCATTGGCACCGAAGATCAACTAGCCGACATCTTTACAAAGCCACTTGATGAAAAGAGATTTTACAAGTTGAAGAATGAATTGAACATACTTGACTTCTCCAACTTGAAATGAGTGCACCCCCACATTCTTATATGACATGCCTCTCCTCCAACATAGCAAGGTAAAGTTGTTTGGCATATCATTTATACTTTGCTAAGGACATGGTTAGAACATTTAGACATATTTGCATGACAATTAGGCTCATTCATGAAAATTAAATGATTTTGATGTATATATGGTACCACTATTGCTTCTATGTTTGATTGATCTAGTGGTAGCATATGACATGTTTGTGGGCTTGCAAACCTAGTGTTAAATCTAGAAAATAAGCTCATGATGTGTAATTCAACATGGTCAAGATAACCCTTATACTTTATGAGGTGTGAAAAAGCTTGTCCTTGGATCAAACCGAATTACATATTCTAGGCAAGTAATCTAGATTGAACCATAATTTGGACTTCCTCATATTGATTGACTTATCTCTCACTAAAATTGACACCTTTTTGGTGATTGTTGACAAAGGGGGAGAAAAAAAAGTCACAAAGATATTGCAAAAGAAGGAAAAAAATAAAATAAGGGGGAGAGAAAAGTCACAAAGATAAAAGATTAAGTTACTAAGGGGGAGAGATTAGTCAAAGGAAGAGAGAAAGCACAAAGATAGAAAAGCCACAAAGAGGAAAAATTAAAGTTGAGCACATAAGTAGGGGGAGCAAGCTCATAAATTATTTGTTGCATTTGTATATGCATTAACATGATGAATTGTTGCATTGCAAAGCTTAAATTCATATTCATGATTGTATGGTGATTGCTAGTAATAGAATTTGAATGATGATTTGTTGAGAGTAGCTTTACAAGTGGTATCTAGACACCTTTTGCTTATAATGTTGATCTCACGGGGTACTTTAGTGTTTGTGATCTTTACAAGTGGTGTCTAGCTACATCGATGCTAAGGATGGTATATAAAGGCAACTCCGATTGGTATCACGCTTCAAAGGTCCATTCTATATACCTTAGCATCAATTTGATAGTAGTAACTCTCCCAAAATTCAAATCCATACATATGTGCACAATTGAACCAAACTCATGGAAGCACATATGTAGGGGGAGCTAATACTATTGAAATTGAAAATTGATTTCATTTTCATATCTTTGTGATGGTTGTCATCAATTACCAAAAAGGGGGAGATTGAAAGCCCAAGTTTGGTTTTGGTAATTAATGACACCAAGTTGCTAATGCCATGTGTTAAGTGTTTTGAGTTAGGCATAAGCAACACATGTGATGAAGGTGAATGTGGCAAGGAGTGGCGGCCACAAGATCACAAAGAGATGGTGCATGGCCATGAAATAATGATCATGGTGAAGATGCACATAAAAGGAAGGACATGATGATCAAGTGGAGGAAAAGGATTTAAGAGCGCAAGGCAAAGGTATAACCATAGGGTTTTCCTTTTGCCGGTCTAAGATGAGTAGAGAAGTGATTGACCGGGTTTAGGATATATAGCCGACTATCAAGAGGGGCAATCATGGTTAGCTCGGGAATCAAGTGCCACTAGATCATTGTCTTGAGCATATGCATTAGGATCTAGTAAAAGAGCTAACATAACGCCTTGAGAAATGATTGTGAAATGCTAACACACATGCACATGGTGGTGTACACTTGGTGGTGTTAGCACATTTGCGAAGGCGGTGAAGTTTAAGCGGTAGAGAGGGGTTTGGGTTCCTCTCTCCCTCCCGCCGAGCTTGCGAGGCGGGAGTCGGCGCTTTTTGGAGAAGTGAAAAGCCTATTTTCTATTGCGCCTAAAGACGGAAAAGAAGCGGAGGCGAGAGGAGGTCACTGTGTTGACCGGACGCTGCACCGGACGCTGCACCGGACGCAGCACCGGACGCTGCACCGGACGCGGTCACGGTTTCACCGGACGCGTCCGGTCAGTTCATCGCGGCGCGAGCGCTAGGGTTTGTGACCGGACGCAGGTCTGGCCTGACCAGCGCGTCCGGTCAGTTCAACTGGGCGTAAAAGAAAAGCGCGCGACCGGCGCGTCCGGTCTTTCACGGGACCGGAGCGTCCGGTCAAGCGTCCAGAGAGGCAGAGCAAAGCGGAGTGACGATCGGACGCGCGGCGCGTCCGGTCACGCGCGATCGGACGCGTCCGGTCGCAGCTGGAGCTTACTGGAACGCGACCGGACGCTGACACTGTCGCGTCCGGTCAAGTACGATCGGACGCGTCCGGTCTCAACGGGAGCGTACTGGAACGCGACCGGACGCGGGCACTGTCGCGTCCGGTCACTTGGTTGAGCGCGTCCGGTCAGGGCAACGGCTAGTTCTGACGCGCACTGTTCACGGCTGTCGCGTAGTGATCGGACGCGTCCGGTCACCCTGACCGGAGCGTCCGGTCAGCGCGTTTTTCGCTGCGTCGTCTGTAACGGCTAGCTGCGTACCCCTTCGTTATAAATAGACGTTGGACGGGGTTTGAGGGTAACTCTTGCACATTTTGAGATATAGAGACATACTTTGAGCTAGAGAACAACCCCTCCACTCATCTCTTTGCATAGTTGCACATCTTGAGTGAGATTGAGTGAGATTCAAGTGCATTGCTTGAGAGTTGCATTCTAGAGGCACTTGATCTTCGAGTTGCTGCGGATTTCTTGTTACTCTTCCGTGTTTCCCGACACGGTAGACGGCTTGGAGCAGCGGAGGTGATAGAGCTCGCAATTGGAGATTGTTGGAGCCTTCACCAAGTATTGTAAGGGGTTCTTGATCCTTCCCCGCGGGAGTTCGCAAATTGGATACTCTAGTGGAGCTCGTGGCTTGGAGGATCCCCATCTTGTGTGCGGTTGTGCGGCGCCCGCCGAGGGCTCGACTCTTGATAGTCGATTAGCTCGCGAACCGACAAGTGGGTGCATCGCCACAACGAGGAGTAGCTTGCCGGGAAGCAAGTGAACCTCGGTAAAAATCTTGTGTCATCTCTTTACCGAGGATTTCTCTTGTGGTTGATCATTGTGATTGATTCTTCAAGTGCTTTACTTCTCTACATCGTTGGTATAAGAATCAAGTCACTTGCTCTTTACTTTCTCGTACTCTTCTAGTGTAGCTTGTTTAGAATAGTTTTTATCACATAGGAGTAAGTAGCTTAGTGACCTAGCTTTGTTGGTGTGTATTAAAGATCATAGCCTTGCTTCACTAAGTTGTATAGGTGGCTTGCATAGTATAGTTGAGCTAGTGCTAGAATTAGCTTAGCCATATTTTATACTAACGTGGTTATTTAGTGAAGCTCGTAGATTTTTGAATAGGCTATTCACCCCCCCTCTAGCCATTCGGACCTTACATTTGTCAAAATTTGTCCAATCATGGACTAACTACGCTCAAAAGATTCGTCCCGACATTTACAGACAAACTATGCAATTAGTTATCTTTTTTACTTACATTTAATGCTCCATGCATGCGTCGAAAGATTTGATGTGATGGATGGAAGAGGAAATATTTTGAGTTGGCATGGGAAGTAAACAAGGCCGAAGCGCTTTGTTCTGCTTCTGTACGGCCACAATCACAAAAACGAGGTGTGTTCTAGGGGGGGAAAAACGTGGTGGATTCTCACCTCAGGTCGTCTGAAAAAGTTGAGATACAAACTCAAACTAGAAAAAATCATACATGTATCTCAGCTTTTATGTGACTATACATGTATCGAAGCACAGTGTATCAAGTTTCAGAATATTCTAAATGACTAAAATATAATTTTGAAATGGTTTGTATGTTTGCACCTAAGGGCCTGTTTGGTTAGAGACGTTAAAGTTTAACAAACACCGTAGCACTTTCGTCTTATTTGACAAAAAGTTTCCAATTTTAGACTAATTAGGCTTAATAGATTCATCTCGTAAATTAGTCTACATTTAGTACTCCATGCATTTGCCACAAAATTCATATGATGGAAGTTAAACTTTAACATTCATGAAGGACCTAAGATGTGCTTATATTTTTAGCTAAAAAGAAAATTAGAAACATCTGAATCAACTGGGAGCCTAGTCGGGCCAACCACATGCAACCCAACTAGAGCGGAAGCCAGTCGCAAAAAAAAAAAGAAAAAAAACAGAGTGGAAGCTTAGTCGGCCCAACCACGTGCGGCCCAGCTTGGAGTCCAAATCATAACGGAAGTTTGAGTGTGGACAAGAATGGACCGGGCCCAGCGCACTGTGTCCGTCTGAGTTTCAGCATAAAAAAAGTCCACATTACCCCTTTAACTTTTGCGAAAGTCTACTTTTCCTCCCTAAACTTTAAAACAGAGTAAACCACCTCCATGAACTTTTAAAACCGTTCGTTTTACCTCCCTGACCTGTTATAAACGATTTTCAAATGCGGGTTTGTCTTTTTCTTTTTTATGTATTTCAGCTGAATCTTTGAAAAATCATAGTAAATCACAAAAAAATCACAAAATAGAAAATCTATTTTTGTTGGACTCCACATGAGTAAATCTACACGGTGAACATATAATATGGTATGATTTAGTACAAATTTTTTTGTTATAGTTTTAGATCTATGTTTTTCTGTAATTAATTTATAGTTGTACTTTTTATGGTCCAATTGTGGTGAAATTTTTATAGTGGGCTAATTATTGCAAGCTTGAACTATAGTAAAAATTTCATACTCATTAGGTCATGTATAAATATTTTTTAACAAGCATACACCTAATTTCACCACAGTTCAAGCTATACACGATCCAATGAGTATGAATTTTTTACTACAGTTCACGCATATAATAATTAGCTCATCATAAAAATTTCACCATAATTGGAATATAGAAACAACAACTATGAATTAATTATAGAAAAGCATAGATCTAAAGCTACAACAAAAAAAATTGTACTAAATTATACCATATTATATGTTCACTGTGTAGATCTACTCGTGCGGAGTCCAACAGAACTGGATTTTCCATTTTATGATTTTACTATGATTTACTATAATTTTTCAAAGATTCAGCCAAGATAAATAAAAAAGAAAAAGACAAAACCGTCTTTGAAAACCGTTTATAACTGGTCAGGGAGGTAAAACGAACGGTTTTAAAAATTTAGTGAGGTGGTTTACTCGGTTTTGGAATTTAGGGAGGAAAACAGACTTTCGCAAAAGTTAAGAGAGGTAACGTGCACTTTTTCCTTTCAGCATTGCATGACGAGGGGAAAATGTGTTTTTGACTTCTCACTTTTGCAATCCCTTAACTTTTAAAACCATTTAGTTTTTACTCCAAATAGTTTAGACAGCGATTTTACCCTGTCAGCCATCCTACACGATGGCACCACGATAGGATCAATAGGACTACATTGATGGATGCTGAGAGTAAATCGACCTGCGAGTATTTTTTGCAAAGATTATCAAGTTGTTTCAAAAATATATATAATTAAAAAAATCATAAAATTCGGTTTAATCTTAGAAATTTTTTCGCACAAAAACTGTGAAACTAGTTTTAGTTTTTTTTTTCTAAAATAATGCTTTTATCTTATGGTGACTAATTTGGAATTATTTGAATCTAAGATTAAACTAGATTTTATGGTATGATTTAAAATTGTATATTTCTAGAAAAAGAAAAATATTTTAATAGTTTTTTGAAAAAAAAATATTTGCATAATAATATACCCCATAACTGTCAACATAGTTCGATTACTCTCAGATTGACATGGATTAGGCTAGATGGATGGGTAGGGGAGATTGGACAACCGCAAAAGTTAAGAGTTAAAAACAATCTTTTTCCATTCCTTTTTCATTCTAAAAAAATGGACATTTCATTTGCTGATGAGCCAAACAATCATAGCTTCGTCTTCTTGTTTTGCATCACATTACTTGGCGGTTTGAACGAGCTGATGGCTTGGTGGTTGTGCTCGCTCGCCCACATTTGAGCACTGCTCCCCCTCCCCCTCTCCCAACATTATTTTCTTCACAATCTCAAATGCGGATGTTCCGCAATGATTAGCGTGATATACATGTCATGTTTTGGAGTGAGATGGTCTTCGATTACCTCTCAGTTATATGTGTATTTTTAGTTTTAGATATAGGTTTACCTTGCACACAAGTGTACTTGTGCGTGTGGCTTAAGTTTGTGCACTGAGTTAATACTACAGCGTACAATTGAAGAATATGAGTCAAGTATTAAAAAACCAATACTTCATACGGGGACTTTCTCCGGTAGATAGATGAAACAAGTAACATATCCATCCAATCCCCCACCTTCCGTTTTGGATCGACGGTGTGGCGGTGTGCTGATGGCTCGGCACGGTAGAGGCTAGCTGTTTTGTTTTTCCGTTGGCCAAAAGCAGTAGGCGGCGAGGCGGCGGCTGCGCCTCTACTGGACCGCTCCTCCACTTACCCAGTCGACCGTTGGGCTTCGCCAACGTTCCAAATGTCACGTGATCTTCTTTTCTTCCCTTTCCCACCTCCTCTTCTCTCTTCTCACCTCGCGTTCCTCCCCTCCTCGTAGGTTACCGTTGGTGCGAGTGCAACGCAACCCCACCCCAGCTGCTAAACCCGCGGCCGCAGCCTTGCCAACGCCCCGGTAACTCGGTAAGCTCAATCTCATCTCGCTGGGTCGGTTCGATTCTTGGGGCTTGCCTTCGATTGCCTTGCCTGGGTACGATTCTTCTTGATGCAAACGATTGATTCGTCCGGGGAACTTTCCTCCACTCGAATTCTCGCTCTTCCCGTCCAAAATCTTCTTGCTCTTGTTTGGAATTTGGGGGCAAGGGGAATTCTTTCTGCGATCGCCTGAACTCCATGTTTAGTATTAAATCCTCTCTTCGAGTTCTGACTAATCGATCTCCGCCGCCAGGTTGTGACTGACTGCCGGCTGTGAATCCAAGCGTAAAGATGACGACGCTGTCGTCCGGCGTCCTCCTGAAGCTCCTGGACGGCATGAAGAGCGGCGCCGCCAAACCCGTGGGCGAGCACCGGACGGCGGTGCTGCAGGTCACGGACATCGTGCCGGCGGAGCTGGACGAGAAGGACCTCTTCCCCAAGCACGGCAAGTTCTACGTCAAGGTCTCCGACGCGTCGCACTCCATCTACGCCACGCTCCCGCTGGCGCAGGCCGACCTCGTGCTCTCCAACAAGCTCCACCTCGGCCAGTTCGTCCACGTCGACCGCCTCGACCCGGCCTCCCCCGTCCCCGTCATCGTCGGCGCCAGGCCGCTCCCGGGCCGCCACCCGCTCGTCGTCGGCACGCCCGACCCGGCCGGGAGGGCCAAGCCCGCCGCGCCGCGCAGGGGGTCCTGGGGCCCCGAGCAGAACGCCGCCATCAAGCCCACCGCGCTCAACTTCGACGCCGTGAGGATGACGCCGGTCAAGGAGCGGCCGGCCTTGTCGACTCCGGTCAAGGACCGCGTGGGCGCCGCGACGCCTGCCAGGGAGCGGGGCGTCGCGGCGTCGCCGGCGATGAGCTCTGCGTCCGTGAGGAAGAGCACCAGCGTGCTGCCCAGGCTGACCAGGAGCAAGAGCTTCGTCGCCGACAGGGACCAGCAGCAGCATCCCAGGATCTCCAAGAGCCCATTCCCCACTGTACGGTCAGCCTCAACTGAAAAACATTGGGGGACAAGTCGAGTCGCGCCCTTGTTTGCAAATGATCAATGCTGATTTCCAATGTGTGTTTGCTTGCGCAGGAGAAGAGCTCGGTGAGCTGCACAGCTTCGAGGGCGATGAGGAGGGTAACCAAGGAGCAAGAACCCTCCTCGCCTCCTTCTGATGATGAGCTCGGCAGCTCGGCCACATCCACAAAGAAGCGACCGGCGACAGCTGCTCGCGTGGCAGTGCCGGGGAAGCTCAGTCTACTCGGGAAGGTACGATCGGATCTAGATTAGCTAGCAGTAAATCGTCATGAGTTCACGACCATCAAATCTCTCTCGATTCTTGTTTGTCTAACGTGTTTTGCCGTGCCCTGCATTCAGGACGCAATCGAGCAGAGAGAGCAGGCGCAGAAGGTTGCCCTGGAGGCATTGCGCAACGCATCAGCCACGGACAACGTGGCTAGGATCTACAAGTACGTGTGTGTGATTTGTTGTAGTAGCGTTTTGGCAGCGATTGTGAATGTAGTTGTACAATTGTCACCGAAATTTCATCTCACGATATCGCTGGTTGCTGCTGAACAACCATTACAGGTTGTTCTTAGAAGTGAGCAAGACGGCGAGGCCAGAAGTGCCGACCACCTGTTTTGAAAGCTTCCTCAACTTCCACCAGGAGGCCGTGCAGGCCGTCACTGACATCGAGGCGATCCAGGCGGCCACCTCGATGGCCGCGGCCGTGGCGAGTGACGAGAAGCAGCATGATGACGCACCCCCCGTCCTGCAGGAGATAGCCCAGAACAGGGCGGTGGTGCGTCGGAGAGGCGGCTTGGGGGGCGTGTCGAAGTCGGTATCCTTCGCGCCCGGCACGTTGGACCCGAAGCAGGACGATGGCGGCGGCAAGGCCATCCGGAGCTCGAGTGCCAGCAGGAAGTGCCTCGCCATGGACAAGATCGGCGAAGACGGTGGCGACGAGAAGAGATCATCTTGTTCTGCTCCTTCCTCTGCCACCACCACTGCCCACTCTCCTCTGGGGTCCTCGCTGAAGCTGGCCAAGCAGATACAGGTCGAAGCAGGCATCTGGTTCATGGACTTCCTGGAGGCCGCGCTGGAGACCGGGCTGAAGAAGAGCAAGGCGTCTGCCATGGGTGACGGGCGGAAGCAAAGCAGCTGCTGTTGCCCGCAGTCAGTGATGCTGCGGGTGATCAACTGGGTGGAGATGGAGCAGAACGGCGGCGGCGGCGACAACAGCGGCAGGAAGACTGCCCACCCAAGAGCTGCGGCCGTTGCGCGGAAGCTCAGAATCAAGGCTAAGAACCCCTCCTGATGCGCTGCTACTTTCTGATTCTTGTCAGAAGGTAATTTGTCTCTGATTCTTGTGGTAAGGTACCCAAATAGAATCTGCAGAATAAGAAGGTGATTGCCTCCATTGTTCTTGTTCACGGCATAGTAGATTGTTTCAAGTGTTCTTGAAGTAGGATGACCGGTTCCCTGACCACTGATCTAATCAGCAGCAGAACAATTGAGGTGCTGTACCGTAGTCACGATATTCAGTGTTTGTTGATTTCACTGACCATTCTTATTGTTTGCTTGTTTGGCTGCTATGCTTTGTAATTCTGCTGATGTTGCAGACGACTTCTGTGACAATGATTCGGTCGGTCAGCAAATTGAAATCAGAATTCTAGTATCTGCAAATGGAGATGCTCTTCACAATTTATTCTGCCCAAATGGTCCCTCTCTTTCTGTCCTCAAACTAAAAGTTCATGATCATCCTGTCAGTTTATGGAAGAGGGAAAATGTTAAGAGATCGGGTTCATGCTTGCTCCGGTGGGTTCATAATTAATGGTTGAAATGTTTGGAAACGTCACCGCTGGAGATAAGACGTACGGATGGCGTTTGAGCAGCAGTTTGAACAAATTTATCTCCATACATGTTTGTTCGTTCAAAGAAAAAAAATACTATTGCATACATAGAATGATCAAGAGGCCTAGCTTTAGCCTGATTTTACGACTAGTCACCGGTTTTGGGAAGGGAAACGTCTCTTTTACTCTCTTCAGCTATGCTCATATTGTGGTTCCTCTCCTTACATATCAATGCTGGACGCTGGATTTCAAAACTGGATATTCATAAGTAAATTACAACAACAACAACATAGTCTTTTGTCCCAAGCAAGTTGGGGTAGGCTAGAGATGAAACCCAAAAGAGACGAGAAGCAGGGAGACACATAAAGGAACATAAAGGGCACAAGATAAAAAGAGGTCACGGTTCGGGCACGTTGATTGCCAATCTCCAAGCGCTCCTGTCCATAGCTAAATCCTTGGAGATATTCCACTCCTTAAGATCTCTCTTAACGGACTCGTCCCAAGTTAGTTTAGGTCGACCTCTACGGCTCTTTACATTATCGGCCCGCTTTAGAACTCCACTACGCACCGACCTCTCAAGAGACCTCCGTTGGACATGTCCAAACCATCTCAACCGTTATTCATAAGTAAATTATAGCAAAAAAAAGTCCTGACCCCTTTCAACTATTGTTGTGATATGATTTATCTCCCCAAACAAACAAACAAATGTTTTTGCTCCTTTAACTATTGGAATCTGTTGTTTTTCCTCTTAAGTGGCTTTCAAAGTGGTTTAGTTTAACGCGCAACCACGTCATCAATTACGAGAAAGATAAATTGGACTACACTAAATAGTTTAGGGGAGGTCAAATAGACTTTAACAAAAAGTAAAACAAATAAATTTTCAAAAAAATACCAAATACTTCGCCTGTTTTAAAATGTAAAGTATTAAATTGTCCCAAATTAAAAGATATTCAGTTAACTCTGCAAAACTACTAATCGTATGCATGCCTATTATTAATGTCCATCACTAGATTTAAAATATAGTAAGCACAAGATCTCTCTATGGTTGAATTTAAATACTAAACTTTAATTTAATCCTATAAAAACTATAGAATATTATTTTAGCTCAAAAAAATAAGAAACCAGTTGTTTTTCAAACTTTAATTTAGATCTTATATAGTCTCATTTTTTATATTTATTTACTAGTATATGCTCTTGCTATTTGTATAATTATTTGATGTTGTATGTAGAGGTTCGAATGACTTCATTAACAAAACAAGTAGTATCATTTAACCACCTCATAGTTGACCTTTAGGCCTCGTTCGGTTCGGCTGGAACTGCCTGGAACATGGTCCGTTCCAACTGGAATCATTCGGCCTGGATTCGAGTCGGGCCCAAGCCGGAATGGCTGTTCGGATAGGCCCAAACCGGAATGAAATCAGGCCATTTCAGGCATTTCTACCCTCTTCTCAGCCTGGATTGGATCCATACCTAGGAACACATGGAATCAATCCAGACCAGGTTTCAGTTACCCACCAGGATCCACTCAATCTGGCCCAGGAAGAGAAACGGGCCTGTTTTCAAATAGGAACAAACGAACGAGAGACCTTAGTGAGCGGCCTCAGCCATAACGAACAAAAACAGTTGTTGTCCAAAAAAAACGAACAAAAACAGTACGCAATATCTTGCTAACTTATTTCCAGATATCCTACATCATTCTTGTGCCAACTTTGTACGAATAGTTTTAAATCTCACCAACCAATCACCGTATCCACTTGGTCTGACCACCGGTACTCGAGGAGATCCTCCCGGATCCGGCGAAGCACCTTCGGCTGTGCCGGCGATTTGAGGAAGCTCCACACAACTGCTTTCATCCTAATTTACTCAAGTGGAGAAACAGTTGTATCTATAACTGTAATCAAGGGGTAAGAATATAGCAATTTCAAATTGATATTAATAATGCCTTATTAGCTATAAATTTCAATAGGATTGGGTGCGAATGTTGATCCCATGATAAATTTGACAGTGGTATAAATTTTCAGAAAGTACTGAAACTTGTTGCTGTAGCTAATTATCATTATCGGTCATATAAAATTCCAATACACTGCATTTCAAATGCCTCTTATTTTTCAAATGCATTTTTTTCATGGGAGACAACCACAACATTTTGAAATATGTATATCTGTCATACGTGATATCTTTTTCTTCTTACATAGCAGAGCATGCAATTCAGAACAAAGAGTTAGTTTCGTCATACCACCAGTTGATAAGACAAACTAAAAGAACTATAAAGCAATTACAAGGAAAAAATTGTCACTCTAAGATTGCTGCATACTATGTTATTTCCAAGAGAGATATTTGATAATTCCATAGGCTGAGGATTAATCCTTTCAATCCTTCATGGTAGAGAAACCTGTTATCCTTTATCACTGTCTCATTGTGCAAATATTTTGGTGCTATTCCAGCCCCTCTAATATTGATCAAAGTGCAAGTTTAACCCTGAGTCCAGTCAGTTCACAACGGGGACTAGCGTGCCGGCAAGCACGTGAACCTCGGGATAAATCTTCGTGTCATCATTCTTATTGTGTTTGATCGATCCCGGTGGTTGTATATTGTGGTATTCATCTCTTGATCATATTGATTGGTTGGCTCAATACTTCGCCCCTCGGTGATACCCTTATAACTCTCTCTTGTATTAATTTCTTAGTTGCCTTGCTAGCTTGTTAGTGTAACTCTTAGCTTGAGTAGCTAGCTAGCTTTAGTTGTAGTTAAATTGTGCGGTTTGACTTGTGCGGTTGAGTGCAAATATACTAGAATTGTGAATTGGTTAGGTGGCTTGCAAACACCCCGTAGGCTAAGCAAAACTCGCATCTCGCTATTTGTTTTATTGATAAACTTGTTTAGCTTGTCTTTGTAGAAATTTTTAATAGGCTATTCACCCTCCCTCTAGCCATCAAGACCTTTCAAGTGGTATCGGAGCCGTGGTCACCGTTTGTAAGGCTTAACAACCTCGGTGTAAGATGGCTCAAGTTATGTTCAATCATGTAAATGGCAAGCCTCCATTCTTTGATGGTGTCTCTTCCTTTGATCATTGAAAAAGGAAGATGAAGCAATATCTAGGCAATATACATGAGAAGGTTTGGGATGTGACCAAAGAAGGATACATCATTCTTGATGAGGAAAACCTCACTCCCAATGACCGCATCAACAAACAATACAATACGGCGGCACTTGACACAATCTACCGTGCCATTGATGACAAAGTATTTGAGCAAATCAAAGATCTTAAAAAGGCAAATGAGTTTTGGATAAGGCTTGAAGAAACATATGAAGGCACTTCAACGGTAAAAAGTGCCAAACTATATATGCTCAAGGACAAGTTCTCCACATTCAAGATAAAGGATGATGAATCCATCCCGGAGATGTTCTATAGGCTCCAAGTCATTGTCAATGATCTCAAGGGGCTTGGGGAGAAGGTTGAGGACAAGGACTTCTCACATAAGTTCTTGATGTGCTTTCCCAAGAAGTTTGTCACCTTAAGAAGAATGATCTTTAGAGATAAATTAGACAAGGTCAAACCAACTAATGTGCTTGGAGATATAATGACCGATGCCCAATACAATGATGATAAAGATGAGGTAGAAGAGAAGAAGGAGACCAAGGTCAAGCAAGAGAAGCCCATTGCATTCAAGGCTTCATCCTCTAAGGGCAACAGCAAGGTGGAAAGTGATGATGATGATCCATTCGATGATGAGACCATGGCCCTCCTTGTGCACAAGATAGGAAGGTTCATGAAGAAGAAAGGATATGGGGCAAGGAAGAGGAGAGACATTATAAAGGCAAAGACCCTTTGCTACAATTGCAATAGCCCCGATCACATAGTGGCGGATTGCCCCTATGAAGATAAGAGATTTTATAATGGGGACTTGAAGCTCAAGAAGAACAAGAAGGATAAGAAAGAGAATGAGAAGAAAGCAAAGAAGAGCTTCACTTTCAACAAGAAGAAGAAGGGTGATGGTTATGTAGTCACTTGGGATAGTGACAACTCCGATAGTGATGATGTTGTTCATAAGGCTGACCGCACCGCGGCACCGGAGACGCTGAAGGGATCCGCTAAACGCAGATAGCGGATCAACGAGCCGCAGCGGGGTACTCTACCGCCTACGGTAAAATGCCGGACCAGCTCTGGAACGCCAAATGTGGCGTGGTACTGTAGCATCCGCTACGCGTGCGAGGCCTACGCTCGTCCACTACGCAGGGCGCTCGCGTCTGGAGATGGGTGGGTTTTTTAATTAAAAAAAATCTAACGAGTGGACTCCACAGTGGATAGAGGATGATATAGAGTATGGATGGGTGCGGAAAAACTAGATATAGAGGAGAGGATCTCGCTGACCAGGACAGAATATTCCTTTTAGATGATGAATATAGAGGATGAAGAGTGCGGATAGTCTAAGCACTTTACATCTTATAAAGTGTTTATGCTAGGTGTTTTACTTTACACCATAGATAACCACTTATGTTTGTACTCTTTTAATTTCAGTCTTGAATAGTCATGGACCCAGTGTTATCTAAATAGCATGGACCCAGTGTTATCTGAATAGCATTAATAACCATTTTTATTGATAAGCAATATATTCACATTTTAGAAACATTGAACATTTGTAGACTTCTGCATAAGGGTCAATAGGAATTTTATTTATTCTATTCATGTAATGGTCGCCAGGCCCTTTCAAAAACAGGTTGGTGCTAATAGTCCAACAAATACTAAATGAGTATGCTTTGACAGCTTGTGAAGTTTGCATTCATTGACCCTGTTTGCATAGCCCTGATAGCCATGCCTGGTACTTCTGTTTTCTCATTGCTGGCAAATTGGTTAACCACTTTGACTTCCAACAAGTTGCACTTGTATTAAGGCTACAACTGGATTTGGATGTTTTAAAACTTAAAACTAGCGTCTCATATATAGTATATCTCAGGAACTGGCTATGATGCGGTGCCATTCATGTAACTTGTGCTGTTCATAGCACTCCCATATAAATAATAACTGTTTCGGTCTTTGTTCTGCAGTTGGCCCTGCAGTTTGTTGATACCGAGGAGTTTCAGAGGTGACTGAGTTTAGTTAATTACATTTTCTCATTTATCTATTCAACATCTTTGATGGCCTAATCATGATTTTGATTTCAATACATCATTTAGGTTGCGGGACTTGAAACAACTTGGTGAGTTCGGTTTCTCTCTCAATATGTGGAATTTTTGACAGAAATTTTGAAAACTAAATGGAGTTCCATTGCTTGTTATTTGTTGTTTGGCATTCCAGTTAAGATGTATTTGTCATTCTAGCAGACAAAAACTTCCTTTATGAACAAAATCAAGCAGACAAAACTGACAAGGCTTAATAATGGTTATTGCTATACATGATAACTATATGTTCAAGATTCATGATTTGTTCCTTATTGGGTTGACATGACTACAACCAATTCAACATCTGTGCAGAAAATTATGCAGTGATTGAAATACATAGCGTTGTCAGCTCTGAATTCGCTTAGTTAACTATTTACATTTATGCAACACTTCACTCTTTTTATCATTTACATGGATGCTTATGTTTTCAAGTTTTTCAGAATAACGTATGAGAACGCTTACTTTTATTTGTAAAATCCAATTTAGGTAGACTTTATACTGTTTGATGTTGCAATAACATATTTTTTTTTATGGTTTTCAGGTCTTACATATCTCGTCTATCCTGGAGCGGTTCACACACGCTTCGAACACTCATTAGGTGTCTATTCGTTGGCTGGAGAGGCTATAAATAATCTTAAGACATATCAGGTGTGTGTGGCATCAATCTGAACTCTGAAGCTGACTGAAATGCTGGAAAGCTAAATTGCTAAGGTTAAAGCAATTTTTTTCTTTCGACAGGGAGAAGAGCTTGGCATTGATCATGCCGACATGCAGACTGTAAAGCTTGCAGGTTGGTCTACACATCCAGGGTACATTAATTATCAAACATCTTTGTGATCTTTGCTTAACTCTTATTCAGGTCTCTTGCATGATATTGGGCATGGACCCTTCAGTCATTTGTTTGAGCATGAGGTTCTTCCTCGAGTTGATCCTGGCTCTTCCTGGTGATTCTCTTTTGGCATGTCTCCTTTTCATACAGATATGCTGTTAATTACATCTCCATGTGCTGTCCTATATCTTAAGTTATGGTTAGGTCCCATGGTTCAAAAGACAAGCACAAACCTAAGGTTATTCTACTTGTATAGCTGTTATGCATAGGCAGCTGTATGTTCCCTTCTCTTTTATTTATTAGGAATCTTGTTTTTATGCTACTTTAGTTGTTATTGTTTATGCTTTTAAATCACATGATGTTTCTGTCCACATTCCGGATGGGTGTACATTATGCATGTTAGTTGCATGATATAGTTTGATCATTCTTCCCTCTTAATGAAAAACGGGCAAATGGCCACGTTCTCGAAAAAAAGATATGGTTTGATCATTCTTACATTTATCTACCCATGCTTCCATGCTTTATCTATGTTGAGCTTGGTGCCTTAACTTTTATGCTCTTGTTCATTCAGGTCCCATGAAGATATGTCAGTGCTCCTTTTGGACAGTATTGTCGACAAACATGCAATAGATATTGAAAACGATTATCTCCAAATGGTCAAGGTAAGAATCATTTTGCTTCCAGTCCTTGTGTGGCACACACTAATGACCACCGTTTAACCAACTCCCCCTCTCCTTCGTTAAAGATTCAGCTTGGCAATATGGATGAATGCAGTTTAATATGTTCTGTGATCTACTGCTTCTCTTTATATATGGAGTAAGCATGGGATCACATGAACAGAAACGTAAAATAATTGCATACAATTCGTTATATCACATCACAGTGTTTATAGAAGTTCCTAAACCTTAATTAAACATTAAAATGTTCTGTAGGACATGATAACTGCCAGCTCTAAGCATGCCAGCACAAAAGTATGTATCTTCTTCTCTATTTCCAGCCTGGTTATCTACCTGTATTGAAAATACATTGCTTACTTTGGATGAATTCTGTAACTTATTTCTTCAGAGTGCAAATGAGAAGCATTTTCTTTATGACATTGTTGCTAATGGTCGCAATGGCATAGATGTTGACAAGTAAGGGCCTCTTTGAATTGAACTTATGGCGTTTTCTTCTATATGCCCACAGTGGTTCGTGCTATGATCTGGCTATGATATAAGGTTGAGTAACTGTGTGCAGGTTTGACTACATTGGCCGTGACTGCAGAGCATGTGGTCTTGGCTGTAATTTCCAGTATTGGAGGTATAATTGATTTCTCTTGTTTTACCTGTGTCAAATTATTCTTGTTTTTCAGCACTGCTTGTTGAAAATAGGAGTGAGAATAAATGTTACCGACCTTTGCAAAATATCTGACATCACTGTTCTTCATGTTGTGGGGTTCTCTGTCAAGGTGTTGACTATTTTTTCCGCCTCTCATTTTATATGGTCAGGTTGTAGTGCTGATATCGTCCCATGAAAATTATTATTATTTTTCTCGAAAAACGCAGGAGAGCTGCGCATCATTCTATTAAGAAGTGAACAAATAGGGAAGAACCCATACAACACACCCCAGGCCAGCCGAAAAAGGAGGCAGCACGAAAATTATTATTATTATTATTATTATTTGAACGTAATGGCAGGAGCTCTACCTTTCAAGTAAGAATTGACCTAGTTTATAAGGGAACCAGGCCTGAAAACCTTACAAACACACAGATCACAAAACCCGCAAAACTATAACACAATAGCCCAGGCGACTAACCCACGGCAACACATGAAAATTATGGATTATCGGTTAAAAGTGGTTTTCGCGATGAAAGACTCTTAGGGAGATGAACTGGAAACGTGTTAGAAAATAAGTTTCCTTTTCCTATTCTGTCATCATTCTTGCTTTGTTAGTTTCTGTTTGGTATCTCACTGAGCCACATTTAAAGTGTATGACACTTGTATCTACACAGAAAGAAAGGAATCTAAATTAGTTTCTCAGTAGGTAATATGATAGCTAGTGTTAGTCCCATGCTGGAAATTCAAACATGGCCACATGGCCTTGTATCTTTTACAATCAAATACCTTTGTCCTTGCAAGATTTAGCTAAATAATTGCTGAAAAATTTAGGTATTTAAATTTGTGGTGTATCCTGTGTTTGTATGGAAGACTTAGATCGATGTTTTCTTTACTGCTACTGTACTGCCAGTCATTGTTACATCTTCTAAGTTTATATTGCGTTCCCTGCAGGTTGATGGAAGGCATGCGAGTGATGGGTGATGAAATTTGCTACCCTGCCAAAGATTGTAGGTTTATATATAGTCCTCACCTGCTTAAATTTGATCTGTTCTCTTTTCAAAATTCTTGTAAGAGCACCGAAATGTGACTTGTCTCTTTGATAACTACAGACTTGAGCATCCATAAATTGTTTTCAACACGTGCTGATCTGCACCGGACAGTCTATACCCATGCCAAAGTAAAGGTATGGATGATTTATATTCCCTTACCTTCTGTTGTTTCATACCTCCTTTTTTATTTATGTACAAAAAAGAAATCACGTTTAAATCATATAACACCTTGGGGGGGGGTATGAATAAGTTAAGCTTTTGAGAGATTCAGGATTCAAATACAGCCACTGATCCAAATACACCTTGTGCGCTTTGTGGTAAATTAGTTTTTTCATAGCAATTTCACATATGGCTGCCTTTGAATTATTAGTGGTTGACTTTTTATGCACCCGAGTCATTCCTGTTATGGTATTATCTGGTTCATATCTGACATTCCTCAATCCTTAGGCTGTTGAACTCATGCTCGTGGATGCCCTCATTGAGGCTAATGATTACTTGGGGATATCATTGCATGCACATGACCCAGAAGAATTTTGGAAGGTTTGGTGTCTGTTATTGTTATTATATTCATAGTTTTCCAGTCTATCTTACATCCCCTGAAATTACAGTTGGATGACACAATCATTAAAACCATTGAGACTGCTCCTAACAATGAACTGAAGAAAGCAAAAGAAATCATTCAACGTATTCGCCGAAGAGAACTCTACAAGGTAGTATGATGCTCATATATGTGTCATTTTGTCATGCCATTACACATGCTTAGTATACATAGGAGATTCTGTTTTTTTTAACACATAGTGGTCCCACGTCCATGAATTCATGTGAATTAATTTACTCTTCACAATCTAATACATTGAAATCATGTAACCCACAGCTTCATGAGAATCTGGATGGCCACTTGCTTGGTTGCTTTCTCTACCTGTGTTTTGGAGTCATACTCCTGAGTCCTGACCTAGAATAGTTTCATAAAAAGGAACCCTTAGACTCAAATTTTATCTATGAAAATAAATTGATTTCTATGAAACTTTTATACAGTTTTATGAATTTATGTGTTTCAAAAGGACTGTAGTTCCTTAGAGTTGGAGGGATACGAAGAAAAACTTTCATCATTGAGCTCGCATTTGTCCCTGGGTTGGTTGGTATTGTTGGAATGTGAATGTATTAGGCCCATGAGGCTAGGCCCATGAGGCTAGGCCCATGTGGCCCATGTATGGAACCTATATAGCTACCCTTCTAGGGTTAGCCCAAATTAATGAAAATCATTCCCTAACATGGTATCAGCAGCCTAGGGTTAGGTCTTCCTCTTCCCTCTCTCTCTGCTGCCCGCCGCCCCTCCCTGGAGGCGCCGCCGCCGGCCCCTGGCGCCATGGCCGGCGGTCCTCCCCCTCCTCCTTCTCTCTGCACCTTTTCCCCACCCCTATCTTCACCCTCCTGGGCTCAATTACTGGCTGCACCTGCTTCTGCTGCCCTTCCCGCCGGGACTCCAGGCGGCGCTCCACCTCTGGGCGCCCCAGCCGCCGGCGCCCCTTCCTTCCCCGGCGCCCTCCCTTCCCCTCCTCCTGGCGCCGGTGGCCACACCTTCTTCCCCGTCGCCTCCACAACCCCCAGCGCCCCAGTGGCCGGTGCCCCGTCCGCCCTGGAGGCCGTGGCCGCAGTCCCTGGCGCGGCTGCCGCCCTGGGGGCCGAGGCTGCTGCTCCGCCCGCCATGGGGGCTGCGGCTGCTGCTCCAGGCGCGGCTACCGCCCTGGGGACCGTGGCCGCCCGGGCTCTCTCCTCTACCCCTGGCCGGCAGCCCGGTGGCAGAGGCCCTCAGTCTGAGCCGGCGCCGCAGCTCCTCTTCCCTCTCCCCACGACGATGGAGAGCTCACAGCGGGTGGCCCTGCCCCTGCGCGCCGGCTGCAGCGTTCCCGACGCCGGTGGAGCGCCCGCAGCGGTGGCCCTCGACGGCTGCACGGGGCGCGCGGGGCTCCACGCGACCTGCGGCGCTCGACGCCCGCGGCGCCCACCTGGGCGCGGTTTGCGCCTGCTGCAGCCCCCCAGCCACTCCCTCATCCTCCCTGGGCTACAGTGGTGGGCGTCGCTCCTCTTTCTGCGCCGCCCGCTCTGGACCCAGCGCCGCCGGTTACTCTACCCGCCCCGACCGCCCTTCCTCCAGCGGCTGTGCTGCCCGACACTCCCACCGGGCCGCTGCATGCCCCAGGTGCGGCTGCCCTACCAGGTGCGACTCCAGGTGCTGCCACCACCACCGGCGCTGCCGGCTGGGCTACCTCCGCGCCCCTCATCCACGCGGCTTGGGCATAGCAGGCCATCACCTCACCCGCGGCAGCGCCTTTCTCGGCCGACCCGGCTACTTCCGGATCTCGTCCACCACCGATGACTCGGGCCACGTGCCGGCGCCGTGTCGCACGCCGGGCCTCGTCGGCTCCCTACCCTCTGCCCTCGGCTCAGTCCCCACCGCCGCTGCAGCCGGCCCATCTTCCTGGCGCCGCCACCACCATGGCCGCGGGCGCCGCGGCCACTGGCGTGGGGGGCTCAGGCGCCGCCAATCCTTCCTCCACCACATCTACACCTCCCGCCTTGGCCTACTCCTTCAGCACCACCACCAGCCTTGATTGGATCACCGACTCGGGCGCCACTTTCCACACCACGCCCGATGCGAAACTCCTTTCTTCTCTTCGTCCTCCCCACCCTTCCTGTCCCTTCTCCATCATGGTCGCCAATGGCACTTGCCTTCCTGTCTTCTCCGTGGGAACTGCCAGTTCCCACGGCTCCTTTCATATTCCTGATGTTCTTGTGGCTCCCGGTATGGTTCACAACCTTCTCTCTATTCGTCGTTTCACCACTGACAACTCTTGTTCGGTTGAGTTTGACCCCTCTGGCCTCACCGTGCGGGATTTGGCCTCCCGGGTTCCTCTGCTCCGATGTAACAGCACTGGGCCTCTCTACACCCTTCGGTTTCCGGCCTCTGTTTCACCTTCTTCGCCTTCCTCAGCCGCGTTCGCCGCCACTCCTTCCTCCACCACTTGGCACCGTCGCCTCGGCCATCCTGGCCGGGATGCTCTGATGCAGCTCGCGCATAGTTCCGACATTCGGTGCTCTCGGGCTCATGATGATCACTTGTGTCATGCGTGCCAGCTGGGCCGTCACGTTCGCCTTCCCTTTCAGTCCTCTTCCTCCCATGCCACTCGTGTCTTTGATCTTATTCACTGCGACTTATGGACTTCTCCTGTTCTCAGCATGTCTGGCTATAAGTACTACTTGGTGGTGGTCGATGATTTCTCCCATTACTCCTGGACTTTTCCTCTGCGTGCCAAGTCCGAGGCTTTCCCCACTCTTAGCCACTTTTTTGCTTGGGTGTCCACTCAGTTCGGCCTTACCATCAAGGCGTTTCAGTGCGACAATGGCCGTGAGTTCGATAACTCAACCTCACGTGCCTTCTTCCTTTCTTCCGGTGTCCACCTACGCATGTCTTGTCCGTATACCTCCTCTCAAAACGGCAAGGCAGAGCGCATGATCCGCACCACCAATGACATCATGCGCACCCTGCTGCTCCAGGCATCTCTACCCGCTCGCTTCTGGGCTGAGTGTCTGCACACCTCCACCTATCTCCTTAACCGACTTCCTTCTACTGCCTGCCCAGCTCCCACGCCTCACCACGCTCTCTTCGGTACACCTCCTCGGTACGACCACCTTCGAGTCTTCGGGTGTGCGTGTTACCCTAACACCGCCGCCACCGCTTCCCATAAGCTGGCTCCCCGGTCGACCCTCTGTGTCTTTCTCGGATACTCTCCGGATCACAAGGGTTACCGATGCTTTGACCTTACCTCTCGCCGTGTCCTCATCTCTTGCCATGTCGTGTTTGATGAGTCGGCATTTCCTTACTCCACCACCTCTACACCTCCACCTCCCGCTGACCCTGCGGAGGCTTCCTTCTTTCCCACTGACCCGGCGATTCCGCCACCCTTCTCTCTCTACCCTGCAGGTACTACTCCGGCGCACTCTCCTGGTGGTCCCGCCTCGCCCCTGCCGGACTCGCACCAGGACCTTCCGGTGCCTGACACGGTCGAGGCAGCCCCGGAGCTTCCACCCTCGCTCCCTGTGGCTTCGCTGCCTCCCGTTGTGCCTGCTACTGCCATTCCGATCGCGGGACCGAGCACACCGACCCCACCTCCTCCCGGGCGCTTCGGACTCATCTACCAGCGCCGGCGGGAGTCGAGTCCGCCCTCACCTCCTCCTGGACGCTTCGGCATCGTCTACGAGCGCCGGCGTGAGCCGGCACCGCCGCTCTCGTCACCAGCGCCGTCGTCGCCGGTGCATGCTCCGCCGGCATCGCCACGCTCTCGCGCCGACCCGCCGGTGTACCACCCGCCTCTTCTTCACCGGGACTCTCGTCACACTCACCCGATGGTGACGAGGCAGGCGTCTCGCCCGCAGGCCCTCACCGCTGCCGCCTGCGAGCCGGGGATCTCTCCGGTACCCTCGTCCGTCCGCGCGGCCTTGGCGGATCCTCACTGGCGCCGCGCGATAGACGAGGAGTACGCGGCCCTCCTCGCCAACTAGACGTGGGACCTAGTGCCTCGATCGCCGGGCTCCAACATTGTCACCGGCAAGTGGATCTGGACGCACAAGAGGCGGGCTGATGGTTCCCTGGAGCGCTACAAGGCTCGCTGGGTCCTCCGTGGCTTCACTCAGCGGCCTGGCATTGACTATGCTGAGACCTTCAGTCCCGTGGTGAAGCCAGCTACAGTCCGCACCGTCCTCTCCCTGGCTCTCGAGCGCTCCTGGCCTGTGCATCAGCTGGATGTCAAGAATGCCTTCCTCCATGGCACTCTGACTGAGACGGTCTACTGCAGTCAACCGGCAGGTTTCGTGGATTCTTCTCGTCCTGACTTCGTCTGCCGGCTCAACAAATCTCTCTACGGGCTCAAGCAGGCACCTCGGGCTTGGTACTCTCGATTCGCAACCTTCCTGCAGACTCTTGGGTTCACGGAGGCCAAGTCTGACACCTCCCTGTTCATATACCACTTTGGGGGTGAGACTGCTTACCTGCTCCTCTATGTGGATGACATTGTTCTCACCGCCTCCAGCGAGTCTCTGCTCCACCGTATCATTGCCTCACTCCAGAAGGAATTTGCTATGAAGGATCTTGGGGTGCTCCACCACTTCCTCGGCGTCACTGTTGAGCCCCGACCTTCAGGCCTGTTCCTCCACCAGCGGCAGTTCACTTGTGACATTCTGGAGCGAGCAGGGATGACCGCCTGCCAGTCCTGCTCTACACCGGTGGATACCCAGGGCAAGCTGTCAGAGGCTGGGGGTCCGATGCTTGGGCCAGCGGACTCCACCGCCTACCGGAGTCTTGCTGGCGCGCTTCAGTACCTCGCTTTCACACGGCCGGACATCACTTATGCCGTCCAGCAGCTCTGCCTCTACATGCATGCTCCGCGGGAGCCCCACCTGGCTGCTATGAAGCGGCTTCTCCGGTACCTCCGTGGCACACTTGGCTACGGGCTGCTCCTCGGCAGGTCCTCCACTACCGAACTGGTTGTCTACACCGACGCTGACTGGGCGGGATGCCCGGACACCCGCAGGTCCACCTCCGGCTACGCTGTCTTCCTCGGCGGCAACCTCGTCTCTTGGTCGTCCAAGCGCCAGCCGGTGGTTTCACGCTCCAGTGCCGAGGCGGAGTACCGTGCCGTGGCCAACAGCGTGGCCGAGGCCGCCTGGCTACGCCAGCTCCTGGCTGAGCTTCACCGCCCACTCGCCAGGAGCACGCTCGTCTACTGCGACAACGTCAGCGCGGTCTACCTCTCCACCAACCCCGTGCAGCACCAGAGGACCAAGCATGTGGAGATCGATCTACACTTCGTCCGCGACCGTGTGGCCATCGGAGACGTCCGAGTACTTCACGTCCCGACCACCTCCCAGTTTGCGGACATCTTCACCAAAGGCCTCCCGTCCTCGACCTTCTCCGAGTTTCGCTCCAGCCTCAACGTCTCCAGTGGCTAGTTGTGGCTGCAGGGGGGGTCATGTGTGTGCACTTACTTGTTTTCTTTCTTGTTCAGCCTTGAACTCCGCTGCGTCGGTAGTTCAGACTGCGGGGGGTGTTGGAATGTGAATGTATTAGGCCCATGAGGCTAGGCCCATGTGGCCCATGTATGGAACCTATATAGCTACCCTTCTAGGGTTAGCCCAAATTAATGAAAATCATTCCCTAACAGGTATGATGCTTGTGCTGTGTAGATATGGTGGTCCTGGCTTGTGTTTGAACAAACCAAAATTTCTTCCAAATAGTCCTTATGAGTAACCTATGTCATCAGATGCTGCTTTTAAGAATACTCAGGAGGAAAGGTTGTTTGGTCTTCAGAGATGTGTATGATATTACATATATGAAAAAAATAACAGCTGAAGCATCCTTGTAGGGTGCAGTACATCTATTCCGCTCTTACTAGAATTTATGCTTGAGTTATGTTTCTGTTCAATAGATGCATAATGTAGCATCAGGAATGTATTGGTGTACTTATTGCTTCAGCTAATCTTCCTTTTTGTGAAAATATTAAGCTATTCTGATTCTTTGAGTTGCAGTTTTGCAACCAGTATTCTGTTCCAAAGGACAAACTGGAGCATTTCAAAAATATTACTGCACAGGACATAGTTTGTTCGCAGGTTGCACTTTTTCCACATTTTATTAAGGGTGGCTGAAATAATCTGGCCTCTCTGAAGAATTCACACCTTTTTTTTAATGTTGAGACAACTGTCTTCAGAAATCTTCTGAGGTGCTGCTGAAGGAAGAGGATGTTGCAGTAAGCAATGTTAAGATAGATCTTACTCGTGGAAAAGATAACCCCCTTGAAAGGTCTTTGATATTTGAATGCTACTTTATCTCTCTTATTGATTTTTCTGAAATATCAAAATTCTAACTGATCACATTCCTTTGTGTATGTAACAACTAATCACCAGCATCAAGTTCTTTAAGGTAATTCCTTGGTTCTGGTAAACTTATATGTGTCTTGTTTGATAGCTATTTCAGTAACTATGATATGATTTCCTTGCAAAAACTAGGAATATATGCCCACTCTCTATCCGTCATGTTTCATTGGCGATTTTTAAATCTCAAATACAAGCCAACCTTTGTTATTGTTTACATGGTAGTTATGCTATTGCCTTCTCACCCATTTTACTGCTACAATTTTTTTTGTAGTTTTTCACAGAATGTAGTAAGTAATTTAGCCATAATTTGTGCACACCATTTATTTTGAAGTCCTATTATTAGGAAGATAGCACCACTTTTCTGAAAAAGGTTGAACTATACCTTTCAATACTGAATTTGAACTTTGAAGGGCCGTCTTTGTCCTACTTTTTGTTATATTTGTGAGTAACATGATTGCTAATTTACTTGTGCACTATTAATGCCCCTTGACAGATGTCTGTAGTTACTATTTGTGAACGTAGATATCTCCAGGTTCTCTGGCCTAAGCAAAAGTTTTGTTGCAACAGGATTTTGGATGCGATGAGAAGTTCCCCATCACAGATGACCGGGTCAGCCACTTGCTACCTGCGTACAATGAGGATAGAATTGTGAGGGTCTATGCCAAGAAGCCTGAGTTGGTTAGTGAACATGAAGTCAGCTAGTCCTGTTTTCATCATGTTCAGCAGTTTCCGAACGTTAATGAAATACTTGGTTCTAGGTTGATGTGGTGTCAGAAGCCTTTGAGAATCTCCAGATGAGAATGTATGGTGAGAAGACTCAGGTGCACGAGACGCCCAAGAAAAAGAGGATTAGATCCAACTAGGCAGTTGGATTTTGTCAAATCACTCTTTAGATAGCATACAAATACGACACAGGAAAATAGACAAACAAGAAGCTCTATAGATAAAGCATCCTAGAATTAACATGTTTTAGATGGTAGTCTGCACTGGTAAGGTGTAGGTATTTTGTGTACAGGTGAAGATACAAACGACATTGCGAAGTATAAAAACTCACGTTGACGTACGAGGTACGTCGCTGCATGTGCGTGAATTGGATAGCTAGCCCAATACTTTATGATGTTCCTGGATTTTTAAATTCTTGATATGCATGATTAGCTCCATGAGTATCTCTTTTTTAAGCGACCGACGGTGATCAATTATTGTTCTGTTGTGATAAACGTGTTGGCAGTGTGCTGCGGTTGCGAAATGAGAAAACCACAGAATAAATGGTACGTGGATGAGCAGGGCGAAGGTTGCTCGAGGCAGCAAGCGTTGCGGCGCGCGACCTTCCGGCGGACTCCCCTCGGATCGGATCCATGGCTGCATGACTCCGATCTGCTCTCCTCCATGGCTAAGTATCCATGGCCAGATTATTTTGGAGAGGTGGCCGATCAAGAGGAAGAAGATGGACAATGAGAGAGCAGCCAGAAGTTCAGCTAGCCGTCTCGCGTGACTGCGAGGAGTCTAATGATTAACAGAACCGAGACAACCATGCGCTATTTTGGACGGTGCCGCTACTTTTGAACCTGTGAATCGATTCAAGTGCTACAAAAGCATGTAAATTCTTATGAGTTTTATCCACTCACTCGTGTGACAATTTTCTTTTCTTATTAGATTAGATTAGATGGCATAAATTCTAGCTACTACTAAGACCATCTCCAACGACATCATCTAAAATATACGACCTATTTCACGTTTGGGTAGTGTTACAGACAAAGGGTTTAATACTCATTTTTGGCCTTCTTCAACAACAAGACCCAAAACAGAACTCTTTCTGCAAATGAGTCTCCAGGAGAGAGGATACTTATATTTAGGTTGTGTCTTTGCTGCAACCCAAAATGGGTCTCGCACATAGGTACTTTGTTGGAGGCTAATATAGTAGTATCCAAGACCTATTTTATGTTTTAGTGTCCATATGGGTCATAGATAGTCTAAGGCCTTGTTTAGTTGGGGAGGCAAAAAATTTTGATTTTTTTTTATTTTTAACACTTTTTTAAAACTATTTTTAATTTTAGCACCGAAACTTTTTTATTTTATACCTAACACTTTTGGCCGTTCCCCCACGCAAGGGAGCGACATTTCAACGTTGTCGCTCCCCACGTGGAGGAGCGGCAAGGTTGCTGACGTGGCAGTAGGTGTCACGCGGGCATGAGGCTGCCGCTCCCCCCTGGAGGAGCGGCAAGTGCTGAATCGTACCGTCCGTATCAGTAGTACATACAGGTAATACAAATACAAAAGGAACGATGCATGCATGGACACGACTGACAACAACAAGTTATTAGATTGCATGCATCTAGCTACTTCAATACCATCTTGTTCTACGTTTTAACTTCAGCAAAAAGGAAACTTTGTGTTCATGTTGGCAATATGGTTTCAAATCCAATTATAGGCATGATGAATTACAGGAATACCCGGTCAAAGATTTATATTCTTTTGGTGAAGAACAAAGATAAACCCATGGCCCATTTTATTTGTTAAAAAAATTAAAGTACATCATTAGCAAAGCCTTATTCAGTATTTTAAGTTAATAGTTCCCAACCTCCTACCTTCGGTTACTGATCATTTTCCCTCTGTTTTTGAATTTTTTTTATTATTGATGTGTAAACCACTTCAAAGACAATGTTTTTTAAAGTTTCCACCTCATCGACACAACACTTTTAAGTACAATGTTAAAGTGCACATAAATAATTGTGGGATAGGGATGAAGATGGAATTTGTCAGGGCACAATGGGCACACTTGAGTTCACCATCTTGCAAAATTCATTGAAAAATAAATATTGGTCCAAAATCCTGAATAAATTTTGCTAGCTTTGAAATTTTATCACAAAATTTGTTAAAAATATCAACAAAGAAAATTTAATTCTTAAGTTGTTAATTTTAAATACTGAGACCAATTTTGCTAGCTTCTTTATGGCGCGTGTTTCGAGTTACCTAGTAATGATATTTCTTTTCTAAAATCATTACATATGTCCATACATGATACAAATATGTAAGCTAGCCTAGCCCTAAAAGATTTAAGTTTGGGGTGAAAATGGATAAAATTTGCAAAAAAAATTGTTTCAGGCATAAAATAATTGCATATGCCCTTACAGCGTAAGACAAATGAAAATATCCATATGGCCCTAGAGAAGCTTGGTAAAGAGCCCATGTGATTTTAGGGGGAAATGAATAGATTTCACATGGAATTGGATATAGATGTTACTAGTATCCTTATCAGATGAGGATCCCACAATATCCCTAGAAATGAATCGACGAGTTTGGATTCAAATTCGTAGACAAATATTTGTTCAATTTTGTTACCTATAAGTATCCATCCTTAGTAATTTTAGGAAAAAATATAGCGAGAGATGAAAATATGAGTATACTATACCCCATTCATATAATAAAGTACATTATTACTATTGTTAACTATATAAGTTATAAATTATGAATCAATAGTCATATTGACTATGAGTACATCACTGGTCATTAGAAATACAACAGGGATATACATCAATAAATCACATTATTTATATCTAAAAATTAAATAGTCACAAACCATTCAATTGTTATCCATAGAGATAACTTTAAATACTTTAAAAAATAAATTAATTAACCACAGACACAAATTTGAATAGTTTCAACTTCTAAAAGTAGAATGTCCGCTCTCTGACAACTATGCTATATAATATTGGTCATATAATTTGAATTAGAATAATCCATATTAAACTTAATGTCATTAATTATATTAAAAGCTAATTAGGTCAATCTTATATGTCATTATTTATCTTAAAATTATTTCATAAGCCGCTAGCTGTAAATAGTTTCAGTAGGCACATCTCAGTAATATTAAAACTAATATGATTATTAGTCGTTAGTCATAGGGACATGTAAATGATGTATAATTTCACCTTGTACTGTATTCTTCACAAATACGGATAATATTGGATATCCATCATTAGTCTTAGTAGAGGTCAGTTTATGGATATCTTCACTGGGGGATTTCAGATATATGTGCCATAGCAGTTGAAAGTCTTATGTTTGCTGTTGGTAATTAGTGGCAATGACTAAGTACTAATCCTATGCCTAAGTTGTATGTAGCATATGAGGATTAGTACATTCCAAGGTTGGTGGCAAGATGGACATGGTGATCATGATGGCCACACTTGAATTTGGACGCAACCCTACGTGATCAAGGCAAAGGTATATGCTTAAGGGTTATGTTTTAGTAACCAAGACACCTAGTGGGTGTGGTTACATTATAGGATAGATAGTCGTACTATAAAGAGAGGAATGACGCGGCTATTGAACTCCTAAGTGCCTCTAGGTGTGCATTTCATAATCATATGCATTTGGATAGAACTAATAACGCCTCGAAAAATGATTATGAAAATGCTAACACACTCACACATGACGAGATCACTTGATGGTGTTAGCACGTTTACGAAGGCGGTGGAGTTTGAGCGGTAGAGAGGGTTTGGGGTCCTCTCTCCCTCCCGCCTAGCTTGCGAGGCGGGATTCAGGCGTTTTTGAGAAGTTGAAACGACTATTTTCCACTACGCCGGAAGTCAGAAAAGAAACAGAGGCGAACGGAGGTCACAGAGGTGACTGGACGCTGAACCGGACGCGGTCTTTGCATGACCGGACGCGTCCGGTCAGTGTTCAGTGTCTGCGCATATTTCAGTTTGATAATCGGACGCGAAGCGCGTCCGGTCACAGTCGATCGGACGCGTCCGGTCGTTCAGGGAGCTTACTGGACTCTAACCGGACGTTGGCACTATGGCGTCTGGTCATTTCTACAGCGCGTCCGGTCATTGTTTCATTGTGCGCTGCTCAGGCTTGACCAGCGCGTCCGGTCAGTTACGGGACCGGCGCGTCCGGTCGATCCCAGCGCGTCCGGTCTGCGCGTTAGGCGCGTCCGGTCGTTGCTTTGCAGCTAGCCGTTATGCGACCGGCGTGTCCGGTCAGTTGGACCAGCGCGTCCGGTCAGCACGATTTCAGTTGTTTAAGTTTCTAACGGCTCTATTCGAAGGGGTACGTCTATAAATAATTGTTGGCTGGCTCAAGGCTCTCTCTCTCGAACATTTGACATACTTGTGAGCACTTTGAGCTAAGCAACTCCCCTCCCACTCATCTCTCTTGCTTCTTTGCATATTCGAAGTGAGATTGAGTGATCCAAGTGCATTTGCATTGTAAGATTGCATCTAGTTGGCACTTGGTGGTTGATTTGCTATGGGATTCTTGTTTCTCTTGGTGGTTGCCGCCACCTAGACGACTTGGAGCAGCTTGGAGGCGTTGACAAGAGTTGGTGATTGTTCTTGGCCACCTCCGGTGATTGTGAGGGGTTTGTGCCTACCTCGGCGAAGCACCAAAGGCAACGTTAGTAAATTGCTCGTATCATTTGTAACCTTTTGCCATTTGGTAGGTTCTTATGGCGCCTTTTGAGAGGCTCGGTGTGAGACCGATTAGCCACCGAACCACGTGGTGAAGAGGGACACAACGGGGACTAGCGTGCCGGCAAGCACGTGAACCTCGTGATAAATCTTCGTGTTATCACTTTCATATTATGATTGATTGATCCCGGTGTTCGGTTATCTTGGTATTCATTATTGATCATATTGGTTGGCTTATTACTTCGCCCCTCGGTGAATCTCTCGCAACTCAACTCCGTATTACTTTCTTAGTTATCTTTGCTAGCTAGTTAGCTTTGCTTTAGTAGCTCCTTTGTGTAGCTTGCTAGTTGTAGTTGTAGTTACCTTCTCGGTTTGACTTGTGCGGTTGAGTGCAAATACTAGAATTGTGAATTGGTTAGGTGGCTTGCAAACACCCCATAGGCTAAGCAAAACTCACATCTCGCTATTTGTTATATTGATAAACTTGTTTAGCTTGTCTTTGTAGAAAATTTTAAAAGACTATTCACCCCCCCTCTAGCCATCAAGACCTTTCAAGTGGTATCAGAGCCGTGGTCACCGTTTTCAAGGCTTAACAACCTCGGTGTAGGATGGCTCAAGTTGTGTTCAACCATGTCGGGGGCAAGCCTCCATTCTTTGATAGTGTCACATCTTTTGATCATTGGAAAAAAAAGATGAAGCAATATCTTGGCTCTATTCATGAGAATGTTTGGAAGGTGACACACCATGATTATGCTATCATTGATCCCAACAACCTCACCAACAATGATCGCATCAACAACCAATGCAACACTATAGCTCTCAATACTCTCTACAATGGGATTGATGCAAAGGTCTTTAAGCAAATCAAGGATCTTGAGATGGCAAGTGAAGTGTGGACAAGATTAGAGGAAACATATGAGGGCACTTCAACGGTAAAGAGTGTCAAGCTCTATATGCTCAAGGATAAGTTTGCAAGCTTCAAGATGAAGGATGATGAGTCCATACCGAAGATGTTTTATAGGCTACAAGTTATTATCAATGATCTCAAGAGCCTAGGAGAAGATGTCAAGGACAAGGACTTCTCACATAAGTTCTTGATGAACTTACCTAAGAAGTTTGCTATCTTGAGGAAGATAATCCAAAGAGAGGGTTTGGACAAGGTGACTCCAAACCAAGTGCTTGAAGATGTCATGACCGATGCTCAATATGATGATGATGAAGATGAAGATGAGAAGAAGGAGATCAAGGTTAAGCAAGAGAAGACCACCACATTCAAGGATTCATCCTCTAAGGGCAAGAGCAAGGTGGAGAGCGATGATGATGATCCATTCGATGATGAGACCATGACCCTCCTAGTGCACAAGATGGGGAGGTTCATGAAGAAGAAATGATATGGTGCAAGAAAGAGAAGGGACTTCATGAAGGCAAATGAGGTGCTTTGCTATAATTGCAATAGCCCCGATCATATAGTGGCAAAATACCCCTATGAAGACAAAAGATATCATGATGGGGAGTTGAAGTTGAAAAAGAATAAGAAGGAGAAGAAAGAGAAGAAGAGCTTCACTATCAACAAGAAGAAGAAGGGTGGTGGCTATGTGGTCACTTGGGATAGTGATAACTCCGATAGTGATGATGATAGCTCTAGTGATGATGAGAGGACCACTCGGCGAGCCATTACAAGCATCGCCCTCTCCAACAAGCCATCCATCTTCGACACTACATCGACATGCCTTATGGCCAAGCCTACCAAGGTAAAACATGATGATAGTGATGATGATTATTGTGCTAGTGATAATTGTAGGAGTGATAATGAGGAGGATGAGGACTACTCCAAGAATGATCTATTAGGCATAATAGATCAAATGAGCAAGGGCTACAAGAGGATAACCAAGAAATACAAAATCTTGAAACAAGAGCTCATTGCCAAGAGCAATGAAAATGATGCCTTTGAAAGTCCCTAGTTTAGTTTTGGCTAATTGATGAAACCTAGGACTAACCTTTGTATCTAAGTGGATGATTTAGATAAAGGTGGTCATTGAATATGAGACATGACATTGACTCATGTGACCAAGATGATGAAGACCGAGGTGATGCTTGGCTCGATGGACCGGTTGTGAAGGTGAAGGGCAAGTCGAGACTTCAAAGCGAAGGACCATGCGATGGTGAAGCTTGAGCAAGACTTGGCGCCGACGGACCGATGCAACAGTGAAGAGCAAGTGAAGTCAAGGTCGATGGATCGAGATGGTCATGTGATGATATGAAGTGGATCATATCTTTTGGAAAAACAAAATGGGCTCAAGGCAAAGGTATAACCATAGGGCCATTTTGTTTTGCACTCAAGACACCATAGAGGGTGTGAGTGGTTTAGGATCAATAGCCGAACTATTAAGAGGGGAAGTCTTATCGGTTATTCGACGCATGGGTTCCACTAGGTGAATTCATGAAGTGCATTGCATGTGGGGCCTAGTGAGCTAACTGGAAAACCTTCGAAAATGTTTATGAAAATGCTAACACACGTGCACAAGGTGGTGATCACTTGTTGGTGTTGGCACTTTTGCGAAGGCGTTGGAGTTTAAGCGGTAGAGAGGGTTTGGGTCTCTCTCTCCCTCCCGCCGAGCTTGCGAGCGCGGGATTCAGGCGTTTTTGGGAACTTGAAATGCCTATTTTCCACTACGCCGGACGTCGGAAAAGAAACAGAGGCGAACGGAGGTCACAGAGGTGACCGGACGCTACACCGGACGCGGTCATGGTATGACCGGACGCGTCCGGTCAGTAGTCAGGCGCGCGGGTGCTAGGGTTTGCAACCGGTGCGTCCGGTCACTCACGGGACCGGCGCGTCCGGTCAGGTGCCCAGAAGGAACTGCGGTTCGCAAGGACGATCGGACGCGGGGCGCGTCCGGTCACACGCGATCGGACGCGTCTGATCGTTGAGGGAGCTTACTAGACTCTAACCAGACACGGGCACTGTCGCGTCCGGTCGTTGCGAGGGGCGCGTTCGATCGTTTGAGGGACGCGTCCGGTCGTTTGACAGGCGCGTCCGGTCGTTGCCCTGGGCGCGTCCGGTCATTGGTTTGACCGTTGGAGTCAGTGACCGTTAGAGGATCGGACGCGGTTGAGCGCATCCGGTCAGTTATGACCGGCGTGTCCGGTCATCCCGAAAAAGACCCAGTGAAGGGGTATAACGGCTCTATTCGGATGGGATGCTTATAAATACTTGTTGGCCGGCCCTTGGGGAGGTAACTCGTGATTTCTAACATTCTTGTGCATCCTTTGAGCTAGAGCTTCTCCTCCCACTCTTCTCTCTTGCTTGATTGCAAATCAAAAGTGAGATTGAGTGATCCCAAAGTGCATTGCATAGCTTGAGGGCATCTAGTGGCACTTGTGGGTGGTATAGCCGGTGGTTTTCTTGTTACTCTTGGAGAGTACCGCTCCTAGCCGGCTTGGAGATTATTGGAGGCATTGGCAAGAGAAGGAGATTGTTCTTGGCCACCTCCGGTTGATTGTAAGAGGTTCTTGTGCTTTCCTCGGCGGAGCGCCAAAAGCAACTCTAGCGGATTACGCGTATCATTGAGTTACCTCACTTGAGAGTGGTGTCTTGTGGTGCCTTGCGGGGCGTGCCTTGAGGGGCAAGTGACTTGAGGGTGAAAGCCCAAGTTTGGTTTTGGTAATTAATGACACCAAGTTGCTAATGCCATGTGTTAAGTGTTTTGAGCTAGGCATAAGCAACACATGTGATGAAGGTGTACGTGGCAAGGAGTGGTGGCCACAAGATCACAAAGAAATGGTGCATGGACATGAAATGACGATCATGGTGGAGATGCACATAATATGATGGACTTGATGATCAAGTGGAAGAGAATGATCTAAGAGCGCAAGGCAAAGGTATAACCATAGGGTTGTCCTTTTGCCGGTCTAAGTTGAGTAGAGAAGTGATTGACCGGGTTTAGGATACATAGCCGACTATCAAGAGGGGCAATCACGGTTAGCTCGAAAATCAAGTGCCACTAGATCATTGTCTTGAGCATATACATTAGGATCTAATAAAAGAGCTAACATAACGCCTTGAGAAATGTTTGTGAAATGCTAACACACATGCACATGGTGGTGTACACTTGGTGGTGTTAGCACATTTACGAAGGCGGTGGAGTTTAAGCGGTAGAGAGGGGTTTGGGTTTCTCTCTCCCTCCCGCCGAGCTTGCGAGGCGGGATTCGGTGCTTTTTGGAGAAGTGAAACGCCTATTTTCTACTGCGCCGAAAGTCAGAAAAGAAACGGAGGCGAAAGGAGGTCACTGCGTTGACCGGACGCTGCACCGGACGCGGTCACGGTTTGACCGGACGCGTCCGGTCAGTTCATCGTGGCGCGAGTGCTAGGGTTTGTGACCGGACGCTGGTCTGGCCTAACCAACGCGTCCGGTCAGTTCAACTGGGCGTAATAGAAAAGCACGCGACCGGCGCGTCCGGTCCTTCACGGAACCGGAGCGTCCGGTCGAGCGTCCAGAGAGGCCGAGCGCAGCGTAGCGCCGATCGGACGCGGGGCGCGTCCGGTCACGTGCGATCGGACGCGTCCGGTCGCAGCTGGAGCTTACTGGAACGCGACCGGACGCTGGCTCTGTCGCGTCCGGTCACTCGGTTGAGCGCGTCCGGTCAGGGCAACGGCTAGTTCTGACGCGCACTGTTCACGTTTGTCGTGTAGTGACCGGACGCGTCCGGTCACCCTGACCGAAGCGTCCGGTCAGCGCGATTTTCGCTGCGTCGTCTGTAACGGCTAGCTGCGTACCCCTTCGTTATAAATAGACGTTGGACGGGGTTTGAGGGGAACTCTTGCACATTTTGAGAACTAGAGAAATATTTTGAGCTAGAGAACAACCCCTCCACTCATCTCTTTGCATAGTTGCACATCTTGAGTGAGATTGAGTGAGATTCAAGTGCATTGCTTGAGAGTTGCATTCTAGAGGCACTTGATCCTTGAGTTGCTGCGGATTTCTTGTTACTCTTCCGTGTTTTCCGACACGGTAGACGGCTTGGAGCAGCGGAGGTGATTGAGCTCATAATTGGAGATTGTTGGAGCCTTCACCAAGTGTTGTAAGGGGTTCTTGATCCTTCCCCGTGGGAGTTCGTGAATTGGATACTCTAGTGGAGCTCATGGCTTGGAGGATCCTCATCTTGTGTGCGGTTGTGCGGCGCCCGTCGAGGGCTCGACTCTTGATAGTCGATTAGCTCGCGAACCGACAAGTGGGTGTATCGCCACAACGGGGAGTAGCTTGCCGGGAAGCAAGTGAACCTCGAGATAAATTCTTGTGTCATTCTCTTCCCGAGGATTTCTCTTGTGTGATTGATTGATCAGTACATCTCATCTCTACACGGCGGTATAATCACTCAAAGCTCTTCTCTCGTATTACTTCTTGTTTCTAGCTTGTAGTTGTTGTTGTGTTTAGTGAATAGCTTTGTTATAGACTTGTGTAGGTGGCTTGCTTAATTAGTTAGAGCTAGTGCTTTTGCTTCGCCACCTTTCATACTAACGTGTGGTTAAGTAATTCTTGTAGAAGTTTTAATTAGGCTATTCACCCCCCCTCTAGCCTATTTGGACCTTACAGAGGGTCACACCGAGGAACCATCTAAGTGTTGGTCGACACAACCGATGACGTAGCTTGTCGGTGCACAAGTGAACACCGGGTGAACAAAAATATTATGTCACTTGTCTCCCGGTGATTGGTCTTCATATTGTGTTGTTGTCAATATTAATTGATTGTATATCATCTTGGTGATTGGCAACATCTTCACTCCACCGTCGGTATAAGGTTCACAATCCTATCTCTCGTATTTACATTTACTAGTTATCTTGTGTAGCTCTAGTGTTAGCCTTTGCTAAGTATTTGCTAGCTTGCTCACTAGTGTAAGTTTAGTAACTTAGCCCTTCTGTGAACTAGAGATCATAGTCTACTAGACTTGTGGATAGGAGGCTTGCATCACAACCGTAGGCTAAGCAAAACTCGCTTTACGCCGTTTGTTATTCTAAAAAGTTTGCTTAGTGGTTCTTGTAGAATTTTTTTATAGGCTATTCACCCCCCCTCTAGCCATTTAGGACCTAACAGCCTTGATGGAGGAGCTTGTTGCTCTCAAAAAGAGTAAGAAGTGCAAAGGAATTGAACAAGAGCTCAAAGCTCTTAGGAAATCCTTTGATGAGCTAGAGTCCTCCCGTGAGTGTCTAAAGGAAGACCACGAGGATCTTGAAGTTGCTCACACTAGGCTTAAGGAAGCCCACTCCACTCTACTTGAGCTCATCAAGGAAAAGGACCTCAAGTTGGAGAAGCTCATGAAGGAAGCTAAGGAGGAGCAAGTGATTGTCACTTGTGATATTGGACTAACATGTGATATTATTGATGATTTTGTATTTGTTGGTCTTACTAATGCTTCATGTAGCTCATCATCATCTACCACAACCAACTCTACCTCTACTACTAGTGATTTATCACTTATGGTTGAGAATGAGACTCTCAAGAGAGAGGTGGATGATCTCACCCGCGCATTAGGCAATGCCTATGGTGGGGATGCCCGCTTGCTAAAATGCTTGGGTAGCCAAAGATTCTCTCTTAACAAAGAGGGTTTGGGCTATACTCCCAAGAAGGGCAAGACGGCCTTTGCTACTCCAAAGTCTCGCTTTGTGAAGGGCAATGGTCGTTATTGCAATATATGCAAGCAAGTTGGGCATTTAGAGATTAATTGCAATAAAATAAACAAGAACAAGAAAAATGCTAATGTACCTTACATTCCTTTTGATTCTTGTTATGTGCTTACCAAGGGTGAGAAAGGTGTGCATGCTAGGTTTGTTGATACACCAATTGTGGGCCCAAAGAAGAAGGTCATTTGGGTACCAAAGAGCTTAGTTACTAACCTCCAAGGACCCAAGCAAGTATGGGTACCTAAAAGACATTAAATTTTTTTGTAGGTAAATTACAAGGTCAGAGGAAGGCATTGGGTGCTTGATTGTGGGTGCTCTCAACATATGACCAGTGATTCAAGAATGTTCAACTCTCTCAAATCAAATGATAGTGGCATTGATAGCATCACATTTGGTGACAATAGTAAGGGTGATGTAAAGACTCTTGGAAGGATTGCAATCTCTAATGATCATAGCATTTCCAATGTGCTCTTAGTTGAAAAGTTGAACTTCAATCTTCTCTCAGTTGCTCAATTATGTGATCTCGGTTTCAAGTGCATATTTGGTGTTGATGATGTGGAGATAGTTAGTGTTGATGGCTCTAACTTGATCTTCAAAGGCTTTAGATATGAGAATCTATACTTGGTTGATTTCAATGCTAGTGACACTCAACTTTCAACATGCTTGCTCACCAAATCAAGTATGGGTTGGTTATGGCATAGAAGACTTGGTCATGTTGGCATGAAACAATTGAACAAGTTAGTGAAGCATGACTTAGTTAGAGGCTTAAAGGATGTCACATTTGAGAAGGATAAGCTATGTAGTGCATGTCAAGCCAGAAAGCAAGTAGGCAACACTCATCCATTGAAGAGCATTATGAGTACTTCCAAGACATTTGAGTTGTTGCACATAGATCTATTTGGGCCAACTACATACACAAGCATTGGTGGCAACAAGTATGGCTTTGTGATTGTGGATGATTTCACTAGATATACATGGGTATTCTTTCTTGGGGACAAAAGTGATGTATTTGACATATTCAAGAAGTTCATCAAGAGAGTACAAAATAAGTTTGAAACCACAATCAAGAAAGTGAGAAGTGATAATAGAATTGAGTTTAAAAATACAAGAGTTGATGAGCTATGTGATGAGCTTGGAATCAAACATCAATTCTCGGCCAAGTATACACCTCAATCTAATGGCTTAGTTGAGAGAAAGAATAGAACCTTGATTGATATGGCAAGATCAATGTTGAATGAGTATAATGTGAGTCATTCATTTTGGGCCGAAGCAATCAACATGGCTTGCTTCTATAACAACCGTCTCTATTGCCACAAATTCTTAGAGAAGACAACATATGAGATCTTAAATGGAAGAAAGCCTAACATTGCATACTTTTGAGTATTTGGTTGTAAATGCTACATCTTAAAGAAGGGCACTAGATTGAGCAAGTTTGAGAAGAAATGTGATGAAAGATTTCTACTTGGTCACTCAACTACTAGCAAAGCTTATAGAGTTTGGAATTTGGCTAGTGGTCAACTTGAAGAAGTGCATGATGTTGAGTTTGATGAAACCAATGGTTCTCAAAATGAAGAAGATAACTTGGATGATGTGAGAGGAACTCAATTGACCAATGCTATAAAAGAAATAGATATTGGTGATATTAGGCCAAAGCAAGTGATTGATGTGGATGACAACAAAGATCAAGTGCTCCAAAGTCCAATTACACAAGCTAGGGGTTCTCTAATGCAAAATTAAGCTAGTACATCATTTCAAGTGCAACAAGATCAACAAGTGGCTAGTTCATCATCTCTAACTCATGACCAACATTAACATCCTAGCAATCAAGTGCAAGTGCTTCAACCAACTAATATTGCAAGAGATCATCCATTGGATTCCATCATTGGTGACATACAAAGGGGAGTTCAAACTAGATCAAGATTGGTATTATTTTGTGCTCACTCTTCCTTTGTGTCAATGGAAGAACCCAAGGACATTGATAGAGCATTGAGAGATCTGGATTGGGTAAATACAATGCATGAAGAGCTCAACAACTTCAAGAGAAATAAAGTATGAGAATTAGTTGAGAGGCCTAAGGATCACAATATCATTGGAACAAGATGGGTCTTTCGCAACAAGCAAGATCAAGATGGGATAGTAGTAAGGAACAAAGCAAGACTAGTGGCTCAAGGTTACACACAAATAGAGGGTCTTGACTTTGGTGAAACTTATGCCCCGGTTGCAAGATTGGAAGCAATTAGGATCTTACTTGCCTATGCTTGTGCTCACAATATTAAGCTATATCAAATAGATGTGAAGAGTGCATTTCTCAATGGGTACATCCAAGAGGAGGTGTATGTGGAGCAACCTTCCGGTTTTGAAGATGACAAAAAACTCAATCATGTCTATAAATTGATAAAAGCTTTGTATGGATTGAAGCAAGCACCTAGAGCATGGTATGAAAGATTAAGGGACTTCTTGCTATCCAAAGGATTTGTCATGGGCAAAGTTGATACAACACTATTCACCAAGAAGATTGGGAAAGACTTGTTTGTGATGCAAATATATGTTGATGATATCATATTCGGTTCAACCAATCAAGATTATTGTGATGAGTTTGGGAAAATGATGGCAAAGGAATTTGAAATATCAATGATTGGTGAACTTAGTTTTTTTCTTGGACTTCAAATTAAACAAATGAAGGAAGAAACATTTGTAAGCCAAACCAAATACATAAAGGATATGCTAAAGAAGTTTGGTATGGAAGATGCAAAAGGAATCACTACTCCAATGAGCACTAGTGGAAGCTTAAATAGTGACAAGAATGGCAACATGGTGGATCAAAAGCTATATAGATCAATGATTGGTAGCCTACTCTATGTGACGGCATCAAGACCCGATGTGATGTTTAGTGTATGCATGAGTGCAAGATTTCAAGCCTCACCAAAAGAAAGTCATTTGAAGGCAACAAATAGAATATTGAGGTACTTAAAGCATACACAAGATGTTGGATTATGGTATCCCAAAGGTGCAAGCTTTGAGCTAGTTGGATATTCGAATTCCGACTATGCGGTGACAAAGTGGAGAGAAAGAGCACTTCCGGGACTTATCAATTGTTGGGAAGGTCACTTGTCTCATGGTCATCCAAGAAGCAAAATAGTATTGCACTATCTACCGCCGAAGCCGAATACATCGTCGCGGGTAGTTGTTGTGCACAAATCTTGTGGATGAAGGAAACATTGAAGGATTTTGGAATCAATTTCAAGAATGTGCCATTGCTATGTGACAATGAAAGTGCCATGAAGCTAACCAACAATCCGATTCAACATCAAAGAGCAAAGCATATTGATGTTCGCCATCACTTTATTAGAGACCATCAACAAAAGGGTGACATTGCTATTGAGAGTGTAGGCACCGAAGATCAATTAGCCGATCTATTCACCAAGCCACTTGATGAGAAGAGATTTCACAAGCTAAAGAATGAGTTGAACATACTTGACTTCTCCAACATGAGTTGATGCACCCCATATATGACATGCCTCTCCTTCGAGCCCCAAGGTACAATTGGTTGACATGTCATACATTCTATGCTAAGGACTTGTTTAGTGCATCTAGTCATAATTTACATGTTCTAGGCTCATTTATGAAAATCAAATGAATTTAAAGTTTATATGGTGCAACTATTGTTTCCATGACTTGTATGATCTAGTGGTAGCATATAACTTGTTTAAGTAGCTTGTGATCCTAAGTGTTTAATCTAGAAATCTTGTCTACATATTTGCTTCAACATGGTGCATGATAACCCTTCTAGTGAGGTGTGAAGAAGCTTGCCCTTAGATCAAATCGAAGCATTTTATTTATGCAAGCAATCTAGGTTGAATCATAAACTTGATCCTCACCCTATATTTTAGCATGATAATCTATCTAAAATTAGTCCCTTGTGGTCATTGGTGCCAAAGGAGGAGAAATTGTTGTTCACAAAGATAGAACTCAAAGGAGGAGAAGCACAAAGGGGGAGAAAAATATTGTTCACAAAGATAATTTTGAGCACATAAGTAGGGAGAGCAAGCTCTTAAATATGAATGTTGCATCTACATGTGCACTTCATATGTATGATGCATGGTTATGCATTTCTTTTTCTCCGATACATTGCTTGTGTGGTGACTTGCTAGTATAATTTGAATGATGCATTGAGGTACTAGCATGAATAGGAAGTAGTTAGATTTTTCTTGCTTCATGTTTTTCAAAGTGGTACTAGAGCCTTGCTTATAATGTTGATCTCATGAGGTTTCTAGTTATGTTTGTGCTTTTCTAAGTGGAATCTAACTACACAAGGTGCTAAGATGGTGTTTATCGCTACTCCGATGGTATCACACTTCAAAGGTCTATAATCTTAAACACTTAGCACCTATTGGTAGTCAATGCTCCTAGATTTTTCCTATCTAACATGTATGCTTCTAAAATCCAAACATATAGCATACATGTAGGGGGAGCCATTGCTATCAACTTGAATTCATGATCACATGCCCATAATTCTTACACATGGTAATATACTTGGACAATGTGACATGAGTTCAATCAAAATTCTATCATAACATCTTTGTGAGAGGGTTGTCACCAATTACCAACAAGGGGGAGATTGAAAGTCCTATGTTTGGTGTTGGTAATTAGTGGTAATGCCTAAGTACTAATCCTATGCCTAAGTTGTATGTAGCATATGAGGATTAGTACATTCCAAGGTTGGTGGCAAGATGGACATGGTGATCATGATGGCCACACTTGGATTTGGATGCAACCCTACGTGATCAAGGCAAAGGTATATGCTTAAGGGTTGTGTTTTAGTAACCAAGACACCTAGTGGGTGTGGTTACATTATAGGATAGATAGTCGTACTATAAAGAGGGGAATGACGCGGCTATTGAACTCCTAAGTGCCTCTAGGTGTGCATTTCATAATCATATGCATTTGGATAGAACTAATAACACCTCGAAAAATGATTGTGAAAATGCTAACACACTCACACATGACGAGATCACTTGGTGGTGTTAGCACGTTTGCGAAGGCGGTGGAGTCTGAGCGGTAGAGAGGGTTTGGGGTCCTCTCTCCCTCCTGCCTAGCTTGCGAGGCGGGATTCAGGCGTTTTTGAGAAGTTGAAACGACTATTTTCCACTACGCCGGAAGTTAGAAAAGAAACAGAGGCGAACGGAGGTCATAGAGGTGACCGGACGCTGAACCGGACACGATCTTTGCATGACCGGACACGTCCGGTCAGTGTTCAGTGTCTGCGCGTATTTCAGTTTGATGATCGGACGCGAAGCGCGTCCGGTCACAGTCGATCGGACACGTCCGGTCGTTCAGAGAGCTTACTGGACTCTAACCGGACGCTGGCACTGTGGCGTCTGGTCATTTCTACAGCGCGTCCGGTCATTGTTTCGTTGTGCGCTGCTCAGGCTTGACCAGCGCGTCCGGTCAGTTATGGGACCGGCGCGTCCGGTCGATCCCAGCGCGTCCGGTCTGCGCGTCAGGCGTGTCCGGTCGTTGCTTCGCAGCTAGCCGTTATACGACCGGCGCGTCCGGTCAGTTGGACCAGCGCGTCCGGTCAGCACGATTTTAGTTGTTTAAGTTTCTAACGGCTCTATTCGAAGGGGTACGTCTATAAATACTCGTTGGCCGGCTTAAGGCTCTCTCTCTCGAACATTTGACATACTTGTGAGCACTTTGAGCTAAGCAACTCTCCTCCCACTCATCTCTCTTACTTCTTTGCATATTCGAAGTGAGATTGAGTGATCCAAGTGTATTTGCATTGTAAGATTGCATCTAGTTGGCACTTGGTGGTTGATTTGCTGCGGGATTCTTGTTTCTCTTGGTGGTTGCCGCCACCTAGACGGCTTGGAGCAGCTTAGAGGCGTTGGCAAGAGTTGGTGATTGTTCTTGGCCACCTCCGGTAATTGTGAGGGGTTTGTGCCTACCTCGGCGAAGCGCCAAAGGCAACGTTAGTAAATTGCTCGTGTTATTTGCAACCTTTTGTCATTTGGTAGGTTCTTGTGGCACCTTTTGAGAGGCTCGGTGTGAGACCGATTAGCCACCGAACCACGTGGTGAAGAGGGACACAACGAGGACTAGCGTGCCGGCAAGCACGTGAACCTCGGGATAAATCTTCGTGTCATCACTTTTATATTGTGATTGATTGATCCCGGTGTTCGGTTATCTTGGTATTCATTGTTGATCATATTGGTTGGCTCATTACTTCGCCCCTCGGTGAATCTCTCGCAACTCAACTTCGCATTACTTTCTTAGTTATCTTTGCTAGCTAGTTAGCTTTGCTTTAGTAGCTCCTTTGTGTAGCTTGCTAGTTGTAGTTGTAGTTACCTTCTCGGTTTGACTTGTGCGGTTGAGTGCAAATACTAGAATTGTGAATTGGTTAGGTGGCTTGCAAACACCCCGTAGGCTAAGCAAAACTCGCATCGCGCTATTTGTTATATTGATAAACTTGTTTAGCTTGTCTTTGTAGAAAATTTTAAAAGGCTATTCACCCCCTCTAGCCATCAAGACCTTTCAGCAGTGGGAAGGTTCAGCGCTTGCCGCTCCTTGATCTGGGGAGCGGCAGCCTTGCCGCTCCTCCAGGGGGGAGCGGTAGCTCCATGCCCGCGTGGCACCCACTGCCACGTCAGCAACCTTGCCGCTCCTCCACGTGGGGAGCGACAACGTTGAAATGCCGCTCCCTTGCGTGGGGAGCGGCCAAAAGTGTTAGGTATGAAATAAAAAAAGTTTTGGTGCTAAAATTAAAAATAGTTTTTTAAAAGTGTTAAAATAAAAAATAGAAATTTTTTTGGTGTCACATGAGATGTGCGGGAGGAGTTTTCGGATACTAATAAAAAAACAAATTACAGACCCGGAAAGGAAACTGCGAGACGAATCTAATAATACTAATTAATCTATCATTAGCACATGTGGGTTGCTGTACCACTTAAGGCTTTTTATGGACTAATTAGGCTTAAAAGATTCGTCTCGCGATTTCTCCGAGAACTGTGCAATTAGTTTTCTTCGTCTACATTTAGTACTCCATACATGTATCCAAACATGCCATTTTACTGTAGAAAACAAAAAATTTTGGGAACTAAACAAAGCCTAATATGATATGTTTGTGTTAACCTTAGCAGTATAAGATGACTTTTGGACTATGTTTGCTGATCTAAGGAAATGTAATGATATTTTTTTCTTTCCGTGCAACGTGTGCGCGCAACACGTTAAACGTGTGAAAACTAACAGCCCAGAAGAAGCCCGTGTGCGCTCTACCCGGGCCGAAAAATCCCAGACTGGGCCGGCCGTCCGCCGCATTCCCCTTCCGTTCACCCAGCGTGCGTTTCTGTCTCTCTCGGCACTTGTACTCATTTCGCTCTCCGACGACTGGTGCCTCGCCCCTCTCGCTCTCCGACGACTGGTGAGGCGCCGGCGCCACCCTACGCCAGCTGCCGAGGCCTTCGTCTGCCTCATCGCCGGTGACGAGCACCCACCAGGTATTCCCATGCTTTTCTCTTCCCTTCCTGCTGTGCGAAGCCGAGCATTAAACCCTAACCTAAAGCTATTTGGCAATGGTAGCGAGTGATTTTGTTTGCATGTGTTTTTTGGGCGTTTGGTCCCCAATGTCTGGTCTTTTGGTTGTTGAAGGTGTTTGGAGCATGGGAGAGGTGGTGCTTCCAAACCTAGATTTCATTTTGCTCCATGGCGCTGCCAAGTACTAGTAGCCATGAGTCCATTTCTGGTTTGGTTGGGATTTCTCTAAGACCCTTCAGGACTCAATCAACAAAGATATGTGCTGGTCTCCTTCTCTCAGATGGAGGGTGCCCGTGCTTCTGGTACCACAGACGTTGTTGTGTGCATTCGTTGCTGAATAGTTGTGTGTTAGACTGTTAGTGGCTGATTGCAAGAATGTCCATGTATATATTTGATAACTAAGGATTACTTTTTTCTGCTGTTGTACATGTTTTACCTTTGATGCAGACAGAAAGAGTTTTCCTAGTCATTAGTCAAGACCTAAAGCTACTCTGTGTTTTTAACCTTCCTCCGCTCTTGCCACCGTAGACTTAATTGGATAAATTAAAAAAAAACGATTGTACTAAGAGCTACATATCTTTGGCCCCAAAGGGCAACAATTTTGCCATCTTTTCAATATCAATTTTTAGTAATGAATCTGATGTTTACATTATGCTGACTATCTGAAACTGTTTTGTATTTCTTTTATTGTAGAAAAACTTTGTTACCTTATACAGTAGTGAAATATGAACACATATTGACGAGCACTCTTATGCAGGCAAGCTTCTGTTGCTCTGCATGCATCGATGAACTGATGATTATTGTTGATAACAGGTAAGTATTCTTTTTGCCATGTTGCAGCTATAGTAAGCTTGCATGCATGCTCTTTATTCTCTTCTAATTTGTTATCACCCTGTCCCTGAAGTAAGTATTTGGCCCCTTAACTCACCCCCCGCGCCCGCGCCACCAACCCCCCCCACCCCCCACCCCCCCCAACCTGTACACAGCACACAAACTCAATGACCTTGTAGTCTGTGAACCTCAACTTTGCTTTCCATCGTGTTAAACTTTAACGCCAGGACCTGCTCAAAATTGTTTAGGACTGATGAGGCAGTGATTTTCAGATTTAAAGGAGGAAAAAAATAATCAGACAACAACAACAACAACCAAGGCTATCAGTCCCAAGCAAGTTGGGGTAGGCTAGAGTTGAAACCCAACAAGCACCCTCAGTCACGGTTCAGGCACGTCGATAGCTGTTTTCCAAGCACTCCTATTCAGACAAAAAAAATCAGAAGCCTCCAAAAAAAAACTAAGGTCTTTTGGGATGCAAGGAACCCACAAAAAATGTGAAAACAAGTTATACAAACTTTAAATAAATGATCCAATAAATCTCGAAAATAAAAAAGAGATTTCTGTTGTTTGCACACCTCAGCTACAGTGTGAATTTCTGGATAGCCATCGCGGATGATGATATTTCTCACTCATCATTGGTGACAAGGTTTTTATTTTTTTTTGTGAATTTCGTAAGCTCCAGTAATTTTTGTGGGGGTTCCTTGTGTCCCAAAACATCTCAAGTGGTTTTTCCACAAAAAAATGGAGGTGTTTGAATATTTGTTTTCCTCACTTGAATTCAAAAACCACTGCCGCGTCAGCCCAAAACTACTTTTACTGGGCTTAGGGGCCAAAGCTAAACAGAATTAAAAGTTGGGATACTCGAACTAAACTTATTAGAGTTAGGGTCAAAATTAGAGAAACTGGGAAACTTTTTTTGAAGGCAAAAAACTGTGGGGGATGTCCCCACTGAAACTGGGAAACTTGAGGAGCGGAATATGGACTTATTCATATGTACTTATTTGGCATTGCTAGAATGTGTGATTCCTTAATTTTGGGCTAACCCTAGAAGGGTAGCTATATAGGTACCATACATGGGCCACATGGGCCTAATACAAACACACTCCAACACCCCCCGCAGTCTGAACTACCGGCGCAGCGGAGTTCAAGGCTGAACAAGAAAGAAAACAAGTAAGAGCACAACACACAGGACCCCCCCGCAGCCACAACTAGCCACTGGAGACGTTGAGGCTGGAGCGAAACTCGGAGAAGGTCGAGGAAGGGAGGCCTTTGGTGAAGATATCCGCAAACTGGGAGGTGGTCGAGACGTGAAGAACCCGGACGTCGCCGATGGCCACCCGGTCGCGGACGAAGTGTAGATCGATCTCCACATGCTTGGTCCTCTGGTGCTGTACGGGGTTGGTGGAGAGGTAGACCGCACTGACGTTGTCGTAGTAGACGAGCGTGCTCCTGGCGAGTGGGCGGTGAAGCTCAGCCAGGAGCTGGCGGAGCCAGGCGGCCTCGGCCATGCCGTTGGCCACGACACGGTACTCCGCCTCGGCACTGGAGCGGGAAACCACGGGCTGACGCTTGGACGACCAAGAGACCAGGTTGCCGCCGAGGAAGACCGCGTAGCCGGAGGTGGACCTGCGGGTGTCCGGGCATCCCGCCCAGTCAGCGTCGGTGTAGACAACCAGCTCGGCAGTGGAAGACTGGTCGAGGAGCAGCCCGTAGCCAAGGGTGCCACGGAGGTACCGGAGAAGCCGCTTCATAGCAGCCAGGTGAGGCTCCCGCGGAGCATGCGTGTAGAGGCAGAGCTGCTGGACGGCATAAGTGATGTCCGGTCGTGTGAAAGTGAGGTACTGAAGCATGCCTGCAAGACTCCGGTAGACGGTGGAGTCTGCTAGCCCAAGCATCGGACCCCCAGCCTCTGACAGCTTGCCCTGGGTGTCCACCGGTGTAGAGCAGGACTGGCAGACGGTCATCCCGGCTCGCTCCAGAATGTCACAAGTGAACTGCCGCTGGTGGAGGAACAGGCCGGAAGGTCGGGGCTCAACAGTGACGCCGAGGAAGTGGTGGAGCACCCCAAGATCTTTCATAGCAAATTCCTTCTGGAGTGAGGCAATGATGCGGTGGAGCAGAGATTCGCTGGAGGCAGTGAGAACAATGTCATCCACATAGAGGAACAGGTAAGCAGTCTCACCCTCATAGTGGTATATGAACAGGGAGGTGTCAGACTTGGCCTCCGTGAACCCAAGAGTCTGCAGGAAGGTAGCAAAGCGAGAGTACCAAGCCCGGGGTGCCTGCTTGAGCCCGTAGAGAGATTTGTTGAGCCGGCAGACGAAGTCAGGACGAGAAGCATCCACAAAACTTGCCGGCTGACTGCAGTAGACCGTCTCAGTCAGAGTGCCATGAAAGAAGGCATTCTTGACATCCAGCTGATGCACAGGCCAGGAGCGCTCGAGAGCCAGGGAGAGGACGGTGCGGACTGTAGCTGGCTTCACCACGGGACTGAACGTCTCAACATAGTCAATGCCGGGCCGCTGAGTGAAGCCGCGGAGGACCCAGCGAGCCTTGTAGCGCTCCAAGGAACCATCAGCCCGCCTCTTGTGCGTCCAGATCCACTTGCCGGTGACAATGTTGGAACCCGGCGGACGAGGCACTAGGTCCCACGTCTGGTTGGCGAGGAGGGCCGCGTACTCCTCGTCCATCGCGCGGCGCCAGTGAGGATCCGCCAAGGCCGCGTGAACGGAAGAGGGTACCGGAGAGATCTCCGGCTCGCAGGCGGCGGCGGTGAGGGCCTGCGGGCGAGACGCCTGCCTCGTCACCATCGGGTGAGTGTGACGAGGATCCCGGTGAAGAAGAGGTGGGTGGTACACCGGCGGGTCGGCGCGAGAGCGTGGTGATGCCGGCGGAGCAAGCACCGGCGACGACGGCGCTGGTGACGAGAGCGGCGGAGCCGGCTCACGCCGGCGCTCGTAGACGATCCCGAAACGTCCGGGAGGAGGTGAGGGCGGACGCGGCTCCCGCCGGCGCTGGTAGACGAGTCCGAAGCGCCCGGGAGGAGGTGGGTCGGGTGTGCGCGGTCCCCGCGATCGGAACGGCAGCATCTGGCACAACGGGAGGTAGCGAAGCCACAGGGAGCGAGGGTGGAAGCTCCGGGGCTGCCTCGACCGTGTCAGGCACCGGAAGGTACCTGCAGGGTAGGGGGAGAAGGGTGGCGGAATCACCGGGTCAGTGGGCAAGAAGGAAGCCTCCGCAGGGTCAGCGGGAGGTGTGGGTGGAGAGGTGGTGGAGTAAGGGAACGCCGACTCATCAAACACGACATGGCGAGAGATGAGGACACGGCGAGAGGTAAGGTCAAAGCATCGGTAACCCTTGTGATCCGGAGAGTATCCGAGAAAGACACAGAGGGTTGACCGGGGAGCCAGCTTATGAGGAGCGGTGGCGGCGGTGTTAGGGTAACACGCACACCCGAAGACTCGAAGGTGGTCGTACCGAGGAGGGGTACCGAAAAGAGCGTGGTGAGGTGTGGGAGCTGGGCAGACAGTAGAAGGAAGTCGGTTAAGGAGATAGGTGGAGGTGTGCAGACACTCAGCCCAGAAGCGAGCGGGTAGAGATGCCTGGAGCAGAAGGGTGCGCATGATGTCGTTGGTGGTGCGGATCATACGCTCTGCCTTGCCGTTCTGAGAGAAGGTATACGGACAAGACATGCGCAGATGGACACCGGAAGAAAGGAAGAAACCACGGGAGGTTGAGTTATCGAACTCACGGCCATTGTCACACTGGACAACCTTGATGGTGAGGCCGAACTGAGTGGATACCCAAGCAAAGAAGTGGCTAAGAGTGGGGAAAGCCTCGGACTTGGCACGCAGAGGAAAAGTCCAGGAATAATGGGAGAAATCATCGACCACCACCAAGTAGTACTTATAGCTAGACATGCTGAGAACAGGAGAAGTCCACAGGTCGCAGTGAATAAGATCAAAGACACGGGTGGTATGTGAGGACGAGGACTGAAAGGGAAGGCGAACGTGACGGCCCAGCTGGCACGCGTGACACAAGGGATCATCGTGAGCTCGAGAGTACCGAATGTCGAAACTATGACCGAGCTGCATCAAGACATCCCGGCCAGGATGGCCGAGGCGACGGTGCCAAGTGGTGGAGGAAGGAGTGGCGGCGAAAGCGGCTGAGGAAGGCGAAGAAGGTGAGACAGATGCCGGGAACCGAAGGGTGTAGAGAGGCCCAGTGCTGTTACATCGGAGTAGAGGTACCCGGGAGGACAAATCCCGCACGGTGAGGCCAGAGGGGTCAAACTCAACCGAACAGGAGTTGTCAGTGGTGAAACGACGAATAGAGAGAAGGTTGTGAACCATACCGGGAGCCACAAGAACATCAGGGATATGAAAGGAGCCGTGGGAACGGGCAGTGCCCACGGAGGAGACAGGAAGACAAGTGCCATTGGCGACCATGATGGAAGAGGGACAGGAAGGGTGGGGAGGACGAAGAGAAGAGAGTAGACTCGCATCGGGCGTGGTGTGGAAAGTGGCACCCGAGTCGGCGATCCAATCAGGGCTGGCGGTGGTGCTGAAGGAGTAGGCCAAGGCGGGAGGTGTAGATGTGGGGTTGGAGGAAGGATTGGCGGCGCCTGAGCCCCCCCCCCCCCCCCCCCCCGCTAGCGGCCGCGGCGCTCGCGTTCATGGTGGTGGTGCCGCCTGGAAGATGGCCCGGCTGCAGCGTCAGTGGAGACGGAGCCGAGGGCAGAGGGTAGGGAGCCGACAAGGCCTGGCGTGCGACGCGGTGCCGGCACGTGGCCCGATAGGCAGCGGCTGCGCCCCACAGCGCCAGCAGCAGCAGCGGGGTTGCGGAAACGCCGGGAGGCTGGAGGCGGGGCGGCCGGGAAAGCCGCGGGTGAGGCGATGACCTGCTGTGCCCATGGCGCGTGGAGGAGGGACGCGGATACAGAGGTGGGCCAGCCCGGGCCAAGGGCAGCGCCGGTGGTGGCTGCACCCATGGCGTGAAGGAGCGCCAGAGAGGCAGCCGCGGGAGGGAGGGCCAGTGCCGCGGGCGTCGGCCATGGGCGGCAGTGGGCACGGGAAGGGGAGGGCGGCTGCTGGTGGCCACCAGCAGCGCCACCAGCCCCGTCCCCTGGGGCCCCCACGGCTGGAAGGTCGGCGTCAGAGCTGCCGGCGCCTGTAGCACGGAGGGGGGCGCAGGGGGCTCCAGAAGAGTGAGCGCCTGGCAGAAGAGTGAGAGGCAGAGCGCCAGGAGCAGGGCCGGTGGAGGGAAGGGAAGGTGAGCCCCCAGCGGCCAGCAGGGGCGCGGAACCGCCGGCGTCGGCCTGGGCGGCGCCCAGATCAGGGGCGGCGCCGCCAGGTGGTGGAGCGGGCGGCCCCCTAGATGTGGCAGGAGAATGGGCAGAGGAGGCGGCCAGGGAAGGGGGCTGCTGCGCCCACAGCACTCCGGAGCCGACGAAGATGGGGCTGTGGACGGGCGGGTACGCCGCGGAGGAGGAGGCGGCCGGGGAGGTGGGTTGCTGCGCCCACGGCGCGCCGGGGCCGAAGATGGGCCCGTGGGCGGGGCGGGCACGCCTCGGAGGAGGAGGCGGCCGGGGAAGGGGCTGCTGCGCCCACGTGGAAGGGAAGGAGAGGGAAGGGGAGTGGCAGGAGAAGGAGGGGTGGGGAGGAGGAGCGCCGGCCATGGCCTCCTGGCCGGCGGCGGCAGCCACCAGGAGGGGCGGCGGCTGGACAGGGGAGAGAGGAGAAAAACTGGCTCTGATTACCATGCTAGAATGTGTGATTCCTTAATTTTGGGCTAACCCTAGAAGGGTAGCTATATAGGTACCATACATGGGCCACATGGGCCTAGCCTCATGGGCCTAATACAAACACACTCCAACAGGCATTGCTGCATGGGTTTTTTCCCACTTCATGCTAGATGACAAAGGTGCATTTGGGCCTTTGACTAGAGCAGGGGATTGTCATATGGGATTGCATGTTTGAATTGTTGGATGCACATTTGTAGATTGTTATCACTTTGACAGGGGTGGAGCTACAGCAAAATAGAAGAGGAGGGGTGGGGGGTTGACACTATGTAACTCTATAGATGGTAGCTGAAATATATGGTGAAAAATTGAGAGTTATAGTTGATTTTTGGATTGGGCCTTGGTGCGGTTGCACCCGCAACGATCTATATCGATCCACCCCTGGCTTTGAATGCTACTAATACTGTAATGTGTATTGCGAGCAAGGTTATTAAGGCGTCGCCTAGGCGATAAGGCATGCTGGAAATTTGAGCGCCCCTGTCGCCATGACCATCTGCAAAAGAGAGGGAGGGAGGAAAAACAGAGGAAGAATGGAAGGGGAACGGGCAGGCAACGCCAAGAACCTGCTGCTGCTGCCATTCCTGCTGGCTCTGGCGCTCGCGGGTTGACACAGCACAACCGATCTGGAAGGGGGACTGCAGCAGTGGTCCATTTGATGGCATAGAACAGTGAGGAAGGGAAACTAAGTGAGAGGGAGAAGTTTTGGGCGGGGTGCACATATGGAGATTGAGAGAGAGACCAAGCAGCACCAAGGGAGGGAATACTCACACGAGGGACAGAGGGCAAATGGCGGTGCTGGGAATTGGGGGTCGCTGTAGATGTATCCTTGTAGGTTATGCCAGAGGAGGGGTACATGGGCTGGCTGGTTGGCTGAGCCAGCCCCTTATTACTCCTTCCTTCCTTTTCTTTTCTTTTCTTTTCTTTTCTTTTTCTTTTCCTTTTTTCCTTTCCTTTTTCCTCCTGCATGCTGTTGTTTTGCATTTTTTTTAGATTGGTATGGCGTCGTATTTCCTCACCTTATCACCGCCTAGGCGATTGGAAGGGGGTGGCTTGCCACATCTTGCCTTACTGCCTTAAGAACCTTGATTGCAAGCTATGCTTGTCATTGTGCTGCTTTTCAGCATTGTATCTAATATTCTAATGCTTAAATCCATTGATGGTTTCTTTTATGCATGATGCTTTTGGTGAGATAACAATATTCAATTTCTTAAACCTTTCCTCATGCTCTTGTTGAAACTAGTTACTGCTAACGGACAGATGCTGTGCATGCATTTTAGTTTGAAACAAAGAGTATTGGAATATGTCAAGTGGTGAATATATGTTCTTTGTCCTTAATTCATGTACATCTACTCCTTTGTCGTTGGATCACCAATGCCAAATGCATCTAGGTTCTGTCAATTTGAATCAAGTGAACACCATTACACCAATGGCATTTTGTACTGCCTTTTTACAGTTTAGATTTAGAATATAGCTTGCTGTTGTGCCTGTCGTGTTCCATTGCTTGGTACAATATCACAATGGCGATATCCCTCCTTTCTTTTCCAGGGAGTTTAATTGACCTACTGCTAGAAGTTATGCTGGCATGTTTGTTTTATTGAGTATTGACTGCATCGTTTATTTTGTTGCAGAAATGTGCTGTTAGATCTTGTTCACATATGACCATGGGCAGTCAAAGATTTCTGCAACCTGCATTGCACATCTTATTCTTAGAGAACTGCTGCAGTGGTTACTAATATACTGTGCTAGCCACTACATAGTATAACATTTCCACAACGATACCAACTTCTCTTCTTGTTTACATGGAGTGCAACAGAGATGAGGCTACTAGAGCGAAAGCTCTGGCAGAAAGAAAAATGATGGACAAGGATTTTGTTGGTGCAAAAAAGATGATTATCAAGGCGCAGCAACTCCTCAAAGAAGTGGATGACGTTGACATTCCAAAAATGTTAACTGTTTGTGATGTTCATTGTGCTGCTGGAGCTAAGGTGAATACTGAGATTGATTGGTACGGAATACTGCAAGTACCTGTAAATGCTGATGACGCACTGATAAAGAAACAGTATCGTAAGCTTGCCCTTTTGCTACACCCTGACAAGAACAAGTTTGGAGGCGCAGAGGCAGCATTCAAATTAGTTGGAGAAGCAAACGTAACTCTTACAGACCGGTCAAAACGTTCTGTGCATGACATGAAAAGAAACACCTTCAGGGGTGTTACAGCAAGACCCAATCATCAGCCACCAAAAAGACCTGCACCTGCTAGATCTAGGTCTACTCCTGTGAATCTCCATAATATGCATCAGCAACATCTGCATCAAGCCTCAAATCCTACAGGGTCACAAACAACATTTTGGACTATTTGTCCAGCTTGTGGCATGAGGTATCAGTACTACCTCTCGATCTTGAAGAAGACTTTGCGCTGTCAGAATTGTTTGAAGCCATTTATCGCACATGATTTGAAGGACCAAGCTATTCCTTCTGGGGCAAATCAGCGATCTGCTGGGGTTTGGAAAAATGCAGGCGCACCACAGAATTTTACAGGCCCTCAATCAAATGTCACTGATCAGAAAGGTTGGTCTGCCACTCCAGGAGTTCATGTTAATATCAGTTCTCATCAAGCTAATGTAAATACAAAGAGGGAAACTGATGGTAATGCAGGTGGGCTGAAAAAACAATATGAAAAACAAAATGAAATCTGCCCGGGCCACCAGGAATCCTTCAAAAGCTTCATCAACTGCTGGATTGAAAAGGGGGCAGGAGGGCGGTATTCGAATCTAGTGAGTCTAGCATATCAGAAACCAGCAGCGACAGTGAGGAAGAGGTTCTAAAAACATGGTCCTTCTGAAAATAGTGTAGGGCCAGCTCAACAAACTCGCAGATCTAGCAGGCAGAAGCATGAAGTTAGGTATAATGAGGATAGTGATGATGACGATGTTGAAGATGATGATAACACGGTTGAGGATGATTTTGTTGGCTCTCCTGCTTTGAAGAGGTTCAGAAGAAGTGGCCTGTTCCATGGTGATCACAGTACTAAAACAGCAAAGCTGAATGAAGACACCGCTGGCCATAATGGTCTGAGTAACTGCAGTAACATAAAAGATACAAAGAACAGTGGTACAGCATGTGAAGAGAAAACTTCCAATCGAGTTGAGCAGATGAAGAGAGAAACAATGCATGCTCGAGAAAATAGTCATGACAAAGAAGAGCTATTTCATTCTGTCAGCAACAATGGTCTTGGTTTAAATGATGATGATGCTTCAGATGATAATAAATTCACTTTCCCAGATCCTGAATTTTTTGATTTTGACAAACTTCGAGATGCAAGTCAATTTAGAGACAACCAGGTCTGGGCTGTCTATGATGATCAAGGCTGTATGCCTAGATTTTATGCTCGAATCACAAGGGTAAAAAAGATTCCAAAGTTTATGCTGCATTTTGTTTGGCTGGAGTTCAATCCTGCAAATAAAGTGGAGGCGGCATGGTCTTACAGGGGTCTGCCTGTTGCCTGTGGACACTTTAAGCATGGACAGTCAGAGACAACGGAAGAAACTCTTATGTTCTCCCGGACTATATCATTTGGGAGAAGCAAGACAAACAAATTCTATGAAATATATCCAAGGAAAGGTGAAGTTTGGGCCCTTTTTAAGGGATGGGATATTGGTTGGAGCTCAGACTCTGGCAATCACAAAAAGTTGAACCATCAGTATGAAGTTGTTCAAGTCCTCTCTGATCTCACCACGAGCACTAGCATTATTGTCATGCCGCTTGTGAAGATAAAAGGCTATGTTAGCTTATTTATGCAGTCTGGAGAGGCAGCTCCATATGTGATACCTCAGGGTGACACACTAAGGTTCTCTCATTGTGTCCCGCATCATTTGATGAGCGGAACTGAAAAACAAGGCATTCCAGAAGGATCTCTTGAACTTGATCCTGCAGCGCTTCCCTTGAACTTGGAAGAGGCTTTTCCTTCTGCTAACCCAGAATGCAGTTCTGTAAGAAGTCAGGACCTTGACTCCAACCATGCTGGTTTGTCCAGTGGAGATCGCAAAGGATCCATGAATGTGGGGCAGGGGCAACGTACAAAATCTGTGAATGCAGGGATCCCTACGGAGACACCAGAGGAAGAGAAAATCAAGCATAGCACTCATCTGCCTGAAGTTACAGATGACGATGACGATGATGATAGCATTTGCCAAACAGAGTATGTATGCGCTGAACCAGAATTCTATGATTTTTCAGAAATAAGATTGCTCCAAAGGTTTTCACCTGGGCAGATCTGGGCTCTCTATAGTGATATAGATAAATTCCCCAATTACTATGCATTCATACAGAAAGTTGATCTCAAGAATGATAAAGTACAAATTAGATGGCTGGATGTCAGTCCTCAAGGAGAAGTGGAGAAAAGATTGTCCCAAGAACGGACAATTAGCATTGGAACCTTTAGGCTTTGCAGTATCCATGAGATGGTGACTTACACTGGTACAGATGCCTTTTCTCATCCTGCAGAGGCCAGATCTAATGGCAGAAAAGGCGAATATGAAATATTTCCTCGTCTTGGTGAGATATGGGCGGTTTACAAAAATTGGAGAGCTGGATGGACTGCGCAGGATTTTGAAAAATGTGAATATGAACTGGTGGAGATATTTGGCTATACTGATTCCTCCATACAAGTTCGGCTTGTGAGGAAGGTGGATGGTTATAAGATGGTATTTATGTCATACAGAGCAGCGGGTTCTGTGAAGACAGTAAGGAAGGATGAGTACCCCAAGTTCTCTCACCAGATTCCCTGCTTTCATCTGACACATGAAAAAGGTGGCCAGCTTCGAGGCTATTTCGAGCTCGATCCCCTATCACTACCAGAGGGATTTCTCTACTGATTCGATCTGAGATAAACTTTATCTACAGAAAATCTGGAGCCTCTTGTGATGAAGTTTCTGGAACTGAGGTTCAGTGAATGTTACGGTCCACGATTCAACATTTTTTTCAAGTGGCAATGACATAAGATGTCTGGATTTAAGCATTGGTAGCACTAACGTTGTTGTGGTGGACTCAGTCTGCACAACAAAGGCATTGGCTTTTGGACTCTTAGCTGGATGGCTGTCCTACAGCTGCAATTCACAAGACTAGTAAATTTTTTGCAGTTGCTGTTTGTAGTTTGCTTTAGCTGTATCTATGGGTTTTAGTTCTGGTGTAAAGCCTGCTACTTTTTTTTCTCTTGTAGTTTACTCTAAATGGTAGTACTGTGTTTGAACTGTGAGGTGCAAGCCTGATTAATTATCAGAAGAGTTCAATTGGCCACCCTTCCCTGGAACTGAAACATGAAATCGAGCTATAGCCTGGCTAGGCTGATCGATCAATATAATGTGTCATGCATTGCTGGGCGGGGACATAGATGACATCCTCCTGCGGCTTATCAGAGCTTATTTCTATTCCATCTCCCTGTGTATAAATGTTACACGGCCTAATTTTGATATGGACATGTCTTTTCTTGAATTATGTTTATTTCCTACAAGTATTAGATGAGTCTCTGTCAAATATTTTTGAATTGTGTTAAAGAATTGTTATGAGCAGGCATATTAGGTGAATTTACCATTCTGAAACATGAAGGAACGACCAAGCCAGATACAGAAATGTTGGAGGGGAAGGGCGTAATCACGGGAGGGCAAGAAGCAGATGAATCTTATTTACTTACTTTCTGATTACAAAAACTCCACTTCAGCTGGCCAGAAGCCCAACTAAGGGTCTGTTTGATGTTATAGTCTAAAGTTTAGTTGGCTAAAGTTAATGTATAAAACTTTAGATCACTTTAGCGCACTTGTGTTCTCTAAAGGTTTTATAAGATTGGCTAAACCTGACAACACTTCAAATCTTCTGTTTGAATTCTCAAGAGTAGTCCAAAGTTTAGTGGCTACCATAGAATCCAAACATGACCTAACGAATTCTAAAACAAAAACAACCCTGATCTGAAGGAACCAACTATAAATATCATAATCAACTAATTGAATATCCTCAACAACTAAAAGCATTTCCAAGAGACTCTCTATATCCTTCCTAAATGTTATGAATAGATATTTTGGTAAAAAAATTACCCTCTAACAGAATTTTCATCCAAATATAGTCATCTTCTATTCTAGATTTTTCTCTAGCAAAAAATAAAAGACGAGAATGACTCTCTATAGTGCACATGAGATATAGAAAAACAGATGGAGAGTGAAAAGATATAGAAAGTGATTTTTATGCAAATGACTCTCCAAATAATGATTTAGAAAGTGAGATTTAGAAATGCTCTAGGAGATGCTCTAACTGGGACGACACTTGTTGTCCGAGGCTCCTATGCCACTGCCTAAGCCGCCGCCTTCTTGTGCCTAGCTTATGGCCATGCCGAGCATAAGAAGAATATTAGAATGATAATATCGTGTAAAGGATGTATTTACTACCAGCCATTCATTATCAGTAAATTCTTAGGTCGGTAGCTGTCATTATGATATTTTTGTTTCGCCTGTAACTCTGTAAGTTCAATTTATTTTTTATTTGTCCACCATTCGCCTTTTTCTATCTATTATAGCCTCAGATGGATGTTACTGCCCCAAATCCCTTTTTTTTAGTGAGGTTACATTCGCCCCTTTTTTCGAAAACAATGGTCCGTCTTCGCAAACAAAATGTTCTAGGTTTAGAATAATAATATTACTGATTTAGAAGAATAAAATTTTATGTAATATTACAAAACATGAAAATGAAAGATACCTAGAAATATAGGAAATAAAAAACAAAACATGAACATAAAATTTTACTTTTTCTAAATCTGTAATGTTGTTCTTCTGAACCTAGAATATTTTGTTTTTAAGACCGACCGTTGTTTTCTTTTTTCTTGAAAGGCAGACCATTGTTTTTGAAACTAGAATATGGTCTCTACTCCATAAAAGAATGTTGTATATTCATGAATGTTTTATATTCACAAGATAAATGTTCATTAATAAAACTTTATCTAAATATATCCAAGGAAGGTCTTGTTTTGAATGATTTATCATAAGAAACACAGTGCCGTAACCAGAATTTCATTAGGACGGTCAGTTTACACACTATGGCTTTTAAAGTTTCAGAAACAATTTTCAAATGCTGACATCCCTACTGCATGTGTGTACTGAGGTGGGTGGGAATGGATGGTCGGCACAGTATCAAGGCGCAACCTGGTCGGACCCTAGTAGCCCCCTATTGTCAACCATTGTCGGCTAGCCGTCGGCTAGCTCACGCGATGTGGGAGTCGAGGAGTTGCTCGGTTAGGCTTTGGGTTGGCCCTTATGTGTCTAGTACAAGTATCTGATTCAATATGTAACTAAATTTCACAATATGTCATGGATACGAATTGTAGGGGTACCAAAACCATATTCGTATCCAACAGGCGATAAACTACCAGTGGCGGATCCAGGATAAAATTTGACCTATGACGAAGTTTTTACTGCTAATTTGAGTGACAACACTCATAAGTGGTATTCCAAATACACTAAAGATGAACTTGAGACGTTCATAACTGATGATACATACTCCTGAATCCTGATAGTCAGTGAACATGCTAGCACTAATGATGTCGCGGAGGCGCTGGCAAATTCATCAGAGTTGTGGTCGCCGTCGTTAGCCATCGCCCATGGGCGCCACTGCCGGTCATGACTCACGATCGATTGTCGGTTCATTGCTTAGTCCGCTCGATGAATGCAGGCAGGTGGCGGTGAATTCGGAATGAATCGCCTGCCTGCTGCCCTGCTCACCTTCCTATGGCAGTATGGCCTATCGTGTAACACGGACGCAGTAGTTAGCTTTACATGGCCCATTAGGCCCGGCCGTTGAGGTCCAAAACATCATTGGTCCTCACGTAATCACGTAAGAATCGTAGAAGTGGCCGATGCAAAATTTAGCGCCGATGAAGGGGGGCCAAGGGTTGATCACCATCGGGAGGTCTGGCGGCTGCCAGACCTTGCCAGATCAGTAGATCCGCCCCGGTAAACTACCCTTATGAGTATGCATATATGAATTTAACCTAACCTCATGAAGAATAAAAAGCTACGAGAATATCAGATAATTACAACAATTTTTTTCCTTTTACTACTACAAATCAACATTTGCCACCTAAACTCTTAAGGACTCGTTCGGTTGTTTCGGAGCGAGCCCAGGAACCGTTCCTGCTGACGATGGTTATTCAAATTAACAAAGCAATCCGCTCGGGAATCTATTCAGGAGGTCATTCCGTAGCAACCGAACATGCCCTAAAGGATATCTAAACTTTTCATAAAAAATCACAAACTTTTTCATGCAAAAGCAAATTCTAACCTAAAATCCCATCTCAATTATCCTTGTTTATTAAAAAAAACAATTTGCTAATTGCAACTCATTTTGTTCACTCTTGCTAACTTCTAAACTTTGCGCCCTAGTCTCGATCCGATCTTGTTGGACCGCAATATCCACATAATCTAAAAAACCAAACAAATTCAAGTCTCGATATTGTCTAGCTGAGTTGCTGAATTGAGCATTTTGCCCATGAGGTGACTACATTCGCGGCGACGAAGGCAAACTGCTAGCGATTGTTGGTGGTCACACACACCTATACCATGAAGAGAACACCTCCCTCCATCGTTTATTCATCTTTTCCCGCTCGAACTAATGACATGCATGCATGTGGGACTTAACCATGGCCACGGTGGACTCACCAAATTGGTCTGAGTTGGGGCAAATCATCAATCAACCACATAAAGGGGTCCAAAAGTACTAGTGGTCTCCCAAGTAGGCCTCTTGCCATAAATCGATCTTGTAATTCAACATCAAAGTGATTTCCTTTTCTTTCTTTCTCTATTTTGCAATTTTCTTTAAAACTTCCTCCATCCACAACAGCCACAAAAAACACAGAAATTAGAAATGCATGAAAGTTTCTAATGGAGCATGTGGATACATCACAGAACAAACACATTGTTAGAAAAGAGAGATAGATATAAAGAAGGGGCGTGACTAGCGCCTAGACGTCCAGACGCCCGCGACTGTCCCGTCTACCTCGCCTGCACTTCGTGTACGGCCTGACCCCATGCGGCGTCTACGCCCCACCCCACCCCCACGCGGCGTCTGTGCCCCCGCACGACCCCTCGCACCCACTAGCAGCTTGAGCAGGTTGCAACATGTGTAAAACATCCGATCTACTTTTTGAAACATCTAGATGCAGCATTTGAAACATACGTCTGAAGGCATATGAAGCACTTGAAACATGCGCCTAAAACACTTGCAAAAACACCTGAAGACATTTAAAAACCATTGCAAAACATACACAATATCTAGATAAAACACTTGAAATATATGTGTGAAACATATGCAACATGCGTCTGAAAAAATATATGAAACATTGGAAACATACGTTTGCAACATACATGTACACCCATTGTGACATATGCAGCATCCCGATTTACTTTTGCAACATACATACGAAACACTTGCAACATGCCTCTGAAGCATCTGAAACACTTGAAACATACGCTTCCAACATCTGAGGAAGGGAGCGCTAGGTGCGGTCAGAGAAGCCCGCTTCGGGTATGGCCACTCCGGATCTTGTAATGTCGCGAGCTGAGGTCGAGCGTAGCGGCGGTGCCAACGTCGACGACGTCCACGGCCTCCTGATGGGGAATGACGACGTCGGTAGCACTTCGACCCGGTGAGGTATGAGGCACGACGCACAGGGGCGGGGATCGGGCACAGCGCAACGAGGCGGAGCACGACGCAGCGGCAGACATGGCGCGGTTTGACACGGGATGGGGGAAACGCTGCGAGGCGGCTTGGGGTAGACAGACGGCGTGGTGAGCCGCGATGAGCGAAGCGAGGAGTTGGAGATTTTTGTCGGTTGTCACAGTGTAGATGGAGTAGATAGAGGAGAGAGCGTAGATAGGCATGTTGGGCCCGATCTGTGTGCTGGATCGGGAACCAGAACAAGTCATCCGGACAGACACGCCCGTAACAGAGTATTAGTGATAAAGAAAAGTTTCCAACTGATTGGATCTCATGTTAGATTTCCTCCAAAATTTCTATGGATTAAGCCATTTCATATGAAGGGCCATGTAGAAAAAAAATGCTATAGATTTACAATCCTATAAAATTTCTTCATCATAAGTCCTATGATCCCTATCTAAAGGGGCCAGCACTCGTGGTCAGGATATAGATATGAAATCGAGAAGAATACAAAATAAAAAAGAGAGGAGGAAAAAAGAAATTGCAAAGGAAACATGTGAAAAAAAGGAAAAAAATCTACGTAACCTCCTCCTCTGACTATTTAGGGTGGTCTACTTCATCCCCTAAACTATAAAAACAAATTTTCTACCCCCTAAACTTTTCAAAACCGTTCAAATAACTCCCAAGTGGTTTTAGACGGTGAGTTTGCTACAGTAACATTGGTTTTGCTATAGTGGCGGTGGTTTTATCTTTTTATTTATTTATTTTCGCTGAATCTTTAAAAAATCATAGTAAATCACAGAAAAAATCATAAAATGAAAAATCCAATTTTGTTGGACCCCACATGAGTAGATCTACACAACGAATATATAATATGGTATATTTTAGTACAAAGTTTTTGTTGTATCTTTAGATCTATGCTTTTCTATAATTAATTCATAGATTTAACAAGCATAAACCTAAATAAATCTATAACTAAGTTATACATGATCCAATGAGTATAAAATTTTTACTATAGTTCAATCATACAATAATTAGTCCATCATAAAAATTTCACTATAATTGGACCATAGAAGCCGCAGGCTGCAGCTATGAATTATTTCAATTAATTACAAAAAATCATAGATCTAAAGTTACAGCAAAAACTTTATACTAAAACATACCATATTATATGTTCACTGTATAGATCTACTCATGTGGAGTCCAACAAAATTGAATTTTCTATTTTATGATTTTTCTATAATTTACTATGATTTTTCAAAGATTTAACGAAAATAAATAAATAAATAAACAAATATACCGTCGTTGTAACAAAACCGCCGTCCAAAACGATTTGCGAGTTATTTTAACGGTTTTGTAAAGTTGAGGGTAGAAAATCCGGTAAGGAGACCACCCTGTCGGGGGTTATAAGGACTTTTTCGGAAAAATAGCGGCCGAAGCGAAGGCCCGTGTGCGCTCTCCCGGGCCGAGCAACCCCGCTGGGCCAGCCGTCCGCCGCATTTCCCTTTCGTTCACGGTCGACCCAGCGACAAGCTCGCACCCCTCTCACTCTCCGACGACTGGTGTGAGTCTCACCCCGCTCTCGCTCCCCGGCGACTGGGTGTGCCGCCGCCGCCGGTGCTGCGCTGCGCCAGGTGCCGAGGCCTTCGTCGTTTTATTCGCCGGCGACGAGCACCCACCAGGTATTCCCATCCCGTCTCTTCCCTTCCTGCTGTGCGAAGCCGAGCACCCAAACCCTAACCCAGACTATTTGGCTATTTGATTGATGCCTCCTAACTTCGAACCTTTTGGAAAAATTGTCGGATGTACATGTGTACAACCATGTCCCTTTGGTAGGTCCGCCCCCGCGGGATATGGTAGCGAGTAATTTTGTTTTGCATGTGTTTTTTGGGGCGGGTGTGGTCACCAATGTCTGCTCTTTTGTTTGAAGGTGTTTGGAGCATGGAACAGGTGGTGCTTTCAAACCTAGATTTCATCTTAGTAGCCATGAGTCCATTTCTGGTTTGGTTGGGGTTTCTGTAAGACCCTTGAGGACATCTCTTCTCAAATGGAGGGTGCCTGAGCTTCTGGGGCCACAGACGTTATTGTGTGCATGCGTAGCTGAATAGTTGGGTGTTACTGTGTTAGTGGCTGATTGCAAGAATGCCCATGTATATTTGATTACTATGGATTGCTTTTTCCACTGTTGTACATGCTTTACCTTTCATGCAGACAGAAAGAAGTCTTTGTAGCCATTAATCAATACCTAAAGTCCTCTCCATATATATCAAATGAGTGAAAGCTCGTGTTTTTAATCCTCCTCTATTGCCACCATAGACTTAGTTGCATAAATAAAAAAAAAGATTGTACCAAGGGCTACATATCTTTGGCCCAAAAGGGCAACAATTTTGCTATATTTTCAATCTCAATTTCTAGTAGTCAATCTAATGTTTACATTATGCTGCCTATCCAACATTGTTTTGTATTTCTTTTACTGTAGAAAGACTCTGTTATGATATATAGCATAGTGAAATTTGAACACATGGATGATCACTTTTATGCAGGCAAGCTTCTGCTGCTCTGCATGCAATGATGAACTAATGATTATTGTTGATAACAGGTAAGTATTCTTTTTGCCATGTTACAGCTATTGTAAGCTTACACGTGCTCTTTATTCTCTTCTAGTTTGTCACCCTGTCTCTGAAGGAAGTCCATATTTGGCCCCTTTACTCCCCATTTTGTCTAATCCCTCCTCCACCCTCTCCCCCCCCCCCAAAAAAAAACTCCATGACCATTTAGTGTGTATGAACCTCTACTTTGCTTTTCATAATGTTAAACTTTAGCACTAGAACCTGCTCGAAATTGTTTAGGACTGTTGTGGTTTTAGAATTTAAATGGGGAAAAAAATAACAAGCCACAAAAAAATACAACAACAACAACATAGCCTTTTGTCCCAAGCAAGTTGGGGCAGGCTAGAGATGAAACCCAAAAGAGACGAGAAACAGGGAGACACATAAAGGGACATAAAGGGCACAAGACAAAAAGAGGTCACGGTTCAGACACGTTGATTGCCAATCTCCAAGCGCTCCTGTCCATAGCTAAATCCTTGGAGATATTCCACTCCTTAAGATCTCTCTTAACGGACTCGTCCCAAGTTAGTTTAGGTCGACCTCTACCGCTCTTTACATTGTGAAAAAAAGTTTGTAAATAAATGATTCGATAAATCTTGAAAAGAGATTTCTGGTGCATGCACACCTCAGCTACAGTGCAAATTCCTGGATGCTACCGTTTTTTTCATTTTTTTTGACTTATTGCATCTTTTATTTGGAACTGCTAGAACGTATAAACTCCAGTTGTTTTTTGTGGGGTTCCCTGTGTCCCAAAACATCTGGAGTGTTTCTTCCGAAAAAATTGGAGGTGTTTCAGTATATGTTCGTCACTTAAATCCAAAAACCGCTGTCATGTCAGCCGAAACCACTTTTACTGGGCTTAGGGGTCAAAACTAAACGGAATTGAAAGTTGGGATACTCAAACTGAACGTTATTGGAGTTAGGGTCAAAACTAGAGAAACTGGAAACCTGAGGAACCAAATATGGACTTATTCATATGTGCTTATTTGGTGTTATGAGTTCTTACCGCTTCATGCTGGATAACAAGGATGCATTTGGCCTATGGCTAAAACAGGGGATTTTCATATGGGATATCATGTTTGAATTGTGGATGCATATTTGTAGTTTTTCATCACTTTTAATGCTGACAATACTGTAATGTGTAAGAATTTTTTTTGCTAATTGTAGAATAGGACAAAACTACATTGTTTATTTTGTTGCAGAAAATTGTTGTTATGCTAGCATGTTTGTTTTGCTAACTACATTGTTTACTTTGTTGCAGAAACTTGCTGTTGGTTTTTGTTCACATATTACTATGGGCAGTCAAAGATTTGTACAACCTGCATTGCACATCTTATTATTAGAGAACTACTCCAGTGGTTACTAACATACCGTGCTAGCCACTCCATAGTCTAACATTTCTGCAACAATACCAACTTCACTAGTTGTTTACATGGAGTGCAACAGAGATGAGGCTGCTAGAGCGAAAGCTCTGGCAGAAAGAAAAATGATGGACAAGGATTTTGTTGGTGCAAAAAAGATGATTATCAAGGCGCAGCAACTCCTCAAAGAAGTGGATGATGTTGACATTCCAAAAATGTTAACTGTTTGTGATGTTCATTGTGCTGCTGGAGCTAAGGTGAATACTGAGATTGATTGGTACGGAATACTGCAAGTACCTGTAAATGCTGATGACGCACTGATAAAGAAACAGTATCGTAAGCTTGCCCTTTTGCTACACCCTGACAAGAACAAGTTTGGAGGCGCAGAGGCAGCATTCAAATTAGTTGGAGAAGCAAACGTAACTCTTACAGACCGGTCAAAACGTTCTGTGCATGACATGAAAAGAAACACCTTCAGAAGCATTATAACAAGACCCAATCATCAGCCACCAAAAAGACCTGCACCTGCTAGATCTAGTTCTACTCCTGTGAATCTCCATAATATGCATCAGCAACATCAGCATCAAGCCTCAAATCCTACAGGGCCGCAAACAACATTTTGGACTATTTGTCCATCTTGTGGCATGAGGTATCAGTACTACCTCTCGATCTTGAAGAAGGCTTTGCGATGTCAGAATTGTTTGAAGCCATTTATCGCACATGATTTGAAGGACCAAGCTATTCCTTCTGGGGCAAATCAGCGATCTGCTGGGGTTTGGAAAAATGCAGGCGCACCACAGAACTCTGCAGGCCCTCAAACAAATGTCACTGGTCAGAAAGGTTGGTCTGCCACTTCAGGAGTTCATGTTAATATCGGTTCTCATCATGCTAATGTAAATACAAAGAGGGAAACTGATGGTAATGCTAGCGCAGGTGGGCTGAAAAACAAAATGAAATCTGCCTGGGCCACCAGGAATCCTTCAAAAGCATCAACTGCTGGATTGAAAAGGGGCAGGGGGGCGGTATTTGAATCTAGTGAGTCTAGCATATCAGAAACCTGCAGCGACAGTGAGGAAGAGATTCTAAAACATGGTCCTGAAAATAGTGCAGGGCCAGGTCAACAAACTCGCAGATCTAGCAGGCAGAAGCAAGAAGTTAAGTATAATGAGAATAGTGATGATGATGATGATGATGATGAAGATGATGATAACACGGTTGAGGATGATTTTGTGGATTCTCCTGCTTTGAAGAGGTTAAGAAAAAATGGTCTGTTCCATGGTAATCAAAGCAATAAAACAGAAAAGCTGAATGAAGACATCGCTGGCCATAATGGTCCTATAAATGGTGTGAGTAACTGCAGTAACATGAAAGATACAAAGAATGATGGTATGCCATGCGGAGAGAAGACTTTCAATGGAGTTGAACAGATGAAGAGAGAAACAATGCATGCTGGAGAAAATAGTGATGGCAAAGAAAAGGTATTTCATTCTGTCAGCACCAATGGTCCTGTTCTAAACGATGATGATGCTTCAGAAGATCATAAATACACTTTCCCAGATCCTGAATTTTTTGATTTTGATCAACTTCGAGATGTAAGACAATTTAGAGCCAACCAGATCTGGGCTGTCTATGATGATCAAGGCTGTATGCCTAGATTTTATGCTCGAATCACAAAGGTAAAAGTTAGTCCAAAGTTTATGTTGCATTTTGTTTGGCTGGAGTTTGATCCTGCAAATAAAGCGGAGGAGGCATGGTCTTACAGGGGTCTACCTGTTGCGTGTGGACGCTTTAAGCATGGACAGTCAGAGACAACTAAAGAGACCAGTATGTTCTCTCGGACTATATCTTTTGAGAGAAGCAAGACAAAAAACTGTTATGTAATATATCCAAGGAAAGGTGAAGTTTGGGCCCTTTTTAAGGGATGGGATATTGGTTGGAGCTCAGACGCTGGCAATCACAAAAAGTTGAACCATCAGTATGAAGTTGTTCAAGTCCTCTCTGATTTCACCACGAGCACTAGCATTATTGTCATGCCGCTTGTGAAGATAAAAGGCTATGTTAGCTTATTTATGCAGTCTGGAGAGGCAGCTCCATATGTGATACCTCAGGGTGACACACTAAGGTTCTCTCATTGTGTCCCGCATCATTTGATGAGTGGAACTGAAAAACAAGGCATTCCAGAAGGATCTCTTGAACTTGATCCTGCAGCGCTTCCCTTCAACTTTGAAGAGGCTTTTCCTTCTGCTAACGCAGAATGCAGTTCTGTAAGAAGTCAGGACCGTGACTTCAAACATGCTGGTTTGTCCAGTGGAGATCGCAAAGGATCCATGAATGTGGGGCAGGGGCAACATACAAAATCCGTGAATGCAGGGATCCCTACAAAGGCACCAAAGGAAGAGAAAATCAAGCCTAACACTCATCTGCCTGAAGTTACAGATGTCGATGACGATGATGATAACATTTGCCAAACAGAGTATGTATGTGCTGAATCAGAATTCTATGATTTTTCAGAAATAAGATTGCTCCAAAGGTTTTCACCTGGGCAGATCTGGGCTCTCTATAGTGATGTAGATAAATTTCCCAATTACTATGCATTCATACAGAAAGTTGATCTCAGGAATGATAAAGTACAAGTTAGATGGCTGGATGTCTGTCCTCAAGGAGAAGTGGAGAAAAGATTGTCCCAAGAAGAACGGACCATTGGCATTGGAACCTTTAGGCTTTCCAATGTCCACGAGATGACGACTTACACTGGCACAGATGCCTTTTCTCATCGTGTTGAGGCCAGATATACTGGCAGAAAAGGCGAATATGAAATACTTCCTCGTCTTGGTGAGATATGGGCGGTTTACAAAAACTGGGGAGCTGGATGGACTGCACAGGATTTTGAAAAATGTGAATATGAACTGGTGGAGATACTTGGCCATACTGATTCCTCCATACAAGTTCAGCTTCTGAGGAAGGTGGATGGTTATAAGATGGTATTTATGTCATACAGAGCAGAGGGTTCTGTGAAGACAATAAGGAAGGATGAGTACCCCAAGTTCTCTCACCAGATTCCCTGCTTTCATCTCACACATGAAAAAGGTGGCAAGCTTCGGGGCTATTTGGAGCTCGATCCCTTATCACTACCAGAGGAATTTCTCTACTGATTCGATCTGAGCTAAACCTTATCAGCAATGAATCTGGAGCCTTCTTGTGATGGAAGTTTCTGGAACTGAGGCTCAGTTAATGTTAAGGTGCACAATTCAACATTGTTCAAGTGACACTGACATAAGATGTCTGTATTTCAGCATTCGTAGCACTAACGTTCTTATTTCTTAAGGTGGACTACCAATGTGCAGAACGAAGGCATCGACTTTTGGACTCTTCGCTGGATGGCTGTCCTGCAGCTGCAATTGACAAGGCTAGTAAATTGTTTGTAGTTAGCTTTAGCTGTATCTAGGGTTTTAGTTCTGCTGTAAAAACTGCCACTTTTCTTCTCTTGTAGCGTACTCTGGTAGTACTGTGTTCGAACTGTGGGATGCATGCCAACCTGATTAATTATCAGAAGAGTTCTTTTGGCCACCCTTCCGTGGAACTGAAACATGAAATCGAGATAAAGCCACGTCAGGCTGATCGATCAACGTGTCATGCTTGTGTTGCTTTGCAGGGGACAGAGGTGACATCCTCCTGTGGCTTATCATTTCTATTCGCATCTCCCTGTATATAAAAGTTACACGTCCAGATTTTGATATGGCCATGTCTTTTCTTGAATTATGATTGTTTGCTATTACGAGTATTAGATGAGTCTCTGTCAAACCTTTTTGAATTGTGTTATATAATTGTTATGAGCAGGCATATTAGTTGAATTTACCATTCTGAAACATGAAGAAACACATATTGTGTTACAGAATTTACAAACATGAAGAAACACATATTATGAGCAGGCATATTGTGTTACAGAATTTACGCCTAATATGCCAGATACAGAAATGTTGGAGGGGAAGGGCGTAATCACGGGAGGTTAAGCAGCAGATGAATCTTATTACTTGCTTTCTGATTACAAAACCTCCACTTCAATAGCCGGCCAACAGCACAACTAATTCTAAAACAACCCTGATATGAAGGAACTAACGAACTCACAGGATACCCGTATCTCTATCTCTACCACTAAAAAGACTCAAATGTAAATGTTATCGTCTGATCGGTCCGCCTAGACTAATCACGCCGCGCTAATCGCCCCGCCATGCGCCGCTTCCTCTGGTGTGACTGCGGAACCGCCACCCGCAAACGACGCCCAGGTCACCCCGCGGCTTTCTATCGCCCTCCTTCCCTCCCACCCGCACAACCCCTACTCAGATCGTCGCCCGATCCGTGCGCGAACCACGGAAGCCCCTTCGCCCTCACCCTGCCGACACAGCCACCTCGTGGCTGCCCACATCCCGCCGCCGCCGCCTCTACCCGACGTCAAAGCGAGGGGCTCACATGGAGCCGGTGGTGGAGATGCGCGCTGAAGGTCGTAGCTCCCCCTGGTGGCGCCGGAGCGTCGCCCAAGGTGTGTCTTGGAGGCAGGGGAGAAGCTGATCTGGCGGGTGGACGAACTGGAGGCGGCGGTGGCACAGCTGATCGGGGAGAAGGAGGTCCCGGGGGACACGGCAAAGACGGGAGAAGAGCTGGAGGCGGCGGCGTCGCAGCTGCTCGAGGAGGAGGACGAGAAGCGCATGGGCTGCGGCAGGAGCTCGACGCCGAGCGGGCCTCTGCGGAGACGGCGGCCAGCAAGGCCATGCTCATGATTCAGCACCTGCAGCGGGAGAAGGCCGCAACGCAGATGGAGGCTCGTCAGTCTATGCCGAGGGCCACGCCGATCACTCTCCGACCTCGATGCCTATTACCACTCCCGTCTCCAGTCGCACGACATCGACCAGGACTTAGGACTCTCACCGATGAGGATGAGAAATCGCAGGAGAAATCGTAGGAGGAGGTGAGCACCGAAGAGCTGCAACAGATCCACATGACCACGCTGGAGTGGAGTCGAACAGCCGCGAATCGAGCAGTGGCATATGGAGGTGAAATCCACTGTAGTTGAGCAGAGAGCCATTGTGAAGAAAGCAGTAGTCCATATGAGCAGTTTCTCAGTACTCAGGATTTGCAAGGTATACATTTGCTAAACAATTGGTCAAGCTATTTTCTGTCTAAGTAACATTAACTTTGTTAGTTAAAGGTGCTAAGTTGGGCACATTTGGATTATTCAGGCACATTGCAAGGATTCACTTGGTAGGAAGATTTTCTGATGTCTTTGATAAAATGGAATGTTGAAACTTTTTGTTAAATGGGAGTCGGGGGGAGAAGGTTGTATTTGTATTCGCAGGATATTTCTCAGATTTCGACAGGTGGCTTTATTTGATTCCTTAAATACATCAGCATATGTTGCGTGGCACATTAGCACATTCATATTGGGCTTGCATATCGTAAATACTGAACTTTGTTTTCGTGAAGTCAGAGCTTGAAACACTGCAGCGCAGGTTGCTTGATCAATGTGGCATCCAGGCTGTTTGATGTGAAATCAATTTATTGTATACCATGAGAAATAAATAAAGGTACTTTCTTGTAGTGTGCACTGGACCTCTATGATGTAAGTATTTTGTAGATCAACTATTAGCCTATTCTTATGTATCAATTGTCTCCTCTAATTACAGGTCAAACCTGGGCCACCAAGGTTACAAGTTGAGCTATATGCTTCAAATGGTTTCTACAGTCATCCAGTGATACCAGTTTGCACGCGAACAATGTCGTGCCGCGCTGCTAATCATCCATGATAGAGGGCACCATGAACAGATAAGGACACGAGGCAAAGGTGACACCATCATTATAATTGTTTCTTCAGTTTCCAGTTGTTGCAATTTGTCAGTTTTTCCTGAATTTTTTGCGTCTTTCAGTATTTTATTCAGTCTTTTTGTGTTTCATTGTTTGATTCAGTCTTTTAGACTTTTAGTGAATGATTCAAACTATTGAAAGGGCCAGTCCCGTCTCAGAAAACTATTTGCTTCATTCTTTTAGTCTGAAAGTGCATGAAAAAGCACTATTGTGCATTATTTCCTAAAGCTGTTGCATGTCCAGCATCATCCCTGTCTCAGTCTCACTCACTTATTCAGTTTGTTGTAAGCAAAAGTCCAAGTCTGTTGCCTCTTAGATTCAGTATTTTTGGAAACCTGTATGGATCTTAGAAGTCATGTTCTTCGTGGATTGAAGTACATACAACCATATCAATTCAGTTATTCACACATGGTTTGGTAGGATATGGTCATGGAAATGGCAAGGGCAAGGTGACTGTATTGGTCATGGAAATCTCATGTCTTGCATTTTCGGCCTTGCACCATGACTACAAAGGGTTCGCATTTTATAGTGTTCCTATAGCAGCTTGATGCATTGTTCCCTTGTTGTTTGTTGCTTAAGTTCTAGATGTGTGAATAGAGCTCTTGCATTAACACTATCTTCCTGTTCGATGCATGAAGAAATTTTTGGGCCCTGGATTCTCACTAGATGCAAAAAACAAACTCCAGGGCACATTTGTTGCAGCTCTGTATATTGCATACACTTGATGCATCCTTAGTGTTTTGTGTCATTGGCAGGCTTCAGAGAGTGTTTGGATCAAATAGCAATGGTTAGTTGAGAATGAGAACTAAAATGTCAATCGATCATGATAGCAAGATTTGATTGCCCATGCTTGAGATTTTAAGCGCCGAGCCGCCCGTAAGTGTATAGTGAATCTGATGACTGTAATGAGAGAAGCTAATGTAATGTTGGCATTCATATGGCTGGGAGTGTATTTCACAAGCTTAGAAGATTCAGTCATTAATGCTCTTTCCTTTTTACGTGAGTTTGAGTACTGAAAAGAATTGCCAGTGCTAAGATTCATCTATATTTTTCTTATTTTAGTTAACCTAATTTTGTTACTTCCAATTTTTGTTGTTGGCAGCAACGTACCAGCATGGTGGCTGCTGGTGGTGGTGTTGGAAGTGACGAGAGCAGCTGGATTAGGTGGAGGTAGGAGCAGCATTGAATTGGATAATTCAGTCAAGATGTGATTTTGTTAAGAGGAGAGGCGTGCCAATGTATTGTGTTATTAAACTCCTAAGACTGTTTCCTTTCCGTTCCCGTGGAAGCAAAGCGAGGGCACATGTGCGAGCTGGGGCAAGCTGGAGGTCAGGGGAAGAAGAGCAAATATGAAGATCTTGAGTGAGGGGGAGGCTGCGCTTTCATGTATCATTTTCTCTTCCCAGTCAAGCGTTTCGGCGCCTTTGTAAAAAACGCTCCTACTTAAACACAAAGATACGCAAATCTTTTGCGTATTCGAGAAAAAAATGGAAGAAAATATGCTGTGTGGGTAGAAAAGATTCTACCATTATCAAGCAACTTCCGTGCCGGCTTATGATTTCACTCACACATAAGTTTGATAGGATAATATTGTTTAGATTGATGTAACGGTGCTAAATCCTTTATCCTGTTCAGCCAGGTCTGCTGGGCTATAACTGAAATATTAAGTTACTTTTGCTAGCACTATATATTTATCTATACTCAGTGGAATTATCGGTTTCAATTTTTGTTGCATGTCATAATATTTTATATATGTTTTAACCATGTGGATATATGTTATGAAATTCTATATAAACCCGTAGCCATGCACGGGCACTCAACTAGTATCTATAGAGCACCAGTATCGTAAGAAACCAACTGAACATCCTGAAGAAAGGAGTTTTGCACCACTAGGCGCGCTCCGTAGCTCAGCTGGAACTGGAGCCTTTTTGGGCACAACCAGTTTTCGCAGAGCTGGAGCCCGAGCCTGTTTTTCCCAGTTCCGTGCGTATGAACGCAAAAACAGCTCTAGCCTGTAGCCAGTGGATCGACTACCTGTAAGCGCAAATATTTCAGAATTTATCTGTGTTTAGAGTGGTAGGTGACGTTTCCATCGACAACGACGTGCACGTGGTGACTTCGTCGATCTCGTCTTGAGTATTTGCTGGTGTTGACACTCAAGTTGGGCCTACGCTGGTTTTAGAATCGGTCCGTGCAGTTTTTGCCCAATCTAAGAAGAACTCTATGAAACGACCTAAAACTAGTACCATATTAGATTTCCAACGGGATAAGACCACTCCTACTCCATTTAAAATATAGGGTACACGGCCAATTGAGGTATCTAACTACACAATCGATTTATTATTATCAATTTATCCACTTTTTACCACTCTTTCAAGCCCCTTGTTGTCCTACACGTCCCTCGACGGGATTTAGGTGTTCCATAGGTGGCCTTGTCGATCCTAGAACACCCCAGCCGTGCATCTCCCTGACAAGTTTTTTCCGGGAGGCATTCATGGGTTTATCAAGCGAAGAACGAGCGTCTAATCATCTTCGTCAACCTGCCGGTGGTTGGCCTCGCCCTTCACTGCGTACTAGCCGTTTGTGGCCTCCGAGCAATCTAACCTCTACCGATGTGTGACCCGAATCAGCGTCAACGGCCGGTTCAATCTTCAAAGGTGTTAATAGAGACGATTTGCGTACTCGCATTCAAGGGGTGAGTATACGTCCGTGGTAAGCATCCGTGTTGTACTTGTATAAAAAAAATATCAACACTCAGAGTACTCCACGACAGGGCGCTTGGTGTGGCCGCGCTGACGAAGCGCCGCTGGCACTGCATGAGGGCATTTGGTGTGGCTTCGTGTTTTGCCAACCAGATGCGCTTCTCCACGCAAGCGCCATTGGTGTGGTTTCGTGTTTTGCCAGCTAGAAGCACTCTCACGCGAGGGCAGGTCTCGTTTAGTTTCAGGGTGTAAAGTTTAGAGGTGTCACATCGAGATATCGCATGGGGGTGTTCGGATACTGATAAAAAAATAAATTAAAAAATCCGTCAGTAAACCACGAGATAATTTATTAAGCCTAATTAATCCATCATTAACATATGTATTACTATAACACTTTATTGTCAAATCATAGACTAATTATGCTTAAAATATTCGTCTCACAAAGTAGTATCTATGTAATTAGTTATTTTTTTAGTCTATATTTATTACTTAATGCATGTGTTTAAACATTCCATGAAATAAGACGTAAACTTTTAGAGAAGGAACTGAAAAAAGGCCCTGAAACGCGAGGTCGTTTGGTTTTTTCATTAGACGCGAGGGCGTTTGGTGTGGCTGCACTCACGGAGCGCCCTGGTCTCGACGTAAAGTCAAAGAAGGCCCATGAGAGCCACCGGATCCTACCTACTGTACAGCCCAGTTGGACCCGACGGTCCGGCCATCTAACTCATGCACCCGCGCCACAAGCCCACACCACAGGCACGCATCACCACACTACAGCGGTCAGAAACGACGTTTTAGAATACAGATCTCCAATAGCTTCAAGAAAATATATCCCGATACTAAAAAAATAGTGGCTAAAACGTCCACTAATTTTGGCCACCAATATGCACATAACATCAAGAAGAATCACATCTTATACTTGGATGCACACAAGAGATATAGCTGGCAACAACGCCTCAAAAGCTTTAATGGTGGAAAAGCACCTCAAGATGCTCTAAGAAATTACCGTCTGTTTGATTAACCAAGCCAAGACTACAAAGCTGTTTGACACAGGTTTTAATTTTGGCTACATATCTTCAATGCAAAACGACAGCAAAAAGAACAGAAGACCTATACCAACAGCAACAATTGATGATTAGTTAAATACTTGATCGAATAGACCTACCATCGAAAACCAGTAAAAAGGTAATCAAAACAACCAACATGCTGCTAATACATATATACACATCTTTCGGCACAACAGAGCTTGACTGCTGTGGTCTCATGCTCGCTTCGCTTTGCTATATTTACCCTATATGTCTTCCCATCTGTTATTCCAAAAGGACAATCTGTGACGAATTGTCGATGGAATCATTGTTCAAGCGAAGCAGCTGGGACCCCAGCAATATCTCCAGGTTTCGATACTGCAAGGGTGAAAAGGCAATGGACTGTTATAGATAGCAAACTCTTGTCTGAAACAAACAAAAAATGCTAAAAATGAGCCTAGAACAGCATGATGCAATCTTTATGGAAGCTATTTGAATTACCATTTGTATGCCAAATGATCCTATGGTTTGGATAGGAACCTATTGAAGCGCTGCACTTTTGCAGCATATATTTTTGAAATCTGCGAACTGTCGGGCACATTCCCACACCGCAAAATTTTCTGTCTCTTCCGAAGCCGGAACAAGAAATCTTCAGTATCAAGGACATATGAGACCTGCCATCCATGGCATTGCCAGATATGCTTTATTCTCAACTACAATAAAACCTGAGATGGAATGTCCAGCCGAAACAAGATTGCATACCTTAGAGGTCTTGCAGGATATCTTGCATTCAAGACCATTCACAACTTTGATACCATCCATTGCCTTCAAAGAATCTGAAGGTTCATCATTATTTGAATATTTCCGCTTATTCCTGGAAGAGCAGCACACGATCAGGAACAAACAAGGGAAATGGAATCAGGAGCTTCACTGTGGTTGGAAAAAGATACCTTCCAAGGTAGACGCCTTCAGATAATTTCTTGTCAGATGTACTACACAAATACTCGCTAAAAAGATACGAAGAAAAATTTGGATCAATTGATACTGCAGTCACTTCTGGCTTTTCGTGACCATATTCCATCAGCTGAATAGATAACCTTGTCGGACTCGAGCACTGACATTGACATCACAAACTAATCAGTATCATTCACAAAAAGAAAAGCATGATGAATTGCCAACAATACGCTACAACTGAAATATTTGTAGTAGACAAGACAGAGCTATCATTTTGCCACATGTACAGGAGAACACAAGACATTTTTGAGGCATGGATATCATCAGAAACTGCATAAAATGATACTTACACATTCAAATCGGTAGATGCTCTCATCATGGAGTAGGACACGGGCATTTTCATGATAAACTAGGTCAAAGAACCTCCCAGGAGATCTTGATTTTTCATACAAATATAGCTGCAGAAGCTTATTGTCCATTTCATCTGTTGCTATAGCTTGAAGCTGGCATCAGGAAGTTGAATAATGAATCTGTCATCCAGGCCCAAAAAACAAAGGGGACAGTACAAAGGGGTAAAGCAATTTACCTGCTTCACAACTTTATAAATCAGTTTATCTAAAGTAAAGAGAACATATGATTGAGTCCCAATAATAGCTCGACGGTCATCCTCAAATTTGGTGTTGTCAGAAGAACCATCAAGCAAGTTGTACAGCGCACTCATAAACCTTCATAGGAAAGACAGATCAGTTATTCATCATATACGGATATGATGCATTGTTGACACTGCAGGAATGCAAATATTACTTTGCATATAGATCAGGAGGGCTTGTATCCTTGGAATTCCTCCATTTCTTCTCAGCAGTGAAAGAGTTGGTTTTTGCTGAAAGTAGTCTCTCATATAAGATCTGCAATAGACATTTATTTAGCAAAAAGAAACTGAATGCAGAGATATAAAACAAAAGGTCCTCGAAACCTGACCTGATGTAGTCTGAACAAGACATAAAATGAATCGTTTCCATAAAATATACGTGAGAACTTCTCTCGATCATGTAAAGCTGTAGGTACATGCTTGGCAAGTGGTTTAACTGAGTACAGAAAGCGTTCTGAAAGTGGAAGTGATATTCCTCCTTCCACATCATGTGTCTCAGTTGTTCCTTCTGCCTCGCCCTCACTTTCAGCTTTTGCATCCTGATCATCATGATCCATATCCTCTTCTTCCTCATCATGATCTTCACGAGAGCATTCCTCACCATCACCAGATTCACTGCCCGATGCATCTTCACCCGCCTCTGAAGCATTTTCACTGTCCTCAGTAGACCTCTGAGCACTTTCCTCACCCTCATCATCAGCATCAGCATCATTCTCACCAGCTGCCTCAGTAGAAGACGGTACCACTTCCCCAGGCCTACCCTGGAACGATCTGCTTGTAGAACCTTCCTTTCCTTTAGATGTTCCATCTTCGAAAGGAACAAAATGGTCCTCTTCAAAATCTCCATTTGGCGACAATTCACCCTCTTCTCTCTCGACTTTTGAAGTATGGGGCGCAGAACCATCATTATTTAGGCGCCCTTTAATTCCCTCGCTGGTGCCATTTAAAGATGGTCCCAACCTCCCCATCTCCCCTCCCTGCCAAAGAAAAAATAGAAATATGGCTCAATGAATTTGCTGGATGCTTTTCTTTGGAAAGAAATTAATGTACATATTAAATAAATATTAAATATCCAACTATTGTACATAGTTCAAAGTTTAATCTTGTACCTCGGCAGAAAGTAATGTTTCATTGCCAGTCTTGCCTTCACCAGCTGCCTCAACTGCATCATGAGAACTTCTAGAAGCATTCACGCCTACAAATTAATGCAGATATAAGAACTAGCAATATGAAACGCAATCAACAGCAAACAGGCCTCCAGCCTAGTGGTTGGAGCTCCTTAGTAGCACCCCAGCAGGCCAGGTTCGAATCCTCGGGGGGATGAATTTCTGGGTGGGGTTAATAAAAAACACAAAAAAAAATAGGTAGGGGCTGCCGACTTAAAAAAAAACTAATCAACATGTTTTGGGCACAAAGAACATTGAAGTAGCAGAACAAACCTGGCGTAAGTTCCGAATTTGCCTTATGTTGTTCGGTCCTAACAACAGCTGCATTTTCTGCTGATCGCTCAGTAGAAGCAATGTTTTGTGTGCTCAGGGAAGGTGTTTCATCTGCAGAGATAGCACCATGCACTCTTCCATTTAGTATAGCGTTTGATGGTTCTTCACCTCTACGGGCAGTTCGATCTGCATCATGGAAACCATTTTGAGTGTCGGCTGCAACTCCATTTGCTAATCTAGCCCGAGATGACGGCCCTTGTTCACTTTCATCACCATTGCTTTGCTTGGAGACAATCCCAGCTCCGGTATTGCTTTCTCCCACATTTGCAAGACCCGATTTTGTTGTTCGGCTCTTCGGCTTAACTAGGTCGGGATCCTCAGACCCATGTTTTCGCTGAACACCCAAAATTGGCTCCAGAAAAGTTGTCCATATTCTCATCACTTTATCTAATTGATCTGAAGAGTTGCAGACTTCGCCACAGGAGTACTTAATGATCTTATGTAGATCTTCATGGATTTCCGAGTCTACATACTCGAATGACATATTGGGAACTATAGGCCGCCTATTTCCAGCAGCGATGGCAAGGAGCACGTCATCTTCCTTCCTTTTCTTCTCATTAATTTCTTTTATCTCCGTCAGGAGAGCTACACAAGGAATAAATAGTATAGTTTAGCAACCAGGCAACGGTGCAACTACAACCAGAAGAAACATTCACATGTAATTAAAGTTTTACTTCTACATACACTTTGTGCTCAGGTTCTTCGTATCTTGCTGCTTGAAATAGAAACTACGATGGTCAAGTGACTTGTGATAATTCTTGGCATATATTTCAGCCCAAACTTTGTTGAAGTCTGATCGACACCTTGACCACTCCTCCTGCTTCTGTTTGAGCCTAGTTAGAATAACTGGCAATGCAACACTAGCATTTTTGCGTAGAACATCCATCACATCCAGACCATGATCACCGTACAGTCGCTCAATGCACCTCAGGTTCAACGCTGAAAATGTTATCAACCAACAGTAACAGTCAAAGTCCATTCAGTTCAAGTATCCTCAAATATTTAACTTATGCCTGAACAAATACTTACGAGTTAAATGCTCATCGATGCGTATTGGGCTCTCCGGTTTGACTGAGTTGTCTTGCATCTTTTCTATCAGCTCTTCAACACGTTTAGTCGCTGCATTAACTGATTCCAACAGCATATCCAACTCAAACCTGAAATTTTAAGAATAAGTTCCAACCAGCATGTATTGAATCAACATAAGCATCACATGTATAGGTTATGAAGAACAAACAATATCAATCAGTCACGAACAAAAAACAAATGATACTGGTTAGCACGGAAAAAATCGGCAGTCACTATCTCATTATAGTAGTACCACAGCGTTTTCGTAATCTGGTTTTGAGTCTTTGCTGGTTAGATGGCATAATTATAGGTAATAAGACAATATGCGCACACGTAACACATGCAGTACCTCTAGATTTGTTAACATGGATTATATTCTTCATCTATTCAAGCTTTACGCGAACGCATCATTAAGACATAAACTTCAGTAGCACAACTGCTAGCGGGGCTGGACAAAAAACTCATTGAGCCGGCTCAGTGGCTCATTTAAAAAATGCTCCAATAGAACTCATTTTTCTTTTAGAATAAAAATGAACTGAATTTGAATGACTTTCAACTTTGGCTCGGCTCATTAAGCTCGGTTTGAAGTTGGGTCTCAAACAATTTAGGACATCATGATAAATAAGATTAAGTCAATTTCGAAAAAAGCTAAAAAAAAGTGCAGTTGGTTTGTTATCCACCCTAACTGCTAGAGTTCAACTGCTCAATTCATACATAAGTGCAGGAGAAACTGATTTCAACTTTGATCACAAGCAACCAATATCATTCTGAGAATGAACTGGACCAAGAAATACAGATTTCCGCTAGCACTGATTCTTTATGTGCTTAATGGTTTACAACATGCACTTGAAGCACACAAGTAATGATATTCTATAAAAAAAAAGATAACCGAAAAAGGAGGAAAGATGTAGCACATCGACAAATACCCAATTCAAAATGGTCCAACAACAAAAGCATGCAATGCATGAAATCAAAGCACAGTAGGCTTGGAAAATATGGCATGTAACATAAACTATTTCTTAACACTAAGGGCAGTTTGGATCTGTTGTTTGTAGACTCAATGAAAGTGCTTTAAATGTTTATATTTGGTCCAAACTATGGACAAAATAACTCATCTAAATGCTTTCAACGAAGCTACCAAAACCCAGCTCCAAGAAATCTGTCAAACCCCCTGAGAGAGCAATTAACTATGCTTCGCGTGCAGTTTAAAGAGGATTTTAGAAAATGGACAACAGAGATAACATTGACTAATCAAATGCGCACAAGCATTTTAGCACATGGGTTTTTTCTTTTTCTTTTTATTTTCTTTCAAACAAATCTAAGTATAGCTCCAATACTATTGCAGTATTCGCATAAGGTAAACACTGGCCAACAACATGACACTGAATATTGGTGGTAACTCTACAAGCCCTTAGTAATATGAATGGTGGAAGATTGTTCTCATTGAAGTTCATATGCCCACAACTATTGACTCTTAATGCCCAATGCCATATGTATAACCAAGATAAATAAGCACCTGTCATCCTCGCATCGAAATAAGCTTTCCTCGTACTGATTCTTCCGCATGTGCTTAAATGAATAATCTTCACTTCCTGATGTCACTGACACCCAGTGATCATTCAGAACAGAGGCTCCAAGATCAGTCCTGTTGCTGGCCGGGGGCATGGGATACTGAAAACATGATTGAACCAAATGTTATATGAAACACGGTACACAAAGAACCACATGATATGAATCAGCTTACATTTTTAGGTAGAAGCCGGTAACTCGGAGTGCAGCGTTGACAGTTTGAGAGATCAAGCTCTGATATTGGTTTGGATAGGTTGTACTTCTCTTTGCCAGAGAACATAGGAGGTTTGTGACTAGAACCTTCCTTTGAATTGAATGTTGATCCTTTATCGAGCCTTTCTCGTTCCTTCTCTCTTTCCTTTTCCCGATCTCTATCCCTGTCCTCCCTGTCCCGATCTCTATCCTTTTCTTTATCCTCGGTTTTAACAACCCTCGCGGTTGGCCCTTCATATTAGATAATCAATGTGAATATGATATTTTCAAAGCATTAAGAAATTGTTAAGCAAAGCTTCAATCTAGTAGCCACCTACTTTTGTTGAAGACACCGGCAAGAAATCCATCTGTGACAAGGGGCAAAAACTAGTTAAAACCATGAAACTTGGACAAGGAAATATTATGTGATTACCATCCAAATGTATAAAGCATGTAAATTACCTATATTTTCACAATGCTCCAAGAATTCGTTAAACCCTTCCATGAGATCTGGATAATGCTGGAGTATATCATTCACCTGCAAATCAATGTAAATTATTCATGATTCACTTTGTGGCAAGTAAATTTGCACAGATACTTAGACATATTATAACTGAAGTGAGTAACAATATGAAAAAAATTCAAACATTAAGCATGGATCATAAAATAAAATAAACAAACAAGAAACCAACCAAGTTCTTCAGTTCACTTCTCGTGATAATCTCTTGGCTGTAGATGTGTAGACATTTCAAGAACTCTTGGTAAGCTTCATGCTCCAGCTTTTCCTTCACCTTCTCACAGAAATGGAACTCATGCGTGTATACACCTAACATTGCAAGAGAAAGCATGGGCATAACCAACAAACAGAGAGCAAACAAATTTCTCCAACTGTAGATACTAATGGCACTTTACAGCAAAAAAGATTTGACCAGATACTAAGTAACCAAAAAGTGGAAAGCAAACAAGTTCTACAGCATATGAAAGAAACCAGCTGACCTGAGAGCATAAACACTCCAATAGTAAGCATGTTTGTGCATTACTTCTCGATCAAAATGCACGACATCTTAAGTATTTGAAATGCCAGAGCAAGGTTTTACAGAAAAAGGAATAAATGATACTAAAACAGCCTCAATTCAGCCACATAGTAGTAACAAATACGTCTATGCATCATTTCTTAACATCTATGATCCAGATTATTTTAAGGTTCTGCAGCAAACAAATCACATTTTTTACCTATCAAGGATGGTGTTGTTTCTTAATATCAATAAGCCAGTATTGTTTAAGGTCATCCCACACCCAAATAACATTTTAACTTTCAAGGATGGTGTAGTATCTTGCATACCATACTGAGCAAAGAGAATAAATGATGTGCAATTACTAGTGTAATATTCCAAAAGACTTACTCTTCAGCGCATCCTTATCGTCATATGATGAAGCAGATACACTATGGATTCCATGATTCTCACTGGGGCCTCCTTGGTGTGCCTCAGCACCTGCATTATCCTCCATCTTCCTTGGAAAAGGCTTTCGCTTACGCTGTCCTATCTCCAGATCTCTGCTGTCATGTTCACCATCCTTGTCTTCTCTCTCATAATCCCTTCTATCCCTTTCCACCTTCCGTTCTTTCTCTTTATCAAGACGTCTTCTCTGGCGATCATGCTCCACGTCAGGACGGTCAACACTAAAATCACGGTCAGCATGTGACAGATAAGCTCTGTCCCTCTGAAGAATGAGAGAGAAAAATGGCATGTCAACTATCTTTTAAGAATAAGAGATGCCTAGAAAAAGGAGTATAGTACTGCATGATCCTACTTCATGCAAGCTATTTAACTATTGTTTAAATTGAAATTAAGTGGAGCCTGCAAAACTACAAGTCATTTGTACCTTATCATTGTGAAGGGTCCTATTTGCAGGAGGCACTAAAGAGCCCCTGTCCTCCCGCTTAACTAAACCACCCCTTGAGGCCACTGCTTGTGGGGCCACTGAGGTATCAGGCAGAAAGTGCTGGAACTCTTCAAGCAAATCTTTATGTTCAGTGAACAGCAAAGCAACCTGCCCAAAAATACAAGAAAACACACAAATTTAGCACGACCGTAGACATAGAAGGCCAAACCACTAAGAGGAAATAGAACCTCCTGGTAAACATCTTGGATAGACTTATTATCCTTGCGGTACATGTTGAGGATGTCCAAGAATGCCTTGTAAACTTGTTCATCATGCTGAAACCGATTCTGTGAATGAAAAAAAATGGCAATAAATCACCAGTTTGCTACATATCACACCTTTGGTGCACGATAGATCAACCAGGGCTAAGGCTATACACGTATGCGTGTATTTATACCTTTATCTTATTCACGAAATTGATAGCTTCCACAAAATCAACAGGCTTCTTCTCTTCTTGTAGCTTGATCGCATAGCCCTTAGGCAAGAAGGCGTTGAACCCAAGGATCAGTTCAGGGTACCCGTTGAACAGCGTTTTGACACGGACAATCACTCCATTGGTGTCGATCCTGCATCCAACAGAGCAACACAATAGTATCGAGTAGAAAAGGAAAGCTAATATTTTTTGCTCCACGGGAAACATTGGAAACGGTATGGATCAGATTGGCCACAGCCCAGCAGCATGGACGAACCTCTCGCTCTTGAAGTCGCGCATGACCTCGAGGAACTCCTCGTACTTCTCGCGCTTGTCCTGGAACTTATCCTTAACTGCCTTAAGGTAGACGAGCGCATCATTTGTCGTCAGCTTCTGGTTGGTCAAGGCGGCGCCGGACGGCTGCTGTGGCTGTGCCGGCGGAGCAGCACCAGCCTGAGGTGGCGGTGCGGCCGCAGACGCTGAACCGGGCACAGGCATATTATGCTGTGGCTGAGCCGACCTGCGACGCACAAAAAAAAAAACCGGACCGTTGGATCACATGATAAAACCCAAGGAGAAAAAAAACAAAAAAAAACATTTTCACATAATATCCTTGAAATTGGGGGCGGAAGAAAGCGAATTCAGCAAAAAAACCAAACAAATTCAAGCGAAACCACGAAGTAGTCGAGCAGATTCAAATACGACCGCTTCCTCGGCGACTCCATCTAGAGGCGAGGAAACCCCAACACCGAGAATGGAAGGCAACAAAGACAAACATAGAAACGGAAGTGAGCGCGGCGGCGGCGAGGAACCGGAGCGCGACGGGCCGGAGAGGCGAGGCGAGGACTCACGGATCGGATCGGGCAACGTTGGGGCGTTTGAGCTGTGACCCCATGAGCGCGTCGTCCCTGGCGCCGCGCTTCATGCCCCCATGCAGCAGCAGGCGAGCTCGACCTCCTCCTCAGCCTCCTCCTCGCCTCGGCGCGCGAACGATTCCTCTCTCGACCACCACCTCGCGCGCTCCGCCTTCCCCGCCGCCACCGCCGCCGATCTCGCCTCCGAGCCTGCCCGCCGCCGCCGACGCCGGATCTGCCGGCCACGACCACCCTCCAACCCTCGAGGCGCCGCTGGACGCAGCGCCGGGAACAGCACGGCGAGCAGCGCGGTGGGCGAGCGCTAATCGCCAGGGGAGGGAGGGGTGGGGGGGAACGCCAGACGAGAAAAGGGAGCGAGACGAGGCGGAGAGACGAAATGAAAGGGAACGGCTCGGGGGCTGGAACGGGGGTGAGGGCTCCGCTAAGTAACCTATCGCGGAGGGGACGCAGCCCGCGGCCGTTGTTGCGCCGCCCGACGCCGCCGGATCCGAGATAAGGGCCACGTGGACGGCGGGGATGGTCCCGGCTAGGGGGAGGCGTGGTTACAGGGCGGTGAGCTCACCGCGTTGGGGAGGCTTGCCTTGTGCTGTGGGTAACACGAACACGCTTTACACGCACACCGGCAGGGCGGCAGCGGCAGCGGGTGCGGATACCACCCCCTGCCTGCCCGGCCCGCGACTTGGAATTCCTGCCTGGGCTGGGCGGCGTGGCGGTCTGGGCGATTACCGGGGGATTAGAGGGGTCAGGACAGGATTAGCCATCCGAGGCCCACATGTCAGTGGAGGGCCGTCTCGCGCTGCAGGTCAACCTAACGACCGTAGAGGGTGCGCCGTCGCGCGCGCGTGTGGGCCTATTTCCATTCCAGATTTCCTTTTGTTTGGAAAGAAAAATACACTGACAAATTTTTCTGTCTCGTCTTGCGTGAGTCACAAAGTCACTCACAGAGGATGTGTATACGTATAGAACTTTGTAGCAAATACAAATAGGTCCTGGTATGCACTCGTATATGGCTGTCTATCCTTACAGCTGCGTTAGGGTTTGCTCGAGTTAGAGATGACGACGGACCAAATACTAACTTGTAGGAGTATATGCATACAAAGAAGTGTTCGAATTCACCTATTGAAGATAAATCCGTCCAATGTACTACAATTCATTCCTCACCTCAAGGCAAACAAAGTACTAACAAATTTAACTCAAAAACTAATTCTAAATATCAAAGTCATCCAAAAAAAAACATAAAGAGTTCCATCGCTGCGGTGGCAAGCCCTACCACGAGCACATACCGATCATCACGCCCCTGAAACTAGACCTCGTGAAAATATTGTTTGTGCTAGTCTTTAGTACAACTGCTAGATGGAAGTATCGATCCGCACACGTGCTCACATTCCTTCCCTCTTTCGGTACTCATTTGCCTCTCTATCTTCTATGTGATCTCTCGCCTACTCCTCTTCCATGGAAACGATTGTTTAATAGAAGCGTTATTCTATAATAAACTCAGTGGAGGAACACTTCTATGTGAGAAGTGATCCACGTGAAAAAGCTAGTTTTTACTTCCTGTAACTCCTGGCATGTTTGGATGGCTTCCAAATCATGCCGCGGGAACCAAACACCGCCGCTGCAATTTGCCACGGTTTTGGCACGCACCGCAGCCGGTAGTTTTAGTCGCGCGCCACAGCACGCCAATTCTCGGGCGGCCATTTTGTTCGCCGCACTTTGCGGGGCGTCCTGAGCTGTGGCGGCAACAACTCTGGCGGTAGCCAAACACGGCCTAGTTCATTTTGGAATCACCTCTACAAAGATATCATTTCACATAACTCTTTATGGAATTAACCTATTCTAGGACTCGATGTGGGTGTTCGATCTGATCTATGAATTTGGTTTGCTTTTTTCAAGATTTCGGTCATCCAAAAAAAGATAAGGCTGAAATACATTACAAACTATTGAAGATCAAATAGTTCGATTCAATCTCGAGTCAACACCGAATTAACCAAATAGTTTTAAGACATGTTCTAACAATAAATTTTGGCATCAAATTTCCTTTTTCAAAGCATGTTTGAATAGTATAAAATACAATAAGACAAACGCAAAAAAATGTATAACACTAATACCAATATATTTATTGCAACTTGACATAAATCTTGAATTGTTGAAGGTTTAAACATAATAAGAGTTCATCATGCAAATAACAACAATTTTGGTTAGTTCGGTTAACTAAGACCAAATTACCTGAAATAAACACGATTAGTTAGAAACGATGATCAAATTAATGAAGTATTCGGTTTTAGTATCAATTAGTTTGGTTCGATCTTTTATTTTAGGTAATTATGACCACCCTATCTAGGAGTTGCCAAACCAACATCTGTTTCCTTTCTTTTATCTACAGTATGTTCATTTCTCCCTGCTTGTCCCCATTCTGATCGGACCATAATCCTTCTCCGGACGACACCCCTGCTGCCACTAACCACCATCCCTCTTGCTACCTGGTACACTTTGGACCATAAATGAGAATGACGAGCCTTCTTCCAAAAACTAAAGCCACGAGCAACTTAATGTAAACTCTGTGAATGTCTAACTAGCTTTCCCATGAATTATCCTGTATTACAACCAACGAGGTAATGAGCATTGCGACGAAGTCCAAAGTCACTCTCTATTTAAGGAGAAGTAATGGGTTCTTGTGTTATCAATCTTTTTAGACACTACAAGAATACCCGCGCGTTGCATGAGAATAGTAAATGAAATTATATTACTTATAATTACTTATATGAACGAATAAATATCTTAATACATGTTAGTGAAGGATGTGGTTTACAGACGTGAATAATTTGAATGAAGACATAATTGCTTGTGTCAGTGGGTTGTGCTAGTGGATGCTGATAGGACAACTTGCGAGATAGAATGCTAGGCCTCGTTTAGATTGCAACTTTTTGTAATCTGGGATACTGTAGCACTTTCGTTTGTATTTGGTAATTAATGTCTAATAATGGACTAATTAGGCTTAAAAGATTCGTCTTGCAAATTACAGACAAACTGTGTAATTAGTTATTTTTTTACCTACATTTAGTGCTTCATGCATGCGTTTAAAGATTGATGTGATGGAGAGAAAGTGTAAAAATTTGGAATTTGGAAGGTAACTAAACAAGGCCCTAGTGGGAATTGAAAATATAAGATACTAGAAGGACGCCCCGCGCGTTGCTGCGGGAATTGCGATGAAATTATACTACTTATATTTACTAATATGATTGAATAAATATCATAATACATGTTAGTGGATGATTTTTAGCATTCTGATATGGACAACTAAATATATGTTAATAGATGATGTGGTTTGCTAATGCAAATAGCTTGAATGAAGACATAATAACATGTGTTAGATGGATGTGTTAGTGGATGCTGATGTGGACACTTTGTATGGTGAGATAGTTGACTGTTCTGGTGGATGCTGATGTAGACACTTTGCATGGCAAGATAAATTGCTAGTGGGGTTTATCTTTATAAAAGATATAGATACTCCAGTCATAAAACATATAATTTATTACAAGGTCTGTTAATTAAATCATAAAAAATATTAATATAAATACTCCCTTCATCATAAATTACGAGACTTTTAGCTTTTCTATATACATTGCTTTTATTATATATATACCTACACACATAGTGTACATCTAAATACGTAGCAAAAGTTATGTATCTAGAAAAGCTAAAACATCTTCTAATTTGGAATGGATGAAATAAGCTTTCTATAATATTTCTAACTCTTACCATCAATTTCAAAAATCCATGTAGTATTATCACAACATGTAAAATATATATTACACCATCTATTCTAAATTATAAGTTATGTTAACTTTTCTAAATACATAGCTTTTGATATATATATATACACACACACACAGGTGTACACACTATGTCTAGAACTCTAGATACATAGTGTATCTTAAAAAGCCACACCAACTTACTATTTGTAATGGAGGGAGTATGAAATTATTACTCATAGTGAATCTAAAAACATAGACCTCGTGTTGATAACCTATACAAATTTTTAATGGTCAAATATAGAAATATTTGACTCAAGACAACTAATTAGTCAGGTAAAAATTTAGAGGGAGGAATTTTCATTTTGGAAATATATAATATAAGTTATATGTATGATCTGCTTATAAATATTTGCAAAAATCTCATAAGTTTGAAAGATTTTAAGAAATGTCCTAAAAATCAATGATCAAAGACATATAACAAAGACCATACAAAGTCAAATATAATATTTTTTTGTTTTATAGAAGTATATTTAGGCTAGGTAGAGCTTTGGCCAGTTGTGGCTTCGGCTCCTTTGTGCATCGCAACAAGAAATCGTTTTTATCTCTATTTTCAAAATAAACTAAGAAACAATGAAGGAACTACGAGTATGGCTTTCGATTATCCTTTATATTTGGATAACATTACATCTTCGCGAACCAAACACCATTTAGAGTTGTGTTTAAACCATGCCAAATAGGATTGTTCAACCGCCCGCCGAATCTATGCCATCGTTCACCAGCGAAAACGAGGCAAACACAACATCAACCCCTTTTACTTAACTACATAAATACTCCTTCTATTCCAAATTATAAACTATTCTAACTTTCTTCGAGAGTCATAATATCTCAAGTTTGATCAAAATTATAGAGAGAATTATAAAGATTTATGACATTAAATAGGTAAACCATAAAAATACAATTAATAAAGAATTTAATGATACTTATTTGGTATCATATTTTTTTATTATATAAATTTGATCAAACTTAAGATACTTTGACTCTTTTAAAAAGTTGGAATGACTTATAATTTAAGAAAGTTAGAATGACTTATGGTTTAGGACGGAGGGAATACTGTAATACTGATGAAAGGGTATACGAACTGTTGGACAATGTAAGCCCTGTTCGCTTGAACTTATCAACCAGATTTAGCTAGCTATTCTGCAGTGTTTTTCTCTCACAACAAATTAGCATCAGCCGTTTTTAACTTTTTACTGCCAGCGGAACAGGGCCGTAGTCGTTTTTTATTTTTTATTATCCGATTGCTGACACACAGTAGTCTAGCATCATCCTGACCAGGCGGCCGACGCGCGAGGCCGCGAGCTCAGAGTGTGTGATCGTTGCTGAACCGGAGCACACGACCTGACAAACCAACGGCGGCACGTTTCCTAGTCCCAGTGAGAAGCGGATGCGGGGCGCGGGCCGCGGGCTCAAGGAAATTTTGTTTTGGTGGACGCAATTCCTAGTTTGGAGAGCGGGTTAGTCCTGATATGCAAGATAAGACTCGTGCAAGGGGCAACGCTAACGCGTGGCCGGCCGGATTCGCCTCCACTATGGGCTTGTTCACTTCCCCATCCCAACCCAAAATATTTCCTCTTCCACCCATCATATCAAATCTTTCGACGTATGCATGGAGCATTAAATGTAGGTAAAAAAGATAACTAATTGCATAGTTTGTCTGTAAATGTCGGGACGAATCTTTTGAGCCTAGTTAGTCCATGATTGGACAAATTTTGCCAAATAACAACGAAAGATGCTACAGTAACTTTTCACTTACTTTTCGCGAAGTGAACACACCCTATATATGTAGGGCGCAGGTGCCTGGTCATAACATAAAAACTGAGTTATTATAAACAAAATATTCAGTTATTCTGATAATTGGTTAATTGTGTCCGCTCATTGGCCTAGAGAGCAAACACCAGATTATATATATTCATTAAGGACGCGTTATCGTCCAAAAGTTGAAGCTATGGCCTAGGACGAGCTAGCTACTAAAGTACCAGCGGTATTTGCCTTTTTTTTCCACATTCGCCACGATACACATATATTCCCTAACCTCTTTTTTATCATCTGGACTCCGTTACCGGTAACCGCTAGGGTTAGGCAACAACATGGAGTGTCTTCGAGTCTCGACCCACTTCTGGAACGTGGGATCTTCGTGACACTCCGAATGGACTTGTGCGGTTTTCAGTGAGATTCCACGTAATGATGCAATCTGCTACCACCTAGCCCTGTTTAGATTTATTATCTGCTAATATTAGCTGAGTAATAGTTCATATCTAATATTAGCTGCTACCTATCTATTAGCTAGAGGGTATTTGGATGTATAGCTAACGAAAATGTTACTAAGATAGTTATTAGCTACTATTATTTATTTGGTCTAATTAGTGAAATAGTTACTATTTAGAGATCCAACTAACAATTAGCTATTTTATTAGCTACATCTCTTTGGACCTACAAAAGGTAACTATTAGCAAATAGCTATTATCTCCAAACAGCCCCCTCATATTACCACGTCTCGGCTAGGGACGGGAACCGTACGTACATACAAGGTATAGAATTGTTTTAAAAAACGACGGGATGCTACAGTTTCACCTGCATCCAAATCCAAATCCTGTAAATGTCTATGACGTCAAACACAAGTGCGCGGACGTACCATTTCTCTGGTCTCCCGTTCCAGGCCGCTTTAGCCTTTACGTAGCGTGTTGGTGCCAGCATGCCGGTCATTGGAGAGTCTGCGTGCGCGTCCAAGCCTCCTCTCACTTTGACCTGTATAATCTAGTGAAAAATTTTCTTCTCCCAAGTAAACATTGTTGCTACTAGTAGTAGTAGATTGCCAATTTGTACCTTCTTTTTCTGAATGACAAGTCCCTGGGCACTCAAATTTAAATGTGCTTCCCTTCCATACTTAGGGTCCGTTTGGATGGGTCCAGAAGCTGCCGTGCTTAGTCTTTGGCCGCGCCAAAAGTGCGGACTCGATTTCGTCCGCCGAACTTGCGGCACGTTTTGGCGAGGAAATTGAACTAGCGAGCGTTGACGAGGCCGCCATAACGGCCGCTACGAACCAAACGGTGAGCCAAAATTACGGCGCGGTAACTGCGGCACGGTGCGGCAAGGTTTGGTTATGAACCAAATGCGCCCTTACAGTATATACTACTCTAGAAAGATCAAAAGTCTCTTTTCAGCGTAGAAGCTCGTCTTTGCCAAGCCCTAAACCACTGAAACTAATGAAGCAGCGTCAGGTGATCAGGTTTACTGTTGGTACTGGCGAAGTGCTCATAATAAGTCATAAATCCGGCATAAAAAGTTGTAGCAGCAGCGCGATCTCATCGTACTCGTACCGAGCCATACTAGATTAATTAAACATGGTTATCTCTGACAGAACTATTTACTCTGCGACATTGTCTATGATACTATCTTTTTTTTAAAAGCGTGCCTTAGCATGTGCTTCATTAAGTGGAATAAGAAAGGTTTACCATCTTCAAAGATAGTCACGGCGAGGACCCGTATCTAACCCGAAGGACACACGTAACACAAATTACCACTAGGGATGAAAACGGAACAGAAATATTCTGAATTGACCGTTTTCGTTTTCTATATTATGAACCGTTTTTTAACATGAAAATTTATCAGTTTCAATGGGTTTCACAACCATTTTCAACTATTTTTTGTACTCTTTAATTGCTAAATGTAGAAATATCCCGAACCGACCGCTTTCGTTTTTCTATATCGTAAGTCCGTTTTCGACCGTTTTCGGCCGTTTTCATCCTTAATCGCCACCACGCGGTGAAGCAGAAAGGTTGTACTAACTAAGAAACGGATGGCGCGACGGGGAAGACGGCTCACGGGTGGGCGCTAAGCGGCCAGGGCAGTGAGCAACGCTAGGCACCCGAAGCCCGCGCCGATCCAGATGTTCGCCTCATCTAGGATCCGGCTGAGCAGCTTAGTCGTCGTCGATGCCTGATGGTCGAAGGTGCGGTGGTTCCTTTCCCTCCACAGACACTAAGACACCAGAAGCACAAGGGAGTTGAAGCTCCTCTGAAGGGCATGTGGGGACGTGGCCCGGTCCGCCAACCACCAGTTGAGCAGAGTGTCGTCCTAGCCAGGGCTGCAGCAAGGAAGCCCAGGGAGCTCAGCAGTCGTGGCCATACCACGCGGGCGAACACACAGGAGCAAAGGAGGTGGCCCGTGGTCTCATCAAGCTGATTGCACAAAGTGCATAATGCATTCATTTGCAAGCCATGCCGCTTCCTATGCTCTGCTGTCCATAGCCTCCCGTGCAGAGCAAGCCAAAAGAAGAACTTGACCTTTGGGGGAACCGCGACACGCCAAAGTTCCTTGGCCCCACCCATGCATGTCCATCCCACGAAGTAGGCCCTGTAGGCCGAACGCACGGAGTACTGGCCATCGGCTGTCCAGCGCTAGACGAAGCGGTCGGGCTCCAACGGTCGTAGCTGAACGTCGCGGAGCATAGCCCAAAGCTGAACATACTCATAGAGGACGGGGGCGGTGTGCGCTCCAGTGATGTCGCGCACCCAGCGATGATCCACCAAGGTGTCCTTAACGGAACACTCGAGAGGACGACGTCTAACAGCCTTGAAGAGGTTGGGGGCGAAGGAGGGGATGGCGCCGGCAGGCAACCATGCGTCCGTCCAAAAACGTGTGGAGGCCCCGTCACCAACGTCAACGGTGACCGAGCAGGAGAACAAGGAGGAGGTCTTACGCTCAGGCGCAGACGACAGTAGAGCCCAGGCAGTGCCCGTCTTGGTCCGGCGCAGCCACTCCCACCTCATGCGTAGCGCGAACCCCAGGATCCTCATATCGGGGATCCCTAATCCTCCGTGATCTTTGGGCGCGTAGACTAGCGGCTAGGCAACCTTGCAGCGTCCGCCAGAGACAGTGTCGGCCCCGGCCCAGAGGAAGGTGCGACGTCACCTGTCGATCTCGCGGATGGCCCAACCCGATAGGCAGCAGCAGATTGAGACGTGCATCGGGATGGCGAAGAGCGTCGACTGGGTCAGGGTCGTGCGGCCGGCGTGGGTCAGTAGCCCGCCCTTCTAGGTCGGAATGCGAGCCGCCACCGCGTTGACGAGCCGCTGCTCCTCGGCACAGCTGATCCTGGACAGCGACAGAGGCGTGCCCAGATACCTGGTAGGGAACTCGTGGACCTTGTAGGGGAATACTTGGCGCACTGCATCAATCTGAGGCTAAGAACAGCAGATGGGCGTGATGATGCACTTATCGACGTTGGTGATAAGCCTGGACGCACCCGCAAAGAGGTCAAGGATGCGCCAGACGTTGGTGAAGTCACTCACATCCGGCAAAAGGAAGATGACGAGGTCATATGTGTAAATGGACGCCCGTTGCTTGATCCTATCCGGCAACGGAGTGAAAAGTGCCCAGCGATCCGCCTCGTTGATGAGTGCGTTCAGCACCTCCATGATGATCACGAACAGGAGGGGGGACAGAGGGTCGCCCTGCTGAAGGCCACGGGCGTGACAGATGTGGTTGCCGGGGCGTCCCTTGCCTGTTCATAGTTTCAGGTCAAGAAAGATCAACTCTGTTATGGAGTCTGTAACAAGTCACACATAGACGGCAATCTATTCTAACGGGATTCCATTTCCATATAGCATAATAACTAGTACTTGAAACTCAATCCGCAGGCACAATGACAGCCTCAACAAATCGTTAATGTGTTACTTCATACCCGATCGAGCGTACTCAACTCAAATGGCGATCATATCATAATATAATGTTCTTCCAGGGTGTAAAACAAAATCTAACATAATGTTGATCAGATCATTGATGCAAAAAGGAGGTGAACCCATAACTCACAGCATAATAACAATCCTGGGCTTAGTCATAGCAGGCAAAAGAGATTCCATGGAAGTTTGAGGTAATGTTTGGTGGGCTTGCACGGTTGCGCGCCCAGCAAGTGCCGGCTAAATTTCTTGCTGAGTGGTACTTGATGACCAAGAACACAAGTTTTCCTTCCAGGATACTACTCTAACATATATACATATACATACATACATATAAAGATGATATTAATTCAATTGTGAAGGGACAGATAAGAGGTCAACTGCACATATATGCACTGCAGTGGTTCTTCAATCAGACGGCTATTTTTTCACCAATAGATTGTTGAACAAACCACAGTACTGGATTCCCAAGCGCCGGGATCAGGCTGACTGCAACCAAAGGGACAGCACAAACAATAACCCAGGGCCAGATGTTGTTTGTTGTCTGCTTTATTGGCACCGGTGGTCTGAACTTCTCAAGCTCCACACACAAATCTGGGTGATTTCGAAACAGCAGCTGTAACTGGAAAACAGACAGAGAACAATGAGAAAATTGGGGTTCACTCATACTTCAGCAAATGTGGCCACGGAGAGGATGGTACTCATACCTCTCCATAGGCATCAAGCTGGGATAATTCCATTCTGCCAAGAATGTCAAATAATGACAAGTACAGCATGTAGTCACGGGCCTGTGAAGCAAGGTCATGAGAAGCACGAGTAACTGAGATATTGTAGTGCAAATATTATTCTATGTCACTCTATATCCAAAAAGATGAAACAAATATAGAAAAAGGTAAGAACTATAGCTGTACATGAAGTCATGAACTATACCAAGCATCATTCAAATGTAAGCATCCTACTTGGAGGTTGATTGATTTGCAAGGTATATGGTATTCGGTCATGATTACATGAATGCAGAAAAAGGGTCTGATTCAACATGATCTAGAAACTATACTACGAACTTATCTGATATATTAGAAGTGGTCTAAAGTCATCACGGAAGCCTGCAATTTGTTCCATTTGAGATCAGCAGAACTTTTGAATTTGAGTTCACAGTCAAAAAGGTCTCTTGGTAGAGTTTCTCTTCCCATGTACCTTTGCATTCTTAATTAACTCAACTCATTTCTGTAACACTAATTGTTTAAACAACTAGTATGTTTTTGGGGACGCTCCAGTGTATATAATTTGAAAAACTGTGGTTGTAATTCCCAGGCAACAAGCTAACATACTACACGATGAGCAACCACTCATTAGAAAGCTGCTACCTGCAGGGCAGGATAGCAAGTTACCATGCTGATTGCTATATCTGCTACTCCATTTCAAATTATAGTTCACTTTGGCCTTGTCCTAAGTCAAGCTTCTCCAACATAGAATAATGCATCAACATTTATAATTATAATAACAAACTAGTTTCATTACAAGCTACTAAGAACTCCTACCAGCACTTAAAAAAACCATTTACCATGAAATATGTCTTGATAGGGCATTTTTTGAACTTGTAGATGTTGTCATATTTTTCTAAAAACTTGATCAAACTTAGATAAGTTTGACTTAGGACAATGCTAAAGTGAACTATAGTATGGAATGGAGGGAGTATAAGTTAAAAAGAAAACACAACAATCAGAAAATTGTTCATTCAAAATCCTAGACTCAGGTATCAGCAGGATCTCACAGGTAGGAATACTTGTAAGCCCCACATTTTAGAAGGTGTTTTTCAATTACAAGGATGGCACACGAGCAGACACCACCACATTGCACAATCCCAAGCTTAGAAACCCACAACTGTGCCTCCAATCACATTAGATTTCAGATAGTTGGTAACTCAGTATACATCCAAACATGAGATGAGATTCAGTATTATTGTAAGCAAATGATACCAGCAAAATCATTGCAACTTACTAGACGGGGCAACGACTCAGGATAGGCGTTTTGACCACGCACAGATGAAAATCATGTGATGACATAAGATATTATTAAAACATTCAACTCACCTTCACTTTCTTGACAAATCTGAGGGATTCTTCAAATGTCAGCTGCTCTGGTTTCGAGGTCAAGGCACCAAAGACCACCATCATTCTTGAATCTGCCCTCAACATCTCATTTGCTCTTGGCATTGTACCTCCCTAGCCTCTGAGGTCTGAGCTGCAAAAGAAGAAGAAATTACCATCATTAAAGGAATATTACCACATCTTTCTCAGAAAATAAGCAGTCTCAACTAAGACCAACAAACAACTACATTACAATTTGCCTCTGGACTGTGTCAACAGAAAATCAGAGCAGCAGCAGGCCAGCAGCTACCAGGAAGTGCCATTAGGCTTGTAACCAACGTTTTCTATATGATTGGCCAGAGCTAACAGATTAGAGTGGAATTTCAGTACATGCCAACCACAACACCAAACACAATAACAAAAGCACCAACCACGCCTGCTTTCCATTATGATGTAAGGGCAATCATTTCCATTTTTCTAAAATCAAGAAGTATTCCCCAAACAGAAAAAAAGAAGCTCAGGTAAAACGTGTGAAGCAAGTCATTTCGTTAGGATGAACAAATCAACTGACTGACCGAGCGTAGTGCCAAACAAGGGTTCAAACGAATTCCATCCAGCCAATAGCAGCCTTGAACATCGCAAGGAACAATTTAAAAGACTGAATGGTATAGCACGAGTTCAGTAATCTGGAAGCAAGACAGATTTTGAACTAGAACGAATTGCAACCGATGATGGCGCAATGATGAATGTCGAAAACTAAAGAACAGCAGCACGCACTGAATCACGATAATAATGATGGCAACGCTCTGCTGCTGCAGAAGACAGGCCACTCTGTTGCATCGAAATGCATTGGGATAGGATTCAGAAGGCGCAGGTTATATATCCCCAATCAGACCACAGTCACAGTTCACGACTGGACGCGGGGGGGGGGGGGGGGGGGGGGGGGGGGGGGGGGGGGGGGGGGGGGGGGGGGAGGGAGGGAGGGAAACAGCCTTCGAACAAGGCACAACAGCTGGCAGCTAGCTTGAACCAAATACTGAAACTACCTCACGAAACTACAAGCCAAATGCAAACGACTGACAGATAGCTTCAGCCAAGCACAAGGCAATGGCAGTGCAGAGCGTCAAGAAGCGCGGCTCGAATGGGCAGGCGCAGCAGCCCGCAACCGCAACAGCTAGAATGCCCGTATTTAAGGAAGGACGGCCGCTGGGGAGGAAACCGAAGAAAGAGGCGCACCTGTTAGCAAGCAATTTAGGGTTCTGCGCTCGGCTTTCCTCCCCTCAAGCTTGGAATATTCGAACGGCGGTGGAGTGGTGTGGTGTGGTGTTGGTGTCGAGACTCGAGAGGAGGGGAAAGGCGAAAGGGGATGATGGGGTCGTGGGGAAGACGGAGCGGTGAGGCATCCTTCGACACAGCGCACGTGCGAAAAGCGGTTTTGGTTTATGACATGTGGACCCACAGGTCGTGGGTCAGTGCCGGAGGCCACATGTCAGTGAAACGGAAAGCAGGGGAGTGGGCATGGGACGGTGTACGTGTGTTTCCTACGATCCTTATGAGACACGGCAGTCAACGGAAAGTTGGGGACAGGTCACTCGGATCATGGGCCCGGTAGCTCCACGACATTCGTGACAGGGACACACGTACATCCCGGCCCAAGCCCATAATGGGGATGAGGATTCGATGGCCCACAATTATGCTTAGTCGTGTCTTTTGTCTCGCGGTCCGTCCGCGTGCTCCTAGAGACGGGACGGAAGCACAGCCCATGTATATCCTATGGGCTTATGGAGAGGTGTACTAATTTAATTGGACTTTGACTATTTAGAGACGCTGCTAGCATATACTCCTGCTGCCCCATAAAAAATATCGTTATAAAATTCGTGCTGGTTAAATTTGTTTAACTAAGTTTGTATAAAATACTAGCAACATTTATATCTTCAAATAATTTTATTATAAAATATATTCAACGATCTAGCTAATGATACTAATTATGTACCAGAAACATTAAAATTTTCTAATATACATTTGGTCAAAATTGAAAATATTTGACTTCTCAAGTGAGAATGTCTTTTCTTAGACTACCCGCAGTGGGTACTCTAAAACGATACTCTAAAGCTTTAGAGTATGAATATAAAGTAAAAACTGCTGCACTGGGTATTCTAAAATGATACTCTATCCTTTCTCTCACTCTATATTTAGAGTGATACTGTGCTTACTCTATACTCTATAGTGACGGACCCCACTAGCTAAATAAAGGAAAAAATATATAACTCACAAACCAAAAATTCAAATTAAATTTCGATTTCACCATTAAATTCGTCTCAATAAATCCTTCAAAACTAGATCACACATGAATATATTTAGATAAAGTGACAAGTGTGTCTCACAGTGGATAGAGTGGATAGAGGATGGATAGGTGCGGGAGAATTGAGTATAAAGGAGAGAATCTTGCTGACTAGGACGTATAGAAGATGAATATAGAGGGACATGAGTGCGGGTAGTCTTATGACACGGTGGGAGTAAGCTAATCATATGCTCACTAGTCTGGGCACGGTCAGCTAGGCCAGTGGTGATGACTCACAGGCATGGAGTTTCAAGACTCGGGTGTGAGGCGGTCAGGAGAAAACAGAACAAGCTAGATTTTGGGTGAGCAGAAGGGGCTGCGCGTTGAACTATCAAAGAAGGTTTGATGGGTGAGCAGAAGGGGGTGCGTGTGAACTATCAGAGAAGGTTTGATGGACTACTCCGAAAACTTGTTCCTACAACGCTCGCAGCCTCTTTGTCCTTCTGCTAAGCATCGTGTCTTTTTTAAAAGAAAAACAAGTGCTACTCTCTCTGTTTTAAATTATAACTCGTTTTGATATTTTTGGTACATTAATTTTTGCTATGTATCTAAATATAGCGTATGTTTAAACACATAGCAAAATCTATGTAAAAAAAGTCAAAGCTGCATTAGGCCTCTTTATTTATTCATTTTCTCATTATTAACTGTTGAAAGGATCAAAATGCTGTTGCCTTGCTATTCATCCGTTTGTTGCCTCTAGTCTGGAGACCTTGACTGATGGATGTCTCTAGATTTCAAATACAGACAAGGAAAAATTTACCTAGACTATTGTACAACAAAGGGTTTCTATTTTACATAATGGCTGAATCTTACTTGGAATGTAATTTTACCTAGTCTCTTATTGTTACTCTTAGTAGTCAATAAATGATAAAGGAATTAAAGATGAACAAAGAAGGTATAGTGGTATACTAATCAAGGCAAATTTGTTGCTGCATAAAGGAACAAGCAAATACAATGGTTCAATTTTGACATAATTTGTGTTCCTTGCGCATGGGTAATTCTAGACAATGAAGAGAGATTTTGAGCCCTTTTTTCTCAGGCGCTAATGTTCGAAAAGATTAGCATCGACAAGGCAAAATTTATGTACATAGGATGGAATCGTTGGCGAGTACAATCGGTAGCAAGAAACAAAATGGGGAGAAAATGAAAAATTGAACAGAAAGATACATGGCATGTGGCGAGAACACGCAGACAGACTGACAGAGTAATTAACAGAGTCAGTGGCCATCGTCGCCGTCGTCGTCTTCGTCGTCCAGGTTCATGTCCCTGATGAAACAGGCGGCGAGCTCATCAAGCCCGACCTGGATCCTGTGGCCCTTGGGCAGGAAGACGTTGAATCCCAGCGCCAGGTCAGGGGTGTCCTGGAACAGGGCCTTGGCGGTGGACGCCACCTCGGCGATGCCGATCCGCTGGTTCCTGAAGTCGTCCATGACGCGGAGGAAGAGGTGGTACTTGTCCGGGTGCCGCTCCTTGAACGCCGCCTTCACCATTTGCACGAAGCTCATCGCGTCCTCCACCGATGGCGACCATGATCCCGCGGCGGCGGCGGCATTGGCCGGCGCGTTCTTCGCCCCACCTGCTGCACCTCCGACAGGCCTGAAAGAGTCTCATCAGACAACAGACGATTGTTAGCACGGACGCATCGTCATCGATCCAACAGAAACGAGGATATATATTGCTAACTAGCCGATCTACTGAATCTTGAGGATGAGGAGGAATTCAATTCAACTAGGGACTGACGAGGATCATGTACCGGTCACTGGAGAAGGACGAGTAGGTCATGTCTAGTGGTAACAATGATCCAAGCAAACTGATTGGGGTGCAGCTGAAGGCAGTCTGGACGGCAGGCTACAAGAAGCCAAGTTTCTGTCGATCTGTAGGCGAGACAGGAAGGAAGGATCTCTGTGCCCTGCTCAGTAATTTATAGAGCCGCCATGAATAATTCAGCTGGGGTGGACCATGGATATGGATTGGGTTGGCAGGCAAGGAGAGGCGGCTAGGTCATGGATCGGCTGATGATGGGCAGCGTGAAGGTTTGTTGCGACTGATATGGTAGATAGATACTGATGACCGGGTAAGCATGGCATGGCATGCCTACTTGCGGTGGGTTCAAGATGCACAGAGACTTCCCTTTTTCTGCGCCATCTCTTTTGCTTCTCCATGAGTCCATCTCGTAGCCAGCAATTGAACACAAGACTGAACAGAGCTCCACTCAGTCGCATGCGAACTGTGCAGTGTCGTCTTCCCCTTTTGTCTATCTATATCTCTTATATAGAACATGCACGTCATCTTCCACGATAGCCATGTCGTACCGCTAACTTCTAACCCTCTTAATGCAAGCTATTTACGTTATCTCAAGTTCTACATCAACATACGAGACATCCACATCATCATCTACTAATAGCCATGTCATGCCACTAACTTCTAACCTCTTAATGCAAGCTATCCACGTCATCTCAATTCCTATCTCAACATACAAGACATCAACATCATCTTCCACAAATAGTCATGTCATGCCGCTAACTTTCAACCTCTTAATACAAGCTACCCACGTCATCTCAAGTCTTATCTCAACATGCAAGACATCCAAATCATGTTCCACTAATTATCCATACATCTTTCAATAATAAACATGTCATGCCACTAACTTTTAAGCTCTTAATACAAGTTATCCATGTCATTTCTACTTAATTTCATTTTTAATTTTCGCAATCTCCGCAGCAACGCGCGGACTATCTTCTAGTTCTATATACAGGCCTTGCTACCTACTCTGCTTAACTTCTCCTAGAAGGTAAGAGTTCAAACAGATTTAAAATTTTCAACCTATCATTTTTAATATAATTCCACAATCAAAATAACTACTCTCTCCATTTCAAATTGTGAAACATTTTAGCTTTTTTGATATAGTTTTTTTTATACTTTTGATGTACAATATATTTAAATACGTTGATGTAAGTCAATGCTTCCTTGCATCATAGGTGTTGCTGCGTCTTGAGATCCTAATTGCCCCGTAGTAAAATTAATATATCTAGAAAAATTGCAATGCCTTACAATTTGAAATAGAAGAAGTAAGAAAAAAAACTAGGACTATGTACTTGTTTGGCACTTCGTAGGTAGCTTTCTCAGTGAAGCTGAGCTATTTTGGAGAAACTGCTTCGCAAAACAACTTCACCAACTGTTTGGCCAATGAGAGAGAGAGCTATGAAAAGCTATTTTTTTCCAACTCTACATCTCTTCATTCTTTTGTGAGAGCATAAAAAAGGAGCTTCACCCCATGAGCTGTTTTGAAAAAAAGTGTTTGACAAAAACAACTCTTGAAGCTATTGGTGAAGCTATGCCAAACATGTCCTATATGGGCTGTATCAGATGTATTAGCTTCCTTATCTGTTTGTCTATTGCATGTGCAAAGCAAAGAACACTGGAAAACATGCCTATATCGTCCGGATTGATCCGACTCCAGAAGGATGGCACTGTTAATCTTTGGTTTTGGTAGAGTTACATTTTAAGAAAAAAAAGTTACATCTAAATGCATGTTATAAAGGTGCATTTGTCTATGCACATGAATGCACATGTTCAAAATTAAATTTCACTTTGAAATCAAATTTAAAGGCATCGGAGAAAAGCTAAAAATTTTCATGATACGTGTCCATTATTTGTAACATCCATGAAAATTTTGAGTTTGTTTTGAATGTTTTCAAATTGAATTTCAAATAAACCTAATTTTGAGCATGCATGGAGCTTTGGATTTTACTTGAGTATGTATGCTAAGAAATTACATAAAAAATACTTTCTGAACCATGAATTCAGATGATTTTTTAGATTTAAAAACATTTTGAGGCTAAACAATTTAAACAAAGCCTCAGATATAGCATTCCAGGAAAATTTTTAATTCTAAAATTGTAAAATCTATGATACCAGATACAACCAAATTTTTTGTTTTAACATTTATTTACAATATTTTGGAGGCCACTAGGTATTTCGTTCTAGAACAACGAAAACACATCGAAAAAGCTTAACCGTAGAATGACTCATATAAAGAATCAAGTTTTTCTTATTATGCCAAGATAAAATCGTCTTACGGGTGTATGATTTTACCTAAATTCTCTTTTTGGAAGCAACAATTTTCAAAGTCGTTCGACTAGGAAACTACTTCGTATTAGTTTTTAGTTCAATTGATACATTATGTTTTTGTAATTTTCATATAAAAGTGCATTTTAAAAATAAAAGCTCATTATAACGTCACATTCAACCCATAAAAATGCACATTCACATAATCACATATATGACCTTACATCTAATTAATAAATCTAAATATGTATATATGGTAACGATTGTTATATATCACATTGAATTTCTTTTATTACTCTCTCCGTTCCAGAAAACATGAAAATCTCACTTATCGAGGTCAGATTAATGAGAGTGCAAAATTACGCATGTGCCCCTCTTGTGCATGCACTATAGCTCAACAGAAATGATTGTACGTGGAATGTTCGGCCGCTGGACGCCTTAGGCTGTGTGGATGAGGATCATGGATGGATTGTGCGGCATGCAGTTTGTTTTTTTCTAGAGGACGTGGTTGTTTTTTTATTCTGTGGGTCCTATGTGTAAAAGCTGATCATAACTTAGGATTACATTACTTTTTGAGACAAGATTTGAATGCTAGGATTATATTCTTTTAGGACGGAGAGTAATACTCAGCCCAAAGGTGACTACTGGGCCGCTAAGTTCTCGTTTAGTGGGCTATGGTCTACACTCTTCTTCAGTCACAACTACTCCGTATTCGGGATCCATCACCACTCGTGTGGGTTTTTTCATTTCGATTTTTTTTCTAGGCCAACCAGAACAAACTAGGTGGGGCATCAAAAAACAAAAAATGAAGAACAAATTAGGTGGCTTTATATTTATTAAGAAAAAGATACGCATCCATGACTTACACCTTAATGGTATAGAAACGCACACCCATGCTCTCAAACAGCCAAGCTAGGTTCATTCTTTTTTTTTGGGTTTATTTAGGGTTATAAACTACTACCGGGGTCTTCAAAATCAAATGTATATCTATGTTGAGGCATTTCGGATGCTTGCTAGTCTACTAGGTGGACTGGGGAAGAAACTAACTTAATTGCTCTGTTGATATGAAAGGACTTCTATTTTAAATCTATTAGCATAACAAGAGAGCAACTTCGGTAATGACCCCTAAAATAGGGGGCACTACTTCGGATTGGAAGGTTCCCTCTACTTCTTTAGCCTTCAAATTCAACCATTAGCTTCACCAACAGCTCCTACATCCTGACCCTCAAATTCACGTGGGACCCATTCATCATTAGGTCCAATAATTTTTTTTTCTTTTCTTCTCCCTATCTCTCACATCCATGAGTAGACTCCTTTCTCAATATCCCTTGCGCTATGGGCCATGGCCGAGCAGCGGTGACCCATGTTGGGCTTGCGGTGGCAGCATGGAGGAGGATGAATGGCGGAGCCACTCCGGAGAGAGGCACCAGGAAGGAGGGCGCATGGGGTGGAGCCGCGTTGGGGAAGCATGTGTCGGGGAGAAGGGTGCACTGGCACAGGTTTGACAATGTGACAGAGGGAGGAGGGCACATATAGGGGAGAAGGTTGCGACAGGAGGAGCCACCAAGGGAAGGTGCGACGGTGGAGGACGCCGGGGAAGGCGGGTACACGTGGCTGCCATCGGAGTGGGCGCGCGTGATGGACGTTGTCAGTCAGGGCATGGAACTGTCGGGGATCAAGCGTGCGCAAGATTCATACTAGAGCGGGATGAGAAACAGTGGGAAAAGAAAAATAGGGGCCTCTATAGAACCCTATAAATGAAGGTTTGACGGAAGAATTCAAGGGACAGAGTTAATATTTGCTCTAATAAAGTGGTTATGACTTTGGTCTCAACCATTCCTTCAACTAGCGTAAGGGCTTGTTAGCATCAATCTACTCCAATCCATATGGGTTGTGAGGTATTAGGCTGAATAATTAGTTAATTTTCCACCGGGTGAAATCTGAAGCTTCTGAAAATATCCAGGTGATGAGCTGTGACGTCATAATCCAAGTGCCGCATATGGATTGGAGTAATTAAATTGGGTGTGTAGCCAAATAAGCTCGAGATAGTTTCTATTGAATGCCCAGCTATTCTGCACTGCATGGTGGAACTTAGCTAATCTGCGACGGAAACGATTGCCAGTTTCAGTAAAGATTTTTTTTTCTTGAGGACACCTAAAATATGCATGAGCATTCAGACACAACGTACAAGTGCTTTGACACCCACCGGCCACCGCCATGTCAACCGAAGCTCTACGCTTGCAGTTGCAGGCTTGCAGCATCGACGAGGACCCACGCGCGTTCTCCGTGGATTGGATTAACACATGCGTATATGCAATTAATTATGCTTTATGCAACGGAGACGACGGCACTGCATGCTTCAGCCGGCCATGGTCATTCCTGAAACACTAGAGTATATTATTTAGAGCATACTAGAACCCAGAATAGAACTGATCCGCTCTAGTTATTCTAAAGTTCCCAACACGCATGACATGCAAATCTTATCTCCGGGAGGAGGGTTTCTGCATTTTGTAGAGGGGAGACTCAGAGAGAGATCGATGATTGTGCAGGTACGCGGGGCATCACATTTATATATTGTTCTGGGGAAACAGCAAGAATAGTTTGCTGTAGCTGACTGTATAATTGCAACAGTGCAAATGCTCCAATACTCAGCATCCTGGTTGAGGCATATTCCTTTTCTTTTAAACGTGAAATCAAAAAATTAATGTCATCACTACTCTAGAAAAATCGATCTTCCTCGCTCCTTTTGGCACCAAAGAATAATAATCCTAGCTAGAAATTGCCAAGCATCTGGTGAATGCAAAAACTTTGATTCTCCACACTGAAAAAGTGAAAGTCCGGGATTACATTGTACTACCGCTGTTCCAAATTATAATTCACTTCATCTTTATCATAAGTTAAATTTCTTTAACGTTGCCTGAGTTTATAAACAAAGCACCAACATCGAACATCAAATTTATTTCATTATTTTCTCCATGAATTTTTTTGATCGAGCATTCTTTTTACACTGCAGATATAGCATAGGGATAGACGTTCACATATACACATGCATATACATTCTATCCTTATGAGCATCCGCAAAGACTGAGTCGACATATCTTGATATTGATGATGTCACCCGTCTCACAATTAAATCTTAGAATAAATCTAGAAAAATACAAATACTGTGCTAAGTCGATGACTTAAATATAGGTAGAAACCTAACTAACCAAGATACGATCATTTTGCTTGATAGAGCATTTATCTGAACTCAAAGGTGATAATATACTTTCTAAAAACTTGATAAAATAAAGTTTTACTTGTGGCAAAGTCAAAATGAAATATAGTTTAGAACAAAATTAGTCATTTTTAGTTGTAAACTCTATAATTTTTATAGCATTCGGCGTTTACTGCATAGTCTACTTTATTTATTCTTTATAATATACTCACTCCGTCCCAAGAAAAATAACTTTTTGAGCTTTAAACTTTGTCCAAAAAAAGAATAACATTCTACGAAGACATATGGACACTGCCTCCTAATGCTGAAGCTAATCACTGGTGCATCCAAAGGACAGCTGCCAAATCTAGAAGAAGTTTTTCGAGAAAAGAAAAAAGATGAGGACCTTAATCTGTCTATTTTTTTAAAAAGTATTTATTATGGAATGAAGATTATATAAGAGCCGGTTCCCGTATTCATTTAGAAAAGGACACTACGTCAAATAAAGTCAGACATATATTAATAAAAAGAGCCCTTTTACAGTGCTTGGAAATAATTCCCAACAATTCCCAACAGCTCCTAATAGCTATGTAAATTAACAATTTTTATTAATTTAATTTGCGCAAGGGTATTTTGGTCATTACGCGACCTAACTCATCCCCACCCCACCCGACGCGGCAGCCCCAACACCAACCCTAGCGCCGGCGTCACCGAACCCTTCTCTCGCCCGGCCTCTCCAGCACGGTTTGCCTTCTTCCCCTCTCCTGCCGGTTCCTGTGCTCCCCCGGGGTCAGCGCCGGTGAGGTTGGAGCTCTCCCTCCCTTCGTCCGCGCTGGTTCTTCCCCTCCCCTACCGGTTCCTGTGCTCCCCCGGGGTTAGCGCCGGTGAGGTTGGAGCTCTCCCTCCCTTCGTCCGCGCTGGTGGTGGGTGGACCCTGTTCCTCTCCGTTCGCACTCGACATGAAGGCAGTGCCGGTGATTCATTAGGGTTTGGGGCCCCCGGGGTCAGCGCCGGTGAGGTTGGAGCTCTCCCTCCTCTGCCGGCAGGTCAGCCCGTTTTGCTTGCTCTGTTCTAGGCGGCGGCGGACACAATGGCTACAGGCGGCGGACACGATGGCAAGACGAGGCTGCTTGGATCCGCTCCAGAGAAGGTAACTGTCCTGCGCCGACTAAATGTTAGGCCTGATTCGCCTGAAGCTATCTTGTTTGTTGACGCATATGCTTTTTTGGGGGATTCCTTACTGTACTTCTAAGCTCTTACTGGTGTAGCCATATTTGCCTCCTGATGAATCTTCTCAGGATTGTATGGTAGATTCATAATTGTTAGACGATGCCTGAAACGCATGGAATTCTGTATCCACTCACTGAAACCAGGAGACACTGAATTGGGGTTCAGTAACTGAATTGTTCAGTCAAAATTGTGGAACTAGACTTTTTTAGGCCCTGTTTGAGAGTTTTGTAAATTGTTTGGGTAATTTCTGAAAGAACAATAGCAGAATGAAAATTGAATCGAAATAGCAGTAATGTCCAAACAAACACAACTTAAATCATTAACAAACTATGGCGGGGCATCATATTAGGAAATAAATCCATTGGCTTGTGACTTGTCCCTTGTTTGCTAGCAATTTTGGCTCCATTTTGGCAGTTGTCGGTCGTCGTGTGCACAGGCGGATCGGCCACGGCCGTGCTCGTGAGCTCGTGCAGTCGTGCTGTGTGTAGATTACGAGTAGCGTTTAGTTCTTGTCTTGAATCAGATGGACAAAACTCCCAGAGCTGCAGCTGCTCGTTTGTCTGCAACTTCGGTGTCAGACAGATAGACGCTCTGAAATTGCCTTCTTATGTGATGTTAGTACTTACCAGTTAAGTTAGTCTGTAATTTTGGCAGTGCAGCACTAACAAGCAACTATGCAAGCAGTGAAGATTAGTTGAAAGGCGCAACGATTTCCTTGGCTCGCCACTGTGGGTTTGTGCTTTTGACGAATTGCCGAATTGCCGTTGCCACCACCAGCAACTGCTCCCACTGTTGTTGGGAATTATTTCCAGGTGCCGAGGTGTGTTTCTCCGGGATCTTTGGTGGCGACGAGAACCCACTAGGTACGCTCATGGCCCACCCCTTATCTTCCTTTTCCTGCTGTGCAGAACAGAACATTTCAAGTCACATTACCCCGAGTTTGCCCTGTTATCTGTGTCTAAGCAATTTTTTTAGCAGTTGCATTGCCCTGCTATCTGTGTGTTATAATGAATGATAAATAAAGTGAGCAACCTATAGAGAGCGTCTTGCATACTTGCGGCTGGTGATATTCTGTTTCAGCCATTGTCATTGAATAAGACTATTCTCAGTTGGGAAATTTAATTTAGCAAAAGGTATGAGTATGTTTCCTAAACTTTGTTTGACTAATGACCTGACCAGGGGCAAATAGCTCAACTAGGCTAGCATACACCACCTTTCCAGAGATTATTCTCATGCAACTGTGTGCCCACTATGTATTGTTTTTTTAACGAAGCCCACTATGCATTGTTATTTGTTGCTTCTTCATCAATTACCTCCTGATCTTTCTGAGACTGAAAGATTGTTTACTTATTCCCAGTTGCAATGACACATTGGCTGTTGTAGGAGGCCAACAAGACCCCCACCACACAGCACATACCCAAATTGTTGCAATAATAATGTTTCATTCATTAAGTTTGCTATTGCTGATTAGAAATATAAATGCCAGTAATTAATGTGAGCCATTTTACAGGCAAGCCTAATGCAGGAGGGAATGGCGGGTCTTGAGTACAATATGATTGTTGGGCAGATGTTTGATGGCGAACAACAAGCACACAAGTTTTATAATGAGTACGCTTTTGTGAAAGGATTTAGTGTCAGGAAAGATTATTGTGAATGGGACAAAGGCCAGAATGGGAGGACCCTTCGACTTCGGCATTTTGTTTGCAGTTGTGAAGGTTTGCGTGAAGAGAAGGAGCTGAGGAGGGAGAATAAGAAGCGGAAGCCACGGGACATTACTCGTTTTGGATGTCCTGCTAAACTTGTGATTGCACAGGATAAGGACACCGGGTTGTTTTGTGTGAAGCGTTTCATCTGTGAGCACAACCATCCGATGGTGCAACATGACCTTGCTTGTTTTCTGCGCTCACATAGAAGAATCAGAGATGAGCAGAAAGCCGACATTGTGGAGATGCAGATTGCTAGGATCCGCAAACACCAGATAATGGAAATCATGGAAATGCGGTATGGTGGGTATGATAAGGTTGGATTTACAAAGAGGGACTTGTATAATTTCTGCCATCGAAATAAGGTGGACACAGTTGCTGCTGGTGATGCTCAGACAGTCATCAGTTACCTGTCAGAATGCAGAGTTAGGGACCCTGATTTCTTCTTTGACTACAGGACCGATGAGAAAGGGCACCTCAAGGGACTCCTCTGGTGTGATAGCCAAAGTCGGCTTGATTATACAACATTTGGTGATGTCGTAGTATTTGACAGCACGTACAAAACAAACCGGTACAACCTACCCCTTGTGCCTTTTGTTGGGCTGAATCAGCATGGCAGCACAGTTCTTTTTGCATGTGCAGTTACTTCCCAGGAGACAACCGAGTCATATGTGTGGATGCTTAGGACATTCTCTAATGCCATGGATCAGAAGCATCCGGTTTCTGTGATCACTGATGGAGATCTTGCTATGCAGAATGCAATCGCGCTGGTGTGGCCGAATTCATCGCATAGGCTATGTATCTGGCATATTGAGCAGTGCATTGTCCGTAATATAAACGATGGTGATGTCAAGGATGAACTTAGGTGCTTCCTTTATGATTGCTGCTCCGTAGAAGAGGTTGAGAGAAAATGGCTTAAATTCTTGAATGAGTACAGCGTTACAGATACAGATTCGTGGGTTTATCAAATGTATGAGAGGAGGCAAATCTGGTGTGCTGCGTATCATGTTGGTAAGTGTTATTTAGGACTCAGGAGCAACCAGCGGAGTGAGAGCCTAAACTCTAGGCTTCAGGTAAATCTGGATCGTAAAATGACACTGTTTGAGCTGGTACGACACTTTGACCACTGCCTTTCGCGGTTGCGCCTTAATGAAGCGATTCTAGACTTTGTGGCATCGAGTTCAAATCCATGCTTAGAGCTAGATGCTTCTGATATTGAGAAAGATGCAGCGAAATTTCAAGCAAGGCGTTAATGTTCAGGCACCCACTCGGCAACATATGCCTACATCTACAAATTCTCAGCCATCTGGTATGACTACATCTCCACATTTGCAGGTATTACATCAGCACAAGTTCAGTACTCACTAGTTCATGTCTCATGCTAGAATAGGTACTTTGGAATTGAACAAAAAAATTGCAATTGCAGGAATCACCACGCAAAATTTCAAGCAAGGCGTTAATAAGAATAAATGATGAAGCACCCAATCAAAGAAAATATACGACGGAAAACATCATGAAGCCGCAATGCGGCCCCTCTACAAGTATCACAGAAGGGAATCCTATTGTCGGCAATGCCTCAAATCATATCAAACCAAGGCAGCCTTTAATCGAGACTGATTACAATTTGAAACAAATTGACCATGATGCTGCCGCTTTCGTTATAGATAGTTATGAGCACGCTTGGGTTGTAAACATAGATGGCCATTTTCTAACAGCAGAACACCCACGCCGAAATGTCACCGGGGCTTTTATACAAGACACGGTAATATAATTTTACGTGCAGGAATTCAATACAAACATGTTGGCACCTACTACTTACAAACACAACCTTTTGCAGGTCATAAATGCCTTTGTTCATTTAAGCAATGTGGAGAATGACTCGGCATCATATATATCAACGTTCCAAGCCGCTATGATAAGAGATAATCTTCTAGGTCCTGAAGATCGCATGAAAAAAAGAAATACATTTGCCGAGAAATGTCAAGGAAAACATTTGGTACGTAAGAGCAACTCCAAGAGAATAGCTAAAAACATTGCCAGCTTGGATTGTAGCCATGTGCTCAATAGTTTTTTTATTATTTTGTCTAGGTTTTTGTGCCGATGCATATAGACGGAAACCACTGGGCTCTCTTAGTTTTGAACTTCATGAAGACAGAGGTGCAAATTCTCAACTCTATGCCACAAATACGAGACGAAGACCTAGAAAAGAAATTGGTAAGTACAATACTCATACCATCCACTAGGTGGAAGGCATACAGTATTGCATTGATTACAATACAGTATTGCATTGAGTATTGAATTACAACTACAGGTTGATCAAATGTAACATGTATCTCACCATCCACTAGGTGGAAGGCATACAGTATTGCATTGATTATTCGGTCAAAAGAAACTTGGTTAAATTTGTGAAACCAATTAACTTGCTCCAATGGAAGAAAGTTCGCTATGTTGAAATACCACTAAAAGAGGACGGGTACTATTTTTTTCTTTGTATATTAACATATTGTACTACAATTACTTATATGTATGTTCCGTTGCAGAACTTCATGTGGGGCATATCTAATAAAATATATACTGGCATGGGACGGACAACATATGGCTCATGATTTCACACAAGTGAGTCTTAGAATTATTGATCTTCCAAATTGCTAATACTGAAACACAAACCGGTACATGACATGCACTACTTTCGCTTGTATAGGATGAAATGAAACTGTTTAGATACAGAATTTGCACCAGGCTGCTACGTTCTGAACGCAACTTGGAATTTCCCTCAAACGGAAAACCTATCACGGTCTGTGATTTACTCCATATTAAAATCTTTCAGTTGGAACAAATTGTTCCAGACTACACAAAATGTTCAGGTCTAACATTTTTTTTGATGATACTCAGAAGGAAGAGCACTGCGCAAAATATCCGTATGAGAAAGAAGGGTCATATAGCCAGAATGAAGATGACGATTTCCAGATGCACTCGCCTAAACCTAGCACAAAAGTAACTCCACCATCCATTGCGCCCAGCATGAAAGGAAGCAATGGAAGGGAAGGCGGGAAAGCAAATACAGAATCAGGAGAAGGGAAAGAAAAGACAGCACCGGGAACTGAAATCACGAAAAGACCAAGAGGACGACCGAGAAAGGTAGTAGATGAAGATAATACAGCATCGGGAACTGAAATTACGAAAATACCAAGAGGACGACCAAGAAAGGTAGTGGATGTAGAAAATACACCAGGAGGATCTGCAGAAGTAAAAGGAGCTCCAAAGAGGAAAATAGCGCAACCCTCAAAGAAAGATGCTGCAAATACTGCTCCTACTGTCGTAGATGAATTCAGCACCGAATCTATAGCTAAATCTATCGCTAAACGGAAGAGGCTTCCAGGGCCACTTCAGAGGAGCCCTTTTTGGAAAATGATGCACTTATCCATTTGTACATCTCAGTGTCTTTTTTTATGTTGGTTTCATAGTACTACTACTGGTGACTATTGGCTAAATTAGAATAATTATGTGTCCAGCATATATTAGCTGACATCAGGGAGATTCATATACGACAAACATTGTTACATATTCTCTTGCAATGTTGTGAACTGAATTACTTTGTATGTTGCAAGAACATCCACCATGACATGAACCACCACTGCTCAGTTTGCATAATAAAATACTAACAAAAGTAATCATTTGGTTGGGCATCCTCTGCCAAACTTTCCACGTGTTCACAAAAATATCAATCAAGTTTGTGCAATAGGAGAAAGCTAACGGAATCATTTGTGGTCAAGTAATGGACATGCTATATATTTGTCGGAGTTCGAGATTTAAACGCTTGATGTGCCAACCTGAAAAGTGCCAACCGTCAGGCTGCAACAATACCAGATCCAAGCATACAGGGAAGCAACCTTGTACGTTAGCGCCGCAGGACTTTCTCCTCTTGACAGAAGATAATGATACCTACATAAGACTCACAATCAACCAAGATGGCCTAGGTAGCACTATAGTTTCCTGCATTTAGGTAAGGACCAACAGATCACCTTATGATGGGCACTAGCATCTCTTTTATCTGATGAGTCCTCGCTCCCACCCGCACTGCTTTGCACACCACAATAATTTCAAAATCAGCTCAATAAACCAACTAAACAGATCAAGAATTCGCGCAGTGCAGACGTCCAAAGCACATTTTAGCACAAAATTAAATAGCACCTTCCGGAATTGCAACCACCAGAGGGAGCGCCAGATGTCTTCCTCTTGGTCTTCCCTTCTGCCATCGACACCGCCACCGGCTCAGCAGTCGGATAGGGCACACTCTGCATAGAACCAAACCCAGCAAGCAATTTTACATTCCAACTGCCGCACTAGCACGGTAGAACCTACAGGTAAACAGAGAAGTGCACACCGAAAATGAAATGATCGAGGGAGGGGGTCCAGCGGCGTTCACCGTGGCCATGGATGTGTGCGTGGCGTAGTACGCGGAGTGGAACGACACCGGGAACGGCACCGGCGTCCCGTAGGGCGCCCCAGACGCAGCCGCAGCCGCCTCCATCAGGTGCTGCTGCATCCCGCCGCCATCATATACGCGGAGCGGCATCCGGGGACGGCGAGACCGCAGCCAGCTTCGCCACCTAAGGACCGAAGCGTCCGGGAGCCCCTCCCCGCCCGCACCCTCTCGGCATCGGGGACGGCCGCCGCCACCACCGCCGGGCAGAGGAGCACGAACGACGCCGGGCCTGGATCTCACCTCCATCACAAGCGCCGCCGCCATCAGATACGCGGAGCGGGATCCGGGGACGGTGAGACCGCGGCCAGCTTCGCCACCTAAGGACCGAAGCGTCCGGGAGCCCCTCCCCGCCCGCACCCTCTCGGCATCGGGGACGGCCGCCGCCGCCGCCGCCGGGCAGAGGAGCGCGAACGACGCCGGGCCCGGATCTCACCTCCATCACAGCCGCCGCCGAGATCGTGCCGGGGATTTTGGTGCCAGCTTGCACGCCCGCAGCCAGCCGGATCAGCGCTCCCAGCCGCTCGACTCCGAATCCCCGCGCCACGCGTGACCGAGCAAGCTCCACCCTCTTCCACTCGTCTCTGCTCTGCTCCAACCCTGTCCCATCGTGCGGCCGTCAATGGACGAGCTCCTCTGGACCGACTAGACGAGAACCCAAAACTTGTCCCAACTTAAGAGCGTACACCGACATGTACCAGTACAGTTTTACCCTTGTTAAAAAAACAACTACAAAACAGTAATTACCACTCCTATATTTCGGACTCTAATTCCGCTCCATGTTTAAGCTGTTGGGAGCCGTTACGGCGCATATGGCCCACCTACCGTAGACACATCTCAACGGCTCCCAACGGCTACGCCTTGACGGCTCTCAACGGCTCCCCTCATTTAGGCCCACCTACCATAGACACATTAAAAATTTACTTAATAATTCCCAACGGCTCTCCAAGCATTGTAAAAAAGCTCTAATAAAAAACTAATTTCAAGAGACGTAGCATTTTATTTACAGAGGCGAGCATCTACATCTAGCGGATGTTGTGGTTGGGGAGGAGACTTTTTAAGCTAAATAAACTCAAATTATTCTGGGATATATTCATGTATTCAGCAGTGCGTTGTTATGGACACGCGTAGCGTAGTCGTCGACGCACACGCACGGGAATCAGGATGGGTTATGAAGTAGCTAGCCCTTGTCAGCAATCCATGCATGGATCAAGATCTTTTATCTGTCGTCCCAGTGATGTCCCTGCACGCTAGCTACCATGTGGTCTGTAGATAGTGCTCCATGGCGTTATCTCCGAGGGTGACCTAACATAACAGATCAATCAGATTCAGATCGAGCACATCTTTGTAGATGAGGCAGTACGTACGCACGCAGCTAACTAGCTGTTACGTGCACTTGCACCTTGAGGAGGTATCCGAACCCGAGAGTGAATGAGTGATCCACAACCACACACAATAATATAAAGTGGTGGCAGGAACCGATCCAACCACAGCTCGCTATAATATAAAAAACCTTGTCCTTAGCTGCTATTTGTTTCTTTTCTCTATCACCTAAAATGTTTGCGCGTCTCTGTATTAACATAAAACAGAGTTTGTTTACATATATGCAGGCTGTACAAGATTTGCAACTCAGCTCATGCCCGCCCACTGAACATAGGTGCTATTCGTACGAGAAATTAAAGAGCAATATATAGGGCTGTAACATATAAAAACGGTAATGCCGGGTATAGGGAGTCCGTCACTCCGTCCGCCCGGAAGGTGCCGATGGTGGGCCGCAACACATTCCAGCGACCGCTCATCCACTTGCCCTCGCCCCCAACTATTCTAATAAAAAGAAAAACTCACCTCACCGCAGCGCCGTGAAAGCTCCTCCACAACCGTGCTCCGTCACGCTGCCTTGGCGATCGTGCTTCCCTTTCCATCGTGCCTCCGCTCCGCCGGCCGGCATTTGCTCCGCGCTAGAGCACGGCAGCCCGTCTTCCTCCCTCTCCAGCGCGTGGATCCGCTGCAACCTTCTCCACGAGACCTGCCACGACCTTCTCCACCAAAGCAGCGAGCTCCGCGCCCACCGGCGAGCTCTACACTGGTGAACTCCACGCGTCGACGAGCCTCCATTCCCAAGCAGTAAGGAAATATTGCGCTGAAAGCGCATGTTACAAACGTATGTTTCAAGCATTTTAGATAATTCAGAGGTATGTTTCAAGTGTTTCATATGGATGTTGCAAAAGTAGATCAAGATGTTGCATATGCAAATATGTTACAAGTGTTTCAGAGGCATGTTGCAAGCGTTTGTTCAAAGTGTTTCATTTGTTTCATATGTTGCAAGCGTTGTGATTTGGATGTTGCATATGTTTCACACATATGATGCGAGAGTATGTTCCAATTGTTTCAGCTGTTTCATTCTTATGTTGCAGTAAGTGTTTTTATGTTGTAAGTGTTTTATCTAGATGTTGCATATGTTTCACACATATGTTGCAAGTGTATGTTCCAAATGTTTCATTTGCTTCATACTTATGTTGCATTCAAGTGTTTTATGTTGCAAGTGTTTCGTGTTTCAGAGGTATGTGGTATGCTCAAAGAGTCATGGGGGCATGACACGGGCATAGGGGGAAGGGGCATGGCGAGCCGGGGCTGATAGATGGTGAACATGAAGCGCCAGGGTCCTGCTGACAGGGCGTGCTCGTCCTCATCCAGGCTCCTGGGTCTTGCCTGCACGGAGAGAGAGGAGGGGGTCAGGGGAAGGAGTGGCGGGCGCGGCCAGGGTGTGCGTGCGGGGTGAGGCGAGGCGGACGGGGGTAGGGTACACGTGCGGGGCAGGACGCAGGCGGACGGGGGACGGACGTGCATGTGCAGTAGCGATTCGACACAGCAGCAGGTGCGGGCGGGCGACTAGGGTAGGAGCATGCGCGGGGCATCCAGACACGCTCATCTTCTCCGGATGTCCGGACGCTAATAATCCCTTGAATTGAAAACATGCATGCGAATATTCTAAATGAAAGGTTACTAACGAAGAATAGATCGAGGTAGCCTAATATGTATAAGAGATATTTACATGTATAGCCTAAAAAAATGGGTCCTTAGAAGAAATGTGTCTTCCTCCCATGGCCTCTTTTTTTTCTAAACTTATCTGTGAGGGCCAAAAACAAAAAAAAAAAATTCCTTCCTTGGCCTTCCGTCAAGTCTGTTAGGGTGTGCCATCAATTGAGCCACTGATTCCTATGTGAAATGACTAAAATGACCTTACTTCTTACTTCTCCTTCCTTCCTCTGTTCTACCGCATCGGCCACGGGCCGAGAAAAAACACAAATTGATGACGGGATCTCCGGCCATGGGGAGGCTTCGTGGCCCGCACGGTCGAGCGCGCGCGGCCGGGGCTGGTTTGGCGTGGCCTGCCCCTCTTTGCGCCTGGGCGTCGGCCGCTGTTGGGTCCTGCCGGCCGCTGCTGTGCCCGTCCGCCGCCCACTGCTATGCCTGGCTGTCAGCCGCCGTTCTCCTGAGCCGCGCCCCAACCGTGAGCTTCGGCAAGGCCGCGAGCCGCGCGTCCGCCCGGTGCCGCCGCGCATGCCCCCGCACCTCCGCCCGCCTCCGAGCACGAACCCTGCGCCACTGGCCTGCGCCCCTGTGCCGTGCCAGCTAGACCGCGCGCCCGCCATGGCCGTGGCTGCGAGCCCGCCATGGCCGTGGTCGAGCCAGATAGGGAAGAAGGGCCATTTTTTCTTCTTTTTTGCATTTTTGCATTTTGCCCCCTGACGTGTGGGGCCCAGTTGTAAACTCTGTATTTTATTTTTTTCGCCATGGTAAAATGGTCATTTTACCCTACACTTAACACCGTCAATGGCCTAAATTGGACGAAAGGACACGTAAAGAAGAATTTTTGTTTTTTGAGCCATACATGTAAGTTCAAAAAAAAAACGGTCATGGAAGGAAGACTCATTTTTTAGGCTATACATGTAAATATCTCTATATATAACCGTTGCTACTAGCTTTGCTACCATACTGAAGTGCCTGATGCTGGTCCTTGCTACAGTGAACTATTTTATCTTATTATTACTCCTACTAAATAGGGGTCCTATGAAGGCTCCATGTTAATTCTCAATAGATGTATTATAGAAAAGATAAAGTCCAAAAGTTTTTGTAAAATAAAAAGATTTTACCATCAATCGATAGACTCTAACAAACATTGATAACAATATTCATGTGATCTATATATTTTCTAAATAATTGCTGGTGTTCTAGTCACTGAACAGTGATTATAGGGGTATGGAGCGTGTAACAAATTAAATCTAGATAGTAGCATATGGGAGACATTGTTTATAATGGTTCAAGTAGATGGTACCCTACGTCTCTAGTGTATTGCTTGCATGCAATATACATCAAGAGTACTTACAAGTACCCATCAGGGGCTACCTATCTGCCATATATAGTCTGAGAGTGCAGGTTACAGATAAAATCTAGTCTGGCCAGTTTACATATTGGTTTTCTAATTGGTTACCATATAATCTCATTAATGAGGATAGATGTAAAATATCATACATCAAGTTGATGAAGGGCTCTGTTTATTTAAATATCAGACTAAGTAGTGCACTCTAGTATAATACATATCTAAGTATTATAGGACTAGTTATTAGCTGTGGCTAAAAATTGGCTAGCTAGTTGTTAGTTTGTCTATTTGCATCTATAGCTAACATCTCCATAAACTACAAATATACTAGAGTGCACTTTAACTTTCTCTCTCTCCTCCCACTGACCAATCCTGTTACCCCTCTACTCTCTCTCCACCACACAGACAATGAGACAACCAGAGCTCCTGTCGCAAGGAGGAGGTGGAGATAGCCCTTCCCTTGTCGAGGCAGGGTCGTAGGCCAAGGCGGGCATATAGGTGCATCGAGGAAAGCCACGTTGGAGTTAGGAGCACCGAGGAAGGCCACATTGGAGGGGGGAGGGGGTGGAGTCAGAGGTGGAGGCAATGCCGTGCTAGGGCGTCATCCAAAGTTGTGGCCGCGGCTGGATGGAGCACAGGAGGCCGAGGCAGAATGTCACACTGGCCATCGGGGAAGGTTGCGGTGATGGTTGGACGGAGTTGGGTCAAACAAGGGATGACACATGAATCTTAGGAAGAGGGGCAATGAAGAAAAGCGGGTGAGATAAGGTAGGCAGGAGAATTTTAGACTTTGTTGCAATAAGTTGCTCCTATTAATCCTAATTATTAGTTAGGTTTGGCTGACTAGTTAGCGACTTGGCTAAAATTAGCCCATTTATTTTGATTCTTAGGGGCTAAAAATTAGTCAGCTAGTTGTTAGTTTCATGTATCTAGACATGCCTTAACTCAAGTGATAGAAGAAGTAGCAAAAGTGAGACAGATTTATGACCTCGGGTGGATTATTCACATCAATATTTATATTTATTTATTTATTTATTTATTTATTTATTTATTTTATTTCTATCCATAATTGTGTCGAGATAAATGCGATTAAGAACAAGAAATCAAAATGACAGTAAGAGAGACCTACGCACCTACCTAGCCTAGAGCCAAAGCCATAGAAGAAAGAAGCAAAAGAGAAGGGCCTAGCTGATACGGAAAGAGTGGAAAGCAGAACAAATAAAGGTGCAAGCGGAGAAGATAAGTGGAAACATGACAAATAACACACAACCAGTACGCAGCAGTATCTGCTTTCCATTTTGTACCAGTTGTCAGTTAAACGAGAACAAATCACATTAATTCGATAGGTGGATGATATCGCAAAAAGAAAAAATAAAAGGGTTGGGCGCATGCCATTTGACAAACACGCGCAGCAGTGATAAGAGGGAAGGACGCGCACACGATACGGGATGTTTGTTGCGGTTGAGGTGCTACATTTTTTTTAACAAGTTTGGTGTGACCCTGGTTCCTAAAAAAACTGTGGTCTGATATATTCTCGGAAAAAGAGTCTTTTTTTTAAAGTAAACGGGGGGAGAGCTTCCCCACCTTCTCAATTTCAAAACAGAGTGTTGCCCGCCGGCAGATTAGCCGGCTTGCTGTACAAAGTGATTGATACAACGATACATGAACGCACGCCAGCTATCTAAGCTGTTATGGAGACGAGATGGGAGTCTTTTACGCCAAATTACAAAGTCGTCGCACACTCTTTTTAGTATTACTTTCTTCAGGAAAGCTTCACCGCGGAAGACTTCGCCGTTCCTGCCATCCCAGATTAGCCATAGGATTGTTAGCAGGACGAACGGCCAGACCGCACGGTCCAGCCCGTGTGGAGGAGTGGCAGCCCAAATACCCTCGTCGCTGAGCTGGGTGGCATGTTGCAGGCTCAAGGATCTCTAGAGAGCAGCGCTCTCTGGGCACTCGAAGAAGACGTGGGATCTGTCCTCCAGTGGGTGGCCACACCGCTGGCACAACGTGTTCTCGACGGCGTGTTTAGCATGCAGGTTGTCTTTCGTGCTGAGCCTGTTTTTGAAGAAAAGCCATGCGAAGATTTTTACCTTGTTGGGCAGCCGGGTGTCCCAGACTCGTCGTCCATGCATGTCAGTGTCGTCGCCCCTGGAGTCCAGGGCCGTGTAGGCGTCGCGAGTGGCGTAGGGCTTGCCTGTCGTTTTGAGCACGCATGTGTCATCACCATCTCCAAGTGTAATTGTCTGCAAAAACAAAACAAGGTCGCAGAGCTCGGTGCTAGCAGCCGTGGTTAGACGGGGGCGTAAACGTAAATCAAACTCATCATGGAATACTCTCTACACCGAAATGTTGGGCATAGTGGTGTGGGAGAAGAGGGCGGCATGGGACAGGCACAGAGGACCGGAAGGGAGCCAACTGTCGAACCAGAAAGAGGTGGAGGCACCATTGGCGATGTTCACAAGGGTGATGGAGCGGTAGGTATTTAGCTCGTCAGCCACAATCCGCCAAAGGTAGCTGTGGGGAGCAGCGAGGTGGGCGTCAAAAGGGGAGGTTTCCCTAAGCAGCCAGTCTTTCGAGCCGGCATCTTTGGCTGAGAAGATTTTGTCGATGAACTTCATGAGCAGGCACTGGTTTTGGAGTTCGAGGTCTTTCACACCGAGACCCCCTTGTGCTTTGGAGCTTGCATGTTGTCCCAGGCAACAAGACATTTGGAGCCATGACAGGTATCATCCCTTGTCCAGAAGAAGGCCCGACGGCGTCAATCGATGGCTTTGATGACGGTTTTGGGAACAGAGATCGCAGACATGAAGTGCAGAGGGATGGCGCTGAGGACGGAGGTGCTGAGGGTGAGACGCCCTGCCCTATTCAGGAGGGAAGCACGCCATCCGGAGAGGTATTTGTCACATGAGGCTAAGAGGGGAAGACAGTCATGAACTAAGATCTTATGAGGGGATAGGGGGAGACCAAGGTAAGTCTAGGGGAATGAGGAGACAGTGGTGCCGAATGAGGAAGCAAGATCAAGGGCTGTAGCATCATCCACTGCAATTGGCAAGAAAGTAGTTTTATGACAATTGATGGCAAGGCCGGTGGCAAACTCGAAGAGTTGGAGGACATGTTTGGTGGCCGCAACGGCTTCAGGGGTAGACTTGATGAAAATTAGTGTGTCATTGGCATACTGAAGAACGGGGCAGCAAAGGTCAGGAGCAACGGGGTGAACAAGGGGGGTGCCAAGGGGATGGTAATGCAGTAACCGATGGAGGACACGGAAAAAGAGTATGAATTCAGAAATTTATCCATTATGTGAAAAGAAGAACAATAATAGGACGGACAATGACTTGGGATCAACCAAAAAAACAATGCTCTAGACCACCCATAGGGTAGGAGGCCGCCGAAAATAAGAAGGGCTAGAGGAAGGGAAACAAAAACTAAGCCTGAAAAGCTTTATTGCCGGTGTCACCAAAAGCTCTCTTTCGCTGAGCAATATCCTTTTTAGATCTCGAAACCACCTATTGTGCTATTCATATGTTCTACATAATGTAGATCACAACACTGTTGAATCTTCACTATGGTTTCTGTGAACTTCTTGACCGCCTCCTCCCACCAAGTGCTAATGGCGGTGTAATCATTCAAATGGGCAAACCTGATTGTGTTGAGAATTTGACCAACTGAAAACTTGGTTTGAAACAACCTGGGCAAAGGGACAAAGCAAGCATAGTGGCCTATTGCATATGACACACGCTTCTTGGTGAGGTCATCCTCGGCTGTAAGGCGTCCGCACTGAGAATCTTATTTTGCATTGGCATCCATGCAAAGAACTTGTATTTGTTCTCTCCATGCCTGCATTGTTAGTTTCTGGTTAACTAATGTGTTCTTCCTCGTTTATAATTCGTATTGCCAATGATGATGATGATTGTGGAGGCGTTAAAAAGGAGATGGTTGGCTATGCTACATGGAAAACAGTTCCATCCAAGGGGCTTGGATTCATGTACCCATTCATGCACAACCAATGTAGGTGCAATGCTCTTCCAAATTATTTATCAAGATCAGATACGCCAAGTCCTCTGAGCCCTTTTGGTTTGCTCATCATTGGCTGATTGGTAGCCAATGCCTGCCATTAGCATTCTCATCACCCTTCCATACGAAGGCTCCAATTTTTGTCAATCTATTTTCTTGCCCAAGATACAAGAGGGAACATAGTCAAGCGATACGTCGGCATGAAGGACACATTGAGGTGATTTGGGTTAAACGACTTGCATGGTTCAACAACCACCCTTTTCGTCCTGATAGGTGTTGGGCTGTGTTGGCCAACCTGCTTGATGAGGGGGCAACACATGAACTCTTTGAAGGGCATGTGTGTGAAGTTGGTGGTGACATGGAAAGCTGCTGCGGCTGCCCAAGAAAGATTGGAGCACTTGCTTGAGGTCAATGTTCTAACACCAAATTGCGTGGATGAAACTTTTCTCAAGGTTGATGCAAAGGTCAGTGGCTTTGCCGAAAGCCTCAAGGATATTTTTAAGCACCTACAATTTATCTTGATTCAGACTAATGAAGATTGCCACATCATCCACATACATCGACGTTCTCCGCATGTCTATTGAAAGAGGAAACAGAGTAAGTAGACCATATTGAGTGGCGAGGTCCAACGACTTTTATAGTGGGTCCATGGCAAGGAGAATATAATGCGTCATAGGGGTCCCCTTCGTGCACATTTACGTCTATGAATAAAAGTAGGCCTTAGTTACCCATTTAAAGCACCTTGGAGCTGGCAATACAAAAAATGATGTAAACCCACTCACGCCAACATGGGTTGCGAAGGCGTGAAGCCAGGTGGCTACATGACCTCGATCATGTAGCTCTAGTTAATGATTTCCAAGGTTTTTTGGATGTCAAGTTTCAAAAATAAAGCCAGTGTCTTCATCTTATGCAATCTTTTTTTAACATGTTCTAGACTTATAGGAAAATTTTAGAATGCTTCTCCTTTTGATAAATACACTTTGAGATTTGGAAACCAAGGAATCAATATGTGGTGCTAGCCTGTTTGCTAGAAGTTTGGAGAATTTTTTTTGCCGTGCTAAAGTTTAATCTGATTGGAATGTAGTCAGACACATGAAGGCGTCAAGTTTCTTTGGGAGTAGGATGTGCTAGCGGAGTTGAGGAGCTCGAAACCTTGTGAGTTCATAGTGAATATATGATTGTTCACAACCATGAAGTCTCCTTTAATGATATTGCAACTGGTTTTGAATAAGGCCCCGGTAATTCACCCATCTTTAGATAATGTTGACATTTATATCCCTAGTCACTATCTCCCATCAATGAATCATTTCCTCGGACTATAACTATGCAATGACTATAGAGCTCACATGTCAATGACCAAAACACATCATGTAGTTAGGTTAGAGGATCCCGTTGCCCTACAATGACCTCTAGCCAGTGGATCCTCATATTGTTAGCTCAGGGACCACCTCGTATCCTCATAACAGGACCATCGTCAACATATTGCATCCCTATTGCCACAATAATAACCTCTAGATCTATTTGAGATGTCGACTGTGTACTTCTTGTCGCCAACCTTACTATACATACTCACGTGGATTATATATGCTCCAAAGATTACTATTGCCTACCACAAAAGGGTAAAAAAGATGATATAATTTCAAGTAAACATGTGTCTAACACGCACAAAGGGATGATGTAAAGTGGACAACTATGAATTGGGATGGAAAATTATATAGAACAATTGGTAACTAAAGTATATCACAAGTGAATACACATAAGAATAAAGTACCTAGTATAGAGCAAATGAAGGAAAGCAAAGATAAGTAATCTTGAATAGTCATGAACCCTATACAGATGGAATTATATTTCCTAAAATTAGTTCGTGGTAGCACAGGTTGATGGACTAGTAGACTATAATTTAAGATCAGCTATTAGAAATGTATTGATGTTCTAAGGGACAAATCACTTTCTTTCTTTCCAAATCAGATCACCATATTGCGTCCTTTAAGCTAAAGGCCTACAAATTAAAAGATCGATCGATGTGCATTCCACCAAGGAGGATATATAAGTCATCGATCCATCTATGAACTCTATAGTGCAAAAGCTGAAAGTGTCCACCGCCCAATGTGAAGTGGCGAGCAGTCAGCGTGTCCATGACAAATGAATGCAGTGCATGCACAATTGCACATCATGGGTGCCAAAGTTTGGTGCAGAGCCACGACAACCAACCGACCACACCATACATATAAGCATGCATGCATTGAGAGAGACCAACCAAGCTCGCACCAATGAATAGTGATCTTGTCTACGCCGATCAGCAGGCTTTAAAGAAAATATCATATACCTACGGTGTTCATAGCCTCATAGGAGGTACGGTTGATGTGACGCGTGTTCTTCCCTGTTGCCGCGCGCGGGGCCGAGAGTACTGGAGCAGGCCCATGAGGCCATGACGAGTTGACGACTACGCTTGTTGCATGCTTATCTTCTACCTTGATGTTATTAAATTTTGATTTAAAACTAGGGAGCGTGTCCGTGCGTTGTTACGGGATAGCTAACATTTTATACTTAAAACACATGGATCGCACGATAAGATACCAATACTATAAAAATTAAATACTAACGCTAAAGTGATATTTAATAAAAAAATAAAGTTTGTGAAATTAATACAGTCACGGAGAGCGCAGCGTCGCAGGCTCACAAACTCTACTTTACAGACCTTTTCGTGATGCGACTAAGATAGTGTTTTATATTGGCAGAAAAAATCTCCGATATCTATTTCTTTCTTGCACCAATAAATCAACAAATAAGTTCTGCTGTATCTTTATACCATCATGTACACAGGTTCAAATATATATATAAATATTAGTGCCTGTCACTGCGTGTCTTGAAAAATCTCTCACAAAACCTTAAAACAAAGTATTTTGTACTCACTGTATAAATATGTGTGGCTTTAGGTCTATTCCACGCAGATATATACTGTAGAATAAGGTATTCACTTGAGTGTCTGTGGCAAAATTTATCATCAGTAATATATAGAAATAGTTAAATCATATGTATTATTATTACAAGCGACGACTACTCTGAGTTAGGTACTCATTTATGTCATCTGCAATGTTTTTTTTACGGTGAATTTTCATTTGAAGATATCCTCATTCCATCCAGGATATATATGACGTTGTTTAGCACTATTGTTCATTATTACTGCTAACTTGCTTCGTTGATTTTATTCAAGTAATTTATGTTTGTAATTACGCAGGTGCTAATTCGATTGATCGCACATTGACACATGAGAAAAGTGGGGGAAGTCGACAAAACTCATGGTTTTGAGAATATACACGTGTAATAGTTATGAATGGTTACAAAACAAAATATTATGAACAAAACACTCAAATTGTCATTTTTATAACTATATAATACATGTTCAATTTTGATTATGCCATCCCACATAGTTTATTAATTTAATAATCTCACAATGTCACACATAGTTGATTAGCTATCAAGCTTCATGATGAACACCATGCACAAGCGGCCATATATGCAAACTTAAATATAATATTTGAGTAAATGTAAACGTGTTACATGACATTGTTCTTGAAATGTAAATCTAACATGTACGGAGGATTTTTCAGTTGGCATGTAATGTGTATACAACATCTCCGTGTAGAGTCTGATAAACTATTTAAAAATACCTAGGAAAAGCAACAAATATGGTGTTAGTGAAATATTATTTGTACAATATAAATTGAATGAAAAAATGCATGGTATACGTTAGTAATGTTCTATTACCTCGTCTATGGCGTTAGAACCTCCTTAAATATAATATTCTTCATGAAAGTTCCGTCCTCTGTTAGGATCTTCTTATCCTTACCTTTTTTATTTGACGCATTCTTTTTTTTCTTGGCACTCTTTTTAGCAATTTTCTTCTCCATCTTTTTGGCCTCCTCCTCCTATGCATCCGCATCAGGCGGGAGGGCAAGGATCTTAATATTCATTCTTGACGTGGCTCTAGACATCGCAACGCACAACTGACCGTGAGAGAACATCGATGCGGGTAGGTACATACCCACGTTTGGGATAGTTTGGCCCTGTGACTTGTTAACCGTCATGGCAAAGCTCAGCCTGATAGGAAATTACTTTCTCTTAAATTGAAACGGAAACATCTCGTCATCAGATAGGCATAGCGGTATTTGAGGAAGGAATACCCGCTTCCCAGCATGCTGTCCTACCACGATTTTCGCATCGATTGTATTTCTTTGGAACCCCCGCACCACCAGCCTTGTACCATTGCATAGCCCATTGGCAGAGCCAATATTCCCAAGGGTCAGACTATTAAGGAACTCTGATAGATAGTAGTTATGTGGATCATCTACCGCGGAGTCAAAATTGTGATACACCGTCTCGCCGCCCTAGAACATATCAATTATTTTCATATTGATCATGTCAACCCAATCGTTACGTGTAGATAAAATCGCTCTGGTGGTGATGTAGTCAACCCAACCACGGGTCACTCTGAGCCCTCATACTGCGAATGAGCTTTAGGTGGTGCATGGATTCCCAAAGATACGACCTTTGTAGAGAAGCACCGACTATTTGAGCTCTGAATCCTTTCTGCATAACAGGAAGGACATGTCTGAAATCCCCACCAAGGACAATAGTCTTCCCACCAAACGGTAGGTCTGACCGGCCCATTATATCCCATAGGCTGTTATCTAGTGCTTCCACAGTTTGCCTCTTTATCATAGATGCCTCGTCCTAAATTATGAGAGCTGCTTGCTACAGTAACTTAGCAGTACCACTCTGTTTCGTGAAGCTATAGCTACCGCTCTCTTCAAGAGTGAGGGGTATCTTGAAACGTGAGTGGGCCTCCTCTCACCTGGCATTATGGATGCTGTGACTCTAGATGTAGCTGTAGCAACGGCAAGCTTGTCCTGGCTATGTAGTTTTGCGAGAAGTGTGAAAGCCCAAGTTTGGTTTTGGTAATTAATGACACCAAGTTGCTAATGCCATGTGTTAAGTGTTTTGAGTTAGGCATAAGCAACACATGTGATGAAGGTATATGTGGCAAGGAGTGGTGGCCACAAGATCACAAAGGGATGGTGCACGAACATGAAATGATGATCATGGTGATCAAGCATGAGGAGATAGACATAGAACAAAGTGATCAAGGCAAAGATATAATCATAGGGTTTGCTTTTGCCGGTCTAAGATGAGTAGAGAAGTAATTGACTGGGTTTAGGATTGATAGCCGACTATTAAGAGGGGCAGTCATGGTTAGCTCGTGAATCAAGTGCTACTAGGTCATTATCTTGAGCATATGCATTAGGATCTAGTAGAGAGCTAATGTAATGCCTTGAAAAATAATTGTAAAAATGCTAACACACATGCACATGATGGTGTACACTTGGTGGTGTTAGCACATTTGCGAAGACGGTGGAGTTTGAGCGGTAGAGAGGGGTTTGGGGTCCTCTCTCCCTCCCGCCGAGCTTGCGAGCGCGGGATTCAGGCGTTTTCGTGGAAATAAAATGCTTATTTTCTATTACGCCGGAGGCGAGAAAAGGTGGTGAAAGTCTGGAGTGTTTATTCCTGAAAAACTTCAACCGGACGCTGGACCGGACGCGGTCCAGGGTGGACCTGCGCGTCCGGTCAGCTCAAGTCGAGGGCAGAGGCGCAACGCGCCTAGGGTTTGTGACAGGACGCTGGTTTGGCCTGACCAGCGCGTCCGGTCAGTTCACCTGGGCATAGAGGAAAGGCGCACGACCAGCGCGTCCGGGGGTCCTCGGGACCAGAACGTCCGGTTAGCTTCTCTTGTGCGGCTTGGTGGCGTGACGCGAAGCAGACGCGGTGGTGCGTCCGGTCATGTGCGACCGGACACGTCCGATCGCGCGGGGAGCTCTCTGGACTCCGATCGGACGCCGGGTGCAGCGCGTTCGGTCATTTGGTGAAGCACGTCTGGTCACGACAACGTCTCTCTCTGACGCGCACTGTTGCTGCTTGTCCTATAGTGACCGGACGCGTTCGGTCACCCTGACCAGTGCGTCCGGTCATCACGATTTTCACTGCGATGTCTTGTAACGGCTAGTTGCTTATCCCTTCGCTATAAATAGATGGTGGCCGGGTTTGGGGGATTCTTTCTTGCACTTTTGAGATATTGAGGCACACTTTGAGCTAGAGAACTTCCCCTCCACTCATCTCCTTGCTTGGTTGCATACTCTAGAGAGATTGAGTGAGATTCAAGTGCATTGCATTAAGAGTTGCATCTAGTGGCACTTGATCTTCGAGTTTGCTGCGGATTGCTTGTTACTCTTGGGTGTTTCCCGACACCCTAGCGGTGGTGATTGAGCTCGTGATTGGAGACTTGTTCGAGCCTTTACTAAGTGATTGTGAGGGGTTCTTGAGCCTTCCCCGTGGAAGTTCACGAATTGGCTACTCTAGTGGAGCTCATGGCTTGGAGGATCCCCATCTTGTGAGTGGATGTACGACATCCGCTGAGGGTTCAACTCTTGATAGTTGATTAGCTCACGATCCATCAAGTGGGTGCATCGTCACAACGAGGAGTAGCTTATCGGGAAGCAAGTGAACCTTGGTAAAAAAAATCTTGTGTCATCTCTTACCGAGGATTCTTATTATGATTATGTGTAATTGATTCTTTGGGTACATCTCATCTCTACACCGTCGGTATAAGAATCAAGTCACTCCCCTTTTACATTCTTGCACCATATCTTGTCTAGTGTGCTTAGAGTAGTTTGTATCACATAGGAGTAAGTAGCTTAGTGACTTAGCTTGTGGTGTGAATTAGAGATCATAGCCTTGTTAACTAGAATTGTGTAGGTGGCTTGCTTAGCATAGTTGAGCTAGTGCTAGAATTAGCTTCACCATCTTTTGTACTAACTTTGTTGTTGAGTAAAGTTTGTAGAAATTTTAAAAAGGCTATTCACCCCCCTCTAGCCATTTAGGACCTTACAAAGTGCCCTATACAAAAAGGTCTTTCCTGTCCCGCCAGGTCTATCCACAAAGAACAACCCGCCTTGTTTGCTGTAGACAATGACTATTATCTCATCGTAGGTAGACCTTTGCTCGGCATTGAGTGAGTCGCACAATAGCATATCTTCGGGATTCTGCTCGACGCTAGCTTCCTCAAATATCTCACGAGGAATATGGCTGGCTTGTCGTATGAGTGGTCAATATCTGGAAGAGGAAATGACCTTATGTCCTTCCCCATAGACTATAGCATGTTTCTAATGTCTATCAAAACAATCTGGTACACTAGATCCGAGGCTGGATTATTGCAGTTGTAGTCCTCTGACATTGAATCATAGTGTTTTTCCACAAACTCGTCACATTATTCGACTCATAGAATGCCTATATTGTTACAAATAGCCTTCGCAGAGAGGAAGGCATCTAGAAGAAAGTAGCTTTAGTTAGACATTCATCCAGTGTATTGTCTTCTTTGATTAGACCCCTCCTTTTCGCAATGGAACGAAGGTAGTAGCACGCCATCAACCATCCTGAGGTGTTTGTATGTGGTAGCACCAGCAACATTGTTTAAGAGAACACGGAGAAAGTAGCGTTCTCCCTCAGCAGGATGAGCCAAGATAACTCTGCCAACTTAGAAAATAGAGTTTTTCCTTTTCTACCAAAATTTACCATTAGACTGCCAGGTAAAATGCTCTGGGAAGTCCTGATACAAGATTTCACGGGCTTCCTCGTGCAACCTGTTTGCATCGAAGTATGCAGTCAGCATTGACTCTTCTACACCTGACCTATTAATGATCCGTTCGACCTTGTCCCATTTATAAAATGCTACCATGTGCATGTCAGATAGATGAAGCTGCACCTGCTGTACTGGTGGATGGTTCTTGCTCAAGCCAAAGCCATATATCCTCCATAGTGCTTCTAGAGGCATCACCCACCGGGCGTCTCTATACTGCTTGATCTCATCAATGTTCCCTTTCTCATCTGCTTTGTCAGCCTCCCTTATCACCACCGATGCCCTGTCATGTCCCTTGTATATGTACTTGAACAGATACTTTACTGATTTAATGCTCCCACATGCCTCAACATTTATATGGCAGTTGAAGGTACATGGTAGGCAAGGGTTGTAAGGCATGACCCATTGATTGTCCATGTAATGGCCTCAAACTTTTTTGCATACGGCCATCATTGCATCGCCGATAGATGGGGTACGAATACTTTCTATGATGTTGACTCACAGAATGGGCATGAGTAATGGTTCTTGCATGACCTGCGACCTACCATGCATAGACATTATGGATTAAGCATTCCGTAGGGACCATGCATCATATGCTTCATGACCATCTTGTATAGCTCAGGGTGTTTCTTCTTTTTGGGTAGCTCTGCAGCGATAATCATGTCATATTGCTCGGGATATGTGAGCTTGAGCTTGTACTTTTGTTCCATTATTAGCAAGAAGTGTGCATGCGGCAAGCCCCTCTTCTAGAACTCTACTTTATATGCATAGGCCTTCACCTTCCCAAGTTTGTCTTTTTCCATCAACATTTTCCTCATCGCCTCTAACTTTGCTCTGAAGACTCGTGTGACGAGATCTGGGCGGTCCTGTGGTGTCAGGCCTGGATAAAGTTTATTTTTGATCTCATTCCAGTTAGGGTTGCACGTCATTGTGAGGAAGATATTAGGTTTACTGTACTTTCACACCAGAGCCATTGCATCCATGTACCAGTGCCTCATATCATGGGGTCCTCCGATGAATGACGAAGATAGGACAGTACGCCTTCCAACATTCTCAGCAGATCCTTCACCCGAATGCATGCTGTCCACTAGGTCTTGGTATAGGTTAGTGTTGATGGTAGTTAACAACCATATTAAATCATCAAGAAATATGTATAAGGGCAAAAATGAGATCACCAACAAAGGTTTAGGGTTTAAACTAACAAATTCCACGAGTTTTGGTGAATCTGTGATTTCTGCAGGGTGTTTAAACTATCAAATTCCATGAGTTTTGGTAAATCTATGATTTCTGCAGGGTATATCTAGAAAACCATCAAGGGGGACCTACATGTCAGAGGAAATCATAGAATTCCACCATGGGAACTATGTGGGAAGACTCTAGAAGACTCTAGGAGACTCTCCATCGAGGCGGGGCACGAGGCACTGCCATGTGGGGCCGGTCAGCCCCACCTGCAGGCCGCCCGGCCCCCTAGCCCACCTATCAGCCTCTCCGCTGCTATGTCGATTTCCCACCACCTTCTAGGTTGCATCTCCGCTGTTCCTTAAGTCAGTTTGATCCAAGGGCTCACGTTGCAAGCTTTGGGCTATATATACTAGGCCCTGCCCCCCTAAGGCATAAGTCATCTGAGAAGACAGAAACCCTAATTTTTCTTAGAGCTCCACCATATTCTAGGGCATAGCTAGTTAGGCTAGGTCTAGAGGAAGGCAAGCAGACTTCACTTGGATTCCTGATCTTGTCAAGAGCGTGGTTTGGTATAATCTTTGTACCCCCTCTTTTGTATCTCCATTACTTTTATATGCTTGCTACAATTGTTATGATAATTATAGTATTAATCTTATTCATATTCTTCGTTATTATGTTCATCGTCTACTTTGATTATATACTTAGTATAGCTAGTTTATCATTATGTTTATGCATAAGTTCGTATAGTGCTCGCTCCAAAGTACACGGGGTGGGTGGTCAACATTGTGTAAATGTAGTGCTTATACATTGTTTACCTGCTAATACACTCTATATTCTAGGCCATGTGGTAGATCGTGGATGTGACACTCCCATTGAGTCCTTTGTAGTCCACTCCCCGAATATAGGTATAGAAGTAGGATCTCATTTACGAAGGAGGAGCAAGCTCTGTTCTTAATCCTCCTTAGTAATATTCCTTACGTGTAGATATGAAGATGATCTTAGCCATGATTACCAGGTGTAATTGCACTAATCAATGTATGCTTTGACTCGTAATTAAGAATGACTTAGGAATTATTCCTCTAATATTATACCTGACCATGCTAATGCCATAGATAGGAGTGCTCTGAGTGATTTATCATTAATCAATACTTATCATATATATTTTATGTTATGACTTACCCCTGTTGTGAGTAGATTATTTGTTGTGGTTTATTTCTCCATCAATACTATAAGTTAGCAATACATGTCCATGCTAGACCTTCCTTGTGGTAAAATATAAATAATGATACTTGAAATACTCTCGGGTGAAGTGCTACAATGGTATAATTATTTATGCGCTTGCAGATTCTTTTTCATTCATATCATATATTCTTCCTAGTCATATGAAATAATAAAGAACTACTTAATATCATTCTAATAGTGATACTATGTAGAACCAACAAGCATCTCTGGCATCAACACTAGGGATGACAACCTAGTACAAGTAATGCTAGGAGATATAGGTAATTAATAGGTGGCTACTAAAACAAGTGACAAGTTAATAAATACCAACAGTTAGCCCTCAAAGTATCCTAATTGTTCCTCATGTAGTCTAAACACGAGCTCTCAATCTTGATGTAGGTGTCAACGGTAAACTGCTGGAAAAGATGCCAACCATAGAGTATTGGATTCAATATCCCTGGCTAGATTTGGAACTTGTAGTAGTAGTAGTAGTCATGCACGGAGACACATGTATTCACAATAGGTTCTACAGGGAGACATTGTTCAAACTAGTATCATGAGTTAATAGAAAAGAGTTTATATTGCATTACTAAAAAGAGTTCAAGTTACCTCCACAATCATCACCACCATTCTCAGCATGCTTTTTGCTGATTGCT